>OY998256.1:29920000-32805000 GCA_963922045.1 Persicaria maculosa | reverse complement strand
CTATTCATCTACTTGATTTAATGATATAAATTCCTCACTGTTGCATCCATTATTGCATTTGACAATATAATAAAGTATCTATTTCTTATTATACTTTGATTGCTCATGTCATCACTACATTTCAATGATGGAAAATTTGCACCGGAGGTGCAAATTTTTTAGGATTGTGTTCATCACTGCTGTATTATATTCATATAATTGATTAGATGATATAAATTCCTGACTGTTGCATCCAATATAACATTTGACAACGTATTGAAATTCTCCATTCCCTATTGTACTTTGATTGCTCATGTCATCATTACACTTTGATTGCTCATGTCATCATTTCAATCAAATTTTATTTGTTACTACTGCAATGTATTTATCCTCTTAAATTCATACTCTACATATTACAATGGCAACCCACATTATTACAGTTGTATATGGTGGGAAATGGTTTTTTGATGATTCAGGTCCAATCTTTGTTGGAGACACTACTTCAAAGGTGTTTATGCTTGATGACTCAATAACACTACAGGGTCTAACTGAAAAAGTGCACAACAGATTCAATGTAGACAGTACATTTGAATTAGAATTCAATCATTTACACCCTTTTAAATTCTTGAGAGCTCCCCTTAATATTGAATGTGATGCTGATTTGAAAGAGTTTTTAAAGTTGTCCGAACTACAGGATGTTAAATTTGTTGTTGAGTTGTGTGTCAGCATTAAAACAGATAGTGAACAAGAAGATCAACAGGCATTCTCAGCTGAAAGTTTACAGTTGGTGACATGCAATCCAACTATAACCGACATTGTCTCAGGGGGAAATAGCATGACATTGATCGGTGACACCAGGATGAAGGGTGTATTGTTAGAAGATACTGGAGATGACATGTATTCTGTAAATAGTGATACTACAAGTGAAGAAGATTTTGCAGCTGAAATATGGAGAACATTCTATTCTACAACACACAGGAGAGAAACTACACTAGAAGATTGGGATGCTGATAGCTCTACTGTGCCTAGTCTGAATCTGAATTCACAAAACTTGATGTGCATAGGCAAAAGCTTTGAATCAAAGAAAGTAGTTAAGAATGCGTTGGGAATCTTGTCAATAACCGAGATATTTGGTTTTCGTGTGGCAAAATCAGATACAAAGTATTATAGAGTGCATTGTGTAGATCCTAACTGCAAATGGAAAGTTCATGTCAAAACTTTTTGTCCAACTTGGCATGAGGTTATAGTCTATGTTGACATGCACACCTGCACGTGGGATTTCAGAACAAAACACTACAAACAGCCTTCATCCTCTGTAGTTGCAAGCATCATCGAATCAAGGTGAAAACATTTTGTAAGAAATAGTATTTATATTTAATCTTGCTTTTTAATATATTATTTATTCTAATTTGAATATAATTACACAGTGTTGACGTTGGATACAAACCAGCACAGATAATGGATAAGATGAGAACAGAAAAAAGATGCCAATTACCTACTCGAGAGCATGGAAATCATATAAAATTGCACACGAAATTGTTAAGGGGACACCAGAATCAAATTATGCAGATTTGCCATCATTTTGCCACATGCTCATGGAGAGAAACAATGGGACCATAGCATTAATTTCAACAGACAAAGAAGATAGGTTTCAGTACTTGTTCCTCTCCTTTGGACAGTGGATTAGGGCATTCCCTCTCTTAAAGAAGGTATGTCTTAATCAGTGTCAGCATAAATTCTGTTCTCATTGATTTTCATAAATTCAATATGATCAGTAATTTCATTTCTTTATCTACCAGGTTGTTGTTATTGATGGCACATTCATAACTGGACAATATAGAGGCACGTTGCTTGGAGCAGTTGCACAAGATGCAAACAGACATATTTTTCTGCTTGCCTTTGGTATTGTTGACTCCGAAAACAACAACTCTTGGGAATAAGGCTGTCAGCACAATATCTGTCATCGGTATTATATAAAAGTAATGTTAGGAAATAATACAGCTTAGACATTGTGAATGCCATTTATGTTTCAAAATAAACATTAATTCAATATTATAGAATAAAATTTTAGATTTTATCATGTAATAATACAAGTTTGTATATTCTTTTCCACCTATGTCAGCGCAATTTTGCCATCGGTGCTCATGAAATTTCAAATTTATATCATTGTTGTTCACTCAAAAAACAATACAAAGTTGACAAAGTGTTGTTGTTGTGCAAATATAAACTATTGTTGAGCAAAAATAAGATGATGTTGAGCAAGTTTTCACCAACCATACGATGTTGTGCAATTTTATTCTATTGATGAGAAAAAATAAGACCATGTTGAGCAATAATCTATAGAGCCACTATGAGAACATAAATAGAGAAAATAAGATCATGTTGCCAACAAAGTGTTGTTGTTGTGCAAATATAAACTATCGTTGAGCAAAAATAAGATGATGTTGAGCAAGTTTTCATCAATCATACGATGTTGTGCAATTTTATTCTATTGATGAGCAAAAATAAGACCATATTGAGCAATAATCTATTGAGCAACTATGAAAACATAAGTAGAGAAAATAAGATCATGTTGCCAACAAAGTGTTGTTGTTGTGCAAATATAAACTATCGTTGAGCAAAAATAATATGATGTTGAGCAAGTTTTCATCAATCATACGATGTTGTGCAATTTTATTCTATTGATGAGCAAAAATAAGACCATATTGAGCAATAATCTATTGAGCAACTATGAAAACATAAATAGAGAAAATAAGATCATGTTGCCAACAAAGTGTTGTTGTTGTGCAAATATAAACTATCGTTGATCAAAAATAATATGATGTTGAGCAAGTTTTCATCAATCATACGATGTTGTGCAATTTTATTCTATTGATGAGAAAAAATAAGACCATATTGAGCAATAATCTATTTAGCAACTATGAAAACATAAATATAAAAAACAAGATCATGTTGCCAACAAAGTGTTGTTGTTGTGCAAATATAAACTATCGTTGAGCAAAAATAAGATGATGTTGAGTACGTTTTCATCAATCATACGATGTTGTGCAATTTTATTCTATTGATGAGCAAAAATAAGACGATGTTGATCAATAATCTATTTAGCAACTATGAAAACATAAATAAAGAAAGTAAGACCATGTTGCTAACAAATTCACAAGTGTCGATTGTTGTGCAAATATAAACTATTGTTGAGCAAAAATAAAACGATGTTGAGCAAATTTTTCCCCTACTGCACTTCAATGTTGTGCAATTTCATACAATTGATGAGAAAAAATATTACGATGTTGTGCAATAATCTATTGAGAAAGTATGTAAACATAAAGAGAGAAAATAAGATCATGTTACCAATAATTTCACAAGTCTCGATTGTTGTGCAAATATAAACTATTGTTGAGCAAATATAATATGTTTTTGAGCAAATATCTACCAATACACCATGTTGTGCAATCATATTCTATTGAAAAGTAAAGAATCATATTGTGAAAAAATAAATTTAAGGTATGGAATTATAAGTTAAATAATAAGAAATAAATAAAGTATTACACAATTTCCGATTTTATACAAAAAAAAAAAGAAAAGAAATACGGTTTTCCTAAAAAAATATAAAAAGCAACCAATGTAATTGTCTAATACGCTTTTCTCTTTCTAGAAGTTCTCCATCACCTTCGTTTTGTTCCATCCTCCAGCTAAATCTACTCTCTTTCTCTACGAGATTTCTTCACTCTTGATTATAGGCTTCTGAAGACGAAATCTATGATATACATAACATGTCATCAGATCCGAAAGGTTTGATTTCGTCTATTCCGTATATTATAGTTTAAATTATAACGAATTGTGTTTAGGGTTTAGTTTTTACGAAAATCAGGAAATGGCGCCTATTCAAGAGATTTGAACGTTTATAATCAAGCAGTTATTCAAGCTTCCAAGAGCTACCATTGCTAATTCAATTACTTGCACATTATAATTTGTAGTTAATGTGATGGATTTATAATTCAATTTTGAATTTTATACGGTATAAACTGCCTTCTATTACAATGTCATTACTTCCAATATTTGTAGAAATTGATTGTAAGTGTTCCTTATATAGGTAAACGTCCCGGAAAACTCGGCCCACACAAGAGAAGTACTCGAAATGGGCTTTTGGCCTACTCGACATGGCACTCGACATAGGTAGGTCTCGAGTGGCCCATGTGTTGTGCCGAGTGTGGCTTGTTCATAGCGGGTGTTGAGGAGTCTTCATGAGCTCCGTTTGAGGACGCAAGCTCATCTCCTGTACTGGTGGTGTAGTCTTGAGCAAAGTGATCCAAGGTGGCCTGAACCCTTTCTCCATAGTTCCTTGGTAACGGAGAAGAAGGGATTTAGTTGCATCTTGAATTCTCTTGGCCCTTGCACGAGTGATAGGACCATCGAATGGAACCTTCATGTTGTCCTCAATGTTACCAGGAGTCATCGACATTTGCACTACATCAGTTTCCTTTGGAGAAAGCTTGATTGATCAACAGTAAAGAATGGAAATATATGGTGAGTTGGAAAGAGATATCTATCAAAAAGAAAATAAGATATATTAGAACTAGAAAAGTAGAAAATAGGAAATAGATAAGAGATAAATGATAAATCCTAATCCTAAGATAGATAAGAATAGATAAAAGATAAATCAAACTAACCTAAGATGGAAAATTAATCTAACCTAAAGATGGATAAAAATAATCTAATCCTAAATAAAATAAAAAGAAATAAATATAGAAGATTTTTGGCTAAAAGTCCATTTTACCCACCCCTTTTTGTAAAATGTCCACTTAAAATTAGTTTTTGCTAAATGTCCTAAATTTTTTTGAAAACCCCGTTTTACCCTTACCCTTCTTTCCCTTCCCCTTCCCCTTCCCCTTCTTCACACAGATCTGACGCTCCTTAGTCCTTCCGCTCCCTGCATCTCCCCCATCCATGGTGCCTCTCCTTCCTCCTTCCTCTTGGAGTTGGCGGTGACACAAGAAGCGAGCTTGCATCCTCTCACTGCTCCAAATTCGTCTCGCCTGCAACCTATTCCGTCACCGTCATCGCAGTACAGAAGACACAGCGTAATCCATAAAAGACCACCGCAACGAGCAACGATTCCTTCGATCTGTGGAGTTGGCGATTTCGAACAACGAGCAGTGCGTCCTCTCGATGCAGACCACTCTAATTCGTCTGCATCCTAATTTGTCTCGCCGCCGCCTTCTCGGATCAGATCTCCACCGCGTCCTCTCGCTGCTTGTTGTTCGGAATTTGTGGAAATGGTGTCGAATTAGAGTTTTTTCCTGGTGTCTGTCATGATCTGTCGAATTCGTCGCCATCGGAGTGCAGAGATCTGAAATTCTCGAAGATCGGAACAGATCGATATCCTTCAGCATCGCCTCCACTGCCTTGTCACTCCGGCAACTCCCGCAGCTGATTCCGAGGCGGTCTCCCCTCCGTGCTCTCTTTCGAGGCTGGATCATCATCATCGGTGATTAGATGTGAATCGTATTTCGAATGCTGTTCTAATTTTATTTGTTTGTTCTAATTTGGATCATTGGAAAATTCTTGATATATGCTTGCTTGTAATTGGTAATAGTCATGTGTTGTGGTAACTGGTGAGTGCTGACCAAAAATTTTCCTGTCGCTGATGCACATGAACCTGTACTTCTAATATGCTTTGGTTTGTCATACCTTTCATTTAGCCCTGCTTTTGAATTTTTTTTTGGTGATTTAGATTTGTGAAAAGACAAGTATTTGTGTATCATAGCAAAACTAATGTACTGTGTATTCCATGTTTATCAAACTGTGAATCGTATGTGTGGTAAGCACCATCATTATCAAATTCAAAATTGTGATGAGCTTAGAGGGTGCTTAATTTTAATGTCTAATGGAGTTGCTCATTTGTTATTATCCTTGTGCAAATGCTGTGGCTACAACCTACAATGGTTGGAACAGGGGTGGCATATTTTCTGGTGCCTATGCGATCTCTTGGTCAAGATAGTTGGAAAATAGCGGCTGCTCAATAACGTTTGTTTATACTATATTTTTCAGTGATATTGTGTTTGTTTACACTATATTTTATTTATAAATTTTTTTTTATTTTTATTTTGGTCATATTGTGTTTGATTACACTATTTTTTGTTGATATTATATGTTATTTGGTATGTTCTTAGTGGTTTTATTGTTTGAATTGGTGTGGCTCCAGATTTTGTTAGAAGAGTTAAGGTTGGTGACAGTGTTCTCATACAAAAAAACCCTCTAAAAATAAAGATATCACCGTCACCCAAAGAAAAGTTGTCACTGCATGTGTCACCAACAGTGTCACAATTGATCGATAAGGGTGGTGACGGTGATCCCGTAAAAAAACTCTAAAAACAAATATGTCACCAAAAAAAGTTGTTACCGCATGTGTCACCACAGTGATAGGGGTGGTGGTGACAACGATAGGAGTGGTGGTGACAGCGATAGGAGTGATGACAGCGATAGAGGTGGCGACAGAAATATGGGTGGTGACAGCAATATGGGTGGTGGTGACAGTGATAGGGGTGGTGGTGACAGCGGTAGGAGTAGTGACAGCGATAAGGCGGTGACATCGATGGAGGTGGTGACAGCAATTAGGGTGGTGACAGTGATAGGAGTGGTGGTGACAGCAATAGGAGTGGTGACAGCGATAGGGCGGTGATAGCAATAGAGGTGGTGACAGCAATAAGGGTGGTGACAACAATATGGATGGTGGTGACAGTGATAGAGGTGGTGGTGACAGTGATAGGGGTTGTGGTGACAACGATAGGAGTGGTGACAGCGATAGGGCGGTGACAGCGATAGAGGTGGTGACAACAATAAGGGTGGTGACAACAATATGGGTGGTGGTGACAGTGATAGAGGTGGTGGTGACAACGATAGGAGTGGTGGTGACAACGATAGGAGTGGTGACATCGATAGGGCGGTGACAGCGATAGAGGTGGTGGCCGCAATAAGGGTGGTGATAGCGATATGGGTGGTGGTGACAACGATATGGGTTGTGGTGACAGCGATAGGGTGGTGTCACTAATCTCGTAAAAAAAATAATAAAATTTGTCACCCAAATTTTTTTTTATCATCATATATGTGTCACCAAAGTTATTGACCGGTGTCACCACTTATAAAGGTGGTGACACTAATTTTGTAAAAAAAAAAACTGTCACCAAAATTTCGTAAAAAAAAATGTCACCAAATTTTTTCATGTGTCATCAAAGTTGTGTCACCAATTCATTGACTTTGACCAGTCAATGGTCAAAATAAAAATGGGAAGGAAGGAAGGGAATGGGAAGGAGGGGCAAAAATGTAATATTAGGACATTTTGCAAAAGGGAAAATAAAAGTGGACATTTTGCAAAATACCTTGTAGAAAATGGACACTTAGCTAAAAATTCCATAAATATAATCCTAATAAGATGGAAAATAAAGAAACTAACCTAAAACATTAGAAATTAACCAAAAATAAAAGATAGAATTACTTCCCTTCCAAGTTTACCAAAGATCCGGACGCGTCAAGAACAACATAGGGGCGACGAGCGCCGTGTGAAGGAGGGCGGGCGCTGTGTCCTCAGAACGTGACTCCGTATTCAAATCAAGCAAAACTCAACTCCAACAAAGGTTCTAACTTACCATCACCCCGTTATTCAGTGAAACGATTGATCCTACTTTACTGAATTGAAAAACTAAATGCGAAATTGAAATAATATTACCTAAACTACCCTGGGTTGCCTCCTAAGAAGCGCCTTTGTTTCAAGTCTTTGGCTCCACGTGATGAATTTCTTGATTAAGTTATCCCATTAAGATTCTCCACACTTGTTCTTTTCAAAACAAGAGGGGGAACTTTAGGAATTTATCCAACATACCCATCAATTGCACAAATCAATTCCTTATTAAAATGAGTTACTCCTTGAGGTTGCCCTGAAATTGCAAAAACCTGAACATTGTTAGGAATCGATTTCTCATAGAGAATAGCAATAAAATCATTTGAATTAGACACATTGTCACGCGACTTAAACAAATTCTCAATTTTCCTTTCGATTTCATCTTTCCCTAATCCAGTTTCATCTTTGTTAGAAGACTCGATATGCAAAGATTCATTTTCAATAGAAGCATCTAAATAACAATTTGATTCATTCCCGTGATCACTTTCATTAGAGTCAAGAACATCTACAGAATCATTAGTAGAAGAAATAATAGGCTCAAATATAGAAAACTCAATCTTTCTACCATCAAATTCCATAGTTAGTGAACCTTCAAAACAATCAATCTTAGTCTTAGCCGTTCGCAAGAATGGCCTTCCCAAGATAATTGGGGTTTCAGGCGTACCTTGTTCCATATCCAGAATAAAGAAATTAGCTGGAAATATCAAATCATTTACCTTAACCAAAGCACCATCAACAACTCCTCTATGCTTAATAATAGAAGGATCAGTGAGTTATATAGTAACACCAGTTTCAGATAATATATTGAGACCCAAAAACATATACAAATTATAACACATCACATTGATTGAAGCACCTAGGTCTAACATAGCTTTGGTGAAGCTAGCATTACCTATTGCAGAAGGAATAGTAAACATACCTGGATCTCCGCACTTTTCAGGCAATGTTTTCTGAAGTAAAGCAGAAACATTTTCACTTAAACATACCTTTCCCTTCCTTTGCATCCTTTGCTCGCGTTTCATAGTGCATAATTCTTTCAAAAACTTCACATAACGAGGCACATTTTTAATCAAATTGAAAAGTGGAATATTTACCTCACAATGAGCAAATGTGTCATAAAGAATTTCTTCATCTTCCCACTTACGATCAGGTCTTAAGGCACGAGGAAAGGGTGGTACAAGTCTTGAAACCTCATAAGACCACTCCTTGGAAGATTTCTTTGGGGATTCAACAACGTCAAAAATCGGTTCCGTCACTAGAGGGGGAGGCGGGCGCCGTGGTGAGGGGCGGCGGGCGCCGTCTTTACAGTGTGTCACCAATTCTTTTTCATCCTCTTCTCCCATATCAATTACTTCCTTGGGCCTCTCTTCAACATTCCTAGTGGGCACATTCACTTGTTTACCTCCTCTAAGGATCATGACACTCACGTTCTCTTTCGGATTCACTACCACTTGTGATGTTAATTTTCCCGAATCTTTCGCTTTCAATTCTCCAATCTCCTTAGTCATTTGACTCAACAATTTTTCTTGAACACCCATCTTGTCCAACAATAACCTCAATGTCTCATCTTGATCATCTTGTGAAGTGTTTCTCTAACGGTTCTCAAATTGTCCTCTTTGATAAGGAACTTGTTGCTGTTGGCCTCTGCCATTGAATCCACTTTGATAGTTTGAATTGTAGCCCTGATTGTAATTGTCACCAAATTTGCGGCAAGGTCCAATAATCCACAACATTTACATCTGCGACTGTTGATAGGAGGAAATCGAGTATGCAAATAAAATATAAATAAATCACAGCAAACCAGATTCCGTCCCTTGCAAATAATTACAAGACCTCCTCCTGATGTAGCAGCGGGAAGTCAGGATCGATCCACGAGGAAGCGTGTCAGCGGATCCTAGGCAGCGGTGGAATCTCACGGTCAGAAGTCGACAACAGGGTCCTCGATCTCGACTAGGGTAGTCGACAGAAGATCGGACAGTCGAACACAGCGCAGCAGCAACAGGCACAGGTGGTCGATATCGACAAGGCCCTACTCGATATCGAGTAGCCTTCGTCTGGGTCGAGTGGGTCTGGTCGAGTTCCTGCACACAGTAAGCTACGGCGACTCTGGGTCGAGGATCAGTAACTCGAGATCGACCAGGCTTGGTCGAGATCGAGTAGACAGAGAATAAAAACGAACGAAAATAAAGAACAAATGCTTTGGGGTTTCTACTAAACTTTAATGTAAAAGACTTCCAAGATTGGGGTTTGCAACGACGATAACCAAGCATGTATAAGGTAGTACCAAACAGATAATCATGTGAATCGCATTAAAGGATTAAGCTTTCGCCTTTTCCAACAATTAGACAACTTTCTCAAGAAACCCTAATTGTCTCTACCAATTTTATGTTTATAATCCAAGTTGTTAGCATGGATCTCCATTAGATGGGCAATAAACACATAAACAAGTAGGAAAATGCTCAAAACATGATAAAGGTCGGATCTTTACCTCAATTATGCACGGCTATCGTCGAGCTCGCCCCAACCCTAGAAGTGGGTTGACTACTCGCGCTTCATCGCCAACTCAGACATTGATTGATGAAAAGAAATAACTTGCATAAATATAAACCAAAGTTTACAACCGCTTGAAGCCAACTCCGCTCTCGCTTCACAACTTCAATCGGCCGCTCACTCTCTCTCTCTCTCTCTACTACTACTTCTCCTACTTCTGAAATTGAATGAATAAAACTGAGCCCCATGGGCTTTATTTATAGCTTTCTAATCCTTGCTACCCAAGGATAGAATATCTATATCTAAAACTAAAACTATATCTAAAAGCTTAATGATAAATAAAAGACATAACATAATTAAATCCAAAATAGGAAAATATATCTAAAGTCTTCCATGGATAGATCTTCTTCTCTTCATGATGGATCTTGATAGTTTCGGATAGAATCGGCAATCTTCGAGCCCAAGCAAGTCTAAGTCGAATAGAATTGATCAAACCGAGTAACGCTGTTCTGGAGGTCTACTCGATCTCGACCAGGGTCTTGTCGATTTCGAGTAGAAATCTTGGTCGACTGGCTCGGCTTGTCGTCTCGGCTAGCTGGTGCTCGACAGACTCGGACATGGATCCTGGTGCTCGTCGATCTCGAGTAACCCTAGTCGATGTCGAGTAGAGAGGTTCTGTCGACTAGGTCTTCTCGGGTAGGTGTGCTCGACAAGCTCGGATCTGGGCTCCGGGCTTCGTCGATCTCGACTAACTCTTGTCGAGATCGAGTAGAGATGTGCTCGGCTTCTTGTCCTCGGCTTCTCGATCAGCTCTTCTCCTTGTCGACTCCGGGTGTGGCACTAGGCTTCGTCGATCTCGACCACGGGCTCCTCGACATCGAGTTGGGTTCCGGAGCTTGGTTGATCTGGCTCTCGACGTTGCTCCTGGTCGACAAGGCTTTGCTCGGACGTACTCGTCGAGATCGAGTAAGGGTTACTCGAGATCGAGTAGCTTGGGTTCTTAGCTTGATTCGACTGGTTCCGCTGCTGCTTTGACCTTGGACTTCTGTAGTGGATTTCCGAGCTTTTCCGACCTTCCTTAGAATTGCCGTAAAACGCCTCGAATTCTGCGATTTAAACAGAAACTGGTGTAGATTCCATAATTTGACAAATAAACATAAATTACACAGCTTCTGTATTATCTTAACCCAAATGAATGCAATATATGCAGAAATCGATATAAACTTAAATGTAAAACATGGCGAATTAGGCTCACATCAAACACCCCATACTTAAGCTTGCTTGTCCTCAAGCAATACTTTTAATTGTCATTCAGGGGAAGAATTCAAACTCTCAACATCTTAGATTCATTCTCATATAACCCTGCAATCAATTACCATCCTCGAAAAGGTACTAGAGTCACAGATCCATGCATGTGCAAATATACAAAAGCAACATCTACTCACAAAAGGAGGGTTATGCAAAACATTCATTCGTGACAAAGCATTGATAATCAAGAGGATTTTAATTTAAGCTCAAATAAGGAGTAGATTGGTAAACGGCTAAAGGTGGGCAATTTTTGGCAATGTGGTGCTAATGATCCGGGGAAATGGAGTATTTCCAAATTGAATTTCCACATTCCTTCTCCATAAGATTCATAATATTGCTTTTATTCATAATAATGCTTTTACCTCTCTAACCTCAGCACTGCCTTCTCGCGAGTCGCAAACATGGGTGTCATGAATGGACCCGGATACTTAGTGCGTCGGACTCCTCACCTGGTGTCCCATCTCGCCAAACTATTATCTCAGCGAGCAGGGTCGATCTTTGATCGGATTTTCTTTCACTCATTAAATTTTCCATATATTTCAAACAATTTCCTTCCAAACTCCAATAATGATAATAATCACAACACAAACACCATATAGCATTTCCATAATGTAACATCATTCTCAACATAATCTCTGGATAAGGTAAAGAATGGCAAATATTTAGATTATGTGGAGCAATATTTGAAATAAGGCATATTATGGCTTTTGTGAAATGCATAAGCATAGGTATGGCTAGGATTATAAACATATGAGCATTATATGGAAATATAAAGTCCTCCATCATTTTATCATGCAATATGTCAAAAGCAATTTCAAATTTTACCTCCTTTCATGGTTTTCATCAAAATATGCATTTCAGTGTGACTTCCCTTTACTAGGCAATTTCATGCTATATCTCTAATGAATCCAATTTGCATTGTTGAGTTCAATATAAGCTTCCATGAAATTAATCAAAAAATTTTAATGGGGGTCATTTTTCAAAACTTTGGAAAACATGCATGTAAGTACATAAATTAATAATGCATTCCAAAATAGCCATGTATAAGCAATTCAAAGAAATAATGCACATATATGTCAAACATAGCAAATATGCACAAAGTAAGCCCTTCCCCCACCCCATACTTAAACATTACAGTGTCCCCACTGTATAAAATCAAATAAAAACAAGAGTAAAGGAAGGAACTCACAGGAAAATGCATCGAGGAGGCTGAATCAGTGTATGTCGAGTAGGTAGCTAGTCGATATCGAGTACGGTCTACTCGATCTCGAGTAGGCTCATCTGCGTCTAGTGGTTTCTGAAGTCGAGGAGCTTCTGGTGGCGTGGTCAACATCGAGTTGGCCTACTCGAGATCGAGTAGTGTCTGGGCTGCTCCTCCTTGTCGTCGTCGACTTGGCCTTCGTCGATTCTGACTGTTTTTCAGCGACTTCTTCTTTCCACCTTTCGCGATCCTTATATTCTTGCTGACCTAAAAGTGTTAGATTGCCCAAAAGAACAAGACTATCCACATGAAGTATTCTAAAAGACCTAAAACCAAAACCAAAAACCAAAAAGTTCAAAAGTCCCAAAAAGTTAATAAAGTCTTATATACATGCTCTAGATTTTAGAGTCGCTAGGCCGATTTCTCCGTTTGCGCTCAAGGATCATTATTGTGGGGCCCACTAATGCTTGGCCCTTCTCCTGGATCATCTAGGTCCTGATGGTAGTATGCAAGTTCAGCTGACAGGTGGTTGCTTGCATCATCTCCTTTCTCTTTCTTCTTCCACTTTTCAGCCCTTAGTTTCCGCAGATTCCCTCGCCATGGTGTCTTATCTCCCCTTAAATCATTAAAAATTTTCTTTATGGATCGAGGGGGAGTAGAATTCATACCTGAACTTACCTGTTCGGACCCAAAACAGAAATCTTTGGGCTTGGGTCTACTCGATGTCGAGTACTGTTGGTCGAGATCGAGTACAGGGACCCCATACTTAGGCTCTGGGCAAGTCTCTGGTTCAGTAGTGGTTGTCGAGATTGACAAAGGCTTGTCGAGCTCGAGGAGAGCGCTTGCCGAGATCGAGGAGGGCTTGTCGACCTCGAGTATGGTTCTGTCACTTTCCTCCGCTGTTTGCTTGGTCCCGTGATCGCTGATGCTTTTCACCTCCAACCATGAAACTTCCTCCTTTCTAGGGCCAAAAGAGAAATCCAAAACCTCATCGCCTATGGTGAAGGTGAGTGATCTATTCTTGACACTGATTCTGGCATCTGCAGTAGCTAAGAACGGTCTACCAAGAATAATAGGGCTAGTAGGATCTTCAGCACAGTCAATAATAAGGAAATCTGCTGGAACAAAGAACTTACCAACCTGGACGGGGACATTCTCAACTATACCTGTAGGGATGACCACTGTATTGTTTGCCATGTATAATTTGGCATCCACAGGTTCTATACATCCTATCTTGACCTTCTGTCAGATTGACAGAGGCATGATGCTCACACTTGCTCCTAAATCGCATAGAGAATCATATTTATATTGTCCAAAACCCACAGTAACAGAAAACTTACCAGGGTCAGGCCTCTTTTCAGGGAAGTGGAGTACTTTGCATTCGCCTGCGATCTCTGAGATGGATCGCTTCTTGCTCAGGATTTCCTTCAGAAATTTGACATATCCAAGCATCTCTTGCAGGGCTTCTGTAAAAGGAATAGAAAAGTTCAGTTCTTGCAGTATATTAACAAATCTGTTAAACCTACCTGCAGTGGGATCTTTCTGTGCTTTTGAAGGGAAAGGCAGTGGCTTTTTCTGCTTCGGAGCCAGATCAGCTGTCGGAGATGCTGCAGAGTCGTCGACCTCGGCTTGCTGCTCCTCGATCTCGACCACGGGCTCCTGGACATCGAGTAGGGTGGTCGACCTGGAGTTGCTGGTCTGCGCAGCGGAGTCCGAGCTCAACTTCTGGTTTGTGTCGAGTAGCTGCTTGTCGACATCGACCACGGGCTCATCGAGATCGACCAGGTTCTGCTCTGTCTCGAGTTGATGCTATGCCTTGTCTTGCCGTTTCCCGACCTCTGGCTCGTGTAATTGATGCCCACTCCTTAGTTTGATAGCTGCGACATGTCCGGTCTTCCCTTTAGGATTTGGTTCTGGTTGCCCAGGGAGCTGTCTGGACGGTCTTGGGATTTGTGCAGCGATTTGACCCATCTGGGTCTCTATTCCCTTTTTCAGATGTCCAGCTCCCCAAATTTGGTGGTGATGTTCTGGAACTGGTTGTTGATGGTGCCCTGATTTCGACGCATCTCCTCAAGGATCAGCTGCAGATCATCCTTCTTTTGATCCCTTTCTGGATGTCCTGGAGCTCTGTAGGGTGGGGGGTTCCTAGGAGGACCTTGGTTCCACTGAGGATGATAGAACCTTTGATCTCCCATATAGCGATTTGGACCCCCAGCGTAGGCTGCTTCCTCATGTGTCTCTGCCATTCTGACTTGCTCAGTGTGTGGGCACTCAGTAGTGGTGTGCCTCTGTGATCCGCATTCGATGCAAGGCTGGTTGACAGATAGATATTTGACTTGCTTGAGGAGCTTACGATTCTGGTCCCTGTAGAACTGCTCCCTGACATCTGGGTCAATCTCCTTTGCTGGCTCATAGAGTGACATAGATGGTGCTGGTCTGGCATAGGCGTTCTCATCATAGTTTGTAGAAGTCCCATACTTGTTGTCATATGCCGTGAGCTTGTCTAGCACACCCCATGTGTCAATTGGTGGCATTGTCAGGTACTCATATCGAGTGTACTGATTGATCCTGTCCTTAGTGACTTGGTCAAGAGAGTTGAAGAAGATCTCCTGAATGACGTAGGGTGGCTGTCCATGAGTAGGGCAAGATCGCAGTAGTTCCTTGTACCTTTCCCATGCCTTTGCTAGCGGCTCCCCAGGCTTTTGTTTGAAAGCTGTGATCTTTTGGTGGAGGAATGCCGTCTTGGCAGGAGGGAAGAATTTGTTGAGAAACTCTTGCTCTACTTGTGCCCATGTTGTAAGGGATCTTGGTTTCAGTCCTTCTAGCCACTTCAGTGCAGGTCCAGCGAGCGACCAGCGGAAAGCTTTCATCTTGACATATTCCAGAGTTGTACCTTCAGTAAGAGTACGACACATGTCATGAAAATTGGTAATATGTTCAAGAGGGCACTCATTAAATCTTCCATGAAAAGCATTGTTTTTAAGTTCTATAAGAAACTGAGTGCGAATTTCAAAAGAGTTTTCAGGGATTAGAATCGCCGATTCGGGCACGACGAGAGTTGGATGCATATAATCCTCTGCTGTAGTTGGATATTGGGCAAGCTCAGCTTCTGCTTGCTCCCTTGCCGCTTTCTCTTGTTCCTTTGCTGCCCTTTCATTGGCGATAGTGGTATCTTTTGCAGCTAGCTCCCTTGTGAGCCTGGCAATCAGTTGTTCTTGTGTTTCAGCGGCCGCCATGGCTCTTTGTAGTTTAGCTTTGATGTGTAGAAGGCGCTCTGGTTCGTCTAAGCCGTCAAACTCAGGTGGTTGACCAGAACGGCGCATACACCTGTAAAGTAACTCAAAGCAGACGTGAGATTTAACTACCTAAGGCGCGAATGATAGCTTCCCCGGCAACGGCACCAATTTGTTGATAGGAGGAAATCGAGTATGCAAATAAAATATAAATAAATCACAGCAAACCAGATTCCGTCCCTTGCAAATAATTACAAGACCTCCTCCTGATGTAGCAGCGGGAAGTCAGGATCGATCCACGAGGAAGCGTGTCAGCGGATCCTAGGCAGCGGTGGAATCTCACGGTCAGAAGTCGACAACAGGGTCCTCGATCTCGACTAGGGTAGTCGACAGAAGATCGGACAGTCGAACACAGCGCAGCAGCAACAGGCACAGGTGGTCGATATCGACAAGGCCCTACTCGATATCGAGTAGCCTTCGTCTGGGTCGAGTGGGTCTGGTCGAGTTCCTGCACACAGTAAGCTACGGCGACTCTGGGTCGAGGATCAGTAACTTGAGATCGACCAGGCTTGGTCGAGATCGAGTAGACAGAGAATAAAAACGAACGAAAATAAAGAACAAATGCTTTGGGGTTTCTATAAACTTTAATGTAAAAGACTTCCAAGATTGGGGTTTGCAACGACGATAACCAAGCATGTATAAGGTAGTACCAAACAGATAATCATGTGAATCGCATTAAAGGATTAAGCTTTCGCCTTTTCCAACAATTAGACAACTCTCTCAAGAAACCCTAATTGTCTCTACCAATTTTATGTTTATAATCCAAGTTGTTAGCATGGATCTCCATTAGATGGGCAATAAACACATAAACAAGTAGGAAAATGCTCAAAACATGATAAAGGTCGGATCTTTACCTCAATTATGCACGGCTATCGTCGGGCTCGCCCCAACCCTAGAAGTGGGTTGACTACTCGCGCTTCATCGCCAACTCAAACATTGATTGATGAAAAGAAATAACTTGCATAAATATAAACCAAAGTTTACAACCGCTTGAAGCCAACTCCGCTCTCGCTTCACAACTTCAATCGGCCGCTCACTCTCTCTCTCTCTCTCTCTACTACTACTTCTCCTACTTTTGAAATTGAATGAATAAAACTGAGCCCCATGGGCTTTATTTATAGCTTTCTAATCCTTGCTACCCAAGGATAGAATATCTATATCTAAAACTAAAACTATGTCTAAAAGCTTAATGATAAATAAAAGACATAACATAATTAAATCCAAAATAGGAAAATATATCTAAAGTCTTCCATGGATAGATCTTCTTCTCTTCATGATGGATCTTGATAGTTTCGGATAGAATCGGCAATCTTCGAGCCCAAGCAAGCCTAAGTCGAATAGAATTGATCAAACCGAGTAACGCTGTTCTGGAGGTCTACTCGATCTCGACCAGGGTCTTGTCGATTTCGAGTAGAAATCTTGGTTGACTGGCTCGGCTTGTCGTCTCGGCTAGCTGGTACTCGACAGACTCGGACATGGATCCTGGTGCTCGTCGATCTCGAGTAACCCTAGCCGATGTCGAGTAGAGAGGTTCTGTCGACTAGGTCTTCTCGGGTAGGTGTGCTCGACAAGCTCGGATCTGGGCTCCGGGCTTCGTCGATCTCGACTAACTCTTGTCGAGATCGAGTAGAGATGTGCTCGGCTTCTCGATCAGCTCTTCTCCTTGTCGACTCCGGGTGTGGCACTAGGCTTCGTCGATCTCGACCACGGGCTCCTCGACATCGAGTTGGGTTCCGGAGCTTGGTTGATCTGGCTCTCGACGTTGCTCCTGGTCGACAAGGCTGTGCTCGGACGTACTCGTCGAGATCGAGTAAGGGTTACTCGAGATCGAGTAGCTTGGGTTCTTAGCTTGATTCGGCTGGTTCCGCTGCTGCTTTGACCTTGGACTTCTGTAGTGGATTTCCGAGCTTTTCTGACCTTTCTTAGAATTGCCGTAAAACGCCTCGAATTCTGCGATTTAAACGGAAACTGGTGTAGATTCCATAATTTGACAAATAAACATAAATTACACAGCTTCTGTATTATCTTAACCCAAATGAATGCAATATATACAGAAATCGATATAAACTTAAATGTAAAACATGGCGAATTAGGCTCACATCAGCGACATCCTCTTGAATTAAGGGACACTTATCATTCGGATCAGTTGGATCTCCACAAAGACCACAAGGTCTAGGCTGCTGAGATTGATTCATATGTATCGCCATCTTGTTCACTATCTTCGTAAGCCTATCTATGTCGTCCTGGTGACCATCTCTAGAACTATCCAACTTATGAACTCCTCTAACTCCTTGGTGTCTCCCATATTGTTGCGATGCATTAGCCAACCCTTTAAAAATTTGCATTGCTTCCTGACGTGTCTTATCCAAAATATCTCCTCCGCTAGTAGCATTGATGAAACTGCAATCGGTGTCAAGCAAGGCGTCATAACGATATAGCACTAAATCATCCTCGGGTATACCATGTTGTAGACAACTACCCTTAAGCTTCTTGAACCGCTCAAATACTCTTATAGACTCTCCGTAGGTGATTGTTCAATACTGGACAACTCCTTCTTAAGTTTTTTGAGGCAAGTCGCATGAAAGTGCATTTGCAGGAAAGCTTTCTTCAATTACACCTGATGAAACCACAAGTGAAAAATGGGTCCCCCTCCACGTCACTGTGGGGGGGGGGGGGGGGGGATGAGCCACGTGTGCGATCCGCTGTCGGTCAATGGTCTTACTTGGAGTGCCCCCTAAGTTTATTTTAGATAGAGGGTCACTTCAATCTATGCCACGGTGACCTAGTTCGCGTTGACGGTCTTTCCTGGGTATACCCTCTGCGGATTTCGGATATGTTTTCCCCAGTGCCGCGAGATTTGGCGTTCAACTCGTACCATTTCCCGGGCCATGGCCTCAACATGGCCCTTCGAACGATTGAAAATCTATCCCAGTTTCGGGATAGAAGAAAAGAGAAACTCATCATGACCAAACTTTCAATACATGTATCCGCACAACCAATTTCTATCTCTGACTGTGTTCTAGGGCTGTCCGCGGATTGTACAAGCTTAGTTTAGGGTGACCTTGGTTACTATTCAGATTCCCTTTTCTCTCTAAGATTCACTCCCTTTTGTTCTCCAAAAAAACCCTATTTTAGAGAGATCCCTGGATTTTATAGTGGTAGTTTGGATCCCTCTGGGACACGTCGTCCCATTTGTTCAGCCATTTGTCATGATCCGGTCGCCACGTGTCGCTCAAGCAGAGACAAGTGGGTTGGGGACATGTTGGACACCTCATCTCTATTTATGCGGTTTTTCATCCACGGACCGCTATGGTTGCTTAGTCCGCGGTTGGTTTTCAATCTTTTCCTTTTTCGGGACTTTTCCATCTTCAGATTTTTTAGGGCATCATCACAGCTCCTCATTTCGTGTCGAGAGTCTCATGGTCGTGTTGTGGACTGACCCCATTCATGGTTTCGTTGCCCTCTTCTGTTTAGGTTAGAAAAATGGAAAAGACTAATGGGCTCCGAATGAGCCCATTTAAGTGATTGATGGGCGTCCTTGTCTGGACACGTGCATTGGTGGCAAGAGAGGTGAAGAGGTGGTTGAGAAGTCCTATAAAAGGGGCCTCTTCCTCTTCTTTCTTTTTATTGTCTCTCGTTTTTACTGCCTCTTCTCCTTGCCGATGCAGTCTTTCGTTCCTCCGATCTTGTTCAGGTAATTTCTTCTTCACCCTTTCTTTGCGTCTTTTTTGCCTGCCTTGGAGGCCCTCGTGCCTCTGTAGATCTTTTTTCTTTTTGATTTTCATCCGCGGACTGGGGCAAATTCTGAATGTACCCCATTTTCCTTTGGTCTAGGTTATACTTTTAGCGAACTGTCTTTAGGGTTTCCCAAACTTGGTTTTCCATGTCGAATCCTCAAGAGAGCTCGGGTAGCGTTCGTAGTGTTGATAACCCCCCTTCTCTTGAGAAGCCGGAGGGCAAGCTCTTGATAGGTGGAATCTAAGTCCCAGAGGAGGTTACCATACGTTGGTCGAAAGCCCCGACAGACTCGACTTTTTATTCCTCTTCCCCTCGTACTCGCGGCGAGCCTTCTTCTCCCGCGGGTTCTGATGAGGAGACTTCGACTTCTAGGTCCGACTCAATCTTAGAGTCCCCCGAATCTCAGCATTCCTATAAAGATTGGAATGCGCGGACCGACTTGTCGTCGAGGATGGTGCTTGTCCCAGCCGAACGTCGTTCTTCTTCGGTATTGAGGGACTTCCGCCCGGTTCTCTATGATGAGGACGTTCTGGTGACGTGTTCTTTTTGGGGGGGGGGGACTTTAATCCTTTGCCCGCAGGACCCATCCTAGTTGTTTCGCCTGAAAGGGTAATACCCATCGCGTCCCCAAATGCACGGGACCGCAGAGGGGGAACTTTAATGACCTTGGAGGATTTGGGCAGGATCGCGCGGGTTTTTCCTTGGCCAGAGGGCGTCATACTGTGTCTTCCCGTGTACGGAGGTGGAAGCTTGGATTTCTACCTAGGTTGTCTAGTTGTTTACATCGAGAGCCTGGTTCAGGGTTTCAGGCCCCCCCTCCCCGATCTGTTTAAGCGTTACTTGAAGGGGTGCGGTCTCAGTCCCGCTCAACTGGTGCCCAATAGCTGGCTTTTCTTTACTTCCTTCGCCATGCGTTGTTTAGAGATCGGGGCCCGGCCTTCCTTGAATCTCCTTTCGAACATGCTTATCATGGGTCATGGTAGTACCTACAAATTTTTCTTCCAAGCTAAGCTCAGCGTCCCGATAGTGGACCGGAATATTAGCAAGCCCGAATGGAGGCATAAGTGGTTCTTTGTTTGGGAGACTTCTCGCCAAGTTTTGAACTTCCACACTGAGCCGCGCTTCTACAAACGCATGGAGAAAAGATCCGTGGACGATTTGAAGAGGGTTGAGAAAGATTTTGTCGTTTCGATGAAGCTCTCTTGGCGTGAGATGTTGTCTCCTTTGAGGTTGAAGATGGCCGACATGAGTTTGCCCCACCCACGGATAGATTGTGGCAGATTCAAGAAAAACTTTTATATCTGTCTTTCCATCTGTTTCGCTTATCTTATGCTAATGTCTTCTTCTTCTTCTTCTTCTTCTTCTTCTTCTTCTTCTTCTTCTTCTTTGCAGACGCTCGGGAGCTTAAAGCCATGGTGGACGCGGTGAAAAGTTCTGCCACCCAGGCCGTGCCGTCGAAAAGGAAGATGCCCTCGGATGTGATGAAAGCTCTGAAGAACCCCAAGACTTCTGGGCCCTAGTCCAAGCCTAAGAAAGCGTTGAAAGATAAGGCTCTGCCTCTCACCCTTACTTCGCCTGCTCCGCGGACGAAAACCCCTCCTTTTGTCATAGAAATTGACGATTCTCTTGCTGTTGAAGATCCGCCTCTTTCCTCAGCAACTTCGCTGGTGCCTCGGCCGAACTACCTTGTCGAGGCTGGGACATCTAAATCGAGGTCCAAAAGAAGGGGCTTGGGCCCTTTCCCATCTTGGGAAGGGGTTGACTAGGACACCGCGGTTTTCCATGTAGATGCGCAAAACCGCCCAATTTATCAGATGCCGGGTTTTGACAACGAAGTGCTCTAGCAGCTCGCCTTTCCTCATGAACTCGGAGCGCCGGAGCTGTAGTTCCTCGATTACCTGACCGATGAACAATTTACTTTGGAGCATGATCGCTGGTGTAACTGGGTAAGAGTATTGAGATCGTCATTATTTCTTAAGTCGTTAAATTTGTGGTGTAGTCTCATTCTAAGGAGGATTTCTATTTCTTTGGTCAGAGGCGTGCTATCACACACAATGGCTGGGGGAGGCACTTGCGTCTGTCCCGCTCTAACCTGAGCCTTGAGGGTTGCCTTCAAAGGCTAAAGGAGAGGCTAGTGGAACTCGACACTCCTCAGAAAGAGGTTGAGGGTCTCCGTCACCAGTTGGGGGAGATGGAGCGGAACCTTGCTGAGGAGAAAGCGAAAAGTTGGCTGACAATCTGGGGGCAGAGCGTGCGTGGATCGAGGCCCTCAAATAGTCTTTGTCTTCGCTTCAGTCTAGCGGAGAGGCGAAGGTAGCGGACCTTGAGGCCAAGCTTGCTGCAATGACTGAAGAAAAAAGCAAGGCTGTCGTCGAGTCCAATCGCCGCCAAATCGAGTTGGAAAAGTATCGGGCCCGCACTGATGGTGAAATCGTTTTCTCGTGGCGGGAGGTTCCAAACAATCGCACTAAGCTTGTTGACGACGGGATGAGGACTTCCGATGGTCTTTCGTTCATGCGCAACGCGGTTTCGGAGTGGCTGAACGAAGACGCGGGCTAGGACTTTATCCAGGAGCGGTATCAAGATTGCTTTCACGCGGGTATGAAAGCGGGTATCCTTCAGAGTGTGAAGCGGTCCACGGAGAAACCTGGGGTCCCCTTGGAGCTTTTCCCCCCGAGTGACAATAGAAAAGATTGGGGCCTGGAGGACGAGGAGGAGATCGAGTTCAACAGTGACGACCTTTTACATTTCTCTTTCTTTTTCAAGCAGGAAATTGTGGTCTGATGAAAACTTTGCGTGATGTTTACGCCTTTTGTTTTGTTGTAGTTTTTGGGAAAAACTTGTTGGCCGTGAGGATTTCCGGCCTCTCAATGGTTTTTAGGGAGGTTGGCCGTTCTTTTGAAAATTTGTTGCTCGTCATTATTCTTAAATAATTGATAAAGGATAACAACAACAATTTCATTGAGTGGAACTTCTAGGTCATGGCCGTGCCCCGTCTTTAATGGGAATCATCACCGCTTTCTCCTTCCGGTGATGCGACGAGATCTGGTGGCATGACGAGAACTTGGAAGGACGTGCTACACAAGTAGGTGAAAACCATCCCCGTTCCTACCATGACATCGTGTGCTCGTACGAAGGTATTCCATCCTCACGCGAGCGAGGGCATGCCAAAGTTATTTCCCTTCACTCGGACGCCGATGCTCCTTGCTCCATATTCATTGGTCAGAGTTATCCTACCGACACCTGTCAGCCCATATTCTCAATCGAAACCGGTTAGCAAAGGCTGTAGTCACCAAAGTTTCTTTACTGAGTTGCGAGCACGGGAAATCGAGCATGAAGATGAAAAAACTGCTTCTTCGACCCACCGAAAGAAAGGTCTTGGACTGCTTCCCATAACTGAAAAGGATGGCATTGGTGTGCTCCCAGCTGCCATTTGTTTTCCTTGAATAAGGTGTCCTTATTTCAGCCCTTTCGAGCCCCAATTTATAGCGGAAACTCTTTTTTTTTGTGAGGAGTTATTTCAGTGTTCTTTTTTTTTCTCAGTCGGTCAGTTAATGTTCAGGCCTGCTCTTGCTTTCTTAGCTTCCCGATGTCTCAGGAAGAAGGAAATTCAGAAGTGTTTTTGATGTCACCCTTGACCGTGGTTCCCTTTTTCACAAAACATTTTTTGGAAAGAGCAAAACATTACTCAAGGATTTTATTATGACTTGTTACATCAAAACTCAGAAAAGGAAAACATGTGAACAACCTCGGCGGTTTTTAGAGCCTTTTATGATGGCCTTTTAGAGGCCCTAATTATGGCTACTCGTAGGAGGGCCCATCTCCGTGCGACCGTTTTTTCCGTCGCGGTGGGGTTGGTGATCGGGGTCCGACACGTACACCTCGAAGTGGGAGTCCCTTTCGTAGACGAAGAGGAGCGCGGAGCCAATGAGGACTCGATTTGAGAAAATGAATTCAGGTTATCCCTCCGTGTACCAGTGCGCTCCATCAACGTCTCTTTCTACATCTACTTCGAAGTCCTGACACGTGGTGGACCATAGGTAAACAAGCTCGTGCGCACTTTCCTCCATTCGTTCGTACGATTGGGGAAGTCGTAGCTTCTGCAATTGTTATTATTTGGTGATAAACCTGTAGAGCGCACGCGGCGGGCTATTGGAGCTCATAGGTGCCTTTGCCTAAAGCGGGATGACCTGCGTGTTGTCTTTGGTGTCTTCTCTTTATAGCATTGCCGTTGAGGGCTATTTTTGCCACATGGGCTTTGATTTGATGCATTTAGTTTACATGGACTGTTGGCTTAGTCCACGTTTGTAATGTTTGCCTAGTCTTGTGATTAGCTGAGCCAACTCATCTTACTTTTTTGGCCACGTCCCCAAGTGGGGGATGGCCTTTCTTTTTTTGCATCAATGTGCTGAGGAAAGACATACTACAAGTCTTTGAGAGAGTCGAAACTTTTTGATCAGTTGATAGTTTAATCATTATTCTAGGTAAAACATATCCCCAAGACTTTCGTGGTCAAAAACTTTTCTTACATGATTTCAATCAGTTAAGAGACGAAACTCTTCTTACATGGTTTTGACGCCACCGCGGGTGCTCTACGAGCAAGGGGCATCATCCTTAGTGCGATCCTTGACGCGACCAGCCTTGGACTTGTGTAGTCATGATCTAGGTCGACCCCAGAAACCTCGTACCGGGTTTCTTTCTCTTTTTTGTAAAGGTCAAGATGGCCCCAACTCGCACACGATTGGTCGTGGTGAAGTCTTTCCATCCTTCAGTCAGCCAATATATCCTATCTTGGTCTCGGTTGAATTTAACCTCATGTTCGCGAACGGATCGCGAACGGAGAGTGATCCACCCCTAAGCGTCGTCTTCTAATAGCTCTTAAGTGAGGGGGAGTCGGAGTTGCCAGAGCTGCTCTTCCCAGATGATGATCTTGTGGAACATGGTTCGAGGTGAGTCGGGATCCATGAGAGAAGAGAGAATTGTTCCTTTGGGGTGATCGGTTCCCCTTCTAGTTTTCTTTCTTGAGGCCATATGTAGTCACGGGTTTTCGATTACCTCTCTAGTTGATGAAGATACGTGTCGTGATCCGACTGACCTCACGCTTTTCAAGAAAGCAATCGTTGCGCTGCCTAAAGCAAGGCTTCGTCGGACAAGTGTCCGCCATGTCTAGTCTAGAACAATGCCTCTCTATCTTTTCACATCACCTTTTCGGGCCCTTGGCACTATTTGGGCATGCGTCGGACGTTCCTAAGCTCAATGTGACTCTTCTGGAACTTTTTGGCGGGTTGCTCGAGTTATCTCCTTTAAAAGAGGAGGGACTTCGTACGCTCTCATCCGCTAGGGTCTCCTATATTTCATCATGTCAACTTCCGGCCAGACCAACTGGGCGTTCTTTCAGTCTCTTGATTTCCCGGAGCAGATGCATCGTCTTGTTAGTTCTTCAAACCTTCGTACATTTTTTCTCTCTCTGAGCTTTAGTCTCTTGTTTAACCCTCCTCCTTTCGTGTGTGGGCAGTCATTACCTCTGCATTTCGAGGATGAGTATGCTCCGGTCCTCCCCGAGCGAGTTCTCTTATCATCTCGTATCCTTCGAGACTTCCCAGTGAACATCCCTCGTGGCGACTACGGAGTTCCCTATCTTGGGCATGGGTGGAACCATTTTGCTTGTACGCACATCATCAACATAGGCTCTTCCATGACTTTTTTGCACAAGGAAGGCACCCGGTTTGAAGTTCGTATAATGAACGCGGGTTGCGATGAAGTTGATAAGGAAACGGGGTGAGCCCCATCCAGATGGACCTTTGCCTAATGGGACCCATTTATGCCCGGACAGGACCCGTTTGGTCCTTGAGAAATCGAGGTGGGGATGCATTTTCATGCCTTGATGGCCTCCCGAGATTTCCTTTCCGGGACTTAGTTGGGGCTTTCTTGTTTGTAACGTCGGGCCCTTATGTCATTTTTGGTTTTTAGCGAATTTTCCTAGAAAGGACTTGATGTTACTCGCGCTTTATTTGGATGTCTGTTAAATAATCTTTGGCTTTTTGCGATTGTTCAAACCATTCGTTCCCAATACATCGGCCGTGAGGAGATCGATATGGTATTTGACCTTTAGAACCCCTTTTTTTTATGTCCGGATGCTTGACGCAGAACAACCTCATGCGTCTTGGGATTTGAACATTTCTTCAATCTGAGAGTCTCGTGCTATGACCGGATACCTGACGCGGAGTAAGCTCTAGCGTCCTGGGACATGAACATTTATTCAATCCGGGAGGCTCGTGCTACGACCAGATGCCCGACGCGGAGCAAGCTCCAGCGTCTTAGGACTTGAACATTTTTTCAAATCCGGGAGGCTCGTGCTACGATCGGATGCCCGATGCGGAGCAAGCTCCAGCGTCTTGAGACTTGAACATCTCTTCAATATGTGAAGCTCGAGCTACGACCGGATGCCCGACGCGGAGCAAGCTCTATCGTTCTGGGACTTGAACATTTCTTCAATTTGGGAGGCTCGTGCTACGACCGGATGCCCGACGCGGAGCAAGCTCTTGCGTCATGGGACTTGAACATTTCTTTAATCTGGGAAGCTCGTTCTACGATCGGATGCCCAACATGAAGCAAGCTCCAACATCCCGAGACTTGAACATTTCTTTAATCCGGGAGGCTCGACCTACAACCAGATAACTAACGCGGAGAGAACTCCAGCGTCCTAGGACTTGAACATTTCTTCAATCCGGGAGGCGCGTGCTACGACCGGATGCCTGACACGGAGCAAGCTCGAGCGTCATTGGATTTGAAAATTTCTTCAATCTAGGAGGCTCGTGCTACGACTGGATGCCCGACGGGGAGCAAGCTCTAGCATCCTTGGATTTTAACATTTATTCAATCTAGAAGGCTCGTGCTACAACCGGATACCTAACGCGGAGCAAGCTCACGCGTCCTGGGACTTGAACATTTCTTCAATCCGGGAGGCTCGTGCTACGACCAGATGCCCGACGCGGAGTAAGCTCGATCGTCATTGGACTTGAAAATTTCTTCAATCCAGAAGGCTCATGCTACGACCGGATGCCATACGCGGAGCAAGCTCCAGCGTCCTGGGACTTGCACATGTCTTTAATCTGTGAGGCTCGAGCTATTCTTGGATGCCCGACGCGGAGCAAGCTCTAGCGTCATGGGACTTGAACATTTCTTCAATCTGGGAGGCTCGTTCTACGATCGGATGCCCAACATGAAGCAAGCTCCAGCATCCTGAGACTTGAACATTTCTTCAATCCGGGAGGCTCGGCCTACAACCGGATGCCTAATGCGGAGCGAACTCTAGCATCCTGGGACTTGAACATTTCTTCAATCCGGGAGGCTCGTGCTACGAACGGATGCCCAACACGGAGCAAGCTCGAGCGTCATTGGATATGAAAATTTCATCAATTCAGGAGGCTCGTGCTACGACTGGATGCCCGACGGGGAGAAAGCTCTAGCGTCCTGGGATTTGAACATTTCTTCAATCTGAAAGGCTCGTGCTACAACCGGATACCTAACGCGTAGCAAGCTCCAGCGTTCTGGGACTTGAACATTTCTTCAATCCAGGAGGCTCGTGCTACAGCCAGATGCCCGACGCGGAGTAAGCTCGACCGTCATTGGACTTGAAAATTTCTTCAATCCAGGAGGCTCATGCTACGACCGGATGCCCGACGGGGATCAAGCTCCAGCATCTTGGGGCTTGAACATTTCTTTAATCTGCGAGGCTCGAGCTATGACCGGATGTCCGATGCGGAGCAAGTTCTAGCGTCCTGGGACTTGAACATTCCTTCAATCTGGGAGGCTCGTGCTACGACCAGATGCCCGACGCGGAGCAAGCTCTAGCGCGATCGGACTTGAACATTTCTTTAATCTGGGAGGCTCGTTCTACGATCGGATGCCCAACACGAAGCAAGCTCCAGCATCCTGAGACTTGAACATTTCTTCAATCCGGGAGGCTTGAGCTACAACCGGATGCCTAACGTGGAGCAAGCTCCAGCATCATGGGACTTGAACATTTCTTCAATCCGGGAGGCTCGTGCTACGACCGGATGCCCGATGCGGAGCAAGCTCGAGTGTCATTGGATTTGAAAATTTCTTCAATCCAGGAGGCTCGTGCTACGAATGGATGCCCGACGGGTAGCAAGCTCTAGCGTCCTGGGATTTGAACATTTCTTCAATCAGGGAGGCTTGTGCTACAACCGGATGCCTAACGCGAAGCAAGCTCCAGCGTCCTGAGACTTGAACATTTCTTTAATCAGGGAGGCTCGTGCTACGACCATATGCCCGACGCTGAGTATGCTCGAGAGTCATTGGACTTGAAAATTTCTTCAATCCAGGAGGCTCGTGCTACGACTGGATGCCCGACGCGGAGCAAGCTCTAGGTTCCTAGGACTTGAACATTTCTTCAATCCCTAAGGCTCGTGCTACGACCGGAGGCCTGATGCGGAGCAAGCTCCAACGTCCTGGGACTTGAACATTTCTTCAATTCGGGAGGCCCGAGCTATGATTGGATGCCCGACGTGGAGGAAGCTCCAGCATCCTGTGACTTGAACATTTCTTCTATCCGGGAGGCTCGTGCTACGACCGGACGCCCGACGCGGAACAAGCTCTAGCGTCCTTGGCCTTGAACATTTCTTCAATCTAGGAGGCTCGTGCTACGACCGGATGCCCGACGCGAAGCAAGCTCTTGCGTCATGGAACTTGAACATTTCTTTAATCTGGGAAGCTCGTTCTACGATCGGATGCCCAACACGAAGCAAGCTCCAACATCCCGAGACTTGAACATTTCTTTAATCCGGGAGGCTCGACCTACAACCAGATAACTAACGCGGAGAGAACTCCAGCGTCCTAGGACTTGAACATTTCTTCAATCCGGGAGGCGCGTGCTACGACCGGATGCCTGACACGGAGCAAGCTCGAGCGTCATTGGATTTGAAAATTTCTTCAATCTAGGAGGCTCGTGCTACGACTAGATGCCCGACGGGGAGCAAGCTCTAGCATCCTTGGATTTGAACATTTATTCAATCTAGAAGGCTCGTGCTACAACCGGAAACCTAACGCGGAGCAAGCTCAAGCGTCCTGGTGTTGTGAGCTGAATCTGCCATGTTTTACAGTAACTTTTATATCGATTTCTGTATACATTGCATTCATTTTACAGCAATTCTACAGAAGGTCGGAAAAGCTCGGAAAACCGCTACAGAAGTCCAAGGTCAAAGCAGCGGAACCAAGCTGAAAGCCAAGGCTACTCGATCTCGAGTGGGCCTTACTCGACATAGACGAGCATGTCCGAGCACAGCCTTGTCGACAAAGCCTGATCGAGAGCCAGACTAACCCGAGCTCCGGACCCTACTCGATCTCGAGGACCACTGGTCGAGATCGACGACACCTCAGCGCCACGCCCGGAGTTGACGAGAAGAAGAGCTGGTCGACAAGCCGAGGACGACCAGGCGGCACTCGCTGCCAGCGACTCGACTCGCTGCAGCGGACCACTCGCTGTCGCGGAAGAAAACCCGCTGCCAGCGGGATGCACCAAGCCGACGAAGAACTCTACTCGATCTCGATGAGACTACTCGAGGTCGACGACGCCCAGGAGCCTTGTCCGAGCCTTGTCGAGTAGAGCCACCCGAGGAGACCTAGTCGAAGACCCAAGCCTACTCGAGATCGACAAGGCCTTGTCGAGGTCGACGAGCACCGTGAGCCAAGACCGAGCCACATCGAGCAGATCTAGCCGAGGAAGTCCAGTCGATGAACCATCCTACTCGAGGTCGACGAGCCGTGGTCGAGATCGAGTAGAGCCGTTTCCAGAAACTTCTCGACGAGACCTGTCCGAGTAGAATTGAGATTCCTTGGGCATGAAGGAGTCGATTTGGCCGAAGTTCTATCCGATTCCATCAAGTTCTATCATCAAGGAGACAAGATCTATCAAGACATGAAGACTTACCTATTTAGTTTTATCTTTTCCTTTTAGATTTATTTCCTTAAAACAATTTATTTATCCTTTCAAGCTTTAGATATAATTTTAGATAGAGATAGATATCTTCTTTCCTAGATTAGCTAGGGAATGAAGGCTATAAATAAAGCCCATGGGGCTGGTTTTTCATTCATTCCATCTCAATTCAATCGGAGAGACAATTACACATAGAGTTTAAGAGTTCTAAGGTTTTTAAGGTTTTGGCTTTCTGCGAAAGTTGATTGCCAGGATTGTAAAGGCTTTTGAATTTAGTTTTTATGCAATTTAGTTCTTTTCATCAATCAATGTCTGTTATTGCAATGAGGCGTGAGTAGTCCACCCACTTCTGGGGCTAGGGTGAGCCCAACGGTGGCCATGTAAGGCGATGCGATAAAGGTCAGATTTTGTTATGCAATTCATCTTCTATCCCTATAAACATGATTCTTTTGCGAGAGTTGAAGGTGATCCTTGTTTGTGTTATTGAAGCGAAAGTGATCTTAATGCAACTTGGATTAATTATGTGAAAAAGGGTTAGTAACAATTAGGGTTTATGCGAAAGCCTCTATATGCCTATTTGTTAATGACGAAAGTTATTTGATGGAAAGCATGATCTTTTATGCCTTTATGTGTTACTTTGCATGGTTATCGTTGTGGTGTTGAAACCCTGGCTTTGGAAGTCTTTTAATATATTGAATTTATTTCATTGAATTTCTGAATCTGTGTTCGAGAATCTGCAATTTAAGTTTTCTGTTTTTTTGTCGACATAGAGGAGATCTTGTCGATCTCGAGTTGGTTGTACTCGATCTCGAGTATGCTTCGTCTAGGTCGAGTTGAGTTCTCTTCTGTTGTCGATCTCTGAAGTTTCTGTCTTTGCATACCCTTGTCGATCTCGAGTAGTGTTTGTCGAGATCGACGAGCCCTTTGCTTTGCTTTTATTTTCTGTTTTGCTTTGTTCTTTGCTTTTGATTTTCTGCTTTTATTTCTATTTCTTTTCTGTGTTTCTGTCTTTCTGCTACTTTGCCTGTGAGAATTTACAGCTACCTGAGAACTGCTGACGTGCTTCCTCGTGGATTCGATCCTGACTTTCTCTTACTGCATTGGAGGAGTCTTGTATTTATTTGCTGGGGCCTAAGTCTGGTTTGATCTATTTTCATTATATTTCATACTTGATTTCCTCCTCACAACACCTGGGACTTGAACATTTCTTCAATCCGGGAGGCTCGTGCTACGACCAGATGCCCGACGCGGAGTAAGGTCGATCGTCATTGGACTTGAAAATTTCTTCAATCCAGACGGCTCATGCTACGACCGGATGCCAGACGCGGAGCAAGCTCCAGCGTCCTGGGACTTGAACATGTCTTTAATCTGTGAGGCTCGAGCTATTCTTGGATGCCCGACGTGGAGCAAGCTCTAGCGTCATGGGACTTGAACATTTTTTCAATCTGGGAGGCTCGTTCTACGATCGGATGCCCAACATGAAGCAAGCTCCAGCATCCTGAGACTTGAACATTTCTTCGATCCGGGAGGCTCGGCCTACAACCGGATGCCTAACGCGGAGCGAACTCCAGCATCCTGGGACTTGAACATTTCTTCAATCCGGGAGGCTCGTGCTACGAACGGATGCCCAACACGGAGCAAGCTCGAGCGTCATTGGATATGAAAATTTCTTCAATCCAGGAGGCTCGTGCTACGACTGGATGCCCGACGGGGAGAAAGCTCTAGCGTCCTGGGATTTGAACATTTCTTCAATCTGAAAGGCTCGTGCTACAACCGGATACCTAACGCATAGCAAGCTCCAGCGTTCTAGGACTTGAACAGTTCTTCAATCCAGGAGGCTCGTTCTACGGCCAGATGCCCGACGCGGAGTAAGCTCGACCGTCATTGGACTTGAAAATTTCTTCAATCCAGGAGGCTCATGCTACGACCGGATGCCCGACGGGGATCAAGCTCCAGCATCTTGGGGCTTGAACATTTCTTTAATCTGCGAGGCTCGAGCTATGACCGGATGTCCGATGCGGAGCAAGTTCTAGCGTCCTGGGACTTGAACATTCCTTCAATCTGGGAGGCTCGTGCTACGACCAGATGCCCGACGCGGAGCAAGCTCTAGCGCGATCGGACTTGAACATTTCTTTAATCTAGGAGGCTCGTTCTACGATCGGATGCCCAACACGAAGCAAGCTCCAGCATCCTGAGACTTGAACATTTCTTCAATCCGGGAGGCTTGAGCTACAACCGGATGCCTAACGTGGAGCAAGCTCCAGCATCATGGGACTTGAACATTTCTTCAATCCGGGAGGCTCGTGCTACGACCGGATGCCCGATGCGGAGCAAGCTCGAGTGTCATTGGATTTGAAAATTTCTTCAATCCAGGAGGCTCGTGCTACGAATGGATGCCCGACGGGTAGCAAGCTCTAGCGTCCTGGGATTTGAACATTTCTTCAATCAGGGAGGCTTGTGCTACAACCGGATGCCTAACGCGAAGCAAGCTCCAGCGTTCTGAGACTTGAACATTTCTTTAATCAGGGAGGCTCGTGCTACGACCATATGCCCGACGCTGAGTATGCTCGAGAGTCATTGGACTTGAAAATTTCTTCAATCCAGGAGGCTCGTGCTACGACTGGATGCCCGACGCGGAGCAAGCTCTAGCTTCCTAGGACTTGAACATTTCTTCAATCCCTGAGGCTCGTGCTACGACCGGAGGCCTGATGCGGAGCAAGCTCCAACGTCTTGGGACTTGAACATTTCTTCAATTCGGGAGGCCCGAGCTACGATTGGATGCCCGACCTGGAGGAAGCTCCAGCATCCTGTGACTTGAACATTTCTTCTATCCGGGAGGCTCGTGCTACGACCGGACGCCCGACGCGGAACAAGCTCTAGCGTCCTTGGCCTTGAACATTTCTTCAATCCGGGAGGCTCGTGCTTCGACGGGATGCCCGACGCAGAGCAAGCTCAATTGTCCTTGGACTTGAACATTTCTTCAATCCGGGAGGCTCGAGCTACGACCGGATGCCCGACACGGAGCCAGCTCTAGTGTCTCGGAACTTCGAGTGTTAACCAATTGTCAAAATGATAAGTATACAAGAATTTTTAGAAAAGCACCATCTAGCCGCTTTGATTTATTTACATTAGCGGGGGCGACTGAATGGATTCAGGTACAATAGGCGGTTACACATAATACTTCTTCAGATGTTCTGCATTCCACGTTTTGTTGAGGACCACTCCTTTTGGAGTTTGGAGTTTGTAGGCTCCGGTGTGGATGCACTCAAACACCACGTACGGGCCCTCCCATTTTGCATCGAGTTTTCCGCCCTTTAGGGCCAAACAGATGACAAGGTATCCCTTCTCGAAACGACGCGGGCTGAGGCGTTGCTCATGGTACTTTTTAGTCTTTCTTTTGTACTCTTGTGCTTTGAGCGCCGCCAGCATCCTTCTTTCCTCTCATAAGTGCAGCTCCACCTCTAGGGCTTAGTCATTGGCTTTGGATTCATAGGCGAGGACCTGAGCTGAGGGGACCAGTCTTTCTACGGGGATAACTGCGTCCACCCCGAAGACCAGCGCGAAAGGTGATTCTCCGGTGGGCATTTTTTATGACATCCGATACGACCAGAGTACTAAGGAAAGCAACTCTGCCCATCGACCCTTGATGGTTTTTCCTAACTTCTTTTTTATCCCTTATAGGATCTGCTGGTTGGTGGTCTCTATCTGCCCATTGGTCTAGGGATGCGCTACCGATGAAAACTTCAAAGTGATGTTGAGACCATTACAGAAATCTCGGATACTTTCGCAGTCAAATTAAGTCCCGTGGTCCGTGATGATTTCTTCGAGGACTCCAAATCGGCACACCATGTTCTTCCAGAGGAACTTTCGAATTTTTTCCACCGTGATCAAACCCATGGCCTCCGCCTCAACAAATTTAGTGAAATAATCCACAACTACGAGGACATACTTTAATTGTCCTGGGATGTGGGGAAGGGCCCAAGTATGTCCATCCCCCACATGGTGAATGGGCAGACTCCATAGATGCTTTGAAGTGGTTCAACGGATAGAGCCTTGACGTTCCCATGCCTTTGGCAAGCATCGCAGCTTCGCACATGTGTTTGTACATCGGTCCTCATCGTCGGCCAGTAGTATCTTAACCTCATAGTTTTTGTTGTCAAAGTGTTCCACCCTTGGTGGTGTGCACACAATCCCGCATGCAGTTCTTCGACGATGAGCTTCCCCTCGCTCTCTGTAACATACAACAAGTTGGGAAAATCAAAACCCTTTTTGTACAATCTTTCTTCGCGGATGGTAAAACGTGTTGCGCGGTTGATCAACTTCTTGGCTTCTGACTTGCCCGATGGGGGTATTTCTTTCCCTAGATATTCGGCAATTGGGGGTCACCAGTCCCCAATCCCCTCAGTCTGGATAGAGTAGACCTCTTGGATGACCCTTCGCTAATCTCTTCTTTCAAATTCAAACTTCTTCTCAGCCTCAGGGGGTATGGCCACCCCGATTCGGGCTAAAAGATCCGCTTGTTCATTCATATCTCGGGGAACAAACTCTAGGCTGAAATGCAAGAACGCCCTCCTTAAGGTTTTGACCTTCCATAGGTAGTTTGGCAGTAGGCCCGTTCCGGCTTCATATTCTCTCCCGGTCTGCCTCGCCATGACCTCGAATTCCGTGTAGACAGTTACGGCTCGGACTCCTCGGGCTAAAGCCAACTTTAGTCCCGCGATTAGGGCCTCATTATTTGTTGCTTGGAAGTCCAGTTGTTGAGCAAAGCATGACTGTTCTCCCTTCAGAGAGGTGACGAGAGGGTTTCTCGACCAAATTAATTTGTAGGCAAGACCCCGGTATAGGATAGTGGAGTCAAGTTCGTCCTCAAGAGATAAGTCATCGATTCTAGGTTTAGTTGGTTTCAGGGTTCGGAGATAGCGGGAAAAGGTGATGAGGGTTACTGTCGGCGTCAACTAAGACTTGGTCGATGTCGAGGGATGGAGAGGGAAATTAGAAACAATACATGATAAAAGAAACTAAATTTAACATTAAAATAAAATCTAAACTTACAACCATGTAATCCTCTCTGGCCTCCTCTCTCTCCTCTCTGACCTCCTGGCTCCCGAAGACGACTTGGCTTGAATTGAATGAAAAAAACCAGCCCCTAGGGCTTTATTTATAGGCTCCATCTAGCTAATCTAGGAAAGGAACAACTATATCATCTATCTAAATCTATCTATCTATTTCCTAAGATAAAACATTGATAAATAAATAAAATAAAACAATTAGAAATCCCCTAGAGAAATTAGGAATTTAATAATTTGGATAAAATCTTCCTTCATGATAGATCATCTCGTGCCTTGGTGTGTAAGTAATCCCTCACTCGGACTCCTACTCGATCTCGACTCAGATTTGTTTATGGGATTTACTCGACATCGACTAAAGTGGTAGACGTCGACTATGTGGTTACTTGACATCGACTAAGTGTAGTTGACGTCGACTAGATCTTCTGTTGGTAGATTTCTGGTGAAAAGTGGTCGACATCGAGAAGGACTAGTCGACATCGAGTACTTCTGTCAACTTTCAACATTCTGCTCCGTCCTGAAACGCACTTTCCTGAGTGCTCGTTCATTCGATTGCCGCTTATGAGTATGCGTTGGAAATCTTTATTCAAGGGATACAACTCTCATGAAGACATCAAAACATTATTCAGAATGATGAATGGTGAAAAGTGGTCTTTTCTCCAGCTGCACCATCCTGTGCTTTTCCTTAGCTTCTCCAATGTCTTCATCACTTTCCTTTAAGCTACAAAGTGCGTCTGATTTCTACGAAATTAAATAGAAACTTGTGTAGACCTCCATATATTGCAAATAAACATAAACTACACAAATATCACGCTTTCCCAATATAAAAGTATATAATATAGACAGAAATCGAAGTAGATGTGAGGGAAAAAATTAACATGGTAAATTGAGCGCATATCAAGGGGTGAGGGTTATACCAGCTCCGCAACCATCTTTATTCATAGCTCCGTCCATTCTCATGGTCCATCTGCTCCGGTCCTCGCCCCGTCATCTTCGAAGCTGGTTTCACATATGAAGTCCGTCAAGACCTGAGCCAGGACCGCCTTACGACGGACGTATGTTATTTCAAACTCTAAGAGTTCTATAGACCACTTCGTCATCCATCCCGAAATGCTGGGCGAGTGGATAATTTTCCTCAACGAGAGGTCTGTCAATACCTCGATGACATGATCTTGAAAGTACTGTCACAGCCTTCTGGCCGCGAATACTAAACACAATATTACATTCTCTACTGGTTCATACCTGGTCTCCGCCTCCTGCAGCACCCTACTCAAATAATACACGGGGTATCTGCCTTCCCTGGTGAGAACTGCGCTGACGGTTGCGCCCTTCGCGGCTAGATAGAGTTGTAAACTTTCTTGCTTCTCGGGCTGATGCAAAGTGGGTAGGTGTTGCAAGAAAGTCTTCAATTCTTCAAAAGCATGCTGGAGTTCCGGGGTCCACTAAACGGGCCCCTTCTTTTTTAACAACGTGAAGAAAGGTAGCGACCTGTTTGCCAAACACGAACAGAATCGGCCTAGAGTCTTTGCATACCCTTGTCGATCTCGAGTAGTGTTTGTCGAGATCGACGAGCCCTTTGCTTTGCTTTTATTTTCTGTTTTGCTTTGTTCTTTGCTTTTGATTTTCTGCTTTTATTTCTATTTCTTTTCTGTGTTTCTGTCTTTCTGCTACTTTGCCTGTGAGAATTTACAGCTACCTGAGAACTGCTGACGTGCTTCCTCGTGGATTCGATCCTGACTTTCTCTTACTGCATTGGAGGAGTCTTGTATTTATTTGCTGGGGCCTAAGTCTGGTTTGATCTATTTTCATTATATTTCATACTTGATTTCCTCCTCACAACACCTGGGACTTGAACATTTCTTCAATCCGGGAGGCTCGTGCTACGACCAGATGCCCGACGCGGAGTAAGGTCGATCGTCATTGGACTTGAAAATTTCTTCAATCCAGACGGCTCATGCTACGACCGGATGCCAGACGCGGAGCAAGCTCCAGCGTCCTGGGACTTGAACATGTCTTTAATCTGTGAGGCTCGAGCTATTCTTGGATGCCCGACGTGGAGCAAGCTCTAGCGTCATGGGACTTGAACATTTTTTCAATCTGGGAGGCTCGTTCTACGATCGGATGCCCAACATGAAGCAAGCTCCAGCATCCTGAGACTTGAACATTTCTTCGATCCGGGAGGCTCGGCCTACAACCGGATGCCTAACGCGGAGCGAACTCCAGCATCCTGGGACTTGAACATTTCTTCAATCCGGGAGGCTCGTGCTACGAACGGATGCCCAACACGGAGCAAGCTCGAGCGTCATTGGATATGAAAATTTCTTCAATCCAGGAGGCTCGTGCTACGACTGGATGCCCGACGGGGAGAAAGCTCTAGCGTCCTGGGATTTGAACATTTCTTCAATCTGAAAGGCTCGTGCTACAACCGGATACCTAACGCATAGCAAGCTCCAGCGTTCTAGGACTTGAACAGTTCTTCAATCCAGGAGGCTCGTGCTACGGCCAGATGCCCGACGCGGAGTAAGCTCGACCGTCATTGGACTTGAAAATTTCTTCAATCCAGGAGGCTCATGCTACGACCGGATGCCCGACGGGGATCAAGCTCCAGCATCTTGGGGCTTGAACATTTCTTTAATCTGCGAGGCTCGAGCTATGACCGGATGTCCGATGCGGAGCAAGTTCTAGCGTCCTGGGACTTGAACATTCCTTCAATCTGGGAGGCTCGTGCTACGACCAGATGCCCGACGCGGAGCAAGCTCTAGCGCGATCGGACTTGAACATTTCTTTAATCTGGGAGGCTCGTTCTACGATCGGATGCCCAACACGAAGCAAGCTCCAGCATCCTGAGACTTGAACATTTCTTCAATCCGGGAGGCTTGAGCTACAACCAGATGCCTAACGTGGAGCAAGCTCCAGCATCATGGGACTTGAACATTTCTTCAATCCGGGAGGCTCGTGCTACGACCGGATGCCCGATGCGGAGCAAGCTCGAGTGTCATTGGATTTGAAAATTTCTTCAATCCAGGAGGCTCGTGCTACGAATGGATGCCCGACGGGTAGCAAGCTCTAGCGTCCTGGGATTTGAACATTTCTTCAATCAGGGAGGCTTGTGCTACAACCGGATGCCTAACGCGAAGCAAGCTCCAGCGTTCTGAGACTTGAACATTTCTTTAATCAGGGAGGCTCGTGCTACGACCATATGCCCGACGCTGAGTATGCTCGAGAGTCATTGGACTTGAAAATTTCTTCAATCCAGGAGGCTCGTGCTACGACTGGATGCCCGACGCGGAGCAAGCTCTAGCTTCCTAGGACTTGAACATTTCTTCAATCCCTGAGGCTCGTGCTACGACCGGAGGCCTGATGCGGAGCAAGCTCCAACGTCTTGGGACTTGAACATTTCTTCAATTCGGGAGGCCCGAGCTACGATTGGATGCCCGACCTGGAGGAAGCTCCAGCATCCTGTGACTTGAACATTTCTTCTATCCGGGAGGCTCGTGCTACGACCGGACGCCCGACGCGGAACAAGCTCTAGCGTCCTTGGCCTTGAACATTTCTTCAATCCGGGAGGCTCGTGCTTCGACGGGATGCCCGACGCAGAGCAAGCTCAATTGTCCTTGGACTTGAACATTTCTTCAATCCGGGAGGCTCTAGCTACGACCGGATGCCCGACACGGAGCCAGCTCTAGTGTCTCGGAACTTCGAGTGTTAACCAATTGTCAAAATGATAAGTATACAAGAATTTTTAGAAAAGCACCATCTAGCCGCTTTGATTTATTTACATTAGCGGGGGCGACTGAATGGATTCAGGTACAATAGGCGGTTACACATAATACTTCTTCAGATGTTCTGCATTCCACGTTTTGTTGAGGACCACTCCTTTTGGAGTTTGGAGTTTGTAGGCTCCGGTGTGGATGCACTCAAACACCACGTACGGGCCCTCCCATTTTGCATCGAGTTTTCCGCCCTTTAGGGCCAAACAGATGACAAGGTATCCCTTCTCGAAACGACGCGGGCTGAGGCGTTGCTCATGGTACTTTTTAGTCTTTCTTTTGTACTCTTGTGCTTTGAGCGCCGCCAGCATCCTTCTTTCCTCTCATAAGTGCAGCTCCACCTCTAGGGCTTAGTCATTGGCTTTGGATTCATAGGCGAGGACCTGAGCTGAGGGGACCAGTCTTTCTACGGGGATAACTGCGTCCACCCCGAAGACCAGCGCGAAAGGTGATTCTCCGGTGGGCATTTTTTATGACATCCGATACGACCAGAGTACTAAGGAAAGCAACTCTGCCCATCGACCCTTGATGGTTTTTCCTAACTTCTTTTTTATCCCTTATAGGATCTGCTGGTTGGTGGTCTCTATCTGCCCATTGGTCTAGGGATGCGCTACCGATGAAAACTTCAAAGTGATGTTGAGACCATTACAGAAATCTCGGATACTTTCGCAGTCAAATTAAGTCCCGTGGTCCGTGATGATTTCTTCGAGGACTCCAAATCGGCACACCATGTTCTTCCAGAGGAACTTTCGAATTTTTTCCACCGTGATCAAACCCATGGCCTCCGCCTCAACAAATTTAGTGAAATAATCCACAACTACGAGGACATACTTTAATTGTCCTGGGATGTGGGGAAGGGCCCAAGTATGTCCATCCCCCACATGGTGAATGGGCAGACTCCATAGATGCTTTGAAGTGGTTCAACGGATAGAGCCTTGACGTTCCCATGCCTTTGGCAAGCATCGCAGCTTCGCACATGTGTTTGTACATCGGTCCTCATCGTCGGCCAGTAGTATCTTAACCTCATAGTTTTTGTTGTCAAAGTGTTCCACCCTTGGTGGTGTGCACACAATCCCGCATGCAGTTCTTCGACGATGAGCTTCCCCTCGCTCTCTGTAACATACAACAAGTTGGGAAAATCAAAACCCTTTTTGTACAATCTTTCTTCGCGGATGGTAAAACGTGTTGCGCGGTTGATCAACTTCTTGGCTTCTGACTTGCCCGATGGGGGTATTTCTTTCCCTAGATATTCGGCAATTGGGGGTCACCAGTCCCCAATCCCCTCAGTCTGGATAGAGTAGACCTCTTGGATGACCCTTCGCTAATCTCTTCTTTCAAATTCAAACTTCTTCTCAGCCTCAGGGGGTATGGCCACCCCGATTCGGGCTAAAAGATCCGCTTGTTCATTCATATCTCGGGGAACAAACTCTAGGCTGAAATGCAAGAACGCCCTCCTTAAGGTTTTGACCTTCCATAGGTAGTTTGGCAGTAGGCCCGTTCCGGCTTCATATTCTCTCCCGGTCTGCCTCGCCATGACCTCGAATTCCGTGTAGACAGTTACGGCTCGGACTCCTCGGGCTAAAGCCAACTTTAGTCCCGCGATTAGGGCCTCATTATTTGTTGCTTGGAAGTCCAGTTGTTGAGCAAAGCATGACTGTTCTCCCTTCAGAGAGGTGACGAGAGGGTTTCTCGACCAAATTAATTTGTAGGCAAGACCCCGGTATAGGATAGTGGAGTCAAGTTCGTCCTCAAGAGATAAGTCATCGATTCTAGGTTTAGTTGGTTTCAGGGTTCGGAGATAGCGGGAAAAGGTGATGAGGGTTACTGTCGGCGTCAACTAAGACTTGGTCGATGTCGAGGGATGGAGAGGGAAATTAGAAACAATACATGATAAAAGAAACTAAATTTAACATTAAAATAAAATCTAAACTTACAACCATGTAATCCTCTCTGGCCTCCTCTCTCTCCTCTCTGACCTCCTGGCTCCCGAAGACGACTTGGCTTGAATTGAATGAAAAAAACCAGCCCCTAGGGCTTTATTTATAGGCTCCATCTAGCTAATCTAGGAAAGGAACAACTATATCATCTATCTAAATCTATCTATCTATTTCCTAAGATAAAACATTGATAAATAAATAAAATAAAACAATTAGAAATCCCCTAGAGAAATTAGGAATTTAATAATTTGGATAAAATCTTCCTTCATGATAGATCATCTCGTGCCTTGGTGTGTAAGTAATCCCTCACTCGGACTCCTACTCGATCTCGACTCAGATTTGTTTATGGGATTTACTCGACATCGACTAAAGTGGTAGACGTCGACTATGTGGTTACTTGACATCGACTAAGTGTAGTTGACGTCGACTAGATCTTCTGTTGGTAGATTTCTGGTGAAAAGTGGTCGACATCGAGAAGGACTAGTCGACATCGAGTACTTCTGTCAACTTTCAACATTCTGCTCCGTCCTGAAACGCACTTTCCTGAGTGCTCGTTCATTCGATTGCCGCTTATGAGTATGCGTTGGAAATCTTTATTCAAGGGATACAACTCTCATGAAGACATCAAAACATTATTCAGAATGATGAATGGTGAAAAGTGGTCTTTTCTCCAGCTGCACCATCCTGTGCTTTTCCTTAGCTTCTCCAATGTCTTCATCACTTTCCTTTAAGCTACAAAGTGCGTCTGATTTCTACGAAATTAAATAGAAACTTGTGTAGACCTCCATATATTGCAAATAAACATAAACTACACAAATATCACGCTTTCCCAATATAAAAGTATATAATATAGACAGAAATCGAAGTAGATGTGAGGGAAAAAATTAACATGGTAAATTGAGCGCATATCAAGGGGTGAGGGTTATACCAGCTCCGCAACCATCTTTATTCATAGCTCCGTCCATTCTCATGGTCCATCTGCTCCGGTCCTCGCCCCGTCATCTTCGAAGCTGGTTTCACATATGAAGTCCGTCAAGACCTGAGCCAGGACCGCCTTACGACGGACGTATGTTATTTCAAACTCTAAGAGTTCTATAGACCACTTCGTCATCCATCCCGAAATGCTGGGCGAGTGGATAATTTTCCTCAACGAGAGGTCTGTCAATACTTCGATGACATGATCTTGAAAGTACTGTCACAGCCTTCTGGCCGCGAATACTAAACACAATATTACATTCTCTACTGGTTCATACCTGGTCTCCGCCTCCTGCAGCACCCTACTCAAATAATACACGGGGTATCTGCCTTCCCTGGTGAGAACTGCGCTGACGGTTGCGCCCTTCGCGGCTAGATAGAGTTGTAAACTTTCTTGCTTCTCGGGCTGATGCAAAGTGGGTAGGTGTTGCAAGAAAGTCTTCAATTCTTCAAAAGCATGCTGGAGTTCCGGGGTCCACTAAACGGGCCCCTTCTTTTTTAACAACGTGAAGAAAGGTAGCGACCTGTTTGCCAAACACGAACAGAATCGGCCTAGGTAATTCACCGCCCCATTTAATGACTACACCTCTTTGATGGTGTGCGGAAGTCGCAAATCTTGGACTGCCGTGATCTTTGCGTGGTTTACATCTGTGCCCCGTTAGCTGACCATAAAACCTAGGAACTTTCCATAATCAACAACAAAAACACACTTCTCGGCATTCAGATTCAGACCCCCTCGCCTCAGAGAATCAAAAGTCACTTAGAAGTGGGTCGCATGGTCCTCTGCTTTGCTGCTTCTTACTACTATATCGTCTACATAAATTGATACATTCCTCATCAACTGTTCGCGGAGCATCTTGTCGACGACTCTATGAAAAGTCGCACTAGCGTTTCTTAGGCCAAAGGACATCACTTGATTGCAGAAAATCTCCTGATTAGTAATGAAAGTGGTTGTTTTTTTCTCCATGGGATCCATGCGGATCTGGTTATACCTTGAATAAGCATGAAAGAAGCTCAGGACCTCATTCTTGGCGGTCACATCGACTAACTCATCAATCGAAGGCAAAGGGTAACTATCTTCTGGGCAGGATTTGTTCAGGTCCGAAAAATCAAGGCACATCCTCCATTTCCTATTGGCCTATTTGACAAGAACGACATTAGAAAGCTGATCACAATCGTCAACTTATTTGATGAAGCCCGCCTCCAGCAACTTCTCCACTTCTTCTTTTGCTGCTCGGGATTTTTCAGGTGCCATTTTTCTCTTTTTTTGAGCAATGGGCCGAGTGTCGTGCCGGATCCGGAGGGTGTGGATCGCAATTGATGTGTTAACCCCCATCAGGTCTTTTGGCGACCAAGTGAATACATCGAGCGACCGTCAGATTATTTCTAGAACACATTGTTTTTCCTCTTGTCCTAATGCTTAGCCTATGTATACCCTCTCCTTAGAGTTAGAGAAAGGTTGGTGGACTGTTCTCTAATTCGCGGTTGGAATCTTCCTCTCTGTTTTTGGGTTGGAGCTCCCCTTCCGGATATTCAACTTTACTTTAAGCCTCTTCTTGTATACACATCACTTCCCTTTTTTTGCGAAGAGAGTTCATATAGCAACTTCTGTTGTCCGGCTGTTGTCCGCGGACTTTTCCCGTTCCTCCCCCGGGCGCCGGGAACTTCCCCTTAAAATGGTAGATGGAGACAACCATTTGAAACTTGTAATGGGATACCCTGCCTAGGAGAACGTTGTAGGTGGTTGGGATCTTGACCACAGTGAAAATGATGTTTTTCATTTGTTTGTTGGTTGAAGTCCCTAGGACCACGGTAAGCTCTATGGTGCCAGCCACTTGTACTGCATCCCCGGAGAAAGTTATCAAGGTTATGTGGTAAGGCATCAAATCCGTCGCGAAGACACCTAATTGGGAGAAAGCATCCCGGGACAAGATATCTACTAACGATCCAGTGTCAATGAACACTCTCTTCAAGGTCTTGGCTGCAATTTGAGCATGGATGACCAGCGGATCCGCATGTGGCATACATATGTCCTAAGCGTCCGACGCGGTGAAGATTACTGCAGCGTGTGGTTGCAAAGCAATTCTCTAGCAAGCTGCTGATGGCGGCTGCTTTGCTTCTTTTTCATAATTCTTTTTGTCTTGCCTGCTGGTACTGGAAAACGAGGGTCCCCTGTCCAAAGTGTCAATAAAACCTTCTGGTTCAGGAATTCGGTTGACCCTTGACCCCACGCGGTTGGCTTAATTTCGAGGGGCTTGATTCACTAATCGTTGAGCTGGCTGGGCTTTACCTTTCTGGCCGCCTCTCCACTTGCGTCCCTACCCCTTACCGCGGTTGGGAGGTGGGTAATATGGCTGGTCGTACCTTTCTTCCGGTTGTCGAGGGTAATCACCCCTCGAAGCATGTTGATGACCCGGCTTCCTGTCATTATACCCTTTATTACGCTGGTTTGGAGGATCATGCCCGGGTCGCCCTTGATCGCGGCGCCCACCACTCCCTCGGGGGGAGGTGCGCCCCCCCACGCCTTGTGTTCTCTGGTCATGCTTCCTTCGGTCTGGTGTAGGCTTCCTTCGTTCATCGTTGAGATGGACCTCATCTTGTCGGGACGCGGGTGGATGCCCCGTGATGTACTGCATCCGCTGCTTCTCGGCCCCTTTGTCTTTCCGGAATTATCCAGCTATTTTTTCCGCTACCAAACGCTTACAACAGCCCTTCATAGAGTTTGCTTCTCGGCCCCGTGAACGATATAAAAGTAAGTATAAAACATGGCAAAATAGGCTCACAACAGCCCTTCATAGAGTTTGCTTACAATCGAGCTACCCATTCCGCTACCCAACGCTCTCCATTAGAGATAGTTTATGGGCGCAATCCTATCACTCCTCTTGATCTTATTCCGCAACCCCCTAAGGTGCAAGAAGACTTTGAAGGTGTAGCAAGGGCTGAGTTCCTTCGGTCTCTCCATGATCAGGTTCGGCACCAACTTGAGCACCGCACGGAGCAATATGCGCGCCAGGCTAACAAGCACCGCAAGGAAGATCTCTTCGAGGCCGGAGATTTAGTGTGGGTTCATCTTCGCAAGGATCGCTTTCCTACTCACCATCAATCCAAACTACGACCACAAGCTGATGGTCCTTTCTGGGTCCTCGAGAAGATCAATGACAATGCCTACCGAATTGAGCTCCCGGATCACTATGGCGTCCATCAAACCTTTAATGTTGCCGACTTAACCCCATTTTTTGCAGGTGATGGATTTCTTGACCAACTAGTGGATTCGGGGTCGAATCCTTTCCAAGTAGGGGAGGATGATGTGATCCTCCCATCTAGCACCGACGAGACCGAGGGCGAGCTTGCTTCTCAGGCCCCTCCCCGAGACTTAGACATCGAAGAGACTGAGGGAGAGCTTGCTACTCCGACCCCTCCTCTTCTTAGGCGAACGCCGCCTCTCACTCGTGCCCGAGCACGCACACTTGGTCATGTGGTCCTAGCCTCTGGACTTTTTAGCAACAAAAGCTCACCTGTTCTAATACTCACCATGCTACAAGTCGAGAGCGAGCCAACTCCGAGGCCAACCAAGGACCCATGCCGAGCCCAACCTTACCCATCAACCATTCCAAATAAATCCCTTCTCTCACATTAAAAATCCACTCACCCATAAACTCATTTAAAGACCACTTACCAATTTAAATGAGAGCAACCACTCCTCTTGAGCTCTTCATGGCCGACAACCCTTTCCCCTAGCCATCTTCATGGCCAAAATCAACTCAAGACCATTCCTTTCCCCTTCCCTAGGAGCCGGCCACCCTTTGCCCTTCCCTCTTTGCATTTTCCTTGTGTTTTTCCTATATATATTGTAAGAACAAGGCTATATTCTCCAAGTTGAATTTGAATGAACAAAACCCTCTGTGTGATTCCATAAATCAGATTTAGTGCGATTCTAAATCGATCTCTCTTAGGCGTGATACCTACGAGAAAGTTTTCCTAGGCGCGATACCGATGACAAAAAGGATCAACAACACCCAAAGTGCGATTCGGAGGGTGTCTTTGGTCGAGTGTTGGAGATTCCAAGGGCGCGATACCCTCGGGACCTTGCATCACATATCCCTCAACCCCCATCCCTTACATCACCACCATTCTAAGGCCTTCCAAAGCCCCATCATCACACTCAAACCACCCCCGAAACGTCACACCAAAGCAGCCCCTCAATCTCTCTCAAACAAGCCCTCGTTGGAATCGTTCTGCACAGGCGACGTCTCGGTAAAACGTGATTTCCCGCTTCGTCTGACCTTCGATTGCAAAGATCTGCCCCAATCCGCGACCGAGACTTCAAGAGATACAAATAGTGTATTCGCACGTCCCTATAAGCCAAGCGAATTGACGAAAAATTGACATTCTTTATTGACTGATATGCTGCTCCAGAAACTGACCAAGACTTCCCAACTTCTCAGAACTCTCGTCGTCGGTCCTTTTGCTCGAGCCCGGGCCCGAGCACACCAAGTGGTATCAGAGCCAACCGACACAAGTTTCTCAAGGTTTCCGAGGTATGAACTGCTTGTCTTTGTGTCTTCGATTTGCTAGATCTACTTGTGCATTTTCGGGAAAATCGACACCATCCTCAACTTTGATCCATAAGAAGTCCACTTCCTTGCCTTCCATCTTCATACTCCCCCATATTATTCTTTTCATATTGTGTTATTCTTTTCATACGTCTCCATATCATTTTCATTTACTTTACTTGTCATATTGTGTTAGTACTCTTCAAATAAAAAAAAAGAAACTGAATTACAAAAAAGAGTCTGGTATTTGAAAAAAAAAACCTGCTTCTAAGTGTTGCTTCTCTTGTGTTGTTACTCACTTGATCATCCAACCCGTCCACTTCTCCCGTCGATCTCAACTTCCTGGATCTGTACTCGTCGGAACACTTGTGTTTGTTTGTCTTTGGTATTACCTTGCTCGCAGGTACAAAGGAGTTCCGAGTTCAGCCGAAGATTGAACGTTTTCTTGAGCATCGTTGCTGCTACTCCCTCGTTGCTCAGTAGTGTGCGTTGGCTTAGACTGAATTGTAGCATTGCTATGGTATTTTGGTGAGAGTGTGGGTATTTTGGGAACTTTTTGGTTGTTGATCGTGTTAGAATTGTAAGGTGCCATCGCTGCGAACTTACCACTTGTACTTGATTGTGTTGTTTGAGTTTGTTGTTGAGTGCAACGCCCTGCGTTGGAAAAGGTGAGAAGAGCGCGCGTGATCGTGACTTCGAGAGCATCACCTATTGCGAGGAGCGTGAGTGCTTGTGAGGACAAACACATCCAAAATACACGAGTGTGAGTGTTTTCGGCTTTGTCTAACCTTACGTGTTTGCTTGTTTGTTTTGGTGTTTGTATCGCAATGGCCGATGATCAGTCGAGTGTCCATGGCAACGAGGGGAACCACGCAGCCACTCTTGATGACCGAATGACCCGAAAGGAGCAAGAACAAAGGGCCACCAGAGCGGATCAATTGACATTGGTGGAGACCATCGAGCAACATAGGATTTCTATGGAAAACCTCGCCAGGAATGTCAATGCGGACCTAAATGCCAACGACTCTCCAAGAGGTGGGCGGAACCGACCTCCACGTGGGCACTCACGTGAGCACAACCGACGAGAGGGAAATGACCAACACGTGTACAACGATCGTGGTGACGATGACCATCGTCGCCGCCGTGAGGAGGATGACCGCCACCGTCGACACCATGGCTTAAAACTCAACATTCCTTATTTCGCAGGAGATTCCGATGCAGGTTCTACTAAGATTTGGAAGCCAAAGCGGAACAAGTCTTTCGGTATTGTCGCTATACCGAGATTGAGAAAGTGGAGATTGCCACTATCCATTTTACTGATTTTGCCTTGACTTGGTGGCGAGACGAGCGTGATGACCGTGAGTACCACCAGGAGATGCCCGTAGAGACTTGGGCTGAACTTAAGAGAATGATGCGGGTACGGTTCATTCCAATCGACTACGAGCAACAACTCTTTCTCAAGGTTGAACGACTCCGACAAGGCCCTCGTTCTCCCGACGAATTCTATAAGGAACTCAGAACCCTTTTGCAATGTTCTAATTCTAGACATAGTGATACATATGTGCTTGCTAAGTTTCTTTCAGGTCTCAACTCCGATGTGTCCGAGATTGTGGAGCAATTGCGTCACACCGACATAGTTGCTGCCCTTCATCATGCCACACATGCATATGACCGGATTCAAAGCAAGAAATCTACGGTTTTGTCCTGACGATGGAACCCACAAGAGACCGGTACCGAGCATCCTTGTGGCACACGTTGTTCGCAACAACCCTATGCTCCCTTGTCAACTAGCCCTTAGGCTCCCTCCGGCTCCAAGGCAGCTGTCCCTTCTCCCTTTACGCAGCCGCCTCCTCCAACACCTAGGCCCGAGCCTATCAAAGGCACTAGCTCTACCAATTTCTTTCGATGCTACGAGTATGGCCATTACGCTCGTGAGTGTCCTAATCCCAAAAAGGTACTTTATAATGCTTTTGGTGATGTGTTAATCGAGGTCTCCGGAACTATTGTTGATGATCCTCCCCTTGACACATGTGAAGAGGCTGATGAGATCGTTGCTCATGCTTCTACCGGAGAATGTTTTGTGGTAAAGTGTGCTTTGAGTACTTGTGAGAAATCTCCTCTCCAAGTGAACCACCAAGCCGACATAGCCTTCTCTATTGGAGGTTACCATGATGTTGTGAGCTGCAACATCCTTCCTATTAATGCCTGCCATCTTCTCCTTGGACGTCCATGGTAATTCGACCGCAAGGTGATCCACAACGGCTACCCCAACGAGCACCACTTCTCACTTAACGGGAAAAGGTAAAGCTGCTACCTCTCACTCCTCATGAGATAATGGTTGACCATGTGGCCCGAGAACAGCGGAAACTCGCCAAGGAAGAAGTTGTAAAAACAACTTTGAAGGGAAAGAAAGAGCTAGGCACCATCTCCAATCCTCGCAACCTTCTTGTTGCTCGGGTTCAGGATGCCCGAAAAGCTATTCAGGGGGGTTCCGTTTGCTTTCTCCTTGTGTGTACTAATAATTTATCCATGATTTCATCTACTTGTCTGGCTAATTTACCCTTACCCATCGCAAAGTTACTCGGGGAGTTCAAGGACATGCTTCTAGATGACATGCCAGAAGGATTGCCACCGATTCATGGGATAGAGCATCAAATTGATTTCCTTCCCGGGGCTGCTATACCAAACCGTCCAACTTATAGAGCTAATCCCGATGAGACTAAGGGGCTCTAGAAGCAAGTGGAGGAGCACTTGAAGAAAGGTTACATCCGGGAGAGCCTTAGCCCTTGCGCGGTTCCGGTTCTCTTGGTGCCTAAGAAGGATGGCACATGGAGAATGTGTGTGGATTGTCGAGCGAACAATCAAACCACAGTTAAGTACCAACATCCCATTCCACGCTTAGATGATATGTTGGATGAATTATATGGTGCTCGAATTTTTTCTAAAATTGATTTGAGAAGCGGCTACCACCAAATTCGAATGAAGGACGGCGATGAGTGGAAAACCGCCTTTAAAACTAAGTATGGACTTTATGAATGGTTGGTTATGCCCTTCGGGCTCACTAATGCCCCTAGCACATTTATGAGGTTGATGAATCATGTGCTTAGAAAGTTCTTAGGAAAATTTGTTGTCGTTTACTTTGACGATATTCTGATTTATAGCAAACACCTTAATGGGCATGTTGAGCATTTGCGGAGCGTATTGTTAGTCCTTAGAACCGAGCACTTGTATGTTAACTTTAAAAAATGTGAATTTTTCTCCGAATCTATTGTGTTTCTTGGCTTTGTTGTAGGAAAGGAAGGGCTTCGTGTAGATGAAGAAAAGATCAAGGCCATACGGGATTGGCCGCAGCCCAAGTCCATGTCACAAGTCCGGAGTTTTCTTGGATTAGCCGGGTTCTATCGTCGCTTCATCCAGAACTTTAGCACCATTGCAGCCCCCTTCACGGAACTAACCAAGAAGAATGTGATATTTCAATGGGGGCCTACCCAAGATCAGTCCTTCTTCACCCTTCGTGAGTGCCTCACGCATGCACCGTTGCTACTGTTGTCGGATTTCTCAAAAACATTTGAGATTGAGTGTGATGCTTCGGGTATTGGACTGGGGGGTGTTCTAACACAAGAAGGGCGTCCCGTGGCTTATTTCAGCAAGAAGTTAGGAGAAGCTGCCCTCAATTACCCCACCAATGACAAGGAACTCTTCACCCTTGTCCGAGTTCTACACACTTGGCAAAACTACCTTCTACCGCGAGAGTTCGTCATCCATTCTGACCACGAGACTTTGAAATACTTGAGAGGGCAAGCCAAGCTGAATAAAAGGCATGCTTGCTGGGTTGAGTTCATCGAAGCCTTTCCATACGTTTTTAAGTACAAGAAAGGTAAGGACAATGTCGTCGCCGACGCTTTGTCTCGGAGCTATAGCTTGATCTCTTCTCTTGATGCTAGCGTGTTGGGTTTTTCTTTGATACGAGATTTATATGCCCATGACGCTGACTTTGGGGAAATTTACGCCCAATGCTTGCTGCCTACTGGATATACCCATGATCGTCACTACTTTGTGCATAATGGCAATCTTTTCAAGTCAAACCGCTTGTGTATTCCTTCTTCTTCCATGCGTGGTTTACTTGTCTTAGAGGCACATGGTGGTGGTTTGATGGGGCATTTCGGGGTAACGAAAACCCTCGGCATCCTCAAGGAACATTTCTATTGGCCAAAGCTAAAATCGGACGTCGAGAAGTGTTGTGCAAGTTGTGCCGTGTGTAAGAAAGCTAAGTCCGAATTGAGCTCGACAGGTTTGTATCTTCCATTACATATTGCTTATGCTCCTTGGGAGGATATTTCTATGGACTTTGTTATGGGTTTGCCTCAGTCTAAAAGAGTCCATGATTCTATTTTTGTGATTGTGGATAGATTTTCTACAATGACACATTTTGTGGGTTGTTCAAAAATCGATGATGCTTCTAATGTAGCCAACTTGTTCTTTGATAACATTGTGCGGTTGCATTGGATCCCACGAACCATTGTTTGGGATAAGGATTCTAAATTTCTTATCCATTTCTGGAGAACTCTATGGGCTATGTTGGGGACGAAACTACTATTTTCGACTTCTTGTCATCCCCAAACTGATGGGCAAACCGAGGTTGTTAACCGTACTCTTGGTGTGTTGCTTCGTATTATGTTGTCCACTAACTTGCGTAGGTGGGGAGAGTGCTTGCCCTTGTTAGGAGGAAATGTCAAGTATGAAATATAAATCTCAAATTCGACTCCCTGATCTCCGCATATTAATTACAAGACTTCCTCCCGCTGTAGTAGAAGGTAGTCAAGATCGATCCACGAGGAAGCGTGTCAGCGCCCGCCTTTTCAGTTCCAAACTCAGCAGAAAATCAACCAGACAAACAGCAAACACAAAGAAAAGCATAAAATTAATAACAGAAAGCAGGAACATTGGTCAATATCAACCTGGCAGACTCGATATCGAGTAACAAAATCGACTTACAGAACTCGAAATCGACTTGACTCAGAAACTTTTCGCACAATAAAACTCGAATCTTGTGGAATAAATCAATATATATAATAAAAGACTTCCAAGATTAGGGTTTCAACACCACAACGATAACCATGCAAAATAATACATAAAGGCATAAAAGATCATGTTTTTCATCAAATAACTTTCATTATTAACAAATAGGAATATAGAGGTTTTCGCTTAAACCCTAATTGTTACTAACCCTTTTTCACATAATTAATCCAAGTGATATTAAGATCACTTTCGCTTCAATAACACAAACAAGGATCACCTTCAACTTTCGGAAAAGAATCAGGCTTGTAGGGATAGAAGATGAATTGCATCCAAAGATTGTACATTTACCGCATCATCTCACATGGCTACCGTCGGGCTCACCCCGAACCTAGAAGTTGGGTGACTACTCGCTCTTCATCATAAATAAAGACATCAATAATAAAAGGAAATAACTTTCCATTAAATAAAACTTAAAGAAAGCTTACAACCAATCGAAGCCAAATCCCGCTCTCGCCTTCTCCAACCTCAATCGCCACAAGGCCTTATTTATAGTGTTCCATATAGCTATTCTAGGATGGAACAAATATATCTAAATCTATCTAATAATATAAGATAAAACTTTATGATAAAAGAAATAAATCTCTAAAGGAACTATATCTAAAGTAGATAAATATCTCTTCCATCTTGATAGATCTTGATAGAATTTGATATTGTGGATATCTCCACTGGACTTTGGATAGAACTTTGATTAGAACTCGGACTAGCTCGAAACCGGCCATTGTTGGTCCACTCGATATCCACTACGCTCACTCGATATCGACCTGCAACTTCTCGTCTTCAGCTTCTCGACTCGGTCTTGGCCTCCAGGGTGTATATCGACTGAACTTAACTCGATATCGACTTAGGTGTAGTCGATATCGACCTTGAATTTCCTCTTCCAGACTTCTGGTCGATTCTCGGATCTTGACTCGGTATGGGGCACTCGATATCGACATGGTTAAGTACTTAAGTCGATGTCGACCTCTTTCTTTCTTACTTAGTCGATTCTAGCTCCTTCAGGTGGGAATCGGCTTGACTTCACTCGCTATCGACTTGTGTGTTTCGACTCGATTTTCTTGCTTCCAGCTCGAGTTGTCCGGGTTCCGCTACTCCTTGACCTTGGACTTTTTGTAGTTGACTTCGCGCTTTTCCTCCTTTCTCTGAACTACTGTAAATTGCCTCGATTTCTGCGAAATTAAACAGAAACTGGTGTAGACTCCATAATTTGCAAATAAGCATAAACTACATAGATTCTGAACTATTCTAGCCCAAATGCATGAAATATATGGAGAAAACGATATAAAAGTAAGTATAAAACATGGCAAAATAGGCTCACAACAAACACCCCATACTTAAGCTTGCTTGTCCTCAAGCAATACTTTTAATTTTCATTCAGGGGAAGAATTCAAAACTCTCAACATCTTAGATTCATTCTCATATGTCCTTGCAATCAATTAACATCCTCGAAAAGGTACTTGTGTAACAAACCCATGCATGTGCAAATAAAAAGCAACATCTACTCACAAAAGGAGGGTTATGCAAAAAAATTCATAAGTGACATAGCATTAATAACCAAGAGGACTTTAATTTAAGCTCAATAAGGAGTAGATTGGTAAAAGGCTAAAGGTGGGTAATTTTTTGGCCATGTGGTGCTAATGATCCGGGGAAATGGAGTAATTTCCAAATTTTTATACCACATTCCTTCTTCATAAGAATCATCACCTTTTCTCTCATCACTCATTGATTTTTTTCAATAATGCTTTTACCTCTCTAACCTCAGCACCGCCTTCTCGCGATTCGCAAACATGGGTGTCATGAATGGCCCCAGATACTTAGTGATTTGGACTCCTCACCTGTGTGTCCCATCTCACTGAACTATTGTCTCAGTGAGCAGGGTCAATCTACCTTTATCTCTTGAGGTGATTGGATTTTCTTTCACTCATTAAATTTTCCATATATTTTTCAATTCATCCTACCAAACTCCATAATGATAACAACACAAACACCATATAATAATCTCCATAATGTAGCTTTCATTCTCACCATAATCCCCAGATAGGAAATAAGGTAAAGAATTGGCAATATTTAGATCATGTGGAGCAATAATATGAAATAAGGCTCAATATGGCTTTTGTGATGCATAAGCATAGGTAAGGCTAAGGATATCAACATATGAGCATATATGGAAATTTAAAGTCCTCCATCCTCTTATCATGTAACATGTCAAAAGCAACATCAAATTTTACCCCCTTTCATGGTTTTCAAGAAAATAATGCACTTCATTGTGACTTCCCTTTACTAGGCAATTTCATGCTATATCTCTAATGAATCTAATTTTGCATCGTCGAGTTCAATTAAAGCTTCCATGACATTAATCAAAAATTTTAAATGGGGGTCATTTTTATAAACTTTGGAAAACATGCATATAAGCACATAAATCAAATAATATGAAATCCAAAGTAGCCATGTATAAGCAATTCAAGAAATAAACATAAAAATATGCACACATAATGTCAAATATGCACAAAATAAGCCCTTCCTCCACCCCATATTTAAAGATTACAGTGTCCTCACTGTATAAAAATAAAGAAGGGTAAAGAAAGAAACTCACTAGACAAGCGTGTTGATCGGCAGAAATCGAGTGCCTTGTTGTAGGGCTGGTCGATTTCGGCTGCTTTGTTCTTCCTTGTTCCTGAAAATATTAGAAGAGAAATACCCACAATAGAAAATAATGTCCAAAAACAAAAAGAAATAATGTCCAAAATTCCCAAAAAGAAATAAATGTCTATTTACAAGCTCTAGACTTTATAGTCGCTAGGCCGACTTCTCCATTAAGCTCAAGGTGACATTTGCAGGGCCCATGTAGCTTAGGCTTCAAACAAGTTTCCATTCTTGTCCATCAGCTGTAGTCCTCCGGAATGGATCTTGTTCACAGTGAAAGGGCACATCTTCTTCTTCTTTAACTTTTTAGGGAACCAATGATCATTTGACTTGGAAACATAGACCTTGTCTCCAACTTCATATTCCTTGGGCTCATCATTGGAAATGCTACATAATCGAACATACCAAGGCAAACCTCTCCCATGTATAGATAAATCATTTATGGAAATAGGAGAAGAAAGATCCATACCTTGGCTTATCTTCACATAATCGGATATCGAAAGCTCCTGAAGGTCTGGTCGATATCGAGTAGGGTCACTCGATATCGAGTTCTGCTACTCGAAATCGCCTGTCTTTGTCTCTGGGGAAGAAATCGAGTCGACTTCAGTTGGTCGATATCGACTAAGCTTAGTCGATATCGAGTTGTCCTTGTCGATTTCTGGTGGAGGTAACTCGACTTGGGTAGGTCGATATCGAGTAGTGTGGGTCGATATCAACTGCTTTTGTGACTTAGTCGATTTTTCCAGGTCGATTTTGACCCCATACTTAAAACCTGGCAAATCATCCGAAAAATAGTTAGTCCAAATCCACGTACATTGGTCTATGTCGATTGGATTCTCTGCTTCTTCATTCAGGATGGCCATGATCTCCTCCACCTGGGCCTCCATATCCCTCTTTTCTAGCTCTTCGGGGGTCATATTTCTTACCTTAGGCTCCCCGCAAGTGATGTACCCAGCTGATATGGACTTTACCTCTTCCATGGGACCTGTATGCCTTTCAGTTTTATTAAAGGAATACTCAATTACCTCATCGCTGATGTTGAAAGTGAGCACCCCTTTCGTTACACTTCTGTTGGCATCCACCATCGCCAAGAAGGGTCTTCCTAGAATAATTGGACAAGCAGGGTCCTCCGCTTTATCAATAACTAAGAAATCAATAGGGACGAAGAACTTACCTACTTGTACTGGCATATTGTCTACCATGCCTGTTGGGATGACCACCGTGTTGTTCGCCATGTAAAGTTTAGCATCCACAGGCTCTAGAGCACCTATCTTAATCTTGGACCAGATTGATAAAGACATTATACTCACACTGGCTCCCAAGTCACATAAAGCATTAAATCTATATTGACCAAATCCAATGGTTATAGCAAACTTACCTAGATCTGCCCTTTTCTCCCGTACGTCCATTTGGCTGCACTCCTCTGCGATCTCAGCCATTGATCGCTTTTTGCTCAGAATCTTCTTTAGGAACTTGACATAGGATGACATCTCATTAAGAGCTTCTATGAATGGTATTGCGACGTTGAGCCTTTGAAGCATCTTAATGAAGCGCTGGAACTTCTTCTCTGCTGGATCCTTTGGAGATTTCATCGGGAAAGGCAGCTTTTTCTTCAGCGGAGGTGTTGATGTTGACTGGGGATGATCGAAATCGACTGGAGTCTGGTCGATATCGACATGTGTTTGGTCGATATCGAGTTGATCTGCTGGCCTCGGGGTTTGCTGATGAGTTGGGTCGATATCGACCAGTGTGGGGTCGATATCGACTGGGGACTGGTCGATATCGACTGGGTTGGTCGATATCGACTGGTATCCAGTGCCTTTCTCCTTTGTCTTTTGCTCCGGCGTTTGCATCTATCGTCCACTCCTTAGTTTCATAGCAACTACCTGTCCAGTAGATTTACCCTTAGGGTTAGGTTCAGAAGATCCAGGGAGCGTACCTGATTGTTTGGGGACGGATGCCGCCATCTACCCAATCTGTGTTTCCATTGATTTCTACCATATATCAATTTCATTAAGTCTAGAGTTGACACCATACAGCTGAGTGTGGATGGAATTGATGGACTGCTTGGTGTCTGAATGGTTCCTCCGCATCTCCTCAAGGATGGTCTGCAGGTCATCCTTCTTACCTTCTTTGTCAGGGTGACCAGGTGCTTTGTAGGGAGGGGGATTCTGATGCTGGGGCTGGCAATAGTAGCTCCAGTTTTGGTTCTGATGTGGCCCTAAATAGTGTCCCCCAGCATACCTTAACTCCTCGTGGGTCTCCGCTTGATGTACTTGATTGAAGTGTGGGCACGTAGTAGTGTTGTTCCTCACAGACCCACATTCCAAATAAGGTTTATCTTTAGATAGGAATTTAACTTGTTTGGTAAGGCGACATACCTGATCGTTGTGGAACTAGTCCCTGACGTCTGGATCAACTTCCTTTGATGGCACATACAACGGCATAGATGGGGCAGGCCTTTCATATCTTTCGTCAGAAGCGGCCGCAGAAGTCCCATAGTTGTTGTCGTAATTGGCCAGTGTCTCAAATACCTCCCATGCTCGGCGTTGAGTGTATCCAAGATACTCATAGTTGGTGTAGTTGTTGATCCGATCCTTAGTAGGCGCATCCACGCAATTGAAGATGATCTCCTGGATGACGTAGGGTGGCTGTCCATGCGTAGGACAGGATTTCAGAAGCCTTTTGTAGCGCTCCCAGACCTGTACTAATGGTTCTCCTGGCTTTTGTCTGAAAGCCGTGATTTGTTGGCTGCGGGCAGCTGTCTGTGCAGAAGGAAAGAACTTGTTGAGGAACAGGTCATGTAGTTCATTACAAGTGCGAATTGATCGCACAGGCAATCCTTTCAACCACTGCTGCGCTATTCCTGCAAGGGACCAACGAAAAGCCTTTAGTTTTAAATATTCCAAATTAGCACCATCAGCTATAGCTTCACATAAGTCTATAAAAGTGGTGACATGCTCTAAAGGATATTCATTAATTCTTCCCCTAAATTGACTCCTCCTTATTTCAATAATAAAAGAAGGACGAATTTCAAAATTAACAGCGGGAAGAACGATCGTTGATTCTGGAACTTCCAGAGTAGGATGCAGATATTCCTTTGCGTTGGCTGGGACATGTCCAATCCGCTCCTCCAGTTCCCTCCTTGCGTTGATCTCGCGATCTACCCTTGCTTCCCACCGCTGCTGGTTCTGTGCATATTCCGCCTCTCGTCGGGCGTGTTCAGCCTCTTTGGTGGTGAAAGCCTCAATTTGTTGGCGGAGTTGCTCAAGCTCCTGTGCAAGTGTGAGCTGGCCCGCATTCTCGTTGTCGGATGTCGACATGAGTCTCTTCCTAAGCCTTTTCTGAAGGTGGAAAAATCGCTCAAGCTCGAGAATTGGGTCTATAGGCGTGCGATCAATTCTTCGCATGCACCTGAAAAGCAAAAATAAAAAGAAACAAGTAAAAAGAAACTAAAAAGCGAAAACAAATATAAAGAAAAGAAAAAGAACTAAAAAGGGCGCGATTGATGGCTTCCCCGGCAACGGCTCTAAATTTTGTTAGGAGGAAATGTCAAGTATGAAATATAAATCTCAAATTCGACTCCCTGATCTCCGCAAATTAATTACAAGACTCCCTCCCGCTCTAGTAGAAGGTAGTCAGGATCGATACACGAGGAAGCGTGTCAGCGCCCACCTTTTCAGTTCCAAACTCAGCAGAAAATCAACGAGACAAACAGCAAACACAGAGAAAAGCAGAAAATAACACAAAGCAGGAACTTTGGTCAATATCGACCTGGCAGACTCGATATCGAGTAACAAAATTGACTGACATAACTCGAAATCGACTTGACTCAGAAACTTTTCGCAGAATAAAACTCGAATCTTGTGAAATAAATCAATATAATAAAAGACTTCCAAGATCAGGGTTTCAACACCACAACGATAATCATGCAAAATAATACATAAAGGCATAAAAGATCATGCTTTTCATCAAATAACTTTCGTTATTAACAAATAGGAATATAGAGGCTTTCGCATAAACCCTAATTGTTACTAACCCTTTTTCACATAATTAATCCAAGTTACATTAAGATCACTTTCGCTTCAATAACACAAACAAGGATCATCTTCAACTTTCGCAAAAGAATCATGCTTGTAGGGATAGAAGATGAATTGCATCCAAAGATTGTACCTTTACCGCATCACCTCACATGGCTACCGTCTGGCTCACCCCGACCCTAGAAGTTGGGTGACTACTCGCTCTTCATCATAAATAAAGACATCAATAATAAAGGGAAATAACTTTGCATTAAATAAAACATAAAGAAAGCTTACAACCAATCGAAGCCAAATCCCGCTCTCGCCTTCTCCAACCTCAATCGCCACAAGCTCTCTCTCTCTCTCTCTCTCTCTATGTAACTAATTGTCTCTGAATTTGAATTGGAATTGAATTAATAAAACTCAACCTCTAAGGCCTTATTTATAGTGTTCCATGTAGCTATTCTAGGATGGAACAACTATATCTAAATCTATCTAATAATATAAGATAAAACTTTATGATAAAAGAAATAAATCTCTAAATGAACTATATCTAAAGTAGATAAATATCTGTTCCATCTTGATATATCTTGATAGAATTTGGTCTTGTGGATATCTCCACTGGACTTTGGATAGAACTTTGATTAGAACTCGGACTAGCTCGAAATTGGCCATTGTTGGTCCACTCGATATCGACTAGGCTCACTCGATATCGACCTGTAACTTCCCGGCTTCAGCTTCTCGACTCGATCTCGGCTTCCAGGGTGCATATCGACAGAACTTAACTCGCTATCGACTTAGGTGTAGTCGATATCGACCTTCAATTTCCTCTTCCAGACTTCTGGTCGATTCTCGGATCTTGACTCCGTATGGGGCACTCGATATCGACATGGTTAAGTCCATATCGACCTCTTCCTTTCCTACTTAGTCGATTCTATAGAATCGACTTTCTGTAGTTGACTTTGAGCTTTTTCTCCTTCCTCTGAATTGCTGTAAAATGCCTCGATTTATGCGAAATTAAACAGAAACTGTGTAGACTCCATAATTTGGCAAATAAGCATAAACTACATAGATTATGTGCTATTCTAACCCAAATGTATGAAATGCATGCAGAAATCGATATAAAAGTAAGTAGAAAACATGCAGGTCTGGTACCTGTCATGCTCATAAAAGAAAGCATGCTCTTGGTTCGGTGGAGGGATATAATGTCCCCCGGACGCCCCATCTTGCTGCTCCAAATGTGGGGGTACATAAGGCGAGAGAGATACAAACTCATTTTTCGGCTCCTGGTGGCATTTTACGGCACCTATTTTGAGCTTCTTCCTATCTAGTAAGTTTCTTTCTTTACCCTTATTTTCATACAGTGAGGACACTGTAATATTTAACTATGGGGTGGGGAAAAGGCTTACTTTGTGCATATTTATGTTTATTCATGTTTATTTCTCAATTTTCTCATGCATGGTTACTTTGGATTTAGTATTCATTTGTATGCTTACATGCTATTTTCCAAAGTTTAATTTTATCACCCATATAAATTTTTTTTATTAGTGTCATGGAAGCTATTATTGAACTCAACGATGCTGATAGCATGCACTTAGATGGTCATAATAGGTTTCATTTAGCTTAGTTAAGATGCATATCATGCATGGTTTAAGTACAATTTGCATATTTACTCTTTATGTTGGTGGAGTCGGAATCTACACACTTTTATTGATTATTTCAGGTAACTGTGGATCCGATGATGAGACATGGGTTGATAACGCATTGGATGAGGATGTCTAGTTGATCGAAGAAGATTACATAAAGATTCGAAGAGATCCTGACAAGAAGAAGCGAGCCTAAATGAAGAACAAGCCTGTTGAAGTTATCGCCAGACATGCTGAACTTGGTTTGCACTTTATGGAGGCATCGGTTGTCTGAATGACTATTATGACCATGCGTTGGTAATATGTTTCAGAGAGCTACATCTTTCCTGTTGACGCCGGGATCTTATTCAATTGGGATTTTTCGTCACTGACAGATACAGCGGCCACCGCATTTATGCAACGGCCGCTGCATGTTCCAAAGCGACGCGTTTAGAGTTCAACGACAGTTTTCTATCCAAAACCCTATTTATCTAATTGTCTTGTGTTCGACTTGAGAGAGAACGAATTAGGCATGACATTAGAGAGGGCTTAGCCCTAGGTTTTCATTCACTTATTAGATTAGGATTCATGAAAACTTGGTTTAGATTGAGAGTGACTGCAAATACCTTAGTTAATCTCTGAACTTAAAGCTATCGATTGGGGTAAATCCTTTTCTGAGGGACTTCTCATGAGATAAGGGTTTCTAGGACTCGTTGGACTAGAAATTACATTAGGTCGGCACAAGGACATCGATATGACGAATAAAAGAACAAGAGGAAGTTACAACATCAACTTGACTAAATAAAGTGGATAGTTTTAGGTAGAGAGATCTTCTCTAAATTACTTTGCATCAACTTATTTATAGTTTATTTTATTTTCTTTCTATTTCAATCAACCGAAACCCCATTTCTACTAATTTGTAAATACACATTACTCATAAGTACTTGATTCTCTGTGGGATCGACCTCTTACTTACTTGCTATACTAGTTTTTAGGTTTGAGTTTTACTTTTGATAGGAGACACAACGATTTCCTCCCGTCAGATGCAAAATTGGATTCATTAGAGACATAGCATGAAATTGCCTAGCAAAGGGAAGTCACAATGAAGTGCATTATTTTATGAAAACCATGAAAGGAGGTAAATTTGATGTTGCTTTTGACATGTTGTATGATAAGAGGATGAAGGACTTTATATTTTCCATATAATGCTCGTATTTTATATATCCTAGCCATACCTATGCTTATTTGCATCACAAAAGCCATACTAAGCCTTACATTATTTATGCTCCACATGTTCTAAATATTATCTATTCTTTACCTTATGTCCTTATCAGGGGATTATGTTGAGAATGGAAGTTACTTTTAGAGATATTATATGGTGAATTGTGTTATTATCATTATTGGAGTTTGGTAGGAGAATCATATATTATGGAAAATTTAATGTGTGAAAGGAAATCTAGTCACCTTAGGATATAAAGATAGATCGACCTTGCCTGCATTGGGTTCTTAGTTCTGCAGGTTGGGACACCAAGGTGAGGAGTCTGAAACACTAAGTATCTGAGGTCATTCATGACACCCATGTTTGCGACTAGAGAGAAGGAAGTGATGGGGTTAGAGATGTAAAAGCACTATAGTGAAAAAATCAATGAGCGGTGAGAGAAAGGTGAGAAATCAAAGGAAGAAGGAATGTGGTATGAAAGTTTGGAAATTGCTCCATTTCCCTGGATCATTAAAGCACCACATGGCCAAATATATCCCACGTTTAGCCTTTTACCAACCTATTCCTTCTTAAGCTTAATTAAAGTCCTCTTTATTATTGTTGCTTTGTCACAAGAAAAATTATTTTTTGCATAACCCTCCTTTTGTTTGTAGCTGTTGCTTTTATTCACATGCATGGATTTGGTGACATTAGTACCTTTGCGAGGATGGTAATTGATTGCAAGGACATATAAGAATGAATCTAAGATGTTGAGAGTTTAATTTCTTCCCATGTATGACCATTAAAAGTATTGCTTGAGTACAAGCAAGCATAAGTGTGGGGTGTTGATGTGCGCTTAAATTGTCATGTTTTACATTAACTTTTATATCGATTTTTATGCTCATTTTATATTTCTGGGGTAGAATAATGCAGGAATTGTGTAGTTTATGCTTATTTGTCAATTAAAGAGATCTACACTAGTTCTTGTTTAATTTTGCAGAAATCGAAATGTTTTACGAGCAATTCGGAGAAGAGGAAGAGAGCTGTAAAGGCACTCGGTATTGACCAAAACAACTCGGTATCAAGTGGAGCTGAACACCAGAAATCGAGCGGAGCCAAGGAAGCCATTCTGAACCGGCAAAAAGGAGCCGATATCGAGTCTTTCCACTCGATATCGAGTAAGACGTCTGTTTGGGAGTAAAATTTCGTGTTTAATCAAAAGTCTTCTTATAAGTGCATAAAATTATTTTCGTGAAGACTTTCATGTAAGACTTTATATATCGAACACGAATACGAGGAGGTTAACAAAAGTTACAAACAAGTAAAGATTGCGCGAAATGTGTTACGTATCAAATACATTATTTTAGCATACTACAAGTTTGTGAACTAAAGTACTCAAGTTTAATACAAAATTAGAGGATACAATAAAAAAAAGTAAAAAATATAGTCGAGCTGCCGAGAGCACCAATCCCACCAATTGGGTGACGAGCTTTCACGGAATCCAATACTATCGCAAGCCGCCTATTCGATCTGCAAAATAAAACCAGAGGTCGAATTAGTGGGTTGAAAAAAGTATTCATTTGAACTTTTTTTAAATTAGAGGGCAGCCCAAGACAATATATCAAGGCCAGCCCAACCCAAGGAAAAGTGTCAAACAAATGGCCTACGTACAGACTCAAAAAATCTGTCACTACATAGATAGGAAAAGAAACAACAGCTCGGCAATATAAATAAATAAAAAATGAAGGAAAGATGCTTGGGAGGTCAACAATATGGCTTATTAAAAAGAGAGGAAATCAATTAAAGGAAAGGAGAGAAAATCACCTAAAAAAAATAAGAGAAAATTTGGTGAAATATCACCTTTTATTATTTTAATTAGGTTATTAGCATGCTAACTTATTAAATGGGCCGGACTAACACCTCTTTAATGTTTTATAGGTTAATAACATCCTTTAGTTTCTCGCGTTTGGAAACGGCGGATCATCCCATCCATGGCGATGGCGAGAGAGATTCCTCAAATCCACTTCTGCCTCGGATCGTCGATCGTCCCCATCCTTCTGCTTCGGATCGCTCGCTCCCATAGCTCACCTTCTCCGAGGACCTCGCCAGCAAGCTCGCCGATTGCCCTATCCGCCTCTCCGAATTCGTCGCCGGAGACGAAATCCGCGTCCTCCCTCAGTGCGGCCACGCCTTCCACGTCGTCTGCGTCGACACCTGCTCGGATCTCACTCCTCCTGCCCCTCCTGCCGCCAGATCTTGGCCGTCGGGCGATGCCAGAGGTGCGGCGGCCTCCCCGCGGATACCTCCCCGGCTTCCGAACCTCCGGTGATGGAGAGCGTCATCGAAGTAGGCGGTGCCGGATCTGTTGTGATTAGGTACTCTTCGAAGTACGAAGAGGAGAGCGTCATCGAAGTAGGCGATGCCAGAGCGTCATCGAATTAGAAAGTGCATCAGAAGGTGTTTGTGAATTAGGCGAACCTCCGGTTGAAGGCGAGGGTTTGTGAATTAGGTACTCTTTCGTACTTCTTTCCAATTCCAATTGATCACTTCAGTTTCTGAAAATTGGGGCTTTGGCATCTAGGTTCTACTTGTATCTGATCTGTTGTGATTAGTTTGTTCTCCAATTCCACTACTAATCAACTCGCTATTTTGAAAATCCCATAGATATCAACTCACTATTTTGAAAAACTGCCTCCAAAGTGTTCGATGAAATGCCTAGATGAATTGACTATGTTTTTGTTGTTTCTTGGTAACTTTTAGTTGAAATAAATCATTCATTGTTAATGGCTTTGCAAATTTTTGAGTAAATTTGGATTGAAACATCTCTAAATATTATCGCTAGAGAGGTTCTGCTGACTCTACTTTTAGTTTTAGTGAGTGATGGTTTTGGAATCACATTATAACCAGTGCTGACATAAGAAGCATTGCTTACTGATTGGAGTCTTGGTTTTTGGTTTTGAATCAGTAATTGCCTTTAGATAGAATAGTGTACTGGTTCTTTGATAAGTTCAGTGGAAATGGACTCATTCCTTTGTGACCAAATATAGGATTATGTTACTTGAAGAAAACCAAATAGCATTTCATTGATGATGGACAAATCTTTGATGTTGTCAAGGATTATGCTCACCAAATTCCATATATGATAGGAAAGGGCAGTGGGTCTGATGTTCTGAAATCTTAGTGTCTAAAGCTTCCCACCAAGTGTTTGTGGAAATGTCTAGGCAAGAATATTTGGTGTTTTTTTATGTCCTAGATGGTGAGTTGGGTGAAGGTCGGGCAATCAGTAGGGTCTTGCCTTAATCAGGCTGCTTACAACTTATCTGATATTGATATTATAGATTGTGAGATTGGTGAGGACCGAGTAATCGACATGGGATCGATGGGTCATGTTGGTTATAACCCATCCACTCCAGCTCTGTTCAACCTTAGAGTCATAAACATCATCCGATTTTGATGCCATTAATCTGATAGAGGAAGAATCGTTGGTTATACCTCAACAAGTATGAGATCCAGGTTTCAAATTTTAACTGTATATTCTTATGTGTAAACTGGCACTTCATATATATTCTGTTTTGCTTTATTGCTGTACTTGTCAAGGAAATCTGTTTGTCTTTTGGCTTTTGCTTCATAGCCATTTGTTTGTGTATATGGACTCTTAAGTGTTCAATTGCTCTTTTACATTTTTGGTATGTGATCGTGGATTGCTCCTGGTTGATGAAATCTCTAATAAGTTAATAACCATATCAAGTTTCTTGTTGACATAACAACTGAGTGAGTTGTAATCTTAAAAGGACTACATCTATAATTATTAACTGAGAAAATAAATTCATAATGCATCATTATTTTGTGTTGGGTGATGCAGTAGTATATTAGTATGAGATCAATTATTGCAATTGTTGAATACCATGCTCCCCTAATTGAAAAATAATCAAAAATGTATGCATTCACTCGTTTACGATTGCTTATTCACTCATTAACAATTATGTATGTCAAATCTGATGCACTTTGTGGCACCAAAGTACGCAACTTGTTAGTTTCTTGATTCATCAAATAGCTCAGAATTTTTTTTAAAAAAAAAATTATGAGGCACATTCAGTTTCAGATTGATCTGATACATGTGCAGAGTTGCAAGGTCTGAACGATCACACAAGAGCACCTCGTAATGGTGATCCTCCTTCGACGTTTACACCTCCCGATAAAAGTAATGATGCACAACACAATATCAAAATGGCTGCTCAGGATTCCAACATCTCTGATGCTTCAGTGTCTGATCATGTGGGAAGGCAACATCAAGGTATGCTCTTGTTTGAGGCCTATGGCTTGCCTTTACAACAGCCAAGATTCCAAGCTTTCATGCCGCAAGGAATGCCAATGTTCTCTGGGATGAAGCCCGTGATGCACAATCCAGGACTTGTACCTGCACCCTATATGGCTATGAGGAATCACTTGGTTGTTACACAAATTTTGTATTTAGGTGCAGTATTTATATGGTTATCTGAAGATTGGTTGATCATGTATTGCAGTCCAAAGATATCGTTTTGTGGCTATAGCATTCCTCACCCTTCAGAAGCCAAGGTTAATGTCAGGGTCCAAACGACCGGTGAGATAACTTTCGGTTTTGTTTGTCTTTCCTACTTTGCTGTGTTTGTGGGAACCATTTCGATTGTTACCATAGAATCAGTTTGTCTAGATGATACAAGTGGCTAAATAGCTTGTTTGATCTGAATGCTACTTTGATTGAGGCTGCATTTGTACTCTGCAATCTCTTTTTGGTCAAGACTATATATAAAGTTGCAATCAATGTTACTGCAGTATCTGCCAGCTGTTATTTGTTGGTGTTATTACAACTTGCAATCAGTTCAACAAATTTCAAAGGAATTTCATTTTGATTCCTAATTTTTAATTATTATTTTTTATCAATGAACACACAGTTGGAGCCCTACTCCTTGTTATTTTGATTCCTAATTTTTTTATGAATGAAAATTTCCATCATGGAATCAATGAAAAATAGCATCAATAAAGTATATATCGATATACAATTGATTAAATTAAAAAAAAATGGCATTAAACGATTTGATTAAAAAAATGGCATCAAATAATTACATTAGAAAAATGGCATCAAAACACTTATTTGAAAAAGTTGCATCACATTAAAGAAAAAATTGTCATCAAAACATTACCTTGAAAAAATAAGGCATCACGAAAACATTACCTTAAAAAAATATGGCATCACGGTAAAAAAAAATATCATCAAAAAATTGATATCAAAAAAGTGTCATCAGTAAAAAAAAATGGCATCAATGGTCAATGTGGCATCACAATAAACAAAAAAATATCAGCAAGATTTGAAAAAAGTGGCATTAAAAAAGTGTCATCAATCCATTTTATTAGAAAAGTGACATTAACGCGAAAATAAAATGTAAAAAAAATGGCATCAAAACGACAAAAAATGGCATCATTGGAAAAAAAAAAAAAAAAAAAAAGTTGACCGGCGTTGACCTTGATAGTCAAAGGGAAAACTAATTAAAATACCCCCGCCTTTGGGGGTATGGTAAGAATATATCCTCAACTTTCAAATGTAATAAAAATATCCCGACCTTTGAGGGTGGTGGTAATATATTACCCTATGTTTTCTCACGGGTCAAAAATACTTACAAAACAGGCTACGTGGATTTTTTTTGACAAGACAACATACGTGAAGCCTTTTTTTACAAATTAACACTAAAATTGGGTTTTCTTGATCGGTTTCCTTAGGAAAAAAATAAAACGATAACAAATTAAACCCGAAAAACGAAATTGATTCAACCAAGCAACTAATCTGATCAAAATTGCCTCAAATTAACACAACACGAGTATTCCTAACACCAGACCGACAACAAAACTAAACCAACAACAACAACAATGAAGAGGGGAAAAAAACTTACCCACCCATATCCGTGAACGAATCAAAGGGGAAGAAGATGTGAGAGAGACAGCTCAAGATAGTCGACCACGAGGGAGGAAGACTGACATTGAAGAGGAACCATGAGCTACCTAGAAGACCTGGAAGATAATTCAAGAGGCGGTCACGGTCCACGGAAAAAGATACGAGGGAGGAAAAGGCGTTGGGTATGAACCCAGTCAATCTCTTTATTTTTTTCCTAAGGACACTGTTCAAGAAAACTCTTGTAAAAAATCTGCGTAGGGTGTCTTGTTAGCATTTTTGACCCGTGAGAAAACACAGGGTAATATATTACCACCACCCTCAAAGGTCAGGATATTTTTATTACATTTGAAAGTTAAGGATATATTTTTACCATACCCCCAAAGGTGAGGGTATTTTAATTAGTTTTCCCGATAGTCAAATTGGGAAGGGTGCTAGGTTAGTTAATTAACTTTGTTTAGGTGTTAGTTAGCTAATTAGATATTTATAATGTGTTAGTTGTCAAAATAACCCAAAAAATAAAGGTGAAGTTGTACAGGAAAGTTACTTTATACACACAAACACATGCTTTCCAAACTAAAAGGAAGGAAATATATTACCTTCATGAAAAAAGGGTAAACGTGTATTCTCTATAAAAGAAATAAGGAAAAGAGAATAATATTACACATAAAAATAAGGAAGGGAGGGATCCACTGATCTCCTAAATTTTCCATATAAAAAGAGGCTGAATTGCTCTCTTGCAGAGGGGCAGCACGCACAGAGCACAGAAAAAAAGCTGCAGAGAAAGAAAAAAAAAACAAACACACCAATACGTCCGCAGAAAGCAAGGAAGAGAAGAAGAAGAGAGCCAACAAGGTAGCTCTCCCTCTATGCGTGGGGATTCCTATTGATTCTTGAAACCCCGCCCTTGCAAACCCTCAAGCTTTCGCTCGTGGTTTATGCCCTTGCAAACCTTGCAGGCTTTCGCTTGTGGCCTGGGTCTCGGAATCATCAAATTGCCCCCAAATCAAGCCGATATGCTACCAAAATCGATTCTCGAAACCCCGCCCTTGCAAACCCTCAGGCTTTCGCTCGTGGCTTAGGCCCTTGCCAACCTTGCAGGCTTTCGCTTGTGGCCTGGGTTTCGGAATCATCAAATAGCCCTAAAAGAGGGCGAAACACTGCTGGATTCTTCCTAAACTAAACGACGAATTCAGACAGAGAAATTGCAAGACATTCAAGCAAACCCAAAGGAAACAAATTCACAAGCAGTCAAATAACGGAGTTGGAAAGCGAACATATTTGCTATTCAGTTTCAAGCAAAACAAATCTTCAAGTTACTCTTACTACATAATCAGGCTATTCAAATCATAGCTGTTCAAGAATGCTACAAGCAAAACAGGGCTAAACTCTGCCAAGATCTACAAAAAAAATATGCGCTAGTTAACTTACTCCCTCACAAAAAAGTCAAAAATCAAGTCAAAGGACCGTCAAAGTCGATTCTCGAAACCCCGCCCCTTGCAAACCTTGCAGGCTTTCGCTTGTGGCCTGGGTTTCGGAATCATCAAATAGGCTGCTGGATTTTTTTCTAAACTAATCAACTCAGTCAAGCGCACAAATTGCAACAAGTCTCGGGCAAACCAAGGGAGCAATTTCACAGCAGCCAGACGTGTGGGAATAATGAAGTTGAAATCAAAGCAAGAGAACAGATTTTCTACACAACTTAAACTGGTTGCAAACAAACTATGTTCCGGCGTAAAAAGAAACAATCAAGCAGGACACATATCACCTCCTTCTTCAAACAAAAATGAAAATAAAAATACAGAACATATGGAGTCGGCGAAAGCATGCGCCAAAAAATTCTAAATTCACTTACCCCAAGTCAAAATTCAAATCCAGACCCGCAGACCTCTGCTGATTTGAGTCGTCCGAGTCCTAGTGTCCCGCTCCTTGTGGTCGCTGGTTTTCCACTCCAAATTACTATTCAGCTAAACCCCAAAATCGAGTATCCAATTAACGATTGGTGGAGGAGGGAATAAGAAATCCTCAGCGTAAATTATCTTAACATTAAATCAAATAACGAATTTAGGGATTGGGAGTTTTCAGACACAAAAAGGGGAATCAGAATGAACATACCTAATCGGTGGCGTCGGGACCATGATCGCCAGCGCCTTCAAGGGTTCAAGCGAGACCTCGCCGCACTAAGACTCAAAGTCGGAACCCTTCACCGTTTTTTTTTCCCAAAAGACCTAAGCCCGAAATCTCGTTTAGCTCATCTTGTCTGCCCCCAAATTGCACAAATTAAAAACCCTAAAATCACAAGTTGGGGAAAATCAGTCGAGTTGTGAAACTTAGACACTAAATTGAAAGGGGATTCATATGAGAATCTGAAATTTAGGCAAAAAATTACCTAAAAATCGGATTGAGTACGCAATTTGGGGAGAAACTCATACGAAAAAGAAGTACGCACCTAATCACTTCGATTCGTAGCGGCATAGCGGGATTCGCACCACCTGTACTCCGCCCTTGCTCCACGACTCTCACTGCGCTCCTCCGTTCCGGTTTCCCAGGGTCAAAACTCCAGGGAGGCTGGCCGGAAAATCACCGCGGTTGAAGAAGGCAAGATCGTCGTGTGTATGGAAATCGAAAAGGAGGAAGACAACTGACAACTAAAGAAAAAAAACAAACAGAGAAAAAAAAAGAGTCAGTTTGCGCTTAAAGAGAAAGAAAGAAAACGTGGGCTCGGTTGTTCAAAGAGTGGGCTTCAATCTGATCGAAGTTTTGCTGGCCTAGCTTAAAACGATCAACACATGATAATAAAAAATGATGAATGGAAGCAGTGTGCATGTTCGGCATAATTGAAAACAAATATGTTTAATTACGAAAGTGACCCGGAAAAATATAAGAATTATAATTGGCATAAAAATTGGAAATTGAGTTTAACAAAATCCTAAAGTTAAACTCGTAAAATTTCATTGTCAAATTCATTCTAGTAGATCGGTCTCAAAGTTGACTGCTAAACGAGGAAAGAAGAAGCGGAGTCAACACCCTAAATCAAATTCCTTTAAATTCAAATCGTTCCTAAAAAGAACTACGTAAAGACTTGACGCCTTATATCGGCTACGTTGGTAACCCGATATTAAATCCTAAAAATATATCGGGTACAGTCGTCAACCTCTAAATTCACTTCTAAATGAATACGAGGTCAAGGTCCAACCAAATCAAATCATTTGTTCTCAAAAGAACTACGGGTGATTTGATCCCGTTTCCAAACGGGTACGTAGGACACCCGATATAAAGCTCAAGCTCGTCGGGTTTAATCACCAACACCCAAAAACAAAATCAAATTAAATATAAAGAACTACGTGAAGACTTGAAGTGTTGTGAACTCAATTCCATTTGTGAAAAAGAAAGAATGCGGGTGCTCTGGGACGGAAGGATTCGAACCTCCGAATAGCGGGGGCCCGAGCCGTCAGTGAGATACCACTCTGGAAGAGCTAGAATTCTATCCTTGTGTCAGGACCCACGGGCCAAGGGAGACTTCCCGAAGTTACGGGGCTATTTTGCCGAGTTCCTTAGAGAGAGTTGTCTCGCGCTCCTAGGTATTCTCTACCTACCCACCTGTGTCGGTTTCGGGTACAGGTACCCCTTTGTTAAAGGTCGTTCGAGCTTTTCCTGGGAGTATGGCATGGGTTACTTCAGCGCCGTAGCGCCTGGTACTCGAACATTGGCTCGAGGCATTTTCTCTACCCCTTCTTACCCTGAAAAAACAGGGTCACCTTACATCCTTGAACCGATAACCATCTTTCGGCTAACCTAGCCTCCTCCGTCCCTCGGGACCAACAAGGGGTAGTACAGGAATATTCACCTGTTGTCCATCGACTACACCCCATAGAAACTGTCTACCTGAGACTGTCCCTTGGCCCGTGGGTCCTGACACAAGGTTAGAATTCTAGCTCTTCCAGAGTGGTATCTCACTGACGGCTCGGGCCCCCCCGGAAGGGGGCCTTCTTCGCCTTCCACCTAAGCTGCGCAGGAAAGGCCCAAAGCCAATCCCAGGGAACAGTATTGGTTATTATTTTGACTTTCTTATGTCATTAGGGAAACATAATTTGAGATCTAAATCTAAGAATCATTCATGAATTCGCAGTCAAGTCACATCGATCGCAGACATTTCTGGAACACCACTAACAGAGAAAGAAATAGTCAATTTGGAAAGAACTTATTGTCAACCTCTTTCAGATATGAATCTATCTGATTCAGAAAGGAAGAACTTGCATCAGTATCTCAAGGAGCAATTTGGGTCTTTTAATATGAGTCGTAGTAGAGGGTTCACATCTTTACATTTTATTTGTTGATGCTCTTTTACGAGTTACGTAGGAAATCCGATGTTAAAATTCAAATATACATTGGATCCAGTCGCACATCTCAAATTAAATTAAATTTTTCCTTAAGAGAACTACGGGTGATTTGATCCCGTTCCAGACGGGTACGTAGGACACCCGACATAAAGCTGAAACTCGTCGGGTTCAATCACCAAAACCCAAAAATTAAATCAATTCAAATATTCTGAACTACGTAAGGCTTGATTCTCTTCCAAGAGATACGTAGGCAACTCTTAAAAAGTCGAGTGCAGCCCAAATCACCAAAACCACTTAATTCTTGGTGTCGATACGACGTTGAATCAAGAGGATAACCAAAAGGGGTCGAACTCAAATTCTAAAAAATTAAATAAAATATGTTTTACAATTTTTCGCGCATTTTTGTTCAACAACGTCACCAGGAATCGACTGAGCCACTCGTGAGCTACACAAGGGAGTGGATATCGAGTCGTAACACTCGATATCGGGTGAGCAGCAGTCGGAATTTGCCCCGTCAACCGATTTTGAGTGAAGAAAGGATTTGGAGCCAAAAACGAGTCAGTATCGACCAATTAAGGTCGATATCTAGTGGATCAACGGTTCGAGTCCGAGTCCGATTCCGAGTGGGCCTTGCTTCTACATGAATGCAAGAGATTTTATTTATCAAAGTTTTATCATTAGATATAGATAGATAGAAATTAGATATAGATATAGATATAGTTGTTCTATCTGAGAATAGCTAGGGTTGAGCACTATAAAGCCCTAGGGGGCTGCTTTTTCGGCAACTAAGCACACAAGCAATTGTGTTTACATAGTTTAGGCAATTCAGAGTATAGAGAGAGAGATATCGAGTTGAGTTGGAAGGCGAGAGCAATGTGGCTTTGTTCGGTTTGTACTCTTTCTATTCCAGTTTAATTCAAGTTATTTCCATTATGAATTTGATGTTTGCTATTATGATGAGGCGCGAGCGGTCACCCTACTTCTAGGGTCGGGGTGAGCTCGATGGTAGCCATGTGAGTTTATGCATCAAAGGTATGATTTTTATATGCGATTTAATCTTCTATCCCTAATTGCATGATTCTTCTACGAAAGTAGTAAGTAAATCCTTATTTGTATTATTGAAGCGAAAGTGATCTTAATATAAATATGGATTAATTATCAAAAAGGGTAGTAACAATTAGGGTTTATGCGAAAGCCCCTATATTCTTAATTGTTAATAACAAGATTATTTGATGAAAAGACATAATCTTTCATGAATTTGGTTTATTCTTATATGGTTATCGTTGTGGTATCAATTCCTAATCTTGGAAGTCTTTTATTTTATTGAATCAAACTCCCAAATGTGCGATCTTTTCGGTTCATCAATCTTCTTATTCATCCTCATATTCTTCGGATGTTCTTTTCTGAATTTATTTAAATATTTTTGCATCGTTTTACAGTTACTGGACTAGTCTATTTCGACCCTGTCTGGTCGATATCGAGTATACTGAGGTTGATATTGAGTGCACCCCACTTGGTTTCGATTCTACTCGTTTTCTGTTGTGCAGGATTTGACTAAGAATCGACTTATTCATTCGATATCGACTCACTTTGGTTGATATCAAGTGGTCTACTAGTCGAAATCAGGGCAGACATTGGAAGTGAAAAGGCGAGTGCTGACATGTTTCCTCATGGATTTGATCCTGATTCCCTACCACTTCAACGAGAGGGATTCTTGTATTTTATTTTGGTTGACAGGGAGTTGATTTAATTCATAATTATTTAATCAACTAGTTTTCCTCCTAACATTACTAGAAAGGGTTATCTAATTGTTGGAAAAGGCGAAAGCTTGCTCCTTTGATGTGATTACATAATCATTAATATGGTCTTATCTTATGCGTGTTTGGTTATCGTTGTGGTAAACCCTGGCTTTGGAAGATCTTTTAAATATTTATTTACTTCGAATTATTCAACCTTGGTTATTTATGTTTTCTGCAATTCTGACTCGACATCGACACCCTTAAGTCGATATCGAGTGGCCACAGACTTGACGTCAAGTCTCTTCTGTCTGCGTTGACTGCTTGTCTATTATTTTGCAGGAATTGCTGAGATCGAATGCTCCCTGTACTTGACATCGACTCATCTAGTCGACGTCGAGTGAGCTTTTTGAGTCGATTTAGAACGTGATTGACAGGCTATCTAGGATCCGCTGACACGCTTCCTCGTGGATTGATCCTGACCCTTCCACTACAGTGGGAAGAAGTCTTGTATTTATTTGCTTGGGATCAAATTCGTTTTGAGTTTTATATTTTATATTATTCGAGTCAATTTTCTCCTACATCAAATTTTGGCGTCGTTGCCGGGGAAGTGATCATTCGCCCCCTAGGTAGCTATCTTCACGTTCTACTTTTAGTCCTTTTTTTATAGGTGTATGCGATGCGCAAGTCAACCACCAGAATTCGAAGGATTAGAAGATCCCAAACGTTATCTTCATATTCACTCAAAGTTAAAAAGCGTCATGACGGCTGCCGAAACATAGGCTTAGCTGATTGAAAGTCTTAGGAAAGAGCTACAGGGTAATGCCGCTACTCTCGCTAATGAGAGGGCCCGTGCCGATCATGAGGAGCAAGCCAAGAGACAAACCTAGGTTGAGCTCGCCCGATGTCCCACTACGGCTAAGGATTTCATGCATCCGACACTCACCGTGCCCGAATCGGCTATCGCTATCCCTCCTTTTTATTTTGAAATTCGAATTTCCTTTTTATCTGAAATTAAAAAGCATACTTTTGAAGGAAGAATTAACGAATGCCCTCTTAGTCATATAACGACGTTTGTTGACTTATGCGAAACTATTGTCGATGGCGAAAATTTAGAATATGTCAAACTAAAAACGTTTCGTTGTTCTCTTACAGGGAATGCATTACAATGGGTTAAGGGACTGACTCCATGATCACCCGCGACATGGAAGGCGATGAAGGATGCGTTCCTCAACAAATTCTTTCCGCCTTCTAAGACAGCAATGCGATCTTGCCCTACTCATGGGAAGCCACCCTACGTAATTCAGGAGATTTTCTACAACGCTCTTGATTTACCCAACAAGTAGCGGATCAACTCATACACAAACTATCAATACATCGAGCAAACGCCGAAGGAAGCTTGGGCAACAATGGAAAGGTTGACCAATTTCGATAACACATATGGGACGGTTGTGACTTCCGACAACACATACGTGACGCCAACCATATCCATGTCCCTATTGAATGTAGATCACAGTGGCACACCACTCCTGAGTACCGACATGCGGAGCAAGTCCATCTAGCAGAGACTCACGAGAAAGTAGCTTACATGAGGGGTCCCAATCGCCAATCTTGGAGAGACCAGCGGTTTTACCAACCACAATGGAATCCGGTCAACCCTAGGGACCCCCCACTATACCAAGCTCCAGGACACTCAGAAAGACACCAGCGAAAGGACGATCTTCAGCTCATCCTTGAAAAGTTAAAAAGGAATCAAGTGGAAAACAAGCAAGCCAGCATCGCCATCCAATCTCAACCACACAGCCTCACCACAAGATTTGGCGAGATGGACATCTGGAAGCGGAACATGGAAACCCAAATGGGTCAACTAGCGGCACAGATTCCACGACCATCTGGAACGCTCCTTGGGCATACAAATCCAAATTCCAAGGGGCAAACCCGACACATCACCGCTGTTCAACTACAAAGCGGTCACAAATTGCATGAACCAAAGATCAGAGAAAAGAACGATGCTTCAGGACATCCACTCGACGTCGACCCCCCAGTCCATGTCGAGCCCCCCCTACACTCGATGTTGAGTCAACTATCGACAACGAGTCTACTGCTGCACAACATGACTCGACGTCGACTCTTTCAGTCGATGTCGAGTCACCTCCAATCAACGTCGAGTCCACTATATTGCCTCCAAAAGCTGTTTTGGTTCCAAAACCAAAGCAGACGCTCCCGTTTCGCTCCAAGGCACTGAAGGATCCTGCAGAAGGTAAGTTTAGGCGTTTTGTGAAATTGCTTCAAGGCCTTAATGTTACTATTCTTTTTACAAAAGCTCTTCAGGAGATGTCCGCTTACCTCAAATCCCTCAAGGAGATCCTAAGCAACAAGCGGTCTATAACTGAGATCGTCAACGGGTGCAAGAGAATGGATTTCCCTGATAAGACACCTAACCCTGGTAAGTTCGCAATCACCTTGGGATTTGGCCAACATCGCTACAAAGCACTATGTGATTTAGGGGAAAGCGTAAGCATCATGCCCTTATCAATATGGTTAAAGGTGAAGATTGAAGAGTTACAGCTTGTGGATGCAAGGCTATATATGGTGAACAACACCGTGGTGATTCCTACAGGTATAGTCGATGATGTCCCTATTCAAGTTGGTAAATTTTTTATCCCTGCAGATTTCCTTCTAGTGGACATGGCAGAAGATCCATATTTCCCTATCATCCTTGGTAAGCCCTTCCTTGCTACAACCGATGCCAACATCAATGTCAGGAAGAGGCTTCTCACTTTCACAATAGGGAATGAGATCTTGGAATTCTCCTTTGGCCCCAAATTGGAGGAGACTCATCCATTAGAGGTAAAGAACATAGGCCAATGCGAGGACGAGTATACAATAATGGAGGTAAACACTAAAGCAACACTGAATGTCGACTATAACCAGTCGACAACGACGGCCACACTCGACGTCGAGTCACCAGACTCGATGTCGACTTCCCCAGTTGATCTCCAAAGCTGCCAAATGCCTAAGTATGGGGACCCTCCACTCGATGACGAGTCATCTGACTCCACATCGACTGACCCTCAACCTGAAGATTTCTATTTTGGGCCCGAAAAGGTAAACTTAGGTACATTTTATACCTCCCCTCCATCAATTAATAATAATAATGATAATTTTAGAATGGTTCAGGCCCTGTGGCGAGCTAACGTATGCAGGATTAGGGCTTGGAGAAACAAGAAGAAGGAAGTCAAGGAATCATATAAGGACAACAACCTATCAGCGAAGCTTGATTACTATGATCAAGGCCTGGATGATCCATGAGAAGGTCCTTGCACAAAAGAGCCCTACATTAAGGGTTCTTGAGCATAAAAGAAGAAGATCCATGCTTTGACCATGCTTTTTGCAGTCAAGGTCGAGTGATCAAGTCGACATCGACTGGGTTTTTAGGGACTTTTGTTTTTTATTTTATATTGAACACTTTATGTTGGAAATCTTGTCTTTGTGTGAAAGTTAACAAATTTCAGGTCAAGAAGCATAAAGGATCGCGAAGAGAAAGAAACGAAGTCCCTGAAAACCCAGTCGATGTCGACTTGATCACTCGACCTCGACTGCAAAAAGCAGGGTCGAAGCACAACAGATGACTCGACGTCGATTTCCCAGAAGCACCTTCGACTTCAGTTTTCCACTTGACGCCATACATTGCACTCAACGTCGAGTCTTTGACTCGATGTTTACTCTTTGCAATCGACTCGACAACACCATAATCTCCCCATTCGATGCGTTATTTTGTGAGTTCCTTCCTTTACCCTTAGTATATATTGATTTATACAGTGGAGACACTGTATGCTCTAATTATGGGTGGGGTAAGAGCTCGTTTTATGTTATATACAATTACTCATGATTTTGCTTATACATGGTAAACCTTGGTCAAATTTTTTGTTTCTATGCTTAATTGCTTAATCCAAAGTGTTTTATGAGACATCTCCAAAAGCTTGCAAATTGTTCAAGGAAATAGTGTCATGGAAGCTAAAGCAAGGCTCGACGATGCAAGAGTGGATTCATTAGAGATATTGCACAAAATTGCCTAGTAAAGGGAAGTCTCAAGGAAGTTCAATTTTTTGGAGAAAACCACAAAAGTGAGGTAAAATTGATGTTGCTTTTGACATGTTGCACAATAAGAGGATGGATAACTTTATATTTTCCATATAATGCTCATTTGGTATTTCTACCCATACCTATACCTATTTGCATCACAAAGCCATATTATGAGCTTTACATTATGTTGAGAATGAAAGTCATTTTTGGAGTTGTTATGCGGTGTTTGTGTTGTTTTTATTATCATTATTGGAGTTTGGCAGGAAATTGAAAGTTTATGGAAATTTTAATGAATGAAGGAAAATTCGACCCTACCTGTGTTGAGATGTTAGTTCCGCAAAATGGGACACCAAGGTGAGGAGTCCGAAGCACTAAGTATCCGGGGCCATTCATGACACACATGTTTGCGACTCGAGAGAAGACAATGCTGAGGTTAGAGAGGTAAAAGCATTATATTGAAGAAAAAAAAGCATTGAGCGATGAGAGAAAGGAGAGAAATCTTATGAAGAAGAAATGTGGTATGAAAATTTGGAAATTGCTCCGTTTCCCCGAATCATTAGCACCACATGGCCAAATATATCCCACCTTTAGCCTTTTACCAATCTACTCCTTTTTGAGCTTAATTAAAAGTCCTCTTGATTATTGTTGCTTAATTTGTCGCATGAAAATTGTTTTCATAACCACTTTTTGTATGAGATGTTGCTTTTCAGTTCCATGCATGGATTTGCAGACACGAGTACCTTTTCGAGGATGGCAATTAAGTGTCTTTGGTAATATGAGAGTGAATTCACAATGTTCAAAGTTTTTGCAAGTTTCCACTGAATGACCATCCAAGTTATTTCTTGGCGACAAACAAGCTTAAGTATGGGGTGATTTGATGTCCTTGTTTTATGAGGTCTACACAGGTTTCTCCTGAATGAATTCACAATTTTATATATTCTGGGTTCAGAATATAGCGAATTTGTATAGTTTATGCTTATTTGTAAAAAACAGGGGTCTACACATGTTTCTGTTTAATACTGTAGAATTTGGAGCAAATTCGGAGCAAAACCAAGAAGTGCAGATTTTCGTTGAAGTCACTCGACATCTACTCAAGGACTCAACTTCGAGTGAAGAGCCCTGACATAGAGTGAAAACCAGAGCACAACACGAAGAGCTGAAGAAGACTCGACGTCGACCAATGTACTAGATGTTGAGTGAAGATACGCTCGATACCACATGAAGACTCGACGCCTAGTCAAGCCACCACTCGAGAACTACACCATGACTCGACGTCAAGTGGTGTTGGACCCGAGGACGAGTGAGTCGACACTCGAGATACACAAGTTGACTTGACGTCGAGTGTGTGACTCCATGTCAAGTGGGTCCCTAGAGTCGATCCAACGCGTGACAAATTGTATTTGAGGAGAAGTTTACTTGCTCACAAAGATTAGAGATCTTTTATCTTTTTATCTACTTTCTATCCTAATCGGGTGAACAATTAATTACCTTAAGGGTTTATCTATTTTAGCATGTTAGATTTATTTCCTTTTATCTAGAATTATATCTTGAGATAGATAGATGATAGATAGAATTTCTCTCCTTGGGTAGCAATGATTGAACCCTATAAATAAAGCCCTAGGGGCTAGTTTTCATCAATTCAAGTTCAGAGCATTAGTTCCAATTGCATGTAGAGATTTAGGATTTCAAGGCTTTTAGGGGTTTGGCTTTCTTACAAAAGTTATAAAGGTTGTGAATTTAGTTAATGCCAAGTTATTTCTTTTCATCAATCATGGTTCTTGTCACGATGAGCGAGTAGTCGCCTTTCTTCTAGGGTCGGGGTGAGCCCGAAGATAGCCATACACGCCTGAGGTAAGTTTTGATATTCGTTATATTTTGATCATCCACTACCATTTATATGTTTTTTCCCTTATCAAAAGAGAAGAGATTCATGATAACAAATTTGATTATAAACATAAAATTGGTAGATACAATTAGGGTTACTTGAAAGTGTTATCTAATTGTTGGAAAAGACGAAAGCTTGCTCCTTTGATGTGATTACATAATCATTGATATGGTCTTATTTTATGCATGTTTGGTTATCGTTGTGGTAAGCTCTAGCTTTGGATGATCTTTTATATATTTGTTTACTTCGAATTATTCAACGTTGGTTATTTTTGTTCATCATTCGTTTCCATTCTTACTTTCTTCGGACGCACTTTTTCGACACGGTTACACTACGGTTTTCTGCAATTTTGACTCGAAAGGAAGTCTTGTATTTAATTGCGTGGCCTCGAATTCGGTTTTAGTTTTATATCTTATATTATTCGAGTCGACTTCCTCCTACATCAGTGGTTCACAGGGTTTGATTCACTGTGGGTGGTTCACTGGGTGTGGTTCATTCAGAGAATTGGGTGTGGTTTAAAGGGTGTGCGTATCTGGTTGTGGTTATGTGGTTGTGATTATATGGTTGTGGTTCATGGGGTGTGGTTCACTGGTTGTGATTCAATGGGTGTGGTTCACTCAGAGATTTGTTTGTGATTCAGTTATCCAAGTATCGTTCACTGGTTAACTGGGCGTGGTTCACTTAGACAGATTGGTTGTGATTCAGTTACCTAAGTATGGTTCACTAGTTAACTGGTTGTGGTTCACTGATTCTGGTTCAATGGTAATGTTTCACAATTGTGGGGTCACTGGGTATGGTTCACTGGTTTAACATTAGGGTTTTAGTGTTTAAGCATATATAAATTGTGATTTGTTTTTTTTTATAACAGGGAAGAGTTGTTTAGATACAAAGGCGTCGTTGTCCCTCTATTGGTATTTCAATCACTTCTATTTGATGTGTATATGGACGCACAATTTATAGATGCCTGGGGAAAAAGTGTTGAATTGTGCATAACAACATTCTGGATATGGTTCTATCAAGAGATATTTTCTTACTTGTACTCTCTGTGTAAGTTTTATGTATATGTATTTTGTTTTTAATTTTAAAAAGTTCTGATGTTATTATATTTTTAAAAATATTGTATCTTAAAATTAGTCGGTATGTTGTAATGTCTTTGCAATTGGGCACAATTATTCATACGTCTGAGGGTAACATTGAAGAGAGAGATATGTTGGATTTTGGGCAAAATTTGAACACCTTGTTAATTCGACATGCCCTAAAAATATGACTGATGTTGATTTGGTTTATTTATTTATTTATTTAATCAATTTTAATTTTTTATTTTATTTATATGTTAAATATATTTAAAATAATTTTCTTTTCATTGTGCAGATTTTGTTCCCAATTCTTGCATCTGAACATTTCTATCTTATATCTTTCAATTTTAAGACAAAGAAAGTCTCTGTAATTGCCAACATGGTACTCACAATTGGATTTGCAACCAAATATCGGAACATTCCATGAGTTGTTGTAAGTTTATATAGTTGTGTTTTTTCAGGTACTTTTATTTAGTATTTATCATTTGTTAGGACCTAATTTTTTTATATATTTAAACAAGGTTAATTTTCTGAGCTAGGCGCTGGATCAGATGAAGCTTAACAAGAAAGCTGATCTTATTAGAAAATCAAAACCATTCAGTATGAAGTTACCATGGGCTACTACTAATAATGTTGTTTATTGTGGAGTCTTTTGCATGCGGCACATGGAAACATTTATGGGGACTAATGGACTAGAGTGGCAACCTTTTACAAAGAATCCATCAAAAACTCTTGTCATTCTTCGGGAACATTATATGCTTGCCCTTGTCGATTCCCCAACAAATGATGTGAAGACAACTGTTCTAGCAAAGTTAAAGAAATTTAACCATGGACAATTGAAAGTGTAATCTATTTTTGTTCGACTTTTAATGTTTTTGTTTAGTTGTGAACAATGGTAATTGACATTGGAGGGTGGGAGTTGAATTTGAAACACTTTTTGATTTCCATGTGTGTTTATTTTGTTTTTGGTTCATTGTAGCAGTAACTGGTCCAGCATATACACGTAGAGAGTGTTTAGGAAATAAAAAATTAATTAACCATACATAACAGATAATGGTTCATCAAACATATAAAAATGTGGTTCAACATATGTAATAGATATTTGGTTCATTACCTATAAAAATGTGGTTTATCAAATATATCAAAGATTGGTTCATCAACCTTAACAAGGATTGGTTCAGTAAAGATATAAGAGATTGGTTTAGTACAGATATCAGAGATTTGTTGAGTATATATACCAGAGAATAATTTTAAGGCAAATGGGTCATCAACTATAAAAATGTTGTTCATCAACCATATCAAAGATTGGTTTATCAACCATATCACAGAGTGTTTTAGAACCCATATCAGAGATTGGTTCTGTACCCATACCAGACGTGTGTTCACATATATATGAGAGAATGGTTCACCCTAACGGACATTAATTATAAAGTAAATGGTTCATTACATTTTTTAATAGTCAACATCTTAGACTTTTTTTTTCATAGGGAATGGCATGGAAATTACACCATTGCTATACATATTTCCTCGTGCATGGACAATAGAGGTGATGATAATATCTCCTCGTGCATGGACTCCGACCTTTTCTCATAGGGGATAATTAATTCATTTGGATTTTTTATTTAACTTTTCAACTTCTTATTATCGGAATGGTCATCTTCTCTTTTTTATCTAACATTTCAAATTCTTAGTAACTGAACCGTCATATTTCCATTATATATAATTGTCATTTTGTGGAATGGATACCAGCAATTCAAGTTGTACTTTTCCCCCTCAAACCATATATTTTTATCTTCTATTTGTTTTTGTAAAATACATTTTGGGCAATGGAAAGCATCGATTCTAGTTGTACTTCTTCCCTCAAACCATATTTCCTAATTGCTCTCCCCCAATACAAGTGTTAGCTCATTAGGTGGCTTGAAGGTATCCATGAACACATGGATCTCCTTGATGTTTTGCTTTATCATGGGTATCATGGGTCATTTATAGACGATGATGTTGGAACAAACATTACTGTAGAGAGAGAAAGGCTTTCCGCTGTCGCATCAGTGCATGAAATGCATTTCAAAATGGTATTAAGGGAAAAGGCTGACGTTGAAAGGAGGTGCAGAGTTGCTCTTCTAAATGGCAATACAAGCGAAGTGATTCTGGTAAATTTAAAAATCATTTTCGTATTTCTATAGTATTTAAAAAATAATTTGTTATTTATATATGTTTATTTTGCAGATGACCAGCGAAAATGGGAGGATTGAAGTCTAGATTGAAGAATTAAATGAATTCACAAGTACATCAAGAGGAAAGTTGTCTATATAGAGCAAAAATCGATGTGCCAAAATCAATGAATATTTAAATTTATAAATTTCAAATATTATGTATATATATTATTATAATGTTTATTTAATTATACAATCAGTAGTTGTGTTTTATTTAAATTTTATATATTTAAGTATGGTTCACTGGTTGTGGTTCAATACGAATATCATAGAGTGATTAAGTTATTTAAGTATGGTTCACTGGGGTCACTGGGTTTGTTTCATTGGCTGTCGTTCACTCGAAAGAGATTGGTTGTGATTCACTTATCTAAGTATGGTTCACTGGTTGTGGTTCAATGGGTTGTCTGATGTATAGCAATCGGCTAGGCCGGCCAATTACTAAACTAATAGCGTCGATCTTGCTTAGCTCCTTGTATTTCTTGACGATTGACACAAATTAACTAAATAAGCTATGGTATAACCTTAACTAAATTAAAGAACGCTCGCAGGGAGCGAGTCGGGATGCAGTCCGGTGTCACCAGGGCTTGCCGAGTCTCCTTCTTGGCTGGATTTTAAAGAACGCCGGCTGTGTATTTGATTTTGATCAAGGACAGAGGTAAGTGACGGAGGTTGAAGATGAACGAAGGTGATGATTGTGTTTGGTTGAATACCGTAGAACATACGAACCGGATAGCTTTTGGGATTGATAATCGAGAACCCTTTAATCCATAAAGGGGTTTCTCAATTCTATTCAATCTGATTAATTCAAAGTGCATAAACATGAATATATAGTAAAGCTATGAAAGATCTTACCAATCCTTCCTTGCAAAGGAAAGGGGTTTGGATAGATCTATTATATCTAGAGATAAATAAAATCCTAATAAGATAATTATATCTAGAAGAGATATAATTAATTTCCACCTTATTTATCTAAATTGCATAAAATAATAATTAATAAAATAATAAACTAATTTGAAGACTAGAACCGGCCCACACATTCAAGCTACTCGACATGGGCCAAGGCCCACTCGATATACATCTTGAATCTTCTTCCATGGTGGCGCCTTCTTCTTCCTCTTGAGGACGAGACTCTTTGCCATCAGTGGCCCTCGAATCGGTCTTGAGAGCTCGCCTGGATCAAGATCATTGTTGGACCCACAGAAGGTCATCTTGATCCGCATCATTCTCCCCTTCTTATCTTCGATTCGTCCTCGAATCGAGTCATTGAAGAGCAGTAGGGAAGGAGCAACCACCAAAAAGTAACTTCCTTGACAATCGATTTGAGGTGGTGCCAGCAGAATTTGAGGGACAGGAACCTCAAAAACAACACCTGTCATAGGGATCATCGAGCAGTCAAAAGGAACAAAATCAAAAGGCCCAATAACCCTATGAACTCCAGAATTATCAAAATTAGGAACATTCTCAAGAGGTACAATAGCTAACTCAAGAGAAGTGTCCCCAACGTCATCATTGTTGTCGTCAGAAGCACCCAACACATCATGCGCAGCACTGCAGTCCACTTGCAGAGCAGTTTCGGGTGCCTTAATGGAAGATTCCTTTAAGGTGTGAGACACCGTTGGAAAGCTCGTTGAGTCAGCTTTGCAACAAGACTGAGGTGACTCAATTCCGATGTCGGAGTCAACGGGAATCGGCGAAACAAGTTCGACGCGCTGTGCTGAATCTGGGCCCACGAATGTGATCTCATCATGGGCGGAGGGCGCGACTGAATCAGGAGGGATAGACGGGATGGCCACGGGTGCAGCCTGATTGGTGTCTGTGCTGCAGGGCGCTTCCCGTCTTGCAGCAGCCTCCTTCTGGGCTTTGTATTGGCGTTGTCGTACCTGTTCCTTCAAAACAGCTTGAGGCGATAAGGGTAGGAGGGTGAGGCTCCTCCCAGCAAACTTAAAAGCAAAGGTATTTAAGCGACCATTATAAATAACTTGCCGATCATTTACCCAAGGTTGGCCTAAAAGAATATGACAACAATCCATTTTAACGACATCACACAACACTTGATCACAATAATTACCCATTTGAAACGAAACCAAGCATTGTCTAGGAACAAGAGGGTCAGAGTTACCGTCCGTCATACCGTTATAATCATCGTGTTGTAGTGGAGGTGCAGTTGCTAGATGGAGGTACTCGACCACCTTTTCGTTGATCAAGTTACAAGAGATCTGTTCATCGACGATGACCGAAAGTGTGGATGTCTTAACCACACACTTGGTGTGAAAGGTGTGCTCCATTTGATCAGCCGTCAGCGCTTCCTGAAATGGAAGTAAACGTCGTTTGGTTTTGTTGATCAGGGCAAAGAAATCAGCACGTTCTTGCGCCATTTCAATGGCTAAGCGATTGGTCCATAGGGCCATTTCCTCTTGAAAGAGGGAACGAACGTCGGCGATAGTAGGCGGGGAAGGGGAAGGGTTGGGGTTATTGTCGTTCGACATGTTCCTACAATATCAGAAGAGAAACAAGTAAACGGAGCAAAGACCAGAAACCAAGTAATGCAAGCCCTATTGATTCCTAAGAGTGATTCAGGTTTAGAAATCAAAGAGCGAGAAAACAAGGCACAATATTCAAGCAATTCCCCTGGACACAGAATTTTGCAATATTGAAGACAACAAGTAATAATCCAAATTGCAATTTAAATCAGCCACAAAGTCGGATATCAAGGATAGCAAGTATAAACAAGCGGCTGAATGTGTATAGAAAAAGAACTACAATGTGATGCTTGAATAATATGAATGTGTAATAATCGACAATAGCAATCACAAGGGCAATCAAGTGCACACACTCCGTCAACTATTATCTGACGGTTGCAACACGGTTCAGAGAAAAAGGGGTGTGACCAAGGCTCCAGTGTCGGCACAGCACAAAATCACACAAGTAGGGTTCTTTTGTAATGCTTTAAACCGTTTAGATCATCTAACATGTAGCAATCAAAGAACTAACAAGGAAGAGTTTTTAACTCAACAATGTAATGAAGGAATGCTCTTTTTTTTTTTTTTTTTTTTTTTTTGAATTTATGCTCGGATTTTCTGTTTTTTTTTTTTTTTTTTTTTTTTTTTTTTTTTTTTGTTAACTACGAACTAGCTGCTGTAAAGAAGGGCAGCAATCGAAAATTAAGAGCAAGAAAAAAATAAAAAAAAATAATAAGCTATGATGATCTAAAAGTAAGCGAAAATAAAGAAAATAGGGAAAAATAGGCTAGAAACTGGAGAAATTTGGGTTCTTTTGTGGTGCAAGTTTATATAATGCTTTTAATCCAAGAATCACAGTCATAGGCATGATATGTAGCAACTAGGAACAAAAGATCACAACTTGCAGTCAAGAACTCAATATCTTCCAAATTATAGATCCAAACAAAGAATAACAAAAATAAAGTGCCAATTTTGATGGGTGAATAATAAAGATACAATTTTTATGCAGCGTCTATGGTGAAAAATAAGGCACGAAAAATAAATCACTCAAATAGAAATCATTGTCGTTCAATGGTCATGGTTCACTAAGAGATATTTTGTTGTGATTCAGTTATCTAAGTATGGCTAATTGGTTGTGGTTCATTGGGTTGTGGTTCACTAGGTGTGGTTCATAACATACGTAGGAATGAGCATGACACTCGAATTAAAGATTAGTGTGATGGGTCAACTTTATTTTAGATGAGGGGCCAATTTAACTTATTCTAGAACGATGACGATCAATTGTTCAATCTGGGAGGGCACATGCTTTTAGTTCAAAACTTCAAGTGCAAATGATGATTATATGCTCTGCCTACATCTAATTGAACTAAATTAACCAAATTAGTATAACTCACCATGTATAATTTTATCATTAATTTAAAACCACCTCTATCCCAATTCCCATATGAATGCAATCAACTCAAGACAATTCAATTACCCAAGTTGCAATTGTGTTTGTGGTTCATTTAATTTATAAGCATTCCTCACATTACCCGTCTCATTTTAATGTCAAAGTCAATTTCTCAGTTATCTAAGTATGGTTCAATGGTGCACTGGTGTGGCTCACTGGGTGTCTTTCACTGGTTGGGATCCACAGGTTGTGGTTCACTAGTTGTTGTTCACTGGTGGGGATTCAATTATTTAAGTATGGTTCACTGGTTGTGGTTCACACAGTCAGATTAGTTGTGATTTAGTTATTTATGTTTGGTTCATGGATGTGGTTCATTGGTTGTGGGTTACATGTTGTGATTCACTGGGTGGGATTCAACTATTTAAGTATGGTTCACTTTGTGTTGTTAACTCAGATAGATTACTTGTGATTCAGTTATCTAAGTTTGGTTCACTGGTTCACTTGGTGTGGTTCACTAGTTATGGGTCACAGGTTTTGGTTCACTGGGTGGAATTCGGTTATTTAAGTTTGGTTCACTAGGTGTGGTTCCCTAGTTATGTGTCACAGGTTGTAGTTCAGTGGTTGTGATTCAGTTATTTAAGTATGGTTTACTAGATGTGGTTCACTCAGAGAGTGGTTCAGTTATCTAAGTATGGTTCACTGGTTATTGTTCACCACGAATATCATAGAGTGATTACTCAAGGTCACGAGAGATTTGTTCAAGAATATCATAGAATGAAAATATAATCTTAACTTGAAGTATAAAATTGTGGCAATTAGAATTTGTATTATAAAATGTAACTTGAAGTATAAAATGAAATCATAGAACACCCTTGTTCAGTTCTTCCAGCTTTTTCTTCTCTGTTTGAATTTTTTCGCAATTCCTACTGTCATGGAAGGCTAACTTGTTTCATTCTTTGCACTATCTTTTTACCTTGTTCTTCTTCTTTTTCTCTATTGCCTTTTCATTTCCATCTTTTAGTCACTTTTCACTCCCTTTTTTGCAAGCCTTTACTGGTTTGCGGATGATAATCTGTTCTAGTACCTTCACTCCTACAAAGTATTCGATCAGTTTCTGCTTATCAACATCCTTGTCTTCTTTAGCAATAACCTCTTTAAGTGAGTCTATATACACATCTAGCCAATCCTTTAAATCCTTCAGTTTCTTTTCATATTGGTCAATCAATGCCAAACAATTATGCACCTTTGTAAGTATATCACTTTTCAATGCTTTGCGTGCATCAATCTGCTCACATTCCTGAACAATTATATCATCAATATTAAAAATGGGAGATAGTGCTGCTTCGTTCGTCCACCTCAGCAAAACCAAATTCCGAGGCAACTCCTTTACTCCGAGATCTTTCAAATACTTAGAAAGCATGGCGACAATGTAAACCCTCCCTAATAAATATAACACAATTGCACTCTGTGTTATGATATTTAGGATGATATTGCACTTCGAATGATGTTGTTCCTTGGCTACCCACATCTCTCAAGACAATAACATGTTTTCCTCTGTTTCTGTAACATTAATGACACGACACTTTCCTTTGAGCTGCAGTTGTATTTTACGAAAAGCATACAACGTAAATATTGATGCACAATGTTTTTCAATATCCAAATCGGTCAACATATCAGGGGATTTGGTATGGTCAGCAACATTCAGGAGAGTTTGTTGGTATCGTTGATTATCAATATATAGCAGTAGTATAGTGCATCATTAACTCTACCAAGCTGCAGAATCTATTTATATATGTGTTGAAGAACTTGTTTTGGGACTCTGCAACAAATGTAGTTCTCCCAACACGGCTTAGTAATATATGCTTACGATAAGCTGGAATCCATGACTCTTTGGTTTTGAAGATGTTTGTCAGAAAATCATTATCGTTAACTGATATTCTTCAATAACCGAGTTCCACATGTCCTCGAACACAGATGGTTTGATTTCATCATTCTAAACTGCTGCATCTAATTTACTCTGAAAGTCTGAACACTTACTCATTATTGCACCAACTCTTTCAGGAATTTTAAACATTATGTGCCACATGCAATATCTATGTTCTATTGATGGAAAAACAGATTTAGCGGCACTTTTCATAGCTAGATATTGATCAGTCACCAAAAGTTTTGGTTAAGCAGCCATTTCTTTTTTGAAATTCTCAAACATCCACTGGATGGAGCGAAATCCATATTGTACCTTAAAAAAATCGGTTCAGTGATGCTAAAATAATTGGTTCATCAATAAAAGTGCAATTGCTCAGTTATTTGGTTCATCACACATACCAAATAGTTGTTCAATACATAAGTAATAGTTTTGTTCATCATACATAACAGATAGTGTTCAGTATACTTACATCACCTAAATAAGAATTTATTCATTAGGTGATTTAGGTCCCAGATCATAGATTGGTTCAGTAACAAAATAATAGAATGGCTAACCATATAAAAGAGTTATGTGGTTCATCAGGGATTTATTTATTTAAGTATGGTTCACTAGGTGTGTTTCACTGGTTGTGGTTCAATCAGAGAGATTGTTTGTGATTCAGTTATCTAAGTATGGTTCAATGGTTCACTGGGTGTGGTTCACTGGTTGGGTGATTCACTTGGTGTGATTCAGATACCTAAGTATGGTTCACACGTCGTGGTTCACTGGTTGTGGTTCACTCAGAGAGTTGGTTGTGATTGAGTTATCTAATTATTGTTCCCTGTTTCACTGGGTGCGGTTCATTGGTTGTGGTTCAGTTATTTAAGTATGGTTCACTAGGTGTGGTTAGTTGTTTTTTATTAGCTTTGGTGTATGCATTTTTTCTCAGTTTTATGAATTAAAGTAATTGGTTCACTACATTTAACCATAAAATAGTTTACGTATTAAATAGAATTTGGGCATGCGTTTTACCTGTTTGTTATGTACGTAGAATCAAATATTGCAACATCCCAAAAAATGGAATAATTTTTCCTTGGTACTAGATCCGCCCAAAATACCATGGTCAATCTGTCATCTTTGTCCACATTAAAGTTGTAATAAAAAGCACTGCAAACCTCTTTCTTTGTTGTCAATCTATTTATTAACATTTGTGCAACATAATCCTTCATAAAATCCATCAAATCTCGCTTGAAGTTCTTGAATTGAATAACAGTTTCCCCAACCTCTGACTCTTTGCCCATCATTGTTTCATAAAGCTTGAATGCTCTAACTGTAGCGATTTTTGATTGAGCACGGTCCCTCACAAACTTTCGATGTATCATTTCCAGCTTGAAGTTTGACTGTGCATACTTCCTTGTGATCCTATCCATGAGCTCATGTGTATAGCGTTCTTCAAACGCAATCACCTTATACTTTCCTTTTTTTTCTTTCAAAGATAACTCTAGCTTTACAACCACACCTATTAGAGACTATCTTCTTTTTTCCTATTGAATTTGCACCATTTTTCACACCTTCTTTGTTGCAGACAATATATTTAACCCTGATAATAGCTCCCCTTATCATGCAAGTGTTGTTGTGTGTTTTACAACCACAAACTAAAGAATAGTTCTCATACTTTTCTATTGCTTCGTCAATTGTATCAAAAATCATCCCAACAGTAGGTTTGAATTCTACATTACACAGCGTCAGCCAATACTTTGTACTCCCTGGTGAAATTTCCAAAATAAAATTCTTTTTTGTTTGTGAAGCACTCTTTTATGCCGGTGTGACTTGGGGGCTAATAATGTTTGTTGTATCTGAATTTGCATATAATGTAGAGAGTATTTAGTTGGTTCAGCATTAATGGGAGAAAATGGTTCAACACAAAATATAATAGCATTCAAATCAAACAGGGTGTATCATGTTGTTATTTATAAAAGTTGATTCAATATAAATAACAGATAATTGGTTAAGAACACATGTAATAGATTGGTTGTGATTCATTGGTGTGATTCACTGGTTGTGGGTCAGGTGGTGTGGTTTAGTGGTTGTGATTTACAGGGTGTAGTTCACTGGTTATGTTTAACTGGGATGTGGTTCATTGTATATGGTTCACTCAAAGAATTGGTTGAGGTTCAAAGGGTGTGGTTCACAGGGTGTGGTTCACATGTTGTGGTTCACTGGTTGTGGTTCACTCAGAGAATGGTTTAATACACATATCATAGTTTGGTTTAGTATGCATGACAGAGAAATGGTGCAGCATGCTTGCATAAAAGATATTTGATCAATGCACATATTAGAAGTTGGTTCAGTAAACATTAGTGTTCTAAAAAGCGCTAGGCGGATCCTAGGCGGTGAGGGGCCGCCTAGTGCCTAGGCGGTCAAGGCGAACGCCTAGGCGTGCTTAAGCGGACATTTAGCTCTAGGCGGAGGGGGGTCGCCTAGCGCCTAGGCGGTGCCCAGGCACGATTTTTAGAAAAATGGTAAACATATCATAGTTTGATTCAGCATGCATGACAAAGAAATAGGGCAGCACCTTGGCATAAAAGATATTGGATCAATGCACATATCAGAATTTGGTTAAGTAAAAAATATCAATGCATATATCAGTGAACCGATCTCAGTGAACCACAACATATGACACAATCTCAGTGAATCAATGGTTTACCGTGACAGAGACATGGTGCAACACCCTTGCATAGGAGATATTTGATCAATGCAAATATCAGTGAACCACAATATGTGACACAATCTCATTGAACTAATGTTAAATAAAGCAAATAACCAGCAACGATATGATTTAGGCATAAACGTAAATTGTATTCAAAGAAAAAATAATTTTTTTATTGTTAACTTTCTCCATTGGAAAAAATACTATTCGTTTTCCGTTTCAAGTATATGAACAAAGATTTTTGTGTTCAAAGTATTAGATCTGGTAAACATATGGTTCGGTTTTCGGCGAAGCAAAAATTGAAGAAAAATTGGAGAGAGATTCGAAAATTCGATGAAAAATTGGGGAGCGAATTGAAGATTAGGGATGAATGAGAGAGAAATAGGGAAAAGGGGGAATCTGTGTTTACGAATGGGAAAAAAGCTATTTATATTAGGCGCGTGTGTAACACGCGATGTGTGCGAGTGGACGTAAAAAACACGCACGTGAGAATCCCCGATTTCATCCAATAGAAATGTTTCTTTCATTCTGACCGGTAGGGGAGTTCTCACCTGAACCCTACCATATATATATATATATATATATATATAGAGAGAGAGAGAGAGAGAGAGAGAGAGAGAGAGAATTAGGGATTGAAAGTTTAAAATCTTTAATTTCAAGGCTTCGTTCTTCTTCGTGTTCCGTCGCCCGACCTTTGTCTTTCTTGCTCTTCGGCCTCAAGCATCCGATCTCCGTCTGTCTTCCGGTGTTGCCACTAGTCCTCTTCCAATCCACCACCATCCCCGCCTATCCGCTTCAGCAGCTTCACCCTTCGCCTCGGGTCGAGAAAGCTCATGTTGGGCTCTCACCCCCACCTCACCTGACAGGAATTTTTTATAAAAATGTCAGGATACATGATGTGCGCTTAATTTGCCATGCTTTCTTCTATCTTTCATGTCGATTTCTGCTCATATTTTATATTTTTAGGTTAGAACAATGCAAGAATTGTGTAGTTTATGCTTATTATTCAATTATGGAGATCCACACAAGTTCTTGTTTAAATTTGCAGAAATTGAGACACTTTACGAGCGATTAGGAGAAGAGAAAGAGAATCGTCAAGGCACTCGAAATCGAACAGAACAACTCGATATCGAGTGAAATGAGACCAGAGATCGACTCAACAGAGAAGGACAACACTCGATGCAGAGAAGTCAATATCGACCCAACCAGGTAGATATCCAGTGACATGCACTCGAAATTCCGCCCAGGAGCTAATCTCGATTCAACATCGAGTGAGGAAGAAGACGTGAGTCGATATCAACCCATCCCAATCAATATTGAGTGAATCTGCCGACGATAATGAGCCGAAACCGAGTGAAGATGGAGCAGAGCTGAAACCGAGTCGATATCGACTGGTTTGGTCGATATCAAGTGGACCACAGAGGCCGAATTTGAGTCCGATTTCCAAGTTGGTTTACTTGCCTTGGAAGAAGTGATTTTTATCCACATGGAAGACCTTTTATCCACTTTAGTAATTTTCTAATTTACCTAGGGAATTTTATCTTAGGAACTAGATAGAGTTGTTCTATCCTAGATTAGCTAGGATTGAGCACTATAAATAAAGCCCTAGGGGCTAAGATTTTATTCATTCCATTCCACAAGCAATTGTACCTCATAGAGAGAGAGAGAGAGAGAGAGAGAGAGAGAGAGAGAGAGAGAGCCGAGTGAGGTTGGAGCGATGAGAGACGCTGTGGCTTTGTTCGGTTGTAAGCTCTCTATTTTATTTTAATGAAAGTAGTTATTTTTATTATGAATTTGATGTTTGTTACTATGATGAGAAGCGAGTAGTCACCATGCTTCTAGGGTCGGGGTGAGTCCGACGGTAGCCATGCGAGTTTATGCTTCAAAGGTATGATTTTTAATGCCATTTCATCTTCTATCCCTATTTGCATGATTCTTCTACGGCATTAGTAGGTAAATCCTTATTTGTATTATTGAAGCGAAAGTGATCTTCATATGAATTCAGATTAATTATGAAAAAAGGGTAGTAACAATTAGGGTTTATGTGAAAACCTCTATATTCTTAATTGTTAATAACGAAAGTTATTTGATGAAAAAGCATAATCTTTTATAACTTGGCATAATTCTTACATGGTTATTGTGGTGGCATGAATCCCCGATCTTGGAAGTTTTAAGTTTATTGAATAAAAATCCCAAATTTGTGATCTTTTCTGTTCAACAATCTTCTTATTCATCCTCATATTCTTCGTACGTACGTTTCAGACATTACTTATTTATTTTCTGCAAGTTTTCGAGTTTCTGCACTTACATTCGATTTCGACCCCTGCCTGGTCAATATCGAGTACTAAGGTTGATATCGAGTGCTCCACACTCGAAATCGATTCTGCTTGTTTTCTGTTGTGCAGGTCTAACTAGGAATCGAATGACACAATTGAAATCTACTCACTTTGGTCGATATCAAGTGGTCTTCTGAGTCGAAATCAGGGCTTTCAAGGAACTAATTTGGCGAGCGCTGACACGCTTCCTTGTGGATTCGATCCTGATTCCCTACCACTACAGCGGGAGGGATTCTTGTATTTTATTTGCTTGGACAGAGAGTTGGTTTAATTTATATTTATATTTATTCGACTAGTTTCCCTCCTAATAAATTTTGGCGCCATCGTCGAGGAGGCTATCAATCGCGCCCTCTTTAATTCCCTTTTTCGCCTTTTTTTTTTGCAGATGTATGCGATGCTCAGATCTCACACCACAATATGATCCTCTTCTTGAACCAGAACACTTCTTCCGTCTTCAATAAAGACTTAGGAAAAGACTCATGTCATCGGACAACAAGAACGACGTGTAACTTACACCAGCATAAGAGCTTTAGAAGCCCCGCAAGCAAATAGAGGAGCTCACCACCAGGCAAACAGAATACGCCCAAAAGGAGGAGGAATATGCACGGAATCAACAAAGGTCAGAGACAAGGGCGGATCGCGACCCTCGAACCAGAAGGGAGCTCGAAGAACAGCTATGGCATATCCCTGCGAATGCAAAACAATATCTACACCCTACTCTCACAGTGCCAGAATCTCCTATCATTCTCCCTCGCGTTTCTTTTGAAATTAGACCTTCCTTTATTTTTGCAATTAGGAGGAATCAATTTGAGGGAAAGCCCAACGAATGCCCCCTTTAGTATATTTTTATATTTCTAGATTTGTGTGAAACTATTGCTGATGATGCTAATCTAGAATATTTAAAACTACAGGATTTTCGTTGGTCTCTTGCAGGGAAAGCTCTACATTGGTTTAAGGGTTTGGCACCATAATCCATCCGCATGTGGACCGAGCTCAAGGACTTGTTTCTTAATAAGTTCTTTCCTCCAGCCAAGACAGCGCAACTCAAGCAAAAGATTACGACTTTCAAGCAAAAGCCAGGGGAAACACTTGCACAGGTCTGGGAGCGCTACAAATGCCTGCTGAAATCTTATCCTACGCACGGGCAATCACCATATGTGATCCAAGAGATCATCTTCAACTCTTTGGATGCGCCTACAAAGGAGCGGATCAACACCTATACGACTTATATGTATCTTGAGTACACATCACAACGTGCTTGGGATACCTTTGAGACGTTAGCCAACTTCGACATCACCTATGGGAATGTTGAGGCCTCCGACGAAGGCCCATCCCATCTATGCCGCTCTACGAACCGTCGAAGGAGATTGATCCTGATGTGAAAGATCAATTCCACAGAGACAAGATACGCCGCCTTATCAAACAAGTTAAATTTCTTTCTAATAACCAATCTTGTTTGGAATGTGGGTCTGTGACGCACAACACTACTGCATACCCACATGCCGACCAAGTGAAACTTGCACAAACACATGAAGAGGTGCACTATGCAGGGGGTCCTAACTACGTAGGACAACATCAGCAACATAATTGGGGTTATCGCAATCCCCAATACCAAAGAGACCCCCCGCCCTACAGAGCTCCTGGACACCCGGAAACAGAAGATATAGATATATAGTATGAAATTGCCTAGTAAAGCGAAGTCACAATGAAGTGCATTATTTATTAAAACCATGAAATGAGGTAAAATTTGATATTGCTTTTAACATGTTGCACAATAAGAGGATGGAGGACTTTATATTTTCTATATAATGCTCATTTTGATATTTCTAGCCATACCTATGCTTATTTTGCATCACAAAAGCCATATTATGAGCCTTATATTATTTATGCTAAATATTGCCCATTTTCTACCTTATTTCCTTATCCGGGGACTATGTTGAGAATGGAAGTTACTTATGGAGATTATTATATGGTGAATTGTGTTATTATTATGATTATAGGAGTTTGGCAAGAGAATGAAAGTTTATGAAAAATTTAATGAGTGAAAGAAAATCCGGCCACCTAGGAGATAAAGGTAGATCGACCCTGCTTGCGTTGAGATGTTAGTTCCGCAGAATGGGACACACATGCGAGGAGTCCTAAGCACTAAGTATCTGGGGTCATTCATGACACCCATGTTTGCGAATCGTGAGAAGGCGGTGCTGAGGTTAGAGAGGTAAAAGCATTATAGTGAAAAAAGCAATGAGCAATGAGAGAAATGTGAGAAATCAAAGAAAGAAGAAATGTGGTATGAAAAGTTTAGAAATTACTCCATTTCCCCGGATCATTAGCACCACATGGCCAAAAATATCCCACCTTAAGCATTTTACCAATCTACTCCTTATTGAGCTTAATTAAATTCCTCTTGATTATTGTTGCTTTGTCACTCATGAATTGTTTTTTGCATAACCCTCATTTTGTGTGTAGATGTTTCTTTTATTCACAGGCATGAAATTGGTGACATTAGTACCTTTTCAAGGATGGTAATTGATTGCATGGACATATAAGAATGAATCTTTGATGTTGAGAGTTTAGTTTCTTCCCCTATATGACCATTAAAAGTATTGATTGAGGACAAGCAAGCTTAAGTATGGGGTGTTGATGTGCGCTTAATTTCCCATGTTTTCTACTATCTTTCATGTCGATTTCTGCTCATATTTTATATTTCTGGGTTAGAATAATGCAAAAATTATGTAGTTTATGCTTATTTGTCAATTATGGAGATCTACACAAGTTCTTGTTTAATTTCATATAAATCGAGACATTTTACGAGCAATTAAAAAAAGAGGAAAACAATCGTCAACGCCCTCAAAATCGACCAGAACAGCTCGATATCGAGTGAAAGGAGATCGGAGATTGACTCATCAGAGAAGGACAACACTCGATGCAGGGGGGTTGGTATCGACCCAACCAGGTCGGTATCGAGTGACATCCACTCGAAATTCCTCCCAGGAGATGATGTCGAGTCGAGATCGTGTGAGGAAGAATACATGAGTCAATATCGACCCATATTGGTCGATAGCGAGTTCGTCGATACCGAGCCGAAACCGAGTGAAGACGGAGCAGAGCCGAAACAGAGTCGATATCGACCGGTTTGGTCAATATCGAATGGACCACAGAGGTCGAATTCGAGTCCGATTTCCAAGTTGGTTTACCACATGGAAGACCTTTTATCCACTTTTATAATTTCCTAATTTACGTCGGGAATTTTATTTTTTATTATTTAATTTTGGATATTTTTTCATAGGAACTAAATAGAGTTGTTCTATCCTAGATTAGCTAGGGTTGAGCACTATAAATAAAGCCCTAGGGGCTAAGATTTTATTCATTCCATTCCACAAGCAATTGTGCCTCATAGAGATAGAGAGAGGGAGAGAGAGAGAGAGAGAGAGAGAGAGAGAGAGAGAGAGAGAGAGAGAGAGAGAGAGAGCTAAGGCCGAGTGAGGTTGGAGCGATGAGAGACGTTGTGGCTTTGTTCGGTTGTAAGCTCTCTATTTTATTTTAATGCAAGTAGTTATTTTTATTATGAATTTGATGTCTGTTACTATGATGAGAAGCGAGTAGTCACCCTGCTTCTAGGGTCGGAGTGAGTCCGACGGTAGCCATGCGTGTTTATGCTTCAAAGGTATGATTTTTAATGCCATTTCATCTTCTATCCCTATTTGCATGATTCTTCTACGACATTAGTAGGTAAATCCTTATTTGTATTATTGAAGCGAAAGTGATCTTCATCTGAATTCAGATTAATTATGAAAAAAGGGTAGTAACAATTAGGGTTTATGCGAAAGCCTTATTTGTATTATTAGGGTTTTTACTCATTCAATTCCACAAGCAATTGTGCACCATAAAGTTAGAGGGAGAGAGAGAGAGAGCTAAGGCCGAGTGAGGTTGGAGCGAGGAGAGACGTTGTGGCTTTGTTCGGTTGTAAGCTTTCTATTTTATTTTAATGCAAGTAGTTATTTTATTATGAATTTGATGTTTGTTACTATGATGAGAAGGGAGTAGTCATCCTATATCTAGGGTCGGGGTGAGTCCGACGGTAGCCATGTGAGTTTATGCTTCAAAGGTATGATTTTTATTGCAATTTCATCTTCTATTCCTATTTGCATGATTCTTCTACGATAGTAGTAGGTAAATCCTTATTTGTATTATTGAAACAAAAGTGATCTTAATATGAATTTGGATTAATTATGTAAAAAAGGGCAGTAACAATTAGGGCTTAAGGTGATCTTAAATGTTAATAACGAAAGTTATTTGATGAAAAGGCATAATCTTTTATAACTTGGCATAATTCTTACATGGTTATTGTTGTGGCATGAATCTCCGATCTTGGAAGTTTTTAGTTTATTGAATCAAAATCCCAAATTTGCGATCTTTTCTGTTCATCAATCTTCTTGTTCATCCACATATTCTTCGGACGTACTTTTCCGACATTACTTATTTATTTTTCTGCAAAGTTTTCGAGTTTATATACTTACAATCGATTTCGACCCCTGCCTGGTCGATAATGAGTACTATGGTCGATATCGACTGCCCCACACTCGAAATCGATTCTTCTTGTTTTCTGTTGTGCAGGTCTGACTAGGAATCGACTGAAACAGTCAAAATCTACTCACTTTGGTCGATATCGAGTGGTCTTCTGAGTCGAAATCAAGGCTTTCAAGGGACTAATTTGGTGAGCGTTGACACGCTTCCTCTTGGATTGGATCCTAATTCCCTACCACTGTAGCGGGAGGGATTCTTGTATTTCATTTGCTTGGACATGGAGTTGGTTTAATTTATGTTTATATTTATTCCACTAGTTTCCCTCCTAACAATACATAACAAAATGGAGCCAACTTCAATCAAGCAAATATCGTAGTTGCGTAGTGCACCCGGAATCCTTGTCTTTTGTTCGGTTGGGACATCATTCACCATCGGTTTTGACACTTGACAGGAACGCCCCTGACACAAAAATTCAAATACTATGACAAGGTATTCTTATCAACATGATAGGATGAAAAAAAAATGTTGACAGGATGTTACTAAAATACTTACAAGAAGTTTTTATAAACATGTCAAGATACATAACAAAATGGAGCCAACTTCAGTAAAGCAAATGTCGTAGCCGTCCAGTGCACCAGGAATCCTGGTCTTTTGTTTAGTTGGGGCATCATTCACCATCAGTTTTGCAACAACAACCTGATAGGAAAACATCTCCAACACGACAGCAAAAAGCAAATACTTTGATAGGATAGTTTTATCCACATGACAAGATGAAAAAAAAACAAATCTTGACATGATGTTACTAAAATACTGATATGAAATGTTTTTAAACATGTCAGAATACATAAATCGTGAGTCGTGAAGGGCCTCCCACAAGTCGTGGAACTTCTCAGGATGTCAAAAAATAGTCAAAATAGACCTTCACGACTCGTGAAGGGTATCCCACGAGTCGTGAGATTTCTCAGCAGCTCACAAAACAGCCAGAACAACTTTTCACGACTTGTGAAGGTTTCCCCGAGTCGTGGAATATCGCTTGAGCTCCATAGACTGATTCACTTGATATGCTTGCTCCATGAACCGTCTCTTCTGCTTTTCTATCCATCCCCGTATATGAATCATGGTCTTTTGTTCAGTCGGGATATCATTCACCTATTTTTTTGCAGTTGATAGGATCAAACCTATAACATGATGCGAAAAAAATTTACTTCGACAGGGTATTCTTCTCCACATGACAGGATGCCAAAACAATTGTTGATATGATGATACTTACATGTTGACAGGATATTTGTTAGACATGTCAGGATATATACCAACACGTTTTTTTTTCCAATTTCCATAATTCTATTTTTTTTAGATTTCAAAATCATATTTTTTGCATTTTCCAAAAATATTTGTTTTTTTTAAATCCGATAATCATATTTCTTAATTTTTAATTTCAGAAAATATTATATTTATATATTTATTTTAATTTAAAAAATGCTTAAATGCACAATACTTTTATTGCAAATATGCCCAATTAAGCATCCTTTGCAATTTGGGAGAAATTGGGGTATTTTAGTAACCCTTTTTTTTGGGTAAGGTATTTTCGCAAATTCGGCACTATAAAAGGGACCATAAAGACGGACTAGAGGATCCTCACCGTATTTGGAATGAGTGGATTATTTGGATTATTGTGATCCATATGTAAGAAAATAGGTGCAACTATAATAGATTAAGATGGAAAAAATTTGCGAAATGGGCACATTAATTGGACGTATTTGCGGAATAGACGCGGGTTTGGACAAATTTGCGAAATAGACCCTATATATACCTAATTTACTTTCTGTACGGACATTTTTTCGTGTTTCCAGAAAATCGCTTTCTTCCTCATTCGAACTCTCTCTCTGCTCGAAAATTTTCAACTTGCATTTCTTGCTTTCCATCTCCGGTTTTGTGCTTTTTCCGGCTCGATTGCTCTTCCTTGCTTCTGTAAAGCTCGGAGTTTACATCGTTTACTTCAATGTCGTCATCCAGTAGCTCAGGTATAAATTTGGCGGATTTTTGCGAAATTTATCGTGCTAGGGTTTTGGAATATGCTCGCTTATATTGATTTTATTGTTTGTTCATTATACTATTGACAATCTATGGTAAATCGATGCTTTTTATGCATTCTTATGTGCGGTTTTTAGTACTTTCCGTCATTTTTGGAAGTTGCATATGTAAATTCGGGTTTTTAAACTGTTTCTTTTCATCAAATTTGCGTTGTGGCACTTTGTAAGTGCCTATTTAGTGTTCTTTGTGTATGTGTACCTGTTTTCCATGCTTTTGATTGTTTGTGTCGATGATACTGTACTTATCTGCTGCTATGTTCAAGTGTATGGCGTTGACACTGTCTGTTTTTGTGTTAGCTTGTTGTAGTTCCAACAATGTATGTGTTTGGATTTGGTATTTTGTGTGTGTGTTTTGTGATGTTCATGTTATTTTACTATGTTTGTGTAACATTATATTGTTATTGTTTGTTGTTGTTTATGTCATCACATATTCTGTTATTGTCTTTTTACATTTTTCTGTATTTTGTTGCTTGCAGGAACTCAATCTTCTAATTCATCCACCTCTTATCCTGGTTCTGATGTAAGTTATTTTTTATTTTGATGAGCAAGTTGTAGTTTTTTCTTAATCTGATGGTTGTTTTTTTGCTTAATTGTCTGTTATTGATCAGGGTTTGGAATATTGCATTCCTGTTTCTGAGCGATTTCGTTGTAGATCCAACATATATTCACATCCTTCTGTCTGTGATCTGATCAAGGAGCATTTGTGTCCTTCTCAATACAATACTCTGCAAAAAAGTTGCGTTGGATGGGTGCTGACGCAAGGCACCAAAATGGTTTTGAATTTTCAGCTTATGCATCAAATGGTGCTCCGTCAAGTACAAACACAAAAAGAGCATGAGTTGTGGTTTAGAGTTGGTGGACATCTTGCACGTTTTTCAATTGCTGAGTTTCATGTTATTACAGGCCTTCCTTGTGAAGACCGTGTTTGTAATATCCCAAAGAAAGTGTCAATATTTGAATTTTTTGGGCAGAAGAAAATGACTCATGATGAGTTACTTGATCGTTTCATATCTGAGAGAAAGATGTCTAAGAAGAAGTTGATTATGGCAAAGTTGTTGTTGATTGAGAGGTTAATTGTTTATAGGAGGTCAGAAGTTGTAAGTGCACAATTCTTATCTCTTGCGTGCAATGAGAAGGAGTTTGAACTATATCCTTGGGGTAGAGAGTCATATACCCGTTTGTTGAAGTCATTGAAGAGTTCTTCTGTTGCAGATCGGAATGGGGTTAGGGGTTCTTATCAAATGTATGGGTATTGCCTTGCATTCCAGGTATTGTGCTTTAGTTATTGCTTGTCTTATGTCATCATTTTTTTGTCTGTGTCAGCACAACTTTAATGCTTATGTGAGCATTATTTAAATATTGTTTTGTAGTTTCATAACGAGTTTTCTTTTGTAACAGGCTTGGATATTAGAAGCTTTCCCAGCTATATCCGTTAATTTTGACTGTAATTTTAAGATGCCTGAACTAGATCCATACTCGTTGCACTGGCAATGTGATTATAGCCAAGTATACGCTGAAGCTGAGAAGTTCTTTCATGGTGATTTGGTAATATTTTTATATTTTCTCTCTGAAATAACATTTTTATTTGATTCATCTTTGGGTTTTTATTCTGATACATGCGTTTTGTCCAGAGTCCGTTGTTCCCTATTTATGGGGAGTTTGCACGCACTAAACGAATGGCGTTTGCTGGTAAAAAAGCTGATGCTGTAGTTGATGCAGTAGTTGTTGCATCAGTTGAAGAAATAGTTTCTGGACCTATTGATGCGACTTTGTATGAGAGTCGTCGTGTTCGTAGAAGGGCATATGAAGCTAAGTTTTCAAATAGGGCTCCCCAAGTTGAGGAGGAAGAAGCTAATGTGTTGCAGAAACATGATGAAGGCGAGACGTCAAAGAAGAAGACACCTGCGAAGAGAGGCAAGGCTGCTAGAAAGAAACAGGATGGTAAGTCCTTTGAAACTGCTTTTGAAGTTTTCCCAGAGGGGGATAAAGAAGATATAGGGACCTCAAAGAAGAGGAAATCTTCCGCTGGAGTGATGGGTGGTAAAAAGAAACAGAAGGTGCAGTCCAGCGATAGCTCTGAGGAACGGGTTCCCCTGAGGAGGGGTCGTTCTGCAAGTCGTGTTCTATTCAATCCATACATTGCTCTAGACCGTAAAAAATCTGTCAAGAGTGATGTAAAGACGCCTCGACAGAAGGCTTCAGCAGTGAGGACAGGTGCTAGAGTTATTCCTTCTAAGGCGGTTAAGAGAGTTACTGCTGACACAGATTTGCACAAGGAGGTTGATGTGGTTGCTTCACCTTCCAAGCGATGTCGGTTGGGTACTGATTCATGTGACCTTTTAGAAGATGATGTCCCGCTGAATATTGTCTTTCAGCGGAGGTATAAGATGAAGAAGAACGGTGGTGTAAGTAGTTGTAGGCCATTATATGATAGTAATGTTGACAAGTCTTTTATTATTCCTTCAGTTCCTGTTGTTGATACCGAGGGTGCACATGTAGTGAAGCCTGTAGATATTCATGTTGCAGTCTCTACATCTGGGTGTGAAGTCAGTGTTGGTGATGACAAGGGTGAAGATTTTATTGCTGACACCCATACTTCCAAATCTTGTGGTTAAATTCCTGTTTGCGAAGACAGGGTTGATGTTTTGCACTCTGACACCCATTCCCCTAAATCCGATAAATTGGATGCTTGTCAAACTGCGAGGCTATATGTTTTGGCCGACCTTGCAGATGGCATTGATTGTGGTGACACCGTTGAAGGAGTTGAGACACCTTCTGCTGACAGTGATGGAGAGGGTGATGTGCCGACCCCTTCTGTTCAGAGGTCACCTCTGGGAGTGTTGAAGCACATGATTTTGTTGGTGGGCAGTCTGTGCTGGGGCAAACATCTGCTGCTTGTGAAAATGAATATGTTCGCATTTCAAGTGATGAAGCTGAAAAAATAGCAGTGTCATCAGAGAAAGTGGTTGATATTGAAGATGTTTCTCCTCAAATGGATGCTAACGATGATCCAACTTGTGAGTTGCCTCCCAAATCGCATGGTGATGCTTTTGCTTCTTCTCTCCCATCTCATCCTGACTGGTTGAAGGAGATTTATAGGAGGATTGCGAAGCTTGAAGAGATCCCTAAAATTATGCATCTGTTGTCTGCAAGGGTAGATGCAATTGAAACAAAGATTGTTGAGTTGAATGGGAGCCTTCAAGTGTCTGGTGAGATGGCGAAGAGGTACGATGAGCTTGAGGTTAGGGTTGCTAATTATGAAGCTTGGATTGAGAGGTTGCAGTCAAACCCTGTCAAGCCTGATGTTAAGGACACTTTTGCAAAAGTTGATGACGAAAGTGTTAGTGGTGCTAAGTGTCAGGACACAGCTGTGAAGGCTTGTGATAAGCACATTGCTGGTAAGACTGCGAGCTCTCCTGCGGTATATCATGATGAAAGCACTAGTTGTGGTAAGTGCCAGGGCACACCTGCGAAGGCTGATGATAAGCACATTGCTGGTAAGTCTGCGAGCTCTCCTGCGATAGTTGATGGTGAACATGTCAGGTCTGGTAAGCCCCAGGACACACCCGTGAAGGCTGATGATAAGCACGTTCCTGGCAAGCCCGACGGCCCTCTTGTGAGAGGCGATGATGAACGTGTCAGTGGTGGTGAACCCCAGGCCACACCTGTGAAGGCTGTTGTTGAAGATGTGAACAAAATTTTGAATGATGTTGTGTTTGATCTTCAGCAGTCTTTCCCTGACGAGGAGTTAATGTTGAAATCATCTCCCGCTTCTGTTGAAGTTGTGCCCGTGTCTTTGCCTTCATTAAGTACTGAGGTTCCAGGAGTGGGTAAGGAGTCTCCACCTGTTGTTGCTGACACTGATTTTAGGGTTTTTGGAGATGAGGTTGGGATTCCAGCAATTTCAGCTGAAGTGCCTCAATCTACAAAGTGTGAAGGCGAAGGCGTTGGTTGTAAAGTTGCTGGAGTTACGGTTGACCCATCCCTGGAAAAGTACATTTGTCTGTCTGACAATGAGGATGACAAGGGTGTAGGCGTTGATTGGGATTCGTTCGCCAAGGATCCTGCAATCCAAATCGAAGTGGACCAACTAAAGGCTTCCAAACTTATCCCATCAAACAGTACATTCTTGTATGGTCCAGTTGTGGAAGTGAAGAAAGTGAGGATGCCAAAGCATGCCCCTAAGAAATCACTGATCAGCTCAGAAGATCATGAATTTATTTATGGACTCGTAAAAAAGCAAATGTATGGTTTAATTTTATGTTTAGTATTTTGTATGAAATGTTGTTGTTATTGTATTAGTTACAGCATCTTATGCTATATATATATATATATATATATATATATATATATATATATATATATATATATATATATATTTTGCTTTGTGTACTCTTTGGCAGGAATTTTTCCGTTGTTGGTCCAACCTCAAGGGTTGATAGAAAGTTTTTCCAGCGTATTTTATTGAAGAATATGTGGTTTGATTGTCAGGTAATAACTGGTTGTATTTCTACATTATATATTTATATATATATTTGTGGATTACTTTTTATTGTATTATTTGATTGTTGAATTCACTTTTTTATTACTTTGTTTAGCATCTAGAAGCAGGTTTGATTCACATCAGGAAGCGCATTCATGAGGACCCTGTCAAGTATCGAGATGTTCTTGTTCTTGATTGGCTATTTTATCTGAAGTACCTTCCCGACTATGCTTCATGTTATGGGATAGACATAGATCTTGAATCCAGCACTGAGGATTATTTTGTCGGTACGTGCCCTGCTGATTATGGGAAGCCATGGGCATTGGTAAAGAAAATTTACACAATTTTCAATGTTATAAACAACCACTGGGTGGCGTTGGAGATTAAAATTGAGGATAGGGTCATCAATGTGTTCGATTGCAATGTTCCTGCTGTTAGGGAAGGTGTTCTTGAAGAACAATTGCAACCGTTTGCTATTTGGCTCCCAATTCATTTAGCAAAGGCTGGGCTATTTGAAAACTTCGATCCCTCTCCTTTCCAGCTATACATGGTTCCTGGGTTAATGCATGATTCTACTGGGTATGTATTTGTTATCTTGTTTTGTTCTTTGGTTACGTTTAGATACTTGTTATTTATGTCCTTACATTACATTGTTTCTTTCTTTGTCTACAGGGCTTCATGCGGTGTGTTTACATTAAAAGCGATTGAAGCTTCTGTATTTGGGGGAGATGTTAAAAATTTTAACAACGAAAAGATCTTTCGTTTCAGAGAACTCATGTGTGCAGATCTGATGAAAGAAACTTGGAGTTTTAAATTTTAGAACCAGTAGTTAGATAGGTTGTTGTTGTGTAAGTGGGGAAGTTTGGATGTAATCTGACAAATTAAGTGCTCAAGATATATAAGAGAACATTATGGGCTGACACTAGCTGCCTAAGTACGAAAATAGTGGTGACACTGATGTTAGTTCCAAGCAGCGTTGAGACTGTTGTTGTATTTTGCTGAACACTAGGTTAAATTTTGCACACAAATTGATCTTTGTGAATTTTTGCTCATTATGATCCTATTTTTCGTTAATATAATTTTCTACTTTTTAAATATATATTTTCTTACGTTGCTGTCTTGTTTTTGGTCATCGTTCGAATTAAATTTCATACCGTGGTCGATTGGTGAAAATTTGCTCAACATGAACATATTTCTGCTGAACAACAGGTTAAATTTTGCAAAACAATTAATCTTTGTGAATTTGTGCCCAATAACATCTTATTTTTGCTTAATATAATTTTTGAATCTTTAAATATATATTTTTTTACGATGCTGCCTTTTTTTTGGTCATCGTTAGAATGAAATTGCCTACAATGGTCGATTAGTGAAAATTTGCTCAACATGATCATATTTTCGTTGAACAATAGGTTAAATTTTGCACAACAATTGATCTATGTGAATTTGTTCCCAATATGATACTATTTTTCCTTAATATAATTTTTTAATTTTCAAACATATTTATCTCATCATGTTGTCCTTTATTTGGCCATAATTAAAATTAAATTGCACACCATGGTCGATTTGTGGAAATTTGCTCAACATGATATTATTTTTGCTGAACACTAGGTTAAATTTTGCACAACAATAGGATTTGGACCAAATTCGTGGTTGATTTATTTTAAACCTCAAGAAATGAGACTGTGGCCCATTAACTGATGAAAGGAGTTGGCCCAAGTCGGTAACTTTATTTAAAGCGGTGTTCTTCCTCGTTTCTTCTGAAGTCCAACGTCATTCAAACCCTTTCCACTCTCTTCATCCTTACCCTCTCTCCAAGTCCTTTCGTCTTCCTCCACAAGCTCTTCCTCTTTCCGAAGTCTTCTTCCCAAAGGTGCGTCCTTTCTCATCTATTTCTCTCCCTTTTGATCTCCTGTAAACTTTATAAAATCGGTTATTGTTTTCACATTTTTCCAGCAAGTGTTCTTTTGTTTTTTTCTGATTTTTAGATGATTTTTTCATCCTCTTTCAGTCGGTTAGGGTTTTGATTTCACCAATTTATATGAGTGTATATTTATTTTGTGTTGTGTATGTTTTGTATCCTTAGATGGCACTTCCAATTGAAGTTCAAATTGGTTACCATTACACTGTTGGGTCTTTTGAAGTGGTAATCACACCACGGCAGACGCCTGTTTATGGACCTAGCATCTTGCACGTGGCTATCAATTCTGAAAGGATCCCTGAGCTGTACCTGGACCATTTCACTGAGTGGAATGGGTTGCCAATGACTTATGAACAGTGTGATCAGTTGTTACATGAAGCAGGGGTCACTGATGTGGTTCGAACTCAAGTAGCCAACCTGATGCTAATGGATTATACTCACAGGTGGTTTTCAGGCGATGCTGAGTTCGTTGAATATGGGCTCTGCCCTGATCTCATTATCGATGTACGTTTCATTGAAGAATCTGAAGATGACATGAGCGTTGATTCAAGCTCTCAATCTGAGATGAGCATCGATGAAGAAGAGCATGTGGATCCCCCAGCTTCTCCAGAGGATGTGGACCAGTGCTCTATATGTCTTGAGCCGATGCTGCCATCAACGCCGACCCTTCGATTAGTGTGTCCCCATACCTTCCACACAGAGTGTATTCTAGAGTGGTTGTCGTATGAACCCATTTGTCCACTATTTCGAGCACCCTTTTAGGCTTATTTGTAATCTATATTTTGTTGGAAAAGACATTGTAGGTACAACTATTTTGTGGTAGTTAAGCTAATGGAATGTATGGTATGAATGGAAGTCGGTATCTGGCACCTTTTTGTATATGATTTCCATTCTAATCATACCAAATGTATTTTGTAACTATTTGTCCTAACTGGTGTTTGGAAATGTATAATATTAATGAAATTAATGCACTGTTAAATTTGTTTGTGTATGATACTGTGTTTTATTTTAGGAAGAAAGCCCACCTGATCTTTGATGAATATGCTTATATATTATGGGTGGTGACAGTGGCCTAGTTTTTGTCCTTGTTGAAGTGTATATTTTGTAAAGAGGTTTTTCATGCCCAAAGTATTGTTAACATTTATTGTCTGATTAGTTTAAAGCAATGCCGACACCATACTTGTATTTTTTGATTTTGCAGTGTGTGTGGTGACACTAGGTGTTTGGTGTCCCAATTAGTGCTGACAGTGATATCAGTTACAATTAGTGGTGACACTGGTTCCCCCCATCCCCCCCTCCCTGTTATTCAAGTCTTGTATTCTATGATTTTTGAAGTGTATGTATTTATATTTTTTTCATTTTATAGTCTATGTGATGGGCACTATGTGTTTGAGATGCAAAGTATTGGTGTCACTCATATTATATTACAAGTAGTGATGACACGAGTGTTGTATTTTTTTATTATTAAGTGTATGGGGGTGAAAGAGATGTTTAATGACCATATTATAATTGACATTGTGGGTTATATTAGTTTGAATTTGTGGTGTCACCAGTTTGATCGTTTTTATATTTGAATTTCATGTGGTGACACTAGGTGTTTTAGACCCAAAGTAGTGCTGGCACTGATACTAGTTACAAATAGTGGTAACACTACACTTGTATATATTAATTTCAAAGTGTATGTGGTTGCCAGAGGTGTTTAATGCACATAGTATTGCCACCAGACGTGTATTAGCTACAACTAGTGGTGATACCAGTCTTATATTCTATCGTTTTGTGAGTGTATGTTGTGTAAGATAAACTTGCTCAACAATATAATATTTTTGCACCACAATTGAGACTTGTGAAATTTTGTCCATTATGATTCAATTTTACTTGTCAACCTAATTTTATAGTTTCTTACTATAGTGTTACACAACGTGGTCTTAATTTTTTCAATGATAGAATAAAGTTGCACAATGTGTGGGGGTGATTGGTGTAATTTTGCTCAACATCAACTTATTTTTACTCAACAGTAGTTTATAGTTGCACAACAGTAGTTTATGGTTAAAATGTTATCATAATGATTATTTTTTTTGTCAATATAATTTTAAAATTTTCCAATAATTTTGTTTTTTGCATCATGTTATTATTTTTGCTCATCATCAGATTTAAATTTCACAACACCGGTTATTGGTGGAAATTTGCTAAACATGATCTTATTTTTGCTTATCAACACATTAATTTTGCACAAATGTTTAAATTGTTGATATTGCCTTCAACATAACTGTTGGGCTTCGTTTAGAGATGCCCGGCCCATTTCCCGCTTATTTATACTGTGCTTAAACGTTGTTCAGATTGTCTGCAAGTCATTTCATCTTCTTCTTCTTGTTCATCTTCATCCTCTCTCGTTCTCATCCAGATTTCTTGCTTTCAAGGTGCGATTCCTGTTGTGGTATGTACTCCTTTCTGTTTTCTTCCTTTAAAAAAAACGTTATCTGTTATTTTGATGTACTGCTTCAGCAATTTTTTTATTGTTGTAATCTCCGATTTTCGTTGAACTTCCCCTTGCTTTTTAGTCTATTGATGTTCATATATTGGTGTTTGTAGTGCTTATTTCCTATTGCATTATATTCCGTGGGTGTTATGTGATTCTTACTGTCATTAAAAGTCATCAGTTAGGGTTTTTCCAGTTTTTCAGGCATTTTTACTCCTTTGTCTTTCTCAAATGTTTATTTCTTATTAATATCGATGTAATGTTTTATTTTTAAGTCAATGTCTAATGTATGAGTATATTTTGATTTTGTCTGTGTAGGTTTTCTATCCTTCAATGGCATTCCCAACCTATACTGGACTAGACTACGACTACGTTGTTGGTACTTATGAAGTTGAAATATCAGCATCTGAGTCATACTGGTATGGACCGGGTCTACTTTTTGTATCTATCCACTCTGACAGCATTCCCTTAACATTCTATCACACGTCTACTTGGAATGGTTTGCCTTTGAGTCTAGCCCGCTGCAACGAAGTGCTACAGGATGCAAGAGTAACTGTTGAGGTTAGAACCCAGGTAGCCAATCGGCTTCTAATGGATTACACTAGAAGTTGGTTTGATGTCGATGCTGATCTTGTTGAGTATGGCCTTTGCCGCAATATCACCATCAATGTACATTTTTATGATGACTCTTCGTCTGATTCAGGCTACGAGTCCGACATAAATGATGACATTCATATGGAGGTTGACCAAGCAGATCCTCCAGCACCTCCAGAGCCTATGGATGTTGACGGATTAAGGGAGATATATCACCTTGATCTTGATGATGATGAATGTACAATTTGCCTGCTTCCAATGTTGGAGTCAGATCCTGTTCTTCAAACGCCATGCCAACATCACTTTCATCCAAATTGTTTACGATCTGGGCTTTTAGTTCAAAACAATTGTCCTCTTTGCCGAGCAGAATTCTAGGTGTATATGATATAAGTGTAGTATGTAATTTTGTATGGTACTGATGTAACCGAAAATACGTTTTATGAATGAAATTTGTCCTTGATCACATTTCTTTCTGATTTCTATTCAAATTATAGTAATCTTTGATATTTAAGTAGGACATTTGGTGTGACACTAGTTCATCATATTGGTGGTTTCTGCCATTGAAGTTTATGGCTTGACATTTTCTGATATTGAAGCTTATGTGTTTGACACTATTAAGGTAAGTCCCAAAGTAGCGCTGACACTCATATTAGGTACATTTAATTGTGACCCTGGGCTAGTATTCTTTTTGTTATTTTCAAGTGTATGCTGTTGCACGAATTGGCAAGTGTTCAAAGTCTTTTGTCACATTATTTACATTGTTGGTTAGAGTAGTTGGATCTATTTGTGAAACTATTCTTATAATTTTGGCTGGTTTCTGTTTTTGAACTTTTTGTGATGACACTAGGTGGATAAGACCAAAAGTAGTGCTGACACGAGATAGTTAATGTCCACCAAAGATAACTGTAACTCAAATAACTGTAATCCGTTTTCAGTTTATAGTTTTACAGTTTTGACAGTTTTTTTTTATAGTTACTCTGAAATAAACTGTCACAAATAACTGTTACAAGATGAAAACTGTCTAATTGTTGCCTATATATATCCATTTATCATTCTTTGTTATCCATTGGCGCCTGAAAACTGGTTTTAACAGAAATACATCCCTCTCTAAAAAGATGAACTATGGTAACACTGTCGGGTTTTGCACGAGTTTCCATCAATTGATGGACGTGCTGGATGGTGTTGTTTACCCTGGTTATCACATGAATATAGTTGATGAAGCATGCGAGACTGACAAAGAGGCTCGCAGGGCCGGGTTGTTGGAAGCCGTCGTTGTTCATTACACATTATATGAGGAATACCAAAGATCAATAATAGTAACTGAACATCAAATTCGGATTGCGTCCAAAGATGAAGACGGTGAAGCATTATCAAAGGTGATATTTGAAGTTTTATCCATAAATTTTTTCCCCATTCTGTGATTGAGTCTTGTATTTTATCTTTTATACAGATGGAAAGAGAACTGGGCAATCAAAGATAGTTGTTTGAAGACGCAAAGGACAATCTAGTAGGGTGTGTTAAAGAGGTTTTAGATGCAGAAATGGAAAGGAGGAAGAAGATTGATGACTTCTTAGGACTGTAGTTCTACTATATTAATAAGTAATAACATTGGTACTTATTTATATGTTGAATGTATTTTTTGTTTGTTATTTTAGTTTATATGTGTTCCATCCTAATGATATGATGCAACATATTAATATCATAATAATCATATAATTATTTTGTAATTTCCTTCCTCATATTTCAAATTATAAATTGGGACTGAAGTTTTACGTCTATCCCTTGTTATACTGCGGACACATTTGATTAGCTTGTGGATTGTTTTGGTAAAAGTAGTGCTGACACTATTTAACTAAGTTTTTATGTTACTGGTAATTTGCTCAACATCATCTTAGTTTTGCTAAACAATAGTTTATAATTACACAACAAACGAATGTATATTACTAAATCAACTGTTTGAATAACATAGACCACTTGATTATAAGTGCAGAGAATTGTGCTGACACATTGAAGAACAAACACAACTGTTTAGAAGCAGTTATAGTTGTATGCATCTTGACAAATACTATCCATCAAAAAACCACATGGACAACAAACGTCTTAACGAGTACGAGAAAACTGACCCCACGGACAACAACTGTCTTAATTGGTACGAGAAAAAATTTCCCAAGTAGCGTATATAACTGTCTACACCAAAATTCATTCCAAAGTTTGAAAATAAAACATGAAATTGCGTTGTGGTTGTTCAACCAAGATTCAGTCTCTGCCCCTGAATTCCTTTTGAAGTCATTCTTGCATTGGATTTTGCTGCCTTCACAACATCTGCGTTCACTTCATTTAACTCTGAACATACTATATCTGTCAGATACTTCACACCTAGCTTTGAAATATTCTTGAAATTGCCCTTTTCCAATCCACAATTGTACCCTCTCTCTGTCCCAAAGAAGGTCTCCATGTGGCGCATGAGGCATACCCCAGAATATTGAACTTTCTCCTCTCCAGCCCATGTGATGGGGACTTGTGATGTTGTTGCATCTGACACTATTTCTGCCTTTGCTAGGAGTCCCTTCTCTGTTAGATAAGCAATCAGCATATCCCCCTGCATGGATTGAATTAGAATTCATGTAATTTTAATTATAAAATGAGTTGATATTTAAATGAAATTAAGACAAGGAAAGAAATATTAGATATCAGTAGTAAAACTTACCAAACATTCAAAGGGCGATGTGAAGGGGCAAATTGTATCACCGGAAGATGGTGTGACATCAACAATTTAGACCATTTTGTTTTTAAAGTTAAAGACAATCATGACATAGTCTGCTGTTCGTTCAACCGCATATACAATCTAATCAATATAACAAAAAACAAATAAACATTAGTGATTGGTCTTCTGAACCTTATTTATTTAATTGCAAGGGAGTACCATGTCTATATCCTTCAAAGAAAGGTGTGGTGACGATGACAATACAGTATCCATGTGGAGGTTAAACCTCTTGAACTGTTCATCACAAGCTCGTACTGATACACTCTCTACATTAAACTGGTTGAAGAATAGAAATTAGTAAAAAAAACAGACGAATTGTAATAACGGCTAACAATGGAGTGTAATTGTAAGTTAAAATTGTAAGATTATTACAGTTTTGTTGATATTGACAAAAAGTCTTGCTGATGATTGAGCACTTTTATACTGTTCCTTGTGGTTGAGGATAGCTGTCCATGCACCAATAACGACACTAGACAAGTGGGTTTCATCCTCAAGCGTAGCCATGTCTGTTCTAACAATTTCAACAGACTTGTGCTTAAACAAAATTTCCCTGCAATGTCAATCATTTTGAAGATGGATTCTATGAAAATAACCTTTTACTTGTAACTGAACATACTTTAAGAAGATTAAGTTTAAAATGAACTTACCTGCTGTGTGGTATTTTCATTGCTAAATAGGCTGAAACAGTGCGCTCAATTTCAGAGATAGGATCTGTAATGTCAACAACACGTGAGTAATATGGGCTTCTCAAAGATGCAGAAGGTTTATGTGCTCTCCTTGTAGCTTCTTCTCTCTTCATGTTATTAAGTTGGTCTGCAGCATTTCCATCAACTATGTTGGTCCGCGGCGACCTTCTTGGTGGCAAGGCAGCAGGGGGAATGCATTTTATTGTATCTCCCAAAGGGTTCACTGGTGGAGTATCAACTTTAAATTGAGTGGGTAGGGGAGTAGGAGTAGCTTCACCACGCTGTTGTATTGGAGACTGCCCATGGCTGTCTGGGGGAGCTTGGGCTGCTTCATTAGCATTCTTTATTTCAACCGATGTGTTCAATGATGTCCCTTCATCTTTCTTAAAAGCAGGGTCATCTAGAAATATATCAAAGGAAAATTCCCCGTCCACTTTGATATTTGATTTCATTTTTTGCTTGTTCTGATATGCCATTTCAATTTGAGTAATGCAATCTAATAAAACAGGATCTGCCCAGAATTTCTCTTGTGATTCGGTAAAATATGGGCTTACAGGGTCATTCATATTTGACATGTCAGCAGCATCCGTAGCCGTAGGTGCCTCAGAAATGACATTTTCCACCCCTAAAAGCTGGTTTGCTCCATGTAGAAGCCTTTTCACCTTGTCATCATGTTGTAGTTCAATCGGGACTTTCGTAGACCACTCAGCAAAATCAGAAATAGCAGACGCAAGTGCAGAAGTCTTTTGAGCAAACAACTTTATCCAACTCTAGAAGATAACATCACATAAAAAATAAGAATAAAAAGTCATCAGTAAATACCAGAACATTGCTATACTGTACTAATATTACATTGAATTGGTTGAAATAATTCATACAAATCTCAACTGGGGGTGTCTCTTTTTCTGGATCAGCAGGGTGACTGGTGCCTTCATCGTTTTGTGCAGTAGGTTGTGGACAAGCTGTAGATGGTACGTCTTGATGTTGAGGAACAACTTGGCGAGCCTGGACTAAGCCACATCCAAAGCCTCCAGTACTTATATCATCAGTTTCTCGTTGGCGCAAGATTTGTAATTTATGCCAACGAAAACCGGGAAAGAACGAGTCATTCTTCTTAGTGTTGTGCTTGTGAATAATTTCACCCTATCCATGTAAAACAACTGGCACACCAAGGGGATAAACATATATGAGTATTACGATGGAGCAGGGAATGCTGACATAAAGAATACTATAGACATGTATATAAAAGTATGGGGGGTGACGTTTGTACTACTGACATGGTAAAGAAGTTAAGTTAACGTCAGAGCGAAGGTTTGAAAAAAATACTTACAACCAAGAATAACAGAGGCCCTCTGAAATGGCCATTCTTGTTCTTTTCCCAACTTCTCTTTGCATCGACCAAACTTTCCAACACAATAGCGCACCAATTTAGGTCTTTCAGGTCACCCAATTCAGGAACTACTCTTATTAAACTATGGTTGGCATGTCCATTTCCTAGTGTATCAACCAAGATAGAGTCCAGTATAACGATAAAGTTCAGAAGGAATTGATCACCACAGTCAGTGTCAGCTATCAATTTTTCCATAACCATAGCTGTTGTTAAATTGTCCTGGACATCAAATGTGGTTTTCCACTCTTGCACAAGATTGAAATTCTCTTTAGCTGATTTTCTTCCAACTAAAACTTTCCCCAGCGGAAATCCCATTGTGATATGCACCTCTATTTCTGCAATTTCAAGTTCGCCTCCATTAGCCAACACCAAGCAACACTTGTTAGGGTCAAACTGATCCACTAACCAATACGAAAGAAGTAGTGGTAGGGTAACAATCTCCAAGTTGAACAAAAATCCAAAGCCAATATCCTCAATCATTTTCCTTTGCTTGGCATTCAATTTTTTCAAGGATGACACCAGCAAGCGTGGGCTTGACCGTGATTTCAATGATGGGAGATTTTTTTGTCTAGTGTTTCTCTCACTCCTCACAACCAGCTGCCTGTTTTCTGCGATAGGTTGTATGTCTGTGGTATCTGTTTGCTCATCAGATGTTATGATATGCACAGTTGGGTTTACATGTTCAACAACCATCTCAGTAGGTGAATGGGTTTCCAGCCTTGCAATTTCAATGGTCTCCACAGCAACAGTGCTAACACGAAGATCAATCCCAGGGTGCACTTCTCTCTTACTGTTTTTTCTTACAAGCGGTTGCGAATCTTTGGATTCAAGTGATCTACAACCCTCCCCTACTCCCAAGGATTTACCAGTCTCAGTATCAACAGACAGTTCATCCTTGAAGGGAGGTGAATCTCTAGATAAATCAACTATTGGAGGTTTAACTCCAGATCGTTTTGATCTCTTCGAATTTCTATTTTGACTGTCTAGAACAGGTGAATCACTTACACTCTGCGGACGTTTACCTATAGAATGAACACTTACAATCAATTTATACAAATATAATTGAAGATATGACACTGTGAGAGACTATATTTTATGCCGAACAAATTCCCAAATTCCCATATTATCAAATTCCCAAATTCATCCTCTAGATTAATCACATTAACTTCAATTTATTATGCGAAAGAAATTGAAATAGCAATGGTAGGTCTTGTAAGGCTGAATAATTGCTTGATTATAAACATTAAATTCGCTTGAATAAGTGCGATTTTTCCAAATTTTCGTGGAAAACTAAGCCCTAAACCATACTCGTTCTAATTTGAACTTTAATACACAGAAAACACGAAATCAAACCTTTCGGATCTGAAGACATCTCTATGTATATGATAGATCTCCTTCTTACAAGCCTACAATCAAGCCTCAGGCAATCTCGCAGAGAAATAGACAGAGTAGATTTAGCTCGAGGAAGAAACTAAAAGAAGGTGATGGAAAACTTCTCAAACCTGAAAAGCGTTTTGCGCATTCACACATATTTTGTTTTTATATTTTTTTTAGGAAAACCGATTTCATTTTCTTTTTTTTTTTGTTTGCCAATAAATCGGGAATTTTGTGAGACTTTATTTATTTGTTATTATTTTTCATATAATTGCATACCTTAGATTTGCTCAATATCGTATTATTCTTGCTCAACAATAGTTTAGATTTGCACAACGCTTGACTCTTGTAAACAACATCTTATTTTTATATATTTACGCTTTCATAGTTGCTTAATAGATTATTGCTCAACATTGTATTATTTTTGCTCATCAATGGAATAAAAGTGCACAACATATTATGACAAGGGAAAACTTGCTCAACATCACTCTATTTTTGCTCAACGATAGTACATATATTGCACAACAACACTTTCTTTGCAACGACATCTTATTTTTATCTATTTATGCTTTCATAGTTGCTTAATAGATTATTGCTCAACATTGTCTTATTTTTGCTCATCAATGGAATAAAAGTGCACAACATATTATGCATTTGGAAAACTTGCTCAACATCACTTTATTTTTGCTTAACGATAGTACATATATTGCACAACAACACTTTGTTTGCGACGACATCTAATTTTTATCTAATTATGTTTTCAAAGTTGCTTTATAGATTATTGCTTAACATGCTCTTATTTCTGCTCATCAATAGAATAAAACTGCACAACATATTACAAATGGGGAAAACATGCTCAACATCACTTTATTTTTGCTCAACGATAGTACATATATTGCACAACAACACTTTGTTTGCGACGACATCTAATTTTTATCTAATTATGTTTTCAAAGTTGCTTTATAGATTATTGCTCAACATGCTCTTATTTCTGCTCATCAATAGAATAAAACTGCACAACATATTACAAATGGGGAAAACTTGCTCAACATCACTTTATTTTTGCTCAACGATAGTACATATATTGCACAACAACACTTTGTTTGCAATCACATCTAATTTTTATCCAATTTTGTTTTCAAAGTTGCTCAATAGATTATTGCTCAACATGCTCTAATTTTTGCTCATCAATAGAATAAAACTGCACAACATATTGCAAATGGGGAAAATTTGCTCAGCATCACCTTATTTTTGCTCAACGATTGTTTATATATTGCACAACAACACTTTGTTTGGAACGAAATGTTAGTTTTATCTAATTATACCTTCATAGTTGCTTAATAGGGTGTTGCTCAACATCATCTTATTTTTGCTCATCAATAGAATTAAATTGCACAATATACTACAAATGGGGAAAACTTGCTCAGCATGGTAAAATTTGTATTAGTACATGTTAAAATTTCAAAATTTATTCTATATTATTAAATTAATGTTAATTTTCAAAAAGAAATGTCATTTACAAATTTATAAACTGTATTGTCTACTAACATTATTCTTATATAATACTGATGACAGAATTTTCGCTGACAGCCTTATCTTGAATGCTTCATCCTCCTCTTGTACTCTCCCAATGAAAGCTTTCTATTTGTAGGTGGTCTTCCTGCTCTTTTTCTTACTACCGGGGGGTAACAGTTAATAGATTTGACCACATCAGGGATGTTTCCTTCATCTTCATCCAACACTGGATATATTGTTTCTGCATATGTCATATGCCAAGCGTCATTGCTGCAAAATTTTGCAACAAAATCAGACACATTTGCTTTTATGTCTGTTATTGCTGCTAGAGCATGTACACAAGGTATTTTCTTGACATCAAATACTCTGCACGTACATGTCCTCGCTGATAAATCAACTATAGCTACAGCTCCTTGACCATTGATCTCAAATTGGGATTCATTCATCTTTTCTACTCTGCATACCCCAACTTGCGCTTGTGATTCTCTTATCAACTTAAGGATCTCCGGAGTTAGTCTGTCTTGATTTGCCAGTGCTTTTTCTCTCCTGTCCAGGAACCATTATGTGAGCTTTTCCCTAGCAAACTCCACAAGTGCCACAATGGGATAATCCTTTTTGCCTTTGAAAACAGAGTTCAAACTCTCAGCATTGTTGGATGTCATCATGTTATATCTATCACACCTTGAATGTGCTCTGGCCCATTTATCAAAACCTGCTGACACCAGATATTCTGATAGCTTTGGACAGGTTGCTTCGATTTGTGCAAGGTGGTTGTTGAACTCTTGGATAGTGTAACTTTCTGCTGCTTTTTTGAACATTTTCCCCAGCTCTTTTTTCTTGAACGTTGCTTTGATGTTTTGTTTCAAGTGCCACATACATATGCAATGTGTAGCTGTTGGGTAAGCTAAAGAGAGAGCCCTTGAAATGCTAGCATGTCTATCAGAGACAAACACTAAGTCATTTGAAGGAGGCACAACCTGCAGCAGCTAATACATAAACCATTCCCAGGAGCTGTTGTTTTCGGAGTCAACAATACCAAAAGCAAGTGGAAAGATTTGTCTATTTGCATCTTTTGCAACTGCTCCAAGCAACGTCCCTCTGTATTTGCCAGTTAGGAATGTTCCATCAACAACAACAACCTGATATATAAACAAATAAAATTACTTATGTTATCAAATTTAAGGAAATCGATGACAACAGAATTTGTGCTGACACTGTTTAAGACATACCTTCTTTAAGAGTGGGAATGCTCTGATGCACTGTCCAAATGATAGAAAGAAGTACTAAAATCTATCTTCTTTGTCTTTTGAAATCAAAGCTATAGTCCCATTGTTTCTCTCGACAAGCATATGGCAAAATGATGGTAAATCTGCATAATTTGATTCGGGTGTCCCCTTAACCATTTCATGAGCTATTTTTGATGACTTCCATGCTCTTCAGTAGCTAATTTGCATCTTTTGTTCTGTTCTCATTTTATCCTTTATCTGTGCTGGTCTGTATCCAACGTCAACACTGTGTAATTACAGTCAAATTAGAACAAATCATATATTAGAAAGCAAGTTAAAATATAAATACTATCTCTTTAAAAAAGTTCTCACCTTGATTCGATCATACTTGCAATCACAGAAGATGAAGGCTGTTTGCAGTGTTTTGTCCTGAAATCCCATGTGCAGGTGTGCGTTTCCACATACACTATCACCTCATGCCAAGTTGGACCAAAAGTTTTGACAGGCACTTTCCATTTGCTGTCAGGATCTACACAATGCACTCTATAATACTTTGTATCTGCTTTTACCACGCGAAAACCAAATATCTCAGTTATTGACAACATCTCTAAAGCATGCTTAACTGCTTTCCTTGATGCAAAGCTTTTGCCTACGCAAATCAAGTTTTGTGAATTGAGATTCACACTAGACACAGGAGAGCTATCAGCATCCCAATCTTCTAGTGTAGTTTCTCTCATGTGTGCTGTAGAATAGAATGCTCTCCATATTTCATCTGCTGAATCTTCATCACTTGCAGTGTCACTGTTTAGAGAATTCATGTCATCTCCAACATCTTCCAACAATACACCTTTCATCCCGGTGTCACCGATCAATGTCATGTTATTTTCCCCTGTAACAATATTGTTAATAGTTGGATTGCATGCCACCAACTGTAAACTCTCAACTGAGGATGCATGTTGATCTTCGACTTCTTCACTATTTGACTTAATGCTGACACACAAGTCCAAAGCAAATTTAACATTCTCTAGGTCGGACAACCTTAAGAACTCTTTCAAATCAGCATCACATTCGGCAAGAAGCGGAGCTCTCAACAGTTTGAAAGGGTGTAAATGACTGAATTTCAATTCCAATGCACTATCTATATTGAATCTGTTTTGAATTTTTTCAGTTAAACCCTGTAATTTTATTGTCTTGTCAATCATAAACACCTTTGAAGTAGTGTCTCCAACAAAGGTTGGACTTGAATCATTAAACAACCATTTCCCACCACATACAACCGTAATAATGTGGGTTGCCATTGTAATCTGCAGAGTATGAATTTAAGAGGATAAATACATTTAAGTAATAACAAACACAATCTCATTAAAAATGATGACATGATCAACCAAAGTGAGTAAAATACACATCAACAACGATGACACGACCAACCAAAGTGAGTATAATAAACCTGTTAAGAAAAATTTGCGCCAAAGGCGCAAATTTTGATGCTACTGTATGTATAAGCATAGATTTCCATACTGTTATAGAATATATAAGTATAAAATAATCTGAACAGGCATCCCCTGTGCAATTTTATTATGACTCCATTGCAGTGATGACATGGCTTAATCAATGTTGAATAAGGAAATCTAGTGATGACATTAGCAATCAAAGTCTAATAAGGAATCAATACTTTAATATAGAGTGCAGATTCAAGTAATAACAAACACAATCTGATTTAAAACGATGACATGATCAACCAAAGTTAGTAAAATACACATCTTACTTAAAAGCAACAATAGATTTGCATTGTCAAAAGCAACAATAGATTTGCACAAGGTGTGCAATTTTTCTATGACTTAATTGTAGTGCTGACATTGCTCAATCAATGTTCAATAACGATTACACGACCAACCAAAGTGAGTATAATAAACCTATTAAGAAAATTTTGCGCCAAAGGCGCAAATTTTGATGCTACTGTATGTATAAGCATAGATTTCCATACTGTTATAGAATATATAAGTATAAAATAATCTGAACAGGCATCCCCTGTGCAATTTTATTATGAGTCCATTGCAGTGATGACATGGCTTAATCAATGTTGAATAAGGAAAACTAGTGATGACATTAGCAATCAAAGTCTATTAAGGAATCAATACTTCAATAAAGAGTGCAGATTCAAGTGTAATGATGACATGAACAACAAAATGAATACAATACACTTCTTGTGATGAACTTCTATGATTAAGGTCTACTGATTAGTTGAAACAATCATATTGAAATCACATCCCAAGCAATCATAGAGATGACTTGAGCAATGTAAAACATGAATAAGCATAAATAACCATAAACATACACAGATTCGATTTTAAACTTGAATATTGCACATATACAGAAAAAAATGCTCATAAATATTAATTCATGTATAAAAAATCAATCAAAATTTGCGCCAAAGGCGCAAATTTTGATGCTACTGTATGTATAAGCATAGATTTCCATACTGTTATAACATATATAAGCATAAAAAATGAATCAAAGTTTTTGAAAAAGGCACAAATTTTGATTCATTCAATAACAGTAATAATTCTGTTCAACTATATTTCCATACTGTTATAGCTTTTATAAGCATAGATAAACACAAATTTGGTGTAATCTACACTTGTAATCACATGATTCCAATCCGTAATCACAAAACCGAACCAGTTATTTGCGCCGAAGGCGCAAATTGAAGCAATAATCGCAAAACTGAATCTGTAATTGCAAAACTGAAGCATACATAAACACAGACTGAATCAGTAATCGCAAACCAAAAAATTCTAAGAAATTCTAAGAGGTAATCCAAAAATTCTAAGAAATTTGCGCCTTCGGCGCAAATTTAAGCAGTAATCGCAAAACTGAAGCAGTAATTGCAAAACCGAAGTATAGATAAACACATTCTGAAGGAGCAATCTCAATACTAAAGAAGTAATCCAAAAATTCTAGTTAAATTTGCGCCTTCGGCGCAAATTTGCGTCTTTGACGCAAATTCTAATCGACTTAAAATTCTACTAAATTTACTTACCTGATTCTCTAGATTACACTTCAAAATCGATAGCTTCGTTGACGTCGGAATGGTAATCTCTCGCAAATCCTAGCAATCTCCGGCGAGCAGGTCGGGAGAGAGAGACAGAACGTCCGGAGATGGAGAACTGGAGGAGAGAGAAAATCGGGTTTCGAGAGACGCTGAAGCCTTTTATTTAGGACGTTTTGCAAAAATGTCCCAAAACGCGGATATTTTCGTGGCTATTTTGCAAAACCCCCATTAAGATGTGGGTATATATAAGGTAAAATTGAGCTCAAATGATAGAGAAAAATAAAATTAAACCAATGAGATATTTCATTTAAAAATTAATAAAATATAAATATATTTTTTATTTCATTTTAAACATTATTACAATTAATAAATATGAATGGAAAATAAAAAGAGAAAATTTGGCCCAATATACCTTTTTAAGAAGTCCATTAAATATTTATTCTCTCTGAAAAATTAATGACCCGTGTTGTTCGTTTGAAAAGGTAATTAGCCCCCCTATACCCTATTACTCTTTCCCTTTCATTCTCTGTGAGATCTGAAACCTCTTCCATGACGGCGCTTGAGATCTCTCCGCTCTCCTCCTCGCCTCTGTTGTTCACTCCTCTCTCATTTTCAGGTTCGTTCCTCCCTCCTCCCTCATTCTCAGGCCTTCAGCCGGTGGCCCACGTGGCCTCGCATTCTCCTCTGGCTACCGCCGCAAAAATGTCCCATCCATCATTTCTGTGTGTCCATCTTGAGATCGAACGATCAGTCTCTGAGTCGTCTCCTCCCTCCTTTGATGTCGTCTGGTTTGAGTTGAGTCGTATCTGGTTAGTGATTGTCGATCTCAAGCTCTCATCTCTCCTCTGGCCTCCGTTCTAATCGCTCATCTCCCCATTGCAGGTGATGACAGATCTGGTTCTGTAATCTTCTCCGATCTCAAACAGTCAAACTTTCAATCTCTCGAGGCATTCCCCTTTCATTTTATTTCTCGTTTTTGTATTATCCTTTTCTGATTGAAGGCAAGGCCAAATCTCCGTTTGGCGAGTCTCCTCTTCCGATTACCTCGATTCGCCTCTTTTTTTGGCCAAGATGCAGACCATTTCAAGGAGATTAGGTTACCAATACATGAAGCCCTCACCTGGAAATTCAGCTATCAAATCTGTATACCCTCTCAACTACCTTTGTAAGTTGATGCAGTACAAATATCGATGGAGCAAGGGTGCCATTTGACGGTCATATCACTCGTCCAAGGGCCGAGAAGATTCAAGATGCAACTAGAGCACTTCTTGTCCGTTACCAAGGAACGATGGAGCAAGGGTTCAGGCCACCCTGGATCACTTTGCTCAAGACTATACCACCTGCACAGAAATTGAGCTTGCGCCCACAAACGGAGCTCATGAAGACTCGACAACACCCTCCTTGATGAGATACCCACTCGACACAAGCATGTCCACTCGACACAAGCATGTCCACTCGACACACCCACGTATCGAGTGAGGTGAAGCAAGTGCCGAGTGAAGGAAGCCATGTCGAGTCCTCTCCTTTGTGTGGGTCGGGTTTATTTTAATTAAATTAAATTAGTTATATTTTATACATTTAGGAAATGAAGTGTGGAAATAATTATATCTCTCGTAGATATAATTCTTGTCCACCAAGTTGTTAATTTTCTATCCTTATTAGGTTTGACTTATATTAGGAAAGATTTACATATCTTTAGATTATTTAATTTATCTTTAGTTAACCAAAGCTCTATCTTTGCCTGATAGAATTGGTTCAAGTTTTCTATTTAAACTCATGTAGACTTTCAATTTGAATTAGATTGGAATTAAATTGTGGAACCTTTATAGGAATAAAGGTTTCTACAATCCCCCAATCGAAAGGCTTTCATACTCTCATGCTTTGGTTACAATCGACAAACACAAAGATCTCACACCCATAAATTGGCAATCATCACAAACCATCCCAAACACAACCCTAAACTCAGAACCGTCGCAAGAAGAAGGAAGGAAGCCCTTGGCGCCACTAGCACCCAGGCTCGCTAGTAGCCAGCGATGCTCACTCGCGAGAGTCGGTGTCCAGGCGCTCGGCACTGGTCTTGCGCGCACCAGGCGGATCCGCGCGTCTTCACTCTCACGCGTCCTCGGCTCTCTCTCCCTCACTTCCCTTGGTTTTCAATTATGTCGCTATTTCTGAGTTTGAATTTGCTGGAATTATTTTAAGTTATATTCTGTCCCTATATCAGAATATTAATCACTTGTTTAAAATTGTTCCAATTAGGAGCTATCAAAGAGCATTGCAAGATCGGGCAAATGTACAACGTTGTTCTTGATTCTCATCCCACAGGCGAAGGATCAGGGATTCCAAACGTATCAAGTGGTATCAGATTCTCAGGTTTATGCAAGTTCTTTACTCTCTTGATTCATTATTTTGAGTGATTATTTTCGTGCCTTATTTTTCACCATGACCGATGCATCAAGTTTTTATTTTTCTTTTACTCTTCCAATTTGGCACTTTATTTAGGTTTATTTTCTTGTTTGGATCTACAATTTGGAAGATATTGAGTTTTTGGTCGCAAGTTTTGATTTTTATTCCTTTTTGCTACATATCATGCCTATGAATGCGATTCTTGGATTAAAGTATGATTATGAACTTGCACCACTAAAGAACTCTAATTTTCCAGATTTGATGCCTATTTCCTTTATTTTCTTTATTTTTGCTTACTTTTAAATCATCGTAGCTTAGTTTATTTTTGCCTTTTAGCTTTTTTTCTCAATTTCTGTCACCATTACAGTAGCCCTACAGTAGCGACAGTAGCATATTAAAAAAAAAGTTGATTACCAAAAAAAATAGAGAGAATAGCATACCTTTCGATTGTTTGAGTTAGTAACTCTTGCATCTAGTTATTTCTTTTTGTTAGCTACTTCCATTGATAATCTATTTGGCTTCAAGCATCTCAAAGAACCCCGCTTGTGTGATTTTGTGTTGTGCGGACACAAGAGCCTTGATCACACCCCTCTTTCTCTAAACCGTGTTGCAACCGTCAGATAATAGTTGACGGAGTGTGTGCACTTGATTGCCCTTGTGGTTGCATTGATATTACTACCATATTGCTTAATTTTCGTGTATTACTTTGAATTTTTATTCCTTACATATTAGCCGCTTGTTCATACTTGCTATCCTTGTTATCCGAGTTGTGGCTGATTTAAATTGCAATTTGATCTTTACTTGTTATCTTCAATATTGCATAATTCTGTGTCCAGGGGAAATTGCTTGAATTTAGTGCCTTGTTTTTATGCCTACTTGATTTCTAAAACTTAATCACTCTTAGAATCAAAAGGGCTTACATTACTTGGTTTCTGGTCTTTGCTCCGTTTACTTGTTACTCTTCTGATATTGTAGGAACATGACTAACGACAAAGACTAAAATAGCTCTTCCCCTCCCCCTTCAGCTACCCTTTCTACTGCCGATATGAAGTTCATCATTGACTCCGCCACAAACGCAGCTAATCAGGCTACATTGGCGCAAATGGAGGAATCCAACAAAGTACGTGACAATCGTTTTGCCATTGAGTGGGCTCAAGAATGTGCTAAGTTCTCCGCACAGATCAACCAAGTGTTGGATCGAAAATTCGAGGAAATCAAGCAGAATACACCTTCTAGCTCTACTCCTCTTAGCGGTAAGCCACCCTCTTATGGTCAAATACACCTTAAACTTAAATCTGCTTCGCCTAACTCTTTTGCAGGAGAGAATGATATTGATCCGTTATCTGGATTTAACGGACAAGATCACCGTAGGGAAACCCCTCCTCCACACCAGCAACAGGGTCGGCCCAATCAGCATAACCAGACTCATGCAAACCCTTTGTTCATCAAAACTAATTGGGATGAGAGTCGTAGCAATGTTGATCTGAACGACATTCCACATTTGGAGGACGCTTACCACGAGGTAGATGCTAATCTTGATGATTTACCTAACCCCAATTTTGGTCGTCCTAGATTTGATAATGCACAGGCTATCCAACGACGAGATGTTAAGATCAAGTTAGATACTTTTGATGGTGCTAATGATCGTGAGGCATATCTTGCTGTTGTAAGGAGGAAATCGAGTTTAAAATATAAAATATAAATCAAACCAGATTCGTGCCCACGTAAATAATTACAAGAATCCCTCCCTATGCAGTAGTGGGAAGTCAGGATCGATCCACGAGGAAGCGTGTCAGCGGATCTAATGTAGCTGTAAATCTCACAGATAGAAAAGCAAACAGAAAGACAGAAAGAAAGGTAGAAATAACAAACAAAAGCATAAACTAAAACAAGGACACAGAAGCTACTCGATATCGAGCAGCAGTCCTCGATTTCGACTACAGCAAGTCGACAACAGAAAGCAAACTCTGCAACAGAAACTCGATCTCAACAAAACCTTACTCGATATCGACAAGGCACTACTCGATATCGACTAACAACTCCCCGAGATTGACAAAGACAGAAACTTTAAAGGTACAAACTTTCGAAGACAGAACTCAAATTTCGTTGAATAAAATCAATAAACTAAAAGACTTCCAAGGGAAGGGTATCAACACCACAACGATAACCATGCAAAATAACACATAAAGGCATAAAAGATCATGCTTTCCACCAAATAACTTTCGTTATTAATAAATAGGAATATAGAGGCTTTTGTATAAACCCTAATTGTTACTAACCTTTTTTCACATAATTAACCCAAGTTGTATTAAGATCACTTTCGCTTCAATAACACAAACAAGGATCACCTTCAACTCTCGCAAAAGAATCATGCTCATAGGGATAGAAGACGAATTGCATCAAAAGATTGTACCTTTACCGCATCATCTTACATGGCTACCGTCGGGCTCACCCCGACCCTAGAAGTGGGTGGACTACTCGCTCTTCATTATCAAGAAACCCATCAAATAACAAAAGAAAGTAACTTGCATTGAATAAAACTAAATAGAAAGCTTACATCCGAACATGCCAAATCCACTTTCGCCTTTCCGCCTTGCTCGCCACAAACTCTCTCTCTCTACTACTACTTACTTGTTCTCTCTGAAATTGAATTAATAAAACTCAGCCCCTAAGGCTTTATTTATAGTGCTCAAACCCCGCTAATCAAGGAAAGAACAACTATATCTATATCTAAATCTCTTTATCTAAAAGCTTAAAGATTAAATAATGGAATAACATAAATAAATCCATAAAGGAAATCTATCTAAAGTGGGTAAATCTTCTCTCCATAGATAGAACTTGATATATGTGGATAAACTCGGACTCCTTCGGCTCCAAGTAATCCCAGCTCGACACAGACAGCAAACCGCGTAACGCGGCTCCGAATAGATCTCCTCGATATCGAGTAAAAGTACCCGATATCGAGTAACTTTAGCGTCGACTTCAGCTGGATGGGCATCTCGAGTAACTGGTCCTCGATATAGCTCGGGCAGGTGTGTCTGAGTTACTCGACATCGACAACTTTCGTCGATATCGAGTAAAGTTGTGTCATCGACTTGCTGGCCTGGTGTTGTTGAGCAATATCTCCCCGATCTGGCTCTGACAGGCGCTGCTGGTCTTGTCGATATCGAGTAGTTTACTCGATATCGAGTAACTGGTGCTCGACATCTCCAGGTCTTCGGCTTCTCGACTTGGCATGGCTCCTCGACTCAGGGCATGGCTTTCAGGTTTGTCGATATCGAGTATTTTACTCGATATCGAGTAGAGCTCCGGAGTCGGGTTGTCTTCGTCTTTAGCTCCTCGATCAGCTCCTACTCGACCAGACACTGCTCGGACTTTTTGGTCGATATCGAGTAAGGTCCTCGATATCGAGTACTCTTGGCTCCAGCTTGATTCGTCCTGGTTCTGTCGTTCTTTGACTTTGGATTTTTGTAGTTGATTTCCGAGCTTTTCCAACCTTTCTCAGAATTGCTGTAAATTTCCTCGAATTCTGCGAATTTAAACAAAAACTGGTGTAGATTCCATAATTTGGCAAATAAACATAAACTACATAGATTTTGTACTATTCTAGCCCAAATGCATGAAATGTATGCAGAAAACGATATAAACGTTACTGTAAAACATGGCAGATTCGGCTCACAACAAACACCCCATACTTAAGCTTGCTTGTCCTCAAGCAATACTTTTATTTGTCATTCGGGGGAAGAAATCAGAACTCTCAACATATTAGATTCATTCTCATGTAACCCTGCAGTCAATTACCATCCTTGAAAAGGTACTTGTGTCACAAATCCATGCATGTGCAATTTTAAGAGCAACATCTACTCACAAAAGGAGGGTTATGCAAAACAATTCATAAGTGACAAAACATTAATAATCAAGAGGACTTTAATTTAAGCTCAATAAGGAGTAGATTGGTAAAAGGCTAAAGGTGGGTAAATTTTTGGCAATGTGGTGCTTTAATGATCCGGGGAAATGGAGTATTTCCAAACTGAATTTCCACATTCCTTCTTCATCGGATTCATCACCTTTCATATTGCTTTTATCAATAATAATGCTTTTACCTCTCTAACCTCAGCACTGCCTTCTCGCGAGTCGCAAACATGGGTGTCATGAATGGCCTCGGATACTTAGTGCATCGGACTCCTCACCTGGTGTCCCATCTCGCCAAACTATTATCTCAGCGAGCAGGGTCGATCTTTGATCGGATTTTCTTTCACTCATTAAATTTTCCATATATTTCAAACATTTTCCCACCAAACTCCAATAATGATATATAATAACACAATTACCATATAACATCTCCATAATGTAGCATCATTCTCAACATAATCCTCGGATAGAAAATAAGGTAAAGAATGGCAATATTTTAGATCATGTGGAGTAAATATGAAATAAGGCATAATATGGCTTTTGTGATATGCATAAGCATAGGTGAGGCTAGGAATATAAACAATATGAGCATTATATGGAAATATAAAGTCCTCCATCCTCTTATCATGCAACATGTCAAAAGCAACTTCAAATTTTACCTCATTTCATGGTTTTCATAAAAATATGCAGTTCATTGTGACTTCCCTTTACTAGGCAGTTTCATGCTATATCTCTAATTAATCCAATTTTGCATCGTCGAGTTCAATTTAGCTTCCATGACATTAATCAAAAATTTTCAATGGGGGTCATTTTTCTAAATTTTGGAAAACATGCATGTAAGCACATAAATCAATAATGAATTCCAAAATAGCCATGTATAAGCAATTCAAAAAATAAAAAAATGCACACATAATGTCAAATATATCAAATATGCATAAAGTAAGCCCTTCCCCCACCCCATACTTAAACATTACAGTGTCCTCATTGTATAAAAAACAAGGGTATTTCACCAAAAAAAAAAAAAAAAAAACAAGGGTAAAGAAAGAAACTCACTAGACAGGTGTGCTGGGCTTTATAATGTCGAAAAAATGCCTGGGCCGAGTCCGATTTAGCTTGCTTCTATTCCCATGGACCTGAAAATATAGAAGGCATATACCCACAATAGAAAAACCAAAACCAAAAAACAAACAAAACAATGTCCAAAAGTTCCAAAAATAAATGTCTATTTACAAGCTCTAGATTTTATAGTCGCTAGGCCGACTTTCTCCATTAAGCTCAAGGTGGCATTTGCAGGGCCCATGTAGCTTGGGCTTCAAATAGGACTCCATTCTTGTCCATCAGCTGCAATCCTCCAGAATTGATCTTGTTCACCACAAAGGGTCCCATCCTCTTCTTGTTGAATTTGTTGGGGAACCAATGATCTTTTGATTTGGAAACATAGAGCTTGTCTCCAACTTCATACTCCTTAGGCTCATCATTGGAAATCCTACATAAGCGCACATACCAAGGCAAACCTCTCCCATGTATAGATAGATCTTTAATGGAAATAGGAGAAGAAAGATCCATACCTTGGCTTACCTTTGCAGAAACGGATTCAGGGGCCACTGTATTTGGTCGATCTCGAGTAACATTACTCGATATCGACAAGTTTTCAACTTCTGGTGGCCTGCTGCTCGAGGATGCTGGAGTCGATGAAGACGGTGTTTGGTCGATATTGACCAGTTTTGTCGATATCGAGGAATTTTGCTCGCCAGGTGGAGTCAGCATCGAGGAAGGCGAAGTCGAGGCAGCGGGGTTTTGGTCGATATCGAGGAGTGTTGTGCTTCAGGTTGGCTGCACGATGACGCTGCTGCTGGTGGAGGAGGCTGAGTTTGGTCGATGTCGACTAAATTACTCGATGTCGAGGAATTTTGTCCGACTTCGACCCCATACTTGCATCCTGTCAAGGCATCCGAAAAATAGTTGGTCCAAATCGACGTACCTTGGTCTGTGTTGAGTGGATTCTCTTTTTCTTCGTTCAGGATGGTCATAATCTTCTCCACCTGGGCTTCCATATCCCTCTTTTCTAGCTCTTCAGGAGTTTTATTTCTTACCTTAGGCTCCCCACAAGTGATGTAACCAGCTGAGATAGATTTTACCTCTTCCATTGGACCTGTATGCCTTTCAGTTTTATTAAAGGAATACTCAATTACCTCATCGCTGATGTTGAAAGTGAGCACTCCCTTCCTTACGCTTATGTTGGCATCCACCGTCGCCAAGAAGGGCTTTCCTAGAATAATTGGAAAAGCAGGGTCCTCTGCAATATCAATAACTAGAAAATCAGCAGGGACAAAGAACTTACCTACTTGCACTGGTACATTGTCCACCATGCCTGTTGGAATGACCACCGTGTTGTTGGCCATATAAAGCTTAGCATCCACATGCTCTAGGGCACCTATCTTAATCTTGGACCATATCGTTAAAGGCATTATACTCACACTAGCTCCAAGATCACATAAAACATTAAATTTGTATTGACCAAATCCAATGGTTATAGCAAACTTACGTGGATCTGGCCTTTTCTCAAGTATGTCCATATGGCTGCACTCCTCTGTAATCTCAGCCATTGACCGCTTCTTGCTTAGAATCTCCTTGAGGAACTTGACGTAGGATGGCATTTCATTGAGAGCTTCTGTGAAGGGTATGGTGACATTGAGCTTCTGAAGCATCTTGATGAAGCGCTGGAATTTCTTCTCTGCTGGGTCCTTTGGAGATTTTGTTGGGAAGGGCAGCTTCTTTTTCTGATTCGGAGCCAGAACAGATGTCGGAGGTGTAGCAGCTTTCTCGATCTCTACTTGATCTTCCTCGATATCGACCAGATTCTTTGATGTCGAGTTGCTGTGCTGTGCAGATAAAGGAGTGTCCACTCTGTCGTCGATATCGAGTAGTCCTTCCTCGATATCGAGTTGCCTCTTTTTGATATCGACCAAGGTCTGGTCGATATCGAGTTGCTGTTCTCCTTCATCGTGATGCTTTCCGACCTCTGGCTCTTGTAGTTGATGGCCGCTTCTGAGTTTTACAGCACCGATATGTCCGATCTTTCCCTTGGGATTTGGTTCTGAAGATCCTGCGAGTGAACCTGACTGTCTGGGGACTCCTGCTGCTAGCTGGCCAATCTGTGTATCAATTGATTTTCTCCAGACATCGATATCCCCAAGCCTAGAGTTGACACTTTGTATCTGAGTGTAGACTGAGTTGAAGGATTGCTTGGTGTCTGAATGATTTCTCTGTATTTCCTCTAGGACGGTCTGTAGATCATCCCTTTTCTGGTCCCTTTCCGGATGTCCTGGAGCTCTATAGGGTGGGGGGTTCCTAGGGGCACCTTGGTTCCATTGTGGTTGCTGAAACCTTTGGTCCCCCGTGTAGCTATTGGGACCCCCTACGTAAGCTGCCTCTTCGTGGTATTCTGCCAGCCTGACTTGCTCTGTGTGTGGGCACTCAGTAGTGGTGTGCCTATGTGATCCGCATTCGATGCAGGGCCGTTGACAGAAAGATAATTTACTTGCTTGAGGAGCTTCCTATTATGATCTCTGTAGTATTGCTCTTTGACATCTGGATCAATTTCTTTAGAGGGCTCATAGAGAGGCATGGATGGTGCTGGCCTGGCATAGGGATTCTCTTCATAGCTGACTGGAGTCCTATACTTGTTGTCATAGTTGGTCAGCTTGTCAAGGGCAGCACATGCGTCAGCTGGCGGCATTGTCAGATACTCATAATGAGTATATGTGTTGATCCTATCTTTAGCAGCCAGGTCAAGAGAATTGAAGAAGATCTCCTGAACGATCCAAGGCTGCTGTCCATGTGTAGGGCAGGATCGCAGTAGATCCTTATAGCATTCCCATGCCTTTGCTAGCGGCTCTCCAGGCTGTTGTTTGAAAGATGTAATCTTTTGGCGAAGGAGCGCTGTTTTGGCAGGAGGAAAGAATTTATTGAGAAATTCCTGCTTTACTTGAGCCCATGTTGTGAGAGATCGTGGTTTCAGTCCTTCCGGCCACTTCAATGCTGGACCAGCGAGAGACCAACGGAAAGCCTTCATCAAAATGTACTCCAAGGTGGTACCTTCAGCAAGAGTACGACACATGTCAGTAAAGTTTGTAATATGCTGAAGAGGGCATTCATTAAATCTACCATGAAAAGCATTATGTTTAATTTCTATTTTTAAGAAAGGAGTGCGAATTTCATAGTTATTTTCAGGGATTAGAATAGCTAATTCAGGCACGACGAGAGTCGGGTGCATGTAATCCTCTGCAGTGGTCGGGTATTGGGCAAGCTCATCTTCCAATTGCCTCGCACGCTCAGCTTCCCGTGTAGTGCGTGCTCTCTCAGCAGTGAGAGTGACAAGAGGAAAACCAGTCGTTGTTCTTGCCAAAGAATACTCAAACTCACAACTAGTATAGTGTGTAAGCAAGAGATCGATCCACAGGGAAATCTATTAAATTCAAGTCTAATTCTAATTGCTAAGAGAGAAAAGGGGGAGTTTTTAGTGTGAAAAGATCCGCCTTTTAGCAAAGCGGATGTAAGCAAATAAAGGAAATTGGTTTTAGAATTCAGTGGAGAGAAATAGGTTCACCTACAATTTATCACTTCGATTGATGAATTCGATCCTTGTTTCAGCCTCTAGTTCTTGTCTTTTCCTATCAATGTCCTTGTCCAGATCTTAGGTAAATTACTAGTCCTATGAGTCCTAGCAACCCTTATCTCTAAATAACCCTAACACGGTTAAGATTCAACCTAGAGATAGCATTAAGATTATGAATTAACCAAGGTACACATAATATCAAGCTACGAGTCGATATTCAACATGTATTCAACTTCCTACACATCCAATTAGTCCTACGAGTCCTAAAGGGATATGATTGCCACTTGGGTTAAGGTTCGCTACGATGAATCTGCAAAACCCTAGCAATTGAATGAATCTACTCTAACTAGTTGATCAGGCCAGAGAGAATAAAACACATTTAAGCAATTAAGCACAAAGAAGTCAAAACATTGCAATAGGAATAAGAACTAGATTAAGAAACTCACAATTCAACAATCAAAGATCCAAACTGTAGTTGCTCATGCTCAACGGCGCTCTCAACAATGGAATAATGTGCATAAGGTTCATGAAAGAATAACTAAAAAAGCCTTAAATAGTCTTATGAAAGTCGGCCCAAAATAACTTAGTAAAACCCTAAATAAAATCCAGAATCGATGTTCAGTCTCTGCACGGGCCGCGGGGCGGCCAGGCCAGGCCGCGGAGCGGCCGACGATCAGCGAACTCGTCCGTTTCTTCCTTCGAGCCACGGGGCGGCCTGCGATTCTTCCGAGATTCTTCCTCTTTGTCTCCAGCAGCTCCTAAGTACTTCTTTAACTTGTTTCCGCTCTTTCCAATATCATTTCACCTCCAATCTACTTTTCCTGAAATAAACCATAAAATCATGTAGATTCCGCCTCTTCTAACTCAACAAGTGAAAATGCAAATTCAACTAAATAAATGCAATATTCACACCTAAATAATGATAAATGCAATCTATTATGCACTACTAAATATGCTCTATCAGAGAGCAGTATCTTTAGCAGCTAGTTCCCTTTGAAGCCTCTCAATCAGCTGTTCCTGTGTCTCTGCGGCCACCATGACTCTTTTTAGTTTAGCTTAGATGTGTATAAGGCACTCCGGTTTGTCTAAGGCGTCAAACTCGGGTGTTTGACCAGAAGGTCGCATATACCTGCGAAGTAACTCAAAAGAAAAGTGAGATCTGACTACCTAAGGCGCGAATGATTGCTTCCCCGGCAACGGCGCCAATTTGTTGTAAGGAGGAAATCGAGTTTAAAATATAAAATATAAATCAAACCAGATTCGTTCCCACGCAAATAATTACAAGACTCCCTCCCTATGCAGTAGTGGGAAGTTAGGATCGATCCACCAGGAAGCGTGTCAGCGGATCTCGGGTAGCTGTAAATCTCACAGATAGAAAAGCAAAGAGAAAGACAGAAAGAAAGGTAGAAATAACAAACAAAAGCAGAAACTAAAACAAGGACACAGAAGCTACTCGATATCGAGCAGCAGCCCTCGATATCGACTACAGCAAGTCGACAACAGAAAGCAAACTCAGCAACAGAAACTCGATCTCGACAAAACCTTACTTGATATCGACAAGGCACTACTCGATATCGACTAACAACTCCCCGAGATCGACAAAGACAGAAACTTTAAAGGTGCAAACTTTCGAAGACAGAACTCAGATTTCGGTGAATAAAATCAATAAACTAAAAGACTTCCAAGGCAAGGGTATCAACACCACAACGATAACCATGCAAAATAACACATAAAGGCATAAAAGATCATTCTTTCCATCAAATAACTTTCATTATTAACAAATAGGAATATAGAGGCTTTCGCATAAACCCTAATTGTTACTAACCCTTTTTCACATAATTAACCCAAATTGTATTAAGATCACTTTCGCTTCAATAACACAAACAAGGATCACCTTCAACTCTCGCAAAAGAATCATGCTCATAGGGATAGAAGACGAATTGCATCAAAAGATTGTACCTTTACCGCATCATCTTACATGGCTACCGTTGGGCTCACCCCGACCCTATAAGTGGGTGGACTACTCGCTCTTCATTATCAAGAAACTCATCAAATAACAAAAGAAACTAACTTGCATTGAATAAAACTAAAAAGAAAGCTTACAACCGAACAAGCCAAATCCGCTTTCGCCTTTCCGCCTTGCTCGCCACAAACTCTCTCTCGACTACTACTTACTTGTTCTCTCTGAAATTGAATGAATAAAACTCAGCCCCTAAGGCTTTATTTATAGTGCTCAAACCCCTCTAATCAAGGAAAGAACAACTATATCTATATCTAAATCTCTTTATTTAAAAGCTTAAAGATTAAATAATCGAATAACATAAATAAATCCATAAAGGAAATCTATCTAAAGTGGGTAAATCTTCTCTCCATAGATAGAACTTGATATATGTGGATAAACTCGGACTCCTTCGGCTCCAAGTAATCCCAGCTCGACACAGACAACAAACCGCGTAACGCGGCTCCGAATAGATCTCCTCGATATCGAGTAAAAGTACTCGATATCGAGTAACTTTAGCGTCGACTTCAGCTGGATGGGCATCTCGAGTAACTGGTCCTCGATATAGCTCGGGCAGGTGTGTCTGGGTTACTCGACATCGACAACTTTCGTCGATATCGAGTAAAGTTATTTCATCGACTTGCAGGCCTGGTGTTGTCGAGCAATATCTCCCCAATCTGGCTCAGACAGGCGCTGCTGGTCTTGTCGATATCGAGTAGTTTACTCGATATCGAGTAACTGGTGCTCGGCATCTCCAGGTCTTCGGCTTCTCGACTTGGCATGGCTCCTCGACTCAGGGCATGGCTTTCAGGTTTGTCGATATCGAGTATTTTACTCGATATCGAGTAGAGCTCCGGAGTCGGGTTGTCTTCGTCTTCAGCTCCTCGATCAGCTTCTACTCGACCAGGTACTGCTCGGACTTTTTGGTCGATATCGAGTACTCTTGGCTCCAGCTTGATTCGTCCTGGTTCTGTTGTTCTTTTACTTTGGATTTCTGTAGTTGATTTCCGAGCTTTTCCAACCTTTCTCAGAATTGCTGTAAATTTCCTCGAATTCTGCGAATTTAAACAGAAACTGGTGTAGATTCCATAATTTGGCAAATAAACATAAACTACATAGATTCTGTACTATTCTAGCCCAAATGCATGAAATGTATGCAGAAAACGATATAAAAGTTACTGTAAAACATGGCAGATTCGGCTCACAACACTTGCTTGGGAGGATCATACTAATTATGTACTTGATCATCTTCGCTATGATGAAACAGAGAGGTTGGAGGGTGTTACTTTACACTTAATATGCATGGCTCGCTCTTGGTGGTTTCGCACTCGTGAAATCCGTTGTCGTCAAGACAAGCAACCTGTTAAAACATGGCCTCAACTGCGCTATCTACTAAAGAACAGACACGTGCCTGAGGAGTACACAGAGACGATGAGGATGCGTCTAGCTCAATGTTGACAGGGACCTCGCTCCCCTATGGAATACAGAGACGAGCTTAAACGACTCGCTCATCATGCTAATGTTTATCTTACTGAACGTGGTTTATGTACTCAGTTTCTTACTGGTCTCAATCTTTCTATTCATAATCCCATATCTATTTAATCTATTAGGGATATTAATACTTTAACTCATAAAGCGCATCTTCTACATGACCAGCATCAACAGTAGAGGGTCATAACCCACCAGTCTTCCCAAGGTCGTAGGTTTATTCCTTTTACTTCTTCTAGTCAATCCAGATCTACTCCTAACCCTTCTATGCAGCAAAAGGGAGTTTCCAACTCACCTAAATATGGTTTTCAAGTCAAAACTAAAAGAGTAGCTGCACCTTCCAAAGAATGCATCAAAGATATCCGCTGCTTCACTTGTGGTGGTTCTGGACATGTCTCTCGCGAATGCCCTCAGAAAAGGAAGGTCCTTCTCAATGATTTTGGAGACCATTACTATGAAGAAGAGATTATCGAATAGCCCCTAATTTCGAGTGAAGTGGAGGAGGACACGACTCAGGATCACAATGAGGAGATCGACCCGTCAAACTTTCACGACACTCTCTGCCTTGTCAATCGCCGAGTCTTACATATTCAGGAGGCTCCCATGGCTGTTCAAAGGGAGAACATTTTCCACACTAAGTGTGTGGTTCGCGAGGCTACCTTGAACGTCATTATCGATGGAGGAAGTTGCTGCAACCTCATTAATGAAAAGGTAGTGGAATTCTTACACTTGACTACTACTCCTAGAGCTACTCACTATGGATTGAATGGCATTACTGATGATGGATCTGATATTATGATAACGAAACAATGCTTGGTTTCTATTTCTATTGGTTCATATCATGATAAAATTTTATGTATTGTTGCTAGGATGGACTGTAGTCATATTTTACTTGGTCATCCTTGGTTGTATGATCGCTCTGTTATACATGATAGTCGTGCAAAGACATATTCCTTCACTTTTGATGAGAGGAGAGTTACTCTCATACCCTTGTCGCCTCAAGCTGTTTTGAAGGAACATGTTCGCAAGTGACAGCAACAGGACACTCAAAAGGAGGCCTAGAAGAAGGTAGCTAGCCGTGAGTCACCTCAACCGGCCGCACCCAACCCCACAGCCGTGGCTCACTCAACTGTTGCACCTTCCCCTGCTACAGCTTCGGCTAAGTCTTCAACACCTCCCCCTTCTACCTCGTTGAAGGGCATTGTTGAACGATGTTCTCTTGTCTCTTATCCGCAGACAGAGACAATCACTTGGAATGCTCATCAACCTCATATCCTATTGGTAATGAAAGAGGTATTGCTTAATGTTGTGAATTGAAGTCATACTCCTGCACCTATTGCTGCTCTTTTGCAAGATTACTTAGATGTGCTTCCAGCTGAGCTACCACAAGGCTTGCCCCCCACCCCCCCCCCCCCCCCCTAGAGAGATTGAACACCAGATTGACTTTGTCCCTGGTGCAGCCTTGCCTAATCGCGCTGCTTATAGAGCTAGCTCTGAGGAAACAAAGGAGTTACAACGCCACGTCACGGAGCTTATGGACAAAGGCTTTGTTCGCGAAAGTCTTAGTCCTTGCGCGCCGTCCCTGTGATCTTGGTGCCAAAGAAGGATGGCTCATGGCGCACGTGTGTTGATTGCAGGGCAATCAACCAAATTACGGATAAGTATCGTCACACTATTCCTCATTTAGATGATATGCTTGATGAACTCTATGGTGCTTGCATTTTTTCTAAAATTGATCTTAGAAGTGGCTATCATCAAATTAGGATGAAATAGGGAGATGAATGGAAAACGGCTTTTAAAACAAAGTATGGCTTATATGAATGGTTAGTAATGCCTTTTAGATTAACTAATACTCCTTCCACTTTTATTAGGCTTATGAACCATGTGCTTAGACGCTACTTAGGGAAATTTGTCGTTGTCTATTTTGATGATATTTTAATCTATAGTAAGAACCTGCATGATCATTTAAATCACTTAAAATTGGTTTTTGACTGTCTACGAAAAGAGAAATGGTATGCCAATTTAAAAAAGTGCTCTTATGCTTCCGAATCTACTATATTTATTGGATTTGTTGTTTCTGCATCTGGTTTGAAAGTAGATGAGGAGAAGGTTTTTTATTGTTTCTACATCTGGTTTCTGCATTCTTGGGCCTTGTTGGCTTCTATCGATGCTTCGTCAAAGATTTCAGCACTATTGCTGCCCCCTACATGAGCTGACAAAGAAAGATGTGACATTTCGCTGGACAGACTCACATCAGAGGGAATTCGATGCTCTCAAGGATCGACTCACCCATGCCCCAGTGCTGCAACAACCTGACTTCGCACAACCGTTCGAGCTCGAGTGTGATGCTTCTAGCACTGGTATTGGTGAAGTTCTTATGCAAAATAGGCGCCCTATTGCCTATTTTAGCGTGAAGTTGGGCCCCACTGAGCTCAACTATTCTATCTACGACAAGGAGTTATTCACGCTTATTCGTTGCTTACAGACATGGCTGATGATGCCATAAAAAATAGGTCTATTAATTAACAAAGGTGTGTCGTCATAAATAGGCCACCCAACGCAAAAAGGCATCTAGTCCCACTACAAGATTCATCGCGAGTAGAGTACCCGGTCAAACTCTGGCCAAACTCAACCCCCCAAGAATCCTTGGTCCATTTTGCCTCGCGACTAAGATTTTAACATAAGCCTTCATGGGAACCAGTGCAGGTCCCACAAATACCTCGTGGCTCTGCAAGGCCCTAGCAAGCAGCTCGCTGGGTCAAGCACCTCTCCTCTAACAGTGCCACGTGTATTGCCTAGTTCCTTAGCGTACGGGCATGCGCTACACATGTCCCATGTTAAACCACGAGGTTACCAGCAAGCTGCTCGCTTGGCCTCCCTATAAATACCCCCCTCCGACCCCAAAGACAAGGATCTGATTGAAGAGAGAAGTAGAAGAGCGCTGATTATCTACATGACCTAAAACCCTTAGTGTTGAGTTCTTAAGGTCTTTTGATCGAAGAAGAACGTTCTTGGAATAAGAACATCACCTGACTTCCTCTAAAGACGACGACTAAACAGCCTAATTCATCGCGATCCGAACGTACCACCTTCATCGCTTGGACTAATAAGTGTATAATCTGATCAACACCTTTATCAGCTAAGACTAGTAGGTATTTTAAGACATTTTGTCGTCATGATGAGGTAATAAGTGTAGGTGAAATTCCATGATGTAGTCATTGGTGCTGTCTGTGGGAACCTTTCGCGACGAGAGGTTCCACGTAGTGATACGCTTATTTACATTACGTTCCTTCAATTTCTTTTATTACATTCTTTTTTATTTATTCACTCTTTTTATTCTTCATAGACCTTACGTAAAATGATAAATAACATTGCTTGTTTCCCTTTTTAACATTAACAAATTTTGTAGGAATCATGAATTTTACACTATTCGGGGAAGAGTTCGGAAACCAGCATCATGATGTCGAAGAAACCAACGGTCTCAACCTCAACGTCCCCCCCCCCCCACGAGGAAGCTCTACACAGCGGCAACGAGAACGCCCCTCAACAACCTCCCTGGGACACTGCGCAGCCTACCCCATTTGCTCCCTACGGAATGTGGGGTGGCTACCCCCCGTATCAATTCCTCGCGGGGAGCTATCCGCAAAACACATACTTCAATCAACAAGCGAATGGAATGCCATTCCAGCGCGACCCTCATGTCTACTATCAACAACAGGGCCCTGTACCTACAACGGTCAATCACTTCCCCAACCCTGCTAGTAGCCCTCTTAATTTCGATCCTGAACCCGACGAGAACTCCAAAAAGATTGCTCGTGGTTTCAATCCCCGAGACATATCATCGCGCTTAAATTCCCTCGAGACACCCGGGCAAACTCATAGAAGTGAACCAACTTTTCCATCTATTTTTTGCAGAGAAATACGCGAGGCGCCTGTTCCCAAAAGATGGAGGGACATCTCAATCACCAAGTATAAAAGAGATATTGTTCCCAACGATCACCTCAACCAATTTACAACATCGATGGGAATGAACGAGGACAACGATGCTATTTACTTTCACTCGTTTCCATCTACGCTAAGCGGGGTGGCATTGATGTGGTTCACCAATCTGGCTCAATCCTCCATCAACAACTTCGCACAGCTATCAGGCACATTCGTCGCGCATTTTGCCAGCGCTAACACAAGGAAGAGAACCATGTTGGACCTCAACTCCATCATGCAAGGGACGGCTGAGTCATTGGGAACCTTCTTCAGCAGATTCACCAATATGTTAGTACAGATACCAAGATTCAATAATGAGTCCGCGAGCACAATATTAATGGGTAATTTGGCCGAGAAAGACTTCAAGATCTGCCTATTCTGAAAAGAGCCAGAGAATTACGATGTTCTGCGAGAGCTCGTACCCAAACAAATCCACGCCATCGAGGCTGCGAGCTCTAGCTCGTGACCCGTCGAATCCAGGCCACCATCCTACCAATACACGGCCGCCCCAACGCGACCTCAGGTCCAAGAAGTCCAATACAACCAACGAACGGGACCAGATCCACATGATGCCCCAACAAATGTGATGATGGCTCATCCCGACCAGATTTCATCCCTTGTTTATGGGATTCCGCGGGCTCTCCCTCAAAAGGAAGTGCCCCTTTAGATTTGTGCCCCACCAACAACTCCTAGTAATCCAGTCATGACTCCACAACAACTCCATCCTCCCGTGGTACCGCCCCCGCAATATAGACCACCTAACGCTCCACCACGGCCCTACAATCCCTAATACGAGAGGAAGAGGTAGGGGAACTTATCCCCAGAATAGGGGAGGAAGAAATGGGAACAAGGGAGGGGGATACCGACCTCCCCCGAGGGACACAAGAAATGCCCCTGAAGCAAGGTCCTCGTCAAACCGAAATGAGCACTTCAACCAGGATCACCGGAAACCTCCTTCTCAAGATGCATGCATTAGCACTATTGCGGGAGGACCCACGAAATCTGGCACTAGTAAACAGGAGAGAAAAAACTATGAGAAAGAGGCCATATGCCCCCCATCCGAAGGCAGTGTCAAACAAGCATCCACTGCGCACGTGATACTGAGTTTCTCTGTTTCTGACACTCGGGACGCTCGCGACCTCAGGATGCCACACTCGGATCCTATGGTCATCCACGTGCAGATAGGAACCAAAACGGTCAAGCGAGTGATGATAGACACGGGTTCATCAGTGGATGTCCTTTACTGGGATGCCTTTGAGCAACTCAAGATCGTTGAAAGCGCTTTGCGGTGCTACTTGGGAAAACTAGTCTCTTTCTCTGGAGACGAAGTTGAGGTGGCTGGAACAATCGAATCAGCCCTGACATTAGGGACCGCTCCAAATAGAAGAACCCACATGATTGAATTCACAGTGGCTCTACTGCCATCCATCTACAACGCTATCATGAGTCGGGTAAGTCTATTCAAATTCCAAATAGCATGCTCCATCTATCATTTTAGCGTCAAATTCCCATGTGCCGGCAGAAAGGTGGGCGAAGCACGAGGGGCCACAGCCGAATATTCACGATTAATGGAAGCGGTCGAGGGTCTTTAAAAGAAGAAACAGCTAATGAGCGCGAGTATGAGGCCACATCCGAACAACAGCAAGCGGAGTTGGAAGTTCGACCCGAAAAAGTAGCTGACAAGATAGTGGAAGAAAAGATCGCTTTCTTTCCCTTCCCAAACAAGACCGAAGCCCTATACCACGGTCACAGTTTGACTGGTCATGCTTTAGAACGCCCCAAGAGTATGTTGAAAGAATCACGTGATGTCTTTTCATGGTCACCGCAAGACTTGAAAGGGCTCCCGCGAGAAACTGCGGAGCATTCCTTGAGACTCAATCGCGATTTAAAGCCTGTGTGCCAAAGAAAGAGGAAAATGCCCGCCGAAAAATCAGAAGCAACAAAGCAAGATCGAGGTACACAAATTTCTACAAGCCGGATTTATTTGCGAGATCAATGATTCGACCTGGTTATCAAATGTGGTGCTAGTTGGAAAGAGCAGTGGCAAATGGAGAATGTGTGTAGATTTTGAAGATCTAAACAAAGCTTGCCCCAAAGATAGCTACCCTTTGCCATCTATCAGTGAGCTAGTAGATACAACAGCAGGGCACGCCACGCTAAGTTTTCTGGATGCTTATTTCGATTACAATCAGATCAAAATAAGCCATCGCGATGAGAAAAGCACTGCTTTCATCACCAACCAGGGGGCTTTTTGCTATAAGGTAATGCCATTTGGGCTCAAGAACGCGGGTGCCACCTTCCAACGCATGATAGAGAAAGTATTTGTATCGCAGATTGGAAGAAACATTGCAGTTTACGTCGATGACATCGTGATCAAAAGCCTTACAAAGGAGGACCACTGCAAGGATCTACAGGAAATCATCGACACTCTAAGGAGAAATCGTGTTTGCCTGAATCCATAAAAGTGTGTTTTTGGAGAAGATTCCGGAAAGTTCTTAGGTTTCATGATAAGCCACCACGGGATAGATGTGAACCCTTTCAAAAGTATGAAGGGATACTTAGCAACCTTGCCCACTCTTCATTATCCACGCGAACATGAAACTCTACAGCTACACCTCGCTGTCGGGTCCACAGCTATCAGCATGGTGCTCACTAGGGAATCTAAGCTACCTATCTATTTCGCCAACAGGGTCTTACAGTCAGCTGAATCCAGATACACCCCAATAGAGGAGATGGCTCTATCTGTGGTTTTTCCAGCGCGGAGATTGAAGCCTTATTTTCAGGCTCACACCATTAAAGTGCTCTCCGACTTGCCCCTCCATCAGATCCTGCACTCACCATCCCTTTTAGGAAGAATGGTTAAGTGGGCAGTGGAGCTTTCCGAATTTGACGTCCATTTCAAACCTATAAAATCCCGTCTGGCCCAGGCCTTGGCCGATTTTGTTGTCGAAGCTGTCTTTACAAACTCTTAGGTTCGCGATGGAGAGAACTGGGTCATTAACGTCCACAGATCGGTATCAGTAGGAGGCTGTGGAGCCGGAGTTACCATCACGAGCCCAAGTGGGAAGATAACCGACCTATCTTTCCAGCTATTGTTCGAAGCTACCAACAACGAAGCAGAGTGTGAATCTTTAATTGTGGGTATTGAGAAGGCACTGATCAACGAGGCTCGATAAGTCCAGATTTTCACGGATTCAGAGGTGGTCGCTCTACAAGTTGAAGGAAAATACGAAGCAAAGACAAGAATGTTGCCTGAATATAAGGCCCGCGAACAAACACTCACTAACGCCTTCGGGAAGTGTTCCGTTTTGTCCATCCCTCACGATCAGAATGAACGCGCCGATAACTTAGCCAGAATGGGGGCCACCCTACCCCTAGGGTTAAGCGATCGCGTGATAATTGAACAGAAGTATGCCCGAGGTATCCACCATGAATCTTCAGAATATCCAACCTTGGGGACTGGCGAATACCTCTCCTAGAGTAGATAACTGAAGGGGCCTTAACAGGCGAGTTACAAGACAACTAGAGCATTAGAAGAAGAGTGGCCCTCTTTCGGATAAGAGATGGCCGACTATACAAAAAGGGTTTTAACCTCCCGGATCTCTTCTGTGTCTCAAATCAGGAGGGCCTTAATCTCGTCCGAGAGGTACACACGGGTCTCTGTGGCAACCACCAAGGGTGGAGAGCTGTGGCGTCTAAAATCACCCGTCTGGGTTACTATTGGCCCTCCCTCAGAGCGGATGCTGAAATGATTATTCACATATGCGATCCTTGCCAGCGGCATGCGTTCTCTCAATCATCGCCCCCCTCATCCATTAAAGTGCATATTCGCACCTTGTCCATTCGCAATGTGGGGAATGGATATTTTGGGCCCTTTCCCAACGGCACCGGGCTAGTTGCGCTTCATCATCGTGATAGTCGATTACTTTACAAAGTGGATAGAATTCGAAGCTATGGCCACCATCACAGTACAATAAGTGCGCAAATTCCTCTAGAAAAACATGATTTGCCAATTTGGGGTCCCTCAAGCTATCATCAATGATCATGGTCCCTAGTTTGACTTGAGGGAATTCGTGACTTCTGCGCCGGCCTCCACATCGACTTCCGATTCTCGTCAATAGTTTACCCACAAGCTAATGGATAGGTTGAAACCACAAATCGCCAAACTCTTGATACCCTTAAGAAAAGGTTAGGATCAGCAAAAGGAGGGTGGGTTGAGATCTGGCCCCTGGTGCTATGGTTATATAGAACCTCAGCTAAGAGTCCATATGGAGAAACGCCATTCGCAATGGCATTTGGAGTCGATGCAATCATCCCAGTAGAATTACTACATCCCTTAGCTAGAATTGTCGATTTCAGCAAAGACACCAACGACGAAGCCCTTGAATTCCACTTGCGCAAAGAAAGAATGAACACAGCTTGCCTCAGAGCAAATGAATATCAACGTCGACTAGCTGAAGGATACAACAAGCGTGTTTTCGTACACCCATTACAAAAAGGGGATATGGTCCTTCGATAAGCAACGTCGAGATGGGAAGGTCCATATGTCATCCACAAAGAAGTAGGCAGGGGTTCCTTCAAACTTCAAAATTCAGAAGGCACGATCCTCACAAAGTCATGGAACGCCAAGAATCTCAAGCCTTATTTTGGGTAAAGGTTAGGCATATTAGAAGTCTGGTGACTTAGATTTTCCATTTATAGGGTTCACTAGGGATCTCGATTGGGTATACCACATCATACATATAGATGAAAGTTTCAAACCCAACAGTAATTGTCGATACGCATAAATTTAGCAATCACGTGTCTTTCGAACACGGATGTGTAAGTATGCCTCCAAGGAGAATAAATTTAGCAATCGCATGTCTTTCGAACACGGATGTGCAAGTAAGCCTCTAAGGAGAATAAATTTAGCAATCGCGTGTCTTTCGAACACGGATGTGCAAGTAAGCCTCCAAGGAGAATAAATTAAGCAATCGTGTGTCTTTCGAACACGGATGTGCAAGTAAACCTCCAAGGAGAATAAATTTAGCAATCGCGTGTCTTTCGAACACGGATGTGCAAGTAAGCCCTAAATTTAGCAATCGCGTGTCTTTCGAACATGGATGTGCAAGTAAGCCTCCAAGGAGAATAAATTTAGCAATCGCGTGTCTTTCGACCACGGATGTGCAAGTTAGCCTCCAAGGAGAATAAATTTAGCAACCACGTGTCTTTCAAACACGGATGTGCAAGAAAGCCTCCAAGGAGAATAAATTTAGCAATCGCGTGTCTTTCAAACACGGATGTGCAAGTAAGCCTCCAACGAGAATAAATTTAGCAATCCCGTGTCTTTCGAACACGGATGTTCAAGTAAGCCTCCAAGGAGAATAAATTTAGCAATCGCGTGTCTTTCGAACATAGATGTGCCAGTAAGCATCTAAGGAGAATAAATTTGGCAATCGCGTGTCTTTCAAACACGGATGTGCAAGTAAGCCTCCAAAGAGAATAAATTTAGCGATCGCGTATCTTTCAAACACGGATGTGCAAACTAGCCTCCAAGGAGGATAAATGTAGCAAATCGTATGCCTTCCGAGCACAGATATATAAGCAAGCTTCCATATTATCTCGAAATTTAATAAAAGCGATATTTTCTACTCTATTCCTTCTAGTTTGCAATATGGGTTTGTTCTATTATAATATTATAATTTCTGAATTCCCATCAATCACGACCAAGTGGTTATTAGAAATATAGCACAATGAGATAAGCCGTGCAAACTATTTTAGTCCGAGCTTTAGCAGGCTTGGCAAAAGCATGTTCGTCACGATGCATCTTTTGAGGACCGGTATGAAAACAAAATCCCAAAGTATATACACAACGTGATTACTATAACACTTACAAAGTAGGCTATATGAACGATTAACATAACAGGGTTCGCACAACAAACAGCGGAATAGCGGGCAAGAAAGTAATTGAAAACCAAACTTGAGCCCAACCTCACGAATTCACTCATTCGCTTCTAGAAAAATTATCGTAAAACGACTACTCCCCTCGTATTTTAAAATAAAAAGAGTCCCCCTAACGCGCAAACCGCTATCCACGGCAAAAGCACGCCAGCCTTCAGTAAGAATATAATGGTCCTGGCTATCTCGGAACACCCTCACTTGATATTCTCGCCCAGTGGGAGAAACCAAGCAAGCATGAGTCAATCCCTCGGGACCATATTGAGCACCAAAAGATTCAGGCAAAAGCTGCAAAACACCAAAGTAAAGATTAAACAAGAAAAACAAGAATTACGAAGGAATGAATAAAAGAGCTACCAGATATTCCAGCTTCTCTTCAGAATCAATGGAAAGAAAAAAGTCATGACGATGAGGATGGGGAGAAGTCATAATTCCTCACTTCGAATTACAAAAACAGAAGCAGAACACAAGGACAATTGCCCAGGCTTTATCTAAAGATATAGTATTTATCGCCAAATAAAACAAATCATATATTTCAATTACGTCATCTCGTCATAGAAAAAATGCGCATCCATCCAAAAATCTTTCCAATGTCAACTGCATGTAAAGCAAGTGGCGAGATCTCAAAGTGTCCCTCTGCCACCCACGTCACCCATGTCATATCAGGAAAGGTCACATCCGGGTCAGAAGTAAAACATAACGCAAGGATCAAAGCCATATTTAAAAATTATTAAATAAAAAGATCATTACATAAATCCTTGCGATTACACAAACTAATTCCGCAGATAGGATTAACAAAAGTACGACATAAGAATACCCATCCTATTACACCACCATCGCAACCTTATAAGCCTTACTCATCCACGCAAACAAGAGTCTTGAAGCGATGCCCTCCCACATACTGCAAGAACACCATTGATGCTCTAACTCGAATATCACTTTTAATCGCAAATCTTCCCCAACCTTCAGACAACCACCAACGTTTTGAGCTATCCTTAAAAACCCCAACGCAAAAGTTTTGACCACTTGAAGAAACCAAACAAACACGGTCGGATACGACATGACCGTACATCCTTTCGAAAGCACAAGGGATAGGCTGCAAAACAAGGAAGCATTTCTTCATAAAGATTCAAACCCAAATAGATATAAAGCACCACAAACATGGAAATCTTACCAAACAATGGAGCCTTTCCTCTACATTAACACAACGGTAAGAATCTCGCATCTCAGAGTTAGGAGGCACCATCCCTCTACCAAGCAATAATGATGAACAAAACAGATAGATGAGCAGATTGCTAAAAACACCACACCTTGTTATATCAAGAATAAAGTCGTACAAACCTCAAAAATCGACAAACGCATTTATTGCATGCGTTGAATTAGGAAGGAAGTCTGAAATTGAGATTTCCCGGGATACTCTGCATGGACTACACATGGCAAGAATCTTTTCCAAACCCGACCAAGTCCATTGGAGCATTTCCAATCCGAAAACAGTCATTTATCACAAGAATATTCGGACCAAACCGCCCTATGCCACTATAAAAGGTCATTCCCTAGAAATGAAAAGCACGACCTCTTCTACAATAAACAAATGCTTGCGAAACAAGAAAAATGGCAACTAACACCATAGATCAAAATCCAAACATTCCCCTTATTTTTGATATCTACCAAGTAGGGGACGAGCAATACATACGCATGATGTTACCGTACTGCTTCGGCGAACACTTCCAACCCCAGGTACCTGAGCAAATCCTTTTATTCACCCGCATTGTCAAAGATTTCCCTGTTCATATCAAAGGGGGTGCTTACGGATCTCACTAGGTTGCGCGCGGGTGTAGAGAATTTGTCAAGATGCACGGCCTTGAGTTAGAAACTTCAATAGTTTTCATCCACCTGGGCGAAGCAAGGTTTGAAGTCCATTTTTTAGACAGGAAGGGCTATGACATCGAGGAAGAGATTTATGACGATGGATGTGACGGACCAGCATCAAATGGTTTCCACTAAGTCTCAGCGATAGTTCAATAAGCAGCGTTTTTATTTTTATACACTTTAATGTAGTTCGAGCTATCAATAAAAAAACCCATGTTTCCTTTTATAATGATATTGACAAATAAAGTCATTAGCGTACAAGAACGCTAATGATCATTTATTAATAGGTTTCTCCTTCGCATAGATTACACTGAAGATTACCTAATTCTCAATTCGATCTCCTTAAACGTCAAAGAGCGCTGGAGATCATTTATTAATAGGTTTCTCCTTCGTGTAGAGTACGCTGGAGATTACCTAATTCTCAATTTGATCTCCTTAAACGTCTGAGAGTGCTGGAGATCGTCTATTAATAGGTTTCTCCTTCGCATAGAGTATGCTGGAGGTTACCTAATTCTCAATTCAATCTCCTTAAACGTCCAAGAGCCCTGGAGATCGTTTATTAATAGGTTTCTCCTTCGCATAGAGTACGCTGGAGATTACCTAGTTCTCAATTCGATCTCCTTAAACGTCCGAGAGCGCTGGAGATCGTCTATTAATAGGTTTCTCATTCGCGTAGAGTACACTGGAGATTACCTATTTCTCAATTCGATCTCCTTAAACGTCCAAGAGCGCTGGAGATCGTTTATTAATAGGTTTCTCCTTCGCGTAGAGTATGCTGGAGATTACTAATTCTCAATCCGATCTCCTTAAACGTCCGAGAGTGCTGGAGATCGTCGATCTATTAATAGGTTTCTTCTTCACGTAGAGTACGCTGAAGATTACCTAATTCTCAATTCGATCTCCTTAAACGTCCGAGAACGCTCGAGATCGTCTATTAGTAGGTTTCTTTTTCGCGTAGAATAAGCTACAGATTACCTAGTATTCAACTTCAATCTCCTTTGCAGCTAAGAAACACTGGGGAGATTGTATTTGATATATGTTACGAGTATCAATAGCTAAACTACTAAACTCCAATGATACATTCATCGCAACAAATTCAAAAATAAGCGCCGCATAAACATGTTGGTTTATTTATTTTACACCAGACAAAACCATCCAACAAAGGTAGCGATTTAACCGCACACAAGGTTGCAAAAACGGAAAATTCAACGCCGAACTATAAAATCCAAGTCACGATTTTGATCAGGACCGTGATTTATAACAACAACATGAAAACAAGAGTGTCCGTCATACTCAAAGATCAGGCATGTCCCCATTCGTAGTTCATTCGAAATAACAAACTCGCGCCACCCTGAAGTAAACCAATAGTGATTAGGTCCAAAGGGCTCCACCCTCACCACGAATTCCTCATCAGCTTGCGTCCATAAGTGCACATGGCCAAGTACTTCATCACCATAATCACGGTATACATATGGAAAAGGCTGCGATGACAACAAGCACATTAGAAGAGCTCAAAATACTTATTAGGAAATAAATCACATGATAAAAATTACCAGTCTATATAAATGCCCCTCCACGGCAATATCCTGGGTAAAACCCCTAACGCGAGGAACGGTTACACCTGGAATATCAACTGGCGTCGTGGACGTCATTATCAAAAATGAACTGCAATAACAAACAACCTTGGGTTTTCTTACCTTTTTATACTAATCTCTACAAAGAAAAACAACAAAAGACACCACAAACCATCCAAGTTCACCACGAGGTCAACAAATATCAAATAACAGAACAAATAACACCTGAGAAGTGCAACTTACTTCTGAGCGGCAAAGAAGGCTACAAGCAAATTCGATACACCGAGCATCATGAAAAACTAGCTAATGACACGCACCTCCCTACTTCAGAACAATTCAAAGATAACTCTGCGAAACAGCATCCATATCCACAATGTGCAGCACTAGTATAAATAAAGACAACACTGAGATTAGGTAACGCACAAACGAATTTACTTAAAGCATAATGCCAAGTTTTGACATGGCTTCAGGAGAAATCTCTCCACCAACCTTCATCACAAATACAATGATTTTCCCAAATCCTAAATTCATCAGGATAATCCTTAGGGAAAGCCAACTACACAAGCTCCCCTTACCATACATCTTTGTAGAGTTCGGAGATGAGATACTAGACCAAATCATCCTATACTCTACCTTGAACCAAGAATTCGTGGTACTAGTTGAAAGAGATGAAGGGGATTGGTTCTCTCTTTCGGAAGGTTGGAGATCTTTCGCGAGCGCTAAGAACCTAAGAATAGGGAGCTGCCTTACTTTCGAATAACAAGGAGAATCTCACTTTGATGTAACAATAGAGCAACAAGGCCCAGAAGAAAACGGAGAATCTCACTTTGATGATAAACATGTGGGTGATTTTAGGCACATATCCTGTTGCAACATTTCTTACAAAATCATCACCAAAATCTTAGCTGCTAGACTGTCTCCCATCTTGAAATCTATCATTTCACCTTCCCAAATTGGCTTTATAGAAGACAGAAGCATGACTGAAAATATCTTTCTTCTTCAAGAGCTAATTAGAAGGTACTCTAGAAAGAGAATCAGTCCAAGATGTATATTAAATCTTGATCTTAAGAAAGCTTATGACACTATATCTTGGAAATTCATAAAACAAATGCTCAATCATTTGAATTTCCCTTCACAGTTCATTGATTGGATACTTGAATGTTTTTGTTCCACTACCTTCTCTATTAGCTTAAATGGGTCAATGTAGGGTTATTTTTATGGAAAGAGAGGGTTGAGATAAGTTCGTCGTAGTCTTCATCGATGACATCTTGATCTACTCACCAAGTGAGGAGGCTCACTCTGAGCACTTGAGAACTATTTTGATAACACTGCGAGAGCATCAGTTGTACGCGAAGCTGTCTAAGTGTGATTTTTGGATGAAGTAGGTGGCATTCTTAGGCCACATTATCTCAGAGAAATGGGTGATGGTCGACCCCCAAAAGATAGCAGCTGTAGAGAAGTGGAGTCCGTCAAAGAACGCTAAGGAGATTCGGAGTTTTCTGGGACTAGCGAGTTACTACAGGAGGTTCGTGGAAGGGTTTTCCAAATTGGCCCAACCACTGACCTTACTCCTGCGTAAATCCCAGAAATTCATCTTGAATGACAAATGCGAAGCGAGTTTTCAGGAGCTCAAGAAACGGTTGACCACAGCACCTATTCTGGCACTCCCTAAGGAGTCGAAGGATTATGTGATTTACAGTGATGCTTCCAAACATGGTCTGGGTTGTGTGTTGATGCAAGATGGGAAGGTGATAGCCTATGCATCACGACAGTTGAAGCTGTATGAGGAGAACTACCCAGTGCATGATCTGGAATTAGCTGCTGTGGTATTTGCTCTGAAAATCTGGCGGCATTATCTGTACGGAGTTCGCTACCATATATACACTGACCACAAGAGCCTCAAGTATGTGTTCACCCAGAAGAAGTTGAATATGAGACAAAGACTCGGGTTAGAGCTGATCAAGGACTATGACATTGAGCTTCTTTATCATCCTGGAAAGGCTAATGTCGTAGCCGATGCTTTAAGCCGCAAATCTCAGCATGAGGCTATGATTAGCTGTTTGACAGCAAGTTCTGATCTACAGAAGGATCTGCTGAAGTTAGAGGTTGAGGTCTGGTTTGAGAAGGACCGAGGACAGTTGTGTATGATGGAAATTCAGTCTAATCTGTTAGCAGAGATAAAGGCGAAGCAGACAGATGATGTTGTGTTACTTCAAATCACCATTGATTTCCTTGAACAAAAAGCCCCAGGCTTTGTCGTGAGAGAGGATGGATCCTTATGGTTTGGGAATCGCATTTGCGTCCCCAATGTCCCTAAGATCCGGCAGACCATCCTTCAGGAAGCTCACGCATCCGGCTATTCAGTGCACCCTAGAGCTAGTAAGATGTATAAGGATCTGAGACAGAACTACTAGTGGTCTGGTATGAAGAATGAAGTGACCGAGTATGTGGCCAGATCCTTGGTATGCCAGCAAGTCAAGATTGAGCACCAGCGACCTGGTGGGAAGCTCCAACCCATTCTAGTACCCATATGGAAGTGGGAACAAATCTCGATGGATTTCGTTATAGGGCTCCCTAAGGGTCAGGGACAGAAGGATGCCATTTGGGTGATTGTTGATCGACTCACCAAATGTGCACACTTCATTGCTATTCGATCTACCTGGAAGCCGGCTAAGCTAGCAGAATTGTACCTTCAGCACATCATCCGCCTGCACGGGATTCCTTCGTCCATTGTTTCTGATCGCGACGGACGATTCATCTCAGAGTTCTGGAAGAAGCTGCATGAGGGACTTGGTACACAACTGAATTTCAGTACCGCTTTTCACCCTCAGACAGATGGTCAGTCGGAGAGGACCATTCAGACACTGGAGGATATGCTAAGAGCCTGTGTCCTGGATAGGCCGACAGATTGGGAAAGCAGTCTGAGTCTGATCGAGTTCACCTACAACAACAACTGGCATGCGTCCATAAAGATGGCTCCTTTTGAAGCCCTCTATGGACGGAAGTGTCGATCGCCAGTATGTTGGGATGATGCGACTGATGCCATCCATATAGGTCCGGAGTTGTTAGAGAAGACAGCTGAAGAAGTTGCGATGATCAGGCTACGAATGTTGACCGCTCAGAGTCGCCAAAAGTCTTATGCCGACCCTAGGCGTAGAGAGGTCAACTTTGAGGTGGGTGATAAGGTGTTTGTAAAAGTGTCACCCACGAAGGGAGTCTTCCGATTTGGAAAGCGAAGGAAGTTGAACCCTCGATATGTCGGGCCATTTGAGATTCTGCAGCGTGTAGGAAATGTTGCCTACCGCCTTGCTCTGCCTCCGTCAGCTCATCCAGTACATGATGTCTTTCATGTATCATTGTTGCGGAAATATGTGCCTGACCCAACCCACATCTTGAGCTATGAGGACATTGAGGTCCGCCCCACCGGAACCTATGAGGAAGAACCGGTGCGGATTCTAGAACGGCGAGAGAAGAAACTTCGCACCAAGGTAGTCCCGCTCGTCAAAGTGCTTTGGTCAAAGCACGGAACCGAGGAGATGACTTGGGAAACTGAGGAAGAGATGAGGAAACGCTTTCCTCAGTTGTTTTCTACTTAGCGCGAGTCGCGTAGTAATTTCATTATCTCGTATTCGATTGTTAATGAATGAGGAAACTTGTTAGAGACCTTTGTTATGATTCATTTGGTTAATGTTTGGAATTCCTGTAGATCTTTTATTCATTTCTCTCGTCAATTATAAAGTCCTAAGTGATTTATTCTCATTTCCTTAGTTTCCCTCTTTTCTTTCTCTTTTTCTAAGTTTCGGGACGAAACTTATTTTTAAGGAGGGAGGTATGAAATACCCCAAATTATTTTTGGGATATTTCTTTAAAACAAGATTATATTATACTATGTGAATGTGGGAAACCAATAAATTCACATAAGATAGATATATAATATAAATTAGAGTAATTATATTATTTTAATATTCTTCTCTAAACATTCTTGATATTTAATTTATAAAGTTAAATTAAATAATATTTTCTTTCCGCTAATATATATGATATATATATATATCCGTACATATGTATAATATATAGTCAAAACCATACTTCATTTCCACAAGTGGAAACCCAATAGAAAAGGCATATTTTTCGACCCAATTTGTGTATTTGGATGCCCAGAGTATAGTGGTCCAATAGCCAAAAAGGCCCATTTTCTTTTTCTTTTGGATGGGCTACGGTAAAACAAGGGTGAAAGATGGAATTTTCTTTTTTTTCTTTTACCCGTTTCTTCCTTCTGCTGGTGTATCTTCCTTCTAAGTTCAGATAATTCCAAAGGGAATTATCTCCACTCTCAACCATCAGCCGAGATCTCAGAGATTGGAACAGATCAACCCTTTTCTCCCGATCCATTTCGATTCCAAGCATATAAATAGGGAGAGGGTCTCACTGATTTCACCACAACTCAAACAATTCATCTCATTCTCTCTCAAAGTCACCGTGAGGAACCGAGGCTTCCGCAGTGCCTCCACCGCCAGCAACCGAGCCACCGCAGCACCATCGCCGGACTTCCGCATTCCTCCACCGCCAGCACCCGAGCCACTGCAGCACCGCCTGGCCGGAGAACAGAGGGTCGAGGCCGCCCGAGTCGCCCCGATTTGTCACTGCACTCGCTCATCGACGCCGGAGGAAGAGCGCCGCCTTCGATCCTTGTCCGAGTGTTGCTGATGTACCGTCACTATCACCACTGCTGCCCTGCGCCACCACCGTCGCCAATCCCCTGTGCCGTGAGCCATCCCGCCGAGGAGTTCGTCCGTTCATACTCTGCCTCCTCTGTACGTGAGTGAAGAAGAAACAAACGGGGATTTTAAATCTCTTTTGATTTTTAATTACAAAAGCCTCCCTTATTTTATGCAATTCCCGTTTTTGGCCCTAAGTTAATTATTTATTAAAGTAAGTGGCCAATATTTCTAAACTGTTCGATTCTTGCCCGTTTCAGCGACACCAAGAAATCTCGAAGCACTCACGCCGGATCCCGCTCCCTGAGGAATTCATATTGGTATATAATATTTCACTTTATAGAATTAATTCAACTTTAAATTGAGTTAAGTAAAGTTAATTTCATAAAATATCAATATTAATATTCCTTTTTCGGTTGGATTCGATAGGTGCTAAAATCTCGCCTGGTTGTCATCAGCTGATCATCGAAAGTCAAGGCAAGTGATTTCATTCAATGCCTTTTGCATGTTTCGTGATTTTTCTTTGACGTGCCTTTTAAATTCTTCGGTGTCGAATGCGGCCCTGTGGCCAATTTCCTTGCCAATTTCGATAAATTGCATACCCGTCTGCTTGATGTAATTTATCTTGTTATTCATAAATTGGCATGAGTTAAAGTAATGGGCAATTATGAAAGTAATTATAGTGCTATATGTATTAAATGTGATTTGTTTGTTTATAACACGAGATAAGTAAATGTTGCCCATTTTCTTCTTCTAAAGTGCATGATATTTTGCTTGTTCTTTCATGCAAACTAGTGGCATGTGATAGTAAGACCCTTTGAATTATCCATGCTTGTCCCTGTTTGATTTAATGTCGTTATGATGATCACCTAGTATAAACTGTTTATGTATGATAAGATAGGCACCATGTGATATGTTATAATGCGCACCACGTGATGCGAGTGGCTTTATGCCTTTGGCAAGTTATGCAGTAGACTGACTTGCAGGTTGTGGTTCGTTAAGCCACCGCCTTACAAGGTTTCATGAAACACCATCCTGGAATGCATTCTCTGCAGGGTGATAAAACAACGATCTGATGTAGGTCGTGGTTCTTGTTAAAGGCCCGACCGCTACCACGTAGTATTATTATTATTATTATTATTATCGTTATCTTTATTATCGAGTGTTAAATAGGTGATCATTTCAGTTATTATACTTATCTGCCTCGAGTATAATTCCTTTTCCTATCTTATAATCGATCGTTATGATCATTCGAGTCATTGTGAATTTTTATCCCTTTTTATTCAGTTTCTACTATAAATATTCGTGTGATTCTCTTAACCTGAGACATACCGTTTTATGGTCACTGTAAGGTTAAAGTCTGAACATTTTCCCTATCATTTGCTAGTCTTTATTGTACTAACAATCCTATTTATTGGATGGCTGGTGTCATTCGTTCTCACAAAACACCAGACTATATTCCACAGGTCTAATGCAAGCAGCGGAGCAGGAGAGAGCTGAAGGGCGGACTATCATTTATTGAATATTTTACTACAACTTTTGAACCTCTGAAGTTTCTGCATTGCTACTTTAATTTCGTCTATGTTGGAAATTATTCATACTTTATGATATTGGTATTTTTAGGTTATTGTGATCAGATATTTTAAACTAATAAATTTTATTGACTTCCACTTATTTTATTGTATTTAAGTTATCATCTTGTTTATGGGAGCATGGTTGCATGTCCCTATAAGCCTCAGGTGAATTCAAAGACATTAAAGTCTGCGGATTCACTGGCGCTGCAACACTTCTTTGGGATCTAAAAAGGGGGTGTTACAGACACATCTAGCTCGCTCTTCACCGACTCCACTTCTCTCTGGGATTTTAAGGCATCCTTTAAACTATTAATAGTACCCTCCTGAAGCTCCGCATCCTTCAATTTGTCCACCTTCGTTTTCAGAGTCTTGTTCATTGCCCTTAGCTCCCTCACCTTGTCGTCATAGTTTCTTAAGCGCCCCGCCACCTCGGACCATTGCAGGTTACCCTACAACAATACACGGAGAACATTAAACACGCATACGAAATAAGATAAGTAGAAAAGGATGAATCGTGAAAGAGGTTACCCAGCCCCTGGTCTTTTGACCCTGCTCCAACAATTCTTCATCCGTCGGATTGTGAAGATAATCCCTTTCAGTCGGGCAGCTCCTTCCAGGGATCTCTAGTTTCTTAAAATCAAGTACAGAAAACCCGGGTTGCCTATATGTCCTTTGACGATACGCTCTCCCGGTCTTCGATGGGCTCTTTCTCTTTTGAGCTCTTTGTCGTGAGAGGGGGGTCACGGGATGCAATCTGTTGAATATAACCCACTCGAGAAGTGATGGCAGGAACGTTCCTGGCTGCGCTTTTCTTCTTGGCCAGAGCAGAAATTCTCGCCTTGTCAAAATAATAAGAAATCTTAAACACCTAGACACCAACCCGGACGGTGTGGAAGACTGAGCCCGGCCATCTCTAAGCGAGTCAGAGTTACAACTTCTCTCCAACTCCTTTTCGACGAGACCCCCTCCCCAAAGACGACTTTGCATCTTTCTATCGCAATGCTTTTATTTTTAGAGGGAGGAACATAGTCGCTGGGCGCTATCAGAAAATTCAAGAAAGTTTTGGTGGAATCGCGAACAAGAAACCACTTCTTTCTCCACCCCGAGCTACTGAACAATCTCTCAATTATATTCCCTGCTAGGGAAGCAGTCACTAGTCCTTCGCTATGCCTCAAGGAAAGAACTGAAAGAAGATGACCCAACGTCGGTGTCTGTTTGATTACGGCGCACCTCATAACATAAACAACAAGATACATCCATGCATTGAACGCTAGATGAGCAGGACACTGGTTGATGCGCGCTAAAAACCCAAAATAGAGTTGGGGTAGTGGAAGACGAAACCCCTGAAGCAAGCTTCCGAGATGGACAACGCGTGATCTTTGTAGGCGTTTAAACATCCCCCGTTTCCGATAACCAAGCCTATTTCTACACCAACCGGCTAGGGATAAAGCTTAGCCACCTCCTTTAAATGCTCAACGTTGAGAATCGATGTCTCTCCCAATGTTTTGGTCACGGTCGGGGCTACGCGTTCCGTGAAAATCTTTGGAAAAGAAGGAAGGGCCGCAGGGGCATAGCCTTTACAAAGGCTAAAATTATCTACTTCTTTTTGTTTATAAGGAAGCACTGCAATGTCGCTTGGAACCACGCGGATAGACTTTTTACTCTCTCTTTGTACGCGAGATGACTCGCCTTTCCCCAATTCATTGATGGACTCCGAAGTATGACAATACTCAGGATTATCCCTCGTCAAAGGATGCTTGATGGACCCGGCCATTTTCTTTTTTTTGCGCTCTGATCGGCCCCAGCATTAACTTTATTTCTCTTCACTTCACGCGATTTTTTGCTTTGCGGGGGAAGGGCAGGAACCGCTGTAGATTCGGAATCAACATCTACCGGAGTTTTTGTTCTTGTTCACGATGAGCTAACCTCCTCATGCTCGTAACCCACACTCCATTTCTGGCTATCACTCTCGATCGCCCACCACAGTCGGAAGGTCCCCGAAAATACCGAGAGAAGCACTACCTAACCCTAACATCGTCATACTACCAACAAATAACTTAGAATTTCCCCCATGAAAGTCGAGTATAACCCAAGGACAAAGAGGAAAAGGGGGAATAGGACACCGAGGCACACCACAGTCTCAGCCCCACAACCGACAGGCCCCTCACCGGAGGAGGGCGGTTCCACCAACAAATGTTTTTTTCCTCTACCCTAAAAAGCTTAAAAATGAACACAAACCTAGAAATTGAACTGAGCGTAAGAGAGATCAATGAACACTTACTTGAGAGAAATGAAAGAGAAACATTGGCAAACTTGAGAAATTGAGAAATGAACCACCGCCTAACTCCGGTCTCGTTTCTCTGGGAGCAAAAACCCTTAGGTTTTCTCTATCTTTCTATCTCTTTTTTCTGTGTTCAGATATGTGAAATGAAGCAACTAAAAGAACGAGATCTTCAATTATAGGTCTTTGTGGGGTCAACCCCCCCCCCAATGGGCTAAAAACACCCTCAGCCTAGTTCAGGCCCATTTGATAAATAAGTTTTTTGGCGGGAAGCATCGTGTTTGTCGAAACCTAATCACGGGCAATGTAACACTCGTGATCTATTTACGAGGAGATATGATGATGCCATAGAAAATAGGCCTATTAATTAACAAGGGTGTGACGTCATAAATAGGCCACCCAACGTAAAAAGGCATCTAGTCCCACTACAAGATTCATCGTGAGTAGAGTACCCGGTGAAACCCTGACCGAACTCAACCCCCCAAGAATCATTGGTCCATTATGCCTCGCGACTAAGATTTTAACATAAGCCTGCATGGGAACCAGGGCAGGTCCCACAAATACTTCATGGCTCTTCATGGCACTAGCAAGCAGCTCATTGGGTCAAGCTGCTCGCTAGCGTGAGGGCATGCATTACACGTGTCCCATGTTAAACAACGAGGTTGCCAGCAAGCTGCTCGCTTGGCCTCCCTATAAATACCCCCCTCCGACCCCAAAGACAAGGATCCGATTGAAGAGAGAAGTAGAAGAGCTCTGATTATCTAAATGACCTAAAACCCCCGGAGTTGAGTTCTTAAGGTCTTTTGATCGGAGAAGAAAGTTCTTGGAATAAGAACATCACCTAACTTCCTCTAAAGACGACGACTGGACAACCTAATTCATCACGAGCCGAACGTACCACCCTCGTCGCTTGGACCAATAAGTGTATAATGTGATCATCACCCCTTTCAGCTAAGGCTTGCAGGTATTTTAAGGCATTTTGTGGTCATGATGAGGTAATAAGAGTAGGTGAAATTCCATGATCGCGTCAATGGTAGCACTATCTTTGGCCTAAGGAGTTTGTGATTCATTCGGATCATGAAGCTCTGAAGTACCTCAAAGGTCAGACAGTGCTCAACATGCGCCTTGCTCGATGGGTGGAGTTCTCGGAGACCTTTTCCTATGTGGTTCACCATAAAAAGGGAAAGGATAACGTGGTAGTTGACGCTCTATCACGCAGGTATGTCCTCTTGAACCATATGGATGCACATGTATTGGGATTTGCTTTTATTAAGGAACTGTATGCTTTTGATGGTTTCTTTAAGACTATTTATGCTCAATGTGTGTCTAGAGGTGAATTTGATTCTTACTTCCTTGATAATGGTTATTTGTTTAAGATGGGCAAGCTTTGTTCCCATCTTCATCTATTAGAAGACTTTTAACTCAAGAAGTACATGAATCTAGGGGACATGGAGGATTTGAAAAGACTTTAGCTGGATTAAAATAACATTACTTTTGGCCTAAAATGACTAATTATGTGCTGAGATTTTTCAAAAGTTGTGTTACATGTGCTAAAGCCAAATCGAAATTAAATGCTAATGGCCTATAACAACCCCTACCAATTTCGAATGCACCCTGGGAAGATGTATCTATGGACTTCATTGTTGGCATGCCTAGAACTTCTAAAGGTCATGATTCTATTTTTGTGGTTGTGGACAGATTTTCCAAAATGGCTCACTTTATACCATGTCACAAAACTGATGATGTTATTCATGTTGTTATGTTGTTCTTTAAAGATGTTGTTTGCTTACATGGATTGCCATTGTCTATTGTGTCTGATCGTGATTCAATGTTTTTGAGTTGTTTTTGAAAAACTTTATGGTCTAAGTTGGGTACTAAGCTTTTATTCTCTACATCATGTCACCCTCAAACTGATGGCCAAACTGAGGTTACTAATAGGACTCTTGGGGGTCTCTTGAGAGTCATGCTGCGTACTAACCTTAGGAGGTGGGAAGACTGCCTACCATTTGTTGAGTTTGCTTATAACAGGTCTAGGCACTCAGCAACAAAGAAGACACTTTTTGATGTTGTCTATGCGCGAAATCCTCTTACGCCTGTGGACATGATGCCTCGGCCACTAATAGGGTTATGTAGAAAAATACGACACGACTAACACGACATGAAACCGCAACAATACGATGCGAAAAAACACGAAACGATATAGATACGACACGATTATGATACAAAATGGTAAAACACGATAATAATCGTGTCGTGTTCGGATCGGCATATTTCCCTTATCGGGTATCCGACACGACACGGTAATTTTTTTTTAATATTAGTATGCTGTAATAATAATAGATATAAAATAAATTTCAATGTGTATCATATGACTAAGGTTGCCCAGTTGGCGTGGTGTTTTGCTGCTCGCGTGTGGGTATAGGCGTAGTTTCGAGTTCGAATCTCGAACTCTCCATTTTTATTTCCAGTCTTTCATTTTTATTCTGTCTTAGGGCAGTAAGGCATTTCTTCTTCTTTCATTCCCCCATCTCCCAGACTCGCCGCCGCAGTGCTTCAGGTCTGAACTCTCTCTCTCTCTCTCTCTCTCTCTCTCTCTCTCTCTCTCTCTCTCTCTCTCTCTCTCTCTCTCTCTCTCTCTCTCTCTCACAGAGAAGCCAGGAGACCCCTCCCATGGTTGCCTCAGTACTCCATCGACTTCTCTTTTAAACTTTCTCTTCCCACCAAATCTCAGATGCTTCTCCCCGTTTCCCTCAAACCCATTTCTGAGATCTCCCATGGCAAAATCGATGTCGAGCGCCAGAATCTCCCACAATTTCGCCCTCGTCTCTTCCGCCTGAAGATGAAGACCTCTCCCCACCAAATCTCAAATGCATGTCCCCGTTTCCCTCAAACCCCATTTCCGAGATCGGCAAAATCGATGTTCAGTGACTGAGTCTTCCACAATCGCGCCCTCATCTCTCCCGCCTGAAGATGAAGACCAACGTCGACGAAATCCATTGGCGATGAAGGCCTTCTGTTTATCCTCATCAAAGCCATCGAGGGGCTCAGCTTCATCCCAACCTTTCCCGATTCAACTGTACAGACATTCAAGGAAAGAACAAAAAATTAGATTTTGATATTATCGTGTCATGTCGTGTTATACGGGTATCCGACACAAAACCGTTTCGTGTTTTCATGTCGGATATCCGATACTTATCCTGTCGTGTTTGGATCGGCCTTTTCAGTGTTACCGGTTTTGGGTATCTGACATATCGTGTCTCGTCGTGTCAGATACCCGATTATGCACAGCCCTAGCCACTAAAGGAGAAGGAAAGCTTGGATGCAGCTAAGCAAGTGGACTTCATCAATCGCTTGCATGAGTGAACCAAGGTGCAGCTAGAAAGGAAGAGCCCTCAGTACAAGGCAGCAAAGGACAAGCATTGCCAGGATGTGCAGTTGAACGTTGGTGACCTTGTATGGCTACATTTCAAGAAGGAAAGATTTCCGCAACAGCGGAAATCTAAGTTGGATCCCAGGGGAGATGGACCATTTGGAGTGGTTCAGAAAATGGGACCCAATGCTTACAAGCTGGATCTCCATGCCGATAATTACAGCGTACATTCCACCTTCAATGTCGTCAATCTGTCTTTGTTCGTGCCTGACGATGACTCTGACGACGATTTAAGGACAAATCAAACTCAAGTGGAGGAGAATGATGCAGTACAAATATCGATGACTCCTGGTGACAATGAGGACAATATGAAGGTTCCATTTGATGATCCTATCACTCGTGCAAGGGCCAAGAAGATTCAAGATACAACTAGAGCACTTCTTGTCCGTTACCAAGGAACGATGGAGCAGTGGTTCATGCCACCCTGGATCACTTTGCTCAAGACTAGACCACCTGCGCAGGAATTGAGCTTGTGCCCACAAACAGAGCTCATGAAGACTCGACAACACCCTCCTTGATGAGACACCTACTCGACACAAGTATGTCCACTCGACACACCCATGTATCGAGTGAGGTGAAGCAAGTGCCGAGTGAAGGAAGCCATGTCGAGTCCTCTCCATTGTGTGGGCCGGGTTTATTTTAATTAAATTAAATTAGTTATATTTTATGCATTTAGGAAATAAAGTGTGGAAATAATTATATCTCTCCTAGATATAATTCTTGTCCACCAAGTTGTTAGTTTTCTATCCTTATTAGGTTTGACTTATCTTAGGAAAGATTTACATATCTTTAGATTATTTAATCTATCTTTAGTTAACCAAAGCTCTATCTTTGCAAGATAGAATTGGTTCAAGTTTTCTATTTAAACTCATGTAGCCTTTCAATTTGAATTAGATTGGAATTATATTGTGGAACCTTTATAGGAATAAAGGTTTCTACAATTCCCCAATCCAAAGGCTTTCATACTCTCATGCTTTGGTTACAATCGGCAAACACAAAGATCTCACACCCATCAATCGGCAATCATCACACGCCATCCCAAACACAACCCTAAATTCATAATCGTCGCAAGAAGAAGGAATGAAGCCCTTGGCGCCAGTAGCACCCAGGCTTGCTAACAGCGAGCGCTGCTCACTCGTGAGCGTCAGTGTCTAGGCGCTCGGCACTGGTCTTGCGCGCACCAGGCGCATCCGTGCGTCTTCACTCTCGCGCGTCCTCGGATCTCTCTCCCTCGCTTCCCTTGATTATCAATTCTGTCGCTATTTCTGAGTTTGAATTTGCTGTAATTATTCTAAGTTATATTATGTCGCTATATCAGAATATTAATCACTTGTTTAAAATTGTTCCAATCAGAAGTTATCAAAGAGCATTGCAAGATCAGGCAAATGTACAGCGTGGTTCTTTATTATGAGCCCACAGGCGAAGGATCGCGGATTCCAAATGTATCATAAGTCATTAGAGATTATTCCATTTTCAAAATCGAAATTTTTATTAGATTTGTTTAGCGTGATGATGAGGATGTTGATTCCATTTCTCCTACGCAAATTCTTGTAATCAAGTTATTCGGTCTTTTGGGGGTTCTTCTTTGTTGTTATTTGTTTTAAATTTCTAGGGGCTCGGACAATTTTCCATGTTATAGCTGATTTTAAGTGAAATTTGTTTAGGTATCTTGTTGTTGTATTAACTATGATCCTAGCAGTTGTTGATGTCATTCTTGTTCTTGTTCTCTATAGTTCCTATCTATGTGTGATTGGTTTGTTTGGCACTCTTACTAACCCTTCTTCAACTTGCTTCCTTTGATGTGTATATTATGTTGTGTTGCTTGTGATGCTTGATTTCTTATTATTCCTTCCTTTTTAGGAACAAGAAATTGATGTCATTGAGCTTGTAATGCTGTTTTTTCATTTGTTGCTAAATTGAAGATGTTTTTTAGTGTTCATTGAAGCTGTTGTTTGTTCTTTAATGATGCTGAAATATGTTTTTGAAGTTTTTTTAGTTGAATGTTGATAGAAAGCAGTCTCTAAATGGTTTCTATTGGGTATGGTGAAAATGGCTTCTTCGGAATAATAAAAATAAGGCATCTTTAGATGACAACAACGAAAATTTTAAAGAATTCTTAGATCCAGACTTTGGTGAATCTTTTGCTTGTTCATGTTGTTCCCTTTTGATTATAACCGAAAATTTTGTTTTTGGTTTCATATTTCATCTTCTGAATAATAAAAATAAGGCATCTTTAGATGTGCTGCAATTTATATTGCTTGCCTGAGTTTATCTACTGCAATTTATTTACTCCTTTTCATTTATTTGTTGCTTGCCAAAGTTTTATTTTCAGTTTCATATTCCTCAATTTATCTATTATTTGTTCATGTTTTCAGTTTCATGCTTCACGGAGCTATTTGCTGCAAGGTTTTTAAAGTAAGGCGTCTTTGGATACTGAAAAAGATTCCCGACTTCAGACATATGTTGTGCTCTATTTAATTATCCATTGACATTTTAGGTGCGGTAATGATGTAATCCGGGATCTTCCGACACATAAGCTTCAACCGAGCACGAGAACAAAATTTGACACATGCAACTCTTTTATTTGGATTTTTCCTAGATTTATGGAAGATAAAAACAAGATATGGATGGCTAAATCTATGAGCATCTCACCCATCGACTTACCAAACTCGCCCTCTCACTCGTCGACATCTCACTCCCAAGCAATCAAGCCTTTGTTTGAACAACTCTAACAAGCATCTCACCAGAAAGAGTTAGACAAACGAGGCCATTCCCCAGCCTCTCACTCTAGAATGGGGTGTCCAAATGGCATCTCACCAAATCAACCAAACACATACACTTTTTTCCAATAATTATCAACTCAAATCCTATTTCTCATGACAAAGATCTAGCCATTTTATAGCCATAAAACAAGAACAATCAAAATGACGAATTAAAGATGGAAAAGATGAAAAGTTTCTCGGAAATTGATGGAGAAAGTTGGCCAGCCTCATGGTGGAAAATGAAGGGTTGGTTTTCCTCATAATGTGTAGAAAACCATCAAGTTCCATTGAATGAAGACACTTCGATACATCTCATCTATTCCGACTTCATTTAATGCACCAGGAAAACTGTCCAGAATTCGGACTGCTGAATTATTGCCAATTTTGGACATGTTCTTGGATGATTTTGGTACTTTAGTCTTCTAAAAAGATGTATCCCTTTGAATTAGCTTTCCATCAAGTGCTCATGGACCTCCATCCGACTAATATAGCCCATTTTATTACTAAAACATTGAGCATGCGTCGGAAGAGCCCGGATCACATCATCCTCCCTTCCTTTGGAAAAGATTCGTCCTCGAATTTTGTGTTGCCCTTCCAAAAAGAAACATTATGCCCCTTTACGTTGAATCTGTGTAAAATATCTCGATGGTTGATCCCGCGAAGACTCTCAAATCTACGTTGCTTTCCCAAAACGGTACGATACGCCCATGTACGTTGGATCTGCGTAGTGCACTTTAATGTTTGCAACCGCGATGGCTCTGAAGAGGGATGTGGATGAAAGTGATTGAATCACATAAAGCTTTGTGAACTTGATAGATTAGCTCTGATACCAAATCATAGGACTCGAAAGATCTAACCAACAAGTTTCAAAGCTTCAACCGAGCACGAGAACAAAATTTGACACATGCAACTCTTTTATTTGGATTTTTTTCTAGATTTATGGAAAGATAAAAACAAGATATGAATGGCTAAATCTATTAGCATCTCACCCATCCACTTACCAAACTCGTCCTCTCACTTGTCGGCATCTCACTCCCGAGCAATCAAGCCTTTGTTTGAACAACTCTAACAAGCATCTCACCGGAAAGAGTTAGACAAACGGGACCATTCCTCGGCCTCTCACTCCGGAATGGGGTGTCAAAATGGCATCTCACCAAATAAACCAAACACACACACTTTTTTTCCAAAAATTATCAACTCAAATCCTATTTCTCATGACAAAGATGTAGCCATTTTATAGCCATAAAACAACAACAATCAAAATGACGAATTAAAGACGGAAAAGATGAAACGTTTCTTGGAAATTGATGGAGAAAGTTAGCCAGCCTCATGGTGGAAAATGAAGGGTTGGTGTTTCTCATAATGTGTAGAAAACCATCAAGTTCTATTGAATGAAGACCTTTCGATACATCTCATCTATTACGACTTCATTCAATGCTCCGGGAAAACTGTCCAGATTTCAAACTGTTGAATTATTGCCAATTTCGGACCTCCTCTTTGATGATTTAGGTACTTTAGTCTTCATAAAAGATGCAGCCCTTCGAATTAGCTTTCCAAAAAGTGCTCATTGACCTCCATCGGACTAATATAGCCCATTTTATGACTGAAACATTGAGCATGCGTCGGAAGAGTCCGGATCACATCAGGTAATCATGGGTGTCCAGGGTTGTACAATAAACATTGTGAGCAACTTGCTTGGGAAGTGCCAAAAGTGAAGTGCCATTTTGGGATCCAATTTAAAGTCTTCATTATGATTTTGCTACCTAAAATGCTAGTACTGTCGCAAGGAAGACTTCTATATAATTGTGACAATTGTGTATTATTCAGTATTTTTGTTTTGTTTTGTTAGCTATACTATCGTAAGGAAGATCAAGCAAAGTAGAAGGGCTGCACATTTTGTGGAGAAGGGTTAGGTTTTGTATTAACAGCTTATAACCCCAACTTTTAGTATATTTGTGGAAAACAACCTGAACTTTCAAGATTACACTCTCATTTTGGACACTTAAATGGATATGTAATTTTTATTTTCATTAATAACAATTGGTTTCTTGCTCTTTGTTTATTGCTTGTTAGCTAGATGATAACATGTTTTTAACTATGCTTGTGTTTTGATACACAACCAGTCCCAAGTTCGGGAAAAAAGGAGAAGAGAAGGGGAGACATGTTTTGTAGTATTTCATAGGTTATCAATTGTATAAAAAATTTATCAATAAAAATGTCATCAATATACAATGTCATAACAAATGATAAAGATCAATGAGATGTAATCATAAATGTCATCAATGAATAAAAATTATCATTAAAAGATGACATCAATGAAGTTTAATCACATTTTGTGCTCTTGTGTCATCAATTGTATAAAATTGTCAACACAAATGATTGCATCAATAAAGTGTAATCACAAATGTATCATCAGTGAATAAAAGTGTAATCGATGAAAATATATCGATATACAATTGAGTAATTAAAAAAGTGGCATCAAACGATTTGATTAAAAAGTGGCATCAAATAATTACATTAGAACAAGGACATCGAAACACTACTTTGAAAAAGTGGCATCACATTAAAGAAAAAAATGGCATTAAAAATGACATCAAAACACTACTTTGAAAATGGCATCAAAACACTACTTTGAAAAATGGTATCAAAACACTACTTCCAAAAAATGGCATCACAGTAAAAATAATGACAGAAAAAAAGTGTTATAAAAAAGTGGCATCAAATAATTACATTAGAAAAATGGCATTAAAATATTACTTCGAAAAAGTGGCATCACATTAAAGTAAAAATGTCACTAAAAAAATGACATCAAAACACTATTTTGAAAAAATAGCATAACGGTAAAAATAATGACATAAAAAAGTGGCATCAGTGGTAAACGGAATCACAAAAGTGTCATCATTTAAAAAAAATCCGAATAAGTCGGTCAACGTTGATCGGTCAACGGTGACCATTGACCGATCAATAGTCAATCGTAACCATTGACCCCTAATACTCTATTAGGAGAAGGGTGCATCCTAATCTAATTTTTTCGGGGGAATTTGTGAAATATCCAAAAAATATATCCTAATTGATGAAATGTCCATATTTTGGGACAAATTGGTGAAATGTCTACAATATAAACTCCCTCCCTTTGTTATACGTCCTCTCTCTCCTATGCGCTCTCTCTCCGGCGATTACGCGCTCTCTCTCCAGTGATTCCTAAATCTAGCTCTTCCGTCCATCTTCCTCCATCTCCGTCCATCTCCGGCGTATCGCCGCGCCGTCCCCGACCACTTCCTTCTCTATTGCCGCTGGAGATCTCCTCTGAGATCGTCGACATCGGCCCTCGCTGGATCTGAGAATCCGAGCGAGGGAGGCCGAGCGAGCGAGCGAGCGATGGCGGTGTGCAGATCCGGCCGGTGTCTCTCCCCTCTGGACGAATCTGTTGTGCTCAGATCTGATGTTCCAATTCCAGGTGCTGATGGTGATGTTCCGATCTCCCCTTGCTGCAGCTACCACGGATGGGTACTAGTTGATGTTGCTGCCTTGTGTCTCGAATCTAGGTAAGGCCGAATCCAGTTCCATCGGATCAACATCAAGCACGATTCCAGGCTCCAAGGCCTCATCAAGATGGCGGATTCGGTATTTTTCCCTTCACGAGTGACCAGAGTAAACTAGACTAGGGAAAGCGTTCTGCTATATGCTTAGGTACTGCTAGAAGCCTTATGTTCCTTCATGAAGAAACCGTGCCACACATTGTACACGGAGACATCAAAGCAAGTAACATACTTTAAGATAAAGACTTTTCACCCAAAATAGGAGACTTTTTAGAGATTTCGATTTGCAATTTCTGTTGGCTAGGGATTTCAGATTCCATCTTTGTTGATTGACCATATAATATTTCATAAAATATAGCATTTCTGAAAGTCCTTTTTCTTATGCTCAAAATGCAAATTATGTGTGTCTTAATGCATTGAAGATAAAAGAGAATGAGTGGGCTGCTGCTGATCAGATTTGCACAATGTAGTTTAGAGTTGCACAACTGGAGTTTAGAGTTGCACAACCTTTAGACCATGAATTAAGCTAGTGCTGAATTTTTGGTCTCATGCCTTGACCATTGTATTTGAGTTTTAGGAGAATCAAGTCCCTCTTTAGTAGCATTACGTATTTAGTTGTAGCTGACTGATAGTTTATTTCCATTGTCCTACGATGTCATGGTCCTCGACCCATCTGTATTATTTGGAATGGCTTATATTCATGATCAGCACAGAGACATGCAGCTGACTGATAGTTTATTCATGGATTTCTAGTCATGGATTTCTAGCATACTTCTTTTTTTAAAAAAACTAAAATTGATTTGTTTGGGATGTGTAAGCCTCCTTTCCTGGTTGAGAATGCTTTTTTAATTATCAAACATGCCTGTATTTGTTTCTTGAAACTCAAAATTTGTTTATGCTAAGTGCATCAGTGATTTTGGGTTCATGAGTTTTGTTCAATGCTATCCATGTTCTTATTTTTTGTTGTTGTATTTTAGATGAAACTTGTATGCATACAGTCACATATAACCTGACTTGATGTCAAGTATAGTTGTGTTTGAGTTCATTTATAGTCTGTTGTTGAGTTGTAATGTAAAATGGTTACACCATAAGTTTGGCAGTGTTTCATTTTGGCCATTTGTTCTAAAATTGCTATTTTGGTGCTTTAAAAGCTCCAGCGAGAGAGCGAAAAGGTCAAGTCGGAAAAGAAGAAAGACAGGAAAAGGAGAAGAAGGAAAAGAAGGAGAAGAAAAGAGAGGGTAAAGCTAATGGAGCTCTCTATGGTGGGAAGAAATTACTTGCAGCAGGGGATGAGAAGCTATACCAGGCTGGTAAACATGCAAAGTGTCCTATGGATTTCATTCAAAACAGGCAACAAGAAGCTTCATATGAGCTTAGTGGTAATAAAAGGACATGAGAGGCTATCATGTTCCTCTGATAGCACAGAGAATAGTGGTAATAAAAGGAAACGTCAGTCTCCGCCTCAAGCTGTCAACAATGCACGGAATCCAGGTGAGTAATTCTTTGCTCTATCTCGTTATCTTTGAACCTTATTTGATCCTCTATTCATGTCAATGTAGTTTGAATGTACAACATAAACTTATATCCGTGGCCATGGCTCATCGTTCTTGAAGAAGGCCCCAACATCTTGTGCTTGAACCCGCTCATCAGAGCCAAGGTATACTTCCCGCCTTTTCTTTCTTTCTTTGGTGATGACACAACTTTGGTGATACGGTCTACTAAGTGAGATCAACTAAAATTGATCTGCTCAACTAAAATTGATCTGCTCAACTAAAATTGATCCACTAATATATGTTATTTTCCTTTGTTTCTCTCGCGATTACGGGCCCCTACTAGGGTCTCCAATTGCTCATCCACCGCCACCATAACCAATGCAACAACAACTGTCGACAAATCGGAATTGGAGGCTAGAGAGATCAGAGACAAGTGTTCTAGATGGAATTGGAGTGACCATTCCATTTATTACTTCTTTCATGGCGAACCTAGTGAGGACCGCCCTGCTTTGCTTCCCGTTCATGGATTCGGGCTTCTATTCCTCACTGGCGCAAGTAACTTTAGCTTCCTGAATCGAATCTTCAATTAATATATTGATGACATTAGTTAGTATCCAGCGAACGAATTAGAGCCACTGTGCTGAGTCTTTGCCTTACATTGAGGGTTGTATAATACAACTTGTATTCATCCAAAATGGTGATTATGCGGCTTCTAAGATCTAAAGTTGATATCCTTGAGGAGCTTAAATTTGTAGATATGAGGAGCTTAAAAATGTATGTTGTTCGTTATGCCAGAAGTGATAGCGGATGATGATTCCATTGGAGAAGTTGCAGGAGCTTAAAAATGTATGTTGTTCGTTATAGGGATTCACCAAGCGGCTCAAAATCAGTAGCTTATCCACTGAATCAGCTGGTCAAGTGATGTAAGTTGTCTTCTACTTGTATTGTTTGATAATGCAATTGAGTAATTACTGTGCTGTTTGTCAAATACCTTACTTGCTCAAGTAAAGATCAAAGCAATTGCCATTCATCATTTTTATTTGTCATGGTTATAAAACAATTCATGAGGCTGATGCTAGTGATGTGCAAGTAAGCACTGTTTTGTAAACTTCGTTGTTGGTCTTTTTTTTAATACAATATAATATCATTTTGATATATATGCCTTACTGGTTGGACAACTTGGATTATAGTTTATGCAAATATAGTTTCACCATGATGCACCATGCCTTCGTTGGCTTAAATTGCTTAATTCATATTACTCTTTCTATTTTGATGGTTACTATTCAGAGGATATGATTGAACCTCAGGTGTGGTTGCTGAGATATATTTGCATATTATGGTTTTGGATCTTGATTTGGCTCACATGATAGGTTAAATTGCTTAATTCATATGATTCTTTATGTTAGTTCTGTCACCATGAACTTTTTAAGGGTAGGAACCTAATTATATAGATATTTAGTGCACTATTGACAGTACATACCTACGTAATTGTTTCTCTTTCAAGATTAACTCTCGATATGTATCCGTGTTCTACACAACCGGCCTTTAATGGTCACTTTATTGTAATTACTCCATTTCCCCGGATCATTAGCACCACATGGCCAAAAATTGCCCACCTTTAGCCTTTTACCAATCTCCTCCTTATTGAGCTTAATAAAGTCCTTTTGATTATTAATGCTTTGTCACTTATGATTTGTTTTTGCATAACCCTCCTTTTGTGTGCTAAGTTGCTTTTATTCACAAACACGGATTTGTGGCACTAGTACCTTTTCGAGGATGGTAATTGATTGCAGGGACATATGAGAATGAATCTAAGATGTTGAGAGTTTGTTTTCTTCCCCTGTATGACAATTAAAAGTATTGCTTAAGGACAAGCAAGCTTAAGTATGGGGTGTTTGTTGTGAGCCTAATTTGTCATGTTTTACACTTACTTTTATATCGATTTTTGCATGCATTTCATACATTTGGGTTAGAATAGTATAGAATCTATGTAGTTCACACTTATTTGCCAAATTATGGAGTCTACACTATTTTCTGTTTAATTTCGCAGAAATCGTACGCACTTTGGAGCTTAAAGGAAAGTCAAGAAGAAGCTAAGGATGGTGCAGCTGGATAAAACGCCACTTTTCACCAATCATCATCCTAAGTCAAGTTGTTCTGATGTCTTCATGAAAGTTGTAGCCCTCGAAAAGAGCTTTCCAACACATGCTCATATGCGTCAATCGGCCGAACGAGGACTCGGGAAAGTGCGTTTCCAGAACGGAGCAGAATGCTGAAAGCGCACAGAACTAGTCGACGTCGACCAAACTGGTCGACGTCGAGTAACTTTTTGGTCGACTTGCCTCCCATAAGTCGAGAACTAGCACCAAACCACTCGAGAGAGCACAATTATACCCGACGTCGAGGAGTTTTGGTCGACGTCTAGTACACTCGACGAGTCCAGAACCTGCTCGAGCTCGAGTGCAATCCCGAAGGAAAAATCCTACTCGACGTCGAGGAGTTCGGTCGATGTCGAGGACAATCCAGATGCATGTCGAGTCCGAGATCGAGTTGTGTCGAAGAAGATAGAGTTACTTGCAAGCCAAGAGATGTGGAATTATATCCAACCTCATCAAGATCTATCAAGTCAAGAAGGATTTATCCACAAATAGCTTTATTTCCTTAGGGATTTATTTGTTTTATTTCCAAATTTAATCATTAAGCTTTAGATAGATAAATTTAGATATAGATAGATAGTTCCTTCCTAGAATAGATTGGATTGGAGCCTATAAATAAAGCCCTAGGGGGCTGATTTTCATTGATTCAAGCGAAGTCGTCTTAGGACGCAAGGAGAAGGAGAGAGAAGGAGGTGGAAGGAGACGAACGGTTGTAAGTTTTAGTTTATTTTATGTTAAAGTTAGTTTTTTTTATTATGTTTTGTTTCTAATTTCCTTCTTCTAAGGTTGGGGTGATCCCAACATAGATATGTGTGTTTGATTTATGAATTTATGAATTTATGAATTTGTATGTCTTTATCATCATCTACCTTTGTGTTCAATCCTTTCCGACAGTCGAGGACAATTCATTGTTTGCAATTATGAAGCGAAAGTGAATTAATTGTGAATTTGGATAGTAATTAGGCTTTGAGTACGAAAGTTGGTTAATCCTAATTAAGAAAAGGTTGAAACAAATTAGGTTTTTATGCGAGAGCCACTATCACCTAAATTGTTGGAATTTGCGAAAGTCGATTCTTTGATATAAAGCATACATCTTTATGTGATCCTAAACAATACTAAAACAGAAGCTGTTTTGCCACGTGGCAGCTTCTAGTTTAATATTTTCCCGCCTTTTTTTAACCAATTATATTGTTCCATTTGTATATTTTTTGTCACCTATTTTTAATTTATTTATTTTAATAGTATTTTGTTATCTTTGGCAATCATATGATTCATGTACTATTATATATATAGTCATATAGATATATCGTTGATTTTGTTTAACCTTAATTAAAGAAATTTGTTTTATATGGTAAGTTGTTAATCATATATTTTTGTAAATTATTTTATTTTTTCTGATTGTGTATTTTATCTTCATATCACTTTTCCACTTTTCAAATTCAAGAGTTTTCCACTTTCCAAATATAAAAACTACACACATATTGCACAATTTTGGGATTTTTTTCGTCACTTCCCTGCTCAAACAATAGGTAATCCTTGGGGTTGCACATTTTTTATATAATATATTAATTTACTTTGTCTTTTGTTTTTCCTTTATATAACATCGTAAGATTCATTCTTCGTTTCATCTTCGACTTCATTTGTATTTTCGGGTAGTTTACACTTCTTATCCTATACAATACTAAATTAAAACATCTTTTTTTGTCACGTGTCATCTTTTAGTTAAAAGTTTTCCCTCTAAAAAATTTGTCAAATTAGTTTTTGTCATCTCATTAAATGATGCTCCTTATTTACAATCATTTTAGTAAGTTTCTATACATATTTTTTATTAGGCCATTTTTTCAAAAGACTATAACTCAATTACTAACATATTATAACTCAGTTATCATCATTATTAACCTATAAATCATAAATGTTCGTTTTCAAAACAATGTATTCAATATCGGAAAATAGAACATTTTAATAATGTAATTATATATATATAAAAGATCCACGATGAATGTTTATTTGCTCTTTTTTTAGTTAACATGTTTATATGTTGCAACTTATTACTTTTAAAAAAAAATATGTTAAATGATATATATATATATTTGTAGCATTCTATAGTAATGAGTTATAATTGATCCCATCTAGACCTGTCAAAACACAATCCGACCCGGACTTATGAACAACGTCTTTCATTTTAGAATTTTAAAATTATCGCAAAAGTATCTAATCATGATTTTTTTTAATTTAAAAAAGAAAAAATTAACAAATCCGAAATTGACCCGAAACTCGGTCAAACCCGGGTTCAAGTCAACCCGGATATACCCGAAATCCGTTTTACCCGAGACCCGAAGTGACCCAACCCGAACCCAACCCGGATGACCCATTTGACATGTCTAATCCCATCACATGTGTCATATATAACCACTTATTTATTATTTTTGTAATATTTTTTATAACAATTTTGAAAATAGAATGATCTATTTTTTTGTTATAAATAAATTAATTATGTATTTATATAATTATTAATAATAATAATTTTTTATTTATTTTTGACAAGGTTCATTGTATCCCACAGTTTAAAATAAATAAATTATATCATAATATGATGAATATTTGTTATTTCATTTGTTTTTTTGTCTTGCAAATCAGGTACATCTTTGCAAGCTTAATTGAATTAAATTTTATGTTTTGATCAACTTTAAAATATAAAAGTAAGTTTCAAATCAGGACTATTTTTTACAATATTTCAATCATTTTTAATTCATTATATATTATTTTCTAAATTTTTGACGCGCTTTATTTGGTCCAATTTGCTGCATTTGTCAATAAAGATGTAATCAATATTAAAAGTTTAGTTTTTATAATATTTTATATATAGGTTAAAAAAACATTATATATATATAATTAATTTTAATCTTTGAATGAATATTGTGGTAGTTTTTTTTTTGTATAAGAACCACTTACAGATTTTAGTCTTTAAATTGTCAAATTAAAAAATAAGTTACAAGGTTTTTCCAGCTAAGATGATTTTCGAAGGGGTAAACCATGAGATATAACGGGTCATGCAGGCATGCATGCATGATACTTATGAGCTAAGTCATATATTCAATCGCTCAAAGGGAGTCACGTGTCATACATTGTCCTTGAATGTCAGGAGAAAATGTTATCAAATGACATAAACCTATGAAAAAAATCATAAAATTCAGTTTTGATGCATCAATTAATAAATACAAAGGGTGTGGTATTGAAATTAATGCTCTAAATGAGCAGGGTCAAGAGTTGATTAGTGATGACGGTTGTGAGAGTTATTCAAATGAATTCAATCGCACCTTGGATGTGGTACAAGCAAAAGCAATCCTTTATCTTTTTTTCAATTGGTTTTAGACGATGGTTTGCCACATATATTTGTGGGTTTTGATTGTCAAATTGTTGAATTCTTTACCTGGAGATTAAAAATCCGTTTGAGGAATGTGTTGAGTATTATTTTGAAGAAGGTGGTGTCTGAGGTTAGAGATTTTTTAGATTGCATGATTGATCTTATGTTAGGAGGGCAGACAATTCAATCGCATGCTTATTTTCACACTCGAACTAGATTTGTTTCTACTTTTTAAACATTTTTATAGTTCTTCTTTATCTATTTGTTCTGATTTTCATAGAAAATTATTATTGTTAACTAATGAGGGAGTTTTAATTTGATTTCAATAATAATTCTCTAGTATTATTTAATTTTTTTAAAACTATATAAAAATTATAATAAGATTTAGATTATTATTTATATTTGTAGTTGAATATAGTTTGTTTATTTATTTATTTAATGTTAATATTTTTTTACATTTAAATATGAAAAAATGTTATAATTTGATCCTCCATAATATTTTTACATTAAACCCGTGAATTGCACGGGGAATGGACTAGTTTATGATCTACATATATGCTTATTGTTGTGGTGATCCCTAACCTTGGAAGTTTGCACCTTTATTATTCTACTTTCTTTATTTTAAAGTTTTTGCACAGATACCCAACATCGACCACCATTCCCCTTCCATCCCTCGACATCGACCAACTCTTAGCCGACGTCGACAACAACCTCTTCACCTTTCCCGCTATCCCTGAACCCCGAAAAACACTAAACCTAGAACCGCTGACTTCTCTCCTGAGGACGAACCTGACTCCACTATCCTAGTTTAGTTGTTTTTAAAGTTTAGGAATAGCCCATCCCCTTTTCTTACTATCACATACCCTACCACCACCCGCCTCACCGGTACCAACTAGGTGCCAAGCTTTTGCTACTAATTCGTGCTTTATTTTGATTTCAAAGCTTAGGTACAAAGATGGAAGACTTTTTCAAAGGGAATCCCGCATGGGAAGAATGGTTCCAAGAATTGAGACGGCAAAATAGGCTTGCAGTGGAGGAGGCACAATTAAAGGAAATAGCCTGGTTGGAAGACGAAATCCGAAGGCTTGAGACTTCCATGATGTTTAAAGGCCCATGCCCTCCTCCCGACGAGCCAATTGACCCACTCGATCTCGACAACCAGGTATGTCCTTCCTCGAATTTCATTCCTACTTTGCTACCTATTGTTGATGAATCATATGAAGGATCCCAAGGCGAAATAGCACTAGAAGAGAAGAAGTTGGACATTGTTGCCCAGGGCATTCCAAGATCGCTTTTACCTTACAAAGTGAAGGCTATCCCCGATGATTTTGAGCAACCGATGTTCATATTCAAGTATGGGGTCCTAGCAAAGTGGCATGAAGCTCAACAGGATAAGGAGGAAATATCTCTTCCCACTCCACCGTTCCGCTGTGGTGGAGATACACAACCAAGTCAACCTATGAAACAGAAGAGGTATGATGATGAGGTATGTGTACTTCCTTTATGTCTTCCTTTATGCATGCTAGCTGGAGCCAGGGAAGATGAATGGGTGGAGCCATAGAGCGTTCACTCGGGGAGATTCAAGCTTCTTCATACGATGCCCCTGGATGACATCCCACGCTTCCCACCACCGGAGGAACCACCAGATCCTCCTATACCTCCGGCAAAGGATGAGCCAGGCTAATGCTTGAAGGGAAGTAGGTCAAGCTAAAGACTTAAAATTTAGCGCCTACGGGAGGCAACCCGTTGTTAGTTTGTTATTTCCTTTTTCATAGATAATTTTACTTTACTTTATTTTCCGTACTTCATGCAAGGTATTTCTTTTTCAGATTTGAAGTTCTGGAGGTCCACTCGATGTCGACTCATGGCAGCACTTTACAACACTTATTTTCGAGCTTCTGCGCTTAATTTTGTGAGTTTATTCCTTTACCCTTGTTTTTATACGGTGAGGACACTATAATCTTTAAGTATGGGGTGAGGGAAGGGCTTACTTTATGCATATTTGATTTAAATTGACCATATGTGTGCGTATTAAAGTTTATCTCTTGAATTGCTTATACATGGCTATTTTGGAATTCATTATCAATCTAAGTGCTTATATGTATGTTTTCCAAAGTTCATAAAAAAATCACCCCCATTAAAATTTTTTGATTAGTGTCAGGGAAGCTTTAATTGAACTCGACGATGCAAAATTGGATTCATTAGAGATATAGCATGACATTGCCTAGTAAAGGGAAGTTATAATAAAGTGCATATTTTCTTGAAAACCATAAAAGGAGGTAAAATTGGAAATTGCTTTTGACATGTTCCATGATAAGAGGATTGAGGACTTTATATTTCTATATAACGCTCATTGTTATATTCCTAGCCTTACATATGCTTATGCATCACGAAAGCCATATTAAGCGTTGTTTCAATTATTGCTCCACATGATCTAAATATTGCCCAATTTCTACCTTATTCCCTCCGGGGATTATGTTGAGAATGGAAGTTACATTATGGAGATTACTATATGGTTGTTGTGTTATTGTTGTTATTATTATTGGAGTTTGACAGGAAATTGAAAAAATATATGGAAAATTTAATGAGTGAAAGAAAATCCGATCACCTCAGAAGATAAAGGTAGATCGACCCTGCTCGCTGAGATAATAGTTCGGCGAGATGGGACACACAGGTGAGGAATCCAAAGCACTAAGTATCCGGGGCCATTCATGACACCCATGTTTGCGACTCGCTAGAAGGCAGTGCTGACGTTAGAGAGCTAAAAGCATAATATTGAAAAAAGCATTGAGCGATGAGAGAAAAGTGAGAAATCAAAAGGAAGAAGGAATGTGATATGAAAATTTGGAAATTACTCGATTTCCCCGGATCATTAGCACCACATGGCCAAAAATTGCCCACCTTTAGCCTTTTACCAATCTACTCCTTATTGAGCTTAATAAAGTCCTCTTGATTATTAATGCTTTGTCACTTATGATTTGTTTTTGCATAGCCCTCCTTTTGTGTGCGAAGTTGCTTTTTTTCACAGACACGGATTTGTGGCACTAGTACATTTTCGAGGATGGTAATTGATTGCAGGGACATATGAGAATGAATCTAAGATGTTGAGAGTTTGTTTTCTTCCCCTGTATGACAATTAAAAGTATTGCTTGAGGACAAGCAAACTTAAGTATGGGGTGTTTGTTGTGAGCCTAATTTGTCATGTTTTACACTTACTTTTATATCGATTTTTGCATGCATTTCATACATTTGAGTTAGAATTGCATAGAATCTATGTAGTTCACACTTATTTGCCAAATTATGGAGTATACACTAGTTTCTGTTTAATTTCGCAGAAATCGGACGCACTTTGGAGCTTAAAGGAAAGTCATGAAGAAGCTAAGGATGGTGCAGCTGGATAAAACGCCACTTTTCACCAATCATCATCCTAAGTCAAGTTCTGATATCTTCATGAAAGTTGTAGCCCTCGAAAAGAGCTTTCCAATGCACGCTCATATGCGTCAATCGGACGAACGAGGACTCGAGAAAATGCGTTTCCAGAACGGAGCAGAATGCTGAAAGCGCACAGAACTAGTCGACGTCGACCAAACTGGTCGACGTCGAGTAACTTTTTGGTCGACTTGCCTCCCAGAAGTCGAGAACGAGCTCCAAACCACTCGAGAGAGCACAATTATACTCGACGTCGAGTACACTCGATGAGTCCAGAACCTGCTCGAGCTCGAGTGCAACCCCGAAGGAAAAATCCTACTCGACGTCGAGGAGTTTGGTCGACGTCGAGGACAATTCAGAAGCATGTCGAGTCCGAGATCGAGTTGTGTCCAAGAAGATAGAGTTACTTCCAAGCCAAGAGATGTGGAATTCTATCCAACCACATCAAGATCTATCAAGTCAAGAAGGATTTATCCACAAATAGCTTTATTTCCTTAGGGATTTATTTGTTTTATTTTCAAATTTAATCATTAAGCTTTAGATAGATAAATTTAGATATAGATAGATATTTCCTGCCTAGAATAGCTTGGATTGGAGCCTATAAATAAAGTCCTAGGGGGATGATTTTCATTGATTCAAGCGAAGTCGTCTTAGGATGCAAGGAGGAGGAGAGAGAAGGAGGTGGAAGGAGACGAACGGTTGTAAGTTTTAGTTTATTTTATGTTAAAGTTAGTTTCTTTTATTATGTTTTGTTTCTAATTTCCTTCTTCTAGGGTTGGGGTGATCCCAACATAGATATGTGTGTTTGATTTATGAATTTATGAATTTGTATATTTTTATCATCATCTACCTATGTGCTTAATCCTTTGCAATAGTCGAGGACAATTCCTTGTTTGCAATTATGAAGCGAAAGTGAATTAGTTGTGAATTTGGATAGTAATTAGGCTTTGAATGCGAAAGTTGGTTAATCCTAATTAAGAAAAGGTTGAAACAAATTAGGTTTTTATGCGAGAGCCTCTATCACCTAAAATATTGGAATTTGCGAAAGTCGATTCTTTGATATAAAGCATGCATCTTTATGTGATTTATGATCTACACATATGTTTATTATTGTGGTGATCCCTAACCTTGGAAGTTTGCACCTTTATTATTCTACTTTCTTTATTTTAAAGTTTTTGCACAGATAACCAACATCGACCACCATTTCCCCTCCATCCCTCGACATCGACCAACTCTTAGCCGACGTTGACAACAACCTCCTCACCTTTTCCCGCTATCCCTGAACCCCGAAATACACTAAACCTAGAACCGCTGACTTCTCTCATAAGGACGAACCTGACTCCACTATCCTAGCTTAGTTGTTTTTAAAGTTTAGGAATAGCCCATCCCCTTTTCTTACTATCACATACCCTACCACCACCCGCCTTACCGGCACCAACTAGGTGCCAAGCTTTTGCTACTAATTCGTGCTTTATTTTGATTTCAAAGCTTAGGTACAAAGATGGAAGACTTTGTCGAAGGGAATCCCGCATAGGAAGAATGGTTCCAAGAATTAAGACGGCAAAATAGGCTTGCAGTGGAGGAGGCACGATTAAAGGAAATAGCCCGGTTGGAAGACGAAATCCGAAGGCTTGAGGCTTCCATGATGTTTAAAGGACCATGCCCTCCTCCAGACGAGCCAATTGACCCACTCGATCTCGACAACCAGGTATGTCCTTCCTCGAATTTCATTCCTACTTTGCTACCTATTGTTGAAGAATCATATGAAGGATCCCAAGGCGAAATGGCACTAGAAGATAAGAAGTTGGACATTGTTGCCCAGGGCATTCCAAGATCGCTTTTACCTTACAAAGTGAAGGCCATCCCCGATGATTTTGAGCAACCGATGTTCATATTCAAGTATGGGGTCCTAGCACAGTGGCATGAAGCTCCGCAGGATAAGGAGGAAATATCTCTTCCCACTCCACCGTTCCGCTGTGGTGGAGATACACAACCAAGTCAACCTATGAAACGGAAGAGGTATGATGATGAGGTATGTATACTTCCTTTATGTCTTCCTTTATGCATGCTAGCTGGAGCTAGGGAAGATGAATGGGTGGAGCCATAGAGCGTTCACTCGGGAAGATTCAAGCTTCTTCATACAATGCCCCTGGATGACATCCCACGCTTCCCACCACCGGAGGAACCACCAGATCCACCTATACCTCCGGCAAAGGATGAGCCAGGCTAATGCTTGAAGGGAAGTAGGTCTAGCTAAAGACTTAAAATTTAGCGCTTACGGGAGGCAACCCGCAGTTAGTTTGTTATTTCCTTTTTCTTAGATAATTCTACTTTATTTTGTTTTCCGTACTTCATGCAAGGTATTTCTTTTTCAGATTTGAAGTTCTGGAGGTCTACTCGATGTCGACTCATGGCAGCACTTTACAACACCTATTTTCGAGCTTCTGCGCTTAATTTTGTGAGTTTATTCCTTTACCCTTGTTTTTATATAGTGAGGACACTGTAATCTTTAAGTAAGGGGTGGGGGAAGAGCTTACTTTATGCATATTTGATTTAAATTGACCATATATGTGCATATTTAAAGTTTATCTCTTGAATTGCTTATACATGGCTATTTTGGAATTCATTATCAATCTAAGTGCTTATATGTATGTTTTCCAAAGTTCATAAAAAAATCACCCCCATTAAAATTTTTTTATTAGTGTCATGAAAGCTTTAATTGAACTCGACGATGAAAAATTGGATTCATTAGAGATGTAGCATGACATTGCCTAGTAAAGGGAAGTCATAATAAAGTGCATATTTTCTTGAAAGCCATAAAAGGAGGTAAAATTGGAAATTGCTTTTGACATGTTGCATGATAAGAGGATGGAGGACTTTATATTTCCATATAATGCTCATTTTTATATTTCTAGCCTTACATATGCTTATGCATCACAAAATCCATATTAAGCCTTATTTCAATTATTGCTCCACATGATCTAAATATTGTCCATTTTCTACCTTGTTCCCTCCGGGGATTATGTTGAGAATGGAAGTTACATTATGGAGATTACTATATGGTTGTTGTGTTGTTTTTGTTATTATTATTATTGGAGTTTGTCAGGGAATTGAAAAAATATATGGAAAATTTAATGAGTGAAAGAAAATCCGATCACCTCAGAAGATAAAGGTAGATCGACCCTGCTCGCTGAGATAATAGTTCGGCGAGATGGGACACACAAGTGAGGAGTCCAAAGCACTAAGTATCCGGGGCCATTCTGAATAGGTAAATATATAGATGTGGTGGTTAAACCATGATTACAAAAAATAAATAAAGATAAATCCACGAGATTGTGTCTCAACTCCTAATCTACCCATGTTCCTATTGCCATCACGTTAGGGTAGATGTAACCCAGTGGGTCCGGCTGACCAAGTGATATATAAGCATTCAACCACTTAGCTTTAGTTAAATGCTTATTAAATAGGAGCCAGGCCCAAACAAGAAACATATTTAACGTGATGGGTCAAGGAAGAACCCATTACAATTGGCCCACCTCAATTAGTCCTCTACTTTCCCTCATAAGTCGGCCCACCTGTTGTAATTTCTAATCCTCCGAATGCTCTATTTAACAAAAGTCCAATTTCCCCCAAAAAGTATGACAGTAAGATATCACCTTCCTGTACGCAGTTCCTCTCGACAGCAACTTCTACACTAAGAAGTATATGCACCATATGACCAGCAGCACTTGATTCCAACGCCAACATAAAAACACCCCAGCTAGACCCTACGTTCAGCACCAGATAAATGATTTCAGTCAGGCCGGAATGATTCGTTGGACGTCTCCTCAGTGTCTGATTCCGACAGGAAGAACGCAGCATCTCCTTTTCCACGGTTCGAATCCTTAATAGCGGACATTGCATTGAAAAATTCGTCCATCGTTAAGGACACCTTCATATCCCCTTGAACACAATATTTTGTGCCCCTCAAGAGATACGAACCCTTCCGGATTCCACCCTCATCCTTCCAACGCACAAGCTCCGGTGTCTTGCCTTTTTCCACTTCGAGTTTCCCACAAGCTGTAGCCGAGATTCCTGATGTCGCAGCCCAAGAGGATGCCACCATTCTAGCACAAACAAGCGCGGCTTCATGATTTGTCTCATCCTCCACCGCCTCATCCACAGCACCAGCCTCGGTTTGTACCCCTTGCGAAGCAACACAAGCAGCAGCTACAACATCCTTCTGCGTGTTCACATCCATTGTAGACACCCCCTCCTTTTGCACCTCAGCACCAGGTGCATCAGACGGAACCACAGCAGCCTCACCCGGTGCTGATGAATCCACCGAATGAGCAGCCACATCCGCACAATGTGTTCGACTCCCTTCATTTTGCTTCACTTCTGCACATTTCATTTTTTCTCCACCACTAGCCTTCAATTCCTTCTCAACCGCCCCCTCTTTAACCTCCTGGGCACTTGTTGCAGCAGCACCAACAGTGAAATGCACACCAACGTCTTCAATTGAGGGCGTCTCCAAGTCAGGCCTTAGGCAAGAGGAATCGGTGTGGCCAAAACACCTACACTTCACACAATTCCAAGGGAGCCATTCAAATATTACCTTAAGTGCACATTCCACTCCATTGTCACTAACAAGTTTCACATGTTTTCGCCATGCTTGTTCAACATTGATCTCAATAACCATCCTCGCATATGAAAGAAATTCATTCTTCGCAGTGTAATCATCGACACTGAGTGGTACACCAATACCACTACCCATGGTGCTCAACATAGCATTCGAATAAAAGAGTGGCGGCAAGTCAAGAATTCTCACCTAAACAGGTACAGATTTGAATGAGCTCCAATCCATTGGTTCTCTCGGAGTCCACTACTTCAACAGTAGGGGTGACGACCCAATCGACCAAGGTCCATGCTCAAGTACCCAACATAGGTCCTCGATTGTCACGAATCCGGGGCCATTCATGATACCCATGTTTGCGACTCGCGAGAAGGCAGTGCTGACGTTAGAGTGGTAAAAGCATAATATTGAAAAAAGCATTGAGCGGTGAGAGAAAAGTGAGAAATCAAAAGGAAGAAGGAATGTGGTATGAAAATTTGGAAATTACTCAATTTCCCCGGATCATTAGCACCACATGGCCAAAAATTGTCCACCTTTAGCCTTTTACCAACCTACTCCTTATTGAGCTTAATAAAGTCCTCTTGATTATTAATGCTTTGTCACTTATGATTTGTTTTTGCATAACCCTCCTTTTGTGTGCGAAGTTGCTTTTATTCACAGACACGGATTTGTGGCACTAGTACCTTTTTGAGGATGGTAATTGATTGCAGGGACATATGAGAATGAATCTAAGATGTTGAGAGTTTGTTTTCTTCCCCTGTATGACAATTAAAAGTATTGCTTGAGGACAAGCAAGCTTAAGTATGGGGTGTTTGTTTTGAGCCTAATTTGCCATGTTTTACATTTACTTTTATATCGATTTTTGCATGCATTTCATACATTTGGTTTTAGAATAGTACAGAATCTATGTAGTTCACACTTATTTGTCAAATTATGGAGTCTACACTAGTTTTTGTTTAATTTCGCAAAAATCGGATGCACTTTGGAGCTTAAAGGAAAGTCATGAACAAGCTAAGGATGGTGCAGCTGGATAAAACGCGACTTTTCACCAATCATCATCCTAAGTCAAGTTCTGATGTCTTCATGAAAGTTGTAGCCCTTAAAAAGATCTTTCCAAGGCTTGCTCATATGCATCAATCGGACGAACGAGGACTCGGGAAAGTGCGTTTCCAGAACGGAGCAGAATGCTGAAAGCGCACAGAACTAGTCGACGTCGACCAAACTGGTCGACGTCGAGTAACTTTTTGGTCGACTTTCCTCCCATAAGTCGAGAACGAGCACCAAACCACTCGAGAGAGCACAATTATACTCGACGTCGAGGAGTTTTGGTCGACGTCGAGTACACTCGACGAGTCCAGAACCTGCTCGAGCTCGAGTGCAACCTCGAAGGAAAAATCCTACTCGACGTCGAGGAGTTTGGTCGACGTCGAGGACAATCCAAAAGCATGTCGAGTCCGAGATCGAGTTGTGTCCAAGAAGATAGAGTTACTTGCAAGCCAAGAGATGTGGAATTCTATCCAACCACATCAAGATCTATCAGGTCAAGAAGGATTTATCCACAAATAGCTTTATTTCCTTAGGGATTTATTTGTTTTATTTCCAAATTTAATCATTAAGCTTTAGATAGATAAATTTAGATATAGATAGATAGTTCCTTCCTAAAATAGCTTGGATTGGAGCCTATAAATAAAGCCCTAGGGGGCTAATTTTCATTGATTCAAGCGAAGTCGTCTTAGGACGCAAGGAGGAGGAGAGAGAAGGAGGTGGAAGGAGACGAACGGTTGTAAGTTTTAGTTTATTTTATGTTAAAGATAGTTTCTTTTATTATGTTTTATTTCTAATTTTCTTCTTCTATGGTGGGGGTGATCCCAACATAGATATGTGTGCCAAAAGTCTTCCTGTAGGCTCATCGCAAGAGATAACATTAAATTTTGAATAAATAGCTTTTATTTCCATTATCTCTTCCGTGTCAGGATTGAAAAAGTATTCAATAATCTCATCTCCAATGGTGAAGGTGAGAAGTCCCCTTTTTACTCCAATGTTGGCATCTGCTGTTGCTAGGAATGGTCGCCCTAGGATGATGGGGCAAGTTGGGTCCTCTGCCATTTTTACTACAAGAAAATCCGTAGGGACAAAGAATTTACCAACTTTAACAGGAACATTATCAACAATACATGTGGGGATTACCACCGTGTTGTTTGCCATGTAAAGCTTGGCATCCACAGGTTCCAGGGCGCCTATCTTTACCTTTGACCAGATGGATAGGGGCATGATGCTGACGCTTGCTCCTAAGTCACACAGTGCCTTAAAACGATGTCGACCAAGTCCAACAGTGATAGCAAACTTACCTGGGTCAGGTCGCTTCTCAGGGAAATCCATCTTCTTGCATTCTTTAGCAATCTCAGTCATTGATCGCTTGTTACTAAGAATCTCCTTGAGGAACTTGACATAGGCAGGCATCTCATGAAGTGCTTCTGTAAAAGGAATAGTAACATTTAGACTCTGAAGCAATTTCACAAAATGCTTAAACTTACCATCAGTTGGATCTTTCAGGTTCTAAGAAGGGAACGGGAGCGTCTTCTTAGTTTTCTGAGCCAAAACTGCTTTCGGAGGTGATGAAGACTCCTCGACATCGACAAAATTCTTCTCGACGTCGACTTGATTTTCCTCGATATCGACCACTGTAGTCGACTTCGAGTTGGAGTGATGTGTAGACGAGTCTTGGCCAGGCTGCTTCTCGACGTCGAGTTGACTTTGGTCGATATTGACCAAATTTTGGTCGACATCGAGTTGTTGTTGCTCATTGTCGAGGACGGTGTTGATCTTTTCTTCTTCGTTCTCTGGCTCGTGCAATTTGTGACCGCTCCGTAGCTTTACAGCAACGACATGTCCGTGCTGCCTTGGGAGCTGCCCGGTTGGTCGTGGAATCTGTGTTGCGAATTGACCTATCTGGGTCTCTATGTTTCTCTTCCAGATATCCAGCTCTCCAAATTATGTATTCATGTTCTGGAGCTGATTGTTGATGGTCCCTTGATTCCGGCGCATCTCATCAAGGATCATCTGTAGATCATCCTTTCGCTGGTCCCTTTCCAGATGTCCTGGAGCTCTGTATGGCTAGGGGTTCCTAGGAGCACCTTGGTTCTGTTGTGGTTGACAGAACCTTTGGTCCCCCATATAGCGATTGGGACCCCCTGCGTAAGCTACTTCCTCGTGAGTTTCTGCCATCTTCACTTGCTCTGTATGTGGGCACTCTGTAGTGGTGTGCCGATTTGAGCCGCATTCGATGCAAGGTTGGTTGACAGAGAGGTACTTGACTTGCTTGAGTAGCTTGCGATTTTGATCCTTGTAATACTGCTCCCTGACATCTGGGTCAATCTCCTTAGAAGATTCATAGAGGGGCATGGATGGGGCTGGCCTGGCGTAGGCATTCTGGTCATAGTTTGTCAGAGCCCCATACTTATTGTCGTAGTTGGTGAGCTTGTCAAGAGTAACCCATGCATCAGCTAGTGGCATCGTCAGATACTCATAATGAGTATACTGGTTGATCCTATCTTTAGCGGCCAGGTCAAGAGAATTGAAGAAGATCTCCTGAACAACATAAGGTGGTTGTCCATGTGTAGGGCAGGATCGCAGTAGATCCTTATATCATTCCCATGCTTTTGCTATCGGCTCCCCAGGCTTCTGTTTGAAAGCTGTAATCTTTTGGCGGAGGAGCGCTGTCTTGGCAGGAGGAAAGAATTTATTGAGAAATTCCTGCCTTACTTCAGCCCATGTTGTAAGGGATCGTGGCAGGAGACCTTCAAGCCACTTCAATGATGGACCAGCCAGAGACCAACGAAAAGCCTTCATCATGACATATTCCAATGTGGTACCTTCAGCAAGAGTATGGCACATATCAGAAAAATTGGCAATATGTTCAAGAGGACATTCATTAAACCTTCCATAAAAGGCATTATTTTTAATCTCAATCAGGAATGAAGTGCGAATTTCAAAATTATTGTTAGGGATTAGAATGGCCGATTCAGGCACGACGAGAGTCGAGTGCATGTAATCCTCTGCAGTGGTAGGGTATTGGGCAAGCTCAGCTTCTGCTTGCCTCCTTCGCTCTATTTCCTGCGCAGTGCGTGCTCTCTCAGTGATGAGAGCAGTATCTTTGGCTTCTAATTCAGTCCTAAGCCTCTATATCAGTTGTTCCTGTGTTTCTGCGGCCGCCATGGCTCTTTTCAATTTAGCGTGGACGTGTATAAGGCGTTCCGGGTCGTCTAAGGCGTCAAACTCAGGTTGTTGACTAGAACGGCGCATACACCTGCAAAATCAAAACTTAAAGAAAAAGTGAGATCTAACTACCTAAATCGCGAATGATTGCTTCCCCGGCAACGGCACCAATTTGTTGTAGGAGGAAATCGAGATTGCAAATAAAATACGAATAAAGTAAAGCAAACCGATTGGATCCCAACAAATAATGTTCAAGACTCCCTCCTGATGTAGCAAAAGGAAGTCAGGTTCGATCATCGAGGAAGCTGGTCAGCGGATCCTAGGCAGCGGAGGAATATAACGGGCAGAACTCGACTTCAGGGTGCGCGACCTCGACTAGGGTTTAGTCGACAGAGGCCAGGCAAGTCGAAACGGAGCAAGCGGCAGCTACTGGAATTGGTCGATTTCGAGGAAGTAACTCGATGACGAGCAGATTGGTCGAAATCGAGGAACTTTGTTCGAGATTGAGTTGCCTGCAGAAACAAAAGCTACGGCGATCTTGCTTGATCGAATGTGAGAAGTCGGCGTCGACCAGTTTGGTTAAAATCGAGCAGTGACAGAAAGTAAAAACGGATGCAAACTTTAAATCTAAACCGATGGATGAAAGAGAACTTCCAAGATGGGGGTTTGCAACAACGATTACCATGAAAGCGGATTATAAATCATAAAAAGTGGTGACTTTATCGATAAAGGAGAAGGCTTTCACCCAATCCGACAAGTAGGAATATAGATCTTGCGATAAATAACCCTAATTGTATCTATTCCTTTTCATAATTAGAATTTATAATCTTCCGAATAGGAATCCTAATCACTACCCAAGTTTCACAACATGAGTTCTTCAATTTCTCAATCAAAGATTAAGCGCATGGAATAGAATAAGATAACGATAAAATACCTCCTTTTGCAATCGCTAATCCACCAGCATGGCTCTCGTTGGGCTCACCCCAACCCTAGAAGTAGGTGGACTACTTGCGCCTCATCATAGCAATTGACATCATTGATGTGAAATAAACTTGAATAAACTATATTCAAAGTCTTTACAATCCCGGCACTCAAACTTTCGTAGAATGCCAAAACCCTAAAACCTTTGAACTCCTAAACTCTATGTGGAACTACTTCTTTGAAATTGAATGAATAGAAAATCAGCCTCATGAGCTTTATTTATAGGGCTTAATCCTTGCTAATCAAGGAAAGCAATCTATATCTACTTCTAAAGATAAAAATTAAATAAAGATAAAGCATAAATCTTAAAAGGAAATATCTAAATATCTCTTGACATTAATGAATAATCTTCTCTCCTTGGATAAATCTTGATAGACTTGATAGATTCGAACTTCCTTCACGCCCAAACAATCAACTCGATTTCGGATAGGCCCAACAGTCTCGCGGCCCAGGAATATTTTTGGTCGATTTCGACCAACTTGGTCGATATCGAGGAGTTTTGTCGGTTTCGACTTTCCTTGGCTTTCTCGAGCAGCTTCTCCTCGGATCCTCGAACTCGGGTAACTGCTGGGTTTGGTCGATATCGAGCAAACAAGTCGATATCGAGGAAAGTCTGGCTTGAGTTGTCTTCTTCTTCTCAGCTTCTCGATATGGCTTTCCTCGACCAAGCTCTGCTCACATTTCTTGGTTGATATTGAGGAAGTTTCCTCGAAATCGAGTAACTCTTGGCTTCCGTCTTCTCTTCTTGGTTTCGTCCCGGAATGGCTCCAAATTCTGCAATATTAAACCAAAACTTATGTAGACCTCTATTTCTTGCAAATAAGCATATATTACATAAATTCAACATATTCGCAGCCCTAAATATGCAAAGTATATAGAATAAGGAGCTAAAATGTGCATAAAAACATGGCTATTTTAGTGGACATCACTTTATCCCACCACCTGCTGACCGTATCATCGTGTATCCCCCTAACGCTGAGGAATTGATCAGAAAGCTTGAGGTAACAAAAAAGAATCCTAAATTTGTTTGAACTAATCAACAAGGATCTTTCCTAATCTGATTGTAAATCCATCTTGTTTTTCTTAAACTGACCAAGAATACGTGCCCGAGTAATGATAAGATGTCTTCCAAATTGGTGTGGGAAGAGATTGAGATGCCGAAGGTCCTTTTTTATGCACATAGCACAGGAGTGAGATGTGTGTTTAATTATAAATATGTGTCTGAACATATATCCTAGGGCGTTGAAGAAATGCTGCTTGTGTGGAGATTTTTTTTTTTTAAAGTTTACTTAGGGCAGTAGAAAGGCAATTAAAGAAGTTGGGATATGATTGACTGATGGCGATGCACATAGTACACATTTCAGGACTTGGAAAAAATGCTTGATCTTGAGAGAGGGATAGGAGAGTGATTTATCCATGTCTTTTTTTCTTGTGTGTAAAAAATGGTTGCTCAGGAAATCTGAGATCAATCGAAATGACCACTTTGTCACTTGATTATGTTCAATTCAATGAGTTCTCTCAAATAAAGATTTAGTCTTTTTCTCACTTTGGTTAATGAATTGTATCCTCTATTCACTTTGGCTCCTGCAAATTAACCTATCAAGGTACAGAGGCACATGAACACTTAAGAAAATCAATGCAGTTGGCTCTATAGGTCAAATAAGGATAGCTTCTTAAGAAAATCAATGAAGTTGGCTCCATAGGTCAACTAAGGATAGCTTTTGGCCATTTTAAAATTGCACATTTAGTCAAAATTGATTATGTTCAATTCAATGAGTTCTAAAATTGCACATTCAAACTAAAAGTACACTCTTTTTTTTCCCGTGTCAGCACTTTTTGAATTTTTATATTAGTGTGAAAATATAAGTTTATGTTGAGCAAATATTATATTGTGTTGTGGAAATAAGACCATGTTGTGCAATTATAGTCTATTGATGAGCGAAAATAAGACCATGTTGTGCAATACTCTATCAAGCAGCTATAAAGATAAGATCATGTTGAGCAAAAATAAGATCATGTTGAACACAATTTCACAAGTCTCAATTATTGTGCAAATATAATCTATTGTTGAGCAAAAATAAGATCATGTTGAGCAAATTTCTACAAATATCCCATGTTGTGCAATTATAGAGTATTGATGAGCAAAAATAAGACCATGTTGTGCGATAATCTATTGAGCAACTATAAAATAATATTGAGGAAAAAAATAAGATCATGTTGAGCACAATTTCACAAGTCTCGATTATTGTGCAAATATAATTTATTGTTGAGCAAAAATAAGATCAGGTTGAGCAACATTCAAACTAAAATTGCATTTTTTTTCCTGTGTCAGCACTTTTTGAAATTTTATATTGGTGTGCAAATATAAGTTTACGTTGTGCAAATATAATATTGTGTTGTGCATATAAGTTTATGTTATGCAAATATTAGTTTATAAAATTGCACTTTTCAGATTTATATTAGAGTTATAAAATCGCACTTTTTGAGTTTTATTTCTTTTTTCCATCACGTCACAAATTTGAAAATTTGAACAGTTGTATTTTACAATTGCACAACTGTATTTTATAAATTGCACAACTGCACTTTTAAGTTTTATTTGTTGTGCAAATATAATATTTTTTCCGCTTTTTTTTCGTTTCAATACTTTTTGTTGTGCAAATATAACTTTATGTTGTGCACATATAATAATTTGTTATGCAAATATAAGAGTATGTTATGCAAAAATAACCGTAAGTTGTGCAAATATGACCCAAGTCCAGTTTTTTTTAATTTTTTTTAAAACATTTTGTCATGCAAATATAAGAGTACGTTGTGAAAATTTAACAGTAAGTTGTGAAAATATGATCCGGGTCTAATTTTTTTTATTTTTTGTCGTGCAAATATAAGAGTACGTTGTGCAAATTTAACCGTAAGTTGTGCAATTGTAAAACACAGTTGTGCAATTGTAAAACACAGTTGTGCAACTCTAAACTATAGTTGTGCAACTCTAAACTACAGTTGTACAATTGTAAAATTATGACGTCATGAATGATATTAAAGATGACAAGATGAATAATTACAATCATGCTGACAACAATTCACCATGATTTCCAAATCAACTGAATACTGCATTTAAACCTAATTTGTTCATAATCAAACACTGTAAAAATTATGTTCTGTTAGTGAGAATTAGTCACAGTGCTTCAACCAAAATACTGATAACCATGTTGCTAGTGGTGTGTTCATGGTAAACAGTTATGGTCTGTTGGCTCACATCGAGCAATGATGATCGCAAGAAGTTGAAGACTATCACAAAATCAAGAATTGAAATCAAACAGAACATGTCTTTTTGCATATATGTATAAGCCACTACTGGTGTTGGATTACATCAACAAGTTGCACATAATACAACAAGATCAAGTAGCCAATTTGACCTTACTACTATATTTGGCTTTAAGAAAAAAAAGGCAGACAATAAAACAAGACCAAGTTCAACTTGGTAGCCGCACTTGGTAGCCTTACTTTCTGAACTAAACACCCTTTGGTCTCATCTTTTGATCCAACAGTGGAGGTAAGATCTTCTGTTCCGAACAATCACCAGAAGGAGAGGTTAGTCATGATGATGTTTAGGATTAATAACACTGATTTTGAACTAGTTTAGAAGTTCATGTAGCTTACTTTTCTCTATAGCAACACCATTAGCCTTCAGAATCTCAGCAATTTTCACCACAGTGGGGATTGCTGCACAATAATGGAACAAGTTTAAGCAATCTAATCGTCATCTCAAAAACAAGAAGTTTCCAAATATCATTGTACTGCTTGAAGGGACCAGTAGTGGATGAGTTAGATGAGTTAGATCAGACCTAACCTTGTTGTGTTACGTGCATTAAACAGAACGGAAAGGACCAGAGGTACATCAAACAGAACTTTCTGCATCAAGCAGTACACAATGGATGAGTTGGATCACTAACTAATATTTAAAACAAATTTCAGAGCAAATTAACCCACAAAAGCTGAACAGGGATCAGTCCTTCATGAATCATGTAACTGTTTGTTTTGATATGTAATTGGAGATCTGATTGAATTAATATATATAGTGGACAATTCACCAATTTGTCCAAAAAAAGTGTATGTTTGACAAATTTTTTCATTTTTTTTGGAGGAAGGTTAGTAGGTTCATTACTAGCAATAAATCTTGGAATCTCCCTCTCTTACATTCTGATCTGTCAGGTCTATTACCCACGCATATTATCACACATATCAGTACACTACCTCTTACTATTACCAATCTTTCGGACCGACTGTAATTGGGCCCGGACCCTTCAGGTTAGTTTACTACCAAGTCCGCGGTATCTTTGGTCCCTAATGGTGCTCAATACCCAATTCCAGTGCCAGTGGATTTTGAATTTAAACATTCCGCCTAAGTTAAAGCACTTCCTATGGAAAATTGCTACCGACTCTCTACCATCCAAAGGTCGCATATTAGTGTCCCTATGCATTGTGTTTTATGTGACTGCACGTATGAGTCGACTCAGCATCTACTATTTGACTACCCGATGACCAAGCGGGTTCTCAGGACTATCAACTGTACAATACCGAATGGGTGCCTAACCAATTTTGATGACCATCGCCACACTCAAGTTTTACAGTACCTCTTCTCTGCAACTAACAAATCAACCCTGGCTGACCTTTTTTTTTTATTGATGGTGGGCTATTTGGTTCTACCGGAATAAACTGGTCTTTGGTTCTGCCACTACAGTTACATTACCTCATATTCAAATTCAATTGCTTTCTACCAAACAAAGTTGGGCCAAGGCTTCTCACCTCGATCTCGCTTCTGACACCTTTCTCCCTACTAGGGCCCACCCTGCAATCACCATCGGCTCGAGTAAATGCCGAGTATAAAACCATGATATAAAACACCATTGGCATAGGCCACCACCATTGGCTTTGAAACTTAACTTTGACGGCTCGTATCGGCAATCTGGCGACTGCTCTTACGGATTCATTATTAGAGACTCGGATGCTTATGTGATTTCGGCTGGCTCTGGCCGTTGTAACACCACTTCTGCCCTCTACGCTGAGGAACTTGCGCTTCAGAATGGGGTTCTTTGGACAAAGGAGTTGGGTATCGCTAACTTGCTTATCGAGGGTGACAACCTGATTGTGGTTAACTCCCTTTTGGGAGATTATCGCTGCCCTTGGAGTATTGAACTACTGCAATCAGACACTAGGTCTCTTTTTATGTTTTTTAATTCTATTTTTATTCGTCATATTTTCAGGAAGTCAAATGTTATGGCTGATCGGGTCGCGCACCTGGCGTACGACATCCCTGCCAACGAGGATTTGCTGGCTGATCACGAAGTTCGCGTTCTCGTCCGAAAGGACGTTCTAGGATATAGTTATTTTCGAAAACGATAGCTGTATCCTAATTCATTTCCTTGTATTAAAAAAAAAGAAGGTAAAACCCACCAATGCCACCATGGTTTACCTTTTCGTATGGTGAGCAAAACCCACGTTGCTCATGCTCTAGTTTATTGAAACGACTCAAACGAGTATAGGGGTTTTCCTTGGGGTTCCGTCCGCTTCGCATAGAGAAACTCAAACGACGTGCTGGCTTCTCCGGGAAGCTTCACTGTTTGCTCTCTTTCTTTTGGAGGTGACGGTATTTAACCACTGAAGAACATCGTCCGATTCAAATTCGAAGCTTACCCCCTGAAAATGGCTCGCAATAAGGTATTATTTCATGCGTATTTTACTAGCTTCTCATCGTTTTTCGTTCCTTCGTTTTGAAATTCCGTTGTTTCATCTTCTTGAGTTAAGTTTCTTCGATGACCTAGTTCATTTCTTTGATGCCAATTTTGTTCTTGTATTGCTCATTCATTTCTTTTCGTTTAAATTGTTTACCAGAGCTACGCTTTCATTCAAATTTGCTTAATTAAAGTTGGAATCACTATTTGTGGCGAATTTGGGATTTAGGGCATGCTAGTATTGTTGCTTCGTTCATTTTGGGGTTTGATACATGCCTTAGATATTCAATGATATATAGGGGGTCTGTTCAATTGTTAAATCACTAAATATCATGTGATATTTTGCCTACAGGAAGCACTGGTTTTGTTGATCGATGTTGGTCCTACAATGCACAAGATTCTGCCTGAGGTTGAGAAAGTTTGTGCATTGCTTATGGAGAAAAAGGTTTTTTTGTTCATGTCACTTTATCTCTCTCCTTGGTTGGACATAGTTTGAAACAAAATCTCTGTCTGCTTGCGATTCAGATATGAAACCATATTTGTGTCTGCCCTCTTATTGCTTTCAGTTTTCATGTGTACTAGTTTCATTATTGATATGTAAATAATATATTTATATAAAAGGTTAGCCACGATGATTAGAGCTGACAGTTCCTTACTTTTTTTGCAGATTATCTATAGCAAATATGATGAAGTGGCTGTTGTCCTGTTTGGTACGGAAGGTATTTTTTGTGGTCACTTGTTAAGTTTTATAATAATTCATATGATTGTAGTTCTTAGGAGAAGTGTCAGTGTCTGAACTATCACCCTAAGCCACTATATCTGGTGATGGAAAGGAAAGCGATTGATCTATTTGGCACCTTGTGACATGTTCTTCAGATATCTAGCAATTTTTTGGGTCTCAAATTTCAGGAACATTTTAATAATAAGAATTCTTATCTGTCCATATTCAGTACTTTAATTGCAGAAGAATAGTTAATGAGGATTATTTATATTATAATGATCATGTGAATAAGCTCCTCTTTGTGTTAGGTTCAGCATATCATTGATTGCTAGATGGTGTTTTCCTGTAGACAGCTTACTTTTCTTTCCTTACTATGATGTGCATGAAATTTGATTCTTCAGAGACGGATAATGACTTGACAAAAGAGGTGGGTGGATACGAGCATGTGGTGATTCTGCAGAGATTCAAAGTAATTGATGGAGAGCTTGTTGATGATGTACAGCAACTTCCTCGAGGGACTACTGCTGGTGATTGTATCCTATGCTATAGCATTTTTCTGGACCTTTCTGAGAAGTTATGCATCTTTAGGCGTTGAAAGTGGATCCGTGTATCATAATCTAGAACTAATTAGCATATTTATATGATTGTTTGCAGAAGCAATTGTTTCTATATGTTTCTCATCTCTGCTTTTACTTGCATGCTATAAAGCATACACCATCTAAAAGGAACATCAGGGGTTTAGTTTGCTAAAGGTTACATATTAAGATATAGGAGGTTTTAGGCACGGTATCCACAACATAGTTTATTATAATGCTACATAGTTTATTAATTATAATGCTACATAGTTTATTATAATGCTACAAATGTTGCATATAGCTTCATATATCACCGTGGTTACATAAAAGTGATGATGATATTCGCTTATCCTCACATAAGATTAATTTGGTATAACATGCTGCTCATTTATTGTAAACCTCTGCCAGATAGAATTTTATACTGATTTTTTAAGGTCTATTGCAATAACAACCTCGGCAAGTACTCTTGAATATAAGCATTATTTCACCATTTCAGTTTCTTGACTTTCGTTATAGTTCTCGATGCCATCGTTGTTGGCATGGATTTGTTGATCAAGAAGTTTGCGGAAACCAACAAGGGGAAGAAACGTATCTGTTTGATCACTGATTTACTTTCTCCTATAAAAGAACCCTTTGAAGGTACAAAGGGTGATCAAGTCTCTGCCATTGCCTATCAAATGAATAAGCAAGAAATGAAATTGGAATGTATTGTTGTGAGAGGGGACCTTAGCACTGTTGTGAAGAAGAATGCTAGGGATGAAAATGAAGAACTACTGACTCTCTTCACAAAGAAATGTCGCGCAAAGGCAGTTTATGTTGAGAGTCCAGCTTCAATGCTGGGAGCTATCAAGACCCGGAACATAATGCCTGTTACACTGTTTAGGGGTGATCTCGAAATCAGCTCCAGGTTGAAGATCAAGGTGAGTGATTTATTTCCAACGGTGCATCCTTTATATCAATTATCAAGAATGAAGAAAGGGGTGCATCATTATTTGTGTGATGTTGTAGGTTTGGGTGTACAAGAAAACTTCAAAGGAGAGGTTTCCTGTCTTAAAGAAGTATTCAGATCAAGCACCCCCAAGTGATAAGTTTGCCACTCATGAAGTTAAGGTAGACTTCGAGTACAGGAGTGTTCTAGACCCTGAAAGAGTTATTCCTCCGGAGCAAAGGATAAAAGGCTTTCGCTATGGACCACAAGTAATCCCTATTTCAGCCGCTGAATTGGAAGCTGTAAAATTCCAGCCAGAAAAGGGGGTGAAGCTCTTAGGATTTACTGATGCTTCAAACATAGTGCGGTAATTTTGTTTGGATTTATGAATGCGTTAAGCTTATCTGAGTGCAATATATAAATGAGACATTTGATTGACTGATTTCTCATCTTTTTTTCTCTTCTGAAGTCACTATTACATGAAAGATGTCAATGTATTTATTGCCGAGCCAGGCAATAGAAATGCAGGTGTAGCAGTTTCTGCTTTTGCAAGAGCTATGAAGGAAATGAATAAGGTTGCCATTGTGCGATGTGTTTTTAGACAAGGACAGTCAAATGTTGTTATTGGGCTCTTGACACCAAATGTGTCTGAGAATGAGAATATCGTAAGTTCAACTTTCTCATTTCTTGTTTCCTTGTGCGTTTGTTATCGCTGCTCTCATTGTACAGCTCTTAGCCTATTATCCTGTGTTTTCATTCTCATCATTGGCTCGTGGGTTCTCTATGGGCAGCCTGATTCATTCTATTTCAATGTGCTTCCCTTTGCTGAAGATGTTCGAGAATTTCAGTTTCATTCCTTTGGAAACTTACCCTCAACTCTCCAGCCAACTGAGGAGCAGCTGGACGCTACAGAAAACCTCGTAAAAGCACTTGACCTTGCACCACCAGGCAAGGAAGAGGCGCTACAGCCTGAACTTACACCAAACCCTGTTCTTCAGGTACTTATTTTGCACGCCCTGATACATGATGCTTGTTGTAGAACAGAAGATGTAGTGCTTTTGGACCATTTATAAATGTAAGCAGAAACATTTGGTTCTCTCTTGAATTATGAAGATGTGGATTTGTTTTGCACATGTTGATATATTGGGTTGTTGTTGTTGCTAAGCAGGGCTTTTGTATTCTTTAATTTTCCAGCATTTCTACCATTTTCTGGATTTAAAATCAAAGGACCCTGGTGCAGCTGTACCTCCACTTGATGATACCTTAAAGAGTATAACTGAACCGAACCCTGAGCTCCTTTCTGAGAACAAGTCTGTGATTGATAAATTCCACAAGTGCTTTGAACTTAAGGAGAATCCCAAGGTACTGCTTCTGTTGCTTGACCTCTGAAGATGAATTATTTTATTGTTTGGTTGATCTTTCTTAATATGAATCATCACCGAGTTCCCTACATATTCTGTGACAGATGAAGAAGTCGCGTAAACGGCTGAGAGAAAAGCCATCAGGGTCTGATGAAGAGAGAGATGAACGGGAAGGTGCTGTTGATGTCAAGCCATCCAAGATTGGGGATTTGACAACCATTCAAGATTTTGAAGCCATGTTATCATGTAGGGACGGAGCAGATTGGGTTAATAAAGCCATCCGGGAAATGAGGAACAAAATTCATGACCTGCTGGAAGATTCTTGTCAGGGCGACAACTATAATAAAGCGCTGGAGTGTTTTCTTGCCCTTCGCAAGGGTTGTGTTGTTGAACAGGTTTGACTTCCATCTTGCTAGATAATTATTAATTACCGATGCATTTCTACTTGCTATGAAAAGTTTTTCTGACTTTTAATTTGCTCTTGGATGGTCGTACTCGGAAATACATTTCCATCTAAATCATGATCATCTCTGTGGCTGTCATAAAGTTTGCCTTTTTGATGATGACTGCTAGTCATAAGTTACTTCTCCTGTGTAGGAACCTAAACAGTTCAATGAGTTTCTTCGGTATATAAGCAATTTCTGTAGGGAACATGGCCTTGGTGATTTCTGTGAATTACTCATGTCAAAGGAGGTAACACCAATTGCAAAGGAAGAAGCCGAAGACAGGTTGTCCATCTACATGGCACTGCCTCATTGATTATTATTTATTACTACACTGTTGATTCCTCTACATTCTGTGTCGAATCATTGTTCACATGCTCTTTGGTTTTTATTTTAACAGTGACATGTCAGTCGATGATGCTAGAGCCTTTATGCTTACCATGGACCCAAAGCACGAACCAAAACATGAACCGTGGCCTTGACTTCCGTATGCCACACACTGTTGGAGCTTAGGAACTGTTATATAGTTTTGGAAAGTGACTAGAAAAATGTAGTATGACGGGAAGCCAATTTAAACATGAAGCCTCTGGCACTTGTTTTGGTCTGAGGGTTTTGAAGGTTCATATATTGTGTATTACTGGTTGGCGGAAGGTTTGTCTTTGAATATGTGATTGATGGGTTATTGTTAATCCTTGTTCCCATCTCCGGCTTGATCTATGGAGTGTGAAGCTCGGCTAGTTTGCTTGGTATTTTTGTTTGCCATAACTTCAAGGGTATTGTAGGCTTTATCTATGTTCTTGAGAAAATGATAAACTCATTTTTGAACTTCAATCCGTTGCCAAACTAGGTACCAGATTGAATGGAAAATCTCTCTCTTTTTTTTTTCTTGACGCAAGATAAAATTTAGGAGGGGCCGCCCGTAGACGAATTTCTTCCTAGCGCATCCTTGCGGATGAGAACAAGCAATTTTGGATCCTCTTCCAAACCTTCGTCGGCAGGGCTACTTTAGGAAAGACGAGCAATACAATCCGCAACAACATTAGATTCCCTGCAAATATGACGAATATCAACATTAGAAAAAAGAGGAAAGGTCTAACAAAATATTTGATTGTAAAAGCTCGGTGTTCCAAGGACACTTCCAGTCATCTAGGAGAGCCTTTACCACCACAAGGTTGTCCCCTTCGATCAATAAATTCCTATTATGAAGTTCTTTGACCTTAAAATACCCATTTTAAGGGCAAAGGTCTTTGTATAGACAACCGACGTGCTAGTGCACAAATCGTTGTCCGAAGAAATCAAGGACCCCAAAGAGTTATGGATAGCAAAACCATAGGCCGCTCGACCATCCGAACGAACGAATCCATTAAAATTGAGTTTGACGCAGCCAGTGGGAGGTTTAACCCAAAAATTGGATCTGGTTCAGTTTTTATTAGATCGAAACACCAGATTATGTGAAGGTTGAGTATGACTAGCAGAATGAGAAGACGAAAAAGATTCGGAAGAATCCAGACGCATAGCTTCCGCCCATGACTGTTTTGAAGTTTTCGCACATACCGAGTTTACATGGTTGAAGGATAATTGATTTATGAAAAACCAAATAGTCCACCAACTAGTGGCTAGATCAGCCATTTTTGACTTACCGATAGCCGACCTAATGTCATTTTGGGGCAAGATGGGCTCATCTACAAGATTGTTGATAAGGTGCTCCGATTTGGGCGAATTTGGTCCGGTCACATCCTCTCCTTTCCGTTCCCCTGCTGTCCGAATCCATGCTCTCGACAGGGGTCGAAAATCAAATTTTGGGGTTTTGATGTCCATATGGGTTCTTCTTGTTTGCATCAATCCCCTGTCCAAATTGAGCAGCAGATCGAAACTCTTCTCTCAACTCGGTGGCTCTCGGACTTCTTACACATCTTCGACACATCACCATCGACAAAGCCCTCGACTCTTCTCGAGTTCGATTTGTACATCAACCCCACAGATTTGAGTCCACTTTGTCGGACTCCCGGATCTTGCCGGTGTTCGGCTACTCTTGGATATCGCGGTCCCGTCCGGCCCGCTGCAAACATTCTGGCTTGGTCTTTGCACCGTAGCCAACCCCGATCGTTTACTCCCCTCCTCTCGGTTTGGCTGGAGGCGGCATGAGTATTGGCTCGCCCTTGCTTTGTTGAAGGGATGACATTATCCGGCTTTTCCTTGGGCCCCTGTGGCCTGATGGATGGGTCTAATCTTGTGTTTTGGGCCCAAAGCAAGCTCGAAAAGGTATATATATATATATATATATATATATATATATATATATATATATATATATATATATATATATATGGGAGGTTCAGATGAGAACACCCCGATCTGGTGAGAACAAAAGAAACATTTTTATTGGTTAAAACAGATCTAATTTTTAATTAAAAAAAAGTCCTCACGCGCCTAACTTTCTTCCTTGTCAGTTGTCACCACCCGCTCCGCTTACCTTTCCTCCTCCGCCCTCGAGGCCAAGCTCGACTCCACCTTCTTCCTCCTCCCGGATCTCCATCACCATGGTCGAGCGCTCGCCTTAGACTGGTTCCGCCGCTGTCGTCGTCGCCTATTCATCTTGATTGCGGCTGTCCCTGGATCCTTCCATTGTAGCCTCCACCTCGACTCTTCCTCTTATGTCCTCCTCTTTCCATTGCAAATTTGCCTAAATTCCTAAATTTTGGAGCTTGAAAAAATGGATCCATGAGACTCATACTCTTGCCGTCGCCGTGTCATCAAGGTGTTCGCCATTCAGAGCGCCAGCTCCGTCGCCGCATAGTCTCCGGCTATAGCTCCGGCCCCAAGCCCCACTACCGTCGCCATCACATTTCCCCTCGTCGCCGCCTTCATTGCCTCCGTATCGGCCCTCGCTTTCGGCCTTCTCTGCTGAGCAATTGAAGTGGGTTGTGATTCAACGGGAAGAGGAAGAGGAGTTCGGTATGCCCAGATACGGTTGCTGGTCGAGCATTAAAACCTTTAAAATTCATCTTGAATTTGCTCGTTATTTCCAAGCAATTTGACGTCATCCGTGAGGTTTACTAAATAGGGGGGTCGAAATAGATTCTTGTAGTTTGAATATTGTGATCAAAGGCCACTATGACTCATTCTTCTCAAGGACCTCTTTGAACGTCTACATGTAAAGAAGTACATCAGTCATAATTTTGAAAATTAAAAAGAAAACACCGAGGTGTAACAAACCTTGAATGGCTCATTGTCGATGCGGAAGCTAATCCAGGGAACACACTTCAACCATATAGGAAAGCCACTGCACCAGATTAGTGGATGTCAATACTCACAAAAGTTATTGCCAATTAGATAAACAGCTCAAGTAAAATTTACAATTACATAGAACAAAATGCACAGAATTTACAAGAAATGGAAATAAGTGACAGAAGAAACTTACACCACCATAAAAAAACACAAATGAATTGGATATGGAGCCTAGATTCCCCTCCAAAGATTAAAACTTTTTATTTATGGAAAATCATTAAGAATGGGATTCCCACTGCTGGCAGACTTGCTTCCCATGGCGTTGAAATTCCTAACAATTGCCCACAATGTGACTCAAATTATGAGGCTCTCACTCATCTTCTTTGGAACTGCCCCATCTCACGTGAAGTTATAACGATGACAGACTCTTCTTTTTTTGTTAAAATAAATAACTGCTTTGCACAAGGATCTGATTTAATCAACATAATTCAGGAAATCAAAGAGAATATAGGTACCAATCGCTTCACTAAACTTGCCTTTGTCCGGTGGGCTATCTGGTATTTGTGCAACAAGAAACTTTTTGAAGACACAAAATCCGACCCCAGGAGTATCTTAGCATTTTTAAAGGACCAAATGTTCATATGGAATTCAGCAAAAAATGATAATGACGATACTTGTCATTCACAAACAAAAAACCAAACCCATATAAAAATGACACCAAAAAAGGAAAAAAAAATGGAAACCCTCGAAGGATGGGGCTTACAAACTCAATTTCGATGGAGCTCTCTCTACCTCTTTGAAAGGCTCCTATGGTTACATTATCAAAGATAGCCTTGACTTTCCGATCTGGCTTGGATCAGGGCCCAGTCTAATCCCTTATGTGTCAGGTTCGGAGGCTATGGGTTTGTGGAAAGGTATCTTAGCTGATAGGGAACTTAACATAAACAACTTAGAAATTGAAGCTGATAACGTCAACATCATAAACAGCCTTAAGGGCATCGAGAACCCTACTGGGGACTCTGAAATGATTGTCTCGGGCAGTCTAGTCTCCATTGGCTTATTTCAATCCATTGAGATTCGTCACTTCTTTAGGGAAGCAAATCATGCAGTCGATCGGCTATTGCATATGGATCTTGCTTTACATAGTCAAATGACCCCTTGCAATTCTATACTTCGCGATTTCATCCGTCTGGATGCTCTTGGCTATTAGGGCTAGGCCCTATTGCTAAATTATTTTCGGTTGAAAAAAAAGGATTAGGGACTTGAAATTAAGGATTATGCCCTTCAAATTTAGGGTTGTGGTCTTGAAATTGAGGATTGGGGACTTCAAACTGAACTGTATTGCTAATGTAATATTGAAATCCCAGATTAGGGTTTTCGAATTAGGAGGGGTTATGACCTTCAAATTGAGGACTGAAGACTTGCAAAACCCAGACTTGGGGTCTTGCAATTAAGGGCTATGACCTTTAAATTGAGGATTGTGGTTTTGAAATTATGGTTTGGGACTTGAAATTGAGGATTGGGGACTTGAAATTGACCTTTAAGGTCTGATGTAATATTGAAATCCATCATTAAGGTCTTGGAATTAAGGGTTATGACCTACAAATTGAGGATTGTAGAATTGAAATTGAAGTTTATGTCCTTTATAATCCATGATTTGGATTTTTTTTTACTTTACATGTCAAGCCTATTGCTCTTAGAAACGGTGCACAATCATCTACTGATCTTTAAATTGCGGGTTGATGACTTGAAATTGAAGTTTATGGTTTGATGTACTATTAAATTAGATGTGCTTGATCATTGGTGATGTTGTGTTCAATTGAAATTTTCATCCCTTTTTTGTTATTGAATTTAATTTGTCATCCCTAGCTTTTTTGTTCTTCAATTAAATTTCTCAGCCACCTTGAATTTCGAGTCTTCTTTGATATTTCTCTTGCTGAACTTGCTTTGTTTAATGGTGTTGTTTATTAGAGGTTGTTCATTAACTTGATTTCCGGTTAGGATTCATACTTTCCAAGGTGAGACCCCTTTGTTGATATCAGCCCATCCACCACCACCACCATCAACCTCCATTTCTCGCACCATATGGATGTCGCTCTTATCTATTTCTTTCGATTATCCCCTTAAAGAGGTAAGTTCCCTAATCCTATGCTCTATTTAATTTCAGTCTAGGCCTTCGTGTGATAGTTCTTATGAATCTTTTGCTTAAAAAATTGAGGATCTATTTGTTTTTCTGGTTACTTGCTCTATACAGACTATACCTCTTCTTCTAGCAACCCTTCCATTCGAGGATTTTGTTGGCATTTGTCTGTTTTCATCTTCAGTTAACCATATTCAGGTAGATGCATTTGAGACCTCCTCACTTGTTGTTGTCTTTGTTTTTTATAATTCAATTTCTTAGCAATTTGTTTCCTATATTTCAATTGTACACTGATATTTATTGTTGAATTATTACTTTTATCACTTATCTTATTCTTTAAAATTATAGACAAAAATTGCTCGGTTAAAGAGGAATCAATGATGCCTCTCTTTCATGGCCCTAAATAGGCTCCTCCTTTACTTCATGGCTTGAAATTGGAAACTAAGGTTGTGGTTAGAAATGGGGTGGATTTTAGTGGATGGGGATAGATTTTGGGGATGGAAGGGATGAGGATGGATTTTAGGGATGGACGAGATGGAGATTTTTTGGAAAATTAATCCCATTTGTGTTTGGTTATATTTTGATATACTTGTAGATGAAGAAACATCAAAAGTAGGAAATGCCCTCAATAACCCACCCGAAATGACGAAATTGCCCCAACTCATACCCCTCATCCATTGAAACAAAAAAAGGTCGTGTGTTTTGTCCACAACCGGCCCCGATCTTCTCCACAGCTCTACCACAACACTTGCCGAAGATGAAGTCTCTCCAATTCGACCTATATTAACAAAAATATTGAAACCCTAATATTACAAATTGAATTTGCAAATAGAGGTAAATAATCTGGAAGAAAAGAATTGAAACCTTCTAATTGACAGTCGTGGAAGTAATACTTGCTTCGATGGATAGAGAAGTCGCAGGCAAGCCACTATTGTCGACGGAGGTAGCGCGGGGAGAATTCATTGTCAAATAAGGGGTGACAGAACTCGAAAATCTGTGTGGATCTTTACTTCCGATCAAAACTAAGACCAACAAAAATCGTGAAGTGAAATCAATTTTCCTAATTATCCCTCTGTCACCGTCTCTTTGCGTCTGTGTGGATTTGTAATTCCGATCTGTGGGAATATATCTGTCACGTTTCTTTGTAATTCCAATCGCCGGCGGTGGAAACCGATGAGGAGGAAGATAGAGGCAGGCGGTGGCGGCAGTGGCGGTGGAGACGGAGGCAGGCGGTGGCGGCAGCGATGATGGAGACGGAGGCAGGTGGCGGTGGAGACCGATGAGGAGGAAGACTGATGAGGAGGAAGGACAGAAAAGGACATCTACCCTCCCTCATCCTCTCAAACCTCCTCCTACAAGGTGGGGAAAAATCACCCTCCCACCTCCCGCCATCCCCTTTTTTGGCACCCCTTCCATCTCGCGCATCCCCCAACCAAACATGCGGGCACAATTCCCAAAGCCCACCCCCACCCCTTCCACCCACTCCCATCCCCCATCCAAACACAGCCTAAGTACCACATATTTGCCCCAAAACGCTAGTAATGCTTCTTGATGAGTGTGTCCTCTTGATTTCTCCCAAAGCTGTTTGATTCAAATTTCATTGTTTTTTACATTATAAACTTTTCAAATTTCAGGTTTGGCTGTTTTATTTCCTCTCTGTCCCTTTGTACCTGTTGTCTATCTTTCCTATTGCACACCCACAAAAGTCTTCAAAACACTCCTTCCATAGCCTGCCTCAAACACTTTTCCTTCCTCAATTGTTGTTGTCATAGTCACTGAGGTCGATGGTGAACGCTGCCTACATTCTTCCAATGCTCCACCTCACTGCCTGCATTTCTCCTGTGCACCTATTGGTCTCCACCTCGTTCTTCCTTGTGGAATAGGTGCTTTAATCAATTTTATGTCTTATAATTTGTACCTGTTTTTGGGTCTCAATTCATTGTCTGAAACTGGTGTTACTATATCGATCGTTGTAGTATTAAGCCTAGAGGAGTTGTTGAAGGTGTTTTGGTTAAGGTGAATGATTTAATTTTTTCCAGCTGATTTCTTCATTCTAGACATGGAACAAGGTACGCTTGAAACCCCGATTATCTCGGGAAGGCCATTGTCGCGAACGGCTAAGACTAAGATTGATTGTTTTGAAGGTTCACTAACTATAGAGTTTGATGGTAGAAATATTGAGTTTTCTATATTTGAGCCTATTGTTTCTTCTGCCAATGATTCCGTAGATGTTCTTTACTCTAAAGAAACTAATCACAGGAAGGAATCAAATGATTTGTTAGATGCTTCTGTTGAAAATGAATATATGAATCTTGAGTTTTCTAACAAATATGAAATTGCATTAGGGAAAGATTACATTGAGAAGAAAATTGAGAATTTGTTTAAGTCGCATGAAAATGTGTCTCATTCAAATGATTCAATTGCTATTCCCTATGAAAATTCGGTTCCTAATAATGTTGACGTTTTTGCAATTGCAGGACAACCTCCCAGAGTTACTCATTTTAAGAAGGAATCGATGGATGCAATGGATGGATATGTCGGAGAAGTTCCTAAAGTTCCACCTCTTGTTTTGAAAAGAACAAGTGTGGGGGATCGTGGTTGAATAACTTGATCAAGACTGCATCACGCCGAGCCAAAGACGTGAAACAAAGGCGCTTCATGGGAGGCAACCCAAGGTAGTTAGGAAGTATTTCTATTTTGCATTTAGTTTTTCAATTTAATAAAGCAGGATCAATAGTGTCGCCGAGTTTCGGAAGTTACGGTAAGTGAAACCGATGTTGAGATTAAGTTTGGTTTGATTTAAAAGAACAGAGTTACTCTCTGTGGACATGGCGCCCACCGCCCCAGCCACGGCACCCGCCGCCTGTCTGTCCGCCTTACGAATCCGAATTTCGGTAAAATTGGAAGGGAAGTTTCTATCTTTTTATTTTGGTTATTTTCCGAGTTTAGGTTAGTTTATTTTTATCTTTCTAGGATTAGATTGTTTTTCCTTTTTGTTTTAGGTTAGATTATCTTCTATCTATCTGAGGTTAGTATTTTATCTTTTATTTATTTTCTATTTGTTTTAGGATTAGATTTTTCTTTTTAGGATTAGTTTCCTTATTTCATAGGATTAGATTTTCTATCTTTTCTATTTCTATATATTATATCTAGATCTAATATTTTTTCTTTTGTGATAGATATTCCTTCCAACTCACCATATATTATTTCTCCTTATTGTGGATCAATCAAACTTGCTCAGAAGGAATCTCCAGAATATCAAAAGCCTACTGGAATCCGATCCAACTGCCTAAAGCCTTGCGTTTCAATCATTTCGATCCACCAAAACCATGTTTTTCGAGAAAGTTTGAAGTTTGGAGGAGTTGTCGTCGGTTTTCCAACGTTTTCACTCGGATTCGTGGTTCTACGTACACGGAGCCTGCCGCGGCGCCCGCCGCCTTTACAGCGAGCCCATATTTTGGTCGTTTTTGTGGATTTTCTTCGGTTTTTCCTCTAGTTACAATATGTCTGTCCCCGCTATAAAGATGCCCCATTTGCTGTCGTGGGAAGAGAAGGATCGTTGGCTCAAGCATGAAGAAAGATGATATGAATCCACCATATTCTTTTATCCTCCGTCATTGAAGAAACTGGGAATATATGAGGATGTCTATCGACTCCTGCGAGATGGGGGATTGGAATATTTCTTGGATGTGTATGCTTTTATCTATCTAGCGTTAGTGAGAGAGTTCTTAGCCAACCTGGATTATTGTTTTGATATGGAGATTCGTTTTCAGACGAGGAATCGGATGTTCGTGGTAACTAAGGATCTCATTGCACAAGCCTTTGGTGTTACCAAGTGGCATGCTGATGCCAGATTTGCTGATAAGTTGGGCGCTCAAAATCCTTTTGATATGTGGAAAGAGGCTATAGCAAAGTTCGCTGATTACGATGAACAATATCATGCATCTATGATTACTCATCATGCATTCAGGTTGTGTTATTTGGTATTATGCGACTCTTTCTTGGGTGTGGAGAATTCATCCGTTCTTACTATGAGAGCCTGGCCTAGAGCTATATCTGCTGCTTGATTCCGGGAGGGGTGTACATCCTTGACCGGGTTCAGCTATTTTTGGGAAACTGTATGGAGGTGACTAGAGCTACTTATGTGAGGCCGTGGTGCTTTCTTGTTTTCGGAGGCCTGATATCGCTAATTGCTCACCGAGTAGGTGTCTGTCTTGATGGTTTGCAGTGCCTCGATGATAGGAATGTTTACAATCTTGCCAGCCTGCAATGGTGGGGCATGGTTGAGTGGGCCCAACATCCGGATAGAACTTGGTGTTTTAAATGGAAGTCGGGACCAGGAGAAGAGCATCACAATTATTTGCCTGCGGACATACCAGAGTACCTGAGGATGTCAGATTTCAACCTCTATCACAACAAGTTTCCAATAGATCATGCGGAGCGTAGTTGGGTGTGACTATGGTCTGCTGATGATGAAGAGGCTACGGATGATGAGTTTATATGAGGATGCTGATGTTTTGCCTGCCAAGGTGCCTGAGATTACAGAAGTAGCTGAAGAAGTTAAGGTCGTCGAAGAGAAAGAAGAAGTTGTGGAAGAAGACGCCGATCGAGCCGACATATGCTACTTTGATTGATATTGAGCGTCGATTTGCTTATTTGAAGGCGAGCATTGCTGACGAGCTCACCATTCTTGCGGAGAAGCTCTCTAGTCTTCAGAACGCCGTGTTGATTGCCCTTCATGACATCAATCAGTGGTCTGGACCCCAGACCCCGCCTTCACAATAATTGGCCAGTCATTTGCTTATTTCAAACCCTTTATTTTTATATTTTCATTTTTCCTTTTTGTGTTTCTATGGATTGAGGACAATGCAATATGTAAGTGTGGGGGGGAGATTGAAGTGAATTGGTTAGGTTAGTTCATGTTTGAATTTCTGTTTGTTTTTGAATTTTTGCTTTTGAGTCTTTGTTATTTCCTCTATATTATTTCTTTTATGTTATAGAAAATTTCAAAAAAAAATGAAAAAATGTTTTTGAATTTTTACTTTTGAGCCTTTGTTATTTCCTTTATGTTATTTATTTTATATTATAGAAAATGTCAAAAAAATGAAAAAAAAATAACGAAAAATGTCAAAAAATGAAAAAAGGGAGTCTTGTTTTGTTTAGTTTGCATGTTGTGTTATTAAAGATACCCATCTAATTTGAGTTTGTCCTGACATGATCTTATAAATCCCATGGAATTCTGGAATGATTTGATCTTATTCTGAAAATTGGTTTTTTTGTGAAATTTGATTGAGCATATATAATTGAGCATGTATGATCTAAGTTTGGGAGTATGCTTGAAATTCAACAAAAATTTGTCCCAGTGAGATATTTTTGGCCTTATAAGGGATACATCTTTTTTCCTTTTCTTTTCTTGGGTGATATACTCTTCCTATGCATTTATCATTGAGTATTGTCATGGTTATCTATTTTCAAGGCCGATTATATACATGTTCAATGCTTGATAAGTTCAAATGATAGAGGCAACCTTTTAGCCACATATTTATCCATATCTGCCTTATGTTATATCTTGCTTTGAAGCCAGTTTGAGCCTTTAGCATTTTTATTGTTAGCTCCATAAAATTATTATTCCTAGCCTATGATGAGCCTTACCCTTATTCCGGAGGAATTGAGATTTTGAGTGGGTTATGGAATCTATTTTGAAGATTGATGAGAACAAAGCTAAAGTGTGATTTTATGGTTTATGATTTTGAGGAGATGTAATGTTATGTGCTTATTTAGACCCTCATGTTTATGCATTTGGTTTTCATGTATTTTGGCTCAAGAAAAAAAAAAGAAAAAAATCCAAAAAAAAAAAAGAAAAAAAAAGAAAAAAAAGAGATAATAAAGAGCCATTTATCTTATGTTTGCATAATGAGGAAGAATTGGGATTTATGTTGCTTATGAGATACATTGGTTGGGTGTTGAGATTGCATGATATGTGAGATGATGAGATGAGATTTGAGATTTTTGGGGTTATTTTGATGATATTGAGAGATATTGTGCATTTGTGAGCCTGATTTATTGAGTTGGTTTGTGTTATGTTGGGAGTGTTGGAATCTTGTTTTCCCAGAATTTATTGCGCCACATGACCAAATACAATTCCTTGCCCTTATGTTTCGACCAAGCCCCATTACAGCCCCGCCGAATGGAATCTTTTATGAAGGTTTCCATTGAGCAAAAGTTCTCTTGATGTCCTTATTTTTGCATTGACATATCCGGTGGAGATTTTGTGATATAAATGTCAATATTTGGGTTGATGATTGTATATGGAATTGGGGTGAGTGTGTGCTTAAAGCCTAAACACATGAGAGTGAGAGATACACACTTTATCCTTGGTAAGGTTGATTTTTGAGCATGCACGCAACTTGATCCCATATATACATGTTATGATGTTTGTATGTTTGGTTATATTTTCACTATTGATGATGTTGCTTTTGATGAGTAAAGTTGTGAAAGATTTCATGTGGGATGCATAGATGATGTTTTTCCTTATGGTTGCTTGAGGACACAAGCAAGAGTTAAGTGTGAGGGGATTTGATAATGTATATTTCACATAGGCATTATAGGTGTTTCTTATTGCTATTAGGTATTGATTTTGTTATGTTTTGAGCCTAGTTCCGTTTATTACTTGTGAACTATTCGAGTTTGGAATCTATGCGTTTTTAGTGTTTATTCTGTAGATTTACATTCCGACCTTGGATGGACTTTGGGAAGAGCTTAAGAAGCATGTTATGGAGGCTGAGGAAGAGATAAGGAGGAGCAAGGAGGCACGACATTGGAATTCATTGAAGGAATTTGAGGAACATCGACCACTATAGAGACGCCGTCCGCCGCCCCTTGCACGACGCTCGCCGTTGGCCCAGATCCCGAAAATGCGGTTTTGGATCCGAAGACTATTATTTTATATTATTTCCTATTATTCCTACTAGGGTTTTGCCGACACTTGTGAGACTTATTTAGGTTGTTTTCAGTTTGTTTTCGCCGCCGATGATGTGTGTGGCTATTGTGTGAGAAATGGCCTATGAATTGCTAAACTCATAGTTTTGCATGTGATTCGAAGACATGGTTGTTTTTATTGTGGGGATTTGATTCTATTTGGTTATTCATGTTCTTAGTTATCATCTTGTGCTTAATTTATATTTGTGTTCCTTTCTATGCCTGATCAACATGTTAGGAATTGCATTTCTAGCTATGAATTCGTTGTTGTTTTCTCGATAGCAAACAAAGGTATTGATGATAGTGATGTCTCTTTGTCTTTGTAGTGGATGATTTCAATTGATCTATGTTGAGAATATGCGATTAGGGTTGAGTTCGGTATGCGTCTATCTATCTTAATTGTGTAGAGTCAATGTGCCAATTGTTCTTGATTACTTGAGTTCTTAATGCTATTCTTTAGTGATATTAAATAAGATGAGTGAATCTCTGCGGATCTCTCAACTTTAGTCAAGTAGACCTAGAAATATGAATAATTGATAGATCAATCCGAGGACCATGAATTCCAACCATTGTCAGAGAATTACAGGTGAAATGTTCTTTCTACTTTGATATCAATTTGCTTTGTGATTTGCAATCTGGTTACTTTTACATATTTGCTACTTGTCAAAGATCATTGTTTTTCTTTAAGAGTGCTTGTCTAGAGTTATTGAATAGGAGATCGCTTCTCCCTGTGGGTTCGACACTGAACTTCATCGCTATACTAGTAGTTATTTGGTTTATCAAGTGATTGATTGCCTAACCTAGGTTGTGTGTTTATGTTTGGATATTATTACTATTTGGTAAAGGGCGAAAGTGTTAACGACGTTCGTCCCGCATCATGCTTCCAAATAAATAACACGAAAAGAGCTGCTAAAACGCAAAGTTATTGGCAATTTGGAGCATTAATAAGAAATCCTATCCATTCTCCTCAGGATGGTCTTATTCCTTAAGCAAATATCGTAAATGGAAACACAATTTTTGTTGGTCACATTTGAGGATAGAAAAGAGCTTTGAATGCAATAGTAAAATGTTTAATCAATACTTAGGATGGTATTATTCCTTAAGCATATATCATAAATGGAATCATAATTTCCATTGGTCACATTTGATGATAGAAAGGAGCTTTGAATGCAGTAGTCAAATGTTTAATCAATACGCATATATAGTGACATTTGACTGACCTTGTTTTCACTATCTCTGGTAAATGAAGCACCGTCATAATAACGGATCTTAATTCGCACTACTACATTTAAGATCAAAGGCTGCGCTTTACGGCGGCGGTTAGTTAAGGAAGCGGTTCATGGCAGCGGTTCATGAAAGTGTCATGGGTTTAGCGGCGGTTTAATTTATGGGGGCGGTTTTGGCAGCGGTTTTCAATTCCCTGGTCTATAGAGGCGGTTCGGGCACCTTTTAGAGGCGGTTCAAAAAATGAAAATACCTATGGAAGCGGTTCACAAAAACCAAATAAAATTGAGCGAGCGGTTCAAGTAATTTGGCGGGTTTCCCTGTATTTCAATTCATTTTGCCTACCGCTATAATTTCCAAAAAATTTCTAAAAGCCCGCTAAAATAAATAAAATCTTTTTATTCCCATCAAAACCTAAAGACGCCTCCATGGTCCCTTTTAGAAGACGACCTGCGATTTGGGGAGCAATGGCAGATTCGGAGTTCTAAGTAGCCGTCGCGCGACAAATTTAAGGGATTCGCTGGTGGAATTAGAAGCTTCAATTCAATCCCTCAAGTGATTTGGGGAAAAGCGAGTTGCGAGATCGATTTGAGAGAGCATCAAGCCATTTGGGTGAGGAACACCGAAAATCCTCCGTAATCAGGTGACAAATTTCTAGTTTCAACACCAGATCTTACTCCCAATCTCTCTGAGATCTAGGTACCTCCCCTCCTCCTTCTGTAATTCAGATTTTCGAGATCTAGGGTTTATGGTTTTTTTATGGGGTCGAGAAAACTCGAAATCTAGGGTTTACTTGTTCCAATTTCATTAAAACTCGAACTGATGTTGTTCTGTGATGCCCCTTTTGGCTGAGTATTTATTTTCGGAGTTTGAAATTGCCCTGCCTAATTGAATCTTATGCTCATATACACCGATTGATTTATGTATTGCTGGTGGCTGGTGCTACTATATTATATAATGTCCCTTTTATTTACATGAAAAGAGGTTTTTTTTTTCCATACGATCAAATATGAGTGTTGTAATTTTCCTATAACACTTAATTGCCTTTTGGGTTCACTTTCAATATATATGGGCTTTGATTAATATGACTGTCCTTGTATTTTGCAAACAGTCAAATTTCATATGAGTTCATCCTAGCCACGGCAGAAACATATTGAGGTTTGCTTTCTCCCTTAATTAATTAATACTTGTGATGTTTTGGTACGTAATTTGTCATAATAACCTATTTATATGACTATCCTAATTTGTAGTACATAGTTTATGAAACTAAGTCACGACAAGGGAAATTCAGAATTTGTTGTTCTTTGAAATGCTTTTAGAATTTGGTTTGAATTTTTTTTAGTTTAGTTTGCTTTAGAAGTATTCCTAATATACTTCCATATTTGTCTTAGAATATGCATGTTTAACATGAAGCTTAATTTTTTTTTTCTTAGGCTTTACTGATTCATTGTCAAATGTTTTTAGAATTTGATTGGAAGCTTATATCTTGAAGTTATATACAGGTTATTGGAGTGACTATTATATTTGAAGTGCATAGAAACACCAAAAAGGATGAATTAGCTAGCTAAACAAGATTTGAGGTGATTATCTCATGTTTTTCTCTCTCTTTTACGGTAGAAAGCATTTGCATAACCCTATTTCCTAGCTTGTTGCCCATTTGATATCTCATGGCTTGCATCATGGCTTAGAGTGATTGCTGGCAATCACCAATCACATTTTATATATACAAGTTTTGTTGCCAACATGCGATGAGGAGGTTAACATATATAAGACAGATGAGAGCTGATGTAAATGCAACAATAGTATACCTCTTAGGAAATATATTTGATGATATATAGTAGTAATCTTATTTTGTGAAATTATTTATCCTTTGAAGGGTTTTTCTCCCCGATTTTCACAACTCTCAAGATTGAAATTATGTACCTCTTGAAGTTTATTTTCCTTTTCTCATAATGCTATGGTTCTGAAATATGCCTAACTATTTGATCCTCATGAGATGGTATTTTCTGAAATATGCCTTGAGAGTATGTCCACTCCAGGATATGAATGATATGCATTAGCAGAGTGGAGATGAGGCTGATTTTCCGAAAGATGCTGAAAATAACCAAAATGAAAAGTTGGTGTCGATTTTCTCGAAGATGCTGAAAATAATAAAAATGTAGAAGCAAGTGCACTTTTTTGAATACTGGAAATGAACATGCAACAGGTACGTACGTCTACATTTAGTTTTTACTATGATTGGTGTTCAAGAGAAGGGCTATAGATACAACAAGTCTTGATGACTACGAGCTGTGAGAGACGAGTTTGTTTTTTTAAAGTGAATTTTTAGTTTTAAAATCAAATCTTCCATTTTTTTTTATCACATCTTCATATCAGTGTGGATGATTGAGTATAAAATTGGAAATTTCTGTTTCTTGCCCTATCTTTTTGGTTTATGCAGTGGCGTGAGTATAAATCTAGCTATTTGGATTGTAGTGGCTGATTGGAAATTTCTGTTTCTTGCCATTTTTTAGTTTCTGCAGTGGCTAATTGATCTCTCTGCTGGTTTAGTCAGGGTTTGTTTGCTTCAGTTGAGAAGTTAAAATTGGAAATGTCTATTTCTTGCCCTTTCTTTTTGGTTTCTGCAAGTGGCATGAGTGTAAATCTATTTGGTTTTTGCAGTGCCTGATTTATCTCTCTGCTGATTCAGTCGAGGTTTGTTTGCTTCACTTGAGAAGCTAAAATTGGAAATTTCTGTTTCTTGTCCTTTCATTTTGGTTTCTGCAGTGGCTGATTGAGTATAAATCTATTGATCTTGTTCTGAAACATCAATATGTTTCTTCAGTGGCTAAGTGACTAAATAAACAGATTTATACTTGATAAATATATGCATCTAATTAAGGGAAACAATATGCAGTGGCTGATTGTGGTGTCTTAAACAGTTAAACATGTAATGATGATAGTCAGTTTAACACAAAAGCTATATTTGATTGATTGCTGTATTGAATTTGGAATAAGTTATGTCTAATTGTGGCTTTACTAATTCATTTTTTTTTTTGGTCAACAAGGCTTTACTGATTCATTGTCAAATGCTTTTAACCGACCATTTCCTTCAACAAGTATGCATGCATGCATCTTCAATATGATACTAAATGTGCTTGTTCATGACCATTGCAGATTAATATGACCATTTTGAAGACTGATCGATGGCAAAGCTAGCAAATGGATATATTTTCTTAATTCCACCTTTTGTATAGGTTACAAACTACTCCGTAGTATATAATCATTTACTTTGTAAATAAATCGACCATACCACCAGTTTGTAGATCGATCGTTCCACTTGGGTTGTTTAGTCTTTTGATATAAACTCGCAAAGCCATGTTTTAGATCGATGCTTATACAAGTGTAATGACTGTTGCTTTATGGATCAATAAAATATGGTTTTTAAATCTATATGTAGATATTATTATGAATATTCAATAGTTATCTATACTTTTAAATAAATATAATTAAAATACCTATAAAAAGCTATAAAATTAGTAAACCACAACCACTGTTTAAATTTTAAAATATTAAACCGCTGCCAAAAAAAAATAAAACCGCTTTATATGATTGGGATACAAACTGCTGCTGTAGATCAATAGGCAACGGTTATATTTGACTTTTGGTGGCGGTTGTATACTTTTTATAGAACCGCTGCCTTAGGTTATAAAAACCGCTGCCAAAGAGCTAAGGCGACGGCAGCAGAAGCTGCGGTTGAAAACCGCTGCCTTAGAGCTAAGGTAGCGGTTATCCTACATTAGGTGGCGGTTTTGGAGCGCTGCCAAATCTCTTAATTGTAGTAGTGTCGATTCCAGTTGTAACAGTCTGAGAAGGCATGACAACACATGAATTAAATTTTGATGAGCAAAATCATATAAGAGGGAACAAGGATGTGCATAGAAATATCATGGTAGGATTTTCGGTGACTTTATTGCTCAATATCTCGGTAAATGTAATCTTTTTTCCATAGAGAAACCATGGTGGGTGTTCTTCCTATAAACACAGTTCCGTATTGTATATCACACCAACCTCCTCCCTATTAAAATTGGGAAAAATGATATCTATCTCCATAGTCAGGTTAAGATCTATCTCCATTTACCTATAAGTTTCATCCTTTAATATTGATACGCTTTGAAATCCGGTTGTGTCCTTCAGTTATTTTAAATACAGGTTTGGCTTTAGTAGGCAAGTGATTCAATGTAGAAAGTCTTGATCTTTGTCCTTGATGTTATTTTTATCAATTTAGGCTAAAGCCATGTTTGGTGATCATGCAGCGAGGTCAATGTTGGAAAAGATGATACAATTTGCAAGCTTTGATTATCTTGGCATGCTAGAAAGGTAATGTATGAAGACCTTTTTACTGTTTACTTAGTATGTTGTAGTTATTCATATGCCATATGGTCTTACTCCTGAAATGGAATTATAACATAGCTAGATGCAACTTATGGTGCACATTGGAAGGTGAATAACTTCAGAGGAAAAAAAATATAAATCATAGAATAGAATGCTATAAAAAAAATACAGATATAAAGACATGGGGAAAATACGTCCCATTAATTGTCACGAAATCATGCCAAAAACTAAGAGCAACATGTTACCAAAAATAAACAAGTGTGTGTATTTATATCAGGAAACACAGGAACTTGATGACATATGATGCTTACCTATTTATATTTCTAAGATTCACTCTCTCCTTATCAGAAGGCCTCTCTTTACCAAAAAGAGCACCATTTTCATGGTCAACCCTCGCCAGAGGCGGAACTACTTGGGGGCCAGAGATGGCCCTGGCCCCCACAAGATTTTTTTTTGTTTTTTTTTTGTAATATATGGGTAAATATATAAGTAGTATTATTTATATAGGTAATTATATATGATATTAATAATGAAAGAGTAAAATAATAAATAATTTAGTTGTTAAAGGGTAACTACTTTAATTTAGATATTAGAGATTCAAGTCTTTATACCTCTAGTTTGGACAAATTTTTGTATCGATGATTTTTTTTAAATTAAACATTTAAACTAATATTTTATAGTTTTTTCAATGCTTTATTTTATTATAAACAAAAATCATTTTTCAAGAAATTTTTAGTATACATTCAATTTTTGTTTTTACCATATTTTTTAAAGAAATTAAACATTTAAACTATAATTTTATAATTTTTTTTCAAAAATTTTGAAACACTTTTATTTATGATAAAAAAATCCACATTTTTGTAGTATGTCCCTTTTTTTTTTTTTTTTTTTGATTTTTCATAAAGAAATTGAATATTTAAACTACAAATTTATTGCCTTTTTAATATATTTTTTAAAATTTTGTGCTTGATAAACAAAAAAAAATATAATGTAAAATTTCGACCCCCTCGTCACCGGGAGTCTAGTTCCCCGCCACTGGCCCTCGCATTAGGAGGTCGCACACCAGAGTCCGTTTGTTGTACTCCACTATCTAATTTTCCAACGCCAACAGTTCCATTGCCTACTCCAGACCTTCAAAAAAGAAAAGCAAATAGTTCACTGCAATTTAAAATATAGCACTCACAAGTATCACATGATCTCACAACCTAAAAGGACTATGTGCCAGTTTCAGTGCGAGTTCATATTACATAAATTCCATTATAAGGATTTATATCATACCACTCTTTCGGGAATCAAGTATAGACCAAGACTGAAGTGAGGGGAGGCATTGCCATGAGAGCCTGAGCAAGTCAAAAATGAAAAATATATTAGCTTTCAAACAATCTTAGGATGTGACACCAAAAAGGTAGTGCAATTAGTAGTAAAAGAATCTGGATAGTTAGAAGTAAATAAAGCTGGAAAAAAAGAGAGGCTCTTGACTTAAAGTTATCATCAATAGATCAGGTAGGGAAGACGTTCATATTCCATTTCCAATTAAGCAGTAAACATACCTGATATAATCGAAGGAAACAAAGATTTGAGTTGAGACTGTATGTTTGGGATGTAACCTGTTAATTCACTAAGATGAAAAGGAAATGTAAGAAATAATCAAGATATAAAACTTCCTGATCTTCAAAAGTGTCCAACAACCGAAACAAGATGATATTTGCTACCATAATCTGAAACTTTCGGATGACTTGATACTTGGAAGCATGAAAATTGTAATTAGCTAAAAATCCAGCTTCCTGAAAAGATTCTATTTTCCTCTTTGGCAACAGCTTCCCTAAATACTTTACCAAAAACAAAACATGAAGTATCTTTATAGTTTTGGTCAATCATTTTAGGGAAGTTGAAATAGAATGGAAAAGTCAAATATCATCTTTGATTTATTCAATTCCATTTTCGTTTCATTCTAGCCTCCAAATAAACGGGCAGGAACCCCTTTCTAAATTGTCGAGACTCTAATGCCAAATATGGTATATATAGCAAATGTATTTCAAGTCCAAACCTTTTCAAGAAACTTGATGTGAATGAGATGCATCTCAGAGCATGCTCCTAATATGGAATTTTTTTTCGAAATATTCAAGAAAAAATAAATATTTACGGATAAATTCACGAAATTAAAGTATTTACACAAATATTCAAAAGTTGCAGGGTGTTCAGAGACACGCGGTTTCAACCCGCATTTTACTCATAAATAATAACTCCCCATAAAAAATTTAGTCAAATTTGAAATTGTTATAGAAACGCGGTCTGAAACCGCGTTTTATGCGGTTTTATAATTTTGTATGTTTAAATTGAAAAAAAAACCGAAATGAATTAGTAAAACGCGGCACCAAGCTGCGTTTTACGTTATTAAACAAAAAAAAAAAGAAGATGGGCCAAGTCAAGTGCAGGAGAAGCCGAGAAGGGAGACGGAGCCCGGAGCCGGAGCCTTGTCCACGACCGAGAGCCCGGTGCCAGGAGCCTCTTCCCGTCGACTTCCCCCTCGCCGTCAATTTCCCACCGGGAGTCAGCGCCTCTTCCCGGGAGCTAGGAGCGAGCACGCCGGACGCCGAAGCCACCACGTCGGAGATGACGTACGAGAGGAGGACAACGACAGCTTTGGAGCAAGGTCGAGCGCTGAGCCCGTTGCAGGCAAACGGAGCCGACGTCGGAGACAAGAGCGGCGGTGCAGACCACGAAGCAGCAGGAGGGCGGCAGCGGTGGCGGCGGCGCAACCGTCTCCTCATCTTTCCGACAGGGTCTAGTCGACCGGAATCCGAACCCACACATCTCTCCTCCTTCCTCCTCCTCCAATTGTCAGAATCTGTGCCGGATCCGACTTCGATTCAGCAACCCTCGACTTCGATTCGAGCGACTCCCGACTCCAATTCCTCCGGCAAGAGCGACACCTCCCACTCCCGACTCCGATTCCTCCGGCGAGAGCAACAACTCTGTCACCTGGCTCCCAGGAAGAGGTGCTGACTCACGGGAAGAGGCGCTGACTCCCGAGAGGAGGGCTCTAGGCTCCGCCTCCCCGCCTCCTTTCCCGGCTTCTCTTGCAGTTTGCCCTTCCTCTTCTTCCTTTATTTTTTTTAATAACGTAAAACGCGGCTTGGTACCGTGTTTTACTAATTGATTTTTTTTTTCCAATTGAAACATACAAAATTATAAAACCGCATGAAACGTGGTTTCAGACCGCGTTTCTATAACAATTTCAAATTTGACTACATTTTTTCTTGGGAAGTTATTATTTACGAGTAAAACGCGGGCTGAGACCGCGTGTCTCTGAACACCCTGCAACTTTTGAATATTTGTGTAAGTACTTTGATTTCGTGAATTTATCCGTAAATATTTATTTTTTCTTGAATATTTCAAAAAAAATTCCCTAATCTGTGGCCATCCACTGCCTTAAACAACATCTTTTGTACTGCTAAACTCTAATGCCAAATACGGTATATATCGACTTTGATGCTCCTCGACATGGCTCCATTAGAGAGAATGTACACAGTTGCCATAAAAAAGTGGGCTATTAGCAACAGCCAAATCTAACCATAGCCTGTACGCAAGAAGTTAGATATGGTTAAGACTTAGGAAATAGTATAACAACTTATATTACTAAAATATTAGAAGGGTTATAGCTTTTGCAATAAGATTCTTCAGCTGAGCCATTGCATAATGGGTCCTAAAAGCAATCCTGCAACTCAAGAGGTCGGGATGAAGAAATCGAAACAACCCTTATCTCCTCCATTATCACAATTCAGGACAGGTCGCACATCACTGCCAGTTGAAAGCCTAATTCACATTAAAAGAAAACTGGAATCAGTCCTTGGAGATCAATGAGAAGTACGTAGCGATTACACACACCTTGAGAAGACGCCTCTTCCGATCGTCAATCGGTCGTTACCCCCCTCTTCAAGAGTTCAGAAGGGAATTAATAGATTATATGCAAAACTGCAAAGGATGAAAGGAATATCAAACAATCAAAGAGATAAATAAATAGAGAACCTAAAATTCATTTCTAAAGATCAATAAGTGAGGCTTAAAGGACAAACAATGCATCTAAATGAAACAGATCCAGACTCAATTCGGTCAAGTTTAACACATAAGACGCTTCCAATGTTTGAACCCTAATCGCAAAATCGAAGACGGAAAAATCCCCATTTTTTTAGCAATAGAAATAGATTTAAGAGTAAGCACACAATGGACCATACTGAAAGAAAAATAAAAATAAAATATGCACAGTTGAGCACCACAACCCATCAGGTGCTTGCCCGATTCGAACCCTAAACCCATGAGGAAAGAAACTACCTACTATTAACGATATCACAAAACTCAACATCACCATTTTCACAAAATAGAATAATATGAGGAAATCTTTGGAATTATATACAATAGCAACACAAGTGCAGAAAACGGATGGATATTAGCGTAGAATAACACAGAGGTGCTTCTCTTAGCAGATGGCAATAGCCTATCATGCAGATTTATTGGAAAAAGTAACTTACTCCTCAGATTTTCTCTTGAAGTGAGTAACAGACATGGCTTCCAAATAAGTATCAGCAACTAAGCCAGCACACAGAGGTGCTCAGAATGTTGTATAGTCGAATTTGCAATCAATTCACTCATCCTATGGACATGTGCCCGCTTCTACAAGACCCTTACGTAGAGTTGAATGCTATTGGGAATTTCGCTCCACAAAGGCCTAGACAAGGCAATTTTGGAAATCATGGGTATTTCAACAACAATAACTATAACAGAGGCTATCAGTAGGACTATGGGAACTACCAAGCATCTTTCAATCAGCAAGGGGGGCAACAGGCAAGGCCCCAACAACAATTTGAACCTTGACAGGGAGGTCAGCGACAATCGAATGAGGATACTGAAGATCCACTACTTCCCTTCTCTTGCGACGGTTTTGGTGTTCCAGGGTTGTGTTTGTGTTGTGTTTGATGAATCGAAAGGTAAGGGTTTTGGATTGTGGTGATGCCGAGAGAAAAAGAGCATAAGAGAGCTTGAGAGCCTTTGGGATTCGGAATTGTAGAAACCTTAAAATCCTATTAAGGTTCGACAATTAAAATTCCAATCTAATTCAAATTCAAGAGAATACAAAAGTTTAAATAGAAATTATTTGAACCAATTCTATCTTGCAAAGATAGATTATTCCTAATAAAGATAAAACGTGGTGGAAAAGAATTATATCTAGAAGAGATATAATTAATTCCACATTATTTCCTAAATTGCATAAATTAAATATATCTAGGAAACTAACATAAAACCGGCCCACACACACACACGGGGGACTCGACATGGCCACATGCCCACTCGGCATGTGTCTTCATAGCACTCGACATGTGTATGTGTCGAGTGGTCATATGGATGTCGAGTGAAGTCTTCAAGGAGGGTGTTGTCGAGTCTTCATGAGCTCCGTTTGTGGACGCAAGCTCAACTCCTATGCTAGTGGTCTAGTCTTGAGCAAAGTGGTCCAGGGTGGCCTGAACCCTTGCTTTATTATTCCTTAGTAATGGATAAGAAGTGCTTTAGTTGCATCTTGAATCTTATTGGCCCTTGCACGAGTGATAGGACCGTCAAATAGCATCTTCATGTTGTCCTCAATGTCATTAGGATTCATCGCCATTTGTACTGCATCATTCTCGCCCTGAGGCGAAGAGAGCGATACCAGCAGATGCTCGTGGAGATGACATATCCAAGAGAGAAGGCTATGGAGGAGGATATAACAGAGTTGCCCCGAGGGCACCCCAGTCACCCGCTACAACTATTTATGAAGGAGATGCAGGAGTGAGGAGTGTCACTTGCCATGGATGCTTCGACAGAGGTCATATTGTCTCTTCATGTCCAGACCGTTCAATTCTCTACTTCACTTCCGACACCATGGAAAACGGAGCTGCCCGTTGTCCCTAAAGCGGTAAAGCCCCGCCAACTACACAACCACCAAGACTTCCTGCGGCTCCTCATCCGCCACTTCTAACATATCCCCTGGTTTAGGGGCGACGAGATGCTACTGGTAGAGGTCGAGGCGAAGGTAGAGGAGGTAGAGGTTTCAGAGGGTACATTATCATCTTCAGCGGGACCATCTGGGTCCGGGTATGATCGAGGCCAGAGTTTTGGAGGCCGAGGACCAGCATTACCCCCACCGCCCCGCGTGTTCCAAATTAGAGCTGATGACCGTACTGCCCCTACTTCCGCAGGTACTATACACTTACTTGATGAGTGCTTGTCTATATTGTTTGACCCTGGTGCTACTCAATGCTTCATAACAGAGGCGTGTGTTGCTAGGCTGAGGCTAAGCTGCACGAGTGGTTCACCCCTTACTATTCGTCTAGCGAACGGGGCAAAGGTTGGGACGAGTCGGGAGATTTTAGGGTGCCCCATCCGTATAGGTGAGCGTGAGTGGTGTAATGGCCCAGGATTATGATTCCCGAGTTACGTTTCGAGGGATGAAACCCTACGTTAGGATCTTGCGCTCCGAGTACAGGTTGAAGGTTGAAATCAAAGTTTAGTAATTAAAAGTGAGGTTTCACACCTAAATCCGTATGGTCCGTTGGAGACCCCGAGGTAAACCCTTGTACCTGTCCTAAGTCTACAACGCGTAAAATCCATTTAGGCATGCAACCAGTATAAGTTTTGAAACCGATACATCGAGTGCCATGGCAGAGTCGGGTAAAAACAGAGCATAAGTAGTATAAAATCCCAAAAGTGTAAATCTGGTGAAGTCAGAAGTTTCAAGCGCTCGCTCTCCGCCATACGAATGGATCCCACCATAACAACACAAATTCAAACAATGGAACGGGTACATGAATCTAAAAAAAAAGAGGGGGGATCTGAGTCAATCATTAGGCTATCATGTTAAGGAAACTCATTTACAAGGATACAAAAGACGCTGACCACACTATCAGAAACCTTGTTCAAGGGGAAATAATAAACATGCGGATTTATACATGCGGCACACACATTCATTCACAAGTACATCATCGCAAGAAGCCAGGTATGTCATGTTAAAAATATAATAACACATTATGTCACGCAATCGCAAGAAGGGCCACCATTACAACCAGACAGATATCTCTAAGGGCAATCATCGACTCATCTCAACCGACGCGACATCCCATTTACCAAGAGAAGATGGTAGAGTTCGTGTTTAGACTCTGGTGGCAAGAGGACACAGGTGGCTAGCTACTACGAAGATTGAGAACGATAACTCCATAAGACGACTCTTTGCTATACTCAGAATCACGTCAGCAATCACCTGCCCTCACAGACTCGAGTAACCCTCACAAGTCACATCTGAAACACAACTCCCCGAGAATAGTTAGTTGGCAGACCCAATTTCCCGTAGCGGACGTCGACATCAAGTGAGAGGCTTGGCAGGAATATCAACAACTTAAATATGGAATATGACTCAGAGCAAGAAGAACAGATGCTCACCGAGGGGGTTCACGGCTTCGGAGCTCTCGATCGGAGTTCTGGGCTTCGTTGGAGGCTTGCGATGACTTGTCGGACCTGCGCCGGATATGGGTGAGCATGGTGGTGAAGCTCGAGGACGATTTCGATAGAAAACGGAGGAGAATCGCTTATCGGAATGTGGCTAGCGCTCAACAGGGCAGGTGGCACTTCGGTGGCTCGTTGGCGGATCTGGTGGCTCCTAAATGGCTCCGGTGTGGCGCGGGACATCGATGGAAGTGGCGTGGTGGAGCTACAGCTGCTGGGCTCGAGGAAGGGGGAGGAACGGGGTCGATGGAAATCGAAATGGATCGAAGCAGGGACGTGAAATAGGGGAGGTGATGACGATGATGCGTGGGAGGGGTGGTAGCGTCAGTGACGGAGATGGTAGCCGCGGGGCTGCGGTGGTGGTTATGGCGGAGGTGATGGATTGGTGAAGAGTGGGGGATGACGTGAAGGAGGGAGCGGGAGATGGTGATGGCGGTGATCTAATATGGTGAGGGTGTAGGTATGGTGAAAGAGAGAGTAGGTGATGATGGTGAATGAAGAAATGACGGGGAGAAGGAGGGTTGATTTGAAGAAGGTATGGTGAGTATTGAGTGTGAAATTGGCTAAAACCAATACACAGAAATAAATTTCGAATACACGAATTTTGAATCCCACAATTAGTTTCCGAATGTTAGTTTTCCAAGATCCCGCTAAACGAGTTTTAAATCCGATTTAAATTCTATTTAAATTCTTTTTTTCCGAAAAATTAGGATTTGAAAATCCGAGCCTTTACAAGTGGCCAGCCGACCTTATTGTCAAGTCGTTGAGGATGGATGATCTCATTCTGGGTATGGATTTCATAGACCACTATGGAGCGATTATCAACCTTAGGACGAGAAAAGTGTCTATCTTGGCAGATGACGGGACTGAGCACCAGGTTTGGGGAAGCGACCCCAAGAGGAACGGGACGCTCATCTGCGCAGTCAGAGCTGCCAGAATTCTAGATCAGGGATGCGTCGAGTATTGGTGTTACGCTTTAGAGGTGGATCGCACACACCCCAACTTGTCAGATGTTCCCGTTGTTAGAGACTTTGCAGATGTGTTTCCAGAGGACCTACCGGGACTTCCCCCACCGAGAGAGGTCGACTTTGCGATTGAGCTAGAGCCAGACACCAGGCCCATTTCACGAGTCCCTTACCGCATGGCGCCGACAGAGATGGAAGAGCTGAAGGCTCAACTGGAGGAGCTAGCCGAGAAGGGTTACATGAGGCCTAGTGCATCACCTTGGGGAGCACCAATGTTGTTCGTCCTGAAGAAGGACAGGTCATTGAGGCTATGCATCGATTATAGTGAGTTGAACTGCACGACGGTGAAGAACTATTATTCCCTTCCCAGGATTGACGACCTGTTGGATCAGCTGCAGGGCGCCGTTGTCTTCTCGAAGATTGATTTTAGGTCGGGTTATCACCAGCTGAGAGTGACGCTAGAGGATGTCCAGAAGAACGCTTTCAGGACCTGCTATGGTCATTACGAGTTCGTGGTCATGTCGTTTGGGCTGACCAATGCACCAGCCGCTTTCATGGAACTCATGAACCACGTGTTCATCGACTACCTGGACACATTCGTCGTCGTCTTTATAGATGACATTTTAGTCTACTTGAGGAGTAGAGAGGAGCAAGAGGAGTATTTGAGGATTGTGCTCGAGGCACTGAGGAAGCATCAACTGTATGGGAAATACAACAATTGTGAGTTTTGGCTCACAGAGGTGGCCTTCTTAGGCCATGTGATTTCAGCTAAGGGGGTCGTCGTTGATCCGGCGAAGATTGATGCCATCGTTGCTTAGGAGGTGCCCAAGAACGTCAGGGAAATCCGCTCGTTTCTAGGATTGGCCAGTTACTATAGGAGATTCGTCCAGGGTTTCTCGACCATTGCTAAGCCGATGATGCAGCTGCTGAAGAAGGATGTTTCATTTGAGTGGAGTGTGGAGTGTCGGGCCAACTTTGAGCTTTTAAAGGAGAAGTTGACGACCACTCCAGTTCTAGCGTTGCCAGATGGGACAGAGGACTTCGTCATCTATACAGACGCTTTGCGTTTCCGGATTGGGATGTGTTTTGCATCAGAGAGATCGGGTCATCGCTTATGATTCGCGCCAGTTGAAGCCTATAGAGGTGTCCTATCCCATTCATGAATTGGAGTTGGCAGTTGTAGTTCATTCTCTGAAGATTTATAGGGATTGCATGTACGACACTTCATGCAAGGTGATGACAGATCACAAGAGCTCGGTGTATATTTTTACCCAAAAGGAGCTCAACATGCCACATAGACGGTGGTTAGAGCTTTTAAAGAACAATGACTCGGACATAGTTTATCACCCAGGGAAGGCCAATGCGCTCAGTAGGAAGACTCACCAGGAGGCATCAGTTGCGAGGCTTACAACTCAGAAGGATTTGCAGACAGATTTGATGAGGTGTTGTTTCGAGGTGTGGGTTCAGCGAGAGAGTGGACAATTGTCATTATTGGAGGTCCAGGTTGAGTTGATCGAGGAGATTCATCGAGGCCAGGCAGACTCTCCAAAGATTGCGGTTCTAAGGGAATGGATGGCCCAGGGTCGATTCAGAGAGCTTGTAGAGAGAGCAGATGGGATGCTGACCTTTCAGGGTAGAGTTGTTGTTCCATCGACGTTAGATCTGATGTAAAGGATCATGCAGGAGGCTCACTCCACTCCTTATTCTGTCCATCCAGAGAAGAATAAGATGTACTAGGATTTGAGGAGGCATTATTGGTGGCAGATGATGTGAGCGAACATCACAGATTTTGTAGCTAGATGTCAGGTCTGCCAGTAGGTTCGCATTGAGCATCAGAGGCCGGGAGGACTTGTCATATCGCTTCCAGTTCCCGCGTGGAAGTGGACAGATATCTCGATGGACTTCTTCACTGAGCTGAGGTGAGGCGTTAGAGGATTCGACGCCATTTGGGTTGTGGTCGATAGGTTGACCAAGTCGGCTCACTTCATTCTGATTTAGGAGACATGGCCAGCATCCGGTTAGCTGAAGAGTTCATTTGTTTGACCGTGAGACTTCATGGAGTACCTGAGAGGATCGTATCTGATAGAGATGGATGTTTTACCTCAAGGTTTCGACATCAAGTTTAGGAGAGCCTGGGTACCAGATTGCATTTCAATACAACTTTTCATCCTCAGACAAATGGCCAGAGTGAGAGAATCTTTCAGACCTTGGAGGATATGTTGCGATCATGTGTTTTAGAGTGGGGAGACCGTTGGGTAAAACACCTACCGTTGGTGGATTTCTCATACAACAACAGCTAGGATGGGAGGCGATGCAAGTCGCCAGTTTGCTAGGATCAGCCTGCGAACACGGTTTCGTCTTTGCCAGACTTAGTTAGAGAGACCGTTGATATGGTGGGACGCATCCGTGAGCACATGAGAGTCGCCTAGGATCGCCAGAAGAAGTATGTAGACAAGTGGAAGACAGAGATTGAGTTCGAGGTGGGTTCGCATGTGTGGCTTCGAGTTTCGCCTACCAGAGGGGTCCGACGGTTTGGCATCAAAGGAAAGTTGAGTCCGAGGTATATTGGCCCATTTGAGATTCTGGATATAGTTGATGAGGTGGCCTATCACTTAGCTTTGCCCCCATCCTTGGCCGGTGTTCATGACGTCTTTCACGTCTCCCAGCTTCGGCAGTATATCCCTGACCCTAGCCACATCTTTGACTATTTGGACCTTCGGATTGAGCTTGACCATACCTTTGTAGAGCATCCTGTGAGGGTTCTTGACCGTCGTGTCAAGAAGATTAGGAACATGAAGGTTCCTTTGCTTCTAGTTTAGTAGTCTAGGAGGAGCCTTGAGGAGGCCACATGCGAGACCGAGGAGAGTATTCGGGCTAGTTATGGGGATGTCCTAGACGAGTTGCTTGCGTCATATGTCGAGCCGACCGTAGATATTTCCTTGACCTCGCGAGTGCGGTGAGTTGCCTAGTTGGATTGAGGTTGGTTGGTAGTATCTCTTTGCTTGTGTGCTTATGATTGGTAGTTGTGTGCAGATCCTTGGTGATATGATGTGATGAGCCTCGTTTATGTGATGATGTGCTAGATATCCTATGGTATGTGGCTATTCTTGAGGTGATTATGTTATGTTGTTATGCGTGAGATGTAATTGTTATTCTACACACACACACACACACACATACACACACACACACATATAAATATATATATACATGATGCTTGATGATGGAAATGATAGAAATTGAACTGTTGAACTTTGATTTTGACTTGGAACCTAGGAAGGAAATATAAGATTAGCCTTTAGAGGTGGATGGTAGGATAATTGGAGAGGTTAGGAATGCTATTGAACAACGCCGAAATTAAAGTTTTGAACGGTATTTTAAAGAGGACGTTGTGATGTTTTGAGTTATGATATGACCGAGAAGTCGGAGTAAGGATGTGGTAGGGGCTCATATCACATTCTTTCTACAACCTATTGGAGATATTACGATCATGGCAACTGACGAGAGGGTTTCTCCACCATATAAATTTATAGTCAAGACCCCGCTATAGGATAGTGGAGTCAGGTTCGTCCTCAAGAGAGAAGTCAGCGGTTCTAGGTTTAGTGTGTTTTTGTGTTTGGGAATAGCGGGAAAAGATGTGAGGTTCGTCCTCAGGAGAGGGACGTGGTGGTTGGTGTCGAGTAGCTGCGCAAAAACTTTAATATAACAGAAATAGAATAATAAAAAAGCAAACTTCCAAGGTCAGGGATCACCACAACAATATATATATGTGTAAGTTATAAATCATGAAAAGATGCATGCTTTATATCAAATAACTTTCGTCATTAACAAATAGGAATATAGAGACCTTCACATAAACCTAAAGTTTTACTACCTTTTCTTAATTAAGATTAGTCGGTTTTCGCAAATAAACCCTTATTACTATCCAAATTCATAATAAGATCGCTTTCGCTTCAATATCATAAATAAGGAATTGTCCTCGATTTTTGCAAAGGATTAAGAACATAGGTAGATGATAATAAAGACATACAAAATCATGAATTCATACTTCAAACACACATATCTATGTTGGGATCACCCCAACCCTAGAAGAAGGAAATTAGAAACAAGACATAATAAAAGAAACTAACTTTATCATTAAATTCAAACTAAAACTTACAAAATCTTCCAAACGTTCCTCCTTCTCCACTCTCTCGCCTCTCTCTCCTCTCCCTTTGCGCCAGAAGACGACTTGGCTTGAATGTTTGAAAATCAGCCCCCTAGGGCTTTATTTATAGGCTCCAATTCTAGTTATTCTAGGAAGGAACTATCTATCTATATCTAATCCTATCTATCTAAAGCTTAATGATTAAATTTGGAAATAAATAAATAAATTCTCTAAAGGAAAGTAAGACTAAAGTGGATAAATCTTCCTTCTCTTGGTAGATCTTCATGTCTCTTGATAGAATCCCACGAATCTTGGCTTGCAGGTAACATCTCATCCGAATCTCCACTCGATTTAGACTCGGACTCGTCACTGGGAAGTACTCGACATCGAGTAAAGCACTCGAGTTCGAGTAGAATTCGTCGACTAGTTTCATCAGCTTTCAGCAATTCTGCTTCATCTTGAAACGCACTTTCCCGAGTCCTCGTTTGTCCGATTGACGCATATGAGTATGTGTTGGAAAGATCGTTTCAGGGGCTACAACGCTAATGAAGATATCAAAACTTGATTCAAAATGATGAATGGTGAAAAGTGGGCTTTTCTCCAGCTGCACCATCCTTAAACAGAAACTAGGTTAGACCTCCATAATTGGCAAATAAGTATAAACTACATAGATTATGTACTATTCTAACACAAATGTATGAAATGCATACAGAAATCGTTATAGAAGTCAATATAAAACATCTCAAAATAGGCGCACAATAAACACCCTATACTTAAGCTTGCTTATCCTCAAGCAATACTTTTAATGGTCATACAGGGGAAGAAAACAAACTCTCAACATCTTAGATTCATTCTCATATGCTCATGCAATCAATTGATATCCTCGAAAAGGTACTTTTGTCACAAATTCATGCCTGTGAATAAAAGCAACTTCGCACACAAAAGGAGGGTTATGTAAAAACATTCATTCATGACAAAGCATTAGTAATCAAGAGGACTTTAATTTAAGCTCATGGTGAAGAAAGGGTAAAAGGTAAACTGGTGGGCTATTTTTGGGCAATGTGGTGCTAAATCCGGGCAGAACTCTTCAAACTCGCTTTCTTGCTTTGATGCACTTTCTCCCTTCATAATTTCCACATTACTCATCCTCTCATAATTCAGTCTTTGCTTTTTTCACTTATATGATTTTACCTCTCTATCCTCCGCACTGCCTTCTCGCGAGTCGCAAACATGGGTGTCATGAATGGCCCCGGACATTTAGTGCTTCAGACTCCTCACCTTGGTGTCCCATCTTGCAGAACTATTATCTCGACGCAGGCAGGGTCGATCTACCTTTATCTCCTAAGGTGACCGGATTTTCTTTCTCTCATTAAATTTTCAATATCTTTTTCAATTTCCTGCCAAACGACCAAATATAATAACAACACAAACACCATATAATATCTCCATAATGAACTTCCATTCTCAATATAATCCCCGGATAGAAAATAAGGTAAAAATGGACAATATTTAGATCATGTGGAGCAATATATGAAATAAGGCATAATATGGCTTTTGTGATTAATAAGCATAGGTATGGCTAAGGAATATAACAATATGAGCATTATATGGAAATATAAAGTCCTCCATCCTCTTATCATGCATTACGTCAAACCAATATCAAATTTTACCTCCCTTCATGGTTTTCAATAAAAATATGCACTTTATTGTGACTTCCTTTTACTAGGCAATTTCACGCTATATCTCTAATGAATCAAATTTTGCATCGTCGAGTTCAATTTAAGCTTCCATGACACTAATAAAAAAAAAATTAATTGGGGTGATTTTTATAAACTTTGGAAAACAACATATGACATATAAACGAATGATGATATCCAAAGTAACCATTTATAGAGCAATTTGGAAAATGTGCACAAATAATGTCAAATATAATCAAATATGCATAAAGTAAGCCCTTCCCCCACCTCATACTTAAAGTTCACAGTGTCCTCACTGTATAAAAACAAGGGTAAAGAAAGAGACTCACTAGACAAATGTGCAGAACGCCGGAATCGAGTGCTGAAGTTGTTGCAGCAGTGGTCGATATCGAGGAGAGTAATCGATGTCGACTAGATCTACTTGATCTCGAGTAGTCGATCTCGAGTAGAGTTGAAGCTTTAGGGTGATCCTTCCTCGACCATAGGTTCCGTTCTTCAATGTGGGCGGTCGACGTCGAGTAGATTACTCGACATCGAGTACTTTCTACAACACATTGTACCTACAATTCGTGTTAGAAAGACAAAATCCACAAAGGAAAAACCCAACATAATATTTAAAACAAAAATCAACAGTATCTAAAAACCTAAGAAATAAGAAATAGCGGGTTGCCTCCCGTAAGCGCTAAATTTTAAGTCTTTAGCTTGACCTACTTCCCTTTAAGCGTGGAATGTCATCCGGGGGGAAACGCTTTTCTTCTATCCTTTATTTGCTTTTGTCAATATTATTTTATTTTATTTTTATTCATAAAAATCTTTTCTTTTATATTGATAAATACACAATATTTAGGAATACTTGATTCTCTAGGGTTCGACCCCTTACTTGCATACTATACTAGTTTGTTTGTTTGGGATTTATCTTTGGCGAGGTAAATCAACGACTTTCCCTCCGTAAAAAATTGGCGCCGTTGTCGGGGAATCAAGTTTATTTCTTTTTTTGTGTATTTATTAATTTTTGTACATATATCTAACCCCGTCGTGGACCTATCTTACGGTTTGCGACACCTCGTTACTAATTATTTGCAATGGAGTTAGAGTTATGGCAATACCAGGGAGAATACTTTCATCGTTACCTCACAAGAGTGGAAGATTTAGTGGATGAACGTACTTCACGCGGCATCCAAGATGATGTGAAAGAACGAGTACTTTGCGTTCAAGATGGCATGCTTCCCGAGATACGAGAATTCGCCCAATCTTTGAAAGAGGAAGGCTTTTACGGTTTGGATTGGTCAGAATTATGGGCTCTTTTCCTTTGCATGGGTGACATGGAAAAGGTGGAAGAAGACTATGAGTTTGCATCCATACCCTTACCTTTTTAACCAATGGTGGGCGAGATACACGAGGGAAGCCAAGACACAAGCATCAATGGTTCAATCAAAGATGGAGAAGCGAGACCGATGCCCCTTGGCATGGAGTCTCATGAGTGCACGCATGAGGAACCATGTATTTTGGCACCTACTCCACCTATAGAAATCATCCCCAACTCATCCATTAAGGAACCAAGTCCGAAGCCAATTTCTGTGGCTTTCGAGCAAGGTAATGATATTTCTCACACTATTGTGGATTTTAGTGAATATGTAGATCCTTGGGAGCATTACTTCAACAAGCCACCAACGGAACTATGTTGGCGGTACTACATACCCTCGGCGAGAAGTCACGCTCGAGCATATGAGGAGTTGGAGACCTTCTTCAACATCACATCATTTGACTTCGGCTTCTTTATATGTGGTGCTCGCCTACCTAGATGGTGTGCACCGAAGTTTGATTTGCTAAAGAGAGCGTTCGCAAATGTCCGAGTGAGTGTTGAACGCATCAACAAATAAACCGTCGAGTCTATGACGATAGACAAGGACGCTTCTCGGGAGGCAACCCGAGGTAAGTTTTCCTAAATTAGTTATTTCAATTCCGAGTTAGTTAATTAGTTTTGTTGTTTAATAAATTAGAAATTTCCTAATTGTTTTATATGGTAGATAGATGCTTTCGGATATTTTGAGATAACAATGCTGGGAAAAGTGAACAAGATCGAAGCATAGAGATTTTGGGCTCACTTCGCTACCAGTGAGTCCAGCCGCCCATATACCATAGAAGCTGATTTCATCCGCTGACAGTGAACCAAGACTCGCTGACAACGAATCTAGTAGCTCATGCCCAGTCTTCATCCATTGTCGTCACACCCCATTTTATTCATTCTTCATTCATCCATGTTCGTGGTTCTTCAGTCTTCGTCATTGTCGTTCTTCATCGTTTGTCTTCCAAGCTTCCTCATCTTCGCCATTGAAACTTTTCCAAAAATGTGAGTTATTCTTTACCCTCTTTCTCTCATATTTTTATGATTTTTTGTCTTTGATTTTCATTGAGGACAATGAAGAGTTTTAGTGTGAGGGAGGGTTGCATTCATAGATTCATGCATTCATGTTTATTGTGTCGTTATTTTATTCATCGATTCATGTTTATTTTTCGTTAATTTATTGCATTGGAAAATGAAAAAAATTGAGAAAAAAAAATAAAATCCAAAAATAATAATGCATTGCATACATATGTTTTATTCAAATACCCATCTTGCCTTAGTTTGTCCTTTATTTTATTTTTATGAGTTTTACCATATATGTTCCATAATATGATTGAATTACCTAGCCTTGTCACATACTTGAAATGATTTTTATGGGAGCATGACTTGTTAGTTCAATTGAGCAAGTATGATTCTTAGTCTTGGACATTATTGAAATCCAACAAAACTTGTTCTAGTGAGAATTTTTGGCCTTATAGGGATTTTCATCATATTTATTGCCTTTTGCTTTCTTGTGTGACATTATACTCTCCTTATGCAATTACCTCTTGAGATTGACATTGTTATCTATATTTGAGGCCGAATTTATATGTATATTGCTTATGAGTTTCAAATGATAGAGACATGATTTTCTTAGCCATATTATTATCCATATCCACCCTACATATGTGTCTTTTCCTTGTAGCCAAATTTGAGCATTAGCCTTTTCTTTGAAGCTCCACAAAATTAATTTATCCTTAACCGATGATAAGCCTTACCCTATCAAGGAATTGGGATTAGAGTTGGTGAATGATTAATCTAGTTGAGTGGAAAAGAAGACATTGTTAAGAGAGTTACAAGTTTTGGATGATTATGTAATTTTAGTTTTATTCCTCACATTCTGCTTATTGTATTTTTTGCTCTAGAAAAAAAATGGATTTTTCGCCAAGTAACCCTGAGGTCTTACATATTTCGCGTGGTACCCAACCTTTTTACATATTTCGCCAAATAACCCTGAGGTCTTATCTTTTTTTCGCCAAATAACTCCGAGGTTTTCTCGTTTTCGCCAAATAACCCTGTCCTCCAAATTCACGTTTTTTTGTTGTTTTTTTTTTAATAATTCCTTTGTTAAATAACATTTAAAAAAAAGAAAATAAAACTACATATTGGTGATTTTGGGAGATTGACCATGGCAAAGAACGAGTATAAATCGAAAAAAAAAACCGGATTTGTACTGTATTCTAGAGTGGTGGTGTTGATTTTAGTTGTAGTTCTTGTTGCACTTGTTAGACTTAGTTGGTGATTTTAGTTTATGTATTGGTTGTATCAAATGCGGCTACTTTGCAAAAAATAAAATAAAATCTTACATGTCATCCATCAAACTTCAAAACATACCATTTATATGTGGTTTCATTCAAGCAAGCAATAAGAAAACTTGCATCATTAGAAGTTAACAGAAGCAATGGTTTCTTAACATCTTAAAGCAATAAGAAATCAACCATCCGCTGCAAAATGGGCTAATGTCAGACAATATTTAGTAGGAAATCCACACAACCAAGTCAAAAGAAGGCAATCCAAATCAACCTTAACATAAAAAAGACACAACCAAGTGAAAAGAAAGCAATCCAAATCTCAGCCTTAACATAAGAAAGGCACCCATGATACGAACAATGACTATTGACTTCTCGGATTCCATGGGGCTAAGGACATCACATCTTGGAGTTGTTCTTCATTGATTGTTAACATAAGAAAGAGAAGAAGAAAACCATTGCTTGCTTGAATAAAAACATTGCTTTAAGAAAAACATTGCAGCGGATGGTTGATTTCTTATTGCTTTAAGAAACCATTGCTTCTGTTTACTTCTAATGATGCAAGTTTTCTTATTGCTTGCTTGAATGAAAACACATATAAATGGTAGGTTTTGAAGTTTGATGGATGTAAAATTCTTTTTTTTTTTTTTTTTTTTTTGCAAAGTAAGCGCATTTGATACAACCAATACATAACCTAAAATCACCAACTAAGTATAACAAGTGCAACAAGAACTACAACTAAAACAAACAACACCACCCAAGAATATAGTACAAATCCGGATTTTTTTTCCCGATTTGTACTCGTTCTTTGCCATGGTCAATCTCCCAAAATCACCAACATGTAGTTTTATTTTCTTTTTTTAAATGTTATCTAACAAATGAATTATTTAAAAAACAAAAAAAAAACGTGAATTTGGGGGACAGGGTTATTTGACGAAAATGAAATCTCAGGGTTATTTGGCGAAATATGTAAAAAAGTTGGTTACCACGTGAAATATGCAAGACCTCAGGGTTATTAGGCGAAAAATCCAAAAAAAATTGAAAAAAAACAGAAGAAAAATGTGAAAGAAAAAAAGAGAGAGAAAAAAAAAAAGCCTTTTACCTTTATTATGTACGTGAGAGTTAGAAAAAAATGTATGGTTAAGAGAAAGTTCTTTTGTTGAGTGTTTTGAGAGTGAAAGTGTGAGTTATTTTGGTTTTGGAACTATTTGGTTTTTGATGTTCTTCCGGTTGTTCTTAGAGATCCCCTTTTTCCGGATTTTTAGCACCACATGCCTAAATATTTTCCTACCTTACTTCCTTACCAAGCCCCATTACAACCATGATAAAAGACCTCTTGATGTTTCTTATAAGTGATGGCATCCACGGTGGAGAATATGTGATATACGTGTCAAAATCTATGTAGATTTTTGCATTTTGGATTGAGTTGATAGATACATTGTTAAGCCTAAACACATGAGAGTGAGAGCAAACACATGATCCCGATGAGGTTGGACTAGATGTGCCTTTTACTTTGAATCGCTCATATACTTGCTAGGATGTTAACTTTCATGTTCATGTCTCACACACGTTGATCTTGCTTTTGAGAAGGTTAGTGCTTGCAGATTATATCTGTGGGATGATGGTTTTGCTCTTCTTTATTTTGCATTGCTTGAGGACAAGCAAAAGGTTAAGTGTGGGGGAGTTTGATAATGCACATTTCTAATGGGCATTATAGCGTAGTTTAGATGCATTTGTATTGTAGAATATGCATGTTTAGTTTCAACTTAGATTAAACTTTTTTCGTGGCATAGTTCGGAATCTACGCTATTTCAGTTGAATTATGCAGAATCGTAGATCCGACATGGTGGAAAGCAAAGGAAAGGTGAAGAACATGTCCAAGTGAAGTCAAGAAAGCAAGCTAAGGAAAGAAAGAAAAAAGGCAAGAAAGAACGAGGGAAGAATGAAGATAAAATAAGCTTCTGGGCATCTATCGCTGCTAGTGAGTGAAGGTGTCGCTACCAGCGAGTGGAGTTATGCGGAGCATGTCCAGGAGCCAGCATGTCTCGCTGCCAACGAATGGGAACTCGCTGCCAGCGAGTAGAGTCAGTAGGAGCATGTCCATGAGCAACACAGCTCGCTGCCAGCGAAAGAAATCTCGCTGCCAGCGATTGGAGTTGCTTCAGCGAAAGACCGGATTCGCTTGCGAATGGAGGCTCTCGCGGCAGCGGAAGGGTGGACTCGCGGAAGCGAAAACAATGGAATCGAAGAGTGTTGGAAAATTTGTAAGGCATGGACATTCGCTAGCAGCGAGTGCGGTAGCGAGGTGGTAACGAAAATTCAACAGTAGTTTGTTTAAGGTCATTCGCTGCTAGCGGAAATTTTCGCTGCCAGCGAAATCTGACGCTGAACTATACATGAAAAGTCTATCTTTTATCTAGTTTGTTTAGGAAGTTTTTGTCTTATTTGTCTATCTTTTACCTTGTTTATGCAAGACTTTAGGCTTACAAATAGGATGTTTTAGGATTAGTTTTATATGGATTAAAGTAGAGCAATCAGTATTGAAGAGAAGAAAGCTTAGGTAAGCCATGTTTGGCTAATTTTGTAGTTTCCGCATACACTTTCAAGACTTGGTTGGTGGTTTGTGAGTTTCTAATTCAAGTTATTTTTCCTCTTTAATTCTTTCAACTTCTTAGTGTGATATTGATTATGTTATTGATGTTATCTTGATTAGCTACCTTGATAATATTGATTTCATGCTAGGATTTAATACTTTCGTATTTGTTATTGATGTTATCTTGATTAACTGCCAGCGAGTGGAGTCAGCAGGAGCATGTCCAGGAGCAGCACAACTCGCTGCCAACGAAAGAAATCTCGCTGCCAGCGAATGGAGTCGCTTCAGCGAAAGACCGGACTCGCTACAGCGGATGGACACTCTCGTGCTTGCGAATAGAGGCTCTCGCGGCAGCGAAAGGGTGGACTCGCGAAAGCGAAAACAATGGAGTAGAAGAGTGTTGGAAAATTTCTAAGGCATGGACATTCTCGCTAGCAACGAGTGTGGTAGCGAGGTGATAGCGAAAATCCAACAGTAGCTTGTTTAAGGCCATTCGTTGCTAGCGGAAATTTTCGCTGCTAGCGAAATCTGACGCTGAACTAGACATGGAAAGTCTGTCTTCTATCTAGTTTGTTTAGGAAGTTTCTATCTTATTTGTCTATCTTTTACCTTGTTTATGCAAGACTTTAGGCTTATAAATAGGATGTTTTAGGATTAGTTTTCTATGGATTAATGTAGAGCAATCACCATTGAAGAGAAGAAAGCTTAGGTAAGCCATGTTTGACTAATTTTGTAGTTTCGGTCTACACTTTCAAGACTTGGTTGGTGGTTTGTGAGTTTCTAAGTCAAGTTATTTTTCCTCTTTAATTCTTTCAACTTCTTTGTGTGATATTGATTATGTTATTGATGTTATCTTGATTAGCTACCTTGATAATATTGATTTCATGCTAGGATTTAATTCTTTCGTATTTATGTTATTTCCGTAGTAGCACGCATAAGATTGTGGATTCCGTGTTTGAAGCATGATTATGTAGGGAGTTGACATATATCTTAAACATTGATTTACCGTGTTTAATTGGTGTTATTTATATGCTCAAGTTCTTGGGACTATTTGCTATCTCTTTGTTAAATCTTAACCGTGTTAGGGTTGCATTGAGGTGTAAGGGATTAATTGGACTCGTAGAACTTTTAATCTATTTAAACCAAGACGAGGGAAATTCTTAGGAAAAGATAATAACTTGAAAATGATTCGATGATCAATAAAACCAAGCAATGTCGAGAACTTGTAGGTGGAAACGCTTTTCTTCTATCCTTTATTTGCTTTTGTCAATGTTGTTTTCTTTTATTTTTATTCATAAAAATCTTTTCTTTTATATTAATAAATAAACAATATTTAGAAATACTTGATTCTCTAGGGTTCCACCCCTTACTTGCATACTATACTAGTTTGTTTGTTTGGGATTTATCTTTGGTGAGGTAAATCAACGACTTTCCCTCCGTCAGTAATCAAAGGCGTGACAATACGCGTCGCAATTAAAGGGAAGTCCATAATCCTAACCCTAATCCTAATCCTAATTTAGATAACCCTTTATTTAATGAGAACGACTCTCCACGAAGGGAGAGATATGGTAGGAATAATTGGTTTGCTAATGCGCAGGGACAAGGAAGAGGAAGAGGTCGAGGCTTCTAGGAGGATTACTACTATTCTAAGCGCGACGACAACTTCCAAGAAGAGGAGTATTGGGAGCAACGTCTTAGGCGGAATGACAGAGGCGATTGATACCGATACAGAGCACCTAGAGATCCTGACCAGGACGACATAGGTAAGGTAAAGGTAAATATCCCTCAATTTGAAGGTAAAACTGATCCAGATGTGTATATTGATTGAGAAACTAAAATGGATCAAATCTGGAATTGTCACAACTTCTCCGATGCTAAAAAGGTGCAATTAGCTTCTCTAGAATTTCAAGGCTTTGCTTTAATTTGGTGGGATAATCTAGTTAAAGAAAGAAAAAGTACCCTTGATGCGCGTATCGCTTCATGGGAACAACTAAAAGCACTAATGTGGAGAAAATTTGTTCCCCAACATTATGCTAGAGAACTTAGACAACGTCTAGAAAATCTAAAACAAGGTAGAAAAACTGTTGAGGAAACTTTTAATGCAATGCAAGAAACCATGTCTAGAGCTAATGTACGCAGTTGAACTTGATGAGGATACAAATGCTAGGTTTCTTTGAATATTGCATCCCGCCTTAGCTCATGAAATTGCTTACTTTCCTTATTCTACGCCTACTGAATTATTGCATTTACCTATTAAAGTAGAAAGGGGAGGAAGATATCGGAGCCAAGGTGGCCGAAACTCGAGTGGGCAGCATCAATGATGGCGCCAATCTCAGCCCCAACAGCCCCAATGGTGGGGTGATGGCGGTTCAAGGGACAGACCGAAATAAGCCCAAGGAAGAGGGGAAGGCCGAACCACCCAAGAGACTTTCGACAAGGGCAAAGTGCCCATGTATGGACGAGATTCGTATGGGGTATCTACTGGCCCCAAAGGGAGTAATCCTAACCCTTCTACCACTAGATCTAGGGATATTGTTTGTTTCCAATGCCAAGGTAGAGGTCATTATATGAAGGATTTCCCTAATAAGAAAACTCTCATGATTAATCACATAGGAGAATATGAATCTGAAAATTCTTGTGATGAACATGATGAGCATGCTAATAATGATGACAATGATCAAAACCTTAACCTTCTTGCTTATGATGATGATTGTGTTCACTATGAGCATGGTGAATCTTTGATTGTTAGGAGAGTTTTAAGTGTTGTTCCTACACCTTGTGATGACAATCAACGTGAAAAGTTGTTTCATACTCGATGCTTAGTTAAAGAAAAGGTTGTTAATGTGATCATTGATGGAGGAAGTTGTTGTAATTTAGCTAGTCAAGAAATGGTTGATAAATTGCAACTTCCTACAGTTCAACACCCTAGACCTTATAAATTGCATTGGATGAATGAATGTGGAAAGTTGAAAGTGAATAGACAAGTTAAAGTGCATTTTAGACTAGAACATTATGAAGATGATGTTTTATGTGATATAATGCCTATGCAAGCTTGTCATACTGTATTAGGTCGTCCTTGGCAATTTGATCGTAAGGTCTTATATGATGGGTTTACTAACCGCTACTCCTTTACTTTTCAGGGGAAGAATGTTGTTCTCAAGCCTATGACGCCTACACAAGTGGCTGACGAGATTGAGAAGCGCAAGGTAAGTAAAGGTGAGTTGGCTAAGGAGGCTCGGTCGAGCCAAGTAGCATCTAGCTCTCGGCCTAGGGATGTGCTTTTAGCTTCTAAGAGCGCGTTTGTAGACGAGTGTCTAGACGGGGAAACAACCCTCATGCTCCTATGCAAGATGTTGAACAAGTTGAGTGAGGAGCTTCGAGCTACCCTCCCTCCTCACATTCTATATCTTCTTGATGAGTATAAGGATGTATTTCCCGATGACATATCACCAGGTCTACCCCCTATTCGTGGCATTGAGCATCAAATTGATCTCATTCCAAGGGCTTTTTTGCCTAATAGGCCTGCGCATCGTATGATCCCACTGAGACCCAAGAGGTCCAATCCCAAGTCCATGAACTGTTGGATAAGGGATATATTAGAGAAAGCTTAAGTCCTTGTGTTGTGCCTGTGTTATTAGTCCCTAAGAAAGATGTTTCATGGAGAATGTGTGTAGATTGTAGGGCTATTAACAACATAACTGTAAAATATCGTCATCCTATTCCACGCTTAGATGATATGCTAGATGAATTGCATGGTTCTTCTATATTTTCCAAAATTGACTTGAAAAGTGGCTATCATCAAATTAGAATAAAGAAAGGCGATGAATGGAAAACAACATTTAAAATAAAATTCGGACTTTATGAGTGGCTTGCTATGCCTTTTGGTTTAACTAATGCACCTAGTACCTTCATGCGCTTAATGAATCATGTGCTTAGAAATTTCATAGGGAAATTTGTTGTTGTTGTTTATTTTGATGACATACTCATTTATATCAAATCTCCTAAAGAACATGAAGCACATCTTAGGGAAGTACTTAATACTTTAAGATTAGAACACTTGTATTCTAATTTAAAGAAATGTAAATTATGTAATGATCAAGTGTCTTTTCTTGGATTTGTAGTGAGCTCAAATGGACTGCGAGTCGATGAAGCGAAAATCAAATCCATACAAGATTGGCCGACACCTTTTTCGATCAGACAAGTGCACAACTTCCAAGGCTTGGCGAGCTTCTACAGGTGGTTCGTTCGTGACTTCAGCACCATCTCAACCCCTCTCACGGAGCTCACAAAGAAGCGGTGCGAGTTCAAGTGGGGAGCAACTCAGGAGGAGGCATTCGGCAAGCTCAAGGAGAAGCTCACTCACACACCCTTACTCGCCCTACCCGACTTCTCTCGGCCATTCGAGGTCGAGTGTGACGCTAGCGGAGTTGGAATCGGTGGAGTCCTTATGCAGGAAGGTAAGCCTATTGCCTTCTTTTCTGAGAAACCAAAAGGTACTTGTCTTAATTATTCTACTTATGACAAAGAGTTGTATGCATTGTATAGAGTTCTTAAGACTTGGTCCCATTACCTATGGCCTAGAGAGTTTATACTTAGGACTGATCATGAATCTTTAAAGCATTTTAAAAGCCAAGATAAACTTGATAGAAGACATGGTAGATGGATGGAATTCATATAAACATTTCCTTATGTAATTAAGTATAAGAAAGGCAAAGACAATGTGGTTGCTGATGCTTTATCTAGAAGACATGTTCTTTTAACCACTTTGGATTCTAGAGTCTTAGCCTTTGTTTATATTAAGGAATTGTATGAAAATGATATAGATTTTGGGGAAAGCTTTCGAAAATGCAAGGATAAGGGTCCAACAAAAAATTTCTACATATTTGATGGATTTCTATTTCGAAAAGACCAAGTGTCTATTCCTAGATCTTCCTTTCGATTGTTACTTGTTAATGAATCTTATAGTGGCGGCTTAATGGGTCATTTTGGGAGGGATAAAACATATCATACATTAAAAACACACTTTTATTGGTCACATATGCTTAGGGATGTAGAACATTTCCTTAAAAGATGCATTGATTGTTTAAAGGCCAAATCTAGGCTAAAGCCCCATGGATTGTATACACCACTACCCACGCCCTTGTCCCTTGGGAAGATATTTCTATGGACTTTATTGTTGGTTTGCCTCGCACTAAGAAGGGGAGGGATTCTATATTTGTAGTGGTAGATCGATTTTCTAAGATGGCTCATTTTATTGCATGTCATAAAACCGATGATGCTACTAATGTTGCAAATTTGTTCTTTAAAGAAGTAATTAGGTTGCATGGTGTGCCTAAAACAATTGTAAGTGATAGAGATGTTAAATTCTTATGTCATTTTTGGTGAACTTTCTGGAGCAAATTGGGAACTAGATTGCTATTCTCTACTTCTAGCCACCCCCAAACTGATGGCCAAACTGAGGTGACTAATAGAACTTTGACAACTGTCCTTAGAGCCATAATATGAAGAATTTGAAGCTTTGGGAAGAAGCCAAACCTCATGTGGAGTGTGCTTACAATTGGACTATGCATTCCTCAACGAAAATCACTCCATTTGAATGTGTCTATGGTGTTAATCCGCTAACCTCTTTTTATCTTACTCCATATCCTATGAGAGAGAAAGAATCATTTGAAGCAGGTAAGCATGTCGAGTTCGTCAAGGAGCTACATGAACGGACGCGTCAGAAGCTTGTGTAGAAGGTTAAATACAACGCTAACAAAGCCAACAAGGTCGGCGTTTGGTGGTGTTCCAGCCAGAGGATGTTGTGTGGGTGCACCTAAGGAAGGAGAGGTTTCCAGACGCCCGGAAGAGCAAGCTCACACCTCGAGGTGACAGACCATTCAAGGTGCTGCGTCGAGTGGGCGAGAATGCATATCAATTGGAGCTTCCTGGAGACTATGGCGTGAGCGCAACATTCAACGTCGCCGATCTAATCCCTTATTTTGCTGTGGATGAGGACTTGGATTCGTGGTCGAATCCTTTCCAAGAAGGGGAGGTATTTGATACGGGGTTAGCCGTAGGATGGCCTGATCTTCGACAATCAAGACTCAAAGACAAGAACGGAAGCAAGAACTAAACAAGACTCAACAAGAAATTAAAGAAACGAAACAAGAAACAAGATTGACGCACCAAGAAACGAAGAATCGACCAAGAAAAGCTCAAGATCGACCAAGAACATGCAAGACTCGACAAGGTTTTTAAGAACAAGGGTGAACTCGAGATCGACTATGATACATAATGCAAAGAATCGATAATGATTAATAAAGACTCGAAATTTAAGAATAAGAATTGAAAGACACGACCGATAAGGACTGAGTCGATCTATATAAAACAAGATGAGAAGACCCCAGGCCTCCGTAGAGGGTAGAAACCAACACCAATGACTATATAACCCGCCTCTACAACCCTACGCAACCAAGCGGACAACTTGGAGGCACAAGGAGGGGGCTCCTGGATACCAGGATCACCAAGTCTTGCGAAGTTGATGAACACAAAGCAAACCAAGCTGAGATCAATACCAATGTTGCAATCGATGAGCATTGCTACGAATCGATTGACTTTAACTCATGTGTTTCACACAAAAAGAGGTTTTCTATATTCTGAAATTCGTGAGTAATGTTCTACATAGGTGATCGGCATATATAGCCATAACAAAGGCTTATTGGGCCGAAAATAATAAAACTAACAACTTAAAGAAATAATGGAAATAACCTTAAAGTTTCCTAAAATAACTTAAGTAAAAATAATACTAAATATAGTAACATAAAAGAGTTCCAACACTTAGAGAGATCGACAATCCTAAGAGTCAAGGTGGCTCGACCTCTAGGATTCCAATGCACATGCAAGTCTTCAATGTTGGCTCCAGGAGTTGAACCGTGCTCGAGAACAAAGCATGACTCACAAACATAAATGAGACTCTCTGAAGCTTCTTAGCTCGGGCTCGAGTCATGGGTACTTCTCCTAGTATGATAGACGTATCTGGAGATGTAGAAGATGGTCCCGCATCAATGGGCTTTCCTGAACCTTAAACACAACAAAATTAGGCGCGATTGATATCTCCCCGGAAACGGCGCCAATTTGACGAGAGGGTTTCTCGACCAAATAAATTTATAGTTAAGACCCCACTATAGGATAGTGGAGTCAGGTTCTTCCTCAGGAGAGAAGTCAACGGTTCTAGGTTTAGTTTGTTTTAGGGTTTGGGAATAGCGGGAAAAGATGTGAGGATGATGTCGGAGTCGACTAAGACTGGGTCGATGTCGAGGGATGGAGAGGGACATGGTGGTTGGTGTCAAGTAGCTGCGCAAAACTTTAATATAGCAGAAATAGAATAATAAAATAGCAAACTTCCAAGGTTATGGATCACCGCCACAATAAATATATGTGTAGATTATAAATCACGAAAAGACGCATGCTTTACATCAAATAACCTTCGTCATTAACAAATAGGAATATAAAGGTTTTCGCATAAACCCTAAGTGATACTACCTTTTCTTAATTATGATTAGTCGGCTTTCGCAAATAAACCCTAATTACTATCCAAATTCATAATAAGATCACTTTCACTTCAATATCATAAATAAGGAATTGTTCTCGACTGTCGCAAATGATTAAGCACATAGGTAGATGATAATAAAGACATACCAAATCATGAATTCATAAATCAAACACACATATCTATGTTGGGATCGCCCCAACTCTAGAAGAAGAAAATTAGAAACAAGACATAATAAAAGAAACTATCTTTATCATTAAATTCAAACTAAAACTTAATAAACCTTCCAAACGTTCCTTCTCCTTCACTCTCTCGCCTCTCTCTCCACTCTCTCCTCTCCCTTTGCGGCCGAAGATGACTTGGCTTGAATGTTTGAAAATCAGCCCCCTAAAGCTTTATTTATAAGCTCCAATCCTACTTATTCTAGGAAGAAACTATCTATCTATATCTAATCCTATCTATCTATAGCTTAATGATTAAATTTGGAAATAAAACAAATAAATCCCTAAAGAAAAGTAAGATTAAAGTGGATAAATCTTCCTTCTCTTGTGATGTGTTCCAGCCCCCGTAGGATATGATTCCGACGTCGCAATAATAAAGCATTTATTATTATATCAACTTATTTCTATTTTTAGTATTGTTTCTTAATAAGAGGTGTGAACTTACTTGACATAGTAAGTCCAACCTGTTAGCCAATTAGGCCCATTAGTAATTAGGGTTTTATTAGTTTTCTTTAAATACTCTATTAGGGTTAATGTTTATTCTTACCTCAAATCTATATTATAATACTAAAGGAGAAGTCGCCTACGACATGTGGCGGCTTCTCCTTTAATGTATGTTTTTTTTATTATTTTAATGGTTTTTAATGTTAATTGATTTATTTTAATTGATTTTGATCTAAACTTATCTAATCAATGATTTGGTTAACCAAATCTTAAAATTTACGGAGTATGTTTGAACAAAGTATGTTAACAAAATCTTAAAATTTTGAATAAAAAAATCTTAAAAATCAACTAAGTATGTTAATTTAGATCTAATCTTAAAATTGTTAATAAATGAACCTATAATGTCGGATATGTTAACTAAAATATATACTAAAGATTTGGGATCTCCTAAATCCCTTCTAGCGTAGTTATTTTTTAATTTGAAGATTAATTTATTTATTTTAATTTGTTGTTAATTTTTAATCGATTTGTTTTATTTGTTTGATAAATTATTGTTAAAATCTAAAATTATCTAATTTAGTTGAGATCCTAACCAAATCTTTAAAAGTCAACTTGATATAAATATATAATATTGATTTTTATCCCATCAGCCAGTCGACTATCGGTAGTTTTTAATTTATTTTGAAGATTAATCTACTTTCTGTGCTCTCTTCCGGTTGTCTGGTGAACAAGACTAAGGTGATGTCAATCTTCTTTATGTGCTATCTTCCTTCGTTGGGACTAGCTATTATCTCAATATGTGTTCACGCTGAGATTTTTTGCATTTGTATCTTTGATCTAATTGCGGCTTTATGCAGAGAATCACGCGATGTCAAAAAACAAAGGCAAGACGCCCATAGAGAACAACGGTAATGTGAAAAGGAGAGGTACGTTAGATATTTAATCTATTATCGTTAAGTATTTAATTTAGTAACACCGCAATCATCTTCTTCACTTCATTGATGTATGCTAAAACTGATTTTTAGGCGATGTGCAATTTCATTACCTGGACGAGTTACTACCACAAGAAGAAAACACCTCAAAAATTCGATGGAATATAATTGTTCATGTTTTAAGAATGTCGAAAACCCTAAGCTACACTGATCATGGAACAGTTCATTCGATTGACATTATTTGATCGATGAAAAGGTATTTATGTTTAAATATTGAGTTTTTTTTTGGTACCCGTCACGGAAAGTCAACTATGAAATCAAAACTATATATATATATATATATATAAATCATCATCATATCATCGGCATGAGCTTGACACGCCAACATGCATAGTGTTTTTTTTGTTTGATCAGTAACATTTCGATGTATGGAAATTGGATATTGGTAACCCATAAACATTTATATTTACAATTTATGTTCAGGGTTCGAAGATACAAGCGTCTGCTACAAAGAAATATTTAACAATGGTCGAGCACATGGTAGAAGGGCTTACGTATTTCATCAAGGATTTTGGAGTCTACAAACACACCGTTAAAGTCCGATGTAGTCCGTTCAAACATCGTATTTTACGATTCAGTAATACCTCTATCACTCGAATTGAGCAACCATCTATTCCGATGCACGGATTTCAATTTGTCGAGTTCGAGTTGATTTCGAATCCAAATGTCGATTATAGTGGTATGGTTGGTACGTGATTTAATTAACTAACTTTATATATATATATTAATTTAGTTCTTCGTATTTTCTAATATCATTAACATTTTTATTAGATGTCATTGGGATGCTAAGGATGGTTGGACATACAACTGAATCTTATGGTTATGGAGCCAGTATGCATACAAGAAGAAATATTTTAATTGTAAATTCGTGGTATGTATTGTTCATTTTAATATTTAATTGTAAATTCAAGGTATGTATTATTCATTTTGTTAACTTATATTATTCATTCGAACTGGACTAAGATAAAAAAAAAAAACTTTTTTCTAATAAAACATCAAAACTAATTATACTAATTAATATATATCTATAAATATTACTTCCTATTATAAGCTTCTCTAGCTATATTATTAACGACACTCTAAAAATACGATCAATTTTAACATAGTAAGAGGATTGTACGTATGAATATTATATATGGGATTAAATTGATGGAGATTTCTTTATATATAAATTGAAACTCAAGAAAAAGGGATGAAGATATGAACTTTTTTTTATTTGTGTATAGTTCATGTTTTATTAAATCACGTACAGTTCAAGTTTGATTGAATTTATACAGTTTGCGAAGGAAAATAATGTATTATCTGATGAGGTAAATTATTAAAGAAAACGCATTGTCACACTAATTCATAAGCATATTGGCATGTGACGTATATATTGGCCCAATGCAGGAACACGTTCAAGCGTTATTTATAACTTATAACAAAATGACTTGAAAAATAAGTGTCCGAGTACACAACGTAGTACTCATTAATTTGCCATTACATAGTTCAAGGAAATAGTACGTCGAGCAATCTACATGAAGTTACTCATCTAGCTTAATGTGAAAGGAATGAATGACAATGCACACTTAAAAAAAAGCACACTTTGACAATTATAGAAATTGGTTAGTTATCTAATTGAAGATAAAATGAATAACAACGACACAAAAAAAAAACTACACTTAATAAATATTAATTAAATATAAATTATTCCAAGATAAAAATTAAATATATGGCTAACCTCATATCTAATTGTTTGGATTCTACCCTACTAATCCGATAATGATATTGGAATATAACCAAATCCAATTAACCTAGCTAGCGAGATCTAATTAATTCATTAACTAATTAAAAAATTCAATTAAGTAATTAACTACCTTATGTCGTATTTGGATTCTACCTTATCTAATTAACTAAACAAATCTAATTAATTAATTAACTAATTAGAAAATCAAACTAACGACCTATCGATCTGATTGTTCGATTCTACCTTGCATTAATCTTATCTATATATTGATTATTCAATACTAAATGAAATATGCATTTTAAAATGAATTAGATCAGTATAAATGTTTGAAGGATTTAATTTTGTTTTCATCTTTGCCATGCATGCATATTCCCCAAGTATTTTAATTATCCTTATTATGTGAATCATTTACAATCGTAATAAAACAAAAGGTACAACTTCCCAAACCACACACATTTTTTTAGGAACATCAATATATTTATTTCATTATCTTGCATTGTTTTCAGTGGCGCGACGAATCCTGAAATTGTTTATTGAGGGGTTAAAATTATGATAAAAAAATATCTATAAAATTAAACCCTGATTTTTCTTTTCTAAAAAATCATCAATATTATGGATGTGTAACCAGAATAAATTAAAACATAAATTTTGCATGCTTTATTTCATAGTTTTCAAATATTTCATTATAACCTCCTAATTTGAAGTTCTCGGATATAATTATATTATTAAGATATGAAGTTTAACAAATGATAATTACGAAAAAAGTATATTGGTTCGGTAAATGATGTAAGAAATAATTAAGTTACGTATGCCCAACCCTGAAAATTGAAATCCTTATAACTTTTTGCTCAGACATCAGACTTGAGCTTATAATATATCAAATCGAAGCTATCGACGAGACGAATGTGCATGTTAAATTTTATTTTCAATTGGAGGGAAACTGCCACCCCTAGCCCTAAAGAGGATCTGACTTTGGTTTTGCACCGCTTATGTTTTTCCTATCATTTCTCCCATGTGGCCATGTGGGTGATGATTTTCTAATCATAGGTGGTGAAGTGGATGTTCACCATGAATTACAAGACATTATCAACATTATTATTATATATTTCTCATATTCACTATTTTTTAAATTATTTCAACTGTTTCATAAACATTTCGTCAGTCTCAGTTTTTTCATATATTCTCTTATTCATGCATTTTTATTGAAGTCATTATATTGTTTGGAATTATATTAATGATATTTTTTTATTGTAGTTCTTTAATTTTCTTATTATTTAACATTTGATTTTCTTTTTCATTCAATATGTTAGAAAATGCCCACTTTTTAATTCATATATAATATATAGATTTTTATATTGTGAATAATTAATGATATTATATGCAATATATTTTGAAAGTATGGACCGTGCACTGCACGGGTACTTAACTAGTTTTGAATATTGAAGAGCGTTGAGTTGAGACTCCCCTTTCCTCTTTGACGTCAAACCCTATCTTTCTTTTTCTACTGATTACTACTGAATTCAAGTGGATCTTCAATCAAAGGTTCTCGCTGGAATTGATTGAAGATCGGAATCTAATCCTCGTTTGGAAGTGATTCACCTTGTTCCATTACCACCTCACCGCTCCGCCGACCACTACCGCCTCTCCCCCTCCGCCCTCGCTATCGCACCACCGCTGGATCACCAACCAGTACTCATCACCGCTGCCGCATCTTCGCCATCACACACTGTCGATCGAGACCACGCATTTCCGCGAGTGCTTGAGTGGAGGAATTTCACGGGACCTTTAATTAGGCAATTCGACGCCGTTTGCAATTGGAATTCGAAGGTCAACAAATCATTTGCTAATTACGTAGCCAATTCGGAATCAAAGTGAACTAGGAGGACTGAGATCGTGAATTCCGTTTCAATCTCACGTCAACCGGGCCTTTGAATTATTTGTTGGAATTGCCCTATTGCAATCTCACGTGAGCTCTACCGAGATCGAGTCCTAGGGTCGATCGATTTACCTTGAAACCGGACGATTGGGAGCTGTACTCGATCAACCCGAGTCGAGTACGTATCAACTAGTATCAGAGTCAAACCGGTTTTGTAAGTCTTTCAATCTTCATTTTTTTCTTCCTTTCAATGCAATGGAGAAGCGTTATCGTTATTATTCATACTCTCAGCGAATGAAAGCATATTTTTATGATGCTAAATATGGGTTAGAGTTGACTACTTTTCATGGAATTGTCGATCCGAATGAATATCTGGATTGGAAGACGAGCACCGAGTATGTGCTTGATTATTATGGGCTTTCAGAGATTGAGAAAATAGAGTGGGCATTATCCCTCTTCCGCAGGCACGCCGTGTACCGGTGGAATCGAACGGATCGTGCTAGAGCTTCTGCTGGTCTTGCTCTGATAACCCAAAAGAGGTATTTGAAATCCTTGATTAGAAAAAAATAATATACTATTTCTCTTGATTCTTGTTTTATGAGAAAGAAGGTAGCACCTCTGACACCATCATATGTAGTGGAAGTAGTTAAGCTTGTGACAGAGGTTGATGTTGTAAAAGTTTGCGAGCCCGGAGAAAAGCTTGTTCCCGAATTCGTTGCTCATGAGACTCGGTTGACCCAAGAGCAGAGTGAGATCCAGGCCCTGCGACAACTTGTCACTGAATTGCAATCCAAATTGGATGCCTCTCATACACAGTCAGACTCCCTAGGGAAGGCCTCTGACTTTGTGTTGCAACCAAATACCGGGAATGTTCTAGACGGACACATTGATTCTATTAATGAGGAGAAGGTACTTGATGATTTGCCTGAAGAGTTAGCGATTGTACCTCTTGGGAATGTTCATGAAGTTTTGACCGCTGAGGTTTGGGTGAATGTTGGCTCTATGTTTATTGAAGATAAGGGTGTAGTTTTTGAGGTTACTAGACCTCAAATTCTTCTAGCACCAATTCCAAACGTTTCTCCGTCGTGTTGCTTTATGGATGCTACCCCTTCCTCACTGGTCATCACCGATTTGGTGCAAGGACAAGTGAAGGAGAATGATATCCTCCTCAAGTTTGACAAGAAGGCGCCACTGTGGATCCCACCATTGAAGATGCAATGGTATGTCTCGCCCCGTGTCATATTTCCATTTTATGACAACTCTCTATCACTGGACAACGAAGCGGGGACACTTCCTTCTCAAGGGGGGGAGAATGATGTGTTCCAGTCCCCGTAGGATATGACTCCGACGTTGCAATAATAAAGAATTTATTATTATATCAACTTATTTCTATTTTTAGTATTGTTTCTTAATAAGAGGTGTGAACTTACTTTACATAGTAAGTCCAACCCGTTAGCCAATTAGGCCCATTAGTAATTAGGGTTTTATTAGTTTTCTTTAAATACTCTATTAGGGTTGATGCTTATTTTTACGTAAAATTTAGAGGATTGAAAAGCGTTGAGTTGAGACTCCCCCTTCCTCCCTGACGTCAAACCCTATCTTTCTTTTGCTACTGATTACTACTGAATTCAGGTGGATCTTTAATCAAAGGTTCTCGCTTGAATTGATTGAAGATCGGAATCTAATCCTCGTTTGGAAGAGATTCACCTTGTTCCATTACCACCTCACCGCTCCGTCGACCACTACCGCCTCTCTGCCTCCGCCCTCGCTATCGCACAACCGCTGCATCACCAACCACTTATCACCGCTGCCGCATCTTCGCCATCACAGACTACCGATCGAGACCACGCATTACCGCGAGTGCTTGAGTGGAGGAATTTCACGGGACCGATCTGCCCTTGAACAGACTCCGTATAATTTAATTAGCTACGTACCACTTGCTAATTAATTAGGCAATTCGGCGCCATTTGCAATTGGAATTCGAAGGTCAACAAATCATTTGCTAATTATGTAGCCAATTCGGAATCAAAGTCAACTGGGAGGATTGGGATCGTGAATTCCATTTCAATCTCACGTCAACCGGGCCTTTGAATTATTTGTTGGAATTGGCCTATTGCAATCTCACGTGAGCTCTACCGAGATCGAGTCCTAGAGTCGATCGATTTACCTTGAAACCGGACGATTGGGAGTTGTACTCGCTCAACCCGAGTCGAGTAAATATCATCTTGATAGATTTTCATGTCTCTTGATAGAATCCCACGAATCTTGGCTTGCAAGTAACATCTCATCCGAATCTCCACTCGATTTCGACTCGGACTCGTCACTTGGAAGTACTCGACATCGAGTAGAATTCGTCGTCTCAAGTGGTTATATGCTCAGCTCGTGCTCGATCACGTCCTCTGGAGTGAATGTCGACCAAAAAGTTGGTCGACGTCGACTAGTTCCGTCAGCTTTTAGCAATTCTACTACGTCTTGAAACGCACTTTCCCGAGTCCTAGTTCGTTCGATTGACGCATATGAGTATGCTTTGGAAAGATCATTTCGATGGCTACAACTCTCATGAAGACATTAAAACTTGATTCAAAATGATGAATGGTGAAAAGTGGGAGTTTATCCAGCTGAACCGTCCTTAGCTTCTTCATGACTTTCCCTTAAGCTGCAAAGTGCGTCCAATTTCTGCAAAATTAAACAGAAACTACTCTAGACCTCTATAATTGGCAAATAAGCATAAACTACATAGATTATGTACTATTCTAACCCATATGTATGAAATGCATACAGAAATCATTATAAAAGTCAATATAAAACATGGCAAAATAGACGCACAACAACAACGGCACTGCGAGGATCCCATAGGGGCACCTATGAGGAATTAGCGGAATCAATGACTTGGTCCTTAGACTCGCCAATTTAAAACTCCATCCACTGGTTTAATATGATTTTAGTCTCGGGGACGAGACTTGTTTTTAGAGGTGGATGATGTAAAGGCTCGGATTTTAAATTCTATTAATTTCGGAAAAAAGGAATTTAAGAATGAATTTAAATCGGATTTAAAGCTCGTTTAACATATTCCGACCCGAATTTAAAATTTGACGACCGATTCCGTCCTTTTACCTCGTGAATTTAATATAATTATCGGATGGTGATATCATTTGAAGATTTAAAAATCTAATTGATCGAGAAATCGGAATTCGAGATTTATTTTCAGGTAATAAGTTGTCATTTCTCCCATTTAATACCTTTTCCATCCGAGCCACCCTACGCCTAAACCCACCTGCCGCGCTCCTATACTCTTTCCCCTACCCCTATTGCCGAATTGTAGGAACTGCAGTTGCGATCCCGACCTATTACATCCTCCTACTGCGCGCTCTCCTTTCCCATCCTATTCTGTCCTCCTACTCTCCTACTCCATCTTTCTACTTCACTCCTTCAAAAGCAAAGTCACGCCAAACCACCACGTTCCTTCTCTATTCGGAAGAAAACGCCAACTCTAGACAACCTTTCTCCTGCGGTACCCCTATTTCACTTCCGAAACCAGGCCAAACACATCGGCCTCCCTTTCTTACTGATTCGAGCCACCTCGGAGCCTCCCTCATCGCTGTCAGACAAGCCAAGACGTCCACCAGTGCTTCGAGGCAACCCAAGGAGCTCTCAACGCCACCACCGAACCACCAAAGCTTTGTCGCCTCTGTTCGGGCACGAACCAACCTTCCGGTAAGCCGCTCATCTTCATTTCTGATCCGAACCACTCTCGAGCCATACCATCACACTCACCCACATCCGACGCAGGTTTGAGAAACCATCGAAAGCCTCCGACGATGCCCAGAACTCCGGTCGAGAGCTCCGACTCTGCGAACATATATCCTCGTGAGCTTTCGAACCTCCTCCCTTTTCCTTGGATTGTTTTGGTTCCTTCTTGTCCTCGGGTGGTCGAGAGAGAGAGATAGTCGGGGATGGGTCGGAAAGGAGTGGGTGAGGTCGAGCAGCTCCGGCGAGCTCGAGCGGTTGTGAGGCCCGGGGGGGAGAGAGTGTGTGCGGCGTCATGGTTGTGAGGTCGAGCGCAACGGTTGTGAGGGAGCTGGGGAGAGTGAGCGAGGAGGAGGCAGCGAGGGCCAAGCTGGGTGAGGCGGATCCGGCGTGTCTCAGCGACGAGCAGCTTTGGGCGGGACTGCACCATTCTAATTCTGTATGCGTTTCAATAAAAAAACGGTCGTTATTTGCGAGTCCTTGCTAGGGTCAGAGGGCAGCCCAGCTCAATCGGGTGTTATCCTCCTTGAGTCATTTATATATATCACGAGATACAAGATGAGCATGAAATACAATATGATGATGAGATTTGATATGTTATAGCATCGAACTGGCCAGTCTCCACCCTATTTGGAAGGGGGTGGTGATAGAAGAGGGATATACCACTTGGTATTCTTTGTTAAGGCATTACTTAATATTCTGCGTATATGAATTAGGAGCATGATAGTGTGGTTAATATTTCAGAATTGCATGAAGGCATCCTTTATTCTAGGTATAGGCATATTATATGTCCTCAACGCGGCCTTTAGGGTCCGCAGGCGGACTCTTGGCCTGACTTGGTGGTATAGTTTCAGGTACCCGATCCACTACTTGATTTTGTGCTGTTATGACGGGGTCCATTCATATGGATGAGAGTGAGTGTTTGAACCCTGACTTTACCAGATTCATGCTTTTGGGATTTCTTCCTACTTATACTCTGTTTTTACCCGGTTCTGCCGCGGCACTGATTGTATCGTTTTCAAAACTTATGTCCTTTGTTTGATAAAAGGGTTTCCGCGTTGTAAACTTATGGCTGATTATGAATTTCAATCAAGCAGCCAAAAGCAATGCCAGATATAGCAAAGAAGCAACAGGTTGGGGAAGAAGAAGACAAGTACCAGATAAGCTCACAAACAATTCGAGCTACCGTTTACTTATGTTTTCTCATATGAATCTTTTGTCTCCGGCTATTGGAAATCCTATTTTTGTCCGAACTCAAGATATGCTTATTGGGCTCTACGTATTAACGAGTGGGAACCGCCGGAAGTGTAACCCATAAAAAAAATGAATTACAAACCCAAATATCAACAAGACCACAAAGCTTTAGATCAAACCCTAATTTTCAATTTGAAGATACTAATTTGCATTTTAAAAACCCTAATTTAAAATCTCAAGGAGCCAATCCTCAATTCCAAATTCCTAATCCTCAATTTCAAGACTGTAACCCTGAATTTGATGTCCCCAATCCTGAGTTTAAAAGCCATAATCTGAAGTTCACAACCCCGATCCTTAATTTAAATATCTTAATCCTCAATTTGAAGGTCATAAACCTCCATTTGAAGGCACAAATCCATGATTTAAATACCATTAAGCGACTTATTTTGCAGACCAAGCCTTGGAGACAATTCGAACTACAAGTGTAACCGATAAAAAAAATGAATCACAAACCCAAATCTCAGGAAGACCACAAAGATTTCGATCAAACCCTAATTTTCAATTTGAAAAATATTAATTTTCATTTTCAGAACCCTAACTTAAAATCTCATAGAGCAAATCCTCAATTCCAAATTTCAATTTGAAGACTGTAACCCTCAATTAGAAGTCCCCAATCCTGAGTTTGAAAGCCACAATCTCAATTTCATAACCCTGATCCACAATTTAAAGGTCCTAATCATAAATTTAAAGGTGTTGATCCTCAATACCCCAATTTAACCAATCTTCTGTCATAAATGAATAACTACTCTCAACCAATGGGATTCCTAATCTCAATTAAAATCAATTAACTAAACTAAAATTCAGAACCGTAGGTATTGTTCTAGTTATCCACTTGACTATAAGATTACAAACAAAAAAGACACTTAAACAACTAACCTTAAGCAACTAAGCATGTAGGCGCCAACGTTTGCGGTACAGTGAAAGCCCTTTGCAAGATGAATTGTAAATTTGAATCCGGTAATCGGAGGAATTAACAAATGAAGCGGATGAAGCTGAAAATCTAAAGCTTACCAATAGAACCTTTCTCCTTTACCATCAACTACGAATCCTTGTAACAAAGCAAACCCTAAAACAAGATCGAAAACAATAAGGCAATTAATAAAAAGTTGTACAAGGCTCGAGGGCGAATTCGGATATGAAATCCCTAATCCGATTAAGGGAAAAAAGATTAAAAGACGACCCTGATTGGAAAAGGAGTGGGGCGATTGAAGCCAATAACTCAATTAGGCGTTGATTTCAAAATAAAGAGCAGATGACAGCTTAGGCGAGGGAGGAGGCGATCGACGAGGAAATCTCCTTCAAAACCCCATGGAAACAATTCACGAGGGGAAAGAGATGGATGAAGTAGGTCAGTGAGGGGAGAAATTGATCCTTGTCTCCCTGCTCATCTGTAGGCAAGAGCAAGAGGGGATAGGAGGGAGGCGGTGGAATGGAAAAGGGTTAAGAATTAGCAAAAACAGACGGAGAAGATAGGATCAGTAATGGTGTGTTTGCCAATGGGTTGTTTTTTAAGAGTTAGAGATTATTTTTAATGGGTTATATGAGATGAAGATTATTGTATGGGTTGTGGGGATGGAAGAGGTTGAGATTTTTTTAAAAAAATAATCCCGGTAGGGTGTTTGGTGGGTATACGATTATTTTTTTCGATTTCTTACAAAAAGGCGAAAGTGCCCCCTTCTCCTACCTTTCTTCCTCCCCTAATCTATAGCTGCAGCGTGCAACCAAGCACGGGAGAGAGAGAGAGAGACGATTCAATCCCGTAGGCAATCCGTTCAGTAAAGGCTTCAATATCTGTCCATTCTCAATTGGCCTTCTTGTGCTTAGGAAGGTTAATCATTTATCTCCAAATACTAAAAGTACTTTATTTATACGTTTTCATCAAAAAATATTTCATATTTGATGAATATTCCATATTTGTAAAATGAATATTTAGTATGTTTGAACTGAATAATTTATTAGTAATATCACAATGAATAATTTTATTTAATGAATCATTTCTGCCAAATAAAAAATATTTGTAAAATGAATATTTTGTATGTTTGAAATGAATGATTTCTTCCCTAAATTCTTACCTTTCCTCATCAATTTCATTTATATACTACAAAATCGAGATGGTAAAAAGTTTATTCAAATGTGAGGTTGCACCACAGGTCCACAATGTTTTCTTAATTTGTAACCGTTACTAATCTTCCTAAATTAAATTAATACCCTATGGATGATTAGCCTATTTTCCTCCTTCTGATTTCACTTCTACAACTATTATTTCCTTTTTTTTCTCGATTCTTATACATCCCCACCCCAATCCTTACCATGGGGATATTTCAAACGAATATACACCATTGATTAAATAAGGATCTAACGCTTCTAATTTCGTTATACGTTGCACCCTTTAAAACGTTTCACTAGATCCCTAGGGTATCAAACCTCGCTCGTATGGGCGTGTACTAAATCTCGTTAGGGTTGACCAAATCCCGATAGGGTTTTGGGGTGCTCTTTACTCAGGGAATGTGTGGCTCTACGGTGGCGTTGCTTGACGATCTTTTTCGTGGATTTGGTTCTGATTGTCGGAGTCGGGATAGGTTGGCGTCGTGACAGTGTGTATCGTGACGTCTTCACTGCTCGGGTTCATTGCTTTCCTTGAGTTTTGTCCTTACTGGCCATAGGATGATCGGGTACATCCTGACGTTTCACTGGCCAATTGGCCTACAGTTCCGCTTTTGAGTAGGTCTTGGCTTTGTCCATCGTCTACGTCCACTTCCCGTTTCGTTTAGGTCTACTTGGTTTTAGTTTTTTGTATAGTGTGTTTATCTGAGTTTGCACCATTATGTATTGTTGTTTTTATGATTTTTAGACGGTTCCCCCATCTGTCGGGTTGGTCGGCCTTTGAGTTTCAGTTATGTATGAACTCAAATTCTTATCTAATAAAAAAAGGTATCGAATTGAATGAGTATCACCAGTTCACCATAATTGTTTTTATTTAATTTATTTTTTCCCTTCTTTGACCCTTATTGTTGACGGTCTTGGCCCCATCCCCAGCTTAAGTAACTAAGCCTTCCTTTCTTTCGCTTCCCAGTCGAGCTAGTTAAAGTTCCCTCCATCCCCATTGGTTCCTTAGGCATCAGCTTCTCGTCTTGTGATCCCCTTGACCCGGGTTTTCGATCACCCTTTCCCCCCGTTTTTTGAGCCTTTCTTTACCCCAAGCTCCAAAGCTCCTGGCCTTGTCTAGCTTCCACTAGCCTTGGTTCATTGTCTTGGTCACATATTTTCTTCACATGTGTTTGCTGCCGAAACTGGCTACTCGTTGCCGCAAATGGAGCCGACATGGTGCCCCCTCAAGCTTCTTAGGTCTCGAGTTGGGTGGCCACATGAGATCACTCCCTCGGTTTTTTCTCATGGCTTGGGTTGGGACCTTCTGGGATTTGGTTAAGGGTGGCTTCCCCACTTAGGATCGAAGGTGGGTAAGCTCGCATATTTGAACGTAATTCATATGGTTTGCAGTCGCGTCTGATCAATCCTACCCAAGACTAGCAGTTCGTGTGGCTCCCTTTGCTCGCTTGTTAAATCCTGCTTTAAAGGCTAGCAGTTTTTGAAGTTGAAAGTGTACCTGATCAATCCTAGTTTTGTTCTAGCAGCTCGTGCATCCGGGGCTTTGCCTGATAAATTCTAGCTCCCATCCTGGCAGTTCGTGGGAAAGAAGTTGCGCTTGATCAGTTTTAGTTCATGGTAGTAGTTCATGGGCTAAAGCCATGCTTGATCAATCCCGTTCGGGGTCTTGATTAGCCACCTATGACTCTCTTGTGGTGTTCCCTCCCTTGCTAAAGAAGAGGAGTTCTCAACTTTAAGGCATTATCAACAGCTCTTGGCTTAGTTCTTATGTGTTTACTTGATGATGTCCTTCAAGTGGGAGGGGGATTATTGCCTTTTAGTTATGATTGACGCAGGTTGGCCCTTTCGATACTTGAATGCACCTTAGGATTGGTCGTTGATACTCTCTTTTGGGTGCTTGTATGACCCATCTTATAGCCTTATCCTTCTCTTGGGGCGCCACCACAAGAATCGAACCCATTGTATGGTCTTCCCCTAGCAAAGTCCTCAGACCTAGCTAGGGTGACCCCTCCCCCATTTATTTTCCGCATATCCTTTGTAAAAATTATATTATACTAGTGTTAGGCCCGGGCCTAAGGCCTGAATATTTGATTAAATTTTAATATTTAATATTTTAATTTAAAAGTGTATAGTTTGTTATTATTTATAATTACAATTACAATAAGATATTATATAATATTAGTTAATAATACGAAAATTATCTCAATGCTTGTTTATATTTTGTAAAGAAAAGGGCCTTTGGGCCATTTACAATTTGTCCCACCCTTTGCCTTTCCTTGCATTTGTCCAAAAAAAATCATATTCCCCCTTTTTCGCTTGCCTTATCTCCCTCATCCTCCTCGATCTCCTCCTATCCCCCTCATAGATCTGGCGCCGTCATCCACCCGGACCTCCGACGATAGCATCGCCTTTTCCCCCTTCTTTCTCTCTGTCTCTTTCTCTCTCACTTTCAACGAAGACCTCGACGACTGCTCGTTCTGAGCAGGAAAGTAGATGGACGAACACCTCCGATGGCAGCACTGAATGAAGGTAGATGAACGAAGGGCTCGAGGAGTCTATATTCATCCTTTTCCGATCTGAAATTGACATCAACTCTCGACCTCTGTTGGTGCATTGATGCATTCAATTTGATTTCTTTTAGATTTGAAATTAACCATGGTCACCTCCCTCATCCTATATGTGCTTCTATGGAGGTTCAATTTGAGGAAATTGACAAGTCGGACTTCTCAATTTGAGGAAATTAATCCTTTTCCAGATCCAAATTGGAGATTGGGGAAAATGTGGACAAGAATCAACAAGTTTGAATTGTTTCCTTGCGGTTGGAATTGGAGATTTGACTGCATATATATTCCAATCTTCGGCCTATTTGTTGATATTTGTCTCGATACGAATGGGGGAGAAAGAGTAACAACAATAACAACAACAACAACAAAATCAGTTGCAGCAGCAGATGATGAAACCGTACTTGGTCTTCGCAATAAGTAAATGATGAAATTCGATCTTCGCCTAAATTTTGACTATAAGGATAGAGATTCATATCCGGATGAACAAAAATGCACTGTGAAGCTATCAGAATGGGAGATAGAGCGAAATCTACAATGGGTTTTTTTGTTAAATTTGTAATAATTACAAAAAGATGACCAACTTTATATTTTCATTAATGGCCCAAATTTTTAGAATTTAATATTTTGCTTACTAATAATTAAGTTTGTGAAAATAATAACATGGTAATAATAACATGGTGACACTACATTTTGTTGATATTATACGGTGATAAGTTGTCACCAGTGTCACCAAAAGTGCAATGACAAAGATTAAGACTTGTGGAGACAGCGATAGGGGTGGTGACAGTGATAAGAGTGGTGACAGTGATAAGGGTGGTTATATTGTTTTTGTCCTTTTTTTATAGTGATTACTGGGTCTATGACCCTGTTTTGACAGTGGTTACAACATCTATGTTCATCTTACCCATTCATATATTAGAGGAGAACTATCACAACATAAATATCGGCTTCTCATTAGCCTCTAAAGGGTTTGTGCTTCCCTTTTCCTAGGGTTTTCTTTTGATTACAGTGTTTATGACCCTTTTTTCATAGTGGTGATAGTGTCTATAAAGCTGTTTTTATTTTGGTTACATCGTCTATAGAGTTTTCCTTTTGATTACAGTGTCTATGACTTTGTTTTTATAGTGGGGACAATGGCTATGACACTGTTTTTATTTTGATTACAGTGTCTGTGACCATGTTTTTATTTTGGTTACAACGTCTATATGAACCTCTTACTCATTTATATATTAGAAGAGAATTGTCACCACATATATTTTGGCTTTTCATTAGCCCTTATAGGGTTTGTGCTTCTCTTGTCCTAGAGTTTTCTGGCCTTTGGTTACAGTGTCTATGACCATGTTTTTATAGTGGTTACAGTGTCTATGACCCTGTTTTTATAGTGATGACATTCTCTAATACCCTATTTTTATCTTGCTTATAGCGTCTATGACCCTCTTACCCATTCAGATATTAGGGGAGAATTCTCATCACGTGTATTTTGGTTATAGTGTCTATGACCCTGTTTTTTTTAGTGATGACAGTGTTTATAACCCTGCTTTTATTTTGGTTACAACGCCTATAAGGTTTTCCTTTGATTACAGTGTCGATAATCCTATTTTTATAGTGGTGACAATGTCTATGACCCGGTTTTTATAATGGTGACAATGTCTATTATCCTGTTTTCATAGTGGTGACAGTGTCTATAGGGTTTTTCTTTGATTACAGTTTCTATGACCCTTTTTTCATAGTGGTGACAGTGTCTATAAACCTGTTTTTATTTTGATTATAGCGTCTATAGGGCTTTCCTTTGATTACAGTGCCTACGCCCTTTTTATCATAGTGGTGACAGTATCTATGACCTCGATTTAATAGTGGTGACAGTGTCTATGACTCTCTTACCCATTGATATATTGAAGGAGAACCGACCACCTAATGTCTTTTGGCTTCACATTAGCCCCTTTAGGGTTTGTGCTTACCTTGTCCTAGGGTTTTCCGTTTGGTGACAACAATCATCTCTTAATGACGTACTGTACTTAACATTTTAGGGTTTGGGATTTAGGGTTTAGGGCCTTGGCCCTAAACCTTAAAGACTTAACCCTAAACCCTAAACCATATTGTACATCACATGTTCTTTTGGCTTCTCATTAGTCCCTTTAGGGTTTGTGCTTCCCTAATCATACGATTTTCCTTTTGGTTACAAGTGTCTATGACCTTATTTTAATAGTGGTTACAATGTTTTTGTCCTTTTTTTTTATAGTGATTACAGGGTCTATGACACTGTTTTAACAGTGGTTACAGCGTCTATGTCCATCTTACCCATTCATATATTAGAGGAGAATTGTCACCACATAAATATCAGCTTATCAGTAGCCCCTATTGTGTTTGTGCCTCCCTTGTCCTAGTGTTTTCCTTTGGTTACAGTGTATATGAACTTGTTTTTATAGTGGTGATAATGGCTATGACCCTATTTTTATTTTGGTTACAACGTCTATAATGTTTTCCTTTGATTACACTGTCTATGACCCTTTTTTCATGGTGGTGACAGTGCTTATAACCCTGTTTTTATTTTGGTTACAACGTCTATAGGGTTTTCCTTTTGATTACACAGTCCATGACCCTGTTTTAATAGTGGTGAGAGTGTCTATAACCCTATTTTTATTTTGCTTACAACCTCTATGACCCTCTTACCCATTCATATATTAGAGGAGAACTGTCACCACATTTATTTTTGCTTCTCATTAGCCTTATAGGGGTTGTGCTTCCCTTATCATATGATTTCCCTTTGATTACAGTGTCTATGACCATGTTTTTATAGTGGTGACAGTATCTATGACGTTATCTTTATTATGGTGACAAAAATAGTTACATTTTTAATTTTTTAATGGAGATTACGCGAGTTAGAACAACATCTAAAAATGCGGGATAATTTCTGAAATTTTAGAAACTAACAGAGGGGCATACTTTATAAAAACAGAAAGTCTGGGAGGTTTCGCGTAATTACTCTTCTTCTTCCCCCATCTCGACAGCAACTCGAGCAGCTTCAACAATGATTTTCGGCGATCTTCCGGCGGCTCGTTCTCCTTACACAAAGCTCCGTTTGACGCGTATGACCTATCAAACTGACGAGTGCAATCTCTACTTCACCATCGTTATGTTGATTTTATCAAAGGATGATCTGGCACACCGAGACGAGTTCTTGAACAGTGGCTGCTAAGAGGCTGTTTCACGAAGCTCCAAGGTGTCCGACAATTGCGGTTATCGATTTTGTATAAATTTGAGAGGGTTTTTTGCATGAAAACCATCCTTGAGATATGTAGAACGTGATTGAGCGGATAGAAGGCTTGGATTTAGCGTAGAACCGTTCAATCGATCTGGCGTCGGTGTGATCGATGCAGACTACAGAGGCCCGGTTGGGGTGATTCTGAAAGAATCGATACCACGAATGCAACCAGCCAGATCTGAAATCGGCGGTGGAGAGGGATGGCGACGGAGATCAGCAAGTACGCGAGAGGGAGATAGAACCAGTAGGCGGAGACACGAAGAGAAGAACGAGGATGGACTGCCGGGACTGGTTTTCCAAATTTTATAAGGGTAGGGGTAAAATTGGAAATTTGGGACACTCACCTAATTTCACCCCTCTTTTGTCCTAGGGCTTAATTTTTTCCCCAAATTATGAAAAATCACCAAAAAAAAAACCCTCTTGTAAAAAGTAAAAATGATATATTTATAAGGAATTATTGTTGTAATTTTGCGGGCTATATAATTGGCACTTTCTGCCTGTCTAGCTCTTTCTCTTTGTCGCGTTCTTCCTTTTGCTTTAGCCTAATTTAACAATTAAAGATATGCTAATAAACAAAATGCCTACCAAAGTCTACAAATAGCTAACAATATTAACTACTACGTAAAAACCATACCGAATTTGAGCTAGAGGAATAATAAATCTTCTGAGGCGTTAGAACTCTATATAGATAATTATTATAGGATAAATTTAAAAAAAAAATTGGAGAATTAAATATTTTTTTTGGTTTAGTTTTTTGTACCATGATGGATAAATCCGTTTGTCAATTTTTTCGACCTCTTGATTTACCTAACACGGTAGTCTAGTATTTCAAATTATTACCTTATAAAAAAATAGCATGGTAAAAAGGTATTATTCACTATGCAACAATGATGTATGCTCCTAATTGATAAATGATTTTAAAAAAAATCGACTTCAATGATATTTCGACGACACTGATGATAAAGGTAAAATATTAAACGGTGAAAAAACGATGGAAGAAATACGACAATAATATAGTAGAAAATAATGGAAACTAAGACATGTATCAAATCTAAAATCCTAAAATTTGGACAATGAGTTGCTGAAAATAATATAGTAAGCATTAAAGAGCTAGTTAGAGCATGGGCATCGAGGGGATTTAGAGTGGGTTTTAGTGGGCTTGTGTCAGGGAAAGGATGAGAGAGGGAGGGGTTGGGTTAAAAACCCACCCAAGGGTTTTCAACTTCCAAACTCCACTAAAATCGTTCAAGTGGGTCCCATGTATATATATGGGTGATTTTTGCATTTTTTTAATTTATTTTCCATGAGCCCTTCTACTTATATTGTATAATTTTAGCTAGTTTTTAGTCATTAAATATAAAAAATAAAAAATAATCTTTTTTATTAAAATTCATAATTTATTTTAAGCTATTAATAAACACCAATATTATATATGTTGAAAAAAATATAATACATACATAAATAATGTACAATATAATATTTTTATGCATATTGTATTATAAAAAAATTTAAAATTATTTTAGATATTATTAAAAAAAAAATTTATCTATTTATAGACACTAACTAAAATTAAATAAAATTGGTAAAGATGGTACAAAGATGTGAAGTATTTTTTCCACCGAAATTGTTAATTAAAGATGAATTTATGAAAAATAAAATTAAATAATCTATTTCCCTATAAATATGTCGATCTTCTTCTCTTCTTCCACACATCCATCCACCATCTCCTCATTTCTCAGCTTCCCCTATTGAATCTCTACAATCTTGAGATGGATCCAAATGACCCACAACACCCGTACAACTTCCGAAATTTTTTTACTAGTATGGAGAATTCCTCAAGTATGAATCCTCAACATCTTTCCTACTCTCCCGATTTTTCCAACTTATATTCATCACAATCTCCCATGACCCATCACTCTAATGCTCAAAACTTCTCAAATCCCAACTTGTATTCATCGCAATCACCTATTACCCCTACATCTCATGGGAGCTCTTATGGGGTGAATATGTGGAGCCAAGCGGAAGGAGTGGCAAGTCTTGACGATATTCAAGATTCACCCCTAGAGGCTAACCATGGAAGAGGCACTCGTGGGGGAGCATCTCGTGGGAGGGCCACTCGTGGGAGAGGGGCGCGTGAGAGATCCGCTCGAGGCAGAGCCACTGGTGAAAGGGGAGCTAGAAACTCATGGAGCAAAGGTGAAGATTTGTTACTCATTAGTGGTTGGATTAACACAACCACTGATGGTCGAACAAATACTCAACAAACAGCAGGGGCTTTTTGGCAGAGAGTTGCTGATTACTACAATACCAATAGGGATGAAGATTGGCCAGAGAGGGTTCTTTTGACGGTTAAGCCAAGATGGTATACCATTTCCTTTGCTGTTTCCAAATTCATAGGATGTTATGCGAGTGCCAAAAATCGCCAAGGCAGCGGGGAAAATGATTGTGATGTCATGAGGAATGCACACACTATCTACAAAGGCGGTCATGGAAATGACTTCTTATTCGAGCATGCATGGCGTGAGCTCAAGACTGAGCCGAAATTCCATAGGTAGGTTGCCGCAAATGCTACTGCTAATGAAGGAGGCTTGAAGAGGACCAAGGTTAATGAATTTGGATCATACACATCAACTGAAGGGTCGGGTACCCCTTCTAGTGTTAGTGGATCCGAGAGTACTCCGGTGCGACCTGAAGGCATAAAGGCAATGAAGCGAAAGGGAAAGCAGGTGGTGGGAAGCTCAAGTGATTCTACCAGTAGAGAAGCTGAAGAGGTTGTGAGGGGATTATTTGAACAAGGAGTTCACATCAACGCCCAGACATAATCCGATAAGGCAAAACCTGCACATGAGTATGCAGTAGCACAAAAGACTATCTTGTTTAATAAGTTGATCATGGAGCCGAACTTAAATGATGCACAACTATTCACTAGGGATTCCCTCATTAAAGAATTGTTCGTCGAAAAATGAGAATCAAAGGCGATCATGCTTGTGGCTATTGATGTTGTGGTGTCAAGTGTTTATTTCCCTAAGTGAAGACTAGCTTCACATTGTTACATGTTGGTTGTTGTCACTTTGTTTTAAATTTCCCTAAGTGAAGATTAGCTTCACACTATTATGTATGCTTTATATCAATGCAATGTTCAATTCCCATTAAAATGGTTGGTATGTGTTTGAAATGTTTTATTAGTCTTATGCAAAGATGCTCTGCAACAAGAGGACGAATTGCTCTGCTCGAGGGTCTGCAAAGATGCTCTGCGACAAGAAGACGAATTGCTCTGCTCGAGGGTCTGCAAAGATACTCTGCGACAAGAAGACGAATTGCTCTGCTCGAGGGTCTGCAAAGATGCTCTGCGACAAGAAGACGAATTGCTCTGCTCGAGGGTCTGCAAAGATGCTCTGCGACAAGAAGACGAATTGCTCTGCTCGAGGGTCTGCAAAGATGCTCTACGGCAAGAAGACGAATTGCTCTGCTCGAGGGACTGCAAAGATGCTCTGCGACAAGAAGACGAATTGCTCTGCTCGAGGGTCTGCAAAGATGCTATGCAAAGTAGTATAAATTAACTCAAATGTCTACCATTCAGTATCCATCTCTTTAGTTTCATCTAATTTGCAAACACAAGCCTCCAATGGATCCTCAAAAAATGTATGACTACCTCACCCAATCTTCAGGTCCATCCACTGATGAGCTAACCCAAGCTTACGCCAAGTGGTTGTATCTATCCACAAAAAATAAGTCAAGCGTGGAGGCGGGAAGTTCTAGGCCAAGGAGACCTCGAGCTTACATTGAAAGAGAACGTGAGAAGGGCCACGATCAGCTTGTCGCGGATTATTTCTCAGAGGACCCACCTCCAGTGTATCCAGATGCAGTTTTCAGAAGACGATTCAGAATGCGAAGGCCATTGTTCTTACGCATTGTGAACCAACTCTCAAGTGAGGTCGATTATTTCATGCAAAAGCCTGATGCCACAGGTAGGCTTGGCCTATCTGCATTACAAAAATGTACCGCGGCTATGCGCATGTTGGCGTATGGCGTAGGTGCGGATGCGGTTGATGAGTATCTTCGACTAGGAGAAAGTACAGTCAGGCTATGCTTATCCAATTTTGTGGATGGTGTCATAGCTTTGTTTGGTAATACATATCTCCGGAGACCAAATACAACAGATATACAACACCTTCTTCATGTAGGAGCACAACGCGGGTTCCCGGGTATGATCGGTATCATCGATTGTATGCACTGGGAATGGAAGAATTGTCCGACTGCATGGAAAGGCCAGTTCGAAGGCAAAGATGGAAGACCAACTATCGTGTTAGAGGCAGTAGCATCATATGATCTATGGATTTGGCATGCATTCTTTGGCACCCCAGGTACGTGTAATGATATCAATGTTCTTGATTGTTCTCCTGTATTCGATGATGTGCTACAAGGGATATCTCCACCAGTTAACTTTGAAGTCAATGACCATCCATATCATTTAACCTACTATCTAGCTGATGGTATTTATCCAAACTGGGCGACTTTTATACCATCTATCAAGCTCCCACAAGGTGAGAAGGCTAGGTTGTTTGTTCAATACCAAGAGGCTACTAGAAAGGATGTAGAACGAGCTTTTGGAGTCCTGCAAGCCTGATTTTCCATACTTAAAAACCCAGCACTTGCATGGGATATTACTTTGGTAGGGAGGATAATGAGAGCTTGTATAATCCTTCACAATATGATAGTGGAGGACGAGCGAGAGAATTACAGTCTTTCCTTTGATTTGTCACAGTTCGATCAAGTTGAGGATACCGACACTTCGTATTCAAATAGGCGACCCGTCCCCATTAAGAAATACATTGAAAAGCGAACGCAACTTCGGAATAAAATTACACACTATGCACCGAAGCAAGATCTGGTTGAACACATATGACAAAAGTTTGGAAATGGCTCTTAGGAAAATTAAAATTTTCTTCACGCATTTCATATATGATTAAGAGTACTCTTTGTATTTTATTTTTATTATTTTTGTATTTCGATGATTTTCCATTTCATGTATGATGTAGAGTACTCTTTGTATTTTATTTTTATTGTTCTTGTATTTCGGTGTTTGCATTAAATTTTATTATCTATTTTTACATTTTGGATATTTTTTTAAAAAATTATTATATACTATTATTATATTAATTAACGCAAAATATAATACATATTTATAGATAATGTATAACATATTATAATTATGTATATTTTAATATATAATAGATAATAATTGGTGAAAAGTAAATTAAGAAACTCTAGAAACTCATATGGATGTTGACGAAAAAGTAAGTTGGGGTTTTTAAGGAAAGAGAAAGTGATAAAGTGGTATTAAGAAACTTAAGAAACCCGCATTGATACGGATGGTCTTACCTCAATTAAATACAATTGATAACAATAACAAAATTAATTTCAGGAGCAGAAACAATTTCAAATGGCAAATAAAATCTAAATTATACGTATCAAATCAAAGAAATGAAGCAAGTCCCCATCCTCATTCCCTTTGTTTCTGCTATGTCTGCTGTTATCGTAGCCGGTACCATGCCAACTATAGATATCGCTATAAGGGCTAGTATAGGGAGCGCAATTGTTGCGGCAACCCGCGTCTAATACCCCCATGGAGAAGAGCTCTCAACTATCTTCATACCCAAGCACTGCACGAGAGCCCCCAAGGACCCATGGAACACGGGTTTGGAGTCGTCATGGCATTTGTAGGCTCATAGGAAAAGTCGCAATTGCCAAGGTTCATAGGCACTGTGATTTCTGCATTGGCTGATCCTAGCAGCCTGCTAGGACTGGATAGAGTGGAGCTCCGAACTCATTGGACTAGCTATGTGCGACATGAACAAGCTCAGAATCCACTGTGAATAACACCTTCTTCTCCCTTGGATCAAACGCACATCCGATCACCTTCTCTTCCTTTCCCCAGTCCTTCTTTTCAGATCCACAAGCCAATCTGATTCCTAATCAAAAGGGACAAATAAAAACCCATGGGCCAAATCAGCAACTTTGTGTCACATATGAAAATACTGAGCTTTAGCAATTAAAACAATTTATAAGAAATGGTGTGTAAATGTAAATGAGGTCCATCGTAAGTTACCATCAAGATTGACAGAGCCATCTGAGTGGAATCCAATGGAGTCGCGGTAGCTCCCCGAAAACATAGGGACAACACTTGAAGAAGTTAGCCCCACATACATGATCACATCTACTCTTTCTCCTTTACAGCCTCCAAGCTTGAGCTCTCCAGATGAGTCATTTGTTCTAATGGAATCTGAATTCCCAATCAGTTTCGTATTCTCCCCTTCGGTCTTGCCTTTATGATTGAGGGAATATGAAATTGTTAACAATGATCTCAAAATAGGTAACTTGTGGGTATGAAGGGGAGTTTCCAAGTCCAGGCCCGGGCAAGGGAAGAGCAGTCCTAAGTGCCGATTTTGTAGCCATGGAAGACGAAAAATTAAAGCTAAATTTCATCAAACCCGAGTTCATCCATATCTTCTGAATAACATCAATCGATCCTTCTCTCAACTCCCATCTTGTCTCCTACTGGGATGGAGGAGAAGAGACATTGGTGAAGATAAATCTTGACCATGATCCATTCTCCATGGTGTCTGCGATCAAGGATAGATGATCAATCCAACAGGACAAAGGCTTGGTTGAATTTCTTCATTGAAAGTGATTATAACAACACGTGAAGGCACATTGTATACCTCATTCCATAGCTTTTTCTATCCTTTGACATCGTGATACCTCATAGTTTCCATCTCTTTTGTTGAATACACTATCTTCCCTCATTTCTCTGTTCTTTTGTATCCAGTTGAGTACCAAGTTGAAACCTTCAAATTTGAGCTATTCTTTGTCTCACCAGTGCCTTTTTTTGCAGTTTTGGAACTCCTCCGTGGTTTCTTATCGTTCTTTGATTCTAACATGGCAAATATCAGACCCTAAAGAAAATATAGAAATAAAATAGATTTAAGAGAAATTATAAACAAATAAAAAAACAGTCAAAATTTGGTAAACAAACTCAGTTATTTTGATGACAACACTACATAAAAATACAAACTCTTATTAAAAAAATAGGAAAGAAATAGGTCAGATGAATACAAAGATATAAATTTAGTTTCATTGTTATGCTATCATTCGACATTAGTTATTTCAGAAGGATGCAATGGAGTAAAGCATTAATTTATTCAATTACCAGAATAAGGGAACAAATAAGGATGCATAAGCCAAAAACCTCAAGACAACCAATTCAGAAAAAAAAAATCCTTAGTAGGTGATGTATGTTTTCAGAAACCCTGAAATACAAGAAAATCATAGAGAGGTATGTTTTCAGTTGTTGAGGTATGTTTTCCAATGACCTTTCTGAAATTCATTCAGAATATCACAGAGAGTTATGTGTTCAAAAACCCTAAAATACAAGAAAGGCGATGTCAAAGAAGCAGATGTCCATTAAGGCAAGAAGGTTAGATTTAGCTAAAAGTAGCATGACAATAGAAGAAGGAAAAGGTTACCAATAATGTTGTGAGCAGACGGACAGCCTTTGAGAATAGCAGTCAACCAAAAATCACCAATCTTGACTTGTCCTAGATGATCGTTCACAAATATGTTATTGCACTTGAGATCCATGTGGATTATTGGGGGGTCATGACCATGCAAATACACAAGGCCATGGAGGATCTGTCGAGCCCAACTCTTGATGAAATACATGTCTATCCTCCTAAACTTCTTCATACCTACACTGAAGAATAGAATTATTGAACAACCCTAGGTTTAGAGACACAATCAAAAAGCAAAAAGTCATCTTCAACACTTTCAAACTGTAGCAAGAAGGAGCAGAAGAAGCACGTACTCTCTCAAGTTACCAGAAGTGAACATTTCAGTGATGAAATTGAAGGTACTGTTTTGGGTATCAATCCAAGATGCGTAACATTTCATTATGGAATCACGGTGAATGGTGCTGAGCAGGTGAACCTCAGAGTGGAGGCATTGCAACTCATTTGAGGAGCTGAGAAAGTGATTCAGGTGGCATTGGTTCCATGCTACTTCCATCCCAAGCTGCTCATCAATAGCCTTATAAACTGTTTTTACAGCCCCTTTCTCAAGCACTTGATCAAACTATCCAAAATCAAGCTCATATTAATGATGCTTTCTTTCTAATTTTTCTTCCCCCCTTTTTTGTGTTGTGGGGTAATAATTTTACTGGAGATTAAAAGGCTTACATGGCATCAATGTGTTCACACCAAACTCCACTGTATTGTAGATTTGCAGTTTATTGTCAATATACTGCATAACAAAGAAAAGTAAGGAAAAGGCAAAGTTGGTTACCTGATCTTTGTTGATAATCGGATTCATGGGCGAAAATTACCATGCAAGGAGAAGAAGTAACACATGTTTGATCAATGGGACGATTATCTTTTTTCATTTCTCTATGTTTGAGTCTCAAAACTCCCTACAAGGAACCAGAGTTATTCAAGAAACATGAACAACACCAATAAACAACACAACCTAACAGAACCATTTATCAGCCTACCCGAGGGATAAGGGAAGTACCAAATCGTGCAGTTCGGGTAGGGTTATGATTCTTTGAATGACATTTCATCAAATACCTAAACTGCATGACTACAATGAAATTGTATCAAAACCATGGTTGATATACTCGATTCCGTTTCTAGGTAGAATCCAAAAAAAAATATGAGATTGAAAAAAAAAGAGGAAGTTACCATGGATGAGAAGCCAAAAAATGATTGCAATTACAATCTCAGTGTGAAGTAGAGCGATATGATATACTCGTTTCCAAACTGGAGATTTCTATTTGAATTTCAGCCCGTAACAAACCTCAACATACAAAACTCACCTCAAATTTCGCTTCCGAATAGTTATTAGATGTTGGAACCTTAAACCCTAACACTTTAGGCGAGCCAGATTCTTGGGCGACGGAACCCAAGACAGTTCGTCGGAATCATCGCCGACTCCTCTACCCATCATCTTCCGCCACCGGTGCCATAGATTGTGTAACGGCCCAAAATTATGATTTTCGGGTTACGTTTCAATGGACAAAACCCTTGTTCGGATCTTGCAATCCAGGTACGGGTCGAGGTTTCACACTTATTTTAATATTAGTAGAAAAGAGGGATTTCAAACCCTAAAACCTCGAAGGGCCGTTGGGTACCCTTAACCTGTCCTAAGACTATGTCGCGAAATCCAATTCAAACGAAAGTAAAGCGGAACCAAAGTTAAGATACAAATGCCACGGCAGAGCCAGGTCAAAACCAAATCATAAGCGAGTGATTACCATTTTTACCAAGTTAGAATGTTAGCCAGATTCTTCGATTCGCCAAGGGATTTCCCGTCGTAGAAGCAAGGAGCAAGCAAGGACAGGTACCTAACAATATCCACGAAGTCAGGCTCGGTAATCGCATGCAGGTCCTCTGATCGCGCAGATGCCACATAACATGCATATACCTAAGAAAAACGATGACTAATGCAGTACAATATTTAAATCACATAAGCATGCTTTGACAGTTTTGATAATATGCAGAAAACTGTAAAGGGCCCAAGACAATGCCAAGTGGCATATCCCTCTCCTACTCCACCCCCTTTTTCATGAGTGGAATTGGCCAGTACGGTACCCCATTTCCTCGTGGTGGTGCACGGACCACGGAATCATAACATGCTCAACATCATAACTCATCAAATCACATCATCATAACATTGCTTGCCCGATGGTGCTAGGCCATCAAATCATACTCATATCGACTCGATTGACTCAGCGCAAACCCGATGAGGCTGGGCTACCCTATGACCCTAACAAAGACTCTAGGAATATCACAGATAACGTTCGTTCTATATTCAAGCACACATAGTAACCACATGCTCAGTTCAATGCAATCATAGCATGATACTACATGACATGCTTTAATATGCAACAACTACACATCACATGACACATCAGGTAGAAGGTCCACATTACTGAGTAAGTCTCGTAGGATACTTACCTAAAGATGCAGAACAGTAAGATAACACAAGCAAGGGCGCAAATGAAAGTCCAAAGCAATCCAAAGGCCATACACACCTATCATCAAGCCATCGCCATAAGCCACCGGGCTAACATTCATAAACACGAACCCAAATTCTCAACATCCTCAAAACCAATCGATGGTAAAACCATTTTCCAAAACCTTTCCGATACGATCAACATCAACCAAAATCATTCTATAAATCATACCCATTGATAGAATCATACCAACAATATCTTCCAAACTTCCTTCAAAACCAACATCTTATCCAAAACCAACTCGACCATAAAACCAAGCTAAGGAACCCCGACAAGAAAATGAAATCCTTTAATACATTTTCCAAGCATAAAACCCGATAGTTCGAACTTCGTCAAAACCCCATAATTATTTACTAATAAAATAATATCCCAAGATCCCGTTTGTGAAATCATTCATCAACTAAGACATATTCGAAAGGAATCGGGTCAAAAACCAACAAGGAGCCCAAAGGAGGCAAGTAGTGACTCAGCCAAGTCATTGGAGACATCTCGCGTTCGCGAGAGGGCCGATCGCGACCACGAGATGCTCTCAAGTGCTCACCGCGAGAGGATGCTCTCAAGCTTGCCGCGACACAAGAATCTCGCGGTCGCAACACGCCATCCTCAGCCTCTGAAATCTGGGTTCATCCTCGCGGCGACGACCTTGGTTTTGCCGCAGCGAGAACGAACCCAGCCTTGTTCATTTTTGCTCGTTCTTACTTGTTTCAAATCCGTTTTTGTTCAAACATGTTTTAAAACGTTTATAACTCAAAACCCCATCCAAATAACAACAAAACAACTCTAATAGACATACCAAAGACTTTAAACAAGGACTAGAAGGGAGATTGAAAGAGGGATTACCTAGCCTCTTAGAGGCTCCTTGGAATCTTGGAGGAAGGGAGTCTTTTGGCTTTGATTTGACAACACCTTGTTATGACAGGGCCTAAGAGAGATAAATCTAGCTTAAAAGAAGACCTTTACAAAGATCTAGACCCAAAACGAGAGGATTCGAATAGGGACAACTTACCTTGCTAAAAAACAAAGAGAAAGGAAGGAATGGGATCAGATCCATTCCCAAAATTTTAGATCTGACTTTTTCTTGACTTCATAATGTAGAGGAGAGAGTGAGGAGCAAGTAGAAATAAGCGGGGAAGAAAACGGAGCTATAACAAAGGAGAATGAAGGATTTTACCGAGACGTCGTCAAATATGGGCTCGGATTGGCGGCGACAAAAACCACTAGTCGCGGCGGTGAACAAGAACTCGCGGCGGCTAGCATGAACTTTTTCATCTAAGTTCATACTCGTGGTGGCGACAGGGCCTAGTCGCGGCGGCGACTTTGCCCAGAAACGTCCTTTCCGATGGAAACGACGATTTGAATATGATTTTGGGGTTGTTTTTGTGAGATCGATGAGATCTTCTTAAGGGAGTTTAGAGACTATGTAGGGTATGAGAAACAAGAAATGGAAGATGAGAGGAGAGAGTTATGGATTCAAAGAGAGAAAAGTGAGGATTTTGAGTTTCGAGATTTTTGGGTTTTTTATTCTTCAAGTTGGGAACTTTGGAGGCTAGGGTTTCTTGTGGTGGCTCAGAATTTGAGGGCATAAGGATACCTTTGGGGTATTGGTGAGCATTTATAGACGGGGGGGGGGGGGGGGGGAGAGAGAGAGAGAGAGAGAGAGAGAGAGAGAGAGAGAGAGAGAGAGAGAGAGTGATTCCGCTCTTTCGACCTTGAATCCCGACACCCAGTCCCGAAATCGACGTTTCCCAAATCCGACCCAAAATCCCAAATTTATTTCCAACGACACCCGAAATTCCCAAAACCGAAATCAAGCGACCAAGATTTAGAATCCATCAAATTAAATCTTAAAACATGTCGGGATATGTTGCAAAAACTTCTAAAAATAGAATTTGCTCCAGGACGGTTTTCTGAAACTTTCCCTTTTTAGAAACTCCCAAATCCGTTCATTACATTCATCCACCTCTAAAAACAAGTCTCGTTCCCAAGACTAAAATTTTAAAACCATGCAATCCATTCAACCAAAGAAGTTCGCTTTTCGAAAACCGTTTTACAAACCTTCCTATTCGAAATCGGCCACCCAAGCCGAAACTCAAGAGGTGGATACATCCACCTCTAAGGGCGAATCCCCACTACTACATAAACGGTCTATGGTAGCGGTCAAAAAACGCTACAAGAAGATGTAGAAACGCTACAAGGAAAATGTGGCGGTTTTATGGTCGCTACATCTGCTGCCGCTGCATTAGCTCTAAGGTGGCGGTTTTATTGGACTAATGTAGTGGTTTTCATCTCAGCCATAAAACCGCTACAGTAGCATATATAACCGCTACAACAAGGGTTTTATGTAGCGGTTATTGCCTTCTCTTTGGTGGCGCATGTGTGAGCCTAAGGTGGCGTTTTTCCCTACATATAAGGTTACAATTCCATATCTATTGTAGCGGTTCTTTTATAGTATAACAATCATAAAATAGCTGTTTTTTCTTTTATTTTATTATATAAATCAACAAATGTAGACTTGTGTGGTTATAAATAAGAACATAATAATTTATAAATAAATTTACACATGAATACAAGCACAGATACACAATATTGTTGATTTGGTACAATTATCACCAATTTACACTTGCACTAATTTTACAATGAAATGTAAAAGCTAAACACAAAAATCAAGTCTTACAAACTAGTCTTCTCTTCTTTGGCCACAACTACCATTTACACCACCATATACTTGCCACATATAAATTACAAGCTCAGAAGGAAATAATAAACACTGAACTCCGGTAAAACAAAAGATGATAAAGATTACAATACAAATTTTCAAAACATCATATATATGTGATAAAATTAGATAAAGTAAACTTGTCTCCCAAAAATTAAAATTGCTTATAAACATAAGAAGTTCAAAATTTGCTATTCAATATAATGCTCTCACATTGTAATTGTTATAAGAGTATACTCAAATAAGGATCAATTCTTATATTTTTTTAGTCACATACGTAAACTATATATATCAGGATCACACTTTTTTTTAAGAATGCATTGTTCCGTGGAAGAATAATTCTAGCTACTTAGATTTTAAAAAACCCGGAATCGAAAAACAAATAAGAAGAGTGGCAAGCAATTATTTAAGTTTAAACACAAATTGTAAAATCCCTAATCCATACCTAAACTTGTAGTGATGTGGATTTGATAAACAACGATCAATTTTGTGGGAAAAAGAATCTATATACTTAAAAAAAATAAGACATGATAAATATTACAAATAGAAATCAAGTTAAAAAAAATGAATTAGAAATCAAAATTTAAGGGCCTTTTCTCTTCATCTATGATAAGAAATGAATTAAAAATCCAAATTTCATCTCGGAATTTAGAATTTTTTTTATATAAGCAATAGACTTAAACTTATCTAAAATCCAAAGCAAGTATTCAATTAAAGCAATGATGCAAGTGTTTTGTCCTAAAGGAAACCTAATGGCATCAATTTGATCCAAAACGTACAAATTCATGGAATAGGCGCTAATGAGTTTTGATAATCCAAATGCATCTATCTATACTTGATATATCTAAGTGGATACTCATCCAATTACCTCACTTCGACCATTACTAGTTTTATTTTGCCAAAAATTCAACACCAATCAATGGTTTGGTAATAGAAAGTAAGAATTAATCTAAACATGTCATCAAGTAATAAAAAGAGATCTATGGAAGAGAAATGTCATACCCAACGGTTACTAGGCTAATGAAAATGTACTAGAAATAAACAATACGATTTAATCTTCAACAAAGTAATCATGAGTATAATTACTGATCATCCAAACATAAATGAGACTAGAAAGCTAATGGAATTGGACTCTTGAGACAAAAGAGGTGATTAGGTGCACCAACTTGCGAGTGTTACAATGAGTCAAGGTATATGGATCTTTTTGTAATCTTTCAAGTAATACAAAATACTTACGGTAAATGTATAGGACCCAATGGATTTTTTTAAGTCATAATCTTACAGTTGCTTCAATATAGGCCTACAACACCATCAATTCTAACTATTACCAATGCTTATTGGGAAATCAAAGTGTAGGAACAATAGGAAGTGCAACTGGTAAGAGAAAAATAAATGGTTAAACTTGGAATACTTCTTGGGTGGTTGATGCAGAAAATGAAGTTGCCTTTGAGATAGTTCATTAAATTTTGTTATTGCACCCAAAATATTAACAACAATTGGTTATTCCCTAGCAGTGATAAAAAAATGCGTAAAGCGGGAAAAAGCGAAAGGGTGCCCATCGCTTAAGCGTGAAGCGAGCGACACGAAGCGCCCGCTTCATGGACGAAGCGCCCAATACTATAAAATGTGTTTTTAGATTATACACTCATGCTATAACATAAACTAGTAATGATTTATAATACAAGATTTATACATAGCATCATATTATATTAAAAACTTATATATATGTTGAGCTGATGTACTCTCCCTCATCATGCAGAGCACTATCACCACTATTAACTTGCAACTTCATATCAATTCCCTAAACAACCTCTTCTTTATTTAGTGAGAATACAAATCAGGACCGTCAACATATATCCTTATTTGAAAAATTACTCTAAATAATATAAAACAATGCTAAAAATACGCTTTTGTTCACAAAGCGCTTGCTTTATCGCTTCGGCGCTTAAGCGGGTGAAGCGGGCACTTCATGGACACTGCTCACTTCAGGCATGTTGAAGCGTTTTGAGTAGCGCTTCAACGCTTAAACGTGAAGCGCTCGCTTAAGCGACGCTTTTTTATTCACTATTCCCTAGTTATTCCTTTATGGATTATCGTCTTTACATAAAGTTTCTCTTCAAAACCCAGTGTAAGGCGATAACAACCCGAATCTAATGGGGTTTACATTCCTTTTGGTATGATAAAACTCCTTATGAAAAAAAAAAATTAAAATTCCATTAATTACAAACCAAATAACAACGATAGCAACAATAGCTCGAAGCAATGAAAAACAATGAAATTGATTAAATTTTCAATTCAAACTAAGAGACCTGTATTCCTTTTATAAAAGAGGAATTCGAATGATGAAAAATTGATACACCCTCTAAGAATTGGAAATTTTAAAATTTGAAAGATATCCCTATTTAACCATTGAGTCTTGAGAGATGCCTACTTGAATAGCAGATGCAAAGTTTAACAATCATATCCATCGACCAACCGAAAGATAAATATATCACAATTAGATCCCTAATATAAATAAATTCTCTCTCTAATCAGATCTAGGGAATCCAAGCCAAGGAGAAAGAGGACAGCCTCAACCTCGACAGGGGGAGGGAACGACTGACCTTCGATGCCATCGAGTGGAGGCGAGAGCAGCGTTGGTGTCGCCTAGTAATGATGGTTTCAGATCCGGATGAGAGAGGCCGAGGCGTCGGTGTCGCCCAGATGATGGCTTCATATCTATAGACGGAACGTTCATGGTTTTGCATCCATGGTGATGAGAGAGAACCCAAGGGGCGAGATTAAGATAGTGAGAGGTGAGAGATTGAGAGATCCACCATGGGAGATAGAGATCTGACAGAGATTGAGAGAGTGAGAGAGGGACCAAAAAAGAAGAGAAAATCAGGCATTGAAGGGGAGCTCTCGATTGCGAAGGAGAGATCTAGGCATCCAGTGAGGAAATGGATGAGAAAGAATGGGTCGCGGCAATAGGTATTGCAAATTGGTGAGATATAGAGAAGAAGTATATTACAGATATAAAGAATTAGGGTTAAATCGGGTTGGAAAAAGGTAAACCCAAAACCGTCACAATATGTCATTGAAACCGCCACATTAGATCCTATAAACCGCCACATTAGATCAAAGTTAAAACCGCTACGTTAGGTTTTAAAAACCGCTACAATAGGTATTGCAAATTGGTGAGAAATAATACATTACCAAAACCGCCACAAAAGCCTAAACCGCCACCAAAACCGCTACATTGGAAAAAACCGCTAGAGTGAACCGCTGCATTAGCTCGTTATTGTAGTAGTCCGCATTTCCTTCCTAAGTTCCAAAATCATTCAATCATCATTCTCAACTCAACATGATTGAATTCTCATAACTTATCACGCAAGCACACATGTCAAGAGATCAATGGGTAAGGTGTCATGGAGTTAGTACGTCAGTACACATCAAATCTCACGATCGCATATCGACATCGCAATACAAGTAGAACCAGTCATAACAAGGGTTTTTCATTTAATGAACCCAACTCACATAATCATCTTATCAACCTACCCAGATTCTATTCTGCATTGCAATAACAGATTTATCATGTCAAACATTAGCATTGCAAAGGCAGTCACAACAAAATTTCATCATAAGATCAACGAACCAACTCTGATTATCAACCCATTAACACAACACGGTCATGCTATTCGAGATTCAGTAAAAGGGAAGATCCAACCATATACCAAGCATCAAAATGCTAACATACTCTCAAAACATCATTTCAACTCATCACAATACCATATATTAATGATCATTTAGTCATCGGGCACCATCATCTCATATTTACAAATCATATTCATGCTCCAAGTCATATTCATCATTTAACATATCAATAGTCATGCTTGCCAACCATATAATACAACATCATGATTACTACCACGTAATATAACATCATGTTTACCACCACACAATATAACATCATGCTTTCACATAATAACACATTATTATATCACGTATCATATCACAACACATCCTATCATACTTCTAAAATAACATAAAAGGATAGCAAAGAATCAATATATCATGATAACACTTGCCACTAGAGCTGGCAAAATCTGACCCGACCCGAGAAACCCGACCGACCGACCCGAACCGAAACCCGACCGAATCCGAAAATTTAGCGTTATGTATAACCCGAAACCGAGCCCGACCGAATTTGACCCGAAACCCAAAGTGACCCGAATACAGACAAACCCGACTCAACCCGGATCCGACTCAAATAAGACCCGACCCGAATTCCAACCCGACCCGACCCCCAACTCGACTCAAATATCATTGAATATATATATATCTATTATACATTTATACTATAATTTTTTTTATTGTAATTCATTATCGAACTATTGATAATTTGTTTACTTTATCAGTATTTAAGATTAACACAGAAAGGAGTCGGTTTACTAGATTACTCAAAACTCCAAAAGTCATCAACTCATAGTATATTCATATAGATCGATGTAAATCATTACTCGTTTACTCATTTAATGATGAATGATCGACTTGAATTCATAATTCTCATTTCTCACTAATAAAAGATGAGTACAATGAGGATATTATAACTTGAATAAAATACGTAGTGAAATTTCTTTTGAAAACTACTTTTTGAAAGACACAAATAACGTGAATTATCTTTTAGACAGGGAATCAAGTATGATTTTGATAACAATATATTGCCAAATTTCAATGAAATTAATGATAAATAGAATGAGTTTACCAATGTTATTAAAATTGGGATTCTAAATTGGATCGGTAAAAAGGTGTAAGGATCGGATCGTATAATCGAATCGTAGGATCGTAAGATCCCACCTTATGGATGAATTTTCTTTTAAATGAAGTTACTATATGTTTAATATTACATAAATATTATGTTAAATAATAAAAAATACCCAGAAAGATGTAAAATTTTAAAAATAAACTAAATATAATATAGATAAAGGGTAAATATTAGAAATTTCTTATAATAGACATTTTATAGGATCGTTATAATCGCAATAAAGAACCGAGATCATTTTTCCATTTTTAGATTGTAGGATCGAATCGAGAGTTTAACAACATTGAGTTTACGAGCCAATGAGTAGATTATTTATTGAATCATATTTAATTTTACTAAAATGCTTTTTGAAATCCATAAATAACATGAATTACATATTCAATTTAATAAAATTGATTACCCAAAAGCAATGTTCTAACTTCTAAATATCGCTTATCAGGGTCGTATTATAATAAAATTGAATTACATATTCAATTTAATAAACATGAAAAATTAATATTTAAATTGTAAAATTACCCATAAACTTGATAAAATAAAAAGTTTTTTATCCAATATACCGAATACCTATATGATATATGCCTATATGGTAAATTGGTAACAGATTCTAAATATCTCCGATATATCGGCCGATAAATCGGGACCGACCTGAAACCCGAACGAGACCGACCCGATTCTGACCGAAAACCCGAATGGGTCCAACCTGATTCTGACCAAAACCCGACCAATCTGAATTTCATTTTGACCGAATCCGACCCGACCCGACCAAGTCCGACACATAAATTTTGACCGAGTTGACCCGACTCATCAGTGACCCGAACCCGACCGGATAACCCGAATTGCCAGCTCTACTTGCCACTATCAATTAGATTTCAATATTGCATATTAACATAAAATATGATTCTATATCAGGTTCATCATGGCCGTCATCTAACATCATGCCATTACATATTGATAAGTCACATAATCAAGAAAATTTGCACATCGTACCAATCAAAATAAAACACAGTACCAATCTTCTTCTAGACTCACCAACACTATCTCCGACAAATCCCCTAAAGAAATCCCAATTCATTTCGATACTCCAATCTCGCCCCTCATTCCATCAAGCACTCCCACACACCATATCCACATCTAAGAATCCGACTCCTATCCCTAACTTCACACCCGAGCACCCTCTTATGCCATGTGATCGATTCTCTTAAAGTTATTTCTTCCACTTCCCACACTTCCCAAGATATCACCAACATCATGCCCTGCTAAACGAATCTCCTCTAGAAATTTCTCGATCACAGCCTAGACGACCTATTGCTAACCATACCCCCACTTGAGTTTCGCCTAAAAGCTCATCGGAACCACCAAGCATTTCCTCTCATAAATCCCAAAACTCGCTCGGTCCTACCCACGCCAACATCCCTCTCTCGCGACTTACCTCATAATACCATATATCATCCTAGCCGCTCAAATTCTTTCACCACTCGTCAACCACTCCACAAAAGAACATCACCCAAAGGTTTAAAGAATAAGCAATCATGAAAATCATCACACATAAGGTCTACATTATGTCAACTAGCATTCATAATAATAGCATCATGGATTCATCATCAATTATTGCAACAAGACTCAATTTACCATCGTGCTCAATATCTATTGCAAGGCATCATGTCTAAACATAATCAAGTCAAGTTATCAAGTTCCACCACAACTTTATCAAATAAACAATTCAGGTTTTAACATTTCCAGTTCATACTTATAGGCAAGGAATTTAGGTCATGCTTAACTCAGAGTAGCAACACATCAAGACATCATGAAACATTAGAACTGTAAGGCATCGAGTCATACCATCATAATTAATGGACAATCAGGCATAGTCATGAGTCATTAAAAGGACTTCAACATAATGTTCACGAAATATGAGGCATCATCAAAAGTAACAAGAAAGACATCATGAGCGATAGATTATAATCATGCAAGGAACGAACCATCATAGGGCACATATAATGGTACAATAGTTATCACATCGTAGAATAGGTACAACATGTAATCATTTAGTGAGTCATATTGGAAATCATAAGCTCTACAGGATACTGCTAGCACATATAGAATCATGACCACAATCAAGGTAACTCGACTAAATTCATTCTAACATTCAAGCGTCATGCGTATGCGAAATGACATAACGCGGTGTGTGATCATGCGAGGTGCCAACTCATACATCTATGCAAGCACGAGACGATATCATAGAGTAATAGGGAACCCTACCGAGTGATAGGATGTAAGCATGCTAGAACTAACCTCACGGAAAACAAGTAGATCATCGAATTCAACATCAATCTAATCATGCGTAAAACATTTTAAGAGGACAGAAGGAGGGGAGAACTACACTATCAGAGGCCTAGCTCAAGAGAAAATCAACAACAATATAGGCAAGATAAATTTTGCATCAGTCACAACCAAGGATCCTACATGATGTTAAAGGCTCAACATAAGATAAAGTACATGCATGCAGCTAATCATGACGATACATAAGGAATCAATTCAATCATATCCCAACGATATAGAAGCATGAGAAAAGTTTAACGATGTATAACACGAGTCTATGTAATGGGCAATATGATTAGAATACGGGGGCATTAGTGCAAAGCAACACATACTAGGATAAACATGCATTCATCAAGACTCAATTATACCATATTTTCTCCACTCAACACAAGTAACACACAACAATATTGATTTTAAAATAATCAACAATAGTTAATATGACGAATACATAATAGATGAACATGATATATATTCTTGTCACAAAAGGAGTAACAAGAATCGACGCGTCATCATCTAGCTTGTTAAGGAGATCATTTGTAGGCATTCATACAAAGAAGAGTTGATCACACTATCATGGACCTAATCCAAGAGAAAACAACAATCATATAGGTTCATATGATATGGATTGTACTTCCAATCAATCATACGAGCAATAGGCCAAGTAAACATGCTATAACAACATACAATCATGATAGAAGGCAAGACACAACACGAGACTTGAGCAATGTAACTAACCACAACATGAGCTTAAACAATAAAATCATGACAGAAAGCAAGGCATAACATGAGTAGCTTTTACTAATGATCGTTTGCAAGGTACATGCGGAAGATTACAAGATTATTCATGCAATTCAGAGAGAGTCACCATTACAACCGGACAGAGATCCTTAAGGGCAACCATTGACTCTTCCCCAACTAACTCATCACCCCTCTTTCCCGTGGGACTTCGGTACGACTCTTTATAGCAAAGAGACACTGGTTGATCATCATAAAAATTGAGAAAGAGATCCTAGAAACACCTTACTCTCTGACTCAGAATGACGTCGTGAACCATCTTCCAGTACTCACTCGGATAACCCCCATATATGTGCAAGACATCCTCCAGGTGTAGCAACAGGAAGTCAGGATCGATCCTCGAGGAAACGTGTCTGCGGATCTCGGGTAGCGGATGTTCACGTCGGATTTCAACCTTAGGAGATTCACTCAATATCGACCAAAAGTAGTCGATATCGATCAATTCCAGTCGATTTCTATTTGTTGTGCAGAAGACAGTCAATATCGACCAGGTCACTCGATATCGACCTCTTAGCTCGATATCGACCAGTCTTCGATTTCGACATGTACCTGCAGAAACACAAACAAGCAGCGATCTTTGCTGGATCGAGTATTAGAAGTCGATATCGACCAGTGTTGGTCGAAATCGAGCAGGTAACAGTGCGTAAATAAAAGCCAAAGTTCGCAGATTTCGGAAAAAACAATGTGAAAGGAAACTTCCAAGACCAGGGTTTGCAACAACGATAATCAAACATGTATAAGGCAAGATAAAGAAAGAATATCATGCAATCACATCAAAGGAACAAGCTTTCGCCTTTTCCAACAATTAGACAACTCTTTCAAGAAACCCTAATTGTATCTACCAATTTTATGTTTACAATCCAAGTTGCTAACCTGAATCTCTATTAAATAGATAATAAACATATAAAAGGCAGTGGATGATCAAAACAAAATAAAAGTCGAATCTTTACCTCAAACACGCATGGCTATCGTCGGGCTCTCCCCGACCCTAGAAGTAAGTGGACTACTCGTTGTTCATCGTAAGAAAACTCGTCAATAATAAAAGTGAAATAAATTGAATTAATAAACTAAAATAGAGCTTACAACCGAACGAAGCCAATTGGCTCTCGCTCCTCTACCCCTCTCGGCCTCCTCTCTCTCTCTCTCTCTCTCTCTCTCTCTCTCTCTCTCTCTCTCTCTCTCTCTCTCTCTCTCTCTCTCTCTCTACTTGTGTTCTCTCTAGCTTGGAATGAATAAAAACTAGCCCCACGGGCTTTATTTATAGGCTTTAATCCTTGCTAATCAAGGTAAGGAATATCTATCATCTATCTAAAGATTTAATTTTACTTGAAAATAAATAAATCTAATTTAGATAAACAAGATAAATCCTAAAGGGTAATTAAATGTTCCACCCTTAGGACAGATAAAAAGGAAAAAAGAAAAAATATCTAATGTCTTCATGTGCAAGGAATCTTCCCTTGGAACATCTTCTCACTCGGAATTAGATAGCCTCGGAATAGACCTCGTACTCATCACTGGGGGTTAGTCGATATCGAGCTATCTTCTCGGCTTCGCTTCAGATCACTCGATATTGACTTCTGGGAGGAATATCGAGTTGTATGTTGGTCAATATCGACCACTATAAGTCAATATCGATTTGTCTTTGTGTCCTCTTGCAATGTAGAGTCGATCTCGAAATTTCGACCAGGATTAGGTCGATATCGACCAAGTCTGGTCGATATCGACCACTCTTCAGTTCTCAGCATTCTGCTCTGTTCTTGAAACGCACTTTCCCGAGTCCCCACCCCATACTTACCATGTAGTAGCAAAATCAAGAATAAAACAACAATATAATGATCATGAGCTTTTCCCCCACTACATACTTAGAATATACAGTGTCCCCACTATATGAAAATCAAACAAAACAAGGGTAAAGAAAGGAACTCACCGAATAACGCGTTGTAGGGTCAAAATAGGGGTGCTGTAGATTGCTAGAAGTCGATATCGACCAATGGTAACTTGATATCGACTGCAATTCGTCAGATTTCAAGTGCGATTAGCTGGTCGAAATCTAGGGGCTTTGGTCGATATCAACCAACCCACTCAATATCGAGTAAGTTTGGTCGAAATCGACCTGCTTCGTCTTCTCTGCTCCTGGTCGAAATTGCCTCAGGGGTCGATATTGAGTGATGTTGCTTGATATCGACAAGTTTGCCTCAAAATTTCCACTCGATTCGAGTATTTTCGACCTGTAAATTTTGTTAGTTTCCGCACAAAAACAAGACTTTTCACATGAAGTATTTAAGACAAAAATCAAAACCCAAATCAAAACCCAAAGTTTTATAGTCCTAAAAATTTTAAAAGTTTTATGTACATGCTCTAGATTTTTGAGTCGATAGGCCGACTTCTCCGTTTGTGCTTTAGGAACCCTTAAGGTAGGGCCCTCTTGTGCTTGGCCCTTCTCCTAGATCATCTAGGTCTTGATTGTAGTATGCAAGCTCCGCTGATAAGTTGTTGGTTGCATAGTATCTTTGCCTTCTTTCTTCTTCCTTTCAGTCTTAATCCCGCGCAGGTTAGCTCTCCACGGGGCCTTGTCTCCTCCAAAAATCTTATTTTTATTGATGGATGGAGGAGATGTAGGGATTATACCTGATCTTACCTTCTCGTGCCCAAAACAGCAATCTTCGGGCCAAGGGTTGGTCGATATCGAGTTGTCCGAGTCGATATCGAGTGCAGTGACCCCATATTTATGCTTCTGGTAGGTTCGGAGTTCAATAGAGGAGGTCGATATCGAGCTGGGGTGGTCGATATCGAGTGATGTGGTCGATATCGACCTGGTGCAGTTGATATCGAGCTGTTTCATGGTGCTTCCCTCTGTTGTTGTTTTCTCGTCCTCGTGGTCGCCTATGCTCTTCACCTTCAGCCATGGAATTTCCTCCTCTGTACGCCCAAAAGAGATATCTAAGACCTCATTACCTATCGTGAAGGTGAGAAATCGCTTCTTAACGTTGATATTAGCATCTGCAGTAGCTAGAAAAGGTCTACCAAGAATAATATGGCAAGTAGGATCTTCCATACCTGTAGGGATTACCGTTGCATTGTTTGCCATGTATAGCTTGGCATCCATAGGCTCTATTGATCCTATCTTCACCTTTTGCCAGCTTGATAAAGGCATGATGCTCACGCTTGCACCTAGATCACATAATACCTCATATCTATATTGTCCAAATCCCACAGTAATAGAAAACTTACCAGGGTCAGGTCTCTTCTCAGGGAAGTCCACCCTTTTGCAGTCGCCGGCGATTTCTGAGATTGATTGCTTGTTGCCAAGGATTTCCTTGAGGAACTTGACATATGCAGGCATCTTCTGAAGAGCTTCTGTAAAAAGGAATTGAAACATTTAGTTCCTGAAGCATCTTAACAAGGAGTTTAAACTTACCTGCAATGGGATCTTTCAACGTCTTGGAAGGGAAAGGGAGCATCTTCTTTGGTTTTGGAGCAGAATCAGCTGTCAAAGGTGTTGCAGAATAATCATTATCGACTGGAGGGGACTCGATATCGACCACATGTTTGTCGATATACCTGTTGTTGGTCGATTTCGACTGCTGGGGTCGGAATCGAGCTGACTGGTGCAGCTGGGTCAATATCGACCTAAGGTTGGTCGATATCAACTAGTAGTTGGTCGATATCGACCTATTCTGCAGTGCCGTCGTTTGCTTCTCCGATCTCTGGTTTGTGCAGTTCGCGACCGCTCCTGAGCTTTACAGCAGCGACGTGTCCGGATTGCCCCTTAGGATTGAGATTTGTGTGCCCATGAAGCTTTCCGGCTGGTCTTGGGATCTATTGCGCGAGTTGACCCATTTGGGTCTCCATGTTCTTCTTCCGGATATCCATCTCCCCAAGTCGTGTATTGAGGCCATGGAGTTTAGTCTGGATGGTGCTTGTAGATTATTGTTGTTGTGCCTGATTTCTCCACATCACATCGAGGATCATCTGTAGATCATCCTTCCGCTGGTCCCTTTCTGGATGTCTTGGAGCTCTATATGGTGGGGGTTCCTAGGGGCACCTTGGTTCCACTGTGGTGGATGGAACCGCTAGTCCTCCATATAGCGATTGGGACCCCCTGCGTAAGCTACCTCCTCGTGAGTTTCTGTCATCCTGACTTGCTCTGTATGTGGGCACTCTAGAGTGGTGTGCCGCTGTCAGCCACATTCATTGCAGGGTTGGTTGATAGAAAGAAACTTGATTTTCTTGAGGAGCTTGCGATTCTGATGTCTGTAGTATTGCTCCTTGACATCTGGATCAATCTCCTTAGAAGGCTCACAGAAGGGCATGGATGGGGCTGGCCTTGCATAGGTGTTTTCTTGGTAATTCACAGGAGCCCCATACGTGTTGTCAAAGTTGGTGAGCCTTTCGATAGTAGCACATGCCTCTGCTGGTGTCTGCGTCAAATACTCATATTGTGTGTATTGATTGATCTTTTCCTTGGCGGCCAGATCAAGAGAATTGTAAAAAATCTCATGAATGACGTATGGTGGCTGCCCATGAGTGGGGCAGGATCGCAGCAGATCCTTGTACCGATCCCATGTTCGTGCTAGCGGTTCCCCGGGTTTTTGATTGAAAGCTGTAATATTTTGTCTAAGGAGTGTTAGGAGGAAAATCAAGTATGAAATATAAATATCAAATTCGTCTCCCTGCTCTCCGCAAATTAATTACAAGACTTCCTCCCGTTGTAGTAGAAGATAGTCAGGATCGATCCACGAGGAAGCATGTCAGCGCCCGCCTTTTCAGTTCCAAACTCAGCAGAAACAGTAAAACATAGAAGAAAGTATAAGCAGAACAAAAACAGCAACTTGGTCGATATCAACCTCAGTGAACTTGATATCGACTGGAAAAATCGACCAACAGAACTCAAAATCGAGTAAAACATAAACTTAAAATCCGGAATTTCGTGAAATAAATCAATAAAATAAAAGACTTCCAAGATCAGTGTTTCAACACCACAACGATAACCATGTAAAAAAACACATAAAGGTATAAAATATCATGTTTTTCATCAAATAACTTTCGTTATTAACAAATAGGAAGATAGAGGCTTTCGCATAAACCCTATTTGTTACTAACCCTTTTTCACATAATTAATCCAAGTTGTATTAAGATCCCTTTCGCTTCAATAACACAAACAAGGATCACCTTCAACTTTCGCATAAGAATCATGCTCATAGGGATAGAAGACGAATTCGCATCAAAAGATTGTACCTTTACCGCATCACCTTACATGGCTACCGTCGGGCTCACCCCGACCCTAGAAGTTGGGTGACTGCTCGCTCTTCAGCATACAGAAAGACATCAATAATAAAAGGGAACTAAATTGCATTAATAAAAGAAAGCTTACAACCAATCGAAGCCAAATCCCGCTCTCGCCTTCTTCAACCTCAATCGGCTCCAACTCTCTCTCTCTCTATGTAACTAATTGTGTCTGAAATTGAATGAATAAAACTCAGCCCCTAGGGCTTTATTTATAGGCTTCCTTCCAAGCTAATCTAGGAAAGAAACTCTATTTATATCTAAATCTATCTATCTAATACTTAAAGATTAAAGAAAAGAAATAAAAGAAATAAATCTAAAAAGAACTATATCTAAAGTAGATAAATGTCTCTTCCATCTTGAAAGAACTTGATAGAATTTGATCTTGTGGATATCTCCATTGGACTTTGGATAGAACTTTGATTAGAACTCGGAATAGCTCGAAATCGGCCCTGGGTGTCACTCGATATCGACCTCGCTTAGTCGATATCGACCTGCGTTTTCTTCACTTCACTTCAGCTACTAGATTTTGGCATCCAGAACACAGATCAACTTGATTCAACTCCATATCGACCTGCCTAGGTCGATATCGACCTTCGTCTTTCCTCTTCAGCTTCTCGGGTCGATTCCTGGGTCTTCCTCGATTTTTGGGTTACTTGATATCGACTTGGCATGGTCGATATCGACCTCTTCCTTCCTTCTTCACTCGATTCTTGCTCTTATTCACTCGATTCTTGCTTAATTTGTCCCGGTTCCACTACTCCTTGACCTCGGACTTTCTATAGTTGACTTCGAGATTTTCCTCCTTTCTCTGAACTATTGTAAATTGCCTCGATTTCTGCAAAATTAAACATAAACTGGTGTAGACTCCATAATTGGCAAATAACCATAAACTACATAGATTTTGTACTATTCTAACCCAAATGTGTGAAATGCTTGCAGAAATCGTTATAAAAGTCAATATAAAACATGGCAAAATAGGCTCACATCAAACACCCCATACTTAAGCTTGCTTGTCCTCAAGCAATACTTTTAATTGTCATACAGGGGAAGAAATTAAAACTCTCAACATCTTAGATCCATTCTCATATGTCCCTGCAATCAATTACCATCCTTGAAAAGGTACTAATGTCACAAATCCATGCATGTGCAATAAAAAGCAACATCTACTCACAAAAGGAGGGTTATGCAAAACAATTCATATGTGACAAAGCATTAATAATCAAGAGGACTTTAATTTAAGCTCAATAAGGAGTAGATTGGTAAAAGGCTAAAGGTGGACAATTTTTGGCAATGTGGTGCTAAAAATCTAGGGAAATGGAGTACTTTCCAAACTGAATTTCCACATTCCTTCTTAATTTGATTTCTCACCTTTCTCTCATTGCTCAATGCTTTTTTCAATATTATGCTTTTATCTCTCTAACCTCAACACTACCTTCTCGCGAGTCGCAAACATGGGTGTCATGAATGGCCCCGGATACTTAGTGCTTTGGACTCCTCACCTGTGTGTCCCATCTCGCCAAACTATTATCTCAGCGAGCAAGGTCGATCTACCTTTATCTCATGAGGTGATCGGATTTTCTTTCACTCATTAAATTTTCCATAATATTTTCAAACATTCCTGCCAAACTCCATATACAACACAACATCCATATAATAATCTCCATAATGTGACATCATTTTCAACATAATCCCCGGATGGAAATAAGGTAAAGAATGGGCAATTTTTAGATCATGTGGAGCAAATATGAAATAAGGTATAATATGGATTTTGTGATGCATAAGCATATGTAAAGGATAGGATATAACAATATGAGCATATACGGAAATATAAAGTCCTCCATCCTTTTATCATGCAACATGTCAAAAGCAATATCAAATTTTACCTCCTTTCATGGTTTTCAAGAAAATAATGCACTTCATTGTGACTTCCCTTTACTATGCAATTTCATGCTATATCTCTAATGAATCCAATTTTGCATCGTCGAGTTCAATTAAAGCTTCCATGACACTTATCAAAATTTTCAATGGGGGTGATTTTTATAAACTTTTGGAAAACATAGGCACATAAGCACATAAATATCAATAATGAATTCCAAAATAGCCATGTATAAGCAATTCAAAAATAAACTTTAAATATGCACACAAAATGTCAAATATGTCAAATATGCAAAAAGTAAGCCTTTCCCCCACCCCATACTTAAACATTACAGTGTCCTCGCTGTATAAAAAGTAAGGGTAAAGAAAGAAACTCACTAGACAGATGTGCAGGATGCTAGAAGCCGAGTGCTATGCTGCTGTGGGCCCTGGTCGATTTCGAATGGGCAGGTCGATATCCACCTGCTTTACTTGATTTCGACTCCTTGTTTTCTTCATTGTTCCTAAAAAAATTAGAAGAGAAATACCTATGACAGAAAATAATGTCCAAAACCGAAAACAAAAGCAAAAATGTCCAAAAATCCCAAAAAAATAAATGTCTATTTACAAGCTCTAGACTTTATAGTCGCTAGGCCGACTTCTCCCTTAAGCTCAAGGTGGCATTTGTAGGGCCCATATAGCTTGGGCTTCAAACAGGACTCCATTCTTGTCCATCAGATGCAGTCCTCCGGAATGGATCTTGTTCACCGTGAAAGGGCCCATCTTCTTCTTCTTGAACTTGTTAGGGAACCAATGATCATTTGATTTGGAGACATAGACCTTGTCTCCAACTTCGTATTCCTTGGGCTCATCATTGGAACCACTGCATAAGCGCACATACCAAGGCAAACCTCTTCTATGTATAGATAAATCATTAATGGATATAGGAGAAGATAGATCCATACCTTGGCTTACCTCTGCAGATTCGGATTCGGGGACCTCCTGAGGATCTGGTGGAATTTCAGTCGACATGGAGGAAGATTGCTCGATTTGATCTGGTCGATATCGACCAAAGGTGGTCGATATCGAGTGCCGCTCCTCGAAATCGACTGGGTTTGGCTCAACAGGTGGAATCGACTCGGTAGGGGCAGGTCGATATCGACCAGGTTGGGTCGATATCGAGTGATCCTGTTCGATTTTCCTTTTTTCGATTTATGGGGAAGAAGACTCAACATGGGCAGGTCGATTTCGAGTCGTGGTGGTCGATATCGACTTAGATTGTGACTTAGTCCATTTTTTCTAGTCGATTTTGACCCCATACTTAAGACCTGGCAAAGCATCTGAAAAATAGTTAGTGCATATCGACTTACCTGGGTCTATGTCGAGTGGATTCTCTGCTTCTTCATTTAGGATGGTCATGATCTCCTCCACCGGAGCTTCCAAATCCCTCTTTTCTAGCTCTTCGGGGGTCATATTTCTTACCTTAGGCTCCCCGCATGTGATGTAACCAGCTGATATGGACTTTACCTCTTCCATGGGACCTGTATGCCTTTCAGTTTTATTAAAGGAATACTCAATTACCTCATCGTTGATGTTGAAAGTGAACACTCTCTTCCTTACGCTTATGTTGGCATCCACCGTCGCCAAGAAGGGCCTTCCTAGAATAATTGGACAAGCAGGGTCCTCCGCATATCAATAACTAAGAAATCAGCATGGACAAAGAACTTACCTACTTGCACTGGCACATTGTCCACCATGCCTGTTGGGATGACCACTGTGTTGTTCGCCATGTAAAGTTTAGCATCCACATGCTGTAGGGCATCTATCTTAATCTTGGACCAGATTGATAAAGGCATTATATTTACACTGGCTCCAAAGTCACATAGAGCATTAAATTTATATTGATCAAATCCAATGGTTATAGAAAACTTACCTGGATCTGGCCTTTTTTCAAGAACGTCCATTTGGCTGCACTCCTTTGCGATCTATGCCATTGACTGCTTTTTGCTCAGAATCTCCTTGAGGAACTTGACGTAGAATGGCATCTCATTAAGAGCTTATATGAAGGGTATTGTGACGTTGAGCCTTTGAAGCATCTTGATGAAATGCTGGAACTTCTTCTCTGCTGGATCCTTTGGAGATTTTGTCGGGAAAGACGGATTTTTCTTTGGCGGCGGTGCTGATGTCGAATGGGGATGGTCGAAATCGATTGGCCTCTGGTCGATATCGAGTGGATTGGCTGGCCTTGGGATCTGGGGAGGAATTGGGTCGATTTCGATCAGTGGAGGGTCGATATCGACTAGGGATTGGTCGATATCGACTGGTCTCCAATGCCCTTTTCCTCCGTCGTTTGCTCGGGCGTTTGCATCTGTCGCCCACTCCTTAGGTTCATAGCAGCCACCTGTCCAGTAGATTTACCCTTAGGGTTAGGTTCAGAGGTTCCAGGGAGCGTACCTGACTGTTTGGGGACAAACGTTGCTAGTTGGCCAATATGTGTGTCAATCGATTTCCTCCATATATCGATTTCCCCAAGCCTAGAGTTCACACCATGCATCTGAGTGTAGATGGAATTGATAGACTGCTTGGTGTCTGAATGATTCTTCCGCATCTCCTCAAGGATGGTCTGCAGGTCATCCTTCTTTCCTTCTTTGTCAAGGTGACCAGGTGCTCTATTGGAAGGGGGATTCTGATGCTGGGGCTGGCGATAGTAGCTCTAGTTCTGGTTCTGATGTGGCCCTGAGTAGTGTCTCCCCGCATACCTTACCTCCTCGTGGGTCTCTCCTTGATGTACTTGATCGACGTGTGGGCACGCAGTAGTGTTGTGCCTCACAGACCCACGTTCCAAGCAAGGTTTATCTTTAGACAGAAACTTAACCTGCTTGGTGAGACGGCGTACCTGATCGTTGTGGAACTGCTCCCTGACGTCTAGATCAACTTCCTTGGGTGGCACATATAATGGCATAGATGTGGCAGGCCTTTCATACCTTTCGTCAGAAGCGGCCGCAGAAGTCCCATATGTGTTGTCGTAGTTGGCCAGTGTCTCAAATACCTCCCATGCTCGGCGTGGAGTGTATCTGAGGTACTCATAGTTGATGTAGTTGTTGATCCGATCCTTAGTAGGTGCATCCAGGCAGTTGAAGATGATCTCCTAGCACTAGTACAAATATGCTCAATATCAGCTAAACTATTTCGGGAGTTTATAAAAACTCCAGATAAAGCAAACTCGCACAGAAGTTTTTTAATAAACACCCGTTAAATTGGCTTTTCTTCTTATTTAACAAAACATGAAAATATTATGTCAAGGGGTTGTATTTAAATCCCGAAAAGCACCGTTTTATCTAGGGAGTTTTTGTTACAACACCCGAAAGGAAACCCTAACCCTTCCGATCAATTCAGCATAAACACCGAAATCGATCAACCGCTTTGAGCAGAAGAAGAACATGAGGAGAATTCCATATATTTGTAGAGGACGCCGGCGATCGATTCGGCCTTCGCCCCTTCTCATGGTTCGTTCTTATTCGCTTTGCGTTCACCCTATTCGTGTTCTTTATGCCCTCTCCTCGCCCTAGTTTAGCCAAAAATTCCCAAGATTTACAGAGGATGCTAGCCCTCTTCACCGCCTTGTTCCTCCTCACTTGTTTTCCTCATTGAAATGGAACTCAGGTTGGTATTGTTCCATGTTTAATTTCTGATGGGGATCGGAGTTGAACTCTCCAACTATGCGCTAATTAGCTTTGCTTGCTGGAGTAGGTTACTCGTTCCCTCACTCCGCAGGTTAAGGATTGTTCACCACTTCTCACTCCATTCTTTGTCCAGTGAATTCAGGGTCGTCCACTCTCTCCAGTTGTTTTTTGTGACCGAAATGAAAGGCAGGTTAGTATCTCTTTCTCCATGCTTAATTTCTAAAGATGATTAAAATGAATCTGACTTGGCCTGAGAAAATGGTTGATGATATTGCGGCTACAATAGGGGCTTCACATGAGATAGAGATAAGATCATTTATAGATTGTTTCATTATCTACCAGATAAAATTTACCCCTTAGAAAGTGGTTTGGCTTCTTAAGCTTGCCTTAAACCTGATATCTCAATCAATCTATGGATGTAGGGGACGAAGAGATATTTGCAAATATTACCACATGTTAAATTCCATTTCGATTGCTACATATTCACGGATATACTCACCAGGTTTCTAACATGCTTTTGATGTTGTTTAGCTTCATATTTAAGTTTTTGATGGGTATAATTAAGTAGATGTTGTTGAAATGGTAGAATTGTTAGCTGCTTATGGCAAGGAAGAATTCTACTTCAATCCATTTGGAGGATATTTGAAGGATATTAGTGAACTTAAGACAACACCTTGATACTACATAACCATCAAGAGTGTAGAAAAATACGTACATATGTTTTTCACAATTTGTCCCATGTTGCACACTCAACTTATGACAAATATAAATATATTACATCTGCCAACCAAGTGAAGTTCTGCATCAAAATATTCAGGTTCAATTAAGGCTTTGTAATTTTTTTCTGTTAATTCATTATGGATTCCTCGTGCATGCCTCACCTAAAAATATGATTAACAAAATGAAACAGTAAGTCATCTATTCCCTTCTGCCCTATTTTCTTCTTCAATTTCTGTTCCATTTCACAGTTTAAGTATATGTGCTACTAGATTTGGACTTGGCAACAGTTATCAGGAATTTGTGGCGATCTGTAGATTTGGAATCAGTTACTTTATGATGCTGAATTCAACATTGTTAATGAATTACTGTAACTTCTTGCTCTGATTTCATTGCTGCTTTTCAATCTACCTCCATTTGCTCCCGGATCGCCTGCAGAGTCAATTTTTTAGTAGTTTGCTTACAAGTTTCTAACTTCTTTCACCATGTTTCCCCTCTTTGCAGGTTTGGCTAATCTTTCAATTCTAGGTAATTTGACTCTTCTGATTAAATTGATAGACTACTTACTAGGGTTTGAGCGTTCCGATGTAGTTAAGAATCTAGTAACCGAAGAATATCTATCACTGACATAAACCTGCTATCTTTCTGAATAAAATTTAATAGAATGGATGCCAATTTCAATCATAATTGAAGAATACTTGTGGCTTTTTGTATGTTTGTTTCACTTCCAATGATCTGTCACATGAATGCAGATTGTGGAAGCAGTGATCATGATGTTAAGAAGGAAATAAGTTATAATAGCAGAGAGTACAAAGATTCAACTCAGTTTGGTTGATTCTAGAGATCTAGCTTACATAGTTGCTTCCATGGAGTCCCATTCAGGAAGCCAAGCAAAAGCCTCTTAGGTATGGTTCCATCTAATTCTTTTTAAAAAATCACATATTGAGTGACGTGCAGTTTCTACCCCTTATATAATCACTCAATTTCATGTTAAGGCATGCAAATGAGGATTTGTGTAAGCAAATGCAAAACTACAGTTAAGTAGATTGAATAAGGTTAAAGAACTAGCATGCACATTATGATTGTTGTTAGTTAGTAAGTCTTCATTATCACATCGAAATTTGTCGGGTTGAATCTTTGACCCACCTAGGCATAACCTACTGATGCAATCTAACAGAAGATAATGCTAGGAGGGTGTTTGCTTCAATTGTGCATATGATTAATCAGTGTTTTTATTTATTTAAATATATATATTTATGTTGGTGATCTTTATTTGATCTTGTACCTTATTTTTTGGAATAGCATTATCAAAATTGTCTTACTTAATATCTATGGTTGATTGTTTATGGTGATTTACCTATAGTAAGAATTATTTAAGTGAGCTATCATATACTCAAATATTTTGGTTTTCCAATCTTTATGGATCGTAGTTGGCTTTATAGTGTTCAATTAAGTCTAATAAGCACGAGTTACACAAGTAATCATATGAAAATCAACTTCAACCAGGCATTTCGTCTGGTGGGTTGGTTCATGCTTTGGGTGCAACTGTGCAAGAAATCCCAAGTTTGATTCTCAGTGAATCCCGCCAGGACTAAACAATGTGTTTTTGTTAGCTTTTTTTCTCTGGCACAAGACACTGGATTTAAATCACTATGGTTGAATCACTCACCTCTTGTAAGTATAGCCTAGATAAACAGTTATATGTTCTTATTTTCTTGACCTTGGTGAATCATTACTGGCTCTCTATAGATCAGTGATTTATGTTTGGATCACCACCGCCCACAAGTATGCATTTTATATGGAACCATATGAAAATTAATATCAATAGGCCATTTGGAGGTCCCGAGTTTGATTCTCGGAATGCTCCTCAATCCGTCAGTTTTTTTTTTAATCTTAACTGGCTCACTATAGATGAATGACTTTTTAGGTGTGCAAAGTCTTCTGGTTGATGATCATGGTCAGAGACTCAAGAGAGAGTTAGAATCAATCATGGTGGATCAGTTGCATAAACTTTAGCAAGGGCATGAATTACATATGAAGCTAAACCAATCAACCCCTGACCGATAATCGTTTCTCAAGAGTTTTTAAAAAACTTCTGAGAGATATATATCAGGTAAGGGAATTAAAGGAGTTCGAAAACTCTTGCCCGCTTTGTAAAAAAAACTCCCAAAACACGTCAAATCTGTACTAGTGTGGATGACGTAGGGTGGCTGTCCCTGTGTAGGACAGGATTTCAGAAGCCTTTTGTAGCACTCACAGACCTGTGCTAATGGTTCTCCTGGATTTTGTCTGAAAGCCGTGATTTGTTGTCTGAGGGCAGCTGTCTTTGCAGGAGGAAAGAACTTGTAGAGGAACAGGTCATGTAGTTCATTCCAAGTGCGAATTGATCGCGCAGGCAATCCTTCCAGCTACTGTTGTGTTATTCCTGCAAGGGACCAACGAAAAGCCTTTAGTTTTAAGTATTCCAAATTAGCACCATCAGCTATAGCTTCACATAAGTCTATAAAAGTGGTGACATGCTCTAAAGGACATTCATTGATTCTTCCCCTAAATTGACTCCTCCTAATTTCAGTAATAAAAGAATGACGAATTTCAAAATTAATAGCAGGAAGAACGATCGCTGATTTTGGAACTTCCAGAGTAGGATGCAGATATTCCTTTGCGTTGGCTGGGACATGCCCAATCCGCTCCTCAAGTTCCCTTCTCGCGTTGATCTCGCGATCTACCCTTGCTTCCTACCGCTGCTGTTTCTGTACATATTCTGCCTCTCGTCAGGCGTGTTCTACTTCTCTGGCGGTGAATGCATCAATCTATTGACGGAGTTGCTCAAGCTCCTGTGCTAGTGTGAGCGGGCCCTCATTCTCGTTGTCGGATGTCGACATGAGTCTCCTCCTAAGCCTTTGCTGAAAATGGAAAAATCACTCAGGCTCGAGAATTGAGACTATAGGCGTGCGATCAGTTCTTCGCATGCACCTAAGAAACAAAAATAAAAAGAAGCAAGTAAAAAGGAACTAAAAAGTAAAAACAAATATAAAGAAAAGAAAAAGAACTAAAAAGGGCGCGATTGATGGCTTCCTCGGCAACGGCGCCAAATTTGTTAGGAGAAAAATCAAGTATGAAATATAAATCTCAAATTCGACTCCCTGCTCTCCGCAAATTAATTACAAGACTTCCTCCCACTGTAGTAGAAGGTAGTCAGGATCGACCCACGAGGAAGCGTATCAGCGCCCGCCTTTTCAGTTCCAAACCCAGCAGAAACAGTAAAACACAGAAGAAAGCAGAAACAGAACAAAAACAGCAACTTGGTCGATATCGACCTCAGTGAACTCGATATCGACTGGAAAAATCGACCAACAGAACTCAAAATCGAGTAAAACAGAAACTTAAAATCCAGAATTTTGTGAAATAAATCAATAAAATAAAAGACTTCCAAGATCAGGGTTTCAACACTACAACGATAACCATGTAAAATAACACATAAAGGCAAAAAAAATCATGATTTTTATCAAATAACTTTCGTTATTAACAAATAGGAAGATAGAGGCTTTCGCATAAAACCTAATTGTTACTAACCCTTTTTCACATAATTAACCCTAATTGTTATTAACAAATAGGAAGATAAAGGCTTTCGTATAAACCCTAATTGTTACTAACCTATTTTCACATAATTAATCCAAGTTGTATTAAGATCACTTTCGCTTCAATAACACAAACAAGGATCACCTTCAACTTTCGCAAAAGAATCATGCTCATAGGGATAGAAGACGAATTCACATCAAAAGATTGTACCATTACCGCATCACCTTACATGGCTACCGTCGGGCTCACCCCGACTCTAGAAGTTGGGTGACTACTCGATCTTCATCATAAAGAAAGACATCAATAATAAAAGGGAACTAAATTGCATTAATAAAAGAAAGTTTACAACCAATCGAAGCCAAATCCCGCTCTCGCCTTCTTCAACTTTAATCGGCTCCAACTCTCTCTCTCTCTCTCTCTCTATGTAACTAATTGTCTCTGAAATTGAATGAATAAAAATCAGCCCCTAGGGCTTTATTTATAGGCTTCCTTCCAAGCTAATCTAGGAAAGAAACTCTATCTATATCTAAATCTATCTATCTAATACATAAAGATTAAACAAAGGAAATAAAAGAAATAAATCTAAAAGGAACTATATCTAAAGTAGATAAATGTCTCTTCCATCTTGATAGAACTTGATAGAATTTGATCTTGTGGATATCTCCATTGGACTTTGGATAGAACGTTGATTAGAACTCGGAATAGCTCAAAATCGGCCAATTGGGTGTCACTCGATATCGACCTCACCTAGTCGATATCGACCTGCGTTTTCTTCACTTCACTTCAGCTACTCGATTTCGGCATCCAGGAGACAGATCGACTTGATTCAACTCGATATCGACCTGCCTAGGTCGATATCGACCTTCGTCTTTCCTCTTCAGCTTCTCGGGTCGATTCCTGGGTCTTGCTCGATTTTTGGGTTACTCGATATCGACTTGGCATGGTCGATATCGATCTCTTCCTTCCTTCTTCACTCGATTCTTGCTCTTCTGGGTGGAAATCGACTGGCGTACTCGATATCGACCAATGTAGGTCGATATCGACCTGTCTGTGTTGAGTTGATTTTCTTGTTTTCAGCTCGATTTGTCCTGGTTCCGCTACTCCTTGACCTCGGACTTTCTATAGTTGACTTCGAGCTTTTCCTCCTTTCTCTGAACTGCTGTAAATTGCCTCGATTTCTGCGAAATTAAACAGAAACTGGTATAGACTCCATAATTGGCAAATAAACATAAACTACATAGATTATGTACTATTCTAACCCAAATGTATGAAATGCATGCAGAAATCATTATAAAAGTCAATATAAAACATGGCAAAATAGGCTCACATCAAGGAGCGCTGTCTTGGCGGGAGGAAAGAACTTGTTGAGGAACGCATTCCTAACCTCTGCCCATTTAGTGAGGGATCGCGTAGGGAGACCTTCAAGACACTTCAATGCTGGACCTGCAAGAGACCAACGAAAAGCTTTCATTTTTACATATTCAAGAGTAGTACCTTCAGCAAGAGTTTGGAACATATCAGAAAAAGTAGTAATATGTTCGAGAGGGCATTCGTTAAATCTTCCTTGAAAAGCATTATTTTTAATTTCAATAAGGAAAGCAGTGTGAATTTCAAAGTTATTAGGAGGGACTAGAATAGCCGATTCAAGCACGACAAGAGTCGGGTGCATTTAATCCTCAGTAGTGATAGGGTATTGGGCAAGCTTAGCCTCTACCTGCCTCCTCAGCTCAGCTTCCTGCTCAGTGCGTGCTCTCTCAACGACGAGAGCAGTATTGTTGGCTGCTAGTTCCCTCTGAAGCCTCTCAATCATCTCAGCTTGTGTTTCTGTTATCGCCATGATCCTTTTCAGTCTAGAATAGATGTGTATAAGACGTTTCGGCTCATCTAAGGCGTCAAACTATGGTGGTTGACCAGAACGGCCCATACATTGCAAAAAAAAAAAACTCAAGGAAAAACGTGAGATCTAACTACCTAAGGCGCGAATAATTGCTTACCCGGCAACGGCGCCAATTTGTTGTAGGAGGAAATCGAGTTCAAAATATAGAAATATAAATCAAACCAGATCTTGCCCACGCAAATAATTACATGACTTCCTCCCGATGTAGCAACAGGAAGTCAGGATCGATCCTCGAGGAAGCGAGTCAGCGGATCTTAGGTAGCGGATGTTCATGTCGGATTTCGACCTCAAGAGATTCACTTGATATCGACCAAAAGTAGTCGATATCGACCAAATCCAGTCGATTTCTTGTTGTTGTGCAGAAGACATTGAATATCGATCAGTCTTCGATTTCTGCTATTAATTTCAAAATTATTAGCAGAAACACAAACAAGCAGTGATCTTTGCTGGATCGAGTATTAGAAGTCGATATCGACCAGTTTTGGTCGAAATCGAGTAGGTAACAGTGTGTAAATAAAAGTCAAAGTTCGCAGATTTCGGAATAAACAATGTAAAAGGAAACTTCCACGACCGGGGTTTGCAAAAACGATAACCAAACATGCATAAGGCAACATAAAGAAAGAATATCATGCAATCACATCAAAGGAAAAAGCTTTCGCATTTTCCAACAATTAGACAACTCTTTCAAGAAACCCTAATTGTATCTACCAATTTTATATTTACAATCCAAGTTGTTAACCTGAATCTCTATTAAATAGGTAATAAACATATAAATGGCAATGGATGATCAAAACACAATAAAAGTCGAATCTTTACCTCAAACACGCATTGCTATCGTCGGGCTCACCCCGACCCTAGAAGTAGGTGGACTACTCGCTCTTCATCGTAAGAAAACTCATCAATAATAAAAGGGAAATAAATTGCATTAATAAACTAAAATAGAGCTCACAGCCGAATGAAGCCAATTTGCTCTCGCTCCTCTACTCCTCTCGGCCTCCACTCTCTCTCACTATCTCTCTCTCTCTACTTGTGTTCTCTCTACCTTGTAATGAATAAAAACTAGCCCCATGGGCTTTATATATAGGCCTTAATCCTTGCTAATCAAGGTAAGGAATATCTATCATCTATCTAAAGATATAATTCTATTTGGAAATAAATAAATCTAATTTAGGTAAACAAGATAAATCCTAAAGGGTAATTAAATGTTCCACTCTTAAGATAGATAAAAAGATAAAAAGATAAAATATATAAAGTCTTCATGTGCAAGGAATCTTCTCTTGGAACATCTTCTCACTCGGAATTAGATAGACTCAGAATCGACCCCGTACTCGTCACTGGGGGTTGGTCGATATCGACCAAAGTTAGTCAATATCGAGCTATCTTCTCGGCTTCTCTTCAGATCACTTGATATGGACTTCTGGGAGCAATATCGAGTTGTATGTTGGTCAATATCAACCATTATAAGTCGATAACGAGTTATCTTCGTGTCCTCTTGCAATATAGAGTCGATCTGGAAATTTCGACCAGGATTAGGTCGATGTCGACCAAGTCTGGTCAATATCGACCACTCTTCAGTTCTTAGCATTCTGCTTTGTTCTTGAAACGCACTTTCCCGTTTGGAATTTTGAATATTCTTCCAGAAATGATTCTTTCCAATTCCAGAGGACGCTCCACAATCTGGTTCGAATCGGCGGGCCTCAAGCCTTGATCCTTAAGGATCTTTCTTTCCTTATTTGGGTTGATCCGAAAAGGCAATTGTGGGATTTCTCACAATGAATGTGAGCCCAATTCCTTTCGATATTCAAGCCCATTGTGAAAGGCCCATCTCTTCGAATAGAGTCTTGCAGGTTAGCTTGGATAAATATACATATAAAGCCCAAACCATAACTTATATAGAATAAGGTATTCGTAACCGGTTAGTAACCGATCGTGTTTATGGAGGATAAAATTCATGCAGGGAGGAAGAAAAAGTGTTTAGAAACAAAGAAAGATGAGCTTTATTGAAATTCCGAAATAGAAAAAGTCTAGTAATCTATGGATGTTGATGACGATTTTTATGTACTTAATGAATTTGATTGCTCAATACATTCTGAATGCAAACATCCCCTAAACCCAATCGGATTTTAAAGCAATGAGTATGAAGAGTTTGACGTGGGTCTCATAGTGTCATAATTATTTTGAGCATAACGTAATAAATACCCCCAAAGCCATGATAACGATACTGATGAGTGATCATTCATAGAAATTTCTTTCAAGTCTCTTGTCTTTATTTTGAGTCTGTCTTTGTTTTGAGTTAGTTTGTTTGGGGAAAAGCAAAAGTCTAAGCATGGGGTAGTTTGATAGAGTCTATTTTAGTCATGTTTTAAGTATAGATTTGCATATTAATTTGGGCTATTTGCACAAATATACACTTTTTTTGCCGGGTTTGCAAAAATTCCACTTTTTAAGAAAATTTGCAAAAATACCATATGTGGTATTAGTGCAAATAGGATGGGGAAATTGCTTAGCCGGTTGCAGGTTGTCCCAAGGGGAGAGAGAGAGAGAGAAAGAGAAAGAGAAGGAGAGAGAGAGAGAGAGAGAGAGAGAGAGAGAGAGAGAGAGATGGGACATCGGATTGGGTGGGGGAGTTTGGCGCCAAAATTGGAGAGAGAGGAGGTGAGGTGATGGGAAAGGCTTTCCCTCCATTTTTAAAGTCTAATAAGAGAGGAGGAGAGAGGCCATCATTTTCGGTCTTCCCGTGGAAAAGAGAGCTGGAGAAGAAGGCCACCATTGGTGAAGAACCCATCCGCATTAAGGTCCAGTTGGTGAGCACGTGTCGGGCTCTTTATTCGTTCGTGTCAGTGTTCGTAAACTTCCGTGTCACAGAGATATCTGAGAAACCCTAATTCTCAGTTGCAATGGGTAGGCTTCTCTTCTTTTTCTCTTCATGTTTCGTGAAGAGTAGATACCCATTAACAATGGTGCTAATCCGAGTTTTCAATTGCAGGGCAAAACGCCAAAGTTTGTGTCACTCTCAACTTCAACGGGCGTTGGTTGTTCGATGGTGCGGGGTGGGTGTATTATGGTGAAACAGAGCGGAAGAATGTGATAATTGAAGAGGGCATCGACTTCGCCTCTCTGAATCAACTGTTGAGGGTCAAGGTCGGCCATGATTGTTCTTGTGAAGATTGGCGGTTGTCTTACATGCCAAAGGGGGAAGAAGCGGGTCATCCGATAACGATAGGTGATGACGACGACCTTGAGGCTTTTAAGTTTCTCAACTCGATGTCTGGGGAACATCCATGGCCCATGGCGATATATGTTGGTCCAATGGTGAAAGAGAGCCTTCAAGTACCACAACCCGGCGTCGGGGAAGAATGCTTGAGTGGGCCTCGTAACTCTCAAAAGGTGGACGAGCTGGAGGCAGAAGGTAAGCCACAACCAAACCCTATGATTGTAGATGTGGGGTTATATGGTGGAGGAGGGGTTAGCCAGTCAATAGGGATGAGCAACGATATAAGGGTGAAAAACAATGTGGGAACGGGGTTGGGAAAGGGTGACAAAGATACATGTGAGGGTGACAAAGGTAAGGGTCCGGAGGTGATCCTCTTAGCTGAGGTCATAGGGAAGAGGCAGGATGACATTACTGAAATGGGTTTTGGAACTGGTGACAAACGTATTTTTGAAGGTGACAAGGGTAAATGTCCAAAGTCAAACCACATGGATGAGGTGATAAGGAAGAGACAGGAGGACGCTACCGAGAGCGGGTTTGGAACTAGTGAAAAGCTTAAGAGTGTAGGTGACAAGGGTAAAGGCCCGGAAATGATCCAGTTGGGTGGGGTGATAGGGAAGAGCCAAGAGCACGCAGGTGACATAGGGTCTAGAACTGGTGACATGGATATTCTTGAGGGTGACAGGTGTGATGGTCTAGATGTTATCCACTTGGGTGACACGGACTCCTCTCCAGATGACACGGAAAAATGTGAAGGTGACAAGTATAAGGGGGTGGATCTCATAGCCATTAGCAGTGAGGAGGAGGAGGAGGAGGAGGAGGACTTCGATTCCGGAGTGAAGAGGGAAGAAGATTGTTCATATTATTATGACTGGGAGGATTATGAGGAAGACCCGGGTACGAGGGTATCGACGGAGGAGGACGAAGTTGAGAAGGAGGTGATTAGGGAACTTGATGATCGGGTTCCTAGGTCCAGCACATCCCCACCGTCGATGGAGAATGTAGAAGCTATGTTGGACAAAGCAACGCCTCGGACCCAGGAACCACGACGGAAGCTGACAGAAATTTCGGAGGGACAAATGTTCGCCTCGAAGGTAGAATTGCAGACTTGCCTGATGTGGATTGCAGTGCAGAAGTGCTTCGAGTTTATAGTGAAGAGGTCGTGTAACAAAACCTATTTAGTTGGTTGTTTGGACAGCAAGTGCAAGTGGATGTTAAGGGCGTCGACTTACCGGCGCACGACTATGTGGTCCATCCGACAGTATGTCCAAGAGCATACATGTGACCTGAGCATGATGCACAACCATAGCCGACATGCTACGTCGAACATGATTGGACGCAACCTCGTGACCACGTAAGTGTTAATTTAGTTGCGAACAGCTATTTCTGTCACACCACATTATTCCCCATGTCACATCACGTAACTCACCATGACACCATTATATGCAGGTTCACCGGGACTCGAAAGGACCTCGTCCCCGAGCAAGTCCAGAAAATGACGAAGTCCGAGTATGGAGTATCGTGTAGCTACTGGAAGGCACGAAGGGCACGACTGACAGCGAGGGAGGTGAAGCATGGGACCGACGAAGACAACTACCGAGATATTATTCCATACTTGCACATGTTGGAGCAGACTAACCCCGGGACATATACTAAGTTAGAGCTGGACACATCCCAAAGATTCAAGTACGCCTTTATTAGCTTCGGGGTATGGCGCAAGGCGATTCCCTACCTTCGAAAGGTAATACCCCATGTCGGTACTATAATATTGCATGTCACCTAACATACATAACCATGTCACCTAACCAGCTGGCGTCGATATCCATGTCCAGGTGATTTCAGTTGATGGGAGTTTCCTAAAAGGGAAGTTCAGGGGCACGCTTCTATTTGCCACAACCCAAGATGCAGACCACAGTGTATACCCGATCGCTTTTGCGATTGTCGATGGTGAGAATCACGGGTCATGGGGCTTCTTCTTCAAGAACATGCTACATGTCGTCGAGGATACACCGGACTTAATGTTTGTCTCTGATCGGCATCTTAGTATCGTCAAAGGTTTGAGGGACAACTATATGTTTGCCAAGCAAGGGGCCTGCCAATGGCATCTATTTCAGAATGACAGGGTTAAGTACAGAGGGGTGACGGGCCTGCACACATTGTACTTAAAGGTGGCGAAGGCGTACACGAGGGCAGAGTTCGAGAAGCACTTTGATGATTTTTGCGCTCAGGCACCCGCTGGGGGCCAATACCTAAGAGAGGCTGGATTCCAGAATTGGGCTCGGGCATATTTCTTGGGGATGCGCTACAACATATTGACGACGAACAACTCCGAGTGTCTGAATTCGGTGTTCAAGGAGCCCCGTGACCTACCCATCACAGCCCTGATTGATGTTGTCATCGAAACAATATCCAAGTGGTTTTACGAGCGACGGGAAAAAAGCACCAAATCGGCGTCGACGGTCAGCGATTACGTTCAAGGTGAGCTGCAAACGAGCTATTCGTTGGCAACATTCATGGATGTGAGAGCCCTCAGCGCACACGAGTACACTGTCCGCAGAGGGTCCGCCACCTGGGTTGTGAACCTGTGTGCCCGGACCTGCACATGCAAGCGGTTCGACATTGACCAGTTTCCGTGCCAGCACGCCATAGCGGCTGCAAGGTATCGAGGTAGCAATTTCTTCTCTCTGGTGAATGACTTCTACAAAGTCGCAGCATGGATGGCGTGTTACGAGAATGTGCTATATCCGGTTCCTCCAAGAGAAGATTGGCGAATCCCCCCAGCAATGTCCAGCGCGGTGTGTCTCCCCCCGGACGTGAAGCGACGCCCTGGTCGCCCTAAGACTTGTCGATACCCATCTCGGGGAGAATTTAGCCGTTCCAAGCGCCGCCGTTCTTAGATTTGTTCCTCAATTGGTGGTCCAACGCCTTACCTCAGCAGCTGGGTAGTCTTTTGCATTTGCCGTATCGGGTCAGTGGTTGGACCATTCTCTGTCTATGTTATTTTTTGAACGGGCTACGTATTTGGTAGTGTAATTAGGCTGTTTGTGCATATGACAAACTGTAAGTAGGCTGCTGTACTTTTGGGAAGGGTTTCCACACTACAGTTAAGTGGTGAAGAATTTCGTAGTACTTTTGCGGATGGTTTCAGAAAAAAACCTTGTCACCCTATTTGTATTCCCGTGTCAGGTATAAGAGGTTATCATGTCACAACTTTCAATTTTATGGTAGACATTTCGGTGGTTGAAACTATGATAATGAATTCACCAATGCATTCACACTTATTTGACAACATGTTTACATTCCTGAGTGGTTGTGGTAGTGGTGTTAGGAATTCACCCTTGTGAACATATTGAAATCACCTTCATCACAATGTTGAAGGGGTTATTATGTAAGGTGACACGGGATTGTAAGTTGGGTGACACGGGTGATTTCCTGACAACTTATAACCAAAGTTTCGACAATAAAAACTTAGTCAACCAGTGGTCAAAGATAGACCAACTTTTGGCCAAACTTGCATAAATAGCACAATGGGGGATAATTTGGAAAAATTTACCCTTTCCCATTTTTGTCGAAAAAGTTGCCCGTAACTCCAAAAAAAAAAGAAAACAACAAAGAATAAGTTGACACGCGTCCCGGATATCACCCCACACTCTCTTTCTGTATTCATCGGGACTCCATCTCTAAATTTCCATAACTCAAAACTGTTCGAAAGGGGGAGGAAGAAGAGACGCCGACGACGAGGAACAACGGGTCGAAGAAGAGACTGCCGGGAACTGTCGGATAAGAGAAGAACGCCGCCAAGAAACTCAGAAGGTACGCCCCCTATCTCTGTTGTCCGTTATCTTCGAATCTGGGGTTCGGGGTGTGTGGATGGAACAACCTACTATGGTGGTAAGGGATTGAACGTTAAGGAGCGCGGTTTTGTCGATTGTGGAGGTGGTTGCGAATGAAGGACAAGGAGCCGGGTTTTGGGGATTGGAAAACCCGCGGTTAGGGTTTAGTAATCCCGAAGAGGATGGCTACGGTGGGGGTCGAAATAGGGAATGGGGTAGATTAGGGGTTGGATTGGGAATGGGGACGATTCGGGGTTCCATTATTTGAAATTCAGATTTGGGGAGTTGATGTGGAATGTATGTCGTCATTGGTTTAGGAACGTTCTGACATTTGTGACATGGGTTTCCAAATTGAGTGACATGGGTTTCCAAAGCTTGTGACATTGACTATAAAATTTCTCGATAACTTATTGTTGCTCTTAAACTGCAGGAAACAAATGGCTCGGACAAAATTTACAGAGCCACAAAATTAGCGCTTCCGCGCACGGGTAAACGAAGGGTCGAGGGTGGCGATGCTTGCCAACATCGCCAACTACCTCGAGGAGACGGACGCCGCTAGGGATATCGTGGTGAAGACACTCGAGAAGATTATGGATACCTTGGAGAAGATGGATGATAGGGTACTTCAGTCCTTCGCATTATTCACTCTCATATTGTTCTTAAGTTCAGTGACTACGGTAAATAGAATAATGACATGGGACATACAGTATGTGACACGGGATATAAAACTGTTGGAGAAGATGGTGGATTTATTGTAACAACTTCTTGTGTGCAGATAAAAGTGTTGGAGGAGAAGGTCCATGAAATGCGGGATGGAAAATTGATTGGAAGAGGCAAGGAACAAAGAGTAAGGGATAGTGAAAGGGAGTTTGTACCTGTTGGAATCCATCTAAGTTGTAGATCGGTTTTGCAGGTTGTTGATGTTGATGTACCAAAGGGGACTCGTACTGAAGCTGTGGAGCATCCCCGACAAGTTGCTAAGGTACGCTCCTTGTAGCCCGTGCCATTCATCCGTTATGTTTTCAATAGTGGCATGGGGATGTTAGCTAGGTGACAGGGGTCATTTTGTTATGTGACATGGGAAATGGTTGTTTGAATTCAGAGGTTGTTCGTCGACCAGGAATGTGAGAGCAAGGCGTGGAAGATTACGAAAACGCGGGCCTCTAAAGGGAAGGACGCCGTCGTTCCCGGTGAAGCCGTTGCCATGGGACTAGTTTCTGCAGCCGACTATGAGGCCCTACAGGGGTGGCTCGCAAGGTAACCCATCGTCTCATTTCAGTCTTCATTATACGACACAGTTACCCTTTCATTGATTCCACTCCATTGTACGGTCCAGTGCCGACGGTGAGAACCTGTCAACGGCTTGCGGCAAGGACCTGTCGAAGGAGTTTTTTACCACCCTCTAGACGCCCCGCTATTGGATCAACTCAGAGGTATATTGTATTTGTCACATTTTATTATGATTGGCCTTGTATACGCATTTGGGTTGCTGTTGGAATATGTTGTGGGTTGTCATGGGGGTTAACTTGACGCAGCACTTCGAGCAGTCATGCTTCCTGCTACGGAAACAAAGCGCGGAGAGGGGTTACGACAATGGGCGTCGAGTCATTGTGTTGGACTCCTACTTCTCCAGCTTTCTAGAGAGGGAGTGGAAGGAGTACAACTCAGACGTCGGGGGGTATGAGGCGAGTGGCATACTGCTCTCATACTTCGACGGGCGGGCCCCGGCGACCATGGCCCGCCCGTGGGCAGGCGGGGACCTCGTCCTCCTACCCCTCAACCTGAGGGGAAGACATTGGGTTGCCGTTGCTCTTGATCTGAATGAGTGGCAGTTGAAGCTGTATGACTGCGATGTGCACTGCGTGATAGACGCCGAACTCCCACCCCTGCTGATGCACGTTACCCACCTCCTCCCCATCATCATGGATGCACACGCTGAGTTGAAGGTGAAGTATGCATCGAAGCTGCCAGGCACGTTTCGCATAATCCGCGACTAGCGCGTTCCGCAAAACAAGCTCAGGTATGATTGGTGCGACCCCTGTATTTCATTTAACTTGATGATATCTCCGCCTCTGTTTTGACAAAATCTCCGTCATTGCAGTGGTGACTGTGGCCCTTACACGATCAGATTCATAAAGCTCCTAATGGAGACCGATCCCCCCTTCGATGGGCTGGACGACACGTTTATTGGGCCGTACAGACAGATGCTAGCGGCTGCCATCTTCAATGGTCGGCTCGGTGGACGCATAATCTGATCGTCGTTTGGGTGTAGTTATGGAAGTGATTTGTTGTCTTTTGTTGTGAACAACATTGGTTTTAGTCTTGTCCTTTGGTTGTTTGGATACATTTACTTTTGGAAACGGTTTACACTCAAGTGGTAAGTGGTAAAGAACATCGCAGTACTTTTGGGGATGGATTCTGTAAAAAACCCCTGTCACCCTCTTTGTATTACCGTGTCAGGTTGAAGGGGTTATCATGTCACTGGTTTTAATTTCATGTTTATCAATCCGGAGCTGACACTTTCATAATGAAATCACCCATGCACTGGCACTAGTTTCAGGTCATGTTTAAATTGCTGAGTGTTTGTCCTACTCGTGTATATTTTGTCACCTTATTCTCATTAGTGACACGAGAATTATGTAAGTTGACACGGGATTCCAACTTTGCTGACACGGGTGATTACGAAACAACTTATAACCAAAGTCTATAACACATAACCACCGAATGAAGATACACAAATCGAAACATTTAGTTGTCGTTCGGCAACACTTGTGGTTGACTATTCACGCACGCTTTTTTATAATGAAAAAAACTATATTAAATATAATATTTCGTAAAATTTTTGTAACAAGTTCGTACTTGCTAATCATAGCTACGAAATTGTTTTTAAAAATAAATACAAAACTAGATATTTTATTTTATATTGTTTAATCTCCTAAAATAAGCGTGCGTGAATAGTCAAGTGACAAGTTTTTCGGAACGGAGGTAGTACTTCATAGCAACGTACAAAAATACCAACCTTGTGACCATATTGAAATGTATAATTGTGCAAATTGACCTATATGTCGAGCTCAATTCAACCAAAAACGATATAGTTTCTCAATTCTACCAAAAACGATATAGTTTCTCAATTCTACCAAAAAAGATATAGTTTCTCTATTGATCAATTTTTTTTGAGCTCCCAATTGATCATATTTTGATACAGTAACAATAATATCTTTATATGTTATAATAACACATTAGATGTAGTATCAAAATTAACCAAACTTAATAGACCAAACTGAGGCAATTTTTTATTCCACCATATTTCGTGTAATCCCCTGAAGCATACCCTCGACTAACCCACACTCAATTGTGCACGTGCATTCCTCACAAGAAAGAGCATCATCCTTATCTTCAGCAAGGAGTTGAAAATTTTTCCAGGGGTTTGATCTTCGACAACTCCGAATTGCTGTTCCATTGGTGATATTTGTACATGTGTTCCGCTTCCAGTTGAAGGAAGGTCTTCGAGCAATTACGAGAATATCATGAAATAGATCAGCAACTCTCCGGCGACACGAAATTATTTTATAGCCCAACTTATGTTTCACACTATTAAGTAATGCAAAGCCTTTGGGTTTGAGCTCTTCAGATCCGCAACAATACATAGCTATGCCACAAACATAGCTTGCCACGTCGTGTCCCAACTCCGACGCCTGTAGAAGATCTTGAATGCCTGCATCGTGATCGCAATTTGTGAAGAATTTAACCTGCATTTTGAAATGAAGCTATGAGGAACTATGATAAAGCATACACCGAACCAATGATCCACAATCAACATCGTACCATTCCTTGCTGAAAGATTGCCTCCGGGTTTCCCGCGTTGACGCATTGATTTAAAAAGCTTCTGGCATGACTATCGTTTCTCGATGCGACAACAACCGAAATTCCCCAGTCATCCTGGTACTCAATTTCCATCTTCGCAAACACATAATTGTGTTTTCCAACCAAATCAAAAGTTTTGCAACTGCATCACAATGAAGTGAATCAAATTTTTTTCGAATACATAAATTAACGAAATAAAAAGTGGAGGCAATACCTTAACCGTAATCTGAAGACATCTTCTATAGATTGAATTGCCAATCGACCGACAATCTCCAATAGAAGATCGAATGGTAGTGTTAGAAGCGTCAATGCCTCTGATTTCCTTGCCCTAACGTTCCTTCCTTGATCCATTGCAACTATCTTAATTTCGGTTCTAGTTGGTAAGGGAGGATGATGCAATTCAAGAGAATGGGATGATGCAATTCAAGGGAGAATGGGTTGGCTATAACAATGCAATGGAGAACGTAACTACCACCGGAAGAGGAAGAGGCGAGACGTGTGCAATGTAATCCAGAGGAAGAGACGTGTGCAAGTGCAATGTACTTGAAACGCAATGGATGTGGATGTGGAAGTGGAAGAGGAAGCGGAAGAGATTTTCAATCGTAATTAACTGCCGTGGTTTTAATCTCAATCTATTAATTAATCTTTTTCTTAAATTATCTATTTCTTCAATTTATTATCGGTTAGAATCTTGATATGTGATATTCTTAACAAAAATATTATATGTATAACGGATTAACCCTATACAACACTTACTAACCCTTGTTTTAAAAAAATAACGGATGAAAGTATAAAATTTAACCCTTTATTCAAAAAAATAACGGATTAAGTATTCAGGGTTTTGTATCAATTTATTATTTGATAAAATTTTATAACGGATGAAAGTATAAAATTTAACCCTTTATTCAAAAAAATAACGGATTAAGTATTAAGGGTTTTGTATCAATTTATTATTTGATAAAATTTTATAACGCTTTAACATAAATTTTATAACGCATATAGAGAGTAAAACATTACCGCATGAAATTAAGTACATAAGTTAAATCCATATATGTATTTTGCATGTATATTGCATGGGAAAGTAGTTAGGGTTTGTAAAATATTAAAATATGGTGTATTAAATTTTATAACTTTTAAAAATATATTTTACAACCATAAAATCAAGAGGAAATGGTACTAAATACCACAATTTGAAAAAAATTTGCAAAAATGCCACCGTTTTGGAAAAATTGGCAAAAATCAATTTATGTGAGTGCAATATAGAGAGTAAAAAATTACCGCATATAGAGAGTAAAAAAAGGGATAAAGAAATCGAAACACTTAGTTGTCGTTCGGCAAAAATTGTCGTTGACTATTCACGCACCCTTATTTATAATTACAAAAACTATATAAAATATACGTTCTCATAAAATTTTTGTAACAAGTTTCTACTTGCTAATAATAGCTACGAAATTGTTTTTACAAATAAATACGAAAGTAGATATTTTATATAGTTTTCTCTCTTAAAATAAGCGTGCGTGAATAGTCAACTGACAAGTTTTTCGGAACGGAGGTAGTACTTCATAGCAACGTACAAAAATACCAACCTTGTGACCATATTCAAATGTATATTTGTGCAGATTGACCTATATTTAATGTTGAAGGGGTTATTATGTTAGATGGTTTGGTGACCCTCACCAAACCCCCCCCCCCCCCGATGGAGCCCCTCTCTCTTCATAAATACCACTCCATCGGTTCTTTCACTTCCACTCTTCTCTTGCAAGCCACAAAAAAAATCGGGAAGAAGAAGCGACGCCATCGTGTTTGGTTCACCAGTGGTGCTCATCCTCATCGAAAAGCTTTCAATTCCAAGTAAGTACAACCCCGATTGGCATATGTGTTGAAAAAAACTGTTTGTATTTTAGGGTTTTCGTCGATTAGAAGTTTGTTTTGAATGAAATCTGTGTTATTACTAGGGTTTTCGACATAGAGTACTAATTGACGACATCGAAAGCTTTCTGATTAGGGGCTACGGTTTATACCTGTGTATGCTGCAGATTTTGGGTGAATATGTCCATGGCTCACTATTTTATGGTTTCTGCCTTGTGTAGTGAATATGTCCCTTTGTCTCTTATCTTGCATGTGCTTATTACATACTTATGTTGAGTAGTTGCTTGGAGTTCGTATATGTGTTTATTGGTTTACGCTTCATATATGCAATTAGTTTGTGGAATTTGCTGAATTTGGGGTGAGAATGCAGCCAGTCAAGTATATATACTTGGTGACACGGGATTACTACTTTGGTGACACGGGTGATTTGTAACCACCTTTTTGTAATTGGTCTTTGCTTGCACATAATTCTCTCCTTATCAAAATTATAAGGTGCTTACAGTAATTTAGCTTATATATTACATTGTCCTTTAGTTGTTTGGTGACATATCATCTCCCTCTCCCATTCATCTTCTTCATATATATGTACTTGTTAGGCTTGAAAATGAAATAGAACATTTAGGATCCTTTCTGTGTGAATCTAAAGCATAAATATGATTAAGCCTATGAAAGTTGCAACCTTTCTCTTTGTCTGTGAAGGTTCTTAGTAGGATGTCTGTCAAGTATATATAATTGGTGACACGGGATTCCAAATTTGGTGACACGGGATTCCAAAATTGGTGACACGGGTGATTTCTTCCCATTTGTTACATAGCTTTCTGAAAACTTTAATTCATTGATATGAGTTTGTTATCAGAATTGTGGACTCCTTGGCCACATGCATCTTACAAATGGCATCTTCCACAAATTTGTTTGATATGAGTTTCATATTCACACTTGTATTTACCATTTCCAACTTTGCTTGCACATAAATCTCTCCTTCTCAACATATAAGGTCCAGACATTATTTTAGCATATATATTACATTCTCCTTAACTTGTTTGGTGACATATCATCTCCCTCTCCCATTTGTCTTCTTCATATATATGTACTTGTTAGGCTTGAAAAAGAAATAGAACATTTAGGATCCTTTCTGTGTGAATCTAAAGCGTAAATATGATTACTCTTATGAAAGTTGCAACCTTTCTCTTTGTCTGTGAAGGTTGTTAGTAGGAAGTCTGTCAAGCATACATAGTTGGTGACACGGGATTCCAATTTTGGTGACACTGGATTCCAAATTTGTTGACACGAGTGATTTCTTCCATTTGTTATATAACTTTGTCAAAAATTTAATTCGTTGATATGAGTTTCATATTCACACTTGTATTTACCATTTCCAACTTTGCTTGCACATAGATCTCTCCTTCTCAACATTCTAAGGTCCGGACATTATTTTACCTTATATTTTACATTCTCCTTTAGTTGTTTGGTGACATATCATCTCACTCTCCCATTCATCTTTTCCACATATATGTACTTGTCTCCATTATAAAACATGCTTACATATTTTTCATATGTACGTATGTTCTGGTGTTTGGTTTTCTTCTGCCATCTGACGTTTATTTTCCCTTGTATTGGTAGGAATCATGTGGCCATACTCAGACAGCGACATTGACACAGACTCCGACAGCGATCGGAGCTACCAGAGCGGTGACGACCGGAGGTACTTCTGGCTGCGTTCAGACTACGACTACGGGAGGAGCCGTCGGGACCGTCGTGATGAGGACGAGGATGATGATCAGTCAGAGACAAGAGACCCCGAGCAGGTGGCTAAGGACAACGCGCTATGGGACTTGGCCGCCGAAGAGCTCACCGACCTTCGCCAGCGAGTTCAGTCGCTGCTCAACCGGGATGCTGCCCGGGAGGGAGTTATGGCCGCACAGCGCACTCAACTTGAGGCCGACCACACGCAGGTCCAGACAACCACTCTTCAGCTGTAGGCCACCCAGTCCACCCTGGAGGCCACAACTACTGAGTTGGAGGTTACCCAGAGCTCGCTGCAGGCCACAATGGAAGAGAACTTGGTCCTCGCCAACAAGTTGGTGAGGAGCGAGGCTAGCAACAAGCACCTAGCACAGCGGGTGGCCGATGTGGGCTCCTTCCTCTATGGGCAGTGGGTCGGGCACGCTAGCGAGCAGCTCCGCACCCGACAACTCACCCGCTGGAACAGGCTCATGGGGTGGATTCTCGTGCTGATGATGGGAGTTATGGTGCGTCTGGTCACCAGGGCTTAGGAGCTTCGAAGCTAGTTCTCTTTGTTTTTTGCCAAAACTTGTGATGTTGTTGTAGTAGTTGTCAAATACTGATGTGATCCCAAACAGATGTGGTTTTTTGGACTTGGAACAACTCCGTATGTAGCGGATGGCCCCATTTCTTGCAGTTAGGGGCCTATGTAAGGGTAGTTAGAAACAATGTCTCACCCACGCTCGGTTAGTTGTCGTTTTTCGGAAAGCCGAGTGTGGTTGCACCATTATGAATGGTGCCTGTATGATCGGATATGGTATGTATAGGGCAATGTCCCTCCTATATTATGCATGTCTATTACATTTCCACTTGTAGGTGTTATGCATGTGTATTACATTCAATCATCCATGACAAAATGTCAAATTATGTGGTTCCTATGGTAGGGCCTTGTAACAATTCGTATATGAACCTATCAACACATAAACAAGGTTAGAAAATCACCCTACTCACCATCAGTGATACAGATAATCACGTCAGGTGACACGGGATTGCAAGTTAGGTGACACGGGAGATTTCCTTACAACTTATAATATGCCTTTCAACCGAGTAAGTTGGCTGCCACATGACATTCAATCATCCATGACAAAATGTAAAATTATGTGGTTCCTATGATAAGGCCTTGTAACAATTCGTATATGAACCTATCAACACATACACAAGGTTAGAAAATCACCCTACTCACCATCAGTGACACGGATAATCACGTCAGTTGACACGGGATTCCAAGTTTGGTGACACGGGTGAATTCTGAACTAATTATAATATGCCTTTCAACCGAGTAAGTTGGCTGCCACATGACATTCAATCATCCATGACAAAATGTAAAATTATGTGGTTCCTATGATAGGGCCTTGTAACAATTCGTATATGAACCTATCAACACATAAACAAGGTTAGAAAATCACCCTACTCACCATCAGTGACACGGATAATCACGTCAGTTGACATGGGATTCCAAGTTTGGTGACACGGGTGAATTCTGAACTAATTATAACCAATGTTTGCACCATGCCAACATGGTCACTCACTGCCTACAAATTATCATACAAATAATGTAACAGTCCACAACACATAACCACTCACCGAAGATAAAGAATGCGAAATAGTTCATACCAACGTACTAAAATACCAACCTAGTGAACTAACGTCCACAACTAAATGTGAGAACCATCAACCATGTTCATAAATATCCAACACAATAAAAACGATGTTCATAAGAAGCTTATACCATAACATAAAATTTCATAACACTGGCCAATGGTGATCACAACTGAGATCATAACCGTGTACCATTGAAGATGCGAACAGCGAGCATGTGCCTGTACGCCCCGATGAATATGATAATGCATATATTAGATAGGCATTATAGGCATTTTTAGCTTAGATAGGTTGCATTTCTTTGGTTCTTTGTTACTAAATTGCATCTTATGATTATTCTAGAAGAGTTCGGATTCTGCGCAAATTTGTGGTTATCTTGCAGATCGAATCGGAACCTGTTGAAGAAGTTCGGAAGCAGCTGGAAGCTGGTGAGCTTGACGCGGCCGCGCTGCTATTGACGTGCCCGCGCTGCTAGGAGGAAGTGCCCACGTCGATGCATCAGATAGAAGTAGCAAGCCGGAGTCTGACGCGCCCAAGTCGGAGTCTGACGCGCCCAAGTCGGAGTCTGACGCGCCCAAGTTGGAGTCTGACGCGCCCGCGTCAGTCCCTGAAGACGGATTCTTATCCGATTTTCCCTATCTTATTAGTTTTAATATTATATTTTATATTTTTACGGGATGTTAAACCCGATTTTATTAGGTTATATTATGGCCGAGAAGGCAGCAGAGAGGAGGAGATTTTTTTCCAGAGACGTATTTTCCCTTTTGTTCATCTCACAAACCCTATGGAGAACTAACTCTCCTTTGTTACACTTGGTTCTTTGAAGCCTTCAATTGATTTGGTTGTGAGTATTCTACTCTTGTTTGTCCTTTGTTAATTGTTTCGATCTCCTGAGTTTATTGCTTGATTGCTTATTATTGGTTAATCTGGATTGATCACCTAGGTTTATTGATACTAGTCATATTGCTAGGGTTTCCAATTCCAGGTTTGGGGTTGTAGATTCACTGTAGCAAACACAATCACCATACGCGGGTTGCTTGTGGTAGATTGTGAAGGAGATTCGATTACAGGCTATTTTAACGGGTTGTTAGAATCGCTTGTATCTCATTATAATTCATGTTTGAATGCTATTGCTTTATTATTTGGTGAAGGTTTTCCCTTGTAATTTGGTGATAAGTGCTTTTAGGACTGGTAGGACTAAAAGCTATTACACGATCTGAATTGAGAACAATTACTGGACATTAGAACTTGAGATTCATAGAATGCGATGATGAACCATCTCAATTGTTGTGCGGATAATTACCTGGTGTGATACTTTTCCATCATATATTCGCAACCTCTTTTTGCAACTTGTTTTGTCACCATTGATTACACACAAAACTCCCCCTTGAATCGGTTACTTTTGGGTAATAATACTTGCTCTTACAATTGATTCTGTTTCCCTGTGGGTTCGACCCTAACTTACCTACTATACTTGTTATAGTTTGCATCTTAGGAATTTACTTTGATTTGGCATAACGACTTTAGGCCTGTCAAATTTGGCGCCGTTGCCGGGGAAACGGATTATCTTTGTTCTTGTTTGTCTTATTACCTGTTTGGGTGCGAACCTCTTGCATGGTTCGCACTCGTGCTACTGATCCCCATCTTGTTGATTTTGATTGGGAAATTGATAGGACATACCACCGCCGTCTTAGAGAACAACACCAACATTCCCAACAACCCGATCCAATGGCTGATAATGTAAATCAGACGTTGCGACAGCTGACAGCAGCAAACATCACACAGCAGGCACCTGCTGTGACAATCCCTGCTCTGGGGGATGACAACCATTTTGAGCTAAAGTCTGGGCTGATTCATCAACTGCCCAAATTCCATGGATTGGCTGGAGAAGACCCCATCAAGCACATGGGGAAGTTTCATAATGTGTGCATGAGCATGAAACCAGCCAATATATCCGAAGCACAGATAAAGATGAGAGCCTTTGGGTTCACGCTGGTCGATGCTGCGGATGATTGGTACTACAGTCTTCCTACAGGGAGTATCGATACTTGGCCTAAGCTCCACAAGGCCTTCCTGGAGAAATTCTTCCCTGCTAAGAAGGAGAACACCTTGAAGAAGGCAATCAGCAATATAGAGCAGGAAGATGATGAAACCCTCTATGATTACAATGAAAGGTTCAAGAAGCTTTGCGCTAATTGCCCTTTCCATGGCTACAGCACAAAGGACCTAGTCTTATACATCTATGGGGGATTGCTGGAATCTGATAGAAGGATGATTGATGCCGCCTGCGGAGGAAATATTCTGAATGCCACGCCAGAGGGAGCTATGGAGAAGATTCAGGAAATGGCCGAGGGGACTAGAAATTTTGGGAAGTCCACCAGAAAGAAAGGGGTCAACTCGGTAGACTCTAACCAAGCCAAGGATATTGCTGAATTGAAGGATATGGTTAGGAGGCTCACTCTGCAAGGGACTCCTCAACAAATCAAGGCTTGTGGAATCTGCAATGATAACTTCCACCCAACTGATGCGTGTCCTACACTCCAGGAAGACACCGCTGAAGTAAGTGCTATAGGTGGAAATGGACCTCAGAGACCCAGACATGACCCCTACTCAAACTCCTACAACCCAGGTTGGCGGGATCACCCAAATTTCAGATGGAGGGATCCACCGAACCAACCACATCAGCAACAGCCACCTACCTACAATCAGAGGCAGCAGGGTAACGCTCCCTCTACTGAGTCCATGCTCAATACCCTGACACAGCACTTTACTGCGCATGTTCAGACAACTGAATCAAGCATAAAGGATATACAGAAACAAATGGGGCAAATGGCTGAAGCAATCACGAGAATGGAGGCAAAGACGTCAGGGGGTCTACCATCTCAAACGGTGGTCAATCCAAAGGAAAACGTCAGTGCTATAACTCTTCGGAATGGAAAAGAGCTGAAAGGTCAGGAAGATGAGGAGGAAAGCACGCCAATCTCCGACGTAACCACGCCTAACACTGGCGCGCCCGCGCCACAGTCTGACGCGCCCGCGCTGCCTTCTGACGCGCCCGCGCTGCCTGCTGACGCGCCCACGGCGAGTCCGATCTCGCCTGAATCTGAGCCCTATGTCGATACATATGTACGACCGAATTTTCCCCCTCTCGGGTCGGAGAAACCAAAACCTCCGTTCCCTGAGGCACTCAAGGAGAGGAGGATAATCGATGATTCAGAGCTGTTTGAGACATTTAGCAAGTGTCAGGTGAACATTCCTCTGCTGAGAATGATAAAAACTGTGCCCAAGTACGCCAAGTTCTTGAAGGAGCTTTGCACAGTGAAGAGGAATCAGAAGCTGAAAGGAAAAAAGAAAGTGAAAGTAAGTGAGCAAGTATCCGCTATGTTTCAGAGGAGAATGCCGAAAAAGTGCACTGATCCAGGTATGGTTACTATCCCTTGTGTCATTGGAGATGTCAAATTTGATAGAGCTATGCTTGATTTGGGTGCTTCCATAAATGTGCTTCCCTACTCACTTTACAAATCGCTAGATTTATGACCTTTGCATGAAACTGGAGTAATTGTGCAACTAGCTGACAGGTCTAATAAATACCCTAAAGGAGTAGTGGAAGACGTATTGGTTATGGTCGATAAACTGATTTTTCCTGCAGATTTCTTTGTCCTGGATATGGAACATGATAAGCATGATGCGCCTATTCTGTTAGGTAGACCTTTTATTAAAACAGCTAGGACAAAAATTGATTGTGTCTCTGAGACACTAACAATGGAATTTGATGGAGAAAAGGTTGAATTCGATTTATACAAGGCTATGAAACATCCTGTTGATGACCATTCTCTGTGCTCTATTGATGTGATTGAACCATTAGCTCAAGATCTATTTGATATTTCTAGGGAAGATGAGTTGCAGTCAATTATTGAGAATGATATTGACGAGTCCTATACAGATTTTTCAATTTCATCTAACATGCAGGAATTAGTAGCCCTGATGGATGTAGAAGGTAATTCCCCTACTCTTTTGGGCATTGGCCCCAATCTACTGACTCCAAGCGAAGTGCTTGTTCCATCTGTTGTGCAGGCACCTAAAATTGAACTCAAACAACTCCCTAGTCATCTCAAGTATGCTTTCCTAGGAGTTGATGACACTTTACCAGTTATTGTGTCAAGTAAGCTCTCAGCGGAGCAGGAGGAAAAGTTAGTGGAGGTTCTAAAGGAGTACAAAACTGCATTGGGGTGGACCATCGCTGACATCAAGGGAATTAGTCCATCTACATGCATGCACAGGATCCTGCTGGAGGATGGAGCTAAGCCATCACGCCAACCACAGAGAAGGCTCAATCCTCCCATGATGGATGTGGTGAAGAAGGAAGTGCTGAAATTGCTATCAGCAAACATGATTTTCCCAATTTCTGACAGTCAATGGGTAAGTCCTACACAGGTTGTCCCTAAGAAAGGAGGGATTACAGTCGTGGAGAATCAACAAGGTGAGTTGGTCCCTACCAGAACACAAACAGGTTGGAGGGTGTGCATAGACTATCGCAAGCTGAACACAGTAACCAGGAAGGATCACTTCCCCCTCCCCTTTATTGATCAGATGCTAGAACGCCTTGCTGGGCGCCCCTATTATTGCTTTCTTGATGGATATTCTGGATATTTTCAGGTGGCCATAGCGCCAGAGGACCAGGAGAAGACTACATTTACATGTCCTTTCGGTACTTTTGCATATCGCAGGATGCCATTTGGACTATGTAACGCACCCGGGACATTTCAACGATGTATGGTTAGTATCTTCTCTGAGTACATTGAAAATTTCATTGAAGTATTCATGGATGATTTCACAGTACATGGGGATAGCTTTGATACTTGTTTGAGCCATTTGGCACTAGTGTTGAAAAGATGTGTTGAAACTAATCTGGTTTTAAACTCTGAAAAGTGTCATTTTATGGTAGAACAGGGAATTGTTTTAGGTCACATAGTCTCTGCAAAGGGTATTGAGGTCGATAAGGCGAAGATTGATGTAATTCAATCTTTGCCTTATCCTACTAATGTGCGCGAAGTTCGTTCTTTCCTAGGCCATGCAGGTTTTTATCGCAGGTTTATCAAAGACTTTTCAAAGATATCCTCACCCTTGTGCGAGCTTCTGAAGAAAGATGTGACCTTTGCACTCACACAAGAGTGCAAAGAGGCGTTCGACCAGCTGAAAGGACGCCTCACTAGTGCACCAATCATTCAGGCACCAGACTGGTCTCGCCCATTTGAGATCATGTGTGATGCGAGCGACTATGCAGTGGGAGCGATGCTAGGCCAAAAAGAGGGAAGAGCCTCTCATGTGATCCATTATGCTTCCATGACTCTGAATGGAGCGCAGCGCAACTACTCCACCACTGAGAAAGAAATGCTAGCTGTGGTGTTTGCACTAGAGAAGTTTCGACAGTATCTTCTTGGGGTCAAAGTGATTATCTACACAGATCACGCAGCTCTCCGCTACTTGATGACAAAGAAGGAGACAAAGCCAAGATTAATTCGATGGGTCTTGTTGCTCAGCGAATTTGATGTGGAGATTAAGGATAAGAAAGGAGCGGAGAATCTGGTGGCTGACCACTTAAGCAGATTGGTGAATGAGGAGGACAAGCCGGAGTCACAGAAACCCATCTTAGGCACGTTTCCGGATGACACATTATGCAGAATCGAGCACAAAAGCACGCCGGAGTCTGGCGTGCCCACGTCAACAGCTGACGCGCCCGCGCTGACATCTGACGCGCCCGCGCTGCTCCATGGCGCGCCCGCGCTGACCTCTGACGCGCCCGCGTCATTCCCTGACGCGCCCACGCTGTTGCTTCTCAGCCCATCTCAGTCCGTTCTGAGACTCCACTCTGTAAGCCCTTGGTACCGGGACATTGTGAACTACTTAGTTTGTGGGGAATTTCCTCCGGATCATACCAGGGCCCAGACGGAGAAGATTCGAAGAGAAGCAAACCACTATGTTTGGGATGACCCATACCTTTGGAAACATTGTGCTGATCAGGTAATTCGTCGTTGTCTTCCAGATAATGAGGTACGATCTGTTCTTGAATTTTGTCATTCTCAAGCATGTGGGGGACATTTTGGTGCCAATAAAACTGCTAGAAAGGTACTTGAATCTGGATTTTATTGGCCACATATTTTTAAAGATGCTTACTCTTTCTGCAAGGCATGTGATAGGTGTCAAAGATTAGGGAATATCTCTCAAAGGAATGAAATGCAACAATCACCAATGATTTTCTACGAAATCTTTGATGTTTGGGGCATTGACTTTATGGGACCTTTTCCTAGTTCTTGTGGGAACTTGTATATTTTACTTGCGGTGGACTACGTTTCCAAGTGGGTGGAAGCGAAGGCCACCAGAACTGATGATTCTAAAGTTGTGGCAGGGTTCTTGAAAAGCAATATTTTTGCCAGGCATGGTATTCCTAGAGCGCTGATTAGTGACAGGGGTACCCATTTCTGCAACAAAACTGTGACTGCCGTGCTTAAAAAATATCATGTCACACATAGAGTTTCCACCGCATACCATCCACAGACGAATGGCCAAGCAGAGGTGTCCAATAGAGAAATCAAAGCCATTCTCGAGAAGACTGTGAATCCTAACAGGAAGGATTGGAGTTTGAGACTTGATGATGCTTTGTGGGCTTATCGCACTGCTTACAAAACTCCAATTGGGATGTCTCCTTTCAGACTTGTCTATGGGAAGGCATGTCATCTTCCTGTTGAGCTGGAGCACAAGGCTTGGTGGGCTGTGAAACAATGCAATATGCAGAGTGACGGGGTTGGAGAACACAGGAAGCTACAGTTAGGTGAGCTCGAGGAGTTACGGTTGGACGCCTATGATAATGCGGCAATCTACTAGGCGAAGACCAAGGCATGGCATGACAAGCACATCCATAGGAAGGACTTTAAAGCTGGTGACAAAGTCCTACTTTTTCAGTCTCGCCTGAAACTCTTCGCTGGGAAGCTCAGGTCAAAGTGGGGGGGACCATACATTGTTGCTGAAGTTTTCCCACATGGAGCTGTAGAGTTATATGACCCGGATAGCCACAAGAAGTTCAAAGTAAATGGCCAAAGGCTTAAGACATACTATGAAGGGTTCACAAAGGAGGCTATGGATGAGTTAGTTTTGGAGGAGCCAAATGCAGAGTTAGAATAGTCAAAAAGGCTTGGTCGAGCCAGCGACTTGAAACAAAGGCGCTTCTCGGGAGGCAACCCGAGGTAAGTTTTTCTTTCTTTTCCCTTTTTCTTTTCCTTCACCTTGATTGTATTTGGTTTACTTTTGTTGTCTTTATTGTTTCATTGAGGACAATGAAAACTTTAAGTGTGGGGGAGAGGAATTCTATATATAGATGCATATAGGAGATCATATTTAAATTTATGCATCATGTCTAATTTCTGTAATCATTTTTATTAATTTTTGTTTATTTTCGTATTTAAAAAAAAAATCAAAAATCCAAAAATAGAGCATGCATTTCATACATATGTGTTATTCAAATACCCATCTGGCTTAGTTTGTCCTCTATTTTAAATTTCTAGCATGATTCATAAAAATCCCATGGAGTTCTGGATGTTTTGATTATTGTCTTTAGTTGATTTTTGTGGAACATGTGCTAGCAAATATAATTGAGCATGTATGATTGAGCTAAAGTATGATTGAAGTCCTAAAAACATGACTATGTGAGAATGTTTGGCCTTATTTGAATTTTTTGCTCAGTTGTGTGAATTACTCGCCTAGTGTTGCTACCTCTTGACATTGACTGCAGTATCTATTTTTAAAGACCGACTCACATGTTTGTTGCTTGCGGAGTTTATGTTATATTTTGAGTCTTTTGCTGAATTTGTGAATATTTAGTGAATAAGGTGGCAATGGTTAATGCACTTAGTAACCGGATCTACGCATGACACCCATGGGTATGATTCGCGCAAAAAGGTGTTGAAAACTATCCACTAGGAAAGAAAGCTTGATCATTGAGTAACCAGGTTCATTCATGACACCCATGTTTGCAACTTGCGCCAAAAGGTGTTCAAGTGGACTTCATATTAATAGGTTGAGGTGTTGATAGACCGGGGCCATTCATGACACCCATGTTTGCGCTTCGCGTAAGGAAAGCACCAAGACAAGAAAAAGAAAAAAAAAGAGAAAAGAAAAGAAAGAAAAAACAATTGTTGCATTTTATTTTCCTTATTGTGTCCCGCAAGTAATGACATTTCGGTAGAGAATTGGTGATATGGTGGTCAATGTCTATGAGCTTAGTGCATGAATGGTTTGAGTTGAGAGTTGTACTTAAAAGCCTAAACACATGAGTGAAACACATATTTCTGGTGAGGTTGGATGATGTCTACTTCTGAGCTTTGATCACTGGAATACATGCTATGACGTTTGTTTGCTTGGTTTATGTTTTCACCTGCTATGATGTTGCTTTTTGATAATGTTGAAACCTGAAGGGATTTTCTGTGGGATACATTGATTCATGTTCATTCTATCATTGCTTGAGGACAAGCAAAGGTTAAGTGTGGGGGAATTTGATATTGCATATATTAGATAGGCATTATAGGCATTTTTAGCTTAGATAGGTTGCATTTCTTTGGTTCTTTGTTACTAAATTGCATCTTATGATTATTCTAGAAGAGTTCGGATTCTGCGCAAATTTGTGGTTATCTTGCAGATCGAATCGGAACCTGTTGAAGAAGTTCGGAAGCAGCTGGAAGCTGGTGAGCTTGACGCGGCCGCGCTGCTATTGACGTGCCCGCGCTGCTAGGAGGAAGTGCCCGCGTCGATGCATCAGATAGAAGTAGCAAGCCGGAGTCTGACGCGCCCAAGTCGGAGTCTGACGCGCCCAAGTCGGAGTCTGACGCGCCCAAGTTGGAGTCTGACGCGCCCGCGTCAGTCCCTGAAGACGGATTCTTATCCGATTTTCCCTATCTTATTAGTTTTAATATTATATTTTATATTTTTACGGGATGTTAAACCCGATTTTATTAGGTTATATTATGGCCGAGAAGGCAGCAGAGAGGAGGAGATTTTTTTCCAGAGACGTATTTTCCCTTTTGTTCATCTCACAAACCCTATGGAGAACTAACTCTCCTTTGTTACACTTGGTTCTTTGAAGCCTTCAATTGATTTGGTTGTGAGTATTCTACTCTTGTTTGTCCTTTGTTAATTGTTTCGATCTCCTGAGTTTATTGCTTGATTGCTTATTATTGGTTAATCTGGATTGATCACCTAGGTTTATTGATACTAGTCATATTGCTAGGGTTTCCAATTCCAGGTTTGGGGTTGTAGATTCACTGTAGCAAACACAATCACCATACGCGGGTTGCTTGTGGTAGATTGTGAAGGAGATTCGATTACAGGCTATTTTAACGGGTTGTTAGAATCGCTTGTATCTCATTATAATTCATGTTTGAATGCTATTGCTTTATTATTTGGTGAAGGTTTTCCCTTGTAATTTGGTGATAAGTGCTTTTAGGACTGGTAGGACTAAAAGCTATTACACGATCTGAATTGAGAACAATTACTGGACATTAGAACTTGAGATTCATAGAATGCGATGATGAACCATCTCAATTGTTGTGCGGATAATTACCTGGTGTGATACTTTTCCATCATATATTCGCAACCTCTTTTTGCAACTTGTTTTGTCACCATTGATTACACACAAAACTCCCCCTTGAATCGGTTACTTTTGGGTAATAATACTTGCTCTTACAATTGATTCTGTTTCCCTGTGGGTTCGACCCTAACTTACCTACTATACTTGTTATAGTTTGCATCTTAGGAATTTACTTTGATTTGGCATAACGACTTTAGGCCTGTCAGAATACGTCGTCAAGACCGTCGTAGGTGGGGGCGTCCTTCGTGAGGAGTTGCATGAACCTGATCGTGTAAGGACCGCAGTCTCCACTGCAATAGAGAATCGCCGGAGTCATATTCATTACAGCCGGATGCAATTATGAGACAAAGATATATTTAAGTGTTGGACAAAAATTACCTCTGCTTGTTTTGCGGAATCCTTTTCTCGTGACTAAGGGCGAACGGCTTTGGAAACTTGTCGACGTAGGTGGCCATCAACGCGGGGTGGGCATTCATCAGTACCGGGATAAGGTGGGTGATGCAGCTTAAGTGTGCCGGCAGATGGCGGTCCCTCACGATGTAGACGTCCGAATCATAAACCCTTACCTGCCACCCGACCAGATCTATCGCTACGGCGATCCAGTGAACACTGTCCACGTTCAAAGGTAGGAGGATGAGTTCCGCCCCTTCCCACGCCCGGCCTATCGTCGCCGGGGACCGCCCGTCGAAGTAGCCAAGCAGCTTCTCGTCGGCTTGGTAGTTATCCGCATCGCTCTTGTATTTGCCCCACTCGGTCTGCAGATAGCGACCGAAATATGTGTCCACAACGACAACTCGACCGCCAATGTCGCCGGCCCTCTCCGTTACCCCTTTCCGAAGAAGATAGCATGCTTGTTCCATGTGCTGCATCGATTACAACCCCAGTCAAAATCCAAAACTATTCCACTACCTTTTACAGTACATACCGTGTCATTCACTGGACAAAGATAGTCACTTAGGCGGGTTTCGTACCTCAGAGTTTAGCCAAACTGTGGGCGTTTTTAGTGCGGTGAAGAACTCCTTACTCAGCGCCGTGTCGTATACAGTCTTCCAGCTGTCCTCATCCTCGCTGCACAACCACAACCACAATGTTAGGGGATTGGAGTCATCTATGCAATAACTTGAGTACGTCTGCTGATGAGTGTCACCTATCCATCCAGCGGGGGAACCCATCGTTGTCTGACACGGAAACAAGACCCAGCTTAATCGCGGCCGCGCCTTCGACAACGTTCTTCCCTTTTCGGCCCCGCGTTTTCTTCTGAGGTGGGGACTTGACTTCTCCTTCACCTCCTAGACCTCTCTTACTCTTCCTGCCTCGAACGGGCTCCGCTCTTGCAGCCTCTGGGATCTGCCAATTGGTTAGACAGTTTCAACGGTGAAGGCAAAAATGTTTTGACCCCCGTGTCACCCCAATCTGTACTCGTGTCGGCTAACACTGATACACTTGTCACTTACGTACTACTATAGATTAAAATGACAATGTGAAGTAACAGGCAATGTACCTTCTTCTCATCCTGTCCTTCCGGCGTTGCTTGGTCGTTCACTGTAGGTGGTACCTCCATTGAACCGGCTTTACCGCTTTTGTCCTCAGCATCCCTATGTTTCCCGACTTTCTCTCCACTGACATCTCCCCCAGTTCCTCCAACGGTCTCGTCTTTGACCGCCTATGAGATCTGGCATTTGGTTACGGTTATTTCAACTGTGATTCAGATAATATATTTGTTCCTTTGTCACTCTACATATTAATACGTGTCGCTTCACTTTAACAACCGTGTGAACTGTGTACAAAATATTGACATATTATAAATTGTTGATTCTATTACCTCTTCACCGTGGATTCAGAAAATACCATGTCAAGTAACAACCAATTTACCTCCTCTTGTCCTTCTGGTGGCTGGTCTTCCACCTTAGTTTGTCCCTATGTCCCCCCGTTCTTTTGGTCGTTATCCTCTCCACGGACATCGCCCATTGGTTTCTGCTCACCTCCTGCATTCGACTGGCCATCTCACATCCCATTCACAACACCTTCCAACACCTTCATCTGATACACAAAGTACATAAATGAGGGGTGGTTAGCGAATGTTATTCGGCATTGGGAGATAAGTAACCCGTGTCACCTCTGAAAATTACCCGTGTCACATATATAATATACCCGTGTCACAAATGCCAGAAATGTTACACGTACCTTGTCATCCATGCTCCGCATCCATGTTGACATGGTTCCCAGCCTCTCCAAGATCAGTTCTACTGACTTCTCCAACTTATCCTCCCAGGATTCCCTTGTCCCATCTCGTTTCTCCGAACTCGGGCCGGACTTGCCAGAGCCTTCACCGTAATAACTCGGTGCCAACGCAGCCTCAATGTCATCAAAGTAGAGGTCAGGCTCCTCATGCTGGTAGAAGCACCCGAGCATCAATTCATACTCGCCGGCCTTCGGTACTAGTATCGGGTTGTCTTCGACCTTGATTCTATCTGATTTTTCAGGATCCATGCGGGACTGGATCGTCTCATACATTAGATTGTCGTCATCGGCTGTCCACCTCAGCATGCGACGCAACGCCGTGTTCAACACTCGGTTCGCAAACGCCTCCCCAATCCCAGGGACAGCTTCGTACAGCCAAATCTAAAACAACCACACATGTCACTCGAGTGAGTGCATCAATTGCGCGTAATAGTTCAAGCATAACTTCAGTCAAGTAGCTTACCTGGAATGCATACGGAAAACCCATAAGCCCATATCCATATCGATCGTCCTTGTCGTTCGCCTTCGGCTTCAAGTCAGCGACACGTCATTCTATGACGCCCGACAGGGACTCGTGGGTGGCCTCGTACACAATCCTGCCCCAGGGGTAATCCAGAAATCGATCAATGTTCTCCACAAGCTTCACAATCCACCCTCGTATGGCTTTCCTGGGTTCTCCCCCCAGCAGAACTCCTTCGACGATGAGGAGGAGAGCGATCTTAAAACGCCTTCTCGCACTCGGCTCCTTCAAGATGGAGTTCTTGAAGGCGTTCTCCAGCTCACCCACCTTCATGTTGTCCGTTCCGAATAAGTCCTTGAGAGCCTTCTTTGTCTTCTTGTCATCCTCCGTCTCTGTGTCTTCCCCCCGAACTCGACCACACCGCAGCCCAGTCACGAGCGCAAACTCCTTGATAGAGAATCGCCGCAGCTTGCCTTGAAGCATGTACCAAGTCTCCCACTTCTTTTCTGTCACAAGCTGCCTTTGTAACACGTAATGCAGTAGTTGCGACGAGAATTGAACCCGGTTTTCCATTTGCACAATACCCCCAAATTGGCTTCGCAGCAGCTTCTCCTAATCGACCGGGTCGACCCAGTCGTCCATGTTGACGAGCAGAGACACTTGGGAAGACTGGTTGACCCGCCCTCGGAAATGCTTCTCCTCCGGCACTGCGAGTCGGGGCTCCACCTTCTTCGGTGTCCGGACACCTTTCCTCCTCAAATTCTGGGACCTAACCATGTTCTTCCTGCAATTACGTGGACATGAACATAATCAATATCCACACAAAGTCACCCCCCTACTTAATAAATCTGTCTGCGACTGTTTCACCAGAAAAGGCCCATGTCACCTACTCAAGTAACCCTTGTCACCCAACAGAATAGCTCATGTCATGAATGTCAATTGTCTTCTCCCAATTGTCCTGCAGTACCCGTTTCTGACAGGGGTTATTCTCCACTCTCACAATCTGGGTTAAAGGACCCGCAAGCCTCCCACGCTTATCTTCAACCTCCCTCGCTCTTGTCTGTCAATTTCTCAGTTCCCCATACCCCTTTTACCCCAGATCTGTATTTCCCCGTATCCCCAATTCCCCACATGATCGTTATTCCAATTCCCCAATTTTAGATTTTTGTCCAATCCCAAATTGCATGCCTTTGAACGAAACAATGGAAGAATGCAAATGAAGTGGGGAAGATTGCAAATTAAGTGAAGATTCAGACTAGTAGAGATGGGTGAGGACAGATTTCAATAATCAATTGAGTTGTACCTGTATTCCTGCGCCTTCCTCTCCGGTACTGCCTTATCCGGCGTCTTACTCCCTTATCCGGCGACTTCCTCCCTCTCCGGTACGAAACAATGGGAGAATGCAAATTAAGTGGGGAAGATTGCAAATTAAGTGAAGATTCAGAGTAGTAGAGATGGGTGAGGACGAATTCCAAAAACCAATTGAGTTGTACCTGTTTTCCGGCGCCTTCCTCTCCAGTACGGGCTTCTCTGGCGTCTTCCTCCCTTCTCCGGCGTCTTTCTTCCTCTCCGGTACGGGCTCTCCTCTTTCCCTTCACTTCACAACCGCCTCCCTTCACTCCTATTAATTTTCGGTCTCTCTCTCTCTCTCTCTCTCTCCGTCCCAGGGATAGGTGGTGGTTTATTCCCCAACTGCAATGAATGCAAGTTACTTTTGCATTTGTTTTCTTTACGTTTTATTTTCGAGGAACTGTGCAACCAACTGCCACCCTGATAGATTCCTTTTCTATTGTCGTTTTGTTCTTTTGTCCCAGCATCGGGTCCCGTCTTTCCATGCACGAGTCACCTGACAGGTTTTTTCGTGTCACTATTGACTGTCTCATATTCCTACGTATAGTCTAAATGACCCATGTCACCCCTTTTAATCCTCGTGTCATCTAACCACATATACCTTGTCACCAAATGGGATAGATACATGTGGCTACACTGGCAAGTTTAACATGTCCGCATACCTACTAACATATACAAATGTTCACATTCGACAACTACCAAGTTTCGCAAAATATCCAAATGTTTTACTTCAGCTATTACAGGAGGGTGTTATGATTGGAAGCAAGTGTTCAACTCCAACGTCTAGCATCCGAGTCGACCATGGAATACCCCAACAGCTAGCATCTGGCGGTATGCCTCAATGTACGTGTCGTCCAATCCATCGAATTTCGGGCCGGTCTCCAGCAGGAGGTGCATGAATCTAATGGTGTACGAGCCACAATCACCGCTGCAATAGGGAACAATCGGTCAGAACGCGGACACCGATTCCACATCTAATCAAACGAAATTGAACCATGTCATCCAACTTACCCTTGCTTGTTCTGTGGAAGGCTCTTGTCCCGGCGAATGGAAAACGGCGTGGGGACCTTATCGGCATAATTGACCTTCAGTTCGGGGTGTGCACGCATGACGACAGGGATCAGGCTCATCACAGGCATTAACAGGGGCTGGAGCTGGCGTTCCGTCACCATGTGGACGTCGCAGTCATACACCCTTGCCTCCCACTCCTTAAGATCGATGGCAAGGGCAACCCAGTGTTTCTTCCTGACGTTGAAGGGGAGGAGGATGAGGTCCGCACCTGACCACGCTCGTCCCAACGGCTTCGGCGACCCCCCCATTTAAGTACGCCATCAATGCATCACTAGGCTCGTACGCTTCGGGGGTGGCGCTGTACTCCTTCCATTCCCGAGGTAGATAAATTCCCGCAAAGCACGTATCGACTACGATGGCTCCACTGGCCATGTCACCCGCTCTGTCTGCGACCGCTTTACGCAGAAGGTAGCAGCACTCCTCCATCTCCTGCATGAAGTGAACCGCAATTACAATCCAAAATCCTGACACGGGAAATTTTAGAGGTGACAAGTGTTCATACCACAGTTCCAAACCAATCTTGGGGTTTCTTCAGGCGGTTGAGTAACTCCTTCGTCATATCCACACCGCAGGGTGACGTGCGCACCTCCGCGTCCCCACTACATGGTAAGTTTCTGTCAGGTATTGTGGACGTTCAACTATCTACCTTCGTCGTCTATTCGAGAGTAAGAGACATAAGCTACGTACCTTGCCACCCAACTTGTCATGGCGTCGTTGTCCATCGCTGACAACATTCCTAGCTTAACAGCATTGGCGGGAACAGTGGCTGCCTTCTGGGCTCGCGGTTTCTTGGCCGGGGGAGCCAGCTCCTCTCCAACAGCCTTCCTCGTCTTCTTCGCCCCCTTAGATGCATAAACCTGAGCTACCCGGGGCTTCGGCCTCTCATCACCTTCAATTTTCTTTCCCCCTTCCTCAGGACCAGACCCCTTTAAACCAACCTCTCCCAACTGCAAACATATCAAACTTCAGCTAAGATTGACACTATCCCTTGTCACATAACAGATATACTCATGTCGTGCAACTACAATGTCCCTGTCACCAATAACTGATAGAAAAAACTTACATCCTTGCTCTCTCTTACTGTCCCATCCCCTGCCTTGACGGATTCACCTTCAGCTACCTTGTCCCCGACATCCGATTGTTTGTCCCCCGCCTTGGTCTGAAAAAATTTCATGCCACTTGCAATAAACTTTCATGTCACATATAATCACCTTTTTTTCATAAATAAACCTGACCTCGTTGGTCTTTCCTTCCCCCCCCCCCCCCATCCCCAGCCTTGACAGATTCAGCTTCATCATGCTTTTCCCCGAGAGCATCACCAGCTAGCTTGCTCTCTCCTGATATCTCATCCCTTGCCTTCACAGTTTCAACTTCTGTGTGCTTATCCCCGCCATCATCCACTTCACTTCCCTTCTCAACAGTACCTCCTAACTGCAAATGAAATCAACATTCAATTATGCCTCAAACTTTCCAGTGTCACTTAACATAACAAATCATGTCACACAGCTACAATCTTCCTGTCACATTCTTCCAGTGTCGCTGAACATAACAAATCTTGTGCTGTTTACCAACAACTTACCTTACCACCTTGTCCACCCTCACCGGCTTCAGCCGCAATTGACTCTATCAACTCATCAAGTTCGACCTGTAAAATACATATTAACATTTGATATTGAATCCCCGATTTCAAGCAGGACTAAACATCGAAACGCATGTCACGCAAAAACAAACTTACAAACTCATCCCCTTTTTTCTCATCTCCAGCTTGTTCTTTATCGGTTGCTTCTTGCCAGGCCGTCCCCTTACATTCACCCTCCCGCAGCTCATTCACGGCCACATCCAATAATGTCAGCTGCAGGTGATTAAATTATTACTTCATATCACCATAAGGTGACAAAATTCAACACAATTCACCCTTCATATCACCATGAGTAATGAACACCAAACAATTCCTGATTCACACTTCATATCAGACTAAGGTCACCTAATTCAGTTCTAAACAAACACTTATCAGACTAGGCCCCCCTCAATTTCATACCAGATTCGTTCATTATCTACACTACGTGTCACTTGTCCAATTTCACGTGTCAGGAGTCCATTTACCCTGGTTCACAGTTATCCAGAGTCTCCACAAAATGAATAATTGGGAAGTTATTGCGTACCTTTTCATCCATCTTCTCCATCCCTCTTGACATTGTCTAAAGCTTGTCCATGACTTGTTCCAAAGTCTTGGCCACGTCCCCCACCCAGCCATCCTTGTCATTGCCTCCTCTTCCCGTCCTTGGGGACCTCCCACCAGGGGCTTCGAAATATGTCACGAAGGGTGCAACTAGGTCGTCGAAGAAGGGGTCGGACTTCTCATCATCGTAGACACAGCCATCCATCAGCTCAAGCTCAGCCTCCTCTGGTATGAGTATTGGGTTATCATCAATCTCTATGGCCTCCTCTCCCTCAGCTTCGGTGCGGCTGGCTATATCCGTATAAGCGAGGTTCTCGTCCTTAAGGGCCCATCTCATGCAACGAGGGAATGTCGTCGCCGACACCTTCGTCGCAAACCGGACCCCCCCATTTCGGCATGGATTCCAACAACCAAATTTGCACCGCATCCCCACTCAAATTAATACATTTTCAGCATATGAATTACAAAATGATCATGGGTGTGGTCGAGAAGGTTACCTGAAAGGATAGGGGATAACCCATCAGGCCATAACCATTGCGCTTCTTTCGATCTTCTGCCTTTATCTCAGCCTCCCGGCGCTTTACGGCGCCGTTCAGCGACACGTGTGTTGCAGCATAGATGACCCTCCCCACATGGGAATGCCAAAAACCGATCGACATTCTCCACCAACCGGACGATCCAGCTCCGCAGCCCCTTCCTCTACTCCTCCCCTAAGAAAACGCCCTCCACAATGTACAGAAGCACTAGCTTGAATCGTCTTCGTGGGCTCCGCACCACCACTATTGAGTTCTTCAGCTCGGTCTCCAGGTCACCGACCGTCATCTTCTCGTTTCCAAAAAACTCCTTGATAGCTTTCTCGTCATCCTCTATGTCACTAGCTGTTGGTTGACTGCACCGCAGCCCGGTTACTAAGGCAAACTCCTTCAGGGAGAACCTCCGGAGCTTCCCCTTGATCCGGTACCACGTCTCCCACTCCTTATCGCTCTGAAGCTGTCGTTGGAGTGCATAATGCACCATTTGTGAAGAAAATTTCACACTGTGCGCCAGCTGCACAACCCCACCATGCTGGGAGTCAAGCAGCTTCTGCCAGTCGCTAGCATCAACATAATCATCGATGTTGTTCAGCATTGACAGTCTTGAGCCCTGGTTGACGCGGGCCCGGAAGTGCCTAGCTTCGGGGACTACGTATTCAGGCTCTTTGTTCTTCGAGCTCACATTCTTCGTCCTCAACATTTCTCTCCTGCAATTTCCATCACACGAACAAAGTCAGCTTCTACCAATTATATTCGTCTCCCTCTGTCACCTAACAGACTAACCCATGTCACTCTACCCTTGTCACTCAGTGTGAAACCCATGTCACCCATTATGAATCGGAAGTCTATAACCAATACCTCAAACCTCCTTCAATAGGACACCTACGACATCCACATATCCCAATTTCCACACCTCGTCAATTCCCCTATTCCTCCTACCACAACAAATTTAGAAACCCTTCTCTCCAAATTGAAAACCCCTGTCACCCAATGTCAAACCCCTGTCACCCAATTCGAACCTCAAACCACCAATTTCCCCTATCCATAGTTCCCCGACCGTTGCCCTAACCCATCGGATAACCACTGTCACCCAATTGGAAACCCTAACCACCGATTTCCCCTTTCCATACCCGAAAACCACCGATGCCACCACCACCCACCATTATCCAAACAAGAAAACCACCACCCCGACCCACCATTCAGGCCGCCATTGCCCTAACCCCTTCACCCACTGCTTCCCCGACCCACACCCGCGCACAATACCACCAAAGGGAGAAGAGTAAAAGGGCGTACCTGATTTATGTCGTGTCTGGTGTACTTTCCGGCCACGGTGCTACCTGTCCGCTCTCTCTCCTGTGTTGTTCCTCTCTCGAACCGGCGTCTCTGCAACTGCCGAAGAAGAAACCGCCCTCTCACTCTCCCTTTCTATGCCTCGTTGCAACTGCCGATGAAGATGAAGAAGCCTCTCTCTCTCTTTGCTATCGGTGTGTTTTCAAACGGGAGAGAGATTTGTGATTGGATGGGCATTTACTAACCCTCCCCCTATTTATCCTTCCCGCCCTCTCTCTCTTCACTAGGTAATGATGCCTCTAATTTAATTTTCTTTTTTTTTTTGGCCAACTTTACACATGATAGCCGGTTTATGTTGTTGGATTACCGTGGCATTTGTGCAAATTTGCGCCAAAAATGGCATTCTTGCAAAACTTTCCAAATCGCTGGCATTTTTGCAAAGTTTTTTCAAAATGTGGTATTCACTACCATTTCCTCTATTAATTTAGAGCATTTTTATATATTTTATAGCTTATTTTGTATTATTTTAGATTCGGAGTCTACATTAGTGTTTTTATATATTTCAGGTATTCTTGAGGCTGGATCATATGAATTTGGGGATTGATCACAATCGATGGGAATTATTTTGCAAATGAGAAAATGGGGGACTAATTAAGCTAAACTTAATGGCCGGACTCGTGGAGGCGGTGGAGCTGATTGGTTGGGCCGGTTCATCCAATTATAGCCGCACCGTATTATTTATATACATACTCCGTAGCACTTACATCTTTCACAGCTTTGATTACGCGCATCCTTTACATCATTTTTCATTTATTAAAATTTGATGTACAATTTATGTAGGATGGGTGCTACCATAGTCCCTTGATGCCTTATCTTTGGGTCACTAGGAAACACCCTCTCGACCTAGTCGGGGAAAGGGTGCGTACAATTCGACCCCCCAGACCCTGCTCTTTGAGCAGGATATACTGAGCTTGTTGTTGTTGTTGTTGTTGTATACTCCGTAGCACTTAGGTTTAATAAGATAGATAAGTTATATATATTTATATTACATATTTATATTAGAATTAGATAGATTAGGGTATTGATTGACTTTTCGATATATATATACATTCATTCTTACGGAAGTACGGAGAAAAGGCCGAACATGACTAGCGGCCGTGACTGACGGTGACCTATGTTAACCCTAATTGTCTTTTGTTTTATGCAGACCTAAACTCTCCCATTTCGTCTACAATTTGAAGTTTAATTTGGATTGGTTGTGAGTTTCGAATTCTTGTTCCTTATTTCCTATATTGAATGTTTCAACTTCTTTGCGCTTATTGATTGATTGGTTTTTTCTTTCATGTCTGGCCAACTTGTTAGATCAATTCAGTTGCTACGGTTTTGTAGATTCCTGATTACGAATCTTAACCCAAGTGGAAAAGTTATCCATATAGGGATGATTGAACTAATTGGATGGGTAGGAAGTTGGATGTGTTGTTAAATCCCTCTTTAGGGACTGCAAATAACTTGGTTAATCTCTGGTCTTAAAGCTATTAATTGGTTAAATCCTTCTTTAGGGACTGTTCGATTGATAAGGGTTTCTAGGACTTATTGGACTAGTAACTATATTAGGTCGGGACAAGGGCATTCATAGGAATCATAAAAGGACAAGAGGAAGTTACAATATCAATTTAACCAAATAAAGTGGATAGTTGTAGGTAGAGGGATCTTCTCTAAATTGTTTCGCATCAACTTGTTTGTAGTTTATTTTATTTTCTTTCTTATTTCAATCAATCAAAACCCCACGTTTCCTATTAATTGGTAAATAAACTTAACTTAGGAATAACTTGATTCTCTGTAGAATCGACTCATGCTTACCACACTATATTAGTTAGGTAGGTTTGAATTTATTTTGATACGGTTTACGCGACTAATAATCGTCCATCAACTCGCGGCATCGAACATGAACTTGTTCATCTGAGTTCGTAGTCGAGGAGGCGACAAGGCCTAGTCGATGCGGCGACTTTGCCCAGAAACGTCCATTCCGATGGAAACGACGATCTGAATTTGATTTTGGGGATGTTTTTGTGAGAGGAGATCTTCTTGAGGGAGTTTAGAGACCATGTAGGGTATGAGAAACAAGAAATGGAAGATGAGAGGAGAGAGTCATGGATTCAAAGAGAGAAAAGTGAGGATTTTGAGTTTTGTGATTTTTGGATTTTTGAGTCTTCAAGTTGGGATCTTTGGATGCTAGGGTTTCTTGTGGTGCCTCAAAATTTGAGGGCATAAGAATCCCTTTGGGGGATTGGTGAGCATTTATATAGGAGAGAGAGAGAGAGAGAGAGAGAGAGAGATGAGAGAGTGATTCCGCTCTTCTGACCTTGAATCCCAACATCCCGTCCCGAAATCCGTCGTTTTCAAAATCCGAACCAAAATCAAAAATTTATTTCCAAGGACACCCGAAATTCCCAAAATCGAAATCAAGCGACCAAGATTTAGAATCCATCAAATTAAATCTTAAAATATGTAGGGATATGTTGCAAAAACTTCTAAAAATAGAATTTGCTCGAAGACGGTTTTCCAAAATTTTCCCTTTTTAGAAACTCCCAAAATCCATTCATTACAAATTGTTCAAAAAATTAGCACCTAAACGAACTGGCCTCTTACCAAAGCCCCAATACCACTCTTGCAACCCATAAATTGTTCTTAACTACTCAAAATGGGAGAAATTAGGATGAAGGCAAATTAAATAGAAATAAAAAGTGATTTCGGAAGTTATCAACAATCTCAACGACATTAATTGCAAAAGAAGAGCAAACGTCGACCTTTACTCTTCAATGGCAGATCTCGGCGTCTTTCTCTTCTGATTGAATTTTGGCGATTAAGTGGCTTGATGTAGCGTGGAAGAAGTAGAGAACGTGGGTGTAAAGGCTCGGATTTTCAAATCCTAATTTTTGGAAAAAGGAAATTAAAAATGAACTAAAACTGAATTTAAAACTCATTTAGCGGATTCCGACCGAAATATAAAATTTAGCAAATAATTTCCGTCGTTTTACCTCGAAAATTCAAAATAATTATTGAATGGTGATATCCCCTTCTGTTTTAAAAATCTAATTGATCGAGAAAGCGAGAGTCGGGTAACTAACATTCGGACACTAATTACGGGATTCAAAATTCGCGTATTCGGGAATTATTTCTGGGTAATAGTTAACCAATTCAACACTCATCCTCACCCACTCCCATCACCTCACCATGCCTACAAATGGAACCATCCCCTTCACCATTCCCTCATCGTCACCATCACTCATCGTCACCATCACCTCCTCACCAGTCACCATCACTCCCGCTCTCTCTTATTGTTCAAGCAACACAACACCACTTCATCTTCAACATCACCTACAACCATCACCGTCACCTTCCCGTTTCTCTTCTCCGATCAGCACCACCAATCCCTTTTCATCTTCGACCCCTCCTCGGAGCCACCAGAGCAGCCGCAACATCCCTTGGGACCACTAGAAGCAACGAAGCCACCACCGGAGCCGCCACGATCGAGAGCGAACGCAGCCCTATTCCCTTCTAAACCCTGTTCGATCGCAAGCCAAGTTCCGGTAACCGATTCTTTTCCGTCTTCAATCGAAACCACTCTCGGACTTCACCATCACGCTCACCCATCTCCCACACAGGTCCGACGAGCCATCGCAAACCACCGACGACGCCCAGAACTCCGATCGAGAGCTCCGAAGTCGCGAACCCCCCCTCGGTGAGCTTCAGCCTTTCCTTCCTCTGTTTCAATCCGATTTATGTTTTGGGTCGGGCTGTGGGCGAGTCTGAGTGTGTGTGAGCTGAGTGCGGGGAGTCGGGTGCGGCTCGAGAGCTCTGGCGAGCTCAAGTGGGCTATGAGCGAGCGTCGATGGCCGAGTGCGCAACCAAGACGAGGCAGAGAAGCGAGACTAGCGCGAATGAGAGGCGAGCAGCAGTGAGAGCGAGCACAGGAGGCCAAGGCGAGGTGGAGCTGGGCGCCGAACAACATCGAAGAAGGAGGCCGGGAGGTGGAGCTCGACGCCGGTGGGAGTCCTCGGATGAACAATTGCGGGAGTCTCCGGTTTGAAGGAGGAAGAAGAAGCTGATGTGGCATATGGGCCCACCTCCATTGTTTTATTAATTTCTTAACCGGTTGGGTTTGGATGTGGCGGGTTCGGTTCGGTTTGGTTCGGTTCGGTTGGATTTAAATGTGTTCGGTTCGGTCGGGAATATCCGTTAATTCATTTAACTATTTAACGGTAAATAAAATATATTATAATATTATTTGCGGATTTAGAAGTTAAAATATTATTTTGGGAAAATTATAAGGGTTGGTTTATTAAATAAAAATGGTTTGGATTTAGAGGATCAGGAAATATTTTATAAAGGGGTTTAATAAATGGGATTTAAAATATCATATAATATTATTTGGACTTGAAGATTTAAAAAGGAAGTTGGAAAAGATTTCAAAGTTGGAAAGGCATTTAAGATAATAAATTGAAAAAGGAATTTAGCGAGTATTTTCAATGGTCGAAATCCTTAACTGTTTGGTTCGGATTTCAAAACGGTTTTGGAACTAACATCGGAATTAGACTTATTCGATGACTAACTAGCATGATAATATGAGTGTTTGACTAACTACATGATATGTGTGACTAATAGCATGACTTGCGATGATTTATTATATGAGATTAAATGTTAGATATTATGGTGTTGATATATATCTGTATGCCAAGTGTGAGTATGAAACGGTAATATGTGAAATTGGCTAAGTAGGATATGGAGGTTGTCATGAGCTGATGAGGATGATGTTATGATCGAATTGATAAAGATTTTAATTTATGAGATATGATGAGACAATATGAGAATTGAAGATGAGATGATAATGTTAATAATGACAAGATGGTTGAGTTATCATATGCGTGTATCTTACATGTTTCATATGTGACTTGTGTGCTTTGTGTAAATTAGACTTAGACTTATTATGTTATTTATGGGATTAATTACTAGGTAATCTCTGATATGTTGGATTTCTTGCCATTGCTGATCATTGTTTGGATTCTGCGCTTTTCCAGGTAAGTTCTTTGAACTTACTCATGATGGGCGCTCTATGCGCTGGGTGTTATATAGTAGGCTAGTGTCCATGCACCATACGACCTAGAATCATGCTTAGGAGCTAAAATGAAAATCATATGATTGTTATATGTCCATGCAAGAGAACGGTCGTTATCTGTGAAGTAACTAGAGTCTTTGCTAGGGTCATAGGACGACCCAGTCCCATCGGGTCCCGTCCTGAGTCAATCGAGTCATGGAAGTTCCTTTACTTATATTATGAGCATGATTGTGAAAGCTGCCTGCGGGATTTATTATTTCTTATGGGGCGGGTTGGGCATGCGTGCCCCTCGATTATTATGGAATGCATTCACGAGCTGGCCAGTTTCCGCCCTATCAGAAGGGGGTGGAGGTAGGAGAGGGACATGCTACTTGGCATTCGGTGTGGATCCATTTATCGCGTCCTGTGTTATATTAAACTATTAGTATATATATATATATGTGTGTGTGTGTGTGTGTGTGTGTGTGTGTGTGTGTGTGTGTGTGTGTGTGTGTGATTTAATTTCTGCATTGCATTACACATTTCATCTTAGGGATAGGATGCTTATTATATGCCTCTTAGAGTGTGTTTACACACGCGCATGAGTGACCTGATGATTGACCCAGATCCCCCTCTTTTTTTTAGATTCAGATACCCGTTTCACTCCTTGATTTCGTGTTGTTATGACGGGGTCCATTCATATGGCGGAGAGTGAGTGTTGAACTATGAATTCACCAGATTTAAACTTTTGGGAATTTCTTCCTACTTATACTCTGTTTGACCCGGCCTTGCCGCGGAACTGGTTGTATCATTTTCAGAACTTATGTCCTTTGCAAGATTAAATGTTTTCCGCGTTGTATACCTAGGACAGGTACAGGGGTTTACGCTGGGGTCTCCAACGGACTTTCAGGATTTGGGTGCGAAATCTCGCTTTAAACTACAAATCTTCGGTTTCAAACCTTCAACCTGTACTCGGAGCGCAAGATCCTAACGAGGGGTTTTATCCCTCGAAACGTAACTCGGGAATCATAATCCTGGGCCGTTACAAAGGTGGTATCAGAGCTGAGGTTTTGCAATCCGAGTACAATAGGTTGAAGATGGTTTTGAAAATCGCCCAAAGTTTTCAAATGGTTTTGAAAAATGTTTTATAAGGGCAAAATGAATTTAATTGGAATTAAACCTAAAATGAATAAAAGGGAAACAATTTCGTGGGTAGAGACCAAAGCGATAGACATCCCTTATGGATGTAGAACTCATGGAACGGTAGGCAAAATACTAGCTTTTATTTACAGATGGGCCTAGAAGACTCCAAGGAACACCACGGAAGTTGGAGTGTTGAGTTAGGAGGCTGTGAGGTTTTTGCCCTCGGGTCAGCCGTCCCTTGAAGGACGGTATAGATCGTCTCTATGCTTACGTTTATATATACATATATGCAATTGGGCCCGAGGGCGATCCTCCTCGAAGAGGATCATATTAATCTTGTTGATTGCTTCCGTGATGAGTGCTATATATTGTGCTTAGGATAGCGAACTAATCAATATTCATTTACTTGAATCATGTGTTGAATAACCGTGCAAACGGGATAGCGGGAGAAAGCCTTGTTCTTATGTAATCAGAATTCTTGTCTTGTTAGATTAGCCCTTACATAATTCAAACCCTCTGATGGTTCTGACACATCCGCCCCACCAAAATACTTAGGCATGTTAGCAAGGGTCGAGAAGCATCCGCTCTCCCCGTTTTGAGTCATGTTTCGTATCCCACCATCGATGCTTCTATCCAGTCTTATACCTGGGGTTGGGGTCTTACACGGGAAATTTGGGTCGGTCAACTAATTACCTTCGGAAGTCATGGCGGATGTGAGGGTTACTTGAGTATGTTAGTGGGGGTGAGGATTTAGATTATTTCGAGATAGAAGTGAGTTGTCTTATGGAGTCATCCCTTTCAATCCTTGTAATGGCCAACCATGGCTTCTTGCCCAAGAGTCTAAACACGAGTTCTACCCACCCCTCTCGAAAACGGCATGAATGTCCTTGTGTCCTACCCAACGAGTCATACTAGCGTCCCACGGGGAAATGGGGTGGTGAGTCGGTGATTGCCCTTAGAGAATTCTGCCAAGTTATAATGATAGCCTCCTTGTGATTTAATGACATGCTATGTTGGTATAATTCAGCCTGGCTTGCCTGGTACCTTACATGGTTGCACTTATGAGTGGATGTAAGTGTCGTATGTATTGAATTCCCATGATTACTGTCTCCCTATGAACTAGGTCCATGATAGTGTGGTCAACTCTCGTTGCATGTTTAAAACGTGAATTGAATGCCTTAGCATGCCAAAATAACCTAATTGGACCTCTTGGTTGTGTACATGTTTAATGAGGATTGCTAGTATCATGTAGGACATATACCTTCCAGTTATAGGCCCTTATATGATTGTGTGACGTCCTAGTCTTACTATGCGAATATGTATGTATGTGAGGAGATATTTGTTATACCAACCCTGCATGAACTGACCATACCCTTAGCATGATTTTTAGGGTACATCTTAGCATGCTTGCCTCAACCCCGTAACATTATGACTTGCTTAATTGTGTATCTAAATGAGTGATAAGTCGTGCATATGATATCCTGTGATGTTTGCTAGGTCTTGCATAACTTATGTCATATATGTCCCATCTCAGTCTGTGCATACATGTTTTTGGTCTATCAAGCATGATTGGTGAATGAAATGATAGGTTGCTAGCTTGTTCTGTGCACATATAAAGATGATTATATGAACATGTTATGAATACCTAAATCGATATTCCTTGAGATAGGTGCATACTAGTGTGAAGTAATGTGATGATATCTCTTGATTTTTTTGTGTTTGCGTGCCACAATTATAAGGGCATCGTTGTAACTCTCGGGTTAGGATCTTCTCCTTGGTCTTGTCGTCCCTACTCCTGGTCCATGTCTGAACTCTTAAGGAAGCTACATTGTCTGCCCTTGTCTCTCCCCTATCTCCGTAACTTCTAACCCTTATGATCATTCGATGAGCGCCGATATGCAAGAAAAGACCGACGACTAAGTGGCACCGGAGCGGCGCAGCGGAAGCGTGATGGGTCCATGACCCCTAGGCGCCAAGAACAACGTCACCGATGGCAAAAATGACGAATATGCTTCAAAGAGGACAATCGTGAAAAGGTTCCTCCCAACTGACACGAGAAAGAGCATTCTTAATTCAAATCGTGGATTCTTCTATACTAATCGGAATTGATGTTGTGTGATAGGCCAAGAATTGACATAATTGAATGTGTGATGACGGATGTGCTGAACTAGTAGCAATGATTGCCTGACTAACTTGTTTCTATGATGATGTGCCTTGGTGCTTGGTATACTGACTTGCTGATGAGTAGGTTATGGGTTATATGTGTAGTGGTGCTTTTTCTTGGGCATGAGTCGAGAGATTCTTTGGTAACCTAGGTCGGAAAGTGGCAGGTGGATTGAGGTCTTCAGATTGGGTCTTTGGTTGTGTGAGATAGGGTGCGGGAATGATGCGTTAGTTTGAGTAGAGCCGAGTGAGTTGGGATGTGTTGAAGATAGTGGTCCGTGAGTATAGATGAGCTTCTAGGTAGGCCTTAGGTGGGGAGTGAGGCTAGTATGTTGAGATTTTGAGGGAGATGTCCTAGCTAGAAGTGTCGATAGGTAGTGGGTGTGCGGTGTGAGCATTTAAGCTAGGAGGGTAATGGTTGAAGTCTAGACTAGTTCCATGAGGGTGACCTTAAGAGTGTGTGTGAGTATAGGTAGTTAGGATAGTTCTAGAGGTGGATGGGCGAGCTAGGAGTTGATCGGGGGATTCTTGAGGGGAGGTGTTGTGAGACGGATTGGTGCTCTAAAGAGGGTGTCTAGATAGTCTAGGAGCGGATCGTGGGCAGTGTCGAGGATGATCGATTAAGGAACGTCTGAGGAATCGTAGAATATGGGACTAGGTGATGTGTGCTGTGTGTGGGAGCGATTTCGGTAAGGGGTGAGGTTGAGGAATTGCCAAGGAAGAGTAGTTTGAGGTTGCCTAGGAAATTATTGATCGAGGATATTAGGTTGTTCACATCAGGGTTGTTCGTATGATGAGTATTTGGGGTTGTTTAGATAGGATTGGTAATGCTTGGGGAAATTATGAGTGAAAGATTTCTAGATCGTTGTTGGAGGATTTTGGCATAGGGAATGAATCGAGATTTATGAGTGGAGGTTATTGTGACTATTGAGGTATTTGAGAATGTGAAATGAATCTTCGAGGAAAGGCTGGTAGTTAGGCAAGGATGTAGTTGAGATTCCTAGTAAGACTGTGTGCTTAAGGTTGAGATAGGGAGATTATGAGTATGGATTTGGAAATTAGGCAAAGCAGAAGGTATTGAGGATGCTAGAGGATAAGAGATTTTAGAAGGTTGGTGAAGGAGTGGTAACTTGAGTGGTTCAGGTTTCGTGAGTTCTGGAATGGGATGAGTAGGTAAAATCATTGGTTGGTCTTTGAGGATAGGCGTTGGTGATGAGGATCTTGGTAATTCGTGGTTGGGAGTAGCACGAGATGGATTTCTGCATTAGAGTTGGTCGAGAGTGACAGGTGTAAGATGATTAGTACGAGTTGGATTCTTAGAGGTGGATGGTTGGTGAGAGTGGTCAGTGGTGCGTGGAATATGATCAGGTTAGCAAGGTGATTCGAGATATCTCTTTGGGGGATGATGTTCAGGCGGAGTCTTGAGAGCCTAGAAAGAGTAAGCGAGATTGTTAAGAGGTGTCTAGATCAATCGTGAGAGCGGTTTAGTTGAGGATATGGAATTTCTCTTAGAGGGTAAAGATGGGACTAATAGAGGACCCCTAGGGCAAGGACGTATTATAGTCTTGGTAGTAGATCGAGTTGTTCAGCTTGTCGAAATGAGGGAATGTTGTGATTTGGGAACCCCGAGAGATAGTTTTAAATGGTCGAATGGAAGGTATGACTTTAGATCGCGATGTCGAAGTGGTCTGAGTTGGTAGAACTCGGTGAATTTAATCTTAATTAATGCAAGAGCTGATGGGTAGTGGTCGTGTTTTGTCATGATTGGTAGTTATAGGCAGGTTCTCTAGATGATGTGATCTAGCGTATGCTTTACTTGGGGCCGAATGTGGTGCGAATTTTATGCTATAGACAATGTTGATTCTATGATGTATTGTCATTGACAATAGTGAACTGTTAGTACTAACATAGCTGAACTCGATGGAATGCTAGTGTACGGAAGTACTTATTTTCCTCTAATGTGATGACGTTTGGCAGTAGCATGAGTATGATGTGCTTATGTGTTTGATATGACACGCTTATCTGATTGATATGGTGTGTAACTTATGTGAGATGATATGATAAATCCTTCCATGAACGATACGATGCTAGATATGTTATGGTATGTGACTATTCGTGACATGAGTATGACTGGTTATGAATGTGTGATACGATGGCTATGTTGGATAATTGCTATGATATATGATGCCTTGAATTGGAATTGCTATAGAACCGAATTGATGAGATTTGATTCCGACTTGAACCTAGGAAGGAAATATGGGATTAGCCCTTAGAGGTGGATGATTCCACCTCTTGATTTGAATGGTGTTAAAAAAAAAGGGATTGAGTAGGATTTAGAGAAATCGAACGCGATTGATAACTTCAATGATTTTGAGACCAAACATGTTCAAACTAAGGACTCTCTTGAAATTTTCTAACCGAGCTTGCATTATGACGCCCCACGAAGTGGATACATGCATTTTATAGGGGCCCTTATAGACTGCTTGCTAAGACCTAGTGGAGATGTTGTAATGTTTTTCGAGTTATGATATAGCCGAGAAGTCGGAGTAAGGATGTGGTAGGGGCCCATATTACATTCTTGCTACGATCTATTGGAAATATTATGGTTATGACAACGGTACTGTGAGGATCTCATAGGGGCACTTATGAGGTTCTTACGGGATCAATGGCATGATCCTTGAACTCACCAATTCTAAACTTCATCCCCTGTTTTAAGATGAATTTAGTCTCGGGGACGAGACTTGTTTTTAGAGGTGGATGATGTAAAGGCTCGGATTTTCAAATCATAATTACTGGAAAAAGGAAATTAAAAATGAACTAAAACTGAATTTAAAACTCATTTAGCGGATTCCGACCGAAATATAAAATTTGGCAAATAATTTCCATCGTTTTACCTCGAAAATTCAAAATAATTATTGAATGGTGATATCCCCTTCTGTTTTAAAAATCTAATTGATCGATAAAGCGAGAGTCGGGTAACTAACATTCGGACACTAATTACGGGATTCAAAATTCACTTATTCGGGAATTATTTCCGGGTAATGGTTAACCAATTCAACACTCATCCTCACCCACTCTCATCACCTCACCATGCCTACAAATGGAACCATCCCCTTCACCATTCCCTCATCGTCACCATCACCTCCTCACCAGTCACCATCACTCCCGCTCTCTCTTATTGTTCAAGCAACACAACACCACTTCATCTTCAACATCACCTAAAACCATCACCGTCACCTTCCCGTTTCTCTTCTCCGATCAGCACCACCAATCCCTTTTCATCTTCGACCCCTCCTTGGAGCCACCAAAGCAGCTGCAGCATCCCTTGGGGCCACCAGAAGCAACGAAGCCACCACCGGAGCCGCCACGAGAGCCAACGCAGCCCTATTCCCTTCTAAACCCTGTTCGATCGCAAGTCAAGTTCCGGTAACCGATTCTTTTCCGTCTTTGATCGAAACCACTCTCGGACTTCACCATCACGCTCACCCATCTCCCACGAAGGTCCGACGAGCCATCGCAAGCCACCGATGACGCCCAGAACTCCGATCGAGAGCTCCGAAGTCGCGAACCCCCCCTCGGTGAGCTTCCGCCTTTCCTTCCTCTATTTTAATCCGATTTCTGTTTTGGGTCGGGCTGTGGGTGAGTCTGAGTGTGTGTGAGCTGATTGCGGGGAGTCGGGTAGGGCTCGAGAGCTCTAGCGAGCTCGAGTGGGTGATGAGCGAGCGTCGACGGCCGAGTGCGCAAGCGAGGCGAGGCAGAGAAGCGAGACGAGCGCGGATGAGAGGCGAGCAGCAGTGAGAGCGAGCACAGGAGGCCGAATCGAGGTGGAGCTGGGCGCCGAACAACATCGGAGAAGGAGGCCGGGAGGTGGAGCTCGACGCCGGCGGGAGTCCTCAGATGAACAATGGCGGGAGTTTCCGGTTTGAAGGAGGAAGAAGAAGCCGATGTGGCATGTGGGCCCACCTCCATTGTTTTATTAATTGCTTAACCGGTTGGGTTTGGATGTGGCGGGTTCGGTTCGGTTTGGTTCGGTTCGGTTGGATTCAAATGTGTTCGGTTCGGTCGGGTATATCCGTTAATTCATTTAACTATTTAACGGTAAATAAAATATATTATAATATTATTTGCTATTTAGAAGATAAAATAGTTTTTTGGGAAAATTATAAGGGTTGGTTTATTAAATAAAAATGGTTTGGATTTAGAGGATCTGAAAATATTTAATAAAGGGGTTTAATAAATGGTATTTAAAATATCATATAATATTATTTGGACTTGAAGATTTAAAAAGGAAGTTGGAAAAGAATTTCAAAGTTGGAATGGCATTTAAGATAATAAATTGAAAAAGGAATTTAGCGAGTATTTTCAATGGTCGAAATCCTTAACTGTTTGGTTCGGATTTCAAAACGGTTTTGGAACTAACATGGGAACTAGACTTATTCGATGACTAACTAGCATGATAATATGAGTGTTTGACTAACGACATGATATGTGTGACTAATAGCATGACTTGCGGTGATTTACTATATGAGATTAAATGTTAGATATTATGGTGTTGATATATATTTGTATGCCAAGTGTGAGTATGAAACGGTAATATGTGAAATTGGCTAAGTATGATATGGAGGTTGTCATGAGCTGATGAGGATGATGTTATGATCGAGTTGAGAAAGATGTTAATTTATGAGATATGATGAGACAATATGAGAATTGAAGATGAGATGATAATGTTAATAATGACAAGATGGTTGAGTTATCATATGTGTGTATCTTACATGTTTCATATGTGACTTGTGTGCTTTGTGTAAATTAGACTTAGACTTATTATGTTATTTATGGGATTACTAGGTGATCTCTGATATGTTGGATTGCTTGCCATTGCTAATCACTGTTTGGATTCTGCGCTTCTCCAGGTAAGTTCTTTGAACTTACTCATGATGGGCGCTCTATGCACTGGGTGTTATATATTAGGCTAGTGTCCATTCACCATACGACCTAGAATCACGCTTAGGAGCTAAAATGAAAATCATATGATTGCTATATGTCCTTGCAAGAGAACGGTCGTTATCTGTGAAGTAACTAGAGTCTTTGCTAAGGTCATAGGACGACCCAGTCCCATCGGGTCCCGTCCTGAGTCAATCGAGTCATGGAAGTTCCTTTACTTATATTATTAGCATGATTGCGAAAGCTGCATGCGGGCTTTATTATTTCTTATAGGGCGGGTTGGGCATGCGTGGCGCCCGATTATTATAGAATGCATTCACGAGCTGGCCAGTTTCCGCCCTATTGGAAGGGGGTGGAGGTAGGAGAGGGACATGCTACTTGGCATTCGGCGTGGATCCATTTATCGCTTCCTGCATTATATTAAACTATCAGTATATATATATGTGTGTGTGTGTGTGTGTGTGTGTGTGTGTGTGTGTGATTTAATTTCCGCACTGCATTACACATTTAATATTAGGGATAGGATGCTTATTATATGCCTCTTAGAGTGTGTTTACACACGCGCATGAGTGACCTGATGATTGACCCAGATCCACCTCTTTTTTTTAGATTCAGGTACCCGTTTCACTCCTTGATTTCGTGTTGTTATGACGGGGTCCATTCATATGGAGGAGAGTGAGTGTTGAACTATGACTTCACTAGATTTAAACTTTTTGGGGTTTCTTCCTACTTACACTCTGTTTGACCCGGCCTTGCCACGGAACTGGTTGTATCGTTTTCAGAACTTATGCCCTTTGCATGATAAAATGTTTTCCGCATTGTAGACTTAGGACAGGTACAGGGATTTACCTCGGGGTCTCCAACGGACTTTCAGGATTTGGGTGCGAAATCCCGCTTTAAACTACAAATCTTCGGTTTCAAACCTTCAACCTGTACTCGGAGCGCAAGATCCTAACGAGGGGTTTTATCCCTCGAAACGTAACTCAGGAATCATAATCCTGGGCCATTACAGTGGGAGCTACAAAAGAAGTTACCATGGATGAAGTGGAGAACGTGTGCAGAAAGTGGGAGTCCACCGTTTAAAAAAAACAATGCCACATGGGTGCCACATATGGATGGAGAAGTGGAGAGCGTTTCTCTTGTTGACATCTGGAATGATGAAATATGGTGAAGCCACCTAGGAGATATGTGCTTCTGCTTTTAGGTTTAGTGTAGATTAATACAATTTTGACCATTAAAATCAATATATATATGTGTGTGTGTGTGTATGTGTCTGTGTGTAAAAAAAATGTCAACTTTATGCTATATTTCTTTGTTCATCAATACATGCCATTTTATATACGATTTTACCTTTATTTATTACATTACTTTTTTACTTTATCGAAAACTAAAACTAACAATCCACTCATCATTGTAGGGGTATTTTTGTAAAATAAAGCCCAAAATATCTAAAATGACATAGTTTTTTGAACAAAAATAATAATTTAAAATGACATTTTTGTCCAACGGAGGGAGTAACTTTTAACAAATTAAGTACGGTATATGATATTCGTAAGGTAAGACGTAGGTAAAGCCTAAAAAGTTGAGAGATTAATCCAGGAAAATACAATTTTCCGTTTGGGATAACCTTATAAAAGTATAATATTGCTAACAACCCTCTCTAGATATATAAATAAAATTATTTTGACAGATTATATATAATCTAAAATTTAATTATTTAGATTTTCTCAAAATATAAATAAAATTCATATTTATAAGGTAAAGGGTTTTAAAAATCTATCTATATAATACTTTAAATCACAAGCATTTTTTATGAGGTGTCACTATCTCCTTAAAATAGGGTGTTTAATCAATTTTTGAAAAAATTCAATTAATCCATGATCTTATCCAAAATTATAATTTTAGTAATTTCAAAAACATCTATATCTATATATCTATATAATACTTTAAATGAGAAGCATTTTTTATGAGATGCCACTCTCTCCTTAAAAGTAGGGTGTTTAATCAATTTTTTTTAAAAATCAATTAATCCATGATCTTATCTTAAATTATAATTTTAGTAATTTAAAAAAACAATGGGATTAATTCAAAACATAAAATTATTATTAATAATCTATATCTATATATGTTTATATATACTACTTTAATTGTTTTTTCAACCAATGGGTTTAATTCAAAATATTTATTTATCTGAAATTTACTATTATTTTATAATATTAATTTAACATATTATTAAAATTTTATTTATAAAAAAATTGCGTCATGGTGCGGGGATAATACTAGTTGTTATTGAAATGTCAAGTAATTTAATAGATATTTGGTTTTAAAAATATTTTAATAATATTTTTTTTATTAAATACTTCGCATGTAGTATATCTTTATTACAGTAGTTTGCCAAAATATCTATGCACGGATGGATTGGCTAGATATTATGGATACACAATATTTTAATAATTTATTTTTGCTTGGAAAATAATATATTTATAAATAAAATAACAATTATTAACTAATTAATTTTGATATAAATAATTATTTCCACCAAAAAATAATCTAGATCTAAATAAAATAGCACCTATCAAATACTGCATATTTATCTATTAATATTTTTGGTAAGTATGACTTTGAAATAGTTTTTATTTATATTTTTATCAATTAATTAAAATACATATATAGATAGATTTGTGGCTTAGGATAGCTTTCTATAAACTATGATTTATATTTTTATCAATTAATTAAAATACATATATAGATAGATTTGTGGTTTAGGATAGTTTTCTGTAAACTATGAAAATATATTATTTTAATTTTTTTTTTTTGTCTAGAATCAATCACAACACGTTACATAGGAAGCTATGCATCGGTTTTAGTATTTGTATATAGATATGTGTGTATGTGCATGTTTAACAACAAAAGCATTTAAAATAGTATTTGGTACTTGAATCGCAACACTTTTTACAATTTAGATAGGAAGTCAGAAAGTCATAATTATATTTTATAAAAGAATATAAGCACCTTTTTCTTTCTTCATAAAGCATTGGTTGTTATTCAAGCTATCCATATAAAGTTCAAGTGCATTTAGCTAGCTATTTATGCCAGCCAAAAGAACTACTTCAATTTTTTACCAACAAGTAAAACATAAATAAAACATTAGATATTTACTATAAAATCATATGTGCAATATCATTAGTTGAGTTGATATCTAGTTTAATAATGAAGTCATAATATAATTATGTCAAGTGAGTTGGTATATGTTGCATTTTACAATTTAACTTCTTTTCTTTTTATATGCTTACCAACAAAAGAATTCAAAATAGTATTTTCGTGCTCGAATTGGAACACTTATTATAATTCACATAGCAAGCGAAAATCATATTCTATACAAGAATATAAACACTTTTTTGTCTTTCTTTACAAGACAAAGGTTGTTATTCAAGCTATCTGCATAAAGCTTGAGTGCATTTAGCTAGCTATTTATGGCAGCCCAGAGAACTCCTTCAATTTCTGCCCAACAAGTAAACATAAATGAAACATTAGTTATTTACAATCATAAATGTAATATCATCAGTTGAGTTCACATCCAATTTAACGACAAAGTCATATCATAATAAGGTAATGTGAGTTGGTATATGTTGCATTTTACCGTGATATATTGTGGAGGATCATCTATACTTGTTGTACCCAAGACAACTTCCCTTTTGAGTTTTGATGTGAGCTTATGGATAACTCGTATCTAGGAACATGCGGAAAATAAAGTCATGTATAAGGGATTCACTAAAAATTGGGTACCTCATGATCCTAATAATTGAGAAGATAATTTCTACCTCTGATCTAGTCACGCCACCAATCATAAATATGAAAATGCGTTGTCCCATCTTCCTTAGATCATTTGTTGCCGCCTTTTGGCTCGAGTCACTGTTAAAGATATAAGTTTACACAAGTTAGAATAATACGTTGTTGAACATATGTAATGGTGCATTTAGTTTACTCCTCATTGTACAAAAGAACAAGTTAGAATTAGGGGTTTAGGTTGTAAATACCTTCCACCTCCTTCTTCAACATGGTTGTTACGGGCCCAATTAGCAGTCCGTCTGGATTTCCTTGCATGTGGATTATTTGTTGTACCACTGGTAGGGTTACCATGTGTAGAGTGTTTGTTGTCCTTGCTTTGTTGACTTGGCTCATTTATGCACTGAAATTCATCCTTTGGTAAATTACCTTTGTCGATCTTTTCAATTAGTTCCTAAAAAGAACACAAAAAAACATGAGTGGACGGTATGGTGGATAGACTATTTTAGTAAAGGCACGACTCAAACATAAAGACATTTTGTCACAAAATGATGTCACTGTCACTAATGGAGTGCTTCCTTGTAAAACCTATAACATGATAGAGCAAGAGGAACTTCAAAATTGGAGTGGAAGAATCTCATACCCAACCCTAGTATTCACCATATCGGATTGACAACACTTTGATGTTAAATTATAGGATTGGAGGATTTCTGACGTTAGATTGCAAGAATCTCACACTCAGCCTTGATATTCACCATGTCGAATCGATAATGCTCTAATATCAACCGATAGGTTCAGAGGATTTATGAAGTTGGAAATTCATAGCCAACTTTACTAGTCACTAAATTGTTTTTTTATTTATTGACTCTCTATAGATGATTACATAGGATCTCCTCTAGCTATTTATAGGTTACAAAAGAGATAAGGCCTAGAAACTCCTAGTAATTATAGAAAAATCCTATTTTGTAGCAATATTCTAGAGACTACTAACAATTATAAAAAAAAAGAGCTACTTTAGCAGAATATTTTAGAAACAACTAATAAACTTTAAAAAAAATTATTTGGGGGGGGAGGGGGGGGGGGGGTTGTTATAACACAAAATCTATCATATAAAATATCAATTTCTTGTCTGGCCTATCACATTATTTCCAAGGTTGTAAAAAAACTTTTTTCGCTTGCATAATCAAAAAAATCATTGCATATTAAAGGTGGACCCGTTTAATGTTCCTAAGCATCATCATTGCATTCACATAGTGAATGTAATGCTCAAACAACTACTCCCTCCGATTTTTAATACTCCGTATAAGGCATTTGACTTATATGCATGTAGTTTAAGGAGCTAAAAACTATATAAAATATTAATTTTTTTAATTAGATTTTTTGACATTATAATACTTATTAATAAAAAGTATTATAATGTAAAAAAATTTAATTAAAAACATTAATAATTTATATAGTTTTTAGCTCCTTACACTACATGCACAAAAAGTCAATGCCTTATATTAAAAATCGGAGGGAGTATTTATCAAATTTTGTTTGTTATTTAGTTTCTTCTATTAGAAAAAGAAGCATTTAATTAGTCTTGATCATATTTGTATTTACAACTAGCCAAGGCATACATGTGCTATGCACGGGATGTAAATATAAATTTTTATATTTTATAAGCCTATTTAAGAGCTTATTTTATATCATCTCATTGACTAATCTAAACAGTATATGTATACAAACAGTAAATCTTGGTTTTATATACTTGATGATTTGGTTTAAGTTATGTATAAAATCTTTATATTTTTATGGGTTTTTTCTTCAAGAAAACACCTTTTAAAATATATTTTTTAATAAAAAAAACGCCTTTTATTTTTTAAAAAAACATAAACACCTTATATAATATTGCGATCAACTGAAGCACCAACTTTTATTTTACAACTAAAATATATTAACTTTATTTTTATTAAAATTCATCCATGCGTTGGGTTCTTACGTTCAAAACCCATGACCATGAATTTTAAAACCAAATATATTTTAGTATAGACATACAAGTTTTAAAATTTTAAAAGTAAGCTAAACATAATATAGAATCTATTAAAACATTTACTTGAAATTTAATAATTAAAAAAACTCTACCAAAATAAGAATCATAAATAAATAAATATTAGTAGTTAATTTTGTGGGCATTTAGGTCTTTTGAATAAAGAAACGTGTTCGCTATATACACCCCAAATCATGCACGTCCTTAAGGACGTGCACAGTTAAAAGGTGTTAATTAATTTTTTTAAAACGCTAATTAGTCAGAAGGGTTGCACGTAGTTAACGACGTGCATTTTTTACCTTTGGATTTGCGGTGTATCTATCAACACCCTAAAGAAAAGAGAAAAGGAGTGGTTAATTGAAATAGACATGCTATAAAGGGTGGTTAAGTAAAATTTTTTGAATAAGGGCTGGTTAGTTGAGAAGAAGAGTGAATAAAGGATGGTTTTATCCAATTTAGCCAAATTATTATCCATGCTAAATTTGGATTAACTTATATGTTTTATTACTTATATAATTACATTTTAAAAAATTTTAGGCAAAAATTAAAATTAATTTATTAATTATGTTAAAATTCATTAAGGATTCTAAAACTACCAAAATATATCAATAAAATAGACTTTTAATATTTGGTTTCAACAACAAAATCTATAAACTAGGATTGTAAAGATGATTTGATAGATATAGATATAAACGATTAAGGATTAATTGATTTTTATATGAATATATGTTATTCGGATGATATGAATTTCTTGAATATATTGGCGTTTAAAATGGTGTGAATTAGGTTGGAGCATAGAAATTTAGAAAAATATAATTGATTTTTCATAAGTTAGTAAGAGTATATAACAAACCATTTATGAATACATTAATAAAATTAAAGGAAGAGAAAATGATTAAAAAATGAGAATGCCTTTAATGAGAGCTATTAAAGGGCATTGGGATACAATTTTTAAAGGTATATATATATATATATATATATATATATATTCCCTTAGATACCACCATTCGATATCTTTATAGGCACAAGTTCATTTGTTGTGACTTTATTTTGGGGGGGGGGGGGGTTATCTTTTTTTTTTTTTATAGTATGCAAGAATTTGGTAGATGCTACAGAACTCGTAGCACACTACCAGGATCATCCTTAAGGATGATGGAGTACAATTCCTGATTAACAGGATCTGTAAGTCTATTACAAATGATACCTTTCTTGGCTATGTAATCGGCTAGATTGTTAGCACACTGCCAGGATCATCCTTAAGCACTAGTCATATTATGAATCTTGCCAATTTGATGGAAGATTTCCCAGGGAGTGTCTCGAACTCTTTTGATTGCATTGATTACTATTTGATTATCACCTTCAATGATCACATTTCTGATTCCTTTCCTGATTGCCTGTTGCATTCCTAGTATGACCGCTTCTGCTTCAGTCCGTTGAACCGAACCTTTTGATGTATTTTGGAAGAATACATCTAGGATATTACTTTCAGAGTCTCTAATGACCCCCCCCCCCCCACTTGACAAGAGCCCGTGGGCTTAACCGAGCCATCTATATTAATCTTATAGATAGAGCTCGGAGGTTTGAACCATTTTGTTTTATTACGTTTGGTCTGGACTATTTTTGTAATTGGGTCTATCTCAGCACTCCAATTATTAATATTTTTGGTGATAGTATCAGCTAAATTAATTGGAGGGGGGATGGGTTTATTTTTGAAAATATAGTTATTTCTAACTTCCCAAATAGCTTGCCAAATAAAACCTAAATCTTGAATTTTATCTTTACCTTTGTTCAATATCAGAAGGTCATGTATATCTAGGTTGATTTCGGCTTGGTTGAAAAGCTTTTTACCATTTATAATTTCATATTGTGCTATCACTTTCCTAGCAAAGTTACAATTGAGAAGTAAATGTGTGGAATCCTCATCTTGGGAAGAGCAAAGGGAACATTGGGTTGAGACTCTATTAAAATATTTATTTAGTCTTTGAGTAGTCAGGAATTCATCTACTTGGATTTTCCACAGAAGGGTTTTAATTCTCGGAGGTAAATTAGTTTTCCAAATCCAATTTGTGTCACTTGTTGTTGGAGCATTGCTCGTATTGCTTAGAGCTTTAGTTGATTTTGTTAAGAATATACCGTTTTATTCAAATTTCCAAATTAGGTGATCTTGGGTATACCAAGAAGGGATTGGAATATTTTTATTTGTTCTATAATATTATTTGGGAATAGTTTTTGAAGGAGAGGTATATTCCACTGCTTTTGATTGTTTAAAAGATGAGCTACTTTCATGTTTAGATCTTCCAAATTTTGGAAGTGATCAAGAGTTGTATCTTTTAACCATGGATCTTTTCAAACATTTATTGGGTTACCATTTCCTATTATTCAATTAAGGCCTTTGTTGAATTTTTTCCTAAGGGATAAAAGTCTCCCAATTGCCAAGATGTGTTTTGATTGTCCCTTTCATTTATATTAGGCGATTGAAGATATTTTTCCTTAATAATTTTAGCCCACATACTATTATGGCCAGTGTGGATTTTCCATAGAAGTTTCATTTGTAATCCTTCATTTAGACATCATTCTGCTTTCATGATTCCAAGTCCTCCATGTTTTAGTTTACATACACCATCCCAACTAATTAGAGGGTTGTATCGTTTGGATTGTAATTTATTCCAAAAGAAGTTTTTATTTATTTGATCAATTTGATGGAGGACCCCTTTAGCTAATAAGAAATTTTGCATTAGATAGTTGGTTTTTGAGCTTAAGTTTGACTGTATTAAGGTAATTCTTTCCGCTTGAGATATAGAAGAGGATTTTCATTTTGATAATTGTTTCCTTAGGTTTTGAATGGCGTCATCAAAGACACAGTTTTTAATTCTGACAGTAACCAGGGGAATACCCAGCTATTTTTCTATAGTTTTGGATATAGTAATCCTCATTTGTAGAGCTAGGTTTCTTGCAAGGGAAGGGTTTGTATTTTTCGAGAATTGGATAGAACTTTTGGCATAATTAATTGTTAATCCTGATCGATTGGAAAAATTATTCAGCATATTTTGAATAGTATTAAGACTTCTTTGGGATGGTTTTCCAAAGATGATGGTGTCATCTGCAAAGGTTAAAAATGGGATATGATTTCCATTTTTAGCGATTTTGATACCTACGAGGGCATCATCTCTTAAGGCTTCTAGGTGTAGTTCTCTTGCCAGATTTTCCATTACTATCACAAAGATATAAGGGGCCAGTGGGTCACCTTGTCTTATACCTCTATTTAGATTGAACGGTTTACCTGTTGTATTATTTACTAGAACCGAGAAAGTTGTAGTTGTAAGACATTTCATTACCCAGTTAACCCAGGTTGTATGAAAACCTAGTTTAAGTGGGGTAGCTTCTATGAATGACCATTTAATTTTTTCGTATGCTTTGTCCATATCTAGTTTTAATGCCATCCAACCATTTTTTTCCTTTCTGTTTGTTGAAGGATTGGAATACTTCATGGGCTATTAAGGTATTATCTTGAATCGATCTTCCTTTAACAAAAGCACATTTGAAGGGGCTTATTAGTTTCGGGAGGATCGGTTTTAATCTATTTGCTATGATTTTAGGGTTGGCATGGTACGGTAACCACCAAAAAATGGTGATTACCACGTACCAACCACAAACTAGTGGTACTCAAATTTTCATACCACGTACCAACCACAAGTCGTGGTTACCACATATGCGGTAACCACGACTTGTGGTTACCATCAGATCATTACCATGGTTACCAAGCTATAATTCTATTTATATTTTTTTGAAACCTCGTGGCTACCTTTCGGTAGTCATCAAAGTTATCAAACGAAAAAATATGGTTACCAAAAATAATATGGTTACCACTTATTAAAAGTTCAAATAAATCAAGTTCACAACCTAAAGTACAAACCAATTCAAACCAACCAAGTTCAAAGACTTGAAACAAACCTAGTTCAATTGTTCAAACATTCAAAATGTTCCTGCAAGTTCAAATAAAACAAGTTCAAAGGCTTAAAATATTAAAAATGTTCATACTGTTTCTAGTAGAAAAAAGTAGAAATGACCAATTTAGGTCAAAATCAAAACACAAAATATAAATTAAAAAGTTAAAAGTTAAAGGTAATAACAATAAAACATTAAATGAAAAAATTAATATATGTATATATATATATATATAGTCGGTTACCACAAGTGTGGTTACCAACATAGTCGGTTTGTGGTTGGTACGTAGTTGGTATGGTAATTTCTGTACCATTTGCCAACCCTAATTTTAGTTATTACTTTGTATATAGTATTACAGAGACTTATTGGCCTATAGTGATTTATATTTGTTGGTTCTTCTGTCTTTGGGACAAGGTCTATAAATGTCTGATTAATTTGTTTCATTAAGTTTCCTGAGTGAAAGAAAGCCTTTATTGTTTTGCAAAAGGAGGGTCCAATTATTTTCCGATAATGAAGGTAGAATTCTGGGGGGTATCCATCTGGACCAGGAGATTTGTCTTCTACCATATTGTTTAAAGTTTGTTTGATTTCTTGAGTTGTGGGCATTTTAACTAATTCCATAGTTTCTTGCTGCGTAATTTGACATTGAATATTCTTACTCTCTTATTTTGATATATTTCCTTGATTTTGACCAATAAATCTTTCAGACATTTCTTCGGTGATTTGGTCCGATATTTTTTTTGGGTCTGTGATTATTTCTCCAAATTTCGATGTGAAGGATACTGTATTTTTTTAAAATTTCTTATTTTTGAATTTAATTGGAAATATTTTATATTTTTGTCTACTAGATGAATATGTTTTATTCTTGCCCTCTTTTTCCAAAACCTAGAGTTATATTCCAACATTTTCCTTTTTTTTTGTTTGCCAGATTAGCAAGTTTAATTGTTTGAACCTCTGTTAAATTTCCCCACAGGAGTTGCATCTGAAGAGAGAGAATTTCTGGTTCAATTTTTTGTATCTGTTTTTGGATGTTATTACTTCGTTTTTTAGACCAATCTTTAATGTTTTTATTTAACAACTGTTGTTTTTTCATAAATTTATAACTAAAGGATCCATTTATTTTATTTTGCCAAACTTTTTTGATAATTTCCTCAAATTTTGGGTTGGTCGTCCAAGTCCTTTCAAATCTAAAAGGAGGAGATCTTTTTTTTCCTTCTTTAGAGCCTAAGGACAAAGTTATTGAACAGTGATAGGAAGAGAAGGAAGATACAGACATGTTCCCGAGCAAAAAGAATCACATTAATTGACTGGCTATTTATAGATTAGTTTTTCACCTCTATATGTCCACTCTTTAAAGGATTAAATGAGAGAAAGTTTCCACTCAAATTCTCTCCATTTATTTAACATATGCTTATTTTATTTGGATTACTTAGATATTTATGATGTTATATTTATTGCTCATTTTAAATGCTCATATATATATATATATATATATATATATATATATATATATATATATATATATATATATATATATATATATATATGTGAAAGAGGATACTAAAATTGTCTAGCTTAGTTGGTGAAAAGGAGGGATGGTAGGAAAAAGGATGCAAGAGGTCATGTGTTTAAACCTCATTCCTTCCCCTTTTCCAATTATTTTATCCCAGACAAAATTTCCCTATTATAAATGTCATATTTAAATCAAATTTTATATTTTTCTTTTAATATTTTCATAAGATTATTCATTATGTTACACGTATATTTTAAAAAATTCTTCTAATTTTTATTCCTATGAATTTTTTTTACTATCAATGTCATATTTAAGCCACAATTTATGAGGTTTTTTGTCATAGTTTTCAATCTTATCTTTTTTTTTCATTTACCAATGACAAATTCTTTAATAAATTATAATTTGTTTTCAATATTTAAAAAAAGTCTTAATCATGCTACACACATATAAATTATTAAATTATTGTATGAATTTTCCTAATAAAATATCATATTTATACCACAATTTATAGTTTTTTTTTAAATATATTTTTTTAAAAAATTTATTATATATACCGAGGAATTTTTTTTCCCAACGAACAATTTTGCCCCCCCCCTCCCCCCCCCCGCCTCTAGGAAATCTGCGGCCGCCACTGTATATATATACATATATATATATATATGAACACATGTTCATTATATAAAATTTTGATAATGTAAAAAAATATCCACATAAACCACAATGTCAAATTTTATTAGCCTAGAGTTTAAAAATTGTCTAATCCCTACTTAGGTATAAATTAGAATCTAGCTTGGATGAAAAGCATACCTCTAACATAGGATAAAATCGTGATAATGCCCATGACTCTTCCTCTCCTGTGTCGCGATCTTTTCTGGCGGCAATTTTAGTCTGGTGATATATGATTGTTGAAAATTTAAGATATATTAAGATAAATTAAGCAAGGCAAGAAGCGAGCATTTATTGACATCGATCAAGTAATAGTTTCATACTTTCTGACCCCCACCATCAAACTTAAGAGAGAAACCTCCACTTGCTTTTTTCTTGTTTTGTGTCGATACAGCAAGTGACATCATGTTTTTTATAGCCGTCATGTCTTCAGCTGCTAATTTTGCCAACTAAAAATGGGAAAAGGAAGATACATTTTGTCTTAGTTGTAAGTTAACTTTCTTACATATATGAAGGCCAGGGAGTAAGACATTCATTTCTACCTTTATATATATAAGCCATCATTCATATGGTAAAAACCACATACTTAATGAATTTTTAGTAAAATTGTCAAACATGAAAAATCCTAAGACATAAACAAAAGAATACTTCCTTAACGAGAGGAAAATATAAGCTACTAGCTAGATAAGGGGTACTACGTATTTTATAACGATCCATTGTATATATGAAAATTGGCAACAAAAATAAAAGTCATTAGAAGTTTAGGTCTTATCTTTATTTAGAACTTTTACATTAAATTATTTGAGAGGAAATAATAGCAAAAGAAAAAAAAACGAAAGCATGACCTCTTTGCAGTTTCTCCTTACTGTAAATGATGCATTTAACTTCATCTTTTCCATTTTTCTACTATTTCTTTAGTAATACCATTTGTTTAGCATATAATTGATGTACACTAAAAGAAGAGAAAAAAAAGTTTGCATTTGATAAAATTCCAGGGTTTGGCATTACTTGGATAAGCTTTGAGCCCTTTTCACCTTCAAACTTGTCAGGTTGTACACAAGCATAGATCATCAATAGTCGTAACTTATTCTCAGCAGACGCATCCTGGCTTTGTAAGCAATATATGTCACTAAAAAGGTTAGCATATTATTTAATGTATTATATATGTAAACAATTATATATAGAATTTAAAATTGACTCTAGACGTACATACGAGCCTAGAATATAACCTGATTTGTTCTTAAGTAGGCAAGAACTTCTTTAGTAGACACATCTCCAAAAACAAGATCTTGCTCTAACTGCCCTAGCTCACGAAGCTCCAATTCTCCAATAAGGCTGTTGATTTTTCCAGCAATCTGCGAAAGATAATGACTAGTTGTATGAGCTTAAATATATGACATTTCCTGAAGCCGTAAATTTATAGAAGATCCAATTAACAACAAAAACAAGCTAAAATAGCATGGCCCAATTTTCAATGTATGAGACAATGCTTAAATCTAAGACACTTGGGAAAATAAATATCTCCTTTAATTTGTCTAATGCATGAGGGATAAGTCAAAATTCAAAAACATAAGAGGATAGTCTGAGATCACTTGAGGGAAAAAAACAAACCTCAACATGGATAGATATTTTTTCCATTTGCTCAGTGTACTGTGGCAATGCTTGAACCATTTTCTGCAAATCCCGTGTAGAAAGTTCTTCTCCATCTCTGTATGAAGTAGGTTACCTCAGTTTTAATTTGCAAAGAGATATTCATATATTTATTAATCAAATTAAGACACTGTCTTTACACAATTCAACAATATAAACTATACTAAATCATTTTTTTTTAAAATATTGATCGACATAATTTGTATAAATAATAAATGCATGTTATCTAGCACAAATGACATCCAATTGGACACTTAAGAATTAATCATATTTCAAACTTATAAAGTCTAAGCTTGTGCACCTTGCAGCTTGGCTTAGTTGCGCGGCTTTATTCTTTGACTGAAAGGTAGTAAACTTGTCGCTTAGTCGTTCACTAGCCTGAAGCACAAGATTTTGGCATGAAATCCAATTCATTCATCTAAATATACTATATGAACCAAAAACAAATTCTCAGTGGAATATGTTTAATTATTTCAAAACTTACTTCTGCTATATGTAGATTTCGTATCTCTAACCAAACAGGATCACTATCGTCCAGAGCCACTTCCTTGTCCTCTGGAGGACCACCGGTTTTACTAGGAACCTAATGTATGTAAAGCATGCATATGTCATTGGCTCCTATCAACCTTCTAAAGAAAATTTTCAATAAGTTGAAAGAAAAATAAAAAAATTGGAGGACAAACCTCAATCGTGTATTTGTTTCCTTCCATGTCAAGCAAGTCATGACACATTGCATCATAAGTCCATTCATGTATCACTGGAGCAATCTAAACATGAATTTTTTTATTTTTTTTTTTCAAAAAAACTCTTAGGGGCTTTATAGATTGTTACATAGAGTAAGGAGGATAACACATATGCAACATTTACTGACTTGGTCAATAGATCTATCAACGATAAGCAAATCGCATGTTTCTGTTTGAGGAAAATCATGAATGCTGGATTTGTATTTTGATAGATAATCCCAAACTGCAGATGCAAGTTTAGTGGGGACCAACTCACGAGGTGACAATGTATCAGATTCCGTAGTAGCTTGATACCTTACAAAAGGAAGTTCCTGGGAGAGACAAAATGTTTTGAATAGCATCTTCAATATTACAAACAACATATTTAGGTTGTGAGTTCAACACCACTCTATTTAACTAATTATAACATAATTCAGCCATATTTTAATAACATCGATCACAATATTCATTTCCATCTTTCCTACTTGAATATGTTTTTCCCCATTATTCCCGAGGTGATAACCCATATGTATCCATACATCTCATTTCAAATATAGTGCAATTTGTTTTCCCAAATTTGCATTGAGATGATCAAAAGTTAGAGAAACAAAATACAATGTTCTATATTCAATTGAGGTTGACCTAGAATAATTAATTTACACCATTAATTTACCTTCAATGAAGCAAGAACAGTGGCAATACGCATTGCCATTGTATTTAAACAAGCATCAAATTTGCGAGAGTCCTTAGCAGATACCCCGTATAGTTCTTCTGTTGCCATATCATGATCAGTGATATAGACCTACGGACAAACCAAATTAATTAACAAAGATGCATGGTGATTTGCATATAATTTTTTTTTTTTTGGTTAGGGTGATTTGCATATAAATAATCATATCATTGATGTGCTATGAACGCAAAATTTTGTTGATCCCATTTTTGCACACTCTCTTATGAATGAATGCAACAACAAGTGATATTTAACAATAATTAGTACCAGCATCTAAGTTTTTTAGTTCAAAATTTGATAACAAGATTTTGTTTCAAGATCCAAACTGGACTAAGACTTCCTCATAAAATCCATACTTCTAACTTTTAATTTACATAACAAATAGCCTCTAAATGTTACAAATGAGAATATATATATATATATATATATATATATATATATATATATATATATATATATATATATATATATATATATATATATATATATATATATATATGTGAGCCAGTCAGCTTGTCTCAACCTGTACATTGTGTATTTAGGCTTGGAGTGTGTGGACACGTGTACGGTGATAAGGATGAGTGGCAGTTGGAGATGTAAGGCTATAAAGCCACACTTGAGGTACCTTTCTCTGTAACAAACACAGATCAAGAATTTGAGTTTTCTCCTCTCATTCATTTCCCTCTGTTTGTGGTTCCATGGCGATCTCGGTGAACTGGTGATCTAGTTCATATGGTATCAAAGCTAGGAGCGAATCTGTGTTGAGATTCGTCGAGTATATGAGTCGATTAGCAGCCATGGATGACACTTACGCTTCGGTTGTGCGAAATCAAAATGGTGATCAGCAGTTTCAGGTGGCGTCTAATGATCCCTTCGCTCTTGCGAGTTCGGACAGTCCAGGTGCGCAACTTGTGGCAGCAGTGTTCAATGGGACGAACTTTCTGAGCTAGATACGAAATGTGAAGATGGCCTTGGGGGCGAAGCTGAAGCTCGGATTCATTGATGGATCCATAGTGAATCCCTCGAATGATTCTCCGAACAAGAAGAGATGGTTGAGAGCCGATTACATGGTATGATGCTGGCTCATCAACTCAATGGACAAATCGATTTCAGAATCAATGATGTTTGCAGGATCTGCGCAAGAACTGTGGGAAGAAATTTTGGAGAGGTATGGCCAATCTAACATTCCCCTTCTTTATCATTTGAAGAAAGATCTATGTTCAGTTAGGCAAGGGTTGGATTCTATTGGAGATTATTTCTGGAAATTGAAGAAGGTTTGGAATAAAATTTCTTGCGTCGAAGGTGCACCTAGGTGTGTGTGTGTGTGGTGTTATGGACAGATGCACATGTCAATTTGTCAAGAAGATGATTGATATGGAAGAAAGAAACAAGTTGATACAGTTTCTGATGGGGTTGAATGAGGGGTATGATTCTGCAAGAAATCAGGTGCTTGCAATGGATCCAATACCTACACTGAATAGGGCCTTTTATATTGTTCAACAAGTTGAACACTATGGAGGTAATCCAAATGCATGTTCAAAGCAATGAGAGGATGTAACTGCACTTAATGTGAGTAGAAATCAGTCAAGCAACTAGAAGAAAGATGGAGATAGCAAGAAATGAAGGGAGGAGTTTAAGAAATGTAACTTTTGTGGTAATAAAGGTCACATTATGGACACTTGCTATAAGCTCCATGGATTTCCCAAGTGTGATTTTTATGGGAATAAAGGACATTAGAGGGACTCTTGCTACAAACTGCATGGTTATCCAGATAAAGAAAAGAACTCGAAAGGGAAACAATATGGGAGATCAGCTGCTAACTCAGTGGATGTGCAAGGAGGAGATACTCCTCTTGATTCAGGAAAGGAGTGTCAATTTGACAATGGATTGGTCACTGCAGTGTGCAAGGAAGTACTGAAGATGATAAAGGGAAAGCAGATTCAGGTTGAAAATGATGACTGTTTTGGAGCAGCTAATTTCTCATGTAACTATAATCCATCTAAAGTATTGATGATTGAGAAAATTGATTGGAAAGATTTTTGGATTGTAGATACAGGAGCAACTGCTCACGTGTTATATGATTCCACTGCACTTAAATGTAAGCAGAAACTCATGAAATCGATTAATATTGTTTTACCTGATGATTCAGTCATAGTTGTTGACACAGTGGGATTGGTTAAGTTTAGCTCCAACCATGAGTTAAAGAATGTGTTGTTGGTCCCTTCATTCAAGCACAATCTCTTATCAGTAGGGAGGCTCATTGAGGATTCAGGGCTAATAGCAATATTCACTGTTGATCAGTGCTTCTTTCAGGACCTTATCACTAAGAAGATTGTGGGAAGAGGACACAGAATCAGTGGGTTGTACATCATCAAGACAGAAGATGCATGAGCTATTATTGATGGTAGCATTGGCGATTTCTTTAGTTCAATAAAGGCTTGTAGCCAGACAATAAAGCCTGATAAAGGTCATGACTTAGAGCTTATTCATGCTCATTTAGGTCATAGTTCTATGTCCAAATTGCTGCATTTGGATCAGTTTAAGAACTTGGTTTGTAAGGATTTCTTTTGTGAGATCTGTGTAAATGCTAAACATCACAAATCTCCATTTAATAGAAGTTCTTCTTTGGCTTTGAAGCCATTTGATCTTGTTCATCTTGATCTTTGGGGACCTTATAAATGTTCTGCTCATGATGGAGCTAAGTATTTTTTGACAGTTTTGGATGACCATAGCAGATATACATGGACATATCTGTTGGCATCTAAACTGCAGGTTTTGAAATCTATAAAAGGATTTCTTGTATATGTTCAGACTCAGTTTGACAGTAAAGTCAAAATAATCAGGAGTGACAATGGATCAGAATTTGTCCAGATTGCTTGCAAAGAGATGTTTGAAGACATGGGAATTGTTCATCAACGCAGTGTTCCTAGTGTTCCTCAACGAAATGGCCAAGTTGAGCGCAAGCACATGTACTTAATTGAGACTGACAGGGCTATGAAACTGCATGCTCATCTTCCAATTCGATTTTGGAGTGACTGTGTTACTGCTGCAACACATGTCATAAATCGATTGGCAAGTTCTGTCCTTTATTGGAAGGTTCCATTTGAAGTTTTATTCAACAAAGCTGCATCTTATGAAGATCTCAGAGTGGTTGGATGCTTATGTTTTGGTCCACGTCGTGTGGTTGTGAAGGATAAATTTGGTTAGCAAGCTGTGAAAATTGTTTTTTTTTGGGATATCCTGGTGGAATCAAAACATACAAACTGTTTGATTTAAGCTCTAAAACTGTGTACTTTAGTAGAGATGTGATTTTCAGAGAGGATACTTTCCCATTTTCATTGTCCCCATAGTCTCAGTCTGCTCCTCCTGTATCTTTGCCTATTGATAATCCTGCTGTTGATGTTGATACATATCTTATTTCTCATGATGATGTTGTGAGAAACTGTATGGAGGAGAGGTCATCAATGCAGGCTGATTCCAGTGTGGATCAACCTGTTCAGTCTCCTATCCATGAGCATTCACCAAAAATGGTTCTTGAAGAGAATTCATCACAGTCAGTTACTCCTATTCCTGCACATGCCCCAACTCAGAGACCTGTTAGGCAAAGACATGCTCCTGCTCATCTACAAGATTTTGTATGTCCCACACTATCTTCTTCACAATCTGGATCTTTTATGGCCAGACAATTGTTTAACATGTCAGATTATTCTTCAGAATTTGTGGCTTCTTTCAATGCCATGATGGATATAAGGGATCATACTTCATTCAAAGAGGCTTCTAAGGATCCTCGTTAGGTTGAAGCCATGAAAAAGGAGATTGATGCTTTGGTGTTGAACAACACTTGTGTGGTTACTGATTTGCCTAAGGATAAAAAGGCAGTTGGATGCAAATGGATCTTTAAGGTCAAGTTTAAACCTGATGGATCAGTTGAGAGCTTCAAAGCTAGATTAGTGGCAAAGGGCATCACTCAAGTGAAAGATAAGGATTATATACTTACCTTCTCAACTGTTGCAATGCTCACCAATGTTCGATTGATCTTAGCTCTTGCCGCTTCCAATCGTTGGGATGTTCATCAATTGGATATCAATAATGCTTTTTTACATGGGTTTCTTGATGAAGTTGTGTACATGAAACTACCTGAGGGATTCTTTTCTGAACAGCAAGGGCAAGTTTGCAAACTTCAGAGATCCCTATATGGTCTTAAGCAGGCCCCTCGACAGTGGAATTTGGAGCTCTCCAAATTCTTATTCAAGCTTGGGTTTGTGCTGTCCAAATTGGATTATTCTTTATTCATTGATGATCATCAGGGTTTGCAAACCATATCTGTGGTCTATGTGGATGATCTGTTGATCACTGGGTCTGATGTTAGTTTTATTCAGTGCACTAAGGATCAACTACATCAGGCTTTTACAATCAAGGACTTGGGGTTAGTCCGATATTTTCTGGGAATTGAAGTTGCTAGATCTGAGACTGGCATGTTGCTTAATCAAAGAGAGTATATTGCTGATATTATTCAGGACATGCATGACAAATTGCAAAGATTCTGCATTTCCTTTACCACGAGGGTTGAAATTGTCTATTGATGATGGTTATATGCTTCCAGATCCTGAGTCTTATAGGAGATTGATTGGCAGGCTCTTGTATCTCAATTTAACAAGACCTGGTCTATCATACTCTCTCCAACATTTGAGTCAATTTTTAAGCTCTCCACGAGTCTCTCATATGCAAGCTGCCATTCATGTTGTCCGTTACTTAAAGTACACCATCAACTGGGGTCTGTTTTTCTCTAGTAGCTCCTCATTGCATCTCTCAGCATACAGTGACGTAGACTGGGGTGCTTGCTAGTTCACAGCTTGGTCTCTCTCAGGTTATTGTGTCTTCCTTGGTTCTTCACTTGTTTCATGGAAAACAAAGAAGCAGAAGACGATGTCAAAATCAAGTGCAGAATCTTAATATAGATGTATGTCCACAGTTGCAAGTGAGGTGGTTTGGATCACTGGTCTTCTTCGTGATTTGTCTATAAATGTGCCTTTGCCCATTACTCTTTTTTGTGACAATAAGGCAGCCCAACATGTTGCAGCTCATCCAGTATATCACGAGAGAACAATACATCTCAACATTAATTGCAATTATGTAAGGGAATGGATTGAAGAAGGTCTATTTAAGACAGCCCATGTTTCAACTTCTCTGCAATTGGCAGACATACTCACCAAGCCACTTGGAGAGGTTCAACATCGCTCTTTGTCTTTCAAGTTCGGCTTGGTTGATACACCCCAAAGTCCAACTTGATTGGGGGGGATATGAGCCAGTAAGCCAGCTTGATCAGCTTGCCTCAGCTTGTACATTATGTAATTAGGCTTCGAGTGTGTGAACACGTGTACGGTGATAAGGATGAGTGACAGTTGAAGATGTAAGGCTATAAAGCCACACTTGAGGTACCTTTCTCCGTAATTCTGGATCAAAGATCAAGAATGTGAGTTTTCTCCTCTCGTTCATTTTCCTCTGTTTGTGGTTCCATGGTGATCTCGGTGAACTGGTGATTCAGTTCAGTCTATACATCCTTTTTCCCGCCCAAAGTCAAGAGAACGTTTCCTATGAGACCCACTAAAATTATTCTAATGTTAGACCCATTCTAATGTTATTAGTTTTTAAAATGGGTCTTCGTTGATAAAAAAATACCTAATATGAAATACTAAATCTCATATACCTGACTCTCAACAGGAAAGTACTCCATGTTCACCTACATATTGTAAAAGAAAGAAAGATTCAAAGCAATAATCTAGATCCAAAACCAAAAAGAGATTAATATTCCATGATGGGTACAGACTATAACCTCTCTAAGAGCACCAATACGCGGTACCACACTTGAGTCACTTTTAAGGTGGTTAACTAGTTCCTTAGGAACGGATCCGCTAAAAAATACAAATGCCCTGTAACAAAAATAAAATAAAAAGTAAGTAGTTGACCATAAGACATTAATTCTAGAAGATATTCAAGTTGATTTTGCTAAAACTAATTAATTCACATACTTCCTATACAAAGGCTCTCTCCCAGACATGTCAGACAAGAACATGACCATACTGCATTAAAAAAAAAAGAATTTTAGAAAATATTGTTACACATACAAGAAAATCGTACTTTATACTACAAGGTAGCATTATGACTTCTAGGTTATTGATACATGTTAGTCATAAATATCAAATTAACGCTATTATTGATCACGTACATAGTCACATACAGTGGCGGAGTTAGGATTCTCGGTCAAGAAGTGCTAAAAAAATTTCGTGAAATATTGTTTTTTGGTGTATACTTACGAAGAATATTTTTGAAAAAAAAATATTGAAAAAACACTAAAATTATGAGTTTTGAAATTGTTTTTTTGTATGTAAAGAGTGGAGAGTAACCAAAAAAATAGAAGAGAAACAAGCAATATTGAAAGAAAATGTTAAATGTATAATTTAAACATAAATATGACATTTTTTTAATGAAATAGTTGATAGAAACAAAAAAATATAGAGAGAAATGAAGAAGAATTAATGCTATATAGTAAAATAAAAAAATACTAAATATATGCAAAAAATACTAAATATATGCAAAAAAAATTATTATTATTTTGTATTTTTTTTTCGCCAGGGGGTGTCTCGAGCACCCCCGAACACCCCCTCGCTCCGCCACTGGTCACATAACCAAATTAGTACAATGAAAAGTAAAATAGATTCCACTACTTGTAGAATCTATATCTGGTTATATAGAGTAGTTAATGATAGACTGCACTTTTACAAAGAATTGGATGTTACACTGTAGCTATAAACTAGTAGATAGTGTTGGTAAATTTATGTGCTTAAATGTTTCAAGCAAAATGACATGTGATAGTGTTTTAAAAGATTATTTAAGAGTATAGGTAAGCATGCACATTTTAGAAGTGTCATGATCTTTTTAGTGATGCTTCACACAATATCAACCATTACCTGTAAATACTCTATGTATCCCGGCCACATGGTATCAACATGCAACCAAGTTTATAGAATAGAATTCCAATATTTTATTAAAATTCATGTTTATAGGCAATTAAACTGGTACATAATATAGGTTCAATATCAAAAACCTAAGAAAATATAAAAACAAAGAAATCCCGGGGAAAAAAATAGAAAACATTGAATAAATTCTTGTACAATGGTTTAGATAATATACTTTTCCTTTGTGGGCTGGATGTAATAAATAGCATCCATGGAAGGCATTGGTTCCCTTCTCTTGAAGAGTTCTTCCACCACTGCAATTAAAAGTAAGTTCATTGAGTTTATTTTCAACAGTCGCATCTTGAAACAATTTGCTTGAGATAAAATATGATATCATGTAAACAAAATTCTCGCTTGAGTATTATGATTAACTAAGCCTGCCTATAATGAAACATAGCCTAGTTACTAATGTTCAAATAATTTTGGGACGAGAATAAAAGTATGAGAAATGATGAAACCATATGGAAACTTATCTCATAGAAGGAGTTGCAAAAACTAGAACTAATAATCTAATATGAGTCAAATGCAAAGTTTATGGGGTACAAATCTGGCATATTATTATTACCCAGTAATATTTACAATTTATAAGCTGCACTCATATCATGTGGTCCTAAGTACTTTGAAAAATTTAAGTATACAAACTCCAATATAGTTTAACCATTGGCTTTTGTTGACAATTTGATCTTTTTAGCAAAGTTGATTTGCAATCTACCATCATCCTTGATAGTTGTTTGGAAGAGCTCTTCTAAGTATTTGGTCTTAATGCATGAATGTATTGTTGGGATAAAAAGATAGTGATCCCACATTGATTGTGGGTGGTATAACCGTACAATATAACGAGGGAAAAGCCCCTACACAATGGGTTAAGCTTTTGTGTTAGAAGGGTGGATTGTTAGAATTAGAAGGGTAAAATTGTCTTTTATTATTCTAGCTGTATGAAGGCCTATGCCAATATAAAAGAGATAAATCTGTAGCCGCATTGTGTTGGTTGAGTAAGAAATTGAGGATGATCCTCTGATTTGCAGGGTTGGTGGGTGTCTCCAAATTGCTCCACCACCACTAACATCTTTTGTCTTCTTTTTCCTTCCCATCCGTTAGAGAATCAGATTGTAACATGCTATCAGAGCTCTCGGTCTAATCGGAATCTTTTTCAATTGTGAACAACACAAGGACAGACAGTGAGCTCTACCTCCACCATTCCGGCCATCCCAACTATGTTCTATCGACGAGTTTGCTCAATGAGCGCAATTACAGTCACTGGAAGTTCTCGGTTCAGGTCTCGTTGATGGAGAAGAACAAGCTGGGCTTCATCAATGGCACTTGCTTGAGGTTCAACATAGATGTTCAAGCTGCAGTCAAATGGGACCGATGCAACTCCATGGTAATCTCTTGGTTACTCTATTCTGTTGAAAAAGAAATTGCTGAATCCATCCTTTACTGTCAAACTGCTAATCAGATCTGGAAAGAATTGGGAAATAGATTTGGTAAACCGAATAGAACAAGGATTTATCAAGTTCAAAGAGAGCTTGTTTCTTTGATTCATGGCACTACCTCTGTTTCTACTTATTTTACAAAAATGAAGAAACTATGGGATGAGTATATGTTACTTGTTGAAGATGTTGTCTGCACTTGTGGGTCTCACACTGTTTTGCGCAAGATCACTTAAGATCAACAAGTTATTCACTTTCTCATGGGTCTCAATGATAGCTATAATTCTGTTAGAGGTACGATGCTAATGATGTCACCAACGCTAGATCTTGATTAGGTTTATCAAATTATTCTTCAAGAAGAACAGCAGCGAGGCATTGGTAATGTGTTGAAGACAGATTCAGAGAATATGGCTTTTTCTGTTCAAAAGAATCCCTCAGGAAATCTTCAAAAAGGAGGTCAACAGAGGCAGTTTTGTGACCATTGCCAAGTTGGAGGACACTCCATGGACAACTGCTGGAAGCTCCATGGGTATCCTTTTGGAGGGACGTCAAATACAACCTCTTCCAACTTCTCTGATCATTGCAAAGTCAAGGAACATACCATGGACAAGTGTTGGAAGATCCATGGCTTCCCCACTTGAAAGGGAGAAAGCAAATTTTTCTGTACTCACTGCAAGACTGGTGGTCATTCACTCATTCAGTTGAGAGATGCTAGAAACTTCATGGCTATCCACCAGGCAAAGCACCATCTCCAATGGCAAATGTCTCCATCTCAAAAGCACCAGCAGGTAGCTCTTCTATGGCTCCCATTACACAACATTAGTATGATCAACTGATCAATCCTTTGAACAAGCAATCTGGTCCAGAGGGAGTTTCTCATGCTGCTTTCATGGCTAGTAAGACCTTCTCTCTCTTTTCTTCATTCAGTGATTCATGTTGGATTCTTGATAGTGGAGCTACCAACCATATTACACCACATCTGCATTATTTTCATACATAAACACCTATAAATAATCCTATCACCATTACCCTGCCTAACAATAAAAATGCCTCTATTTTGCATGTTGGTTCCATTATCCTCTCACCAGAAATCACCCTCCATAATGTCCTTCACATTCCTGATTTTCACTATAACCTTCTTTCTATTCACAAACTTACCAGAGACTTATCTTCTAACATCATTTTCACACCACACCTTTGTATGATCCAAGCCCCTTCAATGAGCAAGCCATTAGTGATTGGCCATGAAGAAAATGGACTCTATGTGATTGACAATCCTGCATCTCTTCCATCAGCCTTCAAGTACTCCACATCTACTTCTTTTTTAATTTCAGATCCACCTTTTTGTAATAATGCTAGAACTAGTGTTAGTGAACTTTGGCATTGTCGTATGGGACACCTATTTTTTGATCAGTTGCAGTACATTAGTGATATTGGAGTTCCTTCTAAATCACATTTTATTTGTCAAGTTTTCCCTAAAGCTAAAAAACATCGGAAATGTTTTTCTCAATCTACAAGTTCTACTGCCAATCCCTTTGATTTGATTCACATGGATACTTGGGGACCTTATAAACAACATACTCATGATGGTTTCAAACAACATAAATTTTTACAATTCTCATGGCATCATCCACCAAACTTCATGCTCTTATACTCCACAACAAAATGGAGTTGTGGAAAGAAAACACAAACACCTCCTAGAGTTTGCTAGATCTCTGCTCTTTCAATCCAACATACAATTATCCTACTAGGGAGAGTGCATCCTCACAACAACATACTTGATTAACCGTAGCCCCTTACAATCTCTTCACAACAAATCACCATATCAGCTCCTCCTTAATAAACCTCCTGATTACAGTGCCATTAAGGTCTTTGGTTGCTTATGCTTTCTAAATTCATCCACTAGGAATCGAGACGAATTCCAATCAAGACCCATCGAATGTTTGTTTTTGGGTTATCCTTTTGGCAAAAAAGGATTCAAACTGCTCAACCTCCAAACACAAGAAATCTTCTTTTCCAGAGATGTCACCTTTCATGAATTTCACTTCCCATTTCACATTCAACCTCCAATACCAACTTTCATCCCTTTACCTTGTCCATCTTTTGATTTACCATTCCACATATTCATTCCTACAAAAATTGATCTACCAACTGCAACTGATCACTCCCTTCAGGTTCAAGAACCCCAAAACATTGTTCAACTGAGAAGATCAAGCAAGAGCCATATAATGCCATCATACTCAAATGACTATGGTTGCTCAGTCAATCACTAGCTTGACATGAACAATGCATCCCTTCATGGTGATCTACATGACGAAGTTTACATGACTGTCCCTGAAGGCATTCCAATTCCTTACAATCATGTATGTCGTCTCAAAAAATCCATATATGGCTTAAAGCAAGCCTCTTGACAATGGTTTCACAAGCTTACCACCACACTTCTTCAACTGGGATTCACACAACCAAAGAGTGATTATTCTCTCTTCATCCAAAAATCACCATCTGCAATCACCATTGTGGCCATCTATGTAGATGATCTATTGATCATAGGATCATCTCTTGCAGCTATTGCCCGAGTGAAATCCATTCTTAATACTAAGTTCAACATCGAAGACTTGGGCCTTCTTCATTATTTATTGGGATTGGAGGTAACTCACTTACCATAAGGCATTTCCCTTACTCAATCTAAGTGCGCATATGAGATTCTAGCTGACGCCAACTTCCCTCCCTCAACACCTGTGTGTACTCCTTTGCCTTTGCATACAAAACTCAATCACACTGATAGAGATTTATTGCCCAATGCCACTCCGTTTAGACAAATAGTGGGAAAGTTGAATTATCTCACTCACACTCGTCTTGATATATGCTTTGCTGTCCAAACACTAAGTCAATTTATGCAGCAACCTCACACACCTCACCTTATTACCCTTCATCACACCCTCAAATATCTATAAGGCACCATAGGCCAAGGCATTGTTTTTTATGGCTTTGATAAACCTGTTCTCACAGTTTATTCAGACTGAGATTGGGTGGCTTGTCTCATATCTCGATGCTCAGTAAGTGGATTTCTTATACTTTTAGGATCCTCTCCAATTGCTTGGAAGTCTAAGAAGCAATTCACTGTCTCCCGTAACTCATCAGAAGCTGAATACTGTGCAATGGCACAAGCTACTTTAGAATTAACTTGGCTCATCAGATTGCTAGAAGAACTTGATATTGGACCAATCGTCCCTATAAGTATACATTGTGATAACAGATCAACATTACAAATAGCTTAAAATCCCGTCTTTCATGAAAGGACCAAACATGTCGAGATCGAATGCCATTTCACTCGAGAAAAAGTCATGGATGGCCTTATTGAACTGTGTTTCACACCTTCAACTGAGCAGCTAGTAGACGTCTTGACCAAAATATTACCATCCATAGAGCAAAATAATCTATTATCCAAGCTGGGCATGTCACATTGCCCAGCTTGAGGGGGGGGGGGTTAGAATTAGAAGGGTAAAATCGTCTTTTATTATGCTAGCTGTATGAAGGCCTATGCCAATATAAAATAGATAAATCTGTAGCCACATTGTGATTTTATTGGTTGAGTGAGAAATGGAAGATGATCCTCTGATTTTCAGGGTTGGTTGGCGTCTCCAAATTGCTCCACTACCACTAACATCTTTTGTCTCCTTTTTCCTTCCTTTCCGTTAGAGAATCAGAAGAACAAAATACCCATATTTCATACTCTTCAATTTCACAATTCATATTCCTCATTTCAAATCTTAGATTGTAACATGGATCCCGACCTTATAACCAAAAACACAAAATTAAAAACCCGACACGACTGCCGTTTCTAGGAATCTCACATGTATTACCATTTTTGTTTTATAAGTGGGCTCTTTGTCGGACTAATTCTTTTTGTATCTTCCTTAATCCCCTTAGTTAATCAAGGCAAGCTACATAGAGTTATTTAATTCAACAAACAAACAATATAAGGTTCATCTAACAAAGTGATCAATTTTGATGAAACATAATCACATTTTATCTTCTAATGTAAATTAAGGTGAACATATCAAAGTGCCTAAAATGACAAAGGATATATGTTTAAGGATAACTCAAGTTTGAATTTAAAACTTACATGAAACTCCTTGGTCTGTGATATCTGACATCTTGCAAGAGCTAGACATGACTCTTACTGTGACCTTATCCATGATAAGCACCTGAGATAAACATATTGTGATTCAATGACCGATTAGAAATGAATTGTACTGTGTAGGAAAATAACATTAACATACCTTCCATGATTTAGAATTAGGTGTATTTGATGATTGAAGCATTTCATACAATAATCCTGGAAATGAAATAGAAAAGCAAATCAATTACAATTCCAAATTTACTGCGAAAAGCCTCGCCCTTAAGGTGTTTCTGGAATCGGTACTCTCATTATCACTACATGTAGTTAAAACCATGTCACGTGCTCCCAATGTTGATATGTAGTGATTTAAATGATAAAAGTTTGGTTTTGTTTGATCAAAATCTCAAATTTACATCAAAACCATGTTTTTAGGCAATAATTTCAAGAGAATAAAAAACAAACTTTTTGATAAGAGATTCAATATGATGCATAGACAAAGCATAAACCTGGAAATAAGATGAAATTTATAAAAAATTAAAAAACTTACTATCACGAGTTGTTTGAATGAAGTTTCGGTATTCTCCACGACCACCATGGCCGGAGCCACCTGATGATGCATCAGAACTAGACATTGTGTCATCAAATGTTTTGGTCGGTGTGAAACCTAACTAACTATATCATGCAATTATCACAAAGAAAGAGGGGAAGAGAGAGAGAGAGGAAGAGAGAGGGAGGGAGAGAATCATGTTGGTGCCAAGAAGACACCTTTCTATTTATGAGTGGGTTTTATTTTCAGCTCCATTTCTTTTTTATTTTCATCCAATCAAGTGTCAATCTATGAACCTATAATCTAGATTAATCAAACGATCATTTTTTCTATTTTCATTTGAGCTAAATACCTAAAATTATACAAAAATTATAGAGAAAATTTGGTAAATTGTACCCTTATCACCTTTTAATTAGATGTTTGTCCCCTATAAAAATTTAATTAGTCGTGCTAGACCCTCTTGAAAATTAATTACCCTCATTAACCATTTCCTTTAATTCTCTCCCTCAGATCTGAGAGACATCCATAGCGATTTTGATCTCCCTCTCTCAACCTCCGTTCCCTCCTCCTCCATCGACCTCGCTCTCTATCTCTCACGCTTCCCCTTTGTTCCATCCGTTTGTCTGGCACTTCTAGTCCCCTCCGTTCACCTGCAAGGACGAAGCGATACTCATCCTCCCTCGGTTTCGATGGCCGGACGAAGTCAGATTCAGCCTTCCCCGCGCGATTTCGGTGGCCATTGAAGGATTGCTGTTGAGCCCAACCAATAGACCAGGCCACCGTGCCAACCTCCAGGTGCTTCATTTTTCTCTAATTGGCTATTTACTTTCTACCTTTGTGATCGATTTCGGCCTTTCAGAGGTTGAATTCATGTGTGGCATTGTTATTGATGTTACATTGGAATTGGTATCTGTATCAATTTGGAATTTCGCTATTGGAATCTATTTTAATTTTTCTATACCTATAAAAATTAGGGCTTCTGATTTAATACTGCCTTTTCATTGATTCACACAAATTTCAATCTAATACGATGACGAGTTTAGTGTGAAATTGACTCCCCTGGTAAGATTGATTTGGCTATTGAGTATTTTTGACAAGTTCCATATATATTTTTGGTGAATCCTAGATTATTCAAGGTGATGTCATCAAGTGTGATCGCTTTGTAAGTAAAACATTCTCAGTTTCTGATGTTTTGTTGAGGTTGAGTACACTTTCACCTATCTGAATCACCCTCTTCGTTTGATGCCATTTCAACTTAGTTTCTCATAAATTGCAAGCAAAACAATTGAAATATGAGCTTTGGGTAATTGATGATCTTTCTGGTGAAATCGCTAACATATTTTGTTTCATTTTGCCAATGGATGATGCCAGGAAGGTGTATTGACTGCATAACAGATGATAAAACTAAAGATCAATCAAGATATCAGTTTTTTATGTGTAGCTTCTAAGAAGCAACTGAAAAATTATAGCCTAGTGTTTTTAGATTTTATCAAAACTGTAGTTCGTAGATTGATATGGCCATTGACATATTCACAATTTGATGAATGAAAGAAGACATACCATATATCCTGTGTGAAGGTTCATGAGCCAAACTTTGTTTCTTCTCTTTTTGATTTTCCCCAAATTTGGCATTGATATAAATTTCAGGTAATTCCAAATTCTACCTCCGTTTTAGTTGTTGTTAGGTACTTTTTCTTTTGCTGTTTTTTTTTTCTGTTTAAAAGAAGTGTTCTTGTTTATAAATTCTTGATGTTCTATGATAATGTCAAAAACATATAAAAATCCCCAATAATGATTTTTAATTGTTATATTATGTTGATCATCTAATTCTCACAATTTTATGAACAAAGTAGGTTCTTCACATCTATGAAATACTCCACTTGGCCAGTTAAGTCAGAAGTTCTATTTCTCTAAATGCATCACCTTTATTTTACCTTTTATCTATAAAAATTCAAAAACAATTTGATTTTATACTTATCAAGGTTCAAGTAGATTGATTTAAATGCAGTGGATTTGGTGTAGGGGCCAAATCATTATCTTGTTTTGAAGTGCTTTAGACCAATTTTTTGGTGCTAATTCAGTAGCTTTCCATCTCAGTTTGAGATGCTTATAGAATGGTAAAAATTGGACTCGAAACAAACTGTAAAGGGATGCTGGTTTCTTCATATACTCCAAGATGATTCAACTTGCCGTCTTATTTTGGAGCTAATTCATATACTCCAGTATGATTCTGATGCCATTTCGTCTTATATTATATTGCAGATTGATAGCAACTCATATGGTTTATTCAACTTTACCGAGTTTGTTGCTGCAACCTTGCATGTGCATCAGTTGGAGGAGCATGACTCTGCAAAGTGGAAACAGCTATCCCAGGTTGCTTTTGACAAGTTTGATGTAGACAGAGACAAATTTATAAACCTAGAAGAACTCAGATTGGTGAGTATTTTGGATACTTGTGTACTCCGTATTATTTAGTATCAACTTTAAAGAAGCTTTCAGTGAAATCATTTTGGGCACTTGTGTGTTTTGATTTTCGTTCATTTTGGGCCCTTGTGTAAAATTTAGTTCTATTGCTTTAAGTTTATTCATGAAACATACCAATGCTACAAATTTAGTTCTATTGTTGTTAGTTTATATAATTGGGATTGAGAGTTCGGTGGCAATGATTGAAACATATGCGCATAATATCTTATCATGTATATATACCCAAATTATATAAGCTTCAGTACCATTCATTAACAAGAGGCAGTTGTTGCTGTAGTAGCTGAATTGATTTGCAATCTAAACACTTGGCCATTTATGTCGCTCTTTCCAACGATTTTTAGTTTTGTATGCAACTGCTTCGTCTATGGCTTATGGGATTCATGTTTATGGATTTGGGAGCCCGTATGTGATTCATTTTGCTCTGATTTTTTCGATCGAAGTTGGGTTGGCGCTTGACCTTAAAATGAAAGTTCTTAATCAAAATCAGACCCATCTGCTGCTGCTATACATGTGATGTGTGGTTCCATAGCTTTTGTGCACATGGTGTTGCTAAAGCTTGGGGTTTCATGTTGACTTTTCTCAATCAAAAATGTTTTTCGGTTGCAAGCTGTCATCTCATTGCATACTACGCTTCTCTCTTTTACTTCAAAACTTGACATGGAAAAGAGAAATCTTTATTTTGGAGGAAATTTTTTACTTCAAAAGAGAAGAAAGGTCTTAAACTATTCATGCAGTTAAAAGCCTATTAGCTCAAATTGGTAGAGCATTGTGCTCCAACACATAGATGCAGGTTCAAATTCCACATAGGCTATTTTTTAATCCTTCACCTATTTCCGCGATGAAATCTATGTCTTTTTCGATGAAAATTTAGTGGCCAATAAAATAGGAACAATTCATTGTCATCATTAACTCTCGAACTTTTGATTTTAAGAGATCGTATTGCCTTATTTGACGACACTATTTTGATTGCACATTTCATATTTCAATGTTATCAATTTTATAAAAATATCATCACAAATAATTGAGATCAATTAATTGTACTTACAAATGTGTCATCAATGAATAAATTCATCAATAAAAAGATGTCACCAATGAAGTGTAATTACGTATTAAGTTCATATGTCATCAATTATATGAAAATATCATTAACAAATAATGCCATCACAAATGATTGAGATCAATGAAATGTAATCACAATATCAATGTCATCACAAATGATTGAGATCAATGAAGTTTAATCACAAATATTTCATCACTCATCGATGAATAAAAGTAGAATCAATGAAAATATATCGATACATAATTTACTGAATTACAAAAGTGGCATCAAACGATTTTATTAAAAAAGTGGCATCAAATAATTACATTAGAAAAATAGCATCAAAGCACTACTTTAAAAAAGTGGTATCACATTAAAGAAAAAAATATCATTAAAAAATGGCATCAAAATACTACTTTGAAAAAATGGCACAATGGTGAAAAAAAAGTGGCATCAATGGTCAACAATGAAAAAATGACATCACAAAAAAGTCGAATCAATGGTCAATGTCGGAGGAAGGAAGTGAAGAAAGCGGAGAACTAGGTGGGAGGAAGGAAGGGAATGAGAAGGGGTAAGAAAGGGAAGGAATGGAGGGAGGGGTACACCACACCTAATTTATTTTATTTAAGGTCTAATTACCTAATTAGATTTTCATAAAAGACTAGTTACCTAGAGTAATGAGGACCACGATAGTAATTTACAAAGTAAAAAACGTGCTAGATTCACTTGCTAAGCATAAGTATCTAACCATTTTTCCTAGTGGTTGAATGTAAATACGACCTTCCCAGAACCTACAGAAAAGGGTTAACAAATCAGTGAAAAGAAAGCTTTTAAAGTTGTATGATCAGTGAAAAGAATTGAAGGCCAATATGCAAAATTGCATCCAATGATGAAGTATAAGCAACTCTAGTACGAACATGAATATCAACATGAAGGTCCATGATAATCTATACCACCAGAGAGGAAAGCACTACGCGATAAGCTGAAGTCATGATTAGATCCAGGAACCATGCATAACTAATAACTTTGAAAACCTACATGGTACCAATGATTACAAACACAAGTAGAAGACACAAAAAAAAGCACTCAAGAAGATACCGACACTCAAGAAAATATCAATCCATACTCCATGGTTGAAATGAAGTGATCTCAACATGTACATTAATGTAGCTATTTCCAATTCCCAAAATTCCAGAGAAGATGATGCATATATATTCCCTAAAGTGAAGTAGTGTATAATCATTAATAACAATACGATTAGCAAAAAAAACGGTAGAAATTGGGTAACATATTACTCCGTCATATATATGAATTTACTTGCCAAATGATGGCATGGCTAATAATGGAGGGAGGCAGAGGTGTTTTAATTACATATTCCTCGTTGGCATTTATATTACAGACTTGTTAAAATAACAAAGTTCACTTCAAGCGGCACCTGAAAGGGAACATGCAGTAGGCAAATACATCAGAACTTGGCCATAAAGTAGATACTAGGTTCACCGATTCAACATGAAACAGTTGTTCAGAATTAAGATTGAGAAGTCATAAACTACATAAAGCATATGAAACTAAAATTACAAAAGAAGCTGAGGAACCATTATAAAATACACTAATTCACAAACACAGACTAAGCGGCACATGAAAGGGAATCTGTAGTAGACAAATACATCATAGCTTGGGCATAATGTACATACTAGGTTCATCGATTCAACATGACACAATTGTTCAGAATTAAGATGGAGAAGTCACAAACTACATAAAGCATATGAAACCGAAATTACAAAAGAAGCTGAGGAACCAGTATAAAATACACTAATTCCCAAACACAAAGTAAGCCGAACAAGTTTTCATATTAGTAGGTATATATTGCGATAAATATTAGCAGCAAAGCCAATCATTTTTTGAACTTGAGCATAAATCACTAAGCTAGTGAGAAAGAATCCCATGACAAATATAAGTATATAACATATGTAAAGTAATCCAACTGAATAGACAACATTGCATTCCCAAAATAACCTGAAATTTCAAAATTCTACCAAATCGTATTGTTCAATAGACTGGGTGTTTGCAAATTTTGTATCACTAGCTGCTATCCCAATTGAAGCCTTGTATCATAATTGTTAAAAAAAAAACAGAAAATCGGCATGAATATCTTGAGCATGAGCAACTAAGCAAGTACCTTGAAGAAGTTCTATTTTAATTCTTCTTCCATAAGTAGGGTAATGTAAAAAAGTGATATTTATCAACAGAAGATAAGCATTAATATATTCTTAATAGATCATGAACTCACCACACCACCAGCAAATTTGGTTTGGGGGGTTCCTTTGGGAGTAAACTTGAGGATTTGGGGCAATTTAATAAATAAATTAATTGTGGCATGTATGTTGCCATTAAATATATTACAACCTAAAGTGCGACAAATGATTGAAATCTTAATCAAATACTCAAAGGAAACCCTAAACCAACCTTAGCACAAAATCTTCAGCACCAGAGCTATTAATTGTGTGTTCAAGAATTACCTACTGAGGGCAACTATCTAAAAACAAGTCCATAATTGAATTTAAAAACACAAAAAGCTCTCTATAACCGAGATATCACTTTGAGCTAAGCAATCCAAGATCACAACAAAGTAATTCCTCTATTCACTGTTTAACTCCGAGAAACGAACCAACGCAATATGAAATTTTTAGCTTACCCATAGATTTGTGCAAATCCCTAAAATAGTCGAGAGAAATACCTCGACATCGGAGTGGAGCATACGGCGAACGTCAAAGCGGACAATATCCCTAACGAGCTGAAATTGAAGGATTCGATCTCCACAAGAATCGTTTGCTCCATAGGAAACCCCAAGTAAACACAAATCAGATGAAATCTCCCAAATCAGAATGCACAGTCGAAAATTAGAATAGAATACCCTAACTGTAGATTGTAGGGAGGTGATATACCTAATTCAAGCGCCTTTTTGCGTAGCAACGTCAAAAATCATGCTTTCTCCTAGCAAAAGGAAGAATCGATTGAAACAGAGAGCATGTGGTGGAAATAGTCGTGACGGGAAGAGAAATTAATAGAGAAGAAAAAGATCCATGGCTGAGTATGAGAGAGGAAGAGATAAAATTCACAAATTATAGAGATTGAAGAGTTTGATTTTCGCCAAAGTTCATCGACAATAGATAGATCGAGCGAGACAGTTTAGGTTGAATTGATTGAGGGTTAGTGTTTTATCCTTTTTACTGATGTTTTTCGGGTGTTTGTCAAAAAAAAAACAACTCCTGAGCGAAGACAACGGTTCTCAAGAGTTTTATTAAATACTCCCGATAAATTATTTCCTCTTATATAAAAATAAAAGTAAAAATATTTAACGGGAGTTTATTTTAAAAACTCTCGACCGAGTATCTTTTTACAGGAGTTTTTAAAAACTGCCGAGAATTTTGTGCCGTAAGATTTCCCTTTTGTACTTGTGAAAAGATCTTTAACTTAGCCCTTAAGCAACTCTTCTCGAATAAGGATTCGTTAGGCACGTCAGAACCTTCTGCAGCTTCACTCGATATCGAGTGTATGGACTTGATATCGAGTGTAAGGACTTGATATCGACTCCTCTCATCTATCTCGAGTGTACTATACTCGATGTCGAGTCTTCATGTTGGTTTCGAGTGGTGCTCCACTCGATATCGAATGTTCGAGTGGATATCGAGTGGTCTTCATCCGATTTCTGGCTCAAGTGTTCTTCTGTGGACTCGACACCGAGTCAACTTCAGTACACTTGCTTTGGTCCAACACATAGCCAAATTCTAGCTTCACTTCAGTAGATATCGAGTGGATCAGTAGAGATCGAGTAAAAGTCCAGCTTTATTTCTTCTTCTCCGAATTGCTCGAAAGACGCTTCCGATTTCTGCAAAATAAAACAGAAACTTGTGTAGACCTCTATATATTGCAAATAAACATAAACTACACGAATCTTATACTTTTCTAACCTAGAAATATAAAATATGTTGACGGAAGGGAAACATCGTTAGATTTAACCTCGCCAAAGAAATAACCCAAACTAACAAACTAACTAGCAACCTAGTATCGCAGATAAGTAATAGGTCCAACCCACAGAGAAACAAGTACTTCAATGCACCGTGTATTTATCAACTATGACACTAAAGATAGAATAGGAATATGAATGAAGATAAATATTGCAACTAAACTAAGATAAATATATGGATGGGAACAAAGAGACGATAAAAGATAAGAGTGTGGTTTGCCTACAATTCGCAACATTGATTGATTTACTTGATCCATGAGTTGATATCAATATTATTCCTAAGCCTATGTCGACTTGACTAAAGTTGAAGGATCCGCACAAATACAATCACCTTATTCAATATCACTAAAGAATAGCATTAAGAACTCAAGTGCTTAGACCAATTGACATATCAATTCAATGCAATTAAGACACAATTGGAACAACCCTAATCGGCATAATCAACATCTAACGATATAAATCAATTGTTATCATCCACTACAAAGGCATAGAAATATCACTAAATCCATGACTTCGTTTGCTATCACGAACACAACAAAGGATTCTGATATGTTTGGGATACTCGATCCTTTGCTTGTGGGTGCAGGATCAAGAACCATGCCGTATATTTGCCTGATCTTGTAATGCTCTTTCGATATCTCATGATTAACAAATTAATTAACTAATTAATAAGCTAATTAATGCGACGGAAAACACTTAAACAGTAATCCAACAAATAACCATAGCGACGGAAGAGAGAGGAGAGAGTGAGGGTGTTTACACGCGCGAGGAGTCGGGATGACGCAAAGCAAGGGATGCGCACGGGAGTCCAGAAGCGCTCGCTGGGAGCGAGAACTAGACGCGGGAGCGATCTCGGACACGAAGGAGCAACGCTCCTCAGGACGTGCGAGACCCGGGTGTGCGCAAGCGAAGCCGCGAGCGCGAACGCTGGGTGCCGAGCACCTACGCACGAAGGCGCGGCCGATATCAAGACCTTCCTCTTCGGTGTCTCTTCCTTCTTGCGATGAATTTGGACTAGGGTTGTGTTTATATTTGGATTCGGTGATGATGAATGAAAGTGACGGTGGTGATGTTTGTGGTGCCGAAGGAAACCAAGAACATCAAGAACACTTGAAGCTTTTGGGATTGAAATCGAAGAACCCTTTTAATCCATAAAAGGGGTTCCTCAATTCTATTCAATCTGATTAATTCAATGGAAACTTCATTGTTTAAATAGAAAAACTATGAAAGCCTTAACCAATTCTTCCTTGCAAAGGAAAGAGTTTTAGAAAGGTTAAGATATCTAAAGATAAGAAAAAACCTTATAAGATAGAAGTTCAATAACTTAGTGGACAAGAATCTATCTAAAGGAGATATAATTCTTTCACCTTATTAAATCTAAATACATGAAATAATAGACTTAATTAATTAAATGGATAATTAGACAACTCGACCCAACACAAGAGAGGTACTCGGCCATGGACCCTAGACCCACTTGGCATGTATGTTGCTCCACTCGACATGTGCTTGTACCAAGTGTGTACCGAGCCAAGGAAGGCTTGTAATGGCGGTTGTTGACGAGTTTTCATGAGCTCTGTCTGTGGACGGAAGCTCATCTCCCGTTCTGGTGGTGTAGTCTTGAGCAAAGTGATCCAAGGTGGCCTGAACCCTTGCTTTATTGTTCCTTGGTAACGGACAAGAAGGGCTTTAGTTGCATCTTGAATTCTCTTTGCCCTTGCACGAGTGATCGGACCATCGAATGGAACTTTCATGTTGTCCTCAATGTCACCAAGAGCCATCGACATTTGCACTGCATCATTCTCCTCCACTTGATTTCGATTTGTCCTCAAATCATAGTCAGAGTCATCGTCAGGCACGAACAAAGATAGATTAGCGACGTTGAAGGTAGAATGAACACTGTACTTGTCGGCCGGGAGATCCAGCTTGTAACTTTGTAAGCATTAGGACCCATCTTCTTGAACCACTCAAAAGGGTCCATCTCCCTTGGGGTCTAGCTTAGATTTGTATTGTTGTAGAAACCTTTCCTTCCTGAGATCCAGCCACACAAGATCACCAACGTTGAACTGCATGCACATCCTTTCGATGCTTGTCCTTTCCTGCCTTGTATTGCACAGTTTTCCTTTCTAGTTGCACCTTGGTTCGCTCATGCAAGATCTTGATGAAGTCCACTTGCTCAGCTACATCCATGCTCTCTTTCTCCTTGAGGGGTCGTGGCATCTTATCCACAGGTGTAAGAGGATTTCAGCCATAGACCACCTCAAAGGGAGTCTGTTTGGTTGCTGAGTGCCTAGACCTGTTTTAAGCAAACTCAGCAAATGGTAGGCATTCTTCCAACCTCCGGAGGTTAGTTCGCAGCATGACTCGTAGGTAAGCCCCACGAGTTCTATTTGTAACCTCAGTTTGGCCATCAGTTTGAGGGTGACAAGAAGTAGAAAATAAAAGTTTTGTACCCAACTTAGACAATAATGTTTTCCAAAAACAGCTTAAGAATTTAGAATCACAATCAAACACAATAGACAATGGCAATCCATGTAAGCGAACAACATCTTTAATGAATAAATGAGCAACATGAATAGTATCATCAGTTTTGTGACATGGTATAAAATGAGCCATTTTGGAAAATCTGTCTACCACCACAAAAATAAAATCATGACCCTTAGAAGTTCTAGGCAAGCCAACAATGAAATCCATAGACACATCTTTCCAGGGTGCATTCGAAATAGGTAAAGGTTGGTAGAGTCCATTCGAATTAGCCTTTGATTTTGCCTTAGCACACGTGACACAACCTTTGACAAATCTAAGCACATAATTAGATATTTTAGGCCAAAAGTAATGTTCTTTTAATCTAGCTAAGGTTTTTTCGAAACCACCATGTCCCCTAGATTCGTGTATTTCCTGAGTTAACAGTCATCTAATAGAAGAAGATGGGGCACAAAGCTTGCCCATCTTAAACAAGTAACCATTATCAAGAAAATAGGAATCAACCTCACCTTTGGACACACATTGAGCATAAATAGTTTTAAAGAAACCATCAAAAGCATACAGTTCCTTAATCAAAGCAAAACCCAAAACATGTGCATCCATATGGTTTAGGAGGACATACCTGCGTGATAGCGCGTCAGCTACCACATTATCCTTTCCCTTTTGTGGTGAACCACATAGGAAAAGGTCTCCAAGAACTCCACCCATCGAGCAAGTCGCCTGCTGAGCACTGACTGACCTTTGAGGTACTTTAGAGCTTCATTATCCGAATGAATCACAAACTCCTTAGGCTAAATGTAGTGCTGCCATGTCTGTAAGTAACGAACCAGCGCGAACAGTCCCTTATCGTAGGTAGATTAATTGAGCTCAGCGGGGCCCAACTTCTCGCTAAAATAGGCAATAGGACGCCTATTCTGCAGCAGAACCCCACCAATGCCAGTGCCAGAAGCATCACACTCGAGCTCGAACGGTTGTGCGAAGTCAGATAATTGAAACACTAGGGCATGGGTGAGTCGATCTTTGAGAGCATCGAATGCCCTCTGATGTGCGTCTGTCCAGCGAAACGTCATATCCTTCTTGGTCAGGTCATGTAGGGGGCGGCAATAGTACTGAATTCTTTGACGAAGCGTCGATAGAAGCCAGCAAGGCCCAAGAATGAGCGGACATGAGTGGGGGTATGCGGTTGAGCCCACTCTTGTATAGCACAAACCTTCTCCTTATCTACTTTTAAACCAGAAGCAGAAACAACAAAGCCCATAAAAATAGTAGATTCGGAAGCAAAAGAACACTTTTTCAAATTGGCATACAATTTTTCTTTTCTAAGACAATCAAATACCAATTTTAAGTGACTAAGATGATTATGCATGTTCTTGCTATAAATTAAGATATCGTCAAAATAAACAACGACAAATTTTCCTAAGTAACGTCTAAGCACATGGTTCATAAGCCTCATAAAAGTAGAAGGAGCATTTGGTAAACCAAAAGGCGTTACTAACCATTCGTATAAGCCATACTTAGTCTTAAAAGCCATTTTCCATTCATCTCCTTGTTTCATCCTAATTTGATGATAGCCACTTCTAAGATCAATTTTAGAGAAAATGCATGCACCATACAATTCATCAAGCATATCATCTAAACGAGGAATATGGTGACGATACTTAAGTGTTATTTGGTGGATTGCCCGGCAATCAACACATGTGTTCCAAGAGCCATCCTTCTTTGGAACCAAGATGACAGGCACGGCACAAGGGCTCAGGCTTTCTCGAACAAAGTCCTTGTCCATCAGGTCCGTTGCTTGGCATTGCAGCTCCTTTGTTTCCTCAGGGCTAGCTCTATAGGCGGCGCGATTAGGCAAGTCTGCACTAGAGACAAAGTCAATCTGATGCTCAATCCCTTGAATAGGCGGCAATCCTTGTAGGAGATCAGCTAGAAGGACATCTAAATAATCCTGCAAAAGAGAAGCAATAGATGCAGGAATATGACTCAAATCCACAACATTAAGTAATACCTCTTTCATGATCAAAAGAATATGAGGTCGATGAGCATTTCATGTGATGGTCACTTTCTGAGGTTGATAGACCAAAGATTGTCGTTCAACAAAGCCCTTAAGCGAAGTAGACGAAGGCTGTGTCGAAGCAGTAGGAGGAGGGGTCGGAGTGGGCACGACCACGGGTGCGGGCTAAGGAGCCGCAGGCGCGGGTGCCCTGGCCGCGGGGGCGGTGTGGCTAGCCGATGCCTCACGTGTCTTCTCCCTTCTTTGGGCATCTTTTTGAGCATCTTGCTATTGTTTCTTGCATACATGTTCCTTCAAAATAGCTTGAGGTGAAAGGGGTAGGAGAGTAACTATCCTCCCATCAAAAGTGAAGGAATATGTATTGGCACGACCATCATGTATAACAGAACGATCATATAACCAAGGACGACAAAGCAAAATATGACTACAATCCCTTCTAGCAACATCACATAAAACCTTATCATGATATGATCCAATAGAAAATGAAACTAAGTGTTGTTTAGTGACCATAATATCAGATCCATCATCATTAATACCATTTAATCCATAGTGAGTAGCTCAAGGAGTAGTAGTCAAATGTAAGAAATCCACTACCTTTTCATTGATAAGGTTGCAGTAACTCCCACCATCGATGATGACGCTCAAGTTAGCCTCAGGAACCACACACTTGGTGTGGAAGATGTTCTCCCTTTGATTAGCCATGGGAGCTTGTTGAATGTGTAGGACCCGACGATTGACAAGACATAGTGTCGATCTCGTCTTTAGGCTCAATCGGCTGGTCCTCCTTCACTTCACTCGAAATTACATGGTCCTCAACAGTCTCCTCCTCATAGTAATGGTCTCCCAAATCATTGAGAATGACCTTCCTTTTCTGAGGGCATTCGCGAGAGACATGTCCAGAACCACCACAAGTGAAGCAGCGGATGTCTTTAGTGCGTTTCTTAGATGGTGCAGCAACTCTCATAGTTTCAACCTGATAACCCTGTTTAGGTGAGTTGGGAACTCCCTTTTGCTGCATAGAAGGGTTAGTAGTAGATCTAGATTGACCAGAAGAATTAAAGGGAACAAACCTGTGACCTTGGGAAGACTGGTCTATTCTGATCCTCTGCTGTTGTTGCTGATCATATAGTAGCTGCGCTTTATGAGTCAAGGTGTTAATATCTCTAATTGAATGAATAGCTAAAGGATTTTTAATAGAAATATTAAGACCAACAAGAAATTGAGTGCATAAAACATGTTTAGTAAGGTAAATATTAGCCATATGAGCGAGGCGTTCGATCTCATCTATGTACTCCATAGGGGAACGAGATTTCTGTCTGCATGAAGCCAAACGCATCCTCATAGTCTCTTGAAGTGGTTAATCTATAGATTGGGTGTAAGTAATTACAAAAGAGGCAAGTCATATGGGACTTACCAAATAAGCGACACAAGGTCACTATACACTCCTAGTCTAACCGGTGTGTATACCAAAGCCGAGGGAGAATAACTCTCTCGTTCTATACCAAAAAGATGCTCTAATCCTCTAACCACCCAGTGAAGTTCCCTCCATCTACTCCTCTCTACCTACTCTCTTCATTGTGATTTAGTAATCTATTGATCCATCGTCTCTCCCTCGGGGACTTGCCTTTGCACCGTAAGGAGATCCTACTTTTACAAGACTCGATTACACGACTGGCCCAAACCTTGGGCTCGCATCTCTCTCCCTTAAAAACTACAGCGTTACGCCCTAACCATGTGAAATAGATGAACCCGACGAACACCATCAGCTTGGCCTTGAACAACGGTGATTTGCGCCCAGCTGTACTCTCTTCCGCGAACCAGTGGAGCCATTCTGCAACCCCACCTCCTCGGCTAGGCAATTGAATCCAGCCCCAGACGATGTCTCGAGCCTCGCACACCTTCACACACTCAAACCATAAGTGTGTTTCAGATTCCTCTTCTAGCTTACAGAGCGGGCAAATCGCTGCATCCATCCCCTTCCAATGTTACACAACTCGTCCAGTCTTCAGACGGTTCCTCAAAGCAACCCAAGTAACAAAGGACCACTTCTTAGATTGAGGGCCCTTCCACAGCAATTCACCCTAATCAACAAGTGGACTTCTCAAATGGAGTGCATCGTAAATCTTTCTCGCTGCTAAGGAGCCTTTATGATTCAGATTTGGTCTCAGATCCACCCCCTCATCGAGAATTGCTTCTTGCTAGAGCTCAGACCTGACATCCAACACTCCCTTCCATAGCCAAGAGTCGTAAGCTCACTTATGTACTGCCCAACGCGTCTCTTCTTTATAAGATAGCATAGTTGAGGCCAAGTTTCAACAGATTGCTTACCTTGACGACGTCGGATTTCACGAGTCTGAAACCACCAAGAACGAGCCATACCTGTGAAATGCAATGTAACAACCTCCAACCTATCTGCTTCATCATATCTAAGATGGTCAAGCACATAATTAGTATAATCCTCCCACATAATATAAGCATTAGGATCATTAGCATCATCAAAAGTTTCTAGTTTGATCTTGACATCACACCTTTGGATAGCCTGTACTTTATCGAATCTAGGACGACCAAAATAAGGGTTAGGAATATCATCAAGATTAGGGTCTACCTCTTGGTAAGTGTCCTCAAAATGTGGCATTTCATTCAGATCAGCGTTGTCACAACTATCATCCCAATTACCTTTGGGAAAGTGGGGGTTCCCAAAGTTATGGTGTTGTTGCCGATTCTACTGCTGCTTTTGGTGATGATTGTCGTTGAAGGATGATAGTTTATCATCTTTGTCATTCTCACCATGAAAAGGATTAGGAGTAGCAGATCTAATTTTAAAATGCAATTGACCAGAAGGAGGGGGGTTACCTGAAGGGGATGTATTACCTGAGGGAGGTGTATTACCCGTGGGGGGTGTGTTACCTGACAGAGGCAGCTTACCACATGGCGGTGTAGATCCAGAAGCCTCATTCTGTTTCACCTCCTCGAATCTTCGATCAATCGCTTGGTTGATCTGGGCCGTGAAAAGAGCACGGTCTTGAGCCTTTTCAATGGCCAAGCGATTGGTCAACTATGACATTGCAGCCTTAACGATGGACTACACATCGGCCGCAGTAAGTGGGGTCAGAGGGGTAGAGGAAGAGTTGGGGTCATGTTCGTTAGTCATGTTCCTACAATATCAGAAGAGCAACAAAATGGAGGAGTTGAAATGGGTGGTTAGAGAGAGTAACTCTCAAAGAAGGATAACCTTTCTTGCCTTCCTCCTTGCCTTGGCAAGCTCTATCCTGGCGGCAAGGCTTCTCGGTGACGATACTTAGCCCCAGTGAGCAAATTGGTTTCAACCCGGCTTGAGTAGGGGCCTCTACTTGGCTTGGTCAAAGCTGAATTCCAAATGTTTGGGTCTCTGCCCACCATGTTCGATGAGTTAATGCACCCACCTACCCCCTAGCTTTCATCGTCCATCTCCTCACTGCATTAACTCATCCAATCACCCCTCTTTTTTCTATAGATTTTGCTCCAAAAAGACTGATTAAACCTAAGCTAGCTAGTGCTCCACCCTTCTGGGTGCTTTCCCGCTGGTGAAGGCGCTCCACGTCGGAACCGGAACCCTAACAAGTAGGAGCTGGTGAAGACGAAAGGTGCCTTGGTCCGTACAAAATATAACCGTTAGTTTACCCAACGGTCATATTCTTCAAAAATTTCAAACCCTTTCTGACCATTACAAAGTTTGACCAAAGTTTGACCCTGACCCAGAAGCCGGTTTGAGCCCCGACGACCACCTCCCGGTGTTCGGAAAATCCCTCCCCTATCGGTTCCTACCTTACGTTCACCTGACGGAGAGGATGAAAAGCCTTACAACCATCCCACTTTAGAAATGAACCTTTTGAAGGCGATCCATGACCCAAATCCTTCTGTTCACCTGATGGAGAGGATGAAAAGCGACATGTATTCTTTGAAAGGCAAAAGGGGTGTTCTCTGACCTTCCCTTCCTCAATCCCTACTCTTTCCTCCTTCCTCCTCTCTTTCTAAACTCACCACCCTAGGAATTTGGCCCCTTTTGCAGTATAAAGGAAACAACCTTTTCCTAGGGTTACTGGATTACATAACGGCTTCGAAGGCTAACCTCCCCTGGCTCAACCCCCAAATTGGCATCGATTATCTTCTTCACAGAGGCCCCTGAAGACACAACCTTACGAATTGAGTGAGATCTGGAGTGCTGAAAGAAACCCCATTTCCTAGGGTTCATATGATGGCTGGGAAGAACACTATCATGGATGGAGCAAGTTTCTCGTCTAATCAAGCACGAGGAGCAACGAATCTCACACCAAGTCCCTTAAATTGAGCGGGAAAGGATGCTTCCAAGCCTAGAATGATAGTGATGGGGATGATACCCCGTCCTACACTCCTCACGCAGTTGCAGAACCAACCAAAAGTTGAGATTACCCCTCAACCACAAGAACAACAAAGCTTGGAAGAAACCCAAGTAAACAATGGAGGCAAGACGTCCCCGAACGCTCAGGTATGTTCCTCGTCCACCCTTCCCCCGGGGCTAGCCGAGTCCAATAGGATAAATGATGAGATGCAGAAGATCCCAAGGGAGAGACACCTTCATGCAATTTCTTTCAATGTTTTACTAATTGAGCATACTCAGAAGATCCCAATGGAGGGACAAACTACTTTGATTAATGCACCTCTGTATGCTAGTGTATTGCAATCTAGCTTTGACAAGATCCCAAGGGAGGGACAACATAATCTACATCCTAATGATGCTATAGAAATTGGTCAAACACCCACTAACTATGGCCCAAGGGAAAACTCTAACAAATCTGCTGAAAGGAGTGACCCTGAGCCTATAATGGAGGTTTTGATGCAAGAGAATTTGAAGATGGATTACAGGTAAGATGGGGCTAATCAGTCAAGCTTGGAGGAGATTGTTGATGGTAATAATCAGGGAGCAGGTGTTGCTCAAACAGACAGAAGTGAAGGGCCTTGTGAACCTAACCCATCTCAACCCTCACACCTACACATAGCTTCCACTAAACCTACTCCTCCACAAACTGACCAAGCCAAACCTGATCCTAGCCACCCCCCACCACCCATGCAGACAGACCCCAAACACCCACACCACCCCCTCCCCCCTCAAAAGACTTAAACAATGACCCTACCCCTGATGAAGCTTACAAGATCAGCCACTTTGCCCCTCCTCCCATTCACCAGCTGAACCTAAATCCATCAACCCTTCAAGGAGCCTAGGCATGTAGAGCATCCACTGTAGGAAAACCTTTGAGATCTAAAGGATTCAAGCTTGAGTATGAAAAGTCTGGTGAGGGTGATACAGTCAAAGCAAAGAAGAAAGACTGTCTGAGTCTAGAGGGAGCATGGGGTTTCTCTCTAGTTGGATATGTGGTAGGCAGATTCCCGGGGTTCCAAACAATAGGCAAAATCAAGGAGGGATGGCCTAAACATCAATTTAATGCACAAGGAGGTTGGCTTATGTTCAAATTTTATTCAAAAGAAGATAGAGACTAGGTGTTAATGAAACATTATTCAGGCCCACGCTACACCTTGCTGCTCAAGAGAGTCCCTGAGAGGTTTATCTTCGATAAGGCTTTATTCTTCACCCTCTCAATATGGGTCAAGATACGTTAAGAGGAAAATCAAGTATGAAATATAAATCTCAAATTCGACTCCCTAATCTCTGCAAATTAATTACAAGACTTCCTCCCGCTGTAGTAGAAGGCAGTTAGGATCGATCCACGAGGAAGCGTGTCAGCGCCCGCCTTTTCAGTTCCAGATCTCAGCAGATTTCGACCAGAAGAGCACTCAATATCGACCTTACCAGTCGATATCGACTACTACGTCGACAGAAAACCAGAAAAAAAACACAGAAACAAAAACTTAATATCGACCTGGAATATCGACCTCAGTAACTCAATATCGACTAGAACAAAAACTTAAAATCTGAAATTTATGAAATTTAACAATAAACTAAAATACTTCCAAGATCAGGGTTTCAACACCACAATGATAACCATGTAAAATAACACATAAAGGCATAAAAGATCATGCTTTTCATCAAATAACTTTCATTATTAACAAATTGGAAGATAGAGGCTTTCGCATAAACCCTAATTGTTACTAACTCTTTTTTACATAATTAATCCAAGTTGCATTAAGATTACTTTTGCTTCAATAACACGAACAAGGATCAACTTCAACTTTCGCAAAAGAATCATGCTCATAGGGATAAAAGACGAATTCACATCAAAAGATTGTACCTTTACCGCATTATCTCACATGGCTACCATCGGGCTCACCCCGACCCTATAAGTGGGGTGACTACTTGCTCTACATCATCAAGAAAGACATCAATAATAAAAGGGAACTAAATTGCATTAAATAAACTCAAACAAGACTTACAACCGAATAAAGCCAACTCCGCTATCGCTTCACAAACTCCACTCGACTCCAAGACTCTCTCTCTACTTCTAATCGACTTTCTCTCTCTATGTGGCTTTGCTTGGATTGATTGAATGAATAAAATCCAGCCCCTAATGCCTTATTTATAGTGTTCCTTCCCTAGATAATTAGGAAAGAACAACCATATCTATATCTAAATCTATCTATCTATATCTAAAGATTAAATTATGGAAATAAAGGAAATAAATTAACAAGGAAACTTTATCTAAAGTAGATAAATCCCTTCCATCTTGATAGAACTTGATAAATCTTCATGCGGATGGATAAAATTCCACAAATCTTCTCTTGCAAGCACTCTATCTTCTCAGCAACACTCGGATTCACTCGATTTCGGCTACTGGGCACCAGTCGATATCGACCAAGATAGGTCGATATTGACCTCGTCTCCTCAGATCTGCTTCAGACACTCGATCTCGACTCCAGGGGGAAAATCGACCAGATTTGACTCGATATCGACTAGTCTAGGTCGATATCCACTTGCGTTTTTCCTTGCTCTAGCGTCTAGCCGATTTCTGCATCTCGGCTCGGTTTTGGTCACTCGATATCGACCAAGTGTGGTCGATATCAACCACTTCTTTTCTTCTTCACTCGATTCTGGCTCTTCAGGTGGAAATTGACTTGCTTCCTCGACATCGACCAAGTGTGGTCGATATAGACCAGATGGTGTCGAGTCGATTTTCTCATTTCCAGCTCGATTTGTCCTGGTTCCGCTACTCCTTGAACTCGGACTTTCTGTAGTTTACTTCTAGCTTTTCCTCCTTCTTCTGAATTTATGTAAAATGCCTCGATTTAGCGAAATTAAACAGAAACTAGTGTAGACTCCATAATTTGGTAAATAAGTGTAAACTACATAGATTATGTATTATTCTAGCCCGAATGTATGAAATTCATGCAGAAATTGATAAAAAAAAAAGTAAGTATAAAAGAGAATTCAAACTCTCAACATCTTAGATTTAGGGGAAGAATTCAAACTCTCAAGCAATACTTTTAATTTGTCATTCAGGGGAAGAATTCAAACTCTCAACATCTTAGATTCATTGTAATATGTCCCTGCAATCAATTACCATCCTTGACAAGATACTTCTGTCACAAATCCATGCATGTGCAAATAAAATCAACATCTACTCACAAAAGGAGGGTTATGCAAAACAATTCTTACGTGACAAAGCATTAATAATCAAGAGGACTTTAATTTAAGCTCATGGTGAAGAAAAGGTAAAATGTAAAGTGGTGGGCTATATTTGGGCAATGTGGTGCTAAATCCGGGGAGAATTTCTTTAAACTAGCTTTCTTGCTTTGATGCACTTTCTACTTCATAATTTCCACATCACTCATCCTCTCATAGATCACTCTTCGCTTTTTTTTTCACTTATATGCTTTTACCTCTCTAACCTCAGCACTGCCTTCTCGCGAGTCGCAAACATGGGTGTCATGAATGGCCCTGGATACTTAGTGCTTTGGACTCCTCACCTGTGTGTCCCATCTCGCCGAACTATTATCTCAGCGAGCAGGGTCGATCTACCTTTATCTCTTGAGGTGACCGGATTTTCTTTCACTCATTAAATTTTCCATATCTTTTAAACATTCCTACCAAACTCCATATATGATATATATCAACAACACAATAACCATATAATAATCTCCATAATGTAGCTTTCATTCTTAATATAATCCTCGGATAGGAAATAAGGTAAAGAATGGGCAATATTTAGATCATGTGGAGCATATATGAAATAAGGCTTAATATGGCTTTTGTGACGCATAAGCATAGGTAGAGCTAGGATATAACAATATGAGCATTATATGGAATATAAACTCCTCCATCATTTTATCATGCAACATGTCAAAAGCAATATCAAATTTTACCTACTTTTATGATTTTCAATAAAAATATATACTTCATTGTGACTTCCCTTTACTAGGCAATTTCATGCTATATCTCTAATGAATCCAATTTTGGATCGTCGAGTTCAATTTAAGCTTCCATGACACTAATCAAAATTTTTCAATGGGGGTCATTTTTAATAAACTTTGGAAAACAAACATGTAGGCACATAAATCAAATATAAAATCCAAAGTAGTCATGTCTAAGTAATTCAAGAGATAAACTTTAAATATGCACACAAAATGTAAAATATAGATCAAATATGCACAAAGTAAGCCCTTCCATCACCTCATACTTAAACATTACAATGCCGTCAATGTATAAAAATTAAGGGTAGAGAAACAGACTCACTAGACAGGTGTGCTAATCGTCAGAAATCGAGTGCAAGTGCTGCTGTAGGTCCTGGTCAATTTCGAGGCCCTTGGTCGATATCGACCTAGATGACTCAAATTTGACTGATGCTTTCTTCTTTATTCCTGCAAAAATTGTTAGAAGAGAAATACCCATAATAGAAAACCCCAAAAAAACAATGTCCAAAAATCCCAAAAAGTAATTGTCTATTTACAAGCTCTATACTTTATAGTCGCTAGGCCGACTTCTCCGTTAAGCTCAAGGTGGCATTTGCAGGGCCCATGTAGCTTGGGCTTCAAACAAGACTCCATTCTTGTCCATCAGTTGTAGTCCTCCGGAATGGATCTTGTTCACCATGAAGGGGCACATCTTCTTCTTTTTGAACTTGTTAGGGAACCAATGATCATTTGACTTGGAAACATTGACCTTGTCTCCGTCTTCGTATTCCTTGGGCTCATCATTGGAAACCCTACATAAGCGCACATACCAAGGCAAACCTCTCCCATGTACAGATAGATCTTTTATTGAAATAGGAGAAGAAAGATCCATACCTTGGCTTACCTTTGCAGATTCGAACTCAAGGGCCTTTTGAGGATCTGATCGATATCGAGTGGTAGTGGCCGATATCGAGCTCTATTGCTCTGGTGGATTTTCAGTCGATGCAGAAGAAGGCAAGTCGATTTGATCTGGTCGATATCGACCAGGAGTGGTCGATATCGAGCTGTCCTGCTCGAAATGGTTTGTTTTGGCTCGACAAGTGGACTCGACTCGATATGCTCAGGTCGATATCGACCAGGTGTGGTCGATATCTAGTTGTCTTTGTTGAGTTTCTCTGGCTCAACTTCTGGTGGGGTCGACTGGACATAACCTAGTCGATTTCGAGCTGGTGGGGTCGATATCAACCTGTTCTATGGGCTAGTCGAATTCGAGCTGGTGGGGTCGATATCGACCTGTTCTATGGGCTAGTCTATTTTTCCTGGTCGATTTTGACCCCATACTTAAGACCTGGCAAAGCATCCAAAAAATAGTTAGTCCATATCGACTTACCTTGGTCTATGCTGAGTGGATTCTCAACTTCTTCGTTCAGGATGGCCATGATTTCCTCCACCTGGGCTTCCATATCCCTCTTTTCTAGCTCTTTGGGGGTCATATTTCTTAACTTAGGCTCCCCGCAAGTAATGTACCCGGCTGATATGGACTTTACCTCTTCCATGGGACCTGTATGCCTTTCAGTTTTATTGAAGGAATACTCAATTACCTCATCGTTGATGTTGAAAGTGAGCACTCTCTTCCTTACGCTTATTTTGGCATCCACCGTCGCCAAAAAAAGGCCTTCCTAGAATGATTGGACAAGCAGGGTCCTCCGCCATATCAATAACTAAGAAATCAGCAGGGACGAAGAACTTACCTACTTGTACTGGCACATTGTCCACCATGCCTGTTGGGATGACCACCGTGTTGTTCGCCATGTATAGTTTTGCATCCACAGGCTCTAAGGCACCTATCTTAATCTTGGACCAGATTGATAAATGCATTATACTCACACTGGCTCCCAAGTCACATAAAGCATTAAATTTATATTGACCAAATCCAATGGTTATAGCAAACTTACCTAGATCTGGCTGTTTCTCAAGTACGTTCATCTGGCTGCACTCCTCTGCGATCTCAGCCATTAACCGCTTTTTGCTATGAATCTCCTTTAGGAACTTTACATAGGATGTCATCTCATTAAGAGCTTCTTTGAAGGGTATCGTGACAGTGAGCCTTTGAAGCATCTTGATGAAACGCTGGAACTTCTTCTCTGCCGGGTCCTTTGGAGATTTTATCGGGAAAGGAAGCTTTTTTTCGCCGGAGGTGCTGATGTCGAGTGGGGATGGTCGAAATCGACTGGCTCCTGGTCGATCTCGAGTAGATTGGCTGGCCTCGGGATCTGGGGAGGAATTCGGTCGATTTCGACCCTGGAGGGTCGATATCGACTGGGGACTGGTCGATATCGGTTGGTCTCGAGTGCCCTTTTCCTCCGCCGTTTGCTCGGGCGTTTGCATCTGTCGCCCACTCCTTAGGTTCATGGCAGCCACCTGTCGTGTAGATTTTCCCTTGGGGTTCGGTCAAGAGGTTCCAAGGAGTGTACCTAACTGTTTGGAGACGAATGTTGCCAGCTGGCCAATTAATGTGTCAATCGATTTCATCCAGATATCGATTTTCCCAAGCCTAGAGTTGACACCATGCATCTGAGTATAGATGGAATTGATAGATTGCTTGGTGTCTGAATGATTCCTCCGCATCTCCTCAAGAATGGTCTGCAGGTCATCTTTCTTTCCTTCTCTGCCAGGGTGACCAGGGGCTCTGTAGGGAGGTGGATTCTGATGCTGGGGCTGGCGATAATAGCTCCAGTTCTGGTTCTGATGTGGCCCTGAGTAGTGTCCCCCTGTGTACCTTACCTCTTCGTGGGTATCTCCTTGTTGTACTTGATCGACGTGTGGGCACGCAGTAGTGTTGTGGCTCACAGAACCACATTCCAAACAAGGTTTATCTTTAGACAGAAACTTAACCTGCTTGGTGAGACGGCGTACCTGATCGTTGTGGAACTGATCCTTGACATCTAGATTAAATTCCTTGGGTGGTACATACAATGGCATAGATGGGAAAGACCTTTCATACCTTTCGTCAGAAGCAGCCGCAGAAGTCCCATATGTGTTGTCGTAGTTGGCCATTGGCTCAAATACCTCCCATGCTCGGCGTGGAGTGTATCCAAGATACCCATAGGCGGTGTAGTTGTTGATCCGGTCCTTAGTAGGTGCATCCAGGCAGTTGAAGATGATCTCCTGGATGACGTAGGGTGGTTGTCCATGCATAGGACAGGATTTCAGCAGCCTCTTGTAGCGCTCCCAGACTTGTGCTAATGGTTCCCCTGGCTTCTATCTAAAATCCGTGATTTGTTGTCTGAGGGCAGCTGTCTTTGCAGGAGGAAAGAACTTGTTGAGGAACATGTCCTGCAGTTCGTTCCAAGTGCGAAATGACCATGCAGGCAATCCTTCCAGCCATTGTTGTGCTATTCCTGCAAGGGACCAACGAAAAGCCTTTAGTTTTAAATATTCAAGATTAGCACCATCAGCTATAGCTTCGCATAAGTCTATCAAAGTGGTGATATGTTCTAAAGGACATTCATTTATTCTTCCCTTAAATTGACTCCTTCTAATTTCAGTAATAAAAGAACGATGAATTTCAAAATTAATAGCAGGAAGAACGATCGGTGATTCTGGAACTTGTAGAGTAGGATGCTGTTGTGAGCCTAATTCGCCATGTTTTACACTTACTTTTATATCGATTTATGTATGCATTTCATACATTTGGGCTAGAATGGTACATAATTTGTGTAGTTTATGTTTATTTGTAATATATGGAGGTCTACACAAGTTTTTGTTATAATTCGCAGAAATCGAACACATTTTGGAGCTTAAAGGAAAGTCATGGAGAAGCTAAGAATGGTGCAGCTGGAGAAAAGGCCATTTTTCGCCATTCATCATTCTGAATCAAGCTTTGATGTCTTCATGAGAGTTGTAGCCCTCGAAAAGATCTTTCCAACATATGGTCATATGCGTCAATATGACAAACGAGGACTCGGGAAAGTGCGTTTTAAGAATGGAGAAGAATGCTGAAAGCAACAGAGTTACTCGAAATCGACCAAACTGGTCGAAATCGACCAAATTCTACTCGACTTTTGCTCCAGAGGACGAGATCGAGCAGGAGCCACTCAAGGAGCCACACTTAGTCCACGTCGACCAAATTTGGTCGATGTCGATAAAACTCGACGAGCCCAGACAATAGCCGAGATCGAGTACAGTCCGAGGAGTGAAGACCTTACTCGACGTCGAGGAAACTACTCGATGTCGAGGAAAATTCCAGAAAGTCCGAATCGAGGAATCCGGGTATTGTTAAGTTTCTATCCAAAGTCCAATGGAGATATTTTCGAGATCAAATTCCATCAAGATCTATCAACTCCATGGAGGATTTATCCACAAATTAGATATAGTCCTAGTTGATTTAATTATTTATTTCCATATTTTAATCTTTAGATAAAAGATAAATAGAATTAGATATAGATATATTATTCTTTCCTAGATTAGCTAGGGAATGAATACTATAAATAAGACATTAGGGGGTTGGATTTTATTCATTCAATCATCCAAGCTACAAGCCAATAGAGAGAGATAGCGAGTGATCTTAATACAACTTGGGTTAATTATGTGAAAAAGGGTTAGTAACAATTATGGTTTATGCGAAAGCCTCTGTATTCCTATTTGTTAATAACGAAGGTTATTTGATGAAAAGCATGATCTTTTATGCCTTTATGTGTTACTTTGTATGGTTATCGTTGTGGTTTTGAAACCCTGACCTTGGAAGTCTTTAGTTTATTGATTTATTTCGTCAAATTTCGTGTTCTGGCTTGCAAAAAGGTGAGATCTTTGTTACTGTTTTTAGTCGATTTCGAGCAGTTTAGTCGACATCGAGGACTTTTGTCGATGTCGAGGAAAGTTTGTCGAATTCGAGTTGTTTCTATTGGTTTTCGTTTTCTGTTTCGTTTTTGCTTTCTGTTTTACTCGATAGGTTAATCGATATCGAGGAAATCTGCTCGATATAGAGGAATCTTCTGGTCGATTTCGCTGAGATCTTTCCGCTACCTGAGATTCGCTGACACGCTTCCTCGTGGATCGATCCTAACAACCTTCTACTACCACGGGAGGAAGTCTTGTATTTATTTGTTAAGACAGGGAAGTCACTCTGATCTATATTTTATATTTATTTCATACTTGACCATCCTCCTGCAACAACAAATTGGCACCGTTGTCGGGGAAGTAATCATTCGCGCTTTAGGTAGTTAGATCTCACGTTTTCCTTGAGTTTTCTTCTACAAGTGGATGCAGGACACCTTCGAGTGCCTTGAAATATGGGCCGAAAGGGAAAGAGAGAGATGGTATGCAAAAGAATTGGAATATTTGAGATGGCTATACATCGTTGATGAGGAGGCATGGCTTGAGGGTGTACGCGCATTTAGGAAGCTACAAGATTTGTCAAAATCACCGCCAGAAGCCCCAATCCCGCTAGAAGGAGGATCTGAACCTGAGGTCGACCTCGACCAACACCTAGTCGATGTCGACCCATCTCCAGTCGATATCAACCTATCTACAGTCGATACCCAGGTATGTCCTTCCGCTATCTCAATTCCAACTTTGCTATCTGTCTTTGAAAAACCATTTGAAGAACCTCAAGAAGAAGAAGAGCCAGAAAAGAAGAAGTTGGACGTCGTTGCCCATTTTGTTTCAAAGTCACTTTTTCCTTATAAGGTGAAGGCTATCCCCGACGATTTTGAGCAACCGATGTTCATATTTAAGTATGGGGTCCTAGCAAAGTGGCATGAAGCTCCGCATGATGAGCTGGAAATATCTCTCCCCACTCCACCGTTTTGCTGTGGTGGAGACGCATAAACAAATCAACATATGAAGTGGAAGAGGTATGATGATGAGGTATGTATATTTTCTTTATATCTTCCTTTATGCATGCCAGCTGGAGCCCAGGAAGATGAATGGATGAAGCCATGGAGCGTTCACTCGGGGAAGTTTAAGCTTCTTCACATGATGCCCCCGGATGACATTCCACGCTTGCCATCACCGGAGGAACCACCAGATCCACCTATACCTCCGGACAAAGATGAGCCAGGCTAATGCTTAATGGAGAAGTCGGCCTAGCGACTCTAAAATCTAGAGCACGTACATAAAACTTTTGGATTTTGGGACTTTGAAACTTTTGGTTTTGGTTTTTGTTTTTGTTTTTGTTTTTGAACTTTTAGTTTTTCTATTGTGGGTATTTTTCTTCTACATTTTTTCAGGTCCATGGGGATAGAAGCAAGCTAAAATCGAACTAGGCCAAGCAGCAAAGCACTCGATTTTGAAGCCCTGCACATCTGTCTAGTGAGTTTCTTTCTTTACCCTTATTTTTTATACAGTGAGGACACTGTAATGTTTAAGTATGGGGTGGGGGAAGGGCTTACTTTATATTTTACCATATTTGACATTATGTATGCATGTTTAAAGTTTATTTCTGGAATTGCTTATACATGGCTATTTTGGAATTCATTAGTAATTTATGTGCTTACATGCATGTTTTCCAAAGTTTGAAAAAATGACCCCCATTGAAATTTTTGATAAATGTCATGGAAGCTTTATTGAACTTGACGATGCAAAATTGGATTCATTAGAGATATAGCATGAAATTGCCTAGTAAAGGGAAGTCACAATGAAGTGCATATTTTTATTAAAAACCATGAAAGGAGGTAAAATTTGATATTGCTTTTGACATGTTGCATAATTATGTATGCATGTGTAAAGGGAAGTCTTTAGTTTATTGATTTATTTCATCAAAATTCGTGTTCTGGCTTGCGAAAAGGTGAGATCTTTGTTATTGTTTTTAGTCGATTTCGAGCAGTTTAGTCGACATCGAGTACTGTTGTCGATGTCGAGGAAAGTTTGTCGAAATCGAGTTGTTTCTGTTGGTTTTCGTTTTCTGTTTCATTTTTGCTTTCTGTTTTACTCGACAGGTTAATCGATATCGAGGAAATCTGCTCGATATCGAGGAATCTTCTGGTCGATTTCGCTGAGATCTTTCCGCTACCTGAGATTCGCTGACACGCTTCCTCGTGGATCGATCCTGACAACCTTCTACTACCACGGGAGGAAGTCTTGTATTTATTTGCTGAGACAGGGAAGTCAGTCTGATCTATATTTTATATTTATTTCATACTTGACCATCCTCCTGCAACAACAGATGCAGATACTCCTTTGCGTTGGCTGGGATGTGCCCAATCTGCTCCTCAAGTTCCCTTCTTGCGTTGATCTCTCGATCTACCCTTGCCTCCCACCGTTGCTGATTCTGTGCATATTCCGCCTCTTGTCAGGTGTGTTCAGCTTCTCTGGTGGTGAATGCCTCAATTTGTTGGCGGAACTCAAGCTCATGTGAAGGTGTGAGCAGGGCTGCATTCTCATCGTTGATTGTCGACATGAGTCTCCTCCTAAGCCTTTGCTGAACATGGAAAAATCGCTCAGGTTCGAGAATTGGGTCTATATGCGTGTGATCAGTTCTTCGCATGCACCTGGAAAATAAAAACAACAAGAAACAAGTAAAAAGAAACTATAAAGCAAAAATATATATAAAGAAAAGAAAAAGAACTAAAAAGGGCGCGATTGATGGCTTCCCCGGCAACGGCGCCAAATTTGTTAGGAGGAAAATCAAGTATGAAATATAAATCTCAAATTCGACTCCCTGATCTCCGCAAATTAATTACAAGATTTCCTCCCGCTGTAGTAGAAGGCAGTCAGGATCGATCCACGAGGAAGCGTGTCAGCGCCCGCCTTTTCAGTTCCAGATCTCAGCAGATTTCGACGAGAAGAGCACTTAATATCGACCTTACCAGTCGATATCGACTACTACGTTGACAGGAAAACAGAAACAAACACAGAAACAAACAAAATAGAACAGAAATAGAAAACTGACTGGTCAATATCGACCCAATTGACTCAATATCGACCTGGAATATCGACCTCAGGAACTCAATATCGACTAGAACAGTAACTTAAAATCCGAAATTTATGAAATTTAACAATAAACTAAAATACTTTCAAGATCAGGTTTTCAACACCACAACGATAACCATGTAAAATAAGACATAAAGACATAAAAGATCATGCTTTTCATCAAATAACTTTCGTTATTAACAAATAGAAAGATAGAGGCTTTCGTATAAACCCTAATTGTTACTAACTCTTTTTTACATAATTAATCCAAGTTGCAGTAAGATTACTTTCACTTCAATAACACGAAAAAGGATCACCTTCAACTTTCGCAAAAGAATCATGCTCATAGGGATAGAAATGAATTCGCATCAAATGAATTCACAAACTCCACTCGGCTCCAAGACTCTCTCTCTACTCCTACTCGAAATTCTCTCTCTATGTGGCTTTCCTTGGATTGATTGAATGAATAAAATCCAGCCCCTAATGCGTTATTTATAGTGTTCCTTCCCTAGATAATTAGGAAAGAACAACCATATCTGTATCTAAATCTATCTATCTATATCTAAAGATTAAATTATGGAAATAAAGGAAATAAATCAACAAGGAAACTATATCTAAAGTAGATAAATCCCTTCCATCTTGATAGAACTTGATAAATCTTCATGTGGATGGATAGAATTCCATAAATCTTCTCTTGCAAGCACTTTATCTTCTCAGCAACACTCGGATTCACTCAATTTCGGCTACTGGGCACCAGTCGATATCGACCAAGATAGGTCGATATTGACCTCGTCTCCTCAGATCTGCTTCAGACCCTCGATCTCGACTCCAGGTTGAAAATCGACCAGGAAACCAGTTTGTAAAGATACATGGGACATTACAGGAAACCAGTTTGTAAAGGCTGTTCAAGAATTTTTTGTGTCAGGGAAGCTCCTAAAGCAGATTAACCACACGAGTATTGCCCAAATAGCCAAATCTTCAAGTGCTAAATCTGTAGGGGATTTTAGACCTATATCTTGCTGCAATGTGACTTATAAGGTAATAACTAAAATCTTAGCTACAAGACTTAGGCCCAAGCTAACTTCAATTCACTCATCTCCCCGGCTCAAATAGGTTTTATTAAAGGCATGCTAATGAGTGAAAACACCATGCTACTCCAAGAGCTAATTAGAAAGTATACTAGGAAAAGGATCAGTCCAAGATGTATCCTAAACCTTGACCTAAAGAAAGCATATGATTCTATCTCATGGAAATTTGTTGAACAAATGCTATATGCTTTGAATTTCCCTTTAACTTTTATTTCTTGGGTACTTGAATGCATAACCTCTACATCTTTCTCCTTAAACATCAATGGCAACTTACCTGGTTTTTTCCAGGGCAAAAGAGGCCTGAGACATGGTGATCCACTCTCACCCTTTATTTTTTTGCTTTCCTTGGATCATCTCTCTAGAGTTTTGACTTGGAGGACTTGTCACCCTTCCTTTAAATATCACCCTAGATGTGGTTTGATGCAAATATATCACCTAGCATATGCAGATGACATCATCCTATTGTCTATAGGGGACACAACCTCAATACAGATCCTTTTGGATGCTTTAGATCATTTCACAGATGTGTCTGGACTACATGTAAGTGCTTCAAAATCTGCCTACTGTCTAGCAGGGGTAAAGGATGAAACCAAAGATTATCTAGTGAGTAGGACAGGTTTTATTCAAGGTAGCTTCCCCTTTAGGTATATGGGAATACCAATATCTTCAGGGAGACTCAAAATCTCCCAATTCTCACCTTCCTTAGACCAAATGCTCACAAACATTAGCTATTGGAATACTAAAACACTTTCCTATGCAGGGAAAGTTGAGTTAATTTGGTCTGTTTTACAAGGAATACAAGCATTTTGATTCTCTATTGTGCCCTCACCCTCTACTCTAATTGATAAAATCAATAGTTTATGTGCAAAATTTCTTTGGAAGTCGCACGGGATCAAATGGAAAGATGTGTGTGTACCAAAAGCAGATGGAGGGCTAGGTTTAAAGGACCTCAAGGCATGGAATACAGCCTTTCTATCCCGTCTGCTATGGGACATATGGAAAAAGAAAGACTCGATGTCGATAAGATGGGTTCACCATCAGTATCTCCAGCAGAATGACATATGGGGACGGGAGGCGCACAAGATAAATGACTCCCCATTGATAAAGAAGGTATTGGATATCAAAAATCAATTGCTAACCTATGCAGGTTCCCAACAGCAAGCCACTCAGCTCCTCAACTCCTGGTGCCAAGGAGGACATTTCAAAATCAGTGCAGCCTATGACCACTTCAGAAGGAAACTACCTAAGCCTATATGTCATACAGTAGTTTGGGACTCAACAATATTACCTAAACACTCCTTCGTCCTATGGTTAGCTGCCAAGGAGAGACTAGCCACAAAGGATAAGATCAAAATAGGGGAAGTGGACTTAACTTGAAGACTATGTAATCATGCACCTGAATCACATACACATCTTTTTTTTGCTTGTGCTTTCTCTTCCCATGTATGGACACAGGTTAAAGCATGGCCGGGCATATGGAGAAACATGAGCACCACGCAAGGAGCTTTGAAATGGATGAAGAAAGAAGCTAAAGGGAAGGGCTGGATCTCTAAAGCAAAGAGGGTAGGACTTGGAGTCACGATGTATTACATCTGAAAGACAAGGAATGGGAAGGTGTTTGAAGACATAACAAAGAGTCCTGAAGAAATCATCCACCTCATCAAGATTCATATTTACAAGATGCTGAGCCACTCTCACTCACTCCACTTTAACTCCGCAAACACACTCTAGGAAGGCTTACTAAGAGAAGACTTCAATGACATCTCACATCAAGACTAAAATGGCAATGTAGGCGTCAACTTTTTGTTTTCCTGCATTGATAATCCTACTGTCTAGCCTCGGGTAGTATAAGCACTTAGGCAACATTTTGTTTCCATTTGCCTGTCACAGAGGGCTGTATTGCAAACTCCATTGTGAAGATGCCTAAGGAAGATAAGATATATGGTTTTGTGGTGCTCGGTGTAGATTAATTTAACTTCCTTGATGGCATAGCCGAAAGGGAGGTTAGATTAGTCTACACTTGAGGTGTGTGTCCGACTTCTGATAGCCTTGGCTTCAGGAGATAGGAACCACACAAGGACTTGGTCCTACAACACCCCTATTTGGAACCAAAGGATGTGAGCCTCTCTCACCATAAAGGCTAGCTAAAATTCCTAGTAATGCCTATGGTTTTTGATCTCATGTAAATATTTATTCCATTTTAATCTGAACAATTAGGGAAATTGGCTAGAAATCTGGACAATTAGGGTTCTTTAGTGGTGCAAGTTCATATAATGCTTTAATCCAAGAATCACATTCATAGGCATGATATGTACCAAAAAAGAATAAAAGTCAAAACTTGCGATTAAGAAGTCAATATCTTCGAAATTATAGATCCAAACAAGAAAATAAACCTAAATAAATTGCCAAATTTGAAGGGTGAAAAATAAGAAATAAAAAATTTGTGCAGCAGGAATGGTGAAAAACATGGCATGAAATAAATCACTCATAAAAGAATCAATAGAGTAAAGAACTTGCATAAACTTGAAAATCCGATACCACTTGATACGTTTGGGATACCCGATCCTTTGCTAGTTGGTGCAGGATCAAGAATCACGCCGTATATTTGCCCGATCTTGCAATGCTCTTTCGACATCTCCTGATTAACAAATTAATTAACTAATTAAAACACTTAAACAATAATCCAGAAAATAACAATAGCGATGGAAAAGAGAGGAGAGAGCGAGGGTGTTTGCGCGCGCGAGGAGCCGGGATGACGAGGAGCCAGGGATGCGCGCGGCAGTCCAGAAGCGCTCGCTGGGAGCGAGAACCAGGAGCGGGAGCGATCTCGGACACACAGGAGCAACGCTCCTTAGGACGTGCAAGATCCGGGTGTGCGCAAGTGAAGCCATGAGCGCGGACGCTGGGTGGCGAGCACCTGCACACGAAGGCACGACCAATGCCGAGACCTTCCTCTTCGGTGTCTCTTCCTTCTTGCGACGAATTTGGACTAGGGTTGTGTTATTTGTTTGTTTTCGTTTCTTTCGCAATAGTTCGAAGCCTTTGATTATAATTGATTGTAAACATCGAGAATAGCAAGGATAATTACAAGATCGGGACAAATCTAAGTTGGTGTTCTTGATTCTGAGCCCACGGGCGAAGGATCGGGGATTATGGCCTGAATCCTTGCTCCATTATTCCTTGGTAACGGACAAAAAGGGCTTTAGTTGCATCTTGAATTCTCTTGGCCCTTGCACGAGTGATAGGACCATCGAATGGAACCTTCATGTTGTCCTCAATGTCAGCAAGAGTCATCGACATTTGCACTGCATGAGATTCATAGCAAAAATGCAATTCCTAACTAGATGGTCAGTAATGGAAAGGAACACAAATATAATATGAAGAACAAGATGATAAATAAACTCATGAATAATATAGAAATCAAGTATCACAATCAATCAACCAAGTCTTGAATCTTAGCAAAACCACAAGAATTCTAGGTAAGCATAACAAACCTTGAATCCCTAAACTTAAATCCTCTCGTCTCTCTTAGAGATAATGAATTATTGGAATGTTAGTTGATTGACTGAATGTTGGAAATATGACTAATATAGGGCTCAAAAGTGGCGGCCAAAACCCTAGGAAAGATAGATAAGAGTTCCCACAAAGATATATTGGGCCGCGTATCGCAAATCCGGATCTGACGAGACGGCGGGCGCCGTGGAAATGGCGGCGGGCGCCGCTTATGCTGTAGATAGCTTCGGCAGACTGAACTTGTAATGCACTTTCTGGAGTCATCATTTGTTCGATTGACGCATATGAATATGCGCTGGAAAGATCTTTACAAGAAGTACGATTCTCATGAAGACTTCAGAAGCTCATTCCAACTTCTAAGAACATTAAAGATGGGATTTCCTCATGTTCTCCATTTCCGCTCTTGTTCCTTAACTATTCTTTGTCCATTTTCTCCATTCTTTCTCCTCCTTTCGAGGCCAAATCTTATAAACTACAAATAAACACTAGAAACCGTAGATTCCGAACATCGAATACCAAATGACCAAGAATATGAATACGCTTATTAAACACGCAATATGAATACTTAATACACCTAAGACCTACCTATAATGCCTATATAAAATATGCATTATCATATGTACAGAAAACGGAATTAAAGATAGTGGAAAACATGGCAAAATAGGCGCACATCAACACTGCATACTTAAGCTTCGTGTCCTCAAGCAATACTTTTAATGGTCATACAAGGGAAGAAATTAAACTCTCAACATCTTAAATTCATTCCCATATAATTAACACTGCAATCAATTACCATCATCGCAAAGGTATTAATGTCACCAAATCCATGCATGTGAATAAAAGCAATATCTCACACAAAAAGAGAGTTATTCCCAAGCAATTTCATAAGCAACATAGCATTAATAATCAAGACTTTTATGCACATGGTGAAGAAAAGGTAAAAGGTATAGTGGTGGGCTATATTTGGACAATGTGATGCTAAATCCGGGGAGAACTCTTCAACTTTTCTTTCTTGCTTTGATGCACCTTTTCCCATCATATGATAATCATCATATCATCATCACATCATGCCCGATGGTGCTGAGCTACCTCATCATCATCATGCTCATATATCGACACTACCGACTTAGGGCAAACCCGATGAAGTTGTTTGCTGTCATAGTTGATTTTAGGGTGAATTTTAGTTTGCTGTCATGGTTGATTTTCAAACTGAGATCTCAATCAAGAAAAGCCATTATGTTGACGCCATGAACTTCGATAAGAAAATAGAGGAAAGATGAAATCAAGACTTTCTGCTGTTATATCATTCATCATCTGAGGTCCCCTCTTCTTGTATAAAACTTGACTACTTTCAACTAAGAAAAAATTTGCCAAACAGGCACTTTTTTTGGACAAATTGGTGAAATGTCCACCTTTTTGGACAAATTAGTAAAATGTCCGATATATATACTAATTCAATAGGTCCCTAACCCTAGATCTCTCGATCTCTCGATCTGTTCTCTCCTCCTCTCCTCCTGTCGTCCTCATCAGCACCACATCCGATCGCCGTCGTGCTTCTGCCGGTGGAGTTCTGTGGGAGGTTGTGCTCAGATCTCGGTGGAGGTGTGTAGATCAGGGGAGTTCACGGAATCGGTGTTCAGATGCTGCCCTCCGTCGACTTCGGTCTCGGAATCGGCCGCCATCTCGTGGTGAATTGCAATCGCCGGAGTTCGCGCGGGCCCTTCCTCCTCTGAGATCTGAGATCTCCTCGGTGGATCCAGAGAGAGATCTCTCGCAAATCGCTTCGCCTGAGATCGCTCGCTCACTCACCTCACTCGCTCACCTCTCCTCCTCAGATCGCTCGCTCGGAGAGATCTCTCTCTCTCATCGAACGGGAGCGATATCAGCAGGGGCATGTCAGAAGCCTGATCTTCGGATGTGGCTTCTCTCCTGTCGAGCGCACCAACACCGATGCCAAATTGGACTAGATCTACACATCCTAGGGTCACTGTTGGCCCCTATTTGGCCGGAGTTTAAGAAACTGCACTGATTCATGGATTGTGAGATACCTAGAAGCCTGTCAACACCATCGGTGGTATGATTCCTTTCTTTTTCTTTCTTTGATTATGTTCTGTGTTTTGATTTTACTTGGAAAACAAATTTAGCCACACTCCAGTCATCTTCATCTTTAGGTTTAAAATTCGATAGAATGGTGCAGTGGCAGATTATGTATTCTGGACATCGATTACATAGAAATTGGATACCTTTTTTCCCTTTATCTTGAGATATCAATGCAAATATATGTATACATGAGAGAAGCACATAGGTTACAAAGGTTCCTTGTGTTGTGAGAATCATCTGTCATTAGATTCATAGGATGATTCTCAATTTCTTCTGAAACTGCTGTCATTATGTTATATGCCATTGCTCAGGTATGCTTGGCTCAGTGGCTCCTTGTGTTCTTTATGGAAGCAATGTCGAGAGACTTACCTCAGCGCCTAGGGCTTTTGGAACCCATTGTTTTTCGTATGCGGCTCTTTATCTGATTGGAAATTCATTTTTTGGAACTGCTTAGCTCCTTGGTTTTCCTATAATATCCGTACTGCTCTACGTCGAAGGTTCAACCTTCAAGTAAGTTACTTCCCTGATCTTTTTTTTGTCTGTAGTTGATCCACATAAGTTGCTTCACATCTGATTGAAAGGAATTAGTTTGTACCTAGCTTATCAATGTGTTAAGGAAAATGAATATAATGTGTTGAGGGAAATGAAGATTGCACTTGAGTTGTATCAGCTATCAGGATCGTGGTTCCTTTAACATTATTTTTAGTATAAATTCTTGAACTTGCTAACCCAGAATTCCTCTTCGAAGCAGTTGTCATTTATTTATCTCAATGAATGAAGTTAAGGCATTCGCAACAGTGAGGAAATGGTTTTCAAAATTCCAACTTAGACCATAGACAACTCATGTGTCCATGTTCATTGCTTAATCAGGGAGCCTTTGAGTCTCTTGTGCGATCACATGGCTGTTGCGAGTGCATTGTTGAGGATGATGTGCAGCGAGAGCACTGTGAGGCAGCTTGTGACTTTGTCCTTCATGTCTTCTGCCACTCATATTGTTCCATAGACAACTCAAGTTCCATGTTCATTTTCTATGGATATTTTTTTACCAATCCTGCTATGGTTGTGTCACTTAACTCTTCCATGCTGTATCATTGTATATGATTGTCTTGTAAGATCGACTTATCCCTTTTTCATTGGTTTCTTCAAATATGTTGCCTTTATTATGTTTACGTTCTTCTTGGAGTTGATTGTTGTGCAACTCTAAAATAGAGTTGTGCAACTTTGGTGCTGACACAACTTTGGTACTGATCAGCTAAAATTGATTCACTAATATATGTTATTTTTGCATCTATCGTACTTTTAAAAGTCTATTAGCTCAACGGGGAGAGCGATGTGTATACACACATAGATGTGGGTTCGACTCCCGCATAGGCTCATATATATATTTTGGCAAAATTTGCACATAAATCACCATAGTTCAATATAATAGACCTTATTGATGTTGGCTGAAATGTGAAATAAATATTCATTGATTTATAAGTTATTCCTTTCTTTCTTTCTTTCTCTTGTGCAGGAAAGTCTCTCAAGGCTCAAGAAATCAAGGCTGAGTGTTTCCGTAGACATATATATGTGGTCTGTCAGTTTGTAATATTATGAAATATTGAATCTAGAAATAACTTTGAAACAGTAAATCCATCAGAGTGTCATATGGTTGTTCCCCGAATTTTCATCTGCTGGAAAATGGTGTTAAGGCATTTAACAACCTTATCTTGGGATTGCAAAACATTCAAAAAACCTTTTGCAAGATCTCTGCTTGTGTTTGCAAAGCTTCATTGCAAGCTGGTTTAGTGATCATTTTGACTGATTGGAGTACTAATTGGGTGGGGTTTGAGTTCATTATCTTTTGGATGACATGTTTTAGGTAGTGTGAGAGGTAAATTGTGGAAACTATGATGTCCACTAAAGTAACCATGTTTTTATGCACATTTTAGCTCCTTATTCTATATACTTTGCATATTTCGGGATGAGAATATGTTGAATTTGTGTAGTATATGCTTATTTGCAAGAAATAGATGTCTACACAAGTTTTGGTTTAATATTGCATAATTTGGAGTCATTCCGGGATGAAACCATAGGACGAGATTCTACTCGACTTCGACCAGTCCTTACTCAAAGTCGACTACAGCTGAAGCAGACTTGATCAAGGACAGAAGAAGAAGACAACTCGAGCACGAGCCGTACTCGACGTCGAGTAGACTTACTCGAGGTTGACCACAACTGACCAACACCCGAGCTCGAGGAGAAGAACCAGATCGAGAAGCTGTGAAGAGTACTCGAAGTCGAGTACATCCTACTCGAAGTCGACCAGGCTTTGTCGAAGTCGACTACGCTGTTTTGGGCCGCGAGACTGTTGGGCCATTCCGAGCATTAGTTGACTACTTAGGCACGAAGTAAAGCTGGATTCATCCTATTCTATCAAGATCTATCTATGGGGAGAAGAATTTTATCCACTTGAAGATATTTAGATAGTTTTCCTTTTAGATAAATGTTCCTTTTTATTTAAATTCTATCTTTAGAAATTAGATATACTTTCCTACCTTGATTAACAAGGATTGGAAGCCTATAAATAAAGCCTATAGGGCTGATTTTTATTCATTCAATCATACAATTCAATTCAGAGAAGGAGAAGTAGAGTAGAGAGAGAGAGAGTGGAGGCCGAGAGAAGTAAAGGAGCGAGAGCAAGTTGGCTTCGATCGGTTGTAAGCTCTGTTTGGTTTAATTTAATGCAAGTTGTTTCTTTTTCATCAACGATGTCTGCGATTGCGATGAAGAGCGAGTAGTCCACCCACTTCTAGGGTCGGGGCGAGCCCGACGATAGCCATGCGTGTTTGAGGTAAAAATCTGACCTTTATCATGTTTTGAGCATCTACTGCCTTTGATATGTTTATTACCTATTTAATAGAGATCCATGTTAACAACTTGGATTATAAACATAAAATCGATAGTTACAATTAGGGTTTCTTGAAAGAGTTGCTTAATTGTTGGAAAAGGCGAAAGCTTGATCCTTCGATGCGATTTGCATGATTATCGTTATTTATCTTGCCTCATGCATGTTTGGTTATCGTTGTTGCAAACCCTGATCTTGGAAGTTTTCTTTTACATAGTTTATCCCGAATTCCGCAAAGCTTTGTTCTTTATTTTATTTTGTTGTTTTTGCTCGACTTCGACCACCCCTTGGTCGACGTCGACTACTGACTTTCGATCGAGCAAGATCGCTGTTGCTTGTGTCTCTGTAGCACTCGAAAAGCCACTCGACTACGACCAGCCAACTCGACGTCGAGTAAGCCTGGTTGACGTCGACCACCGCCAGTGACTTCGCCTTGCTCGAATTCGACTGTGATTGACCCTTTGTCGACTAAACCTAGTCGAGGTCGAGTACACTGTGGTCGATTTCTGTCCGTGAGATTCTTCCGCTGCCTGAGATCCATTGACGCGCTTCCTCGAGGATCGATCCTGACTTCCCGCTACTACATCAGGAGAAGGTCTTGTAATCATTTGCATGGGCACGAATCTGGTTTGATTTATATTTTTATATTTTGAACTCGATTTCCTCCTACAACAAACTACAACCTGAAAGCGACTCAAGTTATGCTTAATCTGATCTGTGTTATGACCCCAAACTGAGCTATTTGAATACGGGCTAGATGGCTAAAAGAAAGCCATGAAAAATATAGTAAACAAATGGACAAACGGTTGTCATAGAGCACAAAACATCTTTAACAAAATAACAAAGTTGTTGTCACTCTTAATAACGGTGTCAGCACTAACGGTATCACCCCTGATAGCGGTGTCAGCACTAACGGTGTCAACACTAATATATCTTATTTTTTCACTTTTTTTTAATGTTATAGGATATGTTACAAGTATTCGATTTCTATCTCTCGTCTAGTACTTATTGAGCTTTTTCACTATTAGGCAAGAAAGTTGCACGACTCTGTTTTAAGAGTTGCACGACTCTGTTGTAAGAGTTGCATGACTCTGTTTTAAGAGTTGCACGACTCTTGTTTTAAGAGTTACACGACTCTATTTTAAGAGTTGCACGACTCTGTTTTAAGAGTTGCACGATTCTGTTTTAAGAGTTGCACGACTCTATTGTAAGAGTTGCACGACTCTGTTTAAGAGTTGCACGACTCTGTTTTAAGAGTTGCACGACTCTGTTTGCCTTTCATTTGCCTTTCATTTGCTTTTGAGTGTGTTATGTCCACTATATCTTGCAAGTGTTATTTATGAAATGTGTTTACCCAATACGGAAATCGGATCTCCAACTTTATAAGTATGTTCATCAAGCAACCTTAAAATGTAAAGACCAGCTGTAAACTAAAGATAAAACTTGTAATTCATTCATACTATAATGAAACATAAATGGTATATGTGAATAGTTAGTACTTGAAAGAACTGGAATTATTAATCTATGAGAATGAATGATGTTCACCAGTAGGCACACAAGATACAACAATGGGATAAAATACACTAAAAGCTCCCACTAATAAATAGTACAACATTTCATCTGATGTCACCGGGAGCTTTTTCTAAAGTTACTCGAGAAAGAAAACCTCAACAACCATCATTGTGCTCCAAATCAAACCAGAAAAGGTTGGATGAACGAGCATAAATTACTCTAATAGACGTTCTCGGACAAACATTAATTTATAGCATGATAGAACTAAGAAGTGCAGGGAAGCTGTTGCAAGCTCAAAATTCATCTTCCAGATGTATTTGAAGTTTCTTCCTCTATCTAGTTCAGTTTCCCCTTTCAAATCTCATTCCACAACAACATTCCTATAATCAGGATTCAGCTTGGTAGCCCCCCAGCTGATGGTGCAAGGTATGTGATTTGCTTTCTGCAATTTGAATTCGATTACACGTAAAAAAAATCTACTCATATTTACGCTACGGTTTAGTAGTTGAAACTTGAACGCGAGTTACCTTGGGACGTCAACATCAGTGACATAGATGAACCCAATAACATTACTGCAATTGGAATCAGATGACATCAACATAAAAATATTAAAAAGTCAGAGACTGAGAATTCATTACCATTGCATATTCAAACAAGAGATATATAAGATAACACACAATTCAAGATAAAGCAACTACCTTGAAGGATCTTGATTAGGCTCCTTTGCAAACGAAACAACGAGGACCTGATGTAGCAAGTCATGGTTGATGTTCACAAGAAACAACCTTGTAGGATCTGTAGAAGGCTCTACACCGATTGGTAGAGCTGTGCGTGGGGCCTGTGGTCCACCACCAATTTTATATACCGACAAATCGATGAAATTTGCAATGTTGGCATGAGGAGCAAGATCATTTGCCAGTCCATAGAAATATTCCTAATAGAGAAGCAATACACAATGTAGCCAATGAATCAATTCATAACTACGGACTCGTAAGAGGTGAACTTTCATAAAAACCCGGAACACTGGTGCATAAAAAATCGAATGGACTTTCATAACTCATTTTCAGGTTATTTTAACATTTCATCCAAGCTACCGACCTTTCCTTGGAGGTTATCCACTTCATATTTAAGGCAACTGTTCTCTTAACCTTTGCTTGTGACCTGTTCTTCCAACCTCTTTACTACTGAGAGTTCATTTTCTAACACCTTTCTAACACTCGGGATAATGTTTACAAGCTCTTTCAGTCATTTGTTCTCATGCTCAAGCTCTCAATCTCTCCCTCCAAGTCCTTTATTAAGACTGTTGCTTCCTTGTTCTAAGCATCAAGGATCTCAAAACTCAAAACATATTGGTGGAACTTGTGTAGGTCATAGCCACTTGCATTCTGTTTCAGCAGCAGTTGGTGGGCACCCTTTGATTTGAGCTCTATCAGATCAATAACATAATGCAGTTTTAGAGAAATAAATAAGTCAATATCAAATCCAAGCAATGAGCAAGCAAAGCACAAACAAGATCACCAATGAACACATTTCACTAAGCAAAGCACAAACTAGATCACGAAAAACACAATAATGCTGACATCAACCAAATTGTGCAAACTGCAAAGGGACAATGATGATAAAACTATGGCTCTGCACTTTTTTCAACTAAACAACCCTATCTTATTGAGCATTAATGCATTCATTTGGGTTGTGAAACTCTAAGCTCGAGTTGTGCAACTCTAAGCTCGAGTTGTGCAACTCTAAGCTCGAGTTGTGCAACTCTAAGCTCGAGCAACAGGCACAAGCCATCAAACCCATCCAGCACACTTGGCAGGCAGCGCAATCAGCCCATCCCCAACTTACAGAATCAATACTCAAATCTAATATTGCAACAGATTCCTAAATATTTCAAGTAGCCTTTCAAATAACCTATCTTATTCTCTTGAGACTCCATTTGCCACCGCTCGCTCGCTAAGCCTTCCTCGCTCCCTCGCTTGGCCTCGCTCGCTGAAAGAAGTGGTCGGGGACGGTGCGGCGATGCGCCGGAGATGGAGGAAGATGGACGGAAGAGCTGGATTCATGAATCGCCGGAGAGAGAGCGCGTAATCGCCGGAGAGAGAGCGCACGTAGGAGAGTAGGAGAGAGAGCGTGTATAACAAAGAGATGGGGTTTATATTTAGGACATTTCACAAATTTGTCTCAAAACGTGGACATTTCACCAATTTGTCCCTATTTCGTGGCTATTTCGCAAATTGCCCCTTCAACTAATTAGACTTGAGTCCTAATCAGCACTAGTTAAGCCAGTAGCCTCACACTCCTCTCGTACTCACATTGATTTATTATTTTAGTCATGGGCTCCTAATTTGCTATGTGTGCATGGGCTTATTTTAGGGTAGATTTTAAGTTTATCTTGCTCAATTTATGCTATTTAGATTCATTTGTTATCAATACACATCAAGAACTCACTTTTGATTAAATATTCTTAATAACTGCATTGAGTGTATTATAAATTTCTGTATTTATTATAGTGTATAATAAATATAAAAATCTGTAAAATAGAGAACTGTTGGAGTTGGGGTGAATTTTTTTTAGAGATTTTGACATTTTAATCTGTATTTTAGAGAATTTTTACAAATGGTGTTGGGGTTGCTCTTAGAGAAGGTATTTTGGTGGACGAAATCGTAGTAAATATTAAAGGCAACGGTATTTTGGCGGGCAAAATCGTCGGAAAAATAGTCGGAGTTGAAAGTTATACTCCATCCGTTAATTAAAACTTGACGTTTTACTATTCACGCATGCTTTTTTAGGTGTTAAAAACTATATAAAATATTATATTTTTTAATAATTTCATACTTATTACTATTATATTATATTAAGTATCCGTTTATAAAAACAAATGTTAAAAAAGTTAATATTTTATATAATTTTTATCATTTTAAAAATATGTACATGAATAATAAATGACAAATTTTAATTAATAAAGAAAATATTATTATTATTATTATTATTATTATTGATTAGGTAAAAATTCGAAGGTCAGACAGGTCTGACTCATCGAGAGGCCGACCGAAGTCGGCAGACGGCGAACCGTCTAACAGAGCAATCTAAAAACATAAATACAAATAACAGGCGTAATGAACCAAACAGAAATAAACTCTACAATAAACGTTCCAAGAAGACCAAACACCCGAAAAGCCGAGGAAGCCACCGAAGAACGCAGCCAAGCACCACCGAATTGTAGCACCGCGGGCCAGTAGTACAGCAGGACACTAACTCCTGTGGGTAGTGCAGACGAACTCCAATGAAGACTCTATCCCGAATACGGAGCCGCCTTGAGCGCACCACCTCGACCCCAGCCAGACCCGACTACAGACTCCACGCCCCCCAACCAAGTAGAAGATCTCCTAGAAACATCGGAAGTAGAGCCGCAAACTGCTCGAACAAAACGCCAACAAGCTTTCACCTGCAAAAGTATCGACAAACCCTTGCGTGATTTTCTCAAACCCTTTCGGGTGATTATACTCAAAACCCTTTTGGGACAATATCAAAAACCCGAATCGGGTTCTTGATAAAACCCCAATCGGGTGGGTTTAAATTTAGATAAAGCCCCCTTTTTTTTTTTTGACAACTCCGCAACCTTGGGCCCAAAGGAACCCAAACTTGGGCCCAAGGATCCAAACTTGGGCCCAATGATCCAAACTTGGGCCCGAAGGACCCAAACTTGGGCCCAAAAGAACCCAAACTTGGGCCCGAAGGACCAAGAGCGAGAGCGAGGATGCGTGAATCGGAGAAGGAAGCGTCGAAAACAAAGAAGAGCTCCACCGCTAGCGACAAGCCCCGAAACCGATGGGTAAATAAAGGCTTCGATTCACAAGAGGGTTGAGGGAGAGGGTCTATGAAGGAGGAGGCTGAAGACGACGATGCCCACCAAGAAGGTCAAATCGGAAATCGAACCTCACCAACCGGAAGAACAAATCACCGGCGGAAAGCACGACCCACGACCGGGAAACCAACGGACAGCCACACACCAAGGCCACGAGACACCAGGACGACGCCCGGAAAAGTTGCGACTCCGGCCAAAAACCACCAAGGGACGATGGTTGGAGGAGGAGCGATCGACATAGCGTGATTAGAGGTGGAGATTAGGCCAAGAATCGGGTTGATTGAAGGAAGGATAGATTGGAAGAGAGTTGTCAAAAAAATATTATTTTGAGGTAATTTGGGGGTTTCTCAAATTGGGGTTTTCACAAGTTGGGGGGTTTCATAAGAGAGTTTCTCTCTCTTTAGAAAATATTATTTTGAGTTAATATGGGTATAATTCGTACATGAATTAGTTAAAACTTAAAACTAAAATTCGTATTATTTTCGGTGATACTTCGTAGTTCGTATCGCTCTTAGAAATAAAATCCGTATCGAGACATCTAGTCAACTGTACTTCTCCGTCATAAAAAACCCTCTCTCCCCCACCCAAACACCAGTAGCAGTTCACTTCATAATTACCAATTTACCCTTCTCTCTCGCTTCTCCGTTGCTTGCCGCCGGTGGTGATGGAACGACTTCAAAGCTCCGATGACCGGCCGGCGGGAGATTCTCCTCATCTGGATGCTGCCTCTGTGGCCTCCGGTAACGCTTCTGAGTCGAACGGAGACGATGAGGTCGGAAGAGCCGGATCGAACAACTGCGGCGGTGGCGGTGCAAGGTACAAGCTTATGTCGCCGGCGAAGCTCCCGATCTCGAGGTCGCCGTGCCTAACAATTCCTCCTGGCCTCAGTCCGTCTTCGTTTCTCGAATCTCCGGTTCTTCTCTCCAATATTAAGGTAAGCGATGTGCTTCTTTGCTCCAATTAGGTTGCAATTCCGACTCTGGCATTTTCTGTTTTCCTTCGTTTCGCTGTTGAGTAAACGGGAGAGAAAAGCGGGGGAGATTTTGGATCTATTCCGTGATTAGTAGGGCAGCTCTTGTTTTTTCATATGGGAGGAATCCGGTGCGAAGAATCTGAACTTGTCTTCAATTTTCTCAATGAATTAATCAATTTGACGTCTTGTTCACCGTTGATTTTTTTAGGGTCTTCAGGAATGTTTTTGTTTAATATCTTGGCTTTTGTAGAGAATACTCTTCCTGTCTTCCATCATTTTCGAGCTTTCTGAATTTGTTTCATTGTATATGCGCTTCTCTTTCTCTCTCTCTCTCTCTCTCTCTCTCTCTCTCTCTCTCTCTCTATATATATATATATATATATATATATATATATATATACACACACACACATCTGTGCATGACAATGTGTAGTGGGAGAACGTCTGGTAAGCAATGATGTGTGTTTGATTCTATTACCTAAAAGAAAAGCTTAAGAATTGGGAATTTTTAAGTCGTTTGATTGTATGCCTGTATGGTTCTCTCATGTGCTTCTTGGTGGGTTCGTAATTTAATGAAGTGCTTATTCTTTTCAATTGTGAATGATTGAAACGGCCGATTCTGATGCTGATTGAGGAGTGAAGCGGAAACTTCTTTCATTAAATGGGGTTTTTTTGTGCTCAGAAATCAGCACAGATGATTGTAAACCCTTAGTTTATCTCAGGAGAATATGGGAGAGCCTTCATAGTATTGAATTTTTTCTTCTTCGTTATTTAATGAAGTGCTTTTACTTTGATTCTTTGACTTTTCTGCATTTGGAGATTTGATAAGAAGCAAAACTTATGTTTCTGCTGGAGTTGTGGTGTTGTCTACTTGTCTTTAATGCTATGGTTGTGTCCGATAGTAGCAAGGCAAGGCTTATAGTGTTTGATTACAGGAACAGTATTGACTGGGCAACCTTCCGGGCAAGTTGGATGAATCATGAATTTCTCCTATGACATGTATGAAATAAAGTTTAAAGCAATTTGTGATACATCTTAATATGGAAATTTTGGAACTGTGGGAATCGTGTGTATTATCATGAAAGAGTTTCTAGGATATCGTGAAGATTGATTAATAACTGAAATGCTGTTTGTATTTAAAAACTTGTTAACTGATTGTCTTAGTACCATGAACCAGGTGTGAATGCTGCTTTTCCTTGTCTTCTTTCTTTTCATTCCCTATTTATTTGCTCCACTTCTTTTGGTAGATGAAGTGGAATTCAACATTTATATCATTGTATTAGCAATGAGGATAGAACCCAAAGCTCTTTTTTCACAGAATAAAAGCTGATTGTTAATTTTTTTATGTTATCTTCCAGGCAGAGCCATCCCCCACAACTGGGTCTTTCTTCAAGTCTCACATGATGCATGGATATGGAGGCTCCACCATATTCTCGTCAATCATAAATAGCTGCAGTGCCATGGATGGGAGTACATCAAGCCGCTTTGAGTTTCAACCCACTTCAAGATCAAACTCTGCTGCAGGACTCTCTCTTGCCGGGCAGTTGGTAATACTCCAAGTAAATCATTGCTGCTGTTACTGAATATCTTCTGTTTGAGTTATATTATCATAAACATTTAGGTAGCATCAAGTGCAGTTTATCATTGGAAACGCATGATCTGTCTTTATAACATTTTCATGCAGATTAAGAACACTGTTAGTTAGAATTCCAATGCTATGTTTACAGCTGATGTGTTTTTGGGAAGAATAAAACTTTAAGATGCCCTTTTTAGGTTAAAAGGTGTGTCGACATACCCCATTGAGCAGTTATAGAAGAATCATTTGATTGACATAAACCTAATAGCATATTCCTGACACAAATTTGGATTTCTGCATATTTATCTGTAGCCATACTTGTCATACTCGGGCCTTACTCTTTTTTTTCCTTCCTGTTGTAAACAAGGCTTCTGCAGACTTGAGCAATCCACAAAGTGGCCAGATTATGCAGGTCCAAGCACAAAACTTGCCTTGCAATTTTGATTCATCTACTGCTGTCAGAGATGAAGTTGCAGCTTCTCGGAGTGAGCTGAGCCTCTCTGCTTCTATTCAAGAGGTTGCTCCGATTGATACTGTACCTGCACAAACTGATTCTGAATTAAATCAGAAATTGATTGAAGTCCAGGCACCCCAGAATGACGTAGTTTCATCAATGAATGAGCGTACATCTGATGATGGATATAATTGGCGCAAGTATGGACAGAAGCTTGTTAAAGGGAGTGAATATCCTAGAAGCTACTACAAATGTACACATCCTAACTGTGACGTCAAAAAATTGTTTGAGCGTGCCCCTGATGGAAAGATAGCAGAGATCATCTACAAGGGTACACATGATCACCCTAAACCTCAGCCTAATCGCCGACTCTCTGCTGGATCTATGATATCCACTGAGGAACGATCTGATAGATTCTCTTCACTTTCCGGTCAAGAAGGTAACTAAAGCTACTTTAGGTTGAATTTAGCCTTTTTACTTTGTGGTTCAAAAACTTGAATGTTTGATTTACTGTTTTCGCTGGAAGACAAACCTTCAACAATAGCAGGCCAGACAGCACAAAACAAAGATCCTAATGTCACTGGTGAACCATTGGCTCCTAAAACAAATGAAAACATTGTAGAAGTTGGACTCTCCCCATTGAACAAAATCCCAGATGATGCTAATGATGATGATGACCCGTTTACAAAGAGAAGGTATTATCCTTCTTTATAAAGTTTCATTTCTCTATCGCATTTTCTAGCCTGGACAAACTCATAACTATGTGTACAATAAGCAGGAAAATGGAGATTGCTGGGATGGATATCAACTCAGTGATCAAACCTATTCGGGAGCCACGTGTTGTTGTCCAAACGCTCAGTGAAGTTGATATTCTTGATGATGGCTATCGTTGGCGAAAATATGGGCAGAAAGTGGTTAGGGGCAATCCTAACCCAAGGTATATGTTCCTTCTTGCCATTGTTATTTACAATTACAAAGTCATGTAGGATAAATGGGTAGTTTTACTGAATACTGATGTGCATGGTAGATTAATCTGACTTTGGAGTTTGGACGGAATTGCTTGCCTGTGTTTTTTTATCACCGAGTGCAAGCCAGATATTTCTCTGTGAATATAAACTGACCTAAATATGAAACCCTGATTGTAATTTCATGGGAAGCACTCTCCAAAAGGCAAAAAAAATAAAGGAGAGAGAGACTATGAGAATTTTTTGTCATTATAGTTTGTAAAACTGGTTGGTAATGCTGGTTGTTATGGAGCTGATGGAATTATGCTTGAACTTCCCTATTTTTTATTATTAGTCAAGTCATTTGCAAGTGGATACATTAGCCTGAAAGCTTACCCTCGCTTATTAGTCAAGTCATTCAAGTTAGTTAATCCTCTCCATGTTTTCCATCCTCTCCAGGAGCTACTACAAGTGCACCAGCGTTGGATGCCTCGTTAGGAAGCATGTGGAGAGAGCATCCCACGATCCCAAAGCAGTCATAACCACATATGAGGGAAAACATAACCATGATGTGCCTACTGCAAGGAACAACCACCACGACAACACAACACCAAGCTTGGCTTACAGGACCAGACCACAAGATGGTGAAACAGTGAGCCTTGATCTCGGTGTTGGGATTAGCTCTGCTGCTGATAATTCACCTAATCAGCACCAGGCAGTGAACACTGAGCGTGCCCTAGGTCAAACCCAGATGAGCACATCAAATCTTTTGCTTCTTCATGCAGGCCAAGTCACTTATCCTGGTTATGTAAATGGTGCCATGATCATGTACGTGTCAAAGGATAACCGTGGGGAGGGGCTTAATGTCAGAAACCCACCCTTGAGTCAATCAACATATCCTTACCCACAGAACATGGGAAGATTACTGATGGGTCCTTAGACGATACAAGGGTAAAGTTTCCCATACTGAAACCTCAACGCTCAAAATAAAAAGGAGAGAGGAGGAAAGGGGGAAACTAGGAAGTGGAGATTCATTACTGCCCTCTCTTGATTGAGATTATCTTAGCATAATGGCAAGCTTCTGCTGGTTGAAGCTATGTTGTATGATCATCCTGCTTGCCATGTTTTGCAACGTTGCTAGCGCTATTAATTAGCTTCTCTCCCGTCTCTGTATATTCTCACCAGAGCTCATTGTACAGAAATGTGCACAACTCATAACATAGTATTACTGTTGTTGGATTAAAGTTCTTGCGATTGCTAAATTGAACACATCGGTGGGAAAGGATTGTATATGTTTTCAGATCCCGGTACGGGCATCTATCTATCATATAATTCTGGACATTTGAGCAGACTACCTCTTTTAAGGAGAATGCTGTGACGTTCACATTTAAATAATGTTCTTGCGTCTCTACTTCAGCACTGCAACAAGATGGCACTGACAACGACAGGGATAAATGAGAGCAAATGATCTGAGCAGAGGCGTCGTTATCTGGATTGGCTGTTTTTTGGCATTAGACAGAACAAATCAACGACCGTCCCTCATCAGAAAATGGTCATTTATGCATGTGAGGGACATTCATCTTGGTGGTGAAATTTGGCTTTGTTTTCTTCTTTCATCTTGCTGCAGTAACTGAAGCTTTATACCATGTAGCTATCTAGCAGTGAACGGTGGTAGTAATGGATTGATGGGTCAAATTTTTGTCACCAATAGGATTTTTCTGAAATGAAATTCCTCGTCCCCGTTGTACCAACCCTTACGAATGTAACCCCTTCTTAAAACTATTCAGCACGAATTGAGAAATCATTGATTTTGAACGAAAAACAACTGGAAAATTCGGTGAAATTTCCAGCTGGTCCTAACCTCCTTTGGATGCTAACAATAGTGACATTGAATGCATTGGTAGACAGCGTACAAAACCTTTAAATTCCTTGCTTTTGTCATCTCATCCTTTGGCTGGACAGTAAACTGTCAAGCCACGTTGCTGCATAAGTTGCACTGATAGAAGCCAATTTCAAGTAATTTGGGGATTTTATACACTACAGTTGTTTTCAGTTGTGCCTAATGTGTGCATTTTGTATTTGCCAAAGAAACATGAATGTAGTTTGTGTGTCCTGGAAGAAGAGTGTAAACTGTAGGGATAAGTTAGCAGATGTTGCACAGCCACCAGAAAATATAATTTCCGAGGAGGGATACCGAGCTGTTCCTGTGAAGAAGCTTGCTAGTCACCCCTCCAGAAAGGAAATCTGTCAAAATCGGTATTGTGGTAATGTTTTCAATTTTCACAGATTCTTTGTCCCACAGATTCAAAGTTCAGCCTTTTAACTGATTCAAAGTTCAGCCTTTCTAGTGTCACAGATTCAAAGTTCAACACCGAGCTGTAATTTTTTCAATTTTCACGCTTGTAAGTGCCTTTTAACTGATTGCTGTCACAATATTACAGAGCTGAAAGAGGGAGATCCTTCAAGGAACGTGGTTGAGAAGATCTTCAGCGCGGCCTGTTCATCGAGTGCAACAATGAACCCCTACAAGAAGCCCATAAAGATCAAGAGTGTCCTGAGAATGAAGAACCCCAAAGAGACGGTTGAGAAATTCGATAAGTACAGAGAGATGGTGAAGCGGAAAGCGAGTGTTGATCAGCTGAATCGACATCCAAGAAGCATGGTGGATGGCAATGAGCTCCTGTGCTTCTATCCGACTACCATAAGCTGCTGCAACACCAGGCGACAATCCAAGACATCCTCCAATCATCTGTGCGAGGATTACCAGTGCAGAGCTTGCAGGATTGTCGAAACAGGGTTTCACGTAGAACACTATAAGAGGAACGGGATCATCCAAATGAGTACTACAAACTGTATGAGTCCCATAAGTCGGAGCATCGACAGCACTCCAAGGGGAAAGAAGAGAGCTGTCATCCTTTGCAGGATGATAGCTGGTCGGATAATGAATCTTGTTGATAGCGAGGGATGTGTTGGCGATGAAGGTGGCTATGATTCGATAAGAGGGGAAGGGTTTTCTCCCTACTCCGAGTATTTGATGGTGAGGAATCCTGATGCTGTGCTGCCATGCTTTTTGGTCGTGTTGTAAGATAGAAACCAAGCTTTTCGTTAAATTATGTATTATACTGTATCATTACACAATGCATTTTCAAATTCAATTCCCTGCTGTTAGTGCCTGTCCAGAGATCCCTCGCAACTTCAGTTTCTAGTACTACTTTGTTAGCAGAGGCCATTGGGACTGGATGCAGGAAAACGTGTTGAACTGGTGTATCGAACACTATCACAGATTCACAGGGTCACCCAAGCCAAAGCAAGAGAACAAAAGTTTCAACGGAAGAACCGTACGAAAGTATGGTCTTTGGCAATGTTGTAACGAGAATGATAACTGTTAGAATTATTTTATAATTCGGACATTATTTTATATATACGTTCAAAAGATAAATAGCCTAATTTATGTAATTAGGGAATTGATTCTTATTCGTTAAGTATTATTTAATATGAGGATAGATAATATATATTCGTTATATATTTATCTAATAAAATAAGAGATACGTTCTCTTATTCCTATAAGATAAGCAGAAGAGACGCTTCTCCTAAGAAGTCAGTCATTGAGTAAAACCCTAGAGAGAGAGTTTGTTCGTCAGACGCTCTCTCAGGAAAGAAAACACACAGAGAATTCTCTCTTTCGTGGAGAGAGTCTATTTCCTCTCCAACGCTCTCCCATGGTGTGTAGGTTGTGAATCGTATGTTCTTCCCTGCTCCCGAATCTCTAACGAGATTTAGGGCTATGAAGATCTACCCGGTGATCAAATTCAATGGCAAGACGATCCAGATTCCGCTTCCGCTATTCGAGGTAATCCGTACATCTCTCAAATTCTATCAATAATAACAAAGAAGAAAGACACATTTCTTATGGTCTTTAGTATTGTTGTAACGAGAATGATACCAAAGAAGAAAGAGGGAATGTTAACAAATGACCCTTTCCCCAAAAATGTTTGCTAACCTAACCCACTATCCACAACAAGTTGCCGGTTGGAAATAACCGGGACAGAGGAGAGAGAAAGTAAAGGAGGAGAGAGAGAGGAAGCGGGGTGGAGAGAGAGAGGCAGCGGGGAAGTTATTGTGGAGAGAGAGAGGGGAAGCGGGGGAAATTAATGTGGATAGAGAGAGAGGAAGAGTTAGAGAGGAAGCAGTTTAATTTGAAAACTGTCGAGTCCAACTGCCTCTCACGGCTTACAAAAGAGGAAGAGAGAGAGAGAGAGAGAGAGGGAGGGCAATAGTTGCACATGCAAACCCGAGGAAAACAAGAAGAGAAGGAAGAAGAAGAGGAAGAAGACGACAGAGCGAGAGAGGAAAAGAAGAAGCCAACCCGAGGAAGAAGACGACAGAGCAGGAGAGGAGACGAAGAGGCCGATTTTGAAGTAAGTAAACCATCACAATGTCGATTAAATACGTTTTGCTTGGATTCGTAGGGGAGGAACCGATTTAAAGAACTTAAACTGGTTTTGATTGTGTGTAAATGCAAAGAAGGGGTCGAATGGGTTGCCAGTAGGCAATATCGCCCTGTCATGTAGGACGTAACCGGCGTCAAGTGAAAAACAAAGGGTGGAAAGTTTGGGTACTGGGGTTTGCGCGTTTGGGAGAGAAGGGAATTTTCGGAAATGGGGAAATTGGGCAACTGTCTTGTCGAATCCAACTTATCAGGAGCAAGGTGAGTGTAGATATGTTCAGTTTATGGGGGAATTGGGCGAAATGGGGCGTATGACTGTAGATACTTTCAGGTTTGGGGGAAATTGGATGAAATGCGGTGCATTAGGGTTAGGGAAAATGTTAGAAAGGGTGAAACGTTTATGTGGAATCGACATTATCTGGAATAGGGTGACTTGTGTGCAAATGGAGATGGACAGATTGAATAAGTATACTGTCATGTATTCACAAGTATGTGTCACGTGTTCCTGTGTTTGTGTCATGTTACATTTGATATTGATATGAAGGGAACCGTGGGTTGGGGGAGAAGAATTGATGTGTAGAATACTGAATTTGGGTCTCCCATTATGCAGGATATCTGGTGAATATTAAAAATGTCGAAGCGAAGTGTAAAGAATATTGTAGACCGTAGAGCTCAAACCTCCGGCGCGGTAATATGGCTTTCGTCTGAGTAATGTAAGTTGTGATTGTTGTGCTGCAGTGTGCCTGACATGTTGAAGTCTGTGCAGGCTGTGTACGTAGTCGAGGAAGACAGACACTTCAAAGAAAAAATTAACCAACACTCCCGGATGCCGCTCCTGGTAAACATTGACAACCGGTTGAGCGAGTCCCATTGGAAGCGCGTGACGGACAGCCCGTTGGGGGGCGTTGCAAGACTGGGCACAAGGGTCCAGTTCTCGGGACAACTTGCACACTACGTTCTCCAACGACAATTAAAGACAAAGAAGGAGAATGAAACATGGTACAAGATCCATGATGCGGTCGTCAGGTTCTCAACAGCTGAGTTCGCCATTGTCACCGGTCTCAACTGTGGCTATGGCGAAGAGCCCGAGGACGACGCAGCATTCGAGAAGGTAGTGTATGATTTCTTTGGAGTTTCAAAGTTGAGGATGTCCGAGTTCGAGGTGCAGTTCCGTGTGGAAATGGCATCTCAGAAATCGTCAACCAGAAGGTTCAAATTTATCCTGTTGATGCTGATCGAGGGAGTATTGTTTGGGAAGGAACCCAAAAACTACATTCACGGGTGGGTGGTCGACCTTGTCGGCGACATTGACAGGTTCCTGGCGTTTCCGTGGGGTCGGCTTTGCTACGAGCAAACGAACGAGTTCCTGAACCATGCAATCGAGAGGAAGCTCCAACGGGATGAGGGCAGCTCCAATGCACGCCCGGCCTATTGCCTGCTGGGTTTCCCTCTCGCCTTCCAGGTTCGTACACAGATCTCACTAGACGCCGTATACACGTTTACTAGGCGTCCAATATTTAGTTATTGGACAGGGAGTGAATATTTACTGGACAACATTTGTTTGCAGCTATGGGTGTACAAAGCCCTTCCTCCAATGGCCGACCAATTTGCGAACGTCATAGATGAGAAGCTGTACCCCAGGTGTATGCGATACGAGTGTAGGGACCCGAACCTCGAGTATGCCTCCATCGAAACCCGACTGCAGGAGGCGAAGGAGCTCGGGCACTTCAATGACCCTGCAGCCGTGAGGCTACTTCTACTCCTCGATGAAGTGGAGGGAGCTACCCGTTTGTACCGTGATGCCCGAAACACTCACGACAAGCGGGACAACTTCTTCGACGACATTGTCCGAGAGTTTGTATTCGCAAATGTCAAACCCCCACCAAAGAAACAACCAAAGAGAGCACCTGGGTCAACGCAAGAATCAGGGGATGACACGTAGACACAAGCTACCCTATTAGAGATCGAGTCACGGTTAATGGCAAAGATGGACGACATGTTGAGGAGCATAACCGCGGAGGTAGCCTAGAAGATGGCCACGCTTGAGGAGGCGATTGAAAACATGAAGAGGGAACTGAGGTGGAAGGGGACTAGGGAGTCGGAGGAGCAAGAGGAAGTTCTGGGAAAGGAGGTAAGGTTCTTCGAATTTTCTGGTATCAGATCAGAATCGTCAAGTCATTTCATGTGACTGTCATGTTTTTTCATAATGGATGTCCTGTTAATATCAGTAAATGTCATGCCAATTCCAGTATATGTCAATTTACTAAGAGGTCATGTGCTTAGGTTCAGGGATCAATGAAGGACAAGGATACACGCAAGGAGGACGAGGACGAGGACAAGGACGAGGGAAAGGACAAGGGCAAGGAGGAGAGAGAGCCCACGGAGGAGGACAAGTTGAACGGCAAGGCCAAGGCCATAGAGGTTTGCGCATGAGACTGTCATATTAATATATATCTGATGTCATGTTAATTGTTTTTACTATCATGTTGAACGCACCATGGGCTGCAAGTTGCAGGAGGAGTTGGTGGCATCCGGTGCCTCCGATGTTGAGGCTGAGTCTGAGGTGCCCCTCATACGGTCGAGAAGAAGCACCCGTCAACATCCTGATACGTTGTCCCAGGCGGACGAAACTCAGCCAGCGAAGAAACCGCGTGTGGGCAAGAAGCCAATAGATGTCGCCGAGCTAGGCATGGTGACGAGGGCAGATGTTGATGCATTCGCTGCGTAGATGAAGGATGGAAGTGACCCCATCCGGTCGGTTGAAGGCACCCTACTGGAGAAGCAGTTCTTTGGGACACTTCAATCACCGACCACCTGGGTGTCTTCCGAGGTTAATTACGTTCCCACATCGTGGTTCGATGCATCACCTTTTTCCTGATATGGTCTTCCATATAAATGATTTTTCCTTGCGTCCAGCATATTGAGCAAGCTTGCACCCTCATGCGGAAGGACATCAACGCAGGTGACAAGTATGAAGCGGTCGCCGTTCTTGATTTCATCTGGGGGTATCTCCTGCAGAAGCAACTAGCGGACGCAAAGGGGAACCTTGAGGTGGTGAAGGGAGACGACACGATGACCCAATACTTCGACGGCAAGTTTCCGCAGATATTTCCGATGGGTTGGGCCGATGTCGACCGGTTGTTGGCACCTTGGAATCTGAAGAACGAGCACTGGGTGGCCCTTGACATCAACTTCACGGAGTGGACATTAGAAGTCTACGATCCCAATATAAGCCACGTCGCTGAGCGCCATATGTCGGGCCTCCTGAAGCCGGTGACCCACCTTCTCCCCATTTTGATGAACGGCCACCCCGAACTTCGTGTCAAATGGGTCGGCAAAGTCCTGAAACCCTTGACGTACAAAGGGGTGAAGGGGATTCCCCAAAACAAACAATCATAAGTCATTATTGCCACTTCATTTAGAAAACATTGTCACAGATTGTGTGAGCATATTTCGTTATTGTGATGTAGGGGCGACTGTGGTCCATACGCCATCCGTTACCTGCAGCTCCTCGCGACCGGCGACACCAAGTTCCGTGGCCTGGACGATGCATTCATTGCGGCGTACCGCCAATCCCTTGGTGTTGCCATCTTTCACGGACGTCTTACAACCCCATCCGATCCTTAAAAAAACTCCCCCATTGATTTTATATACATTGTTGGTTTGTGTAGACTTGTTGGTTGGTTTAGACCGCATATTGGCTAGTATGCCGGTGGTTGTTGCTTCATTTGAACCTGATGTTTGTTAGTTTTAGACATTTGGATATGCAGTTATTGATGGATTGTTGTATTCGTTGGTTTTTAATTATGACATGTCAATTGCGATTAATGTCATGTCAATACGATGATAATGTCATGCCAAAATCCGATAGTGTCATGTCAAAAGGGGGTAATGTCATATGACATTCCGTTAACATAATAGAACAAACTAGAAGTATAACAAACTAGAACAAACTAGAACAAAACCCCCCATACGAAGTTGCAGAAAGGCAACATAATTCTTTGCGAAAGGCGTCTAACCAAAATGGGCTGACTATCTACTTCATTGCGAAAGGCCTCGCAACTGGAAGTTCCTATGGCCCCGCTACGTGCGGCAGCGCTTCTGCAATTTCCCATAAGCGGCACCCGTCCACTCTATTGGTTCAAGTTTCACAGTCGTCAGAAACGCTCCGGTCTTCCCTTTTCCGCGTTGGTATGCTTCCTCTACTTCCCTTACCGCTCGCTCCGCCTCGTGATCCCACGGGCTGACTACATCCTCGACGTCACTGCTCACAGAAATTACCTGCTTCCCACGGCCATAAGCGACTGCGTTGTCCAACGCATCACTTGGTTCTAACCAGACACATGGATTATCTAACTGGACGATTGAGATTTCTAACTGGACACTCTTTGTTTCGAACTGGACACCTCTTCCTTCTCGATCGACACCTTGTGCTACCAAAACTTACAATTCTTCATGCCCTGCCAAGCGGGGTTTTGTTTTAAACTGTGTGTGATCTTCTTGGGTCAAGGGTGGGCCACCCCCGAGGGGATGGGCCGTTGTGGATCCTTCCGTAGTGGTGAAATCGCCGCCAACCTTGCGTACCAGGGAGACATGGAGGTCGATAGGCCAGAATCGTTCATCGGAAAGACCGTTTACGAACTTGTAGGCCTGCAAGTCTTCGTCATCCCCAATGGAAAAAGGTCTGCACCCTTCCTTCTTCGGCTTTACATATGTTAGCTCGACGTCATACCTCCTCCCATCGACATTAAACTTGGCCATCAGTTGTTTCTTCAGCGAGACGTAGTCAATACTTTCGTCTACCAGTACGGCCTTTTGACTCCTCGACGACTTCACGACCCAAGTGCCCTCTTCACAATGCCACCATCCGCCAAACAATATAGTGATACACACGGATGATTTCTCCCCTGTTCCATTAGTTAGAGGGGGGGACATTAAGTTTTACAGGGAGAAGAACATATTGTACGGAGAGACGTATCGCATAACCTAAATGGAAGGATGACTTACTCATTTCCGCCAAGAAGGCGGTGTCTGTCCAGTTAACCCCAGTAGGTGTCAAGCGCGTGAATGGATTAATGGACTCCCCCTCCTCCCTCCTCTTCCTCTTATTCTCTTAAGGCGCAAATGACAGGGCGGGAGATTTAATCTCAGTCCCGCTCTCTCTCTCTCTCTCTCTCTCTCTCTCTCTCTCTCTCTCTCTCTCTCTCTCTCTCTCTCCCGTCTTATCAAATGTCTTTCTCTACCCTCTGCAAGATTCCCCCCCTCTTTGGTCTCTCTGAAGTTATTGTTTGCTCAAATTTTATTCATTGCTTTGAACTTCATATGGTTTGAAAATGTATTTCGTGGTTTGAAATTGATATGGTTATACTCTCTCTATGGTTTTGCATTTTTTGAGTAAAGTGTGAGTCGTAAGCGATGGTCAAAAGTTTACTAAAACCCCTGCAAAAGGTATCTAGTGAAAAACTATTTATTAGCCAGTCAGCATTAATTAACCGGGTAGTTGGTTTAAAGGGGTGTCATGTACCGTGTAACGACAAGAAGTAAACCCACTTCATTAATGTCATGTCAGAAATGACACGTTTCATGTATACAGAAGACCACTGCCATGTTCATTGTAGACAACAAAATTTCATTACCTGAACGAGCTACTACCACAACACCTAAATACCACACCAATCCGATGGAATATTATTGTTCGCGTATTAAGAATGTTTAGGTCCTTAAACTACAATGATCCTGGAAAACTTCATTCAATTGACATGATTTTGATAGATGAAAAGGTAATTGTGTCTAAATATTTATTTATTTGTTTACACTGTCTGATCGAATCATGCATTCGAATTAAATTGAAGGTGTCAATTAGAGTTTATTTAGAGAAAAAAAATGTTTATAAATTTTCTAATATTAAATATATTAATTTATAAAAAACTCCGCACAAAAAGTGCGGGTACTAAACTAGTTATTTTTAAAATATATATTAATTAAAATTTAAATTGATATAGCTGCCAAATTTATTATTTATAGTACAATCCATGTGTATATAATCGGATAAAGTTTTTTTTTTAAAAATTTTTACTATTAAGTACTCCGTTAATCAAAACATGTCACTTTCATAATTTTTTTTTTGTTTTCTTATTTCTTAATTTTAGAAATTCACAAAAATTAGTGCTTTTATTTAACTTAGTTAACTAGCTAGTTGAGGTTTCACAATTGGTATTCCACAATCTCCGTGAATTCGACACTCAATTGAAATGAGTCATATAAATAAAGGTGGAAAATTAGTACTTTTATTTGTCTTTGTTAACTAACTAGTTGAGGTTTTACATTTGGTATTCCACAATCTCTGTGAATTTGACACTTGATTGAACTGGGTCATAGGAATAAAGGTGGAAAATGAGAGATAAGTTAAAACTTATAATATTATTTAGGTGACATTAAGTTAAAATTTGTATCATGTTAGTGAGAAAGTATTTTTTGTTACAACATATGTTTAATGAAATTAGTACTTTTAAGTCTAAAGTAAAACAATTATTGTTTTTAACATTAATTTAAAAGGGTCTTGGGGTTCTTTTTAAAGAGAATTAAGATTATGGGTGATTTATATAAAAACAAATTGGGAAGGGTGCCTTTTCAACAAAGTTCTACATTTAAGGGCGATATTCTGTAATGAACCACAAAGGTAGGATCCAAGGTAGGAGGAAGACCGTACCCACGGAATGAAATTTTGTATAACAACGTTATATTTAACGTTGTATAACAACGTCCCATTGTACGTTGCACCTAAGCCCGGCTGAGCCCGATCGGGTTCCAAGCTACAACGTCCAATTCGACGTTGTAACAACGTCCAATTTGACGTTGTTACAACGTCGGAATCCTTTTCTCTAAGGCAATTACACTACAAAATACAACGTCGGATTGGACGTTGTAGCAATGTCTAATCCAACGTTGCTACAACGTTGGATCCGACGAAGTATTTGCGGTGTATATAGGAAACACGAAATGAAAATGATGCTTAAAATGAAAATCCTGCTTAAAATAGAAAGACAAACGAAGGAACCGAACAAATGTAGAATAGAGGAAATTTCATCGGTGAACTGAGAAGCGACCGACGAAGCGAACGACGAAGGCATGAATTCAAGTGGAGTTCGGCGATAGGGAGAAGGACCGACCTAGAGTCCGGTGTCTGAGCATAGAACAACCTGGAGGCCGGCGATGGGAACTTTGCAAGGGCGAAGTAAGAAGTGAACTGAACTGGAGGCCGACGATAGGGAGAAGGGGCCTTCCTGCTAGCCGGTCGACGAGGCTGAGGTGACGCCGCCAAGGCTACTTCAATCCTGATTCGAGTTCGGAAAGAGAGACTAAATAAGATACTTATTCCTCCTTATCTTCTTCGAAACTTCGGGTTTTGATGAAGGGAAAACAAGTGGTGCTTATCAACAAGTTTGGATTCGTTCAGCAGATTTGACAGCTTTGCGACGTATCATTAAAATGGGTCGTTCGGAGTCCATATTGATCGGATCGGATCGTGCCATATCTTGTTGGAACGAGAACGAAGAGATCTACAACTTTGCTCTTGAAGGCTTCTCTAGAATCCACCGAGAACATGGCCGAAATTCTACATCTTTGCAGCTGTTCACTGTTTGGACGAAAATAATTATCTTTTCATATTTAGTTTATCATCTTAAGCATTATATTTATTTAGGAATAATGTACATTAGAATAATATCTATTAGTTGACTTTTCAATTAATTGATATTATATCTAATTAGTTTTTATATTTATTTGCTAGGATAAATAAAGTGGAAAAGGGAAAATCTATCTTTAAGATATTTCCTTGGCCACCAAGTAGTTTGATTTTATCTAGGATTATGTTTTCTATTTAAGACGTTTTTATTCATTCAATAAAATGAGATATTAGAATTGAATTTTTGACAAAAGTCAGATTTGGAGAGTTCTCCTAGGAAGGAACCGAGTTCCCCTGCGTGGGATAGGTTTCGATGTGTTGTTGTTAGCTTGGTTTGCCATGTGTTCATCAACTTCGCAAGACTTGGTGATCCTGGTATCCACGAGCCCCCTCCTTGTGCCTCCAAGTTGTCCGCTTGGTTGTGTAAGGTTGTAGAGGCGGGCTTTATAGTCGTTGGTATTTGGTTGCTACCCTCTAAGGAGGCCTGGGGTCTTTGCCTCGTTCTATTTTAGTTCGAATCAGTCCTTATCGGTCGAGTCTTTATTGTTTCTTTGTTCGAGTCTTGTTGCGTTTTGTTCTTGTTCTTGAGTCTTTGCTTCCGTTCTTGTCTTTGAGTCTTGATTGTCGAAGATCGGGCCACCCTACGGCTAACCCCGTATCAGGTTTGGAATCGGGGCTTCTGAGCTTGGAATTGGGGTTTCACATTGGGTTGTCTCGGATGGATTTTTGTTAGTTTAGGGTAAGATATCACCTGGGTGATGTGCAGTTTGGGTTGTCTTGGATGAATTTTGTTGCTGATTTACTATTGGTTTGATCTGATTGTTCTGCCCTTTTAGGTTGGTTTCATTTTGCTTGTTTTTTGAACTTGGTTTTTGAGATTTCACTTTTGTGTTGAATCTATTTGTCTACAAGGAGACATCTTTCTTGATTTAGGACTGAGTTGGGGCTTAGGCTCAGATTTATGCTATATTGTGGATATCTAATTTTCTTGGGAGGGAGGGTAACTTATTTAAAATAGTTGAGGATTTGCTCCACTGCTGCTGAATGGTTCAAATGTTTGTCCAACTTTTGGGTTTTGGGTTGGGGTGGCTGAGTTATGAACAACAAATGAGATTTTTAACAATATAAAAAAGAGCATTGTGCAAAGGTCAATAATGTTGAACCGGGATAAAACAAAAAAGAAAAAAGAAAAGAAAGAAGTCCACATGATCGACCTTCCTCTATTGCTCCTCCTTCCTTCCCGAGTCCTCCCTGCCGCCGTCCCTCCGACCTCACCAGCAGTCGACACCAAGTCCTGAAGCCCCGACCTTCGATCCCGAGAAGAATCTAACCTCTCTCCCCAGCAACAGCGAGCGTCCGAGACTCCCAAGTGTCGAGCAGTCTGCGGTGGTGCCGACAACCTCCTTCTGAGCCAGGCAAATAGAGCCCAGCCTCCGACTAGAATGGTAACGTCCACTGTCCGATCAGCCTCTCCTCCTCTTTGTCTCCTCCATTAATTGAATACACAATATAAGTTTCTAATAAACCCCCAATTTCTAGGTTTTGCTAAATTGAATAAATCTGTAGAGTCTTATAATTGAAAGAATGAAATTGAAACTTATTTTTAATGATTTGTTGTTCAAATTGATAGATTGAGAGTTTTTTACTTGGATTTGAGACAATAGAACTCACAATTAGCATCTCTGTCGCTAATGTGGTGCCCTTCTCTGCTATGCATTCATGCATTACAATTAACAAGTGTTTGGTTATATGTCATACATAAATTCTACTGATTAAAGATGTTGAGATACATGATGGTGTCTTATTTAAAGGCTTACATTATAGGAAATCTGGCTTCTTTTCTCTACCTTTACCTTTGCACAGGATTGAGCACAAAGAGGGCAACGCCACTCAGGACTACAATACTGTATTTATTTGGCTTTTAATTATGCTTACTATTACTCTTCTTGTCTGTATATTTAACAAAATGTATAATTTGTGTTGTCATTTCCTTGTTCTATCCCACTTTCATATTTTTAAGGGTTGCCAATCAAACCCCAATTGTTTTCTCATGAATTGACAGCGCATTCCCCAATTATTTTTTCTTTAACTTACTTCATCTGGTACAGATGAATGGATGATGAAAGCTAATATTCATTAAGTTTAATGGTAGGTTGGGGGTTTATTCTTTAAGTTGTGTTAAGTTGTTGTTTATTTTTTAAGTTGTGTTAAGCTTTTGTTTATTGTTCCATTCTTCTTGAGTTTAATGGTAGGTTGGGGGTTTAGTTAGTTGAATTGATTAGATGTTTGCCTGAGTTCAGATGAATGGATGATCAAAGCTAATATTTTAGGTTCAGAAACTACATTTGACTAGAAGAAGCAATGGTATTGTTTTTTTTTTTTTTCATTCATCTGCTATGGATGTCATCTATAGAAGCTTATCCCTTTCTGAACATATGATATGACTGACTCGACCTAATGTGTTGATCGCTAATATTAGATAGGATAATTACTGTGTGTGCCTTTGGTCATGAGCAGGAACGTTGCCTCAAAAGTAAGGAGTGATAGAAAGAATGTTAAGCAAATGTGGGTGCCTAAAGTAGCCTAACCAAGACACTAAATCAAAGGAATTCAGCTATGTAGCCCCTTCTGTTTCTGTGAATGATGCGAGCCATGTAAACGGATCATGCTCAGACACATCATCTAACGTGCTGGCTGCGAGGGCTCTCAGCAAGAGCAACATGAAAGGGTATATTGCTGAACAACAAGTGCGGAAGGTAGCTATACGTTGCTGAATAGCGTGTGCAGAAGGGAGGGAAAGATCAGAATAAACAGAAGCCACATATATAAGCAGGCTGATAAGGAGGAGAAAAGCTCTTGAGCAACACTGATGAATTGAAGAGGGTGATAAAAAAAACAAAAAACAGGGCTAAAGAAGGATTTTATTGAAACAGGGCTAAAGAAGGATACACCAACTTGGAGGCAACCACTTCAGATATGTTCAGGCAACGGCTCGAACTCGGCTCGAGAAAAAATGAGCAGAGCATGAGCAACCAAATACTCGGCTCGTTCGACTTGAATAACACCCATAGTTGTCAGTTATTATTTGCAAGTAGTTTTTAATTAAGCTTTTAAAAGCCTATTAACTCAACGGTAGAGCAATGTGTTTATGCGCAGAGATGTGGGTTCGAATCCTACATAGGCTAAATTGCTTAATTTTAATAGTTTGTATTATTTTTTGATAAAAGTTCAATTCATAAACTTAATTTTATCCTTGCACTTTATCTGCTTATTTATGCACTTTATCATTTTATTCTTGCACTTTATAATCTTAATTGTGTACTCCATAATCTTATTCATGCACTTCATGATTTTATTCTTGCACTTTATCATTTTATTTATGCACTTCATAATCTTAATTGTGCACATCATAATCTTATTCATGCACTTCATATTATTATCCATACACTTCATCATTTTATTCTTGCACTTCATTATTTTATTCTTAAACTTTATCATCTTAATTGTGCACTTCATAATCTTATTCATGCACTTCATATTACTATTCATACACTTCATAATGTCATTCTTGCACTTTATAATCTTAATTGTGCACTTCATAATCTTATTCATGCACTTTATATTATTATTCATACATTTCATCATTTTATTCTTGCACTTTATAATCTTATTTATGCACTTTATCTAAGTTGTTGTGTTTCATCTATTCTTGAGTTAAAATCTTGTATTTTGTGTGAGCTATATAATATGCATTTGAAATCTAATTTTTTTAATCGAAAAGTTGTGTTTTCCTTCCAAAAATAAGATATTTTTCTTGATTTGTTCATGTTATGTTCAGAAATCAGATTTGTTCATGTTGTTTTTTAGAAATTAGAGCCACTAACCTACACATTTTAGCTAACTATTAGTCATATACTTTGTCATTTTATTTATGTACTTTATAATCTTAATTGTGCACTTCTTAATCTTATTCATGAACTTCATATTATTATTCATACACTTCATCATTTTATTCTTGCACTTAATCATTTTATCTATGCACTTTTTTTTACAGTGGGCAAACATTAGGATGGTTCTGTTTAGGAAAACAGAACACATCCTTGATCATCCCGAAGGATGATGTTACAAAGATCCCTGTTCAAAGGGAGTGTAGACAAATTACAGATTATTCTACTCTTAGCAATAAAATCTGCTACTCTATTTGCTTCTCTATAACAATGCTTAAATTCAATATGATCAAAAAAGCTAGAAAGGAGCTTGATTTCTTCAATTTGGCGCAAGATCTCCCAATTGATTGGTGTCGATCCAATAATTGCTTTCACTGCTTCTAAATTGTCACCTTCAATTATGACTTTCTTGAGGCTTCTCTCAATCGCTTTCTGCATACCTGTGGAAATAGCTAGAACCTCAACTTGGAGAACTGAACTCTGCTTTATCTCCTGGTAAAAAATATGAATAATATGACCATTGGAGTCCCTAATGACCCCTCCCACATAACACTGGCCAGTGGGGCGCAGTGAGCCATCAATGTTTATTTTAATTACTGTATTTGGGGGTTTGTTCCATTTTGCCTTTTGACGTTTATTTTGTGGGTTCGTCTTAGTTATCTCATCATTTGTCCTTTCCCAGTTTGTAATATCATTTAAAATTCTTTGTACTAGGGTCGAAGGGTTGTCTAGTTTATTTTTGTTAAAGATAATGTTGTTTCTTGTTTCCCATATTAATTTCCAAATGAAACAAAGTTCTTCAAAATTTGTATTTTGACTTCTTAGTAGCATAATATCATCAATAGAGAGATTTCTTCTTCGAAGATGTATAAAAGATTTGTTGGTTACTTGCTCATAGGTTCTAATTATTGATCTTGTTACTTGGCAGTTCAAGAAGAGGTGATGAGAATCTTCTTCCTCAGTGTTACAAAGGCAGCATTGAGAGGGCACTCTATTAAAATATCTATTAAGTCTACATTTTGTTGCTAGGCCATCAACAGTTATTTTCCAAACATGGTTCTTTAATCTTGGTGGAATGTTTAGCTTCCAAATCCATTTATAGTCATAGTCATCTTGTTGAGTTTTTTTGATTATTTGATATACAGTTTTGGTAGTGAAGTTTCCATTCGGATTAGGTTTCCAGATCAGCCTATCTCTAGGCCTCCAATCTAGTATCTTGATTTCTTAAATTTTGTTGGCTATGTGTTGGGGGAATTATTTATGCACTTTATAATCTTAATTGTGCACTTCATAATCTTATTCATGCATTTCATATTATTATTCATAGACTTCATCATTTTATTATTGCACTTTATCATCTTATTAATGCACTTTACCATTTTATTCTTGCACTTTATAATCTTAGTCATAAATGGAACAAAAATAAGACAACTATAAATAGCCTATGCGGGATTTGAACCCGCATCTTTGTACATAGTACATCACTCTACCATTTTGAGCTAATAGGCTTTAAATTACATTTTACTTTTTTTTTGCCAAGAAAAAAAGGCAATTTATGTGGAAAAGAATTAGAAGAAAGCAAGCCAGATATAAATTAAAAGGTATAGTAACAACTAACAAACACTGAACATCAAATAAATAAAACCTCTTCAAAGCTGCTCAATTTGCCGCGCATAAAGCCTCTTCCTCTTCAAACATTGCATTGCCGTTGTAGGGGAATGACAAAGTAAAGCCATTAACAACTAGAACTGATATTTTCTATTCTTTCTCCATCTTGATTGAAAAGATGGAACAAGTAAAGGGAACTAAAGGGAGAACAATAAACTAAACAAGCATCAACAAGCAATAAATCATATCCACCTCAAATGCACTCTATTTTTATTTCACCTTCCTAGCAGCCTAGATAACAACCTTCTACCTATTCTAAAGATGCAAGTCAATTGGAGCAACTTAACCCAACAGAACATTACAGTAATGTTCTCCACAACTGTCACTGTAGTCTAACAACTCAACAACATCAGCAGATGCATCCAAAGGTTGTCACTACTCAGTATAATGGAGTCCTAATTCATACTGAATGACACTGAATTAGGTAAGAGTTCATCACATCAATCTAACTATCTTGACATTGAATTTGTTGAGAGAGCTCAGTAGCTCACTGACTCCTAGTTCATGTTGTGATGTGATTCAAGGCATATATGCCTACATGGAGAAGGTCTACAAAGATTCAGCTTGAATAAAAATGCATATTCTTTCTAGACAGCAAACAAATAAAAGAGGGTCAAGTTGTACAGAAGTAAACAGAAACAATGTGAACCTAATTAAAGTAGAAGCTTTGAGATTCACTGCACAACAACCAAGCCGGAACAATTGAATTTGAATTATCTTTCGATTGCACAAAATCTCCCATGCGAATCAACATCAAAAATGCCAAGTGTTCATGCTTAAGCAGCAAAACAAACACTTCAAAAGTTTCCAATTGATTCGAGAGAGAGGAGAGTATGGACGAAACCTGGTTCGAAGGATCCTCAGGGGCTGATGGCTGGGATAATTTGGAGAAATCGTGTAAATCGGAACAAAATATAATGCTCATATTTTGATATCCGGCCTAGCCATACCTATGATTGTGTATCACAAAAGCCATATTATGCCTTATTTCATATTTTGCTCCACATGATCTAAATATTGACCATTCTTTACCTTATTTCCTATCCGGGGATTATGTTGAGAATGATGTTATATTATGGAGATTGTTATATGGTGTTTGTGTTGTTATGTCATTTTATGGAGTTTGGCAGGAATATTTGAAAGTTATCGAAAATTTCATGAGTGAAAGAAAATCCGGTCACCTCAGGAGATAAAGGTAGATCGACCCTGCTCGTTGAGATAATAGTTCAGCGAGATGGGACACCAAGGTAAGGAGTCCAAAGCACTAAGTATCCGGGGCCATTCATAACACCCATGTTTACGACACACCGAAGATCATGGTAGTACTGTACAGTGCAAACAGAGGAGATAGTTCACACCTCATTGCGTAACCAAACACTTGAATAGCTCCGTATCCAGATGCGGATGAAGCCCCCTCAGCACGGGGGTCTTAATGCGAAGCTCCGATCAGGGACAGTTATTGTAACCTGTAAGGAGGATAGGTGCAGTGTTCATTTTGGGGGAGTTGTAGTGCATGCATCGATACCGTGGTCGGATACACAGAACTCTGCATGACGATGCGCAGTGTATGCACCGTCCGTGCATAAAGTTCCATCATCCATGCATTGTATTCAACTCCGAGGCAATCCGCCAAAAGATGCAAAACTCCACTAGTAGCTTCATTTACCTTTAAAAATAGGCACATCCGGTGAGTGCCCTCCAAACACACGCCATAGCCTTGATGTCCATGATTTGTGCCATGTTTTTATGCTTATTTCAGTTCCTTATTCTATCATCATATGTATTCTGGGTTGGGAACATAGTGAATTTGTGTAGTTTATGCTTATTTGCCAAATTATGGAGTCTACACTAGTTTCTGTTTAATTTCGCAGAAATCGGACGCACTTTGGAGCTTATAGGAAACTCATGAAGAAGCTAAGGATGGTGTAGTTGGAGAAAAGGCCATATTTCGAAATCCATCATTCTAAATTAAGATTTAATGTCTTCATGAGAGTTGTAGCCCTCGAAAAGAGCTTTCCAACGCATACTCATATGCGTCAATCTGACGAACGAGGACTTGGGAAAGTGCGTTTCAAGAACAGAGCAGAATGTTGAGAGGTGACACATCTACTCGACATCGACCAAATCTCCTCGACGTCAACCAGACAGAAAACCTACCCGAGTTCGAGAAGAGAAAGCCACTCGAGGAGCTGCGAAGAGAAGCCGAGTTCGACGAGTTCTACTCCACGTCGTCCAAAGTTCCTCGACGTCGACCACACCTGGGAGCCAACCCGAGCTCGAGAGGAGAAGATTGCTCGAAGATGCCGAAGACCACCCGAGATTGAGGACTTTACTCGATGTCGACCAGACTTGGTCGACGTCGACTAGACGATTTTTGGGTCGCGAGTCCGTTGGGCCAATCCGAGCATGTGATGATTACTTGGGCACGAAGTAAGGCCGGATCCATCCAATTCTATCAAGATCTATCTAAGGAAGGAAGGATTTATCCACTACATGAAGATTTAGATATTTTCCTTTTAGGATTAATGTTTCTTTTATCAAAATTATATCTTTAGGACTAGATAGAGATTTATTTCCTTTGATAGCAAGGATTAAAGCCTATAAATAAAGCTCATGGGGCAAGTTTTTATTCATTCTAATTCAGAGAGAGAACACAAGTAGGAGAGTTAGGAGAGAGAGCTTGGAGTCGAGAGAAGTTGTATTTGGCGAGAGCGGAATTGGCTTCGATTGGTTGTAAGCTTTGTTTTATTTTATTAATGCAATTTAGTTTTCTTTTATTATTGATGTCTTCTCCTATGATGAAGAGTGAGTAGTCCACCCACTTCTAGGGTCGTGGTGAGCCCAGCGATAGTCATGCATGTTTAAGGTAAAGATTCGACCTTTATTATGTTTTGATCATCCACTTCCTTTTATATGTTTATTACCTATTCAATAAAGATTCAGGTTAACCGCTTGGATTATAAACATAAAATTGGTAGATACAATTAGGGTTTCTTGAGAGAGTTGTCTAATTGTTGGAAAAGGTGAAAGCTTGTTCCTTTGATGTGATTGCATGATTATTCCTCTTATTCTTGCCTTATGCATGTTTGGTTATCGTTGTCGCAAACCCCGGTCTTGAAAGTTTCCTTTTACATTATTTAAATTGAAATTTGTAATTTATTTTCGTTACTGTTTTCTCCTCGACGTCGACCCGATCTAGTCGACGTTGACTACTGATATTCGATCTAGGGTTTCTGCTCGAGATTGCTGCTCGTTTTTGTCCCTGCAGGTCCTCGACTTCGACCAGCCTTACTCGACATCGACAATTTCTACTCAACGTCGAGGACACCTAGTCGACGTCGACCACCACTAGTGATGCTTTTTGCTCGAATTCGACTGTGCTGGACCCCTGTCGACCACCCTTGGTCGAGGTCGAGTACTCTGGAGTCAACTTCTACACGTAAGATTCATCCGCTACCTAAGATCTGCTGACCAGCTTCCTCGAGGATCGATCCTGACTTCCTGTCGCTACATCTGGAGGAATTCTTGTAATTATTTGCGTGGGCAAGGTCTGGTTTGATTTATATTCTTATATTTTGAACTCGATTTCCTCCTACAACAAGCCTCGAAACCCAATGTCCCTCTCGGTAAGAGACATTTAACTTCGGTCAACACATTGCTATTCAGAACGACGTCATTTTCCCACAATGTCTTCACGAGAAGCTGAAATTCCCCTGGAGCACTTGTTCACCCTTCACTATGAGAAGGAGATGCTAGGAGGGGGTGCCTTCGACGTAACATGTTGTCATTGTGGTCAGCGCTACAAAGGGAGGAATAACTTACAGTACGGACATTTGAAGAGGCACATCACCACCAAACATTCCGGCAAGGTCTAAATAATGGGCGGTTTTCCTTTCTATCCATTTGTCGTTGTGTGTTGAAACCCTTTTTCTTTTAATCATTATACATGTAACAAAGTGGAAATGTTTAACATCAGTTTTTGGTGTTTTTATATGACAATGTCACTATGTTGAATATCTTACAAAACCACTGCAAACTATGTTCACGTCCTCATTTGTTTGAGTATGTCATGCGTATTCAATCAAATTGATCCACTAATCTTTACGCACTTCGAACCATATATTTATATGCAACATATAGCGTATATATAAGGATGTATATGCGTATATATCCGCGGCATGATGCTGAACTCCGCGTGTCGATCCGCAACCCAATTCGGTGATCTCCGCGATGGCATGTGGAATTTCATACGTACGGTTACAGAACTATGGCTCCCCCATTATAAATACCTGACGATTGTGTAGTGACGCACTCAACCATTGTCGGCTTCATAAGTTCAGAACATGTTCGGGTCAATGGGTTTTTTTCAAGGGCTCGTTAGGGAGTGTAATTCCCCAAATATAAGTTATGTAAGGGCCATGGAAGCACTTTGATTACGATGTTAGGTTTTGGGTTTATTCGAGGTTTCGTGCCACACTCTCGATGGAAATGACGGGACGCGACGTCGACGAAGGGGCCCAACACTCTCACGTCCCTGCTCTTTTTTCCTCTGTAATGATCTGCAATATCATAAGGGGAAGTGGAGGGCGGAGTGGTGGATCTACATATCCACGGAGAGAGGAAAGTGGCATGCTCTGCATCAATCTAGACATGGTGGACTCGATCATGGAATGGTAGGGCAGACTCATGGAACTCCAAATAGCCATGGCGAGAGGAAAGCTGTGTGCTCTGCATGAATCCTGTCATGGACGATCTAATCATGGACCGATCAGTCTTGGAAAATCAAGCAAGTGAATGTGGTCACTCGAACCATCTCCAACCCAAGACCTTTTGACTGGATTTTCGAACCCAAGGTTCGAACCCAAAACCTAGGTTTACTAAGCAAAAAAGATATTTACCCTTTTGAAGTGACCATTCTGTAATTGTTTATTTAATTATTTCTATTTTCACATGTAGCACTCGAAGTGGCCATGGCGATTCTATAATTGTTTTTATTTTCGCAAGTTCCACTCTCAAAGGTGGGTATTTTGTAATTTCCATTTTGTATTGTAGTTGTACTTCATTTTGGTTCAATTGCAATGACTAATATGAAATTCACTCGTTCTTCATAAAAGTTAACAACACCCCCATACTAACTTCACACAGAACACATATTGCAACCAAACAAACATCGAAATCAACTCTACACTAGTTTCACGCCTTCTAGAGCTTATAGGTCACCAGACACCCGCCTTATCAGCTCTACACTAGTTTCATGCCTCGCTTATAGGTCACCAGACACCCGCCTCATCTTCGCCGGACACCCGTCTTGCCGCTTACATGTTGTGGCTGGAGGGACGAAGCTAGTATGATAGCCACCAGCCACCCAACGTCTTGGCTCTGGCCACCACCTAGCCTCCGCCCCCTACGTAGACAATCTGCGACCGCCACTAGCGAGTAGGATACTGTATTGGCCCTGGTGGTATTTCCCACGTTATTTGATTAAGGAAACACCCACTGTACCTTACAGATACCCCACATATCCGCTCCCCCTGCAACGTGTTTGCCCCCCTGCAACCTGTCTGCTCCGCCCCGCATAGCTAAAATCAAAGTACTTCCATGATCTTTAAAGTGTTTGTTTTATATCAGAGATATAAGGTTTGTAAAGCATCGATGTATGGGAATTAGACCATTCCACAATATGCTTATGAGATGGAGCATCCCCGAGCATCCCCTTCCACTGCCTTTTATAGACGTCTGAGTTCCACATCTACATGCGGATATTAATTGCACAGTTTAATGCGGGTAGTTTCGCAGTTTACTTCGTTTAGTCTCTGCATGTTCATGCGGAATTTATCGTGTGTAGCCATGGAACACTCCGCGGTGTACAACAGAACTTACATGCCTACCACCGTCGTGTAGCTGCGTATAAATACGACCACTTGCTTGCTAGGTACTTCCACTCAGAATCATTTCGACGTATTGCATACTTTCATTCTTTCAATCACAATGCTCACCATATTTGTAAAGTCCATCAACCCGGTGTGAAGATCATAGAAGCACTTTGTCTCTAGGGTGACAAAAATAAATCATCGGTATGCATTCTTGGATCCATCATCTCAGAATGTCTCGGATCACTTGTGTAACCATTGGCACTCGGCCCGGCATGGTGGTTCTCAATATGGGCGGACTCGTGGTCACGGGTCCATGTCATCTACTCTTCGAGTGATGGTGTGAAAACCATGGATGACGTGCTGATGCGTTATATCTGCCCTTGACGACAGAGCACCACAATAGCGAGGCATTGTCGCATGTTGTTCTTGGTAGGAACTACTGCGATCATGGAAGCACTTTGCACAATAAAGTTAATTGCTTTACTATTTTGTGTATTTACAAAATAACGTTTACAATCATTGTGTATTATATTGTAGTCGTTTATATTGTAGTAGTTGGAATTCACATCATTTTGTGGTATGTTTTGTTTCAATTCTCATTGTCACAACCAAATACATCATCGAAAATAACGTCGACTTTCCAAATACCATCCACTAGGGAGACGCAATATGTCGCCATCACTGCGGTAAGCTCGATCTAATCTAACTATCAAATGTAACCACGTATTCAATGCGGATAGTTTCGCAGTTTACTTTGTTTAGTCTCCGCATGTTCATGCGGAATTTACCGTGTGTTGCCGTGGAACACTCCGCGGTGTACAACGGAACTTACCTGCCGACCACCGTCGTGTAGCTGTGTATAAATACGGCCACTTGCTTGCTAGGCACTTCCACTCACAATCATTTCAACGTATTCCATACTTTCATTCTTTCAATAACAATGCTAACCACATTTGTAAAGTCCATCAACCCGGTGTGAAGATCATGGAAGCACTTTGGCTCTAGGGTGACATAATGTCTCGGATAACTTGTGTAACCATTGACGCTTAGCCCGGCATGGTGGTTCCCAGTATGGACGGACTCATGGTCAAGGGTCCATGTCATCTACTCTTCGAGTGATGGTGTGAAAACCATGGATAATGCGCTGATGCGCTATATCTGCCCTTGACGACAGAGCACCACAATAGCGAGGCATTGTCGCATGTTGTTCTCGGTAGGAACTACTGCGATCATGGAAGCACTTTGCATAATAAAGTTAATTGCTTTATTATTTTGTGTATTTATAAAATAACGTTTATAATCGTTGTGTATTATATTGTAGTCGTTTATATTGTAGTCATTGGAATTCACATCATTTTGTGGTATGTTTATTTTCAATTCTCATTGTCACAACCAAATACATCATTGATAATAACGACGACTTTCCAAATATCATCCACTGGGGAGATGCAATATGTCACAACCACTGCGGTACGCTCGATCTAATCTAAGTATCAAACGTAACCACGTATTCAAATCCATCCAAAGCATGACCACGGTTTCAATTCCATTCAAAACCAACCACACATATGTACGAAAGTTCAAACCCGCCATGCAAATAGGAATCCAACTATAGTTTTGCACAACCAAAAATACAAAAAATATCAACACAAAAATCACCACACAACAACACAGCTGTCCGCGTAAACATACGTCACTACGTCTCCACGAACGACGGATCTGCAGTATAGTATCGGCCTAGAATACGCCTAATCTTCACCCTCAATGTATCCTCCGGCTCCGAAAGAAGACAGGTCAACTCTGCCCCTACAGCGTCATATCGATCAACAACTTCAAAGGCACGGGGTGGAAGGATGACAGTCGCAGAAGGGCCCTCCTCCGAAACGGGCTGCGGCTCATCCGGAACAATCGGCTCCAGCTCTGGAGGGATGAAGGACGACGGGAGGATGCAGATGTGCGACCTCCGGCAAAACCACTGCAGATACCCTGCTGCCGATGCCCATAGACGCTCTGCAGGAGCCATCAGCATGGCATCGAGGTCAACCAAGTGCGCATGGCGGTCAGCCCAGTGGTTCGCCTCCCCCAGCTTCAGAAGCTGGTAAGGGCGGTGTGAACGCGCATCCCGTACCGCTCGCACAGGAATGATGGGGTCCATCGGGAGGCCCTGTATGCGGCCGAACTGTCGTACCACCCTATCAGGCATGTACGACTCGACCCCCTCCGCCCATCTTATCATCCCGCGGTAGGCCGACACCCTATGGGCGCCCTGAAGATCCATGTCGTGCCCGTGCGGCATCCAATATACCTGCAATCATAATGTACACATACACGTTACACAATAACATTGTTACCAATTTGATAGTCAACGATTAATGTATAATTCCAAATCCAACATCCACATACCGCACGGGGTCCGCACTCGTCAATGTCCTGGCATGGGGCTATAATCTGCCCTTGCTCCCGCCTCGGGGTCGCAGTTGTGACGAACTGGGCCGCGTACCTCGCATCAACCCTCCTCTACAGCGTCGGCGCAAGTTTTCCTTCCTGAATAGGGAAATAGTTGTATATCCAAACCTGCACGAAAACTCATTTTAATCAAAGTTAGTCACTATATAGCACCTTACGTTTAATGTTAAGACACTTGACTCGCTACGATGTTCATGTCCATTACATGCAATAGGAGCGGGCAACCGTCCATCCCTTTCGCCTTCCTTTGTGTTCCCTTCCCCATGGCTTTGTACTAGTACGCCAACGTTGAAGCCCCCCATGCATATCCCCCCGTCGCTGCATGGTCTCTGCACATGTAGATCAATGGCACACGTATCCTATCCTTCGACTTGTCCATCATCAACGTCGACGATAGAAGGTACGCCAACCATAAAGTCGCGACCCTCTAGCGGCCGACCCCATCCTCCGGGAGGCCTGTGTTGATGTACTCAGCCATCTTGGCCTTCAGCTTCAAATGTGGGATCCCACCCGTCGTCCTCCACTTGTTCACCCGAGCCAGTGGCCACCCAAAGCTCTCCGCTACCCACTGAGGGGGCCCCAACACGTCTACGTCCATCATCACATGCACACCCTCTATAGGCAGCTCCAACAGCAGCTGCACGCCTTGGAGAGTAATCATCATCTCACCCCCACTCGAAGTGAAACGAGTTCGTCTCCGGCTGCCATCGCTCCACAAAAATCTAACACACTCCATGATCAACGTGGTTCCAACTGAAATCCAACAACCCCACAAGCCCGCTCTGCACAACTAAGGGAACCCAGGTATCCCTTCCATTGTCCAAGGCCTCCCGCAACCAACTAATCGTCATACCCCGCCTATGCACGTCATCAGTACCGGTGGATCGTCCGGCGCCGCCAAAATCCTCCGCGCCACATGAGCGCCAAAGCTCAACATCAATGACTTATCTTCAGGCCCCCCACCAAACACCTCCTTCGGGTCATCCTCCTCACACGAACTAGCGCCGCCCTGCTCACCACCATTGCTGTGCTGTTGGTCTTGTGGGCCATCCGGATCTTGGTGAGCATCCTGCTCATGTGGAGCACCCTGCTCCTCTCCGACTGCACCCTCCCTCACAGCAGACCCAGACGTCCTCAGTTCAGATGTGGGCCCACACATAGAACCCGCTTCCGGGGACCTCTCCGCACAGTCGTTCCCGACTCGACCTAGGTCACCGACATCCACCAAAGTATTTCGGCGCACTGTCAACAACGACGGCGCAATACTAAAAAAACAGGATTTAGCAATGGAAAATAGCAACGGATTTGGCAACGAATGACCGCGGCTAACCGGTTTAGCCACGGACTCAGCAACGGGCGGGCCATCCGTAGCCATATGCCTCGTGACTAAATTTGGGCCGATGTAGCAACGGAAAATAGCAACGAACTCATACCGTCGTGGCTAATTCCGTGGCTGGGTCTGATTTATGATTGTCGTGGCTGTGGCGACGACAACAGCATCGAAAATAGTCATCGCAAATGTCGTGGCTAATTTTGTGGCTGAGTTCATTGCTGATGTTGTTTCTTGTTTTAAGGTGGGCATCGTTGCCAAAGTTGTGGCTAAATTCGTGGCTTACGTTGTTGCGATTGTTTGGATGCGCTATTTATACGATAGAATATATATAATGTTATAGCTAATGCGTCCAAATACAAAACACAACATATGCACATAATGTACAACATCCATAAATACTACATCGGAGAAAAGGCACCAACACATCTTAAGAATCTAAACACTAGTTTGAGAACTTCCGCCTTGTTCTTGCACCCAATGCTTCATTGGACCAATTTTTTCTACCCAAATATCAAATTCAATGGCCCTGGTCAATTACAAAAATATAAAATACAAATCAAATACAAAATTGCAGGCATATTTATTACATAATCAAACAAACTCATAATCGAACAAATTTATTACTTAATCGAACAAATTGATGGCGTATAGATACAGAGGATGCTGTGTTTTCTGGCTCAACTTCCTCCTGCTTTTCCTGCTTTTGAGTAACAAGTGATACCGTACTCATCAATTTAGTGATTTATTTGACGTTTCACCGATCCAAAAACAAGATGATAAAGTGAGAAGGCAACTTTTCAATTAAAATAAGACAGGAAATGGGGGTGCTGAACTCATTGCACTAATTCTTGCATACCTTCCGTTGGGATTCAATATCCTTATGCAGAAAATGCTTTGACAGATATGATTCGAACAGCAAATCAGAGCGTCTAACTAAACAAGAGGAGAACAACAAATGTTGAGATCGATGTGAGTACAAATATATAAGAGTGAAAATTAAAGAAGGGAAGTTTGTACATACGTAGATCGATCGAGAAAGAACTAACCAGATGAGTAAGAGTTGTAGCACAAATAGCCAGCTAGATCTGAGTGGGTGAGTGTCGGTGCGTCGATGGAAGGACGATGAAAGCGAAATTCGAGGAGGAAGAAAAGGGAACGAGCTCAGCTTCAGTCTTCAATGGCGGGAGATCCATGAAGCCCCTTGAGCTCGAGATCTGAAGACGGAAGGACTAGGAAAGCGAGAGCAGAGGAGGAGCGTGGACGAAGGTACTCCAGGCGGCGGGGCTTCGCAGATTCGAGGAGGCAGCAGGGCTTCGCAGATCCGAGGAAGCGGCGGGGCTTCGCAGATTCGAGGAGGCGGCGGGGCTTCGCAGATCCGAGGAAGCGGCGGGGCTTCGCAGATTCGAGGAGGCGGCGGGGCTTCGCAGATCCGAGGAGGCGGTGGGGCTTCGCAGATGCGAGGCGACGGCGGGGGGCTTCGCAGATTCGAGGAGGCGGCGGGGCTTCGCAGATCCGAGGAGGCGGTGGGGCTTCGCAGATCCGAGGCGACAGCGGGGGGCTATGCAGATCCGAGGAGGCGGCAGGGCTTCGTAGATCCGAGGAGGCGGCGGGGCTTTGCAGATCCGAGGAGGCGGCGGGGCTTCGCAGATCCGAGGAGGCGGCGGGGATCCGTGACCAGGAGGAAGGAGGAAGAAGGAAGGAGAGCCATGAGGAACTTCAGAGAGAAGGCAGAGGCGCATGTCTTTGTGAAGCGGCCGATAGAAGAAAATTAGGGTTATAGCCTTCTTTCATACTGCTTTAAATTTTGGCCAAAATTTTGGGGGGAAATTTACCGCCCAACATACACTTCAGGCGGTAAAATAATTTCAGGAGTCTAAATTTTTTTTCCCTTCACAATTTATATCTAGAAAATAAAACCATGAATACAACTATTTATTATACAATACTCCCTCCGTCCAACAATACATGGGTTTTTAGAGGTAAATTTTTGTCCAACAATAGATGGGCTTTTAGGTTTTCTAGGTAAAAAGTTGTAATGATTTGTATTGGTTTGTGTGTTGTTGACTTTTTAAAATAATTTGATTGGTTAAAATGTGTAGTGGGTGTTAAAAAATAATAAAATTTATGAAAAAGTTAGTGCAATGATGATGTTTTTTTAAAAGTAAGGTGTTTTATTAAAAGTTGTGCAAAATGCTAAAAGGCCATGTATTTTAGGACGGAGGGAGTATATATTTCAAATAAATTTATTTTATCAAATTTAATTAGATATCTATGTGTTTTAATACTATTTTACCCAACATCATTAAACTAGTTCAGTATCCGTATCTTATGCGAATTTTTAAAATATCAATTTTAATATTTATAGGTTTGGTATAAAAAAATAATATAAAAAGAATTTATTAGTTAATATAAGGTTTTATTCAACATTTATAAGACACTTATATAAGTTTTTCTCAAAACACACTCTTATAGTATTTAGAAAAGATTTTATTAGTTAAAATAATGCTTTATATAACATTTATTAGTCACTCGTATAAGTTTTCCTCGAAACATACTCTTATATATGATTCTAATAAGAATTTACTAGTTAATATAAGCTTTTATTCAACATTTATTAGTCACTTATATGATTTTTCCTCAAAATATACTCTTATAATATTCTAATAAGAATTTACTAGTAAATATAAGGTTTTATTCAACATTTATTAGTAACTTATATGAGTTTTCTTCAAAACATACTCTTATATTATTCTAATAAGTATTTACTAGTGAAGATAAGCTTTTATTCATCATTTATTAGTCACTTATATGATTTTCCCTCAAAACATACTCTTATAGTATTGTAATAAGTATTTAGTAGTTAATATAAGGTTTTATTCAACATTTATTAGCCACTTATATGATTTTTCCTCAAAACATACTCTTATAGTATTCTAATAAGAATTTACTTGTCAATATAAGGTTTTATTCAACATTTATTAATCACTTATATGAGTTTTCCTCAAAACATACTCTTATATTATTCTAATAAGTATTTACTAGTGAAGATAAGCTTTTATTCAACATTTATTAGTCACTTATATGAGTTTTCCTCAAAACATACTCTTATATTATTCTATTAAGTATTTACTAGTGAAGATAAGCTTTTATTCAACATTTAATAGTCACTTATATGATTTTCCCTCAAAACATACTCTTATAGTATTGTAATAAGTATTTACTAGTTAATATAAGGTTTTATTCAACATTTATTAGCCACATATATGATTTTTCCTCAAAACATATTCTTATAATATTCTAATAAGAATTTACTAGTCAATATAAGGTTTTATTCAACATTTATTAGTCACTTATATGGGTTTTCCTCAAAACATACTCTTATAGTATTCTAATAAGAATTTACTAGTCAATATAAGGATTTATTCAACATTTATTAGTCACTTATATGAGTTTTCCTCAAAACATACTCTTATATTATTCTAATAAGTATTTACTAGTTAAGATAAGCTTTTATTCAACATTTATTAGTCACTTATATGAGTTTTCTTCAAAACATACTCTTATATTATTCTAATAAGTATTTACTAGATAAGATAAGCTTTTATTCAACATTTATTAGTCACTTGTATGAGTTTTCCTCAAAACATACACTTATATTATTCTAATAAGTATTTACTAGTTAGGATAAGCTTTTATTCAACATTTATTAGTCACTTATATGAGTTTTCCTCAAAGCATACTCTTATATTATTCTAATAAGTATTTACTAGTTAAGATAAGCTTTTATTCAACATTTATTAGTCACTTAGTATAAGGTTTTATTAGTTAATTATATGAGTTTTCCTCAAAACATAACCTTATAGTATTATAATAAGAATTTATTAGTTAGTATAAGGTTATATTAGCGACTTATATGAGTTTTACTCAATACATAACCTTATAGTATTATAATAAGAATTTATTTCTTAATATAAGGTTTTATTAGCTACTTATATGAGTTTTCCTCAAAACATAACCTTATAGTATTATAATAAGAATTTATTACTTAGTATAAGGTTTTATTAGCTACTTATATGAGTTTTCCTCAAAACATAACCTTATAGTATTATAATAAGAATTTATTACTTAGTATAAGGTTTTATTAGTTAATTATATGAGTTTTCCTCAAAACATAACCTTATAGTATTCTAATAAGAATTTATTACTTAGTATAAGGTTTTATTCAACACTTATTAGTTACTTATATAAGTTTTCCTCAAAACATAAACTTATAGTATTCTAATAAGAATTTATTAGTTAATATAAGGTTTTATTAAACATTTATTTGTCACTTATATCAATTTCCTTAAAACATACTCTTATAGTATTATAATAAGAATTTATTACTTAATATGAGGTTTTATTAAACATTTATTAGTCAATTATATGAGTTTTCCTCAAAACATACCATTATAATATTCTCATAAGAATTTATTAATAAGTTAATATATGTTTTTTTCAACACTAATAATTTATATATAAAAAATTCATAGTCATATTTGGGCCCGTCAATGGGCCAATCCGGGAAAGTATAGTCATAGTTGGGCCCATAATAAATTAAAGCACATTTCAGCTCAACCGTAATAGCAACGGATTTAGCCACGGATTGAGTCGTTGCTAAATACACATTTCATTCTACGGGCTAATAAGGTAATTGGGCCGATCATTTCTAATGGGCTATTGATCAATGCCGAGCCATAACATTTGTTCTTCTTTGTTGGGCACGGATTCAGCTACAATTCAAGCCCACTCACCCTATGTCCAACCCGCCTATAATAACCGATCCAAGCCCACTCACCTCGTGTCCATTCAATCGTTGGATTTCTGATGCTGAATAGCCACAGATTTAGCCACGAGGTTGATGTTGTTGCCAAATCAGCATCGAATACAGCCACGAAATAAGCATTCGTAGCTAATTTCGTGGCTAATTACCACTAGCATCCACTTCTTCAGCCACGAAATCCGCCACGGACATTGTGTTCGTGGCTATTAGCAACGAATTTTATGATGTGACATTTTTGGGTGAACACCAGTCACGAAAATAGCCACGGTCAAGAACAGTCGTGGCCAATGTCATTGCTATTGGCAACGAAAACAGCGTCGGCTGACATTCGTGGCTAAAAATTCGTAGCTATTTCCTGTTTTTTTAGTAGTGGCGGGTTGGAGGAGAATCCATCGGCAGAATCTCTTCTAGGTTTGCCTCTGCGCCTGAGGACTACTCATACAAGCCCATAACTCTCCCACCAACTCTCCCACTCGGGGAGGGTCGTGTTGGTCGCCATCCGCAATCGACTCCGCCTCCACCATCTCCGACTCCACCACTGCAACAGCAATCTTAAGCTCCTTCTGAAACTTCCCACGTGCAGAGGTTGAAACAATTCGTCCACGAGTCCGATCTTCTTCTCCCGCACCCTCGATCCCACGCTTACGGCTTTCCTGCAACTCCGCTACAAATTTGTCTCTCTCCTATCATTTTAATCGTTCTCATTGATTATAATTATTAAAAAAATTATAATTTTCTACTTATAATGTATATTTCACTCTATTTAGTATAACGTTTTTCGGAATTGTAAATTCTCTATTTTTACTCTCTAATTTGTCATCGAATTCGTGTCTTTTGTTACGCATATGTCATTACAGTTCAACATTATACTTACAATGTATGTATCTCTAATTTCTAACGATTATTTGAATTCTCTATTTTCGGGCGACTATATTTTCCATATTCAACCGAATACGTGATTCTTCTTCTGAAACAATTGGTGATACTTTAACATTAGAATCATGCATTATTAATTTATGTTCTGACGACCACCTAATTAACTATCTTGTTCTACTCTTTCTTCCTCCATTTTGTATGTTAAAGTAACACATACTAACATATTTTTTCCTCACATTACGCTTTAAATACCACACAGATATATGATCAACTAATAATACTCAAACTTAAGCATGATTTAACAGTAATGAAAACTTAAAGAATCATCAGAATAATACTTACCTCCGCCAATGCTGCTTTTCTTGGTCGCGGACGCAACACTTTCTTCCCTTCCGCCGCCGCCACCCTCCCCGCCCTTACCGCCTCCGCCCTTGCTGCCTCCTCGGCTGAAGTCATCGCTGCCTCCTCCTCTGAAACCCTCACCGCCTCCAACGTGTCCACCCTCGCTGCCTCCTCCGCTGAAACCCACTCCGCCTCCGCCGCCTCCGCCCTCGCTGCCTCCTCCGCTGAAACCCTCTCCGCCTCCGCCGCCACAGCCGCCGCGACCCTTTCCTCATCCATTTGCCCTCTCCCGAACCCTCTCCTCCTCCGCTGCTCTACTCAGAACCACTTCTTCCTCCTCCGACCTCTGCATCACCGCACACGCCGTGTCAATCGACACCTCCAGGACCCCCCGCCGAATCCCTTCTCCGCCCTCTCCACCCCTGCCCCCATCACTGACCAACTCCCCGCCATCTAATTATGTTATCCGCGACGCCGCCTCCACCCCTCCTCCCCCTACACCGCCTCCGCCGACCTCTCGCTCTCGACCTCTAATTGCCCCGACGACATCACCCTCACCTGCTCCGCCGCCTCCATCGCCGCTCTCTCCCCCTCTGTCCAGTCCAACTGATCTAAGAGTTCCTCCACCGTCGGCTCGTTACCGGATACCAACTCCACCACCGTACCGACCGACACTCCTTCGCCGCCCTCGCCTCCGGACGCCCTCTCTCCGCCGCGCTTTTCATCCGCCATTTTCTTCTCCAAACACTCTCTCTCGCACTCTATGTCGGAATCACAAACCATCGCCGCTCTCGGATTCGGAGTTCAAAAGTCGTACCTCCGACTGCGGTTACGTATCGTACTTCATACACCGAGTTACTCCACATACCGATGTGCAGCACTTTTGAAGTTCAAATTCGTTATTACGCAGCTCGATGCGGAGTCGTTTCGTATTCCCTTATGCCGCGTTTGGTTACATTTAATTCCACATTCAACCGCGTAACTGGTTACGCAAGCCGTCGCGGAATGTTCGCGGAACTCGTTCCGCAGCCTGTTGCGAAGGTTAGCGGTGTATCCAGTAAAAATTAGCGGTGTATTTAACTTTTCCGTGTAAAAATGAGGGCTTTATAAAGAGAGATAAGATTACCTGCTTATAATGTTACTATGATATAAAATAGCATAAAAAGCTGCTACAAATTCACAATACTATTAATTAACAGTGCAACTTCTAATTTGGTTTAACTCACCTTGAGAAACATCAATGCCAAAGCCATAATAGCTCCAGGTGCAGTAACAACACCATTGACACAGACACCATCCAACATCTAACATACCCAAATGCAGAAACACGAGTTTAAAATAAGATATGTTAGACATCCACAGCAAGTTTTAATAGCATCAATATACAGTAGAAGCTAGCATGTAAAGATATTGTGCTCAAACTTCATAATTTTAGAAATTTAAGCATCGTGTCACGATTTTCAGGCTCTTATTTTTGGAGTCAATAACTTCAATATGATATCCAAACTATGAGTGATGACTACTTCTAAGAGTTGTATGGATCTCAACAATAGTTTTTTCTTTCATCTTCCTTTTCATTCACATGTTTCCTCTCAACTATTTAGATCCACAGACACCTCGTACTCACCATTCTAAACAAGCAATTTCCCACTCTATGATCAGAACTAATGTAGATATATGAGATATACTGGAAGTATAAAATACACCCTAATATGGCTTCACATTATCTTCCTGAAGAGATTGCAGACCGTGTCAGCACAAGCTTATTGGAAGGTGAATCCTCCAAATAATTAACCACCATAAACCTTACTTGAAGGAGGAAGTGGAGCTAAGCGCAAGGGAGCAAGTTTTGGCCACAGAGTTGCTGACGGTTGAAGATGGGGCTCCTGCTGTAGTTCCTGCTACATTATCGACGTTTTGATTGAATCCAGATCCGTCAATGGGCTGTCAGCAATGACGTTCTCCATGGAAAATCTCCAATCGAACTGTGGCAATTCCTCCGCCTGCACCTTGATCCGACTCCTGGAAATCTAGAAACGGAGAGCAAGGGAGCAGCCATGGTGAGGTCAAAAGAAGAGGATAAATGAACAACTTACCATTATGCATCAGCAAATTAAGGCAAAATCAACGAAGTTACCTTTGTTCACTATTACTAATAATGGGGGATCGGATGAGAATCCTTGCTTGAAGGAGGAAGCAGAGCGGAGCGCGACCGGAAGAGTACAAAAACCGATCATTTCAGCACAGGCCATTTTTACTGGAAGGCGAGATCAGATGCGAGATCTGGAGGATCATCCATTCAGATTATGAGGCACAATGCTTAGATCCGGGTAGAAAAGTGCCGAATCTAACCAAAGGGAGTAGAGAGGACCACCTCTCAGATCGAGCATCATCGGAGCACCGAATCCAGGAGGAAAAGCACATAATCGAGCACCATCGAAGCTGACGTCTCAGATCGAAGGGAGTCTGAGGTAGTCGACGTCGTCGGCGGATTCGAAGGCCGATGCGGAGACGCGGAGGAGCCTGAAGGAGATACTGTCATCCGGGAAGAAGCTGAGGACGGCAGGGGCGGAGGCGACGGCTTAAAAGCCGCCTTGGGAGACGCAGAAGTGGTGCGCTCTGATAGCATGCATTTAGGAAGGCATAATAGGTTGCATTTAGCTTAGTTAAGATGCATTTCATAGATGGATTAAGTACAATTTGCATATTTGCTCTCTATGTTAGTGGAGTCGGAATCTACACACTTTTATTGATTATTTCAGGTAATCGTGGATCCGATGATGAGACAAGAGTTTTTAACGCATTAGATGAGAATGTCTTGTTGATCGGAGAAGCTTACATGAAGATCTCAAGAGGTCCTGAAGAAGAAGCGGACCTAAACGAAGAACAAGTCTGCAGAAGTTGTCGGCAGACATGCTGAACTTGTTTTGCACTTTCTGGAGGCCACGGTTGTCCGATTAACTATTATGATCATGCGTTGGAAAGTTCTTTCAGAGAACTACAACTTTTCTGTTGACAAGAAGAGCAAATTCAAAACAGATTTTCCGTGAAAGACAATATGCCGCGGCCGCAGCATGCATGTCGCGGCCGCAGCCAGGGCCGCCACAGCGGACAGAAGGGAGCAACACATGTTGCGGCCGCAGCATATATGATGCGCTCGCAGCATTGGTCATCAGCGATTATGCGCAGCATTTTGAATAATAAAAAAACCCTAGACCTTAGTTATTTGTTTATGGCCGACTTGGGATCATATATAAGACCACTTTTAGTTTATTTTCCAGCACTTCTATTCTATTCTTTCATCATACACTTTAGAGATTTTTGAGCAATGTCTTCCATGAGGAACTAAACTCATCTATTCTGCCTGCAATTTGAAGCTTTATTTGAATTCATTGTGTGTTTCTAATTCTCGTTCCTTGTTTCCTATATTTCAATGCTTCAACTTCTTTGTGCTTGATTGTCTATTGTTTTATTCTATCTAGCCCGCGCAACTAGTTAGAATCAATTCAATTGCTAAGGTTTTGTAGATTCATGATTGTGAACCTTAACCTAAGTGGCAAACTTGTTCCTTTAGGGCGCTGATTGAACTAATTGAACAAGTAGGAAGTTGGATGTGTTGTTAAATCCCTCTTTAGGGACTGCAAATACCTTGGCTAATCTCTGAACTTAAAGCTATCAATTGGGTTAACTCCTTCTTTAGGGAATGTACGATTGATAAGGGTTTCTAGGACTGATTGGACTAGTAACTATATTAGGTCGGGACAAGGGCATTCATAGGAAACTTAATAGGACGAGAAGAAGTTACAAGGATCGCTTCAATCCAATAAAGTGGAAAATTGTAGGTAGAATTACTTCTCCAAATTGTCCAAAACAAATTCATTTACTTTGCTTTATTTACTCCGCTTTGATAAAAGGTGGAATTTTAACAAACAAAAACCCCCCTAAATTTGTTACTTTGATTGACACTTAAATCAAACTGGAATTATAACTTTCCCTGTGGATCGACCTCTTGCTTATTGGTATACTTGCTATAAGTTTGAGTTTTCTTTGGCGGATCAACGACAGGTTTTCCCTCCGTCACGCTCCTTCGTGTCCTTGGCCCGGACAAGCTCTAGCGCCTCCTCCATTGTTGACGAAGCTCGGAGGAGAGGGGAGGGTTAGAGTTTCACCGGATTTTCGTAGATCTAAAAAAGGGAGGGAGAGAGAGAGAGAGAGAGAGGGGGGAGCGTTATGAGATTTGGGAGGGGAGCGTTCTGAGATTCGTAGATCTGGTTTAGGGTTTGATGTATAGTTTCCTAATTTTTACCAAAACATGTATAGTTTTCTAATTGGGCCGAAAATTTGCGCCTTTTAATTTTACTAATTATTTATATCTATATAATATAATTTATATCTATATAAATCTATATAAACTCTTAATTTAGAAGAGTTAAGGATGATGTGTCAATCTTAGAGGCATTTTAGGAGTTTTGACAAATCTATTTTTTTTTTTGCCATTTTTCTTTGTTTTTCTTTAATTCTCATTTTTTTCTTCTTTTTCCTTTAATTCTCTTTTTTTCTTTAATTTTACTAACTATCTATATCTTTAATTTTTTCTTTAATTTTTTGCCATTTTTCTTTGTTTTTCTTTAATCTTTTTTCTTTAATCTTTTTTCTTTTGTATATAAACTCTTAATTTAGAAGTGTTAAGGATGATGTGTCAATCTTAGAGACATTTTAGGAGTCTTGACCAATCTTTTTTTATTTTCTATTTTTCTTTATTTTTCTTTAATTCTCCTTTTTTCTTCATTTTCCTTTAATGCTCTTTTTTTCTTTAATTTTACTAATTATCTATATCTATATCTATATCTACATAATATAAACTCTTAATTTAGAAGAGTTAAGGATGATGTGTTAATCTTAGAGGCATTTTAGGAGTTTTGACAAATCTTCATTTTTTTTGTGCCATTTTTCTTTTTTTTTTTCTTTAATTCTCGTTTTTTTTTTCTTCTTTTTCCTTTAATTCTCTTTTTTCTTTAATTTTACTAACTATATATATATATAATATATATAATATAAACTCTTAATTTAGAAGGGTTAAGGATGATGTGTCAATCTTAGAGGCATTTTAGGAGTCTTCGCCAAATTTTTTTTTTTGCTATTTTTCTTTAATTCTCCTTTTTTTTCTTCGTTTTCCTTTAATTCTCTTTTTTTTTCTTTAATTTTACTAACTATTGGGCTTAATTCAAAACATTGAATTCTTGGTAATATAACTATTGGACTTAACTCAAATTTATTTACTAACTATCTATATAAAATCGTAATTTAGAAGAGTTAAGGATGATGTGTCAATCTTAGAGGCATTTTAGGAGTCTTGGCCATTTTTTTTTTTGCCATTTTTCTTTTTTTTTTCTTTAATTCTCATTTTTTTCTACTTTTTCCTTTAATTCTCCTTTTTCTTTAATTTTACTAACTATCTATATCTATATCTATATCTATATAATATAATAAACTCTTAATTTAGAAGAGTTTAGGATGATGTGTCAATCTTAGAGGTATTTTAGAAGTTTTGACCAATCTTTTTTTTTTCCATTTTTCTTTCTTTTTCTTTAAATCTCCTTTTTTTTTTCTTTTTCCTTCAATTCTGTTTTTTCTTTAATTTTACTAACTATCTATATTTATATATATAAACTCTTAATTTAGAAGAGTTAAGGGTAATGTGTGGTGTGGTGCAGAATGTCGTTACCTTTCTACAACACCAAAAAGAATAGAGGGAATGATAGTAAATGACCTTTGACCCGAAAAACTTTTTGCCCATAACCCACTATCCAAAACACTTGCAAGGGTTAACCCTCCCCCTTAAAAAAATTGCACCCAACCGGTAATTTTTTATGTTGAGTAACCGGTCTCCTTTCCTTTGCCTCTCTCTTACCCATCGATGGCAGAAAAATCAGAGAGAGAGATTGAGGGATCGATTGGCGGAATCAGAGAGAGAGACGGAGGCGGAGGGCACATGCGTGTGACAGGCGCCGGATCGGAGGAGTCAAGGGGAGCGGCGGTGGCGGAGGCGCTAGAGAAGGAGCGGCGGTGGCTTTACAATGGCGGCCTTAGCTTCCTCAGATCTCGAGAGAAAGAAGAAGATCGAAGCGGATTGGCCAGGCGGATCTCCATGGTTTCTGCTGATAAGGGAGAAATTGAAAACATGAGAGGATTCGTCTCCAATGGCGGCCCCAAACTTTCGATAAACCTTCTCCAATGGCGTGGGATGCGGCGTCATTCTTCCTCCACGCGATTCCATCGCTCCTTTCCTCTCCTTGTTCACGCGATTTCGACTCAGCAATTCCAGGTACACTCTTTCTTCTTCTCCGCTCCTGGATCCAAGAATTTGGGTTAGGTTTTCAGGTTAGGGTTGAATGTGTGTGAATTTGGAATTTGGGTTAGGGTTGAATGTGCGTGAATTTGCTTGTTGTCGCTTTGTTCTTCATTTTGATTGAATTTGAAATTGCCATTGATTTGGAATTTGTTCTGTCTGAGAGAAAATTGTTACTGAATAATAATATGAATGTAACAGCTAATTGTTACTGAAATATGGATGCAACTGTAAATGCTATCTAAAGGTACTTGCGGATCATATATACTCAAATTTTGTTCTCTCACTAGCTAATTCTTTGAAGCTTATGGGTATTTTGACTTTGCTCTTTTGGTATTCTATCTAGAGTAAACACTAACTGTGATATGCTAAAATATAATGGAGGTTTTAACACAATACATTTTTTGTATAGGCAGATGATATTTGAAGCTAATTGATTTTCTTCACCTTTCATGCACTATTGTTGTCAAGGGTGGAAGTAGCTGCTACATTTTTTTTGCTTGCGTGTTAATTTAGTTTCCACCTTCACTTATTTAATAGACCAAAAAAGACGTCACTGCAAGACCATTGTTTCTGCTACCATAACTAGGGACATGATCCTTTTGGTGTTCTGTATTAAGAAAGGATCAAACTTAGCCTAAAAATGCTCTCACATTATGTCAAGTTTCGCATTGTTGCGAGTACTAGCAAGTGATCAAGTAAACCTGATTTAATGTGACCGAGATAATGTATATTGAATTTTGATTTCCTAGATTATTTACCGACATTTCACTCGTATATATATGTAGATGTCAAAAAAAAATTGCCATATTTTGGTTCAAAAATAGATTCCTTGATGATTGTATGGCAGGCTTCTCAGGCAATCGATCCATGAAGGCTGGAATTTCTTTTCCAACAGTAGCTCCAAAACAGCGATGTCGGTTAAAGAGGTACTGCACAAATGATCCTGTGATTGACGGCGCAGTCAAGGGCAGGAGGGTGAAGCTGCTATATATAACAGCATTGTCGACGCTGAGAGACGAGGGGCATATATCTCGCTACAACGAAAGCATCACAGTGCATACAAGACTGCCTTCATTAGTGTCTGCCAGGGATTCATGATACATGGAACGAAATAGTTGCAGCACAGATATAGAAACAGACTTGTAACTTTGAAATATATACATGGACAGTGAATATGGATTGAGATCTTGTACCATACGTAGAGCTTAAACATTCAGTTTGTTAGTTGAAGGAGAAAGGGGGAAAATGCCAGCAAGTAAATACATAACATGTCAAGTAAAAAAATTAATGTGCCAAGTAAAATACATAACGTGTCATGTAAATCCGGTATGAGTGAATTGTTTTACATGAGATGTATGAGATTTACCCACTTCCATTACATATCGATATATTTTTTTACAAGATTTTACTCATGGGTACTAATCTATGAGAGTAATTGGGGACCCAAACCATATTCTACCAAATCATTCCACATATTCTTCCAAACCATATTCTACCAAATCAAATCATTCCACAACTTTAGATTGACCTAAAAAGGCTAGTGCACAAGTTCAAAACCAAATAAAAACACCCTGGATTTTTTTAGATAGCGATTGCAAAAAAAAAATCAGCTAAGATTCTCTCTCAACGCCTGGACACGTGAATTGTTTTACTTGACACGTGAATTTTTTTACATGACATGTGAATTGTTTTACTTGTCACCCAGTAGAATATACATGACGCCAATTTGATTGTACATGACGGCTGTAATGTGATCGCAACCCCGGATGATTTTTTTCTTCAAATTATATAAAAAAGGGAAAAGGAATCATGGATACACTCATGACGCCTATTCGAGTGTACGCTCATGATTTTTTTGTTAGCAATTACCTGGTGCGAGTGAAAAGAATGTCATTCAGACGAACAAACTGAACACAGAGCTCTCTGTATTTGTCTTTCTTTATGAATGTTCCTATACTGTCAGAATCGTAACTGCCTGTCATGTATTTGAGAGTAGCTTTGTCGATACTCTCATACAGAAGAAACAATAGTGAACAATGGCCATGGCTAAATATGAAATATAGATGTTACGAGTTGAAGCATAGCATACTGCTATACCATGTTCAAGGAATGAATACTTAGATGTTCAAATAGACAACAATTGATAGTGCCATGGAAACAGAAGCACCTTTCAGAATTGTTTAAATTTCAACCATTCGACTAACATAGTTACTACTTTTGGGTCAAAAAAGTTTTATAATAGAATTACTCGGACAATGTCTCTCTTTTACCGAATAAGCAAGACTTGCTTTCCATATTAGTCATTGCCTACTTTAACTCCGAAAATGTCTCTCTTTTACCGAATAAGCTTATAGATTGCAGATCAGCAAATAACCTGCCATGTTAAAGGGTATAACCTGTCATGTTAATAGCATTACTTGTCATGTTATTTTCTTTCATTAAGAAGAAGATGATCGATTCGCATTACCTGTCATATTAAAGGTTGTTACCTGTCATGTTAATAGCATCACATGTCATGTTTCTTGTTGACAGATATGGAGCTTGGGTAGTACTTAGGAGATGATGAGGCACCACAAGAACTTGAAGCATGCTTCAACTTGTATATGTTTCTTGTTGATAGATATGGAGCCTGGGTGGTACTAGGACTTCAAATTGAAGGAAATCTCAAGAACTTGAAGCATGTAGTTTATCTCATGTAATTATAAATATTTGATTTCAAGTATGGGCCTCGTTTTGATTTGTGTATATGTATGTACTTGTGAATTGGAGTAGAAATACAAGACATCTGATGTCAAAGGATAATATTATGCTATTTGCTGGTTTTAATTGTTGTATGTCATGTATGAATAAACAGGTGACATGTTGAAACGTTTTGCTGTCATGTAGAAATGGAAATTTAAGGGTTGAATGACATGTTAATTGTTGTAAGAATGTTTCTTGCTTCCAAGTTTAATCATCACTACAAGATAATTAAAGCTCTTGTCAGAATTGCCTAGTTAAATTCCTTTGTTCCCACTTCCCTTAGCAACCGTCTGCAGATCCATTTGCATTCAGGCACAGATGCTCCCTTAAATGTTAATTTCATAAGAGCTCCTTATGATGCTTTGCTGAAGGTTGACATTCCTATTGTGTTCAAGGGACAGGATGTTTCCCCGGGAATAAGAAAAGGTGCTCGAAATTTGAGTTTACTTATCTCTGAACTATCAATATATATGTGACATTGAATTTGATGTTTCTATTTTTTTCCCCTTCTGTTTTTAAGTAAGGGAGATAACATTATTTTGTTGATACGAGTTATGACCCATTTCCTTAAAATCTTACAGGTACGTATCTAAACGTCATCAAAAGTATTGTTAAGTACCTCTGCCCGGCTGATGTCATCCCCCCTTATATAGACGTTGATTTCACTACTAAAAAAACAGGATTTAGCAACAGATGGTTAGCCACGGATTATAGACGACCCTATATTCGTGACCATTAGCGATGACATTGGCCATGACTGTTCCTGACCGTGGCTATATTCGTGGCTAATACTCATCCTGGTATGACATGACAAAACATTCGTGGCTATTAGCAACGACCCAAATGTCCGTAGCTGATTTCGTGGCTCGATATGTGTCAGTGTCAGTAAATAGCCACGAACGTAGCCACGAATAGGATTGTCGTCGCTGTTTTCGACGCTGATATGGCCACAACACAATATCCGTTGCTAAATCTGTGGCTATTAATTATCGGCAATTGAGTGAACAAATGTGGCGAGTGGGCCTTGAATCACTAATTGTAGGCGGGCCGGATATATATCATCAATGGGCTATCCGATGACCCTTGATCCGTATCTAAATCCAGTTACAAACTCTCCCAAAATTTCTGGGCTCGGCCCATTAGAAGTTAGTGAAAGCCCAATTGTCCCATCTCATCCCATTAAATTAAGTGGTGATTTAGCGACGATTGAATCCGTAGCTAAATCCGTGGCTATATTAGCCCAAATATGACCATGTCTTTCCGGATTGGCCCATTGATCCGATTGGCCCATTGATGGGCCCAAATACACCTATGAATTTTATTACATATAAATTAACAAGTGTTGAAAAATTATATATTAACTAATTAATAAATTATTATGAGAATATTATAAGGGTATGTTTTGAGGAAAACTCATATAAGTGACTAATAACGGTTTAATAAAATCTTATATTAAGTAATAAATTCTTATTAGAATATTATAAAGGTGTTTTGAGGAAAACTAATGTAAGTGTCTAATAAATGTTTAATAAAACATTATAGTAAGTAATAAACTCTTATTAGAATACTATAAGGGTATGTTTTGAGGAAAACTCATATAAATGACTAATAAATGTTCAATAAAACTTTATACTCCCTCCGTCCAAAAATACATGGACTTTTACTATAAGGGTAAGTGACTAATAAATGTTGAATAAAACCTTATATTGACTAGTAAATTCTTATTAGAATACTATAAGAGTAAATTCTTATTAGAATACTATAAGGGTATGTTTTGAGGAAAACTCATATAAGTGACTAATAAATGTTCATTAAAACTTTATATTAACCTATTAGAATACTATTAGAGTATATTTTGAGGAAAACTCATATAAGTGACTAATAAATGTTGAATAAAACCTTATATTGACTAGTAAATTCTTATTAGAATACTATAAGAGTATGTTTTGAGGAAAACTCATATAAGTGACTAATAAAATCTTATACTAAGTAATAAATTCTTATTATAATACTATAAGGTTATGTTTTGAGGAAAACTCATATAAGTAACTAATAAAACCTTATACTAAGTAATAAATTCTTATTCTAATACTATAAGGTTATGTTTTGAGTAAAACTCATATAAGTAGCTAATAAAACCTTATATTAAGTAATAAATTCTTATTCTAATACTATAATTTTATGTTTTGAGGAAAACTCATATAAGTACCTAATAAAACCTTATACTAAGTAATAAGTTCTTATTATAATACTATAAGGTTATGTTTTGAGGAAAACTCATATAAGTAATTAATAAAACCTTATACTAAGTAATAAATTCTTATTCTAATACTATAAGGTTATGTTTTGAGGAAAACTCATATAAGTAGCTAATAAAACCTTATACTAAGTAATAAGTTCTTATTATAATACTATAAGGTTATATTTTGAGGAAAACTCATATAAGTAACTAATAAAACCTTATACTAAGTAATAAATTCTTATTCTAATACTATAAGGTGATGTTTTGAGTAAAACTCATATAAGTACCTAATAAAACCTTATATTAAGTAATAAATTCTTATTCTAATACTATAAGGTTATGTTTTGAGGAAAACTCATATAAGTAGCTAATAAAACCTTATACTAAGTAATAAGTTCTTATTATAATACTATAAGGTTATGTTTTGAGGAAAACTCATATAAGTAACTAATAAAACCTTATACTAAGTAATAAATTCTTATTCTAATACTATAAGGTTATGTTTTGAGTAAAACTCATATAAGTACCTAATAAAACCTTATATTAAGTAATAAATTCTTATTCTAATACTATAATGTTATGTTTTGTGGAAAACTCATATAAGTAGCTAATAAAACCTTATATTAAGTAATAAATTCTTATTATAATACTATAAGGTTATGTTTTGAGTAAAACTCATATAAGTGGCTAATAAAACCTTATACTAAGTAATAAATTCTTATTTTAATACTATAAGGTTATGTTTTGAGGAAAACTCATATAAGTGGCTAATAAAACCTTATACTAAGTAATAAGTTCTTATTATAATACTATAAGGTTATGTTTTGAGGAAAACTCATATAAGTAGCTAATAAAACCTTATACTAAGTAATAAATTCTTATTCTAATACTATAAGGTTATGTTTTGAGTAAAACTCATATAAGTACCTAATAAAACCTTATACTAAGTAATAAATTCTTATTCTAATACTATAAGGTTATGTTTTGAGTAAAACTCATATAAGTACCTAATAAAACCTTATATTAAGTAATAAATTCTTATTCTAATACTATAATGTTATGTTTTGTGGAAAATTCATATAAGTAGCTAATAAAACCTTATACTAAGTAATAAATTCTTATTATAATACTATAAGGTTATGTTTTGAGTAAAACTCATATAAGTGGCTAATAAAACCTTATACTAAGTAATAAATTCTTATTTTAATACTATAAGGTTATGTTTTGAGGAAAACTCATATAAGTAGCTAATAAAACCTTATACTAAGTAATAAGTTCTTATTATAATACTATAAGGTTATGTTTTGGGGAAAACTCATATAAGTTACTAATAAAACCTTATACTAAGTAATAAATTCTTATTCTAATACTATAAGGTTATGTTTTGAGTAAAACTCATATAAATACCTAATAAAACCTTATATTAAGTAATAAATTCTTATTCTAATACTATAATGTTAAGTTTTGTGGAAAACTCATATAAGTAGCTAATAAAACCTTATACTAAGTAATAAATTCTTATTATAATACTATTAGGTTATGTTTTGAGGAAAACTCATATAAGTAGCTAATAAGTTTTAAATAAAACATTCTATTAACTAATAAACTCTTATTTGAATATTATAGGAGTTTGTTTTGAGGAAACCTCGTTTAAGTGACTAATAACTTTTGAATAAAACCTTATATTAACTAATAAATTATAATTAGAATACTATAAGAGTATGTTTTGAGGAAAACTCATATAAGTAACTAATAATTGTTCAATAAATCCTTAAATTTACTAATAAATTTTAATGAGAATATTATAAAATTAAGGTTTGTGTAAAAATCATATAAGTAACTAATAATTGTTCAATAAATCCTTAAATTTACTAATAAATATTATTGAGAATATTATAAAAGTAAGGTTTGTGGAAAACTCATATAAGTAACTAATAATTGTTCAATAAATCCTTAAATTTACTAATAAATTTTAATGAGAATATTATAAAAGTAAGGTTTGTGGAAAACTTATATAATTAACTAATAACTGTTTAACAAAATCATATATTAATAATAAATTTGTATGAAAATACTGTAAAAGTAAATTTTTAGAGAAATTTATATAAGTAACTTTTTTAGAGAATATTAATGTTTTATATTAGAATAATATGATTCAAAATAGAAAAATCCAATATATATAGAAAAAGTGAATATATGTTGAAAATGTTTTATGGTCATTTGGCGAAATTGGCGCTCAATCGAAATATTTTTGGGCGGTATAATATAATTTTGAGGAGGAAACTTTCCGGCTTTGAAATTTTAGATGTGTGGATGCGTATAAAGGGGTACTTTCCACTTTATAACCCTAATGGCCTCTTCGGTCTACCGCCTCTCCTTCTTCACACCGCCTCTCCTTCTTCACATATTCAACCACCGCCAGACGTTTCCTCTCCAAAGTCGAAGCCTCCCCAAAGTCACCAGAGTCACCAGCCCGCAGGAGCCACCACTGGTCGCAGGAGCCACCAGACGTCTCCTCCTCCTGCTAGCGGCGAACCCGAAGCCTCCCCAAAGTCACTAGCCCGCAGGAGCCACCACTGGTCGCCGCCCTCTCCTGTCCGCAAAGCCACCAGATCCGTCCGGACCCGCCGCTCCTCCTCTCATCAGATCCGCCCCTAGGCGGTGGCCGGAGGTTCCTCCACCACCGTTCGCCTCCCTGGCCCCCAAGCTCCCAGATCCAGCCTTCACCTCCCCAGATCTGATGGGTTAATGCTCAGAACGCGATTTTCGCTCCCAGATCCAGCCTTTTCCTCTCATCAGATCCGCCCCTAGCCAGTTGAAGCCGCCTCTTCCATCCTCTTCCTCGTCTCCTCCGGGCAGCAGTAGCAGCAGCACACCACGAGAACCGGAGCCGACAGCCACGCATCCCCTTTCCTCCGTTTCCCTCAAATCCGAACGGTAAGGCCCCCTTCTTCACTTTATTTCACTCTTAAACGTTGTAAGGTTCCACCTTTTGGCCTCCCACCTTCGACCCAGGCTGAGCCAACGCACCTGAGCCTTCGACGAGGTCGAATCCACTCCGAGGAAGCCCAGATCCGTCCTTGAGCACCCCGGAAACTGTCTTCGAAGGCACTCGGTGAGCATGCTCTTTCTTCTACTTTCTTCTCTCGTTGAAATCCTTCCAGGTTGGTAGTAGTCGGAGAGGCCGGAGTGGCCCTTCCCCTTCCTTTCCCTGACCATCGAACGGGTCTCTTGAGGAAAAGAGTGAACAATGCAACGGGTTGGGATTGTTGGGCTTGTTTGTTTTGGAAAATCCGATTTGGGCATATTCATTAGAAATCTGATTTGGGTTTTAAAAGAGAAATTGTGATGTATGAAATACTATTAGGGGAGTTTAGGATTATTTATTTGCCAATTACTTATGCAATTTCTTTTCTATAAAGTCGCATCTTCATAACTTTTTATAATCTAACAAGTCTTAACTCTTTATAATCTTACAATTTTGATGTCCCAGGTTGGTTCAAGGATGCTATGCAACATGAAGTGTTAACAAGAAATTGGATGTTTAATTTCCTTTTTTTTGTAGTTTGTTTCTTTTGTATGTATATGTTCTTTATTTTTGTACTCCATTTATGTATGTTTGGATTTGATATTGCTTTGGATGTATCTATAAAACATTACCAATGAAATGAGCAACAACAATAGCAAATATTGGCGTTACCAACGACCTTGGCAACAACCCTACCAACAACATTACCAATGAAACGAGTAACAACGTTAGCAACGACCATAGCAACGGATCCGATTAGGCTCATCACCAGTTTGCAGCCACGAACTCCGCAACGAACTTGGCCACGGCTTCAATTTCGAGGCTGTTTTCAAACCGGGTTCGTAGCCACAGCCACGGCATATGTCATCTACTATTAGCCACGGAATTAGCCACGACTATATGAGTTCGTTGCTATTTTCGGTTGCTACGTCGGCCCGAATTTAGTCACGAGGCATATGGCTACGGATGGCCCGACCGTTGCTGAGTCCGTGGCTAAACCGGTTAGCCACGGTAATTCGTTGCCGAATTCGTTGCTATTTTCCGTGGCTAAATCCTGTTTTTTTAGTAGTGTTTGAGCGAGTTGGATGCTGGCCAGAAAATTGTAATGGGAGACCTCAAAGTTCATCCGGCCTTGAAGCTTGTAAAATCAAAAAGTGCTTGGTTTCGATAGAAAATTGTGTAAATTTGTCCACAGAGCCCCAAATTGAGTTCTGTAACTTCCTATAGCTTTCTAAAGATGTAATCAACCTTTTTATTCATGAAAATTTAGCCAAACATGAGGTATGGATTATTTTAGGTGTTGCTGTCATAGAAAAGAGAGGAAAAAGTGCTCGGTTTCGATAGAAAATTATGTAAATTTGTCCACAGAGCACCAAATCGAGTTCTGTAACTTCCTATATCTTTCTAAGGATGTAATCAACCTTTTTCTTCATGAAAATTTGGCCAAACATGAGGTATGGATTATTTCTGGTGCTGCTGTCATAGAAAACAAAGGAAAAAGTGCTCGGTTTCGATAGAAAATTATGTAAATTTGTCCACAGAGCACCAAATCGAGTTCTGTAACTTCCTAAAGCTTTCTAAAGATGTGATCAACCTTTTTATTCATGAAAATTTGGCCAAACATGAGGTATGGATTATTTTTGGTGCTGCTATCATAGAAAAGAAAGGAAAAAGTGCTCGGTTTCGATAGAAAATTGTGTAAATTTGTCCACAGAGCACCAAATCGAGTTCTGTAACTTCCTATAGCTTTTTACAAATGTAATAAACCTTTTTCTTCATGAAAATTTGGCCAAACATGAGGTATGGATTATAGTTCTGTAACTCCCTATTATTTGTCATGTGAAGTGACGTAGGTGCCATGTCAAACCTATTACATGTCATGTTAAAACCCCATGTGTGTGATCATGTTAAAACCTATTTTGTATGGAAATGAGGGAATTAGGATTCGTGCTTGATACATGTGGGTGATCATTGTTTGTGATGCTAGGAAACTCTTTGATTGATGGTTAAATAAGTGATAAGATTCACTTCTACAGCTAGAAGGTGGTGTGGGAGGAGATTGTGAGCCAGAACAAGCTTACAGCTACGTAACTGAAGGAGGTCGTGTCTTGGCAGGTCGTGGACACGCTGTTGGTGTTAGACGGGATAGATAATAAGACGAATGCATATAGGATCGTTCCTTGATAGGGTCCATAAAAGAATTTGGTTTTGTATTTAATCTGTTGTAGATCATCACTTTGCATTCAAGTGTGGCACTTTCCATTTCAGCTCTCTTACAGAATAAAGACAGCAATTTGACAGTTTATATAATTCTCTCTAGGATTAAACATAATTTATGTTCTCGTGATCTGATTAGTACAATGTATTTTACATGACATATAATGTATTTTACTTGACATATGAATTTTTTTACTTACCTGAATTTGAGACATATTCTATTCCTTTTTGATGATTCAGAATTCCTTCTGCTAGACTTCTTTTTTTGAACTTGGTTTCAAATTCAACCTTGGATGATTTCTGGGGTAAGTCCGCTCACTCTGACTGTCATGTGAAGTGACGTAGGTGACATGTCAAATTTGTTACCTGCCATGTTAAAAACCCGTCTTATGATGAATTCAACAGGAAGATGAAGTATCTTGGCTTTCGATTTATTTTGATATGAAACTGCCTAAAATTTGGTGATGTGGCAAGATTGACTTTTTCTAAACATAATTTGATAGTCGACATTGATTCATGAATAATAAGCCTATGTGGGAATTGAACCCACATCTTTTGGTATGACCACAATGCTCTCCCATTGAGTTAATAGGCTATATGAGAATTTTTTTTAACAAGGAAAACTACACGAATCTCACAAAAATTCTATGACATGAACTTGAGGACCTCTATGAACACGAACACAAAAAAGGGCAAACTAAATGCCAGAACTACTATCAAGAACTCATATGGCATCACCTCTAGACATGGGCAAACGCTGGTAGGCCCGCTCGGCCCGCCCCGCCCGCCCGCATTAGCGGGCAGGCTTGGACATGGGAAAAAGCCCATGCAGGCTGCTAGGCCCGGCCCGCGCCCGCAGCGGGTGCGGGTTTGGACATATCAATCAACCCGTTGCGGGCCGCTAGGCCTGTAACGGGTACCCACCATTTTTTTATTACTAAAACTAATATATATGTGTATATATATATATATAATAATTTTATTATTCATTAAAAAAACAGTAACTATATGTATGTAATAAGAAAAATTGATTACAATAACTATAAATAATATTAATTATTCATATAAATAAAATTAATTATTCCATGTAATAAGAAAAACAGTAGCTATATACTCCTTCTAATAAGAAAAATTATTCCATGCAATATTAATCATTCATATAAATAAAGTGACTATAAAGAAAACAGTAACTATGGTGATAAGAAAAAACAGTAACTATAAATCAAATTAATTATTCATTTCAAAATATATATATATATATATATAGAGTATGGATCATATGTACTCAAGCCTTATTGTGTATCATGTACACACATCTAGGCCATTGATTCACTAGAATTGGATGGTTGAGATTATTTCTTACTAATAAATAATTAAAAAGGAAAAGGGAAAAAACATAACCCACACTTTATCCCACGCGTGAACCCAAACCTTCCAAACCCTACCCACCATTGTCACTTTTCGATCCAGAAGAAAGAGAGAGCAGCAAGGGCGATCGGCAAAATCGATCATCAATGGCGACTCCTCCTTCTGGCTCCCATGGCGGCGACGCCTGCGATTTGAAGGAAGCGGTCGGATGCAAGTGCGAAGGCGGTGGTCGGATGCAAGTGCGAAGCGACTTCTGGCTCCCATGGCGGCGATGGCGACGATGTAAAGGCGGTGGGCGGATCGACGTCGTTTGATGCCCGGATCTGGGTTCATACAAGCGTAGCAGTTGGTTCTTCTTCTTGCTCCCATGGCGGCGATTTAAAGGCAGCGGTCGGATGCAAGTGCGAAGGCGGCGGTCGGATGCAAGTGCGAAGCGACTTCTGGCTCCCATGGCGACGACGACGATGATGTAAAGGCGGCGGGCGGATCGACATCGTTTGATGCCCAGATCTGGGTTCATACAAGCGTAGCAGTTGCTTCTTCTTCTTGCTCCCATGGCGGATCGACGAATTTGATGCCCAGATCTGGGTTCCTCTCCTCAAATCCTTCCCAATATCAAAGTTATTGCAATGATTGAAGCTTATATTCATCCGATTCTTGAAGGTATGCTTTTGTGTTCTTCTCAGATCTGGGTTCCTATCTTCGGCGATTAAGTTCAATCTGGACCTAATCTGGTCCTCTCTTTCGTTTGTGTATATATACTCCGAGCAGTGCTTGGCTAGCGATTTCAATTTCAATGGGTTGAATGTTGCCTGCAATTTCAATTTCAATAGGTTGAATGTCAATTTCATTTTTGCCTGCAATTTTCTAAATTGTCTGTTGGTTCTTCAATTATTCAGTTGTATGATCGAATTATTTAGGTGTATGAACCGAATTATTCATTTGTATGAACTGATTTTGTATTTAAGGAGATAAGTTTTTTCTACGTTGGCTGTTATATAAAAAAATGCATCTATACTATCGAATAAACATGTGATAACATCGAATAATCTAGCGATATCATTGAATAATTTAGCGATATCATCGAATAATATTTAGTTATTTGTTAATATCACATAAGTAACCGAATAATATTATAATACCATCAAATAATTAAGCTATACCATCGAATAATCCGGTGATACTATCAAATAATCAAGCCACAGGGTGTTTTCAAGGTGGTAGCCGATTAGAATAATCTATCGATACAATCGCATAATCCGTTGATACGATCGAATAATCTAGATATATCATCGAATAATTGGTGTTTTTAAGGTGGTAGCCGATTAGAATAATTTATCGATACCATCGCATAATCCGTCGATACGATTGAAGAATCTAGATATATCATCGTATAATCCGTCGATATGATCGAATAATCTAAATATATAATCGAATAATTTAAGGAGAATGCATCACACACGCTGGCAAGTAGTGAAGTGGGTAAGAAAAGACGTGGGGCCCACCATTTTTTCAATTAAAAAAAGTGTAAAATTACCTTTTAATCTCACCCACTCATTTCCTTTAATCAAAGGCCTAGATGTGTGTACATGATACACAATAAGGCATGAGTACACCGGAACCATCCCATATATATATATATATAACAATAGGCTTAATATAGCTTTAATAAGAAAATTTGATTAGGTTTGCGGGTAGCCGCGGGCTACCCGCACCCGCATTTGCGGACGGGCTTGGACACGACTTTCAACCCGTTAAGCGGGCTTAGTCCGGCCCGCGCCCGTAACAACGGGATAAAATATCGGGTAAAGCCCGTCCCAAGCCCGGCCTGCGCCCGCGTTTGCCCGGGTCTAATCACCTCCAATAGCCTAAATTTCACAAAACACTATTGTGCAGTAGAAGTAAACTGGCATACTTGAGAATAAAACCAAAGTTTGTTGAGACTCCTGAGAACCGGGAGATTCAATGTCATCCTCATGATTTGCCTATTTTGCACTTAAATTATGACAACAATATCCTAATCTGGAATTCTAGAAAAACATAAGGTTTTCTATGAAAACTGAGCTTCAAGTCATTCCTTGCCACACCAATATATATGCAGTTAATGGTGAGACAAGCTAATGTGTTGAATATAAGCAATCTTCAACTTTAATTCCAATAAATTCAGCTGCAAGAACCTAGTAAGATGTGTAGATCATCCAATAAATTCATCTGCAAGAACCTAGTAAGGCGTTGAGGGTACATCTTCCACCTAAGTTTCTGGATAGAATTTCACAAACTCAATCAAATTTCTGATAAAGGAAGGAGAATAAAGTAGAGTCCAGCAACATCAGGCATCAATATCGATCAGCAAACCTTGCTTGGCACTTGCTGGATGTGTGGAACCTTCCTCCTTCACATCCTGCACATCAATGCAATACCATTAATCAACAAAAGCGTAAATCACCTTAAATATCAGAGCTCTAAAAATAAGTATGCCTATAGACGGACACATCAAGTATGGGGAGATAAATTTCAACTTTTTCCGTCACATGACAAGCCATGAGTGAACCCAAAGAGAGATAAAATTCAATGTTAATGGTCCAGAATACAGAAGATGAAGCAACTATAAAAAAGGAACAGATAAATCCAGAATCGATGAGTGAGCCAAAGCATCACAGTCAGTAAAATAGAATCTCTAAAACAAAAGAACTTGGTGCACTTGGCTTAAACAACTTTCAGGACATGCAAGATAAGGAACTACCACCCAAACAATCCTATTCTTTTGTTAGGCCACTTCTATGAAGTAGTAACTCAAGCAAAACCTTCAATCTTTGTACATCCAGAGCCTTGTAGATAGTATCAATTCTATATTTTGGGTGGCATTTGGGTGGAGGTTTGATGCATCAGGAATAAGGTTAGAGAATGACAAACCAATACCTTCAATATCACCAAATGTCACCCTACAACACTATGTGAACTACACATAACCAAACACCTTAATCATAAATTTGGTTCCAATCTACAGTAGTACCTTCAAAATATGACTCTTCATTTCAAGCTGAATCAAATTGACAACCAAATTTCAACCAAAACAACATAAATCACCAAATCTAAACGAAACGAATCCAATAACCTAAACTTGTACCTCATATCGACACCAGCAGCACGACGGGACTTGGCCAAGTAACCGGAGACGTTCTGGCGAACCCACAGGTCGGCAGTAGCGGTAGAGGAGCCGATAAGCGAGAGCATGTCATTAGGAACCGATTTCTGAATATGCATCCTTTTTTTCCCCTTTTTTCAAGCAAATAGGTCAAGGCAAGGGAGGGTGGCTGCAAGGAGCATAAATCGGTGAACTCCGGCCTAATTGACGAACCGGTCCTGTCGATCGATGACCATCTCCCACGCACCTTCCTACCCTGCAGCCACCCTCCCTTGCCTTGACCTTTCGTTGCCACGACCTCGACGCCGCCAACGGAGACGAAGCCAGCCTCCACCACCAACCCTGCGACGGTGCCACGCCCCTGTCCGATTCCAGCTCGCCTCCGATTTCAGCTCTCGCCGAGAGGGGGTGTGCTGGCTGCTAGAGGGATCTAGTAGGTGACAGAGAGAGCGAGAGATCCCATCGGTGGCCGGCAGGAGGTGTGGAGGGAATGGTGGTGCAGTTTCCTCCTCCGTTTTCCCTTTCCCCTCTTTCCTTTTTTTTCCCCTCTTTCCTGAATCCCTCGATTACTGGCTACCGCTTGCCTCCTCAATCCGAATATCCACTTTTTAGTAAAAAAAATTCGGATTGGGTTAGGCATGCAAATGTTTCGGATAAAAGGGTTATTTTAGCAAAACCCCCAAAAGAATAACCCAAACCAATAACACGACAAGCAACCTAGTAACTAGTATAGTGGAATAGTAAGGGGTCGATCCCACAAAGATAATTATGAGTGAGACAGTTTTCCCTACAATTCATCAAAAGTGGTTATGTCTTTGATCCTTGACTTTATCTATCTCACCCTTGTTTGATTCATCTAATGGCGGATCACTCCAACCCTAAGCAATGCAACAATAACAATCACACAAATAACCAAAGATAGGGGCACAACTCCCTAACCCTAATTGGTATAATTGATAAAATAGAATTGTCAATGTCCTGCACACCCAATCGATGCTTTCGGGGATCAATTAGTTAGGCTGTGTTACTAATCCAATTAACTGGCAATGGTTAATCAAACCTTTAGTAGGAAATCAAATTTGATCAAGGCGGCCAATCAAGAGGGAATATATGCAATCAATCAATAACAAATAAAGACATTGAATAAATCAAACTCGGGATAGATGGAAATTAAGTCTCACAAATCATATAACCATGTCTCTAAATTGTAGACGTAACATAAGAGGTTTAGTTCCTCATGGAAAGTCTTCCTCTCAATATCTCCATTGGAGTTCTCTTCTTTAGGTTTTCTCCACAAAACTCCTCTTTTACAAAGTCGGCCAAAACATGATAATATAGTTTAACCTTATTAGTTTCCAAAAGACTGAATGGGTGATTCTGTAATGACACGGACGGCGGGCTCCGTGCATTAGGCAGCCGCCGTCGTTCCATCAGTAGTCGCATTCTTCAATTTATGCATTCCGAATCCAAGCTAACTTTTTCCACGCCTCTTCCTTGCCTTCTTCACATGTTTACTTAGGTTCCTAGCTCTCCAAACTCATCCTTGGCAAGCCATAGATGCGTCCTTCCAGCGTCAGGACAAAAATCTACAGAAAAACATAAAAAGAGCGTAGATTCCTAACTTGCAAGACTCAACACTACTTAATCAAACTACTCAAATAAACTATCATAGACTCACTAACAACTACCTATAATGCCTATATAAAATACGCATTATCAAACTCCCCCACACTTAAGCTTCGCTAGTCCTCGAGCGACCAATAAAAGCAACCTATACCTACGAGTTCTTCAAGCATGTCATAGCCTTACAAAAACCAACCAGAAAACAAACCTTCAAGGAACATAGGATCAAAGTGACAAACATCGTCGCATGTATCTAACGATCAGAGCATGTAGAAGCAGAAATCATCCAACCTTACGAGGAATATGTGTTTCACTCAAACTCTCATGTGTTTAGGCTTTTACAGAACAACTCTCAACTCATTTCAAAATGCACTAAGCTCAAAGAAGTTGAGAACAATATAATTAAATCTCCACTGAAATGCCATTACTTGCGAAAAACAATAAAGATAAACAACTTGGCTCTAAATCTCACTCTTTTTTTTTCGGATTTCCTTTCTCTCTATTTTTTCACGCTTTCTTTCGGTATTGGTACATTCCTTACGCGAGTCGTAAACATGGGTGTCATGAATGGCCCCGGTCTCTTTTTTTCATGCTTTTTTTTTCGGATTTCCTTACGCTTTCTTTTGAGAGAGAACTCCTATGGAGATATTGAGAGGAAGAACTTTCATGAGGAACTAAACCTCTTTTGTTTCGCCTGTAATTAAGAGACATGGTTATATGATTTGTGAGACTTAATTTCTATCTATTCTTAGTTTGATTTATTCAATGTCTTTGTTTGTGATTGATTGATTGCATATGTTCCATCTTGATTGACCACCTTGATGGAATTTGCTTTCATGCTAAAGGTTTGATTAACCGTTGCAAGTTAATTGGATTAGTAGCGCATCATAACTGATTGATCCCCTGAAAGCATTGATTGGGATGTGCAGGACATTGACAATACTACTTTACCAATTATACTGATTAGGGTTAAAGAGTTGTTCCCCTATCTTTGGTTGTTTGTGTGATTGTTATTGTTGCATTGCTTAGGGTTGGAGTGATCCACCATTAGATGAATCAAACAAGGAAAAATAGATTAAGTCAAGGATCAAACACATAGACATTGTTGATGAATTGTAGGGGAAACTATCCAATCATTCATAATTATCACCAATCCACTATTGTTACTTTTGCTGAGTTTAGTTGCCTTGATATTCAATTACTTCTTGATATTGTTCTATTTGGATAGCAATTTGATAGACTGGAAAGGTAATCTCTCTATGGGATCGACTCCTTACTATTCCGCTATACTAGTTACTAGTTTACTAGTTGAGTTGTTAGTTTGGGTTACTCTTTTTGGTGTTGTAGACGGTAACGACATTCTCCACCACACCACATACCCATGGGTGTCATGCGTAGATCTGGTTACTAAGTATCTCAACCATTGCCACCTTATTTCACTCAACACACTCAATAAGAAACTAAAGCCAAATATAATCATAAAAGCACAAAAATCCGCAAGCAACAAACATGTGAGTCGGCTTTGACAATAGCTAATAAAGTCAATATCAAGAGGTAGCAACATAGGAAGAGTAAATCACACATAAAAGCAAAATGAACCATATGATTCCAATAAGGCTAAAAACAATCGCACAAGGGTCATATTTCATGGGATTTCAATCATACTCCCATCTCGATCATACATGCTCAATTATATCACCCAATCATTCCTCAGAAGCAAATATTTTTCAGAAAAATAAATAAGGCCAGACACTTCAACTTCTTCGTAGGATTTACAAGTTCATGCCATCAAAAGCTCAGAGTTTCACTCAACCAAGATGGTTGTTTGAACAATAACGTATTAGACAAACACAAAATATTTTTGGGATTTTAGACATTTTTCTATTTTTTTCATTTTTGACATTTTCTCATAACAAAAACTAATAATAGAAACTCAAACACAAGACACAATAACTATGACATAATCAAAACAAACACCATCCAATCATAAAGATAATAATATTCGACATCCAAATGACATAAATAGAAATATCCAAATAAAAAGTACATGCCATTACAAGGCCAACACCAAACCGATCAAAGTACATCAAATGTCTCAACACACAGCTCAAGAAAACATAACACATCTCACAAACCTCTTCCCCCACACTTAAAGATTGTATTGTCCTCAAAGCAGAAACACGAAGGACAATACAACAAATGAAATAAAACGAATTATAAGGAAGGGAACATACGTACTCACTGTTGTGGTGGCGGCAGGAACGGGTAGTACTGTTGAAACTGCTGGCAGAAAGTGTCAAATCTGGTCTGAAGTCCCGAGAGAGTGCGAGTCTGCTCCTCCTGTCTTTGGAACATCTCATCTTGGCGCTGGCAAAGATCGTGGTGGTAGCGTCTGAACTCCACACTCGTAGCCAACTGCAGTCAATGAATCTCATCCAACTGCTGAGAAAAATGACCAAAAGAGGCAGAAGAAGGGGCATAGCTCATGTTAGTGTCTGAATCCGAAGCCCCAACCCGGCTAGACTCTCCTCTCATGAATGTGGCAAGTGGGACATTCCAAACAGCATAATCACTAGGGGCCTGACCCTGGTCATCACCATCATTGCCATAGTCATCCTCATTATTATCAGAAAGGTCAACATCCTCCGATGGTAAGTTAAAATGAGCAATCGTCGGTTCAAGCAGAAGCTGAGCCGATAGACGAATGATGTGGTCTCCTCTAAGTCCAGCATGCCAAATAAAAGGTGCCTAATCGCCCTCAATGTGTCTCATCCTCGTCAACATCTCCAAGGAGATGCGAGACTCTCCGTTCATAGGCAATAAATCTGTAACTCTCACTCCGCAGCGCACAGCTATCAAAGTAATCAATCCTCCAAATTCGATAGTCCTGGTATCCGCCTGAGCTCCCCCTACTAGCATATCAGCACATGCGTCTAAAAACAATCGCAACCAATCAGGAGTCACCTCCGCCTCGGGGGTCAAACAATACATCGCCGTTCATGCCTTCATCAAAACCTTGTTCAGCTCGTTTTGACCGAAGAAGGTGTTGTTCAGCACTCTGTGGCAGAGTCTAAGTGCAGGATAGGTGATGCTGTAGTTGTAGTTCCCGCCCCCATGGATCCAAGTGGCACTAGTAGCTACCTACCAAGTCGAGTGGGGAGGCGAGTGATACCCAAGTACCGTCTAAGCTATGCAAAACTCCTGATATGTGTCTGTCTCAATAAAGTAAACTGAATCTGCTCTGTATCCTAAAAAACAACTAAAGTCGTCAGAAACTCTCTAATCAAATCCGGGTAGGTCAGCCCATGCATGACAATAAAATTCCCAAAGCCCCCATTCTCAAGAAGGGTAGCACAAGGTCATGCTAGACCTAAAGCATCTAAGGCCGAATGATCAAAAAATTTACTCGTCGAGTATTTCCAAAGGATAAGGTCATTCCATTTTTGAATTTGGTTCCCAAATAGTGTGCAAGGAGCAATCATGTTTAGAAACGACGTTATAGTGGCGAAATAAAGCGAAGGAATGAACAAACTTACGAAATTCGACGAAGAAACTGAGTTCTGCGAGACCGGCAGGCGCCGTGTACTACTGTGAGGTATTCTACGCTCGGTCATCCCCAACAAAAACTCCTCCAACGTCATATTGTACCCTTTTCCGCCTCCTTGCTTCATGAAAAAGTGATTTAAGGCCTTGGGGAAGGGTATTCTGAACTCAAAGTGGCTGGAAGTGGTGGTTTGGGGTTTTGGTGAATTTTGAAAGTGGACGACATCGCGAACCGAGTGCATGGATTTGTAGATCGGGGTGTATAAATTCCGAATATGGAGTCAGAATTCTGATTTGAGCAGCGGTTTGGATGGAATGTGGGGATGTGTGAGGATGGAGAAGGTTTGGAAGGTTGAGGGTTATGAAGGAGAGGATGGAGGTTAGGGATGAAGTGGAGAAGGAATAGGAAATAGGTTTTACAAATATAGTGGGCCCCTACCGATTTAATGAACCGACGGCTCAACTCTTCTGGCTTCACATGCACGGCGGGCGCCGTGGGTTGGACGGCGGGTGTCGTTTCCTCAGTGTACTCCTCTTCTCGTTTTTGATCCCAAAATCTAAGACTTACCTCATAATCTCATTCCAAACATCTCCAAAAGACCAAAACTAACTATCATAACACCAACTAGACTCAAAAAGAAGAAAAAGAAAATAAAAAGAAAACAAAATAGAAAGACTTGCCTCGGGTTGCCTCCCGAGCAGCGCCTTTGTTTCACGTCCATGGCTCGATGTAGTGACGTAGTTCTACTCCTCAGGGAGATCCTCCCCTTGCTAGGAGTCTATAACTTGATCGGCGATGTCCTCATGATATTTCTTGATTCTCTGACCACTTACCTTAAAGTTATGACCATCCATCGGGTTTTGTAAATGAACCGCACCATAAGGATAGACATGGACAACAATGTATGGACCCGTCTATCTAGACTTGAGCTTTCCAGGGTAAAGTTTCATACGTGAGACATACAACAGAACCTTGTCTCCTGGGTGGAATTCTCTCCTTAGAATGTGCATATCATGCTATGCTTTAGTTTTGTCCTTATAAATCCTAGCAGTCTCATAAGCATCCCAACGAATCTCTTCTAACTATTGAATTTGAAGCTTCCTCAACTCTCCTGCTTCAAATGCATCCATATTAGCTTGCTTAACTGCCCACCGTGCTTTGTGCTCCAGCTCAACTGGCAAATGACATGGTTTCCCATACACTAGACGGAACGGAGACATCCCAATAGGTGTCTTGTAAGCAGTACGGTAAGCCCATCATGCATCTTCCAATCTGATACCTCAGTCTTTTTTGTTCGATGCCACAGCCTTTTCCAAAATCCGCTTCACTTCCCTATTCGACAATTCTGCCTGTCCATTGGTCTGAGAATGATAAGCGGTAGAGACTTTCTGAGTCATGTTGTATTTCCTCAAAAGAGCACTGACAATCTTGTTACAGAAATGAGTTCCCCTGTCATTGATAACAGCTCTGGGCATTCCAAATCTGGCAAACAGACTCTTTAAGAAACTAGCAACAGTGCGATCGTCATCAGCCTTCGTCGCTTTAGCCTCAACCCACTTAGAGACATAGTCGACTGCAAGCAAGATGTAGACATTCCCAAATGAACTAGGAAATGGCCCCATCAAATCGATACCCCAAACGTCAAAGATTTCGCATACCATAATCGAAGATAATGGCATCTTATTCATTCCAGAGATGTTTTTGGTTCGCTGACATCGATCGCAAGTCCTCCAGAATGCATGAGCATCGCGGAAGATATGCGTTCACCAGAATCCCACTTCAAGGACATTCCTAGTTGTTCTTTGTGCTCCAAAATGTCCACTGCTTGGGTGCGAATGACAGTATCTCAAGACATAAGTTACCTCATTGTTCGGAAGACATCGACGAACAATTCTATTAGCGCAGTGCTTCCATAAGTAAGGATCATCCCACACATAGAAACGAGCATCATGACAAATCTTGTCCTTCTTCGCTTTCGGACAATTCGAAGGGAAGATACCAGCCACCAAATAATTCACAATGTCCGCATACCAAGGTTGCTTAGTCCGAATACTCATAAGTAAAGCCGGCGGCTCACCTTCATCGTCTTCAAGTAAGTCAGAAATCGGGACGATGCACCGGCGGTGGGCGCCGTGCTCAGAGGCGGCGGGCGCCGTGTCATCAATGTCATCCCAAATCGCAATTCTCAACAATTCTTCATCAGGAAATTCTCCCAATCTATCTAGTTTCCCTCCCCCACCATCGGTTCTGTAGATTCTGCTTAGGTGGTCGGCTACCAGATTCTCTGCTCCAATCTTATCTCTGATTTCTAGATTGAATTATGTCAGTAGTAGAATCCATCGAATCAATTGCGGTTTCGCATCATTCTTTGTCATCAAATAACGGAGTGCCGCATGATCACTATATATCACCCCCTTGGCACCCAATAAATAAGGACGAAACTTCTCTAAAGCAAACACCACAGCCAATAGCTCATTTTCAGTAGTAGTGTAATTCCGCTGAGTCGTATTCAACATCATAGAAGCATAATAGATCACATGTGATGCTTTATCAACTTTTTGGCCCAAAACATCCCCAGCAGCATAATCACTAGCATCACACATCAATTCAAACGGCAAAGTTCAAATAAGAGCCTAAATAATAGTTGATGAAGTCAACTGATTCCTCAACTCATGAAAAGCCTTCTTGCAATTATAATCAAACACAGAGGAAACATCTTTCTTAAGCAATTCACATAATCATAAGACCGGCCGACAAGGTGTTCAAGCATCTGATCAATGAAAGAAAGGAAAGTGATCATTACGTGTCACCATGTTGAGTTTGCGATAGTCAATGAAAACTCTCCAACCAGTCTGTACCCTCATAGGTACTATCTCACCTTCTTGGTTCTCAGAGACCATAATACCCTCCTTCTTAGGGACCACTTGTGTAAGAATTACCCATTGACTATCAGAAATAGGATAGATCATACATGCCTGAAAGAGCTTCAAGACTTCCTTTTTGACGAACTCCATCATGGGTGGATTCAACTGTCGATGAGGTTGTCTTATCGGCTTTGCATCATCCTTCATGAGTATGCGATGCATACACAATATTGAATTGATTCCTTTGATGTCAGCAATGGTCCAACCCAAGGTTGTACGATGATCCCTAAGGATATTCACCAACCTTTGATCCTGGTCAAGAGTAAGCTTGTTTGATAACATGAAGGGTGTCATTCTCTCGTAAAAATGCATACTTCAAATGATCAGGGAGAGGTTTCAATTCAACTTCAGGTGCCTTAATGACAAACGGAAGTAGCTTTTCACTAGGAAGATCTAAAGATTCAGTTCTATAGGCATGAGACCAATCATATGGGTTAGCATAAAGTGCAACAGACAATTCTTGCAGGTTATAAGGCAAAACATAATCGTAAGATAACTCCCCCAAAGGTGATTCCAAAACAACCTGTAACTAGTCAAAACGATCAATATGCATAATATCCTTAGTGAAAGCATCAACGATATCAACCAGATTCAGAGAATAAGCAGCAGATTTTCCCATCAGGGATAAAAAATTCAGCTCTTTTTCCATCAACTTCCACAGTTAAAGACCCAGAAGAACAATCAATGTTTTCTTTCGCAGTTCGCAGAAAGGGTTTACCTAGTATGATAGGTGTTGTGAGCCTAATTTTCCATGTTTTATACTTACTTTTATATCGATTTCTGCATTCATTTCATAAATTTGGGCTAGAATAGTTCAGAATCTATGTAGTTTATGTTTATTGGCAAATTATGGAATCTACACCAGTTTCTGTTTAATTTCGCACAAATCGAGGCATTTTACAGCAGTTCAAAGGAAAGAGGAAAAGCTTGAAGTCAACTACAGAAAGACCGATGTCAAGAAGTAGCGGAACCAAGATAAATTGAGCTGGAAACGAGAAAATCGAGTCAACACTGATACGTTTGGGATACCCGATCCTTCGCCTGTGGGCTTCAAATCAAGAACCACGCCGTATATTTGCTAAGATCTTGCAATGCTCTTTGATATCTCCTGATTTGGAACAAATTAAACAAGTAATTAAAATTCGGAAATAGCGACAGTTTTAACACTTAGTAAATTTCAGCAATTTGAGAACAGAGAAATAGCGACAGAAAGAGAGAGCGAGGGACTGGGTGCGCGAGAATCTCGGGACGCTGGGACTTCGGCACACAGGACACAGGGTCCTCAGGGTGTGCGTGGGTGGATGCGCGGACGTCTCTCACTGGGAGCGAGAGGGCTGGCGGATGGTGGGCGTGGATGCGATAGATATTTAATAACTTAGTGGCCAAGAATTATATCTAGAAGAGATACAATCAATTCCACTTTATTTATCTAATTTGCATAAAATAATAACATAATTAAATAAACTAGATAATTGGCCCAAGCACAAGGAACTCGGCCCATGTACTCGACAAACTCCTTTGGCCCACTCGACAATGGTGGTCTCGAGTGCCTTAGGAAATGCCGAGTGAGGTTTGGCTCATGGCGGGTGTAGACGAGTCTTCATGAGCTCCGTGTGTGGACGCAGGCTCACTTCTTGTGCTGGCGGCGTAACCTTGAGCCAAGTGATCCAGGGTGGCCTGAACCCTTGCTCTAAAGTTCCATGGTGACGGACAAGAAAGGCCTTAGTTGCAGTTTGAATCTTCTTGGCCCTTGCACGAGTGATAGGACCATCAAAAGGAACCTTCATGTTGTCCTCAATGTCACCAGGAGTCATCGATAATTGCACGGCATCAAACACCATCTGGTCGATATCGAGTACCCTTAGTCGATATCGAGTAAAACCACTCGATTTCAACCTGAAGAAGCCATAATCGAGCGAAGCTGAAGAGAGTTGGTCGATATCGACCTCAGCAAGTCGATATCGAGTAACCCAAAAATCGAGCAAGACCCAGGAATCAACCCGAGAAGCTGAAGAGGAAAGACGAAGGTCGATATCGACCATGCCAAGTCAATATCGAGTTGAGTCAAGTCGATGTTCATCTCTGGAGCCGAAATCGAGTTGCTGAAGTGAAGTAAAGAAGTTGAAGGTCGATATCGACTAGGCATTCGGACCCATCTTCTGAACCACTCTGAATGGTCCATCTCCCCTGGGGTCCAGCTTAGATTTCCGTTGTTGCGGAAACCTTTCCTTCCTGAGATGCAGCCAGACCAGATCACCAACGTTGAACTGCACATCCTTGCGATGCTTGTCCTTCGCGGCCTTGTATTGCGCAGTCTTCCTCTCCAGCTGCGCTTTGGTACGGTCATGCAAGCGTTTGATGAAGTCCACTTGCTTCGCTGCATCCACGCTCTCCTTTTCCTTGTATGGCCGAGGTAGCATGTCCACGGGAGTGAGTGGATTTCGCCCATATACCACCTCGAAGGGGGACAGCTTTGTTGCAGAGTGCCTAGACCTGTTATATGCAAATTCTACAAATGGTAGGCAGTCTTCCCACCTCCGGAGGTTAGTTCGCAGCATGACTCTAAGGAGAGCCCCAAGAGTTCTATTTGTGACCTCAGTTTGGCCATCAGTTTGTGGGTGACAAGAAGTAGAAAATAGCAATTTTGTACCCAACTTAGACCATAGAGTTTTCCAAAAAGAGCTTAAGAATTTAGGATCACGGTCAGAAACTATAGATAATGGCAATCCATGTAAGCGAACAACATCTTTGAAGAATAAATGAGCAACATGAATAGCATCATCAGTTTTATGACATGGAATAAAATGAGCCATTTTGGAAAATATGTCTACCACAACAAATATGGAATCATGACCCTTAGAAGTTCTAGGCAAACCTATAATAAAATCCATAGAAACATCTTCCCAGGGTGCATTAGCAATTGGAAAAGGTTGGTATAGACCATTAGCATTAGATTTCGATTTGGCCTTAGCACATGTAACACAACTTTTGACAAATCTCAGCACATAATTAGACATTTTAGGCCAAAAGTAATGTTCCTTAAGTCCAGCTAAGGTTTTTTTGAAACCACCATGTCCCCTAGATTCATGAATTTCTTGAGTTAACAATCGGCGAATAGAAGAAGATGGGATACAAAGCTTGCCCATCTTAAACAAATAACCATTATCAAGAAAATATGAATCAACTTCACCTTTAGACACACATTGAGCATATATAGTTTTAAAGAAACCATCAGAAGCATACAATTCCTTTATCATAGCAAAACCCAAAACATGTGCATCCATATGGTTTAAGAGGACATACCTGCGTGATAGCGCGTCAGCTACCACATTATCCTTTCCCTTCTTGTGGTGAACCACATAGGAAAAGGTCTCTATAAACTCCACCCATCGAGCAAGTCGCCTGCTGAGCACTGCTTGTCCTTTGAGGTACTTTAGAGCTTCATGATCCGAATGAATCACAAACTCCTTAGGCCAGAGATAATGTTGCCAAGTCTGTAAGCAGCGAACCAGTGCAAATAGCTCCTTGTCGTAGGTAGAATAGTTGAGCTCAGCGGTGCCCAACTTTTCACTAAAGTAGGCGATGGGACGCTTGTTCTGCAGCAGGACCCCTCCAATGCCAGTGCCAGAAGTGTCACACTCGAGCTCAAAAGGTTGAGCAAAGTCAGGTAACTACAGCACTGGGGCGTGTGTCAGGCGGTCCTTGAGGGCGTCGAAAGCCTTTTGATGTGAGTCAGTCCAGCGAAATGTCACATCTTTCTTTGTCAGCTCATGTAGGGGGGCGGCAATCAGGCTGAAGTCCTTGACAAAACGTCGATAGAATCCAGCAAGGCCCAAGAATGAGCGGACATGGGTGGGTGTAGTCGGCCTGGCCCACTCCTGAATAGCACGAATCTTCTCCTCATCCACCTTTAATCCAGATGCAGTCACTACAAAACCAAGAAAAATGGTAGACTCGGATGCAAAAGAACACTTCTTTAAATTGGCATATAATTTCTCTTTCCTAAGACAATCAAAAACCAATTTTAAGTGACTTAAGTGATCATGCATATTCGTACTATAGATTAAGATATCGTCAAAATAGACAACGACAAATTTACCTAAGTGTCTTCTAAGCACATGGTTCATAAGCCTCATAAAAGTAGAAGGTGCATTAGTTAATCCAAAAGGCATTACTAACCATTCATATAAGCCATACTTAGTTTTAAAAGCCGTTTTCCATTCACCACCCTGTTTCATCCTAATTTGATGATATCCACTTCTAAGGTCAATTTTAGAGAAAATAGCAGCACCATGAAGTTCATCAAGCATATCATCTAAACGAGGAATAGGGTGGCGATACTTAACCGTTATTTGGTTGATTGCACAACAATCAACACACATGCGCCAGGAGCCATCCTTCTTTGGAACCAAAATGACAGGCACGGCACAGGGAGTCAGGCTTTCTCGAACAAAGCCCTTATCCATCAATTCTGTGACTTGGCGTTGTAGCTCCTTTCTTTCCTCGGGACTAGCTCTATAAGCGGCGCGATTAGGCAAGGCTGCCCCAAGCACAAAGTCAATCTGGTGTTCAATACCTCTAATAGGAGGCAAGCCTTGGGGTAGCTCAGCTGGAAGCACATCTAGATAATCCTGCAGAAGTGCAACAATAGGTGCAGGAATATGACTCAATTCAACATTAAGTAATACCTGTTTCATTACCAGAAGAATCTGAGGTCGATGAGCATTCCATGTGATGGTCCCTTGCTGAGGTTGAGAGACCAAAGATCGACGTTCTACAGAGCCCTTAAGTGATGCAGAAGAGGGCTTAGCAGACGTCGAGTGGGAAGGAGGGGCTGCCGAGGGAGCCGTGGGCGCTGCTGGTGGGGCCGTGGGCGCGGCAGGAGTGGCAGCGGGTGCGGCCTGTTTGGCCGAGAGCTCCTTGAGCTTCTCCTTCCTTTCAGCTTCCTTCTGGGCGTCTTGCTGTTGCTTCTTGCGAACCTGGTCCTTCAGAATAGTTTGTGGCGAAAGGGGTAGGAGAGTAACTCTCCTCCCGTCATAGGTGAAAGCATATGTATTTGCACGACCATCATGGAGAACAGAACGATCATATAACCAAGGACGCCCTAACAATATATGACTACAATCCATGCGAGCAACATCACATAATATTTTATCATGATAAGATCAAATAAAAAGAGAAACTAAACATTGTTTGGTGACCATTATATCAGATCCATCATCAGTGATACCATTTAATCCATAGTGAGTAGCACGAGAAGTAGTAGTTAAATGGAGGAAATCCACTACCTTTTCATTGAAGAGATTACAGCAACTCCCACCATCGATGATGAGGTTTAAGGTAGCTTCGCGAACCACACATCTAGTGTGGAAGATGTTCTCCCTTTGATCAGCCATGGGAGATTCCTGAATGTGTAGGACCCGCCGGTTGACAAGGCAGAGGACGTTGTCATATTTTGATGTGTCGATCTCCTCAATAAGTTCAGACGGCTGGTCCTCCTCCACTTCACTCAAAATTACATGGTACTCAACAGTCTCCTCCTCATAGTAATGGTCTCCCAAATCATTGAGAAGAACCTTCCTTTTCTGAGGGCAATTGCGAGAGACATGCCCAGAACCACCACAAGTGAAGCAGCGGATGTCTTTGTTGCGATCTGTAGAAGGTGCAGCAAATCTTCTAGTTTCAACCTGATAACCCTGTTGAGGTGAGTTGGAAACTCCCTTTTGCTGCATAGAAGGGTTAGAAGTAGAAGGCTTAGATTGACTGGAAGAGTTAAAGGGAACAAACCTGCGACCTTGAGAGGTCTGGTCCAATCGGTTCCGCTGTTGCCGAAGCTGCTGCTGCTGTTGCTCATACATAAGCTATGCTTTATGAGTCAAAGTGTTAATATCTCTAATGGAATGGATAGATAAAGGATTTTTAATAGAAATATTAAGACCAGCAAGAAATTGAGTACACAAAGCACGTTCAGTAAGATAAACATTAGCCTGATGGGAGAGTCGTTCCAGCTCATCCATGTAGTCATTAGGAGAGCGAGTTCCCTGGCGGCAGGTCGCCAGTTGCATCCTCATGGACTCCATGTATTCCTCAGGCACATGTCTCTTTTTCAGGAGATAGCGAAGTTGTGGCCAAGTTTCAACAGGTTGCTTGTCCTGACGACGGCGCATCTCACGAGTGCGGAACCACCAGGTGCGAGCTTTACCTACTAAATGCAATATAACAACTTCCAACTTCTCCGTTTCCTCATAGCGTAAATGTTCAAGCAGATAGTCAGTATGATTTTCCCAAACAAGTTAAGCTTCAGGATCAGTATTACCATCAAAGGTTTCTAATTTAAGCTTAACATCTCGTCTCTGTATAGCTTGAGCATTATCAAATCTAGGATGACCAAAATTAGGAGGGGGTAAATCATCAAAGTTAGGATTTACCTCATGGTAAGCATCCTCCAAATGTGGCATCTCATATAGATCATTGTTGCTGCGGTTGTCATCCCAGTTAGCACGGGTATGAAACGGCTGCTGCTGACGCTGAATGGGCCTCCCTTGCTGATGCCGTGGTGGGGTATGCTCACGGCGATCCTGGTGTCCATTGAAGCCCGCTAGATGATCGTTGTCATTCTCTCCAGTGAAAGGGTTAGGAGTAGCAGACTTAAGCTGATAATGTAATTGACTAGAGGGGGGAGGTTTAACTGAATAAGAAGGGTTACCTGTAGGTGGCACATTACCTGAAGGAGGTGTAGGAGCCGTGGGTGGTGGAGGCGGCCTACCTCTAGAGGGAGGTGTAGATCCAGAAGCCTCCGCCTGTTTTGCCTCCTCTAATTGCCGCGCGACTGCCTGTTTGATGAGGTCAGAGAAGAATACACGGTCCTCCTTACGTTCAATAGCCCGCCGATTTTCAGCCTCTGCCAGTTCCTTACGTATAACCAGAGTAGATTCTTGGACAACAGAGTTAATAATGAACTGCATATTATCAGCAGAAATGCCAGCAGGTGGGGTAGGGGAAGGGTTGGGGTCGCTATCGTTCAACATGTTCCTACAATATCAGAAGAGCAACAAGTAAACGAAGCAAAGACCAGAAACCAAGTAATGCAAGCTCTAGTGATTCCTAAGAGTGATTTAAGTTTTTAGAAAATCAAAGAGTGAGAAAACAAGGCACAATATTCAAGCAATTCCCCTGGACACAGAATTTTACAATATTGAAGACAATAAGTAATAATCAAAATTGCAATTTAAATCAACAACAAGTCGGATATCAAGGATAGCAAGTATAAACAAGCGGCTGAATGTGTATAGAATAAAATCTACAATGTGATGCTTGAATAATATGAATATGTAGCAATCAACAAAAGCAATCACAAGGGCAATCAAGTGCACACACTCCGTCTCTCGCTGGGAGCGAGAGGGCTGGCGGATGGTGGGCGCGGATGCGAGGACGAGAGCACAGGAGCGAGGCGCTCGGGAGTCTGGCACTGGAGAACGCGGAAGCTGGAGCGAGAGCGAGGCGCCTGGCTCCGCGCTCGCTGGGAGCGGGTTGCTAGCGAGTGACGCCAAGGGCTGGGGTTCTCGGATACGCTGCGTGTGTCAAGTAGGGATGCTCGATGATCTTCCTCGATCTCGACAAGAACAGTGGGTGATGTTTGGTTGTGAAGTCCGAAAACTCTCAAGAACACAAGAGCAAGATAGTGTTTTGGGATTGATAACCAAGAACCCTTTAATCCATAAAGGGGTTCTCAATTCTATTTCAATCTAATTAATTCAAAGTGCATAAACATGAATTTATAGTAAAGCTTATGAGAGATCTAACCAATCCTTCCTTGCAAAGGAAAGGGGTTTGGATAGATTAATTCTATCTAAGATAAGTAAAATAACATTAAGATAAATAAATCCTAATGAGATAGATATTTAATAACTTAGTGGCCAAGAATTATATCTAGAAGAGATATAATCAATTCCACTTTATTTATCTAATTTGCATAAAATAATAACATAATTAAATAAACTAGATAATTGGCCCAAGCACAAGGAACTCGGCCCATGTACTCGACAAACTCCTTTGGTCCACTCGACAATGGTGGTCTCGAGTGCCTTAGGAAATGCCGAGTGAGGTTTGGCTCGTGGTGGGTGTAGACGAGTCTTCATGAGCTCCGTGTGTGGACGCAGGCTCACATCTTGTGCTGGCGGCGTAACCTTGAGCCAAGTGATCCAGGGTGGCCTGAACCCTTGCTCTAAAGTTCTATGGTGACGGACAAGAAAGGCCTTAGTTGCAGTTTGAATCTTCTTGGCCCTTGCACGAGTGATAGGACCATCAAAAGGAACCTTCATGTTGTTCTCAATGTCACCAGGAGTCGTCGATAATTGCACGGCATCAAACACCATCTGGTCGATATCGAGTACCCTTAGTCGATATCGAGTAAAACCACTCGATTTCAACCTGAAGAAGCCATAATCGAGCGAAGCTGAAGAGAGTTGGTCGATATCGACCTCAGCAAGTCGATATCGAGTAACCCAAAAATCGAGCAAGACCCAGGAATCAACCCGAGAAGCTGAAGAGGAAAGACGAAGGTCGATATCGACCATGCCAAGTCGATATCGAGTTGAGTGAAGTCGATGTTCATCTCTGGAGCCGAAATCGAGTTGCTGAAGTGAAGTAAAGAAGTTGAAGGTCGATATCGACTAGGCGAGGTCGATATCGAGTGATACCTAGTTGGCCGATTTCGAGCTAGTCCGAGTTCTAACCAAAGTTCTATTCAAAGTCCAATGGAGATATCCACAAGATCAAATTCTATCAAGTTCTATCAAGATGGAAGAGACATTTATCTACTTTAGATATAGTTTCTTTTTAGATTTATTTCTTTTATTTCTTTTATTTAATCTTTAAGTATTAGATAGATAGATATAGATATAGATAGAGTTTCTTTTCTAGATTAGCTTGGAATGAAGCCTATAAATAGAGCCCTATGGGCTGAGTTTTATTCATTCAATTCCGATTCAATTCTAGGGACAATTAGTTACATAAAGAGAGTAGAGAAAGAGAGTTGGAGCCGATTGAGGTTGGAGAAGGCAAAATCGGGATTTGGCTTCGATTGGTTGTAAGCTTTCTTTTAGTTTATTTAATGAAATTTAGTTCCTTTTTATTATTGATGTCTTTCTTCATGATGAAGAGCGAGTAGTCACCCAACTTCTAGGGTCGAGGTGAGCCTGACGGTAGCCATGTGAGGTGATGCGGTAAAGGTACAATCTTTTGATGCAATTTCGTCTTCTATCCCTATGAGCATGATTCTTTTGCGAAAGTTGAAGGTGATCCTTGTTTGTGTTATTGAAGCGAAAGTGATCTTAATACAACTTGGATTAATTATGTGAAAAAGGGTAAGTAACAATTAGGGTTTATGCGAAAGCCTCTATATTCCTATTTGTTAATAACGAAAGTTATTTGATGAAAAGCATGATCTTTTATGTCTTTATGTATTATTTTACATGGTTATCATTGCGGTGTTGAAACCCTGATCTTGGAAGTCTTTTATTTTATTGATTTATTTCAAAATTTTCAGATTTCATGTTTCTGTTCCAGTCGTTTTCGAGTTTCTGTGGTCGATTTTCTTACTCGATATCGAGTTACAGTAGGTCGATATCGACCAAAATTGCTGCTTTTGTTCTTTTTCTGCTTTTCTCTGTGTTTTACTGTTTCTGCTGAGATCTAGAACTGAAAAGGTCAGCGCTGACACGCTTCCTCGTGGATCGATCCTGACTACCTTCTACTACAATGGGAGGAAGTCTTGTATTTATTTGATGAGTCAGGGAGTCAGTTTGCTTTATATTTTATTTATATTTCATACTTGATTTTCCTCCTAACAAATTTGGCGCCGTTGCCGGGGAAGCCATCAATCGCGCCCTTTTTAGTTCTTTTTCCTTTCTTTATATTTGTTTTTGTTTTTAGTTCCTTTTTACTTGCTTTTTCTTTTTGTTTTTGAGGTGCATGTGAAGAACTGATCGCACGCCTATAGACCCAATTCTCGAGGCTGAGCGATTTTTCCATCTTCAGCAAAGGCTTAGGAGGAGACTCATGTCAACATCCGACAATGAGAATGCGGGCCAGCTCACACCAGCACAGGAGCTTGAGTAACTCTACCAACAGATTGAGGCATTCACCACCAGAGAAGCTGAACACGCCCGACGAGAGGCGGAATATGAGCGGTGGGAAGAAAGGGTAGATCGCGAGATCAACGCAAGAAGGGAACTTGAGGAGCGGATTGGGCATGTCCCAGCCAACGCAATCGAATATCTGCATCCTACTCTGGAAGTTCCAGAATCAGCGATCGTTCTCCCTGCTATTAATTTTAAAATTCGTCCTTTTTTTATTGCTGAAATTAGAAGGAGTCAATTTAGGAGAAGAACTAATGAATGTCCTTTAGAGCATGTCACCACTTTTATAGACTTATGCGAAGCTATAGCTGATGGTGCTAATTTGGAATACTTAAAACTAAAGGCTTTTCGTTGGTCCTTTGCAGGAATAGCCCAACAATGGCTGAAAGGATTGCCTGCACGATCAATTCACACATGGAACGAACTACAAGACCTATTCCTCAATAAGTTCTTTCCTCCTGCAAAGATAGCTGCCCTCAAACAACAAATCACGGCTTTCAGACAAAAGCCAGGTGAACCATTAGCACAAGTCTTGGAGCGCTACAAGAGGCTTCTGAAATCCTGTCCTACGCATGGTTAGCCACCCTACGTCATCCAGGAGATCATCTTCAACTGCATGGATGCGCCTACTAAGGATCGGATCAACAACTACACCAACTATGAGTACCTTGGATACACTCCACGCCGAGCATGGGAGGTATTTGAGACACTAGCCAACTACGACAACACATATGGGACTTCTACGGCCGCTTCTGACGAAATGTATGAAAGTCTTGCCCCATCTATGCCGTTGTATGTACCACCTAAAGAGGTTGATCCAGACGTCAGGGAGCAATTCCATAATGATCAGGTACGTCGCCTTACCAAACAAGTTAAATTCCTATCTATAGATAAACCTTGTTTGGAATGTGGGTCTGTGAAGCACAACACTACTGCGTGCCCACACGTCGATCAAGTACATCAAGGAGAGCCACGAGGAGGTAAGGTATGCGGGGGGACACTACTCAGGGCCACATCAGAACCAGAACTGGAGCTACTATCACCAGCCCCAGCATCAGAACCCCCCTCCCTACAGAGCCCCTGGTCACCCTGATAGAGAAGGAAAGAAGGATGACTTGCAGACCATCCTTGAGGAGATGAGGAGGAATCATTCAGACACCAAGCAGTCCATCAATTCCATCTACACTCAGATGCATGGTGTCAACTCTAGTCTTGGGGAAATTGATATATGGCGGAAATCAATGGAGACTCAGATGGGTCAACTAGCAGCATCCATCCCCAGATAGTCAGGTACGCTCCCTGGAACCTCTGAACCTAATCCTAAGGGTAAATCTACAGGATAGGTGGCTGCCATGAACCTAAGGAGTGGGCGACAGATGCAAACGCCCGAGAAAACGACGGAGAAAAAGGGCAATGGAGACCAGTCGATATCAACCAACCCAATCGATATCGACCAGTACCCAGTCGATATCGACCCTTCCCTGGTCGAAATCGACCCAAATCCTCCCCAGATCCCGAGGTCAGCCAATCCAGTCGATGTCGACTAGACACAGGTCGATATCGACCAACCACCACTCGATTTCGACCATCCCCACTCGACATCAGCACCTCCGCCGAAGAAAAAGCTGCCTTTCCCGATCAAATCTCCAAAGGATCCGGCAGAAAAGAAGTTTCAGCGCTTTATAAAGATGCTTCAAAGGTTCAACGTCACAATACCCTTCACATAAGCTCTTAATGAAATTTCATCCTATGTCAAGTTCCTAAAAGAGATTCTGAGCAAACAGCGGTCAATGGCTGAGATCGTAGAGGAGTGCAGCCAAATGGACGTACTAGATAAGAGGCCAGATCCAGGTAAGTTTGTTATAATCATTGGATTTGGTCAATATCGATTTAATACTTTATGTGACTTGGGAGCCAGTGTGAGTATAATGCCTTTATCAATCTGGTCCAAGATTAAGATAGATGCTCTAGAGCCTGTGGATGCTAAGCTTTATATGGCGAACAACACGGTGGTCATCCCAACAGGCATGGTGGATAATGTACCAGTGCAAGTAGGTAAGTTCTTCGTCCCTGCTGAGTTCTTAGTTATTGATATGGCGGAGGACCCTGCTTGTCCAATTATTCTACGAAGGCCCTTCTTGGCATCGGTGGATGCCAACATAAGCGTAAGGAAGAGAGTGCTCACTTTCAACATCAGCGATGAGGTAATTGAGTATTCCTTTAATAAAACTGAAAGGCATACAGGTCCCATGGAAGAGGTAAAGTCCATGTCAGCTGGTTACATCACTTGCGGGGAGCCGAAGGTAGGAAATATGACCCCCGAAGAGATAGAAAAGAGGGATATGGAAGCCTAGGTGGAGGAGATCATGGCCATCCTAAACGAAGAAGCAGAGAATCCACTCGACATAGACCCAGGTAAGTGGATATGGACTAACTATTTTTCGGATGCTTTCCCAGGTCTTAAGTATGGGGTAGAAATCGATCAGGACAAATCGACTGAGTAACAATCTAGGTCGATATCGACCATCATGACTCAAAATCGACCTGCCCATGTCGAGTCTTCTCCACCAGAAGTCGAGCCAGACAAAATCGAGCCAGAGCACTCGATATCGACCCAGCCTGGTCGATATCGACCCATCCACATCGAGTCGATTCCACCTGTCGAGCATAAACTAGCCGATCTCGAGCAAGATGACTCGATATCGACCCCCTCTGGTTGATATCGATCGGGCCAAATCGAGCTGTCTTCCTAAATTTCGACTGAACCTCCACCAGAGCAGCAGAGCTCGATATCGACTGACATAGGTCGATATCGACCAGATCTTCAGGAAGTCCCGGAGTCCGAATCTACAAAGGTAAGCCAAGGTATGGATCTTTCTTCTCCTATTTCAATTAATGATTTATCTATACATAGGAGAGGTTTGCCTTGGTATGTGCGCTTATGCAGGATTTCCAATGATGAGCCCAAGGAGTATGAAGTTGGAGACAAAGTCTATGTTTCCAAGTCAAATGATCATTGGTTCCCCAACAAGTTCAAGAAGAAGAAGATGGGCCCTTTCACCGTGAACAAGATCCATTCAGGAGGACTACAACTGATGGACAAGAATGGAGTCCTATTCGAAGCCCAAGCTACATGGGCCTTACAAATGCCACCTTGAGCCTAATGAAGAAGTCGGCCTAGCGACTATAAAGTCTAGATTTCTGACATTCTGCACACCTGTCTAGTGAGTTTCTTTCTTTACCCTTGTTTTTATACAGTGAGGACACTGTAATGATTAAGTATGGGGTTGGGGAAGGGCTTACTTTGTGCATATTTGACATAATTGACATCTTGCGTGCATATTTAAAGCATATTTTCTTGAATTGCTTATACATGGCTATTTTGGAATTCATTATTGATTTATGTGCTTATATGCATGTTTTCCAAAGTTTGAAAAATGAACCCCATTGAATTTTTTTTATTAATGTCATGGAAGTTTAAAATTGAACTCGACGATGCAAACTTGGATTCATTAGAGATATAGCATGAAATTGCCTAGTAAAGGGAAGTCACAAGGAAGTGCATATTTTTATGAAAACCATGAAAGGAGGTAAAATTTGATAATGCTTTTGACATGTTGCATGATAAATGGATGGAGGACTTTATATTTCCATATAATGATCATATTGTTATAATCCTAGCCTTACCTATGCTTATGCATCACAAAAGCCATATTATGCCTTATTTCAATTATTGTTCCACATGATCTAAATATTGCCCATTCTTCCCCTTATTTCCATCCGGGAATTATGTTGAGAATGAATGTCACATTATGGAGATTGTTATATGGTTGTTGTGTTGTTATTATCATTATTGGAGTTTGGCGGGAAATTGAAAATTTTTTAAAAAAATTTAATGAGTGAAAGAAAATCCGATCACCTCAGGAGATAAAGGTAGATCGACCCTGCTCGCTGAGATAACAGTTCGGCGAGATGGGACACACAGGTGAGGAGTCCAAAACACTAAGTATCCGGGGCCATTCATGACACCCATTTTTGTGACTCGCGAGAAGGAAACGCAGAGGTCAGAGAGGTAAAAGCATTATATTGAAAAAAAAAAGCATTGAGCGAATGAGAGAAATGTGAGAAATCAAAGGAAGAAGGAATGTGGTATGAAAGTTTGGAACATTTCCCCGGATCATTAGCACCACATTGCCAAAAATTTTCCACCTTTAGCCTTTTACCAATCTACTCCTTATTGAGCTTAAATTAAAGTCCTCTTGATTATTAATGCTTTGTCACTTATGAATGTTTTACATAACCCTCCTTTTGTGAGTAGATGTTTCTTTTTATTGCACATGCATGGATTTGTGACATTAGTACCTTTTCGAGGATGGTAATTGATTACAGGGACATATGAGAATGAATCTAATATGTTGAGAGTTTTGATTTCTTCCCCTGAATGAATATTAAAAGTATAGCTTGAGGACAAGCAAGCTTAAGTATGGGGTGTTTGTTGTGAGCCTAATTTGCCATGTTTTATACTTACTTTTATATCGATTTCTGCATGCATTTCATACATTTGGGCTAGAATAGTTCAGAATCTATGTAGTTTATGTTTATTGGCAAATTATGGAATCTACACCAGTTTCTCTTTAATTTCACAGAAATCGAGGCATTTTACAACAATTCAAAGGAAAGAGGAAAAGCTCGAAGTCAACTACAGAAATTCCGATGTCAAGGAGTAGCGGAACCAGGACAAATCGAGCTCAAAACGAGAAAATCGAGTCGACACCATCTGGTCGATATCGAGTACCCTTAGTCGATATCGAGTAAAACCACTCGATTTCCACCTGAAGAAGCCAGAATTGAGCGAAGCTGAAGAGAGTTGGTCGATATCGACCTATGGATGTCGATATCGAGTAACCCAAAAATCGAGCAAGACCCAGGAATCGACCCGAGAAGCTGAAGAGGAAAGACGAAGGTCGATATCGACCATGCCAAGTCGATATCGAGTTGAGTCAAGTCGATGTTCATCTCTGGAGTCGAAATCGAGTTGTTGAAGTGAAGTGAAGAAGTTGCAGGTCGATATCGACTAGGCGAGGTCGATATCGAGTGATACCCAGTTGGCCGATTTCGAGCTAGTCCGAGTTCTGATCAAAGTTCTATCCAAAGTCCAATGGACATATCCACAAGATCAAATTCTATCAAGTTCTATCAAGATGAAAAAGACATTTATCTACTTTAGATATAGTTCCTTTTTCGATTTATTTATTTTATTTCTTTTATTTAATCTTTAAGTATTAGATAGATAGATTTAGATATAGATAGAGTTTCTTTCCTAGATTAACTTGGAATGAAGCCTATAAATAGAGCCCTAGGGGCTGAGTTTTATTCATTCAATTCCGATTCAATTCTAGAGACAATTAGTTACATAGAGAAAGTAGAGAAAGAGAGTTGGAGCCGATTGAGGTTGGAGAAGGCAAAAGCGGGATTTGACTTCGATTGGTTGTAAGCTCTCTTATAGTTTATTTAATGCAATTTAGTTCCTTTTTATTATTGATGTCTTTCTTTATGATGAAGAGCGAGTAGTCACCCAACTTCTAGGTTCGGGGTGAGCCCGACAGTAGCCATGTGAGGTGATGCGGTAAAGGTACAATCTTTTGATTCAATTTCGTCTTCTATCCCTATGAGCATGATTCTTTTGCGAAAGTTGAAGGTGATCCTTGTTTGTGTTATTGAAGCGAAAGTGATCTTCATACAACTTGGATTAATTATGTAAAAAAGGGTTAGTAACAATTAGGGTTTATGCGAAAGCCTCTATATTTCTATTTGTTTATAACGAAAGTTATTTGATGAAAAGCATGATCTTTTATGTCTTTATGTGTTATTTTACATGGTTGTCGTTGTGGTGTTGAAACCCTGATCTTGGAAGTCTTTTATTTTATTGATTTATTTCACAAATTTCGGATTTCAAGTTTCTGTTCCTGTCGATATCGAGTTTCTATGGTCGATTTTCTTACTCGATATCGAGTTACAGTAGGTCGATATCGACCAAAATTGCTGATTTTGTTCTTTTTCTGCTTTTCTCTGTGCTTTACTGTTTCTGCTGAGATCTGGAACTGAAAAGGCGGGCGCTGACACGCTTCCTCGTGAATCGATCCTGACTACCTTCTACTACAACGGGAGGAAGTCTTGTATTTATTTGCTGAGACAGGGAGTCAGTTTGCTTTATATTTTATTTATATTTCATACTTGATTTTCCTCCTAACAATAGGTGTCTCGAGTATACCAAGTCCCATATCAATCACATAGAAATCAGCAGGGAAAATCAAATCATCAATCATAATCAAAACATCTTCAACCACCCCTTTGGGGTGAAGTTGAGAGCGATCAGCAAGCTGTATCACAAACCTAGTTTCATTCAAAGGACCCAGACCCAATTCATCATATAATTTGTACGTTATCACATTAATAGATGCACCAAGATCAACCATAGCAGTTTTGAATGTGACTTCACCGATCGTACAAGGAAGAGTAAACATACCTGGGTCTCCGCACTTTTTAGGCAATCGTTTTTGAAAAACTAATGAAAGATTTTCTTGTAATTCCTTACCTTTTCCTTCCTTCTCCCGTTGCGTCTTCTTGGTTGTGCAATCTTCCCGAAGGAATTTGGCATAACGAGGGACATACTCAACTAGATTAAGAATATGAATATTTACCTAGCGCTTGATGAAAGTATCGAATAGATCCTTGTCGTTTTCCCACTTATGATCAAGATTCAAGGCATAGGATAGGGGTAGTACAGGTTTACAACCTCAAAAGACCACTCCTCTCATGATCTCTTCGAAGATTCAACTCCGTCAAAAATCAGTTATGTGGCTAGCGATGGCGGCGGGCGCCGTGGTGAGGGGCGGCAGGCGCCGTTCCAACAGTGCGTCTCCGATTCGTATTTTTCCACATCTTCTCCGCAAATCATCTCCCTAGACCTTCTCTTTGAATTCTCATTGGAAAACCCCAATTCATTTCCTCCAAGGGCCATAATCATGGAGTCTTCTCCGGACAAATCTTTCTTCCAATTCCTCAACTTGAGTTCTTGCAGCTCTTGAGACATATGTCGTAGGAGTTCTCCTTGATGTCTTACCATCATCATCAAATCTCTAAAAGCACTTCCCTTTGGAACTTAAGAGTCCTTACAATACGATTCTTGAGCTTCTTGCTTCCCTTGAGTGTTCGATGTTGCCATCTGAGTTGTCATTTTCATCACAACTCCCGTTAGCTTTGCGACTTTCTCCTCACAACCCTTTACAGGGTCATCTCCAATGCAAATGGATTCCCAAATCCACTAGACTTCTTGTACTTCTGAGTCGAATTTGCTAATCCATTGTAGATCTGCATAGCTTCTTCCAGCGTCTTATCTAGTATATCACCTCCGCTTGTAGCGTTGATGACAATGCGCTCTTGGTCAAGCAACCTTTTGTAAAGATAGAGGATCAGATCCTCTTTAGGAAATCCATGTTGGGGGCAACTTGCCTTGAGTCACCTGAATCTCTCAATGTAGTCATAGAGACTCTCCCCAGGGAGTTGTTCTATGCTAGTCAATTGCTTCTTCACTTTACTCAGACGAGTAGCTGGGAAATATTTCATCAGAAAAGCTTTCTTCAATTCAAGCCAATTATACTTCCTTTAGGCGAACAGTGTAGCCGATCCATTGCTGCGTCTTTTAGGGTGAACGGAAATAACCTTAACATGAGTTGATCATCAGTAAATCCTTGAGGTCTGAGTCATTCACAAACACTAACAAATTCAATAAGGTGCTTATTTGGCTCATCTCCAATCATCCCATGGAAAACTGGAAGAATCAATATATAACCAATCAACTTTGTATCCCAATTTGGAACCTTTAGGGAGTTCAGGTAATGTAATCGCAAGGTGTTGCGAATTCAGATCAGGTTCCCTTAAATCTCTCAGTGTCCTTCTAAGAGGATTTTCAGCATCTTCAGCCATCTTTGCTTAACCTTCAAAAAGACTTAACAAAGATTGATTAGTAACTAAAAAGTAATCCATCGAGGTGAATTACCCAAGATAGCAATAAGAGAAACAACGGAAATAAAGTAAATATCCCCAGCAACGACGCCAAAATTTGGTGTGGTGCAGAATGTCGTTACCTTTCTACAACACCAAAAAGAATAACCCAAACCAATAACACGACTAGCAACCTAGTAACTAGTATATTGGAATAGTAAGGGCTCGATCCCACAAAGAGAATACCTTTCCAATCTATCAAATCACTATCAGAATCGAACAAGATCAAGAAGTGATTAAATAGCAAAGCAAATGAACTCAACAAAAGTAACAATGGTGAATTAGTGATAATTATGAGTAAGATAGTTTCCCTGACAATTCATCAAAAATGGTTATGTTTGTGATCCTTGACTTTATCTATCTCAACTTGTTCGATTAATCTTATGGCGGATCACTCCAGCCCTAAGCAATGCAACAATAACAATCACACAACTAACCAAAGATAGGGGCACAACTCTCTAACCCTAATTGGTATAATTGATATTAGAATTGTCAATGTCCTGCACACCCAATCGATGTTTTCAGGGGATCAATTAGTTATGTTGTCCTACTAATCCAATTAACTTGCAACGGTTAATCAAACCTTTAGCAGGAAAGTAAATTTCATCAAGGTGGCCAATCAAGAGGGAATATATGCAATCAATCAATAACAAACAAAGACATTGAATAAATCAAACTCGGGACAGATAGAAATTAAGTCTCACAAATCATATAACCATGTCTCCGAATTACAGGCGAAACAAAAGAGGTTTAGTTCCTCATGGAAAGTCTTCTTCTTAATATCTCCATTGGAGTTCTCTTCCTTAGGTTTTCTCCACAAAACTCCTCCTCTTTTACAAAGTCGGCCAAAACATGATAATATAGTTTAACCTAATTAGTTTCCAAAAGACGGAATAGGAGATTCCGTAATGACACGGACGATGGGCGCCGTGCTTTAGGCGGTGGGCGTCGTTCCATCAGTAGCCGCATTCTTCAATTTGTGCATTCCAGATCCAAGCTAACTTCTTCCACGCCTCTTCCTTGCCTTTTTCACATGTTTCCTCAGATTTCTAGCTCTCCAAACTCATCATTGGCAAGCCATAGATGCGACCTTCCAGCGTCAGGACATAAATCTACAGAAAAGCATAAAAAGAGCGTAGATTCCAAACTTGTAAAACTCAACACTACTGACTCAAACTACTCAAATAAACTCGAAATAAACTATCCCAGACTCCTTAACAACTACCTATAATGCCTATATAAAATACGCATTATCAATGTGCAAATCTTAGATGTATTTTAGTAGTCTTGACCAATTTTTTTTTTTTTTTTTGCCATTTTTCTTTGTTTTTCTTTAATTCTCATATTTTCCCTTCTTTTTCCTTTAATTCTCTTTTTTCTTTAATTTTACTAACTATCTATATCTATATCTATATAATATAAACTCTTAATTTATAAGAGTTAAGGATGAGGTGTGACCAATCTTTTTTTTTCCATTTTTCTTTTTTTTTTCTTTAATTCTCATTTTTTTCTTCTTTTTCCTTTGATTCTCTTTTTTCTTTAATTTTATTAACTATCTATATCTATATCTATATCTATATCTATATCTATATAATATATAATATAAACTCTTAATTTAGAAGAGTTAAGGATGATGTGTCAATCTTAGAGGCATTTTAGGAGTCTTGACCAATCTTTTTTTTTCCATTTTTCTTTGTTTTTCTTTAATTCTCCTTTTTTCTCCTTTTTCCTTTAATTCTCTTTTTTCTTTAATTTTACTAACTATTGGGTTTAATTCAAAACATTGAATTCAATCTAATATAACTATTAGACAAAACTCAAATTTATTTACTGACTATCTATATCTAATATCTAATCTAATATAATACTAAAACACTTGCAAAATGGGACACGTGACGGTCATACATTTAAAGTTAGAAATTTAAGATATATCCCCAATTGCTTCTCCAAATGTTTAAAAAATCTCACCTTAAAAATAGGTATCTAACCAACCATAATTTAGTTTTAATCAATTACTTAATTTTAATCTATGTAATCTAATTCAATTAATTCCTAATTTAATTTTCTAATCACGCGCATGTCCATCTTTAATTATAAATAATATCCATGTTTAATTAAAAATAATAAATGATGGAACTTACCATAAATTTTTGGCTTAGATTTAAATTTTTCTCACTAATCAATTTTTTTTTAAAAATAATTTTTCTCACAAATTAAGGTCTCACCATCTAGAATGAATTATATCATCTATCTAGCATAAACCAATTCTCATTAATGATTAATCAATGATATTGTAACGACTAGAGATTATGATTCTTGGGTTACGTTTCAAGGGATTAAACCCCTCGTTATGATCTTGCGCCCCGAGTACAGGTTGAAGGTTTGAAATTCTAAACTAACGTTTTCAAAGTGGGATTTCATACCCAAGTTCGAAGGGATTGTTGGAATCCCCAGGGAAGTCCCCTTTACCTGTCGTAGGTCTAAACCTAGAAAACCAATGGTCACACAAATAACGGAAGTAAAGCATAATATAAGGGGGTGCCACGACAGAGCCGGGTCAAAATATGATCAACCATTCAAATCCAAACCGTAATTAAATTGGAGAAGTTGGAATCTCAACTCTCTATTTCCGCCATGTTAGACCCCGCGGTCATGGAGCCAAATCAGCATCAATAGTAGTAAGGATAACGGATACCTAAAAAAAATTGGTAGTGGGCGGGATCAGATCGATACCCACTTTGGCTCTGCATCCCGACCCTAAGCACACATATACATTATACCTAATAAAGATGCTTCTAGATGCAAGACGAAACATTAACACACCAACATGCTCCTAATATCAAGTGCATAAGAATAATAAGGCCTTAGCACAAAATACCAAGTGGTATATCCCTCTCCTACCTCCACCCCCTTCCGATAGGGCAGAGACGGCACGAATGCCATAATAATCGGGCGGCACGCATGCCGAACCCTAAAGCCCGCAGGCAGCTTATAATATAAGTAAAGGAAGTTCCATGACTCGATTGACTCAGGACGGGACCCGATGGGACTGGGCCGTCCTATAACCCTAGCAAAGACTCTAGTTACTTCACATATAACGGCCGTTTTGTTTACATACGCATAAAGAAGTAGAATGCTCAACCGTGAATGCAGTCTAGCATGGTACTACATAACATGCTGATTATGAATGCAAGCACCTAGTATATCATGCACCTAAAGCAGGGAATTTCTCTATTTCAATCTGAGTAAGCTCCGAAGAGACTTACCTGGCGGTGCAGAACAGCAAGGCAAGCATTACGATAGATTAAAGATCACCTAGATACGTATCAGAACACATATATAAGTCTACGTCTAACCATTCAAGCACTGAAAACATACATCATTAAACGAGAATAACAATCATCTCACAATCATCATTCCATCAAGTTGAACCATTCATCTTATTGCCACATTCCGTAAGTGTAACGGCCCAGAATTATGATTTTCGGGTTACATTTCAAGGGATGAAATCCCTTGTTCGGATCTTGCAATCCAGGTACGGGTCGAGGTTTCAAACCCATTTTTATGATCAGTAATAAAGAGGGATTTCAAACCCTAAAAACCTCGAATGGCCATTGGGTACCCTTTACCTGTCCTAAGACTATGTCGCAAAATCCAATTCAACCGAAAGTAAAGCGGAAGCAAAACTAGGATACAAATGCCACGACAAAGCCTGGTCAAAATCAAATCATAAGCGAGTGGTTACCATTTTACCAAGTTAGAATGTTAGCTAGGTTCTTCGATTCGCCAAGAGGGGACCCCGTCATATAGACATCGAGCACTCAAAATCTGCAGAGAATGCTAAAAAAAAGAACGGGGAAAGGAGTCAGATCGAGCCACTCATGCGGGACCGGCAGTCCTCGCTGAGGCCACATAGTATGTGCTATACCTAATAAAGATGCTCTAATGCAGTACGAAAGTCAAACACACTAGCATGCTCCTAGTTATAATAATGTGCAGAAATACTGTAAAGGGCCCAAGACAATGCCAAATGGCATATCCCTCTCCTACCTCCACCCCCTTCCGATAGGGCGGAGACTGGCCAGCTCGTGAATGCATTCCATCATAATCGGGGGGCACGCATGCCTAACCCACTCAACAATAAAGCCCGCAGGCATCTCATAATATAAGGAAGTTCATGACTCGATTGACTCAGGGTACCCGATGAGGCTGGGCTACCCTATGACCCTAGCAAAGACTCTAGGACTATCACAGATAACGGTCGTTCTGTTTCAAACGCATAAAGTAAACAGATGCTCAATCAATTAGTGCAACTTAAACATGATACTACATGGCATGCTTTTATGCATATGCAACACCTAACATAAAATGCAACAACAGGCATGAATGTCCAACCTGAGTAAGCCCCCTAGGGAACCTACCTGAAGATGCAGAACAGCAGGATAACACAAGCAAGGGCCCAAATGAAAGTTCACGCAATCCAACCGCAATACACACCTATCATCAATCCATTTTCATAAGCTACTGATCCAACATTCTCACACACACGAACCCGAGTTCTCAATATCCTTAAAACCAATCGACAGTAAAACCATTTATGAAAACCTTTCCGATACGATCAACATCAACTAAAATCATTCTTCAAATCAAACCCATTGATAAAATCGTACTTAGCCAAATCCCGCCATTAAATATTTAAACCTTAAGCCAATCTCTCAAAATCATATTATAGAAATAATTCCGGCATTTTATTTCAAAATCTTAACTTTAATGTTTCAAGTAATGTAAGACATTGATAAACATTTCCAAAATAACTCCATCTTTATAAATCCCCCTTTATAAATCCCAACCGACAAATCACTTCAAAATTCCTAAAATCACATTTTTAAATATTACACATTACACATTCAAATAGTATCACTTTCCAAAAGAATATATTTTATAAACTCGGAAGTAATATAACCATAATAATAATAATAATAATAATAATAATAATAATAATAATAATAATAATAATAATAATAATAATAATAATAATAATTCAAGAAACTATCAATAATATAAAGTATGACATATAATCATAATATAACAAGCACAATGTTATAACATTCCCAACAAAATAACTTAATAACTCATGGTTTAAAACAACCCAAGAGGCCCAACACTCACCCGGATTTCAAGCCCCAACCCGAAAAGCCCATACCCGGCCCAAAAATAATCTGAAGGGGGTGAACCGGTTTTGAGCCCCATTTTGTTTTAAAATCACAGAACCGGACCCAATTAAAAGAAAAACAAAACCGAACCCGTCTCCCTCCTCAAGGAAAGAACAGATCTGGGCGTTGGCGACGGAGAAGGAGGATGAGATCCTCAGGCCACCGGCGGTGCTCCCACAATCCAGCCACCCAGTCTCGACGGCGCCGACCCACACTCACAGGGAGGAAGGGAAAGAAGAAGAAGAAAGGAAGGAGGCTCACCGAAGGTATTCGAGATTCGCCGGAAGGTTTCGAGGTCGCCGGAGTCGATTCGAGGCTCGCCGGGGTCGGAATTCGTCGTAATTGGCCTAGGACGGAAGAGAATAAGCTTAAAGGTGGAGCTTTGCTTGGTTTGAAGGTGAAAGAGAGGAAGAGCGAGCGAAACGGAGCTTACCGAGGTCGAAATCGAAAACAGAGCGCAAGGAGGATGGTGGCGGCGCTCCGGCGGCTCCTGGTGACTCCAGATTCTGCTGGTGGCTCCCAGAAGGTGGTGCTACTGCCTCGTATTCGAGGAGGGGAGGAGCAAGGCGGGGCTGTGCTTGGTGTTTCCTGGCTTTCGGCAAAAACAGGGCGAGAGGGGAGCTTTGGTGGCTTTGAGTGGCAGCCTGGTAGTGGAAGCGAGGAGGAGAAGGGAGGGATTGGTGTTGTGGGTGCGATAGTGGTGCCCGGAGGATGATGCTTCCGAAGTCAAACGGAGGGATGCAGTGCGTGGTGGTTTTGATGATGGGGTTTCCTCTTGTGGTTCCTGGGTTTTGTAAAGGGCAATGGTGAGAGAGGGGAAGGATTATTTTGTGGGTTTACTGGTGGGATGCTTGGACAAAAGGGTGAAGGCAGACTGCAGAGAGTTGCATAAGAGGACAAAAAGGGGCAGCTATACAATGGCAGGCAAAGAAGTGGGGAATGAGTTAAGCTTAAAATGGAATAAAGAAAGTTTGAGGGAACAACTACTACTACTGTGCTATGCAAACATATCACTGATTCAGACTATTCAACATATGGAGATTCGAGAGAGGATAAAGAAAAGCAAAAGAATACAAATTAGGATGGTCCAAAAATCCCAAATTTCAAATTCTCGGAATATAAATCTGAAACCTGCTCACTCGATCTTATCCCGACGCGTTTAAAATACTTCTCAATTTTCCAAATCTGAATTTAATAAATGGAATCCGAACATTATTTTCCAATTTTCGGTATATAAAAGCAGAGTATAACATATTTTAAGTTTTCAATTAATTAATGCCGGAACTTGTTTCGAAAGATTTAGAATAAATCCAATAGCTCACGGACAGAAATTTCAAATCTCCTGAATCTTAGAAATCGGAATGATTATAAACCACTATTTTAATAATTTTAATATTCTAAAATTTCCCGGTCTTTACAGTAAGACCACATCATTCTCATCATTTCATTCAACCACATTCATGTTTCTTAGGGGTGGGCACAAATCCCGTAAATCCCGATTCCGTCCCGCTTCCATCCCGATCCCGTCCCGATCCCGGTGGGATTTAGGACAAAATAGCGAATCCCGTCCCGATCCCGTCCCGCAAAAATTATGCGGGACGAAACGCGGTACGATCCCGGTGGGATCCCGCAAATCCCGTCCCGCATATAATAATAATAATAATAATAATAATAATAATAATAATAATAATAATTTTTATAATAATAATAATATTATAATATTATAGAATAATAATAATATATTATTAGTATTATTATTTTGAGCAAATATTATAATTATAATTATAATCATAATCTTCCATTTATAATAATAATAATAATATTTGTTTATAATAATAATATTATTATTATTTGAGAAAATATTATTTATAACTATAATAATAATTTTCAATTTATAATAATAATAATATTATTATATAATATTATAATATAATTTAATAATAATATTAATTTATAATAAAATTATTATTATTATATTATTATTATATTATTATTATATATTATATTATATTTTTTCTTGTAAAGTATAATTATTTTATAATGATAACAATAAAAATAAGTAATATTATTTTATTTTATTTTTAATTATAATGTGGGATTATTATTATTATTATTATTATTATTATTATTATTATTATTATTATTATTATTATTATTATTATTATTATTATTATTATTATACCCATTTAGAGTTACAAGAGGCAAATAGCTAAATACGGTATATATTCTTCCCAACTATCAATCGATAATGACTAATGAGACAATATCTGGTGAATCTCGTCTCAATTCCTTTCCGTCCTGATCTAGTAAGATAATGTAGCCAAATATGTTGAACATTATAATTAATTATACAATAATTGTATGAATTAATAATAATAATAATAATAATAATAATAATAATAATAATAATAATAATAATATAGTTGAGAAGAATACCGTATCTATATACATATACTAAAACCGATGCATTGATGCCTGCGTGGCGGCATGTGAGTGAATTTGCCTACGTGGCAGCGCGTGAGCGCGTCTCGCAGAACTTTCTCCCGTCAAAAAGGAAATCTAATAAAAATAATTATTTTATTTTACCATTAACACATATAATTGGATAGATGGAATATCATATAAAAGAGTAAATATTATATAAGGAAAAAACTATATCAATATAATTAAATGTAATAGTAGTAATAATAAAAATAAATAATAAAACTAATTTTCATAGTCATACTTACCAAAAATATTAATAGATAAATATGTAATATTTAATAGGTTCTATTTTATTTATATTTAGAATTATTTATATCAAAATCAATCATTTAATAATTGTTATTTTATATCTATCTATATTATTTTTTGAGGACAAAATAAATAATTAAAGGGGCAATTTCCATATAGGCCACGAAATTAGGCTATATTAGGAATCCGTCTCCCACCCTCTCCGTATTTGGGATTTGTCCACCGAATTTTTCGTCATGCTGAAACCGAAACACACAGAAAACCTTGCCACACACGCATTCTCCTCTTCATCCTAGCTGCTGTAAATTCATCGATCGACAAAGTAACGTTGAATTGCTATTGTTAATTGCTGAATTGCTTCTACTACGTAAACATATCGACAAAGTAAGCGATCACAGCAGAAGGTAAGCGTTGTCGCTCGTTTTTTCCTGTAATTTTGGACTATTCTTCAGCAATGTTCTTCGAAATTTTGATTATGCTATTAATTGATTACAGATCTGGTCTGATGTGATCGAAACTAACAGATTTTCGGTTTGCTGAAACACGGATTTTCGATTTTTCTGCTACAAGTAACGTTCCAACAGATCTGTTATGATCGTTTATATTGTTTCTGTTGTGATCTCTTATAGATCAATACTTTCTATCAATTTATTATAGTTCAACACTTTCTGTTGTGATCGTATATATTGTTTCTACGAGATCTGCTGAAACTAACAGAATTCCTGCTTTTTTAATTGCTAGTAAAAGTGTTTTTGCAAGTATATGTTTCGATTTTCTATATAACATTAGCATGTGGAATGAAACTATCGTTTTCGATTGCTGAAACTGTGGAATAACATTATCTGTTTTTTAGTTGTTTCCAACAGCTCTGTTTTTTAGTGTTTCTGCAGGTATATGTTCGTTTTTGCGGAAATGCATTCCAATTATATTTCAAGTACTTTAATACTGTCAAACAATCAATTGCAGGGGTAGAAATGTCATCAAACATTGTAACTGTTGTGTATGGGGGAAAGTGGAGAGTTGCTGAAACAGGATTACTGTTCGATGGAAACACTACTTCAAAGGCTTTTGTGCTAGAGGATACAATCACTTTATTAGCCTTGAGGGACAAGGTTTGCAGCAGATTCAATGTTGATGAATCAGTTGAATTGGAATTCAGCCATTTGCACCCCTTCAAGACATTGAGAGCACCACTTAAGGTAGATTCTGATGCTGATTTAAAAGAATTCTTGTTGTTGAGTAAGCTGGATGGAGTGAATTTTTCTGTAGAGTTGTGTGTCACAAACACCTTGCCATTGGATATTGTTGGCCATGAGTTTCAATTTACTGCTGAAACTGTTGAGCTTCCTGAAACTGATGAGAGATATAGCACCAATTTGGATATAATAGAAAATGTCTCTATTTTTGGTGAGAATCAGGATGTGCCACAAGACGATATGGATGCTGACAGATTTTCATATTCCTCTAATGCTGAAAACAGTGATTCATTTTCAGATAACTCCAATGATGGGTATTGGAATTAGCGCTATGAAATGATGAATAGAAAAGGGAACACAGTTGATGAAAGGGGCGCTGGAAGCTCTATCACGGACAGTATTGTCAACCGTGTCACTCAATGCCCAAGGGTTATGTATGTTGGAAAAACATTTGAATCTAGACAGGCAGTAAAGGATGCTCTATACATTATGTCTATGACAGACATATTTGGATTTGAGGTTAAAAAATCAACACCAAAATATTATAGAGCAGCATGCATAGACAGAAATTGTGATTGGAAATTGCATACAAAGAGAATTTCAGCTATTTGTCATGAGGTGATATTGTATAGAGATATACACACATGCACATGGGATACAAGAACAAGACACTCCAGGCATGCACCATCCAATTTTATTGCAGGCCTCATACAGTCAAGGTGTATACTGTTTCAGCAGTTAGTTTTCAGCATTTTAGTTTCAGCTTTCATTTCAGCACTATATTTATTGTTACTGATTTCTGTGTTTTCAACAGTGGATACACCCCAAAACAAATTATTGATAAGATGAGAACATACCACAAGATCTCAATTACTTATTGGAAGGCATGGAAGTCAGCACGAATAGCTCAAGTGAGGGAAAAAGGATCGTCGGAATCAAATTTTGCTGCCTTGCCGTCATATTGTCACATTCTTATGGAGAAAAATCCAGGAACAGTAGCTCTCATTAAAACAGAGAGTGATGAAAGGTTCGAATACTTATTCCTGTCTTATGGACAATCCATTAGAGCATTTCCCATCTTAAAAAAGGTATGTATATGTACATAATAATTTATAATTTAGCAAAATTATGGTGATTTCAGTATTTAAATTGTTCCCGTCTTATTTGCAGGTTGTTGTAGTAGATGACACATTCTTAACAGGGGAATATAAGGGTACATTGCTTGGAGCAGTTACCCAAGATGCAAATATGAAATTATACCCGCTTGCTATTGGGATTGTTGAAACAGAAAATAATGCATCTTGGGAGTGGTTTTTCCAGCAACTCAGTAAAGTTATACAACCTACAGATGATTTGGTGTTTGTTTCTGATAGGCATTCCAACATTTCTAAGGCCATCAAAAAGATATACCCTAATGCTACCCATTGCGTATGCATGTGGCATTTGAAGCAGAACATCCAAGCAACTTTCAAGAAAAGGCATCTTGCAGACATGTTCCAACAGGCTGCTGAAACCTACACTGTTGGTGATTTTGCACACCAATTTGACCGTATAAAAGAAGAATGCGCAAGCCTAGCAACATATTTGATATCCGCGGGGCTGGAGAGGTGGGCAAGAGCGCATGCAAAGGGTAATCGGTATAACATGATGACATCCAACAACGCTGAAAGCTTAAACTCAGTTTTGAGTGGTAAAAAAAATTTGCCCATTGTTGCACTGTTGGAGTTTTTTAGAGATAAGTTCACAGAGTGGTCTCAAGATAGAAGGAAGTCTGCAGCACTGAATACACAGAGAGTCGCCCCTGCAATAATGAAAATGATCCAGGAATTGCAAAAGGATGTCGGTGCATACACTGTAAAGCACTTGAATGAGTCTGTATTTGAGGTTACTGGAGAAGGTACGCGGACTGTTGTTGATCTTTCAGCAAAACAATGCACCTGTAGGGTGTTTGACATTCAAAAAATCCCATGCATACATGCTCTGTCGGCGATAGTGTCTAAAAGGCTTGATGTTGCAGATTTTGTTGCTGGTTTCTACACAAATGAAGCTTGGATTTTAGCACATGCTGAACCCATATATCCAGTCCTCCCTGATGATGAAATAAACCTTCCTGAATATATTAAACAGATTAAGTGTTACCCCCCCAATGTAAGGAAGAGGTGTGGTCGACCTCCTCAGAAAAGGAAACTTTCCAAGGGAGAGTTTGTGAGAAGAGCAAAATACAGTAAGGAATAGCTTCAAAGGGAGCACGGGAAGAGTTCAAAAGCTCAACACCAATGAAGCTGGCTACAGAAAAATGTGCTGATTTTAATTTTTAGTTCAATTTTACACCGTTTCAGCAATTTGATATGAATTTTACGAGATGCTTTGTGTTTTTTTTAGGGTCAGTTTGGTAACACGGAGCTGATGGGGTAGCTGAAGCTGATAGAGTAGCTGAAGCTGATAGAGTAGCTGATACAAAGTAGCTGATCAGATAAGAGAAAATGAATAGAATTCTAAAAAGCATGCGGTTAGTAGCTGTTGAAAATCCAATTTCAAAAGTTAACTAAATTAAAACCTTATATTTAACTTATTTAAAACTATAAATTATTAAAACCAAAAGCTCCGAAAAGCTACATGCATTGCCAAACGGACCCTTAATCAGTTGTACTCTGTGTCATTGCTTTGCTATATCATATTGTTTTTAGTTCATTATGTTTACCATTTATTGCTATGCTTAAGCTTTGTTCTAGGCAATCATCTCTGTTTCAGCATGAAAAATGTGCTGAAAACAAATGTCCTGGCGGAAAATGCTGAAAATATAACTTGAACAACTATGGCACCTTGACAGACGCAATAAGTACCCTCTTTAAAGATTATATTTCTGATTTTTGGTTGACTTATACACTGTTTCAGCAACACAGATATGGTGAAGTATTTTGCTAAAATCCTTGCTGGAACATTTGCTGAAACAAACTAGCAGAAAACAATGCTGAACTAGAAATGCACACAGAATTTACATTAAAACATTAGATAAAATGTCAATTCCAATGGCTTCAAAGAGTGCCATTGAAAACGCATCCAAAATGATACAAAATACCAACAGTTGTCCAGAATATCCCACAGAAATACATCTAAACCACAGCTACGTTAGAATGTCTTGAAATCCCTAAATCTGATAGACGGTGTTACACACAAGATGCTATTAACTAGAATTTAAAGCTCCATTTCTCTTGAATCAAGTTTGAGACCATAAGTTCTCGGTATCGAAAGATTCTTTCATTGGTAAACTTCCTGACATCTCCCCCAAACACCAGCGCCTCGATTGCTTTCAGTACAAAGACCCCACAAGATGCGCTGCAAAAAATGAAACAAAACATATTGATAACAAGCACAACAATATAATGCTTCTAAAAGACTTTAAAAACATTGTAAATGTAGGTTTCCATACCCCGTTGTATCGTGCACTAGATCGGGGACCTTGTTAATATGGAATGTAGACGGTTGAAAATTTGGGATCACACCAGCCTTATCCAAGTGAATTGGCAACCACTCAGCCATCCCACGCAGATAATCAACAAGCTTTTCAGCAGACACAAGGTAGTGGTTGAAGTCATATGCATTTATAACCTTTTCAGCAAGATTTATCTCCAATGCAATCCAGTGCTCATTGTCTATGTTGAAAGGGGTGTAGACCAGTTTTGCAGACTCCCAACTCTTGGGATAATCACTAGGATATAAGCCCAGGAAGTAGCTAGCAGTGAAATTTTCAACAGGTGTTGTTTCTTCGTAAGATGACGTGCATTCTGGAAGATATTTTTGATGAAAAATAGGATCCATCACGACAATGCCTTCAAAACTGCTAGGATCTTCACTGACTCTCTTCCTCATGTGAACCAGTCCAGCTTCAAGGTGCTGAAACAGTAAACAGTGTAAGGTGCTGAAATTCATATAAACAAAATTACATACATAGTTACATTTACCCGAAAAAAAATGCTGTAAAGAAAAACAGTTTCAGCATACTTACATCTATGTCAAGCCAACCATCCTTCCTAACAATGTTCTTAAAAATGACTTCTCTTTTCTGGATCCCATTAAAAGTACTGAAAAATCCCTGCGCATATTATTACAAGATTTAAAAATCGGGCCAGAGCACTCGAAAAATATATATATATATATATATATATATATTGCTAGAGCACTCGAAAACACACATGAAAATTTAAGATGGACATACCTTGAGCTTTTAACACATTGATGCATGAAGTCATGGTCAACCTTGCTGAGCAATGATTTTTTTTCAACATGCTTTGGGATCCTTAACTTTTCAGCAACAAACGGGCTCACCAGAAAACTAGTTGCTTTTGGAAGACGCTTTGAACGCCTGAAGTTTTGAATTTCTTCAACACATTTAGGGTATTTGGAAATTGTATCCCACTGAATGCATGGCTTCTTCACCAAGTCTTCATCGTCACTTTCACCATCACTTAAATGTATTGTTTTTCCAGGGGGTGGGGTCATTAAGTCACCAGCAGCATCTTTGCTTGCAGCATCTTTTGTTGCTTCAGCATCACCCATTTCAGCATCTTTGTCTAGTTGCCCATGAGGTGATGCTGCTTCAGCATCAACCATTTCAGCATCTTCTATTCCATCAGCTTTGTGTTCAGCATTTTTTGTTGCATTAACGTTGGTTTCAGCAACTTCATTTTCAGCAACCTTCGTTTCAGCAACCATACTTTCAGCAACCTTTGTTTCAACAACTTCAATTCCAGCTGCCTTGACTTCAGGACCACCAACCACCTTCCTCACCCCAACAGAACCTCCATCATCTAAGCACAGATCCCCACCCTTCAACTCAAAATCAGAGTCGCGCCCTAAGTCAACAGCATATACATGCCCTGAAGATGAGTCTAATGACCTCTGCCCTTCAACAAGGGTAACAGGAATGATCTCATTAACAGATGCTGAAACATTTGTACCAATTGGTTGACCTAGAATCTCAGTAGGTACCTCTTCCCGAATTTCATCCAACACCTCCTTCACAGCCTTTGAAATTGCTGGATCACAAGTTGCAGCATTGGATGACTGGGTCTTAAACTGCATTGACTCTTGCATTGTTAACTTATTTTTTAAGGAATCTACCTTCTTCAGCAGATTATCAACAACATTCACCAACTTTAAACATCCTGACAAACGTTCCTCAAGCATCTCCACCCTCGCAGCTAAATCAGAGACTCTTTGAGGCAACTCTTCAAGCTTATCTAACCTCATCTGTATTTCTTTCAACCAGCTAGGATGCCCCCCTTGTTTGCTGAAATCATCAGTCTGAGCACCATCCACATTCTTCCCCGCTCCTTCCAAGTGATCATCTCTGGCAACGTTCTCAGTGCCTTCATTGTTTATGTAGTCATCAGTTTCAACATTCATTGCATCGTCCCCTCCTTGAGCCACACCCCCTTGGGGGCCCTCTGCTACTCTATCATTAGCATCATTGTTCCCACCCTTAAATAATAAAGATTCTTTTGCAGGTGCAGCTTCGATGGCCGGCCTCAATGCAGTTTCAGCAACTCGATGAAAGGATGGACATGCAACTTCAATTGGCATAAACAAATCACTGGAATCTTCAGAAACAGATTTACCTCTCTTACGAAATACAAACCTAGGTTTCGCAATTGCATCTTCAACAGCTGGTGGTTTCTTTGCAGCTGACATTTTCTTACCCCTTGTCTTCTTTTTTCTAATAGAACCAATTTCATCAACTTGTTTTGTTGAAACTAAACCAGCAGACCGACCTCTTCGCGTTGGCGTAGGTTTGCTTGTTTCAATCTTCTGTTTCTTCACCAATGGCGGCGCTTTACTCACAGTCTTTCGCTTCTTCGAACCTGCAGCACCTCCACTTTCATTGCCACCTGACTCTTCATTGACTTCTTGTTGTTCTTCACCTTGGGTTTCAGCAGAAGGTATATCCAATGATAAATCACCATCTGCATAGCAATTGAACCGTCTCCAGTATGCTCTTGTCCTAAGTCTCCAACAATCATACAGCTTATTTGCCTCAGGTTGGGAAAATACAGGTTCAGTCATGTGATCAAGAATGGGGTAAGCAACTTCATCTTCAAATTTCTTTCCTGGGGACCTTGCAAACTCCCCAATGGTTGGGAACATGGGTGCCTAAACAACCAATAATATTAACACACAATAAGACAACTGAAATTATAAAAATGAAATTAATAAAAAAAGAAGATTGTATGAAGATAGATCTGAAATTAATGAAACAGATTTACCTCTCTTACGAAATACAAACCTAGGTTTCGCAATTGCATCTTCAACAGCTGGTGGTTTCTTTGCAGCTGACATTTTCTTACCCCTTGTCTTCTTTTTTCTAATAGAACCAATTTCATCAACTTGTTTTGTTGAAACTAAACCAGCAGACCGACCTCTTCGCGTTGGCGTAGGTTTGCTTGTTTCAATCTTCTGTTTCTTCACCAATGGCGGCGCTTTACTCACAGTCTTTCGCTTCTTCGAACCTGCAGCACCTCCACTTTCATTGCCACCTGACTCTTCATTGACTTCTTGTTGTTCTTCACCTTGGGTTTCAGCAGAAGGTATATCCAATGATAAATCACCATCTGGATAGCAATTGAACCGTCTCCAGTATGCTCTTGTCCTAAGTCTCCAACAATCATACAGCTTATTTGCCTCAGGTTGGGAAAATACAGGTTCAGTCATGTGATCAAGAATGGGGTGAGCAACTTCATCTTCAAATTTCTTTCCTGGGGACCTTGCAAACTCCCCAATGGTTGGGAACATGGGTGCCTAAACAACCAATAATATTAACACACAATAAGACAACTGAAATTATAAAAATGAAATTAATAAAAAAAGAAGATTGTATGAAGATAGATCTGAAATTAATGAAACAGATTTACCTCTCTTACGAAATACAAACCTAGGTTTCGCAATTGCATCTTCAACAGCTGGTGGTTTCTTTGCAGCTGACATTTTCTTACCCCTTGTCTTCTTTTTTCTAATAGAACCAATTTCATCAACTTGTTTTGTTGAAACTAAACCAGCAGACCGACCTCTTCGCGTTGGCGTAGGTTTGCTTGTTTCAATCTTCTATTTCTTCACCAATGGCGGCACTTTACTCACAGTCTTTCGCTTCTTCGAACCTGCAGCACCTCCACTTTCATTGCCACCTGACTCTTCATTGACTTCTTGTTGTTCTTCACCTTGGGTTTCAGCAGAAGGTATATCCAATGATAAATCACCATCTGCATAGCAATTGAACCGTCTCCAGTATGCTCTTGTCCTAAGTCTCCAACAATCATACAGCTTATTTGCCTCAGGTTGGGAAAATACAGGTTCAGTCATGTGATCAAGAATGGGGTGAGCAACTTCATCTTCAAATTTCTTTCCTGGGGACCTTGCAAACTCCCCAATGGTTGGGAACATGGGTGCCTAAACAACCAATAATATTAACACACAATAAGACAACTGAAATTATAAAAATGAAATTAATAAAAAAAGAAGATTGTATGAAGATAGATCTGAGACAAGAATAATACCACATCGCCATCAAACAACTCTTGCCCTTCAATATAAGTATGTCGTAACTTACACTCCCACCGAAGAGAATATGGATCACCCACACGAACTCTGAAATCGCAAAGGAACTTATCAGAAATCACCGGGAAAGCCTCCAATATCCAAGCCTACAAATATAACCAAACAAGCAGATGCTGAAACACAAATATTGCTGAAACATAAATGCTGAAACAAACAGATGCTGAAACATATATGCAGTGACTTAAATTACCGGAAAAGCATAAATATATCCAAACAATTCATACGATGGTCTCGGATCAGATCGATCACAATCCAGGACCTTCTTTAAATACTTCACAACCAAAGAATAAGACAACCTCCCCCATGGATACAGTTCACATTTCGCTGGATTGCATACAAGAGCAGCATGATCTTTCTTAACACTTTTAGACCGCTTGAACAATAACATCTTCTCGATAATCAACAGCTTTGCCATCTGAAGCTTCTTTGTAGACGATTTTCTACATGTTTTAAATGCCTCCAACAACTCATCATAGGTACACTTTGACTGCTCCCGCCCCAGAAAATGAGACCATTCAAATTTCGCAGGCGGTTTAACTTTAGTATCAATGACAGGAAGCCCTATAATTGCATGAAACTCTACCAGAGAGAAACGAGCAACTAGACCATCAACCTTGAACCACAATTCATGCAGCTTATCACTCTTAATCAAACGTAGCATCATTTGATGAATCAACTGAAAATTAAGTTTCATCTTATCTCTTTGAACAAAAACCCATCCAAAGCAGCTTCTCCTCAGTAACTCAAAATCAGATTTGGACAGATGTTCCTCTATAACATTACAGACATCTGGGGCGCAGTAAACATTGGATTTTGCACAAAATCTATCCTTTACAGGAATGCAATACTGCAATCTCTGTTAAAAACAACATTCATAAACATGAATAAACATAAAAACACACACAAAGGGGGATAAGGTATGGAAAAAAAATATACTCACATCGAATTGACATTTATATTCTTGAAGATCACTTGCAGAGGCATTAACATCTAAAAAACACAGACAAAGAATACACAACAACCGTTTCAGCATGAATAGAGACAACTGCTGAAATAGGTCTTTTACATATTATGCTGAAATATGCATTTATGCTAAAATCAAAGACAAAGTACCACATGCATGTATACATTTCATACCAAAACACAACAAAGGCCTGGAAAAGCATAAATACAAAACTTTAGAACAAAAACGACACACCTCTGCTTGAAGAATTGGATGAACTGCTACCTTCAACTGAAGGAACCTTCTCAGATGAGCTTTTCTTCACTGCAAATCAGATACATTCGATATCAAACATAGTAATAAGGGGGGGAAAACGACAAACATGCATAAACGACATAAACACAGAATACAAACCGTCATGTGCGGAATCACTTCCAGTTTTGCTGTCAACCGCGGCAACATCAACTCCTTCCCTCTCATCGGAGTCCTTGTTCTCTAAAAATCGACAAAAATTGAAAAGAAATGTCAGTTTCAACTTCAAAACAAGTACAAAATTAAAAACACAGATAACACACCGCCATTTGAAGGATCGCTTGAATGTTTATGCTCGATTTCACCAACAGCAGGTCCCTCGAGGTCGCCGGCGACTTTGTTCTCTGACATTGGAGCAGAATCGAAGAAGAATCGTCGGTTTCAACCGCAAAAGTCGCTTGGGAGAGGATGGAGAAAAGAGAGCGAATCGTCCGACAGAAGCCAAGAGACAAACAGAGTGAGGAGAGAGAAGGCGGTTTCCAGCAAAAACCCTTATATACGGGAGGGCAATTTTGTCCAAAAAAATTTACGTGGACAAAAGCCCAATATGACGGAGTTGGGGGACAATAGCTAAATTGGGGAGAAAATTTGCGCCTTCGGCGCAAATTTTCTCATAATTAAAACATTATATAGCCATATATGTAGCCACAACAATCCATCTGTACATAGATATTTTAGTAAACTAATGTAATAAATATATACTACATATTTAATAAAAAAAGAATATTAAAATATTTTTAAAAATCAACTTTCTAATTATATTTATATTATTTTTTTGAGGAAAAAGTAATTTATAGTTAGATTAACGCATTCCCCGTACACGGGACGGGATCTACACTAGTTCAACATATTATACAAAATAATGAATTATGAAAGCATTTTTCACTTTGCAAATTTATATAATATTTTATTATTTTTATATGCGGGACAAGGCCCGTCCCATCCCGATCCCGTCTCGTCCAGACACCATCCCGTCCCGATCCCGTCCCGAAAAAAAAGTGTCAATCCCGTCCCGATCCCGTCCCGTAAAAATTTCGCGGGACGAGTCCCGTCCCGGCTCAATCCCGTCCCGTCCCGTCCCGTGCCCACCCCTAATGTTTCTGCAATAATAAATCTGCATATCACATATATCAAGCTCATTATATTCATCATATTTCATAAGGTATAAGTCAAGCGATAACATAACTCTAACATCTCATCATGCCATTAATCGTTCATACATGCCATTAGTCCACACAAAACATGTTATTAGTCAATCATTCATATCATCATGCTAGTTAGTCATCGATCACATAATTCCCAAGTTAGTCCCAAAAACCGAGTTAACTAGTTAGAAATTCCGACCTTGGGAAATGTTCGTCAAATTCCTTTTTCAATTTAAGTTCCGAAAATACATTTTTAAATCTCTAAGTCTCGGAATATTTTATTTGCCTTAAATCATCATGATATTATATCTTTAAATCTGGAATAATATTATATAATATTTTAAATGTCATTTATTAAATACTTTCATAAAATATTTCTAAATCCTTTAAAATCCCAACCATTTTCATTTAATAAATTAATTCCTTTATTAATTTACCAAAACCAACCCTTTACTTTGTAAAAATTACAAACCGGCTCCCTTCATTTTAATAAACCCCAAAATCGGATGGAAGGAAATAAATAGGCCCAAGTTCATCACCTTTTAAAACAGTTAACTTCTGGCCCAAAGAATAGGCCCAAATCATTCCACATTACATTCTTTCCTTATTTGATGAAAGCTGGATTTTTTTAAGAAAATGGGGACCACGCCAAGGTGGCGTGTGATTTGGCAAATGAGGGTCTCACACCATTCTTCTTTCTCAGATGGGTTGAACGAAGAACAGAGAGAGAGCCGATGTTTGAAGACAATGGAAAGAAGAGGAAAGGGGAGGCCTCCGGCGGCGGTGGAGCTGGGCTTCGGCCACCCAACCCGGCCACTCCGACACACACACGATAACAAGGAAGGGAAGAAGGAGAAAGAAGAGGGCTCACCGAGGGTGTTCGCGTCTTTGGAGCTCTCGTTCGGAGGTCTGGGCATCGTCGGAGGCTCGCGATGGCTCGTCGGACCTGCGTCGGACATGGATGAGCATGATGGTGGGGCTTGAGGACGATTTCGACCGAAAACGGAGGAGAACAGCTTACCGAACGGAGTTCGCGCTCGAACGGGGTGGTGGAGCTCTGGTAGCTCGGTGGCAGCACTGGGCGGCTCCTGGGTGGCTCTGGTGTGGCACTGGACGTTGATGGGGGTGGGGCTGAAGATGCTGCACACGCTGGGCTTGAGGAAAGAGGAGGAATGAAGTGGCTTGGGGTTTCTTCATCTCGACAAAATAGGGGAGAAGTGATGGGGTTGTGGCTCCGGCAACTAGGGGCGAACGGTGATGGTGAATGTGACGATGGTGGTGATGATCAGCCAGAGAATGGAGGGAGAGGGAGTTGGTGAAAGTGATGGTGATGTGAATGAAGAATGACAGGGAGAGGGAGTAGATTAGAAGGGGTATGGTGAGGTGAGGGAGTGGGTGAGGATGAGTGTTGAATTGGATAACCAATACCCGAAAATAAATTCTGAATACGCGAATTTGAATTTTGAAAATAGTTTTCGAATGTTAGTTTCCCGAATCTCGCTTTTTCGATCAATTAGATTTTTAAAATCGAAAAGGATATCGCCATCCGATAATTATTTTAAATTCTTGAGATGAAAGGACGTAAATAGCTCGTCAAATCTTTAAATTCAGGTCAGAGTCCGCTTTTCGAGCTTTAAATTCAATTTAAATTCATTGTTAGTTTTTTTTTTTAAATTAGGATTTGAAAATCCGAGCCTTTAAATCATCCACCTCTAACAACAAGTCTCGTCCCCGAGACTAACATCATTTTAAAACAAGGGATGAAGTTTGAAATTGGTGAGTCCAAGGATCACGTCATCGATCACGTAAGTACATACCTCATAAGTGCCCCCATGAGTTCTCACGATACCGTCGCCATGATCATAATATCCTCGATAGGTCGTGATGAGAGTGTGATATGGGCCCTTACCACATCCTTACCCCGACTTCTCGGTTATATCATAACTCAAAGCATTACGACATCTCCACTAGGTCTTAGCAAGCAATCTATAACGGCCCCTATAAAATGCATGTATCCACTTCGTGGGACATCATAACGCAAGCTCTGCTAAAAAAAATTCAAGGGGGATCTCATTTCGAAAATGTTTGGTCTCAAAATCATTGAATTTCTCGATCGCGTTCAATTTCCCAAAACCCCGATGTTAGTCAAGCAAGTTCCAAATTCAGGAGGTGAAATCATCCACCTCTAAAGGCTAACCCCATATTTCCTTCCTAGGTTCCAAGTCAAAATCAAATTCATTAATTCAGTTATATCATACTAGCAATTCAATTCAAGGCATCATATATCATAGCAATCGTATCACACCTTCATAATAAATTAGATCTGGGCAAACGCGGGTAGGCCCGCGCGGGCTGCTAGGCCCGGCCCGCATCCGCAGCGGGTGCAGGATTGGACATATCAATCAACCCGTTATGGGCCGCTAGGCCCGTAACGGGTACCCGCCTTTTTTATTAAAATTAATATATATGTATATATATAGATGTAATAAATAATATTAAATATTCATTTTAAAAAATAAAAAACAGTATAAGTATGTATGTAAATAATTTAAACACAGTAACTATTTATATATTTACATAAAACAGTAGGTAGTAATGTAGTATAAACACAGTAGTCAGTAGGTTGTATTTTTGTTTTTTTATTAGTGTAGGCTTGGTATAAAAATAGTAGGTAGTATATAAATAATATATGGCATATAAAAACAGTAGGCATATAAATAATATATGTAATATAATATATATTTAAAACTGATTATAATAGGCTTAGTATAGTTTTAATAAGAAAAACTGATTAGATTTGCGGGTACCCGCGGGCTAACCGCACCCGCATTCGCGGACGGGCTTGGACACGACTTCCAAACCGTTAAGCGGGCTAAGCCTGGCCCGCGCCCACAACAACGGGACAAAATTTCGAGTAAAGCTCGGCATGCGCCCGCGTTTGCCCGGGTCTATAATAAAGTCATAATCATGTCACAGATAGTCACATACCATAACATATCTAGCATAATATCATACGGAGTAGGATTCGTCACATCAATCATATCAATCAGATAAGCACATCATACTTATGCCAACTACCAAGCATCATCACATTAGAGGCAAACAAATACTTCCGCCCGCCAGCATTTCATCATGTTTAAGGGATAATTATTGTTAGTACTACAGCTCACTATCACCTATCACAATACATAAATGAATCATCACCGTCTAAAGCATAGAATTCGCACAATACTACCCCAAATAAAGCATTCACCAGGTTACGTCCTCAAGAGAATCTGCCTATAACTACCAAGCATAACAAGACACGACCACTACTCCTTATCTTTCGCATCAAGGTCATTCTTACCTAGGTCTACCAACTCAATCGAATACTAATAATAAACCCCATTGCATCCCGCTCATATACAGACTCTCTAGCCTCACAACTGTCCGCAATCAAGGCCAATCACCCAAACCAACTACTAAGCTTCCCAAGTCATATGCCATCAAGTCATCTAAGAACCAGCCTACTTCGACATCCCGACCTCAAATCCTACTCGACCACCTAAAACCATATCTCAGAGTTCCCGATTGAACAATTCCCTTATTCCGAAAAGCCTAAAAACTCGATCGACTACCAAGACTCTCTATAAAGCATACCCTCATCCTAGAGGTCCTCTACCAGTCTCATCTTCACATTCTAAGAGAAATCTCAAGTCACCTCAACTTAACTGCTCTCTCGATCGACCTAGATGTTCCTTAACAATCTCGCTTACACTTCCTAGCATTTTTCGAAACTACCTCAAGCTACCATTCCTTAATCACGACGTCTTGGGCCTAAAGCCTCTATCCATCGGCCTTTCTTCCCAAAGAAACCTTATGCCACCCTAGCTCGAATCTCCCATAATATCACAACTTGACCAATTCTCTCACAATCCTCCAATCTATAAATTCCCAACATCCTCTACCTGGACTAGTTCTCCTCATATTGCCTCAGATCACGCTTCCTCGACCTCGAAATCTCTACCGCTTAAACTCTTATGGACCGATCATCATTTCCACAAAATTCCTATGACATCTTCATCCGAGTTTCCCAAGTACCGCAACTTCGCCAAACCTTCTAAAATTTTTCTTCCTCTAGCGTTCTCAATACCTTCTGCTTTTCTAGTTCCCAATTCCATGATCAGAACTTCCATATCTCAACCTCAAGCCCACAGTCTTACTAGAAATCTCAACGACACTCTTGCCTAGCCACCGGCCTTTCCTCGAAGATTCATCTCACCTCCTCAAATACCTCAATAGCCACAATAACCTCCACTCATAAGTCCCGATTCATTCCCTATGCTAAAATCCTCCAACAACGCATCTAGAAATCCTTCACTCATGAATCCTCCAAGCATTACCAATCCCATCTAAGCAGCCCCAAATACTCATCACATGTACAACCTGATATGAACAACCTAATCCCTAAGATCGACGATTTCCCAATTCAAGCTACCCTATACTAGTCATCCTTAGCACTTCCTCAATCTCATCCTTTACCAAAACCGTTCCCAAATCACCACACATACAACGTAGTCCCGAATTCTATGATTCCTTAGACATTCCTCAATCGCTCATCAATAATGCTGGCCCCAATCCAATCCTACTCTCCCCTGGGCACACTAACCCGATCCACTCCTAGCTCACTCATCCACCTCTAGAACTACACTACCCGCACACACGGTTGCCTTACTCTACCTCTAACGAACACATCTCCCTCGGAATATCACCATACAGACTCCACTCCTGACCTAAGACCTACCTGGAAGCTCAATTTACCGACCACTATCCCCGACAAGTCCTAACTCACTCGGCTCTACTCAAGCTGATGCATCCTTCCTGCACCCCATCTCACACAACCAATGACCCAACTCAAAGACTTCAATCTACCTGCCACTTCCCGACCCGTCTCACCAAGGAATCACTCAACTCCTGCCCAAGGAGGAAACACCACAACCTATATATATAACCCATAACCTATTCACTAGCAATTCAGTACACTCAAGCATCAAGGCACATCATCGCAAGCACAAGTTAGTCAAGCAATCGTTCACTACCAGCTCAGCATATCAGTCATCACACATCCATTTAGTCAGTTCCAAGCCTATCGCATAACACCGATTCCAATTCGCATAGGAGATGTTGTAATTCGGATAAAGAACATCATTCCTTGAGTTATCTATGAAGATTACGTCTGCAATCACCATCTTCGAAAGGCGCCCGTCCTTTGGTGACGTCGATCCTAGGGTCCATGGGACATGGGCCCACCACACTTCCTTTGCACCACTCTGATGTCATTCGATCGTTTGTTTTCTCTTCTATGTTGACGTCCATCAAGGGGATCGCGAGAGGTTAGAAGTCACGGAGATAGGGGAGGGATATGGAGGACAACACGACTTCCTTAATGATACAGACATAGACTAGGACTAGAGATGACGAGACTCAAGAGAAGACGCAAACCCGAGAGTTACAACCATGCCCTTAGGGTATTATATGAGGTTACAAGTGCGGCAAGCAAGCACATAACAATCACGAAATATCTCAATCATATTATTCCACACTAGCATGTACCTATTAAGAGGAATAGCGTCCTATGCATTCATAACATGTTCATATAATTAACTTTACATGCATGCGGAACAGGCTAAAAATTTACCATCTCATGCACTAATCATGCTTCACATATTAAGATCATGTATGCACGCACCGACAATAGACATATGCAGCATAATTTATATATGACATAGCAAGCATTATGGGATATCACATGTATGATTCATTACTCACTTTAAGTGTATACATAAGCAGGTCAAAACAATGTGGGTTCCAAGTAAGCATGTTAAGATGCACTCTAATAATCGTGTCAGGTGATATGGTTAAGTCATTTAGGAATAGCAACTATCACATCCAATATAACCATGTACGTGTAGTATGACAAGTATGACACATAATTGCATGATGGTCCATAATTAGGAGATGTATATCCTACATGATACTACCAACACTCATTAAGAAAGTACATAGTCAACGAGGTTCAATTTGATCAACTTAACATGCTAGGAATTTATTTCATAGGATACTCATACAAGAGGGTTGACCACACTATCATGGACCTAATTCAATGGAGAGTAACTATCATGGGGATTCGTACATTCGGTATATATATTCATTCATAAGTGTAATCATGCAAGATATATGGAAAATCATGCTGGAATATACTAACACATCATGTCATGCAATCACAAAGTGGGCTACTATCATAACCTGACAGAATTCTCCAAGGGCAATCACCGACTCATCACCCTGTTTTCCCATGGGACGCTAGTATGACTCGCTCGGTATGACACAAGGACATTCACACTGTTTTCGAGATGAGAGGGTAGAATTTGTGTTTAGACTCTCGCGACAAGAAGACATGGTTGACCACCACAAGAGTCGAAAGGGATGACTCCATGAGACAACTCACTTCTAACTCGAAGCCATTTCAGTCATCACCCCCACTAACATACTCAGGTACCCGAAACGGGGAGAGCGGACGCTCCTCGACCGATCCAAATTTCCCGTAGAAGACACCAACCTGAGGTACGAGACACGATAGAAGCATAGATGGTGCGATATAAATCAGGATTCGAAACGGGGAGAGCGGACGCTCCTCAACCGTCGCTAACCTGCCTAAATGTTTTGGTGGGACAGATGACGGGGTCATAATCATCAAAGGGTTTGAATTAGGGAAGGGATATTCCGACAAGATGGAAATTCCGACTACATAAGGACAAGGTTTCCTCCCGCTATCTCGTTCACACATTTACATGATCAAGTTAAGCCACACCAACTAGTTTTCTACCCTAAGCATAATAACACTCAGCACGGAAGCAATCAACGGAATTGATATGATCCTCTTCGAGGAGGATCGCCCTCGGCCCCAATTGGATATAATGCATATGATCACAGAGACGATCTATGTCATCCTTCGAGGGACGGCCGACCTTAGGGGCAAATACCTCACTGCCGCCTAGCCCAAGCTACTCCAACCCTCGGGCTCCTTGGAGTCTTCAAACCCTGTCTGTAAAAGAAAGCTAGTATTTTGCCTAACCGTTCCCAACTACATCCAATAGGGATGGTCTAGCGTATTTACTACCACATCGTTTCCCTTTGTTTGATTATCAGATTTATTGAATCAAGTTCATATTTAGTCCATTTGAGTTAGCCATATTAAATTCATTTTGCCCATTCTAAAACATTTTGAAAAACCATTTGAAAACCTTGGGCCATTTTCAAAACCACTTCAACCTATCGCACTCGGTTTGCAAAACCTCGCTCTGATACCAACTTTGTAACAGCCCGGGATTATGATTCTCGGGTTACGTTTCGAGGGATGAAACCCCTCGTTAGGATCTTGTGCCCCGAGTACAGGTTGAAGGTTTAAAATTCTAAACTAACGTTTTCAAAGTGGGATTTCATACCCAAGATCGAAGGGATCGTTGGAATCCCCGGGGAAGTCCCCTGTACCTGTCGTAGGTCTAAACCTGGAAAACCAATTGTCACACAAATAACGGAAGTAAAGCATAATACAAGGGGGTGCCACGGCAGATCCGGGTCAAAATATGATCAACCATTCAAATCCAAACCGTAATTAAATTGGTGAAGTCGGAATCTCAACTCTCTCTTTCCGCCATATTAGACCCCGCGGTCATGGAGCCAAACCAGCATCAATAGTAGTAAGCATAATGGATACCTAAAAAAATTGGTAGTGGGCGGGATCAGATCGATGCCCACTTTGGCTCTGCATCCCGGCCCTAAGCACACACATACGATATACCTAATAAAGATGCTTCTAGATGTGAGGCGGAACATTAACACACTAACATGCTCCTAAGATCAAGTGCATAATAATAATAATAATAAGGCCTTAGCACAAAATACCAAGTGGTATATCCCTTTCCTACCTCTACCCCCCCTTTCCGATAGGGCAGAGACGGCACGCATGCCATAATAATCGGGCGGCACGCATGCCCAACCCTAAAGCCCGAAGACAGCTCATAATATAAGTAATCCGATATAACAGAGACGACACGCATGCCATAATAATTGGGCGGCACGCATGCCCAACCCTAAAGCCCACAGGCAGCTCAAAATATAAGTAAAGGAAGTTCCATGACTCGATTAACTCAGGACGGGACCCGATGGGACTGAGTCGTCCTATAACCCTAGCAAAGGCTCTAGTTGCTTCACAGATAGCGACCGTTCTGTTTACATACGCATAAAGAAATAGAATGCTCAGCGGGCGATGCAACCTAGCATGGTACTACATGGCATGCTGATCATGAATGCAAGCATCTAGTATATCATGCACCTAAAGCAGGGAATAGCTCTATTTCAATCTGAGTAAGCTTCGAAGAGACTTACCTGGCTATGTAGAACAGCATAATAGAAGATCCAGCATACATCGTTCATAATCACAAAGTATCACCGATGCTTTCACGACTTCGGACCTCCTTCGGAGCTTATCGGTGGCTCGATGCACTGCGTCGAAGAGGGATGAATATCGGGATCAGCCAAACGCGGAGATGGAAATAGGGGAACGAGGAGGGCATCGGGGCTGCGGTGGCTCATGTGGTTGCTCCGGTGGTGGCTCCGCTGCTGTTGGTGGCTCAGGGTCGCTCCTGGGTTGATGTTCAGTGAGGTCCTTGTTGTGAGCCGAATTCGCCATGTTTTATAGTTACTTTTATATCGTTTTATGCATACATTTCATACATTTGGGTTAGAATAGTATAGAATCTATGTAGTTTATGCTTATTTGCCAAATTATGGAATCTACACCAGTTTTTGTTTAAATTCGCAGAAATCGAAGCAATTTACAACAGTTCTGAGAAAGGAAGAAAAGCTCAAAGTCTACTACAGAAGTCCAAGGTCAAGGAGCAGCGGAACCAGGACAAATCGAGCTGAAAGCAAGGAAATCTACTCAACAACGTGTTGGTCGATATTGACTAAATCTTGTCGATATCGAGTAAACACCCCATACTTAAGCTGTCTTGTCCTCAAGCAATACTTTTATTTGTCATTCAGGGGAAGAAATCAAAACTCTCAACATATTAGATTCATTCTCATATAACCCCGCAATTAATTACCAACCTCGAAAAGGTACTAGTGTCACAAATCCCTACATGTGCAATTAAAAGGCAACATCTACTCACAAAAGGAGGGTTATGCAAAAACAATTTATGTGATAAAGCAACAATAATCAAGAGGACTTTAATATAAGCTCAATAAGGAGTAGATTGGTAAAAGGCTAAAGGTGGGCAATTTTTTGGCAATGTGGTGCTAATAATCCGGGGAAATGGAGTATTTCCAAACTTTCTTTACCACATCCCTTCTTCATAAGATTTCTCACCTTTCATAATGCTTTTTTCCAATAATAATGCTTTTACCTCTCTAACCTCAGCATTGCCTTCTCGCGAGTCGCAAACATGGGTGTCATGAATGGCCCCGGATACTTAGTGCTTTGGACTCCATAATGTGACATCATTCTCAACATTATCCCCGGATAGGAAATAAGGTAAAGAATGGGCAATATTTAGAACATGTGGAGCAATATATTTTAAATAAGGAATAATATCGCTTTTGTGATGCATAAGCATAGGTATGGCTAGGATATAACAATATGAGCATTATATAGAAATATAAAGTCCTCCATCCTCTTATCATACAATATGTCAAAAGCAACATCAAATTTTACCTCATTTCATGCTTTTCAAGAAAATATGCATTTCATTGTGACTTCCCTTTACTAGGCAATTTCATGCTATATCTCTAATGAATCCAATTTTGCATCGTCGAGTTCAATATTAAACTTCCACGACATTAATAAAAAAATTTCAATGGGGGTAATTTTTTAAAACTTTGGAAAACATGCATATAAGCCCATAGATCAAATATGAATTCCAAAATAGCCATGTATAAGAAATTCAAGAAATAAACTTTAAATATGCACAAATAATGTCAAATATGGTCAAATATGCACAAAGTAAGCCCTTCCCCCACCCCATGCTTAAACATAACAGTGTCCTCACTGTATAAAAAAAATAGGGGTAAAGAAAGAAACTCACTAGACAGATGTGTAGGACGTCGGAATTGAGTGCTATGCTCTGGGCCTAGTCCGATTTTAGCTTGCTTCTATCCCCATGGACCTGAAAAATGTAGAAGAGAAATACCCACAATAGAAAAACTAAAAGTTCAAAACCAAAAAAAAAAAAAAACAAACAAAAGCAACAATGTCCAAAAGTCCCAAAAATAAATGTCTATTTACAAGCTCTAGATTTTATAGTCGCTAGGCCGACTTTCTCTTTTAAGCTCAAGGTGGCATTTGCAAGGACCATGTAGCTTGGGCTTCAAATAGAACTCCATTCTTGTCCATCAGCTGTAGTCCGCCTGGATGGATCTTGTTCACCATGAAAGGCCCCATCTTCTTTTTGTTGAATTTGTTGGGAAACCAATGATCCTTTGATTTGGAAACATAGAGCTTGTCTCCAATTTCATACTCCTTAGGCTCATCATTGGAAACCCTACATAAGCGCACATACCAAGGCAAACATCTCCCATGTATAGATAAATCTTTAACTGAAATAGGAGAAGAAAGATCCATATCTTGGCTTACCTTTGCAGAATCGGATTCGGGGACCTCAGATTTTGGTCAATTTCGAGTAAGGTTACTCGATGTCGAGGAAGTCGGCTCGTCTGGTGGACTGCTGGTCGAGGGAGGCGAAGTCGAGGGCGAAGAATTTTGGTCGATATCGACCAATTTGGTCGATATCGAGGAATTCTTGTCGACTTCCAATGTATTGCTCATTGATGAAGGCGAAGTCGAGGCAGTAGCGTTTTGGTCGATGTCGACCAATTTCCTCGATGCCGAGGAGTCCTTGGCCTCCAGTGGAGTGCTCGACGAAGCTGCTGCTGGTGGAGGGCTCTGAGTTTGGTCGATGTCGACCAAATTACTCGATGTCGAGGAATTCTGGTCGACTTCGACCCCATACTTGCATCCTGTCAAGGCATCCGAGAAATAATTAGTCGACGTCAACTTACCTTGGTCGATGTCGAGTAGATCATCTGTGTCGTCATTCAGGATGGACATGATCTTCTCCACCTGGGCCTCCATATCCCTCTTTTCTAACTCTTCAGGAGTCATATTTCTTACCTTAGGTTCTCCGCAAGTAAGGTAACCAGCTGATATAGACTTTACCTCTTCCATGGGACATGTGTGTCTTCCAGTTTTATTAAAAGAATACTCAATTACCTCATCACTGATGTTGAAAGTGAATACTCCCTTTCTTACGCTTATGTTGGCATCCATCGTCGCCAAGAAGGGCCTTCCTAGAATAATTGGACAAGCAGGGTCCTCCGCCATATCAATAACTAGAAAATCAGCAGGGACAAAGAACTTACCTACTTGTACTGGCACATTGTCCACCATGCCTGTTGGGATGACCACCGTGTTGTTTACCATATAAAGCTTAGCATCTACGGGCTCTAGGGCACCTATCTTAATCTTTGACCATATTGTTAAATGCATTATACTTACACTAGCTCCAAGATCACATAAAGCATTAAATTTATATTGACCAAATCCAATGGTTATAGCGAACTTAACTGGATCTGGCCTTTTCTTAAGAACGTCTATCTGGCTGCACTCCTCTGTGATCTCAGCCATTGAGCGCTTTTTGCTTAGGATCTCCTTCAGGAACTTAACATATGATGGCATTTCATTAAGATCTTCTGTGAAGGGTATGGTGACATTGAGCCTCTGAAGCATCTTGATGAAGCGCTGAAATTTCTTCTCTGTTGGATCCTTTGGAGATTTTGTTGGGAAAGGCAACTTCTTTTTCTGGTTCGGAGCCAGAACAGATGTCGGAGGTGTTGCAGCTTTCTCGATGTCGACTTGGTTCTCCTCGACATCGACAGTATTCTCCTCGATATCGACCAAATTCCTCGATGTCGAGTTGCTGTGCTGTGCAGACGAATCGTGGCCAAGTTTTTTCCTTGACATCGAGTTGGTTTTGCTTGATATCAACCAAATTTTGGTCGATGTCGACTTGCTATTCGTCGATATCGAGTTGTTGTTCAGCTCTGTCCTGCTGCTTTCCGACTTCTGGCTCGCATAGTTGGTGCTCGCTCCTGAGTTTTACGGCTGCGATGTGTCCGGTCTTCCCCTTGGGTTTGGGCTCAGAAGATCCAGAGAGCGTACCTGACTGTCTAGGGACGCTTGCTGCTAGCTGGTCAATCTGTGTCTCCATTGATTTCCGCCATATATCAATCTCCTTAAGCCTATAGTTGACACCTTGTATCTGAGTGTAGACGGAGTTGAAGGACTGCTTGGTGTCTGAATGGTTCCTCCGCATTTCCTCTAGGATGGTCTGTAGGTCATCCCTCTTCTGGTCCCTTTCCGGATGTCCTGGAGCTCTGTATGGCGGGGGGTTCCTAGGGGCTTTGGTCCCCCATATAACGATTGGGACCCCTGCGTAAGCTACCTCTTCGTGGTGTTGTGCCATCCTGACTTGCTCTGTGTATGGGCACTCAGTAGTGGTGTGCTGCTGTGATCCGCATTCGATGCAGGGCTGGTTGACAGAAAGATACTTGACTTGCTTGAGGAGCTTGCGATTCGGATCTCTGTAGTACTGCTCCTTGACATCTGGATCAATCTCCTTAGAGGGCTCATAGAGGGGCATGGATGGGGCTGGCCTGGCATAGACATTCTCATCATAGTTTATTGGAGTCTCATACTTACAGTCGTAGTTGGTCAGCTTGTCGAGGGTAGCCCATGCGTCAGCTGGCGGCATTGTCAGATACTCATAATGAGTATACGTGTTGATCTTATCCTTAGTGGCCAGGTCAAGAGAATTGAATAAGATCTCTTGAACGATGCAGGGTTGCTGTCCATGTGTAGGGCAGGATCGCAGTAGATCCTTATATCGTTCCCATGCTTTTGCTAGCGGCTCCCCAGGCTTCTGTTTGAAAGCTGTAATCTTTTGGCGAAGGAGCACTATCTTGGCAGGAGGAAAGAATTTGTTGAGAAATTCCCGCTTTACTTCAGCCCATGTCGTGAGGGATCGTGGACGGAGACCTTCAAGCCACTTCAATGTTGGACCAGCCAGAGACCAACGAAAAGCCTTCATCAAGATATATTCCAAAGTGGTACCTTCAGCAAGAGTACGACACATATCAGTAAAGTTGGTAATATGTTGAAGAGGGCATTCATTGAATCTACCGTAGAAAGCATTATTTTTAATTTCAATCTGGAAAGGAGTGCGAATTTCATAATTATTTTTAGGGATTAGAATGGCCGATTCAGGCACGACGAGAGTCGGGTGCATGTAATCCTCTGCAGTGGTAGGGTATTAGGCAAGCTCAGCTTCCACCTGCCTCCTTCACGCAAATTCCTGTGTAGTGCGTGCTCTCTCAATGTTGAGAGCAGTATACTTGGCTTCTAACTCAGCTCGAAGCCTCTGTATCAGCTGTTCTTGTGTGTCTGCGGCCGCCATGGCTCTTTTTAATTTAGCGTGGACGTGTATAAGGCATTCCGGATCGTCTAAGGCGTCAAACTCAGGTGTTTGACCAGAACGACGCATACACCAGCAAAGTAACTCAAGGCAAACGTGAGATCTAACTACCTAAGACACGAATGATTACTTCCTCAGCAACGGCGCCAATTTATTGTAGGCGGAAATCGAGTTCAAAATATAAAATATAAATCAAACCAGATTCGTGCCCACGCAAATAATTACAAGACCTCCTCCTGATGTAGCAGCGGGAAGTCAGGATCGATCCTCGAGGAAGCACGTCAGCAGATCTCAAGTAGTTGTAAATCTCACAGACAGAAAGATAGAAATAACAAAGAAAAGCGGAAAATAAAGCAAAGCAGCAGAAACTAGTCGATATCGACCACTTTTCCTCGATATCGAGTACAGATATCGACGAACAGTAACCAAGATCGACAAACAGAAAGCAAAGCAACCCGACGTCGACAAACTTTCCTCGATATCGAGGAAAACTCAAGTCGACATGCATCCTGGGAGCCAACATCGAGTTGCTGAGCGGAAGACGAAGAAAGTGCTAGTCGATATCGAGCAATTCTACTCGATATCGAGGAAATCCCGAAAGCCGACATCGAGTAGTTCGAGATCTTGTTAAGTTTCTACCCCGAGTCCAATGGTGATATTTTCGAGATAAAATTCTATCAAGATCTATCAAGTGCCATTAAGTCAAGAGAGAAGATATTTTATCCACATTAGATATAATCCTAGTTGATTTATTTATTTATTACATTATTTTATCTTAAGTAATTAGATAGATAGATATAGATATAGATAGAATATTCTTTCCTAGAATAGCTAGGGAATGAAGCCTATAAATAAAGCCTTAGGGGCTGATTTTCATTAATTCAATCTTGGTTACAATTAGTTACATAGAGAGAGTAGAGGAGAGAGCTTGTGGCGAGAGAAGTTGGAAAGGCGAAAGCGGATTTGGCTTCGATTGGTTATAAGTTCTCTTTGATTTATTTAATGCAATTTAGTTATTTCCTGAAATCTTTGATGAGTTTATTCATGATGAAGAGCGAGTAGTTCACCCACTTCTAGGGTCGGGGTGAGCCCGGCGGTAGCCATGTGAGGTGATACGGTAAAGGTTTGAGCTTTTTATGCAATTCGTCTTCTATCCCTGCGAGCATGATTCTTTTACGAAAGTTGAAGGTGATCCTTGTGTGTGTTATTGAAGCGAAAGTGATCTTAATACAACTTGGGTTAATTATATGAAAAGGGTTAGTAACAATTAGGGTTTATGCGAAAGCCTCTATATTCCTATTTGTTAATAACGAAAGTTATTTGATGAAAAGCATGATCTTTTATGCCTTTATGTGTTACTTTGCATGGTTATCGTTGTGGTGTTGATGCCCTGATCTTGGAAGTCTTTTAGTTTATTGATTTATTTTGTCGAAATCGTGTTCTGCGTTCGAAAAGTTGCAATTCTAAGTTTCTGTTTTTACTCAACATCGGGGAGTTTTTGTCGACATCGAGGAGTTTGCTCGATATCGAGGAAAGTTTGTCGACATCGGGTTGCTTTGCTGAGTTTTGGTTTCTGTTTGTCGATCTTGGTTACTGTTCGTCGATATCTGTACTCGATATCGAGGAAAAGTGGTCGATATCGACTAGTTTCTGCTACTTTGCTTTACTTTCCGCTTTTCTTTGTTATTTCTGTCTTTCTGTCTGTGAGATTTACAGCTACTTAAGATCCGCTGACGTGCTTCCTCGAGGATCGATCCAGACTTCCCACAGCTACATCAGGAGGAGGTCCTGTAATTATTTGCGTGGGCACGAATCTGGTTTGATTTATATTTTATATTTTGAACTCGATTTCCTCCTACAACAGTCCTACTTTGTCGGAGTTTGGAGGAGTAGTCGGAGTGCTGTTCGATTCTAAGGATGGAGGTGAGTGTGGTGGAGGTGCTCGGGTGCGGCTCTGGTGGCGTCGAAACAGGGGAACCCGAGGGGTGGTGTTGACCCGCTGCTGTTGGAAATAGAGAGAGAGACTTGAGGGCTCTTGGCTCAGCTTCAATGGAGGATGGGAGGAGGCGACGAGCAAGGTGGGTGGCGCTGGGGTTCCCAGCTCTCGACAAAACAGGGGCGAGAGATGGAGGAAAGGCTGACGGTGAAAGATGGTGATGGAGAGCACGTGATGGGAATGGGGGTGATCCTCAATGGCTTATGGAGGGAGATAAGTTGATTTGAAAGGGTATGGTGAGGTGAGGTGAGGTGAGGGAGTGGTTGAAGATTGGGTGTTGAATTGGTTAACCAATATCCAGAATTAAATCCCGAATACGCGAATTTCAAATCCCGAAATTAGTTCCCGAATGTTAATTTTCCCGAATCTCGCTTCCTCGATCAATTAGATTTTTAAAATCGAAAGGATATTGCCATCCGATAATTATTTTGAATTTTTTAGGTAAAAGGACGGAAATTATTCGTCAAATTTTATATTTCGATCGGAATCCGCTAAACGAGTTTTTTAATTCGATTTAAATTCATTTTTAATTCTCTTTTTTTCCGAAAAAATTAGGCTTTGAAAATCTGAGCCTTTACATCATCCACCTCTAAAAACAAGTCTCGTCCCCGAGACTAAAATCATTTTAAAACAGGGGATGAAGTTTGAAATTGGTGAGCCCAAGGATCAGGCCATTGATCCCGTAAGTACCTCATAAGTGCCCCTATGAGATCCTCACAGTACCGTTGTCGTGATCATAACATTACCAATAGATCATAGTAAGAATGTAATATGGGCCCCTACCACATCCTTAATCCGACTTCTTGGCTATATCATAACTCGAAAAGCATTACAACATCTCCACTAGGTCTTAGCAAGCAGTCTATAAAGGCCCCTATAAAATGTCTATATCCACTTCGTGGGGGGTCATAATGCAAGCTCGGTTAGAAAATTTCAAGAGGGTCCTTAGTTTGAAAAGGTTTGGTCTCAAAATCATTGAAGTTATCAATCGCGTTCGATTTCTCTAAATCCAACTCAGTCCTTTTTAAACACCATTCAAATCCCTTAACCCGATGTTAGTCAAGCAAGTTTCAAATTTAGGAGGTGGAATCATCCACCTCTAAGGGCTAACCCCATATTTCTTTCCTAGGTTCCAAGTCAAAATCAAATTCATTAACTCAGTTCTATCATACTAGCAATTCCAATTCAAGGCATCATATATCATAGCAATCGTATCACACCTTCATAATAAGGTCATAATCATGTCACATGTAGTCACATACCATAACATATCTAGCATAATATTATACGGAGTAGGATTCGTCACATCAATCATATCAATCAGATAAGCAAATCATGCTTATGCCAACTACCCAGCATCATCACATTAGAGGCAAACAAATACTTACGCACGCCAGCATTTCATCAAGTTCAGGGGATAATTATTGTTAGTACTAACATCTCACTATCACCTATGACAATACATCAAGAAATCATCACCGTCTAAAGCATAGAATTCGCACAATACTACCCCAAATAAAGCATTCACCAGGTTATATCCTCAAGAGAATTCGCCTACAACTACCAAACATAACAAGACACGACCACTACTCCTTATCTAGGTCTACCAACACAATCGAATACTAATTATAAACCCCATTGCATCCCGCTCATAAACATACTCTCTAGCCGCCAAACTGTCCGCAATCAAGACCAATTACCCAAACCAACTACTAAGCATCCCAAGTCATATGCCATCAAGCCATCTAAGAACCAGCCTACTTCAACATCCCGACCTCAAATCCTACTCGACCTCCTAAAACCATATCTCGGAGTTCCCAATCGCACAACTCCCTTACTCTGACAAGCTTAACACTCGACCGACTACCAAGACTCTCTATCAAGCACACCCCCGTCCTAGGGGTCCTCTACCGAACCATTCTCACGATCGATCTAGTCGCTTCTTAATAATCTCACTTACTCTTCCTAGGCTCTCAAGACTCCGCCTGGCCATCATCTTCCAAAGAGACATCTCGAATCACCTTGCTAACCTGATCATATTCCACGCACCACTGACCACTCTCACTAACCATCCACCTCTAAGAATCCAACTCATACTAATCATCTCACACCTGTCACTCTCGACCAACTCGAATGCAGAAATCCATCTCATGCTACTCCCAACCTCGAATTACCAAGCCCCTCATCACCAACGCCTATCCTCAAAGACCAACAACTGATTTTACCTACTCATCCCATTCCAGAACTCACGAAACCTGAACAACTCATGACTCCTCCAGCTGACCTACCCTAGATCCTCTTCCCAACATTATCCGAATTTACCTCAAGTTACCACTACTTCACCAACCTTCTAAAATCTCTTATCCTCTAGCGTTCTCAATACCTTCTGCTTTGCCTAGTTCCCAAATCCATACTTATAATCTCCCTATCTCAACCTTAAGCCCACAATCTTACTAGGAATCTCAACTACATCCTTGCCTAGCTACCAGCCTTTCCTCAAAGACTCATCTCAGATCCTTAAATACCTCAATAGCCACAATAACATCCACTCATAAATTCCCCAACCATTACCAATCCTATCTACACAACCCCAAATACTAATCGCACAAACAACCCTGATATGAACAACCTAATATCCCCGATCGATAATTTCCCAACTAACCTCATACTACTCTTCCTTTGCAATTCCTCAACCTCACCCCTTACCGAAATCTCTCCCACTCACAGCACACACCACCTAGTCCCAAATTCTATGATTCCTCAAACGTTCCTAAATCGATCATCCTCGACACCGCCCACAATCTGCTCATAGACTATCTAGACACCTTTCTTAGCACACCGATCCGTCTCACAACACCTCCTCTCAAGAATCCCCCGATCAACTCCTAGCTCGCTCATCCGCCTCTAGAACTATCCTAACTATCTACCCACACCCAATCTCAAGATCACCCTAATGAAACTAGCCTAGACCTCAGTCAACCACTCTCTTATACTACCCGCACACACTAACTACCTAAAATACCACTTCTCACTAGGACATTTCCCTCGAAGTCTCGCCATACTACTTCACTCCTCACCTAAGACCTGCCTGGAGCTCAGCTATACTCACTGACCACTATCTCCGACGAGTCCCAACTCACTCGGCTCTACCCAAGCTAACGCATCCATTCTGCACACCCTCTCACTCACCTCATGACCAAGAACAAAGACTTCAATCCTTCTGCCACTTTCCGACCTAGCTTACCGAAGAATCTCTCGACTCCTGCCCAATAAGAAGCACCACCGGACATATAACACATAACCTACTCACCAGCAAGTCAGTATACCAAGCACCAAGGCACATCATCATAGAAACAAGTTAGTCGGGCAATCATTGCTACCAGTTCAGCGCATCCATCATCACACATTCAATTATGTCAGTTCTAGGCCTATCACACAACATCAATTCCGATTAATATAGAAGAATCCACGATTTGAATTAAGAATGCTCTTCCTCATTTTGGGAGGAACCTCTTCACGATTTTCATCTTTGAAGCATATTCGTCCTTTTTTCCATCGGGACATTGTTCCTGGGGCCTAGGGGTCATGGACCCATCACAATTCCGTTGCGTCGCTCCGGTGCCACTTGGTCGTTGGTCCTTTCTTGCATATTGGCGCTCATCGAATGATCATAAGAGTTAGAAGTTACGGAGATAGGGGAGAGACAAGGGCGGACAACACAGCTTCCTTAAAAGTTTTGACATGGACCAGGACTAGGGACGATGAGACCAAGGAGAAGATCCCAACCCAAGAGTTACAACGATGCCCTTATAATTATGGCACGCAAACACATAAAATCAAGAGATATCATCTTATTATTTCACACTAGTATGCACATATCTCAAGGAATATCGATGTATGCATTCATAACATGTTCATATAATCATCTTTATATGTGCGCAGAACAAGATAGCAACCTATCATTTCATTCACCAATCATGCTTGACAGACTAAGAACATGAATACGCACACTGACATGGGACATATATGGCATAAGTTATGCAAGATCTAGCAAACATCACAGGATATCATATGCACGACTTATCACCCATTTAGATACACCATTAAGCAAGTCATAATATTACGGAAGGCATGCTAAGATGTACTTTAAAAATCATGCTAAAGGTAGGGTCAGTTCATACAGGGTTGGTATAGCAACTATCTCATCACATACATCCATATTCGCATAGTAAGACTAGAATGTCACACAATCATACGAGGGCCTATAAATGGGAGGTATATGCCTTACATGATACTAGAAATACTCATTAAACATGTGCACAATCAATGAGGTCCAATTAGGTTAATTTGGCATGCTAAGTCATTTGATTCTCGTGTTAAACATGCAACGAGAGTTGACCACACTATCATGGACCTAGTTCATAGGGAGACGGTAATCATGGGAATTCATTACATACGACACATACATCGACTCATAAGTGCAACCATGCAAGGTACGAGGCAAGTCATGCTGAATTATAACAAATAGAGCATGTCATGAAATCACAAGGAGGCTATCATTATAACTTGACAGAATTCTCTAAGGACAATCACCGACTCACCACTCCGTTTCCCCGTGGGGCGTTAGTATGACTCGCTGGGTAGGACACAAGGACATTCACGCCGTTTCCGAGAGGTGAGGGTAGAACTCATGTTTAGACTCCTGTGGAAAGAAGACATGGTTGGCCATTACGAGGATCGAAAGGGATGACTCCATAAGACAACTCACTTCTATCTCGAAACGATTTAAATCCTCACCCCCACTAGCATGCTCAGATAACCCTCACATCCGACACGATTTTTGAAGGTAATTAGTTGACCGGCCCAAATTTCCCGTGGAAAACCCCAACCTCAGGTACGAGACTCGATAGAGGCATCGATGGTGGGATGCGAAACAGGACTCAAAACAGGGAGAACGGATACTTCTCGACCCTTACTAACATGCCTAGGTGTTTTGGTGGGGCGGATGACAGAGTCAGAACCATCAGGGGGTTTGAATTATGTAAGGGTTATTCCGACAAGACAAGAATTCCAATTACATAAGAACAAGGTTTTCTCCCCCTATCCCGTTTGCACATACAGTCATTTACATGTTCAAGTTAAGGCATACTGATTAATTCGCTATCCTAAGCACAATAGCACTCATCACGGAAGCAATCAACAAGATTAATATGATCCTCTACGAGGAGGATCGCCCTCAGGCCCAATTGCATTTATGTATATATAAATGTAAGCATAGAGACGATCTATGCCGTCCTTCGAGGGACGGCTGACCAAAGGGGCAAAAACCTCACGGCCTCCTAACTCAACAATCCAACCTCCGTGGTGTTCCTTAGAGTCTTCTAGGCCCATCTGTAAATAAAAGCTAGTATTTTGCCTACCGATCCCCGAGTTCTACATCCACAAGGGATGTCTATCGCTTTAGTCTCTACCCACAAGATTGATTCCCCTTTATTCATTTTAGGTTTGATTCCAGTTAAATTCATTTTGCCCTTTTAAAAACATTTTTCAAAACCATTTGAAAACATTGGGCGATTTTCAAAACCATCTTCAACCTAATGTACTCAGATTGCAAAACCTCAGCTCTAATACCACCTTTGTAACGGCCTGGGTTACGTTTCGAGGGATGAAACCCCTCGTTAGGATCTCGCGCCCCGAGTACAGGTTGAAGGTTTGAAATTCTAAACTAACGTTTTAAAAATGGGATTTCATACCCAAGTTCGAAGGGATCGTTGGAATCCCCGGGGAAGTCCCCTGTACCTGTCGTAGGTCTAAGCGTGGAAAACCAATGGTCACACAAATAACGGAAGTAAAGCATAATACAAAGGGGTGCCACGGTATAGCCGGGTCAAAACATGATCAACCATTCAAATCCAGATCGTAATTAAATTGGTGACGTCGGAATACCAACTCTCTCTTTCCGCCATATTAGACCCCGCGGTCATGGAGCCAAATCAGCATCAATAGTAGTAAGCATAACGGATACCTACAAAAACTGGTAGTGGGCGGGATCAGATCGATGCCCACTTTGGCTCTGTATCCCGGCCCTAAGCACACACATACGCTATACCTAATAAAGATGCTTCTAAATGCGAGGCAGAACATTAACACACTAACATGCTCCTAAGATCAAGTTCATAATAATAATAAGGCCTTAGCACAAAATACCAAGTGGTATTTCCCTCTTCTACCTCCACCCCCTTTTCCGATAGGGCAGAGACGGCACACGTGCCATAATAATCAGGTGGCACGCATGCCCAACCCTAAAGCCCGCAGACAGCTCATAATATAAGTAATCCGATATAGCAGAGACGGCACGCATGCCATAATAATCGGGCGGCACGCATGCCCAACCCTAAAGCCCACAGGCAGCTCATAATATAAGTAAAGGAAGTTCCATGACTCGATTGACTCAGGACGGGACCCGATGGGACTGGGTCGTCCTATAACCCTAGCAAAGACTCTAGTTGCTTCACATATAGCGGCCGTTCTGTTTACATACGCATAAAGAAATAGAATGCTCAACGGGCGTTGCAACCTAGCATGGTACTACATGGCATGTTGATCATGAATGCAAGCACCTAGTATATCGTGCACCTAAAGCAGGGAATAGCTCTATTTCAATATGAGTAAGCTCCGAAGAGACTTACCTGGCTATGCAGAACAGCATAATAGAAGATCCAACATACATCGTTCATAATCACAAAGTATCACCGATGCTTTTGCGACTTCAGAGCTCCGTCGAAGCTTATCGGAGGCTCGATGCACTGCGTCGGAGAGGGATGAATATCGGGATCAGCCGAACTCGGAGATGGAAACAGGGGAACGAGGAGTACGTCGGGGCTGCGGTGGCTCATGTGGTTGCTCCGGTGGTGGCTCCGCTGCTGTTGGTGGCTCAGGGTCGCTCCTGGCTTGATGTTCAGTGAGGTTCTACTTTGTCGGAGTTCGAAGGAGCAGTCGGAGTGCTGTTCGATTCTAAGGATGGAGGTGAGTGTGGTGGAGGTGCTCGGGTGCGGCTCTGGTGGCGTCGAAACAGGGGAACCCGAGTGGTGGTGTTGACCTGTTGCTGCTGGAAACTGAGAGAAAGACTTGAGGGATCTTGGCTCAGCTTCAATGGAGGATGGGAGAAGGCGACGAGCAAGGTGGGTGGCGTTGGGGTTCCCGGCTCTCGACAAAACAGGGGCGAGAGGTGGAGGAAAGGCTGACGGTGAAAGATGGTGATGGAGAGCAGGTGAAGGGAATGGGGGTGATCCTCAATGGCTTATGGAGGGAGATAAGTTGATTTGAAAGGGTATGGTGAGGTGAGGTGAGGGAGTGGTTGAAGATTGGGTGTTGAATTGGTTAACCAATATCCAAAATTAAATCTCGAATATGCGAATTTCGAATCCCGAAATTAGTTCCCGAATGTTAATTTTCCTGAATCTCGCTTCCTCGATCAATTAGATTTTTAAAATCGAAAGGATATTTCCATCCGATAATTATTTTGAATTTTTGAGGTAAAAGGACGGAAATTATTCGTCAAATTTTATATTTCGGTCGGAATCCGCTAAACGAGTTTTTTAATTCGATTTAAATTCATTTTTAATTCTCTTTTTTTCCGAAAAAATTAGGCTTTGAAAATCCGAGCCTTTACAGCGATGTCTCGTTGGACCTGAGTCGGACATGGATTACCATAATGGTGGGGCTTGAGGACGATTTCGATCGAAAACGGAGGAGAACAGCTTACCGAATGGAGTTCGCGCTCGAACGGGGTGGTGGAGCTCCAGTGGCTCGGTGGCGGCTCCTGGGTGGCTCCGGTGTGGCACTGGACATTGATGGGGGTGGGGCTGAAGATGCTGCAACCGCCGGGCTTGAGGAAAGAGGAGGAACGAAGTGGCTTTGGATTTCTTCCTCTCGGCAAAACAGGGGAGAAGTGATGGGGTTGTGGCTCCGGCAACCAGGGGCGAACGGTGATGGTGAATGTGACGGCGGTGGTGATGATTTGCTAGAGAATGGAGGGAGAGGAAGTTGGTGAAAGTGATGGTGATGTGAATGAAGAATGACGGGGAGAGGGAGTAGATTAGAAAGGGTATGGTGAGGTGAGGGAGTGGGTGAGGATGAGTGTTGAATTGGATAACCAATACCCGAAAATAAATTCTGAATACGCGAATCTGAATTTCGAAATTAGTTTTCGAAAGGTAGTTTCCCGAATCTCGCTTTCTCGATAAATTAGATTTTCAAAATCGAAAAGGATATCGCCATCCGATAATTATTTTAAATTCTCGAGATGAAAGGGCAGAAATAGCTCGTCAAATCTTTAAATTCAGGTCAGAGTCCGCTTTTCGAGCTTTAAATTCAATTTAAATTCATTGTTAATTTTCTTTTATTTCGAAAAATTTAGGAAGCATTTACAGATATTTAATCAATCATCTATCTATCTATTTTCTAAAACTTTATACTCCAAATAAAAAAATCACTATTAAATCTTATTAACCAATTAAAAAAATAAATTAAATCATTTATTTCAAGAAAAATTTGAACGTAAAAGGCAAGATTAAACTAAAAAATATCTTTCGGATGGAACCTAAGTAAATATGAATAGAAAAAGCAAGAATATTTATTTGAATTTTATTTAAAGTTCAAATGTTCAAATCTTTAATATTTAACAGTTTGGCTAATAAATAAAATAGTTGTTATTTGTCTTTATCCATTTTAAAACAACTTTGATGTGTTTTGATTAGAAAATATTTTTGAAACAATTATTTTCTATGTTTTTTGTGCAGATATGAGTAAACTCTTTTCTAAATCTAAGATAATACTAAAACACTTGGAAAATGGGACATGTGGCGGCCATACATTTAGAGTTAGAAATTTAAGATATATCCTCAATTGCTTCTCCAAATGTTTTAAAAATCTCACCTTAAAAATAGGTATCTAACCAACCATAATTTAGTTTTAATCTACGTAATTTAATTCAATTAATTCCTAATTTAAGTTTCTATGTAATCTAATTCAATTAATCTATGTCCATCTTTAATTAAAAATAATATCCAATTCAATCAATTATTTTCTATGTTTTTTGTGCACATATGAGTAAACTCTTTTCTAAATATATACATCTTTAAAACTTTTTTAATGTAAAGGCCTCGGATTTTTAAAATAATAATTAAAAAAAATGAATAAAATAAAATGGATTTAAGCCAGTAAATTCAGACATTTGAAAATCCCCGTCTTCATCTTAAAAATCGTACTTTAAAACCCTTTAAGCCGATTCCGACCTGATTTTTGAACGTTGAAGGATAATTCTGTCATTGTACCTCGGGATTTGAAGTTAACTTGGGGTTGTCGACATCTTTGCAATTTTGAAGCGTTATTTTGATCGAATCGGAATAAGATTGTGAGAAAGGGTTTTAGGATTTATTATCCGAATATTATTTTATATGATACCACTTATGTTATATTTTTCCCATCTTGTCATCTTCCTCCCCTCACATCTGAAGATTAGCCTAGCCCCTTTGTTTCTTTTCCAATTCTGGGCAAACACCCACACCCCTTCCTCCTTCTTCACCCACACTTCACTACTGTAACGGCCCGGGATTATGATTCTCGGGTTACATTTCGAGGGATGAAACTCCTCGTTAGGATCTTGCGCCCCGAGTACAGGTTGAAGGTTTGAAATTCTAAACTAACGTTTTCAAAGTGGGATTTCATACCCATGTTCGAAGGGATCGTTGGAATCCCCGGGGAAGTCCCATGTACCTGTCGTAGGTCTAAAAGTGGAAAACCAATGGTCACACAAATAACGGAAGTAAAGCATAATACAAGGGGGTGCCACGGCAGAGCCGGGGCAAAATATGATCAACCATTCAAATCCAAACCGTAATTAAATTGGTGAAGTCGAAATCTCAACTCTCTCTTTCCGCCGTGTTAGACCCCGCGGTCATGGAGCCAAATCAGCATCAATAGTAGTAAGGATAACGGATACCTAAAAAAATTGATAGTGGGCGGGATCAGATCGATGCCCACTTTGGCTCTGCATCCCGGCCCTAAGCACACATATACGCTATACCTAATAAAGATGCTTCTAGATGCAATGCGGAATATTAACACACTAACATGCTCCTACGATCAAGTGCATAATAATAATAATAAAGCCTTAGCACAAAATACCAAGTGGTATATCCCTCTCCTACCTCCACCCCTTTCCGATAGGGCAGAGACGGCACGCATGCCATGATAATCGGGCGGCATGCATGCCCAACCCTAAAGCCCGCAGGCAGCTCATAATGTAAGTAAAGGAAGTTCCATGACCCGATTGACTTAGGACGGGACCCGATGGGACTGGGTCGTCTTATAACCCTAGCAAAGACACTAGTTACTTCATAGATAACGCCCGTTCTATTTACATACACATAAAGAAGTAGAATGCTCAATGGTAAATGCAGCCTAGCATGGTACTACACGACATGCTGATTATGAATGCAAGCACCTATAATATCATGCACCTAAAGCAGGGAATTTCTCTATTCAATCTGAGTAACCTCCGAAGAGACTTACCTGACTATGCAGAACAGCATTGAAGACTCCACCTTGGTTGTAAGATCTTGAGACCTAACGTGCAGGTGATCTAAAGGATGATGAAAGACAAAAGGCTGGGTTTCAAGGTCTTGAAACCCAGACTAAAATGTTTTGGAATATCACGTATACATTTCTCTAGTTGAATTGTTCTCTCACAGGAAAGAATCCGAGGCCAACCTTGTTGGGCCTAAATTATCATGGGCTTCTTATTGGACTATGAGATGTGATTTGGACTTACTCGATTTATATATGTGTTTCTCATCTAACCCATTTTATGTACTAGATAGATTATGCATGCTCTTTTAGGATTTCATTTTTCATATAAGGAAAGAACCGATCCTTAGTTGATCATACTTGATCATGAAGAAAGTTGGAAGAACATTCTTGGAAGGCACACAAAGCATCATTTTCGGAAAGAATTCAAATACCTTGGAAAGGATTTGAATTTCAAACGGTCTCCCTCCAAGAAGTTCTACAAGTGTTCCAACTATAAAAAGACGAAGGCTAAGAAGGATGAAAACTAACTAAGCAAGCACTGAAGAAATCATAAGCATCCTAAAGCATTCGTCAAGTTTCTCTTACATTCTCCTAAATCCTAGTTGTTGATCATTGTTTAAGAGTTGAGAGAAACACTAGCACTTATTGTACTAGTCATTCATTTTACACTTAGAGTTTTCATACTCGATCAAAACACACTTGGTGTGTGGTGTGAGCTTTTATTTCACTTGTAAGGTTGAGAGCTAGAATAGAAGCAGTGAGGCTTTGTATAGAGAAAGGGAAGTTTCTCTAGGAAGTTCTAGGCTCAAGTGAAGTGAAATAAGAAGTGTTTGAATCCTACGGGTTGGATAACCCTAGGCGGGGACGTAGGCCAGTTGGTGCCGAACCTCGTTAACAATTCGTGTGTTCATATTTTATATTCCGCATTTACATTATCATACTCGATTTTACTTTGTCAAGTCCTGGTAGTCTATATCAAGGTCTTGACAAGTTGCACTAAATTTCTATTGTTTCGAAAATCGTCCATACTCTATTCATCCCCCCTTCTAGAGTATTATTCATCGCCTTATAGACTCTTCAATTAGTATCAGAGCTTGGCTCACTGTTTTGATTTAACAATCTTGTGAGTTTTCAGCATGTCTACCATAGGTGATGGAGGCTTTGCTCAAGGAAGGTCAACCAATAGACCGCCACTTTTCTGTGGCAATAACTTTGTCCACTGGAGATCACTGATGCAAATGTTCATCATTGATCAAGACCTTGAGCTATGGGGCCTGGTCAAGAATGGACCACACGTTCCTAAAAAGACTGTCGATGGAAAGCAAGTTGATAAAACTGAATCTGATTACGATCAGACTGATCTTGAGAACATTGCTAAGAACTACAAAGCTATGAATCTACTATATTGCGCTCTCGATGCTAATGAGTTTAACCGTGTCTCAGCTTGCAAAAGTGCCAAGGAAATTTGGGACAAGCTTATAGTTACTTATGAGGGCACAAGTCAAGTCAAAGAGAGTAAGATTAATATCTTTCTCAGGCAATACGAACTTTTCAAGATGAATCCTGATGAGACAGTAAAGGAGATGTTTACGAGATTCACTCAAATTGTAAACAACCTCGACTCACTTGGAAAAACCTTCTCCAACCCAGAAAAGGTTCGAAAGGTTCTAAGGAGCCTCCCAAAAATCAAGTGGGGTCCCAAGGTTACTGTAATTGAGGAAGGTCAAGATCTCTCTACACTACCATTAGATGATCTTCTCGAAAAACTTATTACTCATGAGATGATATTAAACGAGGAAGATGGAGAAGTACCCTCAACAGCAAAGAACCTTGCTCTCAAAGCTAAGAAAGATCACTCACAATCTGAGAGTGATGAATCAGACGACGAAGATGATCCCTTTGCTTTGATCACACGGGGATTAGCTCGAATTCTGAAGATGAAAAAACAATTTTCCAACCGTGAAAACACTGATTCATCAAGATTCAAAAGCAAGTCTCCCAACATGTCAAAGAAGCCAAAAGTGCTAACATGTTTTGAGTGTGACGAGACAGACCATCTCGTAAAGGAGTGTCCTATGAAGAAAAGAAATAAGTTCAAAAAATACGAACAAAAGAAAAAGGCTATGCTTGCAACCTGGAGTGACTCAGATTCATCATGTGACTCAGACACTGAAAAAGAACAGGCAAATCTCTGTCTTATGGCTGATCAAGAAGGATCACAGACTCAAGACTTTGAACAAGTGGTAAGAAATCGAATGTCTAGTCCCTCCGTTGTTCTTTCTGAAGTCCTAAGAAATATGATTTCTAATGAAGATGCTTACAACAGTGAAATCAACACCTTGAAGGAAAAGCTGATAGTTCAACATAAATGTATTAGTGATATGTCGCTGGAAATGAAAAATCTTGAAACTTCTCGGTCGGCCCTTGACATTAAAGTCAAGACCTTGAGCTCAGAAAATTCTAATCTCAGGCAAAGCCTCTCCTCTCTAAAGAATCGTAATGAGGATTTAGAGAAAGAGAAGGCAAAGCTAACCGATAAGTGTCAAGACCAGTAGACTTCACTCATTCAATTCACCAGATCTAAAGCTAATCTTGATAAGATGTTGGGTGAACAACAACTCTCTATTAATAGAAGTGGTATTGGATACAACAAGAATTTTCCAAAGAAACCTAGTACCACTTTTGTTAAAGCTAAAGGCTATTGGCGTTCACCTACTTGCTTCCACTGTTGTAAGAAAGGGCATGTTAAAGAAACCTGTCCATATAGGCGAAAGGATCCTTACATCATTAGAAATACATTTCCAGTTCGACTTAATGAACAGATAAAACAAGTTTGGGTTCCTAAGGGGACAAGACTACCCAACATGGTCTATCCTCATTATGAATCCAAAACTATGTATTGGTCTAGCCGGAAAGGTTGATGTTGGTATTGCAGGATATCATCAAGAGCAAAGAGCCAAAATGGATAATGGACAGTGGATGCTCACGACACATGAGTGGAAAGAAATCTCTATTCCAAGATCTTAAGGAACAAACCACTGGAACAATTACTCTTGGTGATAAAGGGAAGTGCAACATTATTGGTATTGGTAATATTGGTAATTCAGAAAGTTGCATTAAGGATGTTTATCTTGTTGATGGATTAAAGTATAACCTCTTAAGTGTCTCTCAGTTGTGCGACAAAGGAAACAAAGTTGGCTTTGATAGACAAGTGTGAAGTCAGGAATGAAGAGACTGATGATCTAATCCTCACTGCTCACAGGCACAACAACACTTATGCTGTAAATGCTAACCATATTACAGGTACAAAACTCAAGTGTCTCAAGGTCTTGACAGAAGACCCCAGCCTATGGCATAGAAGACTAGGTCATGTAAGCATGCACACCCTCAATAAACTTAAAACAAGAGATCTTGTTAGAGGATTACCCGATCTGTACTTCAAGAAAGAAGATCTATGCAATGCATGCACAAGAGGCAAACAGACACGCAGTTCCTTTAAACCTAAAAAGCACCTAGAACTCCTCAACAAAACGGAGTTGTGGAACGAAAGAACTGCACTTTGGAGGACATATCTAGGACAATGCTTTTGGAAAATGGTTTGCCAAAGTTCTACTGGGCTGAGGCTGTTAATACGGCCAATTACATCTTAAATCGATGCTTGATTCGCCCTATTTTGAAAAAGACTCCTTATGAACTTTTCAAAGGAAGAAAGCCTAGCATTTCCTACTTCAAACCTTTTGGATGCACTTGCTTTGTTCATAACAATGGCAAAGATAACCTTGGGAAATTTGACGCACGTAGTGATGAAGATCTCAATCTAAATCATCATGATTCGGATGGAGAAGAAGAGGACAAGGCTGGAAATAAGCAGGACCAAGAAAGAAACATGCAAGAACGAATCCAAGATACCAACGAACTATCTCAAGACCTTGAGAAGGGACTACAAAATCAGGATTCAGTCATTGAAGAATCCAACACTCAAATTATCTCTCAAGACCTTGAAGAGAGACCTGCTACTATTTCAAATGATCAGGGTCCAAAGATACGAAAGTTCAAACATGCCTCTTCACACTCAGCTCAAGATATAATATCAGATCCATCATCTGGGGTACAAACTCGATCTAGATTAAAGAATCTTTGTGCCTTCTATGCTTTTGTTTCTCTTGTAGAACCAAAAACCCCAGCTGAAGCTCTCAAAGACTCGGACTGGATCACTGCCATGCAAAATGAGCTAAATGAGTTTGAAAGGAACAAGGTATGGACTCTTCAACCCAGACCACAACACCAATCAGTCATAGGAACTAGATGGGTGTTTCGGAATAAACTGGATGAAGCAGGCAAGATCATTCGAAACAAAGCAAGACTTGTTGCTCAAGGATACAATCAAGAAGAATGTATAGACTACGAGGAGACATTTGCTCCCGTAGCGAGGTTAGAAGCTATACGAATATTACTTGCTTTTGCATCTTTCATGGGTAACAAGCTATTTCAAATGGATGTCAAATGTGCATTCCTAAATGGGATCTTAGAAGAAGAGGTTTATGTTGCTCAACCACCAGGTTTTGAAAGTGAAGAATTTCCTAATCATGTGTATAAATTGGACAAAGCTCTCTATGGTCTCAAACAAGCCCCAAGAGCTTGGTATGAAAGATTGTCCAAATACCTTCTTGAAAATGGTTTTCAAAGAGGATTGATTGATAAAACCCTCTTCATCAAGACTCGTGGAAATGATCTTTTGATTGTTCAAATATATGTAGATGATATATTATTTGGTGCTACTAACAATTCCCTCTGCAAGGAGTTTTCTGAAATTATGTGCAGAGAATTTGAAATGAGTCTCATGGGAGAATTAAACTTCTTCCTTGGTTTACAAGTTCTTCAAACAAGTAAGGGTATCTTTCTGAATCAAGGGAAATACACCAGGGATCTACTAAAGAAATACAAAATGGAACAATCAAAGGTAGCAAAGACCCCTATGAGCTCCACTCTCTCCCTTGATCAAGATAAGAATGGTAAGAATGTGAACCAAAAAGAGTACAGAGGTATGATTGGTTCACTCCTATACCTTACTGCTAGTAGACCTGATATAATGTTCAGTGTCTGTATGTGTGCTCGATTCCAAAGTGACCCCAAAGAGTCTCACCTTATTGCTGTAAAAAGAATCTTCAGATACCTAAATGGATCTCAAGAACTTGGGCTCTGGTATCCCAAACAGGGTAACTTTCACTTAACAGGCTACTCAGATGCAGATTTTGCAGGTTACAAGGTTGATAGAAAAAGCACTTCTGGGTGTTGCCAACTCCTAGGATCCTCCTTGATAAGTTGGCACTCTAAGAAACAAAATTATGTGGCCTTATCAACTGCAGAACCTGAGTACATTGCTGCTGGTGCATGTTGCTCTCAGATTCTTTGGATAGCACAACAACTCAGAGACCTTGGAATTGATCTTAAAGGTATTCCTATTTTGTGTGATAATACTAGTGCTATTTCCATCACAAAAAATCCAGTGCAGCACTCGAGAACCAAGCACATTGATGTGAGACATCATTTTATAAGAGATCATGTGGAGAAAGGTGATGTATCAATATCCTTTATATCCACTGATTTTCAGTTAGCTGATATTTTTACTAAACCACTCCCTGAAGACCGTTTCAATTTTATTAGACTGGAGTTGGGTATGCTTAATAGGGAAGCACTTTCTTAGGGGGAGTAATTACTCCCTATATGAAAGTTCTGAATTCAAATGACATCTCAAGGCCTTGACTTCATAAGGATCCGAGATGATCATCCGAATAAAATTATATTGGATCAAACTCTGTTAGTATCTTATGGATATTTAACAAGAATGTCTTTTGATTTTATTTACCCATTTCAAATATCGGTTTTCACATATTTTGGTTCCCATTTTAAAATTATTCCAAATCTCTTTAAACTCTACCGCTTAAACCATTATGTACCGGTCATCATTTTCACCGAATTCCTATGACATCCTCGTCCGAATTTCCTAAGCACCGCAACTTCACCAACCTTCTAAAATCTCTTATCCTCTAGCGTCCTCAATACCTTATGCTTTGCCTAATTCCCAAATCCATGCTCATAATCTCCCTATCCCAACCTTAAGCCCACGGTCTTACTAGGAATCTCAACTACATCCTTGCCTAGCTACCCGCCTTTCCTCGAAGATTCATCTCTCATCCTCAAATACCTCAATAGCCACAATGACCTCGACTCATAGATCCCGATTCATTCCCTATGTCCAAAATCATCCAACAACGCATCTAGAAATCTTTCACTCATAAATTCCCCAAGCATTACCAATCCTATCTAAACAACCCTAAATACTCATCACACGAACAACCCTAATATGAACAACCTAATATCCCCGATCGATAATTTCCCAAGAAACCTAATACTACTCTTCCTTGGTAATTTCTCAACCTCATCCCTTATCGAAAACGCTCCCACTCACAGCACACATCACCTAGTCCCAAATTCTATGATTCCTCAAACGTTCCTTAATCGATCATCCTCGACACCGCTCACGATCCGCTCATAGACTATCTAAACACCTTCCTTAGCACACCAATCTGCCTTACAACACCTTCCCTCAAGAATCCCCCGATCAACTCCTAGCTCGCCCATCCACCTCTAGAACTATCCCAACTACCTCTACCCACACCCAAACTCAAGATCACCCTAATGAAACTAGTCTAGACCTTATCCAACCACCCTCTTATACTACCCACACACACTACCTGCCTAGACTACCACTTCTCACTAGGACATTTCCCTCGAAGTCTCGCCATACTACTCCACTCCTCTCCTAAGACCTGCCTGGAGCTCAAATATACTCACTGACCACTATCTCTGACCAGTCCCAACTCACTCGGCTCTACCCAAGCTAATGTATCCTACATGCACACCCTCTCGCTTATCTCATGACCAAGAACAAAGACTTCAATCCCTCTACCACTTTCCGACCTAGCTTACCGAAGAATCTCTCTACTCATGCCCAAGAAGAAGCACCACCACAAATATATATAACCCATAACCTATTCACTAGCAAGTCAGTACACTCAAGCATCAAGGCACATCATCGCAAGCACAAGTTAGTCAAGCAATCATTCACTATCAGCTCAGCATATCAGTCATCACACCTCCATTTAGTCAGTTCCAAGCCTATCGCATAACACCGATTCCAATTCGCATATGAGAGGTTGCAATTCGGATGAAGAACATCATTCCTTGAGTTATCTAGGAGGATTACGTCCGCAACCACCATCTTCGAAAGGCGACCGTCCTTTGGTGACGTCGATCCTAGGGTCCATGGGTCATGGGCCCACCACGCTTCCTTTGCACCACTCTGATGTCATTCGATCGTTCGTTTTCTCTTCTACGTCGACGTCCATCAAGGGGATCGCGAGAGGTTATAAGTTACGGAGATAGGGGAGGGCAATGGAGGACAACACGACTTCCTTAAGGATACAGACATAGACCAGGACTAGGGACGACGAGACCAAGGAGAAGATCCCAACCCGAGAGTTTCAACGATGCCCTTATAATTTTGGCACGCAAACACATAAAAATCAAGAGATCTCATCACATTATTTCACACAAGTATGCACCTATCTCAGGGAATATCGATTTATGCATTCATAACATGTTCATATAATCATCTTTATATGTGCGCAGAACAAGCTAACAACCTATCATTTCATTCACCAATCATGTTTGACAAACTAAGAACATGTATGCACAGACTGACATGGGGCATATATGGCATAAGTTATGCAAGATCTAGCAACCATCACAGGATATTATATGCACGACTTATCACTCATTTAGATACACAATTAAGCAAGTCATAATATTATGGAAAGCATGTTAAGATGTACCCTAATAATCATGCTAAGGGTATGGTCAGTTCATGCAGGGTTGGTATAACAACTATCTCATCACATACATCCATATTTGCATAGTAAGACTAGGACGTCACACAATCATACGAGGGCCTATAACTGGGAGGTATATGTCTTACATGATACTAGCAATACTTAATAAACATGTACACAATCAATGAGGTCCAATTATGTTAAACTGGCATGCTAAGTCATTTAATTCACGTGTTAAACATGCAACGAGAGTTGGCCACACTATCATGGACCTAGTTCATAGGGAGACAGTAATCATGCGAATTCAATATATACGACACAGACATCCACTCATAAGTGCAACCATGCACGGTACTAGACAAGTCATGAAATCACAAGGAGGCTATCATTATAACTTGACAGAATTCTCTAAGGACAATCACCGACTCACCACCCCGTTTCCCCGTGGGACGCTAGTATGACTCGCTAGACACAGGGACATTCACGCCGTTTCCGAGAGGTGAGGGTAGAACTCGTGTTTAGACTCTTCTGGAAAGAAGACATGGCTGACCATTACGAGGATCAAAGGGGTGACTCCATGAGACAACTCACTCCTAACTTGAAACTACTTCAGTCATCACTCCCACTAACATACCCCTCACATTCGACATGATTTCCGAAGGTAATTAGTTAACCAACCCTAATTTCCCGTGGAAGACACCAACCTCCGGTACAAGACTCGGTAGAAGCATAGATGGTAGGGTACGAAACAGGACTCGAAATGGGAAGAGCGGATGCTCTTCGACCCTTGCTAACATGCCTAAATGTTTTGGTGGGGCGGATGACAGAGTCAGCACCATCAAGGGGTTTACATACGACCGTTTTGTTTACATACGCATAAAGAAGTAGAATGCTTAACGGTAAATGCAGCCTAGCATGGTACTACATGACATGCTGATTATAAATGCAAGCACCTAGTATATCATGCACCTAAAGCAGGGAATTTCTCTATTCAATCTGAGTAACCTCTGAAGAGACTTACCTGGCTATGCAGAACAGCATAATAGAAGATCCAGCACACATCGTTCATAATCACAAAGTATCACCTAATTACATAACGAGAATATACATAAGTCTATGTCTAACTATCAAGCACTCAAGCACACACACCAATCAATGGAACAAGTAACATATCGTAAATGTCAGCGTATCGCACGTTCCATAAAGTCACATCACTCACCATAAATCATCTACCAAATCTGCATGCTCATACTCATCATATCTGCATATATCCCAACAGTTCATCACAATCATAAAGCATAATTTGTTCGATAATATCCTACTAACTCGTCGCAATTATATAACCTTTTAACCTCTTATAATGAATCACCACAAGTATGCTATTAGTCACACATATCATGATGTTAATCAACTGATCATATCATCATGCTAGTTAGTCATGGAATAAGTCATATCCCCAAGTTAGTCCCAAGCCGTTTCAAAATCCGAGTCAAACGGTTAGAAATCCAAATTCTTAAAAATGTTAGCAAAACCCTTTTTTAATTGTTTAATACATCATTTTCTAGCTTGAAATTCATTTTCTCAACTTCCCTTTTTAAATTGACAAATCTGAATATTTTATTTAAATCCCAAATGATTTTATAGATATTTTAAACACCATTTTATCAACACTTTTATAGAGTATTTCTAAATCCGTTATGAAATAATTCCAACCCATTTGTATTTGATGAAACCAACCATTTATAAATCTCCCGAAATAATATTTTATCTTTTAAATACTCAAATATTATATAATAATTTAAATACCGCCTATTAATTAAATAATAACGTACCAACTTGAACCGAACCGAACCAAGTTAGTTAATCCCCAAACCGGTTTAAAGAAATAACAATTATATATATATATGTGTGTGTGTGTGTGTGTGTGTGTGTGTGTGTGTGTGTGTGTGTGTGTGTGTGTGTGTGTGTGTGTGTTAGTTATAAGGGAGCCCACACCCACGCTGCTTCTTCTTCTTCCGAATTCAAGAGGAACGTCCCGCCGCCATGGCTTTGCTCCTGCTCCCGCTGACAAGGATCGACGTTGGCGCCAAGCTCCACCTCCCAGCCTCCTTCTCCGATTGTTGTTCGGCGCCCAACTTCGTCTCGCCTCGGCCTCCTGTGCTTGCTCCTCGCTCCTCACGTGCCCGTTGCGCCCACGCTCTCGCCTCTCTCTCTCTCCAGCGCCCTCGCGTATGCTGCTCTGCCTTGCCTCGCTCGTCACCAATTCGAGCTCACCGAAGCTCTCATCGGGGCTCACGAGCCCACCCGACTCTCCGCACTCAACTCACACACACTCACACTCGCCTTTAGCTCGACCCCGATTAGAAATCGATTAGAAATAGAGGAAGAAACAGGCAGAACTCACCGAGGAAGTTCGCGTCTTCGGAGCTCTCGATCGGAGGTCTGAGCGTCGTCGGAGGCTCGCGGTGACTTGTTGGACCTGCGTGGGACATGGGTAAGGGTGATGATGAAGTTCAAGAGCGGTTACGATCGAAAACGTAGGAGAATGACTCACCGAAAGTTCGGTTCGCGATCAAACAGGGGACGAGGAGCCTCGGTGGCTCGTCGGTGGTGCTAGGTGGCTCCTGGGTGGCTTCGGTGATGCTTGAGGTGTTGAGGGAAGTGGGGGTGAAGCTTCTGCAGCTGCCCTTCAAGAAGCAAGGAGGGACGAGGAGGAAGAAGAATCAGTGGTGTTCATGATCGGAGAGAGCGAGAGGTGACGGTGGGTGATGTTGATGTGCAAAATGATGGTTGAGTGTGGGAGGGAAGGGGCTTGTGTGTGAGGAGATTGGTCCTTCCAGCTAGAATTATAGGGAGAGGGGAGGAATGGGTTCAGCTGCAGGGTAAGGTCGGGAAAGATTAGGTGGGAGGGTTGAGTGTTGAAATGATTAAGAGTAAAAAAAAATAATACCCGGAAATAAATCCCGAATACGTGAATTTCGAGCCTTTACAACTACTACATTGGGCAGTCAAACCCAACAAACCCCACGCCAAAACTCAGCCCTACTCTCCCCCATGTGATTCCCTATGAACAGCATCTCCCACACCACTTTCTCAGACCCTATTTCCCTCAATTTTGAATGTTATCTTATCTTGCTCTCACTCACAACCAAAGAAAGCACCAAGCCTTCTCTTTCACTCTCTCTTTTGCTGAGAAAACCACCTCCAGTTCTCCTCCTCTCGCGACCAGCAGCAGCTGCTTTCTACGGCGTCCCATGCGAAGCCGAGCGAGCGCCCAGAGCCGGCAGAAGCCCAGTCGCAGGCGCCTCCTTCCCCGCCTCTCTTGATCGTGCGCAAGGTCGGTTTCTTTCTCTTCCGTTTTCATTTCGACCCGAAATCGATGTAAAGGCGGACCTTTAACCCCTCTACATCCGTCCTAGGTCAATATCGCCTCGAATCCATTTCCGACAAGCCCAATCGCACTTCCGACGAAGATTTCCTGGCGAAACTTTTCGATCTCGGTAATCTCTCTTTCTCCTTCCTCTTTGTTCGCGTTTGAAATTCCTTGCTTGAGTTGTGGTCGGAATCGGGATTTGGTCTAATTGGGCAAGGTTTGGGTTGAGAACGAGCCGCCTGCGGGACTGGCTCCTTCTTCTTCTTCTTCCTCCGTTTTCCTTCGCCTGTGTCGGAGTTCTGTTTTGTGTTTGGAAGGGACGGGATCCGTTTCTTTCTTTCTTCCTTGGGCCTGGGGTTGGGCTTGACCCGGATCTCATTCATTCGGGTTATATCAATTGATAAATGGGTAATTCTGAATTTTAGGGAGAAGCAGATCTGGGTCCCTTATTTCGTTGGGCTGGACCTTCCTGTCCGGATTTGGTTTGGGCTTTTGGGTATGGTTGTGTTGTTATTGTTTCTGTTATTTATTATATGTATGCAAATATGTAGGTGCGTTATTATATTATTATATAACCCGGTTTTTAGGAAAATATTATGTCTGAAATTAGTATACATTTTAAAAGGTATTTAAAAGCAGTATTATTCGATATACATAATTATGATATTATGAGGTATTTTAATGGATGTTTTATTACATGATAAAGTAGTTAAGTATTGTTGCTTTATAAATGCGGATTGTTAAGGCGGATTTATTTTGGCGTTAAATTAGATAATTATTGTTTGATAAAGTATTTAACGGTTCTAGGTTCTTAAATAAAAATGCCGAAATTACTTATATTATTATATATATGATTTTGAGTAAATTGGTTTTAAGGTTTAAATATTTAATGTCGGAATTTGACTAATTATGGTTTTAAAAGAATTGTTGATTTTCTGAGTTGACTTGACTTGAGATTTAAGAGTTGAAAAACTTTGGGAAATGAGTTTAGAAATATTATTGGTAAGATTTATCGATGGGTTTGATTGTAAATGAAATGGTTTTGATTGATGTTTATCATATCGGAAAGGTATTGGAAACGGTTTTGCTATCGATCGGGTTTTGAGAATGTTTGAGAACTTGGGTCCTGTATGTGTACGATTGTTGGATCGGTAGCTTATGGAAATGGTTTGATGATAGGTGTGTATTGCTTTTGGACTGCTTTGGACTTGCATTTGGGCCCTTGCGTGTATTATCCTGCTGTTCTGCATCTTCATGTAAGTTCCCTAGGGGGCTTACTCAGGTTGAACATTCATGCATGTTGTTGCATTTTATGTTAGGTGTTGCATATACATAAAAGAATGCCATATAGTATCATGCTAGGATTGCATTGAACTGAGCATGTGGGTACTATGTGTGTTTGAAACAGAACAGCCGTTATTTATGATAGTCCTAGAGTCTTTGTTAGGGTCATAGGGTACCCCAGCCTCATCGGGTACCCTGAGTCAATCGAGTCTATATGAGCATGATATGATAACCCAACACCATCGGGCATACGATGAAATGATATGATATGATGATTTCATGGTTTGTGCACCACCACGAGGAAATTGCTATGCTATAGCACCGAACTGGCTAGTCTATGCACTAACGGGAAGGGGTGCGGAGGTAGGAGAGGGATATGCCACTTGGTATTGTCTTGGGTCCTTTACAATATTTTTACATATTATTATTACTATGAGCATGCTAGTGTGTTTGACTTTCGTACTGCATTAGAGCATCTTTATTAGGTATAGCACATACTATGTGCACTCAGCGAGGACTGCTGGTCCCGCATGAGTGGCTCGATCTGACTCCCTTCCCCGTTCTTTTTTTTAAAGGTATTTTCTGTAGATTTTGAGTGCTCGATGTCTATATGACGGGGTTCCCTTTTTGCGAATCGAAGAACCTGGCTAATTTTCTAACTTGTTATAAATGGTAATCATCCACTTATGATTTGGTTTTGACCCGGCTCTGTCCTGGCACCTTGTATCTTAACTTTGTTTTCACCTTACTTCCGTTTGAATTGATTTTCGCGACATAGTCCTTAGGACAGGTTAAGGGTACCCAACGTCTCTACGATACTTTTAGGGTATGAAATCCCTCTTTGTTTCTAACCTTAAAAATGAGTTTGAAACCTCGACCCATACCTGGATCGCAAGATTCGAACAAGGGGTTTCATCCCCTTGAAACGTAACCCAGAAGTCATGATTCTGGGCCGTTATAAAGTTGGTATTAGAGCTGAGGTTGTGCAATTCGGGTACGCAAGGGTCGAGTGTATGCTTTGTAAAACCGCCCTTGAATTTCAAAGGATTTGAAAGGATTTTAAAATGGGCAAAATGAACTTAAGATGCCTAACCGAAATTTGACTAAGTAATGAGCTCGACTTGTAATAAAAGAGGAAAACCGACCAAACGGGGACGCGAGTGGGTAGTAAAGGCGCTAGACCACCCCTATTGGGTGTAGTTGGGAACGGTAGGCAAAATATCAGCTTGTTCTTTACAGATGGGTTCGGAGACTCCAAGGAGATCATTATGAGTGTTATTAACTGACTCTGTGGTGAATGCTTGCTATGCTAGAGATCTGATTTGGGTGTCTTAACTATGAAATGTGCATTGACTTACCTGTGCAAACGGGATAGCGGGACTGCCTTTATTTCTACATTGTCAAACCCAGCTTGTGTGAAACAACCATTTCCACTATGTTTGTTAACCCTTTGACGGTGTTATCGAGTCTTTCTCCCGGATGTCAGTGTCTCTCATGGGGAATCGGGTTGGTAAACACATTGTGTCGGAATCATGTATGGATATGAAGGTTCTTTGAGTGAGTATTGGAAGGTGGTTCTTGATGGCATTTTGAGTCAAAAGTAAGGTGTCATGGGGTTGTCTTTCTTGATTCATATGATGATCAACCTTTATTTTCTTACCACAAAGAGTCGTACCAGAGTCCCACGAGAAAGAGGGGTGATGAGTCAGTTGGGGAAGGTCAATGGTTGCCCTTAGGGATCTCTGTCCGGTTGTAATGGTGACTCTCTCTGAACTACATGAAATGATTTTGTAACCTCCTACATGTACCTTGCAAATGCTCATTTGTAAAATGTTGCTTGTGTTATTACATCTGTGATCAACTCTCCCTTATATGAATGCTTGTACATGGTCTCCTTAGGATGCTAGATGATGACGCGTTAATGCTTATTACTCGTTTTGTGACCAGAATCTACAACATGCCCATCTATTCTGTATTCGTCAGATTAACGAATGTTGGTTGTTTTGCAATTGATATGGTTGTATGATTACTTGCGTTGGATGGGGAATATGTTGTATGATTGAGTCTTGATGAATGCATGATTTGATTTTCATGATGACCATTGTGTGATTCCAAGTTACACATGTTACGTCCCTATCATTCCAGCATGCCTTACTCAGTATGTTGCATCGTCATACTAGTGCACGAATGTAAAATGTCATGTGTTAGAAGCTGTATGATTAGTGTTCTCCCTATAAATAGGTTCATGATAGTGTGATCGTTCAGTTCTGGTATCATGATAGAGTGAGTTCTTTACTTGATGGATACGTGTTACAACTTGATGTCCACGTGCCTTATATGATACGTAATTCCCAGTACATGTTAAGATGATGATCCTTAATGTAAATTCGTGGTTGTATGACATTCTGTACCCATGCTTGCCCTATTGCTTAGGTCCCGTGTTGCACCTTGTTTCCTGTCCTGATTATATGTCGCCTTCGCATATCTAATTGACATGTTATATTAGTCGTACTAACGACTGATTTGAAGCATGAATTGCATGATAGGAGTCTGTATATAGTTGTTGCCTTCTCCTAGATTAGGCCCATGATGGTGTGCTACACTTCTCTTGTATGAATGTCTTAAGATGTTTCCTCTGCATGATTAGTCGATGTTACCCGTGGCTTGTTGGCTAAATTAGTAGTTCATTTGTGATCATGCTATTTGACGTGATGTCTTGGTAAATGCATGCCTTATTCAAATAGTTGTTGACTTGGAACACATACCTTGTATGCTAGTCATATTGCATGTTGAGTAGGCTTGCATTATGCATTACTATATTCCTCCCATGCTTCTGTATCACGGGATATGTTAATATGATTTCTTGCACATTGATGTGTTGGTCATTCAAGCGCATGTATGTATCGAATGTCATCTTGAGCCTTTAGCATCATGTAGGATCTTTGGTTGTGACTTGTGCGAATTTATACCTTGCTTGCATTATTGCTGATTCTCTCTCGAGCTAGGTCCTTGATAGTGTGGTCTCTCCCCTTCTCTATCACCTTAACATGTCTCACTCATGCAAATTAGATTGACGTTGAACTCAATGATCAATTTGCTTTCTGTGATGGTTTATCCTAGCATGCTTACATGTTATCGCTCGGTAGTGTTTCTCTATTACTCTATGATATCCTTTTTTACTTGCATAGATGTATGACTTGGCACCTCACATGATCACACACCACACTATATCATGATTTCGCATACGCATGATGTATGAATGCTAGAATGAATTTAGTCGAGTTACCTTGATTGTATTCATGTTCGATATGTGTCAGTAGTGTCCTGTAGGGCTTATGATTCCCAATATGACTCGCTAAATGATCACGTGTTGTACTTGTTCTATGATGTGATGACTCTTGTACCATATATGTGGTCTATGATGGCTCGTTCTTGGCATGATTATAATCTATCGCCCATGATGTCCTTCTTGTTACTTTTGATGATGCCTCGAGCTTCGTGAATATTATGATGAACTCATTTTAACGACTCATGATTATGCGTGTATTACGCCATGTATCGCTAGTATCATGTAGGACTCGATTGTGTCTTTGAAAATGAATACGAATGTTGTCCTCCTTGAGATAGGTACATGTTAGTGTGGATTAGTGCGATTGACATGCCTCATGACGGATTCGTGTTTGCCTGTCACGATTATAACCTAAATAGACTTCCATAAGGGCATCGTTGCTATTCTCGGTTTAGAGTTTCGTCTCTAATTGTCGTCTTTAGTTGTGGTCCGTGTTTGTCCCCGAAAGGAACATTGGGTTGTCCGCTCTAGTCACTCCTCTATCTTTGCTAACTTGGAGTCATGCGCGATATATTGGATGAGCGACTGCTTGAAAGAGAAAGGAAGTTGCATAGTGATAGAGCAGTGTGGCGGAAGCGTGGGCCCATAACCCACAAGCCTCATGATCGACGGTGTTGGTGGGACAGGTATGTTTCGAGGATTGCGGCTATCGAGTACAATATGACTTGCAGGCGGGAGTGTCCTCCGTTTGAATTGCTAGCCTTTATGAATATGTTGATAACTATGCTGCACTGCTTTGATGGTGACATTTATGTGTTGATGTGCTGACTTGGTAATAATTGTTGTCTGATTGTCTGTTGTTTACGATGATATGATTCGGTGCCTTACAGTTCTAATGTACATGATGTCTTGATATGTTGATGCTTGAGTTGCTAAGCATGATCAAGATTCGTTACCTATAAAATGTGAACTGCAAATGCTGAGAAACTTGAACTGTCTATTAGATAAGATTATGATGAAACTTGCTAGCTTGACTTGATTATGTGTATATATGATGATTTGTAGTAATGATTGAGCATGACGGTAAATTGAGATTTTTCGACGCAGTTGCAATGTTTAATGCTGACTAATGATGCTATTGATATAAATGCTAGCTGATATGATGTAGTCCTTATGTGGAATAATGTCCATGATTGCTTCTTCTTTGAACTTGTGGGTGAGGGTTCTCTTGTGGAGTGGTTGATGAGTGGTAAAAGAATTCTAGGCGGTTGGGATGATCGATGGTATTACGAGGTAAGACGCGAGAGAGGGATCCATGTGGTTAGCAGGGTATGATGCTTGTGATGTCTTGAGTAGTATATGAAGTGTGGGGAATGACTTTTGAGGGTATTGATGATATAGTATGAGAGGGTTCTCGGGTGTGAAGTTAGAGATAGGAGTTGAGTTTTTAAAGGTGGATGGTGTGTGGGAGTGCTTGATGGAATGAGGGGTGTGATTGGAGTATCGAAATGAATTGGGATTTCTTCAGGGGATTTTGTCGGAGTTAGTGTTGTTGAGTCTAGAAGAGGATTAATCTTGGCTTGAGAGTGGAGATGGGTGAGTGAGGATTGTGTTTTATTTTGACTGGTATGATGTGAGGAATATTCTTGTTTTTGTGATTTATTCATATCTGCTGCCATGATGTTAGATAATGACCATGATGAACCTGATATGGAATTACATGTTGATATGCAATATTAAAATCTAATTGGTAGTGACAAGTGTTACCATGATATATTAATACTTTAATATCCTGTTATATTGGTTTAGAAGCATGTTAGGACGTGTTGTGATATGATATATGAAGTAATGATGAGTATGAACTATGGGATAATGATGTGCTATTATGTGGAAGCATGATGTTTTATTATGTGGTAGTAAGCATGATGTGTACTATATGGTTGACAAGCATGATTATTAGTTATGTAAATGATGAATATGACTTGAAGTATGATCATGATTAGTATATATGAGATAATGGTGCATGATTTCTAAATGATTGTCATTCGATATTGTGATGAGTTAAGGTGATGTCTTTCAGAGCATGTTGACATTTTGGCGATTTATATACTGCTTGATCTTCCTTTTTCTGAATCTTAATAGCATGACTTTGTTGTGTTGATATGTGTTGATAGGAGGAAATCGAGACTTGCAATATAAAATATAACTAAAGTAAAGCAAACCAGATTCCGTCCCTTGCAAATAATTACAAGACTTCCTCCCGATGCAGTAGTGGGAAGTCAGGATCGATCCACGAGGAAGCGTGTCAGCGGATCCTAGCCAGCGGAGAAATCTCACGGAAGTTGACTACAGGGTCCTCGATCTCGAGTATAGCAACTCGACAGAAGATCGGACAGTCGAACACAGCGCAGCAGCAAGCACAGGGGCTCGTCGATCTCGACTAGAGCTACTCGATATCGAGTAGGGTCCTTGTCGACTTCGGTTTGTCTTGTCGATCTCCTGCACAAATAAGCTACAGCGATGCTAGATCGAAGATCAGTAGTCGAGCTCGACCAGGCTTGGTCGAGATCGAGTAGAGCAGAAACTTACAACAGAAGAAAATAAAGAACAAATGCTTTGGGGTTTCGAACTAAACTTAATGTTAAAGGACTTCCAAGATTGGGGTTTGCAACAACGATAACCAAGCATGCATAAGGCAGAGATAAACAGATAATCATGTGAATCGCATCAAGGACAAGCTTTCGCCTTTTCCAACAATTAGACAACTCTTTCAAGAAACTCTAATTGTCTCTACTAATTTTATGTTTACAATCCAAGTTGTTATCATGGATCTCCATTAGATGGGTAATAAACAAATAAACAAGTAGGAGATGCTCAAAACTTGATAAAGTCAGATCTTTACCTCAATTATGCAGGGCTATCGTCGGGCTCTCCCCAACCCTAGAAGTGGGTTGACTACTCGCGCTTCATCATAATTAAAGATGACGAAACACCAACAAATAAATAATATTTATAATCATATGCATAAACGGGTTCCCGCTTATAAATTAACCCGTATCACTTATAGAAAAATAAGACAATTAGATAGTGGATTTTCCACCATCCCCACATAAACCTTATATATGTATATAGTTTATCAAATGCCACCTAAGAGACACATGTCTCAAAAGGGAGTGACACTTGTCATCGAAATGTGTATATCTTAGTAAGGTTCCAAAATTTCTTATTCTGTTATGAAATGTGTATATATAAATTGATCGCGAACTAGAGGCAAGAATATGTATGCATATATTCGTTGTAGGGATTCTTGCCCACATAATCGAACACGAGGTAATTCAAGACGCGATTGAAAACCAAGAATAATTGTAATATATACATATAAGTTGTATAAAGGGTAGCTAGTCAGCTGTGCAACGGACTATCCATCTATATATATTCATAGTTCACCCTTATCCATCATGTGATCCTAAATTAGTTAAGAACATGTAGGCTGAATGTGGTGCATCTTAGTTGCTGTTATCATGAAAAAGCAAAAGAAATATATGTATAGCTACAATCTGAGCTACTGTCAGGGGTTTTACCAATATAAAATGATGGTGTAAAGGAGAGCTGCTTGCTTGCTTAAAAAAGGGGTGATCGAGTATCTTTAGGAATTGTATGTGCTACCGCCGATGGGGGTGTATAAAGGATATAAGAATATGTTGCACATATAACTGTCATAAAAAGTCATTTATACACGTGTCTACAGCAGTACTACTTGAATTTGGAATCATTTTCATGTTTGGCTTATATGGTTGAGTCCATCCTAAAAAATTCCTGTTTAAATTGGCTGCCGTATGAACTATATGTATGTGTTCAAGTATACCGTGTACGAAGGCTACTATCATATGGAAAAGGGAGTGCTAGTTTATGTACGCTCGCGGAAATTTTATTAAGTCCTAGGACGCGTGATCTTGCTCCGCGTCGTGCCTCCGATCGAATCTGCATTCTCGGAGATGATATTTTATATTAAGTCCCTGGACGCTTGAGCTTGGCTCCGCGTCGGTCCTCCGATCGAATCTGCATTCTCGGAGATGATATTTTATATTAAGTCCTAGGACGCTGGAGCTTGGCTCCGCGTCGGGCCTCCGATCGAATCTGCATTCTCGGAGATGATATTTTATATTAAGTCCCTAGGACGCTTGAGCTTGGCTCCGCGTCGGGCCTCCGATCGAATCTGCATTCTCGGAGATGATATTTTATATTAAGTCCTAGGACGCTGGACCTTGGCTCCGCGTCGGGCCTCCGATCGAATCTGCATTCTCGGAGATGATATTTTATATTAAGTCCTAGGACGCTGGAGCTTGGCTCCGCGTCGGGCCTCCGATCGAATCTGCATTCTCGGAGATGATATTTTATATTAAGTCCTAGGACGCTGGAGCTTGGCTCCGCGTCAGCCTCCGATCGAATCTGCATTCTCGGAGATGATATTTTATATTAAGTCCCTAGGATGCTAGAGCTTGGCTCCGCGTCGGGCCTCCGATCGAATCTGCATTCTCGGAGATGATATTTTATATTAAGTCCTAGGACGCTGGAGCTTGGCTCCGCGTCGGGCCTCCGATCGAATATGCATTCTCGGAGATGGTATTTTATATTAAGTCCTAGGACGCTGGAGCTTGGCTCCGCGTCGGGCCTTCGATCGAATCTGCATTCTCGGAGATGATATTTTATATTTAGTCCCTCGACGCCAGGAGCTTGTAGCTCACGAAGAGCGTCCGTTGAGGTTGGATAGTTGCCTATTTTCACCTTGAATTTGGGTCAGTAATAATGAAAAAGGGAATACGGTGGTAGGCACATTATGGACGTATGTTTGTTCTTATGAAAAATTGTTAGAACTCTGTAACACAGCCGCTGATCGTATTCGGTCACTTAGGTTCAAACTACATGTGAGTTCATTGCTTATTTGCATAAGATGTGGGGTGAGGTTTGAAGGCAATTCAATACTTGATGATTCCACTTACTGTCATAAATCTTGCCCGGTTTGCTCATCAAATTGATTCCATAAACCTTGCACATTTAAGCTGTCCATTTGGAGTCAGGTTTAGTTGGAAAAAATGGCGCTTTTGTTAAAAGGGGGGATCGATTAAGTTTAACTGCAATGGAAATAAGAAACACCTAGGTTGTCCATCTTCTTTGGGTTTTATTCAATCATGTATTTATATATGGGTTGTAGCAGCACCACAAAGAATGAAATTGGATTTCAAAGGACATGTTTGCATTTATGTGGGTGTACTGTCATAATTTCCATATATAAATTAGAGTATTCTTATGCAAATTCACATTATATATCATTGCATTGAGGATGCAGATTATCATATAATATGAATGCAAAACTATCACCTTTGTTAATTTAGGTGCTGTCATGAGAAGTTTGAGAAACACTGTCATAACAGGGCCACAGGGGATGAACATATGATGGACTTAAATTTGTGAAGTTCATTTGATGCAAATGAACTGAGAAGTAAATTAGAACAGCTTGCATAGCATTCACAAATAGTCCGTATGAACGAGGATGAAATTTCTCATCTTTTGGGATCAACCCTCACTCCCGAGGATGGGTTCAATGGCCTATGCCATAGGCTTTTATGAACCTATGAGAGTTATAGTGGAGAGCTATGAGATTTATATATGTGAATGAATCACGCTAAGAGGTAATGGACAATCGATTTGAAATACCATATCTACTCGCTATTGCTTGAATCGGTTGGCATTGATTGATTTAGTTAAACGATTGTAGTACCGTATTTGTCTTATGTTGCTTCAATTAATTTTGCATCTGTTCATCCGCGGAGAATCTCGTTCAACCCGATTCTACACCTAGTGGCTAACTTAATTAATACCAGGTATACATTCGCCATTTAGTTGTGTCTGAATTGATTATCCGCAAGTGACAAGCCTACTAGCTTTCGGATGCAAATCTGTACACATGAATATAAAACATCATCATTAGGAGTCATCTACGTTGATCCTTATACCTGAAATGAATAAGGGTATACCCAGGAAGTTAGGCTTTATTAGGGAAACAATTATGCAGAGACTCCTTATCAAGCTAACTTGCAGATGGAAACCACATGCTTACCTACCATCATGAAATATTGTGTGAATATATATGTACTTGTTGTGTTTCTCCATAGCCTATGTGTATGCATGTATAGATTCCGGCATATCGCAAACTAATTCGCGGTAGACCCCATGGTACGAGGTTCGTCCGCAAAGACAGAGTGTCAAGGTTACAAACTCATGACTATAGATACTTGACACCAATGGCAGCCCAATTAGGGTCCTATTCGCGAAGACCACTGAACTATAATGGTTAGGGATTCCATGGGGGGTTACTCCCGGGCCCAGTTGAGATTAAAAGTTGTACACCCATTTAAAGCATGCTTAAGGATATGGCCAGCCAACAGTCGCTCGATTCGATTAAAGGCTTGAACACATATAGAGAATCCGAGAACGAGCGCTCGACATGAAGAAATCAAAGAAAGAAAGTACATGTGGTCTCCTTAACAACCTGTGATCTCCCGTGACCAGTCGAGACAGACTCTCGGTTCGAGTCGAGACACATTCGCGGACAGAGGTAGCAGTGAGAGAAAGATGGCCTAGAAGGACCACTAATTTTCTTTACAAACGTCACTTGCCAATTCAAAACTTGGAGAGAGCAGGAAACTTGTCCGCGGACGCCATGAGGTAGTAAGGTTCACGACTAATGGATGCAAACGGCGGTTCGATTTATAAGTTAATCACAGCAACAACCCTCACCGGCCATGCGCTAACCGATCGCGAGTGAGGAGCTTTACAAAGAACCCAGGAGAATTCGCCCGCGGAGTGATTGTGGAGTATTTTTTGCTTTTAGATGCCCCTCACATCGGAAAATTACAAATCTGCCCGCGGACTCTAATAAAGGTGAGGAGCCAAGGGCCAGAGTCGCCAATTCGTGAAGAGTGCAACACCTCTGTCCTCGTAAGGAGTGCCCGAAATTCGAGGCCTCAAAGAGGATTTCTAATTGGTAATTGATCTATATATAATTGTGCTATATATCGTTCGTATTTTGTTTTATTAAGTCCCATTACGCGTGATCTTGCTCCGCGTCGGACATCCGGTCGTAGAGCTGGCCTCCCGGATCGTAGATTTTATTTAGTCCCCTTATGCGTGATCTTGCTCCGCGTCGGGCATCCGGTCGTAGAGCCTGCCTCCCGGATCGAGGATTCTTTTAAGTCCCATTACGCTGGAGCTTGCTCCGCGTCGGGCATCCGATAGAGCTCGCCTCCCGGATCGAAGATTTAATTAAATCCCTCAAACGCTGGAGCTAGGCTCACAGAGGGCCTCCGATCGTAGCTGGTAAGCTCGCGGAGATACACTCTTAACGAGTATAAATTAAGTCCCTCAACGACGGAGCTCTCATCCGCGGAGTGCTTCCTGATTGAACTACGAAAGGCTTGATTCTCTCCATGAGATACGTAGGCAACCCACTAGTAAGTTGGGTACAGCCCAGACCAAATAGATTTAGTTAAAACTTTACACCAAAAATCTGATATATAGAGTACTCTTCTGAAGGAAGACGAAGTACAAATGCATATGATTGTCTCGTTTGAATCGAACCCTAGCTAAGTCTCATCTTAACTAAGGCTCGAGGAGCTGTGACGAAACACCAACAAATAAATAATATTTATAATCATATGCATAAACGGGTTCCCGCTATATAAATTAACCCGTATCACTTATAGAAAAATAAGACAATTAGATAGTGGATTTTCCACCATCCCCACATAAACCTTATATATGTATATAGTTTATCAAATGCCACCTAAGAGACACATGTCTCAAAAGGGAGTGACACTTGTCATCGAAATAGTGACAAGTGTAGGGTGTATCATTTGAAGCCACCACTATAAATAAGGCTTGATAGCCTTAAGGGAAAAGGTCGTTTTTGATGGCTCGAAGAGCCTTCCCGAGCGGGATTCATCTCGATCAGCGGGAGCCGACATTTGATGGAGCCCTTGGGAGGATGGTGGTCCGCGTATGGCTTGAGCTCGGATCGGCACAGGTTTGGGTACGCCGACGGTAATCTCGTCGCGCGTCTCAGGTAAGCCCGATCGTCTGAGCTCGGCACAGGTTTGGGTACGCCGACACGGGATTCTGAAAATCGGGCTTCGTCAAAAGACATCAATAATAAAAGGAAATAAACTTGCATTAATAAAATAAAATAGAGCTTACAACCAAAGAAAGTCAATTCCGCTCTCGCTTCACCAACTCCTCTTGGCCACTCACTCTCTCTCTCTCCTACTTACTTCTCCTACTAATTGTTGTCTCATTGAATGAATGAAAAATCAGCCCCATGGGCTTTATTTATAGCTTTCTAATCCTTGCTATTCAAGGATAGAAATATCTATCTATATCTAAAATTATATCTAAAGACTTAATGATAAATAAAAGCAACAAAGGAATTAAATCCAAAATAGGGAAATATATCTAAAGTGTCTTCAAGTGGATAGAACTCTCTTTTTCATGATGTATCTTGATAGATCGGATAGACTTTGGCAATCTTCGGGCCCAAGTAATCCACACCGAGTAGAATTGCGTCGGCGCGTCACACAGCTTCTGGAATCGTCGTCGATCTCGACAAGGGTCTTGTCGATCTCGAGGACCCCTTGTCGATCTCGACTAGACTGGCCTTGTCGACTAGGTCTTTTCGGGTGACTCTGCTCGAAATGCTCGGACACGGCTTCCGGGCTCCTCGATCTCGAGTAGGTCTACTCGATCTCGAGTAGGGTGTAATCCGGTCTGTCCTCGTCTTCGTCTTCTCGATCAGCTCTTCCTCGACCAGGCCCTCCTCGAACACTTTTGGTCGATCTCGAGTAGAGTGTACTCGATCTCGAGTAAAGTTTTCTCAGCTTTCTGCTCTGTTCTTAAAACGCACTTTCCCGAGTCCTCGTTTGTCGGATTGACGCATATGACCATGCGTTGGAAAGCTCTTTCCGAGGGCTACAACTCTCATGAAGACATCAAAGCTTGATTCAGAACGAAGAATGGTGAAAAATGGCCTTTTTCTCCAGATGCACCATTCTTAGCTTCTCCATGAGTTTCCTTTAAGCTCCAAAGTGCATCCGATTTCTACGAAATATAACCAAAACTTGTGTAGACCTCCACATATTGCAAATAAGTGTAAACTACACAGATTCTGTATTATTCTAACCCAAAATGCATGAAATGTATGCAGAAATCGATATAAAAGTAAGTGTAAAACATGGCAAATTAGGCTCACAACAAACACCCCATACTTAAGCTTGCTTGTCCTCAAGCAATACTTTTTAATTGTCATTCAGGGGAAGAAATCAAAACTCTCAACATATTAGATTCATTTTCATATAACCCTGCAATCAATTACCATCCTCGAAAATGTACTAGTGTCACAGATCCATGCATGTGCAAATATACAGAAGCAAAATCTACTCACAAAAGGAGGGTTATGCAAAAACAATTTTATGTGTGACAAAGCATTAATAATCAAAAGGACTTTAATTTAAGCTCAAATAAGGAGTAGATTGGTAAAAGGCTAAAAGGTGGGCGATTTCTGGCAATGTGGTGTTTTTGATCCGGGGAAATGGAGTATTTCCAATTTTTTTCATACCACACTCCTTTTTCATATGATTCATCACCTTTCATAATGCTTTTTCTCAATAATAATGCTTTTACCTCTCTGACCTCAGCACTGCCTTCTCGCGAGTCGCAAACATGGGTGTCATGAATGGCCCCGGATACTTAGTGCGTCGGACTCCTCACCTGGTGTCCCATCTCGCCAAACTATTATCTCAGCGGGCAGGGTCGATCTTTGATCGGATTTTCTTCCACTCATTAAATTTTCCATATATTTCAAATAATTCCGCCAAACTCCAATAATGATAACAACAACACAAACACCATATAACATCTCCGTAATGTAAAATCATTCTCAACATAATCCCCGGATAGGAAATAAAGTAAAGAACGGCAATATTTGGAACATGTGGAGCAATATATGAAATAAGGCATATTATGGCTTTTTGTGTAATGCATAAGCATAGGTAAGGCTAGGATTTCAACAATATGAGCATATATGGAAATATAAAGTCCTCCATCATCTTATCATGCAACATGTCAAAAGCAACTCCAAATTTTACCCCCTTTTCATGGTTTTCATCAAAAATATGCATTTCATTGTGACTTCCCTTTACTAGGCAATTTCATGCTATATCTCTAATGAATCTAATTTTGCATCGTCGAGTTCAATATAAAGCTTCCATGACATTAATCAAAATTTTCAATGGGGGTCATTTTTTTCAATTTTTTGGAAAACATGCAAATAAGCCCATCCATAAATCAATAATGAATTCCAAAATAGCCATGTATACGCAATTCAAGAAATACTGCACAAATAATGTCAAATATGATCAAATATGCACAAAGTAAGCCCTTCCCCCACCCCATACTTAAACTATACAGTGTCCCCACTGTATAAAATCAAATAAAAACAAGAATAAAGGAAGGAACTCACAGGATAACACATCGAGGAAGGCGGATCAAGCATGTCGAGTAAATGAGCTTGTCGATCTCGAGTACAGGTTACTCGATCTCGAGTAGCTTTTCTGCGTCCAGTGGTTTCTGAAGTCGAAGAGCTTCTGATGGCTTGTCGACATCGAGTTGGCCTACTCGATATCGAGTAGTATCTGGGCTGCTCCTCCTTGTCGTCGTCGACTTGGCCTTCGTCGATTCTGACTGTTTTTCAGGGACTTCTTCTTTCCACCTTTCGCGATCTTTATATGCTTTGCCGACCTAAAAGTTTTAGATTGCACACAAAAACAAGACTATCCACATGAAGTATTCTAAAAGACATAAAACCAAAACCAAAAACAAAAACCAAAAACTAAAAAGTTCAAAAGTCCCAAAAATTCATAAAGTTTATATACATGCTCTAGATTTTAGAGTCGCTAGGCCGACTTCTCTGTTTGTGCATTAGCCTGGCTCATCTTTGTCCGGAGGTATAGGTAGGTCTGGTGGTTCCTCCGGTGGTGGGAAGCGTTGGATGTCATCCGGAGGCATCGTGTGAAAAAGCTTAAACCTCCCCGAGTGAATGCTCCATGGCTTCACCCATCCATCTTCCTGGGCTCCAGCTGGCATGCATAAAGGAATATATAAAGGAAATTTGCATACCTCATAATCATACCTCTTTCGCTCCATTGGTTGATTTGTTTGCGCGTCTCCACCACAGCAAAACGGTGGAGTGGGAAGAGATATTTCCACCTCATCTTGTGGAGCTTCATGCCACTTTGCGAGGACCCCATACTTGAATATGAACATCGGCTGCTCAAAATTGTCAGGAATGGCCTTCACCTTATAGGGTAAAAGCGACCTTGAAGCACCATGGGCAACGGCGTCCGGATTTTACGTTGGTGTCTCTTCTTCTTCTTGGGATCCTTCCAAAGATTCTTCAAAGATAGATAGCGAAATCGAAATAGAGGAAGGACATACCTGGGTTTCTGTAGTACAAACGATTTCGGCTAGTGTTTCTGGATCAGTTCCTCCAAAATGTGTATATGTCGAGTCCAGGTAGTCGATGTTGACTGGCTCATAGAAGGGGACATTGTCGAACCAACTTGTCATTGTTGATTTGGGCGATTTAGCGTAATGTTCCCATCTACGCAACACAAGCTTAGCTTCTGCCCGTTCCCTTGCTGCTTTCTCAGCGGCGATAGCAGCATCTTTTGCGGCCAGTTCCCTTGTAAGCCTCTGTATCAGCTGCTCCTGTGTTTCTGCGGCTACCATGGCTCTTTTTCAGTTTAGAATGGATGTGTAGGACACGTTCCGGATCATCTAAGGTGTCAAACTCAGGTGGTTGACCAGAACGGCGCATACACCTGCAAATTAACTCAAGAGAAACGTGAGATTTAACTACCTAAGGCGCGAATGATAGCCTCCCCGACAACGGCGCCAATTTGTTGACAGGAGGAAATCGAGACTTGCAATATAAAATATAACTAAAGTAAAGCAAACCAGATTCCGTCCCTTGCAAATAATTATGCAGTAGTGGGAAGTCAGGATCGATCCACGAGAAAGCATGTCAGCGGATCCTAGGCAGCGGAGAAATCTCACGGAAGTCGACTACAGGGTCCTCGATCTCGAGTATAGCAACTCGACAGAAGATCGGACAGTCGAACACAGCGCAGCAGCAAGCACAGGGGCTCGTCGATCTCGATTAGAGCTACTCGATATCGAGTAGGGTCCTTGTCGACTTCGGTTTGTCTTGTCGATCTCCTGCACAAATAAGCTACAGCGATGCTAGATCGAAGATTAGTAGTCGAGCTCGACCAGGCTTGGTCGAGATCGAGTAGAGCAGAAACTTACAACAGAAGAAAATAAAGAACAAATGCTTTGGGGTTTCGAACTAAACTTAATGTGAAAGGACTTCCAAGATTGGGGTTTGCAACAACGATAACCAAGCATGCATAAGGCAGAGATAAACAGATAATCATGTGAATCGCATCAAGGACAAGCTTTCGCCTTTTCCAACAATTAGACAACTCTTTCAAGAAACTCTAATTGTCTCTACTAATTTTATGTTTACAATCCAAGTTGTTATCATGGATCTCCATTAGATGGGTAATAAACACATAAACAAGTAGGAGATGCTCAAAACTTGATAAAGTCATATCTTTACCTCAATTATGCAGGGCTATCGTCGGGCTCTCCCCAACCCTAAAAGTGGGTTGACTACTCGCGCTTCATCATAATTAAAGACATCAATAATAAAAGGAAATAAACTTGCATTAATAAAATAAAATAGAGCTTACAACCAAAGGAAGCCAATTCCGCTCTCGCTTCACCAACTCCTCTTGGCCACTCACTCTCTCTCTCTCTCCTACTTACTTCTCCTACTAATTGTTGTCTCATTGAATGAATGAAAAACCAGCCCCATGGGCTTTATTTATAGCTTTCTAATCCTTGCTATTCAAGGATAGAAATATCTATCTATATCTAAAATTATATCTAAAGACTTAATGATAAATAAAAGCAACAAAGGAATTAAATCCAAAATAGGGAAATATATCTAAAGTGTCTTCAAGTGGATAGAACTCTCTTCTTCATGATGTATCTTGATAGATCGGATAGACTTTGGCAATCTTCGGGCCCAAGTAATCCACACCGAGTAGAATTGCGTCGACGCGTCACACAACTTCTGGAATCGTCGTCGATCTCGACAAGGGTCTTGTCGATCTCGACTAGACTGGCCTTGTCGACTAGGTCTTCTCAGGTGACTCTGCTCGACATGCTCGGACACGGCTTCCGGGCTCCTCGATCTCGAGTAGGTCTACTCGATCTCGAGTAGGGTGTAACCCGGTCTGTCCTCGTCTTCGTCTTCTCGATCAGCTCTTCCTCGACCAGGCCCTCCTCGAACACTTTGGTCGATCTCGAGTAGAGTGTACTCGATCTCGAGTAAAGTTTTCTCAGCTTTCTGCTCTGTTCTTAAAACGCACTTTCCCGAGTCCTCGTTTGTCGGATTGACGCATATGATCATGCGTTGGAAAGCTCTTTCCGAGGGCTACAACTCTCATGAATACATCAAAGCTTGATTCAGAACGAAGATTGGTGAAAAATGGCCTTTTCTCCAGCTGCACCATTCTTAGCTTCTCCATGAGTTTCCTTTAAGCTCCAAAGTGCGTCCGATTTCTGCGAAATATAACCAAAACTTGTGTAGACCTCCACATATTGCAAATAAGTGTAAACTACACAGATTCTGTATTATTCTAACCCAAAATGCATGAAATGTATGCAGAAATCAATATAAAAGTAAGTGTAAAACATGGCAAATTAGGCTCACAACAATATGTTAACGTGATGAATTTGTTTTACTTGTGTTGCAATATCGATATGCGATAGTGAGATTTGATGTGTACTAACGTACTAACCCCATAACATCTAACCCATTGATTTCTGGACATGTGTGCTTACGTGATGAGTAATGAGGATTCGATTATCCACTTGTGATGCCTTTAGTATGATGTAGATATATCTTATGATTTGTAGTATGTTGAGGTTTGTTGTTCCTTTGTTACTTGAGACTTGTTGGCATGTTTATGTTTATGTTAAACGGTTATGTGATGGTTTGTGACTATGATATGATGTGGGAATTGCCATGTGTGAGATGGCTTATGATATTATGCTTATGTAAGAGTTGATGAGACTTTTGGTTATGGTACTTGTTGAGTTGTGAATGATTTTGCATGATCTGGAAACTAGGAAGAGAATATAGAATTAGCCCTTAGAGGTGGATGATTCCACCTACGAGCTTCTGAAATTGATTGATTGTTATGCGGGAAACTGATTTGGTTTTGGAGGATTTTGACGAAATTTTGATCGAAAAGATTTTACTTGTTTTGGTGTAAAGTTGCTTGGTTAAACGTGTTATTTGAAGATTTTGAGCGGTTTGAAAAGGAATTACTTGGAATTTTAAAGAATAAACGTTACCGAGAATTTCAACGATTTTGAGACTAATCTTTTTCAATTACGGAATCCCTTTTGAAACTTTTCAACCCGGGCTTATATTATAACGCTTCACGAAGTGGATACAAGCGTTTTATAGGGGCGCATATAGAATGCTTGCTAAGACCTAGTGGGGGCGCTATAGTTGCTTTCGAGTTATGATATAACCGAAAGGTCAAGGTAAGGGTGTGGTAGGGGCCCATATCGCATACTTGCTACGACCAATTGGGAATATTATCATCACGTCAAGGGTACTGTGAGAACCTCATACGGGCCCTTATGAGGTGCTTACGGGGCCAATGGCATGATCCTTGGACTCACCAATTTCAAACTTCATCCCCTTGCTTTAGAATGATTTTAGTCTCGGGGACGAGACTTGTTTTTAGAGGTGGATGATGTAAAGGCCTCGGATTTTTAAAATAATAATTAAAAAAATGAATAAAATAAAATGGATTTAACCCGGAAAATTCAGACATTTGGAAATCCCCGTCTTCATCTTAAAAATCGTATTTTAAAATCCTTTAAGCGGATTCCGACCTGATTTTTGAACGTTGAAGGATAATTCTGTCATTTTACCTCGGGATTTGAAGTAAACTTGGGGTTGTCGATATCTTTGCAATTTTGAAGCGTTATTTTGATCAAATCGGAATAAGATTGTGAGAAAGGGTTTTAGGATTTATTATCCGAATATTATTTTATATGATACCACTTATGTTATATTTTTCCCATCTTGTCATCTTCCTCCCCTCACATTTGAAGATTAGCCTAGCCCCTTTGTTTCTTTTCCAATTGTGGGCAAACACCCACACCCCTTCCTCCTTCTTCACCCACACTTCACTACTACATTGAGCAGTCAAACCCAACAAACCCCATGCCAAAACTCAGCCCTACTCTCCCCCATGTGATTCCCTATGAACAGCAGCTCCCACGCCACTTTCTCAGACCCCATTTCCCTCAATTTTGAATGTTATCTTATCTTGCTCTCACTCACAACCAAAGAAAGTACCAAGCCTTCTCTTTCACTCTCTCTCTTGTGCTGAGAAAACCACCTCCAGTTCTCCTCCTCTCGCGACCAGCAGCTGCTGCTTTCTACGGCGTCCCAAGCGAAGCCGAGCGAGCGCCCAGAGCCGGCAAGAGCCCAGTCGCAGGCGCCTCCTTCCCCGTCTCCCTTGATCGTGCGCAAGGTCGGTTTCTTTCTCTTCCGTTTTCGTTTTGACCCGAAATCGATGTAAAGGCGGACCTTTAACCCCTCTACATCCGTCCTAGGTCAATATCGCCTCAAATCCGTCTCCGACGAGCCCAATCGCGCTTCCGAAGAAGATTTCCCGGTGAAGCTTTTCGATCTCGGTAATCTCTCTTTCTCCTTCCTCTTTGTTCGCATTTGAAATTCCTTGCTTGAGTTGTGGTCGGAATCGGGATTCGGTCTAATTGGGCAAGGTTTGGGTTGAGAACGAGCCGCTGGCGGGACTGGCTCCTTCTTCTTCTTCTTCTTCCTCCATTTTCCTTCGCCTGTGTCGGAGTTCTGTTTTGCGTTTGTAAGGGACTAGATCCATTTCTTTCTTTCTTCCCTGGGCCTTGGGTTGGGCTTGATCCGGATCTCATTCATTCGGGTTATATCAATTGATAAATGGGTAATTCTGAATTTTGGGGAGAAGCAGATCCGGGTCCCTCATTTCGTTGGGCTGGACCTTCCTGTCCGGGTTTGGTTTGGGCTTTTGGGTATGGTTGTGTTGTTATTGTCGCTGTTATTTATTATATGTGTGCAAATATGTAGGTGCGTTATTATATTATTATATAACCCGGTTTTTGGGAAAATATTATGTCTGAAATTAGTATACATTTTAAAAGGTATTTAAAAGCGGTATTATTCGATATACATAATTATGATATTATGAGGTATTTTAATGGATGTTTTATTACATGATAAAGTAGTTAAGTATTGTTGCTTTATAAATGCGGATTGTTAAGGCGGATTTATTTTGGCGTTAAATTAGACAATTATTGTTTGATAAAGTATTTAACGGCTCTAGGTTCTTAAATAAAAATGCCGGAATTACTTATATTATATGATTTTGAGGAAATTGGTTTTAAGGTTTAAATGTTTAATGTCGGAATTTGACTAATTATGGTTTTAAAAGAATTGTTGATTTTCTGAGTTGACTTGACTTGAGATTTAAGAGTTGGAAAACTTTGGGAAATGAGTTTGGAAATATTATTGGTAAGATTTATCGATGGGTTTGATTGAAGATGAAATGGTTTTGGTTGATGTTTATCATATCGGAAAGGTATTGGAAACGGTTTTGCTATCGATCGGGTTTTGAGAATGTTTGAGAACTTGGGTACTGTGTGTGTACGATTGTTGGATCGGTAGCTTATGGAAATGGTTTGATGATAGGTGTGTCTTGCTTTTGGACTGCTTTGGACTTGCATTTGGGCCCTTGCTTGTATTATCCCAATGTTCTGCATCATCAGGTAAGTTTCCCAGGGGGCTTACTCAGGTTGGACATTCATGCCTGTTGTTTCATTTTATGTTAGGTGTTGCATATGCATAAAAGCCTGTCATGTAGTATCATGCTAGGATTGCATTGAACTGAGCATGTGGTTACTATGTGTGTTTGAAATAGAACGGCGTTATCTGTGATAGTCCTAGAGTCTTTGCTAGGGTCATAGGGTAGCCCAGCCTCATCGGGTACCCTGAGTCAATCGAGTCTATATGAGCATGATATGATAGCCCAGCACCATCGGGTAAGCGATGAGATTATATCATATGATGATGCCGTGGTTTGTGCACCACCACGAGGAAATTGCTATGCTATAGCACCGAACTGGCCAGTCTCTGCACTAACGGGAAGGGGTGCAGAGGTAGGAGAGAGATATGCCACTTGGTATTGTCTTGGGCCCTTTACAGTATTTTTACACATTATTATAACTAGGAGCATGCTAGTGTGTTTGACTTTCGTACTGCATTAGAGTATCTTTATTAGGTATAGCACATACTATGTGGCCTCAGCGAGGACTGCCGGTCCCGCATGAGTGGCTCGATCTGACTCCTTTCCCTGTTCTTTTTTTTAAAGGTATTTTCTGCAGATTTTGAGTGCTCGATGTCTATATGACGGGGTTCCTTTTTGCGAATCGAAGAACCTGGCTAATTTTCTAACTTGTTATAAATGGTAATCACCCACTTATGATTTGGTTTTGACCAGGCTTTGTCGTGGCACCTTGTATCTTAATTTTGTTTCCACCTTACTTCCGTTTGAATTGATTTTCGCGACATAGTCCCTAGGACAGGTTAAGGGTACCCAACGATCCTACGATACTTTTAGGGTTCGAAATCCCTCTTTGTTATTGACCTTAAAAATGAGTTTGAAACCTCGACCCGTACCTGGATTGCAAGATCCGAACAAGGGGTTTCATCCCTTGAAACGTAACCCAGAAATCATAATTCTGGGCCGTTACATTTAACTCATGGATAATCTACTTTGCAAGCTATAAACTCTAATTTTAGATATAGAATTATTTACGGATAGACTTTACCAAATCCGATAGATTAACAAGTATTTATGAAATGTTAAATTTTAATGGCACGCTGATACAAATGACATATTTCGTTTCAATCAAGTAAAACCTATTCGATTTGATTTATTTTTAGGATTATTTGGATGTTTGAATTTAATAGTTTTTCGCTATAGACTTTTCATATAATCATAATACTATAATATATATATATATATATAATTTAGATAAATTACGATAATATCTTCTAAAATATATAATATATTTTACAAACTGCACTAGTAAACTCGTAATTTAGAAGAGTTAAGGATGATATGTCAATCTTAGAGGCATTTTAGGAGTCTTGACCAATCTTTTTTTTTGCCATTTTTCTTTAATTCTCATTTTTTTTCTTCTTTTTCCTTTAATTCTCTTTTTTCCCTTTAATTTTACTATCTATTGGACTTAATTCAAAATATTGAATTCAATCTAACATAACTATTGGACTTAACTCAAATTTATTTAATAACTATTGGGCTTAATTTAAAACATTGAATATAACGATTGATTATGACACATCACATTTTGACATTATTATAATAATATCGATATTATTATTATTGAGTAATTTAAAATATCTATATTTATGTATTATAATTTACATAAGATTTTTAAAAAATAATTTTATGAGATAACTATAAGATACATTTGTTGTAAAGTTTTTATTTATTTATTTTTATCTTAACGTTTATTAATATTTTATAATATTTTTATATATAATATTTTAGGTTTATAAAAACGCGCAATGGCGCGGAAATCTTACTAGTTTATATTAATTAAAAGATATCTAACTCTATAATTGTTTTATTGCACATATGCCCAAATAAGCTTCTACTGCAATATAAAAAAGGGGTGATTACCTCGATGTCCAAAATTTTGGGCTTTATTAGGAAAATTTCCACCACCTTCTCCATATTAGCAAAATGTCGACCCAAAAAATAAAGTTGCTGAAATTGAGTTTTTTGTTTTTTTTTTTGTTTTTTTTCCTCGTTGCTGAAACTGCTGAAACCCCTGTGCCACCCTCTGTTTCAGCAGTTTTTTTTTTCGTTTTTTTTTCGCGTTTCCAGAGTTGCTGAAACCCCTATGCCACCCTCTGTTTCAGCAGTTTTTTTTTCGCGTTACTGTTTTTTTTTCACGTTGCCTAAACCAGAGTTGCTGAAACCCTGATTTCAGCACTGTTGTTGATGCCGAAACCCCCCTCATGTTTCAACAGTTTTTTTTTCGCGTTGCTAAAACTGTTTTTTTTCCGCGTTGCTGAAACCCCGATTTCAGCACTGTTGTTGATGCTGAAACCCCGATTTCAGCAACGTTGTTGATGCTGAAATTGCTGTTGAAACCGTGTTACGGGATATAAAATTTAGCCTATGCGGGATTCGAACCCACGTATTTGCGCATAGCACATCGCTCTACCATTGAGCTAAGAGGCTTTTAAAAGAGATTTAAAGCAAGTTCAACAACAATAATTTCAGCAAATTCTAGTTTTAAAGCAAGTTCAGCAACAACAATTTCAGCAAAAAGAAGGACCAAACTAAGAGTCCTCACCAAAAGAGTAAAAATATTCCTCTCACGAGTCTAACTCCAAATTTCCTTCCACAACATTGTTGTTGAAACCTCGATTTCAGCATTGTTGTTGTTGTTGAAACCGGGGTTTGAGCAACGTTATTGATGCTGAAACCCCGTTTTCATCGACGTGTTGTTAACATAATAAACAAACTCACCATGTCCATTGTTTGCAGCAAATTGCCAAGCAGGTGAACATGCTCATCTTCATCATTCACACCATTAAGCATTATGTACTCAATGAAGCAGTCCATGACAGTTGGTATCCTGTGAGCCACTGTGATCACAGTGCAATTTGCAAATTCCACAAAATTGATTTCAGCATAACGAATTTTGCTAATAAAAATTAATTTCAGCACTGATTTCAGCACTGTTGTTGATGCCGAAACCACAAAAAAATTTGCTTTTGTTGATGCTGAAACCCCGATTTCAGCACTGTTGTTGATGCCGAAACCACGGTTTCATCACTCATACTCTTTATTACATATCGATAAAACTATGCGAATCATATATTTAAGAATTAATTTAAGCATTTCAACCTAACGAATTTCTCTATTGAGAATTAATTTCAGCATTTCAGATCAAAAAAAAAAAGTAATAAGCTCTTCAAAAGTTAAGTGACCTGAATTAATTGTCATGGACATAAGCACATCGCTCTACCATTGAGCTAAGAGGCTTTTAAAGGAGATTTAAAGCAAGAAACATCAAAATTCATTTACAGTCCGTATTTCAGCAATCGCTGAAACTACCGTCCGCATTTCAACAAGGCAAAAAAAATTGTTGAAAATGTTATACATACAAATTGTATTTTTAATATAATGCAATATGATGTAAAAAAAAAAGAAAAAAAAATGCTCAGTTGAATGTCTACTTAAAAATAAAGAATCAAACAATAAAGAATCAAACAATAACTTGATATCTTTGTAAATCATACCGAGACATCTTTATATTTATTGAAATATAAACTAGTACTTTACAATATCTAAATTTGAATGATAATATGTTGCAATTGAAGTGGATTGGAAAGTCAATTCACATTTAAATGAAATAGCAATACCTAATATAAAGATGTATAGATGCTTTAAGCACTCAGAGTTCCATGAAAACAATGAAATATATATGCTATACCTATACTGCACAAAATTTAGGCATCCATCAAATCCTATTTCACTTCCTTGGAGACAGGTGAGCATCTTCGATTCTTCCATGAAATATATATGCTATACATATACTGCACAAAATTGAATTTATATAATGCACAAAAATTTACAAGGGAGAGGAGCAAGGTGCTGAAATCCGATTTCACATCCTTGTTCAGCGCATCCATCAAATCCTTCAGAGTTGCGAACCTTCTGAAAACGACGACCTGCTGAAAATGATGACCGGAGGTAGCAAGCGAGTGAGGGTGACGAGGAATGAAGGCAGCGCACCCTAGCAGTCAGATCTGGAGTCTTCGGATGCCGGAGAGACGGCAGGAGGCGAGGGCCGATCTGCCAGATCTAGAGTCCGATTCAACGCCTGACTGATTTGAGGAGTCGGAAGGTGAGTGATCTCCTACGTTGTTCTGAGTCGGATCGATTTGAGGAGTCGAGGACCTCATCCAACGCCGCCCTCGATTGTAGGTGGGTTGCCATTTAGCCGAGGACTGATTTGAGGAGTCGGATTGATTTGAGGAGTCGAGGACCTCATCCAACGCCGATCTACCAGATCTGGAGTCTGATTCAACGCCGGACTAATTCGAGGACCTCATCCAACGCCGGAATGATTTGAGGATCTGTGGTGGATGAGAGGAGGATAGAGTCGGAGGAGGGAGGGCGGCGGATCTGTGGTGGATGAGAGGAGGACAGAGTCGGAGGAGGAAGACAACGTCGGCGTAGGTGGAGCGAGTCGACGAAAATCAGAGAGCAAAAAATCGATCGAGCCATCGAGGAACGACCATGGGAGCGGCCATGGGAGAGAGCCATGAGATCTGAGATCCATCGTCAGCCATGGGAGAGGAATTGTATCTGCAGAGCCCGACGAACGACACCGCTGGATTGGGAAAAAGAAGGAGAGAGGAGGGAGCCTAGAGGAAGGGATTTGAGATCAGGTTTTAGGTCATGAGGGTAATTTTGTCCAGAAAATTTTACGTGGACAAAAGCCCAATTTGTCACACTTGGGGGGCACTCCATTAATTTGACCGAAAATTTGCGCCAAGGCGCAAATTTTCTCTTTAAAAAAAAGGCAAAATTGTCTATATACCAATCAAATTTTCTCAATTTGTTTATATACCCATCAAAAGTTTAAAATAGTCTATATATCCATTCAAATATACAAATCTTGTTTAATTGCCCAATATATAATTTTGTAATATCTCATTCCTAACAGAAAAGATTTGTTGTGATATATATATATATATATACTTTTTTCTTCTTTCCCTATCAAACAGGAAGAAGCCACCCGATCTGTAAGCCACAAACATCTTCCTCTTCATCGATCAAACAAAAAGACGATAAATCAATTATCTAAATAAAAATTAACCAAACACCTCCATCAATCAAACCAAAAGCTAACCAAGGTCTCGTGAATAGTTGATGGATTACTTGAGCTTGGCATGGAGATTAATCAGGTCAGGTTAGAGAGATGGCGGGGAGATACATCGTCAACGAAGTGGTAGAGGTTGAGGCAAGACTTCAAGCGAGGAGCAAAGGAGGTGGTGGAGCTGCAGTTGCACTGTAGTTTGCAAAGAAATGGATAGAAGATACGTATGTTGCTATTCCATGTTAAGGTGACACCTAGCTATGAGCTAAATGAATAAAATCTCTTGGTGGGAATTATTGTTCATTAAAAATTATAGATATGAATTAGTAATTAGAGTTTTTAATTCATGAAAAAGTCTAATATTGGGCAATTAAACAAAATTTATATTTTTGAATGGGCATATAGATCATTTTAAACTTTTAATGGATATATAAACAGATTGAGAAGATTTGATGGGTATATAGACAATTTTTCATTGAAAAAAATCATAGGGGCTTCAGACAAGATGGGAAAAGGGCTATTGACAAGACCATTTTCATAAAATTGCACACAAGTCCTTCCCATTCTAAAAATACAATTACAAATCTGTCCGAGAGAAGAATTGAAAACTAACGCTATTCAACCTCGTTTCACTTGGACGGGCCACAAACGATAGAGAGAAATCACTCATACCTTGTTCATTGCGATAGATTTGTGAGGGCTTTCAACAAATCTATTAAATTTAAGGCAAGAATTTTATTTACAATTTATTTTAATGGTTTTTATTTCAAGAAATTGTGTGTTTTAGGGTTTGAAATTAAAATTGAAATTGATTAAATTGGTTGTTGTTTGTGTGTTCTGTTTGATTGTTGTTGATTTGGGTGTTGTTTGAGTTGAACTATGAGTAGCAATTGTAACGAAAACGAAAGAAATTGCTCATTTTGTTGCGATTGGAGTTGATTTTTTTGACTTTTTTCATGGCTTACCGTCGGGCAAAAGGCTCATGTAGATCTCACGAGGTGATGATATATGCTCGGCTACTGTCACCGAGCCTCTTGTGTACCCTCACCACTTTTTGCCGAGGTTCCTTCATACCCTCAACAACTTTTGCCGAGCCTCCTTTGTACTCTCAACATCATTTGCCGAGGTCCCTTATTTACCTCGTCCTCTCCGAGTTCGACAGATTTATCAAACGACGACTACAAATAACCCTTGAATGTCATTCGATAATCATCTAAATTGATCGACATACGAAAGTGAGTGTCGGTCAATTCGCTCCTTGATAAATTTCACCGATTTTGGCCAGTTTTCGAGCAAACAATTCATTGGACGGATTTAGGTTTTTTCATTCTCTTTGATTTGTAGATGAGAGCTTTGGACCTTTTTATAATTTGTTTGAAAAAAGTGAAAAGGACCTGCGTTTTGGGATCTTGTCTAAAGCCTCACTCGAAAAAAATAAGAGTAATTTTGCAATCTTTTGAATAGGTATATATGCAAATTCGCCAAAACCTTAACCAAGTTAAGGCCTGAGGGCTGAGGGGCAAATTCCAACCCTAATTCCAGAACCCTTTCTTCACATTCATACAAACGCCCCACCCCCTCCGATATTCCATCTCCGTCCAACCTTTTCTCTATATCATCCACCGCGAATACATCTCTCCGGTGAGTCCCCCCCCTCCCCCCCAAATTACTTCCTTTTTCTGTCCAATTCTCTCAATTACGTCATCTTCCATTTCCGCCGCGGTCCTGTTTTTCCCGAGGACCTAAAACTCTAACCGAATTCGAGCCTCTGCTCTGTGCGTGTGTAAACCTCAATCTGTTTACTCGTCGAGTTCTGAATTCTTAATAAAGAGCAGTTTAATGCAAATTGAGCTGCTCGGATTTCTAGGGTTTCTCTTTTTGGAACTCGGTGGCCTAGGAGTTTTTGATTATCAACCGTCTTACTTTTGGATCTGTTGCTTTTAATCTATTAACAACTGTGGTTCTTTGTTTCTGGTTTTCTTGATCTTGTAGGTTAATTAATCAGTTTTAACTTTTCGGCTCCAAGGAGTGTATGTCGAGCATGGGTATGTAATTTCACGCTTTAGCACTTTGAGTATTTTCGCTGTTCAAAACTTTACTCTGTTTTGCTTCGATATGTTTTGGTTGAATTCTTAGCTCGTTTCCAAGAAGGCGAGCATTCCCATTCATTTGAATCACTTGTAGGTTGTTCCGTGTCTATCGAAGTACTGATACAGTTTGAAATTAGGATAAGAACATATGCATATTGTATGAGGATCGATTGGTATTTTCGGTTAGTTGTATGTCAATTTGATTTGTCCAGATGAAAGCTAGAAAAATTTTGGTTCGAATATGGTGAAATGTTGGCTTAAATTTACCAGTAGATTCAATGACTTAATCTATCCATAAAGTTAAATAAATACTCCACTGCATCCCATTCTGAAATCTGTCTTTTTTATGATAGTTTAGAGTAGTGAACTACGGAACTGATGCGTTCAGGTTTGTAATGATTAGACTATTAGAGTGAATGCTATTTGTTTATTTTCTAGTTATATGCTGCATGGTATCCAGTTATGAATGCTAATCTTAGTAGCCAAAGGTTTCCATTTATTGTCTTGACCTCACTTCCTGGTTCGCTCTGTTGGTAGATATCGAGGCAGATATCCGTGATCTGCAGCTTGATTCAGCAGGTAATTGTGTGAAGCATGTGTATATACATAATTACATATGCAATGTTCATACTTGCTTCAGTTTCCTCACCATGATTGTCTCTGACTTCATGTTGGCTGATGTTCTGAATCTGAGCAGATGATAATGGCACAATGAATGTAGATGAGTCCAAACCACAAGAAGCTGAACACTCACAAGATAGGGAGGAAGGTATGACTTTTGCTTCTAATATCTTTTCCCTCTTCTGATGTTTAACACTAGTATTCATGATACCTATATGATGTTTCATTCTCAATTACTGGTAATATGGTCAGACTCATTTATGTGGTTTGGCAGTTTTGTGCTTATCAAGTTCTTGCTTTGATGCATTGTTTCTCTTAAATAATTGATTTTTGTTGTTGTTCAAATGCCTTTGTGTTTCTCAGAAACAGAAGAGTTTCATACACATTCCATAGAAGCAGAACCAAAACACGAAAGTTTTGAACCAAAAGGTATGGGATTAGGAGGTTCAAACTGCGATTCTGTTGTTGCTTAAGTGCAATTTTGGAATGTTTCATATATCAGGTGGTTGTTGCCTGAGGTTGCATTATTGTTTCCTGATTTTATCTTTGTTTTTAGTGGATGAGAAGGACGTTTTTGCTCATGAAGATATCAAAGTAGTGGATGATGTGAAAGAAGTTGAGGTTGATAAACGGCACGCAAATGTTGTATTCATTGGTCATGTTGGTAAGTTCTTTTATCTTAACCATCCCAGATATTATTTCTATTATAGCATGTATATATTATATGCGACCATGAACTTATCTCTTTGCTCTCATGAGCCATGTTGCAATCAATTTTAGTATTATTTGTGGTGTTGATCAAGTTCCTTTTTGCCTTTCCCTTCTTCTCTGTCCCTTGAAGGGATACAACTTCTGTTCATATTTTTCCCTGTTGTTAGCTTTTCTGGCACTTAAGAAGAACAATGGTAAATAGATGATCAAATGATCATATTTATATATTAAGCTGTTTTGCCTATCTCAAGTTATGTTGCTGTTGGGGTGATAGTAGGCTAGCAGTATAGCTGTCATTGATTGATTGCAAATCTAAATATTCTGATTTTCAAGTGTATCTCTCTCTCTACTCTCTCTCTCTCTATATATATAGTGTATGGATCATTTGTACACAAGCCTTAGGGTGTACCTTGTTCACAAATATTATTCGGTGAAATGTGCAACATTATTCGGTGAAATGTGGGTATTGTTTAGGCCTTAGGGGAATGTGAAACATTATTTGCTGAAATTTGAAGCATTATTCGTATAAATTGTAAGTATTGTTTAGGGAATTGAAGTTTCTTTTATTTGAAATAGATGAATAAAAAAACTAAACATTATTCGTAAGAATGTTACAAATTATTCAGTGGAATTGGAATGTTTTTCATCTTAACTGAACGGAACAAGAAAACATAACAAAATTTGGTAGAATGTTTCACATTTCACCGAATAATGCTTCAAATTTCACCAAATAATGTTTCACATTTCACCGAATAATATTTGTGAACAAGGTACACCCTAAGGGGTGTGTACACCCGAACCACACCCTATATATACACACACATCCTTCCCCACCTGTATTCCCTAATGTGATGGTGGAATTGATCACTAGAATCCAATAATTAGCGTTACTATCCCATGTGATGCCTCAATGAAGCCTTTGACCAAGCATATGTTTGATATTTTAGATGGATATTATACAACACTATTAATTAATGATATAAATATGGTCCATTTGCTTGGCAGATGCTGGTAAGTCAACAATAGGTGGCCAGATACTTTTTCTCAGTGGTCAGGTTGATGACCGTACCATTCAGAAATACGAGAAGGAAGCTAAAGATAAGAGCAGAGAAAGCTGGTGAGGCTTTATTTATTGAATCACGTAGCAGAAAATTCTTTTGATTGATCAAACTCTAGGACTTGTGTAGTTTCTTTATGCATGACCTTTATAATGCTATATGATTATAAGAAGAGTTGGTTTTAAATAGTCTTGGACTCTTGGTCTATTTATCCCATGTAAATGGTACTGTTTAGTCAAATACTCCGTAGTTTATCTTTTTTCCCTCTTATTTTCTTCATGCCAAACAATTATTTGTAGTGACATCATTTCCTTTTGTTCCCTTTCATGGAGAATGTTACGGGGCATTATTGTTGTATCTGCCTGGGAGAATTTCTGTTTGTGAAGGTCTCATTTTTAACTAACAAGTTATCATACTTCTGAAATCTAAATCTTTCTATTCTTCTTGTCAGGTACATGGCATACATCATGGACACCAATGAAGAAGAACGTGCTAAGGTTACAATTAGGACATTATTTGTTTTGCTTGTAATTCTTTGAGTTTGCCCAGTTGCAATGAATCCAAATACATATTCAAATGTCCATTTTTTGATGATTGACCTTGTACCTAAATGTTTACTCCTCTGCGGTTTAAAACCTTGCCTTTGATTCCTGTCCCCCCTAACATAGTATTTCCTTTTCTTTCCAAACCTGTATGCAGGGTAAAACTGTTGAGGTTGGAAGGGCACATTTTGAGACTGAGACATCAAGATTTACTATTTTGGATGCTCCGGTGATTCCTCTCTCTTTGTTGCATATTGGAATTTTCATTGTTCTTACCATTATACAGTGATGATGTCTGGCAGAGAAAACTTGGTTCATTTGTCTGGCAGGTTTAACTGAGTCATGTTGAGTGGATGGGTTCTGTGGTATTCTTGAATTAAGTTTTGGTTTTTGCACTAATGAGAACTCTGATCAAGTGTAATGTTGTTACTCTCATTGCTTGTAATAACAAGCAAATATTTGAGCGGGGTTTTCATTACTGGCTTATTTTTTTTTTTATGATTGTTTATTCTTTTGGGGTTTTGCCAATGGAGAGACAATAGATGTTTTATGATTTTTTATTCTTTGTTCTTTGACCAACCTTTCTATTTGCTAATTCTTCTTGCATCTTTTGTTTCTCAGGGTCACAAAAGTTATGTACCAAATATGATTAGCGGGGCATCACAAGCCGACATTGGTGTACTGGTAAATCATTTCACATGTTCTAACCTGTCAACGTCTTTGTTTTCTTTACTGTCTTTCTAACTTATTTTCACTTAGGTAATATCTGCCCGGAAAGGGGAGTTTGAAACTGGATATGAAAAGGGCGGACAGACCCGAGAGCACGTTATGCTAGCAAAGACTTTGGGTGTCTCTAAGCTGTTAGTAGTTGTGAATAAGATGGATGAGCCTACTGTGAACTGGTCAAAGTCGAGGTTCTAATAATCTTATCCCACTTATAAATTGGTGTTAATATGATTTAACAAATTAGATGTGTTAATAGTACTTTGGTATTAATAGACGTGCCTTGTTCTTAGTGGATTATGATATTTTCTCTACTATTTTGACTTTCCCAGATATGATGAAATAGAGTCCAAAATGACTCCATTTTTGCGATCGTCGGGATATAATGTGAAGAAAGGTATTCAAATGTTTTTTTCCCCCCACCAATTTGTTTATTTTTAACTAACTTTATGTTGAAAACAAACTGTTTGTTGGCTACGTATAATATTTTGTTTTGGCCTTTGGATGTTTTCATGTGACCATTTGCAGATGTCGTCTTTCTCCCAATCTCGGGTCTGCATGGTGTAAACATGAAAACAAGAATGGGAAAGACCGTATGTCCTTGGTGGGATGGTCCATGCCTGTTTGAAGTTCTTGATTCTGTAGAACTTCCACCAAGAGACCCAAAGGGCCCCTTCAGGTAAAGATGTGGTTTTGTATTTGTTTTCCACGTGATCTTTTTTGGCCTGAAACGGTAAATATAGATGCGGTGGTTAAACCAAAAGTACAATGCGTAAGACCAAACCGAGTCTTACGGTAAAATACGAATCCCACAAAAGTTCTAACACAAGTTTCTACTCACCAACGTCAAACCTGACTTCATTCTCTCTTCAACTACCTCCCACGTGTTATCTCCAAATTTCACACAACTCATTACATAATTCCTCTAAAAAATCTATTCCACTCATAAAATTAAATAACCCCTCACAAAAAGATGCCCCCACGGAAAAGCATTCTCCACTTTCACACGGCATGAGCTATCCAAGTCAACTATTCAACCAAAAGCAAATTTAAAAGCTGAATTGCAGCAGCTTTTTAAATAAGCCAAGGACAAAAAGAAGACCAAACAGCTCAGCAATAGCACGCTACCATCACCATCACGTTCAGCTCCAAACATCACTGCCATGGAGGCCCACACGCACAGCTTCCTCACCACTCCACGTGCCGCCAACCTCCCACCAGCTAAGCCCCAACCCGGCAACTCGTTCAGCACCAATCAGAAAGAAAAATGTGCAAGCCAAAGCCAAGGACAGGAAGAAAGGAGCAGCAGCGCAGCGAGACGAAAAAACTAGCTAGGAGCGGACACTAACACAGCAGCAAAGAGACAGTTGCAGCAGGGAAGACAAAGCCATGCCCATCTTCCTCCCAAATAGCCACCGCCGGATAGCCACAAGAGGATACAAGCAAGACGAGCCACCACCAAAAATACCATTGTTGGACAACCTAGAGTTAAGCTCAACCAAATAGAATGAAGGAGCCAAAGATGGAGGATTCAGCGAGCCCACTTGCCCAACCCACCAAACTAAAACGACAAGAGCAAATATTCACCAACGGCGCAGCCTTGAACTACCGGAGTACAGCCACGGACCTCACCACTCACCAAAGACCCATGAACCGCAGCACAACTAAAACGCGAAGTCGGGGAGATCCGAGGACGGGAAGCTCACCGGGAAAGCTAACCTAAGCCACCCAGGCCCCGGGGGTGCCAAAGACGGCAGCACCCAACCACACCGGGGACACCCCCAGACCACCTGAGTCGGAGTACCCATCCAGCCCTCACCAAACCACCCGTCAAGGCCGGGGCATCCACGGAAAAAGGGACCAACAAAAACAGGAAATCTAAGTCCAAGCCAAGGGAAGCACACACTAACAAACCCCTATGAACCAGGGGCACCCAACAGTTGCAAGGGTGCCCACGCTCACTGGTCGCACCCTTCCGAGTCACTCGCACAAAGCCACCCAACGAGCTCGAACTGAGATCCGGTCGCGAGACCTAATAAACTGCGAGACGCCACCGGTCCAGGGCTCAAAACAAATGAGCCCCGAATAATGCCGCTAAGAACTCATCAAAATTCCAATTCAACCAAAGTCAAACCAAAACTTTAATGAACCTGACCAAAAATATGAAATTGCAATAACAATTACACAACAAACCCACCGATTTAGGTTGAGGAAGGGCCAAAACGAGATGAGAGAAGCAAGAGAAGAGGAACCCTCAAAGAGAGTTTCTCTCTCAAGCTTTCTCACTCTAACACACTTGTTCATACAATACCCTCGTGATCTTTTTTGGCACTCCAATAATTATTCCAGGAATTACCGATCTGATCCCTGCGATTGAAATCATGAGTCCCTTTTTACACCGGATTGAAATCATGAATTCCAGGCCTGGTAAATTTAGTAGTTTGCACTCCCTATTATAAAATCCGTGTTTGATCAGGACTCGATATTGGTCGTGACTTGTATCTGCGAGAATGTGATGGATATAAATCCCGGGTTCATAAACCTGTAAAACATCGTTGATCCCAAATAGGGATTTTTTAAATGAACTTTAATTTTGTAACGTACAAAATGCAACTCTTTTTGTGTGTTTTTCATTTTTAGAAGCATTGAAGTTCAAGAATCGATGCTTCTGTCGATGGTTTTGGATGTTTCTGTCAAGTGCTAGAAGATTTTTTTTTTATGAGAAAAAGGGGGGTGGGGGTGTTGGGGTTTTATAGAAGGGGATTATTCTAGTCAAGATTACATTTTCATAACAAATCAGGACATCTTTACTGGGATGTAGGGTGTATACCGTGTATTTATTTGGCATTTGGTTGTCATTTTCCTTTGCAGCTGTTTTTTTAATAAAAAAAACATTTAAGCTTAACAGGTTGCTACTTTCTGGTTTTCTGACCTTGGATTCTTTGACTTGTAGGATGCCCATTATTGACAAATTCAAGGATATGGGAACTGTTGTTATGGGTAAAGTTGAATCTGGTAGTGTTTTCGAGGGAGATTCATTGTTGGTAATGCCAAATAAGGTCTGGTTCTAGTTCCTCTTTAACTTCATGTTTGGCCATTTTTATTTTAGAATTGATTAGTGAGGTTACTGGTCTCCAGGTTCCTGTTAAAGTTGTTGCCATATACATTGATGAAAACAAAGTTAAACGAGCTGGACCGGGTGAAAATCTCCGAATTAGATTGTCTGGTATTGATGATGAAGATATATTGTCGGGATTTGTCTTGTCTAGCACATGTAAGTTTTCTTACTGTTTTATTTCTGACGTCTCTCTAGCTGAATTTGATTATTGTTATTGTTATTCTGTTGGTTACTGTATAATTAAACTCTTTCTGTCATGTTATGATGCTTGGTGCTTTGAATATTTGGATTTAATGTTTTGCTGTCATCTTGTATTTTTTAATCCTTTGGTAAGTGTTCATTAGTTGATGATTTCCACCCTGTAACGTTATGTACTCGTGTTTCACTTTTTGTGAAGTTGGAGCTTCTGTTTGCTATTGCCTGTTTCCTTTTGAATTTCATGATGAGCTAATGTGATAAACTAGATGATTCTGCTGAAGTGTTTTAACATTGTTTACTATAAATGTAATGGTCGCATTGTTTACTATAAATGCAATTGTTGCACTGTACTGCAACTTTGTATAATGCTGTTCATATGTCTTGAATTTTTTTTTTCCGATTTAGAATGTTGACTCTACTAGCTGGTTGAATTCTGCAGCAAGGCCGGTAGCCGCTGTCAACGAGTTTGAAGCGCAGTTGCAGATCTTGGAGTTACTGGATAATGTATATAAACATCTCCTCTTTCGTTCTTCCTAGGGAACATTTCTTATAGTTTTTTTTTCCTTGGGATGAGATCAACAGCATGAATGCTATGTTGGTTGCAATGTTTGCTGCTGCCAACTTCATTTTCTACCGCGCACTTGGAATTTTGCTCTAGCTGGTTTGCTTCATACTTCTAATATATGGTACTTTGCTTCTTTTTAGGCAATTTTTACTGCTGGGTACAAGGCAATCTTGCATATTCACTCTGTTGTGGAGGAATGTGAGATTATTGAGCTGATTAAACAATTTGACCCTAAGACTAGGAAACCAATCAGAAAGAAAGTTCTTTTTGTGAAGAACAATGCTGTTGTCCTGTGCCGGGTTCAGGTGTATAATTTATTTTGGATTTACTTGTACTTATTTAGTTTTCAATTTAGGAGTCTTATGAATGAAATCCTATTGGTTTTACAATATCAAATGTTTCTAGGTCAACAACACGATATGCATAGAGAAGTTCGCTGACTTTCCCCAGCTCGGCCGGTTTACTCTACGTACTGAAGGTAACATCTCTACACTGTTCAATTGAACTTTTTGAGCAAATAGCATCTGATCTGATTTCCAAAAACACTTGTGGTTTACAGGAAAGACAATTGCTGTAGGCAAAGTCACTGATCTATACCAAGCTTAAGTGGGTTAGAAATTCTGAGGAGTGTTCACTCGAGACGATGTCCACCTAGTTTCTTGATTGTGTTTCGTACAAGTTGAAGTTTTGCTACCTCCCCTGTTGGAGTCATTCCGAAAACTCAGCCTCTATGTAGGGGCATTATCAGAACCATTCATACAAGAGTTGCAGATATTCTAAAAATTCCTTTCTGGTGACGTACAAACTCCCTTTTGCCTTTGAGGTAGCAGAAAAGATTATGAGTAACTCATCTATAGATTTTGCCAATTATGAGAACCCAGCAAAGTGTGAGACTGATTTTCATATTGATATGTTTGTGGAGAACTGCTAGTTTCACATTTTTGCTTTCTGTCTAGATATTTCTTACTGTGCTCATCTTTTTTGCCATTTAAATCAGCGTGACCTTGTACTTCACAATCTCCATGGAATTCATTGTATTTCCATTAAAAAACAATACTTATTCTGCAGTGCTTGCTTGCCCTACTCAAGTCAAATGGTGCTACTTCGGGCAGCACTTTCATTCGCTTGGGACCATCTTATCAACTTGTAAATAACATGATACTTTTAGGTTGAAATTGCATTTTAAGTGGTGTTTTGGTAGGCTAGTGTTTCGAATGCCGATTTTCAAACAAGACTCCTCTGGCTTGTTTTGCTTGTTCCTATGTGAGTTCGTCCCTTGTGATGATCACAACTTCTCGTTATAACACTATCAGGATTGTTGGTAGTGATGATCACAACATCTCGTTATAACGCTAGATTGTCCTCCACGGCTCCACCTAATTTAACGACAACAAGATCTACGGGGTGATCACCAAAACTCTTCTAGCCCTTCACTGGTGGAGTTCGGCTCAAATAGGAACCAACTCCAAGGGTAGATCTCAGAAACCATCTTTGAGTTCTGCACCCTCCAATGGAATAACCTGATCTGAGATCCCACTTAGCATTTTGATACCCTTAACGTGTCCCAATTATAGGTTTACCACCTTGCAACCTTCGCTATTTACAATGTTTCTTGGAGCTCTCCAACATTTGTCATTCATGCTCTTGTATGGGTGTATGTCTTGCAACCTTCGCCGCTTTTCGGGTATGGGTGTGTCCTTGTCAATCGGAAACATCCCCTTGACTTGTTTGTGGAAATGATGTGTACACCCCGACTCTCCATACGCTGCTTTAAGCGAGACAAATTGAGATTGTTGTTGTTTGCCTCGTTCTTGTGTGGTTCTTGGGTATAGCCGTATAGGTGCGACTTCAGGGACTGTCTTGGAACTCTTTCTCATAACTCATTTACTTATGGTTTAGAGAACATTCCATTTCTTTAGATAGTGAGACAAACTAGGATTGTTGTCGTTGGTCTCGTTCCCGAGTGGTTCTTGGGTATAGCCATATAGGTGCAACTTCAGGGACTGTCTTGGAACCCTTTCTCATAACTCATTGACTTATGGTTTAGAGAATCTTACATTGTTTTACTTGAAGGGGATTGACCTTTCCATCTCTTAACAGTTTTGAATTAAGGGATGCAAACAACTTGTATGACAACATACTAGGTTGCTTCTTTCACCTCATTAGTCAAGAGATGTATACACTAGATAGTCGAAATCAACTTAAATATATGATTCCCTCTATCTTTGAATGCAACCCAATATACCACTCTTTTACACAGTTGCGGGTCCTTGACATTTGAAATAATGATCTACATAGTGGCCTACCACACAGCCTATTGATTAACTTTTGTGTGTTCAACATTTTGAACTACCATACTCTTCTAGTCAAGTACGAAAGCCATGTGACCCTAATTAAAGCTTTCGCCCAAGCCACCACATGGCTCAACTGTTGGGAATAAGAGCAATCAAAATAGGGACATGAGAAAGAGACTCGAGATTTGTTCACCCAGTTCACCTAATAATGGCTACTTCTAGGAGCTCTACCAAGCCATGATATTTTACAATGTATTTGAAGATGCCTATTACAATAATCATATGTTTATATTTAATGTGGGACAGGATCCATAACCTAACAATCTCTCACCTGGAGACTGACCTAGACCATTTTCACTTTCTCCAACCCTCCAGTGTATATAGCGCCACACATTTTTCTTCAATTAACAAGGCCGGTTGAAGCCATGCAAAGCTTCAAATTATCTAAGGTCACAACCTTAGTCAACATATCTACAAGATTTTTAGTTCCTTGGATATTCATTAATCACATAAACTTTCTCTCCAAGAGAGCGTATGTAATGGTACTTTAGGTCTATATGTTTGATCCTTGAGTGAAAAGCTGGATTCTTGGCCAAATGGATAACACTTTGATGTCCGTGTTTTATGCCATGTTTTTGTGCTTATTTTTGCTCCTAATTCTAGTATTTTATACATTTTGGGTTGGGAATTAGTGAATTTGTGCTTATTTGTAAGAAATAGAGGTCTACACAAGTTTTGGTTTAATTTTGCAGAATTTGTAGCCATTTCGGAGCAAAAACTAGGAAGAAGGATCGGCTGCAGAAATCCACTCTATGTCGACTGACATGACTCGACATTGACTGGAGCTGAGCGTGAAATTGGCCAAGTGTTGGACAAGCGAGCAACTGGAATTTCACTCGACGAAGGACCTTGAGATCGACTGGATGACCCGACTCGACGTAAAGTGAACATGGCAACACTTAGCAGCCGAGGAGAAGCCACTCGATTTCTACTGAAGCTAACTCGAGATCGAGTGCACTGACTCGACGTCGACTGAATATGTTGTTGGGCCGGACGCGCTTTGGAAAATCCGATTTGGAAGAGGATTACTTATGCAAGGAGAGAAATATCTTCTATCTTACCATACAGAGTTTCCTTAGTTTATTATTATTTTATCTATTCATGTTTTAGTAGGATTTGGACTACTTTCCTTGGCTAGCAAGAACTAGTAGCTATAAATAAATCCATAGGGGCTGAGTTTTATTCATTCAATCTCAGAGAGAACAATTCTTATAGAGTTTAGGTTTTCAAAGCTTTAGGGTTTTGACGTTCTTGCGAGAGTTAGACCGCTGAAATTGTAAAGACTTCGGGTTTAAGTTTTATGCAAAAGTTATTTATTTTCAATCATGTCTTCGGTTACCATGAGCGAGCAGTCGCCCTTCTTCTAGGGTCGAGGTAAGCCCGACGATATCCATGCCGGTGGATTGGTAAGTCACGAAGGAAAGGTACTTTATCTTACTCTATCTTGTGCTTCATCCTTGAATGAAAGTTTAAGGAACTCATATTGCAAAACTTGGGTAGTAATTAGAGGTTCTATTCGAAAGTGTATAAACTCTATTTATGAAAAGGATAGACGCAATTAGGTTTATTTATTGAGAGATCTATATGCCTATTTGCCGAATTTGGTGAAAGCCTTGTCCTTTATCAATAATGTATTTCCCTTTTCGATTCATTGATTTACTTGCATGGATATCGTTGTGGTAAACCCTGGCTTTGGATGATTTTTATCCGTTTCGGCTATATACACCGCTAATCCGCACGTCGTTAACAACGTGCAAGGGTGGAAACCCCCAAAGCGTGGCTACGTGCACGCACATCCTTTTTTTTTAAGAAAACGTGCATTGCACGTCTTTAATGACGTGCAATCTTGCACGTATTTAACGACGTGCAATATTGCACGTCCTTAAGGACGTTCAATGCACGTTTTCTTAAAATCGGAAAAAAGTGCCCCTTCGTCCCCAATCCCCTTCGTCAACGAGAGTGAGAGAGCGACGCCGACGAGACAAATCGAGGAGCCTGAGAGAGCGAGAGAGTTTGTCGGAGAGAGAGAGAGAGAGATCTCCGGAGACAGCCAGATCCACATAGAGATGGAGCCGGAGAGAAAGATCGAGACAGAGATGGAGAGAGAGGAGGCGGAGACTGAGGAGGTGGCGGATCTGCGGGAGGGTGGTGGTGAAGGTGGGGCGGTGGCGATGGAGACTGAGGAGGGTGGTGGTGGTGACGGTGGTGGTGGGGGTGGGGCGGTGGCAGAGATGGGGGAGGGTGGCAGTGGTGGTGGAGGGGTGGCGCAGGTGGCGGATATGGGGGAGGAGGTGGCGGCCACGGTGGAGGAGGTGGCGGATTCGGTAGAGGAGACGGAGGCAGGGAGGCTATTAATATAAAAAAAACATTAAAAGCTATTAATATATATTAAAATACATCAAAAGACATTAGAATAATAATAAAAGTCATTAAAAAACATTAAAATATATTAAAATATATTAAAATACAATAAAAGACATTAAAATATATTAAAATGTATTAAATAGAAAGTAACAGGTTCTTAAAATTTCATAACACCAGGCGACAGGGAGGCTCTTGAGGGGAGATGGTACCCTCTGGCTAGTTAGAGTCGGCGACCGGGCAGCGGTCAGTAGGATTGAGGAGGAGAGGGTACCCCATGACATTCACGATCAGACACATACAGTAGATGATCTATTGATGTCTGCAGAGAGCTACCAGCAGTCGATGGGGACCCCACCGGCCGACGAGTTAGACAGCTTCTGGGGGGTCTGCCAGGTTTCCATCCTTCTGGCGATGCGACGATGGTGCTGCAGCCTTCTTTGGAGCCCCCCGAGGTACTGAGCAGCTGCGTCACAGATGTAGTTGCGGGTCGACGGGCCGACATGGGTAGACCGCCTGCTCGTCTACCCCCCACCATCCTCGAGACATCTACATCCGGCACCCACGACGTCGAGGCTTCTACATCCACACACATACCACCGGTGGTTTCTCTGGCTTCGGCGAATGACAGCATTCCTGACGTCGCGGAGGAGGTCGGCGACGGGTAGGAGGGGCAGCCCGAGGGGCAGGAGGGGTAGCCCGACGGGGAGGAGGGGCAGCCCGGGGGGCAGGGGCAGCCGGAGCTCGTACCCATCCCTGCGCAGGATGCTGCACCGGCTGCGCAGATCGACCCATTCTTGCCGCCGGGTGATCTGCTGGTGTCTTACAGGCACCACCGAGCGTACCGGGTGAGGAGTGAGCCGACTGTGGATCTGCCTTTGCTGAAGTTCCACCATCGGACGACTCACCTGCAGCCGTTTGACCCCTATATCTTCGAGGGCCCGGGGACCTGGTGGCAGGATCTGCTTCCATCGGGCATCCCCAGCTGCGGGACCTCCATTGGGAGGGTGTGGACGAGTACACGGTCACCGCGTTCATAGAGCATTGGCACCCGGAGACCAACTCCTTCCATTTTCCGTGGGGGTTCGGATTGAGGGTCTTCCGTGTTTGTCACACCTACATGCGGCGAAGCTGATCCCCACGGTCGCTGAGTACTACCAGTTGACCCAGCAGGCCCTAAGCTCATACATACATGCTGGCGGCCCGCCAGTTACTTGGCTGACGGACCAGTGGATTGCGAGACATGGCCCGCTCTTCGACCCTGCGCCCGCTAATGACCCTAGGATTTACTGGACGAGGGTCGCTTCTATAGGCTGGTCGATCACAGACGCACCAGCGAGGACTGTCAGAACGGTGTCACTGCTGATTATTTGGCTTGGTACGCGTCGCAGAGCCGGCCGTACGTGCTGCCCACGACGCCACCCCATCGGCTTGGATCCATGGGTGGACCTGCCGCATCCCCCTGTACGACTTTTTTTATTACCTATTCTTGCTTTTCATCTATATGTCAATACTCTAACTCTAATTTTCCGTTCTCATAGATCTGGTTGCGTCCTAACGCTCCTATTCCGCTGCCTCCGCCAGAATGGGTCGCATATCATCAACCGAGCGTCGAAGGATGGGATGCTCCGTTTCAAGCTCAGTTTGAGAGATTTCAAGCCTTACGTGTCGAGTCCGGTCGCCCTTTACTATTTTCCAAGATTTTATTCCACCAGTTTATTAAAATTATAGATGTAAACCTTTTTTTCGTTTCTTGTAACATTATTCGCATATTATTCGAATGAAAACCTTAACAATTATTGCTTTCCATTTAATTAGACCCTAAATCCTTCAACTCCACTAGCTAAACACTTCAATTTTTTCAATTAACAATACAAAATCCCCGGAAACCCTAAACCCTATACCCTAAATCCTAAACCCTAAACGCGAAACCCTAACTAGGGTTTGCACGTCCTTAACAACGTGCAAATATTGCACGTTCTTAAGGACGTGCAAAGGGTTTGCTAGTGGATGTGCACATTCCCACACTTGCACGTCCTTAAGGACGTGCAAATCCCTAATCGTCATTTGCGGTGTAGCTATCATCACCTTTTTTATCTTATTGTTTACATTCGATATTTTCCGTTCGTTGGGTCCTCGACAAACTCAACAGTCCTTTGTTATTTCCGACCATCTTTCTTTACCATCCTTTTATTCTTCGGCCATCTTTGGCGACACTCTTGGTTACTATGTTTTGAATCGACATCGACTGTATCTCAGTCGACATCAAGTACCTTGGATCGGCTGGCAGTTTTCTGAGCCAGTCGACATCTACTGCTGATGACTCGACATTGAGTACTCTACTCGATATCGATTGTCGTTTGTGTTTTGCAGGTATTCACTCGAGATCGACATCCACTTATTCGAAATTGACTGCATTCCGATCGACGTCGAGTGCCTTCTGGTCGACACAGAACATGGATTTTACGCTACTTTTGGATTCCGCTGACACGCTTCCTTGTGAATCGAACCTAATTCCTTTACTACTATGATATCATCATATTCTACGTGTTATAGGAAATTGTTTATAGTCGTTTTTAGGTCATTTTTATATGGTTTGCATGACTTTTATATAGGTTTTTGGTTTAGTTTCTAGAATAGATTTCTACACTCGTGTTCCATTTGTTTTCAGGGGATTTGAAGCTTGTTCGATGTCAATTTGGAATCATGATGGAATAAGATTCATTGAAGCCAAGTTTGAGATGTTCATGGACGCCGAAAGAGTCTTGCATAGTGGTCTCAAGTGCTAGAAATCAAGCTAAGAAGAGCCCATTGTCGAACCGACATATTTCGGACAATTCCTGCTTGGCGACGTCTCAGTAAAATGAGTCGTTTGAGCTCCACAAAATTCGGATTGAGAGGTTCTATAGCTTGTTGGAAAGCTGATTCAAATACCTACAACTTTCATGTTGAGAACTTTTGCAAATTCGGCCTAAAAAATGGAGAAATCGAGCCAAGAAGCTGACGCTGAGTCAAAGTATCGACCCGGAACTTTCACATATCGACTCGATACCCACATATATCGACTCGATACCTTCACATTCCGAGCCAGATTTCTTTACAGTAGCTACATATCGACTTGATACTCTGAAGTATCGACTCGATACTTTCCTTTCCGCGTTACTACTTCGGGATTTTTATCAGCTTTTATCTATTGTTGGACGACTTTTTGGAATATTTTATTATTATTTTAGGATTATTTTCAGATCTTTTTTCGAAATATATATAGAGAATTAGGGTTAGATTAGAGATCGTCCAATTTTTGACGTCAGAAACTAGTGGTAGACATTAGAGTTTTAGACTTTTTCAGAGATTTCTTCTTGAAGGTTTGTTCTGCTGGATTCAAGAATACGTTTTGTTAATCTAGTCTTATATTCTTTCATCATGAATTCTTTGATTGTGTCTGAATCCATGTCTGGCTAGTTTTCTTGTTCTGGGGTTGGGGTGATCTCAACGATGCTGAGATAGACATGTGCGTGAAGATTGCCTGAATGAATTCTATTGTTTGTTTGATTTGATCCATAAGTGCTTAATCCGATTAATCCTATGATTGATTGGAATCCTTTTGATGTTCAATAAGCGCCGGCTGCGAATTGAGATTGGATACATAGACAAAGTTGTTGGAAAACATGGATTGAACTTGAGAATTGTTTATGAGCAATCTATTTAATTCTCTTGAGGATATTAAACTATCGTAGACAATCTAGGTTTGAGTTGGTTATGCAGATTGCGCATGCGATTGTTTGATCGATTTTCTCGCTGGGGTCTAAGTGCTTAATGAGTCCAACTTGATTGATTCTGCAAAATGTGCAAGCTGAGTGGTAATTAATTGAAACGGACATAGTTATTGCAACATGCGTAGGCTGAGTGATAATGACTTTAGATAGTTTACCTTCAATTATCTCTTTTCAATTTGTTCAGGCATGAAAATTATATAGTCTGTTGAGGATGCATTGTTGTGGTGAACCTTGACTCTGGAATGTTTCGCTTCATATATTCACAAAACTTGCAATTTGTCATTTCTATTCTTCTTATTTCTTTATTCCTTCAAAAATCACTTCTTCTATTTGGCTTAGTAAACTAGTTGAGGTTCTGCAATTGGTATTCACACAGTCCCTGAGATTCGACACTCGATTACTACAATTGACACCGTATGCTTGCGGGGTGTTGGTTTTAGACCGATCAAGTTTTTGGCGCCGTTGCCGGGGACTGTCGATAATATCAGTTGTGTGACACCAATTAGTTTTCTAAGTCTTTTTGTTATTTTTGATGTTTTTTCTTTTTGTTTTTTTTTCCAGGTGCTCTCTAAAACATGAATCATTACCCCTTTTGTGAATATTGTCAAAGATGGGTTCACCTGACTTGCGTTCCTTATTGCTATTCTTGTGGTTTGTGGGGTCACCCAACCTGCCAATCTAAAACTAATGGGGAGCAAACGTTAAGACAACGTCTAGCCAACCAAAATACTTACTGCTTAGCATCTGAGCCTTTTTGCGACTTCTGCAAGGTTTTTGGGCATTTTCAACATGATTGTCAGTCAATTGGGAAGGTAGAGGAAATGTGCAAGCAAATCCTCACAGCACAAGCTTGGGAGGCGGCAAGGTTTGATACGCTTGAGTCTCAAGTAGCTCAATTATCTACAGATTTTCAGGCATTACCAGAGGCTCCCAGTAGCCAAGCAGAAGTCAATGATTCTTACGATTACATTGACAAATCAATTAAGATGGAAGACCATAGAGATGAGCCACAAGAGCCCAGTTTTGAAAAGCCTGAGGAGGATGAGGAACTCGTTAACTCTGAAGTGTGGGAATCAATCGAGCGATTTCTATCAAATGTAGTCGCGCTGACAACAAAGGAGTCCACAAAAGAAAAGCCCAATGAAGAGCCCGAATTAGTTGTTCATGAAGATCACTCATCCGCGGAACATCACGACTACCCATCAGCGGATAATACAAATTATCCATCACCCTTGCCCATCTCTCTAGTGGTGATGCAAGAACACAAGGAACAAAAATTTGGGGCATTTACAGGGATGCTTGCAAAGTGGCACATGGATGACCCACAGACGGAAATCTTCACTGATGCACCACATTGTTCCAAGTTGGAAGAAGTACATGTGATTGTGCGTCCACCTGACATACCATCGCGCGCAAAACCCCAGGAGGAAATCCAATTGTTTGAAGATATTGGTACTGATGGAAGCAAAAAGGGAACAAGAGTCTAGAAAAGAAAGAGAAGCACATGCTTTGAGAGGAAGTGCATCAAACGATCAATGTTTTGTTGCTCGAAAAGGACTCTACTAGATGGATGGAGAGAACTATGGACCGTTCACTCTGGGAGGTTCAAACGTTTTCGAAAGTGTTGAAAGGTCCAACTAACCAATAAAGAAGCGCTGCTTGGGAGGCAACCTAAGGTTAGTTTTCTCTTGCTATTCTATTTAATACTTTCATACATTTGCATATAGTTAGGGTAGTACCTCTTGGTTGAGTTCTACATTGGGGACAATGTAGGATTTAAGTATGGGGTATAGTCATATTCATTCCTTTTATTTTTATGTTTTGCATATGAAAAATTAGAAAAATTCAAAAAAAAAATGTCATAAAAAAAAGCATGTTTGTCTCATGTCTGTTTTAGTTTGAGTCTTTTATTTGGAGTCTATGAAAGTTTTTTATTGATTGATAATATCCCAAAATTTCATAATAGCCCCAATGATGGGATGTTTGCCTACGATGCTAACATTCGCCTTATATTTATATGTCATTATCTCTTTGATGAATTGTCTAGCATGGAGTTATTTGTTAAGATAAGCATGATTTAGTCCCTAAACAAAAGCCTTATGAGATTTGAACCCAAATGACTAATGTTTATATGGGTCATCTTATTCTTTTTCATGTGTGACACTCACTTTTGTTGCTATCTTCAGAACTTGCTTTAGACTCTTATTTGAGGCTGCATTATATAATTTGTGTACATGACATTAAAATGATTGAGGTATTAATTTCATTAGCCATTTTTCCCTCTCTTTACCTACCTTTTACATGATCCCTATGCTTGAAACCCCTTTGAGCCTATAGCCTAATTTTTGGAAGCTCCACAAAATTATACAAGCCATATTATTTAGCCTTTTACCTATCCGGGAAATTGGTCTGATTATATTGAATGGTTGTGATGATGAAGTGGCAAAAAGCCAAGTATGGGGTGAACATCATTGGTATCATGTGTTTGATATATTATGCTTTGAATGATATATGCATTGTTGCAGAAATTCCTTGGGACAGGAGGAGGATAAAATTCACTCTTGGGCAAAAGTCAAGAAGAAAAAAATACGGTTAGTAACCGATCCTGCTTGTGGAGGATAAAATTCACACAAGGAGGAAAATATGCAGCTGAGACACTTAGTAACCGGGTGCATTCATCACAAATATTTGTATTCGCGTAAAACGGTGTTGAAGCTAGAGAGGTAAGAAAAGAGTGCCAAACAAAAAAAAGAAAGAAAATGGTTGACTGAACTCGAAGTGCTCAATGGAGAAATTAAATCAACTGTGATGGAGTTGAGTATCATTTTTGTTTGGTTTGTGAAGTGTTTGGTATTGGTGTTTTACCGGTTGTTGACTAACCATTTTTCCCGGATTTTTTGCACCACATTGCCTAAATATTTCCATACCTTATTTTCCTTTACCTTAGCCCCATTAGAACCCTTATAAAAGTCCTCATGATTTTTGTTGTGTGCATGATCTCAAGCGGTGAAGATGTAGAACGCTGGGCAAGCCTATGGTATAGATAAGCGCAATTGTTGAGATCGAGTTTAAATTTCATTCCTTAAACACGTATGAGTGAGAGGACTCACATAAAATATCCTTGTGAGGTTTGGGAACTTTTGATTGTTTTGTCTTCGGTAATGAGGAAACATGCTATGATGACACTTGTCTTGAGATTTTGATTGCATTATTATTATTATCGAAAGGGCTTGAATAAGTTGAGGCAAACATTCTTTCTTGCACTTGTGGTTGCAATTGACTAGTCTTGCTTGGGGACAAGCAAGGTCTAAGTATGGGGTATTTTGATATCATCATATTCTACGTGTTATATGAAATTGTTTATAGTCGTTTTTAGGTCATTTTTATATGGTTTGCATGACTTTTATATAGGTTTTTGGTTTAGTTTCTAGAATAGATGTCTACACTCGTGTTCCATTTGTTTTCAAAGGATTTGAAGCTTGTTCGATGTCAATTTGGAATCATGATGGAATAAGATTCATTGAAGCCAAGTTTGAGATGTCCATGGACGCCGAAAGAGTCTTGCATAGTGGTCTCAAGTGCTAGAAATCAAGCTAAGAAGAGCCCATTGTCGAACCGACATATTTCGGACAATTCCTGCTTGGCGACGTCTCAGTAAAATGAGTTGTTTGAGCTCCACAAAATTCGAATTGAGACGTTCTATAGCTTGTTGGAAAACTGATTCAAATACCTACAACTTTTTTGTTGAGCACTTTTGCAAATTCGGCCTACAAAATGGAGAAATCGAGCCAAGAAGCTGACGCTGAGTCAAAGTATCGACCCGGAACTTTCACATATCGGCTCGATACCCACATGTATCGACTCGATACCTTCACATTCCGAGCCAGATTTCTTTACAGTAGCTACATATCGACTCGATACTCTGAAGTATCGACTCGATACTTTCCTTTCCGCGTTACTACTTCGGGATTTTTTATCAGCTTTTATCTATTGTTGGACGACTTTTTGGAATATTTTATTATTATTTTAGGATTATTTTCAGATCTTTTTTAGAAATATATATAGAGAATTAGGGTTAGATTAGAGATCGTCCAATTTTTGACGTCAGAAACTAGTGGTAGACATTAGAGTTTTAGACTTTTTCAGAGATTTCTTCTTGAAGGTTTGTTCTGCTGGATTCAAGAATACGTTTTGTTAATCTAGTCTTATATTCTTTCATCATGAATTCTTTGATTGTGTCTGAATCCATGTCTGGCTAGTTTTCTTGTTCTGGGGTTGGGGTGATCCCAACGATGCTGAGATAGACATGTGCATGAAGATTGCCTGAATGAATTCTATTGTTTGTTTGATTTGATCCATGAGTGCTTAATCCGATTAATCCTATGATTGATTGGAATCCTTTTGATGTTCAATAAGCGCCGGCTGCGAATTGAGATTGGATACATAGACAAAGTTGTTGGAAAACATGGATTGAACTTGAGAATTGTTTATGAGCAATCTATTTAATTCTCTTGAGGATATTAAACTATCGTAGACAATCTAGGTTTGAGTTGGTTATGCAGATTGCGCCTGCGATTGTTTGATCGATTTTCTCGCTGGGGTCTAAGTGCTTAATGAGTCCAACTTGATTGATTCTGCAAAATGTGCAAGCTGAGTGGTAATTAATTGAAACGGACATAGTTATTGCAACATGCGTAGGCTGAGTGATAATGACTTTAGATAGTTTACCTTCAATTATCTCTTTTCAATTTGTTCAGGCATGAAAATTATATAGTCTATCGAGGATGCATTGTTGTGGTGAACCTTGACTCTGGAGTGTTTCGCTTCATATATTCACAAAACTTGAAATTTGTCATTTCTATTCTTCTTATTTCTTTATTCCTTCAAAAATCACTTCTTCTATTTGGCTTAGTAAACTAGTTGAGGTTCTGCAATTGGTATTCACACAGTCCCTGAGATTCGACACTCGATTACCAGAATTCAAAGGATTAGACGAACCCGAACGCTATCTTCGTTTACACGCCAGATTGCAAAGAATCATGCTGGACTAGGAAACTCAGGAAGAAAAGATCACGAGGCTTATGAAAGAAGTCGAGGATGAGAAAGCACGCGCCGATTGTGAATTAGAGGCGAGGAGGCAGGCTCAGGCCCAACGCGCCTGATATCCTATCACGGCTAAGCAATACATGCATCCGACGGTGACTGTGCCTGAATCGGCTATTCTTATCCATGCCTCTAATTTTAAGATTAAAACTTCTTTCCTTTCTGAAATTAAACGACATACTTTTGAAGGAAAAACTACTGAGTGCCCTTTGGCACATATAACGACCTTTTTTGACATATGTGATACTATTGTCGATGGGAAAAATCTTGAATATGTCAAACTAAAGGCGTTTCGTTGGTCTCTTGCAGGGAAAGGGTTGTAATGGCTTGAGAGCTTAACCCTACGCTCACTCACTACATGGAAGGAGGTTAAGGATGTGTTCCTTAACAAGTTATTTCCTCCTTCTAAAACGGCAATGCTGCGGCAGAAGATCACAATTTTCAAGCAAAAGCCTAGAAAGACGTTGGCGCAAGCATGAGAGCGGTTTAAAGAGCTATTGCAATCTTTCCCTACTCATGGGCAACCACCTAATGCGATCCAGAAGATTTTCTATAATGCTCTCGATGTGCCAAACAAGGAGAGGATCAACTCCTACACCACTTATAGATACATTGAGCTCCTAACCACGGAGGCTTGGGACATAATTGAGAGGTTGGTGGAGTTCGACAACACATATGGGACTCCTGATGTCTTCGACGTGAGGCCAACCCCATCCATGCCTTTATATGAACCCTCCAAGGAGATTGATCCGGACATCAGGGACCAGTTTTACAAAGATCAAACCAGAAGGCTCCAAAAGCAAGTGAGATTCCTCTCAGTGAACCAACCTTGCATCGAATGTGGATCACAATGGCACACCATTCCTGAGTGTCCACATGCGGATCAAGTCTAATTAGCGGAGACTCATGAAGAAGCGGCCTACACGAGGGGTCCCAATCGCTAATATTGGGGAGACCAACGGTTCCATCAACCACAACGGAACCAGGTTAACCCTAGGGACCCCCACCTTATCGAGCTCCAGGACATCCGAAGAGAGACCAGCGGAAGGATGATCTTTAACTCATCCTCAATGAGTTGAGGAGAAACCAAGCGGAGAATAAGCAATCCACCGGCGCAATCCAATCTCAACTCCATAACCTTACCACAAGGTTTAGAGAGATGGAGATATGGAAGAAGAACATGAAGACCCAAATGGGTCAACTAGCAGCATAGATTCCACGACAATCCGGAAAGCTCCCTGGGCATACAGAGGTAAATCCCAAGGGTTAGAACGGACACATCGCCGTTGTACAACAAAGGAACGCTCACCAATTGTACGAACCAAAGATCGGAGAAGAGAACAATGCCACTAGAATTCCAGTTGACGTCGACTGCCCCCCCCTAGTAGACGTCGACCAGCCTGCACTTGATGTCGAGTCTTCTGCACTACAACATCCATTGTTGACTCCCCTAGTCAATGTTTACTCAATTCCACTCGACGTCGACTCCTCTGTCCCACCTCCGAAGGTTGTTTTGGTTCCGAAACCAAAGAAGATACTTGACGGAAGGGAAACATCGTTAGATTTCACCTCGCCAAAGAAATAACCCAAACAAATAAACTAAACTAGCAACCTAGTATAGCAGATAAGTAAGGGGTCGAACCCACAGAGATACAAGTACTTCAATGCAATATGTGTTTATCAATTATGACACTAACAATGTGATACGTTTGGAATCCCCGATCCTTCGCCTGTGGGCTCGAGATCAAGAACCCCAAACTGTTGATGGCCCGATCTTGCAATTATCCTTGCTATTCTCGATGTTTACAATTAATTACAATAAGGACTTGAAACTATTGTGAAAGAAAGGAAAACAAACAAATAAAAACTAAGGCAAAAAGTAAAACAGCGACAGAACTGGTGCAGCAGCAGCGACGGCAACAGTTGTGGCGACGGATGCTGCGGGCGCAGCAGCTATTGCTGCGGCCGCTGCCAGCGACGGTCCCTCTGTTGCAGCGACGGTGGCCTGGGTTCCAGCGATAATTTCTGAGCTTTTATCTTCTTTCTTGTGTTTGGTTTTGTATTTGGGATTATGGTTTAGATCTTAGTTTGGTATCGGATGATTGATGAATGAACAAGAACATAAATTGATTGCAAAGGCTTTTGGATTGGGAATCGAGGGAACCTTTTAATCCTTAAAAGGGTTCCTCAATTATAATTCCAATCTGAATAATTCAAAGCTTACAATGTTGTTTAAATAGAAAAACATACCAATTCTATCTTTGCAAAAGATAGAGCTTTGGTTAGATAAAGATAAATAAAATATCTAAAGATAGATAATTCTTTCCTAAGATAAATCAAACCTAATAAAGATAGATAAATAACAACTTGGTGGACAAGAATTATATCTAGAAGAGATATAATTATTGGGGCGTTTTGCAAAATAGCCACGAAATTGGACATAATTTGTGAAATAGTTACGATTTGGGACAATTTAGTGAAATAGACGCAATATAAACCCCCTACCCTTTGTTTCACGCGCCTTTCTCTTTCCTCAGCCATCTCCTCTCCACACGCGCTCTCCTCCGCGCTTCTCCTTCTCCGAGCAGGCCGAGCGGAGCGAGGATTCGACGACCTCGATTTGAGAATCCGGAGCGAGGAAGGCTGAGCGAGGCCGGTGTCTCTCTTCTCTGTCTCCCTTCCAATTTTGTGGCTTCGGCACCAGAGCGAGCGGGCTAGCGACGTCGGGAGCGGCGGAGCGAGGTCGGGGAAAGGAGCGCGATTCAGATCCGGCCTTCAACGAGGAAGGGAGCGCGATTCAGATCCGGCCTGGAGGTCGAGCGAGCGAGGCCGAGCGAGATCGAGCGAGGCGGCGTGAGTGAGCAATTGCTCAGATCCGGCCTGGAGCGAGGTCGAGCGAGCCGGAGGCGGCGCCGGAGCGAGCGGGCGAGCGACGTCGGGAGCGGCGGAGCGAGGTCGGGGAAGGGAGCGCGATTCAGATCCGGCCTCCAACGAGGAAGGGAGCGCGATTCAGATCCGGCCTGGAGGTCGAGCGAGCGAGGCCGAGCGAGATCGAGCGAGGCGGCGCGAGTGAGCAATTGCTCAGATCCGGCCTGGAGCGAGGTCGAGCGAGCCGGAGGCGGCGAGGCGAGGCCGGCCGGCGTTATCTTCACAGTAATCGGGAGGAAGAAGAAGGAATTTTGAATAAATTACAAAACTTAACCCATAATTATGGAAATTAAAAAAAACTATCTATATTTTATTATGTGATCCATAATCTATATTTTTATTTTTATTTTTGCACAAAAAAATGTTATACTTGCACAACATATGATTATATTTGCACAAGCACAACATACGGTTATATTTGCACGACAAAATGTAAAATAAAATTAAAAAAAACTAAACTCGGGTCATATTTGCACAACTTACGGATATATTTGCATAACATACTCTTATATTTGCACGACAAAATGCTAAAGAAATAAAAAAAAATATAGATTATGGATCGCTTACAGTTTATTGAGAAAGTCTGAAATTATATTGAAAGTCTCGATTGTCGTGCAACTCTTAAAACAGAGTCGTGCAACTCTTAAAACAGAGTCGTGCAACTCCTAAATTAAAATAGAGTTGTGCAACTCTTAATACAAGAGTCGTGCAACTATTAAAACAGAGTCATGCAACTCTTAAACATGGTCGTGCAACTCTTAAAACAGAGTCGTGCAACTCTTACAACATAGTCGTGCAACTCTTACAACATAGTCGTGCAATTCTTAAAATAATATTGAGAGAACATAAAATCATGTTGAGAACAATTTCAGAAATCTCGATTGTTTTGCAAAAAATAACCTATTGTTGAGCAAAAATAAGAGTAAGTTGTGCAAATATAAGAGGACGTTGTGCAAATTTAATCATAAGTTGTGCAAATATGACCCTAGTCTAGTTTTTATTTATTTTATTTTTTTAACTTTTTATCGTGCAAATATAAGAGTACTTTGTGTAAATATAACCATAAATTGTGCAAATATGATCCAAGTCTAGTTTAGAGTTGCACTTTTTTCCCGTGTCAGCACTTTTTTTAGAGTTGCACAAGCATGGATAACAATTTCACAAAGAATCGAAGAAGCACATGACAAATGAATCATAAGCCCATCAAATGATGTCGAACAATTCCATCAAGCCTGGATAACAATTTCACAAATATGATCAAATCTAGTTTTTTTTTTCTACATGGATAACAAATTTTTTTTACTTTATAATATTATTCGTGCGCATTTTATTCTAATTTGTGCACTTTTTATTCTATTTGTGTCAGCACTTTTTTCAAATAATTTTTTTTTTCACGTCAGCACTTTTTTAAAATAAGATCACGTTGAGAATAAATTCCCAAGTCTCGATTGTCATGCAAATCTTAAAACAGAGTCGTGCAACTCTTACAGGAGAGTCGTGCAACTCTTAAAACAAGAGTCGTACAACTCTTACAACAGAGTCGTGCAACTCTTAAAACAGAGTCGTGCAACTCTTAAAACAGAGTCGTGCAACTCTTACAAGAGAGTCGTGCAACTCTTAAAACAAGAGTCGTGCAACCCTTACAACAGAGTCATGCAATAATTTATTGAGAAAGTATGAAATTATATTGAGAGAAAATAAAATCATGGTGAGAACAAATTCACAAGTCTCGATTGTTGTGCAAAAATAACCTATTGTTGAGCAAAAATAAGATGATGTTGTGCAATAATTTATTGAGAAAGTATGAAATTATATTGAGAGAAAATAAAATCATGGTTAGAACAATTTCTCAAGTCTCTATTGTTGTGCAAAAAATAACCTATTGTTGAGCAAAAATAACATGATGTTGAGCAAAATTTCACCAATCCCCCATGTTGTGCAATTTTACTATATTGATGAGCAAAAATAAAACCGTTTTGTGCAATAATCTATTAAAAAGTATAAAATTATATTTACAAAAAATAAGATTATGTGGAGACACAATTTCACAAGTCTCGATTGTTGTGCAAAAATAAAGAATTGTTGAGCAAAAATAAGAGCATGTTGTGCAAAAATATTTCATTTATTATTAGGTTGGATTATTTTATGATGATAAAAACTATAAGACAATATCAATTTTTTAATTATTTTTTTTATATATAATTTCATGCTTATGAGCAATAAGTATGAAATCCTATAAAAAAAGTTTATATTATATAGTAGCTTTTAGTTTCGTGTAGAGCAAAACAGAGTCGTGCAACTCTTAAAACAGAGTCGTGCAACTCTTAAAACAGAGTCGTGCAACTCTTAAAACAGAGTCGTGCAACTCATACAATAGAGTCGTGCAACTCTTAAAACAGAGTCGTGCAACTCTTACAACAGAGTCGTGCAACTCTTACAACATAGTCGTGCAACTCTTACAACAGAGGCGTGCAACTCTTACAACAGAGTCGTGCAACTCGTAAAAAAGAGTCGTGCAACTCTTAAAACAGAGTCGTGCAACTCTTAAAACAAGAGTCGTGCAACTCTTACAACAACGTCGTGCAACTCTAAACTTTCATAGTGTTATGGATGAAAGTTATAGTTTTATTCATACAAACTAAAATCTAATTTGATTCTTCTTAAACTAAAAATCTAATTTGGGCACATTATAATATTATTCTTGCACTTTTTAATCTAATTTGGTTCTTAAACTGTATTTTAAAGTTACACAACCGTAGTTTAGAGTTGCACAACTGTAGTGTCAGCATCTTTTTCTATTTTGTTAATCAGAGAAAACAACTAGTGTCAACGGTGTTTGCAATTTTAGTGATGAAAATGTATTGATCAGTTTTATTTCTTTATAACTCTGTCAGCACTAAAATTGCAAACACCGCTGACACAACCTTTAATTTCTAAAAAGATGCTGACACAACCCTTAATTACAGATTCTTTCGGCGCAAGCCTATAAGGGTATCGCATCAAACAAACCCTAAATCTTCACGGAGACAGGAACTGAAATTACAATGTGGTTTCACTTTCAAGGAATCAAAGCCCCTATGCAAATTCACCTGTGATCTAAAGTTGTAAGCCTGTGTTGCTGCTAACTGTTACAATGCACCAGCAACTTTATTGACATTTTCAGCATATGAACAACTTGTCTATGACATCTACTTACATTGGTATCTTTTGAACCCTACAGAGTTAACTACCCTAGATATAAGCTGACTAAGCCTTTCTGCTCCAGGCCCAGGGATGATCTTTTCCGGATCCCCAACATCCGAACAGTTCAGCTTGCTGTCACACCAACCGCCTGGGGTGAAGCTTCCGTTTCCCCTTCCAAGCAATTCCCTGTCAATCCAGTCCAAGACAGGATCAGTAGTCGAGATCGAGAAGTGCTATTCGATCTCGAGGAAAACAGAGAATAAAAACCGAAAGAAAGTAAATGCAAGGGCTTTGGGGATTCGAACTAAACTGTATAAAAAGGACTTCCAAGATTGGGGTTTGCAACAACGATAACCAAGCATGCATAAGGCAGAAATAGAACAGATAATCATGTGAATCGCATTAAAGGACTTAAGCTTTCGCCTTTTCCAACAATTAGACAACTCTTTCAAGAAACCCTAATTGTCTCTACTGATTTTATGTTTACAATCCAAGTTGTTAGCATGGACCTCCATTAGATGGGTAATAAACACATAACAAGTAGTAGATGCTCAAAACATGATAAAGGTCGGATCTTTACCTCAAACACACAGGGCTATCGTCGGGCTCGCCCCAACCCTAGAAGTGGGTGGACTACTAGCGCTTCATCATAATTAAAGACATCAATAATAAAAGGAAACAAACTTGCACTAATAAAATAAAATAGAGCTTACAACCAAAGGAAGCCAGTTCCGCTCTCGCTTCACCAACTCCTCTTGGCCACTCCCTCTCTCTTTCACTCTCTACTACTTCTCTTACTGAAATTGAATTCATAGAAATCAGCCCCCTAGGGCTTTATTTATAGGCTTCTAAACCTTGCTATTCAAGGATAGAATATCTATATCTTTATCTAAATCTATATCTAAAAGCTTAATGATAAATAAAAGCAACAACATAATTAAATCTAAATAAGGGAATTAAATCTAAATAGGTAAGTATCTTCATGTTGATAGATCTTGTCTTCCATAGATAGAACTTGATGGATCCCGGATAGACTCGGCTTCATTCGTCTCCAAGTAATCCCAATCCGAGTAGGATAGAGCAAAACGCGTTACGCGGCTTCTGGAGGCTTCCTCGATCTCGAGTAAGGCTACTCGATCTCGAGTAGAAGTGTTGGTCGACTGGTGTCGCTCGGCGTCTCGGCTAGCTAGTGCTCGATAGGCTCGGATAGGGCTCCTGGGTGTCGTCGATCTCGAGTACCCTTACTCGATATCGAGTTGGGTGGCTCATCAACTTGGCCGTCTTGGTGCTGTCGAGGAACCCTTCTCGACATGCTCGGACATGGTGTTCAGCTGCTTCGTCGACATCGAGGAAGGTCCTCGACATCGAGTTGTGGTGTCCGGGCACCAGGTCGGGTAATGCTCCTCGGTCTCATGTCTTCTTGGCTTCGAGTTGTCTTCGAAGGCTTGTCGACATCGAGTAGAGAACTCGATCTCGAGGAAGGTTCGGGAGTCGAGTTCTTCGTCTTCAGCTTCATCGACATAGGCTCCTCGATCAGTGCAGGTGCCTAGACATTGGTCGTCGAGATCGGCTAGAGTTAGTCGATATAGAGTAGACTTGGGTCTCCGTCCTTGCTTCTTGATTTTCTCCCGAAATGGTTCCATATTCTGCAATATTAAACAGAAACTTATGTAGATCTCCATTTCTGACAAATAAGCATATACTACATAAATTTGACATATTCCCAACCCGAAATATGCAAAATGTAAAGAATATAGAACTAAAATATGCATAAAGACATGGCTACTATGGAGACATCAAATCACCCCATACTTAGACTTGCTTGTCCTCAAGCAATAACCAAACAATAACCAAGACCTACAACACATCCTTCAAGTCTTCGCCTTTCTCAAAAGCAACATCTCAAGTAGTAGCAATGTAAGACAAGCGAATTTAACGTCATCACACATATATGAGCGATCCATAGGCATAGGCAATATAAATCCAACCTCACAGGGATAATGTATTTACACTCAGCTCTCAATGTGTTTAGGCTATGTAGATCATCTCTCAACTCGATTCCATATACAATCTCATAAACATTGCAGTTTAAATATAAATCCACTTCGCAACCAATTATGAAAATGCAACAAGAATTATCAGGAGGACTTCACTCAATGGAAGTCTTCAAAGAAGATTCCATTCGGCGGGGTTGTAATGGGGCTTGGTAAGAAATAATAAGGTATGGAGTTATTTGGCTATGTGGTGCTTAATAAAATTCGGGAATCAAGACTCCTTAATCTCCGACACAACCAAACCATAAGCTTATTCTTTCCACAAACCATTATTTCAACCAACTCTAAGTCTTAATTCCCAAATGGGGGTCAGGCTCAATTTGGCTAAGGATAATTTTGTGGAGTTTATAAAAAGTCTCAGGCTAATGTTCTGGCTTCAAGCAGAGATAATGCAGGGTAGGTAAAAAGAGGATAAAATTGGCTTAAAAGGTGCCTCCATCATTTAATTCTCATTTACATAAACATATAAATGCATTGGATTTGAATAACTATCACAACATTTAGAGATGCATAGGAAGAGTAAATACACTCAAAAGAAAGCAGAGGGATTTTTAATGTTCTCCCTATAAGGCCAAAATTCTCACTGGGACAATTTTTGTTGGATTTTAACCTTTAGCTTAGGATCATACGTGCTTAATTTCATCACAAGTTCACAATCCACATAAAAAACAATTTCGAGGACTTAGGCTAAACCTTCCAAACACGCCATAGGATTTATATGATCAAGTCAGTCATTATTTATCATCATAGGACATCTAAGTGAGGGTATACAAACTAGAACAATGCAGAAATTTAAACATGCATTCTTTTTTCTTTTTTCGACATTTTCTATTTTCTATTTATTTATGTTTTATTTATTTTTTCTTATGCAAAAAACAAGACTAAAGTATGACAAAAAGCTAAAATGCATAAAATTTAAACATGAATGCATAACATAAAAATTAAAATTTCACCATGTAAAACCAAAAGCAAGACTAAAACATATAATAATGATAATGAGCCCTTCCCCCACCCCATACTTAAAATTTACAGTGTCCCCACTGTATAAAATCAAATAAAACAAGAGTAAAGGAAGGAACTCACAGGATAACATATTGACGAATCAGTGCATGTCGAGGAAAAGTTCTTGTCGATCTCGAGTACAAGGTACTCGATCTCAATGAGCTTCGTCTGCGTCCAGTGGCTTCTGAAGTCGAGGAGCTTCTGGTGGCTTAGTCGATATCGAGTTGGCCTACTCGACATCGATGAGTTTCTGGGCTGCTCCTCCTTGTCGTCGTCGACTTGGCCTTCGTCGATTCTGACTGTTTTTCAGAGACTTCTTTATTCCACTTTTCGCGATCCTTATATGCTTGCTGACCTAAAAGTGTTAGATTGCACACAAAAACAAGACTATCCACATGAAGTATTCTAAAAGACATAAAACCAAAACCAAAAACAAAAAACAAAAAAGTTCAAAAATTCCAAAATTCATAAAGTTTATATACATGCTCTAGATTTTAGAGTCGCTAGGCCGACTTCTCCGTTTGCGCTCAAGGACCATTAGTGTGGGGCCCGCTCATGCTTGGCCCTTCTCCTGGATCATCTAGGTCCTGATGGTAGTATGCAAGCTCAGCTGACAGGGGGTTGCTTGCATCATCTCCCTTCTCTTTCTTCTTCTTCCTTCCAGCTCTTAGCTTTCGCAGATTCTCTCGCCACGGGGCCTTACCTCCCCTTAAATTATTGAAAAATTTCTTTATGGACTGAGGGGGAGTAGGATTCATACCTGAACTTACCTTTTCGGACCCAAAACAGAAATCTTTGGGCTTGGGGCTAGCCGATGTCGAGTACTGCTGGTCGACCTCGAGTACAGGGACCCCATACTTAGGTTCTGGGCAAGTCAGTGGCTCAGCAGAGGTTGTGACATCGATAAGGGCTTGTCGAGATCGAGTAGAACCCTTGTCGAGATCGAGTTGCTCTTGTCGACCTCGAGTACAGTTCTGGCGCTTTCCTCCACTGTTTGCTGGGTCTCGTGGTTGCTGATGCTTTTCACCTCCAGCCATGAAATTTCCTCTTTTGCAGGGCCAAAAGAGAAATCCAAAACCTCATCGCCTATGGTGAAGGTGAGCGATCGATTCTTGACACTAATTCTGGCATCTACAGTAGCTAATAATGGTCTACCAAGAATAATAGGGCTAGTAGGATCTTCAGCACAGTCCATAATAAGGAAATCTGCAGGAACGAAGAATTTACCGACCTGGACGGGGACATTCTCAACTATACCTGTAGGGATGACTACTGTATTGTTTGCCATGTATAGTTTGCCATCCACAAGCTCTATGCACCCTATCTTTACCTTCCACCAGATTGATAAAGGCATGATGCTCACACTTGCTCCTAAATCACACAGAGAATCATATTTATATTGCCCAAAACCCACAGTAACAGAAAACTTACCAGGGTCAGGTCTCTTTTCAGGGAAGTGGAGTACTTTGCATTCGCCTGCGATCTCTGAGATGGATCGCTTCTTGCTTAGGATTTCCTTCAGAAATTTGACATATCCAGACATCTCTTGCAGGGCTTCTATAAAAGGAATAGAAACATTTAGTTCTTGCAGCATATTAACAAATCTAGTAAACCTACCTGCAGTGGGATCTTTCTGTGCTTTGGAAGGGAAATGCAGTGGCTTTTTCTGCTTCGGAGCCAGATCAGCTGTCGTAGGTGTCGCAGAGTCGTCAACGTCGCCTTGCTGTTCCTCGATCTCGACCAGAGGCTCCTCGAGATCGAGTTGGGTGGTCGACCTGGAGTTGTTGGGCTGCGCAGTGGAGTCCGAGCTCAGCTTCTGATCTGTGTCGAGTAGCTTTTTGTCGAGGTCGAGTACAGGCTCCTCGAGATCGAGTAGATTCTGCTCTATGTCGAGTTGCTGCTCTGCCTTGTCTTGATGTTTCCCGACCTCTGGCTCGTGTAATTGATGCCCACTTCTGAGTTTGATAGCTGCGACGTGTCCGGTCTTCCCCTTAGGATTTGGTTCTGTTTGCCCAGGGAGCTGTCCGGATGGTCGTGGGATCTGTGCAGCGATTTGACCCATCTGGGTCTCTATTCCTCTTTTCCAGATATCCAGTTCTCCAAATTTTGTAGTGATGTTCTGGAACTGGTTGTTGATGGTGCCCTGATTCCGACGCATCTCCTCAAGGATCAGCTGCAGATCATCCTTCTTTTGATCCCTTTCTGGATGTCCTGGAGCTCTGTAGGGTGGGGGTTCCTAGGAGGACCTTGGATCCACTGTGGTTGATAGAACCGTTGATCTCCCATGTAGCGATTGGGACCCCCTGTGTAGACTGCCTCCTCATGTATCTCTGCCATTCTGACTTGCTCAGTGTGTGGGCACTCAATAGTGGTGTGCCTCTGTGATCCGCATTCGATGCAAGGCTGGTTGACAGATAAGTATTTGACTTGCTTGAGGAGCTTATGATTCTGGTCTCTGTAGAACTGCTCCCTGACATCTGGGTCAATCTCCTTTGCTGGCTCATAGAGTGGCATAGATGGTGCTGGCCTGGCATAGGAGCTCTCCTCATAGTTTACAGTAGACCCATATTTGTTGTCATAATTGGTGAGCTTGTCTAACACACCCCATGCGTCAACTGGCGGCATCGTCAGATACTCACAGTGAGTATACTGGTTGATTCTGTCCTTGGTGACTTGATCAAGAGAATTGAAGAAGATCTCCTGAATGACGTAGGGTGGCTATCCATGAGTAGGGCAAGATCGCAACAGTTCTTTGTAGCGTTCCCATGCCTTTGCCAGCGGTTCCCCAGGCTTCTGTTTGAAAGCGGTGATTTTCTGGCGGAGGAGTGCTGTCTTGGCGGGTGGGAAGAATTTATTTAGAAACTCTTGCTCTACTTGGGCCCATGTTGTGAGTGATCTTGGTTTCAGCCCTTCAAGCCACTTCAGTGCAGGCCCAGCGAGAGACCAGCGAAAAGCCTTCATCTTGACATATTCCAAAGTTGTACCTTCAGCAAGAGTACGGAACATGTCAGAAAAATTGGTAATATGTTCAAGAGGACACTCATTAAACTTGCCATAAAAAGCATTATTTTTAAGCTCTATCAGAAATTGAGTGCGAATTTCAAAAGAGTTTTCAGGGATATTCAGGCACGACGAGAGTTGGATGCATATAATCCTCAGCAGTGGTTAGATATTGGGCAAGCTCAGCTTCTGCTTGCCTTGCGCGCTCAACTTCTTGTTCCCTCGCTGCCCTTTCAGCGGCGATAGTAGTATCCTTTGCGGCTAGCTCCCTTGTAAGCCTTGCAATCAGCTGTTCTTGCGTCTCAGCAGCCGCCATGGCTCTTTGTAGTTTAGCTCTGATGTGTAGAAGGCGTTCTGGTTCGTCTAAGCCGTCAAACTCAGGTGGTTGACCAGAACGGTGCATACACCTGAAAAGTAACTCAAAGTAGACGTGAGATTCAACTACATAAGGCGCGAATGATAGCTTCCCCGGCAACGGCGCCAATTTGTTGTAAGGAGGAAATCGAGAATGCAAATTAAAAATATGAATAAAGTACAGCAAACCAGATTCCGTCCCTTGCAAATAATTACAAGACATCCTCCCGATGCAGTAGTGGGAAGTCAGAATCGATCCACGAGGAAGCGTGTCAGCGGATCCTAGGCAGCGGTGGAATCTCACAGAAGTCGACAACAGTGGTCCTAGATCTCGAGTACAGCAACTCGACAGAAGATCGGACAGTCGAACACAGCGCAACAGCAAGCACAGGCTTTCGACAAAAGCTACTCGATCTCGACAAGGGCCTACTCGAGATCGAGTAAGGTCTTCGTCGATGTCGGCTTGGCTTGTCGAGTACCTGCACACAGAAGCTACAGCGACCTTGGTCGAAGATCAGTAGTCGAGATCGAGAAGTGCTATTCGATCTCGAGGAAAACAGAGAATAAAAACCGAAAGAAAGTAAATGCAAGGGCTTTGGGGATTCGAACTAAACTGTATAAAAAGGACTTCCAAGATTGGGGTTTGCAACAACGATAACCAAGCATGCATAAGGCAGAAATAGAACAGATAATCATGTGAATCGCATTAAAGGACTTAAGCTTTCGCCTTTTCCAACAATTAGACAACTCTTTCAAGAAACCCTAATTGTCTCTACTGATTTTATGTTTACAATCCAAGTTGTTAGCATGGACCTCCATTAGATGGGTAATAAACACATAACAAGTAGTAGATGCTCAAAACATGATAAAGGTCGGATCTTTACCTCAAACACACAGGGCTATCGTCGGGCTCGCCCCAACCCTAGAAGTGGGTGGACTACTTGCGCTTCATCATAATTAAAGACATCAATAATAAAAGGAAACAAACTTGCACTAATAAAATAAAATAGAGCTTACAACCAAAGGAAGCCAGTTCCGCTCTCGCTTCACCAACTCCTCTTGGCCACTCCCTCTCTCTTTCTCTCTCTACTACTTCTCCTACTGAAATTGAATTCATAGAAATCAGCCCCCTAGGGCTTTATTTATAGGCTTCTAAACCTTGCTATTCAAGGATAGAATATCTATATCTTTATCTAAATCTATATCTAAAAGCTTAATGATAAATAAAAGCAACAACATAATTAAATCTAAATAAGGGAATTAAATCTAAATAGGTAAGTCTCTTCATGTTGATAGATCTTGTCTTCCATAGATAGAACTTGATGGATCCCGGATAGACTCGGCTTCCTTCGTCTCCAAGTAATCCCAATCCGAGTAGGATAGAGCAAAACGCGTTACGCGGCTTCTGGAGGCTTCCTCGATCTCGAGTAAGGCTACTCGATCTCGAGTAGAAGTGTTGGTCGACTGGTGTGGCTCGGCGTCTCGGCTAGCTGGTGCTCGATAGGCTCGGATAGGGCTCCTGGGTGTCGTCGATCTCGAGTACCCTTACTCGATATCGAGTTGGGTGGCTCATCGACTTGGCCGTCTTGGTGCTGTCGAGGAACCCTTCTCGACATGCTCGGACATGGTGTTCAACTGCTTCGTCGACATCGAGGAAGGTCCTCGACATCGAGTGGTGGTGTCCGGGCACCAGGTCGGGTAATGCTCCTCGGTCTCATCTCTTCTTGGCTCCGGGTTGTCTCCGAAGGCTTGTCGACATCGAGTAGAGAACTCGATCTCGAGGAAGGTTCGGGAGTCGAGTTCTTCGTCTTCAGCTTCTTCGACATAGGCTCCTCGATCAGTGCAGGTGCCTAGACATGGGTCGTCGAGATCGGCTAGAGTTAGTCGATATAGAGTAGACTTGGGTCTCCGTCCTTGCTTCTTGATTTTCTCCCGAAATGGTTCCATATTCTGCAATATTAAAAAGAAACTTATGTAGATCTCCATTTCTGACAAATAAGCATATACTACATAAATTCGACATATTCCCAACCCGAAATATGCAAAATGTAAAGAATATGGAACTAAAATATGCATAAAGACATGGCTACTTTGGAGACATCATAGATCAATTGAAATCACCCACTACAAAGACAAAGAAATATTACTAAATCAATGACTTTGTTTGCTATCGAGAAAGCAATAACGGATTCATAGCATAGATGTGAATTCTAACTAGATGCATGGTCATAGAAAGAATCACAAATATAGACAATGAAGAACAAGATCATAAATAAACTCATGAATAATATAGAAAACAAGTCTCACAATCAATCAACCAAGTCTTGAATCATGGAAAAACCACAAGAATTCTAGGCAAGCATAACGAACCTTGAATCCCTAAACTTAAATCCTCTCATTGTAATGAGTTTATGGGGAATAAGATGAATGAATTGTGTTCTCAAACCTACTAAAATAGGAGCTAATATAGCATACTTTCGTCAGCCAAACCTTAGAATAAGTGAAGATAAAAGTTCCCATAAAGATGGACTGGGCCGCGTATTGCAAATCCGAATCTGACGAGGCAGCGGGCGCCGCTTATGCAGTAGACAGATTCAGCAAACTGAACTTGTAATCCACTTTCTGGAGTCATCCTTTGTCCGATTGACGGATATGAATATGAGTTGGAAAGCTCTTTCCAAGCACTACGATTCTCATGAAGATCTCAGAAGCTAATTCTAGCTTCTCAGAAACTCAAAGATGAGATCTGTCCATGTTCTCCATTTTCGCTCTTTGTTCCTTAGCTCTTCTTTGTCCATTTGCTCCATTCTTTCTCCACCTTTCGAGGCCGGATCTTATAACCTACAAATAAACCCTAGAAACCGTAGATTCCGCACTTTGAATACCAAATGACCAAGAATATGAATAAGTGTATTAAACATGCAATGCGACTCTCTAATGCACCTAAGGCCTACCTATAATGCCTATATAAAATATGCATGATCAAACTCCTCCACACATAAGCTTCGCTAGTCCTCTAGCGAAAATAAAATAGAGCATAAAGATGGAGACTTCTTCATGTCTAAACAATATTTTTTATACCATAACAAGTGCAAATTAAACATGAAAGAAGCAAACAAATTGTTATAACTCCAACTCCCCCACACTTAAGCATTTGCTTGTCCTCAAGCAATGAAAAACATAGCAATAACCAAACATCCCAAAAACATATTCATCATGCATTCGCCTCATCAAAAGCAACATCAAATTTAGGTGAACACAAGATCAAGTGAATAAACATCATACCATGTATTGTATTGATTAAAGCATAGAAGTTGAAATCATCCAACCTCACTAGGAATATGTGTTTCACTCATGCTCTCATGTGTTTAGGCTTTTAAGTTCAACTCTCAACACATTCCAAAATGCAACTAAGCTCATGGAAATTGACAACAATATCACCAAATCTCCACCGAAATGGAATTACTTGCAGAAAAACAATAAAAATAAGTCATTTGGCTCTAGATTTCACTCTTTTCTTTCTTTTCACTCTTTTTTTTTTCCGGCTTTTTTGTTTTTTCTTTCTTTTATTTTTTCCATTTTCTTGTTTTGGTTTCTTTCGGCCTTGGTGTATTCCTTACGCGAGTCGCAAACATGTGTGTTAGGAATGACCCCGGTCTATCAACACCTCAACTTACTTGAATAAAGTCCACTTGAACATCTTTTGACGCGAGTTACAAACATGGGTGTCATGAATGAACCCGATTACTCAACGATCAAGCTTCATTTCTTAGTGGGTAGCTTTTGACACCGTTTTGCGCGAATCATACTCATGGGTGTCATGCGTAGATCCGGTTAGTGTCTCAACCATTGCCACCTTATTTCACACTAAACACTAAATAAGCAACTAAAGCCAAATTTAAACATAAAAGCATAAAATTCCGCAAGAAACAAACATGTAAGTCGGTCATGACAATTGATAATGAAGTCAATATCAAGAGGTAGAAACATAAGGAGAGTAAATCACACATACAAGCAAAAGGTGTTATATGATTCCAATAAGGCTAAAAAACAATCTCACAAGGGTCATATTGTGTAGGATTTCAATCATACTCAAGCTCAATCATACATGCTATATTACATCACCAATCATGCTTCATAAGAAAATCATTTTAGGGCGATAAGGCTAAACAATCCAAACATGATATGGAATTTATATGATCATGCCAAAATACATAATAGAGGACAAACATTGCAAGATGAGTAGTTGAATAACACATATTTATGCAATGCATGATATTTTTGGATTTTTGACATTTTTCAATTTGTTTTTTCATTTTTTTCATTTTTGACATTTCCCAAAACAAATAAAATCTTTCTCTTTAGTAAAAGAAGCTTTTTTGGCATAAATGAGGTGAATAAATGATAAATATTGAAGATTTAAAAAAGAAAATAAATAATCTTTATAAGAACTAAGAAGTTAAAAGAGGCTAATTTTATTCTATCTAATCAATTTTATTTCTATAAGAAGCTAAAGAGACTAATTTTATTTTAATACATGAGTAGGAAATAAAATATGCCCAATTAATTACATGAGTAGGAAATATGAGTTTAATACAAAATTTTGTATACAAATTTGCTTTAAATTTAGTAGTTGAAAGGGTGGGAGTTTGAAAAGAATAATGCACTAAATATTTTACTTTTTTATAAAGATGATAAATGAAATTAAATTAGGACAGTTTAAAAGGTGAACGGTTTTTATTTTTCAAGTATATGTTTTCCCTATAAATAGGCAATCTCCTAAAGCTCAATTGTTCTATAAACAAATGGGAGACGGGAAATGGGAGATGGAGCATGTATCAGAATTTTTTTTCAAAATATTCAAAAAAAATATAAAAAATTACGAAAAAATTCACACATTGAAAATATTTACAAAAATATTCAAAATTTGCAGGGAAGTCAGAGAAACGCGGTCTGAGACCGCGTTTCATTCAGATCGCGTTTAAAAAAAATATGTTTAAAAAAAATAGAAATTGAGTGAAACGCGGCCTAGGGTCGCGTTTCATGTGTAAGCGCCTCGTGCCTGTAGTTCTCCTTCTCAAGTCCGGGCCTCCGGCCTTCCTCGCCGACCTCCTCCCTCGTCCGCTCAGCCAGATCCCAAATCGGCACCGGTGGAGGCTTCTTCGTCACCGGTGGCCTTCGAGGTGGGCAATCCCCACACCTGCTCTCCAGTCCGGCACTCCAGGTCCGGGCCTCCGGCCATCCCCGACCTCCTCCCTCGTCCGCTTCCTCTTCGATCTGAGATTGGTGGTTGCCGACCTCGAAGATTTCGCCGCTGACTTGGGCTCCGACCACCATGGCATAGCTCTGACGATTTGACATTGGGGATTGCCCACCTCGAAGCCTCCACCGGTGACGATTGGGGATCTGGCGGAGCGGACGAGGGAGGAGGTCGGCGAGGAAGGCCGGAGGCCTTCGAAGCAGCCCGGATCGAAGAGGAGCTTCATCGAGAGAGAGGAGGTCGACCGGTGACGATTGGGGATCTGGTGGAGCGGACGAGGGAGGAGGTCGGGGATGGCCAGAGGCCCGGACCCGGAGTGCCGGACCGGAGAGCAGGTGTGGGGATTGCCCACCTCGAAGCCCACCGGTGACGATTGGGGACGGATCTGGCGGTGACGAGGAAGCCTCCACCGGTGCCGATTTGGGATCTGGCTGAGTGGACGAGGGAGGAGGTCGACGAGGAAGGCCGGAGGCCCGGACTGGAGAAGGAGAACAACAGGCGCGAAGCGCTTACACATGAAACGCGGACTTAGGCCGCATTTCACTCAAATTTCTATTTTTTTTAAACATATTTTTTTAAACGCGATCTGAATGAAACGCGGTCTGAGACCGCGTTTCTCTGATTTCCCTGCAAATTTTGAATATTTTTGTAAATATTTTCAATGTTCGAATTTTTTCTTAATTTTTTATTTTTTTTTGAATATTTTGAAAATAAATTCCATGTATCATGGTATTGTTAGGTTTAGTTTCTATTCATTTTTGTTTTATTTTTAATTGTATTTTTTTTTATTTGTTAAAAATAATATGTGATTATTTTTTCTATTGAAGGATAAAGATTCATACAACCACTATTATCGAAAATAATGTTTTTGTAGTTTAGTTGTTTTGATCTCATGTATTAATAATAAAAATAAGTTTATAATAAGAAAGATCTGTTTTTTTAATAAATTATTTTTTTAAAATAGGATGAGGGAAATAATATTTTGTTACTTCTAGCTCATACTTTGCACATTTTATTTTATCTTCAATTATCACGTTTCTTATGTGTCATTTTTTAAAATAGAAACCAAATGAAGACCTGTAAAGAATATGCAATATTTTTTTCTTCCGTATTAATGTCTATTTTGCACTCATATATATATATATATATATATGAAACTTTAAACTAATATAAAAAAAATCTAGATATATCAAATGGTATTCAATTTTTTAGTTTTATTAATTTTAGCGTTGGTTAACTTTCTTCCTAAAAATAGCTTAAACATATATAAAATTCTTTGATAGAAGTTGGAGGATTAGGGTTCTTGTGTGGCTTGGAGACAAAGGCTTTGAATGATCAAATTTGGGAATTGGGATATGTGGTTAATTGGAAAGGGAAATGATCATTTATCAAAAAGAAAAAAAAATATTAGAAATAGATAGAAATAATAAAAGAAAAAATAAATAAATCTAGTCCTAAGATAATAAAAACTAATCCTAAGGTAGAACAATCTGACCTATGATAGATGAAAATAGATAAAAGATAAATAAACTAACCTAAGATAGAAAATAAATCTAACCTAAAAATGGATAAAAATAATCTAATCCTAAATAAAATAAAATGAAATAAATCTAATCCTAATAAGATGGAAAATAAAGAAACTATCCTAAAACAACCGGAACTAACCAAAAATAAAAGATAGAATTACTTCCCTTCTAAGTTTACCAAAGATCCGGACGCGTCAAGAAAAACACAGGGGCGGCGGGCGGCGTGTCCTCAGAACGTGACTCCGTCATTCAATCAAGCAAATTTCATGGTTAACTCAAGACTCCTCCAAAAACACATATCTAAATGGAACTCTATCATTTTATTGAATTTGAAAAACTAAATACCTAACTAGGAATTGAAAAACTTGCAAACTAGAAAACAAATCATGGGTTGCCTCCCAAGAAGCGTCCTTGATTATCGTCATAAACTTGACGGTTTATTGTATCCTTACCTTAAGACTCATTCAGACATTGTTAACACTCTTAAAAGCAAATCAAATTCTTGTGCCCAACCAAAATTTGAAAGAACATTAAACATGAAAAACTTTGCAATTAAGGATGCCTTGTAGAGAAGCTTTGACACTTTCCTAGTCACCTGAGGTTGATCTTTTCCAGAGGGAATGTGAGACCACCAACACAGTTCCGTTGGTGTATCGTAGAAGTAATGCTCCCAAGGATCCAAATATTCACCATAAATCACAAAAGTGTTAGAAGTTTCATTACCTTGCTCAGGAGCCACAGAAATCGGCTCTGGAATTGGTTCATTGACCGGCGCGATTGCGATGAGCTCTTCGGATGAATCAGGAGCCAAAACATATAGATCCTCACGCGTGCACTCATGAGATTCCATTTCAAAAGACATTGGGCTCTCAACTTCACCGGATGATGGATAAGAAGAAGTAATGGGTGATGGGGAGGGGGACGTAATGGATGATAAATCAGAGGGCACAAACGATAACGCAGAAGAAGGAATAATAGATGAAACCTCACGCGTCGACTCATGAGACTGCGTTTCAAGAAGTGTTGGATCTTCTTCTTCATTGCAATCATTGTCAGCAAATAGATACGTCTCCCACGATTCCTTAAATCTTTTGCACTGTTCCTCCCATTCTTGCTTAGTTATCCTTTCATATGGCGGAGGTTCTGAGGGGGCGGTGGGCGCCGTGGATGGGACGGCGAGCGCCGTGGTGTGCAGTGCGTCCTCTTCCTTGTTTTGCTGGACTACTTCCTTGCGTTCTTCCTCCAAATCTTCGTCAGCCAGGTTATGGAAAAGTTCCCACATTCCCGACAATCCAGGGTTGCACAAACCATCATCACCCATGTCATTGATAAGTTCTCGCACATCAGGACTTACGCCTTCATAAACCCAAAGAACCATATCTCGCTCACTATCACAGATATCCCGTGTTTTACGCTCACTCACTAATTCTTGCACTCTTTTGAAGTAATGGTGAAAATATTCTCCCTGATTTTGATATAACCTCAACATTTTTTTAAAAAAAAGTTTCGAAAGAAACAAAACAAAACAAAAGAAACAAAAATCAATACACACACAAAACAAAGAAATAAATTTGCTTCCCTGACAACGGCGCCACTTTTGACGGAAGGGAAACATCATTAGATTTCACCTCGCCAAATAAATAACCCAAACAAATAAACTAAACTAGCAACCTAGTATAGAAGATAAGTAAGAGGTCGAACCCATAGAGAATTTAGTTCTTCAATGCAATATGTGTTTATCAATTATGACACTAACAATAGACTAGGGATATGAATGAAGATAAATAAAGCAACTAAACTAAGATAAAGATGCGAATGGAAACAAAGAGAAGACAAAAGATAAGAGTGTGGTTTGCCTACAATTCGCAACATTGGTTGATTCACTTGATCCTTGAGGTGATTTCAATATCACTCCTAAGCCTATCCCGACTTGCCTAAGGTTGATTGATACGTAAGGATACAATCATCTTATTCAATATTAATAAATAATATCATTAACGATTCGAGTACTTAAGATCAATTGGCACATCAATTAAATGCAATTAAGACACATAGACGTAAACCGAACTCATCCTTAATCGAATATCCACAACATAGATCAATTGAAATCACCCACTACAAAGAAAAAGAAATATTACTAAATCAATGACTTCGTTTGCTATCGAGAAACCAATAACGGATTCATAGCATTGATGTGAATTCTAACTAGATGCGCGGTCATAGAAGGATTCACAAATATAAACATTGAAGAACAAGATGATAAATAAACTCAGGAATAATAGAGAAATCAAGTCACACAATCAATCAACCAAGTCTTGAATCATAGCAAAACCACAAGATTTCTGGGCAAGCATAACGAACCTTGAATCCCTAAACTTACAAGGCGGCGGACGCCGTGGAAATGGCGGCGGGCTCCGCTTATGCGGTAGATAGCTTCGGCAGTCTGAACTTGTAATGCACTTTGTGGAGTCATCCTTCGTCCAATTGTCGCATATCAACGTTCCCTTTATGGAGTCATCCTTCGACAGACTGAACTTGTAATGACCAAGAATATGAATAAGTGTATTAAACATGCAATACGACTCTCTAATGCACATAAGACCTACCTATAATGCCTATATAAAATATGCATTATCAACGCTCCCTTTTCCCTCTAAGGCGCTGAGGGACCCTACTGAAGGCAAGTTCAGGCACTTTGTGAAGATGCTTCAGGGTTTCAATGTCACTATACCCTTCACCAAAGTTCTTCACGAAATGCTTTCCTATGTCAAATTCCTTAAAGAGATCCTAAGCAACAAGCGATCGATGCTTGAGACCGCCGGTGAATGCAACAAGATGGATTTTCCTGAGAAGAGACCGGCCCTGGGAAGTTCGCTATCACCGTGGGACTTGGCCAATATCGCTTCAAGGCACTTTGTGATTTGGGGGCAAGTATGAGCATTATACCCTTATCTATATGGTCAAGTGTTGTGAGCTGAATCTGCCATGTTTTATAGTAACTTTTATATCGTTTTCTGCATACATTTCATGCATTTGGGCTAAGATAATACAGAATCTATGTAGTCTATGTTTATTCGCCAAGTTATGGAATCTACACCAGTTTCTGTTTAATTTGACAGAATTCAAGGCAAATTACAGCAGTTCTGAGAAAGGTCGGAAAAGCTCGGAAATCAACTACAGAAGTCCGAGGTCAAGAAGCAGCGGAACCAGTCGAATCAAGCAAGGACTCAGAGTTACTCGATCTAGAGTAAGCCTACTCGACCTCGACGACGGTGTCTGAGCACAAGCGTTGTCGACCAAGAGCAGTGTCGAGAGCCAGATCAACCCGACTCCGGAAACCCTACTCGATCTCGAGTACAGCTAGTCGAGATCGACAACACCAGGAGCACCATGTCCGGAGTCGATGAACTTTGCCCAGTCGAGAAGCCGAGAACGGAGACGCCGAGACGACCCAACTCGATCTCGAGGAGAGCTAGTCGAGATCGAGGACCAGCACCGCGTCTGTCCGAGTCCATGCCGAGGAGGAGTCCTCGACCACACCAGGCCACACATCCTCGACCACACCCAACTCGATCTCGAGGAGAGTTAGTCGAGATCGAGGAACCCGGAAGCCGGCACCCGAGCCATGTCGAGCAGAGCTACTCAACCAAGCCAGCCAACCATACTCGATGATCACCTTACTCGATGTCGAGGAGCCCTACTCGAGATCGACGAGCGTCGTGTCCGAAACTGCATTACGCGCTTTGGCTGTCCGTGTCGAGCTGGGAGTCCTTGGGGCCGAAGGAATCCAAGATTGCCGAGATACATCAAGTTCTATCTATGGAAGACAAGATCTATCAACATGAGAAGACTTAGCTATTTAGATTTATTTTTCCCTTTTAGATTTAATTTCTAAATTGCTTTTATTTATCTTTTAAGCTTTTTAGATATAGATAGATATATTCTATCCTTGATTAGCAAGGAATAGAAGGCTATAAATAAAGCCCTAGGGGCTGGTTTTTCATTCATTCAATCACACACACAATTCCATTCAAGTAAGTAGGAGTAGAGAGAGAGTTTGTGGCAAGCAAGGTGGAAAGGCGAAAGCGGATTTGTCTTGTTGGTTGTAAGCTTTCTTTATTTAAATTAATGCAAGTTAGTTTCTTTTGTTATTTGATGTCTTTCTTGATGATGAAGAGCGAGTAGTCCACCCACTTCTGGGGCTGGGGTGAGCCCGACGGTGGCCATGTGAGGTGATGCGGTAAAGGTCAGATCTTGTTATGCAATTCATCTTCTATCCCTATGAGCATGATTCTTTTGCGAGAGTTGAAGGTGATCCTTGTTTGTATTATTGAAGCGAAAGTGATCTTAATGCAACTTGGGTTAATTATGTGAAAAGGGTTAGTAACAATTAGGGTTTATGCGAAAGCCTCTATATGCCTAATTGTTAGTAACGAAAGTTATTTTGATGGAAAGTATGATCTTTTTATGCCTTTATGTGTTACTTTGCATGGTTATCGTTGTGGCGTTGATACCCTGGCTTTGGAAGTTTTTCATATATTGAGTTTATTTCTGTCAAAATCTAAAAATCTGTGTTTGAAGTTGCAAGTTTACATTTTCTGTGTTTTAGTCGAGATAGAGGAGAGGCTTGTCGAGATCGAGTAGGACCTTGGTCGATCTCGAGTTGGCTTTTGTCTACGTCGAGTTGAGTTTCTGTTTTTGCTTTCGATTATGCAATTTCTGTTTCTGCTATTTGTTGTCGATCTCGAGTACTGTGCTTGTCGAGATCGAGTTGCCCTTGCCGGGTTTGCTGTCTACTGTGATTTCTGAGTTTCTGTTGTCCAGTTCTGTTGTCGATCTCGAGTTACTGCTTGTCGAGATCGAGTACTGTGTTGTTTGAGTCGAGTTTCTGTCTTTTACTGTTGGTAGTCGATCTCGAGTTGCACCTAGTCGAGATCGAGTTAGCTTCTGCCTTTGTTTTATTTCTTGCTTTCATTTGTTATTTCTGTCTTTCCTTCTTTGTTTCTTTGTTTCTGTCTTCTGTTGCTTTTCTGTGAGACTTACAGCTGCCTAGGATCCGCTGACACGCTTCCTCGTGGATTCGATCCTGACTTCCCATTACTGCATTGGAGGAGTCTTGTAATTATTTGCGTGGGCCTAAATCTGGTTTGATCTATTTTGTTATATTTCATACTTGATTTCCTCCCTACAACATCAAGGGTGAGCATTGGAGACCGTGGATGTGAAGCTATACATGGCAGATAATTCTATGGTGAAACCCACAGGCATAGTTGATGATGTCCCCGTCCAGGTAGGGAAATTCTTTGTCCCATTAGATTTCCTTGTGTTGGATATGCCGAAGGATCCTATTTGGCCTATCATCCTTGGTAGGCCCTTCCTCGCCACAGCAGACGCAAACATCAGCGTGAGAAGGGGACTTCTCACCTTTACTATAGGGAACGAGATCATGGAGGTTCAAAAAATGGAGGCCCGCCGGTTAGAGGTGAAGAGTATTAGCATAGGCAAGGACGACGGCCTTTGCAGGGAGGCAATACAACGAGCTCTTACCTCTGCAACTCATGAAGAGGGTAGGCTCACATCTGAGGAGAAGAAGCTGTGAGAGTATTTACTGACGGAAATTTGTGTTGAAAAGGAAGTCGATATCGACTGCCCCCGGTCGACGTCAACTAAGTTACTTGAAATCGAATACCACCACTCGATGTCGACTCCACCTATTAATCTCCAAAGCTGCTAAACGACTAAGTATGGGGTTCCCTTTGTTGGAACACTCGATGTCGACTTTTCTCACTCGATGTCGATTGATCCTCAGCCCAAAGATTGTTGTTTCAGGTCCGAAAAGGTAAGCTCAGGTATGGTTTCTAACTCTCCTCAGTTCACACATACTAATTATATTGGGAAGACAACCAGAACCCCATGGTACGCTTACCTACGCAAAATTAGATGAAGGAAGAAGAAGAAGGCCAAAGAAAGCAACCCGATTGGAAGGGACCCAGGCAAGGAACTAAAAGAAAAAGAGGCCATAATTGCCGAGCTTGAGCACTATGATGAAGACCTAGATGATCCAAGAGAAAGGCCAGACACAAAGGGGCCCCGCCTTGAAGGGTCGTGAGTTCTAAGGAAGAAGTCGGCCTAGCGACTTTAGAATCTAGAGGATGTACATAGACTACTTTTAGGGTTTTTGGATATTTGGTTTTGTATTGAACTTGGTTTTGGTCTTGTTTTATTTTTGGTTTTGTTTCGATTTTCTAACAAGTATAGGTGAGAGGGCAACAACGCATCATAAACCAAGGACGGAGTACTGGAATATCACTCGATGTCGACTGGACCTAGTCGACATCGAGTGAAGAGTGCTATGGCCCTTGATGTGGGACGAACGTCATTGACACTTTCGCCCTTTACCAAATAGTAATAATATCCAAACTCAAACACAAAACCAATAGATTAGCAAATCAATCACTTGATCAACCAAATAACTACTAGTATAACAATTAAGTCCGGTGTCGAACTCACAGGGAGAAGCGATTTACTTATTCCATAACTCTTAACAAGAACTCTTAGGACCAAACAATGATTTGTGACAAATAACCAATATGTAAAGTAACCAACTTTATGATTGCAAAGTAAATTGATAATATGGTAGAGAAAATATTTCACCTGTAATTCTCTGACAATGATTGAGATTCATGGTCCTAGGATTGATCTATCAATTACTCATAGAAAGGAACACAAATATAAACAATAAGCACAAGATGATAAATAGGAATAAGAATAACAAAATAGAATCAATCCTCACAATCTAAACAACCATGTCTTCGAATCACAGACGAAACTATGAGTTTAGCAACTCATAAGCCAAATCTCTCTCTCTCTCTCTCTAATTGTGTTCATAGTCTCACACACAATCTTCTCTCTTTCTCTCAAACTAATGGAAATAACCTAATAATGACTCATAAAGAGTCGGTAAAACCCTGAAATTATAATAGTAAAATCATAGGAAATAGATTCTTCAGATCCGGAATCGCAATCGCTGGAAACCGGCCCACGGCAGGCGCCGTGCAAGAGGTGGCGGGCGCCGCCATCTCAGTGACAGGATTCCCTCCTTTTTCTCGATTGTCTTCAATGTTGTGTTTCCTTGATCCTCTCTAGCCTCTTCCACAACCTCCATATGATCCAAAACATGCCTCTTAAGCTCTTGTAAGATCCCTTTAAGGTCAAAATGTAACTCTGCAGAATAAACACTAAAAAGGCGTAGATTCCGAACTCGAATACTTCATAAGCAATATACGAAACTAGACTCAAACCTATGCAAAACTGCTATCTAAATTCAATAAGAAATACCTATAATGCCTATATGAAATATGCATTATCAAATCCCCCCACACTTAACTCTTGCTTGTCCTCAAGCAACCATAAAACAAAAACATCATCTATGCATCCCATAGGAGATTATTTCACAATTTTACTCATCAAAAGAAACATCATAAATAGTGCAAATATAATCAAGGCATATAAATCTCATAACATGTATATATGGGATCAAGTTGCTTGCATGCTCAAAAATTCAACCTTACCAAGGATAATGTGTATCCCTCACTCTCATGTGTTTAGGCTTTAAGCATACACTCACCTCAATTCCATATACAAGCATCAACTCAAATATTGACATTTATATCACAAAATATCCACTGGATACATCAATGCAAAAATAAGGACATCAAGAGGACTTTCGCTTAATGGAAACCTTCATAGAAGATTTCATTTGGCGGGGTTGTAATGGGGCTTGGTAAAGAAACATAAGGCCAAAGAATTGTATTTGGTCATGTAGTGCTATAAATTCTGGGAAAATAAGATTCCAACAACTCCCAACATAACACAAACCAACTCAAAAATACTCAAGCTCACATATACACAACATCTCTCAAAACATAATAACGACTCCGAAAATCCTCCATAACATAACTCTCAAAATATATCAATAAACTAATACTCATATCATCATCATTATCTCATCGTCATATCTTCATCACATACTCATGCAATCTACAACACCCAACCAATCTAAATTTTAACCAACATAAATCCAATTCTCCCTCATTATGCAAAAATAAATAAACTTGGCTCTTTTTTCTTTTTTTCTTTTTTTTTCCCCTTTGTTTTTCAAACTTTTTTTTAAATAGAGCCAAAATATATGTAGGAAAAATGCATAAAAATGAGGGAACTGCACATAACATTACATCTTCTGAAAACCATAAAACTCACACTTTAGCTTCTTTCTCCTCAACTCTAAAATAGATTCCATAACCCACTCAAAATCTCAATTTCCCCGGAATGAGGGTAAGGCTCATCATAGGCTAGGAATAATATAATTTTGTGGAGCTATCAATAAAATAGGCTAAAGGCTCAAATTTGCTTCAAAACAAGATATAACATAGGGTAGACATGGATAAAATGTGGCTAAAAATTTGCTTCTATCATTTGAACTTATCAAGCAATGAACATGTATATAATCGATTTTGAAAATAGATAACCATGACAATACTCAATGATAAATGCATAGGAAGAGTGAATCACACAGGAAAAGCAAAAGGAATATAGATGTATCCATTATAAGGCCAAAAGTATCTCACAAGGACAAATTTTTGTTGAATATAAATCATTCTCACAAACTTAGATCATACATGCTCAATTACCTATGTCTAATAATATTTCACATAAAAACCAATTTTAAAGACAAGGTCAAATCATTCTAGAATTCCATGTGATTTATAAGATCATGCCCGTATAAAATTAAATAGGAGCAACTCAAATTCGATGGGCATCATTGATAACACAATATGCAATGCATGAGACCATTTTTTTTTCTTTTTGATTTTTCGACATTTTTTATTTTTTATTTTATTTTTGACATTTTTCTTAAACAAATAGCATAATAAAACAACTAAAAATCGAAACATGAAATAAAAAATTAAACATGAACTGATACGTTTGGAATCCCCGATTCTTCGCCTGTGGGCTCAGAACCAAGAATCACGCCGTATATTTGCCCGATCTTGCAATGCTCTTTGATATCTCCTGATTGGAACAATTTTCAATAAGTGATTAATATTCTGAAATAGCGACAGAATATAACTTAACCAAAATTCAGCAATTGAAACTAGCTAGCAGCGACAGAAATCAAGCAAGAAAGCAAGAGAGCAGCGAGGACGAGCGTGCGGGAGTGCCCGGGTGATGCCGAGCGCATGCGCACGCAGGTGCCAAGACCAGTGCTCGCTGGGAGCAAAGCCGGGTGCGTTGCCACCAAGCGCCGAGCCTTCTGCGACGGTTCTGCCTTCACTGATGCGACGATTTCTTGGTTGTGTTTGTGTTTGTGTTTCAGATGGTGATTGATCTTGTGTTGGCCGAGTGAAGCAAGAACATAAGAGAACTTGAAAGCCTTTGGATTGGAAAATTGTAGAAACCTTTATTCCTATAAAGGTTCCACAATATTAATTCCAATCTAATTCTAATTGAATGAATTACAAGAGTTTAAGTAGAAGCATACCAATTCTATCTTGTGCAAAAGATAGAGTTTTGGTTAACTAAAGATAGATGAAATAATCCTAAGATAGATAATTTCAAAGATAGATAACTCAATCTAATTAAAGATAGAAAACTAATAACTTGGTTGACAAGAATTATATCTAGATGAGATATAATTATTCCACATTATTTTTCTAAATTGCATAACATAAATCTAATTTAAATAAGTAACAAAACCGGCCCACAAGAGAGAATACTTGACATGGGCTTTTGGCCCACTCGACATAGCTTCGACATCGATAGGACAGCCTCGGCATCGACCCTTGTGTGTCTTGCGTCATGGGGGATGATGTCGAACCTTCATGAGCTCCGTGTGTGGTCGCAAGCTCAACTCTTGTGCTGGTGGTCTAGTCTTGAACAAAGTGATCCAGGGTGGCCTCAACCCTTGCTTCATCGTTCCTTGGTAACAGACAAGAAGTGCTCTAGTTGCATCTTGAATCTTCTTGGCCCTTGCACGAGTGATAGGACCATCAAATGGCCATTGTACTGCATCATTCTCCTCCACTTGAGTTCGATTTTTCCTCAAATTGTCGTCAGAGTCATCATCAGGCACGAACAAAGATAGGCCGGCGACGTTGAAGGTGGAATGCATGCTGTACTTGTCGGCAGGGAAATCCAGTTTGTAAGCATTGGGTCCCATTTTCTGAACTACACAAAATGGTCCATCTCCCTTGGGATCCAGATTAGATTTCCGTTACTGCGGAAACCTTTCCTTCCTGAGATGCAGCCATACAAGGTCACCAACATTGAATTGCATATCCTTGCGATGTTTGTCCTTCGCTGCTTTGTACTGAGCGCTTTTCCTTTCCAGTTGCGCCTTGGTTCACTCATGCAAGTGCTTGATGAAGTCCAATTGCTTAGCTGCATCCATGCTTTCTTTCTCCTTTAGTGTCTGAGGCATCATGTCCACAAGCGTAAGCGTATTTCGCCCGTAGACAACCTCAAAAGGAGTCTTCTTTGTTGCTGAGTGCCTAGACCTGTTATAAGCAAACTCAACAAATGGTAGGCATTCTTCCCACCTCCGGAGGTTAGTACGCAACATGACCCTTATGAGAGCCCCAAGAGTCCTATTAGTAACCTCAGTTTGGCCATCAGTTTGAGGGTGACAAGATGTAGAAAATAATAACTTAGTACCCAACTTAGACCATAAAGTTTTCCAAAAACAGCTCAAAAACTTTGAATCACGATCAAACACAATAGACAATGGTAATCCATGCAAGCGAACAACATCTTTAAAGAACAACATAGCAACATGAATAGTATCATCAGTTTTGTGACATGGTATAAAGTGAGCCATTTTGGAAAATATGTCCACTACCAGGAAAATAGAATCATGACTCTTAGAAGTTCTAGGTAAGCCAACAATGAAATCCATAGAGACATCTTCCCAAGGTGATGTCGAAATGGGTAGAGGAGTATACATGCCATTATTATTTGCTTTAGACTTAGCCTTTGCACATGTAACACAACTTTTGACAAATTTTAGCACATAATTAGTCATTTTAGGCCAAAAGTAATGTTCCTTTAAACCAGCTAAAGTCTTTTCAAATACTCCAGGTACTCTAGATTCATGTACTTCTTGAGTTAAAAGTATTCGAATAGATGAAGATAGGATACAAAGCTTGCCCATCTTAAACAAATAGCCATTATCAAGAAAGTAAGAATCAAATTCACCTTTGTAGACACATTGAGCATATATGGTTTGAAAGAAACTATCAGAAGCATACAGTTCCTTAATCAAAGAAAATCCCAATACATGTACATCCATATGGTTCAAGAGGACATACTTGCGTGATAGTGCGTCAGCTACCACATTATCCTTTACCTTTTTGTGGTGAACCACATAGGAAAAGGTCTCCAAGAACTCCACCCATCGAGCAAGGCGCCTGCTGAGCACTGTCTGACCTTTGAGATACTTTAGAGCTTCATGATCCGAATAAATCACAAACTCCTTAGGCCAAAGGTAGTGCTGCCATGTCTGTAAGCAACGAATAAGCGCGAAGAGCTCCTTGTCGTAGGTAGAATAGGTGAGCTCAGCAGGGCCCAACTTCTCGCTGAAATAGGTAATAGGGTGCCTATTCTATAGAAGGACCCCACCAATGCCAGTGCTAGAATCATCACACTCGAGCTCGAACGGTTGTGCGAAGTCAGGTAGTTGCAGCACTGGGGCATGGGTGAGTCGATCCTTGAGAGCATCGAATGCCCTCTGATGTGAGTTTGTCCAGCAAAACGTCACATCTTTCTTCGTCAGCTCATGTAGGGGGCGGCAATAGTACTGAAATCCTTGACGAAGCATCGATAGAAGACAACAAGGCCCAAGAATGAGCGGACATGGGTGGAAGTGTGTGGCTGGGACCACTCCTGTATAGCTCGAACCTTCTCCTCATCTACTTTCAAACCAGATGCAGGTACAACAAATCCAAGGAAAATAGTAGATTCGGAAGCAAAAGAACACTTTTTCAAATTGACATACAATTTCTCTTTTCTTACATAATCAAAGACCAATTTTAAGTGACTTAAATGATCATGCAGGTTCTTACTATAAATCAAGATATCGTCAAAATATACAACGACAAATTTCCCTAAGTATCTTCGAAGCACATGGTTCATAAGCCTCATAAAAGTAGAAGGAGCATTAGTTAAACCAAAAGGCATTACTAACCATTCATATAAGACATATTTAGTTTTAAAAGCCGTTTTCCATTCATCTCCCTATTTCATCCTAATTTGAGGATAGCCCCTTCTAAGATTAATTTTAAAAAAGATGCAAGCACCATATAGTTCATCAAGCATATCATCTAAACAAGGAATAGGGTGACGATACTTGACTGTAATTTGGTTGATTGCCCTACAATCAACACACATGCACCATGAGCCATCCTTCTTGGGTACCAAGATCACAGGAACAGCGCGAGGACTTAGACTCTCGTGAACAAAGCCTTTGTCCATAAGCTTTGTGACTTGGCGTTGTAACTCCTTTGTTTCCTCAGGGCTAGCTCTGTAAGCAGCGCGATTAGGCAAGGCTGCGCCCGATACAAAGTCAATCTGGTGTTCAATCCCTCTAATGGGGGGCAGGCCTTGTGGTAGCTCAGCTGGAAGCACATCTAAGTAATCCTGCAAAAGAGCAGCAATAGGTGCAGGAATATGACTCAAATCCACAACATTAAGCAATACCTCTTTCATTACCAATAGGATATGAGGTCGATGAGCATTCCAAGTGGGCATTTTCCTTCACCACCACTTGCGATGACAACTTTCCCGAATCCTTCACTTTCAATTCACCAATCTCCTTAGCCATTTGACTCACCAACTTTTCTTGAACACTCATCTTGTCCAATAACAACCTCAATGTCTCATCTCTGTCATCTTGTTGAGTGTTCCTAGGACGATTCTCATATTGTCCTCGTTGAAAAGGAACTTGTTGCTGCTGGCCTCTCCCGTTGAATCCACTTTGGTAGTTTGAATTGTAGCATTGATTGTAATTGTTACCAAAGTTGCAGCGAGGTCCATAATCCGTAACATTCGCTTTAGCGGTGCCCTTCTGAATCAAGGGACACTTATCATTTGGATGAGTTGGGTCTCCACAAACTCCACAAGGTCTAGACTAATGGGGTTGATTCATAACCATCTTGTTCACGATCTCCATAAGCCTATCGATATCGTCCTTGTGTCCATCTCTCGAACTATCCAACTTATGAACTCCTCTAACTCCTTAGTGTTTCCCATATTGTTGCGATGCATTAGCCAACCCTTCAAAATATCTCCTCCGCTAGTAGCATTGATTAAACTCCTATTGGTGTCAAGTAAGCCTTCGTAAAGATATATCACTACATCATCCTCGGGTATACCGTGTTGTGGACAACTACCCTTAAGCTTCTTGAACCGCTCAACATACTCATACAAACTCTCCGTAGGTGATTTCTCAATACTGGAAAGCCTTCTTGAGTTTGTTGAGGCGAGTCGCAAGAAAGTACTTTTGCAGGAAAGCTTTCTTCAATTCCACTCAGGTAGTAATGCTTTCTGGGGGTAAGTAGTAAAGCCAATCGCTTGCAACATCTTTTAGAGTAAAGGGGAACACTCTCAGCATTAATTGGTCATCAGACAAGCCTTGGGGTCTCAGTCTATCACACACACTCACAAAGGTAGCAAGGTGCTTGTTTGGCTCTTCCCCAGGCAATCAATGAAAGTAAGGCAAAATAGATGACCAATTTGACTTGAACTCAAATCTTGAACCCTCAGGGATATTCGGAAGACTAATTGCAAGTGGTTGAACACTCAAATCAGGCTCCTTTAGGTTTCTCAGGGTCCTTCTTGGCAGATTAACAACAACGTTTGTCGTCTCTTCATCTCTCTCAAACGCGAGCCTCCTCTTCAATCGGAAAGGTCTTTCAACCTCAGGATCAAAAGATAAAGACGATGAATTAGAAGATATAGTTTGAACCATGCAAAGACAAAAAAAACTTAAAATAAAGAATAATTGATAGAGTTAAAGAAAAGAAAACTCCTTTCTTCTCTCCGGTAACAACGCCAAGAATTTGATGCGGGACGAACGTCGTTGGCATTTTCGCCCTTTACCAAATAGTAATAAAAACCCAAACTTAAACACACAACCAATAGGTTAGGCAATCAATCACTTGATAAACCAAATAACTATTAGTATAGCAATGAAGTCCGGTGTCGAACCAACATGGAGAAGCGATTTCCTATTCAATGACTCTAGATAAGACTCTTTAAAAGCAAATTGATATCAAAGCAGAAAGAACATTTCACCTGTAATTCTCTGACAATGGTTGGAATTCATGGTCCTCGGATTGATTTATCAATTATTCATATTCCTATGTCTACTTGACTAAAGTTGAGAGATCCGCAGAGATTCACTCATCTTATTCAATATCCCTAAAGAATAGCATTAAGACCTCAAGTAATCAAGACCAATTGGCACATTGACTCTATTCAATCAAGACAGATAGGCGCATACCGAACTCAATCCTAATCAAATATCCTCAACATAGATCAACTGAAATCATCCACTACAAAGACGAAGAGACATCACTATCATAGTTACCTTTGTTTGCTATCAAGAAAACAACAACGAATTCATAGCTAGAGACGCAATTCCTAACATGTTGATCAGGCATAGAAAGGAACACAAATATAAATTAAGCACAAGATGATAACTAAGAACATGAATAATCAAATAAACTCAAATCCTCACAGTCCAAACAAGCCTGTCTTCGAATCACATGCGAAACTATGAGTTTAGCAACTCATAGGCCAATTCATTATCTCTCTCTAATGGTGTTCATAGTTTCTCTCCAATAGCCAAACAAAGACGAAATAAACTGAAAACAACCTAAATAAGGTTCACAAGGGTCGACAAAAACCCTAGGAGAAATAATAGAAATAATATAAAAATAATAATCTTCGGATCCAAAACGCGTTTCCGGGATCTGGGCAATGGCGGGCACCGTGCAAAGGGCGGCAGGCGTCGTTCCTACAGTGCTCGATGTTCCGCATTTCCTTCAACGAATTCCAATGTCGTGCCTCCTTGCTCCTCCTTAGCTCTTCCTTAACCTCCATATGCTCCAAAACATGCTTCTTAAGCTCTTTCCATAGTCCATCCAAGGTCGGAATGTAATTCTGCAGAATAAACACTAAAAACGCATAGATTCCGAACTCGAGTACTTCACAAGTAATAAACGGAACTAGACTCAAAACATAACAAAACCAATACCTAATAGCAATAAGAAACACCTATAATGTCTATATGAAATATGCATTATCAAAGGAACACCAATATAAATTAAGCACAAGATGATAACTAAGAACATGAATAATCAAATAGAATCAAATCCTCACAATCCAAACAACTATGTCTTCGAATCACATGCGAAACTATGAGTTCAACAACTCATAGGCCAGTTCACTCTCTCTCCAATTGAGTTCATAGTCTCACTCTCAACAACCTCTTTCTCAAAAGAACTGAAAAACAACTAATAAAGCCTCCTAAAAGTTGACCAAACCCTAGTAGAAAATAATATAAAATAGTGGTTTTCGGATCCAAAACCGCGTTTCCGGAATCTGGGGTCATGGAGGGCGTCGTGCAAGGGGTGGCAGACGCCGTCTCTGTAGTGTATGACATTCTTCAATTTCCTTCAACTGTTTCCAATGTCATGCCTCCTTGCTCTTCCTTAGCTCCTCCCTAGCTTCCATGTGCTCCAAAACACGCTTCTTAAGCTCTTCTCAAAGTCCATTCAAGGTCGGAATGTAATTCTGCAGAATAAACACTAAAAACACATAGATTCCGAACTCGAATACTTCACAAGTAATATACGGAACTAGACTCAAACAATAGCAAAACCACTATCGTACCTAATTGCAATATGAAACGCCTATAATGCCTATATGAAATATGCATTATCACTTTTCCAATTGCGGAACCCTTTTTAAACTTTCCGAACCCGGTTTACATTATAACGCCTTACGAAGTGGATACAAGCATTTTATAGGGGCACTTATAGATTGCTTGCTAAGACCTAGTAGAGCCGCTATGATGTTTTTCAGTTATGATATAACCGAGAAGTCGGCGTAAGGATGTGATAGGGCCCATATCACATACTTGCTATGACTAATTGCGGATATTATGATTACGGCGAAGATACTGTGAGGATCTCATAGGGGCACTTATGAGGTGTTTACAGGATCAATGTCATGATCCTTGAACTCACCAATTTCAAACTTCACTCCCTTGCTTTAGAATGCTTTTAGTCTCGAGGACGAGACTTGTTTTAGAGGTGGATGGTGTAAAGACCGGAAAATTTGACAACATTATTTTATTAAAATGGCCATTTATAATCGGATCGATGTCTAAAATTCGGGAGGGTTGAAATTTCCGTCTTTGAGCTATTGGAATTATTCTAAATCTCTTGAAGTGAGTTCCGGCATTATTTGATTGAAAATTTAAATATGTTTTATTTCGCTTTCGTATGCCGTGAATTAGAAATTAATGTTCGGATTTCATTATTAAATTCGGATTTAGAAATAGGAAAATCATTTTAAATTGATCGGATAAGGTCGAAAGAGCGGGTTTTGGGATATTTGTTTTGGATAAGTGAAATATTTGTAAGGGACCACAAGCTCTCTTGTCTTCTTCCCTTTCCTCCCATTACAATCAGAATGTCTTTTGTCCTCTTCTCCCCTTGAGCTCGACAGCCTGATTCCAGCAGACGTCCCTTCTCATTTTGAATTGGTTTGTAAACCCACATCAACCCCCCCTTTGTTCTTATCCTTTCCATTCACAAACACCACTCTTCTCCTCAATGTTTTAAAAACCCACGCCGATCTGGTCCAAAAGCAAATTTTAGAACCTCACCTCTCTTCCTTTCATTGCAGCTCTGCTTCCCATCAGATTCAAATGGCGAGACCACAAGCAAGCCCTTTTTTATTTTGCCCTCGGCAAGTCCCTTTTCCCCATTTCACTTACAAACCGATCATCTACACCCTCCCTTTCGATCTGCATACAACCACACCTCCATCTTCATTTTGTTCCTCTTCCATTATAGATTCAGCAACCCATTGTTCCATGTTTTCAAAGGAAGTCGCCAGCAACCCCTGCTTCTTTTGAGTAAGTCAAGGTCGAGCTCCAAACCTCCATTTCTTCTCCTCTCGTGACGAGCAGCAGCAACTGGTGATGCCAGGACCACCGCCATTTCCTTCGACACTGACAGGCTCAAGGAAGCCTCCCAAGCTAGCCGAAACCGCTGCCGAGTCACCTTTACTCCTCTTCCTCTGCATTCCTCATTCTCGATCGGTATGCCTTTTCTCTCCACTCTTTCACTCCAAACCATTATAAAGCTTCACCTTTATAACTTCCACCTCTGACCCAGGCCAAGATTCCTTGATTCCGACACCAAAGAAGCCGAATCGAGCCCCGACGAGCCACACCGAGGGCCAACCGAGGCCTGGCAATGTCATTTCCGGTGAGTTCGATAGGCTCGGTGAGAATCTCTCTCTTTTTTCTTTTCTTATCCGATTTCGTGTCCATGATGTCGGAAGAGAGGTCGGATCTCAATGTCATTTCCGGCAAGCCATTTCCTCCATCTTATTTCTCCTTCGTGTTTCCATTCATGTTGCCGTGTTCTGTTGAAACTAGGAAGGAGCTAGAGAGGGAGACGAGTTCGGTTTTAATTTCTTTCCTTGGGCCCGGTTCATCCATTTTCTTTTATTTCCCAGTCCGGTTTGGTTCATTTTAAGCAAATCAGATGGGTTGGGTTATGTGTTGGGTTGATCTGATTTAAAAATGGAGTTTGGCTTGGGCCTAATAGTTTGGGTAAAAAGTGATAAATGTGAATAAGTTTAAGACTTATATATTTGAGTATTTAATAAATAAATGGAATGTAATATATTATATTATATTATTATTGAGATTTTAAAAATATAATATTTTTATTGTGATATAAAAAATATAAATTTGGACTTGAATTGAAAAAGGAATTTAGAAAATATTTTCAAAGAGTAAGAAATTGATTTACTAACTTAAAAAGGGGGATTTTTGGGAAAGGTCCTAACCTTGTTGGAATTATTTTGATAAAATAAGTAACGAGTCGATTTTAAAAGGTGATGTTTTATAAGTGATTTTGGGCAAGTAATTTGAGATTTATTTCTTTAAAGATGATTTGACCTAAATTTAGATTTGAAGAGTTTTGGGACATGTTGAGAAAATGACTTACCTTGCCTAACTTGTGCAAGTGTAAATTCTAATAAGTTCATATTTCTATGATATGATATGATATACGATTTACAATGAGGTCTTGATCTTAAGCATGTTCTGATGTGTTAATATATGGAAGCAAGTTACATTATATGACGGAGAAGCATGACTGTGGTCTGTGGATATGTGCTTAAGTAAGAAAGTCTGATATGTTATATGATGGTTATGAGATTTTGAGATGTTCTATGAAAGCATGCTATATAATGTTTTAGTATGAATATATGTTAAGAGCATGGTTTATGTTGAATCGATTTGTTGAAGCATGATGGATGATATATGAATATAATATGATGAGTTATGGTGAGATGATGAAATAATGCGATGAGATATGAGATGTTTGAGATAATGATGATGACGATGTTATGAGCTTGAGTCATGTCTATCTATATGAGTCATGGCCATCATATGCTTTAGAATTTATACTTATGCATTTTATATATTACTCGTTAGGTGATTTATGACCTGATTAGATCGCTTGTCATTAATGTAATTGCCTTGGATTCCGCGCTTCTCCACGTAAGTTCCTAGAGCTTACTCAGATTGATTCTCATGTGCATGTAACCATAGGATATAGTAGGTGTTGCATATGCATAAGAGCATGCCATGTAGTATCATGTTTAGGATTTGCACTTATGAATGAGCATCTGTCTTCTTTATGCTTTTGGAAAGAGAACGACCGTTATCTGTGAGTCCTAAAGTCTTTGCTAGGGTCATAGGATAGCCCAGCTCCATCAGGTTTGTCCTGAGTCATTATAATCACGAGATATGAGATGAGCTCGATTGTTTTATGAGCTTGACATTATGAGCATGGTGATGAGATGAAATGATGATTGGTTATGATGCGCATATATGATGAGATTGCTATGCTATAACACCGAACTGGCCAGTGTCTGCCCTAACGGGAAGGGGGGCAGATGTAGGAGAGGGATATGCCACTTGACATTCTTTGGGCCATTTACCGCACTTATGCATATTTATATATCTTGATAAGCATGACTTGCGTGATTTAAATGTATGTCATGCAATAGATCATCTTTATCTAGGTATAGCGCATATGGTATGATTACAGTAGGACCTACTCCTGTGTGTGGGCCTCAGTCTGATCCCACGCCATGTATTATTTTTAAGGTATGATTGCAAATACTTGATTGCTTGGTGTCTCTATGACGGGGTTACCTGTTGGCGTTTGATCGACCGAGAGATTGACTTCACCAAACTTATATAAACTCGGATGATTTCATTTCTGCTTTACACCCGTATTTTGGTTTTGACCCGGCTCTGCCGTGGCAAGTTGTATGCGGATTTCCACTTATCATGTTTGAATTAAAAACTATTTTGAGCGACTTAGTCAAATAGAACAGGTTCTGGGTACCCAACATCCCTCCGCTTGTTTTGGGGTTTGAAATCCCCACTTTAAAAGTGAAGGTTCGATAATGTAAAACAAAGTAATGTAAAGATACTCTAGAAGGGGGGGTTGAATAGAGTATGCCGGTTTTTCGCAGATAGTCTCAAGACTTTTGAAGCTCGTGCAAAACCCTTTGAGATTAGACTTAGTCTTTTATCTGAAAACCTGAATCACAAAGTTAAACAATTCGAACCAAGTGCGGAAATAAGGTAAAGCAGTAAATAAAGGACTCGATGAATTGTTTACGAGGTTCAACACGAACTTGGCCTACGTCCCCGCCTAGGGTTCTTCCACAACCCATAGGATTCAACCGGCTTTTATTGATTCACAAGACTTAGGATCCTAATAGCTCACCGAGAAGCCTCTCTCCTATACAATTGCAATCTAGTCAACTCACGTTCCCTTGGAGTCCTAGACCAATCTAGAAGAGCCCCACCTCTCTATGCTATCTAGTACAATCCTCTTACACTTAGTGAATCAATCGCCTAGTACTGTCCACTTCCTGAGTTACAAACTCTCGAGTATAACACTATCACGAAATATATCCTATAAGCTCACTGTGTAACTCTCAAATGCATTGAAATGAAATAACAGACTCTTAAGAACTAGCAGAGAGCACACGAAGAAGATATATCTCACTTGAGGGCTTGAATGTATGAATGCTTGTGTTCAACGAATGTATGGCTGTCTTCTTTTCTTCCTTTTCTTTATAGAGAACAAACCGGCGCCTAAGGATCTTCACCAACGGCTAGAGAGGATCATGGCTTGAGCTGGATACTCCACAATCTTCTATCTTTGGAAATTCTGAAGCCATAATCTTCCGATTTGAATCCTCTCGATTTATAGCTTAAGGAAGGAGATAATATTAGAAAAGCTTCCTGAAATGTTAGTATATATAAAATAATATCTGGAAGCATATAATAACATAAAATAACATTCGAACATAATATCATGGAGAACAGGTTTTGTGTTTCATCAACACTGCTGTAGCTTCAAGACCTTTGACATAAACTGTCGGTCAAAGCCTTTGAAACTTATTCTGATTTTCATCAAGGGAGTGGAGTTATCAATCTCCCCCTTGATGAAAGACAAAACATGTGCATCCCTGCAACTTAGTCAAACATATATAATATAAGCAGCATCGGACTAAGTACCTGCATGGGTTAGACGAATGTTGGATCATAATTTTAAAGCATGAAAAATATCCAACTGAAAACAAAACAAGGTCTTCCAAGACCTTCTTAGCAGTTAAAAAAAAATTTTAAAGTCTAAACCACAGCAGATCATCTCCCCCTTTTTGTCTTTCAACAAAGGGAGGAGGTAAAACAGTCACCAAAAGTTTTGAAACAGTTTCCAGAACCAGCAATGTTTCAGATTTGGGGTTAGGGTAGGGTAGGGTAAGTTTAAGCTTCATCGTCCGGAGCATCATCAGTGAGCCGCGACCACAGACCTTGCAACAGCTTGGTTACCCCGCTCATCTCCGTCATAAACTCCTTGTGCAACTCCTTAATATCCAGGCGAACTTCCTCCAAGCCCAACTTCAGATTGTCCATGCGTTCATCAACGGCTGAGGCAGTGGGAAGAGCTTTTGAAGGAGAGGCAAGACTCCAAGTCCCTTGAGGGGACCGAGTGATGCCTATCTTTTCAAGGCTCTTGGAGTCAAACTTACCCATATGACGCTGTTGTTCTTCATTTTTGAAATTGATTCCAGAAGCTTTGAAGATATGGGTCAAAAGGGTGGCAAAGGGGAGGAGAGTTCCTTTTCTGGCTTTTCTAGCGTGAGCCATGGATCCAAGGATAGTGTTGGCCAGATCAAGGTCAAGGCCATTTAAGATGCGGTATAGAAGGATCATGGCATTATCGGTAAGTAGAGAGCCAGAGTTTAGACGGGGTAAGAGGCAACGCACAATGATGTTAAAAATAATCTTTGCCTCTAGGGTAAGGGATGAGTGGTTGAGCTGCTTTGAGGTGTTGTTGGATGCTTCGGGTAGGAGATATTCGGATCGTGCAAGGGCTATGCATTGTTCTTTTGTGGGGTTCTTGGGAGAGGGTGGACAAGGTCTAGGCAGGCCAAGGAAATCAGCAAAGTCAATGGAGTTGAAAGAGATTCTAACCCCCTTGACGATGGATTCCAAAGACCAGCCGTCGGCATTGTGTTTGGCTTTTAGGTTTATGTAGAACAGGCTGGTAAGTTGAGGATAATAGGTAGCTTTAAGGTTGAGAAGGGTCCAGGCAGGGGATTGTTTGAGTAGAGATATGCATGGTAAATTCAAAGCTTCAAAGAACGCAAGATCTAAAAAATCAGAACAGCAAATCTTACGAGTTCGAAACTCATCTACCCACTTTCCAGCCGTTTCAGCATCTTTAAACCATGAAGAGGGTAAGGATTGGTTTACCTGGATGTAGGCAGATGGATCAGTGACAAGAGGAAAACCTGTCGTTGTTCTTGCCAAAGAATACTCAAACTCACAACTAGTATAGTGTATAAGTAAGAGATCGATCCACAGGGAAAACTATTCAATTCAAGTATCAGTTCTAATCGCTAGTAAGAAGATGAGGGTTTTTGGTGTGAAAAGATCCGCCTTTTAGCAAAGCGGAAGCAAGCAAACAAAGTAAATAGGTTGTAGAATTCAGTGGAGAGAAATTGGTTCACCTACAATTTATCACTTCGATTGATGAATTCGATCCTTGTTTCAACCTCTAGTTCTTGTCTTTTCCTATCAATGTCCTTGTCCAGATCTTATGTAAATTACTAGTCCTACGAGTCCTAGCAACCCTTATCTCTAAATAACCCTAACACGGTTAAGATTTAACCTAGAGATAGCATTAAGAATATGAATTAACCAAGGTACATGCAATATCAAGCTACAAGTCGATATTTAACATATATTCAACTTCCTACACATCCAATTAGCCCTACGATTCCTAAAGGGATAAAGTGCATAAGGTTCATGAAATGATCTAGAGAAAGTCGGCCGAAACTGGAGGTGAAATGATATTGAGAAGAGCGGAAATGATATTGAGAAGAGCGGAAACAAATTAAAGAAGTACTTAGGAGCTGCTGGAGACAAAAAAGAAGCAGCTCGGAAGAATCGCAGGCCACCCCGCGGCTCGAAGGAAGAAACGGAGAAGGTTTCGCCTACAGTTTAAGGCTTTTCTCTAGACTATTTAAAGCTTTTCTAGTTATTCTTTCATGAACCTTATGCACTTTATTCCATTGTTGAGAGCACCGTTGAGCATGAGCAACTAAACTCTCAAGGTTTCGCCTACAGTTTGGATCTTTGATTGTTGAATTGTGAGTTTCTTAATCTAGTTCTTATTCCTATTGCAATGTTTTGACTTCCTTGTGCTTAATTGCTTGAATGTGTTTTATTCTCTCTGGCCTGATCAACTAGTTAGAGTAGATTCATTCAATTGCTAGGGTTTTGTCGATTCCTCGTAGCGAACCTTAACCCAAGTGGCAATCATATCCCTTTAGGAATCGTAGGGCTAATTGGATGTGTAGGAAGTTGAATATATGTTAAATATCGACTTGTAGCTTGATATTGCATGTACCTTGGTTAATTCATAATCTTAATGCTATCTCTAGGTTGAATCTTAACCGTGTTAGGGTTATTTAGAGATAAGGGTTGCTAGGACTCGTAGGACTAGTAATTTACCTAAGATCTGGACAAGGACATTGATGGGAAAAGAAAAGAACTAGAGGCTGAAACAAAGATCGAATTCATCAATCGAAGTGATAAATTGTAGGTGAACCTATTTCTCTCCACTGAATTCTACCATCTATTTACTTTGTTTGCTTGCTTCCGCTTTGATAAAAGGCGGATCTTTTCACATCAAATACCCCCATCTTCTTACTAGCGATTAGAATTGATACTTGAACTGAATAGATTTCCCTGTGGATCGACCTCTTGCTTACACACTATACTAGTTGTGAGTTTGAGTATTCTTTGGCAAGAACAACGATAGGTTTTCCTCTTGTCACTTCCATTGTTTATGGACCTGGCAAGTTCTTGGGTCTGAGGAGCCATGCCCTCAAAAACGCAAACCACCACATCTCGCAAACTATCTCGGAAACCCCGTGAATAACGGATGTTAAATAAATTTTGCACTCTTGTGAGGTAGTTGTGAAAATATTCTCCCTGAAACTGCCATAACTTCAACATCTAGAAATATTAGTAATAAGGTGTCGTGAACTGTAAGATAGGTCCATGACGGGGTTAGATGTAAATATATACAAAAGTTAGCGATTAAAATTAAACACAAGAAATTGATAAGAATTTCCCTGGCAACGGCGCCAAATTTGACAAGAGGAAAACCTGTCGTTGTTCTTGCCAAAGAATAAGTAAGAGATCGATCCACAGGGAAAACTATTCAATTCAAGTATCAGTTCTAATCGCTAGTAAGAAGATGAGGGTTTTTGGTGTGAAAAGATCCGCCTTTTAGCAAAGCGGAAGCAAGCAAACAAAGTAAATAGGTTGTAGAATTCAGTGGAGAGAAATTGGTTCACCTACAATTTATCACTTCGATTGATGAATTCGATCCTTGTTTCAACCTCTAGTTCTTGTCTTTTTCTATCAATGTCCTTGTCCAGATCTTATGTAAATTACTAGTCCTACGAGTCCTAGCAACCCTTATCTCTAAATAACCCTAACACGGTTAAGATTTAACCTAGAGATGGCATTAAGAATATGAATTGACCAAGGTACATGCAATATCAAGCTACGAGTCGATATTTAACATATATTCAACTTCCTACACATCCAATTAGCCCTACGAGTCCTAAAGGGATATGATTGCCACTTGGGTTAAGGTTCGCTACGAGGAATCTACAAAACCCTAGCAATTGAATGAATCTACTCTAACTAGTTGATCAGGCCAGAGAGAATAAAACACATTCAAGCAATTAAGCACAAGGAAGTCAAAACATTGCAATAGGAATAAGAACTAGATTAAGAAACTCACAATTCAACAATCAAAGATCCAAATTGTAGGCGAAACCTTGAGAGTTTAGTTGCTCATGCTCAACGGTGCTCTCAACAATGGAATAAAGTGCATAAGGTTCATGAAAGAATAACTAGAAAAGCCTTAAATAGTCTAGAGAAAGTCGGCCGAAAATAACTTAATGAAAACCCTAAGTAAAATCCGAAATTGAAGATCAGTCTCTACACGGGCCGCGGGGCGGCCAGGCCAGGCCGCGGGGCGGCCGGCGATCAGCGAACTTCTCCGTTTCTTCCTTCGAGCCGCCGGGCGGCCTGCAATTCTTCTGAGCTGCTTCTTTTTTGTCTCCAGCAGCTCCTAAGTACTTCTTTAATTTGTTTCCGCTCTTCTCAATATCATTTCACCTCCAATCTACTTTTCCTGAAATAAACCATAAAATCATGTAGATTCCGCCTCTTCTAACTCAACAAGTGATAATGCAAATTCAACTAAATAAATGCAATATTCACAACTAAACTATGCTAAATGCAATATATTATGCAATACTAAATATGCTCTATCAATCAGCATTCTTCCTTCGAGCCTGTGTTGGAGTAGCCCTCTTGACAGGCGCCTCAAGGCTTCTGAGAGTGCCCTTCCTGGTACGCTTGGGAGATGGAGGCTTGGCAGCTGCTGGGGCTTTCCGCTTCTTTGGAGACGGGGGAGGAGGAGAAGGAGAAGGAGATGCAACAGGTTCTGGCTCCTCTTCCTCCTCGTCCTCAGACCCCGAGACCTCAGCGGACCCTTCAGCGTCCTCGTTGTCTCCTTCAGCATCCTCGTCATCGCCGGTCTCGTCTTCCTCTTCTTCTTCTTCCTCTGGTTCCTCCTTAGTGGGAACCTCCTTCTCAGCCTCTTTTCGAATTCTCTCGGCCTCCTCCTCGGCCAGTTTCCTTGCCAGCTCGGCCTCTTCCTTGGCCTTTTTCTTTCTCAGAGCTTCTTCCTCGGCTTCCTTGGCGGCATCCCGTTCCAGAATAGCGTCGAGATCCTCCTCTTCCTCCTCATCATCCACCTCCTCAGAGATGATTTTCTTTTTCCCTTTCTGTTTTGCACTGAGAGGCTTCTTCGCTGAGCATTTTTTAGAGCCCTTGGTTACTGTAGTCGTGCTCTCAACAATGGTGCTCTGGACAAAAGCTGGGACGATTGCTTGTGGAGTGGGTTGAGGTTGAGGGGAAGTAGCAGTGGCCTGGCGTCCCTTGGGGGTGGCACCATGTCTTTTGGGTGTGGAGGCTTTCTTTGATTTGGGAGCCATGGAGATTTTCGGCTAGGGTTTCAGAACAGTTTGAGAGGTTGAAGGAGAAGTAGAATTGGAAAGGTTTGGATAAGATTGAAGTGGTGAGAGAATCGGGTACAGATTGGGGTTTAAGTAGAGTGAGGTGATGGAGTTGATTGGACGGGTTTAGAGTTCCAATGTGGGTAATGATAACATTGCCAATTTGAAAATATTTCCATTCATAATTCAAAACTGTTTCTTAACCATTTAAAAATAGGAGGGAAATATCCGAAAATATTTTGTTCCAGAAATAAAACATGTACTCGGATGGGGGAATAAAATGTGTAATAAATATAGAATTTTAAAATACGTTAAAAATATACTTGATCAAATATCTAAAAAGATATTAACCAAATATATTTGATCCGATATCTGTACTCTACCATTCAGTTCACAAAGCTTGACATAATTCTCAAAGGTCTTGACACTGAGTAGAATTTATCTTTCGTAAAGGGAAAGCTCCCCTACGAAAGTGCATTCTTGTTAAGCATCCCAATCTCACGTCTAATGAAGGTGAACCTGTCCTCTGCCAAAGGCTTAGTAAAAATGTCAGCCCATTGATAATCAGTTGAAATAAAAGAAATGGACACATCACCTTTTTCAACATGGTTTCTATTGAAATGATGTCTTACATCAATATGTTTTGTCCTTGAATACTGAACAGGATTCTTCGTGATTGATATGGCACTTGTATTGTCACACCTAATGGGAATATCTCTGAGGTTGATGCCAATATCTCTCATTTGTTGAGCTATCCAAAGGATTTGGGAGCAACAAGCTTCAGCTGCTATGTATTCGGCTTCGGCAGTGGATAGAGCAACTGAGTTTTGTTTCTTTGAATGCCAACTAATCAAGGATGCTCCTAAGAATTGGCAACATCCTGATGTGCTCTTCATATCCACCTTATAGCCTGCAAAATCTGCATCAGAATACCCGATTAATGTGAAATCTTTTTACTTTGGGTACCACAAGCCAAGCTCCTTAGTGCCATCGAGATATCGAAAGATCCTCTTCACAGCTACGAGGTGAGATTCTTTAGGATCAGCTTGAAACATAGCACACATGCAAACACTAAACATGATGTCAGGTCTACTAGCTGTGAGATATAGTAAAGATCCAATCATTCCTCGATACTCCTTTTGATTGACACTCTTCCCAGTCTTGTCTTGATCTAGAGATAATGTTGAGCTCATGGGTGTCTTGGCTGCTTTGGATTGATCCATCTTGAATTTCTTCAAGAGATCCTTAGTGTACTTGCTTTGGTTGACAAAGATCCCTTTCTTGGATTGATGAACTTGTAATCCCAAAAAGAAGTTGAGTTCACCCATCAAGCTCATCTCAAATTCACTGCACATAATGTCAGAAAATTCCTTGCACAAAGATGTGTTAGTAGCACCAAATAATATATCATCAACATAAATTTGAATAACCAAAATGTCCTTTCCTTTGGTCTTGATAAAAAGAGTCTTGTCGATCAACCCCCTTTTAAAATCATTTTCTAAAAGATATTTTGACAAGCGCTCATACCAAGCTCTTGGGGCTTGTTTCAAACCATAAAGCGCTTTGTCTAGTTTATAAACATGATTGGGAAATTCCGAACTTTCAAAACCTGGGGGTTGAGCCACATAAACTTCTTTTTCTAAGAAACCATTAAGAAAAGCACACTTGACATCCATTTGATATAACTTTATGCTCATAAAAGATGCAAATGCTAATAAAATGCGAATGGCTTCAAGCCTGGCTACGGGAACAAAGGTCTCCTCGTAGTCAATACCTTCCTCTTGATTGTAGCCTTCAGCAACAAGCCTTGCTTTGTTCCTCACGATCTTACCATTCTCATCTAGCTTGTTTCGAAATACCCATCGTGTGCCAATGACTGATAGATGCTTTGGCCTAGGCTTCAAGGTCCAGACTTTGTTCCTTTCAAATTCGTTAAGCTCACTTTGTATAGCAATGATCCAGTCTGGCTCTTGAAGGGCCTCATCTACCTTCTTTGGTTCAATAAGAGAAACAAACGCATGAAAAGCACAAAGATCTTTAAGTTTAGAACGAGTTTGAACACTAGATGTAGGGTCAGAAATGATATCCTTTAATGAGTGTGATGAGGAGTATTTGAATTTCCTTTTGCTAGTCTCAGCTCCTTGATTCGTCACACCAGCAGGATTGATTTGTGGTACATCTGACTCCGTGGCCCTGTTAGGTTCAGTTACAGCAGTTTCTGACGTCTCAACACTGTTGGATTGGACACCAAGGGCTTTAGATGAATCTTCAACACCTTGGGCCAATTCTTCAGTGTTGAGAATCTGTTCCTGCATGTTCCTCTTCTCTGTGTTCTTGGTAGCAGCATCATCCCCTTCCTCGTTCTCTGCATGGATGTTAAGATCTATATCTGCAACACTTTCACTCAAAGAACCGTCATTGCATTCATCAAATATAACATGTATACTTTCTTTAACTAATTGGGTCCTTTTATTGAAGATTCTATAAGCTTTGCTACTTGTGGAGTAGCCAAGTGACGGAGGGAAAACCTGTCGTTGATCCGCCAAAGTAAACTCAAATTTATAACTAGCATAGCAATAAGCAAGAGGTCGATCCCACAGGGAAATTCACTATTCAAGTGTGATTAAGGTGCCAATCAAGTGACCAAAAAGGGGGGTTTTTGTGTGTGAAAGTTCCGCCTTTTATCAAAGTAAAGTAAAGAAAGCAAAGCAAAGGAATTTGGTTTCTAGACAATTTGGAGAAGCAATTCTACCTACAATTTTCCACTTTATGGGATTGAAGCGATCCTTGTAACTTCTTCTCGTCCTATTAAGTTTCCTATGAATGCCCTTGTCCCGACCTAATATAGTTACTAGTCCAACCAGTCCTAGCAACCCTTATCAATCGAACAGTCCCTAAAGAAGGATTTAACCCAATTGATAGCTTTAAGTTCAGAGATTAGCCAAGGTATTTCCAGTCCCTAAAGAGGGATTTAACAACACATTCAACTTCCTACTCATTCAATTAGTTCAACCAGCCCTAAAGGAACAAGTTTGCCACTTAGGTTAAGGTTCGCAACCAGGAATCTACAAAACCTTAGCGATTGAATTGATCTAACAAGTTGGCCAGACAAGATAGAACAAAACAATAAACAATCAAGCACAAAGAAGTTGAAACATTCAAATATAGGAAACAAGGAACGAGAATTAGAAACTCACAATCAATCCGAATAAAGCTTCAAATTGCAGGCAGAATAGATGAGTTTAGTTCCTCATGGAAGACATCGCTCAAAGTCTCTAAATTGTCTGATGAATGAATAGAATAGAAGTAGTGAAAATAACATAAAACTTGGCCTTTTCAAACATCCCAAGTCGGCCACAAAATAGACAAACAAGTTCTAGGGTTTTTCACTAAGCAAAACGCAGCGCTTAATTGCTGTCGACCAATGCTGCGGGCGCCGCAAGGTTGCTGCGCCCGCCGCACACTGAAGCTTTTCGTTCCCCGCTGCAGCGGCCTATGTTGCGCCCGCCGCAAGCTTGCGGCGCCCGCGGCATACTGTTTTGCCGTGACTTCTTGTACTCCTTTGCAGGTTTCTCCTCTTGTCTTGCATCTTTCCTCCCTTGTTCCTTCCCATGTTTCTTGTGTTCCTCTTCGAGATATTGCATCTCCCAAATGTGTTCCGATTCAATCTGCGAAATAAACACAAATTTGCGCAGAATCTGAACTCTTCTAAAATAATCACAAGATGCAATTTAGCAACAAAGTATGAAAGAAATGCAACCTAACTAAACTAAAAATGCCTATAATGCCTATCTAAAATATGCATTATCACCAAGAAATATACCTTCATCGCTACGCGCATCAAATTTTCCAAGGTTATCTTTTCCATTGTTATGAAAAAAACAAGTACAGCCAAAGGGTTTAAAATAAGTTATAAGTGGTTTGCGGCCTTTGAAAAGTTCATAAGGAGTTTTCTTTAAGATGGAACGAATAAGACAACGATTCAAAATATAGTTAGCTGTGTTAACAGCTTTAGCCCAATAGGTTTTAGGTAATGTATTTTCTAAAAGCATAGTCCTGGCCATATCCTCTAGGGTGCGGTTCTTTCGTTCCACAACCCCATTTTGTTGAGGTGTCCTAGGAGCAGAAAAGTTATGGGAGATGCCATATTTAGCACAAAAAAAATCAAACTGAAGTTGATCAAACTCCCTACCATGATCACTTCGAATTGACACTATGGGCTCGTTTCTTAAAGTTTGCAACTCCTTAAAAAGTTTTGAAAACTCAAATAAGGCCTCTGATTTTTCTTTTAAAAATGCAACCCAAGTATATCTAGAAAAATCATCAACAACTACAAGCATGTACTTTTTACCATTGGGAGATTTGACTCGCATAGGACCACATAAATCCATATGTAAAAGTTCAAGGGGTCTAGAAGAACTTACAACCTTTTTGGGTTTGAAAGAGCTACGTGTTTGTTTACCTCGTGTGCATGCATTGCACATATCAATACCTTTGAAGTCCATCTCAGGTAGCCCTCTTACAAGCCCTTTGGACACAAGCTTCAGTAGTGTATGTGGACTCACATGACCGAGTCTCCTGTGCTAGAGCTTTGGATCGTCCGTCAAAGCCTGTATCTTCTCTTTGTCACCAAGAGTGATTGTTCCTGTGGATTGCTCCTTTAGATCATGAAAGAGAGAACTCTTCCCACTCATATGCCTCGAGCATCCACTATCAATAATCCATTTTTGCTCCTTCACCTTAGTGATCTCCTGCAAAACAAACATCAACCTTTGTGGCTAGACCAATAAGCAAATTTGGATCCATTATTGGGATAAACCATATTTGGTAAAATAGTGCCTTTGGGGACCCAAACTTGTGTTATCCGTTCTTTTCTCAAATGAACAGGAAATGTATTGCAAATGATATGTGGATCCTTTCTTCTATAGGGGAAGGTCTCTTTTACATGTCCCTTTCTAGCACAGTGGTGACATATAGGAGAGGTTCTGCTTCCTTTTACCTTTACAAAAGTGGTAATGTGCTGTTTCTTTAAAAACCTCGGGTTGTAACCAATACCACTTCTGTTTAGAGAACTTTGTTGCTCACCTAACATCTTATCAAGAGTGCCTTTGGATTTGGTAAAACTTATGAGGGCTGTCTGTTGGTCTTGAATCTTATTATTCAGGGAGATCTTCTCGTTCTCTGAGTCATGATGTTCACTTCTCAGAGACGAGAGATCTTGCTTGAGTTCAGATTTCTCTGAGTCAAGAGTCTTGACTTTAATGTCAAGACCTGAATACGAAGCTTCAAGACTTTTGACCCTCATAGACAGATCCTCAATAGTTCTTCCCTGGTCCACAGTTTTCTTAATAAGAGTGTTAGTCTGGGCAATAAGTTTCTCTTCATTGGCAATCATATTAGAAAGAAATTCCGATAATACCCCTTTTGGGCTTGCCATAAGTTCTCTTACAGTTACCTCAAGCTTCTCATCGTGGGATTCATCTCCTGAGGCCATAAGGTAGACATTGGCCTTCTCGTCATCGGAGTCAGAGTCAGAATCACTCCAAGTTGCCACCATGACTTTCTTTTTCCATTTATCACCCTTCTTGGACTGGCTTTTCGTCTTTTGAGGACAGTCTTTTACAAGATGATATGTTTCACCACATTCAAAACAAGACAAGGGTTTAGTCTTCTTCTCATATTTGTTGTATTGAGACTTACCTCGAAATTTTGAAGACTCTGATCCATCTTTGTTGTTGAATTGTTTCTTAATTTTGAGGATTCGAGCAAGGCCTCTTGTGATAAGAGCAAAAGGGTCATCCTCATCTTCGGAATCAGATCCATCTTTGGGCTCATCCTTCTTAGACTTGAGCACCAAGCTCTTAGTGCTTGCTGGAAGTTCTCCATCGTCTTCATTAAGGATCATCTCATGCGTGATCAGTTTCCCAAGCAAGTCATCAAGCGGCAGAGTGGTGAGGTCTTGGGCTTCCTCTATGGCTGTTACTTTAGGACCCCACTTTTCTTTTGGGAGGCACCTCAATATCTTTCTTACTTTCTCAACGTTCGTAAAGCTCTTGCCGAGAGAGTCAAGGTTGTTGGTGATTTCCGTGAATCGTGTGAACATGGCCTTGATAGACTCATCAGACTTCATTTTGAACAGCTCATACTTTCGAAGGAAGATACTGATCTTGGTGTCTTTCACTTGGCTGGTTCCCTCATAGGTGACGACCAGCTTGTCCCAAATCTCTTTAGCTGACCTACAAGATGAAATACGGTTAAACTCATCAGTGCTAAGACCACAATAAAGTAAGTTGATAGCCCTGTAGTTTTTGGAGACGAGTTCAAGATCTGCATGGATGTATTCAGACTCCTTCTTTGCAATTTTGGTTCCATTTGGTCCGTCTTTCTCTGGAATCTTCGGACCATCCTCTATAATGTTCCAAAGTTCCAGATCTTGATCTATAATGAACATCTTCATCAATGATCTCCAGTGGACAAAGTTGTTTTCAACAAAGAGTGGTGGTCTACTTGTAGACCTTCCCTGTGCAAATCCTCCGCTTGCTTCACCAGACATGATCGAAAACTCACAAGATTGTTAGATCAAAAGCAGTGAGTAAAGCTCTGATACCAATTGAAGGTTCAATAATGTAAAACAAAGTAATGTAAAGATACTCTAGAAGGGGGGGTTGAATAGAGTATGCCGGTTTTTCGCAGATAGTCTCAAGACTTTTGAAGCTCGTGCAAAACCCTTTGAGATTAGACTTAGTATTTTCTCTAAAAACCTAAATCACAAAGTTAAACAATTCGAACCAAGTGCGGAAATAAGGTAAAGCAGTAAATAAAGGACTCAATGAATTATTTACGAGGTTCGGCACGAACTTGGCCTATGTCCCCGTCTAGGGTTCTTCCACAACCCTAGGATTCAACCGTCTTTTATTGATTCACAAGACTTAGGATCCTAATAGCTCACTGAGAAGCCTCTCTCCTATACAATTGCAATCTAGTCAACTCACGTTCCCTTGGAGTTCTAGACCAATCTAGAAGAGCCCCACCTCTCTATGCTATCTAGTACAATCCTCTTACACTTAGTGAATCAATCGCCTAGTACTGTCCACTTCCTGAGTTACAAACTCTCGAGTATAACACTATCATGAAATATATCCTATAAGCTCACTGTGTAACTCTCAAATGCTTTGAAATGAAATAACAGACTCTTAAGAACTAGCAGAGAGCACACGAAGAAGACAGATCTCGCTTGAGGGCTTGAATGTATGAATGCTTGTGTTCAACGAATGTATGGTTGTCTTCTTTTCTTCCTTTTCTTTATAGAGAACAAATCGGTGCCTAAGGATCTTCACCAATGGCTAGAGAGGATCATGGCTTGAGCTGGATACTCCACAATCTTCTATCTTTGGAAATTCTGAAGCCATAATCTTCTGATTTGAATCCTCTCGATTTATAGCTTAAGGAAGGAGATAATATTCGAAAAGCTTCCTGAAATGTTAGTATATATAAAATAATATCTGGAAGCATATAATAACATAAAATAATATTCGAACATAATATCATGGAGAACAGGTTTTGTGTTTCATCAACACTGCTGTAGCTTCAAGACCTTTGACATAAAGTGTCTGTCAAAGCCTTTGAAACTTATTCTGATTTTCATCAAGGGAGTGGAGTTATCAAAAAGATTAACTTTTGGGGTTTGAAACCTCGACCTTTACCTGGATTGCAAGATCCGAACGAAGGTATCCAACCTTCGAAATGTAACCCGAATATTTATATTTGGGCCGTTACATTTGAGCTCTTCTCGCACTCCTAAAAGGCTCCTCCATGACCAAGAGTCATCAACTTTAAATGCCTTGCTCCAAATGGAGTCACACCTAGTGATGTTTCGACCAACCCAACTTGTCCAAATGCTTGGCTTAGCGAAAAAAATATCACCTAACAGCTTGGAGAACACATTCTTGTTCCTAGAGAGCACCACACAGACCCCTAGCCTGCCTTCTTCGACTGGTTTCGTGACTTCGTCCCAGCGGACTAAGCATCGTCTCCCATCCTCCTTTCCATTCCATAGAAAATGCTTACATAATTTGTCAAGCTTGTCAGCAACGCCTTTAGGAATAAGGAAGATTTGGTTCCAAAACGAATAAATTCCTCACATGACCGTCTTGATCAGTTGAAGTCGTCTAGCATAAGACAGTGTCCTAGCAACCCAAGAATGTAGCAACCGACAGATCTTTCCAATGAGTTCTCCATATCCGTGGACAACAATTCGCTTAGAATGCAACGACAGACCGAGATATTTCGCCGAAAGTGACGAAACCAACAATAAAAAACATCTGGATAAGCATAAAAAATAAAAATAAGTCACAACAACAGGCGAAAAATAGTAAAAATCATCACAAGAGTCACCTCAGACGGATTGTAAAGATCATCCGCGGATGAGCATCCAAACAGGAAACTATAAATTCACAAAAGCCATATCATCCACGGTGAAAGAGAGGGGCACGTGTCTGACATGCCCAGACCCCACGAGTTGGACACATGTCGAACTACGAACCCCACGTGGCGAGTTGTCTGAAGATCACCCGTCGCCTATAAAAACAAAAACTAACATACTATGGAGGGACTTTTGGACGGCAAGAGGAAGGGAAAAACAAGCGGACGTGGACCGAGTATCCTGAGAAGAGTGAAGAAAAGAGGGAGAGAGAAAGCAGGATACGCGAGGATATATATATGTGTGTGTGTGTGTGTGTGTGTGTGTGTGTGTGTGTGTGTGTGTGTGTGTGTGTGTGTGTGTGTGTGTGTGTGTGTGTGTGTGTGTGTGTGTGTGTGTGTGTGTGTGTGTGAAAATGAGTCTTTTACTATGGCAGAATTACGACGCTGAAGAAATGAGTGATAATCAAAACAACGCGACACAAAGCATGAGCCATGGGATCCAACAGGATCAGGAGGCCTCAAGCATATATGTCCCGTTGACACCTCAACCCGATCCAGATGGCGAAACAGGAAATCAGCACCTCGGTACACCTCCGCATCACCATTACAATCAGCATGGAACGGAAGGAGAGCACATACCTCAGAATTTCTTGTATTATGAAGTCCATCATGAACAGCCTAACCCCCTTCAGCAAGAACAATCACAGTACTACTATTATGATCACTTGGGACAGAATCCGCGTCAACAGGGGAATTTCCATCACGAGGAGCAGCATGGAAATTTCGATAGATATTATACTGCATATAACAACCCAGGCAACTTGAATTACGGCTTCCAGAGTCAGGCAATGCCGCACCAAGCATGGCGGAATGATTAGCGGCAACATGAGAACAAACACCGACGCGGAGAGAGATCCACGGATGTTTCCACCTCCACAAAATCTGACTCAGCAGATAAAAGAGCAGAAGGCGAACCGGCGGTTTTCCCAGCGGTGTTCACTAAGGAAATCTGTTCCGCGATAGTGCCAAAAAGGTGGAGAGATGTGAACCTTATGAAGTATGATGGGACGACTGATCCCGAAGATCATCTCTGCCATTTTACAACTGCGATGGGGATAAATGAGTACAACGATGCTAGGTTATGTCGAACGTTCCCCTCAATCTTGACGAAAATCGCCCTTACGTGGTTCACAAACCTGCCAAAAAACTCCGTAACCAGTTTCACCCAGCTGTCTTATATCTTCACATCCCATTTTGGAAGCGCGCGGTCGAGAAAGAAGACCATGCTTGATCTGAATTCCATTAGGCAAGGAGCTGGAGAGACCTTGGGGCACTTTTTCACTCGTTTTACCAGTGTGGTGGTGCAAATCCCCAACTTTAATCATAAATCAGCAATCATCATACTCATGGGAAATTTAGCAGAAGGAGATTTCAAGACGTACTTGTTTCGAAAAAAACCAGCCAGTTACGACGATTTGAGGGAACGGATGTCAAGACAAATCAAAGCGGAAGAGGCAGCCACGTCCAGTTCAAGAGCAAACGCAGGCAACTAGGGATTTTTTGGGAAACTCGCAGGAAAATTAAAAAAAGAAAAAGTTAAGCCGCCCAGACATCAGTCAGAAGCAGGAGATTTTCGTCCCCGACACGACGAAATACATATGAATTCTGAAAGAAACCCAGGATCCCATCCGAGAGATGACCATCCGCGGTCATATCATTCGAGAGAGGAACATCAGCGATCCTATCATCCGAGAGAGAATCCATACAGGAACCAAGAACTGAGATTTCCACCGCGGAGGGATGATCGACCCAATCGAAGACCAGATTGGGAAGATCGTGACCCCAGACCTGACGTCCCCTGCAATCGACAGAATCAGTACCAAGGACAGCAAGATCAGCGCAGAGATCCCCCGTATTACAACCGAGGAAGAGGTAGGGGACGAAGAGGGCGTGGAGGAAGACACAACCATGCACCCACTATGCAAAGATCCGTTAACCAGGAAAGAGCTCGAAGATCAGAAGAAGGCCACATACCGGAACCCGAGGGTTTAATTAATACCCTCGTGGGAGGGTACTCCATGCCGGGATCGAGTAGACAGGAAAAGAGGAACTATGAGCGAGAAGGAAGGCAACCGCCATCCGCGTCAAGCCGAAGGATCTCTCTGTCATAGCATGAAGATATATCTTTTTCGCCGAAAGACGCTGAGGAAGTGAGGATGCCGCATTCGGACCCATTAGTCATCCATGCTCAGATTGCTGCCAAAACAGTCAAAAGAGTATTTATTGACACCGGTTCGTCTGTTGATAACTTATCATGGGAGGCTTTCTCTCAGATGGGGATATACGCGGCATCATTGAAACCATACTCCGGCACGTTGATTACGTTCTCAGGGTGAGAAGTGCAAGTGGCCGGAACGATCGAGCTGACAGTAGTCTTGGGTACAGCCCCAAAAAGGCGCGTGGAAAATATCGTATTCACATTGGTGAAAATACCAACGGTATATAACGCTTTGTTGGGACGCGTCTCGCTATACAAATTTCAGATGATTGTATCGATCTATCACTTTGTCGGAAAGTTTCCTTTACCAGGAGGAGGAGTAGGTGAGGTCCACGGCCAACAGCCAGAAAGCAGAAGCTGTTACTTAACTTCTATCAAGACGAAGAAAGAAGTGATGTGTATTAGCGAATAATATGAATCTGTGGTGGGAGTCAGTGGCCCAGCGGAGCACTCGGAAGCTGAGCTTGAAGTAAGATTGACAGAAATAAAAATACCAACCGCGGACGAAAGGGTTGTCTACACCCCTTTTCAGAATCCCGAGGAGAAGGTCTATGTGGGACAAGCGTTAGAACCAGAAGAAAGAGATCGAGTCTTGGAAATCATAGCAAGGTCGAGAGATGTTTTTGCATGGACTCCACGGGACCTTTTAGGGGTCCCGCCCACAACTGCTTTGCACACCTTAAGGATCCGTCCAGGAACGAAGCCTGTAGTTCAAAAGAAGAGAAAAATGGCCCCCGAAAAGGCAGCCGCAACAAAAGAAGAAATCGATAAACTGTTAGAAGCAGGGTTTATAGAAGAAGTTGAAGATTCAGACTGGCTCTCAAATGTGGTTTTGGTAAAGAAGTCTAGTGGAAAGTGGAGAATGTGAATTGATTTTACTGATCTAAATAAATCCTGCCCCAAAGACAGTTACCCCTTACCATCCATAGACGAACTTGTCGATGGAACCGCGGGCAACAAAGTCCTCAGTTTTCTTGATGCTTATTCTGGGTACAATCAGATAAGCTTGGACCCACTAAATAAAAAATGCAGGAGCCACGTTTCAGAAATGCAGGAGCCACGTTTCAGAGAGTTGTTGATCGAATCTTTTGCAAGCAGATCGGGAGGAATGTGTCGATATATGTGGATGACATTGTGGTGAGGAGCAAAAAGGTAGAAGATCATGCGGCAGATGTACAAGAGACGTTTGATTCCCTCCGTAGAGGAGGATTGAACCTGAACGCGGACAAATGTGCCTTCGGGGTCGATTCTGGAAAGTTTCTTGGTTTCATGGTCAGCCATTGGGGAATTGATGTAAATCCTGAAAAGGTTGTGACAATCCAGAATCTCCAGCCACCGCGGACGATCAAGGAATTGCAATCTCTGAACGGAGCAGTAAACTACCTAAGCATATTTTGCTCATGTCTAGCGGACAAATCACTACCTTTCTTTGCCTTGCTCAAGAAAAAGGGTCCGATAAAGTGGACTCCTGAATTACAGAAAGCGTTCGGGGAGTTGAAAGTCTTCTTGTCGACACTCCCCACTTTGCACCAACCCGAGAAACAGGAGACTCTCCACCTGTACCTATCAGTTAAAAACATTACCATCAGCGCGGTGTTGACGCGAGAGGAGAAGTACCATGTATACTACATCAGTCGTGTGCTACAAGATGCTGAAACACGGTACGAACCAGTAGAAAAGACGATTCTATGTCTTGTGTTCGCGGCAAGAAGGTTGAGGCCCTACTTCCAGGATTACATCATCAGAGTAATGACTGACCTACCCTTGCAACAAATTCTTCACTCCCCATGCTTGTCGGGAAGGATGATGAAATGGGCCATTGAGTTGACAGAGTTTGAAATTGAATACACCCCACGGTGGGCGGTACTGGCTTAGACGTTAGCCGATTTCATCAGTGAAACAAGCTTCGAGCTAAGCGCTCAAACAGAAAGAAGCGAGTGGACACTCAAGGTAGATGGCGCGACCAATAAAGATGGATGCGGGGCTGGGGTTACTCTCACTGCACCTGATGAGCAACAGTATAACTACGCTTACAAACTGGATTTTCAAGCCACAAACAATGAAGCTGAGTATGAGGCCCTGTTCGCGGGCCTAGAAATAGCTTTGATCAAGGGAGCCAGACAAGTATCGATCTACACTGACTCAGAGGTAATGGCACGACAGATAACAGAAGAATATGAGGCCAGAACTGGGCTAATGCCTGACTATCAGAGAGAAGTGCAAGCGTTGTCAAAAGCGTTCTTGAGTTTCTGCTTGGCGGTGATTTCCAGGAATGACAACCAGTAGGCAGACGCGTTGGCTCGAATGGGGGCAGTCATGCCCGAAGAAGTGGGAAAGGAGGTTGTCCTCGAAAGAATAAACAGCCGCAGGCTTATCCAAGAAGTATATCAAGTCCAAGGGATAGAAGAAGAAGACTGGAGAACATCGCTCATGGTTTATCTAGGTAAGGGCATTCTAACCGAAGAGAAAGACACAGCCAGGAGGGTGATCACAAAGTCCTCTCATTTCACCATTAGAGAAGGAAAGCTCTACAAAAGGGGCTACTGTCTCCCGGATTTACTATGCATATCGATTGAAGAAGGAAGTCTTGTCATGAAGGAGTTGCATGATGGAGTTTGTGCACATCACCAAGGATGGAGAGCCATGGTAGTCAAAGCAACCAGACTGGGGTATTACTGGCCAACTATGAAGCAGGATGCTCAGAATTATATTCAGAGATGTGACGCGTTGGAAATCTGATGCATCGCCCCAGTGAAATGATGAAAAGCATAATTGGAGCTTGCCCATTTTCTGTCTGGGGAATGGACATCCTTGGTCCGTTTCCAACCGCCCCAGGACAATTGAAGTATGTGCTTGTCTTGGTTGATTACTTCACGAAGTGGGTTGAGGCCGAAGCAATGGGACTGATCACCGCGGAAAAAGTAAGAAGGTTCTTGTGGAAAAACATTATCTGCCGTTTTGGGGTGCCCAACTTGATAATCATAGATTATGGGCCTCAGTTTGATTGCGAAACAATCAGGGATTTTTGCGCGGGATTGGGCATAAACTTTAAGTTCTCATCTGTGGCCCATCCACAGACGAACGGACAGGCGGAAAAAACCAACCGGCAATTGCTGCATGGGATACAAAAGAAACTTGGAAGCACAACAAAAGGGCGATGGGCTGAACTTTTACCATTAGTTCTCTAGTTCTATCGCACATCAGTAAAAACTCCGACCGGGGAAACCCCGTTTGCGCTAGTTTATGGAATGGACACGGTCATTCCAGTAGAAAGGTTGGTCCCCTCGGCGCAAATAATGACATACAACTAGGAAACCAACGATGAAGCATTGGAACTTGAACTCCATCTCATAAAGGAGCGCAGAATGGCAGCAGCCATAAGAGAGCAAGAGTACAAAAGACGCCTGTCTAAGTACCGAGACAGGCGAGTTCGCCCGCGACACCTCAAGAAGGGAGATTTGGTGCTCCGTCAAGCTACCAAGGGAGGAAAGCTGGACCCGAACTGGGAGGGGCCGTATGTAATCGTGAAAGTAATCCAAGAAGGAGCATACAAACTCAGCACCCCCGAAGGCACCATTTTGAATAAAACCTAGAATGCAGATAATCTAAAAAAAAACTATGTGTAATAGCCAGGGCTTAAATATAACGGGAAACATAGTCGCCCCCGCAAAAATTAAATAAAGCGGTTAGAGGGTGCTTTTATCATCTTCCGCGTTGGGCCTCCGATTCAAGCTACATTCTCAGAGACGAGATTTTAATAAGACCCAAGGACGCAAGAGCTTGGCTCCGCGTCGGGCCTCCGATCGAAGCTACATTCTCGGAGACGAGATTTTAACAAGTCCCAAGGACGCAGGAGCTTGGCTCCGCGTCGGGCCTATGATCGAAGCTATATTCTCGGAGATGATTTTTTAATAAAGTCCCAAGGACGCAGGAGCTTGGCTCCCCGTCGGGCCTTCGATCGAAGCTACATTCTCGGAGATGAGATTTTAATAAGTCCCAAAGACGCAGGAGCTTGGTTCCGCGTCGGGCCTCCGATCGAAGCTATATTCTCGGAGATGAGATTTTAATAAGTCCCAAGGACCCAGGAGCTTGGCTCCGCGTCGGGCCTCCAATCGAAGCTATATTCTCGGAGATGAGTTTTTAATAAAGTCCTAAGGACGTAGGAGCTTGGCTCTGCGTCGGGCCTCCGATCGAAGCTATATTCTCGGAGATGAGTTTTTAATAAAGTCCCAGGGACGCAGGAGCTTGGCTCCGCGTCGGGCCTTCGATCGAAGCTACATTTTCGGAGACGAGATTTTAATAAGTCCCAAAGACGCAGGAGCTTGGCTCCGCGTCAGGCCTCCGATCGAAGCTATATTTCGGAGATGAGATTTTAATAAGTCCCAAGGACGCAGGAGCTTGGCTCCGCGTCGGGCCTCCAATCGAAGCTATATTCTCAGAGATGAGTTTTTAATAAAGTCCTAAGGACGCAGGAGCTTGGCTTTGCGTCAGGCCTCCGATCAAAGCTATATTATCGGAGATGAGTTTTTAATAAAGTCCCAAGGACGCAGGAGCTTGGCTCCGCGTCGGGCCTCCGATCGAAGCTACATTCTCGGAGACGAGATTTTAATAAGTCCCAAAGACGCAGGAGCTTAGCTCCGCGTCGGGCCTCCGATCGAAGCTACATTCTCAAAGACGAGATTTTAATAAGTCCCAAAGACGCAGGAGCTTGGCTCCGCGTCGGGCCTCCGATCGAAGCTATATTCTCGGAGATGAGTTTATAATAAAGTCCCAAGGACGCATGAGCTTGGCTCCGCGTCGGGCCTCCGATCGAATCTATATTTTCGGAGATGAGATTTTAATAAGTCCCAAAGACGCAGGAGGTTGGCTTCATGTCGAGCCTCCGATCGAAGCTACATTTTCGGAGACGAGATTTTAATAAGTCCCAAAGACGCAGGAGCTTGGCTCCGCGTCAGGCCTCCGATCGAAGCTATATTTTCGGAGATGAGATTTTAATAAGTCCCAAGGACGCAGGAGCTTGGCTCCGCGTCGGGCCTCCATTCGAAGCTATATTCTCAGAGATGAGTTTTTAATAAAGTCCTAAGGACGCAGGAGCTTGGCTTTGCGTCAGGCCTCCGATCGAAGCTATATTATCGGAGATGAGTTTTTAATAAAGTCCCAAGGACGCAGGAGCTTGGCTCTGCGTCGGGCCTCCGATCGAAGCTACATTCTCGGAGACGAGATTTTAATAAGTCCCAAAGACGCAGGAGCTTAGCTCCGCGTCGGGCCTCCGATCGAAGCTACATTCTCAAAGACGAGATTTTAATAAGTCCCAAAGACGCTGGAGCTTGGCTCCGCGTCGGGCCTCCGATCGAAGCTATATTCTCGGAGATGAGTTTATAATAAAGTCCCAAGGACGCATGAGCTTGGCTCCGCGTCGGGCCTCCGATCGAATCTATATTTTCGGAGATGAGATTTTAATAAGTCCCAAAGACGCAGGAGGTTGGCTTCATGTCGAGCCTCCGATCGAAGCTACATTTTCGGAGACGTGATTTTAATAAGTCCCAAAGACGCAGGAGCTTGGCTCCGCGTCAGGCCTCCGATCGAAGCTATATTTTCGGAGATGAGATTTTAATAATCCCAAGGACGCAGGAGCTTGGCTCCGCGTCGGGCCTCCAATCGAAGCTATATTCTCGGAGATGAGTTTTTAATAAAGTCCTAAGGACGCAGGAGCATGGCTTTGCGTCAGGCCTCCGATCGAAGCTATATTATCGGAGATGAGTTTTTAAAAAGTCCCAAGGACGCAGGAGCTTGGCTCCGCGTCGGGCCTCCGATCGAAGCTACATTCTCGGAGACGAGATTTTAATAAGTCCCAAAGACGCAGGAGCATAGCTCCGCGTCGGGCCTCCGATCGAAGCTACATTCTCGGAGACGAGATTTTAATAAGTCCCAAAGACGCAGGACCTTGGCTCCGCGTCGGGCCTCCGATCGAAGCTATATTCTCGGAGATGAGTTTATAATAAAGTCCCAAGGACGAATGAGCTTGGCTCCGCGTCGGGCCTCCGATCGAATCTATATTTTCGGAGATGAGATTTTAATAAGTCCCAAAGACGTAGGAGGTTGGCTTCATGTCGAGCCTCCGATCGAAGCTACATTCTCGGAGACGAGATTTTAATAAGTCCCAAGGACGCAGGAGCTTGGCTCCGCGTCGGGCCTCCGATCAAAGCTATATTCTCGAAGATGAGTTTTTAGCAAAGTCCCAAGGACGCAGGAGCTTGGCTCCCCGTCGGGCCTCCGATCGAAACTACATTCTAGGAGACGAGATTTTAATAAGTCCCAAGGACGCTGGAGCTTGGCTCCGCATCGGGCCTCCGATCGAAGCTAGATTCTCGGAGATGAGTTTTTAATAAAGTCCCAAGGACGCAGGAGCTTGGCTCCGCGCCGGGCCTCCGATCGAAGCTACATTCTCGGAGATGAGATTTTAATAAGTCCCAAAGACGCAGGAGCTTGGCTCCGCGTCGGGCCTCCGATCGAAGCTATATTCTCGGAGACGAGATATTAATAAGTCCCAAGGACGCAGGAGCTTGGCTCCGCGTCGGGCCTCCGATCGAAGCTATATTCTCGGAGATGAGTTTTTAATAAAGTCCCAAGGACGCAGAAGCTTGGCTCCCCGTCGGGCCTTCGATCGAAGCTACATTCTCGGAGATGAGATTTTAATAAGTCCCAAAGACGCAGGAGCTTGGTTCCGCGTCGGGCCTCCGATCGAAGCTATATTCTCGGAGATGAGATTTTAATAAGTCCCAAGGACCCAGGAGCTTGGCTCCGCGTCGGGCCTCCAATCGAAGCTATATTCTCGGAGATGAGTTTTTAATAAAGTCCTAAGGACGTAGGAGCTTGGCTCTGCGTCGGGCCTCCGATCGAAGCTATATTCTCGGAGATGAGTTTTTAATAAAGTCCCAGGGACGCAGGAGCTTGGCTCCGCGTCGGGCCTTCGATCGAAGCTACATTTTCGGAGACGAGATTTTAATAAGTCCCAAAGACGCAGGAGCTTGGCTCCGCGTCAGGCCTCCGATCGAAGCTATATTTCGGAGATGAGATTTTAATAAGTCCCAAGGACGCAGGAGCTTGGCTCCGCGTCGGGCCTCCAATCGAAGCTATATTCTCAGAGATGAGTTTTTAATAAAGTCCTAAGGACGCAGGAGCTTGGCTTTGCGTCAGGCCTCCGATCAAAGCTATATTATCGGAGATGAGTTTTTAATAAAGTCCCAAGGACGCAGGAGCTTGGCTCCGCGTCGGGCCTCCGATCGAAGCTACATTCTCGGAGACGAGATTTTAATAAGTCCCAAAGACGCAGGAGCTTGGTTCCGCGTCGGGCCTCCGATCGAAGCTATATTCTCGGAGATGAGATTTTAATAAGTCCCAAGGACCCAGGAGCTTGGCTCCGCGTCGGGCCTCCAATCGAAGCTATATTCTCGGAGATGAGTTTTTAATAAAGTCCTAAGGACGTAGGAGCTTGGCTCTGCGTCGGGCCTCCGATCGAAGCTATATTCTCGGAGATGAGTTTTTAATAAAGTCCCAGGGACGCAGGAGCTTGGCTCCGCGTCGGGCCTTCGATCGAAGCTACATTTTCGGAGACGAGATTTTAATAAGTCCCAAAGACGCAGGAGCTTGGCTCCGCGTCAGGCCTCCGATCGAAGCTATATTTCGGAGATGAGATTTTAATAAGTCCCAAGGACGCAGGAGCTTGGCTCCGCGTCGGGCCTCCAATCGAAGCTATATTCTCAGAGATGAGTTTTTAATAAAGTCCTAAGGACGCAGGAGCTTGGCTTTGCGTCAGGCCTCCGATCAAAGCTATATTATCGGAGATGAGTTTTTAATAAAGTCCCAAGGACGCAGGAGCTTGGCTCCGCGTCGGGCCTCCGATCGAAGCTACATTCTCGGAGACGAGATTTTAATAAGTCCCAAAGACGCAGGAGCTTAGCTCCGCGTCGGGCCTCCGATCGAAGCTACATTCTCAAAGACGAGATTTTAATAAGTCCCAAAGACACAGGAGCTTGGCTCCGCGTCGGGCCTCCGATCGAAGCTATATTCTCGGAGATGAGTTTATAATAAAGTCCCAAGGACGCATGAGCTTGGCTCCGCGTCGGGCCTCCGATCGAATCTATATTTTCGGAGATGAGATTTTAATAAGTCCCAAAGACGCAGGAGGTTGGCTTCATGTCGAGCCTCCGATCGAAGCTACATTTTCGGAGACGAGATTTTAATAAGTCCCAAAGACGCAGGAGCTTGGCTCCGCGTCAGGCCTCCGATCGAAGCTATATTTTCGGAGATGAGATTTTAATAAGTCCCAAGGACGCAGGAGCTTGGCTCCGCGTCGGGCCTCCATTCGAAGCTATATTCTCAGAGATGAGTTTTTAATAAAGTCCTAAGGACGCAGGAGCTTGGCTTTGCGTCAGGCCTCCGATCGAAGCTATATTATCGGAGATGAGTTTTTAATAAAGTCCCAAGGACGCAGGAGCTTGGCTCTGCGTCGGGCCTCCGATCGAAGCTACATTCTCGGAGACGAGATTTTAATAAGTCCCAAAGACGCAGGAGCTTAGCTCCGCGTCGGGCCTCCGATCGAAGCTACATTCTCAAAGACGAGATTTTAATAAGTCCCAAAGACGCTGGAGCTTGGCTCCGCGTCGGGCCTCCGATCGAAGCTATATTCTCGGAGATGAGTTTATAATAAAGTCCCAAGGACGCATGAGCTTGGCTCCGCGTCGGGCCTCCGATCGAATCTATATTTTCGGAGATGAGATTTTAATAAGTCCCAAAGACGCAGGAGGTTGGCTTCATGTCGAGCCTCCGATCGAAGCTACATTTTCGGAGACGAGATTTTAATAAGTCCCAAAGACGCAGGAGCTTGGCTCCGCGTCAGGCCTCCGATCGAAGCTATATTTTCGGAGATGAGATTTTAATAATCCCAAGGACGCAGGAGCTTGGCTCCGCGTCGGGCCTCCAATCGAAGCTATATTCTCGGAGATGAGTTTTTAATAAAGTCCTAAGGACGCAGGAGCATGGCTTTGCGTCAGGCCTCCGATCGAAGCTATATTATCGGAGATGAGTTTTTAAAAAGTCCCAAGGACGCAGGAGCTTGGCTCCGCGTCGGGCCTCCGATCGAAGCTACATTCTCGGAGACGAGATTTTAATAAGTCCCAAAGACGCAGGAGCATAGCTCCGCGTCGGGCCTCCGATCGAAGCTACATTCTCGGAGACGAGATTTTAATAAGTCCCAAAGACGCAGGACCTTGGCTCCGCGTCGGGCCTCCGATCGAAGCTATATTCTCGGAGATGAGTTTATAATAAAGTCCCAAGGACGAATGAGCTTGGCTCCGCGTCGGGCCTCCGATCGAATCTATATTTTCGGAGATGAGATTTTAATAAGTCCCAAAGACGTAGGAGGTTGGCTTCATGTCGAGCCTCCGATCGAAGCTACATTCTCGGAGACGAGATTTTAATAAGTCCCAAGGACGCAGGAGCTTGGCTCCGCGTCGGGCCTCCGATCAAAGCTATATTCTCGAAGATGAGTTTTTAACAAAGTCCCAAGGACGCAGGAGCTTGGCTCCCCGTCGGGCCTCCGATCGAAACTACATTCTAGGAGACGAGATTTTAATAAGTCCCAAGGACGCTGGAGCTTGGCTCCGCATCAGGCCTCCGATCGAAGCTAGATTCTCGGAGATGAGTTTTTAATAAAGTCCCAAGGACGCAGGAGCTTGGCTCCGCGCCGGGCCTCCGATCGAAGCTACATTCTCGGAGATGAGATTTTAATAAGTCCCAAAGACGCAGGAGCTTGGCTCCGCGTCGGGCCTCCGATCGAAGCTATATTCTCGGAGACGAGATATTAATAAGTCCCAAGGACGCAGGAGCTTGGCTCCCCGTCGGGCCTCCGATCGAAGCTATATTCTCGGAGATGAGTTTTTAATAAAGTCCCAAGGACGCAGAAGCTTGGCTACGCATCGGGACTCCGATCGAAGCTACATTCTCGAAGACGAGATTTTAATAAGTCCCAAAGACGCAGGAGGTTGGCTTCATGTCGAGCCTCCGATCGAAGCTACATTTTCGGAGACGAGATTTTAATAAGTCCCAAAGACGCAGGAGCTTGGCTCCGCGTCAGGCCTCCGATCGAAGCTATATTTTCGGAGATGAGATTTTAATAAGTCCCAAGGACGCAGGAGCTTGGCTCCGCGTCTGGCCTCCAATCGAAGCTATATTCTCGGAGATGAGTTTTTAATAAAGTCCTAAGGACGCAGGAGCTTGGCTTTGCGACAGGCCTCCGATCGAAGCTATATTATCGGAGATGAGTTTTTAATAAAGTCCCAAGGACGCAGGAGCTTGGCTCCGCGTCGGGCCTCCGATCGAAGCTACATTCTCGGAGACGAGATTTTAATAAGTCCCAAAGACGCAGGAGCTTAGCTCCGCGTCGGGCCTCCGATCGAAGCTACATTCTCGGAGACGAGATTTTAATAAGTCCCAAAGACGCAGGAGCTTGGCTCCGCGTCGGGCCTCCGATCGAAGCTATATTCTCGGAGATGAGTTTATAATAAAGTCCCAAGGACGCATGAGCTTGGCTCCGCGTCGGGCCTCCGATCGAATCTATATTTTCGGAGATGAGATTTTAATAAGTCCCAAAGACGTAGGAGGTTGGCTTCATGTCGAGCCTCCGATCGAAGCTACATTCTCGGAGACGAGATTTTAATAAGTCCCAAGGACGCAGGAACTTGGCTCCGCGTCGGGCCTCCGATCAAAGCTATATTCTCGAAGATGAGTTTTTAACAAAGTCCCAAGGACGCAGGAGCTTGGCTCCCCGTCGGGCCTCCGATCGAAACTACATTCTAGGAGACGAGATTTTAATAAGTCCCAAGGACGCTGGAGCTTGGCTCCGCATCGGGCCTCCGATCGAAGCTATATTCTCGGAGATGAGTTTTTAATAAAGTCCCAAGGACGCAGGAGCTTGGCTCCGCGCCGGGCCTCCGATCGAAGCTACATTCTCGGAGATGAGATTTTAATAAGTCCCAAAGACGCAGGAGCTTGGCTCCGCGTCGGGCCTCCGATCGAAGCTATATTCTCGGAGACGAGATATTAATAAGTCCACAGGACGCAGGAGCTTGGCTCCGCGTCGGGCCTCCGATCGAAGCTATATTCTCGGAGATGAGTTTTTAATAAAGTCCTAAGGACGCAGAAGCTTGGCTACGCATCGGGACTCCGATCGAAGCTACATTCTCGAAGACGAGATTTTAATAAGTCCCAAAGATGCAGGAGCTTGGCTCCGCGTCGGGCCTCCGATCGAAGCTATATTCTCGGAGACGAGATTTTAATAAGTCCCAAGGATGCAGGAGCTTCTCTCTGCGTCGGACCTCCGATCGAAGCTATATTCTTGGAGATGAGTTTTTAATAAATTTCCAAGGACGCAGGAGCTTGGGTCTGCGTCGGGCCTCCGATCGAAGCTACATTCTCGGAGATGAGATTTTAATAATTCCCAAAGACGCAGGAGCTTTGCTCCGCGTCGGGCCTCCGATCGAAGCTACATTCTCGGAGACGAGATTTTAATAAGTCCCAAAGACGCAGCAGTTTGGCTCCGCGTCGGGCCTCCGATCGAAGCTATATTCTCGGAGATGAGTTTTTAATAAAGTCCCAAGGACGCATGAGCTTGGCTCCGCGTCGGTCCTCCGATCGAATCTATATTTTCGGAGATGAGATTTTAATAAGTCCCAAAGACGCAGGAGGTTGGCTTCATGTCGAGCCTCCGATCGAAGCTACATTCTCGGAGACGAGATTTTAATAAGTCCCAAGGACGCAGGAGCTTGGCTCCGCGTCGGGCCTCCGATCGAAACTACATTCTAGGAGACGAGATTTTAATAAGTCCCAAGGACGCTGGAGCTTGGCTCCGCATCGGGCCTCCGATCGAAGCTATATTCTCGGAGATGAGTTTTTAATAAAGTCCCAAGGACGCAGGAGTTTGGCTCCACATCGGGCCTCCGATCGAAGCTACATTCTCGGAGACGATATTTTAAAAAGTCCCAAAGACGTAGGAGCTTGGCTACGCGTCGGGCCTCCGATCGAAGCTATATTTTTGGAGATGAGTTTTTAATAAAGTCCCAAGGACGCAGGAGCTTGGCTCCGCGTCGGGCCTCCGATCGAAGCTACATTCTCGGAGACGAGATTTTAATAAGTCCCAAAGACGCAGGAGCTTGGCTCCGCATTGGGCCTCCGATCATAGCTATATTCTCGAAGATGAGTTTTTAATAAAGTCCCAAGGACGCAGGAGCTTGGCTCCCCATCGGGCCTCCGATCGAAACTACATTCTAGGAGACGAGATTTTAATAAGTCCCAAGGACGTTGGAGCTTGGCTCCGCATCGGGCCTCCGATCGAAGCTATATTCTCGGAGATGAGTTTTTAATAAAGTCCCAAGGACGCAGGAGCTTGGCTCCCTGTCGGGCCTTCGATCAAAGCTACATTCTCGGAGACGAGATTTTAATAAGTCCCAAAGACGCAGGAGCTTGGCTCCGCGTCGGGCCTCCGATCGAAGCTATATTCTCGGAGATGAGATTTTAATAAGTCCCAAGGACCTAGGAGCTTGGCTGCGCGTCGGGCCTCCAATCGAAGCTATATTCTCGGAGATGAGTTTTTAATAAAGTCCTAAGGACGCAGGAGTTTGGCTCTGCGTCGGGCCTCTGATCGAAGCTATATTCTCGGAGATGAGTTTTTAATAAAGTCCCAGGGACGCAGGAGCTTGGCTCCGCGTCGGGCCTTCGATCGAAGCTACATTTTCGGAGATGAGATTTTAATAAGTCCCAAGGACGCAGAAGCTTGGCTACGCATCGGGACTCCGATCGAAGCTACATTCTCGAAGACGAGATTTTAATAAGTCCCAAAGACGCAGGAGCTTGGCTCCGCGTCGGGCTTCCGATCGAAGCTATATTCTCGGAGACGAGATTTTAATAAGTCCCAAGGACGCAGGAGCTTGGCTCTGCGTCGGACTTCCGATCGAAGCTATATTCTTGGAGATGAGTTTTTAATAATGTCGCAAGGACGCAGGAGCTTGGGTCCGCGTCGGGCCTCCGATCGAAGCTACATTCTCGGAGATGAGATTTTAATAAGTCCGAAAGACGCAGGAGCTTGGCTCCGCGTCAGGCCTCCGATCGAAGCTATATTCTCGGAGATGAGTTTTTAATAAAGTCCCAAGGACGCATGAGCTTGGCTCCGCGTCGGGCCTCCGATCGAATCTATATTTTCGGAGATGAGATTTTAATAAGTCCCAAAGACGCAGGAGGTTGGCTTCATGTCGAGCCTTCGATCGAAGCTACATTCTCGGAGATGAGATTTTAATAAGTCCCAAGGACGCAGGAGCTTGGCTCCGCGTCGGGCCTCCGATCAAAGCTATATTCTCGAAGATAAGTTTTTAACAAAGTCCCAAGGACGCAGGAGCTTGGCTCCCCGTCGGGCCTCCGATCGAAACTACATTCTAGGAGACGAGATTTTAATAAGTCCCAAGGACGCTGGAGCTTGGCTCTGTATCGGGCCTCCGATCGAAGCTATATTCTCGGAGATGAGTTTTTAATAAAGTCCCAAGGACGCGGGAGCTTGGATCCGCGCCCGGCCTCCGATCGAAGCTACATTCTCGGAGATGAGATTTTAATAAGTCCCAAGGACGCAGGAGCTTGGCTCCGCGTCGGGCCTCCGATCAAAGCTATATTCTCGAAGATGAGTTTTTAACAAAGTCCCAAGGACGCAGGAGCTTGGCTCCCCGTCGGGCCTCCGATCGAAACTACATTCTAGGAGACGAGATTTTAATAAGTCCCAAAGACGCAGGAGCTTGGCTCCGCGTCGGGCCTCCGATCGAAGCTATATTCTCGGAGATGAGTTTATAATAAAGTCCCAAGGACGCATGAGCTTGGCTCCGCGTCGGGCCTCCGATCGAATCTATATTTTCGGAGATGAGATTTTAATAAGTCCCAAAGACGTAGGAGGTTGGCTTCATGTCGAGCCTCCGATCGAAGCTACATTCTCGGAGACGAGATTTTAATAAGTCCCAAGGACGCAGGAGCTTGGCTCCGCGTCGGGCCTCCGATCAAAGCTATATTCTCGAAGATGAGTTTTTAACAAAGTCCCAAGGACGCAGGAGCTTGGATCCCCGTCGGGCCTCCGATCGAAACTACATTCTAGGAGACGAGATTTTAATAAGTCCCAAGGACGCTGGAGCTTGGCTCCGCATCGGGCCTCCGATCGAAGCTATATTCTCGGAGATGAGTTTTTAATAAAGTCCCAAGGACGCAGGAGCTTGGCTCCGCGCCGGGCCTCCGATCGAAGCTACATTCTCGGAGATGAGATTTTAATAAGTCCCAAAGACGCAGGAGCTTGGCTCCGCGTCGGGCCTCCGATCGAAGCTATATTCTCGGAGACGAGATATTAATAAGTCCACAGGACGCAGGAGCTTGGCTCCGCGTCGGGCCTCCGATCGAAGCTATATTCTCGGAGATGAGTTTTTAATAAAGTCCTAAGGACGCAGAAGCTTGGCTACGCATCGGGACTCCGATCGAAGCTACATTCTCGAAGACGAGATTTTAATAAGTCCCAAAGATGCAGGAGCTTGGCTCCGCGTCGGGCCTCCGATCGAAGCTATATTCTCGGAGACGAGATTTTAATAAGTCCCAAGGATGCAGGAGCTTCTCTCTGCGTCGGACCTCCGATCGAAGCTATATTCTTGGAGATGAGTTTTTAATAAATTTCCAAGGACGCAGGAGCTTGGGTCTGCGTCGGGCCTCCGATCGAAGCTACATTCTCGGAGATGAGATTTTAATAATTCCCAAAGACGCAGGAGCTTTGCTCCGCGTCGGGCCTCCGATCGAAGCTACATTCTCGGAGACGAGATTTTAATAAGTCCCAAAGACGCAGCAGTTTGGCTCCGCGTCGGGCCTCCGATCGAAGCTATATTCTCGGAGATGAGTTTTTAATAAAGTCCCAAGGACGCATGAGCTTGGCTCCGCGTCGGTCCTCCGATCGAATCTATATTTTCGGAGATGAGATTTTAATAAGTCCCAAAGACGCAGGAGGTTGGCTTCATGTCGAGCCTCCGATCGAAGCTACATTCTCGGAGACGAGATTTTAATAAGTCCCAAGGACGCAGGAGCTTGGCTCCGCGTCGGGCCTCTGATCAAAGCTATATTCTCGAAGATGAGTTTTTAACAAAGTCCCAAGGACGCAGGAGCTTGGCTCCCTGTCGGGCCTCCGATCGAAACTACATTCTCGGAGATGAGTTTTTAATAAAGTCCCAAGGACGCGGGAGCTTGGCTCCGCGCCGGGCCTCCGATCGAAGCTACATTCTCGGAGATGAGATTTTAATAAGTCCCAAAGACGCAGGAGCTTGGCTCCGCATCGGGCCTCCGATCGAAGCTATATTCTCGGAGACGAGATATTAATAAGTCCCAAGGACGCAGGAGCTTGGCTCCGCGTCGGGCCTCCGATCAAAGCAATATTCTCGAAGATGAGTTTTTAACAAAGTCCCAAGGACGCAGGAGCTTGGCTCCCTGTCGGGCCTCCGATCGAAACTACATTCTCGGAGATGAGTTTTTAATAAAGTCCCAAGGACGCGGGAGCTTGGCTCCGCGCCGGGCCTCCGATCGAAGCTACATTCTCGGAGATGAGATTTTAATAAGTCCCAAAGACGCAGGAGCTTGGCTCCGCGTCGGGCCTCCGATCGAAGCTATATTCTCGGAGACGAGATATTAATAAGTCCCAAGGACGCAGGAGCTTGGCTCCACGTCGGGCCTCCGATCGAAGCTATATTCTCGGAGATGAGTTTTTAATAAAGTCCCAAGGTCGCAAGAGCTTGGCTCCGCATCGGGCCTCCGATCGAAGCTACATTCTCGGAGACGAGATTTTAATAAGTCCCAAAGACGCAAGAGCTTGGCTCCCCGTCGGGCCTCCGATCAAAGCTATATACTCGGAGACGAGATTTTAATAAAGTCCCAAGGACGCAGGAGCTTGGCTCCGCGTCGGCCCTCTGATCGAAGCTATATTCTCGGAGACGAGATTTTAATAAGTCCCTAGGACGCAGGAGCTTGGCTCCGCATTGGGCCTCCGATCATAGCTATATTCTCGAAGATGAGTTTTTAATAAAGTCCCAAGGACGCAGGAGCTTGGCTCCCCGTCGGGCCTCCGATCGAAACTACATTCTAGGAGACGAGATTTTAATAAGTCCCAAGGACGCTGGAGCTTGGCTCCGCATCGGGCCTCCGATCGAAGCTATATTCTCGGAGATGAGTTTTTAATAAAGTCCCAAGGACGCAAGAGCTTGGCTCCGCATCGGGCCTTCGATCGAAGCTACATTCTCGGGGACGAGATTTTAATAAGTCCCAAAGACGCAGGAGCTTAGCTCCGCGTCGGGCCTCCGATCGAAGCTACATTCTCGGAGACGAGATTTTAATAAGTCCCAAAGACGCAGGAGCTTGGCTCCGCGTCGGGCCTCCGATCGAAGCTATATTCTCGGAGATGAGTTTTTAATAAAGTCCCAAGGATGCATGAGCTTTGCTCCGCGTCGGGCTTCCGATCGAAGCTACATTCTCAGAGACGAGATTTTAATATGTCCCAAGGATGCAAAAGCCTGGCTTTGCGTCGGGCCTCTGATCGAAGCTATATTCTCGGAGATGAGTTTTTAATAAAGTCCCAAGGACGCAGGACCTTGGCTCCCCGTCGGGCCTCCGATCGAAGTTACATTGTCGGAGACGAGATTTTAATAAGTCCCAAGGACGCAGGAGCTTGGCTCCGCGTCGGGCCTCCGATCGAAGCTATATTCTCGGAGATGAGTTTTTAATAAAGTCCCAAGGACGCAGAAGCTTGGCTACGCATCGGGACTCCGATCGAAGCTACATTCTCGAAGACCAGATTTTAATAAGTCCCAAGGACGCAGGAGCTTCGCTCTGCGTCGGACCTCCGATCGAAGCTATATTCTTGGAGATGAGTTTTTAATAAAGTCCCAAGGACGCAGGAGCTTGGGTCCGCGTCGGGCCTCCGATCGAAGCTACATTCTCGGAGATGAGATTTTAATAATTCCCAAATACGCAGGAGCTTTGCTCCGCGTCGGGCCTCCGATCGAAGCGACATTCTCGGAGACGAGATTTTAATAAGTCCCAAAGACGCAGCAGTTTGGCTCCGCGTCGGGCCTCCGATCGAAGATACATTCTCGGAGATGAGATTTTAATAAGTCCCAAAGACGCAGGAGCTTGGCTCCGCGTTGGGCCTCCGATCGAAGCTATATTTTTGGAGATGAGTTTTTAATAAAGTCCCAAGGACGCAGGACCTTGGCTCCCCGTCGGGCCTCCGATCGAAGTTACATTGTCGGAGACGAGATTTTAATAAGTCCCAAGGACGCAGGAGCTTGGCTCCGCGTCGGGCCTCCGATCGAAGCTATATTCTCGGAGATGAGTTTTTAATAAAGTCCCAAGGACGCAGAAGCTTGGCTACGCATCGGGACTCCGATCGAAGCTACATTCTCGAAGACGAGATTTTAATAAGTCCCAAAGACGCAGGAGCTTGGCTCCGCGTCGGGCCTCCGATCGAAGCTATATTCTCGGAGACCAGATTTTAATAAGTCCCAAGGACGCAGGAGCTTCGCTCTGCGTCGGACCTCCGATCGAAGCTATATTCTTGGAGATGAGTTTTTAATAATGTCCCAAGGACGCAGGAGCTTGGGTCCGCGTCGGGCCTCCGATCGAAGCTACATTCTCGGAGATGAGATTTTAATAATTCCCAAATACGCAGGAGCTTTGCTCCGCGTCGGGCCTCCGATCGAAGCGACATTCTCGGAGACGAGATTTTAATAAGTCCCAAAGACGCAGCAGTTTGGCTCCGCGTCGGGCCTCCGATCGAAGATACATTCTCGGAGATGAGATTTTAATAAGTCCCAAAGACGCAGGAGCTTGGCTCCGCGTCGGGCCTCCGATCGAAGCTATATTTTTGGAGATGAGTTTTTAATAAAGTCCCAAGGACGCAGGAGCTTGGCTCCGCGTCGGGCCTCCGATCGAAGCTACATTCTCGGAGACGAGATTTTAATAAGTCCCAAAGACGCAGGAGGTTGGCTTCACGTCGAGCCTCCGATCGAAGCTACATTCTCGGAGATGAGATTTTAATAAGTCCCAAGGACGCAGGAGCTTGGCTCCGCATTGGGCCTCCGATCATAGCTATATTCTCGAAGATGAGTTTTTAATAAAGTCCCAAGGACGCAGGAGCTTGGCTCCGCGTCGGCCCTCTATTCGTAGCTATATTGTCGGAGACGAGATTTTAATAAGTCCCTAGGACGCAGGAGCTTGGCTCCGGGTCGGGCTTCCGATCGAAGCTATATTCTCGGAGATGAGTTTTTAATAAAGTCCCAAGGACGCAGGAGTTTGGCTCCACATCGGGCCTCCGATCGAAGCTACATTCTCGGAGACGATATTTTAAAAAGTCCCAAAGACGTAGGAGCTTGGCTACGCGTCGGGCCTCCGATCGAAGCTATATTTTTGGAGATGAGTTTTTAATAAAGTCCCAAGGACGCAGGAGCTTGACTCCGCGTCGGGCCTCCGATCGAAGCTACATTCTCGGAGACGAGATTTTAATAAGTCCCAAAGACGCAGGAGCTTGGCTCCGCATTGGGCCTCCGATCATAGCTATATTCTCGAAGATGAGTTTTTAATAAAGTCCCAAGGACGCAGGAGCTTGGCTCCCCGTCGGGCCTCCGATCGAAACTACATTCTAGGAGACGAGATTTTAATAAGTCCCAAGGACGTTGGAGCTTGGCTCCGCATCGGGCCTCCAATCGAAGCTATATTCTCGGAGATGAGTTTTTAATAAAGTCCCAAGGACGCAGGAGCTTGGCTCCCTGTCGGGCCTTCGATCGAAGCTACATTCTCGGAGACGAGATTTTAATAAGTCCCAAAGACGCAGGAGCTTGGCTCCGCGTCGGGCCTCCGATCGAAGCTATATTCTCGGAGATGAGATTTTAATAAGTGCCAAGGACCTAGGAGCTTGGCTGCGCGTCGGGCCTCCAATCGAAGCTATATTCTCGGAGATGAGTTTTTAATAAAGTCCTAAGGACGCAGGAGTTTGGCTCTGCGTCGGGCCTCTGATCGAAGCTATATTCTCGGAGATGAGTTTTTAATAAAGTCCCAGGGACGCAGGAGCTTGGCTCCGCGTCGGGCCTTCGATCGAAGCTACATTTTCGGAGATGAGATTTTAATAAGTCCCAAGGACGCAGAAGCTTGGCTACGCATCGGGACTCCGATCGAAGCTACATTCTCGAAGACGAGATTTTAATATGTCCCAAAGACGCAGGAGCTTGGCTCCGCGTCGGGCTTCCGATCGAAGCTATATTCTCGGAGACGAGATTTTAATAAGTCCCAAGGACGCAGGAGCTTGGCTCTGCGTCGGACCTCCGATCGAAGCTATATTCTTGGAGATGAGTTTTTAATAATGTCGCAAGGACGCAGGAGCTTGGGTCCGCGTCGGGCCTCCGATCGAAGCTACATTCTCGGAGATGAGATTTTAATAAGTCCCAAAGACGCAGGAGCTTGGCTCCGCGTCAGGCCTCCGATCGAAGCTATATTCTCGGAGATGAGTTTTTAATAAAGTCCCAAGGACGCATGAGCTTGGCTCCGCGTCGGGCCTCCGATCGAATCTATATTTTCGGAGATGAGATTTTAATAAGTCCCAAAGACGCAGGAGGTTGGCTTCATGTCGAGCCTTCGATCGAAGCTACATTCTCGGAGATGAGATTTTAATAAGTCCCAAGGACGCAGGAGCTTGGCTCCGCGTCGGGCCTCCGATCAAAGCTATATTCTCGAAGATGAGTTTTTAACAAAGTCCCAAGGACGCAGGAGCTTGGCTCCCCGTCGGGCCTCCGATCGAAACTACATTCTAGAAGAGACGAGATTTTAATAAGTCCCAAGGACGCTGGAGCTTGGCTCTGTATCGGGCCTCCGATCGAAGCTATATTCTCGGAGATGAGTTTTTAATAAAGTCCCAAGGACGCGGGAGCTTGGATCCGCGCCGGGCCTCCGATCGAAGCTACATTCTCGGAGATGAGATTTTAATAAGTCCCAAAGACGCAGGAGCTTGGCTCCGCGTCGGGCCTCCGATCGAAGCTATATTCTCGGAGACGAGATATTAATAAGTCCTAAGGACGCAAGAGCTTGGCTCCGCGTCGGGCCTCCGATCGAAGCTATATTCTCGGAGATGAGTTTTTAATAAAGTCCCAAGGACGCATGAGTTTGGCTCCACATCGGGGCTCCGATCGAAGCTACATTCTCGGAGACGATATTTTAAAAAGTCCCAAAGACGTAGGAGCTTGGCTACGCGTCGGGCCTCCGATCGAAGCTATATTTTTGGAGATGAGTTTTTAATAAAGTCCCAAGGACGCAGGAGCTTGGCTCCGCGTCGGGCCTCCGATCGAAGCTACATTCTCGGAGATGAGATTTTAATAATTCCCAAAGACGCAGGAGCTTTGCTCCGCGTCGGGCCTTCGATCGAAGCTACATTCTCGGAGACGAGATTTTAATAAGTCCCAAAGACGCAGGAGCTTGGCTCCGCGTCGGGCCTCCGATCGAAGCTATATTCTCGGAGATGAGTTTTTAATAAATTCCCAAGGACGCAGGAGCTTGGGTCCGCGTCGGGCCTCCGATCAAAGCTATATTCTCGAAGATGAGTTTTTAACAAAGTCCCAAGGACGCAGGAGCTTGGCTCCCCGTCGGGCCTCCGATCGAAACTACATTCTAGGAGACGAGATTTTAATAAGTCCCAAGGACGCTGGAGCTTGGCTCCGTATCGGGCCACCGATCGAAGCTATATTCTCAGAGATGAGTTTTTAATAAAGTCCCAAGGACGCGGGAGCTTGGCTCCGCGCCGGGCCTCCGATCGAAGCTACATTCTCGGAGATGAGATTTTAATAAGTCCCAAGGACGCAGGAGCTTGGCTCCGCATCGGGCCTCCGATCGAAGCTATATTCTCGGAGATGAGTTTTTTATAAAGTCCCAAGGACGCAGGAGTTTGGCTCCACATCGGGCCTCCGATCGAAGCTACATTCTCGGAGACGATATTTTAAAAAGTCCCAAAGACGTAGGAGCTTGGCTACGCGTCGGGCCTCCGATCGAAGCTATATTTTTGGAGATGAGTTTTTAATAAAGTCCCAAGGACGCAGGAGCTTGGCTCCGCGTCGGGCCTCCGATCGAAGCTATATTCTTGGAGATGAGTTTTTAATAAAGTCCCAAGGACGCAGGAGCTTGGGTCCGCGTCGGGCCTCCGATCGAAGCTACATTCTCGGAGATGAGATTTTAATAATTCCCAAAGACGCAGGAGCTTTGCTCTGCGTCGGGCCTCCGATGGAAGCTACATTCTCGGAGACGAGATTTTAATAAGTCCCAAAGACGCAGTAGCTTGGCTCCGCGTCGGGCCTCCGATCGAAGCTATATTCTCGGAGATGAGTTTTTAATAAAGTCCCAAGGACGCATGAGCTTGGCTCCGCGTCGGGCCTCCGATCGAATCTATATTTTCGGAGATGAGATTTTAATAAGTCCCAAAGACGCAGGAGGTTGGCTTCATGTCGAGCCTCCGATCGAAGCTACATTCTCGGAGACGAGATTTTAATAAGTCCCAAGGACGCAGGAGCTTGGCTCCGCGTCGGGCCTCCGATCAAAGCTATATTCTCGAAGATGAGTTTTTAACAAAGTCCCAAGGACGCAGGAGCTTGGCTCCCTGTCGGGCCTCCGATCGAAACTACAATCTCGGAGATGAGTTTTTAATAAAGTCCCAAGGACGCGGGAGCTTGGCTCCGCGCCGGGCCTCCGATCGAAGCTACATTCTCGGAGATGAGATTTTAATAAGTCCCAAAGACGCAGGAGCTTGGCTCCGCGTCGGGCCTCCGATCGAAGCTATATTCTCGGAGACGAGATATTAATAAGTCCCAAGGACGCAGGAGCTTGGCTCCGCATCGGGCCTCCGATCGAAGCTATATTCTCGGAGATGAGTTTTTTATAAAGTCCCAAGGACGCAGGAGTTTGGCTCCACATCGGGCCTCCGATCGAAGCTACATTCTCGGAGACGATATTTTAAAAAGTCCCAAAGACGTAGGAGCTTGGCTACGCGTCGGGCCTCCGATCGAAGCTATATTTTTGGAGATGAGTTTTTAATAAAGTCCCAAGGACGCAGGAGCTTGGCTCCGCGTCGGGCCTCCGATCGAAGCTATATTCTTGGAGATGAGTTTTTAATAAAGTCCCAAGGACGCAGGAGCTTGGGTCCGCGTCGGGCCTCCGATCGAAGCTACATTCTCGGAGATGAGATTTTAATAATTCCCAAAGACGCAGGAGCTTTGCTCTGCGTCGGGCCTCCGATGGAAGCTACATTCTCGGAGACGAGATTTTAATAAGTCCCAAAGACGCAGTAGCTTGGCTCCGCGTCGGGCCTCCGATCGAAGCTATATTCTCGGAGATGAGTTTTTAATAAAGTCCCAAGGACGCATGAGCTTGGCTCCGCGTCGGGCCTCCGATCGAATCTATATTTTCGGAGATGAGATTTTAATAAGTCCCAAAGACGCAGGAGGTTGGCTTCATGTCGAGCCTCCGATCGAAGCTACATTCTCGGAGACGAGATTTTAATAAGTCCCAAGGACGCAGGAGCTTGGCTCCGCGTCGGGCCTCCGATCAAAGCTATATTCTCGAAGATGAGTTTTTAACAAAGTCCCAAGGACGCAGGAGCTTGGCTCCCTGTCGGGCCTCCGATCGAAACTACAATCTCGGAGATGAGTTTTTAATAAAGTCCCAAGGACGCGGGAGCTTGGCTCCGCGCCGGGCCTCCGATCGAAGCTACATTCTCGGAGATGAGATTTTAATAAGTCCCAAAGACGCAGGAGCTTGGCTCCGCGTCGGGCCTCCGATCGAAGCTATATTCTCGGAGACGAGATATTAATAAGTCCCAAGGACGCAGGAGCTTGGCTCCGCATCGGGCCTCCGATCGAAGCTATATTCTCGGAGATGAGTTTTTTATAAAGTCCCAAGGACGCAGGAGTTTGGCTCCACATCGGGCCTCCGATCGAAGCTACATTCTCGGAGACGATATTTTAAAAAGTCCCAAAGACGTAGGAGCTTGGCTACGCGTCGGGCCTCCGATCGAAGCTATATTTTTGGAGATGAGTTTTTAATAAAGTCCCAAGGACGCAGGAGCTTGGCTCCGCGTCGGGCCTCCGATCGAAGCTATATTCTTGGAGATGAGTTTTTAATAAAGTCCCAAGGACGCAGGAGCTTGGGTCCGCGTCGGGCCTCCGATCGAAGCTACATTCTCGGAGATGAGATTTTAATAATTCCCAAAGACGCAGGAGCTTTGCTCTGCGTCGGGCCTCCGATGGAAGCTACATTCTCGGAGACGAGATTTTAATAAGTCCCAAAGACGCAGTAGCTTGGCTCCGCGTCGGGCCTCCGATCGAAGCTATATTCTCGGAGATGAGTTTTTAATAAAGTCCCAAGGACGCATGAGCTTGGCTCCGCGTCGGGCCTCCGATCGAATCTATATTTTCGGAGATGAGATTTTAATAAGTCCCAAAGACGCAGGAGGTTGGCTTCATGTCGAGCCTCCGATCGAAGCTACATTCTCGGAGACGAGATTTTAATAAGTCCCAAGGACGCAGGAGCTTGGCTCCGCGTCGGGCCTCCGATCAAAGCTATATTCTCGAAGATGAGTTTTTAACAAAGTCCCAAGGACGCAGGAGCTTGGCTCCCTGTCGGGCCTCCGATCGAAACTACAATCTCGGAGATGAGTTTTTAATAAAGTCCCAAGGACGCGGGAGCTTGGCTCCGCGCCGGGCCTCCGATCGAAGCTACATTCTCGGAGATGAGATTTTAATAAGTCCCAAAGACGCAGGAGCTTGGCTCCGCGTCGGGCCTCCGATCGAAGCTATATTCTCGGAGACGAGATATTAATAAGTCCCAAGGACGCAGGAGCTTGGCTCCGCGTCGGGCCTCCGATCGAAGCTATATTCTCGGAGATGAGTTTTTAATAAGTCCCAAAGACGCAAGAGCTTGGCTCCCCGTCGGGCCTCCGATCAAAGCTATATACACGAAGACGAGATTTTAGTAAAGTCCCAAGGACGCAGGAGCATGGCTCCGCGTCGGCCCTCTGATCGAAGCTATATTCTCGGAGACGAGATTTTAATATGTCCCTAGGACGCAGGAGCTTGGCTCCGCATTGGGCCTCCGATCATAGCTATATTCTCGAAGATGAGTTTGTAATAAAGTCCCCAGGACGCAGGAGCTTGGCTCCCCGTCGGGCCTCCGATCGAAACTACATTCTAGGAGACGAGATTTTAATAAGTCCCAAGGACGCTGGAGCTTGGCTCCGCATTGGGCCTCCGATCGAAGCTATATTCTCGGAGATGAGTTTTTAATAAAGTCCCAAGGACGCAGAAGCTTGGCTCCCCGTCGGGCCTTCGATCGAAGCTACATTCTCGGAGACGAGATTTTAATAAGTCCCAAAGACTCAGGAGCTTGGCTCCGCGTCGGGCCTCCGATCGAAGCTATAATCTCGGAGATGAGATTTTAATAAGTCCCAAGGACCCAGGAGCTTGGCTCCGCGTCGGGCCTCCAATCGAAGCTATATTCTCGGAGATGAGTTTTTAATAAAGTCCTAAGGACGCAGGAGCATGGCTCTGCGTCGGGCCTCCGATCGAAGCTATATTCTCGGAGATGAGTTTTTAATAATGTCCTAGGGACGCAGGAGTTTGGCTCCGCGTTGGGCCTTCGATCGAAGCTACATTTTCGGAGACGAGATTTTAATAAGTCCCAAAGACGCAGGAGCTTGGCTCCACGTCAGGCCTCCGATCGAAGCTATATTTTCGGAGATGAGATTTTAATAAGTCCCAAGGACGCAGGAGCTTGGCTCCGCGTCCGGCCTCCAATCGAAGCTATATTCTCGGAGATGAGTTTTTAATAATGTCTTAAGGACGCAGGAGCTTAGCTTTGCGTCAGGCCTCCGATCGAAGCTATATTATCGGAGATGAGTTTTTAATAAAGTCCCAAGGACGCAGGAGCTTGGCTCCGCGTCAGGCCTTCGATCGAAGCTACATTCTCGGAGACGAGATTTTAATAAGTCCCAAAGACTCAGGAGCTTGGCTCCGCGTCGGGCCTCCGATCGAAGCTATAATCTCGGAGATGAGATTTTAATAAGTCCCAAGGACCCAGGAGCTTGGCTCCGCGTCGGGCCTCCAATCGAAGCTATATTCTTGGAGATGAGTTTTTAATAAAGTCCTAAGGACGCAGGAGCTTGGCTCTGGGTCGGGCCTCCGATCGAAGCTATATTCTCGGAGATGAGTTTTTAATAAAGTCCCAGGGACGCAGGAGCTTGGCTCCGCGTCGGGCCTTCGATCGAAGCTACATTTTCGGAGACGAGATTTTAATAAGTCCCAAAGACGCAGGAGCTTGGCTCCGCGTCAGGCCTCCGATCGAAGCTATATTTTCGGAGATGAGATTTTAATAAGTTCCAAGGACACAGGAGCTTGGCTCCGCGTCGGGCCTCCAATCGAAGCTATATTCTCGGAGATGAGTTTTTAATAAAGTCCTAAGGACGCAGGAGCTTGGCTTTGCGTCAGGCCTCCGATCGAAGCTATATTATCGGAGATGAGTTTTCAATAAAGTCCCAAGGACGCAGGAGCTTGGCTCCGCGTCGGGCCTCCGATCGAAGCTACATTCTCGGAGACGAGATTTTAATAAGTCCCAAAGACGCAGGAGCTTAGCTCCGCGTCGGGCCTCCGATCGAAGCTACATTCTCGGAGACGAGATTTTAATAAGTCCCAAAGACGCAGGAGCTTGGCTCCGCGTCGGGCCTCCGATCGAAGCTATATTCTCGGAGATGAGTTTTTAATAAAGTCCCAAGGACGCATGAGCTTTTCTCTGCGCCGGGCCTCCGATCGAAGCTACATTCTTGGAGATGAGATTTTAATAAGTCCCAAAGACGCAGGAGCTTGGCTCCGCGTCGGGCCTCCGATCGAAGCTATATTCTCGGAGACGAGATATTAATAAGTCTGAAGGACGCAGGTGGTTGGCTCCGCGTCGGGCCTCCGATCGAAGCTATATTCTCGGAGATGAGTTTTTAATAAAGTCCCAAGGACGCAAGAGCTTGGCTCCGCATCGGGCCTTCGATCGAAGCTACATTGTCGGAGACGAGATTTTAATAAGTCCCAAAGACGCAAGAGCTTGGCTCCCCGTCGGGCCTCCGATCAAAGCTATATACTCGGAGACGAGATTTTAATAAAGTCCCAAGGACGCAGGAGCTTGGCTCCGCGTCGGCCCTCTATTCGAAGCTATATTCTCGGAGACGAGATTTTAATAAGTCCCTAGGACGAAGGAGCTTGGCTCCGGGTCGGGCTTTCGATCGAAGCTATATTCTCGGAGATGAGTTTTAAATAAAGTCCCAAGGACGCAGGAGTTTGGCTCCACATCGGGCCTCCGATCGAAGCTACATTCTCGGAGACGATATTTTAAAAAGTCCCAAAGACGTAGGAGCTTGGCTACGCGTCGGGCCTCCGATCGAAGCTATATTTTTGGAGATGAGTTTTTAATAAAGTCCCAAGGACGCAGGAGCTTGGCTCCGCGTCGGGCCTCCGATCGAAGCTACATTCTCGGAGACGAGATTTTAATAAGTCCCAAAGACGCAGGAGGTTGGCTTCACGTCGAGCCTCCGATCGAAGCTACATTCTCGGAGACGAGATTTTAATAAGTCCCAAGGACGCAGGAGCTTGGCTCCGCATTGGGCCTCCGATCATAGCTATATTCTCGAAGATGAGTTTTTAATAAAGTCCCAAGGACGCAGGAGCTTGGCTCCCCGTCGGGCCTCCGATCGAAACTACATTCTAGGAGACGAGATTTTAATAAGTCCCAAGGACGCTGGAGCTTGGCTCCGCATCGGGCCTCCGATCGAAGCTATATTCTCGGAGATGAGTTTTTAATAAAGTCCCAAGGACGCAGGAGCTTGGCTCCCCGTCGGGCCTTCGATCGAAGCTACATTCTTGGAGATGAGATTTTAATAAGTCCCAAAGACGCAGGAGCTTGGCTCCGCGTCGGGCCTCCGATCGAAGCTATATTCTCGGAGATGAGATTTTAATAAGTCCCAAGGACCCAGGAGCTTGGCTCCGCATCGGGCCTCCAATCGAAGCTATATTCTCGGAGATGAGTTTTTAATAAAGTCCTAAGGACGCAGGAGCTTGGCTCTGCGTCGGGCCTCCGATCGAAGCTATATTCTCGGAGATGAGTTTTTAATAAAGTCCCAGGGACGCAGGAGCTTGGCTCCGCGTCAGGCCTTCGATCGAAGCTACATTTTCGGAGACGAGATTTTAATAAGTTCCAAAGACGCAGGAGCTTGGTTCCGCGTCAGGCCTCCGATCGAAGCTATATTTTCGGAGATGAGATTTTAATAAGTTCCAAGGACACAGGAGCTTGGCTCCGCGTCGGGCCTCCAATCGAAGCTATATTCTCGGAGATGAGTTTTTAATAAAGTCCTAAGGACGCAGGAGCTTGGCTTTGCGTCAGGCCTCCGATCGAAGCTATATTTTTGGAGATGAGTTTTTAATAAAGTCCCAAGGACGCAGGAGCTTGGCTCCGCGTCGGGCCTCCGATCGAAGCTACATTCTCGGAGACGAGATTTTAATAAGTCCCAAAGACTCAGGAGCTTGGCTCCGCGTCGGGCCTCCGATCGAAGCTATAATCTCGGAGATGAGATTTTAATAAGTCCCAAGGACCCAGGAGCTTGGCTCCGCGTCGGGCCTCCAATCCAAGCTATATTCTCGGAGATGAGTTTTTAATAAAGTCCTAAGGACGCAGGAGCTTGGCTCTGCGTCGGGCCTCCGATCGAAGCTATATTCTCGGAGATGAGTTTTTAATAAAGTCCCAGGGACGCAGGAGCTTGGCTCCGCGTCGGGCCTTCGATCGAAGCTACATTTTCGGAGACGAGATTTTAATAAGTCCCAAAGACGCAGGAGCTTGGCTCCGCGTCAGGCCTCCGATCGAAGCTATATTTTCGGAGATGAGATTTTAATAAGTTCCAAGGACACAGGAGCTTGGCTCCGCGTCGGGCCTCCAATCGAAGCTATATTCTCGGAGATGAGTTTTTAATAATGTCCTAAGGACGCAGGAGCTTGGCTTTGCGTCAGGCCTCCGATCGAAGCTATATTTTTGGAGATGAGTTTTTAATAAAGTCCCAAGGACGCAGGAGCTTGGCTCCGCGTCGGGCCTTCGATCGAAGCTACATTCTCGGAGACGAGATTTTAATAAGTCCCAAAGACTCAGGAGCTTGGCTCCGCGTCGGGCCTCCGATCGAAGCTATAATCTCGGAGATGAGATTTTAATAAGTCCCAAGGACCCAGGAGCTTGGCTCCGCGTCGGGCCTCCAATCGAAGCTATATTCTTGGAGATGAGTTTTTAATAAAGTCCTAAGGACGCAGGAGCTTGGCTCTGGGTCGGGCCTCCGATCGAAGCTATATTCTCGGAGATGAGTTTTTAATAAAGTCCCAGGGACGCAGGAGCTTGGCTCCGCGTCGGGCCTTCGATCGAAGCTACATTTTCGGAGACGAGATTTTAATAAGTCCCAAAGACGCAGGAGCTTGGCTCCGCGTCAGGCCTCCGATCGAAGCTATATTTTCGGAGATGAGATTTTAATAAGTTCCAAGGACACAGGAGCTTGGCTCCGCGTCGGGCCTCCAATCGAAGCTATATTCTCGGAGATGAGTTTTTAATAAAGTCCTAAGGACGCAGGAGCTTGGCTTTGCGTCAGGCCTCCGATCGAAGCTATATTATCGGAGATGAGTTTTCAATAAAGTCCCAAGGACGCAGGAGCTTGGCTCCGCGTCGGGCCTCCGATCGAAGCTACATTCTCGGAGACGAGATTTTAATAAGTCCCAAAGACGCAGGAGCTTAGCTCCGCGTCGGGCCTCCGATCGAAGCTACATTCTCGGAGACGAGATTTTAATAAGTCCCAAAGACGCAGGAGCTTGGCTCCGCGTCGGGCCTCCGATCGAAGCTATATTCTCGGAGATGAGTTTTTAATAAAGTCCCAAGGACGCATGAGCTTTTCTCTGCGCCGGGCCTCCGATCGAAGCTACATTCTTGGAGATTAGATTTTAATAAGTCCCAAAGACGCAAGAGCTTGGCTCCGCGTCGGGCCTCCGATCGAAGCTATATTCTCGGAGACGAGATATTAATAAGTCTGAAGGACGCAGGAGGTTGGCTCCGCGTCGGGCCTCCGATCGAAGCTATATTCTCGGAGATGAGTTTTTAATAAAGTCCCAAGGACGCAAGAGCTTGGCTCCGCATCGGGCCTTCGATCGAAGCTACATTCTCGGAGACGAGATTTTAATAAGTCCCAAAGACGCAAGAGCTTGGCTCCCCGTCGGGCCTCCGATCAAAGCTATATACTCGGAGACGAGATTTTAATAAAGTCCCAAGGACGCAGGAGCATGGCTTTGCGTCAGGCCTCCGATCGAAGCTATATTTTTGGAGATGAGTTTTTAATAAAGTCCCAAGGACGCAGGAGCTTGGCTCCGCGTCGGGCCTCCGATCGAAGCTACATTCTCGGAGACGAGATTTTAATAAGTCCCAAAGACGCAGGAGGTTGGCTTCACGTCGAGCCTCCGATCGAAGCTACATTCTCGGAGACGAGATTTTAATAAGTCCCAAGGACGCAGGAGCTTGGCTCCGCATTGGGCCTCCGATCATAGCTATATTCTCGAAGATGAGTTTTTAATAAAGTCCCAAGGACGCAGGAGCTTGGCTCCCCGTCGGGCCTCCGATCGAAACTACATTCTAGGAGACGAGATTTTAATAAGTCCCAAGGACGCTGGAGCTTGGCTCCGCATCGGGCCTCCGATCGAAGCTATATTCTCGGAGATGAGTTTTTAATAAAGTCCCAAGGACGCAGGAGCTTGGCTCCCCGTCGGGCCTTCGATCGAAGCTACATTCTTGGAGATGAGATTTTAATAAGTCCCAAAGACGCAGGAGCTTGGCTCCGCGTCGGGCCTCCGATCGAAGCTATATTCTCGGAGATGAGATTTTAATAAGTCCCAAGGACCCAGGAGCTTGGCTCCGCATCGGGCCTCCAATCGAAGCTATATTCTCGGAGATGAGTTTTTAATAAAGTCCTAAGGACGCAGGAGCTTGGCTCTGCGTCGGGCCTCCGATCGAAGCTATATTCTCGGAGATGAGTTTTTAATAAAGTCCCAGGGACGCAGGAGCTTGGCTCCGCGTCAGGCCTTCGATCGAAGCTACATTTTCGGAGACGAGATTTTAATAAGTTCCAAAGACGCAGGAGCTTGGCTCCGCGTCAGGCCTCCGATCGAAGCTATATTTTCGGAGATGAGATTTTAATAAGTTCCAAGGACACAGGAGCTTGGCTCCGCGTCGGGCCTCCAATCGAAGCTATATTCTCGGAGATGAGTTTTTAATAAAGTCCTAAGGACGCAGGAGCTTGGCTTTGCGTCAGGCCTCCGATCGAAGCTATATTTTTGGAGATGAGTTTTTAATAAAGTCCCAAGGACGCAGGAGCTTGGCTCCGCGTCGGGCCTCCGATCGAAGCTACATTCTCGGAGACGAGATTTTAATAAGTCCCAAAGACTCAGGAGCTTGGCTCCGCGTCGGGCCTCCGATCGAAGCTATAATCTCGGAGATGAGATTTTAATAAGTCCCAAGGACCCAGGAGCTTGGCTCCGCGTCGGGCCTCCAATCGAAGCTATATTCTCGGAGATGAGTTTTTAATAAAGTCCTAAGGACGCAGGAGCTTGGCTCTGCGTCGGGCCTCCGATCGAAGCTATATTCTCGGAGATGAGTTTTTAATAAAGTCCCAGGGACGCAGGAGCTTGGCTCCGCGTCGGGCCTTCGATCGAAGCTACATTTTCGGAGACGAGATTTTAATAAGTCCCAAAGACGCAGGAGCTTGGCTCCGCGTCAGGCCTCCGATCGAAGCTATATTTTCGGAGATGAGATTTTAATAAGTTCCAAGGACACAGGAGCTTGGCTCCGCGTCGGGCCTCCAATCGAAGCTATATTCTCGGAGATGAGTTTTTAATAATGTCCTAAGGACGCAGGAGCTTGGCTTTGCGTCAGGCCTCCGATCGAAGCTATATTTTTGGAGATGAGTTTTTAATAAAGTCCCGAGGACGCAGGAGCTTGGCTCCGCGTCGGGCCTTCGATCGAAGCTACATTCTCGGAGACGAGATTTTAATAAGTCCCAAAGACTCAGGAGCTTGGCTCCGCGTCGGGCCTCCGATCGAAGCTATAATCTCGGAGATGAGATTTTAATAAGTCCCAAGGACCCAGGAGCTTGGCTCCGCGTCGGGCCTCCAATCGAAGCTATATTCTTGGAGATGAGTTTTTAATAAAGTCCTAAGGACGCAGGAGCTTGGCTCTGGGTCGGGCCTCCGATCGAAGCTATATTCTCGGAGATGAGTTTTTAATAAAGTCCCAGGGACGCAGGAGCTTGGCTCCGCGTCGGGCCTTCGATCGAAGCTACATTTTCGGAGACGAGATTTTAATAAGTCCCAAAGACGCAGGAGCTTGGCTCCGCGTCAGGCCTCCGATCGAAGCTATATTTTCGGAGATGAGATTTTAATAAGTTCCAAGGACACAGGAGCTTGGCTCCGCGTCGGGCCTCCAATCGAAGCTATATTCTCGGAGATGAGTTTTTAATAAAGTCCTAAGGACGCAGGAGCTTGGCTTTGCGTCAGGCCTCCGATCGAAGCTATATTATCGGAGATGAGTTTTCAATAAAGTCCCAAGGACGCAGGAGCTTGGCTCCGCGTCGGGCCTCCGATCGAAGCTACATTCTCGGAGACGAGATTTTAATAAGTCCCAAAGACGCAGGAGCTTAGCTCCGCGTCGGGCCTCCGATCGAAGCTACATTCTCGGAGACGAGATTTTAATAAGTCCCAAAGACGCAGGAGCTTGGCTCCGCGTCGGGCCTCCGATCGAAGCTATATTCTCGGAGATGAGTTTTTAATAAAGTCCCAAGGACGCATGAGCTTTTCTCTGCGCCGGGCCTCCGATCGAAGCTACATTCTTGGAGATGAGATTTTAATAAGTCCCAAAGACGCAGGAGCTTGGCTCCGCGTCGGGCCTCCGATCGAAGCTATATTCTCGGAGACGAGATATTAATAAGTCTGAAGGACGCAGGAGGTTGGCTCCGCGTCGGGCCTCCGATCGAAGCTATATTCTCGGAGATGAGTTTTTAATAAAGTCCCAAGGACGCAAGAGCTTGGCTCCGCATCGGGCCTTCGATCGAAGCTACATTCTCGGAGACGAGATTTTAATAAGTCCCAAAGACGCAAGAGCTTGGCTCCCCGTCGGGCCTCCGATCAAAGCTATATACTCGGAGACGAGATTTTAATAAAGTCCCAAGGACGCAGGAGCTTGGCTTTGCGTCAGGCCTCCGATCGAAGCTATATTTTTGGAGATGAGTTTTTAATAAAGTCCCAAGGACGCAGGAGCTTGGCTCCGCGTCGGGCCTCCGATCGAAGCTACATTCTCGGAGACGAGATTTTAATAAGTCCCAAATACGCAGGAGGTTGGCTTCACGTCGAGCCTCCGATCGAAGCTACATTCTCGGAGACGAGATTTTAATAAGTCCCAAGGACGCAGGAGCTTGGCTCCGCATTGGGCCTCCGATCATAGCTATATTCTCGAAGATGAGTTTTTAATAAAGTCCCAAGGACGCAGGAGCTTGGCTCCCCGTCGGGCCTTCGATCGAAACTACATTCTAGGAGACGAGATTTTAATAAGTCCCAAGGACGCTGGAGCTTGGCTCCGCATCGGGCCTCCGATGGAAGCTATATTCTCGGAGATGAGTTTTTAATAAAGTCCCAAGGACGCAGGAGCTTGGCTCCCCGTCGGGCCTTCGATCGAAGCTACATTCTTGGAGATGAGATTTTAATAAGTCCCAAAGACGCAGGAGCTTGGCTCCGCGTCGGGCCTCCGATCGAAGCTATATTCTCGGAGATGAGATTTTAATAAGTCCCAAGGACCCAGGAGCTTGGCTCCGCATCGGGCCTCCAATCGAAGCTATATTCTCGGAGATGAGTTTTTAATAAAGTCCTAAGGACGCAGGAGCTTGGCTCTGCGTCGGGCCTCCGATCGAAGCTATATTCTCGGAGATGAGTTTTTAATAAAGTCCCAGGGACGCAGGAGCTTGGCTCCGCGTCAGGCCTTCGATCGAAGCTACATTTTCGGAGACGAGATTTTAATAAGTCCCAAAGACGCAGGAGCTTGGCTCCGCGTCAGGCCTCCGATCGAAGCTATATTTTCGGAGATGAGATTTTAATAAGTTCCAAGGACACAGGAGCTTGGCTCCGCGTCGGGCCTCCAATCGAAGCTATATTCTCGGAGATGAGTTTTTAATAAAGTCCTAAGGACGCAGGAGCTTGGCTTTGCGTCAGGCCTCCGATCGAAGCTATATTTTTGGAGATGAGTTTTTAATAAAGTCCCAAGGACGCAGGAGCTTGGCTCCGCGTCGGGCCTCCGATCGAAGCTACATTCTCGGAGACGAGATTTTAATAAGTCCCAAAGACTCAGGAGCTTGGCTCCGCGTCGGGCCTCCGATCGAAGCTATAATCTCGGAGATGAGATTTTAATAAGTCCCAAGGACCCAGGAGCTTGGCTCCGCGTCGGGCCTCCAATCGAAGCTATATTCTCGGAGATGAGTTTTTAATCAAGTCCTAAGGACGCAGGAGCTTGGCTCTGCGTCGGGCCTCCGATCGAAGCTATATTCTCGGAGATGAGTTTTTAATAAAGTCCCAGGGACGCAGGAGCTTGGCTCCGCGTCGGGCCTTCGATCGAAGCTACATTTTCGGAGACGAGATTTTAATAAGTCCCAAAGACGCAGGAGCTTGGCTCCGCGTCAGGCCTCCGATCGAAGCTATATTTTCGGAGATGAGATTTTAATAAGTTCCAAGGACACAGGAGCTTGGCTCCGCGTCGGGCCTCCAATCGAAGCTATATTCTCGGAGATGAGTTTTTAATAAAGTCCTAAGGACGCAGGAGCTTGGCTTTGCGTCAGGCCTCCGATCGAAGCTATATTTTTGGAGATGAGTTTTTAATAAAGTCCCAAGGACGCAGGAGCTTGGCTCCGGGTCGGGCCTCCGATCGAAGCTACATTCTCGGAGACGAGATTTTAATAAGTCCCAAAGACTCAGGAGCTTGGCTCCGCGTCGGGCCTCCGATCGAAGCTATAATCTCGGAGATGAGATTTTAATAAGTCCCAAGGACCCAGGAGCTTGGCTCCGCGTCGGGCCTCCAATCGAAGCTATATTCTCGGAGATGAGTTTTTAATAAAGTCCTAGGGACGCAGGAGCTTGGCTCTGCGTCGGGCCTCCGATCGAAGCTATATTCTCGGAGATGAGTTTTTAATAAAGTCCCAGGGACGCAGGAGCTTGGCTCCGCGTCGGGCCTTCGATCGAAGCTACATTTTCGGAGACGAGATTTTAATAAGTCCCAAAGACGCAGGAGCTTGGCTCCGCGTCAGGCCTCCGATCGAAGCTATATTTTCGGAGATGAGATTTTAATAAGTTCCAAGGACACAGGAGCTTGGCTCCGCGTCGGGCCTCCAATCGAAGCTATATTCTCGGAGATGAGTTTTTAATAAAGTCCTAAGGACGCAGGAGCTTGGCTTTGCGTCAGGCCTCCGATCGAAGCTATATTATCGGAGATGAGTTTTCAATAAAGTCCCAAGGACGCAGGAGCTTGGCTCCGCGTCGGGCCTCCGATCGAAGCTACATTCTCGGAGACGAGATTTTAATAAGTCCCAAAGACGCAGGAGCTTAGCTCCGCGTCGGGCCTCCGATCGAAGCTACATTCTCGGAGACGAGATTTTAATAAGTCCCAAAGACGCAGGAGCTTGGCTCCGCGTCGGGCCTCCGATCGAAGCTATATTCTCGGAGATGAGTTTTTAATAAAGTCCCAAGGACGCATGAGCTTTTCTCTGCGCCGGGCCTCCGATCGAAGCTACATTCTCGGAGATGAGATTTTAATAAGTCCCAAAGACGCAGGAGCTTGGCTCCGCGTCGGGCCTCCGATCGAAGCTATATTCTCGGAGACGAGATATTAATAAGTCCGAAGGACGCAGGAGGTTGGCTCCGCGTCGGGCCTCCGATCGAAGCTATATTCTCGGAGATGAGTTTTTAATAAAGTCCCAAGGACGCAAGAGCTTGGCTCCGCATCGGGCCTTCGATCGAAGCTACATTCTCGGAGACGAGATTTTAATAAGTCCCAAAGACGCAAGAGCTTGGCTCCCCGTCGGGCCTCCGATCAAAGCTATATACTCGGAGACGAGATTTTAATAAAGTCCCAAGGACGCAGGAGCTTGGCTCCGCGTCGGCCCTCTATTCGAAGCTATATTCTCGGAGACGAGATTTTAATAAGTCCCTAGGACGAAGGAGCTTGGCTCCGGGTCGGGCTTCCGATCGAAGCTATATTCTCGGAGATGAGTTTTTAATAAAGTCCCAAGGACGCAGGAGTTTGGCTCCACATCGGGCCTCCGATCGAAGCTACATTCTCGGAGACGATATTTTAAAAAGTCCCAAAGACGTAGGAGCTTGGCTACGCGTCGGGCCTCCGATCGAAGCTATATTTTTGGAGATGAGTTTTTAATAATGTCCCAAGGACGCAGGAGCTTGGCTCCGCGTCGGGCCTCCGATCGAAGCTACATTCTCGGAGACGAGATTTTAATAAGTCCCAAAGACGCAGGAGGTTGGCTTCACGTCGAGCCTTCGATCGAAGCTACATTCTCGGAGACGAGATTTTAATAAGTCCCAAGGACGCAGGAGCTTGGCTCCGCATTGGGCCTCCGATCATAGCTATATTCTCGAAGATGAGTTTTTAATAAAGTCCCAAGGACGCAGGAGCTTGGCTCCCCGTCGGGCCTCCGATCGAAACTACATTCTAGGAGACGAGATTTTAATAAGTCCCAAGGACGCTGGAGCTTGGCTCCGCATCGGGCCTCCGATCGAAGCTATATTCTCGGAGATGAGTTTTTAATAAAGTCCCAAGGACGCAGGAGCTTGGCTCCCCGTCGGGCCTTCGATCGAAGCTACATTCTTGGAGATGAGATTTTAATAAGTCCCAAAGACGCAGGAGCTTGGCTCCGCGTCGGGCCTCCGATCGAAGCTATATTCTCGGAGATGAGATTTTAATAAGTCCCAAGGACCCAGGAGCTTGGCTCCGCATCGGGCCTCCAATCGAAGCTATATTCTCGGAGATGAGTTTTTAATAAAGTCCTAAGGACGCAGGAGCTTGGCTCTGCGTCGGGCCTCCGATCGAAGCTATATTCTCGGAGATGAGTTTTTAATAAAGTCCCAGGGACGCAGGAGCTTGGCTCCGCGTCAGGCCTTCGATCGAAGCTACATTTTCGGAGACGAGATTTTAATAAGTCCCAAAGACGCAGGAGCTTGGCTCCGCGTCAGGCCTCCGATCGAAGCTATATTTTCGGAGATGAGATTTTAATAAGTTCCAAGGACACAGGAGCTTGGCTCCGCGTCGGGCCTCCAATCGAAGCTATATTCTCGGAGATGAGTTTTTAATAAAGTCCTAAGGACGCAGGAGCTTGGCTTTGCGTCAGGCCTCCGATCGAAGCTATATTATCGGAGATGAGTTTTCAATAAAGTCCCAAGGACGCAGGAGCTTGGCTCCGCGTCGGGCCTCCGATCGAAGCTACATTCTCGGAGACGAGATTTTAATACGTCCCAAAGACGCAGGAGTTTAGCTCCGCGTCGGGCCTCCGATCGAAGATACATTCTCGGAGACGAGATTTTAATAAGTCCCAAAGACGCAGGAGCTTGGCTCCGCGTCGGGCCTCCGATCGAAGCTATATTCTCGGAGATGAGTTTTTAATAAAGTCCCAAGGACGCATGAGCTTTTCTCTGCGCCGGGCCTCCGATCGAAGATACATTATCGGAGATGAGATTTTAATAAGTCCCAAAGACGCAGGAGCTTGGCTCCGCGTCGGGCCTCCGATCGAAGCTATATTTTTGGAGATGAGTTTTTAATAAAGTCCCAAGGACGCAGGAGCTTGGCTCCGCGTGGGGCCTCCGATCGAAGCTACATTCTCGGAGACGAGATTTTAATAAGTCCCAAAGACGCAGGAGGTTGGCTTCACGTCGAGCCTCCAATCGAAGCTACATTCTCGGAGACGAGATTTTAATAAGTCCCAAGGACGCAGGAGCTTGGCTCCGCATTGGGCCTCCGATCATAGCTATATTCTCGAAGATGAGTTTTTAATAAAGTCCCAAGGACGCAGGAGCTTGGCTCCCCGTCGGGCCTCCGATCGGAACTACATTCTAGGAGACGAGATTTTAATAAGTCCCAAGGACGCTGGAGCTTGGCTCCGCATCGGGCCTCCGATCGAAGCTATATTCTCGGAGACGAGATTTTAATAAGTCCCAAAGACGCAGGAGCTTGGCTCCGCGTCAGGCCTCCGATCGAAGCTATATTTTCGGAGATGAGATTTTAATAAGTTCCAAGGACACAGGAGCTTGGCTCCGCGTCGGGCCTCCAATCGAAGCTATATTCTCGGAGATGAGTTTTTAATAAAGTCCTAAGGACGCAGGACCTTGGCTTTGCGTCAGGCCTCCGATCGAAGCTATATTATCGGAGATGAGTTTTCAATAAAGTCCCAAGGACGCAGGAGCTTGGCTCCGCGTCGGGCCTCCGATCGAAGCTACATTCTCTGAGACGAGATTTTAATAAGTCCCAAAGACGCAGGAGCTTAGCTCCGCGTCGGGCCTCCGATCGAAGCTACATTCTCGGAGACGAGATTTTAATAAGTCCCAAAGACGCAGGAGCTTGGCTCCGCGTCGGGCCTCCGATCGAAGCTATATTCTCGGAGATGAGTTTTTAATAAAGTCCCAAGGACGCATGAGCTTTTCTCTGCGCCGGGCCTCCGATCGAAGATACATTCTCGGAGATGAGATTTTAATAAGTCCCAAAGACGCAGGAGCTTGGCTCCGCGTCGGGCCTCCGATCGAAGCTATATTTTTGGAGATGAGTTTTTAATAAAGTCCCAAGGACGCAGGAGCTTGGCTCCGCGTCGGGCCTCCGATCGAAGCTACATTCTCGGAGACGAGATTTTAATAAGTCCCAAAGACGCAGGAGGTTGGCTTCACGTCGAGCCTCCGATCGAAGCTACATTCTCGGAGACGAGATTTTAATAAGTCCCAAGGACGCAGGAGCTTGGCTCCGCATTGGGCCTCCGATCATAGCTATATTCTCGAAGATGAGTTTTTAATAAAGTCCCAAGGACGCAGGAGCTTGGCTCCGCGTCGGCCCTCTATTCGAAGCTATATTCTCGGAGACGAGATTTTAATAAGTCCCAAAGACGCAGGAGCTTGGCTCCGCGTCAGGTTTCCGATCGAAGCTATATTTTCGGAGATGAGATTTTAATAAGTTCCAAGGACACAGGAGCTTGGCTCCGCGTCGGGCCTCCAATCGAAGCTATATTCTCGGAGATGAGTTTTTAATAAAGTCCTAAGGACGCAGGAGCTTGGCTTTGCGTCAGGCCTCCGATCGAAGCTATATTTTTGGAGATGAGTTTTTAATAAAGTCCCAAGGACGCAGGAGCTTGGCTCCGCGTCGGGCCTCCGATCGAAGCTACATTCTCGGAGACGAGATTTTAATAAGTCCCAAAGACTCAGGAGCTTGGCTCCGCGTCGGGCCTCCGATCGAAGCTATAATCTCGGAGATGAGATTTTAATAAGTCCCAAGGACCCAGGAGCTTGGCTCCGCGTCGGGCCTCCAATCGAAGCTATATTCTCGGAGATGAGTTTTTAATAAAGTCCTAAGGACGCAGGAGCTTGGCTCTGCGTCGGGCCTCCGATCGAAGCTATATTCTCGGAGATGAGTTTTTAATAAAGTCCCAGGGACGCAGGAGCTTGGCTCCGCGTCGGGCCTTCGATCGAAGCTACATTTTCGGAGACGAGATTTTAATAAGTCCCAAAGACGCAGGAGCTTGGCTCCGCGTCAGGCCTCCGATCGAAGCTATATTTTCGGAGATGAGATTTTAATAAGTTCCAAGGACACAGGAGCTTGGCTCCGCGTCGGGCCTCCAATCGAAGCTATATTCTCGGAGATGAGTTTTTAATAAAGTCCTAAGGACGCAGGAGCTTGGCTTTGCGTCAGGCCTCCGATCGAAGCTATATTATCGGAGATGAGTTTTCAATAAAGTCCCAAGGACGCAGGAGCTTGGCTCCGCGTCGGGCCTCCGATCGAAGCTACATTCTCGGAGACGAGATTTTAATAAGTCCCAAAGACGCAGGAGCTTAGCTCCGCGTCGGGCCTCCGATCGAAGCTACATTCTCGGAGACGAGATTTTAATCAGTCCCAAAGACGCAGGAGCTTGGCTCCGCGTCGGGCCTCCGATCGAAGCTATATTCTCGGAGATGAGTTTTTAATAAAGTCCCAAGGACGCATGAGCTTTTCTCTGCGCCGGGCCTCCGATCGAAGCTACATTCTCGGAGATGAGATTTTAATAAGTCCCAAAGACGCAGGAGCTTGGCTCCGCGTCGGGCCTCCGATCGAAGCTATATTCTCGGAGACGAGATATTAATAAGTCCGAAGGACGCAGGAGGTTGGCTCCGCGTCGGGCCTCCGATCGAAGCTATATTCTCGGAGATGAGTTTTTAATAAAGTCCCAAGGACGCAAGAGCTTGGCTCCGCATCGGGCCTTCGATCGAAGCTACATTCTCGGAGACGAGATTTTAATAAGTCCCAAAGACGCAAGAGCTTGGCTCCCCGTCGGGCCTCCGATCAAAGCTATATACTCGGAGACGAGATTTTAATAAAGTCCCAAGGACGCAGGAGCTTGGCTCCGCGTCGGCCCTCTATTCGAAGCTATATTCTCGGAGACGAGATTTTAATAAGTCCCTAGGACGAAGGAGCTTGGCTCCGGGTCGGGCTTCCGATCGAAGCTATATTCTCGGAGATGAGTTTTTAATAAAGTCCCAAGGACGCAGGAGTTTGGCTCCACATCGGGCCTCCGATCGAAGCTACATTCTCGGAGACGATATTTTAAAAAGTCCCAAAGACGTAGGAGCTTGGCTACGCGTCGGGCCTCCGATCGAAGCTATATTTTTGGAGATGAGTTTTTAATAAAGTCCCAAGGACGCAGGAGCTTGGCTCCGCGTCGGGCCTCCGATCGAAGCTACATTCTCGGAGACGAGATTTTAATAAGTCCCAAAGACGCAGGAGGTTGGCTTCACGTCGAGCCTTCGATCGAAGCTACATTCTCGGAGACGAGATTTTAATAAGTCCCAAGGACGCAGGAGCTTGGCTCCGCATTGGGCCTCCGATCATAGCTATATTCTCGAAGATGAGTTTTTAATAAAGTCCCAAGGACGCAGGAGCTTGGCTCCCCGTCGGGCCTCCGATCGAAACTACATTCTAGGAGACGAGATTTTAATAAGTCCCAAGGACGCTGGAGCTTGGCTCCGCATCGGGCCTCCGATCGAAGCTATATTCTCGGAGATGAGTTTTTAATAAAGTCCCAAGGACGCAGGAGCTTGGCTCCCCGTCGGGCCTTCGATCGAAGCTACATTCTTGGAGATGAGATTTTAATAAGTCCCAAAGACGCAGGAGCTTGGCTCCGCGTCGGGCCTCCGATCGAAGCTATATTCTCGGAGATGAGATTTTAATAAGTCCCAAGGACCCAGGAGCTTGGCTCCGCATCGGGCCTCCAATCGAAGCTATATTCTCGGAGATGAGTTTTTAATAAAGTCCTAAGGACGCAGGAGCTTGGCTCTGCGTCGGGCCTCCGATCGAAGCTATATTCTCGGAGATGAGTTTTTAATAAAGTCCCAGGGACGCAGGAGCTTGGCTCCGCGTCAGGCCTTCGATCGAAGCTACATTTTCGGAGACGAGATTTTAATAAGTCCCAAAGACGCAGGAGCTTGGCTCCGCGTCAGGCCTCCGATCGAAGCTATATTTTCGGAGATGAGATTTTAATAAGTTCCAAGGACACAGGAGCTTGGCTCCGCGTCGGGCCTCCAATCGAAGCTATATTCTCGGAGATGAGTTTTTAATAAAGTCCTAAGGACGCAGGAGCTTGGCTTTGCGTCAGGCCTCCGATCGAAGCTATATTATCGGAGATGAGTTTTCAATAAAGTCCCAAGGACGCAGGAGCTTGGCTCCGCGTCGGGCCTCCGATCGAAGCTACATTCTCGGAGACGAGATTTTAATACGTCCCAAAGACGCAGGAGTTTAGCTCCGCGTCGGGCCTCCGATCGAAGATACATTCTCGGAGACGAGATTTTAATAAGTCCCAAAGACGCAGGAGCTTGGCTCCGCGTCGGGCCTCCGATCGAAGCTATATTCTCGGAGATGAGTTTTTAATAAAGTCCCAAGGACGCATGAGCTTTTCTCTGCGCCGGGCCTCCGATCGAAGATACATTATCGGAGATGAGATTTTAATAAGTCCCAAAGACGCAGGAGCTTGGCTCCGCGTCGGGCCTCCGATCGAAGCTATATTTTTGGAGATGAGTTTTTAATAAAGTCCCAAGGACGCAGGAGCTTGGCTCCGCGTGGGGCCTCCGATCGAAGCTACATTCTCGGAGACGAGATTTTAATAAGTCCCAAAGACGCAGGAGGTTGGCTTCACGTCGAGCCTCCAATCGAAGCTACATTCTCGGAGACGAGATTTTAATAAGTCCCAAGGACGCAGGAGCTTGGCTCCGCATTGGGCCTCCGATCATAGCTATATTCTCGAAGATGAGTTTTTAATAAAGTCCCAAGGACGCAGGAGCTTGGCTCCCCGTCGGGCCTCCGATCGGAACTACATTCTAGGAGACGAGATTTTAATAAGTCCCAAGGACGCTGGAGCTTGGCTCCGCATCGGGCCTCCGATCGAAGCTATATTCTCGGAGACGAGATTTTAATAAGGCCCAAAGACGCAGGAGCTTGGCTCCGCGTCAGGCCTCCGATCGAAGCTATATTTTCGGAGATGAGATTTTAATAAGTTCCAAGGACACAGGAGCTTGGCTCCGCGTCGGGCCTCCAATCGAAGCTATATTCTCGGAGATGAGTTTTTAATAAAGTCCTAAGGACGCAGGACCTTGGCTTTGCGTCAGGCCTCCGATCGAAGCTATATTATCGGAGATGAGTTTTCAATAAAGTCCCAAGGACGCAGGAGCTTGGCTCCGCGTCGGGCCTCCGATCGAAGCTACATTCTCTGAGACGAGATTTTAATAAGTCCCAAAGACACAGGAGCTTAGCTCCGCGTCGGGCCTCCGATCGAAGCTACATTCTCGGAGACGAGATTTTAATAAGTCCCAAAGACGCAGGAGCTTGGCTCCGCGTCGGGCCTCCGATCGAAGCTATATTCTCGGAGATGAGTTTTTAATAAAGTCCCAAGGACGCATGAGCTTTTCTCTGCGCCGGGCCTCCGATCGAAGATACATTCTCGGAGATGAGATTTTAATAAGTCCCAAAGACGCAGGAGCTTGGCTCCGCGTCGGGCCTCCGATCGAAGCTATATTTTTGGAGATGAGTTTTTAATAAAGTCCCAAGGACGCAGGAGCTTGGCTCCGCGTCGGGCCTCCGATCGAAGCTACATTCTCGGAGACGAGATTTAAATAAGTCCCAAAGACGCAGGAGGTTGGCTTCACGTCGAGCCTCCGATCGAAGCTACATTCTCGGAGACGAGATTTTAATAAGTCCCAAGGACGCAGGAGCTTGGCTCCGCATTGGGCCTCCGATCATAGCTATATTCAGCAAGATGAGTTTTTAATAAAGTCCCAAGGACGCAGGAGCTTGGCTCCGCGTCGGCCCTCTATTCGAAGCTATATTGTCGGAGACGAGATTTTAATAAGTCCCTAGGACGCAGGAGCTTGGCTCCGGGTCGGGCTTCCGATCGAAGCTATATTCTCGGAGATGAGTTTTTAATAAAGTCCCAAGGACGCAGGAGTTTGGCTCCACATCGGGCCTCCGATCGAAGCTACATTCTCGGAGACGATATTTTAAAAAGTCCCAAAGACGCGGGAGCTTGGCTCCGCGTCGGGCCTCCGATCGAAGCTATATTCTCGGAGATGAGATTTTAATAAGTCCCAAGGACCCAGGAGCTTGGCTCCGCGTCGGGCCTCCAATCGAAGCTATATTCTCGGAGATGAGTTTTTAATAAAGTCCTAAGGACGCAGGAGCTTGGCTCTGCGTTGGGCCTCCGATCGAAGCTATATTCTCGGAGATGAGTTTTTAATAAAGTCCCAGGGACGCAGGAGCTTGGCTCCGCGTCGGGCCTTCGATCGAAGCTACATTTTCGGAGACGAGATTTTAATAAGTCCCAAAGACGCAGGAGCTTGGCTCCGCATCAGGCCTCCGATCGAAGCTATATTTTCGGAGATGAGATTTTAATAAGTTCCAAGGACACAGGAGCTTGGCTCCGCGTCGGGCCTCCAATCGAAGCTATATTCTCGGAGATGAGTTTTTAATAAAGTCCTAAGGACGCAGGAGCTTGGCTTTGCGTCAGGCCTCCGATCGAAGCTATATTATCGGAGATGAGTTTTCAATAAAGTCCCAAGGACGCAGGAGCTTGGCTCCGCGTCGGGCCTCCGATCGAAGCTACATTCTCGGAGACGAGATTTTAATAAGTCCCAAAGACGCAGGAGCTTAGCTCCGCGTCGGGCCTCCGATCGAAGCTACATTCTCGGAGACGAGATTTTAATAAGTCCCAAAGACGCAGGAGCTTGGCTCCGCGTCGGGCCTCCGATCGAAGCTATATTCTCGGAGATGAGTTTTTAATAAAGTCCCAAGGACGCATGAGCTTTTCTCCGCGTCGGGCCTCCGATCGAAGCTACATTCTCAGAGACGAGATTTTAATATGTCCCAAGGACGCAAAAGCTTGGCTTTGCGTCGGGCCTCCGATCGAAGCTATATTCTCGGAGATGAGTTTTTAATAAAGTCCCAAGGATGCAGGACCTTGGCACCCCGTCGGGCCTCCGATCGAAGCTACATTGTTGGAGACGAGATTTTAATAAGTCCCAAGGACACAGGAGCTTGGCTCCGCGTCGAGCCTCCGATCGAAGCTATATGCTCGGAGATGAGTTTTTAATAAAGTCCCAAGGACGCAGAAGCTTGGCTACGCATAGGGACTCCGATGGAAGCTACATTCTCGAAGACGAGATTTTAATAAGTCCCAAAGACGCAGGAGCATGGCTCCGCGTCGGGCCTCCGATCGAAGCTATATTCTCGGAGACGAGATTTAAATAAGTCCCAAGGACGCAGGAGCTTGGCTCTGCGTCGGACCTCCGATCGAAGCTATATTCTTGGAGATGAGTTTTTAATAAAGTCCCAAGGACGCAGGAGCTTGGCTCCGCATCGGGCCTCCGATCGAAGCTACATTCTCGGAGATGAGATTTTAATAAGTCCCAAAGACGCAGGAGCTTTGCTCCGCGTCGGGCCTCCGATCGAAGCTACATTCTCGGAGACGAGATTTTAATAAGTCCCAAAGACGCAGGAGCTTAGCTCCGCGTCGGGCCTCCGATCGAAGCTACATTCTCGGAGACGAGATTTTAATAAGTCCCAAAGACGCAAGAGCTTGGCTCCCCGTCGGGCCTCCGATCAAAGCTATATACTCGGAGACGAGATTTTAATAAAGTCCCAAGGACGCAGGAGCTTGGCTCCGCGTCGGCCCTCTATTCGAAGCTATATTCTCGGAGACGAGATTTTAATAAGTCCCTAGGACGAAGGAGCTTGGCTCCGGGTCGGGCTTCCGATCGAAGCTATATTCTCGGAGATGAGTTTTTAATAAAGTCCCAAGGACGCAGGAGTTTGGCTCCACATCGGGCCTCCGATCGAAGCTATATTCTCAGAGACGATATTTTAAAAAGTCCCAAAGACGCAGGAGCTTGGCTCCGCGTCGGGCCTCCGATCGAAGCTACATTCTTGGAGACGAGATTTTAATAAGTCCCAAAGACGCAGGAGGTTGGCTTCACGTCGAGCCTTCGATCGAAGCTACATTCTCGGAGACGAGATTTTAATAAGTCCCAAGGACGCAGGAGCTTGGCTCCGCATTGGGCCTCCGATCATAGCTATATTCTCGAAGATGAGTTTTTAATAAAGTCCCAAGGACGCAGGAGCTTGGCTCCCCGTCGGGCCTCCGATCGAAACTACATTCTAGGAGACGAGATTTTAATAAGTCCCAAGGACGCTGGAGCTTGGCTCCGCATCGGGCCTCCGATCGAAGCTATATTCTCGGAGATGAGTTTTTAATAAAGTCCCAAGGATGCAGGACCTTGGCACCCCGTCGGGCCTCCGATCGAAGCTACATTGTTGGAGACGAGATTTTAATAAGTCCCAAGGACACAGGAGCTTGGCTCCGCGTCGAGCCTCCGATCGAAGCTATATGCTCGGAGATGAGTTTTTAATAAAGTCCCAAGGACGCAGAAGCTTGGCTACGCATAGGGACTCCGATGGAAGCTACATTCTCGAAGACGAGATTTTAATAAGTCCCAAAGACGCAGGAGCATGGCTCCGCGTCGGGCCTCCGATCGAAGCTATATTCTCGGAGACGAGATTTAAATAAGTCCCAAGGACGCAGGAGCTTGGCTCTGCGTCGGACCTCCGATCGAAGCTATATTCTTGGAGATGAGTTTTTAATAAAGTCCCAAGGACGCAGGAGCTTGGCTCCGCATCGGGCCTCCGATCGAAGCTACATTCTCGGAGATGAGATTTTAATAAGTCCCAAAGACGCAGGAGCTTTGCTCCGCGTCGGGCCTCCGATCGAAGCTACATTCTCGGAGACGAGATTTTAATAAGTCCCAAAGACGCAGGAGCTTAGCTCCGCGTCGGGCCTCCGATCGAAGCTACATTCTCGGAGACGAGATTTTAATAAGTCCCAAAGACGCAAGAGCTTGGCTCCCCGTCGGGCCTCCGATCAAAGCTATATACTCGGAGACGAGATTTTAATAAAGTCCCAAGGACGCAGGAGCTTGGCTCCGCGTCGGCCCTCTATTCGAAGCTATATTCTCGGAGACGAGATTTTAATAAGTCCCTAGGACGAAGGAGCTTGGCTCCGGGTCGGGCTTCCGATCGAAGCTATATTCTCGGAGATGAGTTTTTAATAAAGTCCCAAGGACGCAGGAGTTTGGCTCCACATCGGGCCTCCGATCGAAGCTATATTCTCAGAGACGATATTTTAAAAAGTCCCAAAGACGCAGGAGCTTGGCTCCGCGTCGGGCCTCCGATCGAAGCTACATTCTTGGAGACGAGATTTTAATAAGTCCCAAAGACGCAGGAGGTTGGCTTCACGTCGAGCCTTCGATCGAAGCTACATTCTCGGAGACGAGATTTTAATAAGTCCCAAGGACGCAGGAGCTTGGCTCCGCATTGGGCCTCCGATCATAGCTATATTCTCGAAGATGAGTTTTTAATAAAGTCCCAAGGACGCAGGAGCTTGGCTCCCCGTCGGGCCTCCGATCGAAACTACATTCTAGGAGACGAGATTTTAATAAGTCCCAAGGACGCTGGAGCTTGGCTCCGCATCGGGCCTCCGATCGAAGCTATATTCTCGGAGATGAGTTTTTAATAAAGTCCCAAGGACGCAGGAGCTTGGCTCCCCGTCAGGCCTTCGATCGAAGCTACATTCTTGGAGATGAGATTTTAATAAGTCCCAAAGACGCAGGAGCTTGGCTCCGCGTCGGGCCTCCGATCGAAGCTATATTCTCGGAGATGAGATTTTAATAAGTCCCAAGGACCCAGGAGCATGGCTCCGCATCGGGCCTCCAATCGAAGCTATATTCTCGGAGATGAGTTTTTAATAAAGTCCTAAGGACGCAGGAGCTTGGCTCTGCGTCGGGCCTCCGATCGAAGCTATATTCTCGAAGATGAGTTTTCAATAAAGTCCCAAGGACGCAGGAGCTTGGCTCCGCGTCGGGCCTCCGATCGAAGCTACATTCTCGGAGACGAGATTTTAATAAGTCCCAAAGACGCAGGAGCTTAGCTCCGCGTCGGGCCTCCGATCGAAGCTACATTCTCGGAGACGAGATTTTAATAAGTCCCAAAGACGCAGGAGCTTGGCTCCGCGTCGGGCCTCCGATCGAAGCTATATTCTCGGAGATGAGTTTTTAATAAAGTCCCAAGGACGCATGAGCTTTTCTCCGCGTCGGGCCTCCGATCGAAGCTACATTCTCAGAGACGAGATTTTAATATGTCCCAAGGACGCAAAAGCTTGGCTTTGCGTCGGGCCTCCGATCGAAGCTATATTCTCGGAGATGAGTTTTTAATAAAGTCCCAAGGATGCAGGACCTTGGCACCCCGTCGGGCCTCCGATCGAAGCTACATTGTTGGAGACGAGATTTTAATAAGTCCCAAGGACACAGGAGCTTGGCTCCGCGTCGAGCCTCCGATCGAAGCTATATGCTCGGAGATGAGTTTTTAATAAAGTCCCAAGGACGCAGAAGCTTGGCTACGCATAGGGACTCCGATGGAAGCTACATTCTCGAAGACGAGATTTTAATAAGTCCCAAAGACGCAGGAGCATGGCTCCGCGTCGGGCCTCCGATCGAAGCTATATTCTCGGAGACGAGATTTAAATAAGTCCCAAGGACGCAGGAGCTTGGCTCTGCGTCGGACCTCCGATCGAAGCTATATTCTTGGAGATGAGTTTTTAATAAAGTCCCAAGGACGCAGGAGCTTGGCTCCGCATCGGGCCTCCGATCGAAGCTACATTCTCGGAGATGAGATTTTAATAAGTCCCAAAGACGCAGGAGCTTTGCTCCGCGTCGGGCCTCCGATCGAAGCTACATTCTCGGAGACGAGATTTTAATAAGTCCCAAAGACGCAGGAGCTTAGCTCCGCGTCGGGCCTCCGATCGAAGCTACATTCTCGGAGACGAGATTTTAATAAGTCCCAAAGACGCAAGAGCTTGGCTCCCCGTCGGGCCTCCGATCAAAGCTATATACTCGGAGACGAGATTTTAATAAAGTCCCAAGGACGCAGGAGCTTGGCTCCGCGTCGGCCCTCTATTCGAAGCTATATTCTCGGAGACGAGATTTTAATAAGTCCCAAGGACGAAGGAGCTTGGCTCCGGGTCGGGCTTCCGATCGAAGCTATATTCTCGGAGATGAGTTTTTAATAAAGTCCCAAGGACGCAGGAGTTTGGCTCCACATCGGGCCTCCGATCGAAGCTATATTCTCAGAGACGATATTTTAAAAAGTCCCAAAGACGCAGGAGCTTGGCTCCGCGTCGGGCCTCCGATCGAAGCTACATTCTCGGAGACGAGATTTTAATAAGTCCCAAAGACGCAGGAGGTTGGCTTCACGTCGAGCCTTCGATCGAAGCTACATTCTCGGAGACGAGATTTTAATAAGTCCCAAGGACGCAGGAGCTTGGCTCCGCATTGGGCCTCCGATCATAGCTATATTCTCGAAGATGAGTTTTTAATAAAGTCCCAAGGACGCAGGAGCTTGGCTCCCCGTCGGGCCTCCGATCGAAACTACATTCTAGGAGACGAGATTTTAATAAGTCCCAAGGACGCTGGAGCTTGGCTCCGCATCGGGCCTCCGATCGAAGCTATATTCTCGGAGATGAGTTTTTAATAAAGTCCCAAGGACGCAGGAGCTTGGCTCCCCGTCAGGCCTTCGATCGAAGCTACATTCTTGGAGATGAGATTTTAATAAGTCCCAAAGACGCAGGAGCTTGGCTCCGCGTCGGGCCTCCGATCGAAGCTATATTCTCGGAGATGAGATTTTAATAAGTCCCAAGGACCCAGGAGCATGGCTCCGCATCGGGCCTCCAATCGAAGCTATATTCTCGGAGATGAGTTTTTAATAAAGTCCTAAGGACGCAGGAGCTTGGCTCTGCGTCGGGCCTCCGATCGAAGCTATATTCTCGGAGATGAGTTTTTAATAAAGTCCCAGGGACGCAGGAGCTTGGCTCCGCGTCAGGCCTTCGATCGAAGCTACATTTTCGGAGATGAGATTTTAATAAGTCCCAAAGACGCAGGAGCTTGGCTCCGCGTCAGGCCTCCGATCGAAGCTATATTTTCGGAGATGAGATTTTAATAAGTTCCAAGGACACAGGAGCTTGGCTCCGCGTCGGGCCTCCAATCGAAGCTATATTCTCGGAGATGAGTTTTTAATAAAGTCCTAAGGACGCAGGAGCTTGGCTTTGCGTCAGGCCTCCGATCGAAGCTATATTATCGGAGATGAGTTTTCAATAAAGTCCCAAGGACGCAGGAGCTTGGCTCCGCATCGGGCTTCCGATCGAAGCTACATTCTCGGAGACGAGATTTTAATAAGTCCCAAAGACGCAGGAGCTTAGCTCCGCGTCGGGCCTCCGATCGAAGCTACATTCTCGGAGACGAGATTTTAATAAGTCCCAAAGACGCAGGAGCTTGGCTCCGCGTCGGGCCTCCGATCGAAGCTATATTCTCGGAGATGAGTTTTTAATAAAGTCCCAAGGACGCATGAGCTTTTCTCTGCGCCGGGCCTCCGATCGAAGATACATTCTCGGAGATGAGATTTTAATAAGTCCCAAAGACGCAGGAGCTTGGCTCCGCGTCGGGCCTCCGATCGAAGCTATATTTTTGGAGATGAGTTTTTAATAAAGTCCCAAGGACGCAGGAGCTTGGCTCCGCGTCGGGCCTCCGATCGAAGCTACATTCTCGGAGACGAGATTTTAATAAGTCCCAAAGACGCAGGAGGTTGGCTTCACGTCGAGCCTCCGATCGAAGCTACATTCTCGGAGACGAGATTTTAATAAGTCCCAAGGACGCAGGAGCTTGGCTCCGCATTGGGCCTCCGATCATAGCTATATTCTCGAAGATGAGTTTTTAATAAAGTCCCAAGGACGCAGGAGCTTGGCTCCCCGTCGGGCCTCCGATCGGAACTACATTCTAGGAGACGAGATTTTAATAAGTCCCAAGGACGCTGGAGCTTGGCTCCGCATCGGGCCTCCGATCGAAGCTATATTCTCGGAGACGAGATTTTAATAAGTTCCAAAGACGCAGGAGCTTGGCTCCGCGTCAGGCCTCCGATCGAAGCTATATTTTCGGAGATGAGATTTTAATAAGTTCCAAGGACACAGGAGCTTGGCTCCGCGTCGGGCCTCCAATCGAAGCTATATTCTCGGAGATGAGTTTTTAATAAAGTCCTAAGGACGCAGGAGCTTGGCTTTGCGTCAGGCCTCCGATCGAAGCTATATTATCGGAGATGAGTTTTCAATAAAGTCCCAAGGACGCAGGAGCTTGGCTCCGCGTCGGGCCTCCGATCGAAGCTACATTCTCGGAGACGAGATTTTAATAAGTCCCAAAGACGCAGGAGCTTAGCTCCGCGTCGGGCCTCCGATCGAAGCTACATTCTCGGAGACGAGATTTTAATAAGTCCCAAAGACGCAGGAGCTTGGCTCCGCGTCGGGCCTCCGATCGAAGCTATATTCTCGGAGATGAGTTTTTAATAAAGTCCCAAGGACGCATGAGCTTTTCTCTGCGCCGGGCCTCCGATCGAAGATACATTCTCGGAGATGAGATTTTAATAAGTCCCAAAGACGCAGGAGCTTGGCTCCGCGTCGGCCCTCTATTCGAAGCTATATTGTCGGAGACGAGATTTTAATAAGTCCCTAGGACGCAGGAGCTTGGCTCCGGGTCGGGCTTCCGATCGAGCTATATTCTCGGAGATGAGTTTTTAATAAAGTCCCAAGGACGCAGGAGTTTGGCTCCACATCGGGCCTCCGATCGAAGCTACATTCTCGGAGACGATATTTTAAAAAGTCCCAAAGACGCAGGAGCTTGGCTCCGCGTCGGGCCTCCGATCGAAGCTATATTCTCGGAGATGAGATTTTAATAAGTCCCAAGGACCCAGGAGCTTGGCTCCGCGTCGGGCCTCCAATCGAAGCTATATTCTCGGAGATGAGTTTTTAATAAAGTCCTAAGGACGCAGGAGCTTGGCTCTGCGTTGGGCCTCCGATCGAAGCTATATTCTCGGAGATGAGTTTTTAATAAAGTCCCAGGGACGCAGGAGTTTGGCTCCATATCGGGCCTCCGATCGAAGCTACATTCTCGGAGACGATATTTTAAAAAGTCCCAAAGACGCAGGAGCTTGGCTCCGCGTCGGGCCTCCGATCGAAGCTATATTCTCGGAGATGAGATTTTAATAAGTCCCAAGGACCCAGGAGCTTGGCTCCGCGTCGGGCCTCCAATCGAAGCTATATTCTCGGAGATGAGTTTTTAATAAAGTCCTAAGGACGCAGGAGCTTGGCTCTGCGTTGGGCCTCCGATCGAAGCTATATTCTCGGAGATGAGTTTTTAATAAAGTCCCAGGGACGCAGGAGCTTGGCTCCGCGTCGGGCCTTCGATCGAAGCTACATTTTCGGAGACGAGATTTTAATAAGTTCCAAGGACACAGGAGCTTGGCTCCGCGTCGGGCCTCCAATCGAAGCTATATTCTCGGAGATGAGTTTTTAATAAAGTCCTAAGGACGCAGGAGCTTGGCTCTGCGTTGGGCCTCCGATCGAAGCTATATTCTCGGAGATGAGTTTTTAATAAAGTCCCAAAGACGCAGGAGCTTGGCTCCGCGTCAGGCCTCCGATCGAAGCTATATTTTCGGAGATGAGATTTTAATAAGTTCCAAGGACACAGGAGCTTGGCTCCGCGTCGGGCCTCCAATCGAAGCTATATTCTCGGAGATGAGTTTTTAATAAAGTCCTAAGGACGCAGGAGCTTGGCTTTGCGTCAGGCCTCCGATCGAAGCTATATTATCGGAGATGAGTTTTCAATAAAGTCCCAAGGACGCAGGAGCTTGGCTCCGCGTCGGGCCTCCGATCGAAGCTACATTCTCGGAGACGAGATTTTAATAAGTCCCAAAGACGCAGGAGCTTAGCTCCGCGTCGGGCCTCCGATCGAAGCTACATTCTCGGAGACGAGATTTTAATAAGTCCCAAAGACGCAGGAGCTTGGCTCCGCGTCGGGCCTCCGATCGAAGCTATATTCTCGGAGATGAGTTTTTAATAAAGTCCCAAGGACGCATGAGCTTTTCTCCGCGTCGGGCCTCCGATCGAAGCTACATTCTCAGAGACGAGATTTTAATATGTCCCAAGGACGCAAAAGCTTGGCTTTGCGTCGGGCCTCCGATCGAAGCTATATTCTCGGAGATGAGTTTTTAATAAACTCCCAAGGACGCAGGACCTTGGCACCCCGTCGGGCCTCCGATCGAAGCTACATTGTTGGAGACGAGATTTTAATAAGTCCCAAGGACACAGGAGCTTGGCTCCGCGTCGAGCCTCCGATCGAAGCTATATGCTCGGAGATGAGTTTTTAATAAAGTCCCAAGGACGCAGAAGCTTGGCTACGCATAGGGACTCCGATGGAAGCTACATTCTCGAAGACGAGATTTTAATAAGTCCCAAAGACGCAGGAGCTTGGCTCCGCGTCGGGCCTCCGATCGAAGCTATATTCTCGGAGATGAGTTTTTAATAAAGTCCCAAGGACGCATGAGCTTTTCTCTGCGCCGGGCCTCCGATCGAAGATACATTCTCGGAGATGAGATTTTAATAAGTCCCAAAGACGCAGGAGCTTGGCTCCGCGTCGGCCCTCTATTCGAAGCTATATTGTCGGAGACGAGATTTTAATAAGTCCCTAGGACGCAGGAGCTTGGCTCCGGGTCGGGCTTCCGATCGAGCTATATTCTCGGAGATGAGTTTTTAATAAAGTCCCAAGGACGCAGGAGTTTGGCTCCACATCGGGCCTCCGATCGAAGCTACATTCTCGGAGACGATATTTTAAAAAGTCCCAAAGACGCAGGAGCTTGGCTCCGCGTCGGGCCTCCGATCGAAGCTATATTCTCGGAGATGAGATTTTAATAAGTCCCAAGGACCCAGGAGCTTGGCTCCGCGTCGGGCCTCCAATCGAAGCTATATTCTCGGAGATGAGTTTTTAATAAAGTCCTAAGGACGCAGGAGCTTGGCTCTGCGTTGGGCCTCCGATCGAAGCTATATTCTCGGAGATGAGTTTTTAATAAAGTCCCAGGGACGCAGGAGTTTGGCTCCATATCGGGCCTCCGATCGAAGCTACATTCTCGGAGACGATATTTTAAAAAGTCCCAAAGACGCAGGAGCTTGGCTCCGCGTCGGGCCTCCGATCGAAGCTATATTCTCGGAGATGAGATTTTAATAAGTCCCAAGGACCCAGGAGCTTGGCTCCGCGTCGGGCCTCCAATCGAAGCTATATTCTCGGAGATGAGTTTTTAATAAAGTCCTAAGGACGCAGGAGCTTGGCTCTGCGTTGGGCCTCCGATCGAAGCTATATTCTCGGAGATGAGTTTTTAATAAAGTCCCAGGGACGCAGGAGCTTGGCTCCGCGTCGGGCCTTCGATCGAAGCTACATTTTCGGAGACGAGATTTTAATAAGTTCCAAGGACACAGGAGCTTGGCTCCGCGTCGGGCCTCCAATCGAAGCTATATTCTCGGAGATGAGTTTTTAATAAAGTCCTAAGGACGCAGGAGCTTGGCTCTGCGTTGGGCCTCCGATCGAAGCTATATTCTCGGAGATGAGTTTTTAATAAAGTCCCAAAGACGCAGGAGCTTGGCTCCGCGTCAGGCCTCCGATCGAAGCTATATTTTCGGAGATGAGATTTTAATAAGTTCCAAGGACACAGGAGCTTGGCTCCGCGTCGGGCCTCCAATCGAAGCTATATTCTCGGAGATGAGTTTTTAATAAAGTCCTAAGGACGCAGGAGCTTGGCTTTGCGTCAGGCCTCCGATCGAAGCTATATTATCGGAGATGAGTTTTCAATAAAGTCCCAAGGACGCAGGAGCTTGGCTCCGCGTCGGGCCTCCGATCGAAGCTACATTCTCGGAGACGAGATTTTAATAAGTCCCAAAGACGCAGGAGCTTAGCTCCGCGTCGGGCCTCCGATCGAAGCTACATTCTCGGAGACGAGATTTTAATAAGTCCCAAAGACGCAGGAGCTTGGCTCCGCGTCGGGCCTCCGATCGAAGCTATATTCTCGGAGATGAGTGTTTAATAAAGTCCCAAGGACGCATGAGCTTTTCTCCGCGTCGGGCCTCCGATCGAAGCTACATTCTCAGAGACGAGATTTTAATATGTCCCAAGGACGCAAAAGCTTGGCTTTGCGTCGGGCCTCCGATCGAAGCTATATTCTCGGAGATGAGTTTTTAATAAAGTCCCAAGGACGCAGGACCTTGGCACCCCGTCGGGCCTCCGATCGAAGCTACATTGTTGGAGACGAGATTTTAATAAGTCCCAAGGACACAGGAGCTTGGCTCCGCGTCGAGCCTCCGATCGAAGCTATATGCTCGGAGATGAGTTTTTAATAAAGTCCCAAGGACGCAGAAGCTTGGCTACGCATAGGGACTCCGATGGAAGCTACATTCTCGAAGACGAGATTTTAATAAGTCCCAAAGACGCAGGAGCTTGGCTCCGCGTCGGGCCTCCGATCGAAGCTATATTCTCGGAGACGAGATTTAAATAAGTCCCAAGGACGCAGGAGCTTGGCTCTGCGTCGGACCTCCGATCGAAGCTATATTCTTGGAGATGAGTTTTTAATAAAGTCCCAAGGACGCAGGAGCTTGGCTCCGCATCGGGCCTCCGATCGAAGCTACATTCTCGGAGATGAGATTTTAATAAGTCCCAAAGACGCAGGAGCTTTGCTCCGCGTCGGGCCTCCGATCGAAGCTACATTCTCGGAGACGAGATTTTAATAAGTCCCAAGGACGCTGGAGCTTGGCTCCGCGTCGGGCCTCCGATCGAAGCTATATTCTCGAAGATGAGTTTTTAATAAAGTCCCAAGGAGGCAGGAGTTTGGCTCCACATCGGGCCTCCGATCGAAGCTACATTCTCGGAGACGATATTTTAAAAAGTCCCAAAGACGTAGGAGCTTGGCTACGCGTCGGGCCTCCGATCGAAGCTATATTTTTGGAGATGAGTTTTTAATAAAGTCCCAAGGACGCAGGAGCTTGGCTTCGCGTCGGGCCTCCGATCGAAGCTACATTCTCGGAGACGAGATTTTAATAAGTCCCAAAGACGCAGGAAGTTGGCTTCACGTCGAGCCTCCGATCGAAGCTACATTCTCGGAGACGAGATTTTAATAAGTCCCAAGGACGCAGGAGCTTGGCTCCGCATTGGGCCTCCGATCATAGCTATATTCTCGAAGATGAGTTTTTAATAAAGTCCCAAGGACGCAGGAGCTTGGCTCCCCGTCGGGCCTCCGATCGAAAATACATTCTAGGAGACGAGATTTTAATAAGTCCCAAGGACGCTGGAGCTTGGCTCCGCATCGGGCCTCCGATCGAAGCTATATTCTCGGAGATGAGTTTTTAATAAAGTCCCAAGGACGCAGGAGCTTGGCTCCCCGTCGGGCCTTCGATCGAAGCTACATTCTCGGAGACGAGATTTTAATAAGTCCCAAAGACGCAGGAGCTTGGCTCCGCGTCGGGCCTCCGATCGAAGCTATATTCTCGGAGATGAGATTTTAATAAGTCCCAAGGACCCAGGAGCTTGGCTCCGCGTCGGGCCTCCAATCGAAGCTATATTCTCGGAGATGAGTTTTTAATAAAGTCCTAAGGACGCAGGAGCTTGGCTCTGCGTCGGGCCTCCGATCGAAGCTACATTCTCGGAGACGATATTTTAAAAAGTCCCAAAGACGTAGGAGCTTGGCTACGCGTCGGGCCTCCGATCGAAGCTATATTTTTGGAGATGAGTTTTTAATAAAGTCCCAAGGACGCAGGAGCTTGGCTCCGCGTCAGGCCTCCGATCGAAGCTATATTTTCGGAGATGAGATTTTAATAAGTCCCAAGGACGCAGGAGCTTGGCTCCGCGTCGGGCCTCCGATCGAAGCTACATTCTCGGAGACGAGATTTTAATAAGTCCCAAAGACGCAGGAGCTTGGCTCCGCGTCGGGCCTCCGATCGAAGCTATATTCTCGGAGATGAGTTTTTAATAAAGTCCCAAGGACGCAGGAGCTTGGCTCCGCGTCGGGCCTCCGATCGAAGCTACATTCTTGGAGACGAGATTTTAATAAGTCCCAAAGACGCAGGAGCTTAGCTCCGCGTCGGGCCTCCGATCGAAGCTACATTCTCGGAGACGAGATTTTAATAAGTCCCAAAGACGCAGGAGCTTGGCTCCGCGTCGGGCCTTCGATCGAAGCTATATTCTCGGAGATGAGTTTTTAATAAAGTCCCAAGGACACATGAGCTTTGCTCCGCGTCGGGCCTCCGATCGAAGCTACATTCTCAGAGACGAGATTTTAATATGTCCCAAGGACGCAAAAGTTTGGCTTTGCGTCGGGCCTCCGACCGAAGCTATATTCTCGGAGATGAGTTTTTAATAAAGTCCCAAGGACGCAGGACCTTGGCTCCCCGTCGGGCCTCCGATCGAAGCTACATTGTTGGAGACGAGATTTTAATAAGTCCCAAGGACGCAGGAGCTTGGCTCCGCGTCGGGCCTCCGATCGAAGCTATATGCTCGGAGATGAGTTTTTAATAAAGTCCCATGGACGCAGAAGCTTGGCTACGCATCGGGACTCCGATCGAAGCTACATTCTCGAAGACGAGATTTTAATAAGTCCCAAAGACGCAGGAGCTTGGCTCCGCGTCGGGCCTCCGATCGAAGCTACATTCTCGAAGATGTGATTTTAATAAGTCCCAAAGACGCAGGAGCTTTGCTCCGCGTCGGGCCTCCGATCGAAGCTACATTCTCGGAGACGAGATTTTAATAAGTCCCAAAGACGCAGGAGCTTGGCTCCGCGTCGGGCCTCCGATCGAAGCTATATTTTTGGAGATGAGTTTTTAATAAAGTCCCAAGGACACAGGAGCTTGGCTCCGCGTCGGGCCTCCGATCGAAGCTACATTCTCGGAGACGAGATTTTAATAAGTCCCAAAGACGCAGGAGGTTGGCTTCACGTCGAGCCTCCGATCGAAGCTACATTCTCGGAGACGAGATTTTAATAAGTCCCAAGGACGCAGGAGCTTGGCTCCGCATTGGGCCTCCGATCATAGCTATATTCTCGGAGATGAGATTTTAATAAGTCCCAAGGACCCAGGAGCTTGGCTCCGCGTCGGGCCTCCAATCGAAGCTATATTCTCGGAGATGAGTTTTTAATAAAGTCCTAAGGACGCAGGAGCTTGGCTCTGCGTTGGGCCTCCGATCGAAGCTATATTCTCGGAGATGAGTTTTTAATAAAGTCCCAGGGATGCAGGAGCTTGGCTCCGCGTCGGGCCTTCGATCGAAGCTACATTTTCGGAGATGAGATTTTAATAAGTCCCAAAGACGCAGGAGCTTGGCTCCGCGTCGGGCCTCCAATCGAAGCTATATTCTCGGAGATGAGTTTTTAATAAAGTCCTAAGGACGCAGGAGCTTGGCTTTGCGTCAGGCCTCCGATCGAAGCTATATTATCGGAGATGAGTTTTCAATAAAGTCCCAAGGACGCAGGAGCTTGGCTCCGCGTCGGGCCTCCGATCGAAGCTACATTCTCGGAGATGAGATTTTAATAAGTCCCAAAGACGCAGGAGCTTAGCTCCGCGTCGGGCCTCCGATCGAAGCTACATTCTCGGAGACGAGATTTTAATAAGTCCCAAAGACGCAGGAGCTTGGCTCCGCGTCGGGCCTCCGATCGAAGCTATATTCTCGGAGATGAGTTTTTAATAAAGTCCCAAGGACGCATGAGCTTTTCTCCGCGTCGGGCCTCCGATCGAAGCTACATTCTCAGAGACGAGATTTTAATATGTCCCAAGGACGCAAAAGCTTGGCTTTGCGTCGGGCCTCCGATCGAAGCTATATTCTCGGAGATGAGTTTTTAATAAAGTCCCAAGGACGCAGGACCTTGGCACCCCGTCGGGCCTCCGATCGAAGCTACATTGTTGGAGACGAGATTTTAATAAGTCCCAAGGACACAGGAGCTTGGCTCCGCGTCGAGCCTCCGATCGAAGCTATATGCTCGGAGATGAGTTTTTAATAAAGTCCCAAGGACGCAGAAGCTTGGCTACGCATAGGGACTCCGATGGAAGCTACATTCTCGAAGACGAGATTTTAATAAGTCCCAAAGACGCAGGAGCTTGGCTCCGCGTCGGGCCTCCGATCGAAGCTATATTCTCGGAGACGAGATTTAAATAAGTCCCAAGGACGCAGGAGCTTGGCTCTGCGTCGGACCTCCGATCGAAGCTATATTCTTGGAGATGAGTTTTTAATAAAGTCCCAAGGACGCAGGAGCTTGGCTCCGCATCGGGCCTCCGATCGAAGCTACATTCTCGGAGATGAGATTTTAATAAGTCCCAAAGACGCAGGAGCTTTGCTCCGCGTCGGGCCTCCGATCGAAGCTACATTCTCGGAGACGAGATTTTAATAAGTCCCAAAGACGTAGGAGCTTGGCTCCGCGTCAGGCCTCCGATCGAAGCTATATTCACGGAGATGAGTTTTTAATAAAGTCCCAAGGACGCATGAGCTTGGCTCCGCGTCGGGCCTCCGATCGAATCTATATTTTCGGAGATGAGATTTTAATAAGTCCCAAAGACGCAGGAGGTTGGCTTCATGTCGAGCCTCCGATCGAAGCTACATTCTCGGAGATGAGTTTTTAATAAGTCCCAAGGACGCAGGAGCTTGGCTCCGCGTCGGGCCTCCGATCAAAGCTATATTCTCGAAGATGAGTTTTTAACAAAGTCCCAAGGACGCAGGAGCTTGGCTCCCCGTCGGGCCTCCGATCGAAACTACATTCTAGGAGATGAGATTTTAATAAGTCCCAAGGACGCTGGAGCTTGGCTCCGTATCGGGCCTCCGATCGAAGCTATATTCTCGGAGATGAGTTTTTAATAAAGTCCCAAGGACGCGGGAGCTTGGCTCCGCGCCGGGCCTCCAATCGAAGCTACATTCTCGGAGAGGAGATTTTAATAAGTCCCAAAGACGCAGGAGCTTGGCTCCGCGTCGGGCCTCCGATCGAAGCTATATTCTCGGAGACGAGATATTAATAAGTCCCAAGGACGCAGGAGCTTGGCTCCGCGTCGGGCCTCCGATCGAAGCTATATTCTCGAAGATGAGTTTTTAATAAAGTCCCAAGGACGCAGGAGTTTGGCTCCACATCGGGCCTCCGATCGAAGCTACATTCTCGGAGACGATATTTTAAAAAGTCCCAAAGACGTAGGAGCTTGGCTACGCGTCGGGCCTCCGATTGAAGCTATATTTTTGGAGATGAGTTTTTAATAAAGTCCCAAGGACGTAGGAGCTTGGCTTCGCGTCGGGCCTCCGATCGAAGCTACATTCTCGGAGACGAGATTTTAATAAGTCCCAAAGACGCAGGAGGTTGGCTTCACGTCGAGCCTCCGATCGAAGCTACATTCTCGGAGACGAGATTTTAATAAGTCCCAAGGACGCAGGAGCTTGGCTCCGCATTGGGCCTCCGATCATAGCTATATTCTCGAAGATGAGTTTTTAATAAAGTCCCAAGGACGCAGGAGCTTGGCTCCCCGTCGGGCCTCCGATCGAAACTACATTCTAGGAGACGAGATTTTAATAAGTCCCAAGGACGCTGGAGCTTGGCTCCGCATCGGGCCTCCGATCGAAGCTATATTCTCGGAGATGAGTTTTTAATAAAGTCCCAAGGACGCAGGAGCTTGGTTCCCCGTCGGGCCTTCGATCGAAGCTACATTCTCGGAGACGAGATTTTAATAAGTCCCAAAGACGCAGGAGCTTGGCTCCGCGTCGGGCCTCCGATCGAAGCTATATTCTCGGAGATGAGATTTTAATAAGTCCCAAGGACCCAGGAGCTTGGCTCCGCGTCGGGCCTCCAATCGAAGCTATATTCTCGGAGATGAGTTTTTAATAAAGTCCTAAGGACGCAGGATCTTGGCTCTGCGTCGGGCCTCCGATCGAAGCTACATTCTCGGAGACGATATCTTAAAAAGTCCCAAAGACGTAGGAGCTTGGCTACGCGTCGGGCCTCCGATCGAAGCTATATTTTTGGAGATGAGTTTTTAATAAAGTCCCAAGGACGCAGGAGCTTGGCTTCGCGTCGGGCCTCCGATCGAAGCTACATTCTCGGAGACGAGATTTTAATAAGTCCCAAAGACGCAGGAGGTTGGCTTCACGTCGAGCCTCCGATCGAGGCTACATTCTCGGAGACGAGATTTTAATAAGTCCCAAGGACGCAGGAGCTTGGCTCCGCATTGGGCCTCCGATCATAGCTATATTCTCGAAGATGAGTTTTTAATAAAGTCCCAAGGACGCAGGAGCTTGGCTCCCCGTCGGGCCTCCGATCGAAACTACATTCTAGGAGACGAGATTTTAATAAGTCCCAAGGACGCTGGAGCTTGGCTCCGCATCGGGCCTCCGATCGAAGCTATATTCTCGGAGATGAGTTTTTAATAAAGTCCCAAGGACGCAGGAGCTTGGCTCCCCGTCGGGCCTTCGATCGAAGCTACATTCTCGGAGACGAGATTTTAATAAGTCCCAAAGACGCAGGAGCTTGGCTCCGCGTCGGGCCTCCGATCGAAGCTATATTCTCGGAGATGAGATTTTAATAAGTCCCAAGGACCCAGGAGCTTGGCTCCGCGTCGGGCCTCCAATCGAAGCTATATTCTCGGAGATGAGTTTTTAATAAAGTCCTAAGGACGCAGGAGCTTGGCTCTGCGTCGGGCCTCCGATCGAAGCTATATTCTCGGAGATGAGTTTTTAATAAAGTCCCAGGGACGCAGGAGCTTGGCTCCGCGTCGGGCCTCCGATCGAAGCTATATTCTCGGAGACGAGATATTAATAAGTCCCAAGGACGCAGGAGCTTGGCTCCGCGTCGGGCCTCCGATCGAAGCTATATTCTCGAAGATGAGTTTTTAATAAAGTCCCAAGGACGCAGGAGTTTGGCTCCACATCGGGCCTCCGATCGAAGCTACATTCTCGGAGACGATATTTTAAAAAGTCCCAAAGACGTAGGAGCTTGGCTACGCGTCGGGCCTCCGATCGAAGCTATATTTTTGGAGATGAGTTTTTAATAAAGTCCCAAGGACGCAGGAGCTTGGCTTCGCGTCGGGCCTCCGATCGAAGCTACATTCTCGGAGACGAGATTTTAATAAGTCCCAAAGACGCAGGAGGTTGGCTTCACGTCGAGCCTCCGATCGAAGCTACATTCTCGGAGACGAGATTTTAATAAGTCCCAAGGACGCAGGAGCTTGGCTCCGCATTGGGCCTCCGATCATAGCTATATTCTCGAAGATGAGTTTTTAATAAAGTCCCAAGGACGCAGGAGCTTGGCTCCCCGTCGGGCCTCCGATCGAAACTACATTCTAGGAGACGAGATTTTAATAAGTTCCAAGGACGCTGGAGCTTGGCTCCGCATCGGGCCTCCGATCGAAGCTATATTCTCGGAGATGAGTTTTTAATAAAGTCCCAAGGACGCAGGAGCTTGGTTCCCCGTCGGGCCTTCGATCGAAGCTACATTCTCGGAGACGAGATTTTAATAAGTCCCAAAGACGCAGGAGCTTGGCTCCGCGTCGGGCCTCCGATCGAAGCTATATTCTCGGAGATGAGATTTTAATAAGTCCCAAGGACCCAGGAGCTTGGCTCCGCGTCGGGCCTCCAATCGAAGCTATATTCTCGGAGATGAGTTTTTAATAATGTCCTAAGGACGCAGGAGCTTGGCTCTGCGTCGGGCCTCCGATCGAAGCTACATTCTCGGAGACGATATTTTAAAAAGTCCCAAAGACGTAGGAGCTTGGCTACGCGTCGGGCCTCCGATCGAAGCTATATTTTTGGAGATGAGTTTTTAATAAAGTCCCAAGGACGCAGGAGTTTGGCTTCGCGTCGGGCCTCCGATCGAAGCTATATTCTCGGAGACGAGATTTTAATAAGTCCCAAAGACGCAGGAGGTTGGCTTCACGTCGAGCCTCCGATCGAAGCTACATTCTCGGAGACGAGATTTTAATAAGTCCCAAGGACGCAGGAGCTTGGCTCCGCATTGGGCCTCCGATCATAGCTATATTCTCGAAGATGAGTTTTTAATAAAGTCCCAAGGACGCAGGAGCTTGGCTCCCCGTCGGGCCTCCGATCGAAACTACATTCTAGGAGACGAGATTTTAATAAGTCCCAAGGACGCTGGAGCTTGGCTCCGCATCGGGCCTCCGATCGAAGCTATATTCTCGGAGATGATTTTTTAATAAAGTCCCAAGGACGCAGGAGCTTGGCTCCCCGTCGGGCCTTCGATCGAAGCTACATTCTCGGAGACGAGATTTTAATAAGTCCCAAGGACGCAGGAGCTTGGCTCCGCGTCAGGCCTCCGATCGAAGCTATATTCTCGGAGATGAGATTTTAATAAGTCCCAAGGACCCAGGAGCTTGGCTCCGCGTCGGGCCTCCAATCGAAGCTATATTCTCGGAGATGAGTTTTTAATAAAGTCCTAAGGACGCAGGAGCTTGGCTCTGCGTCGGGCCTCCGATCGAAGCTATATTCTCGGAGATGAGTTTTTAATAAAGTCCCAGGGACGCAGGAGCTTGGCTCCGCGTCGGGCCTTCGATCGAAGCTACATTTTCGGAGACGAGATTTTAATAAGTCCCAAAGACGCAGGAGCTTGGCTCCGCGTCAGGCCTCCGATCGAAGCTATATTTTCGGAGATGAGATTTTAATAAGTCCCAAGGACGCAGGAGCTTGGCTCCGCGTCGGGCCTCCGATCGAAGCTACATTCTCGGAGACGAGATTTTAATAAGTCCCAAAGACGCAGGAGCTTAGCTCCGCGTCGGGCCTCCGATCGAAGCTACATTCTCGGAGACGAGATTTTAATAAGTCCCAAAGACGCAGGAGCTTGGCTCCGCGTCGGGCCTCCGATCGAAGCTATATTCTCGGAGATGAGTTTTTAATAAAGTCCCAAGGACACATGAGCTTTGCTCCGCGTCGGGCCTCCGATCGAAGCTACATTCTCAGAGACGAGATTTTAATATGTCCCAAGGACGCAAAAGTTTGGCTTTGCGTCGGGCCTCCGACCGAAGCTATATTCTCGGAGATGAGTTTTTAATAAAGTCCCAAGGACGCAGGACCTTGGCTCCCCGTCGGGCCTCTGATCGAAGCTACATTGTTGGAGACGAGATTTTAATAAGTCCCAAGGACGCAGGAGCTTGGCTCCGCGTCGGGCCTCCGATCGAAGCTATATGCTCGGAGATGAGTTTTCAATAAAGTCCCATGGACGCAGAAGCTTGGCTACGCATCGGGACTCCGATCGAAGCTACATTCTCGAAGACGAGATTTTAATAAGTCCCAAAGACGCAGGAGCTTTGCTCCGCGTCGGGCCTCCGATCGAAGCTACATTCTCGGAGACGAGATTTTAATAAGTCCCAAAGACGCAGGAGCTTGGCTCCGCGTCGGGCCTCCGATCGAAGCTATATTCTCGGAGATGAGTTTTCAATAAAGTCCCAAGGACGCAGGAGCTTGGCTCCGCGTCGGGCCTCCGATCGAAGCTACATTCTCGGAGACGAGATTTTAATAAGTCCCAAAGACGCAGGAGGTTGGCTTCACGTCGAGCCTCCGATCGAAGCTACATTCTCGGAGACGAGATTTATATAAGTCCCAAGGACGCAGGAGCTTGGCTCCGCATTGGGCCTCCGATCATAGCTATATTCTCGGAGAGGAGATTTTAATAAGTCCCAAGGACCCAGGAGCTTGGCTCCGCGTCGGGCCTACGATCGAAGCTATATTCTCGGAGATGAGTTTTTAATAAAGTCCCAAGGACGCGGGAGCTTGACTCCGCGCCGGGCCTCCGATCGAAGCTACATTCTTGGAGATAAGATTTTAATAAGTCCCAAAGACGCAGAAGCTTGGCTCCGCGTCGGGCCTCCGTTCGAAGCTATATTCTCGGAGACGAGATATTAATAAGTCCCCAGGACGCAGGAGCTTGGCTCCGCGACGGGCCTCCGATCGAAGCTATATTCTCGGAGATGAGTTTTTAATAAAGTCCCAAGGACGCAAGAGCTTGGCTCCGCATCGGGCCTCCGATCGAAGCTACATTCTCGGAGACGAGATTTTAATAAGTCCCAAAGACGCAAGAGCTTGGCTCCCCGTCGGGCCTCCGATCAAAGCTATATACTCGGAGACGAGATTTTAATAAAGTCCCAAGGACGCAGGAGCTTGGCTCCGCGTCGGCCCGCTGATCGAAGCTATATACTCGGAGATGAGATTTTAAAAAGTCCCAAAGACGTAGGAGCTTGGCTACGCGTCGGGCCTCCGATCGAAGCTATATTTTGGGAGATGAGTTTTTAATAATGTCCCAAGGACGCAGGAGATTGGCTCCGCGTCGGGCCTCCGATCGAAGCTACATTCTCGGAGACGAGATTTTAATAAGTCCCAAAGACGCAGGAGGTTGGCTTCACGTCGAGCCTCCGATAGAAGCTACATTCTCGGAGACGAGATTTTAATAAGTCCCAAGGACACAGGAGCTTGGCTCCGCATTGGGCCTCCGATCATAGCTATATTCTCGAAGATGAGTTTTTAATAAAGTCCCAAGGACGCAGGAGCTTGGCTCCCCGTCGGGCCTCCGATCGAAACTACATTATAGGAGACGAGATTTTAATAAGTCCCAAGGACGCTGGAGCTTGGCTCCGCATCGGGCCTCCGATCGAAGCTATATTCTCGGAGATGAGTTTTTAAAAAAGTCCCAAGGACGCGGGAGCTTGGCTCCGCGTCGTGCCTCCGATCGAAGCTACATTCTCGGAGACGAGATTTTAATAGGTCCCAAAGACGCAGGAGCTTGGCTCCACGTCATGCCTCCGATCGAAGCTACATTCTCGGAGATGAGATTTTAATAGGTCCCAAAGACGCAGGAGCTTGGCTCGCGTCGGGCCTCCGATCGAAGCTATATTCTCGGAGATGAGATTTTAATAAGTCCCAAGGACAAAGGAGCTTGGCTCCGCGTCGGGCCTCCGATCGAAGCCACATTCTCGGAGACGAGATTTTAATAAGTCCCAAAGACGCAAGAGCTTGGCTCCCCGTCGGGCCTCCGATCGAAGTTATATACTCGGAGATGAGATTTTAATAAAGTCCCAAGGATGCAGGAGCTTGGCACCGCGTAAGCCATCCGACCGAAGCTACATTCCCGGAGATGAGATTTTAATAAAGTCCTAAGGACGCAGGAGCTTGGCTCCGCGTCGGGCCTCCGATCGAAGCTACATTCTCGGAGACGAGATTTTAATAAGTCCCTAAGACGCAGGAGCTTGGCTCCGCGTCGGGCTTCCGATCGAAGCTATATTCTCGGAGATGAGTTTTTAATAAAGACCCAAGGACGCAGGAGTTTGGCTCCACATCGGGCCTCCGATCGAAGCTACATTCTCGGAGACGAGATTTTAATAGGTCCCAAAGACGCAGGAGCTTGGCTCCGCGTCATGCCTCCGATCGAAGCTACATTCTCGGAGATGAGATTTTAATAGGTCCCAAAGACGCAGGAGCTTGGCTCGCGTCGGGCCTCCGATCGAAGCTATATTCTCGGAGACGAGATTTTAATAAGTCCCAAGGACAAAGGAGCTTGGCTCCGCGTCAGGCCTCCGATCGAAGCTATATTCTCGGAGATGAGTTTTTAATAAAGTCCCAAGGACGCAAGAGCTTGGCTCCACGTCGGGCCTCCGATCGAAGCCACATTCTCGGAGACGAGATTTTAATAAGTCCCAAAGACGCAAGAGCTTGGCTCCCCGTCGGGCCTCCGATCGAAGTTATATACTCGGAGATGAGATTTTAATAAAGTCCCAAGGATGCAGGAGCTTGGCACCGCGTAAGCCCTCCGATCGAAGCTACATTCCCGGAGATGAGATTTTAATAAAGTCCTAAGGACGCAGGAGCTTGGCTCTGCGTCGGGCCTCCGATCGAAGCTACATTCTCGGAGACGAGATTTTAATAAGTCCCTAAGACGCAGGGGCTTGGCTCCGCGTCGGGCTTCCGATCGAAGCTATATTCTCGGAGATGAGTTTTTAATAAAGTCCCAAGGACGCAGGAGTTTGGCTCCACATCGGGCCTCCGATCGAAGCTACATTCTCGAAGACGAGATTTTAAAAAGTCCCAAAGACGTAGGAGCTTGGCCCCGCGTCAGGCCTCCGATCGAAGCTACATTCTCGGATATGAGATTTTAATAAGTCCCAAGGACGCAGGAGCTTGGCTCTGCGTTGGGCCTCCGATCGAAGCTACATTCTCGGAGACGAGATTTTAATAAGTCCCAAAGACGCAAGAGCTTGGCTCCCCGTCGGGCCTCCGATTAAAGCTATATACTCGGAGACGAGATTTTAATAAAGTCCCCAGGACGCCGGAGCTTGGCTCCGCGTCGGCCCTTCGATCGAAGCTATATTCTCGGAGACGAGATTTTAATAAGTCCCAAAGACGCCAGAGCTTGGCTCCCCGTCGGGCCTCCGATCGAAGTTATATACTCGGAGATGAGATTTTAATAAAGTCCCAAGGATGGAGGAGCTTGGCACCGCGTAAGCCCTCCGATCGAAGCTACATTCTCGGAGACGAGATTTTAATAAGTCCCTAAGACGCAGGAGCTTGGCTCCGCGTCGGGCTTCCGATCGAAGCTATATTCTCGGAGATGAGTTTTTAATAAAGTCCCAAGGACGCAGGAGTTTGGCTCCACATCGGGCCTCCGATCGAAGCTACATTCTTGGAGACGAGATTTTAAAAAGTCCCAAAGACGTAGGAGCTTGGCTCTGCGTTGGGCCTCCGATCGAAGCTACATTCTCGGAGACGAGATTTTAATAAGTCCCAAAGACGCAAGAGCTTGGCTCCCCGTCGGGCCTCCGATTAAAGCTATATACTCGGAGACGAGATTTTAATAAAGTCCCCAGGACGCAGGAGCTTGGCTCCGCGTCGGCCCTTCGATCGAAGCTATATTCTCGGAGACGAGATTTTAATAAGTCCCAAAGACGCCAGAGCTTGGCTCCCCGTCGGGCCTCCGATCGAAGTTATATACTCGGAGATGAGATTTTAATAAAGTCCCAAGGATGGAGGAGCTTGGCACCGCGTAAGCCCTCCGATCGAAGCTACATTCTCGGAGACGAGATTTTAATAAGTCCCTAAGACGCAGGAGCTTGGCTCCGCGTCGGGCTTCCGATCGAAGCTATATTCTCGGAGATGAGTTTTTAATAAAGTCCCAAGGACGCAGGAGTTTGGCTCCACATCGGGCCTCCGATCGAAGCTACATTCTTGGAGACGAGATTTTAAAAAGTCCCAAAGACGTAGGAGCTTGGCTCTGCGTTGGGCCTCCGATCGAAGCTACATTCTCGGAGACGAGATTTTAATAAGTCCCAAAGACGCAAGAGCTTGGCTCCCCGTCGGGCCTCCGATTAAAGCTATATACTCGGAGACGAGATTTTAATAAAGTCCCCAGGACGCAGGAGCTTGGCTCCGCGTCGGCCCTTCGATCGAAGCTATATTCTCGGAGACGAGATTTTAATAAGTCCCTAGGACGCAGGAGCTTGGCTCCGGGTCGGGCTTCCGATCGAAGCTATATTCTCGGAGATGAGTTTTTAATAAAGTACCAAGGACGCAGGAGTTTGGCTCCACATCGGGCCTCCGATCGAAGCTACATTCTCGGAGACGATATTTTAAAAAGTCCCAAAGACGTAGGAGCTTGGCTACGCGTCGGGCCTCCGATCGAAGCTATATTTTTGGAGATGAGTTTTTAATAAAGTCCCAAGGACGCAGGAGCTTGGCTCCGCGTCGGGCCTCCGATCGAAGCTACATTCTCGGAGACGAGATTTTAATAAGTCCCAAGTACGCAGGAGCTTGGCTCCGCATTGGGCCTCCGATCATAGCTAAATTCTCGAAGATGAGTTTTTAATAAAGTCCCAAGGACGCAGGAGCTTGGATCCCCGTCGGGCCTCCGATCGAAACTACATTCTAGGAGACGAGATTTTAATAAGTCCCAAGGACGTTGGAGCTTGGCTCTGCGTCGGGCCTCCGATCGAAGCTATATTCTCGGAGATGAGTTTTTAATAAAGTCCCAAGGACGCGGGAGCTTGGCTCTGCGTCGGGCCTCCGATTGAAGCTACATTCTCGGAGACTAGATTTTAATAAGTCCCAAAGACGCAGGAGCTTGGCTCCGCGTCGTGCCTCCGATCGAAGCTACATTCTCGGAGACGAGATTTTAATAGGTCCCAAAGACGCAGGAGCTTGGCTCCGCGTCGGGCCTCAGATCGAAGCTATATTCTCGGAGACGAGATTTTAATAAGTCCTAAGGACGCAGGAGCTTGGCTCCACATCGAGCCTCCGATCGAAGCTACATTCTCGGAGACGAGATTTTAAAAAGTCCCAAAGACGTAGGAGCTTGGCCCCGCGTCAGGCCTCCGATCGAAGCTACATTCTCGGATACGAGATTTTAATAAGTCCCAAGGACGCAGGAGCTTGGCTCTGCGTTGGGCCTCCGATCGAAGCTACATTCTCGGAGACGAGATTTTAATAAGTCCCAAAGACGCAAGAGCTTCGCTCCCCGTCGGGCCTCCGATTAAAGCTATATACTCGGAGACGAGATTTTAATAAAGTCCCCAGGACGCAGGAGCTTGGCTCCGCGTCGGCCCTTCGATCGAAGCTATATTCTCGGAGACGAGATTTTAATAAGTCCCTAGGACGCAGGAGCTTGGCTCCGGGTCGGGCTTCCGATCGAAGCTATATTCTCGGAGATGAGTTTTTAATAAAGTCCCAAGGACGCAGGAGTTTGGCTCCACATCGGGCCTCCGATCGAAGCTACATTCTCGGAGACGAGATTTTAAAAAGTCCCAAGGACGCAGGAGCTTGGCTCCGCGTCGGCCCTCTGATCGAAGCTATATACTCGGAGACAAGATTTTAATAAAGTCCCCAGGACGCAGGAGCTTGGCTCCGCGTCGGCCCTTCGATCGAAGCTATATTCTCGGAGACGAGATTGTAATAAGTCCCTAGGACGCAGGAGCTTGGCTCCGGGTCGGGCTTCCGATCGAAGCTATATTCTCGGAGATGAGTTTTTAATAAAGTCCCAAGGACGCAGGAGTTTGGCTCCACATCGGGCCTCCGATCGAAGCTACATTCTCGGAGACGAGATTTTAAAAAGTCCCAAGGACGCAGGAGCTTGGCTCCGCGTCGGCCCTCTGATCGAAGCTATATACTCGGAGATGAGATTTTAATAAAGTCCCCAGGACGCAGGAGCTTGGCTCCGCGTCGGCCCTTCGATCGAAGCTATATTCTCGGAGACGAGATTTTAATAAGTCCCTAGGACGTAGGAGCTTGGCTCCGCGTCGGGCTTCCGATCGAAGCTATATTCTCGGAGATGAGTTTTTAATAAAGTCCCAAGGACGCAGGAGTTTGGCTCCACATCGGGCCTCCGATCGAAGCTACATTCTCGGAGACGAGATTTTAAAAAGTCCCAAAGACGTAGGAGCTTGGCCCCGCGTCAGGCCTCCGATCGAAGCTACATTCTCGGATACGAGATTTTAATAAGTCCCAAGGACGCAGGAGCTTGGCTCTGCGTTGGGCCTCCGATCGAAGCTACATTCTCGGAGACGAGATTTTAATAAGTCCCAAAGACGCAAGAGCTTGGCTCCCCGTCGGGCCTCCGATTAAAGCTATATACTCAGAGACGAGATTTTAATAAAGTCCCCAGGACGCAGGAGCTTGGCTCCGCGTCGGCCCTTCGATCGAAGCTATATTCTCGGAGACGAGATTTTAATAAGTCCCTAGGACGCAGGAGCTTGGCTCCGGGTCGGGCTTCCGATCGAAGCTATATTCTCGGAGATGATATTTTAAAAAGTCCCAAAGACGTAGGAGCTTGGCTACGCGTCGGGCCTCCGATCGAAGCTATATTTTTGGAGATGAGTTTTTAATAAAGTCCCAAGGACGCAGGAGCTTGGCTCTGCGTCGGGCCTCCGATCGAAGCTACATTCTCGGAGACGAGATTTTAATAAGTCCCAAAGACGCAGGAGGTTGGCTTCAGGTCGAGCCTCCGATCGAAGCTACATTCTCGGAGACGAGATTTTAATAAGTCCCAAGTACGCAGGAGCTTGGCTCCGCATTGGGCCTCCGATCATAGCTATATTCTCGAAGATGAGTTTTTAATAAAGTCCCAAGGACGCAGGAGCTTGGATCCCCGTCGGGCCTCCGATCGAAACTACATTCTAGGAGACGAGATTTTAATAAGTCCCAAGGACGCTGGAGCTTGGTTCCGCATCGGGCCTCCGATCGAAGCTATATTCTCGGAGATGAGTTTTTAATAAAGTCCCAAGGACGCGGGAGCTTGGCTCTGCATCGGGCCTCCGATTGAAGCTACATTCTCGGAGACGAGATTTTAATAAGTCCCAAAGACGCGGGAGCTTGGCTCCGCGTCATGCCTCCGATCGAAGTTACATTCTCGGAGACGAGATTTTAATAGGTCCCAAAGACGCAGGAGCTTGGCTCCGCGTCGGGCCTCAGATCGAAGCTATATTCTCGGAGACGAGATTTTAATAAGTCCCAAGGACAAAGGAGCTTGGCTCCGCGTCAGGCCTCCGATCGAAGCTATATTCTCGGAGATGAGTTTTTAATAAAGTCCCAAGGACGCAAGAGCTTGGCTCCACGTCATGCCTCCGATCGAAGCTACATTCTCGGAGACGAGATTTTAATAAGTCCCAAAGACGCCAGAGCTTGGCTCCCCGTCGGGCCTCCGATCGAAGTTATATACTCGGAGATGAGATTTTAATAAAGTCCCAAGGATGGAGGAGCTTGGCACCGCGTAAGCCCTCCGATCGAAGCTACATTCCCGGAGATGAGATTTTAATAAAGTCCTAAGGACGTAGGAGCTTGGCTCCGCGTCGGGCCTCCGATCGAAGCTAAATTCTCGGAGACGAGATTTTAATAAGTCCCTAGGACGCATGAGCTTGGCTCCGCGTCGGGCTTCCGATCGAAGCTATATTCTCGGAGATGAGTTTTTAATAAAGTCCCAAGGACGCAGGAGTTTGGCTCCACATCGGGCCTCCGATCGAAGCTACATTCTCGAAGACGAGATTTTAAAAAGTCCCAAGGACGCAGGAGCTTGGCTCTGCGTTGGGCCTCCGATCGAAGCTACATTCTCGGAGACGAGATTTTAATAAGTCCCAAAGACGCAAGAGCTTGGCTCCCCGTCGGGCGTCCGATCAAAGCTATATACTCGGAGACGAGATTTTAATAAAGTCCCAAGGACGCAGGAGCTTGGCTCCGCGTCGGCCCTCTGATCGAAGCTATATTCTCGGAGACGAGATTTTAATAAGTCCCTAGGACGCAGGAGTTTGTCTCCGGGTCAGGCTTCCGATCGAAGCTATATTCTCGGAGATGAGTTTTTAATAAAGACCCAAGGACGCAAGAGTTTGGCTCCACATCGGGCCTCCGATCGAAGCTACATTCTCGGAGACGATATTTTAAAAAGTCCCAAAGACGTAGGAGCTTGGCTACGCGTCGGGCCTCCGATCGAAGCTATATTTTTGAAGATGAGTTTTTAATAAAGTCCCAAGGACGCAGGAGCTTGGCTCCGCGTCGGGCCTCCGATCGAAGCTACATTCTCGGAGACGAGATTTTAATAAGTCCCAAAGACGCAGGAGCTTGGCTCCGCGTCGGCCCTCTGATCGAAGCTATATTCTCGGAGACGAGATTTTAATAAGTCCCTAGGACGCAGGAGCTTGGCTCCGGGTCGGGCTTCCGATCGAAGCTATATTCTCGGAGATGAGTTTTTAATAAAGTCCCAAGGACCCAGGAGTTTGGCTCCACATCGGGCCTCCGATCGAAGCTACATTCTCGGAGACGAGATTTTAAAAAGTCCCAAGGACGCAGGAGCTTGGCTCCGCGTCGGCCCTCTGATCGAAGCTATATTCTCGGAGACGAGATTTTAATAAGTCCCTAGGACGCAGGAGCTAGGCTCCGGGTCGGGCTTCCGATCGAAGCTATATTCTCGGAGATGAGTTTTTAATAAAGTCCCAAGGACGCAGGAGTTTGGCTCCACATTGGGCCTCCGATCGAAGCTACATTCTCGGAGACGATATTTTAAAAAGTCCCAAAGATGTAGGAGCTTGGCTACGCGTCGGGCCTCCGATCGAAGCTATATTTTTAGAGATGAGTTTTTAATAAAGTCCCAAGGACGCAGGAGCTTGGCTCCGCGTCGGGCCTCCGATCGAAGCTACATTCTCGGAGACGAGATTTTAATAAGTCCCAAAGACGCAGGAGGTTGGCTTCACATCGAGCCTCCGATCGAAGCTACATTCTCGGAGACGAGATTTTAATAAGTCCAAAGGACGCAGGAGCTTGGCTCCGCATTGGGCCTCCGATCATAGCTATATTCTCGAAGATGAGTTTTTAATAAAGTCCCAAGGACGCAGGAGCTTGGCTCCCCGTCGGGCCTCCGATCGAAACTACATTCTAAGAGATGAGATTTTAATAAGTCCCAAAGACGCAGGAGCTTGGCTCCGCGTCGTGCCTCCGATCGAAGCTACATTCTCGGAGACGAGATTTTAATAGGTCCCAAAGACGCAGGAGCTTGGCTCCGCGTCGGGCCTCAGATCGAAGCTATATTCTCGGAGACGAGATTTTAATAAGTCCCAAGGACAAAGGAGCTTGGCTCCGCGTCAGGCCTCCGATCGAAGCTATATTCTCGGAGATGAGTTTTTAATAAAGTCCCAAGGACGCAAGAGCTTGGCTCCGCGTCGGCCCTCTGATCGAAGCTATATTCTCGGAGACGAGATTTTAATAAGTCCCTAGGACGCAGGAGCTTTGCTCCGGGTCGGGCTTCCGATCGAAGCTATATTCTCGGAGATGAGTTTTTAATAAAGACCCAAGGACGCAGGAGTTTGGCTCCACATCGGGCCTCCGATCGAAGCTACATTCTCGGAGACGAGATTTTAATAAGTCCCAAAGACGCAGGAGCTTGGCCCCGCGTCAGGCCTCCGATCGAAGCTATATTCTCGGAGACGAGATATTAATAAGTCCCAAGGACGCAGGAGCTTGGCTCCGCGACGGGCCTCCGATCGAAGCTATATTCTCGGAGAAGAGTTTTTAGTAAAGTCCCAAGGACGCAAGAGCTTGGCTCCGCATCGGGCCTCCGATCGAAGCTACATTCTCGGAGACGAGATTTTAATAAGTCCCAAAGACGCAAGATCTTGGCTCCCCGTCGGACCTCCGATCAAAGCTATATACTCGGAGACGAGATTTTAATAAAGTCCCAAGGACGCAGGAGCTTGGCTCCGCGTCGGCCCGCTGATCGAAGCTATATTCTCGGAGACGAGATTTTAATAAGTCCCTAGGACGCAGGAGCATGGCTCCGGGTCGGGCTTCCGATCGAAGCTATATTCTCGGAGATGAGTTTTTAATAAAGTCCCAAGGACGCAGGAGTTTGGCTCCACATCGGGCCTCCGATCGAAGCTACATTCTGGGAGACGAGATTTTAATAAGTCCCAAAGACGCACGAGGTTGGCTTCACGTCGAGCCTCCGATCGAAGCTACATTCTCGAAGACGAGATTTTAATAAGTCCCAAGGACGCAGGAGCTTGGCTCCGCATTGGGACTCCGATCATAGCTATATTCTCGAAGATGAGTTTTTAATAAAGTCCCAAGGACGCAGGAGCTTGGCTCCCCGTCGGGCCTCCGATCGAAACTACATTCTAGGAGACGAGATTTTAATAAGTCCCAAGGACGCTGGAGCTTGGCTCCGCATCGGGCCTCCGATCGAAGCTATATTCTCGGAGATGAGTTTTTAATAAAGTCCCAAGGACGCGGGAGCTTGGCTCCGCGTCGTGCCTCCGATCGAAGCTACATTCTCGGAGACGAGATTTTAATAGGTCCCAAAGACGCAGGAGCTTGGCTCCGCGTCATGCCTCCGATCGAAGCTACATTCTTGGAGACGAGATTTTAATAGGTCCCAAAGACGCAGGAGCTTGGCTCCGCGTCGGGCCTCCGATCGAAGCTATATTCTCGGAGACGAGATTTTAATAAGTCCCAAGGACAAAGGAGCTTGGCTCCGCGTCAGGCCTCCGATCGAAGCTATATTCTCGGAGATGAGTTTTTAATAAAGTCCCAAGGACGCAAGAGCTTCGCTCCACGTCGGGCCTCCGATCGAAGCCACATTCTCGGAAAGGAGATTTCAATAAGTCCCAAAGACGCAAGAGCTTGGCTCCCCGTCGGGCCTCCGATCGAAGTTATATACTCGGAGATGAGATTTTAATAAAGTCCCAAGGATGCAGGAGCTTGGCACCGCGTAAGCCCTCCGATCGAAGCTACATTCCCGGAGATGAGATTTTAATAAAGTCCTAAGGACGCAGGAGCTTGGCTCCGCGTCGGGCCTCCGATCGAAGCTACATTCTCGGAGACGAGATTTTAATAAGTCCCTAAGACGCAGGAGCTTGGCTCCGCGTCGGGCTTCCGATTGAAGCTATATTCTCGGAGATGAGTTTTTAAAAAAGTCCCAAGGACGCAGGAGTTTGGCTCCACATCAGGCCTCCGATCGAAGCTACATTCTCGGAGACGAGATTTTAATAAGTCCCAAGGACAAAGGAGCTTGGCTCCGCGTCAGGCCTCCGATCGAAGCTATATTCTCGGAGATGAGTTTTTAATAAAGTCCCAAGGACGCAAGAGCTTGGCTCCACGTCGGGCCTCCGATCGAAGCCACATTCTCGGAGACGAGATTTTAATAAGTCCCAAAGACGCAAGAGCTTGGCTCCCCGTCGGGCCTCTGATCGAAGTTATATACTCGGAGATGAGATTTTAATAAAGTCCCAAGGATGCAGGAGCTTGGCACCGCGTAAGCCCTCCGATCGAAGCTACATTCCCGGAGATGAGATTTTAATAAAGTCCTAAGGACGCAGGAGCTTGGCTCGGCGTCGGCCCTCTGATCGAAGCTATATTCTCGGAGACGAGATTTTAATAAGTCCCTAGGACGCAGGAGCTTGGCTCCGGGTCGGGCTTCCGATCGAAGCTATATTCTCGGAGATGAGTTTTTAATAAAGTCCCAAGGACGCAGGAGTTTGGCTCCACATCGGGCCTCCGATCGAAGCTACATTCTCGGAGACGAGATTTTAAAAAGTCCCAAGGACGCAGGAGCTTGGCTCCGCGTCGGCCCTCTGATCGAAGCTATATTCTCGGAGACGAGATTTTAATAAGTCCCTAGGACGCAGGAGCTTGGCTCCGGGTCGGGCTTCCGATCGAAGCTATATTCTCGGAGATGAGTTTTTAATAAAGTCCCAAGGACGCAGGAGTTTGGCTCCACATTGGGCCTCCGATCGAAGCTACATTCTCGGAGACGATATTTTAAAAAGTCCCAAAGATGTAGGAGCTTGGCTACGCGTCGGGCCTCCGATCGAAGCTACATTCTCTGAGACGAGATTTTAATAAGTCCCAAGGAGGCAGGAGCTTGGCTCCGCATTGGGACTCCGATCATAGCTATATTCTCGAAGATGAGTTTTTAATAAAGTCCCAAGGACGCAAGAGCTTGGCTCCACGTCGGGCCTCCGATCGAAGCCACATTCTCGGAGACGAGATTTTAATAAGTCCCAAAGACGCAAGAGCTTGGCTCCCCGTCGGGCCTCCGATCGAAGTTACATACTCGGAGATGAGATTTTAATAAGTCCCAAGGACAAAGGAGCTTGGCTCCGCGTCAGGCCTCCGATCGAAGCTATATTCTCGGAGATGAGTTTTTAATAAAGTCCCAAGGACGCAAGAGCTTGGCTCCACGTCGGGCCTCCGATCGAAGCCACATTCTCGGAGACGAGATTTTAATAAGTCCCAAAGACGCAAGAGCTTGGCTCCCCGTCGGGCCTCTGATCGAAGTTATATACTCGGAGATGAGATTTTAATAAAGTCCCAAGGATGCAGGAGCTTGGCACCGCGTAAGCCCTCCGATCGAAGCTACATTCCCGGAGATGAGATTTTAATAAAGTCCTAAGGACGCAGGAGCTTGGCTCGGCGTCGGCCCTCTGATCGAAGCTATATTCTCGGAGACGAGATTTTAATAAGTCCCTAGGACGCAGGAGCTTGGCTCCGGGTCGGGCTTCCGATCGAAGCTATATTCTCGGAGATGAGTTTTTAATAAAGTCCCAAGGACGCAGGAGTTTGGCTCCACATCGGGCCTCCGATCGAAGCTACATTCTCGGAGACGAGATTTTAAAAAGTCCCAAGGACGCAGGAGCTTGGCTCCGCGTCGGCCCTCTGATCGAAGCTATATTCTCGGAGACGAGATTTTAATAAGTCCCTAGGACGCAGGAGCTTGGCTCCGGGTCGGGCTTCCGATCGAAGCTATATTCTCGGAGATGAGTTTTTAATAAAGTCCCAAGGACGCAGGAGTTTGGCTCCACATTGGGCCTCCGATCGAAGCTACATTCTCGGAGACGATATTTTAAAAAGTCCCAAAGATGTAGGAGCTTGGCTACGCGTCGGGCCTCCGATCGAAGCTACATTCTCTGAGACGAGATTTTAATAAGTCCCAAGGAGGCAGGAGCTTGGCTCCGCATTGGGACTCCGATCATAGCTATATTCTCGAAGATGAGTTTTTAATAAAGTCCCAAGGACGCAAGAGCTTGGCTCCACGTCGGGCCTCCGATCGAAGCCACATTCTCGGAGACGAGATTTTAATAAGTCCCAAAGACGCAAGAGCTTGGCTCCCCGTCGGGCCTCCGATCGAAGTTACATACTCGGAGATGAGATTTTAATAAAGTCCCAAGGATGCAGGAGCTTGGCACCGCGTAAGCCCTCCGATCGAAGCTACATTCCCGGAGATGAGATTTTAATAAAGTCCTAAGGACGCAGGAGCTTGGCTCCGCGTCGGGCCTCCGATCGAAGCTACATTCTCGGAGACGAGATTTTAATAAGTCCCTAAGACGCAGGAGCTTGGCTCCGTGTCGGGCTTCCGATCGAAGCTATATTCTCGGAGATGAGCTTTTAAAAAAGTCCCAAGGACTCAGGAGTTTGGCTCCACATCGGGCCTCCGATCGAAGCTACATTCTCGGAGACGAGATTTTAAAAAGTCCCAAAGACGCAGGAGCTTGGCCCCGCGTCAGGCCTCCGATCGAAGCTACATTCTCGGATACGAGATTTTAATAAGTCCCAAGGACGCAGGAGCTTGGCTCTGCGTTGGGCCTCCGATCGAAGCTACATTCTCGGAGACGAGATTTTAATAAGTCCCAAAGACGCAAGAGCTTGGCTCCCCGTCGGGCCTCCGATCAAAGCTATATACTCGGAGACGAGATTTTAATAAAGTCCCCAGGACGCAGGAGCTTGGCTCCGCGTCGGCCCTTCGATCGAAGCTATATTCTCGGAGACGAGATTTTAATAAGTCCCTAGGACGCAGGAGCTTGGCTCCGGGTCGGGCTTCCGATCGAAGCTATATTCTCGGAGATGAGTTTTTAATAAAGTCCCAAGGACGCAGGAGTTTGGCTCCACATCGGGCCTCCGATCGAAGCTACATTCTCGGAGACGAGATTTTAAAAAGTCCCAAGGACGCAGGAGCTTGGCTCCGCGTCGGCCCTCTGATCGAAGCTATATTCTCGGAGACGAGATTTTAATAAGTCCCTAGGACGCAGGAGCTTGGCTCCGGGTCGGGCTTCCGATCGAAGCTATATTCTCGGAGATGAGTTTTTAATAAAGTCCCAAGGACGCAGGAGTTTGGCTCCACATCGGGCCTCCGATCGAAGCTACATTCTCGAAGATGAGATTTTAAAAAGTCCCAAGGACGCAGGAGCTTGGCTCCGCGTCGGCCCTCTGATCGAAGCTATATTCTCGGAGACGAGATTTTAATAAGTCCCTAGGACGCAGGAGCTTGGCTCCGGGTCGGGCTTCCGATCGAAGCTATATTCTCGGAGATGAGTTTTTAATAAAGTCCCAAGGACGCAGGAGTTTGGCTCCACATTGGGCCTCCGATCGAAGCTACATTCTCGGAGACGATATTTTAAAAAGTCCCAAAGATGTAGGAGCTTGGCTACGCGTCGGGCCTCCGATCGAAGCTATATTTTTAGAGATGAGTTTTTAATAAAGTCCCAAGGACGCAGGAGCTTGGCTCCGCGTCGGGCCTCCGATCGAAGCTACATTCTCGAAGACGAGATTTTAATAAGTCCCAAAGACGCAGGAGGTTGGCTTCACGTCGAGCCTCCGATCGAAGCTACATTCTCGGAGTCGAGATTTTAATAAGTCCAAAGGATGCAGGAGCTTGGCTCCGGGTCGGGCTTCCGATCGAAGCTATATTCTCGGAGATGAGTTTTTAATAATGTCCCAAGGACGCAGGAGATTGGCTCCGCGCCGGGCCTCCGATCGAAGCTACATTCTCGGAGACGAGATTTTAATAAGTCCCAAAGACGCAGGAGGTTGGCTTCACGTCGAGCCTCCGATCGAAGCTACATTCTTGGAGACGAGATTTTAATAAGTCCCAAGGACGCAGGAGCTTGGCTCCGCATTGGGACTCCGATTATAGCTATATTCTCGAAGATGAGTTTTTAATAAAGTCCCAAGGACGCAAGAGCTTGGCTCCACGTCGGGCCTCCGATCGAAGCCACATTCTCGGAGACGAGATTTTAATAAGTCCCAAAGACGCAAGAGCTTGGCTCCCCGTCGGGCCTCCGATCGAAGTTACATACTCGGAGATGAGATTTTAATAAAGTCCCAAGGATGCAGGAGCTTGGCACCGCGTAAGCCCTCCGATCGAAGCTACATTCCCGGAGATGAGATTTTAATAAAGTCCTAAGGACGCAGGAGCTTGGCTCCGCGTCGGGCCTCCGATCGAAGCTACATTCTCGGAGACGAGATTTTAATAAGTCCCTAAGACGCAGGAGCTTGGCTCCGCGTTGGGCTTCCGATCGAAGCTATATTCTCGGAGATGAGTTTTTAAAAAAGTCCCAAGGACGCAGGAGTTTGGCTCCACATCGGGCCTCCGATCGAAGCTACATTCTCGGAGACGAGATTTTAAAAAGTCCCAAAGACGCAGGAGCTTGGCCCCGCGTCAGGCCTCTGATCGAAGCTACATTCTCGGATACGAGATTTTAATAAGTCCCAAGGACGCAGGAGCTTGGCTCTGCGTTGGGCCTCCGATCGAAGCTACATTCTCGGAGACGAGATTTTAATAAGTCCCAAAGACGCAAGAGCTTGGCTCCACGTCGGGCCTCCGATCAAAGCTATATACTCGGAGACGAGATTTTAATAAAGTCCCCAGGACGCAGGAGCTTGGCTCCGCGTCGGCCCTTCGATCGAAGCTATATTCTCGGAGACGAGATTTTAATAAGTCCCTAGGACGCAGGAGCTTGGCTCCGGGTCGGGCTTCCGATCGAAGCTATATTCTCGGAGATGAGTTTTTAATAAAGTCCCAAGGACGCAGGAGTTTGGCTCCACATCGGGCCTCCGATCGAAGCTACATTCTCGGAGACGAGATTTTAAAAAGTCCCAAGAACGCAGGAGCTTGGCTCCGCGTCGGCCCTCTGATCGAAGCTATATTCTCGGAGACGAGATTTTAAAAAGTCCCTAGGACGCAGGAGCTTGGCTCCGGGTCGGGCTTCCGATCGAAGCTATATTCTCAGAGATGAGTTTTTAATAAAGTCCCAAGGACGCAGGAGTTTGGCTCCACATTGGGCCTCCGATCGAAGCTACATTCTCGGAGACGATATTTTAAAAAGTCCCAAAGATGTAGGAGCTTGGCTACGCGTCGGGCCTCCGATCGAAGCTATATTTTTAGAGATGAGTTTTTAATAAAGTCCCAAGGACGCAGGAGCTTGGCTCCACGTCGGGCCTCCGATCGAAGCTACATTCTCGAACACGAGATTTTAATAAGTCCCAAAGACGCAGGAGGTTGGCTTCACGTCGAGCCTCCGATCGAAGCTACATTCTCGGAGACGAGATTTTAATAAGTCCAAAGGACGCAGGAGCTTGGCTCCGCATTGGGCCTCCGATCATAGCTATATTCTCGAAGATGAGTTTTTAATAAAGTCCCAAGGACGCAGGAGCTTGGCTCCCCGTCGGGCCTCCGATCGAAACTACATTCTAAGAGATGAGATTTTAATAAGTCCTAAAGACGCAGGAGCTTGGCTCCGCGTCGTGCCTCCGATCGAAGCTACATTCTCGGAGACGAGATTTTAATAGGTCCCAAAGACGCAGGAGCTTGGCTCCGGGTCGGGCCTCAGATCGAAGCTATATTCTCGGAGACGAGATTTTAATAAGTCCCAAGGACAAAGGAGCTTGGCTCCGCGTCAGGCCTCCGATCGAAGCTATATTCTCGGAGATGAGTTTTTAATAAAGTCCCAAGGACGCAAGAGCTTGGCTCCACGTCGGGCCTCCGATCGAAGCTACATTCTCGGAGACGAGATTTTAATAATTCCCAAAGACGCTAGAGCTTGGCTCCCCGTCGGGCCTCCGATCGAAGTTATATACTCGGAGATGAGATTTTAATAAAGTCCCAAGGATGGAGGAGCTTGGCACCGCGTAAGCCCTCCGATCGAAGCTACATTCCCGGAGATGAGATTTTAATAAAGTCCTAAGGACGTAGGAGCTTGGCTCCGCGTCAGGCCTCCGATCGAAGCTATATTCTCGGAGACTAGATTTTAAAAAGTCCCAAGGACGCAGGAGCTTGGCTCTGCGTTGGGCCTCCGATCGAATCTACATTCTCGGAGACGAGATTTTAATAAGTCCCAAAGACGCAAGAGCTTGGCTCCCCGTCGGGCCTCCGATCAAAGCTATATACTCGGAGACGAGATTTTAATAAAGTCCCAAGGACGCAGGAGCTTGGCTCCGCGTCGGCCCTCTGATCGAAGCTATATTCTCGGAGACGAGATTTTAATAAGTCCCTAGGACGCAGGAGCTTGGCTCCGGGTCGGGCTTCCGATCGAAGCTATATTCTCGGAGATGAGTTTTTAATAAAGACCCAAGGACGCAGGAGTTTGGCTCCACATCGGGCCTCCGATCGAAGCTACATTCTCGGAGACGAGATTTTAATAAGTCCCAAAGACGCAGGAGCTTGGCCCCGCGTCAGGCCTCCGATCGAAGCTATATTCTCGGAGACGAGATATTAATAAGTCCCAAGGACGCAGGAGCTTGGCTCCGCGACGGGCCTCCGATCGAAGCTATATTCTCGGAGATGAGTTTTTAATAAAGTCCCAAGGACGCAAGAGCTTGGCTTCGCATCGGGCCTCCGATCGAAGCTACATTCTAAGAGATGAGATTTTAATAAGTCCCAAAGACGCAGGAGCTTGGCTCCGCGTCGTGCCTCCGATCGAAGCTACATTCTCGGAGACGAGATTTTAATAGGTCCCAAAGACGCAGGAGCTTGGCTCCGCGTCGGGCCTCAGATCGAAGCTATATTCTCGGAGACGAGATTTTAATAAGTCCCAAGGACAAAGGAGCTTGGCTCCGCGTCAGGCCTCCGATCGAAGCTATATTCTCGGAGATGAGTTTTTAATAAAGTCCCAAGGACGCAAGAGCTTGGCTCCACGTCGGGCCTCCGATCGAAGCTACATTCTCGGAGACGAGATTTTAATAATTCCCAAAGACGCCAGAGCTTGGCTCCCCGTCGGGCCTCCGATCGAAGTTATATACTCGGAGATGAGATTTTAATAAAGTCCCAAGGATGGAGGAGCTTGGCACCGCGTAAGCCCTCCGATCGAAGCTACATTCCCGGAGATGAGATTTTAATAAAGTCCTAAGGACGTAGGAGCTTGGCTCCGCGTCAGGCCTCCGATCGAAGCTATATTCTCGGAGACTAGATTTTAAAAAGTCCCAAGGACGCAGGAGCTTGGCTCTGCGTTGGGCCTCCGATCGAATCTACATTCTCGGAGACGAGATTTTAATAAGTCCCAAAGACGCAAGAGCTTGGCTCCCCGTCGGGCCTCCGATCAAAGCTATATACTCGGAGACGAGATTTTAATAAAGTCCCAAGGACGCAGGAGCTTGGCTCCGCGTCGGCCCTCTGATCGAAGCTATATTCTCGGAGACGAGATTTTAATAAGTCCCTAGGACGCAGGAGCTTGGCTCCGGGTCGGGCTTCCGATCGAAGCTATATTCTCGGAGATGAGTTTTTAATAAAGACCCAAGGACGCAGGAGTTTGGCTCCACATCGGGCCTCCGATCGAAGCTACATTCTCGGAGACGAGATTTTAATAAGTCCCAAAGACGCAGGAGCTTGGCCCCGCGTCAGGCCTCCGATCGAAGCTATATTCTCGGAGACGAGATATTAATAAGTCCCAAGGACGCAGGAGCTTGGCTCCGCGACGGGCCTCCGATCGAAGCTATATTCTCGGAGATGAGTTTTTAATAAAGTCCCAAGGACGCAAGAGCTTGGCTTCGCATCGGGCCTCCGATCGAAGCTACATTCTCGGAGACGAGATTTTAATAAGTCCAAAGGATGCAGGAGCTTGGCTCCGGGTCGGGCTTCCGATCGAAGCTATATTCTCGGAGATGAGTTTTTAATAATGTCCCAAGGACGCAGGAGATTGGCTCCGCGCCGGGCCTCCGATCGAAGCTACATTCTCGGAGACGAGATTTTAATAAGTCCCAAAGACGCAGGAGGTTGGCTTCACGTCGAGCCTCCGATCGAAGCTACATTCTTGGAGACGAGATTTTAATAAGTCCCAAGGACGCAGGAGCTTGGCTCCGCATTGGGACTCCGATTATAGCTATATTCTCGAAGATGAGTTTTTAATAAAGTCCCAAGGACGCAAGAGCTTGGCTCCACGTCGGGCCTCCGATCGAAGCCACATTCTCGGAGACGAGATTTTAATAAGTCCCAAAGACGCAAGAGCTTGGCTCCCCGTCGGGCCTCCGATCGAAGTTACATACTCGGAGATGAGATTTTAATAAAGTCCCAAGGATGCAGGAGCTTGGCACCGCGTAAGCCCTCCGATCGAAGCTACATTCCCGGAGATGAGATTTTAATAAAGTCCTAAGGACGCAGGAGCTTGGCTCCGCGTCGGGCCTCCGATCGAAGCTACATTCTCGGAGACGAGATTTTAATAAGTCCCTAAGACGCAGGAGCTTGGCTCCGCGTTGGGCTTCCGATCGAAGCTATATTCTCGGAGATGAGTTTTTAAAAAAGTCCCAAGGACGCAGGAGTTTGGCTCCACATCGGGCCTCCGATCGAAGCTACATTCTCGGAGACGAGATTTTAAAAAGTCCCAAAGACGCAGGAGCTTGGCCCCGCGTCAGGCCTCTGATCGAAGCTACATTCTCGGATACGAGATTTTAATAAGTCCCAAGGACGCAGGAGCTTGGCTCTGCGTTGGGCCTCCGATCGAAGCTACATTCTCGGAGACGAGATTTTAATAAGTCCCAAAGACGCAAGAGCTTGGCTCCCCGTCGGGCCTCCGATCAAAGCTATATACTCGGAGACGAGATTTTAATAAAGTCCCCAGGACGCAGGAGCTTGGCTCCGCGTCGGCCCTTCGATCGAAGCTATATTCTCGGAGACGAGATTTTAATAAGTCCCTAGGACGCAGGAGCTTGGCTCCGGGTCGGGCTTCCGATCGAAGCTATATTCTCGGAGATGAGTTTTTAATAAAGTCCCAAGGACGCAGGAGTTTGGCTCCACATCGGGCCTCCGATCGAAGCTACATTCTCGGAGACGAGATTTTAAAAAGTCCCAAGAACGCAGGAGCTTGGCTCCGCGTCGGCCCTCTGATCGAAGCTATATTCTCGGAGACGAGATTTTAAAAAGTCCCTAGGACGCAGGAGCTTGGCTCCGGGTCGGGCTTCCGATCGAAGCTATATTCTCAGAGATGAGTTTTTAATAAAGTCCCAAGGACGCAGGAGTTTGGCTCCACATTGGGCCTCCGATCGAAGCTACATTCTCGGAGACGATATTTTAAAAAGTCCCAAAGATGTAGGAGCTTGGCTACGCGTCGGGCCTCCGATCGAAGCTATATTTTTAGAGATGAGTTTTTAATAAAGTCCCAAGGACGCAGGAGCTTGGCTCCACGTCGGGCCTCCGATCGAAGCTACATTCTCGAACACGAGATTTTAATAAGTCCCAAAGACGCAGGAGGTTGGCTTCACGTCGAGCCTCCGATCGAAGCTACATTCTCGGAGACGAGATTTTAATAAGTCCAAAGGACGCAGGAGCTTGGCTCCGCATTGGGCCTCCGATCATAGCTATATTCTCGAAGATGAGTTTTTAATAAAGTCCCAAGGACGCAGGAGCTTGGCTCCCCGTCGGGCCTCCGATCGAAACTACATTCTAAGAGATGAGATTTTAATAAGTCCTAAAGACGCAGGAGCTTGGCTCCGCGTCGTGCCTCCGATCGAAGCTACATTCTCGGAGACGAGATTTTAATAGGTCCCAAAGACGCAGGAGCTTGGCTCCGCGTCGGGCCTCAGATCGAAGCTATATTCTCGGAGACGAGATTTTAATAAGTCCCAAGGACAAAGGAGCTTGGCTCCGCGTCAGGCCTCCGATCGAAGCTATATTCTCGGAGATGAGTTTTTAATAAAGTCCCAAGGACGCAAGAGCTTGGCTCCACGTCGGGCCTCCGATCGAAGCTACATTCTCGGAGACGAGATTTTAATAATTCCCAAAGACGCCAGAGCTTGGCTCCCCGTCGGGCCTCCGATCGAAGTTATATACTCGGAGATGAGATTTTAATAAAGTCCCAAGGATGGAGGAGCTTGGCACCGCGTAAGCCCTCCGATCGAAGCTACATTCCCGGAGATGAGATTTTAATAAAGTCCTAAGGACGTAGGAGCTTGGCTCCGCGTCAGGCCTCCGATCGAAGCTATATTCTCGGAGACTAGATTTTAAAAAGTCCCAAGGACGCAGGAGCTTGGCTCTGCGTTGGGCCTCCGATCGAATCTACATTCTCGGAGACGAGATTTTAATAAGTCCCAAAGACGCAAGAGCTTGGCTCCCCGTCGGGCCTCCGATCAAAGCTATATACTCGGAGACGAGATTTTAATAAAGTCCCAAGGACGCAGGAGCTTGGCTCCGCGTCGGCCCTCTGATCGAAGCTATATTCTCGGAGACGAGATTTTAATAAGTCCCTAGGACGCAGGAGCTTGGCTCCGGGTCGGGCTTCCGATCGAAGCTATATTCTCGGAGATGAGTTTTTAATAAAGACCCAAGGACGCAGGAGTTTGGCTCCACATCGGGCCTCCGATCGAAGCTACATTCTCGGAGACGAGATTTTAATAAGTCCCAAAGACGCAGGAGCTTGGCCCCGCGTCAGGCCTCCGATCGAAGCTATATTCTCGGAGACGAGATATTAATAAGTCCCAAGGACGCAGGAGCTTGGCTCCGCGACGGGCCTCCGATCGAAGCTATATTCTCGGAGATGAGTTTTTAATAAAGTCCCAAGGACGCAAGAGCTTGGCTTCGCATCGGGCCTCCGATCGAAGCTACATTCTAAGAGATGAGATTTTAATAAGTCCCAAAGACGCAGGAGCTTGGCTCCGCGTCGTGCCTCCGATCGAAGCTACATTCTCGGAGACGAGATTTTAATAGGTCCCAAAGACGCAGGAGCTTGGCTCCGCGTCGGGCCTCAGATCGAAGCTATATTCTCGGAGACGAGATTTTAATAAGTCCCAAGGACAAAGGAGCTTGGCTCCGCGTCAGGCCTCCGATCGAAGCTATATTCTCGGAGATGAGTTTTTAATAAAGTCCCAAGGACGCAAGAGCTTGGCTCCACGTCGGGCCTCCGATCGAAGCTACATTCTCGGAGACGAGATTTTAATAATTCCCAAAGACGCCAGAGCTTGGCTCCCCGTCGGGCCTCCGATCGAAGTTATATACTCGGAGATGAGATTTTAATAAAGTCCCAAGGATGGAGGAGCTTGGCACCGCGTAAGCCCTCCGATCGAAGCTACATTCCCGGAGATGAGATTTTAATAAAGTCCTAAGGACGTAGGAGCTTGGCTCCGCGTCAGGCCTCCGATCGAAGCTATATTCTCGGAGACTAGATTTTAAAAAGTCCCAAGGACGCAGGAGCTTGGCTCTGCGTTGGGCCTCCGATCGAATCTACATTCTCGGAGATGAGATTTTAATAAGTCCCAAAGACGCAAGAGCTTGGCTCCCCGTCGGGCCTCCGATCAAAGCTATATACTCGGAGACGAGATTTTAATAAAGTCCCAAGGACGCAGGAGCTTGGCTCCGCGTCGGCCCTCTGATCGAAGCTATATTCTCGGAGACGAGATTTTAATAAGTCCCTAGGACGCAGGAGCTTGGCTCCGGGTCGGGCTTCCGATCGAAGCTATATTCTCGGAGATGAGTTTTTAATAAAGACCCAAGGACGCAGGAGTTTGGCTCCACATCGGGCCTCCGATCGAAGCTACATTCTCGGAGACGAGATTTTAATAAGTCCCAAAGACGCAGGAGCTTGGCCCCGCGTCAGGCCTCCGATCGAAGCTATATTCTCGGAGACGAGATATTAATAAGTCCCAAGGACGCAGGAGCTTGGCTCCGCGACGGGCCTCCGATCGAAGCTATATTCTCGGAGATGAGTTTTTAATAAAGTCCCAAGGACGCAAGAGCTTGGCTTCGCATCGGGCCTCCGATCGAAGCTACATTCTCGGAGACGAGATTTTAATAAGTCCAAAGGATGCAGGAGCTTGGCTCCGGGTCGGGCTTCCGATCGAAGCTATATTCTCGGAGATGAGTTTTTAATAATGTCCCAAGGACGCAGGAGATTGGCTCCGCGCCGGGCCTCCGATCGAAGCTACATTCTCGGAGACGAGATTTTAATAAGTCCCTAGGACGCAGGAGCTTGGCTCCGGGTCGGGCTTCCGATCGAAGCTATATTCTCAGAGATGTGTTTTTAATAAAGTCCCAAGGACGCAGGAGTTTGGCTCCACATCGGGCCTCCGATCAAAGCTACATTCTCGGAGACGATATTTTAAAAAGTCCCAAAGACGTAGGAGCTTGGCTACGCGTCGGGCCTCCGATCGAAGCTATATTTTGGGAAATGAGTTTTTAATAATGTCCCAAGGACGCAGGAGATTGGCTCCGCGTCGGGCCTCCGATCGAAGCTACATTCTCGGAGATGAGATTTTAATAAGTCCCAAAGACGCAGGAGGTTGGCTTCACGTCGAGCCTCCGATCGAAGCTACATTCTCGGATACGAGATTTTAATAAGTCCCAAGGACGCAGGAGCTTGGCTCCGCATTGGGACTCCGATCATAGCTATATTCTCGAAGATGAGTTTTTAATAAAGTCCCAAGGACGCAGGAGCTTGGCTCCCCGTCGGGCCTCCGATCGAAACTACATTCTAGGAGACGAGATTTTAATAAGTCCCAAGGACGCTGGAGCTTGGCTCCGCATCGGGCCTCCGATCGAAGCTATATTCTCGGAGATGAGTTTTTAATAAAGTCCCAAGGACGCGGGAGCTTGGCTCCGCGTCGTGCCTCCGATCGAAGCTACATTCTCGGAGACGAGATTTTAATAGGTCCCAAAGACGCAAGAGCTTGGCTCCGCGTCATGCCTCCGATCGAAGCTACATTCTTGGAGACGAGATTTTAATAGGTCCCAAAGACGCAGGAGCTTGGCTCCGCGTCGGGCCTCCGATCGAAGCTATATTCTCGGAGACGAGATTTTAATAAGTCCCAAGGACAAAGGAGCTTGGCTCCGCGTCAGGCCTCCGATCGAAGCTATATTCTCGGAGATGAGTTTTTAATAAAGTCCCAAGGACGCAAGAGCTTGGCTCCACGTTGGGCCTCCGATCGAAGCCACATTCTCGGAGACGAGATTTTAATAAGTCCCAAAGACGCAAGAGCTTGGCTCCCCGTCGGGCCTCCGATCGAAGTTATATACTCGGAGATGAGATTTTAATAAAGTCCCAAGGATGCAGGAGCTTGGCACCGCGTAAGCCCTCCGATCGAAGCTACATTCCCGGAGATGAGATTTTAATAAAGTCCTAAGGACGCAGGAGCTTGGCTCCGCGTCGGGCCTCCGATCGAAGCTACATTCTCGGAGGCGAGATTTTAATAAGTCCCTAAGACGCAGGAGCTTGGCTCCGCGTTGGGCTTCCGATCGAAGCTATATTCTCGGAGATGAGTTTTTAAAAAAGTCCCAAGGACGCAGGAGTTTGGCTCCACATCGGGCCTCTGATCGAAGCTACATTCTCGGAGACGAGATTTTAAAAAGTCCCAAAGACGCAGGAGCTTGGCCCCGCGTCAGGCCTCCGATCGAAGCTACATTCTCGGATACGAGATTTTAATAAGTCCCAAGGACGCAGGAGCTTGGCTCTGCGTTGGGCCTCCGATCGAAGCTACATTCTCGGAGACGAGATTTTAATAAGTCCCAAAGACGCAAGAGCTTGGCTCCCCGTCGGGCCTCCGATCAAAGCTATATACTCGGAGATGAGATTTTAATAAAGTCCCTAGGACGCAGGAGCTTGGCTCCGGGTCGGGCTTCCGATCGAAGCTATATTCTCGGAGATGAGTTTTTAATAAAGTCCCAAGGACGCAGGAGTTTGGCTCCACATCGGGCCTCCGATCGAAGCTACATTCTCGGAGACGATATTTTTAAAAGTCCCAAAGACGTAGGAGCTTGGCTACAGGTCGGGCCTCCGATCGAAGCTATATTTTTGGAGATGAGTTTTTAATAAAGTCCCAAGGACGCAGGAGCTTGGCTCCGCGTCGGGCCTCCGATCGAAGCTACATTCTCGGAGACGAGATTTTAATAAGTCCCAAAGACGTAGGAGGTTGGCTTCACGTCGAGCCTCTGATCGAAGCTACATTCTCGGAGACGAGATTTTAATAAGTCCCAAGTACGCAGGAGCTTGGCTCCGCATTGGGCCTCCGATCATAGCTATATTCTCGAAGATGAGGTTTTAATAAAGTCCCAAGGACGCAGGAGCTTGGATCCCCGTCGGGCCTCCGATCGAAACTACATTCTAGGAGACGAGATTTTAATAAGTCCCAAGGACGCTGGAGCTTGGTTCCGCATCGGGCCTCCGATCGAAGCTATATTCTCGGAGATGAGTTTTTAATAAAGTCCCAAGGACGCGGGAGCTTGGCTCTGCATCGGGCCTCCGATTGAAGCTACATTCTCGGAGACGAGATTTTAATAAGTCCCAAAGACGCAGGAGCTTGGCTCCGCGTCGTGCCTCCGATCGAAGCTACATTCTCGGAGACGAGATTTTAATAGGTCCCAAAGACGCAGGAGCTTGGCTCCGCGTCTGGCCTCAGATCGAAGCTATATTCTCGGAGACGAGATTTTAATAAGTCCCAAGGACAAAGGAGCTTGGCTCCGCGTCAGGCCTCCGATCGAAGCTATATTCTCGGAGATGAGTTTTTAATAAAGTCCCAAGGACGCAAGAGCTTGGCTCCACGTCGGGCCTCCGATCGAAGCCACATTCTCGGAGACGAGATTTTAATAAGTCCCAAAGACGCAAGAGCTTGGCTCCCCATCGGGCCTCCGATCAAAGCTATATACTCGGAGATGAGATTTTAATAAAGTCCCAAGGACGCAGGAGCTTGGCTCCGCGTCGGCCCGCTGATCGAAGCTATATTCTCGGAGACGAGATTTTAATAAGTCCCTAGGACGCAGGAGCTTGGCTCCGGGTCGGGCTTCCGATCGAAGCTATATTCTCGGAGATGTGTTTTTAATAAAGTCCCAAGGACGCAGGAGTTTGGCTCCACATCGGGCCTCCGATCAAAGCTACATTCTCGGAGACGATATTTTAAAAAGTCCCAAAGACGTAGGAGCTTGGCTACGCGTCGGGCCTCCGATCGAAGCTATATTTTGGGAGATGAGTTTTTAATAATGTCCCAAGGACGCAGGAGATTGGCTCCGCGCCGGGCCTCCGATCGAAGCTACATTCTCGGAGACGAGATTTTAATAAGTCCCAAAGACGCAGGAGGTTGGCTTCACGTCGAGCCTCCGATCGAAGCTACATTCTCGGATACGAGATTTTAATAAGTCCCAAGGACGCAGGAGCTTGGCTCCGCATTGGGACTCCGATCATAGCTATATTCTCGAAGATGAGTTTTTAATAAAGTCCCAAGGACGCAGGAGCTTGGCTCCCCGTCGGGCCTCCGATCGAAACTACATTCTAGGAGACGAGATTTTAATAAGTCCCAAGGACGCTGGAGCTTGGCTCCGCATCGGGCCTCCGATCGAAGCTATATTCTCGGAGATGAGTTTTTAATAAAGTCCCAAGGACGCGGGAGCTTGGCTCCGCGTCGTGCCTCCGATCGAAGCTATATTCTCGGAGACGAGATTTTAATAGGTCCCAAAGACGCAAGAGCTTGGCTCCGCGTCATGCCTCCGATCGAAGCTACATTCTTGGAGACGAGATTTTAATAGGTCCCAAAGACGCAGGAGCTTGGCTCCGCGTCGGGCCTCCGATCGAAGCTATATTCTCGGAGACGAGATTTTAATAAGTCCCAAGGACAAAGGAGCTTGGCTCCGCGTCAGGCCTCCGATCGAAGCTATATTCTCGGAGATGAGTTTTTAATAAAGTCCCAAGGACGCAAGAGCTTGGCTCCACGTTGGGCCTCCGATCGAAGCCACATTCTCGGAGACGAGATTTTAATAAGTCCCAAAGACGCAAGAGCTTGGCTCCCCGTCGGGCCTCCGATCGAAGTTATATACTCGGAGATGAGATTTTAATAAAGTCCCAAGGATGCAGGAGCTTGGCACCGCGTAAGCCCTCCGATCGAAGCTACATTCTCGGAGATGAGATTTTAATAAAGTCCTAAGGACGCAGGAGCTTGGCTCCGCGTCGGGCCTCCGATCGAAGCTACATTCTCGGAGACGAGATTTTAATAAGTCCCTAAGACGCAGGAGCTTGGCTCCGCGTTGGGCTTCCGATCGAAGCTATATTCTCGGAGATGAGTTTTTAAAAAAGTCCCAAGGACGCAGGAGTTTGGCTCCACATCGGGCCTCCGATCGAAGCTACATTCTCGGAGACGAGATTTTAAAAAGTCCCAAAGACGCAGGAGCTTGGCCCCGCGTCAGGCCTCCGATCGAAGCTACATTCTCGGATACGAGATTTTAATAAGTCCCAAGGACGCAGGAGCTTGGCTCTGCGTTGGGCCTCCGATCGAAGCTACATTCTCGGAGACGAGATTTTAATAAGTCCCAAAGACGCAAGAGCTTGGCTCCCCGTCGGGCCTCCGATCAAAGCTATATACTCGGAGATGAGATTTTAATAAAGTCCCTAGGACGCAGGAGCTTGGCTCCGGGTCGGGCTTCCGATCGAAGCTATATTCTCGGAGATGAGTTTTTAATAAAGTCCCAAGGACGCAGGAGTTTGGCTCCACATCGGGCCTTCGATCGAAGCTACATTCTCGGAGACGATATTTTTAAAAGTCCCAAAGACGTAGGAGCTTGGCTACAGGTCGGGCCTCCGATCGAAGCTATATTTTTGGAGATGAGTTTTTAATAAAGTCCCAAGGACGCAGGAGCTTGGCTCCGCGTCGGGCCTCCGATCGAAGCTACATTCTCGGAGACGAGATTTTAATAAGTCCCAAAGACGTAGGAGGTTGGCTTCACGTCGAGCCTCTGATCGAAGCTACATTCTCGGAGACGAGATTTTAATAAGTCCCAAGTACGCAGGAGCTTGGCTCCGCATTGGGCCTCCGATCATAGCTATATTCTCGAAGATGAGTTTTTAATAAAGTCCCAAGGACGCAGGAGCTTGGATCCCCGTCGGGCCTCCGATCGAAACTACATTCTAGGAGACGAGATTTTAATAAGTCCCAAGCACGCTGGAGCTTGGTTCCGCATCGGGCCTCCGATCGAAGCTATATTCTCGGAGATGAGTTTTTAATAAAGTCCCAAGGACGCGGGAGCTTGGCTCTGCATCGGGCCTCCGATTGAAGCTACATTCTCGGAGACGAGATTTTAATAAGTCCCAAAGAGGCAAGAGCTTGGCTCCGCGTCATGCCTCCGATCGAAGCTACATTCTTGGAGACGAGATTTTAATAGGTCCCAAAGACGCAGGAGCTTGGCTCCGCGTCATCCCTCCGATCGAAGCTATATTCTCGGAGACGAGATTTTAATAAGTCCCAAGGACAAAGGAGCTTGGCTCCGCGTCAGGCCTCCGATCGAAGCTATATTCTCGGAGATGAGTTTTTAATAAAGTACCAAGGACGCAAGAGCTTGGCTCCACGTTGGGCCTCCGATCGAAGCCACATTCTCGGAGACGAGATTTTAATAAGTCCCAAAGACGCAAGAGCTTGGCTCCCCGTCGGGCCTCCGATCAAAGCTATATACTCGGAGATGAGATTTTAATAAAGTCCCTAGGACGCAGGAGCTTGGCTCCGGGTCGGGCTTCCGATCGAAGCTATATTCTCGGAGATGAGTTTTTAATAAAGTCCCAAGGACGCAGGAGTTTGGCTCCACATCGGGCCTCCGATCGAAGCTACATTCTCGGAGACGATATTTTTAAAAGTCCCAAAGACGTAGGAGCTTGGCTACAGGTCGGGCCTCCGATCGAAGCTATATTTTTGGAGATGAGTTTTTAATAAAGTCCCAAGGACGCAGGAGCTTGGCTCCGCGTCGGGCCTCCGATCGAAGCTACATTCTCGGAGACGAGATTTTAATAAGTCCCAAAGACGTAGGAGGTTGGCTTCACGTCGAGCCTCTGATCGAAGCTACATTCTCGGAGACGAGATTTTAATAAGTCCCAAGTACGCAGGAGCTTGGCTCCGCATTGGGCCTCCGATCATAGCTATATTCTCGAAGATGAGTTTTTAATAAAGTCCCAAGGACGCAGGAGCTTGGATCCCCGTCGGGCCTCCGATCGAAACTACATTCTAGGAGACGAGATTTTAATAAGTCCCAAGGACGCTGGAGCTTGGTTCCGCATCGGGCCTCCGATCGAAGCTATATTCTCGGAGATGAGTTTTTAATAAAGTCCCAAGGACGCGGGAGCTTGGCTCTGCATCGGGCCTCCGATAGAAGCTACATTCTCGGAGACGAGATTTTAATAAGTCCCAAAGACGCAGGAGCTTGGCTCCGCGTCGTGCCTCCGATCGAAGCTACATTCTCGGAGACGAGATTTTAATAGGTCCCAAAGACGCAGGAGCTTGGCTCCGCGTCTGGCCTCAGATCGAAGCTATATTCTCGGAGACGAGATTTTAATAAGTCCCAAGGACAAAGGAGCTTGGCTCCGCGTCAGGCCTCCGATCGAAGCTATATTCTCGGAGATGAGTTTTTAATAAAGTCCCAAGGACGCAAGAGCTTGGCTCCACGTCGGGCCTCCGATCGAAGCCACATTCTCGGAGACGAGATTTTAATAAGTCCCAAAGACGCAAGAGCTTGGCTCCCCGTCGGGCCTCCGATCAAAGCTATATACTCGGAGATGAGATTTTAATAAAGTCCCAAGGACGCAGGAGCTTGGCTCCGCGTCGGCCCGCTGATCGAAGCTATATTCTCGGAGACGAGATTTTAATAAGTCCCTAGGACGCAGGAGCTTGGCTCCGGGTCGGGCTTCCGATCGAAGCTATATTCTCGGAGATGTGCTTTTAATAAAGTCCCAAGGACGCAGGAGTTTGGCTCCACATCGGGCCTCCGATCAAAGCTACATTCTCGGAGACGATATTTTAAAAAGTCCCAAAGACGTAGGAGCTTGGCTACGCGTCGGGCCTCCGATCGAAGCTATATTTTGGGAGATGAGTTTTTAATAATGTCCCAAGGACGCAGGAGATTGGCTCCGCGCCGGGCCTCCGATCGAAGCTACATTCTCGGAGACGAGATTTTAATAAGTCCCAAAGACGCAGGAGGTTGGCTTCACGTCGAGCCTCCGATCGAAGCTACATTCTCGGATACGAGATTTTAATAAGTCCCAAGGACGCAGGAGCTTGGCTCCGCATTGGGACTCCGATCATAGCTATATTCTCGAAGATGAGTTTTTAATAAAGTCCCAAGGACGCAGGAGCTTGGCTCCCCGTCGGGCCTCCGATCGAAACTACATTCTAGGAGACGAGATTTTAATAAGTCCCAAGGACGCTGGAGCTTGGCTCCGCATCGGGCCTCCGATCGAAGCTATATTCTCGGAGATGAGTTTTTAATAAAGTCCCAAGGACGCGGGAGCTTGGCTCCGCGTCGTGCCTCCGATCGAAGCTACATTCTCGGAGACGAGATTTTAATAGGTCCCAAAGACGCAAGAGCTTGGCTCCGCGTCATGCCTCCGATCGAAGCTACATTCTTGGAGACGAGATTTTAATAGGTCCCAAAGACGCAGGAGCTTGGCTCCGCGTCGGGCCTCCGATCGAAGCTATATTCTCGGAGACGAGATTTTAATAAGTCCCAAGGACAAAGGAGCTTGGCTCCGCGTCAGGCCTCCGATCGAAGCTATATTCTCGGAGATGAGTTTTTAATAAAGTCCCAAGGACGCAAGAGCTTGGCTCCACGTTGGGCCTCCGATCGAAGCCACATTCTCGGAGACGAGATTTTAATAAGTCCCAAAGACGCAAGAGCTTGGCTCCCCGTCGGGCCTCCGATCGAAGTTATATACTCGGAGATGAGATTTTAATAAAGTCCCAAGGATGCAGGAGCTTGGCACCGCGTAAGCCCTCCGATCGAAGCTACATTCCCGGAGATGAGATTTTAATAAAGTCCTAAGGACGCAGGAGCTTGGCTCCGCGTCGGGCCTCCGATCGAAGCTACATTCTCGGAGACGAGATTTTAATAAGTCCCTAAGACGCAGGAGCTTGGCTCCGCGTCGGGCTTCCGATCGAAGCTATATTCTCGGAGATGAGTTTTTAAAAAAGTCCCAAGGACGCAGGAGTTTGGCTCCACATCGGGCCTCCGATCGAAGCTACATTCTCGGAGACGAGATTTTAAAAAGTCCCAAAGACGCAGGAGCTTGGCCCCGCGTCAGGCCTCCGATCGAAGCTACATTCTCGGATACGAGATTTTAATAAGTCCCAAGGACGCAGGAGCTTGGCTCTGCGTTGGGCCTCCGATCGAAGCTACATTCTCGGAGACGAGATTTTAATAAGTCCCAAAGACGCAAGAGCTTGGCTCCCCGTCGGGCCTCCGATCAAAGCTATATACTCGGAGATGAAATTTTAATAAAGTCCCTAGGACGCAGGAGCTTGGCTCCGGGTCGGGCTTCCGATCGAAGCTATATTCTCGGAGATGAGTTTTTAATAAAGTCCCAAGGACGCAGGAGTTTGGCTCCACATCGGGCCTCCGATCGAAGCTACATTCTCGGAGACGATATTTTTAAAAGTCCCAAAGACGTAGGAGCTTGGCTACAGGTCGGGCCTCCGATCGAAGCTATATTTTTGGAGATGAGTTTTTAATAAAGTCCCAAGGACGCAGGAGCTTGGCTCCGCGTCGGGCCTCCGATCGAAGCTACATTCTCGGAGACGAGATTTTAATAAGTCCCAAAGACGTAGGAGGTTGGCTTCACGTCGAGCCTCTGATCGAAGCTACATTCTCGGAGACGAGATTTTAATAAGTCCCAAGTACGCAGGAGCTTGGCTCCGCATTGGGCCTCCGATCATAGCTATATTCTCGAAGATGAGTTTTTAATAAAGTCCCAAGGACGCAGGAGCTTGGATCCCCGTCGGGCCTCCGATCGAAACTACATTCTAGGAGACGAGATTTTAATAAGTCCCAAGGACGCTGGAGCTTGGTTCCGCATCGGGCCTCCGATCGAAGCTATATTCTCGGAGATGAGTTTTTAATAAAGTCCCAAGGACGCGGGAGCTTGGCTCTGCATCGGGCCTCCGATTGAAGCTACATTCTCGGAGACGAGATTTTAATAAGTCCCAAAGACGCAGGAGCTTGGCTCCGCGTCGTGCCTCCGATCGAAGCTACATTCTCGGAGACGAGATTTTAATAGGTCCCAAAGACGCAGGAGCTTGGCTCCGCGTCTGGCCTCAGATCGAAGCTATATTCTCGGAGACGAGATTTTAATAAGTCCCAAGGACAAAGGAGCTTGGCTCCGCGTCAGGCCTCCGATCGAAGCTACATTCCCGGAGATGAGATTTTAATAAAGTCCTAAGGACGCAGGAGCTTGGCTCCGCGTCGGGCCTCCGATCGAAGCTACATTCTCGGAGACCAGATTTTAATAAGTCCCTAAGACGCAGGAGCTTGGCTCCGCGTCGGGCTTCCGATCGAAGCTATATTCTCGGAGATGAGTTTTTAATAAAGTCCCAAGGACGCAGGAGTTTGGCTCCACATCGGGCCTCCGATCGAAGCTACATTCTCGGAGACGAGATTTTAAAAAGTCCCAAAGACGCAAGAGCTTGGCCCCGCGTCAGGCCTCCGATCGAAGCTACATTCTCGGATACGAGATTTTAATAAGTCCCAAGGACGCAGGAGCTTGGCTCTGCGTTGGGCCTCCGATCGAAGCTACATTCTCGGAGACGAGATTTTAATAAGTCCCAAAGACGCAAGAGCTTGGCTCCCCGTCGGGCCTCCGATCAAAGCTATATACTCGGAGACGAGCTTTTAATAAAGTCCCCAGGACGCAGGAGCTTGGCTCCGCGTCGGCCCTTCGATCGAAGCTATATTCTCGGAGACGACGCAGGAGCTTGGCTCCGGGTCGGGCTTCCGAACGAAGCTATATTCTCGGAGATGAGTTTTTAATAAAGTCCCAAGGACGCAGGAGTTTGGCTCCACATCGGGCCTCCGATCGAAGCTACATTCTCGAAGACGATATTTTAAAAAGTCCCAAAGACGTAGGAGCTTGGCTACGCGTCGGGCCTCCGATCGAAGCTATATTTTTGGAGATGAGTTTTTAATAAAGTCCCAAGGATGTAGGAGCTTGGCTCCACGTCGGGCCTCCGATCGAAGCTACATTCTCGGAGACGAGATTTTAATAAGTCCCAAGTACGCAGGAGCTTGGCTCCGCATTGGGCCTCCGATCATAGCTATATTCTCGAAGATGAGTTTTTAATAAAGTCCCAAGGACGCAGGAGCTTGGATTCCCGTCGGGCCTCCGATCGAAACTACATTCTAGGAGACGAGATTTTAATAAGTCCCAAGGACGCTGGAGCTTGGTTCCGCATCGGGCCTCCGATCGAAGCTATATTCTCGGAGATGAGTTTTTAATAAAGTCCCAAGGACGCGGGAGCTTGGCTCTGCGTCGGGCCTCCGATTGAAGCTACATTCTCGGAGACGAGATTTTAATTAGTCCCAAAGACGCAGGAGCTTGGCTCCGCGTCGGGCCTCCGATCGAAGCTATATTTTTGGAGATGAGTTTTTAATAAAGTCCCAAGGACGCAGGAGCTTGGCTCCGCGTCGGGCCTCCGATCGAAGCTACATTCTCGGCGACGAGATTTTAATAAGTCCCAAAGACGCAGGAGGTTGGCTTCACGTCGAGCCTCTGATCGAAGCTACATTCTCGGAGACAAGATTTTAATAAGTCCCAAGTACGCAGGAGCTTGGCTCCGCATTGGGCCTCCGATCATAGCTATATTCTCGAAGATGAGTTTTTAATAAAGTCCCAAGGACGCAGGAGCTTTGATCCCCGTCGGGCCTCCGATCGAAACTACATTCTAGGAGACGAGATTTTAATAAGTCCCAAGGACGCTGGAGCTTGGATCCGCATCGGGCCTCCGATCGAAGCTATATTCTCGGAGATGAGTTTTTAATAAAGTCCCAAGGACGCGGGAGCTTGGCTCTCCGTCGGGCCTCCGATTGAAGCTACATTCTCGGAGACGAGATTTTAATAAGTCCCAAAGACGCAGGAGCTTGGCTCCGCGTCGTGCCTCCGATCGAAGCTACATTCTCGGAGACGAGATTTTAATAGGTCCCAAAGACGCAGGAGCTTGGCTCCGCGTCGGGCCTCAGATCGAAGCTATATTCTCGGAGACGAGATTTTAATAAGTCCCAAGGACAAAGGAGCTTGGCTCCGCGTCAGGCCTCCGATCGAAGCTATATTCTCGGAGATGAGTTTTTAATAAAGTCCCAAGGACGCAAGAGCTTGGCTCCACGTCGGGCCTCCGATCGAAGCCACATTCTCGGAGACGAGATTTTAATAAGTCCCAAAGACGCAAGAGCTTGGCTCCCCGTCGGGCCTCCGATCGAAGTTATATACTCGGAGATGAGATTTTAATAAAGTCCCAAGGATGCAGGAGCTTGGCACCGCGTAAGCCCTCCGATCGAAGCTACATTCCCGGAGATGAGATTTTAATAAAGTCCTAAGGACGCAGGAGCTTGGCTCCGCGTCGGGCCTCCGATCGAAGCTACATTCTCGGAGACGAGATTTTAATAAGTCCCTAAGATGCAGGAGCTTGGCTCCGCGTCGGGCTTCCGATCGAAGCTATAATCTCGGAGATGAGTTTTTAATAAAGTCCCAAGGACGCAGGAGTTTGGCTCCACATCGGGCCTCCGATTGAAGCTACATTCTCGGAGACGAGATTTTAAAAAGTCCCAAAGACGCAGGAGCTTGGCCTCGCGTCAGGCCTCCGATCGAAGCTACATTCTCGGATACGAGATTTTAATAAGTCCCAAAGACGCAAGAGCTTGGCTCCCCGTCGGGCCTCCAATCAAAGCTATATACTCGGAGACGAGATTTTAATAAAGTCCCCAGGACGCAGGAGCTTGGCTCCGCGTCGGCCCTTCGATCGAAGCTATATTCTCGGAGACGAGATTTTAATAAGTCCCTAGGACGCAGGAGCTTGGCTCCGGGTCGGGCTTCCGATCGAAGCTATATTCTCGGAGATGAGTTTTTAATAAAGTCCCAAGGACGCAGGAGTTTGGCTCCACATCGGGCCTCCGATCGAAGCTACATTCTCGGAGACGATATTTTAAAAAGTCCCAAAGACGTAGGAGCTTGGCTACGCGTCGGGCCTCCGATCGAAGCTATATTTTTGGAGATGAGTTTTTAATAAAGTCCCAAGGACGTAGGAGCTTGGCTCCGCGTCGGGCCTCCGATCGAAGCTACATTCTCGGAGACGAGATTTTAATAAGTCCCAAGTACGCAGGAGCTTGGCTCCGCATTGGGCCTCCGATCATAGCTATATTCTCGAAGATGAGTTTTTAATAAAGTCCCAAGGACGCAGGAGCTTGGATCCCCGTCGGGCCTCCGATCGAAACTACATTCTAGGAGACGAGATTTTAATAAGTCCCAAGGACGCTGGAGCTTGGTTCCGCATCGGGCCTCCGATCGAAGCTATATTCTCGGAGATGAGTTTTTAATAAAGTCCCAAGGACGCGGGAGCTTGGCTCTGCGTCGGGCCTCCGATTGAAGCTACATTCTCGGAGACGAGATTTTAATTAGTCCCAAAGACGCAGGAGCTTGGCTCCGCGTCCTGCCTCCGATCGAAGCTACATTCTCGAAGACGAGATTTTAATAGGTCCCAAAGACGCAGGAGCTTGGCTCCGCGTCGGGCCTCAGATCGAAGCTATATTCTCGGAGACGAGATTTTAATAAGTCCCAAGGACAAAGGAGCTTGGCTCCACGTCAGGCCTCCGATCGAAGCTATATTCTCGGAGATGAGTTTTTAATAAAGTCCCAAGGACGCAAGAGCTTGGCTCCACGTCGGGCCTCCGATCGAAGCTACATTCTCGGAGATGAGTTTTTAATAATGTCCCAAAGACGCAAGAGCTTGGCTCCCCGTCGGGCCTCCGATCAAAGCTATATACTCGGAGACGAGATTTTAATAAAGTCCCAAGGACGCAGGAGCTTGGCTCCGCGTCGGCCCTCTGATCGAAGCTATATTCTCGGAGACGAGATTTTAATAAGTCCCTAGGACGCAGGAGCTTGGCTCCGGGTCGTGCTTCCAATCGAAGCTATATTGTCGGAGATGAGTTTTTAATAAAGTCCCAAGGACGCAGGAGTTTGGCTCCACATCGGGCCTCCGATCGAAGCTACATTCTCGGAGACGATATTTTAAAAAGTCCCAAAGACGTAGGAGCTTGGCTACGCGTCGGGCCTCCGATCGAAGCTATATTTTTGGAGATGAGTTTTTAATAAAGTCCCAAGGACGCAGGAACTTGGCTCCGCGTCGGGCCTCCGATCGAAGCTACATTCTCGGAGACGAGATTTTAATAAGTCCCAAAGACGCAGGAGGTTGGCTTCACGTCGAGCCTCCGATCGAAGCTACATTCTCGGAGACGAGATTTTAATAAGTCCCAAGGACGCAGGAGCTTGGCTCCGCATTGGGCCTCCGATCATAGCTATATTCTCGAAGATGAGTTTTTAATAAAGTCCCAAGTACGCAGGAGCTTGGCTCCCCGTCGGGCCTCCGATCGAAACTACATTCTAAGAGACGAGATTTTAATATGTCCCAAAGACGCAGGAGCTTGGCTCCGCGTCGTGCCTCCGATCGAAGCTACATTCTCGGAGATGAGATTTTAATAGGTCCCAAAGACGCAGGAGCTTGGCTCCGCGTCGGGCCTCAGATCGAAGCTATATTCTCGGAGACGAGATTTTAATAAGTCCCAAGGACAAAGGAGCTTGGCTCCGCGTTAGGCCTCCGATCGAAGCTATATTCTCGGAGATGAGTTTTTAATAAAGTCCCAAGGACGCAAGAGCTTGGCTCCACGTCGGGCCTCCGATCGAAGCTACATTCTCGGAGACGAGATTTTAATAAGTCCCAAAGACGCCAGAGCTTGGCTCCCCGTCGGGCCTCCGATCGAAGTTATATACTCGGAGACGAGATTTTAATAAAGTCCCAAGGACGCAGGAGCTTGGCTCCGCGTCGGCCCTCTGATCGAAGTTATATTCTCGGAGACGAGATTTTAATAAGTCCCTAGGACGCAGGAGCTTGGCTCCGGGTCGGGCTTCCGATCGAAGCTATATTCTCGGAGATGAGTTTTTAATAAAGACCCAAGGACGCAGGAGTTTGGCTCCACATCGGGCCTCCGATCGAAGCTACATTCTCGGAGACGATATTTTAAAAAGTCCCAAAGACGTAGGAGCTTGGCTACGCGTCGGGCCTCCGATCGAAGCTATATTTTTGGAGATGAGTTTCTAATAAAGTCCCAAGGACGCAGGAGCTTGGCTCCGCGTCGGGCCTCCAATCGAAGCTACATTCTCGGAGACGAGATTTTAATTAGTCCCAAAGACGCAGGAGCTTGGCTCCGCGTCCTGCCTCCGATCGAAGCTACATTCTCAGAGACGAGATTTTAATAGGTCCCAAAGACGCAGGAGCTTGGCTCCGCGTCGGGCCTCAGATCGAAGCTATATTCTCGGAGACGAGATTTTAATAAGTCCCAAGGACAAAGGAGCTTGGCTCCGCGTCAGGCCTCCGATCGAAGCTATATTCTCGGAGATGAGTTTTTAATAAAGTCCCAAGGACGCAAGAGCTTGGCTCCACGTCGGGCCTCCGATCGAAGCTACATTCTCGGAGATGAGTTTTTAATAATGTCCCAAAGACGCCATAGCTTGGCTCCCCGTCGGGCCTCCGATCGAAGTTATATACTCGGAGATGAGATTTTAATAAAGTCCCATGGATGGAGGAGCTTGGCACCGCGTAAGCCCTCCGATCGAAGCTACATTCCCGGAGATGAGATTTTAATAAAGTCCTAAGGACGTAGAAGCTTGGCTCCGCGTCGGGCCTCCGATCGAAGCTAAATTCTCGGAGACGAGATTTTAATAAGTCCCTAGGACGCATGAGCTTGGCTCCGCGTCGGGCTTCTAATCAAAGCTATATTCTCGGAGATGAGTTTTTAATAAAGTCCTAAGGACGCAGGAGTTTGGTTCCACATCGGGCCTCCGATCGAAGCTACATTCTCGGAGACGAGATTTTAAAAAGTCTCAAGGACGCAGGAGCTTGGCTCTGCGTTGGGCCTCCGATCGAAGCTACATTCTCGGAGACGAGATTTTAATAAGTCCCAAAGACCCAAGAGCTTGGCTCCCCGTCGGGCCTCCGATCAAAGCTATATACTCGGAGACGAGATTTTAATAAAGTCCCAAGGACGCAGGAGCTTGGCTCCGCGTCGGCCCTCTGATCGAAGTTATATTCTCGGAGACGAGATTTTAATAAGTCCCTAGGACGCAGGAGCTTGGCTCCGGGTCGGGCTTCCAATCGAAGCTATATTGTCGGAGATGAGTTTTTAATAAAGTCCCAAGGACGCAGGAGTTTGGCTCCACATCGGGCCTCCGATCGAAGCTACATTCTCGGAGACGATATTTTAAAAAGTCCCAAAGACGTAGGAGCTTGGCTACGCGTCGGGCCTCCGATCGAAGCTATATTTTTGGAGATGAGTTTTTAATAAAGTCCCAAGGACGCAGGAGCTTGGCTCCGCGTCGGGCCTCCGATCGAAGCTACATTCTCGGAGACGAGATTTTAATAAGTCCCAAAGACGCAGGAGGTTGGCTTCACGTCGAGCCTCCGATCGAAGCTACATTCTCGGAGACGAGATTTTAATAAGTCCCAAGGACGCAGGAGCTTGGCTCCGCATTGGGCCTCCGATCATAGCTATATTCTCGAAGATGAGTTTTTAATAAAGTCCCAAGGACGGAGGAGCTTGGCTCCCCGTCGGGCCTCCGATCGAAACTACATTCTAAGAGACGAGATTTTAATAAGTCCCAAAGACGCAGGAGCTTGGCTCCGCGTCGTGCCTCCGATCGAAGCTACATTCTCGGAGATGAGATTTTAATAGGTCCCAAAGACGCAGGAGCTTGGCTCCGCGTCGGGCCTCCGATCGAAGCTACATTCTCGGAGACGAGATTTTAATAAGTCCCAAAGACGCCAGAGCTTGGCTCCCCGTCGGGCCTCCGATCGAAGTTATATACTCGGAGACGAGATTTTAATAAAGTCCCAAGGACGCAGGAGCTTGGCTCCGCGTCGGCCCTCTGATCGAAGTTATATTCTCGGAGACGAGATTTTAATAAGTCCCTAGGACGCAGGAGCTTGGCTCCGGGTCGGGCTTCCGATCGAAGCTATATTCTCGGAGATGAGTTTTTAATAAAGACCCAAGGACGCAGGAGTTTGGCTCCACATCGGGCCTCCGATCGAAGCTACATTCTCGGAGACGATATTTTAAAAAGTCCCAAAGACGTAGGAGCTTGGCTACGCGTCGGGCCTCCGATCGAAGCTATATTTTTGGAGATGAGTTTTTAATAAAGTCCCAAGGACGCAGGAGCTTGGCTCCGCGTCGGGCCTCCAATCGAAGCTACATTCTCGGAGACGAGATTTTAATTAGTCCCAAAGACGCAGGAGCTTGGCTCCGCGTCCTGCCTCCGATCGAAGCTACATTCTCAGAGACGAGATTTTAATAGGTCCCAAAGACGCAGGAGCTTGGCTCCGCGTCGGGCCTCAGATCGAAGCTATATTCTCGGAGACGAGATTTTAATAAGTCCCAAGGACAAAGGAGCTTGGCTCCGCGTCAGGCCTCCGATCGAAGCTATATTCTCGGAGATGAGTTTTTAATAAAGTCCCAAGGACGCAAGAGCTTGGCTCCACGTCGGGCCTCCGATCGAAGCTACATTCTCGGAGATGAGTTTTTAATAATGTCCCAAAGACGCCAGAGCTTGGCTCCCCGTCGGGCCTCCGATCGAAGTTATATACTCGGAGATGAGATTTTAATAAAGTCCCAAGGATGGAGGAGCTTGGCACCGCGTAAGCCCTCCGATCGAAGCTACATTCCCGGAGATGAGATTTTAATAAAGTCCTAAGGACGTAGGAGCTTGGCTCCGCGTCGGGCCTCCGATCGAAGCTAAATTCTCGGAGACGAGATTTTAATAAGTCCCTAGGACGCATGAGCTTGGCTCCGCGTCGGGCTTCTAATCAAAGCTATATTCTCGGAGATGAGTTTTTAATAAAGTCCTAAGGACGCAGGAGTTTGGTTCCACATCGGGCCTCCGATCGAAGCTACATTCTCGGAGACGAGATTTTAAAAAGTCTCAAGGACGCAGGAGCTTGGCTCTGCGTTGGGCCTCCGATCGAAGCTACATTCTCGGAGACGAGATTTTAATAAGTCCCAAAGACCCAAGAGCTTGGCTCCCCGTCGGGCCTCCGATCAAAGCTATATACTCGGAGACGAGATTTTAATAAAGTCCGAAGGACGCAGGAGCTTGGCTCCGCGTCGGCCCTCTGATCGAAGTTATATTCTCGGAGACGAGATTTTAATAAGTCCCTAGGACGCAGGAGCTTGGCTCCGGGTCGGGCTTCCAATCGAAGCTATATTGTCGGAGATGAGTTTTTAATAAAGTCCCAAGGACGCAGGAGTTTGGCTCCACATCGGGCCTCCGATCGAAGCTACATTCTCGGAGACGATATTTTAAAAAGTCCCAAAGACGTAGGAGCTTGGCTACGCGTCGGGCCTCCGATCGAAGCTATATTTTTGGAGATGAGTTTTTAATAAAGTCCCAAGGACGCAGGAGCTTGGCTCCGCGTCGGGCCTCCGATCGAAGCTACATTCTCGGAGACGAGATTTTAATAAGTCCCAAAGACGCAGGAGGTTGGCTTCACGTCGAGCCTCCGATCGAAGCTACATTCTCGGAGACGAGATTTTAATAAGTCCCAAGGACGCAGGAGCTTGGCTCCGCATTGGGTCTCCGATCATAGCTATATTCTCGAAGATGAGTTTTTAATAAAGTCCCAAGGACGGAGGAGCTTGGCTCCCCGTCGGGCCTCCGATCGAAACTACATTCTAAGAGACGAGATTTTAATAAGTCCCAAAGACGCAGGAGCTTGGCTCCGCGTCGTGCCTCCGATCGAAGCTACATTCTCGGAGATGAGATTTTAATAGGTCCCAAAGACGCAGGAGCTTGGCTCCGCGTCGGGCCTCAGATCGAAGCTATATTCTCGGAGACGAGATTTTAATAAGTCCCAAGGACAAAGGAGCTTGGCTCCGCGTTAGGCCTCCGATCGAAGCTATATTCTCGGAGATGAGTTTTTAATAAAGTCCCAAGGACGCAAGAGCTTGGCTCCACATCGGGCCTCCGATCGAAGCTACATTCTCGGAGACGAGATTTTAATAAGTCCCAAAGACGCAAGAGCTTGGCTCCCCGTCGGGCCTCCGATCGAAGTTATATACTCGGAGACGAGATTTTAATAATGTCCCAAGGACGCAGGGGCTTGGCTCCGCGTCGGCCCTTTGATCGAAGCTATATTCTCGGAGACAAGATTTTAATAAGTCCCTAGGACGCAGGAGCTTGGCTCCGGGTCGGGCTTCCAATCGAAGCTATATTGTCGGAGATGAGTTTTTAATAAAGTCCCAAGGACGCAGGAGTTTGGCTCCACATCGGGCCTCCGATCGAAGCTACATTCTCGGAGACGATATTTTAAAAAGTCCCAAAGACGTAGGAGCTTGGCTACGCGTCGGACCTCCGATCGAAGCTATATTTTTGGAGATGAGTTTTTAATAAAGTCCCAAGGACTTAGGAGCTTGGCTCCGCGTCGGGCCTCCGATCGAAGCTACATTCTCGGAGACGAGATTTTAATATGTCCCAAGTACGCAGGAGCTTGGCTCCGCATTGGGCCTCCGATCATAGCTATATTCTTGAAGATGAGTTTTTAATAAAGTCCCAAGGACGCAGGAGCTTGGATCCCCGTCGGGCCTCCGATCGAAACTACATTCTAGGAGACGAGATTTTAATAAGTCCCAAGGACGCTGGAGCTTGGTTCCGCATCGGGCCTCCGATCGAAGCTATATTTTCGGAGATGAGTTTTTAATAAAGTCCCAAGGACGCGGGAGCTTGGCTCTGCGTCGGGCCTCCGATTGAAGCTACATTCTCGGAGACGAGATTTTAATTAGTCCCAAAGACGCAGGAGCTTGGCTCCGCGTCCTGCCTCCGATCGAAGCTACATTCTCGAAGACGAGATTTTAATAGGTCCCAAAGACGCAGGAGCTTGGCTCCGCGTCGGGCCTCAAATCGAAGCTATATTCTCGGAGACGAGATTTTAATAAGTCCCAAGGACAAAGGAGCTTGGCTCCACGTCAGGCCTCCGATCGAAGCTATATTCTCGGAGATGAGTTTCTAATAAAGTCCCAAGAACGCAAGAGCTTGGCTTCACGTCGGGCCTCCGATCGAAGCTACATTCTCGGAGATGAGTTTTTAATAATTTCCCAAAGACGCAAGAGCTTGGCTCCCCGTCGGGCCTCCGATCAAAGCTATATACTCGGAGACGAGATTTTAATAAAGTCCCAAGGACGCAGGAGCTTGGCTCCGCGTCGGCCCTCTGATCGAAGCTATATTCTCGGAGACGAGATTTTAATAACTCCCTAGGACGCAGGAGCTTGGCTCCGGGTCGTGCTTCCAATCGAAGCTATATTGTCGGAGATGAGTTTTTAATAAAGTCCCAAGGACGCAGGAGTTTGGCTCCACATCGGGCCTCCGATCGAAGCTACATTCTCGGAGACGATATTTTAAAAAGTCCCAAAGACGTAGGAGCTTGGCTACGCGTCGGGCCTCCGATTGAAGCTATATTTTTGGAGATGAGTTTTTAATAAAGTCCCAAGGACGCAGGAGCTTGGCTCCGCGTCGGGCCTCCGATCGAAGCTACATTCTCGGAGACGAGATTTTAATAAGTCCCAAAGACGCAGGAGGTTGGCTTCACGTCGAGCCTCCGATCGAAGCTACATTCTCGGAGACGAGATTTTAATAAGTCCCAAGGACGCAGGAGCTTGGCTCCGCATTGTACCTCCGATCATAGCTATATTCTCGAAGATGAGTTTTTAATAAAGTCCCAAGGACGCAGGAGTTTGGCTCCACATCGGGCCTCCGATCGAAGCTACATTCTCGGAGACGATATTTTAAAAAGTCCCAAAGACGTAGGAGCTTGGCTACGCGTCGGACCTCCGATCGAAGCTATATTTTTGGAGATGAGTTTTTAATAAAGTCCCAAGGACTTAGGAGCTTGGCTCCGCGTCGGGCCTCCGATCGAAGCTACATTCTCGGAGACGAGATTTTAATATGTCCCAAGTACGCAGGAGCTTGGCTCCGCATTGGGCCTCCGATCATAGCTATATTCTTGAAGATGAGTTTTTAATAAAGTCCCAAGGACGCAGGAGCTTGGATCCCCGTCGGGCCTCCGATCGAAACTACATTCTAGGAGACGAGATTTTAATAAGTCCCAAGGACGCTGGAGCTTGGTTCCGCATCGGGCCTCCGATCGAAGCTATATTTTCGGAGATGAGTTTTTAATAAAGTCCCAAGGACGCGGGAGCTTGGCTCTGCGTCGGGCCTCCGATTGAAGCTACATTCTCGGAGACGAGATTTTAATTAGTCCCAAAGACGCAGGAGCTTGGCTCCGCGTCCTGCCTCCGATCGAAGCTACATTCTCGAAGACGAGATTTTAATAGGTCCCAAAGACGCAGGAGCTTGGCTCCGCGTCGGGCCTCAAATCGAAGCTATATTCTCGGAGACGAGATTTTAATAAGTCCCAAGGACAAAGGAGCTTGGCTCCACGTCAGGCCTCCGATCGAAGCTATATTCTCGGAGATGAGTTTCTAATAAAGTCCCAAGAACGCAAGAGCTTGGCTTCACGTCGGGCCTCCGATCGAAGCTACATTCTCGGAGATGAGTTTTTAATAATTTCCCAAAGACGCAAGAGCTTGGCTCCCCGTCGGGCCTCCGATCAAAGCTATATACTCGGAGACGAGATTTTAATAAAGTCCCAAGGACGCAGGAGCTTGGCTCCGCGTCGGCCCTCTGATCGAAGCTATATTCTCGGAGACGAGATTTTAATAACTCCCTAGGACGCAGGAGCTTGGCTCCGGGTCGTGCTTCCAATCGAAGCTATATTGTCGGAGATGAGTTTTTAATAAAGTCCCAAGGACGCAGGAGTTTGGCTCCACATCGGGCCTCCGATCGAAGCTACATTCTCGGAGACGATATTTTAAAAAGTCCCAAAGACGTAGGAGCTTGGCTACGCGTCGGGCCTCCGATTGAAGCTATATTTTTGGAGATGAGTTTTTAATAAAGTCCCAAGGACGCAGGAGCTTGGCTCCGCGTCGGGCCTCCGATCGAAGCTACATTCTCGGAGACGAGATTTTAATAAGTCCCAAAGACGCAGGAGGTTGGCTTCACGTCGAGCCTCCGATCGAAGCTACATTCTCGGAGACGAGATTTTAATAAGTCCCAAGGACGCAGGAGCTTGGCTCCGCATTGTACCTCCGATCATAGCTATATTCTCGAAGATGAGTTTTTAATAAAGTCCCAAGGACGCAGGAGCTTGGCTCCCCGTCGGGCCTCCGATCGAAACTACATTCTAAGAGACGAGATTTTAATAAGTCCCAAAGACGCAGGAGCTTGGCTCCGCGTCGTGCCTCCGATCGAAGCTACATTCTCGGAGATGAGATTTTAATAGGTCCCAAAGACGCAGGAGCTTGGCTCCGCGTCGGGCCTCAGATCGAAGCTATATTCTCGGAGACGAGATTTTAATAAGTCCCAAGGACAAAGGAGCTTGGCTCCGCGTTAGGCCTCCGATCGAAGCTATATTCTCGGAGATGAGTTTTTAATAAAGTCCCAAGGACGCAAGTGCTTGGCTCCACGTCGGGCCTCTGATCGAAGCTACATTCTCGGAGACGAGATTTTAATAAGTCCCAAAGACGCCAGAGCTTGGCTCCCCGTCGGGCCTCCGATCGAAGTTATATACTCGGAGACGAGATTTTAATAATGTCCCAAGGACGCAGGAGCTTGGCTCCGCGTCAGCCCTCTGATCGAAGCTATATTCTCGGAGACGAGATTTTAATAAGTCCCTAGGACGCAGGAGCTTGGCTCCGGGTCGGGCTTCCGATCGAAGCTATATTCTCGGAGATGAGTTTTTAATAAAGACCCAAGGACGCAGGAGTTTGGCTCCACATCGGGCCTCCGATCGAAGCTACATTCTCGGAGACGATATTTTAAAAAGTCCCAAAGACGTAGGAGCTTGGCTACGCGTCGGGCCTCCGATCGAAGCTATATTTTTGGAGATGAGTTTTTAATAAAGTCCCAAGGACGCAGGAGCTTGGCTCCGCGTCGGGCCTCCGATCGAAGCTACATTCTCGGAGACGAGATTTTAATAAGTCCCAAAGACGCAGGAGGTTGGCTTCACGTCGAGCCTCCGATCGAAGCTACATTCTCGGAGACGAGATTTTAATAAGTCCCAAGGACGCACGAGCTTGGCTCCGCATTGGGCCTCCGATCATAGCTATATTCTCGAAGATGAGTTTTTAATAAAGTCCCAAGGACGCAGGAGCTTGGCTCCCCGTCGGGCCTCCGATCGAAACTACATTCTAAGAGACGAGATTTTAATAAGTCCCAAAGACGCAGGAGCTTGGCTCCGCGTCGTGCCTCCGATCGAAGCTACATTCTCGGAGATGAGATTTTAATAGGTCCCAAAGACGCAGGAGCTTGGCTCCGCGTCGGGCCTCAGATCGAAGCTATATTCTCGGAGACGAGATTTTAATAAGTCCCAAGGACAAAGGAGCTTGGCTCCGCGTTAGGCCTCCGATCGAAGCTATATTCTCGGAGATGAGTCTTTAATAAAGTCCCAAGGACGCAAGAGCTTGGCTCCACGTCGGGCCTCCGATCGAAGCTACATTCTCGGAGACGAGATTTTAATAAGTCCCAAAGACGCCAGAGCTTGGCTCCCCGTCGGGCCTCCGATCGAAGTTATATACTCGGAGACGAGATTTTAATAAAGTCCCAAGGACGTAGGAGCTTGGCTCCGCGTCGGCCCTCTGATCGAAGTTATATTCTCAGAGACGAGATTTTAATAAGTCCCTAGGACGCAGGAGCTTGGCTCCGGGTCGGGCTTCCGATCGAAGCTATATTCTCGGAGATGAGTTTTTAATAAAGACCCAAGGACGCAGGAGTTTGGCTCCACATCGGGCCTCCGATCGAAGCTACATTCTCGGAGACGATATTTTAAAAAGTCCCAAAGACGTAGGAGCTTGGCTACGCGTCGGGCCTCCGATCGAAGCTATATTTTTTGAGATGAGTTTTTAATAAAGTCCCAAGGACGCAGGAGCTTGGCTCCGCGTCGGGCCTCCAATCGAAGCTACATTCTCGGAGACGAGATTTTAATTAGTCCCAAAGACGCAGGAGCTTGGCTCCGCGTCCTGCCTCCGATCGAAGCTACATTCTCAGAGACGAGATTTTAATAGGTCCCAAAGACGCAGGAGCTTGGCTCCGCGTCGGGCCTCAGATCGAAGCTATATTCTCGGAGACGAGATTTTAATAAGTCCCAAGGACAAAGGAGCTTGGCTCCGCGTCAGGCCTCCGATCGAAGCTATATTCTCGGAGATGAGTTTTTAATAAAGTCCCAAGGACGCAAGAGCTTGGCTCCACGTCGGGCCTCCGATCGAAGTTATATACTCGGAGATGAGATTTTAATAAAATCCCAAGGATGGAGGAGCTTGGCACCGCGTAAGCCCTCCGATCGAAGCTACATTCCCGGAGATGAGATTTTAATAAAGTCCTAAGGACGTAGGAGCTTGGCTCCGCGTCGGGCCTCCGATCGAAGCTAAATTCTCGGAGACGAGATTTTAATAAGTCCCTAGGACGCATGAGCTTGGCTCCGCGTCGGGCCTCCGATCGAAGCTATATTTTTGGAGATGAGTTTTTAATAAAGTCCCAAGGACGCAGGAGCTTGGCTCCGCGTCGGGCCTCCGATCGAAGCTACATTCTCGGAGACGAGATTTTAATAAGTCCCAAAGACGCAGGAGGTTGGCTTCACGTCGAGCCTCCGATCGAAGCTACATTCTCGGAGACGAGATTTTAATAAGTCCCAAGGACGCAGGAGCTTGGCTCCGCATTGGGCCTCCGATCATACCTATATTCTCGAAGATGAGTTTTTAATAAAGTCCCAAGGACGGAGGAGCTTGTCTCCCCGTCGGGCCTCCGATCGAAACTACATTCTAAGAGATGAGATTTTAATAAGTCCCAAAGACGCAGGAGCTTGGCTCCGCGTCGTGCCTCCGATCGAAGCTACATTCTCGGAGACGAGATTTTAATAGGTCCCAAAGACGCAGGAGCTTGGCTCCGCGTCGGGCCTCAGATCGAAGCTATATTCTCGGAGACGAGATTTTAATAAGTCCCAAGGACAAAGGAGCTTGGCTCCGCGTCAGGCCTCCGATCGAAGCTATATTCTCGGAGATGAGTTTTTAATAAAGTCCCAAGGATGGAGGAGCTTGGCACCGCGTAAGCCCTCCGATCGAAGCTATATTCTCGGAGATGAGTTTTTAATAAAGTCCCAAGGACGCAGGAGTTTGGCTCCACATCGGGCCTCCGATCGAAGCTACATTCTCGGAGACGAGATTTTAAAAAGTCCCAAGGACGCAGGAGCTTGGCTCTGCGTTGGGCCTCCGATCGAAGCTACATTCTCGGAGACGAGATTTTAATAAGTCCCAAAGACGCAGGAGGTTGGCTTCACGTCGAGCCTCCGATCGAAGCTACATTCTCGGAGACGAGATTTTAATAAGTCCCAAGGACGCAGGAGCTTGGCTCCGCATTGGGCCTCCGATCATACCTATATTCTCGAAGATGAGTTTTTAATAAAGTCCCAAGGACGGAGGAGCTTGTCTCCCCGTCGGGCCTCCGATCGAAACTACATTCTAAGAGACGAGATTTTAATAAGTCCCAAAGACGCAGGAGCTTGGCTCCGCGTCGTGCCTCCGATCGAAGCTACATTCTCGGAGATGAGATTTTAATAGGTCCCAAAGACGCAGGAGCTTGGCTCCGCGTCGGGCCTCAGATCGAAGCTTTATTCTCGGAGACGAGATTTTAATAAGTCCCAAGGACAAAGGAGCTTGGCTCCGCGTTAGGCCTCCGATCGAAGCTATATTCTCGGAGATGAGTTTTTAATAAAGTCCCAAGGACGCAAGAGCTTGGCTCCACGTCGGGCCTCCGATCGAAGCTACATTCTCGGAGACGAGATTTTAATAAGTCCCAAAGACGCCAGAGCTTGGCTCCCCGTCGGGCCTCCGATCGAAGTTATATACTCGGAGACGAGATTTTAATAAAGTCCCAAGGACGCAGGAGCTTGGCTCCGCGTCGGCCCTCTGATCGAAGTTATATTCTCGGAGACGAGATTTTAATAAGTCCCTAGGACGCAGAAGCTTGGCTCCGGGTCGGGCTTCCGATCGAAGCTATATTCTCGGAGATGAGTTTTTAATAAAGACCCAAGGACGCAGGAGTTTGGCTCCACATCGGGCCTCCGATCGAAGCTACATTCTCGGAGACGATATTTTAAAAAGTCCCAAAGACGTAGGAGCTTGGCTACGCGTCGGGCCTCCGATCGAAGCTATATTTTTGGAGATGAGTTTTTAATAAAGTCCCAAGGACGCAGGAGCTTGGCTCCGCGTCGGGCCTCCGATCGAAGCTACATTCTCGGAGACGAGATTTTAATAAGTCCCAAAGACGCAGGGGGTTGGCTTCACGTCGAGCCTCCGATCGAAGCTACATTCTCGGAGACGAGATTTTAATAAGTCCCAAGGACGCAGGAGCTTGGCTCCGCATTGGGCCTCCGATCATAGCTATATTCTCGAAGATGAGTTTTTAATAAAGTCCCAAGGACGCAGGAGCTTGGCTCCCCGTCGGTCCTCCGATCGAAACTACATTCTAAGAGACGAGATTTTAATAAGTCCCAAAGACGCAGGAGCTTGGCTCCGCGTCGTGCCTCCGATCGAAGCTACATTCTCGGAGACGAGATTTTAATAGGTCCCAAAGACGCAGGAGCTTGGCTCCGCGTCGGGCCTCAGATCGAAGCTATATTCTCGGAGACGAGATTTTAATAAGTACCAAGGACAAAGGAGCTTGGCTCCGCGTCAGGCCTCCGATCGAAGCTATATTCTCGGAGATGAGTTTTTAATAAAGTCCCAAGGACGCAAGAGCTTGGCTCCACGTCGGGCCTCCGATCGAAGCTACATTCTCGGAGACGAGATTTTAATAAGTCCCAAAGACGCCAGAGCTTGGCTCCCCGTCGGGCCTCCGATCGAAGTTATATACTCGGAGATGAGATTTTAATAAAGTCCCAAGGATGGAGGAGCTTGGCACCGCGTAAGCCCTCCGATCGAAGCTACATTCCCGGAGATGAGATTTTAATAATGTCCTAAGGACGTAGGAGCTTGGCTCCGCGTCGGGCCTCCGATCGAAGCTAAATTCTCGGAGACGAGATTTTAATAAGTCCCTAGGACGCATGAGCTTGGCTCTAGGTCGGGCTTCCGATCGAAGCTATATTCTCGGAGATGAGTTTTTAATAAAGTCCCAAGGACGCAGGAGTTTGGCTCCACATCGGGCCTCCGATCGAAGCTACATTCTCGGAGATGAGATTTTAAAAAGTCCCAAGGACGCAGGAGCTTGGCTCTGCGTTGGGCCTCCGATCGAAGCTACATTCTCGGAGACGAGATTTTAATAAGTCCCAAAGACGCAAGAGCTTGGCTCCCCGTCGGGCGTCCGATCAAAGCTATATACTCGGAGACGAGATTTTAATAAATTCCCAAGGACGCAGGAGCTTGGCTCCGCGTCGGCCCTCTGATCGAAGCTATATTCTCGGAGACGAGATTTTAATAAGTCCCTAGGACGCAGGAGCTTGGCTCCGGGTCGGGCTTCCGATCGAAGCTATATTCTCGGAGATGAGTTTTTAATAAAGACCCAAGGACGCAGGAGTTTGGCTCCACATCAGGCCTCCGATCGAAGCTACATTCTCGGAGACGATATTTTAAAAAGTCCCAAAGACGTAGGAGCTTGGCTACGCGTCGGGCCTCCGATCGAAGCTATATTTTTGGTGATGAGTTTTTAATAAAGTCCCAAGGACGCAGGAGCTTGGCTCCGCGTCGGGCCTCCGATCGAAGCTACATTCTCGGAGACGAGATTTTAATAAGTCCCAAAGACGCAGGAGGTTGGCTTCACGTCGAGCCTCCGATCGAAGCTACATTCTCGGAGACGAGATTTTAATAGGTCCCAAAGACGCAGGAGCTTGGCTCCGCGTCGGGCCTCAGATCGAAGCTATAATCTCGGAGACGAGATTTAATAAGTCCCAAGGACAAAGGAGCTTGGCTCCGCGTCAGGCCTCCGATCGAAGCTATATTCTCGGAGATGAGTTTTTAATAAAGTCCCAAGGATGGAGGAGCTTGGCACCGCGTAAGCCCTCCGATCGAAGCTATATTCTCGGAGATGAGTTTTTAATAAAGTCCCAAGGACGCAGGAGTTTGGCTCCACATCGGGCCTCCGATCGAAGCTACATTCTCGGAGACGAGATTTTAAAAAGTCCCAAGGACGCAGGAGCTTGGCTCTGCGTTGGGCCTCCGATCGAAGCTACATTCTCGGAGACGAGGTTTTAATAAGTCCCAAAGACGCAAGAGCTTGGCTCCCCGTCGGGCGTCCGATCAAAGCTATATACTCGGAGACGAGATTTTAATAAATTCCCAAGGACGCAGGAGCTTGGCTCCGCGTCGGCCCTCTGATCGAAGCTATATTCTCGGAGACGAGATTTTAATAAGTCCCTAGGACGCAGGAGCTTGGCTCCGGGTCGGGCTTCCGATCGAAGCTATATTCTCGGAGATGAGTTTTTAATAAAGTCCCAAGGACGCAGGAGTTTGGCTCCACATTGGGCCTCCGATCGAAGCTACATTCTCGGAGACGATATTTTAAAAAGTCCCAAAGACGTAGGAGCTTGGCTACGCGTCGGGCCTATGATCGAAGCTATATTTTTAGAGATGAGTTTTTAATAAAGTCCCAAGGACGCAGGAGCTTGGCTCCGCGTCGGGCCTCCGATCGAAGCTACATTCTCGGAGACGAGATTTTAATAAGTCCCAAAGACGTAGGAGGTTGGCTTCACGTCGAGCCTCCGATCGAAGCTACATTCTCGGAGACGAGATTTTAATAAGTCCCAAGGACGCAGGAGCTTGGCTCCGCATTGGGCCTCCGATCATAGCTATATTCTCGAAGATGAGTTTTTAATAAAGTCCCAAGGACGCAGGAGCTTGGCTCCCCGTCGGGCCTCCGATCGAAACTACATTCTAAGAGACGAGATTTTAATAAGTCCCAAAGACGCAGGAGCTTGGCTCCGCGTCGTGCCTCCGATCGAAGCTACATTCTCGGAGACGAGATTTTAATAGGTCCCAAAGACGCAGGAGCTTGGCTCCGCGTCGGGCCTCAGATCGAAGCTATATTCTCGGAGACGAGATTTTAATAAGTTCCAAGGACAAAGGAGCTTGGCTCCGCGTCAGGCCTCCGATCGAAGCTATATTCTCGGAGATGAGTTTTTAAGAAAGTCCCAAGGACGCAAGAGCTTGGCTCCACGTCGGGCCTCCGATCGAAGCTACATTCTCGGAGACGAGATTTTAATAAGTCCCAAAGACGCCAGAGCTTGGCTCCCCGTCGGGCCTCCGATCGAAGTTATATACTCGGAGATGAGATTTTAATAAAGTCCCAAGGATGGAGGAGCTTGGCACCGCGTAAGCCCTCCGATCGAAGCTACATTCCCGGAGATGAGATTTTAATAATGTCCTAAGGACGTAGGAGCTTGGCTCCGCGTCGGGCCTCCGATCGAAGCTAAATTCTCGGAGACGAGATTTTAATAAGTCCCTAGGACGCATGAGCTTGGCTCTAGGTCGGGCTTCCGATCGAAGCTATATTCTCGGAGATGAGTTTTTAATAAAGTCCCAAGGACGCAGGAGTTTGGCTCCACATCGGGCCTCCGATCGAAGCTACATTCTCGGAGACGAGATTTTAAAAAGTCCCAAGGACGCAGGAGCTTGGCTCTGCGTTGGGCCTCCGGTCGAAGCTACATTCTTGGAGACGAGATTTTAATAAGTCCCAAAGACGCAAGAGCTTGGCTCCCCGTCGGGCGTCCGATCAAAGCTATATACTCGGAGACGAGATTTTAATAAATTCCCAAGGACGCAGGAGCTTGGCTCCGCGTCGGCCCTCTGATCGAAGCTATATTCTCGGAGACGAGATTTTAATAAGTCCCTAGGACGCAGGAGCTTGGCTCCGGGTCGGGCTTCCGATCGAAGCTATATTCTCGGAGATGAGTTTTTAATAAAGTCCCAAGGACGCAGGAGTTTGGCTCCACATTGGGCCTCCGATCGAAGCTACATTCTCGGAGACGATATTTTAAAAAGTCCCAAAGACGTAGGAGCTTGGCTACGCGTCGGGCCTCCGATCGAAGCTATATTTTTAGAGATGAGTTTTTAATAAAGTCCCAAGGACGCAGGAGCTTGGCTCCGCGTCGGGCCTCCGATCGAAGCTACATTCTCGGAGACGAGATTTTAATAAGTCCCAAAGACGTAGGAGGTTGGCTTCACGTCGAGCCTCCGATCGAAGCTACATTCTCGGAGACGAGATTTTAATAAGTCCCAAGGACGCAGGAGCTTGGCTCCGCATTGGACCTCCGATCATAGCTATATTCTCGAAGATGAGTTTTTAATAAAGTCCCAAGGACGCAGGAGCTTGGCTCTGCGTTGGGCCTCCGATCGAAGCTACATTCTCGGAGACGAGATTTTAATAAGTCCCAAGGACAAAGGAGCTTGGCTCCGCGTCAGGCCTCCGATCGAAGCTATATTCTCGGAGATGAGTTTTTAAGAAAGTCCCAAGGACGCAAGAGCTTGGCTCCACGTCGGGCCTCCGATCGAAGCTACATTCTCGGAGACGAGATTTTAATAAGTCCCAAAGACGCCAGAGCTTGGCTTCCCGTCGGGCCTCCGATCGAAGTTATATACTCGGAGATGAGATTTTAATAAAGTCCCAAGGATGGAGGAGCTTGGCACCGCGTAAGCCCTCCGATCGAAGCTACATTCCCGGAGATGAGATTTTAATAATGTCCTAAGGACGTAGGAGCTTGGCTCCGCGTCGGGCCTCCGATCGAAGCTAAATTCTCGGAGACGAGATTTTAATAAGTCCCTAGGACGCATGAGCTTGGCTCTAGGTCGGGCTTCCGATCGAAGCTATATTCTCGGAGATGAGTTTTTAATAAAGTCCCAAGGACGCAGGAGTTTGGCTCCACATCGGGCCTCCGATCGAAGCTACATTCTCGGAGACGAGATTTTAAAAAGTCCCAAGGACGCAGGAGCTTGGCTCTGCGTTGGGCCTCCGATCGAAGCTACATTCTCGGAGACGAGATTTTAATAAGTCCCAAAGACGCAAGAGCTTGGCTCCCCGTCGGGCGTCCGATCAAAGCTATATACTCGGACGCAAGAGCTTGGCTCCGCGTCGGCCCTCTGATCGAAGCTATATTCTCGGAGACGAGATTTTAATAAGTCCCTAGGATGCAGGAGCTTGGCTCCGGGTCGGGCTTCCGATCGAAGCTATATTCTCGGAGATGAGTTTTTAATAAAGACCCAAGGACGCAGGAGTTTGGCTCCACATCAGGCCTCCGATCGAAGCTACATTCTCGGAGACGAGATTTTAATAAGTCCCAAAGACGCAGGAGGTTGGCTTCACGTCGAGCCTCCGATCGAAGCTACATTCTCGGAGACGAGATTTTAATAGGTCCCAAAGACGCAGGAGCTTGGCTCCGCGTCGGGCCTCAGATCGAAGCTATAATCTCGGAGACGAGATTTAATAAGTCCCAAGGACAAAGGAGCTTGGCTCCGCGTCAGGCCTCCGATCGAAGCTATATTCTCGGAGATGAGTTTTTAATAAAGTCCCAAGGATGGAGGAGCTTGGCACCGCGTAAGCCCTCCGATCGAAGCTATATTCTCGGAGATGAGTTTTTAATAAAGTCCCAAGGACGCAGGAGTTTGGCTCCACATCGGGCCTCCGATCGAAGCTACATTCTCGGAGACGAGATTTTAAAAAGTCCCAAGGACGCAGGAGCTTGGCTCTGCGTTGGGCCTCCGATCGAAGCTACATTCTCGGAGACGAGGTTTTAATAAGTCCCAAAGACGCAAGAGCTTGGCTCCCCGTCGGGCGTCCGATCAAAGCTATATACTCGGAGACGAGATTTTAATAAATTCCCAAGGACGCAGGAGCTTGGCTCCGCGTCGGCCCTCTGATCGAAGCTATATTCTCGGAGACGAGATTTTAATAAGTCCCTAGGACGCAGGAGCTTGGCTCCGGGTCGGGCTTCCGATCGAAGCTATATTCTCGGAGATGAGTTTTTAATAAAGTCCCAAGGACGCAGGAGTTTGGCTCCACATTGGGCCTCCGATCGAAGCTACATTCTCGGAGACGATATTTTAAAAAGTCCCAAAGACGTAGGAGCTTGGCTACGCGTCGGGCCTCCGATCGAAGCTATATTTTTAGAGATGAGTTTTTAATAAAGTCCCAAGGACGCAGGAGCTTGGCTCCGCGTCGGGCCTCCGATCGAAGCTACATTCTCGGAGACGAGATTTTAATAAGTCCCAAAGACGTAGGAGGTTGGCTTCACGTCGAGCCTCCGATCGAAGCTACATTCTCGGAGACGAGATTTTAATAAGTCCCAAGGACGCAGGAGCTTGGCTCCGCATTGGGCCTCCGATCATAGCTATATTCTCGAAGATGAGTTTTTAATAAAGTCCCAAGGACGCAGGAGCTTGGCTCCCCGTCGGGCCTCCGATCGAAACTACATTCTAAGAGACGAGATTTTAATAAGTCCCAAAGACGCAGGAGCTTGGCTCCGCGTCGTGCCTCCGATCGAAGCTACATTCTCGGAGACGAGATTTTAATAGGTCCCAAAGACGCAGGAGCTTGGCTCCGCGTCGGGCCTCAGATCGAAGCTATATTCTCGGAGACGAGATTTTAATAAGTTCCAAGGACAAAGGAGCTTGGCTCCGCGTCAGGCCTCCGATCGAAGCTATATTCTCGGAGATGAGTTTTTAAGAAAGTCCCAAGGACGCAAGAGCTTGGCTCCACGTCGGGCCTCCGATCGAAGCTACATTCTCGGAGACGAGATTTTAATAAGTCCCAAAGACGCCAGAGCTTGGCTCCCCGTCGGGCCTCCGATCGAAGTTATATACTCGGAGATGAGATTTTAATAAAGTCCCAAGGATGGAGGAGCTTGGCACCGCGTAAGCCCTCCGATCGAAGCTACATTCCCGGAGATGAGATTTTAATAATGTCCTAAGGACGTAGGAGCTTGGCTCCGCGTCGGGCCTCCGATCGAAGCTAAATTCTCGGAGACGAGATTTTAATAAGTCCCTAGGACGCATGAGCTTGGCTCTAGGTCGGGCTTCCGATCGAAGCTATATTCTCGGAGATGAGTTTTTAATAAAGTCCCAAGGACGCAGGAGTTTGGCTCCACATCGGGCCTCCGATCGAAGCTACATTCTCGGAGACGAGATTTTAAAAAGTCCCAAGGACGCAGGAGCTTGGCTCTGCGTTGGGCCTCTGGTCGAAGCTACATTCTCGGAGACGAGATTTTAATAAGTCCCAAAGACGCAAGAGCTTGGCTCCCCGTCGGGCGTCCGATCAAAGCTATATACTCGGAGACGAGATTTTAATAAATTCCCAAGGACGCAGGAGCTTGGCTCCGCGTCGGCCCTCTGATCGAAGCTATATTCTCGGAGACGAGATTTTAATAAGTCCCTAGGACGCAGGAGCTTGGCTCCGGGTCGGGCTTCCGATCGAAGCTATATTCTCGGAGATGAGTTTTTAATAAAGTCCCAAGGACGCAGGAGTTTGGCTCCACATTGGGCCTCCGATCGAAGCTACATTCTCGGAGACGATATTTTAAAAAGTCCCAAAGACGTAGGAGCTTGGCTACGCGTCGGGCCTCCGATCGAAGCTATATTTTTAGAGATGAGTTTTTAATAAAGTCCCAAGGACGCAGGAGCTTGGCTCCGCGTCGGGCCTCCGATCGAAGCTACATTCTCGGAGACGAGATTTTAATAAGTCCCAAAGACGTAGGAGGTTGGCTTCACGTCGAGCCTCCGATCGAAGCTACATTCTCGGAGACGAGATTTTAATAAGTCCCAAGGACGCAGGAGCTTGGCTCCGCATTGGACCTCCGATCATAGCTATATTCTCGAAGATGAGTTTTTAATAAAGTCCCAAGGACGCAGGAGCTTGGCTCTGCGTTGGGCCTCCGATCGAAGCTACATTCTCGGAGACGAGATTTTAATAGGTCCCAAAGACGCAAGAGCTTGGCTCCGCGTCGGGCCTCAGATCGAAGCTATATTCTCGGAGACGAGATTTTAATAAGTCCCAAGGACAAAGGAGCTTGGCTCCGCGTCAGGCCTCCGATCGAAGCTATATTCTCGGAGATGAGTTTTTAAGAAAGTCCCAAGGACGCAAGAGCTTGGCTCCACGTCGGGCCTCCGATCGAAGCTACATTCTCGGAGACGAGATTTTAATAAGTCCCAAAGACGCCAGAGCTTGGCTTCCCGTCGGGCCTCCGATCGAAGTTATATACTCGGAGATGAGATTTTAATAAAGTCCCAAGGATGGAGGAGCTTGGCACCGCGTAAGCCCTCCGATCGAAGCTACATTCCCGGAGATGAGATTTTAATAATGTCCTAAGGACGTAGGAGCTTGGCTCCGCGTCGGGCCTCCGATCGAAGCTAAATTCTCGGAGACGAGATTTTAATAAGTCCCTAGGACGCATGAGCTTGGCTCTAGGTCGGGCTTCCGATCGAAGCTATATTCTCGGAGATGAGTTTTTAATAAAGTCCCAAGGACGCAGGAGTTTGGCTCCACATCGGGCCTCCGATCGAAGCTACATTCTCGGAGACGAGATTTTAAAAAGTCCCAAGGACGCAGGAGCTTGGCTCTGCGTTGGGCCTCCGATCGAAGCTACATTCTCGGAGACGAGATTTTAATAAGTCCCAAAGACGCAAGAGCTTGGCTCCCCGTCGGGCGTCCGATCAAAGCTATATACTCGGACGCAAGAGCTTGGCTCCGCGTCGGCCCTCTGATCGAAGCTATATTCTCGGAGACGAGATTTTAATAAGTCCCTAGGATGCAGGAGCTTTGCTCCGGGTCGGGCTTCCGATCGAAGCTATATTCTCGGAGATGAGTTTTTAATAAAGACCCAAGGACGCAGGAGTTTGGCTCCACATCAGGCCTCCGATCGAAGCTACATTCTCGGAGACGATATTTTAAAAAGTCCCAAAGACGTAGGAGCTTGGCTACGCGTCGGGCCTCCGATCGAAGCTATATTTTTGGAGATGAGTTTTTAATAAAGTCCCAAGGACGCAGGAGCTTGGCTCCGCGTCGGGCCTCCGATCGAAGCTACATTCTCGGAGACGAGATTTTAATAAGTCCCAAAGACGCAGGGGGTTGGCTTCACGTCGAGCCTCCGATCGAAGCTACATTCTCGGAGACGAGATTTTAATAAGTCCCAAGGACGCAGGAGCTTGGCTCCGCATTGGGCCTCCGATCATAGCTATATTCTCGAAGATGAGTTTTTAATAAAGTCCCAAGGACGTAGGAGCTTGGCTCCCCGTCGGGCCTCCGATCGAAACTACATTCTAAGAGACGAGATTTTAATAAGTATCAAAGACGTAGGAGCTTGGCTCCGCATCGTGCCTCCGATCGAAGCTACATTCTCGGAGACGAGATTTTAATAGGTCCCAAAGACGCAGGAGCTTGGCTCCGCGTCGGGCCTCAGATCGAAGCTATATTCTCGGAGACGAGATTTTAATAAGTCCCAAGGACAAAGGAGCTTGGCTCCGCGTCAGGCCTCCGTTCGAAGCTATATTCTCGGAGATGAGTTTTTAATAAAGTCCCAAGGACGCAAGAGCTTGGCTCCACGTCGGGCCTCCGATCGAAGCTACATTCTCGGAGATGAGTTATTAATAATGTCCCAAGGACAAAGGAGCTTGGCTCCGCGTCGGGCCTCCGATCGAAACTACATTCTAAGAGATGAGATTTTAATAAGTCCCAAAGACGCAGGAGCTTGGCTCCGCGTCGTGCCTCCGATCGAAGCTACATTCTCGGAGACGAGATTTTAATAGGTCCCAAAGACGCAGGAGCTTGGCTCCGCGTCGGGCCTCAGATCGAAGCTATATTCTCGGAGACGAGATTTTAATAAGTCCCAAGGACAAAGGAGCTTGGCTCCGCGTCAGGCCTCCGATCGAAGCTATATTCTCGGAGATGAGTTTTTAATAAAGTCCCAAGGATGGAGGAGCTTGGCACCGCGTAAGCCCTCCGATCGAAGCTATATTCTCGGAGATGAGTTTTTAATAAAGTCCCAAGGACGCAGGAGTTTGGCTCCACATCGGGCCTCCGATCGAAGCTACATTCTCGGAGACGAGATTTTAAAAAGTCCCAAGGACGCAGGAGCTTGGCTCTGCGTTGGGCCTCCGATCGAAGCTACATTCTCGGAGACGAGATTTTAATAAGTCCCAAAGACGCAAGAGCTTGGCTCCCCGTCGGGCGTCCGATCAAAGCTATATACTCGGAGACGAGATTTTAATAAATTCCCAAGGACGCAGGAGCTTGGCTCCGCGTCGGCCCTCTGATCGAAGCTATATTCTCGGAGACGAGATTTTAATAAGTCCCTAGGACGCAGGAGCTTTGCTCCGGGTCGGGCTTCCGATCGAAGCTATATTCTCGGAGATGAGTTTTTAATAAAGTCCCAAGGACGCAGGAGTTTGGCTCCACATTGGGCCCCCGATCGAAGCTACATTCTCGGAGACGATATTTTAAAAAGTCCCAAAGACGTAGGAGCTTGGCTACGCGTCGGGCCTCCGATCGAAGCTATATTTTTAGAGATGAGTTTTTAATAAAGTCCCAAGGACGCAGGAGCTTGGCTCCGCGTCGGGCCTCCGATCGAAGCTACATTCTCGGAGACGAGATTTTAATAAGTCCCAAAGACGTAGGAGGTTGGCTTCACGTCGAGCCTCCGATCGAAGCTACATTCTCGGAGACGAGATTTTAATAAGTCCCAAGGACGCAGGAGCTTGGCTCCGCATTGGGCCTCCGATCATAGCTATATTCTCGAAGATGAGTTTTTAATAAAGTCCCAAGGACGCAGGAGCTTGGCTCCCCGTCGGGCCTCCGATCGAAACTACATTCTAAGAGACGAGATTTTAATAAGTCCCAAAGACGCAGGAGCTTGGCTCCGCGTCGTGCCTCCGATAGAAGCTACATTCTCGGAGACGAGATTTTAATAGGTCCCAAAGACGCAGGAGCTTGGCTCCGCGTCGGGCCTCAGATCGAAGCTATATTCTCGGAGACGAGATTTTAATAAGTCCCAAGGACAAAGGAGCTTGGCTCCGCGTCAGGCCTCCGATCGAAGCTATATTCTCGGAGATGAGTTTTTAAGAAAGTCCCAAGGACGCAAGAGCTTGGCTCCACGTCGGGCCTCCGATCGAAGCTACATTCTCGGAGACGAGATTTTAATAAGTCCCAAAGACGCCAGAGCTTGGCTCCCCGTCGGGCCTCCGATCGAAGTTATATACTCGGAGATGAGATTTTAATAAAGTCCCAAGGATGGAGGAGCTTGGCACCGCGTAAGCCCTCCGATCGAAGCTACATTCCCGGAGATGAGATTTTAATAGTGTCCTAAGGACGTAGGAGCTTGGCTCCGCGTCGGGCCTCCGATCGAAGCTAAATTCTCGGAGACGAGATTTTAATAAGTCCCTAGGACGCATGAGCTTTGCTCTAGGTCGGGCTTCCGATCGAAGCTATATTCTCGGAGATGAGTTTTTAATAAAGTCCCAAGGACGCAGGAGTTTGGCTCCACATCGGGCCTCCGATCGAAGCTACATTCTCGGAGACGAGATTTTAAAAAGTCCCAAGGACGCAGGAGCTTGGCTCTGCGTTGGGCCTCCGATCGAAGCTACATTCTCGGAGACGAGATTTTAATAAGTCCCAAAGACGCAAGAGCTTGGCTCCCCGTCGGGCGTCCGATCAAAGCTATATACTCGGAGACGAGATTTTAATAAATTCCCAAGGACGCAGGAGCTTGGCTCCGCGTCGGCCCTCTGATCGAAGCTATATTCTCGGAGACGAGATTTTAATAAGTCCCTAGGATGCAGGAGCTTGGCTCCGGGTCGGGCTTCCGATCGAAGCTATATTCTCGGAGATGAGTTTTTAATAAAGACCCAAGGACGCAGGAGTTTGGCTCCACATCAGGCCTCCGATCGAAGCTACATTCTCGGAGACGATATTTTAAAAAGTCCCAAAGACGTAGGAGCTTGGCTACGCGTCGGGCCTCCGATCGAAGCTATATTTTTGGAGATGAGTTTTTAATAAAGTCCCAAGGACGCAGGAGCTTGGCTCCGCGTCGGGCCTCCGATCGAAGCTACATTCTCGGAGACGAGATTTTAATAAGTCCCAAAGACGCAGGGGGTTGGCTTCACGTCGAGCCTCCGATCGAAGCTACATTCTCGGAGACGAGATTTTAATAAGTCCCAAGGACGCAGGAGCTTGGCTCCGCATTGGGCCTCCGATCATAGCTATATTCTCGAAGATGAGTTTTTAATAAAGTCCCAAGGACGTAGGAGCTTGGCTCCCCGTCGGGCCTCCGATCGAAACTACATTCTAAGAGACGAGATTTTAATAAGTATCAAAGACGTAGGAGCTTGGCTCCGCATCGTGCCTCCGATCGAAGCTACATTCTCGGAGACGAGATTTTAATAGGTCCCAAAGACGCAGGAGCTTGGCTCCGCGTCGGGCCTCAGATCGAAGCTATATTCTCGGAGACGAGATTTTAATAAGTCCCAAGGACAAAGGAGCTTGGCTCCGCGTCAGGCCTCCGTTCGAAGCTATATTCTCGGAGATGAGTTTTTAATAAAGTCCCAAGGACGCAAGAGCTTGGCTCCACGTCGGGCCTCCGATCGAAGCTACATTCTCGGAGATGAGTTATTAATAATGTCCCAAGGACAAAGGAGCTTGGCTCCGCGTCGGGCCTCCGATCGAAACTACATTCTAAGAGATGAGATATTAATAAGTCCCAAAGACGCAGGAGCTTGGCTCCGCGTCGTGCCTCCGATCGAAGCTACATTCTCGGAGACGAGATTTTAATAGGTCCCAAAGACGCAGGAGCTTGGCTCCGCGTCGGGCCTCAGATCGAAGCTATATTCTCGGAGACGAGATTTTAATAAGTCCCAAGGACAAAGGAGCTTGGCTCCGCGTCAGGCCTCCGATCGAAGCTATATTCTCGGAGATGAGTTTTTAATAAAGTCCCAAGGATGGAGGAGCTTGGCACCGCGTAAGCCCTCCGATCGAAGCTATATTCTCGGAGATGAGTTTTTAATAAAGTCCCAAGGACGCAGGAGTTTGGCTCCACATCGGGCCTCCGATCGAAGCTACATTCTCGGAGACGAGATTTTAAAAAGTCCCAAGGACGCAGGAGCTTGGCTCTGCGTTGGGCCTCCGATCGAAGCTACATTCTCGGAGACGAGATTTTAATAAGTCCCAAAGACGCAAGAGCTTGGCTCCCCGTCGGGCGTCCGATCAAAGCTATATACTCGGAGACGAGATTTTAATAAATTCCCAAGGACGCAGGAGCTTGGCTCCGCGTCGGCCCTCTGATCGAAGCTATATTCTCGGAGACGAGATTTTAATAAGTCCCTAGGACGCAGGAGCTTTGCTCCGGGTCGGGCTTCCGATCGAAGCTATATTCTCGGAGATGAGTTTTTAATAAAGTCCCAAGGACGCAGGAGTTTGGCTCCACATTGGGCCCCCGATCGAAGCTACATTCTCGGAGACGATATTTTAAAAAGTCCCAAAGACGTAGGAGCTTGGCTACGCGTCGGGCCTCCGATCGAAGCTATATTTTTAGAGATGAGTTTTTAATAAAGTCCCAAGGACGCAGGAGCTTGGCTCCGCGTCGGGCCTCCGATCGAAGCTACATTCTCGGAGACGAGATTTTAATAAGTCCCAAAGACGTAGGAGGTTGGCTTCACGTCGAGCCTCCGATCGAAGCTACATTCTCGGAGACGAGATTTTAATAAGTCCCAAGGACGCAGGAGCTTGGCTCCGCATTGGGCCTCCGATCATAGCTATATTCTCGAAGATGAGTTTTTAATAAAGTCCCAAGGACGCAGGAGCTTGGCTCCCCGTCGGGCCTCCGATCGAAACTACATTCTAAGAGACGAGATTTTAATAAGTCCCAAAGACGCAGGAGCTTGGCTCCGCGTCGTGCCTCCGATAGAAGCTACATTCTCGGAGATGAGATTTTAATAGGTCCCAAAGACGCAGGAGCTTGGCTCCGCGTCGGGCCTCAGATCGAAGCTATATTCTCGGAGACGAGATTTTAATAAGTCCCAAGGACAAAGGAGCTTGGCTCCGCGTCAGGCCTCCGATCGAAGCTATATTCTCGGAGATGAGTTTTTAAGAAAGTCCCAAGGACGCAAGAGCTTGGCTCCACGTCGGGCCTCCGATCGAAGCTACATTCTCGGAGACGAGATTTTAATAAGTCCCAAAGACACCAGAGCTTGGCTCCCCGTCGGGCCTCCGATCGAAGTTATATACTCGGAGATGAGATTTTAATAAAGTCCCAAGGATGGAGGAGCTTGGCACCGCGTAAGCCCTCCGATCGAAGCTACATTCCCGGAGATGAGATTTTAATAGTGTCCTAAGGACGTAGGAGCTTGGCTCCGCGTCGGGCCTCCGATCGAAGCTAAATTCTCGGAGACGAGATTTTAATAAGTCCCTAGGACGCATGAGCTTTGCTCTAGGTCGGGCTTCCGATCGAAGCTATATTCTCGGAGATGAGTTTTTAATAAAGTCCCAAGGACGCAGGAGTTTGGCTCCACATCGGGCCTCCGATCGAAGCTACATTCTCGGAGACGATATTTTAAAAAGTCCCAAAGACGTAGGAGCTTGGCTACGCGTCGGGCCTCCGATCGAAGCTATATTTTTGGAGATGAGTTTTTAATAAAGTCCCAAGGACGCAAGAGCTTGGCTCCGCGTCGGGCCTCCGATCGAAGCTACATTCTCGGAGACGAGATTTTAATAAGTCCCAAAGACGTAGGAGGTTGGCTTCACGTCGAGCCTCCGATCGAAGCTACATTCTCGGAGACGAGATTTTAATAAGTCCCAAGGACGCAGGAGCTTGGCTCCGCATTGGGCCTCCGATCATAGCTATATTCTCGAAGATGAGTTTTTAATAAAGTCCCAAGGACGCAGGAGCTTGGCTCCCCGTCGGGCCTCCGATCGAAACTACATTCTAAGAGACGAGATTTTAATAAGTCCCAAAGACGCAGGAGCTTGGCTCCGCGTCGTGCCTCCGATCGAAGCTACATTCTCGGAGACGAGATTTTAAAAAGTCCCAAAGACGTAGGAGCTTGGCTACGCGTCGGGCCTCCGATCGAAGCTATATTTTTAGAGATGAGTTTTTAATAAAGTCCCTAGGACGCAGGAGCTTGGCTCCGCGTCGGGCCTCCGATCGAAGCTACATTCTCGGAGACGAGATTTTAATAAGTCCCAAAGACGTAGGAGGTTGGCTTCACGTCGAGCCTCCGATCGAAGCTACATTCTCGGAGACGAGATTTTAATAAGTCCCAAGGACGCAGGAGCTTGGCTCCGCATTGGGCCTCCGATCATAGCTATATTCTCGAAGATGAGTTTTTAATAAAGTCCCAAGGACGCAGGAGCTTGGCTCCCCGTCGGGCCTCCGATCGAAACTACATTCTAAGAGACGAGATTTTAATAAGTCCCAAAGACGCAGGAGCTTGGCTCCGCGTCGTGCCTCCGATCGAAGCTACATTCTCGGAGACGAGATTTTAATAGGTCCCAAAGACGCAGGAGCTTGGCTCCGCGTCGGGCCTCAGATCGAAGCTATATTCTCGGAGACGAGATTTTAATAAGTCCCAAGGACAAAGGAGCTTGGCTCCGCGTCAGGCCTCCGATCGAAGCTATATTTTCGGAGATGAGTTTTTAAGAAAGTCCCAAGGACGCAAGAGCTTGGCTCCACGTCGGGCCTCCGATCGAAGCTACATTCTCGGAGACGAGATTTTAATAAGTCCCAAAGACGCCAGAGCTTGGCTCCCCGTCGGGCCTCCGATCGAAGTTATATACTCGGAGATGAGATTTTAATAAAGTCCCAAGGATGGAGGAGCTTGGCACCGCGTAAGCCCTCCGATCGAAGCTACATTCCCGGAGATGAGATTTTAATAATGTCCTAAGGACGTAGGAGCTTGGCTCCGCGTCGGGCCTCCGATCGAAGCTAAATTCTCGGAGACGAGATTTTAATAAGTCCCTAGGACGCATGAGCTTGGCTCTAGGTCGGGCTTCCGATCGAAGCTATATTCTCGGAGATGAGTTTTTAATAAAGTCCCAAGGACGCAGGAGTTTGGCTCCACATCGGGCCTCCGATCGAAGCTACATTCTCGGAGACGAGATTTTAAAAAGTCCCAAGGACGCAGGAGCTTGGCTCTGCGTTGGGCCTCCGATCGAAGCTACATTCTCGGAGACGAGATTTTAATAAGTCCCAAAGACGCAAGAGCTTGGCTCCCCGTCGGGCGTCCGATCAAAGCTATATACTCGGAGACGAGATTTTAATAAATTCCCAAGGACGCAGGAGCTTGGCTCCGCGTCGGCCCTCTGATCGAAGCTATATTCTCGGAGACGAGATTTTAATAAGTCCCTAGGACGCAGGAGCTTGGCTCCGGGTCGGGCTTCCGATCGAAGCTATATTCTCGGAGATGAGTTTTTAATAAAGACCCAAGGACGCAGGAGTTTGGCTCCACATCGGGCCTCCGATCGAAGCTACATTCTCGGAGACGATATTTTAAAAAGTCCCAAAGACGTAGGAGCTTGGCTACGCGTCGGGCCTCCGATCGAAGCTATATTTTTGGAGATGAGTTTTTAATAAAGTTCCAAGGACGCAGGAGCTTGGCTCCGCATCGTGCCTCCGATCGAAGCTACATTCTCGGAGACGGGATTTTAATAGGTCCCAAAGACGCAGGAGCTTGGCTCCGTGTCGGGCCTCAGATCGAAGCTATATTCTCGGAGATGAGATTTTAATAAGTCCCAAGGACAAAGGAGCTTGGCTCCGCGTCAGGCCTCCGTTCGAAGCTATATTCTCGGAGATGAGTTTTTAATAAAGTCCCAAGGACGCAAGAGCTTGGCTCCACGTTGGGCCTCCGATCGAAGCTACATTCTCGGAGACGAGATTTTAATAAGTCCCAAAGACGCCAGAGCTTGGCTCCCCGTCGGGCCTCCGATCGAAGTTATATACTCGGAGATGAGATTTTAATAAAGTCCCAAGGATGGAGGAGCTTGGCACCGCGTAAGCCCTCCGATCGAAGCTACATTCCCGGAGATGAGATTTTAATAAAGTCCTAAGGACGCAGGAGCTTGGCTCCGCGTCGGGCCTCCGATCAAAGCTACATTCTCGGAGACGAGATTTTAATAAGTCCCTAAGACGCAGGAGCTTGGCTCCGCGTCGGGCTTCCGATCGAAGCTATATTCTCGGAGATGAGTTTTTAATAAAGTCCCAAGGACGCAGGAGTTTGGCTCCACATCGGGCCTCCGATCGAAGCTACATTCTCTGAGACGAGATTTTAAAAAGTTCCAAGGACGCAGGAGCTTGGCTCCGCATCGGCCCTCTGATCGAAGCTATATTCTCGGAGACGAGATTTTAATAAGTCCCTAGGACGCAGGAGCTTGGCTCCGGGTCGGGCTTCCCATCGAAGCTATATTCTCGGAGATGAGTTTTTAATAAAGACCCAAGGACGCAGGAGTTTGGCTCCACATTGGGCCTCCGATCGAAGCTACATTCTCGGAGACGATATTTTAAAAAGTCCCAAAGAAGTAGGAGCTTGGCTACGCGTCGGGCCTCCGATCGAAGCTATATTTTTAGAGATGAGTTTTTAATAAAGTCCCAAGGACGCAGGAGCTTGGCTCCGCGTCGGGCCTCCGATCGAAGCTACATTCTCGGAGACGAGATTTTAATAAGTCCCAAAGACGCAGGAGGTTGGCTTCACGTCGAGCCTCCGATCGAAGCTACATTCTCGGAGACGAGATTTTAATAAGTCCCAAGGACGCAGGAGCTTGGCTCCACGTCGGGCCTCCGATCGAAGCTACATTCTCGGAGACGAGATTTTAATAAGTCCCAAAGACGCAAGAGCTTGGCTCCCCGTCGGGCGTCCGATCAAAGCTATATACTCGGAGACGAGATTTTAATAAATTCCCAAGGACGCAGGAGCTTGGCTCCGCGTCGGCCCTATGATCGAAGCTATATTCTCGGAGACGAGATTTTAATAAGTCCCTAGGACGCAGGAGCTTGGCTCCGGGTCGGGCTTCCGATCGAAGCTATATTCTCGGAGATGAGTTTTTAATAAAGACCCAAGGACGCAGGAGTTTGGCTCCACATCAGGCCTCCGATCGAAGCTACATTCTCGGAGACGATATTTTAAAAAGTCCCAAAGACGTAGGAGCTTGGCTACGCGTCGGGCCTCCGATCGAAGCTATATTTTTGGAGATGAGTTTTTAATAAAGTCCCAAGGACGCAGGAGCTTGGCTCCGCGTCGGGCCTCCGATCGAAGCTACATTCTCGGAGACGAGATTTTAATAAGTCCCAAAGACGCAGGAGGTTGGCTTCACGTCGAGCCTCCGATCGAAGCTACATTCTCGGAGACGAGATTTTAATAGGTCCCAAAGACGCAGGAGCTTGGCTCCGCGTCGGGCCTCAGATCGAAGCTATATTCTCGGAGACGAGATTTTAATAAGTCCCAAGGACAAAGGAGCTTGGCTCCGCGTCAGGCCTCCGATCGAAGCTATATTCTCGGAGATGAGTTTTTAATAAAGTCCCAAGGATGGAGGAGCTTGGCACCGCGTAAGCCCTCCGATCGAAGCTATATTCTCGGAGATGAGTTTTTAATAAAGTCCCAAGGACGCAGGAGTTTGGCTCCACATCGGGCCTCCGATCGAAGCTACATTCTCGGAGACGAGATTTTAAAAAGTCCCAAGGACGCAGGAGCTTGGCTCTGCGTTGGGCCTCCGATCGAAGCTACATTCTCGGAGACGAGATTTTAATAAGTCCCAAAGACGCAAGAGCTTGGCTCCCCGTCGGGCGTCCGATCAAAGCTATATACTCGGAGACGAGATTTTAATAAATTCCCAAGGACGCAGGAGCTTGGCTCCTCGTCGGCCCTCTGATCGAAGCTATATTCTCGGAGACGAGATTTTAATAAGTCCCTAGGACGCAGGAGCTTGGCTCCGGGTCGGGCTTCCGATCGAAGCTATATTCTCAGAGATGAGTTTTTAATAAAGTCCCATGGACGCAGGAGTTTGGCTCCACATTGGGCCTCCGATCGAAGCTACATTCTCGGAGACGATATTTTAAAAAGTGCCAAAGACGTAGGAGCTTGGCTACGCGTCGGGCCTCCGATCGAAGCTATATTTTTAGAGATGAGTTTTTAATAAAGTCCCATGGAAGCAGGAGCTTGGCTCCGCGTCGGGCCTCCGATCGAAGCTACATTCTCGGAGGCGAGATTTTAATAAGTCCCAAAGACGTAGGAGGTTGGATTCACGTCGAGCCTCCGATCGAAGCTACATTCTCGGAGACGAGATTTTAATAAGTCCCAAGGACGCAGGAGGTTTGCTCCGCATTGGGCCTCCGATCATAGCTATATTCTCGAAGATGAGTTTTTAATAAAGTCCCAAGGACGCAGGAGCTTGGCTCCCCGTCGGGCCTCCGATCGAAACTACATTCTAAGAGACGAGATTTTAATAAGTCCCAAAGACGCAGGAGCTTGGCTCCGCATCGTGCCTCCGATCGAAGCTACATTCTCGGAGACGAGATTTTAATAGGTCCCAAAGACGCAGGAGCTTGGCTCCGCGTCGGGCCTCAGATCGAAGCTATATTCTCGGAGACGAGATTTTAATAAGTCCCAAGGACAAAGGAGCTTGGCTTCGCGTCAGGCCTCCGATCGAAGCTATATTCTCGGAGATGAGTTTTTAAGAAAGTCCCAAGGACGCAAGAGCTTGGCTCCACGTCGGGCCTCCGATCGAAGCTACATTCTCGGAGACGAGATTTTAATAAGTCCCAAAGACGCCAGAGCTTGGCTCCCCGTCGGGCCTCCGATCGAAGTTATATACTCGGAGATGAGATTTTAATAAAGTCCCAAGGATGGAGGAGCTTGGCACCGCGTAAGCCCTCCGATCGAAGCTACATTCCCGGAGATGAGATTTTAATAATGTCCTAAGGACGTAGGAGCTTGGCTCCGCGTCGGGCCTCCGATCGAAGCTAAATTCTCGGAGACGAGATTTTAATAAGTCCCTAGGACGCATGAGCTTGGCTCTAGGTCGGGCTTCCGATCGAAGCTATATTCTCCGAGAGGAGTTTTTAATAAAGTCCCAAGGACGCAGGAGCTTGGCTCCACATCGGGCCTCCGATCGAAGCTACATTCTCGGAGACGAGATTTTAAAAAGTCCCAAGGACGCAGGAGCTTGGCTCTGCGTTGGGCCTCCGATCGAAGCTACATTCTCGGAGACGAGATTTTAATAAGTCCCAAAGACGCAAGAGCTTGGCTCCCCGTCGGGCGTCCGATCAAAGCTATATACTCGGAGACGAGATTTTAATAAATTCCCAAGGACGCAGGAACTTGGCTCCGCGTCGGCCCTCTGATCGAAGCTATATTCTCGGAGACGAGATTTTAATAAGTCCCTAGGACGCAGGAGCTTGGCTCCGGGTCGGGCTTCCGATCGAAGCTATATTCTCGGAGATGAGTTTTTAATAAAGACCCAAGGACGCAGGAGTTTGGCTCCACATCAGGCCTCCGATCGAAGCTACATTCTCGGAGACGATATTTTAAAAAGTCCCAAAGACGTAGGAGCTTGGCTACGCGTCGGGCCTCCGATCGAAGCTATATTTTTGGAGATGAGTTTTTAATAAAGTCCCAAGGACGCAGGAGCTTGGCTCCGCGTCGGGCCTCCGATCGAAGCTACATTCTCGGAGACGAGATTTTAATAAGTCCCAAAGACGCAGGAGGTTGGCTTCACGTCGAGCCTCCGATCGAAGCTACATTCTCGGAGACGAGATTTTAATAGGTCCCAAAGACGCAGGAGCTTGGCTCCGCGTCGGGCCTCAGATCGAAGCTATATTCTCGGAGACGAGATTTTAATAAGTCCCAAGGACAAAGGAGCTTGGCTCCGCGTCAGGCCTCCGATCGAAGCTATATTCTCGGAGATGAGTTTTTAATAAAGTCCCAAGGATGGAGGAGCTTGGCACCGCGTAAGCCCTCCGATCGAAGCTATATTCTCGGAGATGAGTTTTTAATAAAGTCCCAAGGACGCAGGAGTTTGGCTCCACATCGGGCCTCCGATCGAAGCTACATTCTCGGAGACGAGATTTTAAAAAGTCCCAAGGACGCAGGAGCTTGGCTCTGCGTTGGGCCTCCGATCGAAGCTACATTCTCGGAGACGAGATTTTAATAAGTCCCAAAGACGCAAGAGCTTGGCTCCCCGTCGGGCGTCCGATCAAAGCTATATACTCGGAGACGAGATTTTAATAAATTCCCAAGGACGCAGGAGCTTGGCTCCTCGTCGGCCCTCTGATCGAAGCTATATTCTCGGAGACGAGATTTTAATAAGTCCCTAGGACGCAGGAGCTTGGCTCCGGGTCGGGCTTCCGATCGAAGCTATATTCTCAGAGATGAGTTTTTAATAAAGTCCCATGGACGCAGGAGTTTGGCTCCACATTGGGCCTCCGATCGAAGCTACATTCTCGGAGACGATATTTTAAAAAGTGCCAAAGACGTAGGAGCTTGGCTACGCGTCGGGCCTCCGATCGAAGCTATATTTTTAGAGATGAGTTTTTAATAAAGTCCCATGGAAGCAGGAGCTTGGCTCCGCGTCGGGCCTCCGATCGAAGCTACATTCTCGGAGGCGAGATTTTAATAAGTCCCAAAGACGTAGGAGGTTGGATTCACGTCGAGCCTCCGATCGAAGCTACATTCTCGGAGACGAGATTTTAATAAGTCCCAAGGACGCAGGAGGTTTGCTCCGCATTGGGCCTCCGATCATAGCTATATTCTCGAAGATGAGTTTTTAATAAAGTCCCAAGGACGCAGGAGCTTGGCTCCCCGTCGGGCCTCCGATCGAAACTACATTCTAAGAGACGAGATTTTAATAAGTCCCAAAGACGCAGGAGCTTGGCTCCGCATCGTGCCTCCGATCGAAGCTACATTCTCGGAGACGAGATTTTAATAGGTCCCAAAGACGCAGGAGCTTGGCTCCGCGTCGGGCCTCAGATCGAAGCTATATTCTCGGAGACGAGATTTTAATAAGTCCCAAGGACAAAGGAGCTTGGCTTCGCGTCAGGCCTCCGATCGAAGCTATATTCTCGGAGATGAGTTTTTAAGAAAGTCCCAAGGACGCAAGAGCTTGGCTCCACGTCGGGCCTCCGATCGAAGCTACATTCTCGGAGACGAGATTTTAATAAGTCCCAAAGACGCCAGAGCTTGGCTCCCCGTCGGGCCTCCGATCGAAGTTATATACTCGGAGATGAGATTTTAATAAAGTCCCAAGGATGGAGGAGCTTGGCACCGCGTAAGCCCTCCGATCGAAGCTACATTCCCGGAGATGAGATTTTAATAATGTCCTAAGGACGTAGGAGCTTGGCTCCGCGTCGGGCCTCCGATCGAAGCTAAATTCTCGGAGACGAGATTTTAATAAGTCCCTAGGACGCATGAGCTTGGCTCTAGGTCGGGCTTCCGATCGAAGCTATATTCTCCGAGAGGAGTTTTTAATAAAGTCCCAAGGACGCAGGAGCTTGGCTCCACATCGGGCCTCCGATCGAAGCTACATTCTCGGAGACGAGATTTTAAAAAGTCCCAAGGACGCAGGAGCTTGGCTCTGCGTTGGGCCTCCGATCGAAGCTACATTCTCGGAGACGAGATTTTAATAAGTCCCAAAGACGCAAGAGCTTGGCTCCCCGTCGGGCGTCCGATCAAAGCTATATACTCGGAGACGAGATTTTAATAAATTCCCAAGGACGCAGGAGCTTGGCTCCGCGTCGGCCCTCTGATCGAAGCTATATTCTCGGAGACGAGATTTTAATAAGTCCCTAGGACGCAGGAGCTTGGCTCCGGGTCGGGCTTCCGATCGAAGCTATATTCTCGGAGATGAGTTTTTAATAAAGACCCAAGGACGCAGGAGTTTGGCTCCACATCAGGCCTCCGATCGAAGCTACATTCTCGGAGACGATATTTTAAAAAGTCCCAAAGACGTAGGAGCTTGGCTACGCGTCGGGCCTCCGATCGAAGCTATATTTTTGGAGATGAGTTTTTAATAAAGTCCCAAGGACGCAGGAGCTTGGCTCCGCGTCGGGCCTCCGATCGAAGCTACATTCTCGGAGACGAGATTTTAATAAGTCCCAAAGACGCAGGAGGTTGGCTTCACGTCGAGCCTCCGATCGAAGCTACATTCTCGGAGACGAGATTTTAATAAGTCCCAAGGACGCAGGAGCTTGGCTCCGCATTGGGCCTCCGATCATAGCTATATTCTCGAAGATGAGTTTTTAATAAAGTCCCAAGGACGTAGGAGCTTGGCTCCCCGTCGGGCCTCCGATCGAAACTACATTCTAAGAGACGAGATTTTAATAAGTATCAAAGACGCAGGAGCTTGGCTCCGCATCGTGCCTCCGATCGAAGCTACATTCTCGGAGACGAGATTTTAATAGGTCCCAAAGAGGCAGGAGCTTGGCTCCGCGTCGGGCCTCAGATCGAAGCTATATTCTCGGAGACGAGATTTTAATAAGTCCCAAGGACAAAGGAGCTTGGCTCCGCGTCAGGCCTCCGTTCGAAGCTATATTCTCGGAGATGAGTTTTTAATAAAGTCCCAAGGACGCAAGAGCTTGGCTCCACGTCGGGCCTCCGATCGAAGCTACATTCTCGGAGACGAGATTTTAATAAGTCCCAAAGACGCCAGAGCTTGGCTCCCCGTCGGGCCTCCGATCGAAGTTATATACTCGGAGATGAGATTTTAATAAAGTCCCAAGGATGGAGGAGCTAGGCACCGCGTAAGCCCTCCGATCGAAGCTACATTCCCAGAGATGAGATTTTAATAAAGTCCTAAGGACGCAGGAGCTTGGCTCCGCGTCGGGCCTCCGATCGAAGCTACATTCTCGGAGACGAGATTTTAATAAGTCCCTAAGACGCAGGAGCTTGGCTCCGCGTCGGGCTTCCGATCGAAGCTATATTCTCGGAGATGAGTTTTTAATAAAGTCCCAAGGACGCAGGAGTTTGGCTCCACATCGGGCCTCCGATCGAAGCTACATTCTTGGAGACGAGATTTTAAAAAGTCCCAAGGACGCAGGAGCTTGGCTCCGCGTCGGCCCTCTGATCGAAGCTATATTCTCGGAGACGAGATTTTAATAAGTCCCTAGGACGCAGGAGCTTGGCTCCGGGTCGGGCTTCCGATCGAAGCTATATTCTCGGAGATGAGTTTTTAATAAAGACCCAAGGACGCAGGAGTGTGGCTCCACATTGGGCCTCCGATCGAAGCTACATTCTCGGAGACGATATTTTAAAAAGTCCCAAAGAAGTAGGAGCTTGGCTAGGCGTCGGGCCTCCGATCGAAGCTATATGTTTAGAGATGTGTTTTTAATAAAGTCCCAAGGACGCAGGAGCTTGGCTCCGCGTCGGGCCTCCGATCGAAGCTACATTCTCGGAGACGAGATTTTAATAAGTCCCAAAGACGCAGGAGGTTGGCTTCACGTCGAGCCTCCGATCGTAGCTACATTCTCGGAGACGAGATTTTAATAAGTCCCAAGGACGCAGGAGCTTGGCTCCACGTCGGGCCTCCGATCGAAGCTACATTCTCGGAGACGAGATTTTAATAAGTCCCAAAGACGCCAGAGCTTGGCTCCCCGTCGGGCCTCCGATCGAAGTTATATACTTGGAGATGAGATTTTAATAAAGTCCCAAGGATGGAGGAGCTTGGCACCGCGTAAGCCCTCCGATCGAAGCTACATTCCCGGAGATGAGATTTTAATAAAGTCCTAAGGACGTAGGAGCTTGGCTCCGCGTCGGGCCTCCGATCGAAGCTAAATTCTCGGAGATGAGATATTAATAAGTCCCTAGGACGCATGAGCTTGGCTCCGCGTCGGGCTTCCGATCGAAGCTATATTCTCGGAGATGAGTTTTTAATAAAGTCCCAAGGACGCAGGAGTTTGGCTCCACATCGGGCCTCCGATCGAAGCTACATTCTCGGAGACGAGATTTTAAAAAGTCCCAAGGACGCAGGAGCTTGGCTCTGCGTTGGGCCTCCGATCGAAGCTACATTCTCGGAGACGAGATTTTAATAAGTCCCAAAGACGCAAGAGCTTGGCTCCCCGTCGGGCCTCCGATCAAAGCTATATACTCAGAGATGAGATTTTAATAATGTCCCAAGGACGCAGGAGCTAGGCTCCGCGTCGGCCCTCTGATCGAAGCTATATTCTCGGAGACGAGATTTTAATAAGTCCCTAGGACGCAGGAGCTTGGCTCCGGGTCGGGCTTCCGATCGAAACTATATTCTCGGAGATTAGTTTTTAATAAAGTCCCAAGGACGCAGGAGTTTGGCTCCACATTGGGCCTCCGATCGAAGCTACATTCTCCGAGACGATATTTTAAAAAGTCCCAAAGACGTAGGAGCTTGGCTACGCGTCGGGCCTCCGATCGAAGCTATATTTTTGGAGATGAGTTTTTAATAAAGTCCCAAGGACGCAGGAGCTTGGCTCAGCGTCGGGCCTCCGATCGAAGATACATTCTCGGAGACGAGATTTTAATAAGTCCCAAAGACGCAGGAGGTTGGCTTCACGTCGAGCCTCCGATCGAAGCTACATTCTCGGAGACGAGATTTTAATAAGTCCCAAGGACGCAGGAGCTTGGCTCTGCATTGGGCCTCCGATCATAGCTATATTCTCGAAGATGAGTTTTTAATAAAGTCCCAAGGACGCAGGAGCTTGGCTCCCCGTCGGGCCTCCGATCGAAACTACATTCTAAGAGACGATATTTTAATAAGTCCCAAAGACGCAGGAGCTTGGCTCCGCGTCGTGCCTCCGATCGAAGCTACATTCTCGGAGACGAGATTTTAATAGGTCCCAAAGACGCAGGAGCTTGGCTCCGCGTCGGGCCTCAGATCGAAGCTATATTCTCGGAGACGAGATTTTAATAAGTCCCAAGGACAAAGGAGCTTGGCTCCGCGTCAGGCCTCCGATCGAAGCTATATTCTCGGAGATGAGTTTTTAATAAAGTCCCAAGGACGCAAGAGCTTGGCTCCACGTCGGGCCTCCGATCGAAGCTACATTTTCAGAGACGAGATTTTAATAAGTCCCAAAGACGCCAGAGCTTGGCTCCCCGTCGGGCCTCCGATCGAAGTTATATACTCGGAGATGAGATTTTAATAAAGTCCCAAGGATGGAGGAGCTTGGCACCGCGTAAGCCCTCCGATCGAAGCTACATTCCCGGAGATGAGATTTTAATAATGTCCTAAGGACGTAGGAGCTTGGCTCCGCGTCGGGCCTCCGATCGAAGCTAAATTCTCGGAGATGAGATTTTAATAAGTCCCTAGGACGCATGAGCTTGGCTCCGCGTCGGGCTTCCGATCGAAGCTATATTCTCGGAGATGAGTTTTTAATAACGTCCCAAGGACGTAGGAGTTTGGCTCCACATCGGGCCTCCGATCGAAGCTACATTCTCGGAGACGAGATTTTAAAAAGTCCCAAGGACGCAGTTGCTTGGCTCTGCGTTGGGCCTTCGATCGAAGCTACATTCTGGGAGACGAGATTTTAATAAGTCCCAAAGACGCAAGAGCTTGGCTCCCCATCGGGCCTCCGATCAAAGCTATATACTCGGAGACGAGATTTTAATAAAGTCCCAAGGATGCAGGAGCTTGGCTCCGCGTCGGCCCTCTGATCGAAGCTATATTCTCGGAGACGAGATTTTAATAAGTCCCTAGGACGTAGGAGCTTGGCTCCGGGTCAGGCTTCCGATCGAAGCTATATTCTCGGAGATGAGTTTTTAATAAAGTCCCAAGGACGCAGGAGTTTGGCTCCACATTGGGCCTCCGATCGAAGCTACAATCTCGGAGACGATATTTTAAAAAGTCCCTAAGACGTAGGAGCTTGGCTACGCGTCGGGCCTCCGATCGAAGCTATATTTTTTGAGATGAGTTTTTAATAAAGTCCCAAGGACGCAGGAGCTTGGCTCCGCGTCGGGCCTCCGATCGAAGCTACATTCTCAGAGATGAGATTTTAATAAGTCCCAAAGACGCAGGAGGTTGGCTTCACGTCGAGCCTCCGATCGAAGCTACATTCTCGGACACGAGATTTTAATAAGTCCCAAGGACGCAGGAGCTTGGCTCCGCATTGGGCCTCCGATCATAGCTATATTCTCGAAGATGAGTTTTTAATAAAGTCCCAAGGACGCAGGAGCTTGGCTCCCCGTCGGGCCTCCGATCGAAACTACATTCTAAGAGACGAGATTTTAATAAGTCCCAAAGACGCAGGAGCTTGGCTCCGCGTCGTGCCTCCGATCGAAGCTACATTCTCGGAGACGAGATTTTAATAGGTCCCAAAGACGCAGGAGCTTGGCTCCGCGTCGGGCCTCAGATCGAAGCTATATTCTCGGAGACGAGATTTTAATAAGTCCCAAAGACAAAGGAGCTTGGCTCCGCGTAAGGCCTCCAATCGAAGCTATATTCTCGGAGATGAGTTTTTAATAAAGTCCCAAGGACACAAGAGCTTGGCTCCACGTCGGGCCTCCGATCGAAGCTACATTCTCGGAGACGAGATTTTAATAAGTCCCAAAGACGCCAGAGCTTGGCTCCCCGTCGGGCCTCCGATCGAAGTTATATACTCGGAGATGAGATTTTAATAAAGTCCCAAGGATGGAGGAGCTTGGCACCGCGTAAGCCCTCCGATCGAAGCTACATTCCCGGAGATGAGATTTTAATAAAGTCCGAAGGACGTAGGAGCTTGGCTCCGTGTCGGGCCTCCGATCGAAGCTAAATTCTCGGAGACGAGATATTAATAAGTCCCTAGGACGGATGAGCTTGGCTCCGCGTCGGGCTTCCGATCGAAGCTATATTCTCGGAGATGAGTTTTTAATAAAGTCCCAAGGACGCAGGAGTTTGGCTCCACATCGGGCCTCCGATCGAAGCTACATTCTCGGAGACGAGATTTTAAAAAGTCCCAAGGACGCAGGAGCTTGGCTCTGCGTTGGGCCTCCGATCGAAGCTACATTCTCGGAGATTAGTTTTTAATAAAGTCTCAAGGACGCAGGAGTTTGGCTCCACATTGGGCCTCCGATCGAAGCTACATTCTCCGAGACGATATTTTAAAAAGTCCCAAAGACGTAGGAGCTTGGCTACGCGTCGGGCCTCCGATCGAAGCTATATTTTTGGAGATGAGTTTTTAATAAAGTCCCAAGGACGCAGGAGCTTGGCTCAGCGTCGGGCCTCCGATCGAAGATACATTCTCGGAGACGAGATTTTAATAAGTCCCAAAGACGCAGGAGGTTGGCTTCACGTCGAGCCTCCGATCGAAGCTACATTCTCGGAGACGAGATTTTAATAAGTCCCAAGGACGCAGGAGCTTGGCTCTGCATTGGGCCTCCGATCATAGCTATATTCTCGAAGATGAGTTTTTAATAAAGTCCCAAGGACGCAGGAGCTTGGCTCCCCGTCGGGCCTCCGATCGAAACTACATTCTAAGAGACGATATTTTAATAAGTCCCAAAGACGCAGGAGCTTGGCTCCGCGTCGTGCCTCCGATCGAAGCTACATTCTCGGAGACGAGATTTTAATAGGTCCCAAAGACGCAGGAGCTTGGCTCCGCGTCGGGCCTCAGATCGAAGCTATATTCTCGGAGACGAGATTTTAATAAGTCCCAAGGACAAAGGAGCTTGGCTCCGCGTCAGGCCTCCGATCGAAGCTATATTCTCGGAGATGAGTTTTTAATAAAGTCCCAAGGACGCAAGAGCTTGGCTCCACGTCGGGCCTCCGATCGAAGCTACATTTTCAGAGACGAGATTTTAATAAGTCCCAAAGACGCCAGAGCTTGGCTCCCCGTCGGGCCTCCGATCGAAGTTATATACTCGGAGATGAGATTTTAATAAAGTCCCAAGGATGGAGGAGCTTGGCACCGCGTAAGCCCTCCGATCGAAGCTACATTCCCGGAGATGAGATTTTAATAATGTCCTAAGGACGTAGGAGCTTGGCTCCGCGTCGGGCCTCCGATCGAAGCTAAATTCTCGGAGATGAGATTTTAATAAGTCCCTAGGACGCATGAGCTTGGCTCCGCGTCGGGCTTCCGATCGAAGCTATATTCTCGGAGATGAGTTTTTAATAACGTCCCAAGGACGCAGGAGTTTGGCTCCACATCGGGCCTCCGATCGAAGCTACATTCTCGGAGACGAGATTTTAAAAAGTCCCAAGGACGCAGTTGCTTGGCTCTGCGTTGGGCCTTCGATCGAAGCTACATTCTGGGAGACGAGATTTTAATAAGTCCCAAAGACGCAAGAGCTTGGCTCCCCATCGGGCCTCCGATCAAAGCTATATACTCGGAGACGAGATTTTAATAAAGTCCCAAGGATGCAGGAGCTTGGCTCCGCGTCGGCCCTCTGATCGAAGCTATATTCTCGGAGACGAGATTTTAATAAGTCCCTAGGACGTAGGAGCTTGGCTCCGGGTCAGGCTTCCGATCGAAGCTATATTCTCGGAGATGAGTTTTTAATAAAGTCCCAAGGACGCAGGAGTTTGGCTCCACATTGGGCCTCCGATCGAAGCTACAATCTCGGAGACGATATTTTAAAAAGTCCCAAAGACGTAGGAGCTTGGCTACGCGTCGGGCCTCCGATCGAAGCTATATTTTTTGAGATGAGTTTTTAATAAAGTCCCAAGGACGCAGGAGCTTGGCTCCGCGTCGGGCCTCCGATCGAAGCTACATTCTCGGAGATGAGATTTTAATAAGTCCCAAAGACGCAGGAGGTTGGCTTCACGTCGAGCCTCCGATCGAAGCTACATTCTCGGACACGAGATTTTAATAAGTCCCAAGGACGCAGGAGCTTGGCTCCGCATTGGGCCTCCGATCATAGCTATATTCTCGAAGATGAGTTTTTAATAAAGTCCCAAGGACGCAGGAGCTTGGCTCCCCGTCGGGCCTCCGATCGAAACTACATTCTAAGAGACGAGATTTTAATAAGTCCCAAAGACGCAGGAGCTTGGCTCCGCGTCGTGCCTCCGATCGAAGCTACATTCTCGGAGACGAGATTTTAATAGGTCCCAAAGACGCAGGAGCTTGGCTCCGCGTCGGGCCTCAGATCGAAGCTATATTCTCGGAGACGAGATTTTAATAAGTCCCAAGGACAAAGGAGCTTGGCTCCGCGTAAGGCCTCCAATCGAAGCTATATTCTCGGAGATGAGTTTTTAATAAAGTCCCAAGGACACAAGAGCTTGGCTCCACGTCGGGCCTCCGATCGAAGCTACATTCTCGGAGACGAGATTTTAATAAGTCCCAAAGACGCCAGAGCTTGGCTCCCCGTCGGGCCTCCGATCGAAGTTATATACTCGGAGATGAGATTTTAATAAAGTCCCAAGGATGGAGGAGCTTGGCACCGCGTAAGCCCTCCGATCGAAGCTACATTCCCGGAGATGAGATTTTAATAAAGTCCGAAGGACGTAGGAGCTTGGCTCCGTGTCGGGCCTCCGATCGAAGCTAAATTCTCGGAGACGAGATATTAATAAGTCCCTAGGACGGATGAGCTTGGCTCCGCGTCGGGCTTCCGATCGAAGCTATATTCTCGGAGATGAGTTTTTAATAAAGTCCCAAGGACGCAGGAGTTTGGCTCCACATCGGGCCTCCGATCGAAGCTACATTCTCGGAGACGAGATTTTAAAAAGTCCCAAGGACGCAGGAGCTTGGCTCTGCGTTGGGCCTCCGATCGAAGCTACATTCTCGGAGACGAGATTTTAATAAGTCCCAAAGACGCAAGAGCTTGGCTCCCCGTCCGGCCTCCGATCAAAGTTATATACTCAGAGACGAGATTTTAATAAAGTCCCAAGGACGCAGGAGTTTGGCTCCACATTGGGCCTCCGATCGAAGCTACATTCTCGGAGACGATATTTTAAAAAGTCCCAAAGACGTAGGAGCTTGGCTACGCGTCGGGCCTCCGATCGAAGCTATATTTTTGGAGATGAGTTTTTAATAAAGTCCCAAGGACGCAGGAGCTTGGCTCCGCGTCGGGCCTCCGATCGAAGCTATATTCTCGGAGATGAGTTTTTAATAATGTCCCAAGGACGCAAGAGCTTGGCTCCACGTCGGGCCTCCGATCGAAGCTACATTCTCGGAGACGAGATTTTAATAAGTCCCAAAGACGCAAGAGGTTGGCTCCCCGTCGGGCCTCCGATCGAAGTTATATACTCGGAGATGAGAGTTTAATAAAGTCCCAAGGATGGAGGAGCTTGGCACCGCGTAAGCCCTCCGATCGAAGCTACATTCCCGGAGATGAGATTTTAATAAAGTCCTAAGGACGTAGGAGCTTGGCTCCGCGTCGGGCCTCCGATCGAAGCTAAATTCTCGGAGACGAGATTTTAATAAGTCCCTAGGACGCAGGAGCTTGGCTCCGCGTCGGGCTTCCGATCGAAGCTATATTCTCGGAGATGAGTTTTTAATAAAGTCCCAAGGACGCAGGAGTTTGGCTCCACATCGGGCCTCCGATCGAAGCAACATTCTCGGAGACGAGATTTTAAAAAGTCCCAAGGACGCAGGAGCTTGGCTCTGCGTTGGGCCTCCGATCGAAGCTACATTTTCGGAGACGAGATTTTAATAAGTCCCAAAGACGCAAGAGCTTGGCTCCCCGTCGGGCCTCCGATCAAAGCTATATACTCGGAGACGAGATTTTAATAAAGTCCCCAGGACGCAGGAGCATGGCTCCGCGTCGGCCCTCCGATCGAAGCTATATTCTCGGAGACGAGATTTTAATAAGTCCCTAGGACGCAGGAGCTTGGCTCCGGGTCGGGCTTCCGATCGAAGCTATATTCTCGGAGATGAGTTTTTAATAAAGTCCCAAGGACGCAGGAGGTTGGCTCCACATCGGGCCTCCGATCGAAGCTACATTCTCGGAGACGATATTTTAAAAAGTCCCAAGGACGCAGGAGCTTGGCTCCGCATCGGGCCTCCGATCGAAGCTACATTCTCGGAGACGAGATTTTAATAAGTCCCAAAGACGCAGGAGGTTGGCTTCACGTCGAGCCTTCGATCGAAGCAAAATTCTCGGAGACGAGATTTTAATAAGTCCCAAGTACGCAGGAGCTTGGCTCCGCATTGGGCCTCCGATCATAGCTATATTCTCGAAGATGAGATTTTAATAAAGTCCTAAGGACGCAGGAGCTTGGCTCCGCGTCGGCCCTCCGATCGAAGCTACATTCTCGGAGACGAGATTTTAATAAGTCGCTAGGACGCAGGAGCTTGGCTCCGCGTCGGGCTTCCAATTGAAGCTATATTCTCGGAGATGAGTTTTTAATAAAGTCCCAAGGACGCAGGAGTTTGGCTCCACATCGGGCCTCCGATCGAAGCTACATTCTCGGAGATGAGATTTTAAAAAGTCCCAAAGACGCAGGAGCTTGGCTCCGCGTCGTGCCTTCGATCGAAGCTACATTCTCGGAGACGAGATTTTAATAGGTCCCAAAGACGCAGGAGCTTGGCTCCGCGTCGGGCCTCAGATCGAAGCTATATTCTCGGAGACGAGATTTTAATAAGTCCCAAGGACAAAGGAGCTTGGCTCCGCGTCAGGCCTCCGATCGAAGCTATATTCTCGGAGATGAGTTTTTAATAAAGTCCCAAGGATGCAAGAGCTTGGCTCCACGTCGGGCCTCCGATCGAAGCTACATTCTCGGAGACGAGATTTTAATGAGTCCCAAAGACGCAAGAGCTTGGCTCCCCGTCGGGCATCCGATCGAAGTTATATACTCGGAGATGAGATTTTAATAAAGTCCCAAGGATGGAGGAGCTTGGCACCGCGTAAGCCCTCCGATCGAAGCTACATTCCCGGAGATGAGATTTTAATAAAGTCCTAAGGACGTAGGAGCTTGGCTCCGCGTCGGGCCTCCGATCGAAGCTAAATTCTCGGAGACGAGATTTTAATAAGTCCCTAGGACGCAGGAGCTTGGCTCCGCGTCGGGCTTCCGATCGAAGCTATATTCTCGGAGATGAGTTTTTAATAAAGTCCCAAGGACGCAGGAGTTTGGCTCCACATCGGTCCTCCGATCGAAGCTACATTCTCGGAGACGAGATTTTAAAAAGTCCCAAGGACGCAGGAGCTTGGCTCTGCGTTGGGCCTCCGATCGAAGCTACATTCTCGGAGACGAGATTTTAATAAGTCCCAAAGACGCAAGAGCTTGGCTCCCCGTCGGGCCTCCGATCAAAGCTATATACTCGGAGACGAGATTTTAATAAAGTCCCCAGGACGCAGGAGCATGGCTCCGCGTCGGCCCTCCGATCGAAGCTATATTCTCGGAGACGAGATTTTAATAAGTCCCTAGGACGCAGGAGCTTGGCTCCGGGTCGGGCTTCCGATCGAAGCTATATTCTCGGAGATGAGTTTTTAATAAAGTCCCAAGGACGCAGGAGGTTGGCTCCACATCGGGCCTCCGATCGAAGCTACATTCTCGGAGACGATATTTTAAAAAGTCCCAAGGACGCAGGAGCTTGGCTCCGCGTCGGGCCTCCGATCGAAGCTACATTCTCGGAGACGAGATTTTAATAAGTCCCAAAGACGCAGGAGGTTGGCTTCACGTCGAGCCTCCGATCGAAGCAAAATTCTCGGAGACGAGATTTTAATAAGTCCCAAGTACGCAGGAGCTTGGCTCCGCATTGGGCCTCCGATCATAGCTATATTCTCGAAGATGAGATTTTAATAAAGTCCTAAGGACGCAGGAGCTTGGCTCCGCGTCGGCCCTCCGATCGAAGCTACATTCTCGGAGACGAGGTTTTAATAAGTCGCTAGGACGCAGGAGCTTGGCTCCGCGTCGGGCTTCCAATTGAAGCTATATTCTCGGAGATGAGTTTTTAATAAAGTCCCAAGGACGCAGGAGTTTGGCTCCACATCGGGCCTCCGATCGAAGCTACATTCTCGGAGATGAGATTTTAAAAAGTCCCAAAGACGCAGGAGCTTGGCTCCGCGTCGTGCCTTCGATCGAAGCTACATTCTCGGAGACGAGATTTTAATAGGTCCCAAAGACGCAGGAGCTTGGCTCCGCGTCGGGCCTCAGATCGAAGCTATATTCTCGGAGACGAGATTTTAATAAGTCCCAAGGACAAAGGAGCTTGGCTCCGCGTCAGGCCTCCGATCGAAGCTATATTCTCGGAGATGAGTTTTTAATAAAGTCCCAAGGATGCAAGAGCTTGGCTCCACGTCGGGCCTCCGATCGAAGCTACATTCTCGGAGACGAGATTTTAATGAGTCCCAAAGACGCAAGAGCTCGGCTCCCCGTCGGGCATCCGATCGAAGTTATATACTCGGAGATGAGATTTTAATAAAGTCCCAAGGATGGAGGAGCTTGGCACCGCGTAAGCCCTCCGATCGAAGCTACATTCCCGCAGATGAGATTTTAATAAAGTCCTAAGGACGTAGGAGCTTGGCTCCGCGTCGGGCCTCCGATCGAAGCTAAATTCTCGGAGACGAGATTTTAATAAGTCCTTAGGACGCAGGAGCTTGGCTCCGCGTCGGGCTTCCGATCGAAGCTATATTCTCGGAGATGAGTTTTTAATAAAGTCCCAAGGACGCAGGAGTTTGGCTCCACATCGGGCCTCCGATCGAAGCTACATTCTCGGAGACGAGATTTTAAAAAGTCCCAAGGACGCAGGAGCTTGGCTCTGTGTTGGGCCTCCGATCGAAGCTACATTCTCGGAGACGAGATTTTAATAAGTCCCAAAGACGCAAGAGGTTGGCTCCCCGTCGGGCCTCCGATCGAAGTTATATACTCGGAGATGAGAGTTTAATAAAGTCCCAAAGATGGAGGAGCTTGGCACCGCGTAAGCCCTCCGATCGAAGCTACATTCCCGGAGATGAGATTTTAATAAAGTCCTAAGGACGTAGAAGCTTGGCTCCGCGTCGGGCCTCCGATCGAAGCTAAATTCTCGGAGACGAGATTTTAATAAGTCCCTAGGACGCAGGAGCTTGTCTCCGCATCGGGCTTCCGATCGAAGCTATATTCTCGGAGATGAGTTTTTAATAAAGTCCCAAGGACGCAGGAGTTTGGCTCCACATCGGGCCTCCGATCGAAGCTACATTCTCGGAGACGAGATTTTAAAAAGTCCCAAGGACGCAGGATCTTGGCTCTGCGTTGGGCCTCCGATCGAAGCTACATTCTCGGAGACGAGATTTTAATAAGTCCCAAAGACGCAAGAGCTTGGCTCCCCGTCGGGCCTCCGATCAAAGCTATATACTCGGAGACGAGATTTTAATAAAGTCCACAGGACGCAGGAGCATGGCTCCGCGTCGGCCCTCTGATCGAAGCTATATTCTCGGAGACGAGATTTTAATAAGTCCCTAGGACGCAGGAGCTTGGCTCCGGGTCGGGCTTTCGATCGAAGCTATATTCTCGGAGATGAGTTTTTAATAAAGTCCCAAGGACGCAGGAGGTTGGCTCCACATCGGGCCTCCGATCGAAGCTACATTCTCGGAGACGATATTTTAAAAAGTCCCAAGGACGCAGGAGCTTGGCTCCGCGTCGGGCCTCCGATCGAAGCTACATTCTCGGAGACGAGATTTTAATAAGTCCCAAAGACGCAGGAGGTTGGCTTCACGTCGAGCCTCCGATCGAAGCAAAATTCTCGGAGGCGAGATTTTAATAAGTCCCAAGTACGCAGGAGCTTGGCTCCGCATTGGGCCTCCGATCATAGTTATATTCTCGAAGATGAGATTTTAATAAAGTCCTAAGGACGCAGGAGCTTGGCTCCGCGTCGGCCCTCCGATCGAAGCTACATTCTCGGAGACGAGATTTTAATAAGTTGCTAGGACGCAGGAGCTTGGCTCCGCGTCGGGCTTCCAATTGAAGCTATATTCTCGGAGATGAGTTTTTAATAAAGTCCCAAGGACGCAGGAGTTTGGCTCCACATCGGGCCTCCGATCGAAGCTACATTCTCGGAGATGAGATTTTAAAAAGTCCCAAGGACGCAGGAGCTTGGCTCTGCGTTGGGCCTCCGATCGAAGCTACATTCTCGAAGACGAGATTTTAATAAGTCCCAAAGACGCAAGAGCTTGGCTCCCCGTCGGGCCTCCGATCAAAGCTATATACTCGGAGACGAGATTTTAATAAAGTCCCCAGGACGCAGGAGCTTGGCTCCGCGTCGGCCCTCCGATCGAAGCTATATTCTCGGAGACGAGATTTTAATAAGTCCCTAGGACGCAGGAGCTTGGCTCCGGGTCGGGCTTCCGATCGAAGTTATATTCTCGGAGATGAGTTTTTAATAAAGTCCCAAGGACGCAGGAGTTTGGCTCCACATCGGGCCTCCGATCGAAGCTACATTCTCGGAGACGATATTTTAAAAAGTCCCAAAGACGTAGGAGCTTGGCTACGCGTCGGGCCTCCGATCGAAGCTATATTTTTGGAGATGAGTTTTTAATAAAGTCCCAAGGACGCAGGAGCTTGGCTCCGCGTCGGGCCTCCGATCGAAGCTACATTCTCGGAGACGAGAATTTAATAAGTCCCAAAGACGCAGGAGGTTGGCTTCACGTCGAGCCTCCGATCGAAGCTACATTCTCGGAGACGAGATTTTAATACGTCCCAAGTACGCAGGAGCTTGGCTCCGCATTGGGCCTCCGATCATAGCTATATTCTCGAAGATGAGTTTTTAATAAAGTCCCAAGGACGCAGGAGCTTGGATCCCCGTCGGGCCTCCGATCGAAACTACATTCTAGGAGACGAGATTTTAATAAGTCCCAAGGACGCTGGAGATTGGCTCCGCATCGGGCCTCCGATCGAAGCTATATTCTCGGAGATGAGTTTTTAATAAAGTCCCAAGGACGCAGGAGCTTGGATCCCCGTCGGGCCTCCGATCGAAACTACATTCTAGGAGACGAGATTTTAATAAGTCCCAAGGACGCTGGAGCTTGGCTCCGCATCGGGCCTCCGATCGAAGCTATATTCTCGGAGATGAGTTTTTAATAAAGTCCCAAGGACGCGGGAGCTTGGCTCTGCGTCGGGCCTCCGATTGAAGCTACATTCTCGGAGACGAGATTTTAATAAGTCCAAAAGACGCAGGAGCTTGGCTCCACGTCGTGCCTCCGATCGAAGCTACATTCTCGGAGACGAGATTTTAATAGGTCCCAAAGACGCAGGAGCTTGGCTCCGCGTTGGGCCTCAGATCGAAGCTATATTCTCGGAGACGAGATTTTAATAAGTCCCAAGGAAGCAGGAGCTTGGCTCTGCGTTGGGCCTCCGATCGAAGCTACATTCTCGGAGACGAGATTTTAATAAGTCCCAAAGACGCAAGAGCTTGGCTCCCCGTCAGGCCTCCGATCAAAGCTATATACTCGGAGATGAGATTTTAATAAAGTCCCCAGGACGCAGGAGCATGGCTCCGCGTCGGCCCTCCGATCGAAGCTATATTCTCGGAGACGAGATTTTAATAAGTCCCTAGGACGCAGGAGCTTGGCTCCGGGTCGGGCTTCCGATCGAAGCTATATTCTCGGAGATGAGTTTTTAATAAAGTCCCAAGGACGCAGGAGGTTGGCTCCACATCGGGCCTCCGATCGAAGCTACATTCTCGGAGACGATATTTTAAAAAGTCCCAAGGACGCAGGAGCTTGGCTCCGCGTCGGGCCTTCGATCGAAGCTACATTCTCGGAGACGAGATTTTAATAAGTCCCAAAGACGCAGGAGGTTGGCTTCACGTCGAGCCTCCGATCGAAGCAAAATTCTCGGAGACGAGATTTTAATAAGTCCCAAGTACGCAGGAGCTTGGCTCCGCATTGGGCCTCCGATCATAGCTATATTCTCGAAGATGAGATTTTAATAAAGTCCTAAGGACGCAGGAGCTTGGCTCCGCGTCGGCCCTCCGATCGAAGCTACATTCTCGGAGACGAGATTTTAATAAGTCGCTAGGACGCAGGAGCTTGGCTCCGCGTCGGGCTTCCAATTGAAGCTATATTCTCGGAGATGAGTTTTTAATAAAGTCCCAAGGACGCAGGAGTTTGGCTCCACATCGGGCCTCCGATCGAAGCTACATTCTCGGGGATGAGATTTTAAAAAGTCCCAAAGACGCAGGAGCTTGGCTCCGCGTCGTGCCTCCGATCGAAGCTACATTCTCGGAGACGAGATTTTAATAGGTCCCAAAGACGCAGGAGCTTGGCTCCACGTCGGGCCTCAGATCGAAGCTATATTCTCGGAGACGAGATTTTAATAAGTCCCAAGGACAAAGGAGCTTGGCTCCGCGTCAGGCCTCCGATCGAAGCTATATTCTCGGAGATGAGTTTTTAATAAAGTCCCAAGGATGCAAGAGCTTGGCTCCACGTCGGGCCTCCGATCGAAGCTACATTCTCGAAGACGAGATTTTAATAAGTCCCAAAGACGCAAGAGCTTGGCTCCCCGTCGGGCATCCGATCGAAGTTATATACTCGGAGATGAGATTTTAATAAAGTCCCAAGGATGGAGGAGCTTGGCACCGCGTAAGGCCTCGTATCGAAGCTACATTCCCGCAGATGAGATTTTAATAAAGTCCTAAGGACGTAGGAGCTTGGCTCCGCGTCGGGCTTCCGATCGAAGCTATATTCTCGGAGATGAGTTTTTAATAAAGTCCCAAGGACGCAGGAGTTTGGCTCCACATCGGGCCTCCGATCGAAGCTACATTCTCGGAGACGAGATTTTAAAAAGTCCCAAGGACGTAGGAGCTTGGCTCTGCGTTGGGCCTCCGATCGAAGCTACATTCTCGGAGACGAGATTTTAATAAGTCCCAAAGACGCAAGAGGTTGGCTCCCCGTCGGGCCTCTGATCGAAGTTATATACTCGGAGATGAGAGTTTAATAAAGTCCCAAGGATGGAGGAGCTTGGCACCGCGTAAGCCCTCTGATCGAAGCTACATTCCCGGAGATGAGATTTTAATAAAGTCCTAAGGACGTAGGAGCTTGGCTCCGCGTCGGGCCTCCGATCGAAGCTAAATTCTCGGAGACGAGATTTTAATAAGTCCCTAGGACGCAGGAGCTTGGCTCCGCGTCGGGCTTCCGATCGAAGCTATATTCTCGGAGATGAGTTTTTAATAAAGTCCCAAGGACGCAGGAGTTTGGCTCCACATCGGGCCTCCGATCGAAGCTACATTCTCGGAGACGAGATTTTAAAAAGTCCCAAGGACGCAGGAGCTTGGCTCTGCGTTGGGCCTCCGATCGAAGCTACATTCTCGGAGACGAGATTTTAATAAGTCCTAAAGACGCAAGAGCTTGGCTCCCCGTCGGGCCTCCGATCAAAGCTATATACTCGGAGACGAGATTTTAATAAAGTCCCCAGGACGCAGGAGCATGGCTCCGCGTCGGCCCTCCGATCGAAGTTATATTCTCGGAGACGAGATTTTAATAAGTCCCTAGGATGCAGGAGCTTGGCTCCGGGTCGGGCTTCCGATTGAAGCTATATTCTCGGAGATGAGTTTTTAATAAAGTCCCAAGGACGCAGGAGGTTGGCTCCACATCGGGCCTCCGATCGAAGCTACATTCTCGGAGACGATATTTTAAAAAGTCCCAAGGACGCAGGAGCTTGGCTCCGCGTCGGGCCTCCGATCGAAGCTACATTCTCGGAGACGAGATTTTAATAAGTCCCAAAGACGCAGGAGGTTGGCTTCACGTCGAGCCTCCGATCGAAGCAAAATTCTCGGAGACGAGATTTTAATAAGTCCCAAGTACGCAGGAGCTTGGCTCCGCATTGGGCCTCCGATCATAGCTATATTCTCGGAGATGAGATTTTAATAAAGTCCCCAGGACGCAGGAGCATGGCTCCGCGTCGGCCCTCCGATCGAAGCTATATTCTCGGAGACGAGATTTTAATAAGTCCCTAGGATGCAGGAGCTTGGCTCCGGGTCGGGCTTCCGATCGAAGCTATATTCTCGGAGATGAGTTTTTAATAAAGTCCCAAGGACGCAGGAGTTTGGCTCCACATCGGGCCTCCGATCGAAGCTACATTCTCGGAGACGAGATTTTAAAAAGTCCCAAGGACGCAGGAGCTTGGCTCTGCGTTGGGCCTCCGATCGAAGCTACATTCTCGGAGAGGAGATTTTAATAAGTCCCAAAGACGCAAGAGGTTGGCTCCCCGTCGGGCCTCTGATCGAAGTTATATACTCGGAGATGAGAGTTTAATAAAGTCCCAAGGATGGAGGAGCTTGGCACCGCGTAAGCCCTCCGATCGAAGCTACATTCCCGGAGATGAGATTTTAATAAAGTCCTAAGGACGTAGGAGCTTGGCTCCGCGTCGGGCCTCCGATCGAAGCTAAATTCTCGGAGACGAGATTTTAATAAGTCCCTAGGACGCAGGAGCTTGGCTCCGCGTCGGGCTTCCGATCGAAGCTATATTCTCGGAGATGAGTTTTTAATAAAGTCCCAAGGACGCAGGAGTTTGGCTCCACATCGGGCCTCCGATCGAAGCTACATTCTCGGAGACGAGGTTTTAAAAAGTCCCAAGGACGCAGGAGCTTGGCTCTGCGTTGGGCCTCCGATCGAAGCTACATTCTCGGAGACGAGATTTTAATAAGTCCCAAAGACGCAAGAGCTTGGCTCCCCGTCGGGCCTCCGATCAAAGCTATATACTCGGAGACGAGATTTTAATAAAGTCCCCAGGACGCAGGAGCATGGCTCCGCGTCGGCCCTCCGATCGAAGCTATATTCTCGGAGACGAGATTTTAATAAGTCCCTAGGATGCAGGAGCTTGGCTCCGGGTCGGGCTTCCGATCGAAGCTATATTCTCAGAGATGAGTTTTTAATAAAGTCCCAAGGACGCAGGAGGTTGGCTCCACATCGGGCCTCCGATCGAAGCTACATTCTCGGAGACGATATTTTAAAAAGTCCCAAGGACGCAGGAGCTTGGCTCCGCGTCGGGCCTCCGATCGAAGCTACATTCTCGGAGACGAGATTTTAATAAGTCCCAAAGACGCAGGAGGTTGGCTTCACGTCGAGCCTCCGATCGAAGCAAAATTCTCGGAGACGAGATTTTAATAAGTCCCAAGTACGCAGGAGCTTGGCTCCGCATTGGGCCTCCGATCATAGCTATATTCTCGAAGATGAGATTTTAATAAAGTCCTAAGGACGCAGGAGCTTGGCTCCGCGTCGGCCCTCCGATCGAAGCTACATTCTCGGAGACGAGATTTTAATAAGTCGCTAGGACGCAGGAGCTTGGCTCCGCGTCGGGCTTCCAATTGAAGCTATATTCTCGGAGATGAGTTTTTAATAAAGTCCCAAGGACGCAGGAGTTTGGCTCCACATCGGGCCTCCGATCGAAGCTACATTCTCGGAGATGAGATTTTAAAAAGTCCCAAAGACGCAGGAGCTTGGCTCCGCGTCGTGCCTTCGATCGAAGCTACATTCTCGGAGACGAGATTTTAATAGGTCCCAAAGACGCAGGAGCTTGGCTCCGCGTCGGGCCTCAGATCGAAGCTATATTCTCGGAGACGAGATTTTAATAAGTCCCAAGGACAAAGGAGCTTGGCTCCGCGTCAGGCCTCCGATCGAAGCTATATTCTCGGAGATGAGTTTTTAATAAAGTCCCAAGGATGCAAGAGCTTGGCTCCACGTCGGGCCTCCGATCGAAGCTACATTCTCGGAGACGAGATTTTAATGAGTCCCAAAGACGCAAGAGCTTGGCTCCCCGTCGGGCATCCGATCGAAGTTATATACTCGGAGATGAGATTTTAATAAAGTCCCAAGGATGGAGGAGCTTGGCACCGCGTAAGCCCTCCGATCGAAGCTACATTCCCGCAGATGAGATTTTAATAAAGTCCTAAGGACGTAGGAGCTTGGCTCCGCGTCGGGCCTCCGATCGAAGCTAAATTCTCGGAGACGAGATTTTAATAAGTCCCTAGGACGCAGGAGCTTGGCTCCGCGTCGGGCTTCCGATCGAAGCTATATTCTCGGAGATGAGTTTTTAATAAAGTCCCAAGGACGCAGGAGTTTGGCTCCACATCGGGCCTCCGATCGAAGCTACATTCTCGGAGACGAGATTTTAAAAAGTCCCAAGGACGCAGGAGCTTGGCTCTGCGTTGGGCCTCCGATCGAAGCTACATTCTCGGAGACGAGATTTTAATAAGTCCCAAAGACGCAAGAGGTTGGCTCCCCGTCGGGCCTCCGATCGAAGTTATATACTCGGAGATGAGAGTTTAATAAAGTCCCAAGGATGGAGGAGCTTGGCACCGCGTAAGCCCTCCGATCGAAGCTACATTCCCGGAGATGAGATTTTAATAAAGTCCTAAGGACGTAGGAGCTTGGCTCCGCGTCGGGCCTCCGATCGAAGCTAAATTCTCGGAGACGAGATTTTAATAAGTCCCTAGGACGCAGGAGCTTGGCTCCGCGTCGGGCTTCCGATCGAAGCTATATTCTCGGAGATGAGTTTTTAATAAAGTCCCAAGGACGCAGGAGTTTGGCTCCACATCGGGCCTCCGATCGAAGCTACATTCTCGGAGACGATATTTTAAAAAGTCCCAAAGACGTAGGAGCTTGGCTACGCGTCGGGCCTCCGATCGAAGCTATATTTTTGGAGATGAGTTTTTAATAAAGTCCCAAGGACGCAGGAGCTTGGCTCCGCGTCGGGCCTCCGATCGAAGCTACATTCTCGGAGACGAGAATTTAATAAGTCCCAAAGACGCAGGAGGTTGGCTTCACGTCGAGCCTCCGATCGAAGCTACATTCTCGGAGACGAGATTTTAATACGTCCCAAGTACGCAGGAGCTTGGCTCCGCATTGGGCCTCCGATCATAGCTATATTCTCGAAGATGAGTTTTTAATAAAGTCCCAAGGACGCAGGAGCTTGGATCCCCGTCGGGCCTCCGATCGAAACTACATTCTAGGAGACGAGATTTTAATAAGTCCCAAGGACGCTGGAGCTTGGCTCCGCATCGGGCCTCCGATCGAAGCTATATTCTCGGAGATGAGTTTTTAATAAAGTCCCAAGGACGCAGGAGCTTGGATCCCCGTCGGGCCTCCGATCGAAACTACATTCTAGGAGACGAGATTTTAATAAGTCCCAAGGACGCTGGAGCTTGGCTCCGCATCGGGCCTCCGATCGAAGCTATATTCTCGGAGATGAGTTTTTAATAAAGTCCCAAGGACGCGGGAGCTTGGCTTTGCGTCGGGCCTCCGATTGAAGCTACATTCTCGGAGACGAGATTTTAATAAGTCCAAAAGACGCAGGAGCTTGGCTCCGCGTCGTGCCTCCGATCGAAGCTACATTCTCGGAGACGAGATTTTAATAAGTCCCAAAGACGCAGGAGCTTGGCTCCGCGTTGGGCCTCAGATCGAAGCTATATTCTCGGAGACGAGATTTTAATAAGTCCCAAGGACGCAGGAGCTTGGCTCTGCGTTGGGCCTCCGATCGAAGCTACATTCTCGGAGAGGAGATTTTAATAAGTCCCAAAGACGCAAGAGCTTGGCTCCCCGTCGGGCCTCCGATCAAAGCTATATACTCGGAGATGAGATTTTAATAAAGTCCCCAGGACGCAGGAGCATGGCTCCGCGTCGGCCCTCCGATCGAAGCTATATTCTCGGAGACGAGATTTTAATAAGTCCCTAGGACGCAGGAGCTTGGCTCCGGGTCGGGCTTCCGATCGAAGCTATATTCTCGGAGATGAGTTTTTAATAAAGTCCCAAGGACGCAGGAGGTTGGCTCCACATCGGGCCTCCGATCGAAGCTACATTCTCGGAGACGATATTTTAAAAAGTCCCAAGGACGCAGGAGCTTGGCTCCGCGTCGGGCCTCCGATCGAAGCTACATTCTCGGAGACGAGATTTTAATAAGTCCCAAAGACGCAGGAGGTTGGCTTCACGTCGAGCCTCGGATCGAAGCAAAATTCTCGGAGACGAGATTTTAATAAGTCCCAAGTACGCAGGAGCTTGGCTCCGCATTGGGCCTCCGATCATAGCTATATTCTCGAAGATGAGATTTTAATAAAGTCCTAAGGACGCAGGAGCTTGGCTCCGCGTCGGCCCTCCGATCGAAGCTACATTCTCGGAGACGAGATTTTAATAAGTCGCTAGGACGCAGGAGCTTGGCTCCGCGTCGGGCTTCCAATTGAAGCTGTATTCTCGGAGATGAGTTTTTAATAAAGTCCCAAGGACGCAGGAGTTTGGCTCCACATCGGGCCTCCGATCGAAGCTACATTCTCGGGGATGAGATTTTAAAAAGTCCCAAAGACGCAGGAGCTTGGCTCCGCGTCGTGCCTCCGATCGAAGCTACATTCTCGGAGACGAGATTTTAATAGGTCCCAAAGACGCAGGAGCTTGGCTCCACGTCGGGCCTCAGATCGAAGCTATATTCTCGGAGACGAGATTTTAATAAGTCCCAAGGACAAAGGAGCATGGCTCCGCGTCAGGCCTCCGATCGAAGCTATATTCTCGGAGATGAGTTTTTAATAAAGTCCCAAGGATGCAAGAGCTTGGCTCCACGTCGGGCCTCCGATCGAAACTACATTCTAGGAGACGAGATTTTAATAAGTCCCAAGGACGCTGGAGCTTGGCTCCGCATCGGGCCTCCGATCGAAGCTATATTCTCGGAGATGAGTTTTTAATAAAGTCCCAAGGACGCAGGAGCTTGGATCCCCGTCGGGCCTCCGATCGAAACTACATTCTAGGAGACGAGATTTTAATAAGTCCCAAGGACGCTGGAGCTTGGCTCCGCATCGGGCCTCCGATCGAAGCTATATTCTCGGAGATGAGTTTTTAATAAAGTCCCAAGGACGCGGGAGCTTGGCTTTGCGTCGGGCCTCCGATTGAAGCTACATTCTCGGAGACGAGATTTTAATAAGTCCAAAAGACGCAGGAGCTTGGCTCCGCGTCGTGCCTCCGATCGAAGCTACATTCTCGGAGACGAGATTTTAATAAGTCCCAAAGACGCAGGAGCTTGGCTCCGCGTTGGGCCTCAGATCGAAGCTATATTCTCGGAGACGAGATTTTAATAAGTCCCAAGGACGCAGGAGCTTGGCTCTGCGTTGGGCCTCCGATCGAAGCTACATTCTCGGAGAGGAGATTTTAATAAGTCCCAAAGACGCAAGAGCTTGGCTCCCCGTCGGGCCTCCGATCAAAGCTATATACTCGGAGATGAGATTTTAATAAAGTCCCCAGGACGCAGGAGCATGGCTCCGCGTCGGCCCTCCGATCGAAGCTATATTCTCGGAGACGAGATTTTAATAAGTCCCTAGGACGCAGGAGCTTGGCTCCGGGTCGGGCTTCCGATCGAAGCTATATTCTCGGAGATGAGTTTTTAATAAAGTCCCAAGGACGCAGGAGGTTGGCTCCACATCGGGCCTCCGATCGAAGCTACATTCTCGGAGACGATATTTTAAAAAGTCCCAAGGACGCAGGAGCTTGGCTCCGCGTCGGGCCTCCGATCGAAGCTACATTCTCGGAGACGAGATTTTAATAAGTCCCAAAGACGCAGGAGGTTGGCTTCACGTCGAGCCTCCGATCGAAGCAAAATTCTCGGAGACGAGATTTTAATAAGTCCCAAGTACGCAGGAGCTTGGCTCCGCATTGGGCCTCCGATCATAGCTATATTCTCGAAGATGAGATTTTAATAAAGTCCTAAGGACGCAGGAGCTTGGCTCCGCGTCGGCCCTCCGATCGAAGCTACATTCTCGGAGACGAGATTTTAATAAGTCGCTAGGACGCAGGAGCTTGGCTCCGCGTCGGGCTTCCAATTGAAGCTGTATTCTCGGAGATGAGTTTTTAATAAAGTCCCAAGGACGCAGGAGTTTGGCTCCACATCGGGCCTCCGATCGAAGCTACATTCTCGGGGATGAGATTTTAAAAAGTCCCAAAGACGCAGGAGCTTGGCTCCGCGTCGTGCCTCCGATCGAAGCTACATTCTCGGAGACGAGATTTTAATAGGTCCCAAAGACGCAGGAGCTTGGCTCCACGTCGGGCCTCAGATCGAAGCTATATTCTCGGAGACGAGATTTTAATAAGTCCCAAGGACAAAGGAGCTTGGTTCCGCGTCAGGCCTCCGATCGAAGCTATATTCTCGGAGATGAGTTTTTAATAAAGTCCCAAGGATGCAAGAGCTTGGCTCCACGTCGGGCCTCCGATCGAAGCTACATTCTCGGAGACGAGATTTTAATAAGTCCCAAAGACGCAAGAGCTTGGCTCCCCGTCGGGCATCCGATCGAAGTTATATACTCGGAGATGAAATTTTAATAAAGTCCCAAGGATGGAGGAGCTTGGCACCGCGTAAGCCCTCCGATCGAAGCTACATTCCCGCAGATGAGATTTTAATAAAGTCCTAAGGACGTAGGAGCTTGGCTCCGCGTCGGGCTTCCGATCGAAGCTATATTCTCGGAGATGAGTTTTTAATAAAGTCCCAAGGACGCAGGAGTTTGGCTCCACATCGGGCCTCCGATCGAAGCTACATTCTCGGAGACGAGATTTTAAAAAGTCCCAAGGACGCAGGAGCTTGGCTCTGCGTTGGGCCTCCGATCGAAGCTACATTCTCGGAGACGAGATTTTAATAAGTCCCAAAGACGCAAGAGGTTGGCTCCCCGTCTGGCCTCTGATCGAAGTTATATACTCGGAGATGAGAGTTTAATAAAGTCCCAAGGATGGAGGAGCTTGGCACCGCGTAAGCCCTCCGATCGAAGCTACATTCCCGGAGATGAGATTTTAATAAAGTCCTAAGGACGTAGGAGCTTGGCTCCGCGTCGGGCCTCCGATCGAAGCTAAATTCTCGGAGACGAGATTTTAATAAGTCCCTAGGACGCAGGAGCTTGGCTCCGCGTCGGGCTTCCGATCGAAGCTATATTCTCGGAGATGAGTTTTTAATAAAGTCCCAAGGACGCAGGAGTTTGGCTCCACATCGGGCCTCCGATCGAAGCTACATTCTCGGAGACGAGATTTTAAAAAGTCCCAAGGACGCAGGAGCTTGGCTCTGCGTTGGGCCTCCGATCGAAGCTACATTCTCGGAGACGAGATTTTAATAAGTCCCAAAGACGCAAGAGCTTGGCTCCCCGTCGGGCCTCCGATCAAAGCTATATACTCGGAGACGAGATTTTAATAAAGTCCCCAGGACGCAGGAGCATGGCTCCGCGTCGGCCCTCCGATCGAAGCTATATTCTCGGAGACGAGATTTTAATAAGTCCCTAGGATGCAGGAGCTTGGCTCCGGGTCGGGCTTCCGATCGAAGCTATATTCTCGGAGATGAGTTTTTAATAAAGTCCCAAGGACGCAGGAGGTTGGCTCCACATCGGGCCTCCGATCGAAGCTACATTCTCGGAGACGATATTTTAAAAAGTCCCAAGGACGCAGGAGCTTGGCTCCGCGTCGGGCCTCCGATCGAAGCTACATTCTCGGAGACGAGATTTTAATAAGTCCCAAAGACGCAGGAGGTTGGCTTCACGTCGAGCCTCCGATCGAAGCAAAATTCTCGGAGACGAGATTTTAATCAGTCCCAAGTACGCAGGAGCTTGGCTCCGCATTGGGCCTCCGATCATAGCTATATTCTCGAAGATGAGATTTTAATAAAGTCCTAAGGACGCAGGAGCTTGGCTCCGCGTCGGCCCTCCGATCGAAGCTACATTCTCGGAGACGAGATTTTAATAAGTCGCTAGGACGCAGGAGCTTGGCTCCGCGTCGGGCTTCCAATTGAAGCTATATTCTCGGAGATGAGTTTTTAATAAAGTCCCAAGGACGCAGGAGTTTGGCTCCACATCGGGCCTCCGATCGAAGCTACATTCTCGGAGATGAGATTTTAAAAAGTCCCAAGGACGCAGGAGCTTGGCTCTGCGTTGGGCCTCCGATCGAAGCTACATTCTCGAAGACGAGATTTTAATAAGTCCCAAAGACGCAAGAGCTTGGCTCCCCGTCGGGCCTCCGATCAAAGCTATATACTCGGAGACGAGATTTTAATAAAGTCCCCAGGACACAGGAGCTTGGCTCCGCGTCGGCCCTCCGATCGAAGCTATATTCTCGGAGACGAGATTTTAATAAGTCCCTAGGACGCAGGAGCTTGGCTCCGGGTCGGGCTTCCGATCGAAGTTATATTCTCGGAGATGAGTTTTTAATAAAGTCCCAAGGACGCAGGAGTTTGGCTCCACATCGGGCCTCCGATCGAAGCTACATTCTCGGAGACGATATTTTAAAAAGTCCCAAAGACGTAGGAGCTTGGCTACGCGTCGGGCCTCCGATCGAAGCTATATTTTTGGAGATGAGTTTTTAATAAAGTCCCAAGGACGCAGGAGCTTGGCTCCGCGTCGGGCCTCCGATCGAACCTACATTCTCGGAGACGATAATTTAATAAGTCCCAAAGACGCAGGAGGTTGGCTTCACGTCGAGCCTCCGATCGAAGCTACATTCTCGGAGACGAGATTTTAATACGTCCCATGTACGCAGGAGCTTGGCTCCGCATTGGGCCTCCGATCATAGCTATATTCTCGAAGATGAGTTTTTAATAAAGTCCCAAGGACGCAGGAGCTTGGATCCCCGTCGGGCCTCCGATCGAAACTACATTCTAGGAGACGAGATTTTAATAAGTCCCAAGGACGCTGGAGCTTGGCTCCGCATCGGGCCTCCGATCGAAGCTATATTCTCGGAGATGAGTTTTTAATAAAGTCCCAAGGACGCAGGAGCTTGGATCCCCGTCGGGCCTCCGATCGAAACTACATTCTAGGAGACGAGATTTTAATAAGTCCCAAGGACGCTGGAGCTTGGCTCCGCATCGGGCCTCCGATCGAAGCTATATTCTCGGAGATGAGTTTTTAATAAAGTCCCAAGGACGCGGGAGCTTGGCTCTGCGTCGGGCCTCCGATTGAAGCTACATTCTCGGAGACGAGATTTTAATAAGTCCAAAAGACGCAGGAGCTTGGCTCCGCGTCGTGCCTCCGATCGAAGCTACATTCTCGGAGACGAGATTTTAATAGGTCCCAAAGACGCAGGAGCTTGGCTCCGCGTTGGGCCTCAGATCGAAGCTATATTCTCGGAGACGAGATTTTAATAAGTCCCAAGGACAAAGGAGCTTGGCTCCGCGTCAGGCCTCCGATCGAAGCTATATTCTCGTAGATGAGTTTTTAATAAAGTCCCAAGGACGCAAGAGCTTGGCTCCACGTCGGGCCTCCGATCGAAGCTAAATTCTCGGAGACGAGATTTTAATAAGTCCCAAAGACGCAAGAGCTTGGCTCCACGTCGGGCCTCCGATCGAAGTTATATACTCGGAGATGGGATTTTAATAAAGTCCCAAGGATGGAGGAGCTTGGCACCGCGTAAGCCCTCCGATCGAAGCTACATTCCCGCAGATGAGATTTTAATAAAGTCCTAGGGACGTAGGAGCTTGGCTCCGCGTCGGGCCTCCGATCGAAGCTAAATTCTCAGAGACGAGATTTTAATAAGTCCCTAGGACGCAGGAGCTTGGCTCCGCGTCGGGCTTTCGATCGAAGCTATATTCTCGGAGATGAGTTTTTAATAAAGTCCCAAGGACGCAGGAGTTTGGCTCCACATCGGGCCTCCGATCGAAGCTACATTCTCGGAGACGAGATTTTAAAAACTCCCAAGGACGCAGGAGCTTGGCTCTGCGTTGGGCCTCCGATCGAAGCTACATTCTCGGAGACGAGATTTTAATAAGTCCCAAAGACGCAAGAGCTTGGCTCCCCGTCGGGCCTCCGATCAACGCTATATACTCGGAGACGAGATTTTAATGAAGTCCCCAGGACGCAGGAGCTTGGCTCCGCGTCGGCCCTCCGATCGAAGCTATATTCTCGGAGACGAGATTTTAATAAGTCCCAAGGACAAAGGAGCTTGGCTCCGCGTCAGGCCTCCGATCGAAGCTATATTCTCGGAGATGAGTTTTTAATAAAGTCCCAAGGATGCAAGAGCTTGGCTCCACGTCGGGCCTCCGATCGAAGCTACATTCTCGGAGACGAGATTTTAATAAGTCCCAAAGACGCAAGAGCTTGGCTCCCCGTCGGGCCTCCGATCGAAGTTATATACTCGGAGATGAGATTTTAATAAAGTCCCAAGGATGGAGGAGCTTGGCACCGCGTAAGCCCTCCGATCGAAGCTACATTCCCGCAGATGAGATTTTAATAAAGTCCTAGGGACGTAGGAGCTTGGCTCCGCGTGGGGCCTCCGATCGAATCTAAATTCTCGGAGACGAGATTTTAATAAGTCCCTAGGACGCAGGAGCTTGGCTCCGCGTCGGGCTTTCGATCGAAGCTATATTCTCGGAGATGAGTTTTTAATAAAGTCCCAAGGACGCAGGAGTTTGGCTCCACATCGGGCCTCCGATCGAAGCTACATTCTCGGAGACGATATTTTAAAAAGTCCCAAAGACGTAGGAGCTTGGCTACGCGTCGGGCCTCCGATCGAAGCTATATTTTTGGAGATGAGTTTTTAATAAAGTCCCAAGGACGCAGGAGCTTGGCTCCGCGTCGGGCCTCCGATCGAAGCTACATTCTCGGAGACGAGAATTTAATAAGTCCCAAAGACGCAGGAGGTTGGCTTCACGTCGAGCCTCTGATCGAAGCTACATTCTCGGAGACGAGATTTTAATACGTCCCAAGTACGCAGGAGCTTGGCTCCGCATTGGGCCTCCGATCATAGCTATATTCACGAAGATGAGTTTTTAATAAAGTCCCAAGGACGCAGGAGCTTGGATCCCCGTCGGGCCTCCGATCGAAACTACATTCTAGGAGACGAGATTTTAATAAGTCCCAAGGACGCTGGAGCTTGGCTCCGCATCGGGCCTCCGATCGAAGCTATATTCTCGGAGATGAGTTTTTAATAAAGTCCCAAGGACGCGGGAGCTTGGCTCTGCGTCGGGCCTCCGATTGAAGCTACATTCTCGGAGACGAGATTTTAATAAGTCCCAAAGACGCAGAAGCTTGGCTCCGCGTCGTGCCTCCGATCGAAGCTACATTCTCGGAGACGAGATTTTAATAGGTCCCAAAGACGCAGGAGCTTGGCTCCGCGTTGGGCCTCAGATCGAAGCTATATTCTCGGAGACGATATTTTAATAAGTCCCAAGGACAAAGGAGCTTGGCTCCGCGTCAGGCCTCCGATCGAAGCTATATTCTCGTAGATGAGTTTTTAATAAAGTCCCAAGGACGCAAGAGCTTGGCTCCACGTCGGGCCTCCGATCGAAGCTAAATTCTCGGAGACGAGATTTTAATAAGTCCCAAAGACGCAAGAGCTTGGCTCCACGTCGGGCCTCCGATCGAAGTTATATACTCGGAGATGAGATTTTAATAAAGTCCCAAGGATGGAGGAGCTTGGCACCGCGTAAGCCCTCCGATCGAAGCTACATTCCCGCAGATGAGATTTTAATAAAGTCCTAGGGACGTAGGAGCTTGGCTCCGCGTCGGGCCTCCGATCGAAGCTAAATTCTCGGAGACGAGATTTTAATAAGTCCCTAGGACGCAGGAGCTTGGCTCCGCGTCGGGCTTTCGATCGAAGCTATATTCTCGGAGATGAGTTTTTAATAAAGTCCCAAGGACGCAGGAGTTTGGCTCCACATCGGGCCTCCGATCGAAGCTACATTCTCGGAGACGAGATTTTAAAAACTCCCAAGGACGCAGGAGCTTGGCTCTGCGTTGGGCCTCCGATCGAAGCTACATTCTCGGAGACGAGATTTTAATAAGTCCCAAAGACGCAAGAGCTTGGCTCCCCGTCGGGCCTCCGATCAACGCTATATACTCGGAGACGAGATTTTAATAAAGTCCCCAGGTCGCAGGAGCTTGGCTCCGCGTCGGCCCTCCGATCGAAGCTATATTCTCGGAGACGAGATTTTAATAAGTCCCAAGGACAAAGGAGCTTGGCTCCGCGTCAGGCCTCCGATCGAAGCTATATTCTCGGAGATGAGTTTTTAATAAAGTCCCAAGGATGCAAGAGCTTGGCTCCACGTCGGGCCTCCGATCGAAGCTACATTCTCGGAGACGAGATTTTAATAAGTCCCAAAGACGCAAGAGCTTGGCTCCCCGTCGGGCCTCCGATCGAAGTTATATACTCGGAGATGAGATTTTAATAAAGTCCCAAGGATGGAGGAGCTTGGCACCGCGTAAGCCCTCCGATCGAAGCTACATTCCCGCATATGAGATTTTAATAAAGTCCTAGGGACGTAGGAGCTTGGCTCCGCGTCGGGCCTCCGATCGAATCTAAATTCTCGGAGACGAGATTTTAATAAGTCCCTAGGACGCAGGAGCTTGGCTCCGCGTCGGGCTTTCGATCGAAGCTATATTCTCGGAGATGAGTTTTTAATAAAGTCCCAAGGACGCAGGAGTTTGGCTCCACATCGGGCCTCCGATCGAAGCTACATTCTCGGAGACGATATTTTAAAAAGTCCCAAAGACGTAGGAGCTTGGCTACGCGTCGGGCCTCCGATCGAAGCTATATTTTTGGAGATGAGTTTTTAATAAAGTCCCAAGGACGCAGGAGCTTGGCTCCGCGTCGGGCCTCCGATCGAAGCTACATTCTCGGAGACGAGAATTTAATAAGTCCCAAAGACGCAGGAGGTTGGCTTCACGTCGAGCCTCCGATCGAAGCTACATTCTCGGAGACGAGATTTTAATACGTCCCAAGTACGCAGGAGCTTGGCTCCGCATTGGGCCTCCGATCATAGCTATATTCACGAAGATGAGTTTTTAATAAAGTCCCAAGGACGCAGGAGCTTGGATCCCCGTCGGGCCTCCGATCGAAACTACATTCAAGGAGAGGAGATTTTAATAAGTCCCAAGGACGCTGGAGCTTGGCTCCGCATCGGGCCTCCGATCGAAGCTATATTCTCGGAGATGAGTTTTTAATAAAGTCCCAAGGACGCGGGAGCTTGGCTCTGCGTCGGGCCTCCGATTGAAGCTACATTCTCGGAGACGAGATTTTAATAAGTCCAAAAGACGCAGGAGCTTGGCTCCGCGTCGTGCCTCCGATCGAAGCTACATTCTCGGAGACGAGATATTAATAGGTCCCAAAGACGCAGGAGCTTGGCTCCGCGTTGGGCCTCAGATCGAAGCTATATTCTCGGAGACGAGATTTTAATAAGTCCCAAGGACAAAGGAGCTTGGCTCCGCGTCAGGCCTCCGATCGAAGCTATATTCTCGTAGATGAGTTTTTAATAAAGTCCCAAGGACGCAAGAGCTTGGCTCCACGTCGGCCCTCCGATCGAAGCTAAATTCTCGGAGACGAGATTTTAATAAGTCCCAAAGACGCAAGAGCTTGGCTCCACGTCGGGCCTTCGATCGAAGTTATATACTCGGAGATGAGATTTTAATAAAGTCCCAAGGATGGAGGAGCTTGGCACCGCGTAAGCCCTCCGATCGAAGCTACATTCTCGCAGATGAGATTTTAATAAAGTCCTAGGGACGTAGGAGCTTGGCTCCGCGTCGGGCCTCCGATCGAAGCTAAATTCTCGGAGACGAGATTTTAATAAGTCCCTAGGACGCAGGAGCTTGGCTCCGCGTCGGGCTTTCGATCGAAGCTATATTCTCGGAGATGAGTTTTTAATAAAGTCCCAAGGACGCAGGAGTTTGGCTCCACATCGGGCCTCCGATCGAAGCTACATTCTCGGAGACGAGATTTTAAAAAGTCCCAAGGACGCAGGAGCTTGGCTCTGCGTTGGGCCTCCGATCGAAGCTACATTATCGGAGACGAGATTTTAATAAGTCCCAAAGACGCAAGAGCTTGGCTCCCCGTCGGGCCTCCGATCAACGCTATATACTCGGAGACGAGATTTTAATAAAGTCCCCAGGACGCAGGAGCTTGGCTCCGCGTCGGCCCTCCGATCGAAGCTATATTCTCGGAGACGAGATTTTAATAAGTCCCAAGGACAAAGGAGCTTGGCTCCGCGTCAGGCCTCCGATCGAAGCTATATTCTCGGAGATGAGTTTTTAATAAAGTCCCAAGGATGCAAGAGCTTGGCTCCATGTCGGGCCTCCGATCGAAGCTACATTCTCGGAGACGAGATTTTAATAAGTCCCAAAGACGCAAGAGCTTGGCTCCCCGTCGGGCCTCCGATCGAAGTTATATACTCGGAGATGAGATTTTAATAAAGTCCCAAGGATGGAGGAGCTTGGCACCGCGTAAGCCCTCCGATCGAAGCTACATTCCCGCAGATGAGATTTTAATAAAGTCCTAGGGACGTAGGAGCTTGGCTCCGGGTCGGGCCTCCGATCGAATCTAAATTCTCGGAGACGAGATTTTAATAAGTCCCTAGGACGCAGGAGCTTGGCTCCGCGTCGGGCTTTCGATCGAAGCTCTATTCTCGGAGATGAGTTTTTAATAAAGTCCCAAGGACGCAGGAGTTTGGCTCCACATCGGGCCTCCGATCGAAGCTACATTCTCGGAGACGATATTTTAAAAAGTCCCAAAGACGTAGGAGCTTGGCTACGCGTCGGGCCTCCGATCGAAGCTATATTTTTGGAGATGAGTTTTTAATAAAGTCCCAAGGACGCAGGAGCTTGGCTCCGCGTCGGGCCTCCGATCGAAGCTACATTCTCGGAGACGAGAATTTAATAAGTCCCAAAGACGCAGGAGGTTGGCTTCACGTCGAGCCTCCGATCGAAGCTACATTCTCGGAGACGAGATTTTAATACGTCCCAAGTACGCAGGAGCTTGGCTCCGCATTGGGCCTCCGATCATAGCTATATTCTCGAAGATGACTTTTTAATAAAGTCCCAAGGACGCAGGAGCTTGGATCCCCGTCGGGCCTCCGATCGAAACTACATTCTAGGAGACGAGATTTTAATAAATCCCAAGGACGCTGGAGCTTGGCTCCGCATCGGGCCTCCGATCGAAGCTATATTCTCGGAGATGAGTTTTTAATAAAGTCCCAAGGACGCGGGAGCTTGGCTGTGCGTCGGGCCTCCGATTGAAGCTACATTCTCGGAGACGAGATTTTAATAAGTCCAAAAGACGCAGGAGCTTGGCTCCGCGTCGTGCCTCCGATCGAAGCTACATTCTCGGAGACGAGATTTTAATAGGTCCCAAAGACGCAAGAGCTTGGCTCCCCGTCGGGCCTCCGATCAAAGCTATATACTCGGAGACGAGATTTTAATAAAGTCCCCAGGACGCAGGAGCTTGGCTCCGCGTCGGCCCTCCGATCGAAGCTATATTCTCGGAGACGAGATTTTAATAAGTCCCAAGGACAAAGGAGCTTGGCTCCGCGTCAGGCCTCCGATCGAAGCTATATTCTCGGAGATGAGTTTTTAATAAAGTCCCAAGGATGCAAGAGCTTGGCTCCACGTCGGGCCTCCGATCGAAGCTACATTCTCGGAGACGAGATTTTAATATGTCCCAAAGACGCAAGAGCTTGGCTCCCCGTCGGGCCTCCGATCGAAGTAACATACTCGGAGATGAGATTTTAATAAAGTCCCAAGGATGGAGGAGCTTGACACCGCGTAAGCCCTCCGATCGAAGCTATATTCTCGGAGATGAGTTTTTAATAAAGTCCCAAGGACGCAGGAGTTTGGCTCCACATCGGGCCTCCGATCGAAGCTACAATCTCGGAGACGAGATTTTAAAAAGTCCCAAGGACGCAAGAGCTTGGCTCCACGTCGGGCCTCCGATCGAAGCTACATTCTCGGAGATGAGATTTTAATAAGTCCCAAAGACGCAAGAGCTTGGCTCCCCGTCGGGCCTCCGATCAAAGCAATATACTCGGAGACGAGATTTTAATAAAGTCCCCAGGACGCAGGAGCTTGGCTCCACGTCGGCCCTCCGATCGAAGCTATATTCTCGGAGACGAGATTTTAATAAGTCCCTAGGACGCAGGAGCTTGGCTCCGGGTCGGGCTTCCGATCGAAGCTATATTCTCAGAGATGAGTTTTTAATAAAGTCCCAAGGACGCAGGAGTTTGGCTCCACATCGGGCCTCCGATCGAAGCTACATTCTCGGAGACGATATTTTAAAAAGTCCCAAAGACGTAGGAGCTTGGCTACGCGTCGGGCCTCCGATCGAAGCTATATTTTTGGAGATGAGTTTTTAATAAAGTCCCAAGGACGCAGGAGCTTGGCTCCGCGTCGGGCCTCCGATCGAAGCTACATTCTCGGAGACGAGATTTTAATAAGTCCCAAGTACGCAGGAGCTTGGCTCCGCATTGGGCCTCCGATCATAGCTATATTCTCGAAGATGAGTTTTTTATAAAGTCCCAAGGACGCAGGAGCTTGGATCCCCGTCGGGCCTCCGATCGAAACTACATTCTAGGAGACGAGATTTTAATAAGTCCCAAAGACGCAAGAGCTTGGCTCCCCGTCGGGCCTCCGATCAACGCTATATACTCGGAGACGAGATTTTAATAAAGTCCCCAGGACGCAGGAGCTTGGCTCCGCGTCGGCCCTCCGATCGAAGCTATATTCTCGGAGACGAGATTTTAATAAGTCCCAAGGACAAAGGAGCTTGGCTCCGCATCAGGCCTCCGATCGAAGCTATATTCTCGGAGATGAGTTTTTAATAAAGTCCCAAGGATGCAAGAGCTTGGCTCCATGTCGGGCCTCCGATCGAAGCTACATTCTCGGAGACGAGATTTTAATAAGTCCCAAAGACGCAAGAGCTTGGCTCCCCGTCGGGCCTCCGATCGAAGTTATATACTCGGAGATGAGATTTTAATAAAGTCCCAAGGATGGAGGAGCTTGGCACCGCGTAAGCCCTCCGATCGAAGCTACATTCCCGCAGATGAGATTTTAATAAAGTCCTAGGGACGTAGGAGCTTGGCTCCGGGTCGGGCCTCCGATCGAATCTAAATTCTCGGAGACGAGATTTTAATAAGTCCCTAGGACGCAGGAGCTTGGCTCCGCGTCGGGCTTTCGATCGAAGCTCTATTCTCGGAGATGAGTTTTTAATAAAGTCCCAAGGACGCAGGAGTTTGGCTCCACATCGGGCCTCCGATCGAAGCTACATTCTCGGAGACGATATTTTAAAAAGTCCCAAAGACGTAGGAGCTTGGCTACGCGTCGGGCCTCCGATCGAAGCTATATTTTTGGAGATGAGTTTTTAATAAAGTCCCAAGGACGCAGGAGCTTGGCTCCGCGTCGGGCCTCCGATCGAAGCTACATTCTCGGAGACGAGAATTTAATAAGTCCCAAAGACGCAGGAGGTTGGCTTCACGTCGAGCCTCCGATCGAAGCTACATTCTCGGAGACGAGATTTTAATACGTCCCAAGTACGCAGGAGCTTGGCTCCGCATTGGGCCTCCGATCATAGCTATATTCTCGAAGATGACTTTTTAATAAAGTCCCAAGGACGCAGGAGCTTGGATCCCCGTCGGGCCTCCGATCGAAACTACATTCTAGGAGACGAGATTTTAATAAGTCCCAAGGACGCTGGAGCTTGGCTCCGCATCGGGCCTCCGATCGAAGCTATATTCTCGGAGATGAGTTTTTAATAAAGTCCCAAGGACGCGGGAGCTTGGCTGTGCGTCGGGCCTCCGATTGAAGCTACATTCTCGGAGACGAGATTTTAATAAGTCCAAAAGACGCAGGAGCTTGGCTCCGCGTCGTGCCTCCGATCGAAGCTACATTCTCGGAGACGAGATTTTAATAGGTCCCAAAGACGCAAGAGCTTGGCTCCCCGTCGGGCCTCCGATCAAAGCTATATACTCGGAGACGAGATTTTAATAAAGTCCCCAGGACGCAGGAGCTTGGCTCCGCGTCGGCCCTCCGATCGAAGCTATATTCTCGGAGACGAGATTTTAATAAGTCCCAAGGACAAAGGAGCTTGGCTCCGCGTCAGGCCTCCGATCGAAGCTATATTCTCGGAGATGAGTTTTTAATAAAGTCCCAAGGATGCAAGAGCTTGGCTCCACGTCGGGCCTCCGATCGAAGCTACATTCTCGGAGACGAGATTTTAATATGTCCCAAAGACGCAAGAGCTTGGCTCCCCGTCGGGCCTCCGATCGAAGTAACATACTCGGAGATGAGATTTTAATAAAGTCCCAAGGATGGAGGAGCTTGACACCGCGTAAGCCCTCCGATCGAAGCTATATTCTCGGAGATGAGTTTTTAATAAAGTCCCAAGGACGCAGGAGTTTGGCTCCACATCGGGCCTCCGATCGAAGCTACAATCTCGGAGACGAGATTTTAAAAAGTCCCAAGGACGCAAGAGCTTGGCTCCACGTCGGGCCTCCGATCGAAGCTACATTCTCGGAGATGAGATTTTAATAAGTCCCAAAGACGCAAGAGCTTGGCTCCCCGTCGGGCCTCCGATCAAAGCAATATACTCGGAGACGAGATTTTAATAAAGTCCCCAGGACGCAGGAGCTTGGCTCCACGTCGGCCCTCCGATCGAAGCTATATTCTCGGAGACGAGATTTTAATAAGTCCCTAGGACGCAGGAGCTTGGCTCCGGGTCGGGCTTCCGATCGAAGCTATATTCTCAGAGATGAGTTTTTAATAAAGTCCCAAGGACGCAGGAGTTTGGCTCCACATCGGGCCTCCGATCGAAGCTACATTCTCGGAGACGATATTTTAAAAAGTCCCAAAGACGTAGGAGCTTGGCTACGCGTCGGGCCTCCGATCGAAGCTATATTTTTGGAGATGAGTTTTTAATAAAGTCCCAAGGACGCAGGAGCTTGGCTCCGCGTCGGGCCTCCGATCGAAGCTACATTCTCGGAGACGAGATTTTAATAAGTCCCAAGTACGCAGGAGCTTGGCTCCGCATTGGGCCTCCGATCATAGCTATATTCTCGAAGATGAGTTTTTTATAAAGTCCCAAGGACGCAGGAGCTTGGATCCCCGTCGGGCCTCCGATCGAAACTACATTCTAGGAGACGAGATTTTAATAAGTCCCAAGGACGCTGGAGCTTGGCTCCGCATCGGGCCTCCGATCGAAGCTATATTCTCGGAGATGAGTTTTTAATAAAGTCCCAAGGACGCGGGAGCTTGGCTCTGCATCGGGCCTCCAATTGAAGCTACATTCTCGGAGACGAGATTTTAATAAGTCCCTAAGACGCAGGAGCTTGGCTCCGCGTCGTGCCTCCGATCGAAGCTACATTCTCGGAGACGAGATTTTAATTGGTCCCAAAGACGCAGGAGCTTGGCTCCGCGTCGGGCCTCAGATCGAAGCTATATTCTCGGAGACGAGATTTTAATAAGTCCCAAGGACAAAGGAGCTTGGCTCCGCGTCAGGCCTCCGATTGAAGCTATATTCTCGTAAATGAGTTTTTAATAAAGTCCCAAGGACGCAAGAGCTTGGCTCCACGTCGGGCCTCCGATCGAAGCTACATTCTCGGAGACGAGATTTTAAAAAGTCCCAAGGACGCAAGAGCTTGGCTCTGCGTTGGGCCTCCGATCGAAGCTACATTCTCGGAGACGAGATTTTAATAAGTCCCAAAGACCCAAGAGCTTGGCTCCCAGTCGGGCCTCCGATCAAAGCTATATACTCGGAGACGAGATTTTAATAAAGTCCCCAGGACGCAGGAGCTTGGCTCCGCGCCGGCCCTCCGATCGAAGCTATATTCTCGGTGACGAGATTTTAATAAGTCCCTAGGACGCAGGAGCTTGGCTCCGGGTCGGGCTTCCGATCGAAGCTATATTCTCAGAGATGAGTTTTTAATAAAGTCCCAAGGACGCAGGAGTTTGGCTCCACATCGGGCCTCCGATCGAAGCTACATTCTCGGAGACGATATTTTAAAAAGTCCCAAAGACGTAGGAGCATGGCTAGGCGTCGAGCCTCCGATCGAAGCTATATTTTTGGAGATGAGTTTTTAATAAAGTCCCAAGGACACAGGAGCTTGGCTCCGCGTCGGGCCTCCGATCGAAGCTACATTCTCGGAGACGAGATTTTAATAAGTCCCAAAGACGCAGGAGGTTGGCTTCACTTCGAGCCTCCGATCGAAGCTACATTCTCGGAGACGAGATTTTAATAAGTCCCAAGTACGCAGGAGCTTGGCTCCGCATTGGGCCTCCGATCATAGCTATATTCTCGAAGATGAGTTTTTAATAAAGTCCCAAGGACGCAGGAGCTTGGATCCCCATCGGGCCTCCGATCGAAACTAAATTCTAGGAGACGAGATTTTAATAAGTCCCAAGGACGCTGGAGCTTGGCTCCGCATCGGGCCTCCGATCGAAGCTATATTCTCGGAGATGAGTTTTTAATAAAGTCCCAAGGACGCGGGAGCTTGGGTCTGCATCGGGCCTCCGATTGAAGCTACATTCTCGGAGACGAGATTTTAATAAGTCCCAAAGACGCAGGAGCTTGGCTCCGCGTCGTGCCTCCGATCGAAGCTACATTCTCGGAGACGAGATTTTAATAGGTCCCAAAGACGCAGGAGCTTGGCTCCGCGTCGGCCCTCCGATCGAAGCTATATTCTCGGAGACGAGATTTTAATAAGTCCCAAGGACAAAGGAGCTTGGCTCCGCGTCAGGCCTCCGATCGAAGCTATATTCTCGTAGATGTGTTTTTAATAAAGTCCCAAGGACGCAAGAGCTTGGCTCCACGTCGGGCCTCCGATCGAAGCTACATTCTCGGAGACGAGATTTTAATAAGTCCCAAAGACGCTAGAGCTTGGCTCCACGTCGGGCCTCCGATCGAAGCTACATTCTCAGAGACGAGATTTTAATAAGTCCCAAAGACGCAAGAGCTTGGCTCCCCGTCGGGCCTCCGATCGAAGTTATATACTCGGAGATGAGATTTTAATAAAGTCCCAAGGATGGAGGAGCTTTGCACCGCGTAAGCCTTCCGATCGAAGCTACATTCCCGGAGATGAGATTTTAATAAAGTCCTAAGGACGTAGGAGCTTGGCTCCGCGTCGGGCCTCCGATCGAAGCTAAATTCTCGGAGACGAGATTTTAATAAGTCCCTTGGACGCAGGATCTTGGCTCCGCGTTGGGCTTCCGATCGAAGCTATATTCTCGGAGATGAGTTTTTAATAAAGTCCCAAGGACGCAGGAGTTTGGCTCCACATCGGGCCTCCGATCGAAGCTACATTCTCGGAGACGAGATTTTAAAAAGTCCCAAGGACGCAGGAGCTTGGCTCTGCGTTGGGCCTCCGATCGAAGCTACATTCTCGGAGACGAGATTTTAATAAGTCCCAAAGACGCAAGAGCTTGGCTCCCCGTCGGGCCTCCGATCAAAGCTATATACTCGGAGACGAGATTTTAATAAAGTCCCCAGGACGCAGGAGCTTGGCTCCGCGCCGGCCCTCCGATCGAAGCTATATTCTCGGTGACGAGATTTTAATAAGTCCCTAGGACGCAGGAGCTTGGCTCCGGGTCGGGCTTCCGATCGAAGCTATATTCTCGGAGATGAGTTTTTAATAAAGTCCCAAGGACGCAGGAGTTTGGCTCCACATCGGGCCTCCGATCGAAGCTACATTCTCGGAGACGATATTTTAAAAAGTCCCAAAGACGCAGGAGGTTGGCTTCACTTCGAGCCTCCGATCGAAGCTACATTCTCGGAGACGAGATTTTAATAAGTCCCAAGTACGCAGGAGCTTGGCTCCGCATTGGGCCTCCGATCATAGCTATATTCTCGAAGATGAGTTTTTAATAAAGTCCCAAGGACGCAGGAGCGTGGATCCCCGTCGGGCCACCGATCGAAACTACATTCTAGGAGACGAGATTTTAATAAGTCCCAAGGACGCTGGAGCTTGGCTCCGCATCGGGCCTCCGATCGAAGCTATATTCTCGGAGATGAGTTTTTAATAAAGTCCCAAGGACGCGGGAGCTTGGCTCTGCATCGGGCCTCCGATTGAAGCTACATTCTCGGAGACGAGATTTTAATAAGTCCCAAAGACGCAGGAGCTTGGCTCCGCATCGTGCCTCCGATCGAAGCTACATTCTCGGAGACGAGATTTTAATAGGTCCCAAAGACGCAGGAGCTTGGCTCCGCGTCGGGCCTCAGATCGAAGCTATATTCTCGGAGACGAGATTTTAATAAGTCCCAAGGACAAAGGAGCTTGGCTCCGCGTCAGGCCTCCGATCGAAGCTATATTCTCGTAGATGAGTTTTTAATAAAGTCCCAAGGACGCAAGAGCTTGGCTCCACGTCGGGCCTCCGATCGAAGCTACATTCTCGGAGACGAGATTTTAATAAGTCCCAAAGACGCTACAGCTTGGCTCCACGTCGGGCCTCTTATCGAAGCTACATTCTCAGAGACGAGATTTTAATAAGTCCCAAAGACGCAAGAGCTTGGCTCCCCGTCGGGCCTCCGATCGAAGTTATATACTCGGAGATGAGATTTTAATAAAGTCCCAAGGATGGAGGAGCTTGGCACCGCGTAAGCCTTCCGATCGAAGCTACATTCCCGGAGATGAGATTTTAATAAAGTCCTAAGGACGTAGGAGATTGGCTCCGCGTCGGGCCTCCGATCGAAGCTAAATTCTCGGAGACGAGATTTTAATAAGTCCCTTGGACGCAGGAGCTTGGCTCCGCGTCGGGCTTCCGATCGAAGCTATATTCTCGGAGATGAGTTTTTAATAAAGTCCCAAGGACGCAGGAGTTTGGCTCCACATCGGGCCTCCGATCGAAGCTACATTCTCGGAGACGAGATTTTAAAAAGTCCCAAGGACGCAGGAGCTTGGCTCTGCGTTGGGCCTCCGATCGAAGCTACATTCTCGGAGACGAGATTTTAATAAGTCCCAAAGACGCAAGAGCTTGGCTCCCCGTCGGGCCTCCGATCAAAGCTATATACTCGGAGACGAGATTTTAATAAAGTCCCCAGGACGCAGGAGCTTGGCTCCGCGCCGGCCCTCCGATCGAAGCTATATTCTCGGTGACGAGATTTTAATAAGTCCCTAGGACGCAGGAGCTTGGCTCCGGGTCGGGCCTCCGATCGAAGCTATATTCTCGGAGATGAGTTTTTAATAAAGTCCCAAGGACGCAGGAGTTTGGCTCCACATCGGGCCTCCGATCGAAGCTACATTCTCGGAGACGTTATTTTAAAAAGTCCCAAAGACGCAGGAGGTTGGCTTCACATCGAACCTCCGATCGAAGCTACATTCTCGGAGACGAGATTTTAATAAGTCCCAAGTACGCAGGCGCTTGGCTCCACATTGGGCCTCCGATCATAGCTATATTCTCGAAGATGAGTTTTTAATAAAGTCCCAAGGACGCAGGAGCTTGGATCCCCGTCGGGCCTCCGATCGAAACTACATTCTAGGAGACGAGATTTTAATAAGTCCCAAGGACGCTGGAGCTTGGCTCCGCATCGGGCCTCCGATCGAAGCTATATTCTCGGAGATGAGTTTTTAATAAAGTCCCAAGGACGCGGGAGCTTGGCTCTGCGTCGGGCCTCCGATTGAAGCTACATTCTCGGAGACGAGATTTTAATAAGTCCCAAAGACGCAGGAGCTTGGCTCCGCGTCGTGCCTCCGATCGAAGCTACATTCTCGGAGACGAGATTTTAATAGGTCCCAAAGACGCAGGAGCTTGGCTCCGCGTCGGGCCTCAGATCGAAGCTATATTCTCGGAGACGAGATTTTAATAAGTCCCAAGGACAAAGTCCCAAGGACGCAGGAGCTTGGCTCTGCGTTGGGCCTCCGATCGAAGCTACATTCTCGGAGACGAGATTTTAATAAGTCCCAAAGACGCAAGAGCTTGGCTCCCCGTCGGGCCTCCGATCGAAGTTATATACTCGGAGATGAGATTTTAATAAAGTCCCAAGGATGGAGGAGCTTGGCACCGCGTAAGCCCTCCGATCGAAGCTACATTCCCGGAGATGAGATTTTAATAAAGTCCTAAGGACGTAGGAGCTTGGCTCCGCGTCGAGCCTCCGATCGAAGCTAAATTCTCGGAGACGAGATTTTAATAAGTCCCTAGGACGCAAGAGCTTGGCTCCGCGTCGGGCTTCCGATCGAAGCTATATTCTCGGAGATGAGTTTTTAATAAAGTCCCAAGGACGCAGGAGTTTGGCTCCACATCGGGCCTCCGATCGAAGCTACATTCTCGGAGACGATATTTTAAAAAGTCCCAAAGACGTAGGAGCTTGGCTACGCGTCGGGCCTCCGATCGAAGCTATATTTTTGGAGATGAGTTTTTAATAAAGTCCCAAGGGCGCAGGAGCTTGGCTCCGCGTCGGGCCTCCGATCGAAGCTACATTCTCGGAGACGAGATTTTAATAAGTCCCAAAGACGCAGGAGGTTGGCTTCACATCGAGCCTCCGATCGAAGCTACATTCTCGGAGACGAGATTTTAATAAGTCCCAAGTACGCAGGAGCTTGGCTCCGCATTGGGCCTCCGATCATAGCTATATTCTCGAAGATGAGTTTTTAATAAAGTCCAAAGGACGCAGGAGCTTGGATCCCCGTAGGGCCTCCGATCGAAACTACATTCTAGGAGACGAGATTTTAATAAGTCCCAAGGACGCTGGAGCTTGGCTCCGGATCGGGCCTCCGATCGAAGCTATATTCTCGGAGATGAGTTTTTAATAAAGTCCCAAGGACGCGGGAGCTTGGCTCTGCGTCGGGCCTCCGATTGAAGCTACATTCTCGGAGACGAGATTTTAATAAGTCCCAAAGACGCAGGAGCTTGGCTCCGCGTCGTGCCTCCGATCGAAGCTACATTCTCGGAGACGAGATTTTAATAGGTCCCAAAGACGCAGGAGCTTGGCTCCGCGTCGGGCCTCAGATCGAAGCTATATTCTCGGAGACGAGATTTTAATAAGTCCCAAGGACAAAGTCCCAAGGACGCAGGAGCTTGGCTCTGCGTTGGGCCTCCGATCGAAGCTACATTCTCGGAGACGAGATTTTAATAAGTCCCAAAGACGCAAGAGCTTGGCTCCCCGTCGGGCCTCCGATCAAAGCTATATACTCGGAGACGAGTTTTTAATAAAGTCCCAAGGACGCAGGAGTTTGGCTCCACATCGGGCCTCCGATCGAAGCTACATTCTCGGAGACGATATTTTAAAAAGTCCCAAAGACGTAGGAGCTTGGCTACGCGTCGGGCCTCCGATCGAAGCTATATTTTTGGAGATGAGTTTTTAATAAAGTCCTAAGGACGCAGGAGCTTGGCTCCGCGTCGGGCCTCCGATCGAAGCTACATTCTCGGAGACGAGATTTTAATAAGTCCCAAAGACGCAGGAGGTTGGCTTCACGTCGAGCCTTCGATCGAAGCTACATTCTCGAAGACGAGATTTTAATAAGTCCCAAGTACGCAGGAGCTTGGCTCCGCATTGGGCCTCCGATCATAGCTATATTCTCGAAGATGAGTTTTTAATAAAGTCCCAAGGACGCAGGAGCTTGGATCCCCGTCGGGCCTCCGATCGAAACTACATTCTAGGAGACGAGATTTTAATAAGTCCCAAGGACGCTGGAGCTTGGCTCCGCGTCGGGCCTCTGATCGAAGCTATATTCTCGGAGACGAGATTTTAATAAGTCCCAAGGACGCAGGAGCTTGGCTCCGCGTCGGGCCTCCGATCGAAGCTACATTTACGGAGACGAGATTTTAATAAGTCCCAAAGACGCAGGAGCTTGGCTCCACGTCGGGCCTCCGATCGAAGCTACATTCTCGGAAACGAGATTTTAATAAGTCCCAAGGACGCAGGAGCTTGGCTCCGCGTCGGGCCTCCGATCGAAGCTATATTCTCGGAGACCAGATTTTAATATGTCCCAAGGACGCAGGAGCTTGGCTCCGCGTCGGGCCTCCTATCGAAGCTACATTCTCGGAGACGAGATTTTAATAAGTAACAAGGATGGAGGAGCTTGGCTCCGCGTTGGGCCTCCGATCGAAGCTATATTCTCGGAGATGAGTTTTTATAAAAGTACCAAGGACGCAGGAGCTTGGCTCCTCATCGGGCCTCTGATCGAAGCTACGTTCTCGGAGACGAGATTTTAATAAGTCCCAAAGACGCAGGAGCTTGGCTCTGCGTCGGGCCTCCGATCGAAGCTATATTCTCGGAGACCAGATTTTAATAAGTCCCAAGGACGCAGGAGCTTGGCTCCGCGTCGGGCCTCCGATCGAAGCTACATTCTCGGAGACGAGATTTTAATAAGTAACAAGGATGGAGGAGCTTGGCTCCGCGTTGGGCCTCCGATCGAAGCTATATTCTCGGAGATGAGTTTTTAAAAAAGTCCCAAGGACGCAGGAGCTTGGCTCCTCATCGGGCCTCTGATTGAAGCTACATTCTCGGAGACGAGATTTTAATAAGTCCCAAAGACGCAGGAGCTTGGCTCTGCGTCGGGCCTCCGATCGAAGCTATATTCTCGGAGACCAGATTTTAATAAGTCCCAAGGACGCAGGAGCTTGGCTCCGCGTCGGGCCTCCGATCGAAGCTACATTCTCGGAGACGAGATTTTAATAAGTAACAAGGATGCAGGAGCTTGGCTCCGCGTTGGGCCTCCGATCGAAGCTATATTCTCGGAGATGGGTTTTTAAAAAAGTCCCAAAGATGCAGGAGCTTGGCTCTGCGTCGGGCCTCCGATCGAAGCTATATTCTCGGAGACCAGATTTTAATAAGTCCCAAGGACGCAGGAGCTTGGCTCCGCGTCGGGCCTCCGATCGATGCTACATTCCCGGAGATGAGATTTTAATAAAGTCCTAAGGACACAGGAGCTTAGCTCCGCGTCGGGCCTCCGATCGAAGCTACATTCTCGGAGACGAGATTTTAATAAGTCCCAAGGACGCAGGAGCTTGGCTCTGCATCGGGCCTCCGATCGAAGCTATATTCTCGGAGACCAGATTTTAATAAGTGCCAAGGACGCAGGAGCTTGGCTCCGCGTCAGGCCTCTGATCGAAGCTACATTCTCGGAGACGAGATTTTAATAAGTAACAAGGATGCAGGAGCTTGGCTCCGCGTTGGGCCTCCGATCGAAGCTATATTCTCGGAGATGGGTTTTTAAAAAAGTCCCAAAGATGCAGGAGCTTGGCTCCGCGTCGGGCCTCCGATCGAAGCTACATTCTCGGAGACGAGATTTTAATAAGTCCCAAGGACGCAGGGGCTTGGCTCCGCGTCGGGTCTCCGATTGAAGCTATATATTCGGAGATGAGTTTTTAATCAAGTCCCAAGGACGCAGGACCTTGGCTCCGCGTCGGGCCTCCGATCGAAGCTACATTCCCGGAGATGAGATTTTAATAAAGTCCTAAGGACACAGGAGCTTAGCTCCGCGTCGGGCCTCCGATCGAAGCTACATTCTCGGAGACGAGATTTTAATAAGTCCCAAGGACGCAGGAGCTTGGCTCTGCGTCGGGCCTCCGATCGAAGCAATATTCTCGGAGACCAGATTTTAATAAGTCCCAAAGACGCAGGAGCTTGGCTCCACGTCGGGCCTCCGATCGAAGCTACATTCTCGGAGACGAGATTTTAATAAGTAACAAGGATGGAGGAGCTTGGCTCCGCGTTGGGCCTCCGATCGAAGCTATATTCTCGGAGATGAGTTTTTAAAAAAGTCCCAAGGACGCAGGAGCTTGGCTCCTCATCGGGCCTCTGATCGAAGCTACATTCTCGGAGACGAGATTTTAATAAGTCCCAAAGACGCAGGAGCTTGGCTCTGCGTCGGGCCTCCGATCGAAGCTATATTCTCGGAGACCAGATTTTAATAAGTCCCAAGGACGCAGGAGCTTGGCTCCGCGTCGGGCCTCCGATCGAAGCTACATTCTCGGAGACGAGATTTTAATAAGTAACAAGGATGCAGGAGCTTGGCTCCGCGTTGGGCCTCCGATCGAAGCTATATTCTCGGAGATGGGTTTTTAAAAAAGTCCCAAAGATGCAGGAGCTTGGCTCTGCGTCGGGCCTCCGATCGAAGCTATATTCTCGGAGACCAGATTTTAATAAGTCCCAAGGACGCAGGAGCTTGGCTCCGCGTCGGGCCTCCGATCGAAGCTACATTCCCGGAGATGAGATTTTAATAAAGTCCTAAGGACACAGGAGCTTAGCTCCGCGTCGGGCCTCCGATCGAAGCTACATTCTCGGAGACGAGATTTTAATAAGTCCCAAGGACGCAGGAGCTTGGCTCTGCATCGGGCCTCCGATCGAAGCTATATTCTCGGAGACCAGATTTTAATAAGTCCTAAGGACGCAGGAGCTTGGCTCCGCATCGGGCCTCCGATCGAAGCTACATTCTCGGAGACGAGATTTTAATAAGTAACAAGGATGCAGGAGCTTGGCTCCGCGTTGGGCCTCCGATCGAAGCTATATTCTCGGAGATGGGTTTTTAAAAAAGTCCCAAAGATGCAGGAGCTTGGCTCTGCATCGGGCCTCCGATCGAAGCTATATTCTCGGAGACCAGATTTTAATAAGTCCCAAGGACGCAGGACCTTGGCTCCGCGTCGGGCCTCCGATCGAAGCTACATTCCCGGAGATGAGATTTTAATAAAGTCCTAAGGACACAGGAGCTTAGCTCCGCGTCGGGCCTCCGATCGAAGCTACATTCTCGGAGACGAGATTTTAATAAGTCCCAAGGACGCAGGAGCTTGGCTCCGTGTCGGGTCTCCGATCGAAGCTATATATTCGGAGATGAGTTTTTAATCAAGTCCCAAGGACGCAGGAGCTTGGCTCCGCGTCGGGCCTCAGATCGAAGCTACATTCCCGGAGATGAGATTTTAATAAAGTCCTAAGGACGCAGGAGCTTAGCTCCGCGTCGGGCCTCCGATCGAAGCTACATTCTCGGAGAGGAGATTTTAATAAGTCCCAAGGACGCAGGAGCTTGGCTCCGCGTCGGGCCTCTGATCGAAGCTATATTCTCGGAGACCAGATTTTAATAAGTCCCAAGGACGCAGGAGCTTGGCTCCGCGTCGGGCCTCCGATCGAAGATACATTTACGGAGACGAGATTTTAATAAGTCCCAAAGACGCAGGAGCTTGGCTCCACGTCGGGCCTCCGATCGAAGCTACATTCTCGGAAACGAGATTTTAATAAGTCCCAAGGACGCAGGAGCTTGGCTCCGCGTCGGGCCTCCGATCGAAGCTATATTCTCGGAGACCAGATTTTAATATGTCCCAAGGACGCAGGAGCTTGGCTCCGCGTCGGGCCTCCTATAGAAGCTACATTCTCGGAGACGAGATTTTAATAAGTAACAAGGATGGAGGAGCTTGGCTCCGCGTTGGGCCTCCGATCGAAGCTATATTCTCGGAGATGAGTATTTAAAAAAGTCCCAAGGACGCAGGAGCTTGGCTCCTCATCGGGCCTCTGATCGAAGCTACATTCTCGAAGACGAGATTTTAATAAGTCCCAAAGATGCAGGAGCTTGGCTCTGCGTCGGGCCTCCGATCGAAGCTATATTCTCGGAGACCAGATTTTAATAAGTCCCAAGGACGCAGGAGCTTGGCTCCACGTCGGGCCTCCGATCGAAGCTACATTCTCGGAGACGTGATTTTAATAAGTAACAAGGATGGAGGAGCTTGGCTCCGCGTTGGGCCTCCGATCGAAGCTATATTCTCGGAGATGAGTTTTTAAAAAAGTCCCAAGGACGCAGGAGCTTGGCTCCTCATCGGGCCTCTGATCGAAGCTACATTCTCGGAGACGAGATTTTAATAAGTCCCAAAGACGCAGGAGCTTGGCTCTGCGTCGGGCCTCCGATCGAAGCTATATTCTCGGAGACCAGATTTTAATAAGTCCCAATGACGCAGGAGCTTGGCTCCGCGTCGGGCCTCCGATCGAAGCTACATTCTCGGAGATGAGATTTTAATAAGTAACAAGGATGCAGGAGCTTGGCTCCGCGTTGGGCCTCCGATCGAAGCTATATTCTCGGAGATGGGTTTTTAAAAAAGTCCCAAAGATGCAGGAGCTTGGCTCTGCGTCGGGCCTCCGATCGAAGCTATATTCTCGGAGACCAGATTTTAATAAGTCCCAAGGACGCAGGAGCTTGGCTCCGCGTCGGGCCTCCGATCGAAGCTACATTCTCGGAGACGAGATTTTAATAAGTCCCAAGGACGCAGGAGCTTGGCTCCGTGTCGGGTCTCCGATCGAAGCTATATATTCGGAGATGAGTTTTTAATCAAGTCCCAAGGACGCAGGAGCTTTGCTCCGCGTCGGGCCTCAGATCGAAGCTACATTCCCGTAGATGAGATTTTAATAAAGTCCTAAGGACGCAGGAGCTTAGCTCCGCGTCGGGCCTCCGATCGAAGCTACATTCTCGGAGACGAGATTTTAATAAGTCCCAAGGACGCAGGAGCTTGGCTCCGCGTCGGGCCTCTGATCGAAGCTATATTCTCGGAGACCAGATTTTAATAAGTCCCAAGGACGCAGGAGCTTGGCTCCGCGTTGGGCCTCCGATCGAAGCTACATTTACGGAGACGAGATTTTAATAAGTCCCAAAGACGCAGGAGCTTGGCTCCACGTTGGGTCTCCGATCGAAGCTACATTCTCGGAAACGAGATTTTAATAAGTCCCAAGGACGCAGGAGCTTGGCTCCGCGTCGGGCCTCCGATCGAAGCTATATTCTCGGAGACCAGATTTTAATATGTCCCAAGGACGCAGGAGCTTGGCTCCGCGTCGGGCCTCTTATCGAAGCTACATTCTCGGAGACGAGATTTTAATAAGTAACAAGGATGAAGGAGCTTGGCTCCGCGTTGGGCCTCCGATCGAAGCTATATTCTCGGAGATGAGTTTTTAATAAAGTCCCTAGGACGCTGGAGCTTGGCTCCACGTCGGGCCTCCGATCGAAGCTACATTCTCGGAAACGAGATTTTAATAAGTCCCAAGGACGCAGGAGCTTGGCTCCGCGTCGGGCCTCCGATCGAAGCTATATTCTCGGAGACCAGATTTTAATATGTCCCAAGGACGCAGGAGCTTGGCTCCGCGTCGGGCCTCCTATCGAAGCTACATTCTCGGAGACGAGATTTTAATAAGTAACAAGGATGGAGGAGCTTGGCTCCGCGTTGGGCCTCCGATCGAAGCTATATTCTCGGAGATGAGTTTTTAAAAAAGTCCCAAGGACGCTGGAGCTTGGCTCCTCATCGGGCCTCTGATCGAAGCTACATTCTCGGAGACGAGATTTTAATAAGTCCCAAAGACGCAGGAGCTTGGCTCTGCGTCGGGCCTCCGATCGAAGCTATATTCTCGGAGACCAGATTTTAATAAGTCCCAAGGACGCAGGAGCTTGGCTCCGCGTCGGGCCTCCGATCGAAGCTACATTCTCGGAGACGAGATTTTAATAAGTAACAAGGATGGAGGAGCTTGGCTCCGCGTTGGGCCTCCGATCGAAGCTATATTCTCGGAGATGAGTTTTTAAAAAAGTCCCAAGGACGCAGGAGCTTGGCTCCTCATCGGGCCTCTGATCGAAGCTACATTCTCGGAGACGAGATTTTAATAAGTCCCAAAAACGCAGGAGCTTGGCTCTGCATCGGGCCTCCGATAGAAGCTATATTCTCGGAGACCAGATTTTAATAAGTCCCAAGGACGCAGGAGCTTGGCTCCGCATCGGGCCTCCGATCGAAGCTACATTCTCGGAGACGAGATTTTAATAAGTAACAAGGATGCAGGAGCTTGGCTCCGCGTTGGGCCTCCGATTGAAGCTATATTCTCGGAGATGGGTTTTTAAAAAAGTCCCAAAGATGCAGGAGCTTGGCTCTGCGTCGGGCCTCCGATCGAAGCTATATTCTCGGAGACCAGATTTTAATAAGTCCCAAGGACGCAGGAGCTTGGCTCCGCGTCGGGTCTCCGATCGAAGCTACATTCTCGGAGATGAGATTTTAATAAGTCCCAAGGACGCAGGGGCTTGGCTCCGCGTCGGGTCTCCGATCGAAGCTATATATTCGGAGATGAGTTTTTAATCAAGTCCCAAGGACGCAGGACCTTGGCTCCGCGTCGGGCCTCCGATCGAAGCTACATTCCCGGAGATGAGATTTTAATAAAGTCCTAAGGACACAGGAGCTTAGCTCCGCGTCGGGCCTCCGATCGAAGCTACATTCTCGGAGACGAGATTTTAATAAGTCCCAAGGACGCAGGAGCTTGGCTCCGTGTCGGGTCTCCGATCGAAGCTATATATTCGGAGATGAGTTTTTAATCAAGTCCCAAGGACGCAGGAGCTTGGCTCCGCGTCGGGCCTCAGATCGAAGCTACATTCCCGGAGATGAGATTTTAATAAAGTCCTAAGGACGCAGGAGCTTAGCTCCGCGTCGGGCCTCCGATCGAAGCTACATTCTCGGAGAGGAGATTTTAATAAGTCCCAAGGACGCAGGAGCTTGGCTCCGCGTCGGGCCTCTGATCGAAGCTATATTCTCGGAGACCAGATTTTAATAAGTCCCAAGGACGCAGGAGCTTGGCTCCGCGTCGGGCCTCCGATCGAAGATACATTTACGGAGACGAGATTTTAATAAGTCCCAAAGACGCAGGAGCTTGGCTCCACGTCGGGCCTCCGATCGAAGCTACATTCTCGGAAACGAGATTTTAATAAGTCCCAAGGACGCAGGAGCTTGGCTCCGCGTCGGGCCTCCGATCGAAGCTATATTCTCGGAGACCAGATTTTAATATGTCCCAAGGACGCAGGAGCTTGGCTCCGCGTCGGGCCTCCTATAGAAGCTACATTCTCGGAGACGAGATTTTAATAAGTAACAAGGATGGAGGAGCTTGGCTCCGCGTTGGGCCTCCGATCGAAGCTATATTCTCGGAGATGAGTTTTTAAAAAAGTCCCAAGGACGCAGGAGCTTGGCTCCTCATCGGGCCTCTGATCGAAGCTACATTCTCGAAGACGAGATTTTAATAAGTCCCAAAGATGCAGGAGCTTGGCTCTGCGTCGGGCCTCCGATCGAAGCTATATTCTCGGAGACCAGATTTTAATAAGTCCCAAGGACGCAGGAGCTTGGCTCCGCGTCGGGCCTCCGATCGAAGCTACATTCTCGGAGACGAGATTTTAATAAGTAACAAGGATGGAGGAGCTTGGCTCCGCGTTGGGCCTCCGATCGAAGCTATATTCTCGGAGATGAGTTTTTAAAAAAGTCCCAAGGACGCAGGAGCTTGGCTCCTCATCGGGCCTCTGATCGAAGCTACATTCTCGGAGACGAGATTTTAATAAGTCCCAAAGACACAGGAGCTTGGCTCTGCGTCGGGCCTCCGATCGAAGCTATATTCTCGGAGACCAGATTTTAATAAGTCCCAAGGACGCAGGAGCTTGGCTCCGCGTCGGGCCTCCGATCGAAGCTACATTCTCGGAGACGAGATTTTAATAAGTAACAAGGATGCAGGAGCTTGGCTCCGCGTTGGGCCTCCGATCGAAGCTATATTCTCGGAGATGGGTTTTTAAAAAAGTCCCAAAGATGCAGGAGCTTGGCTCTGCGTCGGGCCTCCGATCGAAGCTATATTCTCGGAGACCAGATTTTAATAAGTCCCAAGGACGCAGGAGCTTGGCTCCGCGTCGGGCCTCCGATCGAAGCTACATTCCCGGAGATGAGATTTTAATAAAGTCCTAAGGACACAGGAGCTTAGCTCCGCGTCGGGCCTCCGATCGAAGCTACATTCTCGGAGACGAGATTTTAATAAGTCCCAAGGACGCAGGAGCTTGGCTCTGCATCGGGCCTCCGATCGAAGCTATATTCTCGGAGACCAGATTTTAATAAGTGCCAAGGACGCAGGAGGTTGGCTCCGCGTCAGGCCTCTGATCGAAGCTACATTCTCGGAGACGAGATTTTAATAAGTAACAAGGATGCAGGAGCTTGGCTCCGCGTTGGGCCTCCGATCGAAGCTATATTCTCGGAGATGGGTTTTTAAAAAAGTCCCAAAGATGCAGGAGCTTGGCTCCGCGTCGGGCCTCCGATCGAAGCTACATTCTCGGAGACGAGATTTTAATAAGTCCCAAGGACGCAGGGGCTTGGCTCCGCGTCGGGTCTCCGATTGAAGCTATATATTCGGAGATGAGTTTTTAATCAAGTCCCAAGGACGCAGGACCTTGGCTCCGCGTCGGGCCTCCGATCGAAGCTACATTCCCGGAGATGAGATTTTAATAAAGTCCTAAGGACACAGGAGCTTAGCTCCGCGTCGGGCCTCCGATCGAAGCTACATTCTCGGAGACGAGATTTTAATAAGTCCCAAGGACGCAGGAGCTTGGCTCTGCGTCGGGCCTCCGATCGAAGCAATATTCTCGGAGACCAGATTTTAATAAGTCCCAAAGACGCAGGAGCTTAGCTCCACGTCGGGCCTCCGATCGAAGCTACATTCTCGGAGACGAGATTTTAATAAGTAACAAGGATGGAGGAGCTTGGCTCCGCGTTGGGCCTCCGATCGAAGCTATATTCTCGGAGATGAGTTTTTAAAAAAGTCCCAAGGACGCAGGAGCTTGGCTCCTCATCGGGCCTCTGATCGAAGCTACATTCTCGGAGACGAGATTTTAATAAGTCCCAAAGACGCAGGAGCTTGGCTCTGCGTCGGGCCTCCGATCGAAGCTATATTCTCGGAGACCAGATTTTAATAAGTAACAAGGATGGAGGAGATTGGCTCCGCGTTGGGCCTCCGATCGAAGCTATATTCTCGGAGATGAGTTTTTAAAAAAGTCCCAAGGACGCAGGAGCTTGGCTCCTCATCGGGCCTCTGATCGAAGCTACATTCTCGGAGACGAGATTTTAATAAGTCCCAAAGACGCAGGAGCTTGGCTCTGCGTCGGGCCTCCGATCGAAGCTATATTCTCGGAGACCAGATTTTAATAAGTCCCAAGGACGCAGGAGCTTGGCTCCGCGTCGGGCCTCCGATCGAAGCTACATTCTCGGAGACGAGATTTTAATAAGTAACAAGGATGCAGGAGCTTGGCTCCGCGTTGGGCCTCCGATCGAAGCTATATTCTCGGAGATGGGTTTTTAAAAAAGTCCCAAAGATGCAGGAGCTTGGCTCTGCGTCGGGCCTCCGATCGAAGCTATATTCTCGGAGACCAGATTTTAATAAGTCCCAAGGACGCAGGAGCTTGGCTCCGCGTCGGGCCTCCGATCGAAGCTACATTCCCGGAGATGAGATTTTAATAAAGTCCTAAGGACACAGGAGCTTAGCTCCGCGTCGGGCCTCCGATCGAAGCTACATTCTCGGAGACGAGATTTTAATAAGTCCCAAGGACGCAGGAGCTTGGCTCTGCATCGGGCCTCCGATCGAAGCTATATTCTCGGAGACCAGATTTTAATAAGTGCCAAGGACGCAGGAGGTTGGCTCCGCGTCAGGCCTCTGATCGAAGCTACATTCTCGGAGACGAGATTTTAATAAGTAACAAGGATGCAGGAGCTTGGCTCCGCGTTGGGCCTCCGATCGAAGCTATATTCTCGGAGATGGGTTTTTAAAAAAGTCCCAAAGATGCAGGAGCTTGGCTCCGCGTCGGGCCTCCGATCGAAGCTACATTCTCGGAGACGAGATTTTAATAAGTCCCAAGGACGCAGGGGCTTGGCTCCGCGTCGGGTCTCCGATTGAAGCTATATATTCGGAGATGAGTTTTTAATCAAGTCCCAAGGACGCAGGACCTTGGCTCCGCGTCGGGCCTCCGATCGAAGCTACATTCCCGGAGATGAGATTTTAATAAAGTCCTAAGGACACAGGAGCTTAGCTCCGCGTCGGGCCTCCGATCGAAGCTACATTCTCGGAGACGAGATTTTAATAAGTCCCAAGGACGCAGGAGCTTGGCTCTGCGTCGGGCCTCCGATCGAAGCAATATTCTCGGAGACCAGATTTTAATAAGTCCCAAAGACGCAGGAGCTTGGCTCCACGTCGGGCCTCCGATCGAAGCTACATTCTCGGAGACGAGATTTTAATAAGTAACAAGGATGGAGGAGCTTGGCTCCGCGTTGGGCCTCCGATCGAAGCTATATTCTCGGAGATGAGTTTTTAAAAAAGTCCCAAGGACGCAGGAGCTTGGCTCCTCATCGGGCCTCTGATCGAAGCTACATTCTCGGAGACGAGATTTTAATAAGTCCCAAAGACGCAGGAGCTTGGCTCTGCGTCGGGCCTCCGATCGAAGCTATATTCTCGGAGACCAGATTTTAATAAGTCCCAAGGACGCAGGAGCTTGGCTCCGCGTCGGGCCTCCGATCGAAGCTACATTCTCGGAGACGAGATTTTAATAAGTAACAAGGATGCAGGAGCTTGGCTCCGCGTTGGGCCTCCGATCGAAGCTATATTCTCGGAGATGGGTTTTTAAAAAAGTCCCAAAGATGCAGGAGCTTGGCTCTGCGTCGGGCCTCCGATCGAAGCTATATTCTCGGAGACCAGATTTTAATAAGTCCCAAGGACGCAGGAGCTTGGCTCCGCGTCGGGCCTCCGATCGAAGCTACATTCCCGGAGATGAGATTTTAATAAAGTCCTAAGGACACAGGAGCTTAGCTCCGCGTCGGGCCTCCGATCGAAGCTACATTCTCGGAGACGAGATTTTAATAAGTCCCAAGGACGCAGGAGCTTGGCTCTGCATCGGGCCTCCGATCGAAGCTATATTCTCGGAGACCAGATTTTAATAAGTGCCAAGGACGCAGGAGCTTGGCTCCGCGTCAGGCCTCTGATCGAAGCTACATTCTCGGAGACGAGATTTTAATAAGTAACAAGGATGCAGGAGCTTGGCTCCGCGTTGGGCCTCCGATCGAAGCTATATTCTCGGAGATGGGTTTTTAAAAAAGTCCCAAAGATGCAGGAGCTTGGCTCCGCGTCGGGCCTCCGATCGAAGCTATATTCTCGGAGACGAGATTTTAATAAGTCCCAAGGACGCAGGGGCTTGGCTCCGCGTCGGGTCTCCGATTGAAGCTATATATTCGGAGATGAGTTTTTAATCAAGTCCCAAGGACGCAGGACCTTGGCTCCGCGTCGGGCCTCCGATCGAAGCTACATTCCCGGAGATGAGATTTTAATAAAGTCCTAAGGACACAGGAGCTTAGCTCCGCGTCGGGCCTCCGATCGAAGCTACATTCTCGGAGACGAGATTTTAATAAGTCCCAAGGACGCAGGAGCTTGGCTCTGCGTCGGGCCTCCGATCGAAGCAATATTCTCGGAGACCAGATTTTAATAAGTCCCAAAGACGCAGGAGCTTGGCTCCACGTCGGGCCTCCGATCGAAGCTACATTCTCGGAGACGAGATTTTAATAAGTAACAAGGATGGAGGAGCTTGGCTCCGCGTTGGGCCTCCGATCGAAGCTATATTCTCGGAGATGAGTTTTTAAAAAAGTCCCAAGGACGCAGGAGCTTGGCTCCTCATCGGGCCTCTGATCGAAGCTACATTCTCGGAGACGAGATTTTAATAAGTCCCAAAGACGCAGGAGCTTGGCTCTGCGTCGGGCCTCCGATCGAAGCTATATTCTCGGAGACCAGATTTTAATAAGTCCCAAGGACGCAGGAGCTTGGCTCCGCATCGGGCCTCCGATCGAAGCTACATTCTCGGAGACGAGATTTTAATAAGTAACAAGGATGCAGGAGCTTGGCTCCGCGTTGGGCCTCCGATCGAAGCTATATTCTCGGAGATGGGTTTTTAAAAAAGTCCCAAAGATGCAGGAGCTTGGCTCTGCATCGGGCCTCCGATCGAAGCTATATTCTCGGAGACCAGATTTTAATAAGTCCCAAGGACGCAGGACCTTGGCTCCGCGTCGGGCCTCCGATCGAAGCTACATTCCCGGAGATGAGATTTTAATAAAGTCCTAAGGACACAGGAGCTTAGCTCCGCGTCGGGCCTCCGATCGAAGCTACATTCTCGGAGACGAGATTTTAATAAGTCCCAAGGACGCAGGAGCTTGGCTCCGTGTCGGGTCTCCGATCGAAGCTATATATTCGGAGATGAGTTTTTAATCAAGTCCCAAGGACGCAGGAGCTTAGCTCCGCGTCGGGCCTCAGATCGAAGCTACATTCCCGGAGATGAGATTTTAATAAAGTCCTAAGGACGCAGGAGCTTAGCTCCGCGTCGGGCCTCCGATCGAAGTTACATTCTCGGAGAGGAGATTTTAATAAGTCCCAAGGACGCAGGAGCTTGGCTCCGCGTCGGGCCTCTGATCGAAGCTATATTCTCGGAGACCAGATTTTAATAAGTCCCAAGGACGCAGGAGCTTGGCTCCGCGTCGGGCCTCCGATCGAAGATACATTTACGGAGACGAGATTTTAATAAGTCCCAAAGACGCAGGAGCTTGGCTCCACGTCGGGCCTCCGATCGAAGCTACATTCTCGGAAACGAGATTTTAATAAGTCCCAAGGACGCAGGAGCTTGGCTCCGCGTCGGGCCTCCGATCGAAGCTATATTCTCGGAGACCAGATTTTAATATGTCCCAAGGACGCAGGAGCTTGGCTCCGCGTCGGGCCTCCTATAGAAGCTACATTCTCGGAGACGAGATTTTAATAAGTAACAAGGATGGAGGAGCTTGGCTCCGCGTTGGGCCTCCGATCGAAGCTATATTCTCGGAGATGAGTTTTTAAAAAAGTCCCAAGGACGCAGGAGCTTGGCTCCTCATCGGGCCTCTGATCGAAGCTACATTCTCGAAGACGAGATTTTAATAAGTCCCAAAGATGCAGGAGCTTGGCTCTGCGTCGGGCCTCCGATCGAAGCTATATTCTCGGAGACCAGATTTTAATAAGTCCCAAGGACGCAGGAGCTTGGCTCCGCGTCGGGCCTCCGATCGAAGCTACATTCTCGGAGACGTGATTTTAATAAGTAACAAGGATGGAGGAGCTTGGCTCCGCGTTGGGCCTCCGATCGAAGCTATATTCTCGGAGATGAGTTTTTAAAAAAGTCCCAAGGACGCAGGAGCTTGGCTCCACGTCGGGCCTCCGATCGAAGCTACATTCTCGGAGACGAGATTTTAATAAGTAACAAGGATGGAGGAGCTTGGCTCCGCGTTGGGCCTCCGATCGAAGCTATATTCTCGGAGATGAGTTTTTAAAAAAGTCCCAAGGACGCAGGAGCTTGGCTCCTCATCGGGCCTCTGATCGAAGCTACATTCTCGGAGACGAGATTTTAATAAGTCCCAAAGACGCAGGAGCTTGGCTCTGCGTCGGGCCTCCGATCGAAGCTATATTCTCGGAGACCAGATTTTAATAAGTCCCAAGGACGCAGGAGCTTGGCTCCGCATCGGGCCTCCGATCGAAGCTACATTCTCGGAGACGAGATTTTAATAAGTAACAAGGATGCAGGAGCTTGGCTCCGCGTTGGGCCTCCGATCGAAGCTATATTCTCGGAGATGGGTTTTTAAAAAAGTCCCAAAGATGCAGGAGCTTGGCTCTGCATCGGGCCTCCGATCGAAGCTATATTCTCGGAGACCAGATTTTAATAAGTCCCAAGGACGCAGGACCTTGGCTCCGCGTCGGGCCTCCGATCGAAGCTACATTCCCGGAGATGAGATTTTAATAAAGTCCTAAGGACACAGGAGCTTAGCTCCGCGTCGGGCCTCCGATCGAAGCTACATTCTCGGAGACGAGATTTTAATAAGTCCCAAGGACGCAGGAGCTTGGCTCCGTGTCGGGTCTCCGATCGAAGCTATATATTCGGAGATGAGTTTTTAATCAAGTCCCAAGGACGCAGGAGCTTGGCTCCGCGTCGGGCCTCAGATCGAAGCTACATTCCCGGAGATGAGATTTTAATAAAGTCCTAAGGACGCAGGAGCTTAGCTCCGCGTCGGGCCTCCGATCGAAGCTACATTCTCGGAGAGGAGATTTTAATAAGTCCCAAGGACGCAGGAGCTTGGCTCCGCGTCGGGCCTCTGATCGAAGCTATATTCTCGGAGACCAGATTTTAATAAGTCCCAAGGACGCAGGAGCTTGGCTCCGCGTCGGGCCTCCGATCGAAGATACATTTACGGAGACGAGATTTTAATAAGTCCCAAAGACGCAGGAGCTTGGCTCCACGTCGGGCCTCCGATCGAAGCTACATTCTCGGAAACGAGATTTTAATAAGTCCCAAGGACGCAGGAGCTTGGCTCCGCGTCGGGCCTCCGATCGAAGCTATGTTCTCGGAGACCAGATTTTAATATGTCCCAAGGACGCAGGAGCTTGGCTCCGCGTCGGGCCTCCTATAGAAGCTACATTCTCGGAGACGAGATTTTAATAAGTAACAAGGATGGAGGAGCTTGGCTCCGCGTTGGGCCTCCGATCGAAGCTATATTCTCGGAGATGAGTTTTTAAAAAAGTCCCAAGGACGCAGGAGCTTGGCTCCTCATCGGGCCTCTGATCGAAGCTACATTCTCGAAGACGAGATTTTAATAAGTCCCAAAGATGCAGGAGCTTGGCTCTGCGTCGGGCCTCCGATCGAAGCTATATTCTCGGAGACCAGATTTTAATAAGTCCCAAGGACGCAGGAGCTTGGCTCCGCGTCGGGCCTCCGATCGAAGCTACATTCTCGGAGACGTGATTTTAATAAGTAACAAGGATGGAGGAGCTTGGCTCCGCGTTGGGCCTCCGATCGAAGCTATATTCTCGGAGATGAGTTTTTAAAAAAGTCCCAAGGACGCAGGAGCTTGGCTCCTCATCGGGCCTCTGATCGAAGCTACATTCTCGGAGACGAGATTTTAATAAGTCCCAAAGACGCAGGAGCTTGGCTCTGCGTCGGGCCTCCGATCGAAGCTATATTCTCGGAGACCAGATTTTAATAAGTCCCAAGGACGCAGGAGCTTGGCTCCGCGTCGGGCCTCCGATCGAAGCTACATTCTCGGAGATGAGATTTTAATAAGTAACAAGGATGCAGGAGCTTGGCTCCGCGTTGGGCCTCCGATCGAAGCTATATTCTCGGAGATGGGTTTTTAAAAAAGTCCCAAAGATGCAGGAGCTTGGCTCTGCGTCGGGCCTCCGATCGAAGCTATATTCTCGGAGACCAGATTTTAATAAGTCCCAAGGACGCAGGAGCTTGGCTCCGCGTCGGGCCTCCGATCGAAGCTACATTCTCGGAGACGAGATTTTAATAAGTCCCAAGGACGCAGGGGCTTGGCTCCGCGTCGGGTCTCCGATCGAAGCTATATATTCGGAGATGAGTTTTTAATCAAGTCCCAATGACGCAGGACCTTGGCTCCGCGTCGGGCCTCCGATCGAAGCTACATTCCAGGAGATGAGATTTTAATAAAGTCCTAAGGACACAGGAGCTTAGCTCCGCGTCGGGCCTCCGATCGAAGCTACATTCTCGGAGACGAGATTTTAATAAGTCCCAAGGACGCAGGAGCTTGGCTCCGTGTCGGGTCTCCGATCGAAGCTATATATTCGGAGATGAGTTTTTAATCAAGTCCCAAGGACGCAGGAGCTTTGCTCCGCGTCGGGCCTCAGATCGAAGCTACATTCCCGTAGATGAGATTTTAATAAAGTCCTAAGGACGCAGGAGCTTAGCTCCGCGTCGGGCCTCCGATCGAAGCTACATTCTCGGAGACGAGATTTTAATAAGTCCCAAGGACGCAGGAGCTTGGCTCCGCGTCGGGCCTCTGATCGAAGCTATATTCTCGGAGACCAGATTTTAATAAGTCCCAAGGACGCAGGAGCTTGGCTCCGCGTCGGGCCTCCGATCGAAGCTACATTTACGGAGACGAGATTTTAATAAGTCCCAAAGACGCAGGAGCTTGGCTCCACATTGGGTCTCCGATCGAAGCTACATTCTCGGAAACGAGATTTTAATAAGTCCCAAGGACGCAGGAGCTTGGCTCCGCGTCGGGCCTTCGATCGAAGCTATATTCTCGGAGACCAGATTTTAATATGTCCCAAGGACGCAGGAGCTTGGCTCCGCGTCGGGCCTCTTATCGAAGCTACATTCTCGGAGACGAGATTTTAATAAGTAACAAGGATGAAGGAGCTTGGCTCCGCGTTGGGCCTCCGATCGAAGCTATATTCTCGGAGATGAGTTTTTAATAAAGTCCCTAGGACGCAGGAGCTTGGCTCCACGTCGGGCCTCCGATCGAAGCTACATTCTCGGAAACGAGATTTTAATAAGTCCCAAGGACGCAGGAGCTTGGCTCCGCGTCGGGCCTCCGATCGAAGCTATATTCTCGGAGACCAGATTTTAATATGTCCCAAGGACGCAGGAGCTTGGCTCCGCGTCGGGCCTCCTATCGAAGCTACATTCTCGGAGACGAGATTTTAATAAGTAACAAGGATGGAGGAGCTTGGCTCCGCGTTGGGCCTCCGATCGAAGCTATATTCTCGGAGATGAGTTTTTAAAAAAGTCCCAAGGACGCTGGAGCTTGGCTCCTCATCGGGCCTCTGATCGAAGCTACATTCTCGGAGACGAGATTTTAATAAGTCCCAAAGACGCAGGAGCTTGGCTCTGCGTCGGGCCTCCGATCGAAGCTATATTCTCGGAGACCAGATTTTAATAAGTCCCAAGGACGCAGGAGCTTGGCTCCGCGTCGGGCCTCCGATCGAAGCTACATTCTCGGAGACGAGATTTTAATAAGTAACAAGGATGGAGGAGCTTGGCTCCGCGTTGGGCCTCCGATCGAAGCTATATTCTCGGAGATGAGTTTTTAAAAAAGTCCCAAGGACGCAGGAGCTTGGCTCCTCATCGGGCCTCTGATCGAAGCTACATTCTCGGAGACGAGATTTTAATAAGTCCCAAAAACGCAGGAGCTTGGCTCTGCATCGGGCCTCCGATCGAAGCTATATTCTCGGAGACCAGATTTTAATAAGTCCCAAGGACGCAGGAGCTTGGCTCCGCATCGGGCCTCCGATCGAAGCTACATTCTCGGAGACGAGATTTTAATAAGTAACAAGGATGCAGGAGCTTGGCTCCGCGTTGGGCCTCCGATTGAAGCTATATTCTCGGAGATGGGTTTTTAAAAAAGTCCCAAAGATGCAGGAGCTTGGCTCTGCGTCGGGCCTCCGATCGAAGCTATATTCTCGGAGACCAGATTTTAATAAGTCCCAAGGACGCAGGAGCTTGGCTCCGCGTCGGGTCTCCGATCGAAGCTACATTCTCGGAGATGAGATTTTAATAAGTCCCAAGGACGCAGGGGCTTGGCTCCGCGTCGGGTCTCCGATCGAAGCTATATATTCGGAGATGAGTTTTTAATCAAGTCCCAAGGACGCAGGACCTTGGCTCCGCGTCGGGCCTCCGATCGAAGCTACATTCCCGGAGATGAGATTTTAATAAAGTCCTAAGGACACAGGAGCTTAGCTCCGCGTCGGGCCTCCGATCGAAGCTACATTCTCGGAGACGAGATTTTAATAAGTCCCAAGGACGCAGGAGCTTGGCTCCGTGTCGGGTCTCCGATCGAAGCTATATATTCGGAGATGAGTTTTTAATCAAGTCCCAAGGACGCAGGAGCTTGGCTCCGCGTCGGGCCTCAGATCGAAGCTACATTCCCGGAGATGAGATTTTAATAAAGTCCTAAGGACGCAGGAGCTTAGCTCCGCGTCGGGCCTCCGATCGAAGCTACATTCTCGGAGACGAGATTTTAATAAGTCCCAAGGACGCAGGAGCTTGGCTCCGCGTCGGGCCTCTGATCGAAGCTATATTCTCGGAGACCAGATTTTAATAAGTCCCAAGGACGCAGGAGCTTGGCTCCGCGTCGGGCCTCCGATCGAAGCTACATTTACGGAGACGAGATTTTAATAAGTCCCAAAGACGCAGGAGCTTGGCTCCACGTCGGGCCTCCGATCGAAGCTACATTCTCGGAAACGAGATTTTAATAAGTCCCAAGGACGCAGGAGCTTGGCTCCGCGTCGGGCCTCCGATCGAAGCTATATTCTCGGAGACCAGATTTTAATATGTCCCAAGGACGCAGGAGCTTGGCTCCGCGTCGGGCCTCCTATCGAAGCTACATTCTCGGAGACGAGATTTTAATAAGTAACAAGGATGGAGGAGCTTGGCTCCGCGTTGGGCCTCCGATCGAAGCTATATTCTCGGAGATGAGTTTTTAAAAAAGTCCCAAGGACGCAGGAGCTTGGCTCCTCATCGGGCCTCTGATCGAAGCTACATTCTCGGAGACGAGATTTTAATAAGTCCCAAAGATGCAGGAGCTTGGCTCTGCGTCGGGCCTCCGATCGAAGCTATATTCTCGGATACCAGATTTTAATAAGTCCCAAGGACGCAGGAGCTTGGCTCCGCGTCGGGCCTCCGATCGAAGCTACATTCTCGGAGACGAGATTTTAATAAGTAACAAGGATGGAGGAGCTTGGCTCCGCGTTGGGCCTCCGATCGAAGCTATATTCTCGGAGATGAGTTTTTAAAAAAGTCCCAAGGACGCAGGAGCTTGGCTCCTCATCGGGCCTCTGATCGAAGCTACATTCTCGGAGACGAGATTTTAATAAGTCCCAAAGACGCAGGAGCTTGGCTCTGCGTCGGGCCTCCGATCGAAGCTATATTCTCGGAGACCAGATTTTAATAAGTCCCAAGGACGCAGGAGCTTGGCTCCGCGTCGGGCCTCCGATCGAAGCTACATTCTCGGAGACGAGATTTTAATAAGTAACAAGGATGCAGGATCTTGGCTCCGCGTTGGGCCTCCGATCGAAGCTATATTCTCGGAGATGGGTTTTTAAAAAAGTCCCAAAGATGCAGGAGCTTTGCTCTGCGTCGGGCCTCCGATCGAAGCTATATTCTCGGAGACCAGATTTTAATAAGTCCCAAGGACGCAGGAGCTTTGCTCCGCGTTGGGCCTCCGATCGAAGCTACATTCTCGGAGATGAGATTTTAATAAGTCCCAAGGACGCAGGGGCTTGGCTCCGCGTCGGGTCTCCGATCGAAGCTATATATTCGGAGATGAGTTTTTAATCAAGTCCCAAGGACGCAGGACTTTGGCTCCGCGTCGGGCCTCCGATCGAAGCTACATTCCCGGAGATGAGATTTTAATAAAGTCCTAAGGACACAGGAGCTTAGCTCCGCGTCGGGCCTCCGATCGAAGCTACATTCTCGGAGACGAGATTTTAATAAGTCCCAAGGACGCAGGAGCTTGGCTCCGTGTCGGGTCTCCGATCGAAGCTATATATTCGGAGATGAGTTTTTAATCAAGTCCCAAGGACGCAGGAGCTTGGCTCCGCGTCGGGCCTCAGATCGAAGCTACATTCCCGGAGATGAGATTTTAATAAAGTCCTAAGGACGCAGGAGGTTAGCTCCGCGTCGGGCCTCCGATCGAAGCTACATTCTCGGAGACGAGATTTTAATAAGTCCCAAGGACGCAGGAGCTTGGCTCCGCGTCGGGCCTCTGATCGAAGCTATATTCTCGGAGACCAGATTTTAATAAGTCCCAAGGACGCAGGAGCTTGGCTCCGCGTCTGGCCTCCGATCGAAGCTACATTTACGGAGACGAGATTTTAATAAGTCCCAAAGACGCAGGAGCTTGGCTCCACGTCGGGTCTCCGATCGAAGCTACATTCTCGGAAACGAGATTTTAATAAGTCCCAAGGACGCAGGAGCTTGGCTCCGCGTCGGGCCTCCGATCGAAGCTATATTCTCAGAGACCAGATTTTAATATGTCCCAAGGACGCAGGAGCTTGGCTCCGCGTCGGGCCTCCTATCGAAGCTACATTCTCGGAGACGAGATTTTAATAAGTAACAAGGATGGAGGAGCTTGGCTCCGCGTTGGGCCTCCGATCGAAGCTATATTCTCGGAGATGAGTTTTTAAAAAAGTCCCAAGGACGCAGGAGCTTGGCTCCTCATCGGGCCTCTGATCGAAGCTACATTCTTGGAGACGAGATTTTAATAAGTCCCAAAGACGCAGGAGCTTGGCTCTGCGTCGGGTCTCCGATCGAAGCTATATTCTCGGAGACCAGATTTTAATAAGTCCCAAGGACGCAGGAGCTTGGCTCCGCGTCGGGCCTCCGATCGAAGCTACATTCTCGGAGACGAGATTTTAATAAGTAACAAGGATGCAGGAGCTTGGCTCCACGTTGGGCCTCCGATCGAAGCTATATTCTCGGAGATGGGTTTTTAAAAAAGTCCCAACTACACAGGAGCTTGGCTCCGCATCGGGCCTCTAATCGAAGCTACATTCTCGGCGATGAGATTTTAATAAGTCCCAAAGACGCAGGAGCTTGGCTCCGCGTCGGGCCTCCGATCGAAGCTACATTCCCGGAGATGAGATTTTAATAAAGTCCTAAGGACACAGGAGCTTAGCTCCGCGTCGGGCCTCCGATCGAAGCTACATTCTCGGAGACGAGATTTTAATAAGTCCCAAGGACGCAGGAGCTTGGCTCCGCGTCGGGCCTCCTATCGAAGCTACATTCTCGGAGACGAGATTTTAATAAGTAACAAGGATGGAGGAGCTTGGCTCCGCGTTGGGCCTCCGATCGAAGCTATATTCTCGGAGATGAGTTTTTAAAAAAGTCCCAAGGACGCAGGAGCTTGGCTCCTCATCGGGCCTCTGATCGAAGCTACATTCTCGGAGACGAGATTTTAATAAGTCCCAAAGATGCAGGAGCTTGGCTCTGCGTCGGGCCTCCGATCGAAGCTATATTCTCGGATACCAGATTTTAATAAGTCCCAAGGACGCAGGAGCTTGGCTCCGCGTCGGGCCTCCGATCGAAGCTACATTCTCGGAGACGAGATTTTAATAAGTAACAAGGATGGAGGAGCTTGGCTCCGCGTTGGGCCTCCGATCGAAGCTATATTCTCGGAGATGAGTTTTTAAAAAAGTCCCAAGGACGCAGGAGCTTGGCTCCTCATCGGGCCTCTGATCGAAGCTACATTCTCGGAGACGAGATTTTAATAAGTCCCAAAGACGCAGGAGCTTGGCTCTGCGTCGGGCCTCCGATCGAAGCTATATTCTCGGAGACCAGATTTTAATAAGTCCCAAGGACGCAGGAGCTTGGCTCCGCGTCGGGCCTCCGATCGAAGCTACATTCTCGGAGACGAGATTTTAATAAGTAACAAGGATGCAGGATCTTGGCTCCGCGTTGGGCCTCCGATCGAAGCTATATTCTCGGAGATGGGTTTTTAAAAAAGTCCCAAAGATGCAGGAGCTTTGCTCTGCGTCGGGCCTCCGATCGAAGCTATATTCTCGGAGACCAGATTTTAATAAGTCCCAAGGACGCAGGAGCTTTGCTCCGCGTTGGGCCTCCGATCGAAGCTACATTCTCGGAGATGAGATTTTAATAAGTCCCAAGGACGCAGGGGCTTGGCTCCGCGTCGGGTCTCCGATCGAAGCTATATATTCGGAGATGAGTTTTTAATCAAGTCCCAAGGACGCAGGACTTTGGCTCCGCGTCGGGCCTCCGATCGAAGCTACATTCCCGGAGATGAGATTTTAATAAAGTCCTAAGGACACAGGAGCTTAGCTCCGCGTCGGGCCTCCGATCGAAGCTACATTCTCGGAGACGAGATTTTAATAAGTCCCAAGGACGCAGGAGCTTGGCTCCGTGTCGGGTCTCCGATCGAAGCTATATATTCGGAGATGAGTTTTTAATCAAGTCCCAAGGACGCAGGAGCTTGGCTCCGCGTCGGGCCTCAGATCGAAGCTACATTCCCGGAGATGAGATTTTAATAAAGTCCTAAGGACGCAGGAGGTTAGCTCCGCGTCGGGCCTCCGATCGAAGCTACATTCTCGGAGACGAGATTTTAATAAGTCCCAAGGACGCAGGAGCTTGGCTCCGCGTCGGGCCTCTGATCGAAGCTATATTCTCGGAGACCAGATTTTAATAAGTCCCAAGGACGCAGGAGCTTAGCTCCGCGTCTGGCCTCCGATCGAAGCTACATTTACGGAGACGAGATTTTAATAAGTCCCAAAGACGCAGGAGCTTGGCTCCACGTCGGGTCTCCGATCGAAGCTACATTCTCGGAAACGAGATTTTAATAAGTCCCAAGGACGCAGGAGCTTGGCTCCGCGTCGGGCCTCCGATCGAAGCTATATTCTCGGAGACCAGATTTTAATATGTCCCAAGGACGCAGGAGCTTGGCTCCGCGTCGGGCCTCCTATCGAAGCTACATTCTCGGAGACGAGATTTTAATAAGTAACAAGGATGGAGGAGCTTGGCTCCGCGTTGGGCCTCCGATCGAAGCTATATTCTCGGAGATGAGTTTTTAAAAAAGTCCCAAGGACGCAGGAGCTTGGCTCCTCATCGGGCCTCTGATCGAAGCTACATTCTTGGAGACGAGATTTTAATAAGTCCCAAAGACGCAGGAGCTTGGCTCTGCGTCGGGTCTCCGATCGAAGCTATATTCTCGGAGACCAGATTTTAATAAGTCCCAAGGACGCAGGAGCTTGGCTCCGCGTCGGGCCTCCGATCGAAGCTACATTCTCGGAGACGAGATTTTAATAAGTAACAAGGATGCAGGAGCTTGGCTCCACGTTGGGCCTCCGATCGAAGCTATATTCTCGGAGATGGGTTTTTAAAAAAGTCCCAACTACACAGGAGCTTGGCTCCGCATCGGGCCTCTAATCGAAGCTACATTCTCGGAGATGAGATTTTAATAAGTCCCAAAGACGCAGGAGCTTGGCTCCGCGTCGGGCCTCCGATCGAAGCTACATTCCCGGAGATGAGATTTTAATAAAGTCCTAAGGACACAGGAGCTTAGCTCCGCGTCGGGCCTCCGATCGAAGCTACATTCTCGGAGACGAGATTTTAATAAGTCCCAAGGATGCAGGAGCTTGGCTCCGTGTTGGGCCTCCGATCGAAGCTATATATTCGGAGATGAGTTTTTAATCAAGTCCCAAGGACGCAGGAGCTTGGCTCCGCGTCGGGCCTCAGATCGAAGCTACATTCCCGGAGATGAGATTTTAATAAAGTCCTAAGGACGCAGGAGCTTAGCTCCGCGTCGGGCCTCCGATCGAAGCTACATTCTCGGAGACGAGATTTTAATAAGTAACAAGGATGGAGGAGCTTGGCTCCGCGTTGGGCCTCCGATCGAAGCTATATTCTCGGAGATGAGTTTTTAAAAAAGTCCCAAGGACGCAGGAGCTTGGCTCCTCATCGGGCCTCTGATCGAAGCTACATTTTCGGAGACGAGGTTTTAATAAGTCCCAAAGACGCAGGAGATTGGCTCTGCGTCGAGCCTCCGATCGAAGCTATATTCTCGGAGACCAGATTTTAATAAGTCCCAAGGACGCAGGAGCTTGGCTCCGCGTCGGGCCTCCGATCGAAGCTACATTCTCGGAGACGAGATTTTAATAAGTAACAAGGATGCAGGAGCTTGGCTCCACGTTGGGCCTCCGATCGAAGCTATATTCTCGGAGATGGGTTTTTAAAAAAGTCCCAACGACGCAGGAGCTTGGCTCCGCATCGGGCCTCTAATCGAAGCTACATTCTCGGAGATGAGATTTTAATAAGTCCCAAAGACGCAGGAGCTTGGCTCCACGTCGGGCCTCCGATCGAAGCTACATTCTCGGAAACGACATTTTAATAAGTCCCAAGGACGCAGGAGCTTGGCTCCGCGTCGGGCCTCCGATCGAAGCTACATTCTCGGAGACGAGATTTTAATCAGTAACAAGGATGCAGGAGCTTGGCTCCGCGTTGGGCCTCCGATCGAAGCTACATTCTCGGAGACGAGATTTTAATAAGTCCCAAAGACGCAGGACCTTTGCTCCACGTCGGGCCTCCGATAGAAGCTATATTCTCGGAAACGAGATTTTAATAAGTCCCAAGGACGCAGGAGCTAGGCTCCGCGTCGGGCCTCCGATCGAAGCTATATTCTCGGAGACCAGATTTTAATATGTCCCAAGGACGCAGGAGCTTGGCTCCGCGTCGGGCCTCCGATCGAAGCAACATTCTCGGAGACGAGATTTTAATAAGTAACAAGGATGGAGGAGCTTGGCTCCGCGTTGGGCCTCCGATCGAAGCTATATTCTCGGAGATGAGTTTTTAAAAAAGTCCCAAGGACGCAGGAGCTTGGCTCCGCATCGGGCCTTTGATCGAAGCTACATTCTCGGAGACGAGATTTTAATAAGTCCCAAAGAAGCAGGAGCTTGGCTCTGCGTCGGGCCTCCGATCGAAGCTATATTCTCAGAGACCAGATTTTAATAAGTCCCAAGGACGCAGGATCTTGGCTCCGCGTCGGGCCTCCGATCGAAGCTATATTCTCGGAGATGAGTTTTTAATAAAGTCCCAAGGACGCGGTAGCTTGGCTCCGTGTCGGGCCTCCGATCGAAGCTACATTCTCGGAAACGAGATTTTAAAAAAGCCCCAAGGACGCAAGAGCTTGGCTCCGCGTCGGGCCTCCGATCGAAGATACATTCTCGGAGATGAGATTTTAATAAGTCCTAAGGACGCAGGAACTTGGCTCCGAGTCGGGCCTCCGATCGAAGCTATATTATCGGAGATGAGTTTTTAATAGAGTCCCAAGGACGCAGGAGCTTGGCTCCACATCGGGCCTCCGATCGAAGCTACATTCTCGGAGACGAGATTTTAATAAGTCCCAAAGACGCAGGAGCTTGGCTCCGCGTCGAGCCTCCGATCGAAGCTACATTCTCGGAGATGAGATTTTAATAAGTCCCAAGGATGAAGGAGCTTGGCTCCGCGTCGGGCCTCCAATCGAAGCTACATTCTCGAAGACGAGATTTTAATAAGTCCCAAGGACGCAAGAGCTTGGCTCCGTGTCGGGCCTCCGATCGAAGCTATATTCTCGGAGATGAGTTTTTAATAAAGTCCCTAGGACGCAGGAGCTTGGCTCCGCATCGGGCCTCCGATCGAAGCTACATTCTAGGAGACGAGATTTTAATAAGTCCCAAAGACGCAGGAGCTTGGCTCCGCGTCGGGCCTCCGATCGAAGCTATATTCTCGGAGACCAGATTTTAATCTGTCCCAAGGACGCAGGAGCTTGGCTCCGCATCGGGCCTCGGATCGAAGCTACATTCTCGGAAACGAGATTTCAATAAAGTCCCAAGGACGTAGGAGCTTGGCTCCGCGTCGGGCCTCTGATCGAAGCTATATTCTCGGAGACCAGATTTTAATAAGTCCCAAGGACGCAGGAGCTTGGCTCCGCGTCGGGCCTCCGATCGAAGCTACATTCTCGGAGACGAGATTTTAATAAGTAACAAGGATGCAGGAGCTTGGCTCCGCGTTGGGCCTCCGATCGAAGCTATATTCTCGGAGATGTGTTTTTAAAAAAGTCCCAACGACGCAGGAGCTTGGCTCCGCATCGGGCCTCTAATCGAAGCTACATTCTCGGAGACGAGATTTTAATAAGTCCCAAAGATGCAGGAGCTTGGCTCTGCGTCGGGCCTCCGATCGAATCTATATTCTCGGAGACCAGATTTTAATAAGTCCCAAGGACGCAAGAGCTTGGCTCCGCGTCGGGCCTCCGATCGAAGCTACATTCTCGGAGACGAGATTTTAATAAGTCCCAAGGACGCAGGGGCTTGGCTCCGCGTCGGGTCTCCGATCGAAGCTATATATTCGGAGATGAGTTTTTAATCAAGTCCCAAGGACGCAGGACCTTGGCTCCGCGTCGGGCCTTCGATCGAAGCTACATTCCCGGAGATGAGATTTTAATAAAGTCCTAAGGACACAGGAGCTTAGCTCCGCGTCGGGCCTCCGATCGAAGCTACGTTCTCGGAGACGAGATTTTAATAAGTCCCAAGGACGCAGGAGCTTGGCTTCGCGTCGGGCCTCTGATCAAAGCTATATTCTCGGAGACCAGATTTTAATAAGTCCCAAGGACGCAGGAGCTTGGCTCCGCGTCGGGCCTCCGATCGAAGCTACATTCTCGGAGACGAGATTTTAATAAGTCCCAAGGACGCAGGAGCTTGGCTCCACGTCGGGCCTCCGATCGAAGCTATATTCTCGGAGACCAGATTTTAATATGTCCCAAGGACGCAGGAGCTTGGCTCCGAGTCGGGCCTCCGATCGAAGCTATATTATCGGAGATGAGTTTTTAATAGAGTCCCAAGGACGCAGGAGCTTGGCTCCACATCGGGCCTCCGATCGAAGCTACATTCTCGGAGACGAGATTTTAATAAGTCCCAAAGACGCAGGAGCTTGGCTCCGCGTCGAGCCTCCGATCGAAGCTACATTCTCGGAGACGAGATTTTAATAAGTCCCAAGGATGAAGGAGCTTGGCTCCGCGTCGGGCCTCCGATCGAAGCTACATTCTCGAAGACGAGATTTTAATAAGTCCCAAGGAAGCAGGAGCTTGGCTCCGTGTCGGGCCTCCGATCGAAGCTATATTCTCGGAGATGAGTTTTTAATAAAGTCCCTAGGACGCAGGAGCTTGGCTCCGCATCGGGCCTCCGATCGAAGCTACATTCTAGGAGACGAGATTTTAATAAGTCCCAAAGACGCAGGAGCTTGGCTCCGCGTCGAGCCTCCGATCGAAGCTACATTCTCGGAGACGAGATTTTAATAAGTCCCAAGGATGAAGGAGCTTGGCTCCGCGTCGGGCCTCCGATCGAAGCTACATTCTCGAAGACGAGATTTTAATAAGTCCCAAGGAAGCAGGAGCTTGGCTCCGTGTCGGGCCTCCGATCGAAGCTATATTCTCGGAGATGAGTTTTTAATAAAGTCCCTAGGACGCAGGAGCTTGGCTCCGCATCGGGCCTCCGATCGAAGCTACATTCTAGGAGACGAGATTTTAATAAGTCCCAAAGACGCAGGAGCTTGGCTCCGCGTCGGGCCTCCGATCGAAGCTATATTCTCGGAGACCAGATTTTAATCTGTCCCAAGGACGCAGGAGCTTGGCTCCGCCTCGGGCCTCCGATCGAAGCTACATTCTCGGAAACGAGATTTCAATAAAGTCCCAAGGACGTAGGAGCTTGGCTCTGCGTCGGGCCTCTGATCGAAGCTATATTCTCGGAGACCAGATTTTAATAAGTCCCAAGGACGCAGGAGCTTGGCTCCGCGTCGGGCCTCCGATCGAAGCTACATTCTCGGAGACGAGATTTTAATAAGTCCCAAAGATGCAGGAGCTTGGCTCTGCGTCGGGCCTCCGATCGAATCTATATTCTCGGAGACCAGATTTTAATAAGTCCCAAGGACGCAAGAGCTTGGCTCCGCGTCGGGCCTCCGATCGAAGCTACATTCTCGGAGACGAGATTTTAATAAGTCCCAAGGACGCAGGGGCTTGGCTCCGCGTCGGGTCTCCGATCGAAGCTATATATTCGGAGATGAGTTTTTAATCAAGTCCCAAGGACGCAGGACCTTGGCTCCGCGTCGGGCCTTCGATCGAAGCTACATTCCCGGAGATGAGATTTTAATAAAGTCCTAAGGACACAGGAGCTTAGCTCCGCGTCGGGCCTCCGATCGAAGCTACGTTCTCGGAGACGAGATTTTAATAAGTCCCAAGGACGCAGGAGCTTGGCTTCGCGTCGGGCCTCTGATCAAAGCTATATTCTCGGAGACCAGATTTTAATAAGTCCCAAGGACGCAGGAGCTTGGCTCCGCGTCGGGCCTCCGATCGAAGCTACATTCTCGGAGACGAGATTTTAATAAGTCCCAAGGACGCAGGAGCTTGGCTCCACGTCGGGCCTCCGATCGAAGCTATATTCTCGGAGACCAGATTTTAATATGTCCCAAGGACGCAGGAGCTTGGCTCCGAGTCGGGCCTCCGATCGAAGCTATATTATCGGAGATGAGTTTTTAATAGAGTCCCAAGGACGCAGGAGCTTGGCTCCACATCGGGCCTCCGATCGAAGCTACATTCTCGGAGACGAGATTTTAATAAGTCCCAAAGACGCAGGAGCTTGGCTCCGCGTCGAGCCTCCGATCGAAGCTACATTCTCGGAGACGAGATTTTAATAAGTCCCAAGGATGAAGGAGCTTGGCTCCGCGTCGGGCCTCCGATCGAAGCTACGTTCTCGGAGACGAGATTTTAATAAGTCCCAAGGACGCAGGAGCTTGGCTTCGCGTCGGGCCTCTGATCAAAGCTATATTCTCGGAGACCAGATTTTAATAAGTCCCAAGGACGCAGGAGCTTGGCTCCGCGTCGGGCCTCCGATCGAAGCTACATTCTCGGAGACGAGATTTTAATAAGTCCCAAGGACGCAGGAGCTTGGCTCCACGTCGGGCCTCCGATCGAAGCTATATTCTCGGAGACCAGATTTTAATATGTCCCAAGGACGCAGGAGCTTGGCTCCGAGTCGGGCCTCCGATCGAAGCTATATTATCGGAGATGAGTTTTTAATAGAGTCCCAAGGACGCAGGAGCTTGGCTCCACATCGGGCCTCCGATCGAAGCTACATTCTCGGAGACGAGATTTTAATAAGTCCCAAAGACGCAGGAGCTTGGCTCCGCGTCGAGCCTCCGATCGAAGCTACATTCTCGGAGACGAGATTTTAATAAGTCCCAAGGATGAAGGAGCTTGGCTCCGCGTCGGGCCTCCGATCGAAGCTACATTCTCGAAGACGAGATTTTAATAAGTCCCAAGGAAGCAGGAGCTTGGCTCCGTGTCGGGCCTCCGATCGAAGCTATATTCTCGGAGATGAGTTTTTAATAAAGTCCCTAGGACGCAGGAGCTTGGCTCCGCATCGGGCCTCCGATCGAAGCTACATTCTAGGAGACGAGATTTTAATAAGTCCCAAAGACGCAGGAGCTTGGCTCCGCGTCGAGCCTCCGATCGAAGCTACATTCTCGGAGACGAGATTTTAATAAGTCCCAAGGATGAAGGAGCTTGGCTCCGCGTCGGGCCTCCGATCGAAGCTACATTCTCGAAGACGAGATTTTAATAAGTCCCAAGGAAGCAGGAGCTTGGCTCCGTGTCGGGCCTCCGATCGAAGCTATATTCTCGGAGATGAGTTTTTAATAAAGTCCCTAGGACGCAGGAGCTTGGCTCCGCATCGGGCCTCCGATCGAAGCTACATTCTAGGAGACGAGATTTTAATAAGTCCCAAAGACGCAGGAGCTTGGCTCCGCGTCGGGCCTCCGATCGAAGCTATATTCTCGGAGACCAGATTTTAATCTGTCCCAAGGACGCAGGAGCTTGGCTCCGCCTCGGGCCTCCGATCGAAGCTACATTCTCGGAAACGAGATTTCAATAAAGTCCCAAGGACGTAGGAGCTTGGCTCTGCGTCGGGCCTCTGATCGAAGCTATATTCTCGGAGACCAGATTTTAATAAGTCCCAAGGACGCAGGAGCTTGGCTCCGCGTCGGGCCTCCGATCGAAGCTACATTCTCGGAGACGAGATTTTAATAAGTCCCAAAGATGCAGGAGCTTGGCTCTGCGTCGGGCCTCCGATCGAATCTATATTCTCGGAGACCAGATTTTAATAAGTCCCAAGGACGCAAGAGCTTGGCTCCGCGTCGGGCCTCCGATCGAAGCTACATTCTCGGAGACGAGATTTTAATAAGTCCCAAGGACGCAGGGGCTTGGCTCCGCGTCGGGTCTCCGATCGAAGCTATATATTCGGAGATGAGTTTTTAATCAAGTCCCAAGGACGCAGGACCTTGGCTCCGCGTCGGGCCTTCGATCGAAGCTACATTCCCGGAGATGAGATTTTAATAAAGTCCTAAGGACACAGGAGCTTAGCTCCGCGTCGGGCCTCCGATCGAAGCTACGTTCTCGGAGACGAGATTTTAATAAGTCCCAAGGACGCAGGAGCTTGGCTTCGCGTCGGGCCTCTGATCAAAGCTATATTCTCGGAGACCAGATTTTAATAAGTCCCAAGGACGCAGGAGCTTGGCTCCGCGTCGGGCCTCCGATCGAAGCTACATTCTCGGAGACGAGATTTTAATAAGTCCCAAGGACGCAGGAGCTTGGCTCCACGTCGGGCCTCCGATCGAAGCTATATTCTCGGAGACCAGATTTTAATATGTCCCAAGGACGCAGGAGCTTGGCTCCGAGTCGGGCCTCCGATCGAAGCTATATTATCGGAGATGAGTTTTTAATAGAGTCCCAAGGACGCAGGAGCTTGGCTCCACATCGGGCCTCCGATCGAAGCTACATTCTCGGAGACGAGATTTTAATAAGTCCCAAAGACGCAGGAGCTTGGCTCCGCGTCGAGCCTCCGATCGAAGCTACATTCTCGGAGACGAGATTTTAATAAGTCCCAAGGATGAAGGAGCTTGGCTCCGCGTCGGGCCTCCGATCGAAGCTACATTCTCGAAGACGAGATTTTAATAAGTCCCAAGGAAGCAGGAGCTTGGCTCCGTGTCGGGCCTCCGATCGAAGCTATATTCTCGGAGATGAGTTTTTAATAAAGTCCCTAGGACGCAGGAGCTTGGCTCCGCATCGGGCCTCCGATCGAAGCTACATTCTAGGAGACGAGATTTTAATAAGTCCCAAAGACGCAGGAGCTTGGCTCCGCGTCGGGCCTCCGATCGAAGCTATATTCTCGGAGACCAGATTTTAATCTGTCCCAAGGACGCAGGAGCTTGGCTCCGCCTCGGGCCTCCGATCGAAGCTACATTCTCGGAAACGAGATTTCAATAAAGTCCCAAGGACGTAGGAGCTTGGCTCTGCGTCGGGCCTCTGATCGAAGCTATATTCTCGGAGACCAGATTTTAATAAGTCCCAAGGACGCAGGAGCTTGGCTCCGCGTCGGGCCTCCGATCGAAGCTACATTCTCGGAGACGAGATTTTAATAAGTCCCAAAGATGCAGGAGCTTGGCTCTGCGTCGGGCCTCCGATCGAATCTATATTCTCGGAGACCAGATTTTAATAAGTCCCAAGGACGCAAGAGCTTGGCTCCGCGTCGGGCCTCCGATCGAAGCTACATTCTCGGAGACGAGATTTTAATAAGTCCCAAGGACGCAGGGGCTTGGCTCCGCGTCGGGTCTCCGATCGAAGCTATATATTCGGAGATGAGTTTTTAATCAAGTCCCAAGGACGCAGGACCTTGGCTCCGCGTCGGGCCTTCGATCGAAGCTACATTCCCGGAGATGAGATTTTAATAAAGTCCTAAGGACACAGGAGCTTAGCTCCGCGTCGGGCCTCCGATCGAAGCTACGTTCTCGGAGACGAGATTTTAATAAGTCCCAAGGACGCAGGAGCTTGGCTTCTCGTCGGGCCTCTGATCAAAGCTATATTCTCGGAGACCAGATTTTAATAAGTCCCAAGGACGCAGGAGCTTGGCTCCGCGTCGGGCCTCCGATCGAAGCTACATTCTCGGAGACGAGATTTTAATAAGTCCCAAGGACGCAGGAGCTTGGCTCCACGTCGGGCCTCCGATCGAAGCTATATTCTCGGAGACCAGATTTTAATATGTCCCAAGGACGCAGGAGCTTGGCTCCGAGTCGGGCCTCCGATCGAAGCTATATTATCGGAGATGAGTTTTTAATAGAGTCCCAAGGACGCAGGAGCTTGGCTCCACATCGGGCCTCCGATCGAAGCTACATTCTCGGAGACGAGATTTTAATAAGTCCCAAAGACGCAGGAGCTTGGCTCCGCGTCGAGCCTCCGATCGAAGCTACATTCTCGGAGACGAGATTTTAATAAGTCCCAAGGATGAAGGAGCTTGGCTCCGCGTCGGGCCTCCGATCGAAGCTACATTCTCGAAGACGAGATTTTAATAAGTCCCAAGGAAGCAGGAGCTTGGCTCCGTGTCGGGCCTCCGATCGAAGCTATATTCTCGGAGATGAGTTTTTAATAAAGTCCCTAGGACGCAGGAGCTTGGCTCCGCATCGGGCCTCCGATCGAAGCTACATTCTAGGAGACGAGATTTTAATAAGTCCCAAAGACGCAGGAGCTTGGTTCCGCGTCGAGCCTCCGATCGAAGCTACATTCTCGGAGACGAGATTTTAATAAGTCCCAAGGATGAAGGAGCTTGGCTCCGCGTCGGGCCTCCGATCGAAGCTACATTCTCGAAGACGAGATTTTAATAAGTCCCAAGGAAGCAGGAGCTTGGCTCCGTGTCGGGCCTCCGATCGAAGCTATATTCTCGGAGATGAGTTTTTAATAAAGTCCCTAGGACGCAGGAGCTTGGCTCCGCATCGGGCCTCCGATCGAAGCTACATTCTAGGAGACGAGATTTTAATAAGTCCCAAAGACGCAGGAGCTTGGCTCCGCGTCGGGCCTCCGATCGAAGCTATATTCTCGGAGACCAGATTTTAATCTGTCCCAAGGACGCAGGAGCTTGGCTCCGCCTCGGGCCTCCGATCGAAGCTACATTCTCGGAAACGAGATTTCAATAAAGTCCCAAGGACGTAGGAGCTTGGCTCTGCGTCGGGCCTCTGATCGAAGCTATATTCTCGGAGACCAGATTTTAATAAGTCCCAAGGACGCAGGAGCTTGGCTCCGCGTCGGGCCTCCGATCGAAGCTACATTCTCGGAGACGAGATTTTAATAAGTCCCAAAGATGCAGGAGCTTGGCTCTGCGTCGGGCCTCCGATCGAATCTATATTCTCGGAGACCAGATTTTAATAAGTCCCAAGGACGCAAGAGCTTGGCTCCGCGTCGGGCCTCCGATCGAAGCTACATTCTCGGAGACGAGATTTTAATAAGTCCCAAGGACGCAGGGGCTTGGCTCCGCGTCGGGTCTCCGATCGAAGCTATATATTCGGAGATGAGTTTTTAATCAAGTCCCAAGGACGCAGGACCTTGGCTCCGCGTCGGGCCTTCGATCGAAGCTACATTCCCGGAGATGAGATTTTAATAAAGTCCTAAGGACACAGGAGCTTAGCTCCGCGTCGGGCCTCCGATCGAAGCTACGTTCTCGGAGACGAGATTTTAATAAGTCCCAAGGACGCAGGAGCTTGGCTTCGCGTCGGGCCTCTGATCAAAGCTATATTCTCGGAGACCAGATTTTAATAAGTCCCAAGGACGCAGGAGCTTGGCTCCGCGTCGGGCCTCCGATCGAAGCTACATTCTCGGAGACGAGATTTTAATAAGTCCCAAGGACGCAGGAGCTTGGCTCCACGTCGGGCCTCCGATCGAAGCTATATTCTCGGAGACCAGATTTTAATATGTCCCAAGGACGCAGGAGCTTGGCTCCGAGTCGGGCCTCCGATCGAAGCTATATTATCGGAGATGAGTTTTTAATAGAGTCCCAAGGACGCAGGAGCTTGGCTCCACATCGGGCCTCCGATCGAAGCTACATTCTCGGAGACGAGATTTTAATAAGTCCCAAAGACGCAGGAGCTTGGCTCCGCGTCGAGCCTCCGATCGAAGCTACATTCTCGGAGACGAGATTTTAATAAGTCCCAAGGATGAAGGAGCTTGGCTCCGCGTCGGGCCTCCGATCGAAGCTACATTCTCGAAGACGAGATTTTAATAAGTCCCAAGGAAGCAGGAGCTTGGCTCCGTGTCGGGCCTCCGATCGAAGCTATATTCTCGGAGATGAGTTTTTAATAAAGTCCCTAGGACGCAGGAGCTTGGCTCCGCATCGGGCCTCCGATCGAAGCTACATTCTAGGAGACGAGATTTTAATAAGTCCCAAAGACGCAGGAGCTTGGCTCCGCGTCGAGCCTCCGATCGAAGCTACATTCTCGGAGACGAGATTTTAATAAGTCCCAAGGATGAAGGAGCTTGGCTCCGCGTCGGGCCTCCGATCGAAGCTACATTCTCGAAGACGAGATTTTAATAAGTCCCAAGGAAGCAGGAGCTTGGCTCCGTGTCGGGCCTCCGATCGAAGCTATATTCTCGGAGATGAGTTTTTAATAAAGTCCCTAGGACGCAGGAGCTTGGCTCCGCATCGGGCCTCCGATCGAAGCTACATTCTAGGAGACGAGATTTTAATAAGTCCCAAAGACGCAGGAGCTTGGCTCCGCGTCGGGCCTCCGATCGAAGCTATATTCTCGGAGACCAGATTTTAATCTGTCCCAAGGACGCAGGAGCTTGGCTCCGCCTCGGGCCTCCGATCGAAGCTACATTCTCGGAAACGAGATTTCAATAAAGTCCCAAGGACGTAGGAGCTTGGCTCTGCGTCGGGCCTCTGATCGAAGCTATATTCTCGGAGACCAGATTTTAATAAGTCCCAAGGACGCAGGAGCTTGGCTCCGCGTCGGGCCTCCGATCGAAGCTACATTCTCGGAGACGAGATTTTAATAAGTAACAAGGATGCAGGAGCTTGGCTCCGCGTTGGGCCTCCGATCGAAGCTATATTGTCGGAGATGGGTTTTTAAAAAAGTCCCAACGACGCAGGAGCTTGGCTCCGCATCGGGCCTCTAATCGAAGCTACATTCTCGGAGACGAGATTTTAATAAGTCCCAAAGATGCAGGAGCATGGCTCCACGTTGGGCCTCCGATCGAAGCTATATTCTCGGAGATGGGTTTTTAAAAAAGTCCCAACGACGCAGGAGCTTGGCTCCGCATCGGGCCTCTAATCGAAGCTACATTCTCGGAGATGAGATTTTAATAAGTCCCAAAGACGCAGGAGCTTGGCTCCACATCGGGCCTCCGATCGAAGCTACATTCTCGGAAACGACATTTTAATAAGTCCCAAGGACGCAGGAGCTTGGCTCCGCGTCGGGCCTCCGATCGAAGCTACATTCTCGGAGACGAGATTTTAATAAGTAACAAGGATGCAGGAGCTTGGCTCCGCGTTGGGCCTCCGATCGAAGCTACATTCTCGGAGACGAGATTTTAATAAGTCCCAAAGACGCAGGACCTTGGCTCCACGTCGGGCCTCCGATAGAAGCTATATTCTCGGAAACGAGATTTTAACAAGTCCCAAGGACGCAAGAGCTTGGCTCCGCGTCGGGCCTCCGATCGAAGCTATATTCTCGGAGACCAGATTTTAATATGTCCCAAGGACGCAGGAGCTTGGCTCCGCGTCGGGCCTCCGATCGAAGCAACATTCTCGGAGACGAGATTTTAATAAGTAACAAGGATGGAGGAGCTTGGCTCCGCGTTGGGCCTCCGATCGAAGCTATATTCTCGGAGATGAGTTTTTAAAAAAGTCCCAAGGACGCGGTAGCTTGGCTCCGTGTCGGGCCTCCGATCGAAGCTACATTCTCGGAAACGAGATTTTAAAAAAGCCCCAAGGACGCAAGAGCTTGGCTCCGCGTCGGGCCTCCGATCGAAGATACATTCTCGGAGATGAGATTTTAATAAGTCCTAAGGACGCAGGAGCTTGGCTCCGAGTCGGGCCTCCGATCGAAGCTATATTATCGGAGATGAGTTTTTAATAGAGTCCCAAGGACGCAGGAGCTTGGCTCCACATCGGGCCTCCGATCGAAGCTACATTCTCGGAGACGAGATTTTAATAAGTCCCAAAGACGCAGGAGCTTGGCTCCGCGTCGAGCCTCCGATCGAAGCTACATTCTCGGAGATGAGATTTTAATAAGTCCCAAGGATGAAGGAGCTTGGCTCCGCGTCGGGCCTCCAATCGAAGCTACATTCTCGAAGACGAGATTTTAATAAGTCCCAAGGACGCAGGAGCTTGGCTCCGTGTCGGGCCTCCGATCGAAGCTATATTCTCGGAGATGAGTTTTTAATAAAGTCCCTAGGACGCAGGAGCTTGGCTCCGCATCGGGCCTCCGATCGAAGCTACATTCTAGGAGACGAGATTTTAATAAGTCCCAAAGACGCAGGAGCTTGGCTCCGCGTCGGGCCTCCGATCGAAGCTATATTCTCGGAGACCAGATTTTAATCTGTCCCAAGGACGCAGGAGCTTGGCTCCGCGTCGGGCCTCGGATCGAAGCTACATTCTCGGAAACGAGATTTCAATAAAGTCCCAAGGACGTAGGAGCTTGGCTCCGCGTCGGGCCTCTGATCGAAGCTATATTCTCGGAGACCAGATTTTAATAAGTCCCAAGGACGCAGGAGCTTGGCTCCGCGTCGGGCCTCCGATCGAAGCTACATTCTCGGAGACCAGATTTTAATAAGTAACAAGGATGCAGGAGCTTGGCTCCGCGTTGGGCCTCCGATCGAAGCTATATTCTCGGAGATGGGTTTTTAAAAAAGTCCCAACGACGCAGGAGCTTGGCTCCGCATCGGGCCTCTAATCGAAGCTACATTCTCGGAGACGAGATTTTAATAAGTCCCAAAGATGCAGGAGCTTGGCTCTGCGTCGGGCCTCCGATCGAATCTATATTCTCGGAGACCAGATTTTAATAAGTCCCAAGGACGCAAGAGCTTGGCTCCGCGTCGGGCCTCCGATCGAAGCTACATTCTCGGAGACGAGATTTTAATAAGTCCCAAGGACGCAGGGGCTTGGCTCCGCGTCGGGTCTCCGATCGAAGCTATATATTCGGAGATGAGTTTTTAATCAAGTCCCAAGGACGCAGGACCTTGGCTCCGCGTCGGGCCTTCGATCGAAGCTACATTCCCGGAGATGAGATTTTAATAAAGTCCTAAGGACACAGGAGCTTAGCTCCGCGTCGGGCCTCCGATCGAAGCTACGTTCTCGGAGACGAGATTTTAATAAGTCCCAAGGACGCAGGAGCTTGGCTTCGCGTCGGGCCTCTGATCAAAGCTATATTCTCGGAGACCAGATTTTAATAAGTCCCAAGGACGCAGGAGCTTGGCTCCGCGTCGGGCCTCCGATCGAAGCTACATTCTCGGAGACGAGATTTTAATAAGTCCCAAAGACGCAGGAGCTTGGCTCCACGTCGGGCCTCCGATCGAAGCTACATTCTCGGAAACGAGATTTTAATAAGTCCCAAGGACGCAGGAGCTTGGCTCCACGTCGGGCCTCCGATCGAAGCTATATTCTCGGAGACCAGATTTTAATATGTCCCAAGGACGCAGGAGCTTGGCTCCGAGTCGGGCCTCCGATCGAAGCTATATTATCGGAGATGAGTTTTTAATAGAGTCCCAAGGACGCAGGAGCTTGGCTCCACATCGGGCCTCCGATCGAAGCTACATTCTCGGAGACGAGATTTTAATAAGTCCCAAAGACGCAGGAGCTTGGCTCCGCGTCGAGCCTCCGATCGAAGCTACATTCTCGGAGACGAGATTTTAATAAGTCCCAAGGATGAAGGAGCTTGGCTCCGCGTCGGGCCTCCGATCGAAGCTACATTCTCGAAGACGAGATTTTAATAAGTCCCAAGGAAGCAGGTGCTTGGCTCCGTGTCGGGCCTCCGATCGAAGCTATATTCTCGGAGATGAGTTTTTAATAAAGTCCCTAGGACGCAGGAGCTTGGCTCCGCATCGGGCCTCCGATCGAAGCTACATTCTAGGAGACGAGATTTTAATAAGTCCCAAAGACGCAGGAGCTTGGCTCCGCGTCGGGCCTCCGATCGAAGCTATATTCTCGGAGACCAGATTTTAATCTGTCCCAAGGACGCAGGAGCTTGGCTCCGCGTCAGGCCTCCGATCGAAGCTACATTCTCGGAAACGAGATTTCAATAAAGTCCCAAGGACGTAGGAGCTTGGCTCTGCGTCGGGCCTCTGATCGAAGCTATATTCTCGGAGACCAGATTTTAATAAGTCCCAAGGACGCAGGAGCTTGGCTCCGCGTCGGGCCTCCGATCGAAGCTACATTCTCGGAGACGAGATTTTAATAAGTAACAAGGATGCAGGAGCTTGGCTCCGCGTTGGGCCTCCGATCGAAGCTATATTCTCGGAGATGGGTTTTTAAAAAAGTCCCAACGACGCAGGAGCTTGGCTCCGCATCGGGCCTCTAATCGAAGCTACATTCTCGGAGACGAGATTTTAATAAGTCCCAAAGATGCAGGAGCTTGGCTCCGCGTCGGGCCTCCGATCGAATCTATATTCTCGGAGACCAGATTTTAATAAGTCCCAAGGACGCAAGAGCTTGGCTCCGCGTCGGGCCTCCGATCGAAGCTACATTCTCGGAGACGAGATTTTAATAAGTCCCAAGGACGCAGGGGCTTGGCTCCGCGTCGGGTCTCCGATCGAAGCTATATATTCGGAGATGAGTTTTTAATCAAGTCCCAAGGACGCAGGACCTTGGCTCCGCGTCGGGCCTTCGATCGAAGCTACATTCCCGGAGATGAGATTTTAATAAAGTCCTAAGAACACAGGAGCTTAGCTCCGCGTTGGGCCTCCGATCGAAGCTACATTCTCGGAGACGAGATTTTAATAAGTCCCAAGGACGCAGGAGCTTGGCTCCGCGTCGGGCCTCAGATCGAAGCTATATTCTCGGAGACCAGATTTTAATAAGTCCCAAGGACGTAGGAGCTTGGCTCCGCGTCGGGCCTCCGATCGAAGCTACATTCTCGGAGACGAGATTTTAATAAGTCCCAAGGACGCAGGGGCTTGGCTCCGCGTCGGGTCTCCGATCGAAGCTATATATTCGGAGATGAGTTTTTAATCAAGTCCCAAGGACGCAGGACCTTGGCTCCGCGTCGGGCCTTCGATCGAAGCTACATTCCCGGAGATGAGATTTTAATAAAGTCCTAAGGACACAGGAGCTTAGCTCCGCGTTGGGCCTCCGATCGAAGCTACATTCTCGGAGACGAGATTTTAATAAGTCCCAAGGACGCAGGAGCTTGGCTCCGCGTCGGGCCTCAGATCGAAGCTATATTCTCGGAGACCAGATTTTAATAAGTCCCAAGGACGTAGGAGCTTGGCTCCGCGTCGGGCCTCCGATCGAAGCTACATTCTCGGAGACGAGATTTTAATAAGTCCCAAAGACGCAGGAGCTTGGCTCCACGTCGGGCCTCCGATCGAAGCTACATTCTCGGAAACGAGATTTTAATAAGTCCCAAGGACGCAGGAGCTTGGCTCCACGTCAGGCTTCCGATCGAAGCTATATTCTCGGAGACCAGATTTTAATATGTCCCAAGGACGCAGGAGCTTGGCTCCACGTCGGGCCTCCTATCGAAGCTACATTCTCGGAGACGAGATTTTAATAAGTAACAAGGATGGAGGAGCTTGGCTCTGCGTTGGGCCTCCGATCGAAGCTATATTCTCGGATATGAGTTTTTAAAAAAGTCCCAAGGACGCAGGAGCTTGGCTCCTCATCGGGCCTCTGATCGAAGCTACATTCTCGGAGACGAGATTTTAATAAGTCCCAAAGACGCAGGAGCTTGGCTCTGCGTCGGGCCTCCGATCGAAGCTATATTCTCGAAGACCAGATTTTAATAAGTCCCAAGGACGCAGGAGCTTGGCTCCGCGTCGGGCCTCCGATCGAAGCTACATTCTCGGAGACGAGATTTTAATAAGTAACAAGGATGCAGGAGCTTGGCTCCGCGTTGGGCCTCCGATCGAAGCTATATTCTCGGAGATGGGTTGTTAAAAAAGTCCCAACGACACAGGAGCTTGGCTCCGCATCGGGCCTCTAATCGAAGCTACATTCTCGGAGACGAGATTTTAATAAGTCCCAAAGACGCAGGAGCTTGGCTCTGCGTCGGGCCTCCGATCGAAGCTATATTCTCGGAAACCAGATTTTAATAAGTCCCAAGGACGCAAGAGCTTGGCTCCGCGTAGGGCCTCCGATCGAAGCTACATTCTCGGAGACGAGATTTTAAAAAGTCCCAAGGACGCAGGGTCTTGGCTCCGCGTCGGGTCTCCGATCGAAGCTATATATTCGGAGATGAGTTTTTAATCAACTCCCAAGGACGCAGGACCTTGGCTCCGCGTCGGGCCTCCGATCGAAGCTACATTCCCGGAGATGAGATTTTAATAAAGTCCTAAGGACATAGGAGCTTAGTTCCACGTCGGGCCTCCGATCGAAGCTACATTCTCGGAGACGAGATTTTAATAAGTCCCAAGGACGCTGGAGCTTGGCTCTGCGTCGGGTCTCCGATCGAAGCTATATATTCGGAGATGAGTTTTTAATCAAGTCCCAAGGACGCAGGAGCTTGGCTCCGCGTCGGGCCTCCGATCGAAGCTACATTCCCGGAGATGAGATTTTAATAAAGTCCTAAGGACGCAGGAGCTTAGCTCCGCGTCGGGCCTCCGATCGAAGCTACATTCTCGGAGACGAGATTTTAATAAGTCCCAAGGACGCAAGAGCTTGGCTCCGCGTCGGGCCTCTGATCGAAGCTATATTCTCAGAAACCAGATTTTAATAAGTCCCAAGGACGCAGGAGCTTGGCTCCGCGTCGGGCCTCCGATCGAAGCTACATTCTCGGAGACGAGATTTTAATAAGTAACAAGGATGTAGGAGCTTGGCTCCGCGTTGGACCTCCGATCGAAGCTATATTCTCGGAGATGGGTTTTTAAAAATGTCGCAACGACGCAGGAGCTTGGCTTCGCGTCGGGCCTCCGATCGAAGCTATATTCTCGGAGAACAGATTTTAATATGTCCCAAGGACGCAGGAGCTTGGCTCCGCGTCGGGCCTCCGATCGAAGCTACATTCTCGGAGACGAGATTTTAATAAGTAACAAGGATGGAGGAGCTTGGCTCCGCGTTGGGCCTCCGATCGAAGCTATATTCTCGGAGATGAGTTTTTAAAAAAGTCCTAAGGACGCAGGAGCTTGGTTCCTCATCGGGCCTCTGATCGAAGCTACATTCTCGGAGACGAGATTTTAATAAGTCCCAAAGACGCAGGAGCTTGGCTCTGCGTCGGGCCTCCGATCGAAGCTATATTCTCGGAGACCAGATTTTAATAAGTCCCAAGGACGCAGGAGCTTGGCTCCGCGTCGGGCCTCCGATCGAAGCTATATTCTCGAAGATGAGTTTTTAATAAAGTCCCAAGGACGCGGTAGCTTGGCTCCGCGTCGGGCCTCCGATCGAAGATACATTCTCGGAGACGAGATTTTAATAAGTCCCAAAGACGCAGGAGCTCGGCTCCGCGTCGGGCCTCCGATCGAAGCTATATTCTCGGAGACGAGATTTTAAAAAAGTCCCAAGGACGCAAGAGCTTGGCTCCGCGTCGGGTCTCCGATCGAAGCTATATATTCGGAGATGAGTTTTTAATCAAGTCCCAAGGACGCAGGAGCTTGGCTCCGCGTAGGGCCTCCGATCGAAGCTACATTTCCGGAGATGAGATTTTAATAAAGTCCTAAGGACGCAGGAGCTTAGCTCCGCGTCGGGCCTCCGATCGAAGCTACATTCTCGGCGACGAGATTTTAATAAGTCCCAAGGACGCAGGAGCTTGGCTCCGCGTCGGGCCTCTGATCGAAGCTATATTCTCGGAGACCAGATTTTAATAAGTCCCAAGGACGCAGGAGCTTGGCTCCGCGTCGGGCCTCCGATCGAAGCTACATTCTCGGAGACGAGATTTTAATAAGTAACAAGGATGTAGGAGCTTGGCTCCGCGTTGGGCCTCCGATCGAAGCTATATTCTCGGAGATGGGTTTTTAAAAAAGTCCCAACGACGCAGGAGCTTGGCTCCGCATCGGGCCTCTAATCGAAGCTACATTCTCGGAGACGAGATTTTAATAAGTCCCAAAGACGCAGGATCTTGGCTCTGCGTCGGGCCTCCGATCGAAGCTATATTCTCGGAGACCAGATTTTAATAAGTCCCAAGGACGCAAGAGCTTGGCTCCGCGTCGGGCCTCCGATCGAAGCTACATTCTCGGAGACGAGATTTTAATAAGTCCCAAGGACGCAGGGGCTTGGCTCTGCGTCGGGTCTCCGATCGAAGCTATATATTCGGAGATGAGTTTTTAATCAAGTCCCAAGGACGCAGGACCTTGGCTCCGCGTCGGGCCTTCGATCGAAGCTACATTCCCGGAGATGAGATTTTAATAAAGTCCTAAGGACACAGGAGCTTAGCTCCGCGTCGGGCCTCCGATCGAAGCTACATTCTCGGAGACGAGAATTTAATAAGTCCCAAGGACGCAGGAGCTTGTCTCCGCGTCGGGCCTCAGATCGAAGCTATATTCTCGGAGACCAGATTTTAATAAGTCCCAAGGACGTAGGAGCTTGGCTCCGCGTCGGGCCTCCGATCGAAGCTACATTCTCGGAGACGAGATTTTAATAAGTCCCAAAGACGCAGGAGCTTGGCTCCACGTCGGGCCTCCGATCGAAGCTACATTCTCGGAAACGAGATTTTAATAAGTCCCAAGGACGCAGGAGCTTGGCTCCACGTCAGGCCTCCGATCGAAGCTATATTCTCGGAGACCAGATTTTAATATGTCCGAAGGACGCAGGAGCTTGGCTCCGCGTCGGGCCTCCTATCGAAGCTACATTCTCGGAGACGAGATTTTAATAAGTAACAAGGATGGAGGAGCTTGGCTCTGCGTTGGGCCTCCGATCGAAGCTATATTCTCGGAGATGAGTTTTTAAAAAAGTCCCAAGGACGCAGGAGCTTGGCTCCTCATCGGGCCTCTGATCGAAGCTACATTCTCGGAGACGAGATTTTAATAAGTCCCAAAGACGCAGGAGCTTGGCTCTGCGTCGGGCCTCCGATCGAAGCTATATTCTCGAAGACCAGATTTTAATAAGTCCCAAGGACGCAGGAGCTTGGCTCCGCGTCGGGCCTCCGATCGAAGCTACATTCTCGGAGACGAGATTTTAATAAGTAACAAGGATGCAGGAGCTTGGCTCCGCGTTGGGCCTCCGATCGAAGCTATATTCTCGGAGATGGGTTGTTAAAAAAGTCCCAACGACACAGGAGCTTGGCTCCGCATCGGGCCTCTAATCGAAGCTACATTCTCGGAGACGAGATTTTAATAAGTCCCAAAGACGCAGGAGCTTGGCTCTGCGTCGGGCCTCCGATCGAAGCTATATTCTCGGAAACCAGATTTTAATAAGTCCCAAGGACGCAAGAGCTTGGCTCCGCGTAGGGCCTCCGATCGAAGCTACATTCTCGGAGACGAGATTTTAAAAAGTCCCAAGGACGCAGGGTCTTGGCTCCGCGTCGGGTCTCCGATCGAAGCTATATATTCGGAGATGAGTTTTTAATCAAGTCCCAAGGACGCAGGACCTTGGCTCCGCGTCAGGCCTCCGATCGAAGCTACATTCCCGGAGATGAGATTTTAATAAAGTCCTAAGGACATAGGAGCTTAGCTCCACGTCGGGCCTCCGATCGAAGCTACATTCTCGGAGACGAGATTTTAATAAGTCCCAAGGACGCTGGAGCTTGGCTCCGCGTCGGGTCTCCGATCGAAGCTATATATTCGGAGATGAGTTTTTAATCAAGTCCCAAGGACGCAGGAGCTTGGCTCCGCGTCGGGCCTCCGATCGAAGCTACATTCCCGGAGATGAGATTTTAATAAAGTCCTAAGGACGCAGGAGCTTAGCTCCGCGTCGGGCCTCCGATCGAAGCTACAATCTCGGAGACGAGATTTTAATAAGTCCCAAGGACGCAGAAGCTTGGCTCCGCGTCGGGCCTCTGATCGAAGCTATATTCTCAGAAACCAGATTTTAATAAGTCCCAAGGACGCAGGAGCTTGGCTCCGCGTCGGGCCTCCGATCGAAGCTACATTCTCGGAGACGAGATTTTAATAAGTAACAAGGATGTAGGAGCTTGGCTCCGCGTTGGACCTCCGATCGAAGCTATATTCTCGGAGATGGGTTTTTAAAAATGTCCCAACGACGCAGGAGCTTGGCTTCGCGTCGGGCCTCCGATCGAAGCTATATTCTCGGAGAACAGATTTTAATATGTCCCAAGGACGCAGGAGCTTGGCTCCGCGTCGGGCCTCCGATCGAAGCTACATTCTCGGAGACGAGATTTTAATAAGTAACAAGGATGGAGGAGCTTGGCTCCGCGTTGGGCCTCCGATCGAAGCTATATTCTCGGAGATGAGTTTTTAAAAAAGTCCTAAGGACGCAGGAGCTTGGTTCCTCATCGGGCCTCTGATCGAAGCTACATTCTCGGAGATGAGATTTTAATAAGTCCCAAAGACGCAGGAGCTTGGCTCTGCGTCGGGCCTCCGATCGAAGCTATATTCTCGGAGACCAGATTTTAATAAGTCCCAAGGACGCAGGAGCTTGGCTCCGCGTCGGGCCTCCGATCGAAGCTATATTCTCGAAGATGAGTTTTTAATAAAGTCCCAAGGACGCGGTAGCTTGGCTCCGCGTCTGGCCTCCGATCGAAGATACATTCTCGGAGACGAGATTTTAATAAGTCCCAAAGACGCAGGAGCTCGGCTCCGCGTCGGGCCTCCGATCGAAGCTATATTCTCGGAGACGAGATTTTAAAAAAGTCCCAAGGACGCAAGAGCTTGGCTCCGCGTCGGGTCTCCGATCGAAGCTATATATTCGGAGATGAGTTTTTAATCAAGTCCCAAGGACGCAGGAGCTTGGCTCCGCGTAGGGCCTCCGATCGAAGCTATATTTCCGGAGATGAGATTTTAATAAAGTCCTAAGGACGCAGGAGCTTAGCTCCGCGTCGGGCCTCCGATCGAAGCTACATTCTCGGCGACGAGATTTTAATAAGTCCCAAGGACGCAGGAGCTGGGCTCCGCGTCGGGCCTCTGATCGAAGCTATATTCTCGGAGACCAGATTTTAATAAGTCCCAAGGACGTAGGAGCTTGGCTCCGCGTCGGGCCTCCGATCGAAGCTACATTCTCGGAGACGAGATTTTAATAAGTCCCAAAGACGCAGGAGCTTGGCTCCACGTCGGGCCTCCGATCGAAGCTACATTCTCGGAAACGAGATTTTAATAAGTCCCAAGGACGCAGGAGCTTGGCTCCACGTCGGGCCTCCGATCGAAGCTATATTCTCGGAAACCAGATTTTAATAAGTCCCAAGGACGCAATAGCTTGGCTCCGCGTCGGGCCTCCGATCGAAGCTACATTCTCGGAGACGAGATTTTAAAAAGTCCCAAGGACGCAGGGTCTTGAGTCCGCGTCGGGTCTCCGATCGAAGCTATATATTCGGAGATGAGTTTTTAATCAAGTCCCAAGGACGCAGGACCTTGGCTCCGCGTCGGGCCTTCGATCGAAGCTACATTCCCGGAGATGAGATTTTAATAATGTCCTAAGGACACAGGAGCTTAGCTCCGCGTCGGGCCTCCGATCGAAGCTACATTCTCGGAGATGAGATTTTAATAAGTCCCAAGGACGCAGGAGCTTGGCTCCGCGTTGGGCCTCTGATCGAAGCTATATTCTCGGAGACCAGATTTTAATAAGTCCCAATGACGCAGGAGCTTGGCTCCGCGTCGGGCCTCCGATCGAAGCTACATTCTCGGAGACGAGATTTTAATAAGTCCCAAAGACGCAGGAGCTTGGCTCCGCGTCTGGCCTCCGATCGAAGATACATTCTCGGAGACGAGATTTTAATAAGTCCCAAAGACGCAGGAGCTCGGCTCCGCGTCGGGCCTCCGATCGAAGCTATATTCTCGGAGACGAGATTTTAAAAAAGTCCCAAGGACGCAAGAGCTTGGCTCCGCGTCGGGTCTCCGATCGAAGCTATATATTCGGAGATGAGTTTTTAATCAAGTCCCAAGGACGCAGGAGCTTGGCTCCGCGTAGGGCCTCCGATCGAAGCTACATTTCCGGAGATGAGATTTTAATAAAGTCCTAAGGACGCAGGAGCTTAGCTCCGCGTCGGGCCTCCGATCGAAGCTACATTCTCGGCGACGAGATTTTAATAAGTCCCAAGGACGCAGGAGCTGGGCTCCGCGTCGGGCCTCTGATCGAAGCTATATTCTCGGAGACCAGATTTTAATAAGTCCCAAGGACGTAGGAGCTTGGCTCCGCGTCGGGCCTCCGATCGAAGCTACATTCTCGGAGACGAGATTTTAATAAGTCCCAAAGACGCAGGAGCTTGGCTCCACGTCGGGCCTCCGATCGAAGCTACATTCTCGGAAACGAGATTTTAATAAGTCCCAAGGACGCAGGAGCTTGGCTCCACGTCGGGCCTCCGATCGAAGCTATATTCTCGGAAACCAGATTTTAATAAGTCCCAAGGACGCAATAGCTTGGCTCCGCGTCGGGCCTCCGATCGAAGCTACATTCTCGGAGACGAGATTTTAAAAAGTCCCAAGGACGCAGGGTCTTGAGTCCGCGTCGGGTCTCCGATCGAAGCTATATATTCGGAGATGAGTTTTTAATCAAGTCCCAAGGACGCAGGACCTTGGCTCCGCGTCGGGCCTTCGATCGAAGCTACATTCCCGGAGATGAGATTTTAATAATGTCCTAAGGACACAGGAGCTTAGCTCCGCGTCGGGCCTCCGATCGAAGCTACATTCTCGGAGATGAGATTTTAATAAGTCCCAAGGACGCAGGAGCTTGGCTCCGCGTTGGGCCTCTGATCGAAGCTATATTCTCGGAGACCAGATTTTAATAAGTCCCAATGACGCAGGAGCTTGGCTCCGCGTCGGGCCTCCGATCGAAGCTACATTCTCGGAGACGAGATTTTAATAAGTCCCAAAGACGCAGGAGCTTGGCTCCACGTCGGGCCTCCGATCGAAGCTACATTCTCGGAAACGAGATTTTAATAAGTCCCAAGGACGCAGGAGCTTGGCTCCACGTCGGGCCTCCGATCGAAGCTATATTCTCGGAAACCAGATTTTAATAAGTCCCAAAGACGCAGGAGCTTGGCTCCACGTCGAGCCTCCGATCGAAGCTACATTCTCGGTAACGAGATTTTAATAAGTCCCAAGGACGTAGGAGCTTGGCTCCACGTCGGGCCTCCGATCGAAGCTATATTCTCGGAAACCAGATTTTAATAAGTCCCAAGGACGCAATAGCTTGGCTCCGCTTCGGGCCTCCGATCGAAGCTACATTCTCGGAGACGAGATTTTAAAAAGTCCCAAGGACGCAGGGTCTGGACTCCGCGTCGGGTCTCCGATCGAAGCTATATATTCGGAGATGAGTTTTTAATCAAGTCCCAAGGACGCAGGACCTTGGCTCCGCGTCGGGCCTCCGATCGAAGCTACATTCCCGGAGATGAGATTTTAATAAAGTCCTAAGGACACAGGAGCTTAGCTCCACGTCGGGCCTCCGATCGAAGCTACATTCTCGGAGACGAGATTTTAATAAGTCCCAAGGACGCTGGAGCTTGGCTCCGCGTCGGGTCTCCGATCGAAGCTATATATTCGGAGATGAGTTTTTAATCAAGTCCCAAGGACGCAGGAGCTTGGCTCCGCGTCGGGCCTCCGATCGAAGCTACATTCCCGGAGATGAGATTTTAATAAAGTCCTAAGGACGCAGGAGCTTAGCTCCGCGTCGGGCCTCCGATCGAAGCTACATTCTCGGAGACGAGATTTTAATAAGTCCCAAGGACGCAGGAGCTTGGCTCCGCGTCGGGCCTCTGATCGAAGCTATATTCTCGGAGACCAGATTTTAATAAGTCCCAAGGACGCAGGAGCTTGGCTCCGCGTCGGGCCTCCGATCGAAGCTACATTCTCGGAGACGAGATTTTAATAAGTAACAAGGATGTAGGAGCTTGGCTCCGCGTTGGACCTCCGATCGAAGCTATATTCTCGGAGATGGGTTTTTAAAAATGTCCCAACGACGCAGGAGCTTGGCTCCGCGTCGGGCCTCCGATCGAAGCTATATTCTCGGAGAACAGATTTTAATATGTCCCAAGGACGCAGGAGCTTGGCTCCGCGTCGGGCCTCCGATCGAAGCTACATTCTCTGTGATGAGATTTTTATAAGTAACAAGGATGGAGGAGCTTGGCTCCGCGTTGGGCCTCCGATCGAAGCTATATTCTCGGAGATGAGTTTTTAAAAAAGTCCCAAGGACGCAGGAGCTTGGTTCCTCATCGGGCCTCTGATCGAAGCTACATTCTCGGAGACGAGATTTTAATAAGTCCCAAAGACGCAGGAGCTTGGCTCTGCGTCGGGCCTTCGATCGAAGCTATATTCTCGGAGACCAGATTTTAATAAGTCCCAAGGACGCAGGAGCTTGGCTCCTCGTCGGGCCTCCGATCGAAGCTATATTCTCGAAGATGAGTTTTTAATAAAGTCCCAAGGACGCTGTAGCTTGGCTCCGCGTCGGGCCTCCGATCGAAGCTATATTCTCGGAGAACAGATTTTAATATGTCCCTAGGACGCAGGAGCTTGGCTCCGCGTCGGGCCTCCGATCGAAGCTACATTCTCGGAGACGAGATTTTAATAAGTAACAAGGATGGAGGAGCTTGGCTCCGCGTTGGGCCTCCGATCGAAGCTATATTCTCGGAGATGAGTTTTTAAAAAAGTCCCAAGGACGCAGGAGCTTGGCTCCTCATCGGGCCTCTGATCGAAGCTACATTCTCGGAGACGAGATTTTAATAAGTCCCAAAGACGCAGGAGCTTGGCTCTGCGTCGGGCCTCCGATCGAAGCTATATTCTCGGAGAACAAATTTTAATATGTCCCAAGGACGCAGGAGCTTGGCTCCGCGTCGGGCCTCCGATCGAAGCTACATTCTCGGAGACGAGATTTTAATAAGTAACAAGGATGCAGGAGCTTGGCTCCGCGTTGGGCCTCCGATCGAAGCTATATTCTCGGAGATGGGTTTTTAAAAAAGTCCCAACGACACAGGAGCTTGGCTCCGCATCGGGCCTCTAATCGAAGCTACATTCTCGGAGACGAGATTTTAATAAGTCCCAAAGACGCAGGAGCTTGGCTCTGCGTCGGGCCTCCGATCGAAGCTATATTCTCGGAAACCAGATTTTAATAAGTCCCAAGGACGCAAGAGCTTGGCTCCGCGTCGGGCCTCCGATCGAAGCTACATTCTCGGAGACGAGATTTTAAAAAGTCCCAAGGACGCAGGGTCTTGGCTCCGCGTCGGGTCTCCGATCGAAGCTATATATTCGGAGATGAGTTTTTAATCAAGTCCCAAGGACGCAGGACCTTGGCTCCGCGTCGGGCCTCCGATCGAAGCTACATTCCCGGAGATGAGATTTTAATAAAGTCCTAAGGACACAGGAGCTTAGCTCCACGTCGGGCCTCCGATCGAAGCTACATTCTCGGAGACGAGATTTTAATAAGTCCCAAGGACGCAGGAGCTTGGCTCCGCGTCGGGCCTCCGATCGAAGCTACATTCTCGGAGACGAGATTTTAATAAGTAACAAGGATGTAGGAGCTTGGCTCCGCGTTGGGCCTCCGATCGAAGCTATATTCTCGGAGATGGGTTTTTAAAAAAGTCCCAACGACGCAGGAGCTTGGCTCCGCATCGGGCCTCTAATCGAAGCTACATTCTCGGAGACGAGATTTTAATAAGTCCCAAAGACGCAGGATCTTGGCTCTGCGTCGGGCCTCCGATCGAAGCTATATTCTCGGAGACCAGATTTTAATAAGTCCCAAGGACGCAAGAGCTTGGCTCCGCGTCGGGCCTCCGATCGAAGCTACATTCTCGGAGACGAGATTTTATTAAGTCCCAAGGACGCAGGGGCTTGGCTCCGCGTCGGGTCTCCGATCGAAGCTATATATTCGGAGATGAGTTTTTAATCAAGTCCCAAGGACGCAGGACCTTGGCTCCGCGTCGGGCCTTCGATCGAAGCTACATTCCCGGAGATGAGATTTTAATAAAGTCCTAAGGACACAGGAGCTTAGCTCCGCGTCGGGCCTCCGATCGAAGCTACATTCTCGGAGACGAGATTTTAATAAGTCCCAAGGACGCAGGAGCTTGGCTCCGCGTCGGGCCTCTGATCGAAGCTATATTCTCGGAGACCAGATTTTAATAAGTCCCAAGGACGCAGGAGCTTGGCTCCGCGTCGGGCCTCCGATCGAAGCTACATTCTCGGAGACGAGATTTTAATAAGTCCCAAAGACGCAGGAGCTTGGCTCCACGTCGGGCCTCCGATCGAAGCTACATTCTCGGAAACGAGATTTTAATAAGTCCCAAGGACGCAGGAGCTTGGCTCCACGTCGGGCCTCCGATCGAAGCTATATTCTCGGAAACCAGATTTTAATAAGTCCCAAGGACGCAATAGCTTGACTCCGCGTCGGGCCTCCGATCGAAGCTACATTCTCGGAGACGAGATTTTAAAAAGTCCCAAGGACGCAGGGTATTGACTCCGCGTCGGGTCTCCGATCGAAGCTATATATTCGGAGATGAGTTTTTAATCAAGTCCCAAGGACGCAGGACCTTGGCTCCGCGTCGGGCCTTCGATCGAAGCTACATTCCCGGAGATGAGATTTTAATAAAGTCCTAAGGACACAGGAGCTTAGCTCCGCGTCGGGCCTCCGATCCAAGCTACATTCTCGGAGACGAGATTTTAATAAGTCCCAAGGACGCAGGAGCTTGGCTCCGCGTCGGGCCTCTGATCGAAGCTATATTCTCGGAGACCAGATTTTAATAAGTCCCAAGGACGCAGGAGCTTGGCTCCGCGTCGGGCCTCCGATCGAAGCTACATTCTCGGAGACGAGATTTTAATAAGTCCCAAAGACGCAGGAGCTTGGCTCTGCGTCGGGCCTCCGATCGAAGCTATATTCTCGGAGAACAAATTTTAATATGTCCCAAGGACGCAGGAGCTTGGGTCCGCGTCGGGCCTCCGATCGAAGCTACATTCTCTGAGACGAGATTTTAATAAGTAACAAGGATGCAGGAGCTTGGCTCCGCGTTGGAACTCCGATCGAAGCTATATTCTCGGAGATGGGTTTTTAAAAAAGTCCCAACGACACAGGAGCTTGGCTCCGCATCGGGCCTCTAATCGAAGCTACATTCTCGGAGACGAGATTTTAATAAGTCCCAAAGACGCAGGAGCTTGGCTCTGCGTCGGGCCTCCGATCGAAGCTATATTCTCGGAAACCAGATTTTAATAAGTCCCAAGGACGCAAGAGCTTGGCTCCGCGTCGGGCCTCCGATCGAAGCTACATTCTCGGAGACGAGATTTTAAAAAGTCCCAAGGACGCAGGGTCTTGGCTCCGCGTCGGGTCTCCGATCGAAGCTATATATTCGGAGATGAGTTTTAAATCAAGTCCCAAGGACGCAGGACCTTGGCTCCGCGTCGGGCCTCCGATCGAAGCTACATTCCCGGAGATGAGATTTTAATAAAGTCCTAAGGACACAGGAGCTTAGCTCCACGTCGGGCCTCCGATCGAAGCTACATTCTCGGAGACGAGATTTTAATAAGTCCCAAGGACGCAGGAGCTTGGCTCCGCGTCGGGCCTCCGATCGAAGCTACATTCTCGGAGATGAGATTTTAATAAGTAACAAGGATGTAGGAGCTTGGCTCCGCGTTGGGCCTCCGATCGAAGCTATATTCTCGGAGATGGGTTTTTAAAAAAGTCCCAACGACGCAGGAGCTTGGCTCCGCATCGGGCCTCTAATCGAAGCTACATTCTCGGAGACGAGATTTTAATAAGTCCCAAAGACGCAGGATCTTGGCTCTGCGTCGGGCCTCCGATCGAAGCTATATTCTCGGAGACCAGATTTTAATAAGTCCCAAGGACGCAAGAGCTTGGCTCCGCGTCGGGCCTCCGATCGAAGCTACATTCTCGGAGACGAGATTTTATTAAGTCCCAAGGACGCAGGGGCTTGGCTCCGCGTCGGGTCTCCGATCGAAGCTATATATTCGGAGATGAGTTTTTAATCAAGTCCCAAGGACGCAGGACCTTGGCTCCGCGTCGGGCCTTCGATCGAAGCTACATTCCCGGAGATGAGATTTTAATAAAGTCCTAAGGACACAGGAGCTTAGCTCCGCGTCGGGCCTCCGATCGAAGCTACATTCTCGGAGACGAGATTTTAATAAGTCCCAAGGACGCAGGAGCTTGGCTCCGCGTCGGGCCTCTGATCGAAGCTATATTCTCGGAGACCAGATTTTAATAAGTCCCAAGGACGCAGGAGCTTGGCTCCGCGTCGGGCCTCCGATCGAAGCTACATTCTCGGAGACGAGATTTTAATAAGTCCCAAAGACGCAGGAGCTTGGCTCCACGTCGGGCCTCCGATCGAAGCTACATTCTCGGAAACGAGATTTTAATAAGTCCCAAGGACGCAGGAGCTTGGCTCCACGTCGGGCCTCCGATCGAAGCTATATTCTCGGAAACCAGATTTTAATAAGTCCCAAGGACGCAATAGCTTGACTCCGCGTCGGGCCTCCGATCGAAGCTACATTCTCGGAGACGAGATTTTAAAAAGTCCCAAGGACGCAGGGTCTTGACTCCGCGTCGGGTCTCCGATCGAAGCTATATATTCGGAGATGAGTTTTTAATCAAGTCCCAAGGACGCAGGACCTTGGCTCCGCGTCGGGCCTTCGATCGAAGCTACATTCTCGGAGATGAGATTTTAATAAAGTCCTAAGGACACAGGAGCTTAGCTCCGCGTCGGGCCTCCGATCCAAGCTACATTCTCGGAGACGAGATTTTAATAAGTCCCAAGGACGCAGGAGCTTGGCTCCGCGTCGGGCCTCTGATCGAAGCTATATTCTCGGAGACCAGATTTTAATAAGTCCCAAGGACGCAGGAGCTTGGCTCCGCGTCGGGCCTCCGATCGAAGCTACATTCTCGGAGACGAGATTTTAATAAGTCCCAAAGACGCAGGAGCTTGGCTCTGCGTCGGGCCTCCGATCGAAGCTATATTCTCGGAGAACAAATTTTAATATGTCCCAAGGACGCAGGAGCTTGGGTCCGCGTCGGGCCTCCGATCGAAGCTACATTCTCTGAGACGAGATTTTAATAAGTAACAAGGATGCAGGAGCTTGGCTCCGCGTTGGAACTCCGATCGAAGCTATATTCTCGGAGATGGGTTTTTAAAAAAGTCCCAACGACACAGGAGCTTGGCTCCGCATCGGGCCTCTAATCGAAGCTACATTCTCGGAGACGAGATTTTAATAAGTCCCAAAGACGCAGGAGCTTGGCTCTGCGTCGGGCCTCCGATCGAAGCTATATTCTCGGAAACCAGATTTTAATAAGTCCCAAGGACGCAAGAGCTTGGCTCCGCGTCGGGCCTCCGATCGAAGCTACATTCTCGGAGACGAGATTTTAAAAAGTCCCAAGGACGCAGGGTCTTGGCTCCGCGTCGGGTCTCCGATCGAAGCTATATATTCGGAGATGAGTTTTTAATCAAGTCCCAAGGACGCAGGACCTTGGCTCCGCGTCGGGCCTCCGATCGAAGCTACATTCCCGGAGATGAGATTTTAATAAAGTCCTAAGGACACAGGAGCTTAGCTCCACGTCGGGCCTCCGATCGAAGCTACATTCTCGGAGACGAGATTTTAATAAGTCCCAAGGACGCAGGAGCTTGGCTCCGCGTCGGGCCTCCGATCGAAGCTACATTCTCGGAGATGAGATTTTAATAAGTAACAAGGATGTAGGAGCTTGGCTCCGCGTTGGGCCTCCGATCGAAGCTATATTCTCGGAGATGGGTTTTTAAAAAAGTCCCAACGACGCAGGAGCTTGGCTCCGCATCGGGCCTCTAATCGAAGCTACATTCTCGGAGACGAGATTTTAATAAGTCCCAAAGACGCAGGATCTTGGCTCTGCGTCGGGCCTCCGATCGAAGCTATATTCTCGGAGACCAGATTTTAATAAGTCCCAAGGACGCAAGAGCTTGGCTCCGCGTCGGGCCTCCGATCGAAGCTACATTCTCGGAGACGAGATTTTATTAAGTCCCAAGGACGCAGGGGCTTGGCTCCGCGTCGGGTCTCCGATCGAAGCTATATATTCGGAGATGAGTTTTTAATCAAGTCCCAAGGACGCAGGACCTTGGCTCCGCGTCGGGCCTTCGATCGAAGCTACATTCCCGGAGATGAGATTTTAATAAAGTCCTAAGGACACAGGAGCTTAGCTCCGCGTCGGGCCTCCGATCGAAGCTACATTCTCGGAGACGAGATTTTAATAAGTCCCAAGGACGCAGGAGCTTGGCTCCGCGTCGGGCCTCTGATCGAAGCTATATTCTCGGAGACCAGATTTTAATAAGTCCCAAGGACGCAGGAGCTTGGTTCCGCGTCGGGCCTCCGATCGAAGCTACATTCTCGGAGACGAGATTTTAATAAGTCCCAAGGACGCAGGGGCTTGGCTCCGCGTCGGGTCTCCGATCGAAGCTATATATTCGGAGATGAGTTTTTAATCAAGTCCCAAGGATGCAGGACCTTGGCTCCGCGTCGGGCCTTCGATCGAAGCTACATTCCCGGAGATGAGATTTTAATAAAGTCCTAAGGACACAGGAGCTTAGCTCCGCGTCGGGCCTCCGATCGAAGCTACATTCTCGGAGACGAGATTTTAATAAGTCCCAAGGACGCAGGAGCTTGGCTCCGCGTCGGGCCTCTGATCGAAGCTATATTCTCGGAGACCAGATTTTAATAAGTCCCAAGGACGCAGGAGCTTGGCTCCGCGTCGGGCCTCCGATCGAAGCTACATTCTCGGAGACGAGATTTTAATAAGTCCCAAAGACGCAGGAGCTTGGCTCCACGTCGGGCCTCCGATCGAAGCTACATTCTCGGAAACGAGATTTTAATAAGTCCCAAGGACGCAGGAGCTTGGCTCCACGTCGGGCCTCCGATCGAAGCTATATTCTCGGAAACCAGATTTTAATAAGTCCCAAGGACGCAATAGCTTGACTCCGCGTCGGGCCTCCGATCGAAGCTACATTCTCGGAGACGAGATTTTAAAAAGTCCCAAGGACGCAGGGTCTTGACTCCGCGTCGGGTCTCCGATCGAAGCTATATATTCGGAGATGAGTTTTTAATCAAGTCCCAAGGACGCAGGACCTTGGCTCCGCGTCGGGCCTTCGATCGAAGCTACATTCCCGGAGATGAGATTTTAATAAAGTCCTAAGGACACAGGAGCTTAGCTCCGCGTCGGGCCTCCGATCCAAGCTACATTCTCGGAGACGAGATTTTAATAAGTCCCAAGGACGCAGGAGCTTGGCTCCGCGTCGGGCCTCTGATCGAAGCTATATTCTCGGAGACCAGATTTTAATAAGTCCCAAGGACGCAGGAGCTTGGCTCCGCGTCGGGCCTCCGATCGAAGCTACATTCTCGGAGACGAGATTTTAATAAGTCCCAAAGACGCAGGAGCTTGGCTCCACGTCGGGCCTCCGATCGAAGCTACATTCTCGGAAACGAGATTTTAATAAGTCCCAAGGACGCAGGAGCTTGGCTCCACGTCGGGCCTCCGATCGAAGCTATATTCTCGGAAACCAGATTTTAATAAGTCCCAAAGACGCAGGAGTTTGGCTCCACGTCGGGCCTCCGATCGAAGCTACATTCTCGGAAACGAGATTTTAATAAGTCCCAAGGACGCAGGAGCTTGGCTCCACGTCGGGCCTCCGATCGAAGCTATATTCTCGGAAACCAGATTTTAATAAGTCCCAAGGACGCAATAGCTTGGCTCCGCGTCGTGCCTCCGATCGAAGCTACATTCTCGGAGACGAGATTTTAAAAAGTCCCAAGGACGCAGGGTCTTGACTCCGCGTCGGGTCTCCGATCAAAGCTATATATTCGGAGATGAGTTTTTAATCAAGTCCCAAGGACGCAGGACCTTGGCTCCGCGTCGGGCCTCCGATCGAAGCTACATTCCCGGAGATGAGATTTTAATAAAGTCCTAAGGACACAGGAGCTTAGCTCCACGTCGGGCCTCCGATCGAAGCTACATTCTCGGAGACGAGATTTTAATAAGTCCCAAGGACGCTGGAGCTTGGCTCCGCGTCGGGTCTCCGATCGAAGCTATATATTCGGAGATGAGTTTTTAATCAAGTCCCAAGGACGCAGGAGCTTGGCTCCGCGTCGGGCCTCCGATCGAAGCTACAAACCCGGAGATGAGATTTTAATAAAGTCCTAAGGACGCAGGAGCTTAGCTCCGCGTCGGGCCTCCGATCGAAGCTACATTCTCGGAGACGAGATTTTAATAAGTCCCAAGGACGCAGGAGCTTGGCTCCGCGTCGGGCCTCTGATCGAAGCTATATTCTCGGAGACCAGATTTTAATAAGTCCCAAGGACGCAGGAGCTTGGCTCCGCGTCGGGCCTCCGATCGAAGCTACATTCTCGGAGACGAGATTTTAATAAGTAACAAGGATGTAGGAGCTTGGCTCCGCGTTGGACCTCCGATCGAAGCTATATTCTCGGAGATGGGTTTTTAAAAATGTCCCAACGACGCAGGAGCTTGGCTCCGCGTCGGGCCTCCGATCGAAGCTATATTCTCGGAGAACAGATTTTAATATGTCCCAAGGACGCAGGAGCTTGGCTCCGCGTCGGGCCTCCGATCGAAGCTACATTCTCGGAGACGAGATTTTAATAAGTAACAAGGATGGAGGAGCTTGGCTCCGCGTTGGGCCTCCGATCGAAGCTATATTCTCGGAGATGAGTTTTTAAAAAAGTCCCAAGGACCCAGGAGCTTGGTTCCTCATCGGGCCTCTGATCGAAGCTACATTCTCGGAGACGAGATTTTAATAAGTCCCAAAGACGCAGGAGCTTGGCTCTGCGTCGGGCCTCCGATCGAAGCTATATTCTCGGAGACCAGATTTTAATAAGTCCCAAGGACGCAGGAGCTTGGCTCCGCGTCGGGCCTCCGATCGAAGCTATATTCTCGAAAATGAGTTTTTAATAAAGTCCCAAGGACGCTGTAGCTTGGCTCCGCGTCGGGCCTCCGATCGAAGCTATATTCTCGGAGAACAGATTTTAATATGTCCCAAGGACGCAGGAGCTTGGCTCCGCGTCGGGCCTCCGATCGAAGCTACATTCTCGGAGATGAGATTTTAATAAGTAACAAGGATGGAGGAGCTTGGCTCCGCGTTGGGCCTCCGATCGAAGCTATATTCTCGGATATGAGTTTTTAAAAAAGTCCCAAGGACGCAGGAGCTTGGCTCCTCATCGGGCCTCTGATCGAAGCTACATTCTCGGAGACGAGATTTTAATTAGTCCCAAAGACGCAGGAGCTTGGCTCTGCGTCGGGCCTCCGATCGAAGCTATATTCTCGGAGACCAGATTTTAATAAGTCCCAAGGACGCAGGAGCTTGGCTCCGCGTCGGGCCTCCGATCGAAGCTACATTCTCGGAGACGAGATTTTAATAAGTAACAAGGATGCAGGAGCTTGGCTCCGCGTTGGGCCTTCGATCGAAGCTACATTCCCGGAGATGAGATTTTAATAAAGTCCTAAGGACACAGGAGCTTAGCTCCGCGTCGGGCCTCCGATCGAAGCTACATTCTCGGAGACGAGATTTTAATAAGTAACAAGGATGTAGGAGCTTGGCTCCGCGTTGGACCTCCGATCGAAGCTATATTCTCGGAGATGGGTTTTTAAAAATGTCCCAACGACGCAGGAGCTTGGCTCCGCGTCGGGCCTCCGATCGAAGCTATATTCTCGGAGAACAGATTTTAATATGTCCCAAGGACGCAGGAGCTTGGCTCCGCGTCGGGCCTCCGATCGAAGCTACATTCTCGGAGACGAGATTTTAATAAGTAACAAGGATGGAGGAGCTTGGCTCCGCGTTGGGCCTCCGATCGAAGCTATATTCTCGGAGATGAGTTTTTAAAAAAGTCCCAAGGACCCAGGAGCTTGGTTCCTCATCGGGCCTCTGATCGAAGCTACATTCTCGGAGACGAGATTTTAATAAGTCCCAAAGACGCAGGAGCTTGGCTCTGCGTCGGGCCTCCGATCGAAGCTATATTCTCGGAGACCAGATTTTAATAAGTCCCAAGGACGCAGGAGCTTGGCTCCGCGTCGGGCCTCCGATCGAAGCTATATTCTCGAAAATGAGTTTTTAATAAAGTCCCAAGGACGCTGTAGCTTGGCTCCGCGTCGGGCCTCCGATCGAAGCTATATTCTCGGAGAACAGATTTTAATATGTCCCAAGGACGCAGGAGCTTGGCTCCGCGTCGGGCCTCCGATCGAAGCTACATTCTCGGAGATGAGATTTTAATAAGTAACAAGGATGGAGGAGCTTGGCTCCGCGTTGGGCCTCCGATCGAAGCTATATTCTCGGATATGAGTTTTTAAAAAAGTCCCAAGGACGCAGGAGCTTGGCTCCTCATCGGGCCTCTGATCGAAGCTACATTCTCGGAGACGAGATTTTAATTAGTCCCAAAGACGCAGGAGCTTGGCTCTGCGTCGGGCCTCCGATCGAAGCTATATTCTCGGAGACCAGATTTTAATAAGTCCCAAGGACGCAGGAGCTTGGCTCCGCGTCGGGCCTCCGATCGAAGCTACATTCTCGGAGACGAGATTTTAATAAGTAACAAGGATGCAGGAGCTTGGCTCCGCGTTGGGCCTTCGATCGAAGCTACATTCCCGGAGATGAGATTTTAATAAAGTCCTAAGGACACAGGAGCTTAGCTCCGCGTCGGGCCTCCGATCGAAGCTACATTCTCGGAGACGAGATTTTAATAAGTCCCAAGGACGCAGGAGCTTGGCTCCGCGTCGGGCCTCTGATCGAAGCTATATTCTCGGAGACCAGATTTTAATAAGTCCCAAGGACGCAGGAGCTTGGCTCCGCGTCGGGCCTCCGATCGAAGCTACATTCTCGGAGACGAGATTTTAATAAGTCCCAAAGACGCAGGAGCTTGGCTCCACGTCGGGCCTCCGATCGAAGCTATATTCTCGGAAACCAGATTTTAATAAGTCCCAAGGACGCAATAGCTTGGCTCCGCGTCGGGCCTCCGATCGAAGCTACATTCTCGGAGACGAGATTTTAAAAAGTCCCAAGGACGCAGGGTCTTGACTCCGCGTCGGGTCTCCGATCAAAGCTATATATTCGGAGATGAGTTTTTAATCAAGTCCCAAGGACGCAGGACCTTGGCTCCGCGTCGGGCCTCCGATCGAAGCTACATTCCCGGAGATGAGATTTTAATAAAGTGGTAAGGACACAGGAGCTTAGCTCCACGTCGGGGCTCCGATCGAAGCTACATTCTCGGAGACGAGATTTTAATAAGTCCCAAGGACGCTGGAGCTTGGCTCCGCGTCGGGTCTCCGATCGAAGCTATATATTCGGAGATGAGTTTTTAATCAAGTCCCAAGGACGCAGGAGCTTGGCTCCGCGTCGGGCCTCCGATCGAAGCTACAAACCCGGAGATGAGATTTTAATAAAGTCCTAAGGACGCAGGAGCTTAGCTCCGCGTCGGGCCTCCGATCGAAGCTACATTCTCGGAGACGAGATTTTAATAAGTCCCAAGGACGCAGGAGCTTGGCTCCGCGTCGGGCCTCTGATCGAAGCTATATTCTCGGAGACCAGATTTTAATAAGTCCCAAGGACGCAGGAGCTTGGCTCCGCGTCGGGCCTCCGATCGAAGCTACATTCTCGGAGACGAGATTTTAATAAGTAACAAGGATGTAGGAGCTTGGCTCCGCGTTGGACCTCCGATCGAAGCTATATTCTCGGAGATGGGTTTTTAAAAATGTCCCAACGACGCAGGAGCTTGGCTCCGCGCCGGGCCTCCGATCGAAGCTATATTCTCGGAGAACAGATTTTAATATGTCCCAAGGACGCAGGAGCTTGGCTCCGCGTCGGGCCTCCGATCGAAGCTACATTCTCGGAGACGAGATTTTAATAAGTAACAAGGATGGAGGAGCTTGGCTCCGCGTTGGGCCTCCGATCGAAGCTATATTCTCGGAGATGAGTTTTTAAAAAAGTCCCAAGGACCCAGGAGCTTGGTTCCTCATCGGGCCTCTGATCGAAGCTACATTCTCGGAGACGAGATTTTAATAAGTCCCAAAGACGCAGGAGCTTGGCTCTGCGTCGGGCCTCCGATCGAAGCTATATTCTCGGAGACCAGATTTTAATAAGTCCCAAGGACGCAGGAGCTTGGCTCCGCGTCGGGCCTCCGATCGAAGCTATATTCTCGAAAATGAGTTTTTAATAAAGTCCCAAGGACGCTGTAGCTTGGCTCCGCGTCGGGCCTCCGATCGAAGCTATATTCTCGGAGAACAGATTTTAATATGTCCCAAGGACGCAGGAGCTTGGCTCCGCGTCGGGCCTCCGATCGAAGCTACATTCTCGGAGATGAGATTTTAATAAGTAACAAGGATGGAGGAGCTTGGCTCCGCGTTGGGCCTCCGATCGAAGCTATATTCTCGGATATGAGTTTTTAAAAAAGTCCCAAGGACGCAGGAGCTTGGCTCCTCATCGGGCCTCTGATCGAAGCTACATTCTCGGAGACGAGATTTTAATTAGTCCAAAAGACGCAGGAGCTTGGCTCTGCGTCGGGCCTCCGATCGAAGCTATATTCTCGGAGACCAGATTTTAATAAGTCCCAAGGACGCAGGAGCTTGGCTCCGCGTCGGGCCTCCGATCGAAGCTACATTCTCGGAGACGAGATTTTAATAAGTAACAAGGATGCAGGAGCTTGGCTCCGCGTTGGGCCTTCGATCGAAGCTACATTCCCGGAGATGAGATTTTAATAAAGTCCTAAGGACACAGGAGCTTAGCTCCGCGTCGGGCCTCCGATCGAAGCTACATTCTCGGAGACGAGATTTTAATAAGTAACAAGGATGTAGGAGCTTGGCTCCGCGTTGGACCTCCGATCGAAGCTATATTCTCGGAGATGGGTTTTTAAAAATGTCCCAACGACGCAGGAGCTTGGCTCCGCGTCGGGCCTCCGATCGAAGCTATATTCTCGGAGAACAGATTTTAATATGTCCCAAGGACGCAGGAGCTTGGCTCCGCGTCGGGCCTCCGATCGAAGCTACATTCTCGGAGACGAGATTTTAATAAGTAACAAGGATGGAGGAGCTTGGCTCCGCGTTGGGCCTCCGATCGAAGCTATATTCTCGGAGATGAGTTTTTAAAAAAGTCCCAAGGACCCAGGAGCTTGGTTCCTCATCGGGCCTCTGATCGAAGCTACATTCTCGGAGACGAGATTTTAATAAGTCCCAAAGACGCAGGAGCTTGGCTCTGCGTCGGGCCTCCGATCGAAGCTATATTCTCGGAGACCAGATTTTAATAAGTCCCAAGGACGCAGGAGCTTGGCTCCGCGTCGGGCCTCCGATCGAAGCTATATTCTCGAAAATGAGTTTTTAATAAAGTCCCAAGGACGCTGTAGCTTGGCTCCGCGTCGGGCCTCCGATCGAAGCTATATTCTCGGAGAACAGATTTTAATATGTCCCAAGGACGCAGGAGCTTGGCTCCGCGTCGGGCCTCCGATCGAAGCTACATTCTCGGAGATGAGATTTTAATAAGTAACAAGGATGGAGGAGCTTGGCTCCGCGTTGGGCCTCCGATCGAAGCTATATTCTCGGATATGAGTTTTTAAAAAAGTCCCAAGGACGCAGGAGCTTGGCTCCTCATCGGGCCTCTGATCGAAGCTACATTCTCGGAGACGAGATTTTAATTAGTCCCAAAGACGCAGGAGCTTGGCTCTGCGTCGGGCCTCCGATCGAAGCTATATTCTCGGAGACCAGATTTTAATAAGTCCCAAGGACGCAGGAGCTTGGCTCCGCGTCGGGCCTCCGATCGAAGCTACATTCTCGGAGACGAGATTTTAATAAGTAACAAGGATGCAGGAGCTTGGCTCCGCGTTGGGCCTTCGATCGAAGCTACATTCCCGGAGATGAGATTTTAATAAAGTCCTAAGGACACAGGAGCTTAGCTCCGCGTCGGGCCTCCGATCGAAGCTACATTCTCGGAGACGAGATTTTAATAAGTCCCAAGGACGCAGGAGCTTGGCTCCGCGTCGGGCCTCTGATCGAAGCTATATTCTCGGAGACCAGATTTTAATAAGTCCCAAGGACGCAGGAGCTTGGCTCCGCGTCGGGCCTCCGATCGAAGCTACATTCTCGGAGACGAGATTTTAATAAGTCCCAAAGACGCAGGAGCTTGGCTCCACGTCGGGCCTCCGATCGAAGCTATATTCTCGGAAACCAGATTTTAATAAGTCCCAAGGACGCAATAGCTTGGCTCCGCGTCGGGCCTCCGATCGAAGCTACATTCTCGGAGACGAGATTTTAAAAAGTCCCAAGGACGCAGGGTCTTGACTCCGCGTCGGGTCTCCGATCAAAGCTATATATTCGGAGATGAGTTTTTAATCAAGTCCCAAGGACGCAGGACCTTGGCTCCGCGTCGGGCCTCCGATCGAAGCTACATTCCCGGAGATGAGATTTTAATAAAGTGGTAAGGACACAGGAGCTTAGCTCCACGTCGGGCCTCCGATCGAAGCTACATTCTCGGAGACGAGATTTTAATAAGTCCCAAGGACGCTGGAGCTTGGCTCCGCGTCGGGTCTCCGATCGAAGCTATATATTCGGAGATGAGTTTTTAATCAAGTCCCAAGGACGCAGGAGCTTGGCTCCGCGTCGGGCCTCCGATCGAAGCTACAAACCCGGAGATGAGATTTTAATAAAGTCCTAAGGACGCAGGAGCTTAGCTCCGCGTCGGGCCTCCGATCGAAGCTACATTCTCGGAGACGAGATTTTAATAAGTCCCAAGGACGCAGGAGCTTGGCTCCGCGTCGGGCCTCTGATCGAAGCTATATTCTCGGAGACCAGATTTTAATAAGTCCCAAGGACGCAGGAGCTTGGCTCCGCGTCGGGCCTCCGATCGAAGCTACATTCTCGGAGACGAGATTTTAATAAGTAACAAGGATGTAGGAGCTTGGCTCCGCGTTGGACCTCCGATCGAAGCTATATTCTCGGAGATGGGTTTTTAAAAATGTCCCAACGACGCAGGAGCTTGGCTCCGCGTCGGGCCTCCGATCGAAGCTATATTCTCGGAGAACAGATTTTAATATGTCCCAAGGACGCAGGAGCTTGGCTCCGCGTCGGGCCTCCGATCGAAGCTACATTCTCGGAGACGAGATTTTAATAAGTAACAAGGATGGAGGAGCTTGGCTCCGCGTTGGGCCTCCGATCGAAGCTATATTCTCGGAGATGAGTTTTTAAAAAAGTCCCAAGGACCCAGGAGCTTGGTTCCTCATCGGGCCTCTGATCGAAGCTACATTCTCGGAGACGAGATTTTAATAAGTCCCAAAGACGCAGGAGCTTGGCTCTGCGTCGGGCCTCCGATCGAAGCTATATTCTCGGAGACCAGATTTTAATAAGTCCCAAGGACGCAGGAGCTTGGCTCCGCGTCGGGCCTCCGATCGAAGCTATATTCTCGAAAATGAGTTTTTAATAAAGTCCCAAGGACGCTGTAGCTTGGCTCCGCGTCGGGCCTCCGATCGAAGCTATATTCTCGGAGAACAGATTTTAATATGTCCCAAGGACGCAGGAGCTTGGCTCCGCGTCGGGCCTCCGATCGAAGCTACATTCTCGGAGATGAGATTTTAATAAGTAACAAGGATGGAGGAGCTTGGCTCCGCGTTGGGCCTCCGATCGAAGCTATATTCTCGGATATGAGTTTTTAAAAAAGTCCCAAGGACGCAGGAGCTTGGCTCCTCATCGGGCCTCTGATCGAAGCTACATTCTCGGAGACGAGATTTTAATTAGTCCCAAAGACGCAGGAGCTTGGCTCTGCGTCGGGCCTCCGATCGAAGCTATATTCTCGGAGACCAGATTTTAATAAGTCCCAAGGACGCAGGAGCTTGGCTCCGCGTCGGGCCTCCGATCGAAGCTACATTCTCGGAGACGAGATTTTAATAAGTAACAAGGATGCAGGAGCTTGGCTCCGCGTTGGGCCTTCGATCGAAGCTACATTCCCGGAGATGAGATTTTAATAAAGTCCTAAGGACACAGGAGCTTAGCTCCGCGTCGGGCCTCCGATCGAAGCTACATTCTCGGAGACGAGATTTTAATAAGTAACAAGGATGTAGGAGCTTGGCTCCGCGTTGGACCTCCGATCGAAGCTATATTCTCGGAGATGGGTTTTTAAAAATGTCCCAACGACGCAGGAGCTTGGCTCCGCGTCGGGCCTCCGATCGAAGCTATATTCTCGGAGAACAGATTTTAATATGTCCCAAGGACGCAGGAGCTTGGCTCCGCGTCGGGCCTCCGATCGAAGCTACATTCTCGGAGACGAGATTTTAATAAGTAACAAGGATGGAGGAGCTTGGCTCCGCGTTGGGCCTCCGATCGAAGCTATATTCTCGGAGATGAGTTTTTAAAAAAGTCCCAAGGACCCAGGAGCTTGGTTCCTCATCGGGCCTCTGATCGAAGCTACATTCTCGGAGACGAGATTTTAATAAGTCCCAAAGACGCAGGAGCTTGGCTCTGCGTCGGGCCTCCGATCGAAGCTATATTCTCGGAGACCAGATTTTAATAAGTCCCAAGGACGCAGGAGCTTGGCTCCGCGTCGGGCCTCCGATCGAAGCTATATTCTCGAAAATGAGTTTTTAATAAAGTCCCAAGGACGCTGTAGCTTGGCTCCGCGTCGGGCCTCCGATCGAAGCTATATTCTCGGAGAACAGATTTTAATATGTCCCAAGGACGCAGGAGCTTGGCTCCGCGTCGGGCCTCCGATCGAAGCTACATTCTCGGAGATGAGATTTTAATAAGTAACAAGGATGGAGGAGCTTGGCTCCGCGTTGGGCCTCCGATCGAAGCTATATTCTCGGATATGAGTTTTTAAAAAAGTCCCAAGGACGCAGGAGCTTGGCTCCTCATCGGGCCTCTGATCGAAGCTACATTCTCGGAGACGAGATTTTAATTAGTCCCAAAGACGCAGGAGCTTGGCTCTGCGTCGGGCCTCCGATCGAAGCTATATTCTCGGAGACCAGATTTTAATAAGTCCCAAGGACGCAGGAGCTTGGCTCCGCGTCGGGCCTCCGATCGAAGCTACATTCTCGGAGACGAGATTTTAATAAGTAACAAGGATGCAGGAGCTTGGCTCCGCGTTGGGCCTTCGATCGAAGCTACATTCCCGGAGATGAGATTTTAATAAAGTCCTAAGGACACAGGAGCTTAGCTCCGCGTCGGGCCTCCGATCGAAGCTACATTCTCGGAGACGAGATTTTAATAAGTCCCAAGGACGCAGGAGCTTGGCTCCGCGTCGGGCCTCTGATCGAAGCTATATTCTCGGAGACCAGATTTTAATAAGTCCCAAGGACGCAGGAGCTTGGCTCCGCGTCGGGCCTCCGATCGAAGCTACATTCTCGGAGACGAGATTTTAATAAGTCCCAAAGACGCAGGAGCTTGGCTCCACGTCGGGCCTCCGATCGAAGCTATATTCTCGGAAACCAGATTTTAATAAGTCCCAAGGACGCAATAGCTTGGCTCCGCGTCGGGCCTCCGATCGAAGCTACATTCTCGGAGACGAGATTTTAAAAAGTCCCAAGGACGCAGGGTCTTGACTCCGCGTCGGGTCTCCGATCAAAGCTATATATTCGGAGATGAGTTTTTAATCAAGTCCCAAGGACGCAGGACCTTGGCTCCGCGTCGGGCCTCCGATCGAAGCTACATTCCCGGAGATGAGATTTTAATAAAGTGGTAAGGACACAGGAGCTTAGCTCCACGTCGGGCCTCCGATCGAAGCTACATTCTCGGAGACGAGATTTTAATAAGTCCCAAGGACGCTGGAGCTTGGCTCCGCGTCGGGTCTCCGATCGAAGCTATATATTCGGAGATGAGTTTTTAATCAAGTCCCAAGGACGCAGGAGCTTGGCTCCGCGTCGGGCCTCCGATCGAAGCTACAAACCCGGAGATGAGATTTTAATAAAGTCCTAAGGACGCAGGAGCTTAGCTCCGCGTCGGGCCTCCGATCGAAGCTACATTCTCGGAGACGAGATTTTAATAAGTCCCAAGGACGCAGGAGCTTGGCTCCGCGTCGGGCCTCTGATCGAAGCTATATTCTCGGAGACCAGATTTTAATAAGTCCCAAGGACGCAGGAGCTTGGCTCCGCGTCGGGCCTCCGATCGAAGCTACATTCTCGGAGACGAGATTTTAATAAGTAACAAGGATGTAGGAGCTTGGCTCCGCGTTGGACCTCCGATCGAAGCTATATTCTCGGAGATGGGTTTTTAAAAATGTCCCAACGACGCAGGAGCTTGGCTCCGCGTCGGGCCTCCGATCGAAGCTATATTCTCGGAGAACAGATTTTAATATGTCCCAAGGACGCAGGAGCTTGGCTCCGCGTCGGGCCTCCGATCGAAGCTACATTCTCGGAGACGAGATTTTAATAAGTAACAAGGATGGAGGAGCTTGGCTCCGCGTTGGGCCTCCGATCGAAGCTATATTCTCGGAGATGAGTTTTTAAAAAAGTCCCAAGGACCCAGGAGCTTGGTTCCTCATCGGGCCTCTGATCGAAGCTACATTCTCGGAGACGAGATTTTAATAAGTCCCAAAGACGCAGGAGCTTGGCTCTGCGTCGGGCCTCCGATCGAAGCTATATTCTCGGAGACCAGATTTTAATAAGTCCCAAGGACGCAGGAGCTTGGCTCCGCGTCGGGCCTCCGATCGAAGCTATATTCTCGAAAATGAGTTTTTAATAAAGTCCCAAGGACGCTGTAGCTTGGCTCCGCGTCGGGCCTCCGATCGAAGCTATATTCTCGGAGAACAGATTTTAATATGTCCCAAGGACGCAGGAGCTTGGCTCCGCGTCGGGCCTCCGATCGAAGCTACATTCTCGGAGATGAGATTTTAATAAGTAACAAGGATGGAGGAGCTTGGCTCCGCGTTGGGCCTCCGATCGAAGCTATATTCTCGGATATGAGTTTTTAAAAAAGTCCCAAGGACGCAGGAGCTTGGCTCCTCATCGGGCCTCTGATCGAAGCTACATTCTCGGAGACGAGATTTTAATTAGTCCCAAAGACGCAGGAGCTTGGCTCTGCGTCGGGCCTCCGATCGAAGCTATATTCTCGGAGACCAGATTTTAATAAGTCCCAAGGACGCAGGAGCTTGGCTCCGCGTCGGGCCTCCGATCGAAGCTACATTCTCGGAGACGAGATTTTAATAAGTAACAAGGATGCAGGAGCTTGGCTCCGCGTTGGGCCTTCGATCGAAGCTACATTCCCGGAGATGAGATTTTAATAAAGTCCTAAGGACACAGGAGCTTAGCTCCGCGTCGGGCCTCCGATCGAAGCTACATTCTCGGAGACGAGATTTTAATAAGTCCCAAGGACGCAGGAGCTTGGCTCCGCGTCGGGCCTCTGATCGAAGCTATATTCTCGGAGACCAGATTTTAATAAGTCCCAAGGACGCAGGAGCTTGGCTCCGCGTCGGGCCTCCGATCGAAGCTACATTCTCGGAGACGAGATTTTAATAAGTCCCAAAGACGCAGGAGCTTGGCTCCACGTCGGGCCTCCGATCGAAGCTATATTCTCGGAAACCAGATTTTAATAAGTCCCAAGGACGCAATAGCTTGGCTCCGCGTCGGGCCTCCGATCGAAGCTACATTCTCGGAGACGAGATTTTAAAAAGTCCCAAGGACGCAGGGTCTTGACTCCGCGTCGGGTCTCCGATCGAAGCTATATATTCGGAGATGAGTTTATAATCAAGTCCCAAGGACGCAGGACCTTGGCTCCGCGTCGGGCCTTCGATCGAAGCTACATTCCCGGAGATGAGATTTTAATAAAGTCCTAAGGACACAGGAGCTTAGCTCCGCGTCGGGCCTCCGATCGAAGCTACATTCTCGGAGACGAGATTTTAATAAGTCCCAAGGACGCAGGAGCTTGGCTCCGCGTCGGGCCTCTGATCGAAGCTATATTCTCGGAGACCAGATTTTAATAAGTCCCAAGGACGCAGGAGCTTGGCTCCGCGTCGGGCCTCCGATCGAAGCTACATTCTCGGAGACGAGATTTTAATAAGTCCCAAAGACGCAGGAGCTTGGCTCCACGTCGGGCCTCCGATCGAAGCTACATTCTCGGAAATGAGATTTTAATAAGTCCCAAGGACGCAGGAGCTTGGCTCCACGTCGGGCCTCCGATCGAAGCTATATTCTCGGAAACCAGATTTTAATAAGTCCCAAAGACGCAGGAGCTTGGCTCCACGTCGGGCCTCCGATCGAAGCTACATTCTCGGAAACGAGATTTTAATAAGTCCCAAGGACGCAGGAGCTTGGCTCCACGTCGGGCCTCCGATCGAAGCTATATTCTCGGAAACCAGATTTTAATAAGTCCCAAGGACGCAATAGCTTGGCTCCGCGTCGGGCCTCCGATCGAAGCTACATTCTCGGAGACGAGATTTTAAAAAGTCCCAAGGACGCAGGAGCTTGGCTCCGCGTCGGGCCTCCGATCGAAGCTATATTCTCGGAGAACAGATTTTAATATGTCCCAAGGACGCAGGAGCTTGGCTCCGCGTCGGGCCTCCGATCGAAGCTACATTCTCGGAGACGAGATTTTAATAAGTAACAAGGATGGAGGAGCTTGGCTCCGCGTTGGGCCTCCGATCGAAGCTATATTCTCGGAGATGAGTTTTTAAAAAAGTCCCAAGGACGCAGGAGCATTGTTCCTCATCGGGCCTCTGATCGAAGCTACATTCTCGGAGACGAGATTTTAATAAGTCCCAAAGACGCAGGAGCTTGACTCTGCGTCGGGCCTCCGATCGAAGCTATATTCTCGGAGACCAGATTTTAATAATTCCCAAGGACGCAGGAGCTTGGCTCCGCGTCGGGCCTCCGATCGAAGCTACATTCTCGGAGACGAGATTTTAATAAGTAACAAGGATGCAGGAGCTTGGCTCCGCGTTGGGCCTTCGATCGAAGCTACATTCCCGGAGATGAGATTTTAATAAAGTCCTAAGGACACAGGAGCTTAGCTCCGCGTCGGGCCTCCGATCGAAGCTACATTCTCGGAGACGAGATTTTAATAAGTCCCAAGGACGCAGGAGCTTGGCTCCGCGTCGGGCCTCTGATCGAAGCTATATTCTCGGAGACCAGATTTTAATAAGTCCCAAGGACGCAGGAGCTTGGCTCCGCGTCGGGCCTCCGATCGAAGCTACATTCTCGGAGACGAGATTTTAATAAGTCCCAAAGACGCAGGAGCTTGGCTCCACGTCGGGCCTCCGATCGAAGCTATATTCTCGGAAATCAGATTTTAATAAGTCCCAAGGACGCAATAGCTTGGCTCCGCGTCGGGCCTCCGATCGAAGCTACATTCTCGGAGACGAGATTTTAAAAAGTCCCAAGGACGCAGGGTCTTGACTCCGCGTCGGGTCTCCGATCGAAGCTATATATTCGGAGATGAGTTTATAATCAAGTCCCAAGGACGCAGGACCTTGGCTCCGCGTCGGGCCTTCGATCGAAGCTATATTCCCGGAGATGAGATTTTAATAAAGTCCTAAGGACACAGGAGCTTAGCTCCGCGTCGGGCCTCCGATCGAAGCTACATTCTCGGAGACGAGATTTTAATAAGTCCCAAGGACGCAGGAGCTTGGCTCCGCGTCGGGCCTCTGATCGAAGCTATATTCTCGGAGACCAGATTTTAATAAGTCCCAAGGACGCAGGAGCTTGGCTCCGCGTCGGGCCTCCGATCGAAGCTACATTCTCGGAGACGAGATTTTAATAAGTCCCAAAGACGCAGGAGCTTGGCTCCACGTCGGGCCTCCGATCGAAGCTACATTCTCGGAAACGAGATTTTAATAAGTCCCAAGGACGCAGGAGCTTGGCTCCACGTCGGGCCTCCGATCGAAGCTATATTCTCGGAAACCAGATTTTAATAAGTCCCAAAGACGCAGGAGCTTGGCTCCTCGTCGGGCCTCCGATCGAAGCTACATTCTCGGAAACGAGATTTTAATAAGTCCCAAGGACGCAGGAGCTTGGCTCCACGTCGGGCCTCCGATCGAAGCTATATTCTCGGAAACCAGATTTTAATAAGTCCCAAGGACGCAATAGCTTGGCTCCGCGTCGGGCCTCCGATCGAAGCTACATTCTCGGAGACGAGATTTTAAAAAGTCCCAAGGACGCAGGAGCTTGGCTCCGCCTCGGGCCTCCGATCGAAGCTATATTCTCGGAGAACAGATTTTAATATGTCCCAAGGACGCAGGAGCTTGGCTCCGCGTCGGGCCTCCGATCGAAGCTACATTCTCGGAGACGAGATTTTAATAAGTAACAAGGATGGAGGAGCTTGGCTCCGCGTTGGGCCTCCGATCGAAGCTATATTCTCGGAGATGAGTTTTTAAAAAAGTCCCAAGGACGCAGGAGCTTGGTTCCTCATCGGGCCTCTGATCGAAGCTACATTCTCGGAGACGAGATTTTAATAAGTCCCAAAGACGCAGGAGCTTGGCTCTGCGTCGGGCCTCCGATCGAAGCTATATTCTCGGAGACCAGATTTTAATAAGTCCCAAGGACGCAGGAGCTTGGCTACGCGTCGGGCCTCCGATCGAAGCTATATTCTCGAAGATGAGTTTTTAATAAAGTCCCAAGGACGCTGTAGCTTGGCTCCGCGTCGGGCCTCCGATCGAAGCTATATTCTCGGAGAACAGATTTTAATATGTCCCAAGGACGCAGGAGCTTGGCTCTGCGTCGGGCCTCCGATCGAAGCTACATTTTCGGAGACGAGATTTTAATAAGTAACAAGGATGGAGGAGCTTGGCTCCGCGTTGGGCCTCCGATCGAAGCTATATTCTCGGAGATGAGTTTTTAAAAAAGTCCCAAGGACGCAGGAGCTTGGCTCCTCATCGGGCCTCTTATCGAAGCTACATTCTCGGAGACGAGATTTTAATAAGTCCCAAAGACGCAGGAGCTTGGCTCTGCGTCGGGCCTCCGATCGAAGCTATATTCTCGGAGACCAGATTTTAATAAGTCCCAAGGACGCAGGAGCTTGGCTCCGCGTCGGGCCTCCGATCGAAGCTACATTCTCAGAGACGAGATTTTAATAAGTAACAAGGATGCAGGAGCTTGGCTCCGCGTTGGGCCTCCGATCGAAGCTATATTCTCGGAGATGGGTTTTTAAAAAAGTCCCAACGACACAGGAGCTTGGCTCCGCATCGGGCCTCTAATCGAAGCTACATTCTCGGAGACGAGATTTTAATAAGTCCCAAAGACGCAGGAGCTTGGCTCTGCGTCGGGCCTCCGATCGAAGCTATATTCTCGGAAACCAGATTTTAATAAGTCCCAAGGACGCAAGAGCTTGGCTCCGCGTCGGGCCTCCGATCGAAGCTACATTCTCGGAGACGAGATTTTAAAAAGTCCCAAGGACGCAGGGTCTTGGCTCCGCGTCGGGTCTCCGATCGAAGCTATATATTCGGAGATGAGTTTTTAATCAAGTCCCAAGGACGCAGGACCTTGGCTCCGCGTCGGGCCTTCGATCGAAGCTACATTCCCGGAGATGAGATTTTAATAAAGTCCTAAGGACACAGGAGCTTAGCTCCACGTCGGGCCTCCGATCGAAGCTACATTCTCGGAGACGAGATTTTAATAAGTCCCAAGGACGCAGGAGCTTGGCTCCGCGTCGGGCCTCCGATCGAAGCTACATTCTCGGAGACGAGATTTTAATAAGTAACAAGGATGTAGGAGCTTGGCTCCGCGTTGGGCCTCCGATCGAAGCTATATTCTCGGAGATGGGTTTTTAAAAAAGTCCCAACGACGCAGGAGCTTGGCTCCGCATCGGGCCTCTAATCGAAGCTATATTCTCGGAGACCAGATTTTAATAAGTCCCAAGGACGCAGGAGCTTGGCTCCGCGTCGGGCCTCCGATCGAAGCTACATTCTCGGAGACGAGATTTTAATAAGTAACAAGGACACAGGAGCTTAGCTCCGCGTCGGGCCTCCGATCGAAGCTACATTCTCGGAGACGAGATTTTAATAAGTCCCAAGGACGCAGGAGCTTGGCTCCGCGTCGGGCCTCTGATCGAAGCTATATTCTCGGAGACCAGATTTTAATAAGTCCCAAGGACGCAGGAGCTTGGCTCCGCGTCGGGCCTCCGATCGAAGCTACATTCTCGGAGACGAGATTTTAATAAGTCCCAAAGACGCAGGAGCTTGGCTCCACGTCAGGCCTCCGATCGAAGCTACATTCTCGGAAACGAGATTTTAATAAGTCCCAAGGACGCAGGAGCTTGGCTCCACGTCGGGCCTCCGATCGAAGCTATATTCTCGGAAACCAGATTTTAATAAGTCCCAAGGACGCAGGAGCTTGGCTCCGCGTCGGGCCTCCGATCGAAGCTACATTCTCGGAGACGAGATTTTAATAAGTAACAAGGATGTAGGAGCTTGGCTCCGCGTTGGACCTCCGATCGAAGCTATATTCTCGGAGATGGGTTTTTAAAAATGTCCCAACGACGCAGGAGCTTGGCTCCGCGTCGAGCCTCCGATCGAAGCTATATTCTCGGAGAACAAATTTTAATATGTCCCAAGGACGCAGGAGCTTGGCTCCGCGTCGGGCCTCCGATCGAAGCTACATTCTCGGAGACGAGATTTTAATAAGTAACAAGGATGGAGGAGCTTGGCTCCGCGTCGGGCCTCCGATCGAAGCTACATTCTCGGAGACGAGATTTTAATAAGTAACAAGGATGGAGGAGCTTGGTTCCTCATCGGGCCTCTGATCGAAGCTACATTCTCGGAGACGAGATTTTAATAAGTCCCAAAGACGCAGGAGCTTGGCTGTGCGTCGGGCCTCCGATCGAAGCTATATTCTCGGAAACCAGATTTTAATAAGTCCCAAAGACGCAGGAGCTTGGCTCCACGTCGGGCCTCCGATCGAAGCTACATTATCGGAAACGAGATTTTAATAAGTCCCAAGGACGCAGGAGCTTGGCTCCACGTCGGGCCTCCGATCGAAGCTACATTCTCGGAAACGAGATTTTAATAAGTCCCAAGGACGCAGGAGCTTGGCTCCACGTCGGGCCTCCGATCGAAGCTATATTCTCGGAAACCAGATTTTAATAAGTCCCAAGGACGCAATAGCTTGGCTCCGCGTCGGGCCTCCGATCGAAGCTACATTCTCGGAGACGAGATTTTAAAAAGTCCCAAGGACGCAGGAGCTTGGCTCCGCCTCGGGCCTCCGATCGAAGCTATATTCTCGGAGAACAGATTTTAATATGTCCCAAGGACGCAGGAGCTTGGCTCCGCGTCGGGCCTCCGATCGAAGCTACATTCTCGGAGACGAGATTTTAATAAGTAACAAGGATGGAGGAGCTTGGCTCCGCGTTGGGCCTCCGATCGAAGCTATATTCTCGGAGATGAGTTTTTAAAAAAGTCCCAAGGACGCAGGAGCTTGGTTCCTCATCGGGCCTCTGATCGAAGCTACATTCTCGGAGACGAGATTTTAATAAGTAACAAGGATGTAGGAGCTTGGCTCCGCGTTGGACCTCCGATCGAAGCTATATTCTCGGAGATGGGTTTTTAAAAATGTCCCAATGACGCAGGAGCTTGGCTCCGCGTCGAGCCTCCGATCGAAGCTATATTCTCGGAGAACAAATTTTAATATGTCCCAAGGACGCAGGAGCTTGGCTCCGCGTCGGGCCTCCGATCGAAGCTACATTCTCGGAGACGAGATTTTAATAAGTAACAAGGATGGAGGAGCTTGGCTCCGCGTCGGGCCTCCGATCGAAGCTACATTCTCGGAGACGAGATTTTAATAAGTAACAAGGATGGAGGAGCTTGGTTCCTCATCGGGCCTCTGATCGAAGCTACATTCTCGGAGACGAGATTTTAATAAGTCCCAAAGACGCAGGAGCTTGGCTGTGCGTCGGGCCTCCGATCGAAGCTATATTCTCGGAAACCAGATTTTAATAAGTCCCAAAGACGCAGGAGCTTGGCTCCACGTCGGGCCTCCGATCGAAGCTACATTATCGGAAACGAGATTTTAATAAGTCCCAAGGACGCAGGAGCTTGGCTCCACGTCGGGCCTCCGATCGAAGCTACATTCTCGGAAACGAGATTTTAATAAGTCCCAAGGACGCAGGAGCTTGGCTCCACGTCGGGCCTCCGATCGAAGCTATATTCTCGGAAACCAGATTTTAATAAGTCCCAAGGACGCAATAGCTTGGCTCCGCGTCGGGCCTCCGATCGAAGCTACATTCTCGGAGACGAGATTTTAAAAAGTCCCAAGGACGCAGGAGCTTGGCTCCGCCTCGGGCCTCCGATCGAAGCTATATTCTCGGAGAACAGATTTTAATATGTCCCAAGGACGCAGGAGCTTGGCTCCGCGTCGGGCCTCCGATCGAAGCTACATTCTCGGAGACGAGATTTTAATAAGTAACAAGGATGGAGGAGCTTGGCTCCGCGTTGGGCCTCCGATCGAAGCTATATTCTCGGAGATGAGTTTTTAAAAAAGTCCCAAGGACGCAGGAGCTTGGTTCCTCATCGGGCCTCTGATCGAAGCTACATTCTCGGAGACGAGATTTTAATAAGTCCCAAAGACGCAGGAGCTTGGCTCTGCGTCGGGCCTCCGATCGAAGCTATATTCTCGGAGACCAGATTTTAATAAGTCCCAAGGACGCAGGAGCTTGGCTACGCGTCGGGCCTCCGATCGAAGCTATATTCTCGAAGATGAGTTTTTAATAAAGTCCCAAGGACGCTGTAGCTTGGCTCCGCGTCGGGCCTCCGATCGAAGCTATATTCTCGGAGAACAGATTTTAATATGTCCCAAGGACGCAGGAGCTTGGCTCTGCGTCGGGCCTCCGATCGAAGCTACATTTTCGGAGACGAGATTTTAATAAGTAACAAGGATGGAGGAGCTTGGCTCCGCGTTGGGCCTCCGATCGAAGCTATATTCTCGGAGATGAGTTTTTAAAAAAGTCCCAAGGACGCAGGAGCTTGGCTCCTCATCGGGCCTCTTATCGAAGCTACATTCTCGGAGACGAGATTTTAATAAGTCCCAAAGACGCAGGAGCTTGGCTCTGCGTCGGGCCTCCGATCGAAGCTATATTCTCGGAGACCAGATTTTAATAAGTCCCAAGGACGCAGGAGCTTGGCTCCGCGTCGGGCCTCCGATCGAAGCTACATTCTCAGAGACGAGATTTTAATAAGTAACAAGGATGCAGGAGCTTGGCTCCGCGTTGGGCCTCCGATCGAAGCTATATTCTCGGAGATGGGTTTTTAAAAAAGTCCCAACGACACAGGAGCTTGGCTCCGCATCGGGCCTCTAATCGAAGCTACATTCTCGGAGACGAGATTTTAATAAGTCCCAAAGACGCAGGAGCTTGGCTCTGCGTCGGGCCTCCGATCGAAGCTATATTCTCGGAAACCAGATTTTAATAAGTCCCAAGGACGCAAGAGCTTGGCTCCGCGTCGGGCCTCCGATCGAAGCTACATTCTCGGAGACGAGATTTTAAAAAGTCCTAAGGACGCAGGGTCTTGGCTCCGCGTCGGGTCTCCGATCGAAGCTATATATTCGGAGATGAGTTTTTAATCAAGTCCCAAGGACGCAGGACCTTGGCTCCGCGTCGGGCCTTCGATCGAAGCTACATTCCCGGAGATGAGATTTTAATAAAGTCCTAAGGACACAGGAGCTTTGCTCCACGTCGGGCCTCCGATCGAAGCTACATTCTCGGAGACGAGATTTTAATAAGTCCCAAGGACGCAGGAGCTTGGCTCCGCGTCGGGCCTCCGATCGAAGCTACATTCTCGGAGACGAGATTTTAATAAGTAACAAGGATGTAGGAGCTTGGCTCCGCGTTGGGCCTCCGATCGAAGCTATATTCTCGGAGATGGGTTTTTAAAAAAGTCCCAACGACGCAGGAGCTTGGCTCCGCATCGGGCCTCTAATCGAAGCTATATTCTCGGAGACCAGATTTTAATAAGTCCCAAGGACGCAGGAGCTTGGCTCCGCGTCGGGCCTCCGATCGAAGCTACATTCTCGGAGACGAGATTTTAATAAGTCCCAAAGACGCAGGAGCTTGGCTCCACGTCGGGCCTCCGATCGAAGCTACATTCTCGGAAACGAGATTTTAATAAGTCCCAAGGACGCAGGAGCTTGGCTCCACGTCGGGCCTCCGATCGAAGCTATATTCTCGGAAACCAGATTTTAATAAGTCCCAAGGACGCAGGAGCTTGGCTCCGCGTCGGGCCTCCGATCGAAGCTACATTCTCGGAGACGAGATTTTAATAAGTAACAAGGATGTAGGAGCTTGGCTCCGCGTTGGACCTCCGATCGAAGCTATATTCTCGGAGATGGGTTTTTAAAAATGTCCCAACGACGCAGGAGCTTGGCTCCGCGTCGAGCCTCCGATCGAAGCTATATTCTCGGAGAACAAATTTTAATATGTCCCAAGGACGCAGGAGCTTGGCTCCGCGTCGGGCCTCCGATCGAAGCTACATTCTCGGAGACGAGATTTTAATAAGTAACAAGGATGGAGGAGCTTGGCTCCGCGTCGGGCCTCCGATCGAAGCTACATTCTCGGAGACGAGATTTTAATAAGTAACAAGGATGGAGGAGCTTGGTTCCTCATCGGGCCTCTGATCGAAGCTACATTCTCGGAGACGAGATTTTAATAAGTCCCAAAGACGCAGGAGCTTGGCTGTGCGTCGGGCCTCCGATCGAAGCTATATTCTCGGAAACCAGATTTTAATAAGTCCCAAAGACGCAGGAGCTTGGCTCCACGTCGGGCCTCCGATCGAAGCTACATTATCGGAAACGAGATTTTAATAAGTCCCAAGGACGCAGGAGCTTGGCTCCACGTCGGGCCTCCGATCGAAGCTATATTCTCGGAAACCAGATTTTAATAAGTCCCAACGACGCAATAGCTTGGCTCCGCGTCGGGCCTCCGATCGAAGCTACATTCTCGGAGACGAGATTTTAAAAAGTCCCAAGGACGCAGGGTCTTGACTCCGCGTCGGGTCTCCGATCGAAGCTATATATTCAGAGATGAGTTTTTAATCAAGTCCCAAGGACGCAGGACCTTGGCTCTGCGTCGGGCCTCCGATCGAAGCTACATTCCCGGAGATGAGATTTTAATAAAGTCCTAAGGACACAGGAGCTTAGCTCCACGTCGGGCCTCCGATCGAAGCTACATTCTCGGAGACGAGATTTTAATAAGTCCCAAGGACGCTGGAGCTTGGCTCCGCGTCGGGTCTCCGATCGAAGCTATATATTCGGAGATGAGTTTTTAATCAAGTCCCAAGGACGCAGGAGCTTGGCTCCGCGTCGGGCCTCCGATCGAAGCTACATTCCCGGAGATGAGATTTTAATAAAGTCCTAAGGACGCAGGAGCTTAGCTCCGCGTCGGGCCTCCGATCGAAGTTACATTCTCGGAGACGAGATTTTAATAAGTCCCAAGGACGCAGGAGCTTGGCTCCGCGTCGGGCCTCTGATCGAAGCTATATTCTCGGAGACCAGATTTTAATAAGTCCCAAGGACGCAGGAGCTTGGCTCCGCGTCGGGCCTCCGATCGAAGCTACATTCTCGGAGACGAGATTTTAATAAGTAACAAGGATGTAGGAGCTTGGCTCCGCGTTGGACCTCCGATCGAAGCTATATTCTCGGAGATGGGTTTTTAAAAATGTCCCAACGACGCAGGAGCTTGGCTCCGCGTCGGGCCTCCGATCGAAGCTATATTCTCGGAGAACAGATTTTAATAAGTCCCAAGGACGCAGGAGCTTGGCTCCGCGTCGGGCCTCCGATCGAAGCTACATTCTCGGAGACGAGATTTTAATAAGTAACAAGGATGGAGGAGCTTAGCTCCGCGTTGGGCCTCCGATCGAAGCTATATTCTCGGAGATGAGTTTTTAAAAAAGTCCCAAGGACGCAGGAGCTTGGTTCCTCATCGGGCCTCTGATCGAAGCTACATTCTCGGAGACGAGATTTTAATAAGTCCCAAAGACGCAGGAGCTTGGCTCTGCGTCGGGCCTCCGATCGAAGCTATATTCTCGGAGACCAGATTTTAATAAGTCCCAAGGACGCAGGAGCTTGGCTCCGCGTCGGGACTCCGATCGAAGCTATATTCTCGAAGATGAGTTTTTAATAAAGTCCCAAGGACGCTGTAGCTTGGCTCCGCGTCGGGCCTCCGATCGAAGCTATATTCTCGGAGAACAGATTTTAATCTGTCCCAAGGACGCAGGAGCTTGGCTCCGCGTCGGGCCTCCGATCGAAGCTACATTCTCGGAGACGAGATTTTAATAAGTAACAAGGATGGAGGAGCTTGGCTCCGCGTCGGGCCTCTGATCGAAGCTACATTCTCGGAGACGAGATTTTAATAAGTAACAAGGATGGAGGAGCTTGGCTCCGCGTTGGGCCTCCGATCGAAGCTATATTCTCGGAGATGAGTTTTAAAAAAAGTCCCAAGGACGCAGGAGCTTGGCTCCTCATCGGGCCTCTGATCGAAGCTACATTCTCGGAGACGAGATTTTAATAAGTCCCAAAGACGCAGGAGCTTGGCTCTGCGTCGGGCCTCCGATCGAAGCTATATTCTCGGAGACCAGATTTTAATAAGTCCCAAGGACGCAGGAGCTTGGCTCCGCGTCGGGCCTCCGATCGAAGCTACATTCTCGGTGACGAGATTTTAATAAGTAACAAGGATGCAGGAGCTTGGCTCCGCGTTGGGCCTCCGATCGAAGCTATATTCTCGGAGATGGGTTTTTAAAAAAGTCCCGACGACACAGGAGCTTGGCTCCGCATCGGGCCTCTAATCGAAGCTACATTCTCGGAGACGAGATTTTAATAAGTCCCAAAGACGCAGGAGCTTGGCTCTGCGTCGGGCCTCCGATCGAAGCTATATTCTCGGAAACCAGATTTTAATAAGTCCCAAGGACGCAAGAGCTTGGCTCCGCGTCGGGCCTCCGATCGAAGCTACATTCTCGGAGACGAGATTTTAAAAAGTCCCAAGGACGCAGGGTCTTGGCTCCACGTCGGGTCTCCGATCGAAGCTATATATTCGGAGATGAGTTTTTAATCAAGTCCCAAGGACGCAGGACCTTGGCTCCGCGTCGGGCCTCCGATCGAAGCTACATTCCCGGAGATGAGATTTTAATAAAGTCCTAAGGACACAGGAGCTTAGCTCCACGTCGGGCCTCCGATCGAAGCTACATTCTCGGAGACGAGATTTTAATAAGTCCCAAGGACGCTGGAGCTTGGCTCCGCGTCGGGTCTCCGATCGAAGCTATATATTCGGAGATGAGTTTTTAATCAAGTCCCAAGGACGCAGGAGCTTGGCTCCGCGTCGGGCCTCCGATCGAAGCTACATTCCCGGAGATGAGATTTTAATAAAGTCCTAAGGACGCAGGAGCTTAGCTCCGCGTCGGGCCTCCGATCGAAGCTACATTCTCGGAGACGAGATTTTAATAAGTCCCAAGGACGCAGGAGCTTGGCTCCGCGTCGGGCCTCTGATCGAAGCTATATTCTCGGAGACCAGATTTTAATAAGTCCCAAGGACGCAGGAGCTTGGCTCCGCGTCGGGCCTCCGATCGAAGCTACATTCTCGGAGACGAGATTTTAATAAGTAACAAGGATGTAGGAGCTTGGCTCCGCGTTGGACCTCCGATCGAAGCTATATTCTCGGAGATGGGTTTTTAAAAATGTCCCAAGGACGCTGGAGCTTGGCTCCGCGTCGGGCCTCCGATCGAAGCTATATTCTCGGAGAACAGATTTTAATATGTCCCAAGGACGCAGGAGCTTGGCTCCGCGTCGGGCCTCCGATCGAAGCTACATTCTCGGAGACGAGATTTTAATAAGTAACAAGGATGGAGGAGCTTGGCTCCGCGTTGGGCCTCCGATCGAAGCTATATTCTCGGAGATGAGTTTTTAAAAAAGTCCCAAGGACGCAGGAGCTTGGTTCCTCATCGGGCCTCTGATCGAAGCTACATTCTCGGAGACGAGATTTTAATAAGTCCCAAAGACGCAGGAGCTTGGCTCTGCGTCGGGCCTCCGATCGAAGCTATATTCTCGGAGATGAGTTTTTAAAAAAGTCCCAAGGACGCAGGAGCTTGGTTCCTCATCGGGCCTCTGATCGAAGCTACATTCTCGGAGACGAGATTTTAATAAGTCCCAAAGACGCAGGAGCTTGGCTCCGCGTCGGGCCTCCGATCGAAGCTATATTCTCGAAGATGAGTTTTTAATAGTCCCAAGGACGCGGTAGCTTGGCTCCGCGTCGGGCCTCCGATCGAAGATACATTCTCGGAGACGAGATTTTAATAAGTCCCAAAGACGCAGGAGCTCGGCTCCGCGTCGGGCCTCCGATCGAATCTATATTCTCGGAGACGAGATTTTAAAAAAGTCCCAAGGACGCAAGAGCTTGGCTCCGCGTCGGGTCTCCGATCGAAGCTATATATTCGGAGATGAGTTTTTAATCAACTCCCAAGGACGCAGGAGCTTGGCTCCGCGTAGGGCCTCCGATCGAAGCTACATTCCCGGAGATGAGATTTTAATAAAGTCCTAAGGACGCAGGAGCTTAGCTCCGCGTCGGGCCTCCGATCGAAGCTACATTCTCGGCGACGAGATTTTAATAAGTCCCAAGGACGCAGGAGCTTGGCTCCGCGTCGGGCCTCTGATCGAAGCTATATTCTCGGAGACCAGATTTTAATAAGTCCCAAGGACGCAGGAGCTTGGCTCCGCGTCGGGCCTCCGATCGAAGCTACATTCTCGGAGACGAGATTTTAATAAGTAACAAGGATGTAGGAGCTTGGCTCCGCGTTGGGCCTCCGATCGAAGCTATATTCTCGGAGATGGGTTTTTAAAAAAGTCCCAACGACGCAGGAGCTTGGCTCCGCATCGGGCCTCTAATCGAAGCTACATTCTCGGAGACGAGATTTTAATAAGTCCCAAAGACGCAGGATCTTGGCTCTGCGTCGGGCCTCCGATCGAAGCTATATTCTCGGAGACCAGATTTTAATAAGTCCCAAGGACGCAAGAGCTTGGCTCCGCGTCGGGCCTCCGATTGAAGCTACATTCTCGGAGACGAGATTTTAATAAGTCCCAAGGACGCAGGGGCTTGGCTCCGCATCGGGTCTCCGATCGAAGCTTTATATTCGGAGATGAGTTTTTAATCAAGTCCCAAGGACGCAGGACCTTGGCTCCGCGTCGGGCCTCCGATCGAAGCTACATTCCCGGAGATGAGATTTTAATAAAGTCCTAAGGACACAGGAGCTTAGCTCCGCGTCGGGCCTCCGATCGAAGCTACATTCTCGTAGACGAGATTTTAATAAGTCCCAAGGACGCAGGAGCTTGGCTCCGCGTCGGGTCTCCGATCGAAGCTATATATTTGGAGATGAGTTTTTAATCAAGTCCCAAGGACGCAGGAGCTTGGCTCCGCGTCGGGCCTCCGATCGAAGCTACATTCCCGGAGATGAGATTTTAATAAAGTCCTAAGGACGCAGGAGCTTAGCTCCGCGTCGGGCCTCCGATCGAAGCTACATTCTCGCAGACAAGATTTTAATAAGTCCCAAGGACGCAGGAGCTTGGCTCCGCGTTGGGCCTCCGATCGAAGCTACATTCTCGGAGACGAGATTTTAAAAAGTCCCAAGGACGCAGGAGCTTGGCTCCGCATCGGGCCTCCGATCGAAGCTATATTCTCGGAGATGAGTTTTTAATAATGTCCCAAGGACGCAGGCGTCGGGCCTCCGATCGAAGCTATATTCTCGAAGATGAGTTTTCAATAAAGTCCCAAGGACGCAGGAGCTTGGCTCCGCGTCGGGCCTCCGATCGAAGCTACATTCTCGGAGACGAGATTTTAATAAGTCCCAAAGACGCAGGAGCTTGGCTTCGCATCGGGCCTCTGATCGAAGCTACATTCTCGGAGACGAGATTTTAATAAGTCTCAAGGACGCAGGAGCTTGGCTCCGCGTCGGGCCTCCGATCAATGCTACATTCTCGGAGACGAGATTTTAATAAGTCCCAAGGACGCAGGAGCTTGGCTCCGCGTCGGGCCTCCGATCGAAGCTATATTCTCGGAGATGAGTTTTTAATAATGTCCCAAGGACGCAGGCGTCGGGCCTCCGATCGAAGCTATATTCTCGAAGAGGAGTTTTCAATAAAGTCCCAAGGACGCAGGAGCTTGGCTCCGCGTCGGGCATCCGATCGAAGCTACATTCTCGGAGACGAGATTTTAATAAGTCTCAAAGACGCAAGAGCTTGGCTCCACGTCGGGCCTCCGATCGAAGCTATATATTTGGAGATGAGTTTTTAATCAAGTCCCAAGGACGCAGGACCTTGGCTCCGCGTCGGGCCTCCGATCGAAGCTACATTCTCGGAGACGAGATTTTAAAAAGTCCCAAGGACGCAGGGTCTTGACTCCGCGTCGGGTCTCCGATCGAAGCTATATATTCGGAGATGAGTTTTTAATCAAGTCCCAAGGACGCAGGACCTTGGCTCTGCGTCGGGCCTCCGATCGAAGCTACATTCCCGGAGATGAGATTTTAATAAAGTCCTAAGGACACAGGAGCTTAGCTCCACGTCGGGCCTCCGATCGAAGCTACATTCTCGGAGACGAGATTTTAATAAGTCCCAAGGACGCTGGAGCTTGGCTCCGCGTCGGGTCTCCGATCGAAGCTATATATTCGGAGATGAGTTTTTAATCAAGTCCCAAGGACGCAGGAGATTGGCTCCGCGTCGGGCCTCCGATCGAAGCTACATTCCCGGAGATGAGATTTTAATAAAGTCCTAAGGACGCAGGAGCTTAGCTCCGCGTCGGGCCTCCGATCGAAGCTACATTCTCGGAGACAAGATTTTAATAAGTCCCAAGGACGCAGGAGCTTGGCTCCGCGTCGGGCCTCTGATCGAAGCTATATTCTCGGAGACCAGATTTTAATAAGTCCCAAGGACGCAGGAGCTTGGCTCCGCGTCGGGCCTCCGATCGAAGCTACATTCTCGGAGACGAGATTTTAATAAGTAACAAGGATGTAGGAGCTTGGCTCCGCGTTGGGCCTCCGATCGAAGCTATATTCTCGGAGATGGGTTTTTAAAAAAGTCCCAACGACGCAGGAGCTTGGCTCCGCATCGGGCCTCTAATCGAAGCTACATTCTCGGAGACGAGATTTTAATAAGTCCCAAAGACGCAGGATCTTGGCTCTGCGTCGGGCCTCCGATCGAAGCTATATTCTCGGAGACCAGATTTTAATAAGTCCCAAGGACGCAAGAGCTTGGCTCCGCGTCGGGCCTCCGATTGAAGCTACATTCTCGGAGACGAGATTTTAATAAGTCCCAAGGACGCAGGGGCTTGGCTCCGCATCGGGTCTCCGATCGAAGCTTTATATTCGGAGATGAGTTTTTAATCAAGTCCCAAGGACGCAGGACCTTGGCTCCGCGTCGGGCCTCCGATCGAAGCTACATTCCCGGAGATGAGATTTTAATAAAGTCCTAAGGACACAGGAGCTTAGCTCCGCGTCGGGCCTCCGATCGAAGCTACATTCTCGTAGACGAGATTTTAATAAGTCCCAAGGACGCAGGAGCTTGGCTCCGCGTCGGGTCTCCGATCGAAGCTATATATTTGGAGATGAGTTTTTAATCAAGTCCCAAGGACGCAGGAGCTTGGCTCCGCGTCGGGCCTCCGATCGAAGCTACATTCCCGGAGATGAGATTTTAATAAAGTCCTAAGGACGCAGGAGCTTAGCTCCGCGTCGGGCCTCCGATCGAAGCTACATTCTCGCAGACAAGATTTTAATAAGTCCCAAGGACGCAGGAGCTTGGCTCCGCGTTGGGCCTCCGATCGAAGCTACATTCTCGGAGACGAGATTTTAAAAAGTCCCAAGGACGCAGGAGCTTGGCTCCGCATCGGGCCTCCGATCGAAGCTATATTCTCGGAGATGAGTTTTTAATAATGTCCCAAGGACGCAGGCGTCGGGCCTCCGATCGAAGCTATATTCTCGAAGATGAGTTTTCAATAAAGTCCCAAGGACGCAGGAGCTTGGCTCCGCGTCGGGCCTCCGATCGAAGCTACATTCTCGGAGACGAGATTTTAATAAGTCCCAAAGACGCAGGAGCTTGGCTTCGCATCGGGCCTCTGATCGAAGCTACATTCTCGGAGACGAGATTTTAATAAGTCTCAAGGACGCAGGAGCTTGGCTCCGCGTCGGGCCTCCGATCAATGCTACATTCTCGGAGACGAGATTTTAATAAGTCCCAAGGACGCAGGAGCTTGGCTCCGCGTCGGGCCTCCGATCGAAGCTATATTCTCGGAGATGAGTTTTTAATAATGTCCCAAGGACGCAGGCGTCGGGCCTCCGATCGAAGCTATATTCTCGAAGAGGAGTTTTCAATAAAGTCCCAAGGACGCAGGAGCTTGGCTCCGCGTCGGGCATCCGATCGAAGCTACATTCTCGGAGACGAGATTTTAATAAGTCTCAAAGACGCAAGAGCTTGGCTCCACGTCGGGCCTCCGATCGAAGCTATATATTTGGAGATGAGTTTTTAATCAAGTCCCAAGGACGCAGGACCTTGGCTCCGCGTCGGGCCTCCGATCGAAGCTACATTCTCGGAGACGAGATTTTAAAAAGTCCCAAGGACGCAGGGTCTTGACTCCGCGTCGGGTCTCCGATCGAAGCTATATATTCGGAGATGAGTTTTTAATCAAGTCCCAAGGACGCAGGACCTTGGCTCTGCGTCGGGCCTCCGATCGAAGCTACATTCCCGGAGATGAGATTTTAATAAAGTCCTAAGGACACAGGAGCTTAGCTCCACGTCGGGCCTCCGATCGAAGCTACATTCTCGGAGACGAGATTTTAATAAGTCCCAAGGACGCTGGAGCTTGGCTCCGCGTCGGGTCTCCGATCGAAGCTATATATTCGGAGATGAGTTTTTAATCAAGTCCCAAGGACGCAGGAGATTGGCTCCGCGTCGGGCCTCCGATCGAAGCTACATTCCCGGAGATGAGATTTTAATAAAGTCCTAAGGACGCAGGAGCTTAGCTCCGCGTCGGGCCTCCGATCGAAGCTACATTCTCGGAGACAAGATTTTAATAAGTCCCAAGGACGCAGGAGCTTGGCTCCGCGTTGGGCCTCCGATCGAAGCTACATTCTCGGAGACGAGATTTTAAAAAGTCCCAAGGACGCAGGAGCTTGGCTCCGCGTCGGGCCTCCGATCGAAGCTATATTCTCGGAGATGAGTTTTTAATAATGTCCCAAGGACGCAGGCGTCGGGCCTCCGATCGAAGCTATATTCTCGAAGATGAGTTTTCAATAAAGTCCCAAGGACGCAGGAGCTTGGCTCCGCGTCGGGCCTCCGATCGAAGCTACATTCTCGGAGACGAGATTTTAATAAGTCCCAAAGACGCAGGAGCTTGGCTTCGCATCGGGCCTCTGATCGAAGCTACATTCTCGGAGACGAGATTTTAATAAGTCTCAAGGACGCAGGAGCTTGGCTCCGCGTCGGGCCTCCGATCAATGCTACATTCTCGGAGACGAGATTTTAATAAGTCCCAAGGACGCAGGAGCTTGGCTCCGCGTCGGGCCTCCGATCGAAGCTATATTCTCGGAGATGAGTTTTTAATAATGTCCCAAGGACGCAGGCGTCGGGCCTCCGATCGAAGCTATATTCTCGAAGAGGAGTTTTCAATAAAGTCCCAAGGACGCAGGAGCTTGGCTCCGCGTCGGGCATCCGATCGAAGCTACATTCTCGGAGACGAGATTTTAATAAGTCTCAAAGACGCAAGAGCTTGGCTCCACGTCGGGCCTCCGATCGAAGCTATATATTTGGAGATGAGTTTTTAATCAAGTCCTAAGGACGCAGGAGCTTAGCTCCGCGTCGGGCCTCCGATCGAAGCTACATTCTCGGAGACGAGATTTTAAAAAGTCCCAAGGACGCAGGGTCTTGACTCCGCGTCGGGTCTCCGATCGAAGCTATATATTCGGAGATGAGTTTTTAATCAAGTCCCAAGGACGCAGGACCTTGGCTCCGCGTCGGGCCTCCGATCGAAGCTACATTCCCGGAGATGAGATTTTAATAAAGTCCTAAGGACACAGGAGCTTAGCTCCACGTCGGGCCTCCGATCGAAGCTACATTCTCGGAGACGAGATTTTAATAAGTCTCAAGGACGCTGGAGCTTGGCTCCGCGTCGGGTCTCCGATCGAAGCTATATATTCGGAGATGAGTTTTTAATCAAGTCCCAAGGACGCAGGAGATTGGCTCCGCGTCGGGCCTCCGATCGAAGCTACATTCCCGGAGATGAGATTTTAATAAAGTCCTAAGGACGCAGGAGCTTAGCTCCGCGTCGGGCCTCCGATCGAAGCTACATTCTCGGAGACAAGATTTTAATAAGTCCCAAGGACGCAGGAGCTTGGCTCCGCGTTGGGCCTCCGATCGAAGCTACATTCTCGGAGACGAGATTTTAAAAAGTCCCAAGGACGCAGGAGCTTGGCTCCGCGTCGGGCCTCCGATCGAAGCTATATTCTCGGAGATGAGTTTTTAATAATGTCCCAAGGACGCAGGCGTCGGGCCTCCGATCGAAGCTATATTCTCGAAGATGTGTTTTCAATAAAGTCCCAAGGACGCAGGAGCTTGGCTCCGCGTCGGGCCTCCGATCGAAGCTACATTCTCGGAGACGAGATTTTAATAAGTCCCAAAGACGCAGGAGCTTGGCTTCGCATCGGGCCTCTGATCGAAGCTACATTCTCGGAGACGAGATTTTAATAAGTCTCAAGGACGCAGGAGCTTGGCTCCGCGTCGGGCCTCCGATCAAAGCTACATTCTCGGAGACGAGATTTTAATAAGTCCCAAGGACGCAGGAGCTTGGCTCCGCGTCGGGCCTCCGATCGAAGCTATATTCTCGGAGATGAGTTTTTAATAATGTCCCAAGGACGCAGGCGTCGGGCCTCCGATCGAAGCTATATTCTCGAAGAGGAGTTTTCAATAAAGTCCCAAGGACGCAGGAGCTTGGCTCCGCGTCGGGCATCCGATCGAAGCTACATTCTCGGAGACGAGATTTTAATAAGTCTCAAAGACGCAAGAGCTTGGCTCCACGTCGGGCCTCCGATCGAAGCTATATATTTGGAGATGAGTTTTTAATCAAGTCCTAAGGACGCAGGAGCTTAGCTCCGCGTCGGGCCTCCGATCGAAGCTACATTCTCGGAGACGAGATTTTAAAAAGTCCCAAGGACGCAGGGTCTTGACTCCGCGTCGGGTCTCCGATCGAAGCTATATATTCGGAGATGAGTTTTTAATCAAGTCCCAAGGACGCAGGACCTTGGCTCCGCGTCGGGCCTCCGATCGAAGCTACATTCCCGGAGATGAGATTTTAATAAAGTCCTAAGGACACAGGAGCTTAGCTCCACGTCGGGCCTCCGATCGAAGCTACATTCTCGGAGACGAGATTTTAATAAGTCCCAAGGACGCTGGAGCTTGGCTCCGCGTCGGGTCTCCGATCGAAGCTATATATTCGGAGATGAGTTTTTAATCAAGTCCCAAGGACGCAGGAGCTTGGCTCCGCGTCGGGCCTCCGATCGAAGCTACATTCCCGGAGATGAGATTTTAATAAAGTCCTAAGGACACAGGAGCTTAGCTCCACGTCGGGCCTCCGATCGAAGCTACATTCTCGGAGACGAGATTTTAATAAGTCCCAAGGACGCTGGAGCTTGGCTCCGCGTCGGGTCTCCGATCGAAGCTATATATTCGGAGATGAGTTTTTAATCAAGTCCCAAGGACGCAGGAGCTTGGCTCCGCGTCGGGCCTCCGATCGAAGCTACATTCCCGGAGATGAGATTTTAATAAAGTCCTAAGGACGCAGGAGCTTAGCTCCGCGTCGGGCCTCCGATCGAAGCTACATTCTCAGAGACGAGATTTTAATAAGTCCCAAGGACGCAGGAGCTTGGCTCCGCGTCGGGCCTCTGATCGAAGCTATATTCTCGGAGACCAGATTTTAATAAGTCCCAAGGACGCAGGAGCTTGGCTCCGCGTCGGGCCTCCGATCGAAGCTACATTCTCGGAGACGAGATTTTAATAAGTAACAAGGATGTAGGAGCTTGGCTCCGCGTTGGACCTCCGATCGAAGCTATATTCTCGGAGATGGGTTTTTAAAAATGTCCCAACGACGCAGGAGCTTGGCTCCGCGTCGGGCCTCCGATCGAAGCTACATTCTCGGAGTCGAGATTTTAATAAGTAAAAAGGATGGAGGAGCTTGGCTCCGCGTTGGGCCTCCGATCGAAGCTATATTCTCGGAGATGAGTTTTTAAAAAAGTCCCAAGGACGCAGGAGCTTGGTTCCTCATCGGGCCTCTGATCGAAGCTACATTCTCGGAGACGAGATTTTAATAAGTCCCAAAGACGCAGGAGCTTGGCTCTGCGTCGGGCCTCCGATCGAAGCTATATTCTCGGAAACCAGATTTTAATAAGTCCCAAAGACGCAGGAGCTTGGCTCCACGTCGGGCCTCCGCTCGAAGCTACATTCTCGGAAACGAGATTTTAATAAGTCCCAAGGACGCAGGAGCTTGGCTCCACGTCGGGCCTCCGATCGAAGCTATATATTTGGAGATGAGTTTTTAATCAAGTCCTAAGGACGCAGGAGCTTAGCTCCGCGTCGGGCCTCCGATCGAAGCTACATTCTCGGAGACGAGATTTTAAAAAGTCCCAAGGACGCAGGGTCTTGACTCCGCGTCGGGTCTCCGATCGAAGCTATATATTCGGAGATGAGTTTTTAATCAAGTCCCAAGGACGCAGGACCTTGGCTCCGCGTCGGGCCTCCGATCGAAGCTACATTCCCGGAGATGAGATTTTAATAAAGTCCTAAGGACACAGGAGCTTAGCTCCACGTCGGGCCTCCGATCGAAGCTACATTCTCGGAGACGAGATTTTAATAAGTCCCAAGGACGCTGGAGCTTGGCTCCGCGTCGGGTCTCCGATCGAAGCTATATATTCGGAGATGAGTTTTTAATCAATTCCCAAGGACGCAGGAGCTTGGCTCCGCGTCGGGCCTCCGATCGAAGCTACATTCCCGGAGATGAGATTTTAATAAAGTCCTAAGGACGCAGGAGCTTAGCTCCGCGTCGGGCCTCCGATCGAAGCTACATTCTCAGAGACGAGATTTTAATAAGTCCCAAGGACGCAGGAGCTTGGCTCCGCGTCGGGCCTCTGATCGAAGCTATATTCTCGGAGACCAGATTTTAATAAGTCCCAAGGACGCAGGAGCTTGGCTCCGCGTCGGGCCTCCGATCGAAGCTACATTCTCGGAGACGAGATTTTAATAAGTAACAAGGATGTAGGAGCTTGGCTCCGCGTTGGACCTCCGATCGAAGCTATATGCTCGGAGATGGGTTTTTAAAAATGTCCCAACGACGCAGGAGCTTGGCTCCGCGTCGGGCCTCCGATCGAAGCTACATTCTCGGAGTCGAGATTTTAATAAGTAACAAGGATGGAGGAGCTTGGCTCCGCGTTGGGCCTCCGATCGAAGCTATATTCTCGGAGATGAGTTTTTAAAAAAGTCCCAAGGACGCAGGAGCTTGGTTCCTCATCGGGCCTCTGATCGAAGCTACATTCTCGGAGACGAGATTTTAATAAGTCCCAAAGACGCAGGAGCTTGGCTCTGCGTCGGGCCTCCGATCGAAGCTATATTCTCGGAAACCAGATTTTAATAAGTCCCAAAGACGCAGGAGCTTGGCTCCACGTCGGGCCTCCGCTCGAAGCTACATTCTCGAAAACGAGATTTTAATAAGTCCCAAGGACGCAGGAGCTTGGCTCCACGTCGGGCCTCCGATCGAAGCTATATATTTGGAGATGAGTTTTTAATCAAGTCCTAAGGACGCAGGAGCTTAGCTCCGCGTCGGGCCTCCGATCGAAGCTACATTCTCGGAGACGAGATTTTAAAAAGTCCCAAGGACGCAGGGTCTTGACTCCGCGTCGGGTCTCCGATCGAAGCTATATATTCGGAGATGAGTTTTTAATCAAGTCCCAAGGACGCAGGACCTTGGCTCCGCGTCGGGCCTCCGATCGAAGCTACATTCCCGGAGATGAGATTTTAATAAAGTCCTAAGGACACAGGAGCTTAGCTCCACGTCGGGCCTCCGATCGAAGCTACATTCTCGGAGACGAGATTTTAATAAGTCCCAAGGACGCTGGAGCTTGGCTCCGCGTCGGGTCTCCGATCGAAGCTATATATTCGGAGATGAGTTTTTAATCAAGTCCCAAGGACGCAGGAGCTTGGCTCCGCGTCGGCCCTCCGATCGAAGCTACATTCCCGGAGATGAGATTTTAATAAAGTCCTAAGGACGCAGGAGCTTAGCTCCGCGTCGGGCCTCCGATCGAAGCTACATTCTCAGAGACGAGATTTTAATAAGTCCCAAGGACGCAGGAGCTTGGCTCCGCGTCGGGCCTCTGATCGAAGCTATATTCTCGGAGACCAGATTTTAATAAGTCCCAAGGACGCAGGAGCTTGGCTCCGCGTCGGGCCTCCGATCGAAGCTACATTCTCGGAGACGAGATTTTAATAAGTAACAAGGATGTAGGAGCTTGGCTCCGCGTTGGACCTCCGATCGAAGCTATATTCTCGGAGATGGGTTTTTAAAAATGTCCCAACGACGCAGGAGCTTGGCTCCGCGTCGGGCCTCCGATCGAAGCTACATTCTCGGAGTCGAGATTTTAATAAGTAACAAGGATGGAGGAGCTTGGCTCCGCGTTGGGCCTCCGATCGAAGCTATATTCTCGGAGATGAGTTTTTAAAAAAGTCCCAAGGACGCAGGAGCTTGGTTCCTCATCGGGCCTCTGATCGAAGCTACATTCTCGGAGACGAGATTTTAATAAGTCCCAAAGACGCAGGAGCTTGGCTCTGCGTCGGGCCTCCGATCGAAGCTATATTCTCGGAAACCAGATTTTAATAAGTCCCAAAGACGCAGGAGCTTGGCTCCACGTCGGGCCTCCGCTCGAAGCTATATATTTGGAGATGAGTTTTTAATCAAGTCCTAAGGACGCAGGAGCTTAGCTCCGCGTCGGGCCTCCGATCGAAGCTACATTCTCGGAGACGAGATTTTAAAAAGTCCCAAGGACGCAGGGTCTTGACTCCGCGTCGGGTCTCCGATCGAAGCTATATATTCGGAGATGAGTTTTTAATCAAGTCCCAAGGACGCAGGACCTTGGCTCCGCGTCGGGCCTCCGATCGAAGCTACATTCCCGGAGATGAGATTTTAATAAAGTCCTAAGGACACAGGAGCTTAGCTCCACGTCGGGCCTCCGATCGAAGCTACATTCTCGGAGACGAGATTTTAATAAGTCCCAAGGACGCTGGAGCTTGGCTCCGCGTCGGGTCTCCGATCGAAGCTATATATTCGGAGATGAGTTTTTAATCAATTCCCAAGGACGCAGGAGCTTGGCTCCGCGTCGGGCCTCCGATCGAAGCTACATTCCCGGAGATGAGATTTTAATAAAGTCCTAAGGACGCAGGAGCTTAGCTCCGCGTCGGGCCTCCGATCGAAGCTACATTCTCAGAGACGAGATTTTAATAAGTCCCAAGGACGCAGGAGCTTGGCTCTGCGTCGGGCCTCTGATCGAAGCTATATTCTCGGAGACCAGATTTTAATAAGTCCCAAGGACGCAGGAGCTTGGCTCCGCGTCGGGCCTCCGATCGAAGCTACATTCTCGGAGACGAGATTTTAATAAGTAACAAGGATGTAGGAGCTTGGCTCCGCGTTGGACCTCCGATCGAAGCTATATTCTCGGAGATGGGTTTTTAAAAATGTCCCAACGACGCAGGAGCTTGGCTCCGCGTCGGGCCTCCGATCGAAGCTACATTCTCGGAGTCGAGATTTTAATAAGTAACAAGGATGGAGGAGCTTGGCTCCGCGTTGGGCCTCCGATCGAAGCTATATTCTCGGAGATGAGTTTTTAAAAAAGTCCCAAGGACGCAGGAGCTTGGTTCCTCATCGGGCCTCTGATCGAAGCTACATTCTCGGAGACGAGATTTTAATAAGTCCCAAAGACGCAGGAGCTTGGCTCTGCGTCGGGCCTCCGATCGAAGCTATATTCTCGGAAACCAGATTTTAATAAGTCCCAAAGACGCAGGAGCTTGGCTCCACGTCGGGCCTCCGCTCGAAGCTACATTCTCGGAAACGAGATTTTAATAAGTCCCAAGGACGCAGGAGCTTGGCTCCACGTCGGGCCTCCGATCGAAGCTATATTCTCAGAAACCAGATTTTAATAAGTCCCAAGGACGCAATAGCTTGGCTCCGCGTCGGGCCTCCGATCGAAGCTACATTCTCGGAGACGAGATTTTAAAAAGTCCCAAGGACGCAGGGTCTTGACTCCGCGTCGGGTCTCCGATCGAAGCTATATATTCGGAGATGAGTTTTTAATCAAGTCCCAAGGACGCAGGAGCTTGGCTCCGCGTCGGGCCTCCGATCGAAGCTACATTCCCGGAGATATGATTTTAATAAAGTCCTAAGGACACAGGAGCTTAGCTCCACGTCGGGCCTCCGATGGAAGCTACATTCTCGGAGACGAGATTTTAATAAGTCCCAAGGACGCTGGAGCTTGGCTCCGCGTCGGGTCTCCGATCGAAGCTATATATTCGGAGATGAGTTTTTAATCAAGTCCCAAGGACGCAGGAGCTTGGCTCCGCGTCGGGCCTCCGATCGAAGCTACATTCCCGGAGATGAGATTTTAATAAAGTCCTAAGGACGCAGGAGCTTAGCTCCGCGTCGGGCCTCCGATCGAAGCTGCATTCTCGGAGACGAGATTTTAATAAGTCCCAAGGACGCAGGAGCTTGGCTCCGCGTCGGGCCTCTGATCGAAGCTATATTCTCGGAGACCAGATTTTAATAAGTCCCAAGGACGCAGGAGCTTGGCTCCGCGTCGGGCCTCCGATCGAAGCTACATTCTCGGAGACGAGATTTTAATAAGTAACAAGGATGTAGGAGCTTGGCTCCGCGTTGGACCTCCGATCGAAGCTATATTCTCGGAGATGGGTTTTTAAAAATGTCCCAACGACGCAGGAGCTTGGCTCCGCGTCGGGCCTCCGATCGAAGCTATAATCTCGGAGAACAGATTTTAATATGTCCCAAGGACGCAGGAGCTTGGCTCCGCGTCGGGCCTCCGATCGAAGCTACATTCTCGGAGACGAGATTTTAATAAGTAACAAGGATGGAGGAGCTTGGCTCCGCGTTGGGCCTCCGATCGAAGCTATATTCTCGGAGATGAGTTTTTAAAAAAGTCCCAAGGACGCAGGAGCTTGGTTCCTCATCGGGCCTCTGATCGAAGCTACATTCTCGGAGACGAGATTTTAATAAGTCCCAATGACGCAGGAGCTTGGCTCTGCGTCGGGCCTCCGATCGAAGCTATATTCTCGGAGACCAGATTTTAATAAGTCCCAAGGACGCAGGAGCTTGGCTCCGCGTCGGGCCTCAGATCGAAGCTATATTCTCGAAGATGAGTTTTTAATAAAGTCCCAAGGACGCTGTAGCTTGGCTCCGCGTCGGGCCTCCGATCGAAGCTATATTCTCGGAGAACAGATTTTAATATGTCCCAAGGACGCAGGAGCTTGGCTCCGCGTCGGGCCTCCGATCGAAGCTACATTCTCGGAGACGAGATTTTAATAAGTAACAAGGATGGAGGAGCTTGGCTCCGCGTTGGGCCTCCGATCGAAGCTATATTCTCGGAGATGAGTTTTTAAAAAAGTCCCAAGGACGCAGGAGCTTGGCTCCTCATCGGGCCTCTGATCGAAGCTACATTCTCGGAGACGAGATTTTAATAAGTCCCAAAGACGCAGGAGCTTGGCTCTGCGTCGGGCCTCCGATCGAAGCTATATTCTCGGAGACCAGATTTTAATAAGTCCCAAGGACGCAGGAGCTTGGCTCCGCGTCGGGCCTCCGATCGAAGCTACATTCTCGGAGACGAGATTTTAATAAGTAACAAGGATGCAGGAGCTTGGCTCCGCGTTGGGCCTCCGATCGAAGCTATATTCTCGGAGATGGGTTTTTAAAAAAGTTCCAACGACACAGGAGCTTGGCTCCGCATCGGGCCTCTAATCGAAGCTACATTCTCGGAGACGAGATTTTAATAAGTCCCAAAGACGCAGGAGCTTGGCTCTGCGTCGGGCCTCCGATCGAAGCTATATTCTCGGAAATCAGATTTTAATAAGTCCCAAGGACGCAAGAGCTTGGCTCCGCGTCGGGCCTCCGATCGAAGCTACATTCTCGGAGACGAGATTTTAAAAAGTCCCAAGGACGCAGGGTCTTGGCTCCGCGTCGGGTCTCCGATCGAAGCTATATATTCGGAGATGAGTTTTTAATCAAGTCCCAAGGACGCGGTAGCTTGGCTCCGCGTCGGGCCTCCGATCGAAGATACATTCTCGGAGACGAGATTTTAATAAGTCCCAAAGACGCAGGAGCTCGGCTCCGCGTCGGGCCTCCGATCGAAGCTATATTCTCGGAGACGAGATTTTAAAAAAGTCCCAAGGACGCAAGAGCTTGGCTCCGCGTCGGGTCTCCGATCGAAGCTATATATTCGGAGATGAGTTTTTAATCAACTCCCAAGGACGCAGGAGCTTGGCTCCGCGTAGGGCCTCCGATCGAAGCCACATTCCCGGAGATGAGATTTTAATAAAGTCCTAAGGACGCAGGAGCTTAGCTCCGCGTCGGGCCTCCGATCGAAGCTACATTCTCGGCGACGAGATTTTAATAAGTCCCAAGGACGCAGGAGCTTGGCTCCGCGTCGGGCCTCTGATCGAAGCTATATTCTCGGAGACCAGATTTTAATAAGTCCCAAGGACGCAGGAGCTTGGCTCCGCGTCGGGCCTCCGATCGAAGCTACATTCTCGGAGACGAGATTTTAATAAGTAACAAGGATGTAGGAGCTTGGCTCCGCGTTGGACCTCCGATCGAAGCTATATTCTCGGAGATGGGTTTTTAAAAATGTCCCAACGACGCAGGAGCTTGGCTCCGCGTCGGGCCTCCGATCGAAGCTATATTCTCGGAGAACAGATTTTAATATGTCCCAAGGACGCAGGAGCTTGGCTCCGCGTCGGGCCTCCGATCGAAGCTACATTCTCGGAGACGAGATTTTAATAAGTAACAAGGATGGAGGAGCTTGGCTCCGCGTTGGGCCTCCGATCGAAGCTATATTCTCGGAGATGAGTTTTTAAAAAAGTCCCAAGGACGCAGGAGCTTGGTTCCTCATCGGGCCTCTGATCGAAGCTACATTCTCGGAGACGAGATTTTAATAAGTCCCAAAGACGCAGGAGCTTGGCTCTGCGTCGGGCCTCCGATCGAAGCTATATTCTCGGAGACCAGATTTTAATAAGTCCCAAGGACGCAGGAGCTTGGCTCCGCGTCGGGCCTCCGATCGAAGCTATATTCTCGAAGATGAGTTTTTAATAGTCCCAAGGACGCGGTAGCTTGGCTCCGCGTCGGGCCTCCGATCGAAGATACATTCTCGGAGACGAGATTTTAATAAGTCCCAAAGACGCAGGAGCTCGGCTCCGCGTCGGGCCTCCGATCGAAGCTATATTCTCGGAGACGAGATTTTAAAAAAGTCCCAAGGACGCAAGAGCTTGGCTCCGCGTCGGGTCTCCGATCGAAGCTATATATTCGGAGATGAGTTTTTAATCAACTCCCAAGGACGCAGGAGCTTGGCTCCGCGTAGGGCCTCCGATCGAAGCTACATTCCCGGAGATGAGATTTTAATAAAGTCCTAAGGACGCAGGAGCTTAGCTCCGCGTCGGGCCTTCGATCGAAGCTACATTCTCGGCGACGAGAATTTAATAAGTCCCAAGGACGCAGGAGCTTGGCTCCGCGTCGGGCCTCTGATCGAAGCTATATTCTCGGAGACCAGATTTTAATAAGTCCCAAGGACGCAGGAGCTTGGCTCCGCGTCGGGCCTCCGATCGAAGCTACATTCTCGGAGACGAGATTTTAATAAGTAACAAGGATGTAGGAGCTTGGCTCCGCGTTGGGCCTCCGATCGAAGCTATATTCTCGGAGATGGGTTTTTAAAAAAGTCCCAACGACGCAGGAGCTTGGCTCCGCATCGGGCCTCTAATCGAAGCTACATTCTCGGAGACGAGATTTTAATAAGTCCCAAAGATGCAGGATCTTGGCTCTGCGTCGGGCCTCCGATCGAAGCTATATTCTCGGAGACCAGATTTAAATAAGTCCCAAGGACGCAAGAGCTTGGCTCCGCGTCGGGCCTCCGATCGAAGCTACATTCTCGGAGACGAGATTTTAATAAGTCCCAAGGACGCAGGGGCTTGGCTCCGCATCGGGTCTCCGATCGAAGCTATATATTCGGAGATGAGTTTTTAATCAAGTCCCAAGGACGCAGGACCTTGGCTCCGCGTCGGGCCTCCGATCGAAGCTACATTCCCGGAGATGAGATTTTAATAAAGTCCTAAGGACACAGGAGCTTAGCTCCGCGTCGGGCCTCCGATCGAAGCTACATTCTCGTAGACGAGATTTTAATAAGTCCCAAGGAAGCAGGAGCTTGGCTCCGCGTCGGGTCTCCGATCGAAGCTATATATTTGGAGATGAGTTTTTAATCAAGTCCCAAGGACGCAGGAGCTTGGCTCCGCGTCGGGCCTCCGATCGAAGCTACATTCCCGGAGATGAGATTTTAATAAAGTCCTAAGGACGCAGGAGCTTAGCTCCGCGTCGGGCCTCCGATCGAAGCTACATTCTCGGAGACAAGATTTTAATAAGTCCCAAGGACGCAGGAGCTTGGCTCCGCGTTGGGCCTCCGATCGAAGCTACATTCTCGGAGACGAGATTTTAAAAAGTCCCAAGGACGCAGGAGCTTGGCTCCGCGTCGGGCCTCCTATCGAAGCTATATTCTCGGAGATGAGTTTTTAATAATGTCCCAAGGACGCAGGCGTCGGGCCTCCGATCGAAGCTATATTCTCGAAGATGAGTTTTCAATAAAGTCCCAAGGACGCAGGAGCTTGGCTCCGCGTCGGGCCTCCGATCGAAGCTACATTCTCGGAGATGAGATTTTAATAAGTCCCAAAGACGCAGGATCTTGGCTTCGCATCGGGCCTCTGATCGAAGCTACATTCTCGGAGACGAGATTTTAATAAGTCTCAAGGACGCAGGAGCTTGGCTCCGCGTCGGGCCTCCGATCAAAGCTACATTCTCGGAGACGAGATTTTAATAAGTCCCAAGGACGCAGGAGCTTGGCTCCGCGTCGAGCCTCCGATCGAAGCTATATTCTCGGAGATGAGTTTTTAATAATGTCACAAGGACGCAGGCGTCGGGCCTCCGATCGAAGCTATATTCTCGAAGAGGAGTTTTCAATAAAGTCCCAAGGACGCAGGAGCTTGGCTCTGCGTCGGGCCTCCGATCGAAGCTATATTCTCGGAGACGAGATTTTAATAAGTCTCAAAGACGCAGGAGCTTGGCTCCACGTCGGGCCTCCGATCGAAGCTATATATTTGGAGATGAGTTTTTAATCAAGTCCTAAGGACGCAGGAGCTTAGCTCCGCGTCGGGCCTCCGATCGAAGCTACATTCTCGGAGACGAGATTTTAATAAGTCCCAAAGACGCAGGAGCTTAGCTTCGCATCGGGCCTCTGATCGAAGCTACATTCTCGGAGACGAGATTTTAATAAGACTCAAGGACGCAGGAGCTTGGCTCCGCGTCGGGCCTCCGATCAAAGCTACATTCTCAGAGACGAGATTTTAATAAGTCCCAAGGACACAGGAGCTTGGCTCCGCGTCGGGCCTCCGATCGAAGCTATATTCTCGGAGATGAGTTTTTAATAATGTCCCAAGGACGCAGGCGTCGGGCCTCCGATCGAAGCTATATTCTCGAAGATGAGTTTTCAATAAAGTCCCAAGGACGCAGGAGCTTGGCTCCGCGTCGGGCCTCCGATCGAAGCTACATTCTCGGAGACGAGATTTTAATAAGTCTCAAAGACGCAGGAGCTTGGCTCCACGTCGGGCCTCCGATCGAAGCTACATTCTCGGAAACGAGATTTTAATAAGTCCCAAGGACGCAGGAGCTTGGCTCCGCGTCGGGCCTCCGATCGAAGCTACATTCTCGGAGACGAGATTTTAATAAGTAACAAGGATGCAGGAGCTTGGCTCCGCGTTGGGCCTCCGATCGAAGCTACATTCTCGGAGACGAGATTTTTATAAGTCCCAAAGACGCAGGAGCTTGGCTCCACGTCGGGCCTCCGATCGAAGCTACATTCTCGGAAACGAGATTTTAATAAGTCCCAAGGACGCAGGAGCTTGGCTCCGCATCGGGCCTCCGATCGAAGCTATATTCTCGGAGACCAGATTTTAATATGTCCCAAGGACGCAGGAGCTTGGCTCCGCGTCGGGCCTCCGATCGAAGCTACATTCTCGGAGACGAGATTTTAATAAGTAACAAGGATGGAGGAGCTTGGCTCCGCGTTGGGCCTCCGATCGAAGCTATATTCCCGGAGATGAGTTTTTAAAAAAGTCCCAAGGACGCAGGGGCTTGGCTCCGCGTCGGGTCTCCGATCGAAGCTATATATTCGGAGATGAGTTTTTAATCAAGTCCCAAGGACGCAGGACCTTGGCTCCGCGTCGGGCCTCCGATCGAAGCTACATTCCCGGAGATGAGATTTTAATAAAGTCCTAAGGACACAGGAGCTTAGCTCCGCGTCGGGCCTCCGATCGAAGCTACATTCTCGGAGACGAGATTTTAATAAGTCCCAAGGACGCAGGAGCTTGGCTCCGCGTCGGGTCTCCGATCGAAGCTATATATTTGGAGATGAGTTTTTAATCAAGTCCCAAGGACGCAGGAACTTTGCTCCGCGTCGGGCCTCCGATCGAAGCTACATTCCCGGAGATGAGATTTTAATAAAGTCCTAAGGACGCAGGAGCTTAGCTCCGCGTCGGGCCTCCGATCGAAGCTACATTCTCGGAGACGAGATTTTAATAAGTCCCAAGGACGCAGGAGCTTGGCTCCGCGTTGGGCCTCCGATCGAAGCTACATTCTCGGAGACGAGATTTTAAAAAGTCCCAAGGACGCAGGAGCTTGGCTCCGCGTCGGGCCTCCGATCGAAGCTATATTCTCGGAGATGAGTTTTTAATAATGTCCCAAGGACGCAAGCGTCGGGCCTCCGATCGAAGCTATATTCTCGAAGATTAGTTTTCAATAAAGTCCCAAGGACGCAGGAGCTTGGCTCCGCGTCGGGCCTCCGATCGAAGCTACATTCTCGGAGACGAGATTTTAATAAGTCCCAAAGACACAGGAGCTTGGCTTCGCATCGGGCCTCTGATCGAAGCTACATTCTCGGAGACGAGATTTTAATAAGTCTCAAGGACGCAGGAGCTTGGCTCCGCGTCGGGCCTCCGATCAAAGCTACATTCTCGGAGATGAGACTTTAATAAGTCCCAAGGACGCAGGAGCTTGGCTCCGCGTCGGGCCTCCGATCGAAGCTATATTCTCGGAGATGAGTTTTTAATAATGTCCCAAGGACGCAGGCGCCGGGCCTCCGATCGAAGCTATATTCTCGAAGATGAGTTTTCAATAAAGTCCCAAGGACGCAGGAGCTTGGCTCCGCGTCGGGCCTCCGATCGAAGCTACATTCTCGGAAACGAGATTTTAATAAGTCCCAAGGACGCAGGAGCTTGGCTCCGCGTCGGGCCTCCGATCGAAGCTACATTCTCGGAGACGAGATTTTAATAAGTAACAAGGATGCAGAAGCTTGGCTCCGCGTTGGGCCTCCGATCGAAGCTACATTCTCGGAGACGAGATTTTTATAAGTCCCAAAGACGCAGGAGCTTGGCTCCACGTCGGGCCTCCGATCGAAGCTACATTCTCGGAAACGAGATTTTAATAAGTCCCAAGGACGCAGGAGCTTGGCTCCGCGTCGGGCCTCCGATCGAAGCTATATTCTCGGAGAACAGATTTTAATATGTCCCAAGGACGCAGGAGCTTGGCTCCGCGTCGGGCCTCCGATCGAAGCTACATTCTCGGAGACGAGATTTTAATAAGTAACAAGGATAGAGGAGCTTGGCTCCGCGTTGGGGCCTCCGATCGAAGCTATATTCTCGGAGATGAGTTTTTAAAAAAGTCCCAAGGACGCCGGAGCTTGGCTCCGCATCGGGCCTCTGATCGAAGCTACATTCTCGGAGACGAGATTTTAATATGTCCCAAAGACGCAGGAGCTTGGCTCTGCGTCGGGCCTCCGATCGAAGCTATATTCTCGGAGACCAGATTTTAATAAGTCCCAAGGACGCAGGAGCTTGGCTCCGCGTCGGGCCTCCGATCGAAGCTATATTCTCGGAGATGAGTTTTTAATAAAGTCCCAAGGAATCGGTAGCTTGGCTCCGCGTCGGGCCTCCGATCGAAGCTACATTCTCAGAGACGAGATTTTAAAAAAGCCCCAAGGACGCAAGAGCTTGGCTCCGCGTCGGGCCTCCGATCGAAGCTACATTCTCGGAGATGAGATTCTAATAAGTCCCAAGGACACAGGAGCTTGGCTCCGCGTCGGGTCTCCGATCGAAGCTATATATTCGGAGATGAGTTTTTAATCAAGTACCAAGGACGCAGGACCTTGGCTCCGCGTCGGGCCTCCGATCGAAGCTACATTCCCGGAGATGAGATTTTAATAAAGTCCTAAGGACACAGGAGCTTAGCTCCGCGTCGGGCCTCCGATCGAAGCTACATTCTCGGAGACGAGATTTTAATAAGTCCCAAGGACGCAGGAGATTGGCTCGGCGTCGGGTCTCCGATCGAAGCTATATATTCGGAGATGAGTTTTTAATCAAGTCCCAAGGACGCAGGAGCTTGGCTCCGCGTCGGGCCTCCGATCGAAGCTACATTCCCGGAGATGAGATTTTAATAAAGTCCTAAGGACGCAGGAGCTTAGCTCCGCGTCGGGCCTCCGATCGAAGCTACATTCTCGGAGACGAGATTTTAATAAGTCCCAAGGACGCAGGAGCTTGGCTCCGAGTCGGGCCTCCGATCGAAGCTATATTATCGGAGAAGAGTTTTTAATAGAGTCCCAAGGACGCAGGAGCTTGGCTCCACATCGGGCCTCCGATCGAAGCTACATTCTCGGAGACGAGATTTTAATAAGTCCCAAAGACGCAGGAGCTTGGCTCCGCGTCGAGCCTCCGATCGAAGCTAAATTCTCGGAGACGAGATTTTAATAAGTCCCAAGGATGAAGGAGCTTGGCTCCGCGTCGGGCCTCCGATCGAAGCTACATTCTCGGAGACGAGATTTTAATAAGTCCCAAAGACGCAGGAGCTTGGCTTCGCATCGGGCCTCTGATCGAAGCTACATTCTCGGAGACGAGATTTTAATAAGTCTCAAGGACGCAGGAGCTTGGCTCCGCGTCGGGCCTCCGATCAAAGCTACATTCTCGGAGACGAGATTTTAATAAGTCCCAAGGACGCAGGAGCTTGGCTCCGCGTCGGGCCTCCGATCGAAGCTATATTCTCGGAGGTGAGTTTTTAATAATGTCCCAAGGATGCAGGCGTCGGGCCTCCGATCGAAGCTATATTCTCGAAGATGAATTTTCAATAGAGTCCCAAGGACGCAGGAGCTTGGCTCCGCGTCGGCCCTCCGATCGAAGCTACATTCTCGGAGACGAGATTTTAATAAGTCTCAAAGACGCAGGAGCTTGGCTCCACGTCGGGCCTCCGATCGAAGCTACATTCTCGGAAACGAGATTTTAATAAGTAACAAGGATGCAGGAGCTTGGCTCCGCGTTGGGCCTCCGATCGAAGCTACATTCTCGGAGATGAGATTTTTATAAGTCCCAAAGACGCAGGAGCTTGGCTCAACGTCGGGCCTCCGATCGAAGCTACATTCTCGGAAACGAGATTTTAATAAGTCCCAAGGACGCAGGAGCTTGGCTCCGCGTCGGGCCTCCGATCGAAGCTATACTCTCGGAGACCAGATTTTAATATGTCCCAAGGACGCAGGAGCTTGGCTCCGTGTCGGGCCTCCGATCGAAGCTACATTCTCGGAGACGAGATTTTAATAAGTAACAAGGATGGAGGAGCTTGGCTCCGCGTTGGGCCTCCGATCGAAGCTATATTCTCGGAGATGAGTTTTTAAAAAAGTCCCAAGGACGCAGGAGCTTGGCTCCGCATCGGGCCTCTGATCGAAGCTACATTCCTGGAGACGAGATTTTAATATGTCCCAAAGACGCAGGAGGTTGGCTCTGCGTCGGGCCTCCGATCGAAGCTATATTCTCGGAGACCAGATTTTAATAAGTCCCAAGGACGCAGGAGCTTGGCTCCGCGTCGGGCCTCCGATCGAAGCTATATTCTCGGAGATGAGTTTTTAATAAAGTCCCAAGGACTCGGTAGCTTGGCTCCGCGTCGGGCCTCCGATCGAAGCTACATTCTCGGAGACGAGATTTTAAAAAAGCCCCAAGGACGCTAGAGCTTGGCTCCGCGTCGGGCCTCCGATCGAAGCTACATTCTCGGAGATGAGATTTTAATAAGTCCCAAGGACACAGGAGCTTGGCTCCGCGTCGGGTCTCCGATCGAACCTATATATTCGGAGATGAGTTTTTAATCAAGTACCAAGGACGCAGGACCTTGGCTCCGCGTCGGGCCTCCGATCGAAGCTACATTCCCGGAGATGAGATTTTAATAAAGTCCTAAGGACACAGGAGCTTAGCTCCGCGTCGGGCCTCCGATCGAAGCTACATTCTCGGAGACAAGATTTTAATAAGTCCCAAGGACGCAGGAGCTTGGCTCCGCGTCGGGTCTCCGATCGAAGCTATATATTCGGAGATGAGTTTTTAATCAAGTCCCAAGGACGCAGGAGCTTGGCTCCGCGTCGGGCCTCCGATCGAAGCTACATTCCCGGAGATGAGATTTTAATAAGTCCCAAGGACGCAGGAGCTTGGCTCCGAGTCGGGCCTCCGATCGAAGCTATATTATCGGAGATGAGTTTTTAATAGAGTCCCAAGGACGCAGGAGCTTGGCTCCAGATCGGGCCTCCGATCGAAGCTACATTCTCGGAGACGAGATTTTAATAAGTCCCAATGACGCAGGAGCTTGGCTCCGCGTCGAGCCTCCGATCGAAGCTACATTCTCGGAGACGAGATTTTAATAAGTCCCAAGGATGAAGGAGCTTGGCTCCGCGTCGGGCCTCCGATCGAAGCTACATTCTCGGAGACGAGATTTTAATAAGTCCCAAAGACGCAGGAGCTTGGCTTCGCATCGGGCCTCTGATCGAAGCTACATTCTCGGAGACGAGATTTTAATAAGTCTCAAGGACGCAGGAGCTTGGCTCCGCGTCGGGCCTCCGATCAAAGCTACATTCTCGGAGACGAGATTTTAATAAGTCCCAAGGACGCAGGAGCTTGGCTCCGCGTCGGGCCTCCGATCGAAGCTATATTCTCGGAGATGAGTTTTTAATAATGTCCCAAGGACGCAGGCGTCGGGCCTCCGATCGAAGCTATATTCTCGAAGATGAATTTTCAATAGAGTCCCAAGGACGCAGGAGCTTGGCTCCGCGTCGGCCCTCCGATCGAAGCTACATTCTCGAAGACGAGATTTTAATAAGTCTCAAAGACGCAGGAGCTTGGCTCCACGTCGGGCCTCCGATCGAAGCTACATTCTCGGAAACGAGATTTTAATAAGTAACAAGGATGCAGGAGCTTGGCTCCGCGTTGGGCCTCCGATCGAAGCTACATTCTCGGAGATGAGATTTTTATAAGTCCCAAAGACGCAGGAGCTTGGCTCCACGTCGGGCCTCCGATCGAAGCTACATTCTCGGAAACGAGATTTTAATATGTCCCAAGGACGCAGGAGCTTGGCTCCGCGTCGGGCCTCCGATCGAAGCTATATTCTCGGAGACCAGCTTTTAATATGTCCCAAGGACGCAGGAGCTTGGCTCCGTGTCGGGCCTCCGATCGAAGCTACATACTCGGAGACGAGATTTTAATAAGTAACAAGGATGGAGGAGCTTGGCTCCGCGTTGGGCCTCCGATCGAAGCTACATTCCTGGAGACGAGATTTTAATATGTCCCAAAGACGCAGGAGGTTGGCTCTGCGTCGGGCCTCCGATCGAAGCTATATTCTCGGAGACCAGATTTTAATAAGTCCCAAGGACGCAGGAGCTTGGCTCCGCGTCGGGCCTCCGATCGAAGCTATATTCTCGAAGATGAGTTTTTAATAAAGTCCCCAGGACTCGGTAGCTTGGCTCCGCGTCGGGCCTCCGATCGAAGCTACATTCTCGGAGACGAGATTTTTAAAAAGCCCCAAGGACGCTAGAGCTTGGCTCCGCGTCGGGCCTCCGATCGAAGCTACATTCTCGGAGATGAGATTTTAATAAAGTCCTAAGGACACAGGACCTTAGCTCCGCGTCGGGCCTCCGATCGAAGCTACATTCTCGGAGACAAGATTTTAATAAGTCCCAAGGACGCAGGAGCTTGGCTCCGCGTCGGGTCTCCGATCGAAGCTATATATTCGGAGATGAGTTTTTAATCAAGTCCCAAGGACGCAGGAGCTTGGCTCCGCGTCGGGCCTCCGATCGAAGCTACATTCCCGGAGATGAGATTTTAATAAGTCCCAAGGACGCAGGAGCTTGGCTACGAGTCGGGCCTCCGATCGAAGCTATATTATCGGAGATGAGTTTTTAATAGAGTCCCAAGGACGCAGGAGCTTGGCTCCAGATCGGGCCTCCGATCGAAGCTACATTCTCGGAGACGAGATTTTAATAAGTCCCAATGACGCAGGAGCTTGGCTCCGCGTCGAGCCTCCGATCGAAGCTACATTCTCGGAGACGAGATTTTAATAAGTCCCAAGGATGAAGGAGCTTGGCTCCGCGTCGGGCCTCCGATCGAAGCTACATTCTCGAAGACAAGATTTTAATAAGTCCCAAGGACGCAGGAGCTTGGCTCCGTGTCGGGCCTTCGATCGAAGCTATATTCTCGGAGATGAATTTTTAATAAAGTCCCAAGGACGCAGGAGCTTGGCTCCGCATCGGGCCTCCGATCGAAGCTACATTCTAGGAGACGAGATTTTAATAAGTCCCAAAGACGCAGGAGCTTGGCTTCGCGTCGGGCCTCCGATCGAAGCTATATTCTCGGAGACCAGATTTTAATAAGTCCCAAGGACGCAGGAGCTTGGCTCCGCGTCGGGCCTCCGATCGAAGCTACATTCTCGGAGACGATATTTTAATAAGTCCCAAAGACGCAGGAGCTTGGCTCTGCGTCGGGCCTCCGATCGAAGCTACATTCTCGGAGACGAGATTTTAATAAGTAACAAGGATGGACGAGCTTGGCTACGCATTGGGCCTCCGATCGACGCTATATTCTCGGAGATGAGTTTTTAAAAAAGTCCCAAGGACGCAGGAGCTTGGCTCCGCATCGGGCCTCTGATCGAAGCTACATTCCCGGAGACGAAATTTTAATAACTCCCAAAGACGCAGGAGCTTGGCTCTGCGTCGGGCCTCCGATCGAAGCTATATTCTCGGAGACCAGATTTTAATAAGTCCCAAGGACGCAGGAGCTTGGCTCCGCGTTGGGCCTCCGATCGAAGCTATATTCTCGGAGTTGAGTTTTTAATAAAGTCCCAAGGACGCGGTAGCTTGGCTCCGCGTCGGGCCTCCGATCGAAGCTACATTCTCGGAGATGAGATTTTAAAAAAGCCTCAAGACGCAAGAGCTTGGCTCCGCGTCGGGCCTCCGATCGAAGCTACATTCTCGGAGATGAGATTTTAATAAGTCCCAAGGACGCAGGAGCTTGGCTCCGCGTCGGGTCTCCGATTGAAGCTATATATTCGGAGATGAGTTTATAAACAAGTACCAAGGACGCAGGAGCTTGGCTCCACATCGGGCCTCCGATCGAAGCTACATTCCCGGAGATGAGATTTTAATAAAGTCCTAAGGACACAGGAGCTTAGCTCCGCGTCGGGCCTCCGATCGAAGCTACATTCTCGGAGACGAGATTTTAATAAGTCCCAAGGACGCAGGAGCTTGGCTCCGCGTCGGGTCTCCGATCGAAGCTATATATTAGGAGATGAGTTTTTAATCAAGTCCCAAGGACGCAGGAGCTTGGCTCCGCGTCGGGCCTCCGATCGAAGCTACATTCCCGGAGATGAGATTTTAATAAAGTCCTAAGGACGCAGGAGCTTAGCTCCGCGTCGGGCCTCCGATCGAAGCTACATTCTCGGAGACGAGATATTAATAAGTCCCAAGGACGCAGGCGCTTGGCTCCGAGTCGGGCCTCCGATCGAAGCTATATTATCGGAGATGAGTTTTTAATAGAGTCCCAAGGACGCAGGAGCTTGGCTCCACATCGGGCCTCCGATCGAAGCTACATTCTCAGAGACGAGATTTTAATAAGTCCCAAAGACGCAGGAGCTTGGCTCCGCGTCGAGCCTCCGATCGAAGCTACATTCTCGGAGACGAGATTTTAATAAGTCCCAAGGATGAAGGAGCTTGGCTCCGCGTCGGGCCTCCGATCGAAGCTACATTCTCGAAGACGAGATTTTAATAAGTCCCAAGGACGCAGGAGCTTGGCTCTGTGTCATGCCTCCGATCGAAGCTATATTCTCGGAGATGAGTTTTTAATAAAGTCCCAAGGACGCAGGAGCTTGGCTCCGCATCGGGCCTCCGATCGAAGCTACATTCTAGGAGACGAGATTTTAATAAGTCCCAAAGACGCAGGAGCTTGGCTCCGCGTCGGGCCTCGATCGAAGCTATATTCTCGGAGACCAGATTTTAATAAGTCCCAAGGACGCAGGAGCTTGGCTCCGCGTCGGGCCTCCGATCGAAGCTACATTCTCGGAGATGAGATTTTAATAAGTAACAAGGATGCAGGAGCTTGGCTCCACGTTGGGCCTGCGATCGAAGCTATATTCTCGGAGATGAGTTTTTAAAAAAGTCCCAAGGACGCAGGAGCTTGGCTCCGCATCGGGCCTCTGATCGAAGCTACATTCTCGGAGACGAGATTTTAATAAGTCCCAAAGACGCAGGAGCTTGGCTCTGCGTCGGGCCTCCAATCGAAGCTATATTCTCGGAGACCAGATTTTAATAAGTCCCAAGGACGCAGGAGCTTGGCTCCGCGTCGGGCCTCCGATCGAAGCTATATTCTCGGAGATGAGTTTTTAATAAAGTCCCAAGGACGCGGTAGCTTGGCTCCGTGTCGGGCCTCCGATCGAAGATACATTCTCGGAGACGAGATTTTAATAAGTCCCAAAGACGCAGGAGCTCGGCTCCGCGTCGGGCCTCCGATCGAAGCTATATTCTCAGAGACGAGATTTTAAAAAAGTCCCAAGGTCGCAAGAGCTTGGCTCCGCGTCGGGTCTCCGATCGTAGCTATATATTCGGAGATGAGTTTTTAATCAAGTCCCAAGGACGCAGGAGCTTGGCTCCGCGTCGGGCCTCTGATCGAAGCTACATTCCCGGAGATGAGATTTTAATAAAGTCCTAAGGACGCAGGAGCTTAGCTCCGCGTCGGGCCTCCGATCGAAGCTACATTCTCGGAGACGAGATTTTAATAAGTCCCAAGGACACAGGAGCTTGGCTCCGCGTCGGGCCTCCGATCGAAGCTATATTATCGGAGATGAGTTTTTAATAGAGTCCCAAGGACGCAGGAGCTTGGCTCCACATCGGGCCTCCGATCGAAGCTACATTCTCGGAGACGAGATTTTAATAAGTCCCAAGGACGCAGGAGCTTGGCTCCGCATCGGGTCTCCGATCGAAGCTATATATTCGGAGATGAGTTTTTAATCAAGTCCCAAGGACGCAGGAGCTTGGCTCCGCGTCGGGCCTCCGATCAAAGCTACATTCCCGGAGATGAGATTTTAATAAAGTCCTAAGGACGCAGGAGCTTAGCTCTGCGTCGGGCCTCCAATCGAAGCTACATTCTCGGAGACGAGATTTTAATAAGTCCCAAGGACGCAGGAGCTTGGCTCCGAGTCGGGCCTCCGATCGAAGCTATATTATCGGAGATGAGTTTGTAATAGAGTCCCAAGGACGCAGGAGCTTGGCTCCACATCGGGCCTCCGATCGAAGCTACATTCGCAGAGACGAGATTTTAATAAGTCCCAAAGACGCAGGAGCTTGGCTCCGCGTCGAGCCTCCGATCGAAGCTACATTCTCGGAGACGAGATTTTAATAAGTCCCAAGGATGAAGGAGCTTGGCTCCGCGTCGGGCCTCCGATCGAAGCTACATTCTCGAAGACGAGATTTTAATAAGTCCCAAGGACGCAGGAGCTTGGCTCCGTGTTGGTCCTCTGATCGAAGCTATATTCTCGGAGATGAGTTTTTAATAAAGTCCCAAGGACGCAGGAGATTGGCTCCGCATCGGGCCTCCGATCGAACCTACATTCTAGGAGACGAGATTTTAATAAGTCCCAAAGACGCAGGAGCTTGGCTCCGCGTCGGGCCACCGATCGAAGCTATATTCTCGGAGACCAGATTTTAATAAGTCCCAAGGACGCAGGAGCTTGGCTCCGCGTCGGGCCTCCGATCGAAGCTACATTCTCCGAGACGAGATTTTAATAAGTAACAAGGATGCAGGAGCTTGGCTCCACGTTGGGCCTGCGATCGAAGCTATATTCTCGGAGATGAGTTTTTAAAAAAGTCCCAAGGACGCAGGAGCTTGGCTCCGCATCGGGCCTCTGATCGAAGCTACATTCTCGAAGACGATATTTTAATAAGTCCCAAAGACGCAGGAGCTTGGCTCTGCGTCGGGCCTCCGATCGAAGCTATATTCTCGGAGACCAGATTTTAATAAGTCCCAAGGACGCAGGAGCTTGGCTCCGCGTCGGGCCTCCGATCGAAGCTATATTCTCGGAGATGAGTTTTTAATAAAGTCCCAAGGACGCGGTAGCTTGGCTCCATGTCGGGCCTCCGATCGAAGATACATTCTCGGAGACGAGATTTTAATAAGTCCCAAAGACGCAGGAGCTCGGCTCCGCGTCGGGCCTCCGATCGAAGCTATATTCTCAGAGACGAGATTTTAAAAAAGTCCCAAGGACGCAAGAGCTTGGCTCCGCGTCGGGTCTCCGATCGTAGCTATATATTCGGAGATGAGTTTTTAATCAAGTCCCAAGGACGCAGGAGCTTGGCTCCGCGTCGGGCCTCTGATCGAAGCTACATTCCCGGAGATGAGATTTTAATAAAGTCCTAAGGACGCAGGAGCTTAGCTCCGCGTCGGGCCTCCGATCGAAGCTACATTCTCGGAGATGAGATTTTAATAAGTCCCAAGGACACAGGAGCTTGGCTCCGCGTCGGGCCTCCGATCGAAGCTATATTATCGGAGATGAGTTTTTAATAGAGTCCCAAGGACGCAGGAGCTTGGCTCCACATCGGGCCTCCGATCGAAGCTACATTCTCGGAGACGAGATTTTAATAAGTCCCAAAGACACAGGAGCATGGCTCCGCGTCGAGCCTCCGATCGAAGCTACATTATCGGAGACGAGATTTTAATAAGTCCCAAGGATGAAAGAGCTTGGCTCCGCGTCGGGCCTCCGATCGAAGCTACATTCTTGGAGACGAGATTTTAAAAAAGTCCCAAGGACGCAAGAGCTTGGCTCCGCGTCGGTCCTCCGATCGAAGCTATATTCTCGGAGACGAGATTTTAAAAAAGTCCCAAGGACGCAAGAGCTTGGCTCCGCGTCGGGCCTCCGATCGAAGCTACATTCTCGGAGATGAGATTTTAATAAGTCCCAAGGACGCAGGGGCTTGGCTCCGCGTCGGGTCTCCGATCGAAGCTATATATTCGGAGATGAGTTTTTAATCAAGTCCCAAGGACGCAGAACCTTGGCTCCGCGTCGGGCCTCCGATCGAAGCTACATTCCTGGAGATGAGATTTTAATAAAGTCCTCAGTACACAGGAGCTTAGCTCCGCGTCGGGCCTCCGATCGAAGCTGCATTCTCGGAGGCGAGATTTTAATAAGTCCCAAGGACGCAGGAGCTTGGCTCCGGGTCGGGTCTCCGATCGAAGCTATATATTTGGTGATGAGTTTTTAATCAAGTCCCAAGGACGCAGGAGCTTGGCTCCGCGTCGGGCCTCCAATCGAAGCTACTTTCCCGGAGATGAGATTTTAATAAAGTCCTAAGGACGCAGGAGCTTAGCTCCACGTCGGGCCTCCGATCGAAGCTACATTCTCGGAGACGAGATTTTAATAAGTCCCAAGGACGCAGGAGCTTGGCTCCGCGTCGGGCCTCCGATCGAAGCTATATTATCGGAGATGAGTTTTTAATAGAGTCCCAAGGACGCAGGAGCTTGGCTCCACATCGGGCCTCCGATCGAAGCTACATTCTCGGAGACGAGATTTTAATAAGTCCCAAGGACGCAGGAGCTTGGCTCTGTGTCGGGCCTCCGATCGAAGCTATATTCTTGTAGATGAGTTTTTAATAAAGTCCCAAGGACGCAGGAGCTTGGCTCCGCATCGGGCCTCCGATCGAAGCTACATTCTAGGAGACGAGATTTTAATAAGTCCCAAAGACGCAGGAGCTTGGCTCTGCGTCGGGCCTCCGATCGAAGCTATATTCTCGGAGACCAGATTTTAATAAGTCCCAAGGATGCAGGAGCTTGGCTCCGCGTCGGGCCTCCAATCGAAGCTATATTCTCGGAGATGAATTTTTAATAAAGTCCCAAGGACGCAGGAGCATGGCTCCGCGTCGGGCCTCCGATCAAAGCTAAATTCTCGAAGACCAGATTTTAATAAGTCCCAAAGACGCAGGAGCTTGGCTCCACATCGGGCTTCCGATCGAAGCTATATACCCGAAGATGTGTTTTTAATAAAGTCCAAAGGACGCAGGAGCTTGGCGCTGCGTCGGCTCTGAGATAGAAGCTATATTCTCGGAGATGAGTTTTTAATAAAGTCCCAAGGACGCAGGAGCTTGGCTTCGCATCGGGCCTCCGATCGAAGCTACATTCTCGGAGACGAGATTTTAATAAGTCCCAAAGACACAGGAGCTTGGCTCCGCGTTGGGCCTCCGATCGAAGCTACATACTCGGAGACGAGATTTTAATAAGTCCCAAGGACGCAGGAGCTTGGCTCCGCGTCGGGCCTCCGATCGAAGCTACATTCTCGGAGACAAGATTTTAATAAAACCCAAGGACGCAGGAGCTTGGCTCCGCGTCGGGCCTCCGATCGAAGCTATATTCTCGAAGATGAGTTTTTAATAAAGTCCCCAGGACGTAGGCGTCGGGCCTCCGATCGAAGCTATATTCTCGAAGATGAGTTTTTAATAAAGTCCCAAGGACGCAGGAGCTTGGCTCCGCGTCGGGCCTCCGATCGAAGCTACATTCTCGGAGACGAGATTTTAATAAGTCCCAAAGACGTAGGAGCTTGGCTCCGCGTCGAGCCTCCGATCGAAGCTACATTCTCGGAGACGAGATTTTAATAAGTCCCAAGGACGCAGGGGCTTGGCTCCGCGTCGGGTCTCCGATCGAAGCTATATATTCGGAGATGAGTTTTTAATCAAGTCCCATGGACGCAGGACCTTGGCTCCGCGTCGGGCCTCCGATCGAATCTACATTCCCGGAGATGAGATTTTATTAAAGTCCTAAGGACACAGGAGCTTAGCTCCGCGTCGGGCCTCCGATCGAAGCTACATTCTCGGAGACGAGATTTTAATAAGTCCCAAGGACGCAGGAGCTTGGCTCCGCATCGGGTCTCCGATCGAAGCTATATATTCGGAGATGAGTTTTTAATTAAGTCCCAAGGACGCAGGAGCTTGGCTCCGTGTCGGGCCTCCGATCGAAGCTATATTCTCGGAGATGAGTTTTTAATAAAGTCCCATGGACGCAGGAGCTTGGCTCCACGTCGGGCCTCCGATCGAAGCTACATTCTTGGAGACGAGATTTTAATAAGTCCCAAAGACGCAGGAGCTCGGCTCCGCGTCGGTCCTCCGATCGAAGCTATATTCTCGGAGACGAGATTTTAAAAAAGTCCCAAGGACGCAAGAGCTTGGCTCCGCGTAGGGCCTCCGATCGAAGCTACATTCTCGGAGACGAGATTTCAATAAGTCCCAAGGACGCAGGGGCTTGGCTCCGCGTCGGGTCTCCGATCGAAGCTATATATTCGGAGATGAGTTTTTAATCAAGTCCCAAGGACGCAGGACCTTGGCTCCGCGTCGGGCCTCCGATCGAAGCTACATTCCCGGAGATGAGATTTTAATAAAGTCCTAAGGACACAGGAGCTTAGCTCCGCGTCGGGCCTCCGATCGAAGCTACATTCTCGGAGACGAGATTTTAATAAGTCCCAAGGACGCAGGAGCTTGGCTCCGCATCGGGTCTCCGATCGAAGCTATATATTCGGAGATGAGTTTTTAATCAAGTCCCAAGGACGCAGGAGCTTGGCTCCGCGTCGGGCCTCCGATCGAAGCTACATTCCCGGTGATGAGATTTTAATAAAGTCCTAAGGACGCAGGAGCTTAGCTCCGCGTCGGGCCTCCGATCGAAGCTACATTCTCGGAGACGAGATTTTAATAAGTCCCTAGGACGCAGGAGCTTGGCTCCGCGTCGGGCCTCCGATCGAAGCTATATTATCGGAGATGAGTTTTTAATAGAGTCCCAAGGACGCAGGAGCTTGGCTCCACATCGGGCCTCCGATCGAAGCTACATTCTCGGAGATGAGATTTTAATAAGTCCCAAAGACGCAGGAGCTTGGCTCCGCGTCGAGCCTCCGATCGAAGCTACATTCTCGGAGACGAGATTTTAATAAGTCCCAAGGATGAAGGAGCTTGGCTCCGCGTTGGGCCTCCGATCGAAGCTACATTCTTGGAGACGAGATTTTAAAAAAGTCCCAAGGACGCAAGAGCATGGCTCCGCGTCGGGCCTCCGATCGAAGCTATATCCTCGGAGATGAGATTTTAAAAAAGTCCCAAGGACGCAAGAGCTTGGCTCCGCGTCGGGCCTCCGATCGAAGCTACATTCTCGGAGATGAGATTTTAATAAGTCCCAAGGACGCAGGGGCTTGGCTCCGCTTCGGGTCTCCGATCGAAGCTATATATTCGGAGATGAGTTTTTAATCAAGTCCCAAGGACGCAGGACCTTGGCTCCGCGTCGGGCCTCCAATCGAAGCTACATTCCTGGAGATGAGATTTTAATAAAGTCCTAAGGACACAGGAGCTTAGCTCCGCGTCGGGCCTCCGATCGAAGCTGCATTCTCGGAGGCGAGATTTTAATAAGTCCCAAAGACGCAGGAGCTTGGCTCCGCGTCGGGTCTCCGATCGAAGCTATATATTCGGAGATGAATTTTTAATCAAGTCCCAAGGACGCAGGAGCTTGGCTCCGCGTCGGGCCCCCAATCCAAGCTACTTTCCCGGAGATGAGATTTTAATAAAGTCCTAAGGACGCAGGAGCTTAGCTCCACGTCTGGCCTCTGATCGAAGCTACATTCTCGGAGACGAGATTTTAATAAGTCCCAAGGACGCAGGAGCTTGGCTCCGCGTCGGGCCTCCGATCGAAGAAATATTATCGGAGATGAGTTTTTAATAGAGTCCCAAGGACGCAGGAGCTTGGCTCCACATCGGGCCTCCGATCGAAGCTACATTCTCGGAGACGAGATTTTAATAAGTCCCAAGGACGCAGGAGCTTGGCTCCATGTCGGGCCTCCGATCGAAGCTACATTTCGTAGATGAGTTTTTAATAAAGTCCCAAGGACGCAGGAGCTTGGCTCCGCATCGGGCCTCCGATCGAAGCTACATTCTCGGAGACGAGATTTTAATAAGTCCCAAAGACGCAGGAGCTTGGCTCCGCGTTGGGCCTCCGATCGAAGCTATATTCTCGGAGACCAGATTTTAATAAGTCCCAAGGATGCAGGAGCTTTGCTCCGCGTCGGGCCTCCAATCGAAGCTATATTCTCGGAGATGAATTTTTAATAATGTCCCAAGGACGCAGGAGCTTGGCTCCGCGTCGGGCCTCCGATCAAAGCTAAATTCTCGAAGACAAGATTTTAATAAGTCCCAAAGACGCAGGAGCTTGGCTCCACATCGGGCATCCGATCGAAGCTATATACCCGAAGATGAGTTTTTAATAAAGTCCCAAGGACGCAGGAGCTTGGCTCCGCGTCGGGCCCCCGATCGAAGCTACATTCTGGGAGACTAGATTTTAATAAGTCCAAAGGACGCAGGAGCTTGGCGCTGCATCGGCTCTGAGATCGAAGCTATATTCTCGGAGACGAGTTTTTAATAAAGTCCCAAGGACGTAGGAGCTTGGCTTCGCATCGGGCCTCCGATCGAAGCTACATTCTCGGAGACGAGATTTTAATAAGTCCCAAGGACACAGGAGCTTGGCTCCGCGTTGGGCCTCCGATCGAAGCTACATTCTCGGAGACGAGATTTTAATAAGTCTCAAGGACGCAGGAGCTTGGCTCCGCGTCGGGCCTCCGATCGAAGCTACATTCTCAAAGACGAGATTTTAATAAGTCCCAAAGACGCAGGAGCTTGGCTCCGCGTCGAGCCTCCGATCGAAGCTACATTAACGGAGACGAGATTTTAATAAGTCCCAAGGATGAAGGAGCTTGGCTCCGCGTCGGGCCTCCGATCGACGCTACATTCTTGGAGACGGGATTTTAAAAAAGTCCCAAGGACGCAAGAGCGTGGCTCCGCGTCGGGCCTCCGATCGAAGCTATATTCTCAGAGACGAGATTTTAAAAAAGTCCCAAGGACGCAAGAGCTTGGCTCCGTGTCGGGCCTCCGATCGAAGCTACATTCTCGGAGATGAGAATTTAATAAGTCCCAAGGACGCACGGGCTTGGCTCCGCGTCGGGTCTCCGATCGAAGCTATATATTCGGAGATGAGTTTTTAATCAAGTCCCAAGGACGCAGGACCTTGGCTCCGCCTCGGGCCTCCGATCGAAGCTACATTCCTGGAGATGAGATTTTAATAAAGTCCTAAGGACACAGGAGCTTAGCTCCGCGTCGGGCCTCCGATCGAAGCTGCATTCTCGGAGGCGAGATTTTAATAAGTCTAAAGGACGCAGGAGCTTGGCTCCGCATCGGGTCTCCGATCGAAGCTATATATTCGGAGATGAGTTTTTAATCAAGTCCCAAGGACGCAGGAGCTTGGCTCCGCGTCGGGCCTCCAATCGAAGCTACTTTCCCGGAGATGAGATTTTAATAAAGTCCTAAGGACGTAGGAGCTTGGCTCCGCATCGGGCCTCCGATCGAAGCTACATTCTCGGAGACGAGATTTTAATAAGTAACAAGGATGTAGGAGCTTGGCTCCGCGTTGGGCCTCCGATCGAAGCTATATTCTCGGAGATGAGATTTTAATAAGTCCCAAGGACGCAGGAGGTTGGCTCCGCGTCGGGCCTCCGATCGAAGCTATATTATCGGAGATGATTTTTTATAGAGTCCCAAGGACGCAGGAGCTTGGCTCCACATCGGGCCTCCGATCGAAGCTACATTCTCGGAGACGAGATTTTAATAAGTTCCAAAGACGCAGGAGCTTGGCTCCGCGTCGTGCCTCCGATCGAAGCTACATTCTCGGGGACGAGATTTTAATAAGTCCCAAGGATGAAGGAGCTTGGCTCCGCGTCGGGCCTCCGATCGAAGCTACATTCTCGAAGACGAGATTTTAATAAGTCCCAAGGACGCAGGAGCTTGCCCCCGTGTCGGGCCTCCGATCGAAGCTATATTCTCGGAGATGAGTTTTTAATAAAGTCCCAAGGACGCAGGAGCTTGGCTCCGCATCGGGCCTCCGATCGAAGCTACATTCTAGGAGACGAGATTTTAATAAGTCCCAAAGACGCAGGAGCTTGGCTCCGCGTCGGGCCTCCGATCGAAGCTATATTCTCGGAGACCAGATTTTAATAAGTCCCAAGGACGCAGGAGCTTGGCTCCGCGTCGGGCCTCCGATCGAAGCTACATTCTCGGAGACGAGATTTTAATAAGTAACAAGGATGCAGGAGCTTGGCTCCGCATTGGGCCTCCGATCGAAGCTATATTCTCGGAGATGAGTTTTTAAAAAAGTCCCAAGGACGCAGGAGCTTGGCTCCGCATCGGGCCTCTGATCGAAGCTACATTCTCGGAGACGAGATTTTAATAAGTCCCAAAGACGCAGGAGCTTGGCTCTGCGTCGGGCCTCCGATCGAAGCTATATTCTCGGAGACCAGATTTTAATAAGTCCCAAGGACGCAGGAGCTTGGCTCCGCGTCGGGCCTCCGATCGAAGCTATATTCTAGGAGATGAGTTTTTAATAAAGTCCCAAGGACGCGGTAGCTTGGCTCCGCGTTGGGCCTCCGATCGAAGCTACATTCTTGGAGACGAGATTATAATAAGTCCCAAAGACGTAGGAGCTTGGCTCCGCGTCGGGTCTCCGATCGAAGCTATATATTCGGAGATGAGTTTTTAATCAAGTCCCAAGGACGCAGGAGCTTGGCTCCGCGTCGGGCCTCTGATCGAAGCTACATTCCCGGAGATGAGATTTTAATAAAGTCCTAAGGACGCAGGAGCTTAGCTCCGCGTCGGGCCTCCGATCGAAGCTACATTCTCGGAGACGAGATTTTAATAAGTCCCAAGGACGCAGGAGCTTGGCTCCGCGTCGGGCCTCCGATCGAAGCTATATTATCGGAGATGAGTTTTTAATAGAGTCCCAAGGACGCAGTAGCTTGGCTCCACATCGGGCCTCCGATCGAAGCTACATTCTCGGAGACGAGATTTTAAAAGGTCCCAAAGACGCAGGAGCTTGGCTCCGCGTCGTGCCTCCGATCGAAGCTACATTCTCGGAGACGAGATTTTAATAAGTCCCAAGGATGAAGGAGCTTGCCTCCGCGTCGGGCCTCCGATCGAAGCTACATTCTTGGAGACGAGATTTTAAAAAAGTCCCAAGGACGCAAGAGCTTGGCTCCGCGTCGGGCCTCCGATCGAAGCTATATTCTCGGAGACGAGATTTTAAAAAAGTCCCAAGGACGCAAGAGCTTGGCTCCGCGTCGGGCCTCCGATCGAAGCTACATTCTCGGAGATGAGATTTTAATAAGTCCCAAGGACGCAGGGGCTTGGCTCCGCGTCGGGCCTCCGATCGAAGCTATATATTCGGAGATGAGTTTTTAATCAAGTCCTAAGGACGCAGGACCTTGGCTCCGCGTCGGGCCTCTGATCGAAGCTACATTCCCGGAGATGAGATTTTAATAAAGTCCTAAGGACACAGGAGCTTAGCTCCGCGTCGGGCCTCCGATCGAAGCTGCATTCTCGGAGGCGAGATTTTAATAAGTCCCAAGGACGCAGGAGCTTGGCTCCACGTCGGGTCTCCGATCGAAGCTATATATTCGGAGATGAGTTTTTAATCAAGTCCCAAGGACGCAGGAGCTTGGCTCCGCGTCGGGCCTCCGATCGAAGCTACTTTCCCGGAGATGAGATTTTAATAAAGTCCTAAGGACGCAGGAGCTTAGCTCCGCGTCGGGCCTCCGATCGAAGCTATCTATTCGGAGATGAGTTTCTAATCAAGTCCCAAGGACACAGGAGCTTGACTCCGCGTCGGGCCTCCAATCGAAGCTACTTTCCCGGAGATTAGATTTTAATAAAGTCCTAAGGACGTAGGAGCTTGGCTCCGCGTCGGGCCTCCGATCGAAGCTACATTCTCGGAGACGAGATTTTAATAAGTAACAAGGATGCAGGAGCTTGGCTCCGCGTTGGGCCTCTGATCGAAGCTATATTCTCGGAGATGAGATTTTAATAAGTCCCAAGGACGCAGGAGCTTGGCTCCGCGTCGGGCCTCCGATCGAAGCTATATTATCGGAGATGAGTTTTTTATATAGTCCCAAGGACGCAGGAGCTTGGCTCCACATCGGGCCTCCGATCGAAGCTACATTCTCGGAGACGAGATTTTAATAAGTTCCAAAGACGCAGGAGCTTAGCTCCGCGTCGAGCTTCCGATCGAAGCTACATTCTCGGGGACGAGATTTTAATAAGTCCCAAGGATAAAGGAGCTTGGCTCCGCGTCGGGCCTCCGATCGAAGCTACATTCTCGAAGACGAGATTTTAATAAGTCCCAAGGACGCAGGAGCTTGGCTCCGTGTCGGGCCTCCGATCGAAGCTATATTCTCGGAGATGAGTTTTTAATAAAGCCCCAAGGAGGCAGGAGGTTGGCTCCGCATCGGGCCTCCGATCGAAGCTACATTCTAGGAGACGAGATTTTAATAAGTCCCAAAGACGCAGGAGCTTGGCTCCGCGTCGGGCCTCTGATCGAAGCTATATTCTCGGAGACCAGATTTTAATAAGTCCCAAGGACGCAGGAGCTTGGCTCCGCGTCGGGCCTCCGATCGAAGCTACATTCTCGGAGACGAGGTTTTAATAAGTAACAAGGATGCAGGAGCTTGGCTCCGCGTTGGGCCTCCGATCGAAGCTATATTCTCGGAGATGAGTTTTTAAAAAAGTCCCAAGGACGCAGGAGCTTGGCTCCGCGTCGGGCCTCCGATCGAAGCTATATTATCGGAGATGAGTTTTTAATAGAGTCCCAAGGACGCAGTAGCTTGGCTCCACATCGGGCCTCCGATCGAAGCTACATTCTCGGAGACGAGATTTTAAAAGGTCCCAAAGACGCAGGAGCTTGGCTCCGCGTCGTGCCTCCGATCGAAGCTACATTCTCGGAGACGAGATTTTAATAAGTCCCAAGGATGAAGGAGCTTGCCTCCGCGTCGGGCCTCCGATCGAAGCTACATTCTTGGAGACGAGATTTTAAAAAAGTCCCAAGGACGCAAGAGCTTGGCTCCGCGTCGGGCCTCCGATCGAAGCTATATTCTCGGAGACGAGATTTTAAAAAAGTCCCAAGGACGCAAGAGCTTGGCTCCGCCTCGGGCCTCCGATCGAAGCTACATTCTCGGAGATGAGATTTTAATAAGTCCCAAAGACACAGGAGCTTGGCTCCGTGTTGGGCCTCCGATCGAAGCTACATTCTCGGAGACGAGATTTTAATAAGTCCCAAGGACGCAGGAGCTTGGCTCCGCGTCGGGCCTCCGATCGAAGCTACATTCTCGGAGACGAGATTTTAATAAGTCCCAAAGACGCAGGAGCTTGGCTCAGCGTCGGGCCTCCGATCGAAGCTATATTCTCGGAGACCAGATTTTAATAAGTCCCAAGGACGCAGGAGCTTGGCTCCGCGTCGGGCCTCCGATCGAAGCTACATTCTCGGAGACGAGATTTTAATAAGTAACAAGGATGCAGGAGCTTGGCTCCGCATTGGGCCTCCGATCGAAGCTATATTCTCGGAGATGAGTTTTTAAAAAAGTCCCAAGGACGCAGGAGCTTGGCTCCGCATCGAACCTCTGATCGAAGCTACATTCTCGGAGACGAGATTTTAATAAGTCCCAAAGACGCAGGAGCTTGGCTCTGCGTCGGGCCTCCGATCGAAGCTATATTCTCGGAGACCAGATTTTAATAAGTCCCAAGGACGCAGGAGCTTGGCTCCGCGTCGGGCCTCCGATCGAAGCTATATTCTAGGAGATGAGTTTTTAATAAAGTCCCAAGGACGCGGTAGCTTGGCTCCGCGTTGGGCCTCCGATCGAAGCTACATTCTTGGAGACGAGATTTTAATAAGTCCCAAAGACGTAGGAGCTTGGCTCCGCGTCGGGTCTCCGATCGAAGCTATATATTCGGAGATGAGTTTTTAATCAAGTCCCAAGGACGCAGGAGCTTGGCTCCGCGTCGGGCCTCTGATCGAAGCTACATTCCCGGAGATGAGATTTTAATAAAGTCCTAAGGACGCAGGAGCTTAGCTCCGGGTCGGGCCTCCGATCGAAGCAACATTCTCGGAGACGAGATTTTAATAAGTCCCAAGGACGCAGGAGCTTGGCTCCGCGTCGGGCCTCCGATCGAAGCTATATTATCGGAGATGAGTTTTTAATAGAGTCCCAAGGACGCAGTAGCTTGGCTCCACATCGGGCCTCCGATCGAAGCTACATTCTCGGAGACGAGATTTTAAAAGGTCCCAAAGACGCAGGAGCTTGGCTCCGCGTCGTGCCTCCGATCGAAGCTACATTCTCGGAGACGAGATTTTAATAAGTCCCAAGGATGAAGGAGCTTGCCTCCGCGTCGGGCCTCCGATCGAAGCTACATTCTTGGAGACGAGATTTTAAAAAAGTCCCAAGGACGCAAGAGCTTGGCTCCGCGTCGGGCCTCCGATCGAAGCTATATTCTCGGAGACGAGATTTTAAAAAAGTCCCAAGGACGCAAGAGCTTGGCTCCGCGTCGGGCCTCCGATCGAAGCTACATTCTCGGAGATGAGATTTTAATAAGTCCCAAGGACGCAGGGGTTTGGCTCCGCGTCGGGCCTCCGATCGAAGCTATATATTCGGAGATGAGTTTTTAATCAAGTCCTAAGGACGCAGGACCTTGGCTCCGCGTCGGGCCTCTGATCGAAGCTACATTCCCGGAGATGAGATTTTAATAAAGTCCTAAGGACACAGGAGCTTAGCTCCGCGTCGGGCCTCCGATCGAAGCTGCATTCTCGGAGGCGAGATTTTAATAAGTCCCAAGGACGCAGGAGCTTGGCTCCACGTCGGGTCTCCGATCGAAGCTATATATTCGGAGATGAGTTTTTAATCAAGTCCCAAGGACGCAGGAGCTTGGCTCCGCGTCGGGCCTCCGATCGAAGCTACTTTCCCGGAGATGAGATTTTAATAAAGTCCTAAGGACGCAGGAGCTTAGCTCCGCGTCGGGCCTCCGATCGAAGCTATCTATTCGGAGATGAGTTTCTAATCAAGTCCCAAGGACACAGGAGCTTGACTCCGCGTCGGGCCTCCAATCGAAGCTACTTTCCCGGAGATTAGATTTTAATAAAGTCCTAAGGACGTAGGAGCTTGGCTCCGCGTCGGGCCTCCGATCGAAGCTACATTCTCGGAGACGAGATTTTAATAAGTAACAAGGATGCAGGAGCTTGGCTCCGCGTTGGGCCTCTGATCGAAGCTATATTCTCGGAGATGAGATTTTAATAAGTCCCAAGGACGCAGGAGCTTGGCTCCGCGTCGGGCCTCCGATCGAAGCTATATTATCGGAGATGAGTTTTTATATAGTCCCAAGGACGCAGGAGCTTGGCTCCACATCGGGCCTCCGATCGAAGCTACATTCTTGGAGACGAGATTTTAATAAGTTCCAAAGACGCAGGAGCTTAGCTCCGCGTCGAGCTTCCGATCGAAGCTACATTCTCGGGGACGAGATTTTAATAAGTCCCAAGGATAAAGGAGCTTGGCTCCGCGTCGGGCCTCCGATCGAAGCTACATTCTCGAAGACGAGATTTTAATAAGTCCCAAGGACGCAGGAGCTTGGCTCCGTGTCGGGCCTCCGATCGAAGCTATATTCTCGGAGATGAGTTTTTAATAAAGCCCCAAGGAGGCAGGAGGTTGGCTCCGCATCGGGCCTCCGATCGAAGCTACATTCTAGGAGACGAGATTTTAATAAGTCCCAAAGACGCAGGAGCTTGGCTCCGCGTCGGGCCTCCGATCGAAGCTATATTCTCGGAGACCAGATTTTAATAAGTCCCAAGGACGCAGGAGCTTGGCTCCGCTTCGGGCCTCCGATCGAAGCTACATTCTCGGAGACGAGATTTTAATAAGTAACAAGGATGCAGGAGCTTGGCTCCGCGTTGGGCCTCCGATCGAAGCTATATTCTCGGAGATGAGTTTTTAAAAAAGTCCCAAGGACGCAGGAGCTTGGCTCCGCGTCGGGCCTCCGATCGAAGCTATATTATCGGAGATGAGTTTTTAATAGAGTCCCAAGGACGCAGTAGCTTGGCTCCACATCGGGCCTCCGATCGAAGCTACATTCTCGGAGACGAGATTTTAAAAGGTCCCAAAGACGCAGGAGCTTGGCTCCGCGTCGTGCCTCCGATCGAAGCTACATTCTCGGAGACGAGATTTTAATAAGTCCCAAGGATGAAGGAGCTTGGCTCCGCGTCGGGCCTCCGATCGAAGCTACATTCTTGGAGACGAGATTTTAAAAAAGTCCCAAGGACGCAAGAGCTTGGCTCCACGTCGGGCCTCTGATCGAAGCTATATTCTCGGAGACGAGATTTTAAAAAAGTCCCAAGGACGCATGAGCTTGGCTCCGTGTCGGGCCTCCGATCGAAGCTACATTCTCGGAGATGAGAATTTAATAAGTCCCAAGGAAGCACGGGCTTGGCTCCGCGTCGGGCCTCCGATCGAAGCTACATTCTCGGAGACGAGATTTTAATAAGTCCCAAGGACGCAGGAGGTTGGCTCCGCATCGGGCCTCCGATCGAAGCTACATTCTAGGAGACGAGATTTTAATAAGTCCCAAAGACGCAGGAGCTTGGCTCCGCGTCGGCCCTCCGATCGAAGCTATATTCTCGGAGACCAGATTTTAATAAGTCCCAAGGACGCAGGAGCTTGGCTCCGCGTCGGGCCTCCGATCGAAGCTACATTCTCGGAGACGAGATTTTAATAAGTAACAAGGATGCAGGAGCTTGGCTCCGCGTTGGGCCTCCGATCGAAGCTATATTCTCGGAGATGAGTTTTTAAAAAAGTCCCAAGGACGCAGGAGCTTGGCTCCGCGTCGGGCCTCCGATCGAAGCTATATTATCGGAGATGAGTTTTTAATAGAGTCCCAAGGACGCAGTAGCTTGGCTCCACATCGGGCCTCCGATCGAAGCTACATTCTCGGAGACGAGATTTTAAAAGGTCCCAAAGACGCAGGAGCTTGGCTCCGCGTCGTGCCTCCGATCGAAGCTACATTCTCGGAGATGAGATTTTAATAAGTCCCAAGGATGAAGGAGCTTGCCTCCGCGTCGGGCCTCCGATCGAAGCTACATTCTTGGAGACGAGATTTTAAAAAAGTCCCAAGGACGCAAGAGCTTGGCTCCGCGTCGGGCCTCTGATCGAAGCTATATTCTCGGAGACGAGATTTTAAAAAAGTCCCAAGGACGCAAGAGCTTGGCTCCGTGTCGGGCCTCCGATCGAAGCTACATTCTCGGAGATGAGAATTTAATAAGTCCCAAGGACGCACGGGCTTGGCTCCGCGTCGGGCCTCCGATCGAAGCTACATTCTCGGAGACGAGATTTTAATAAGTCCCAAGGACGCAGGAGGTTGGCTCCGCATCGGGCCTCCGATCGAAGCTACATTCTAGGAGACGAGATTTTAATAAGTCCCAAAGACGCAGGAGCTTGGCTCCGCGTCGGCCCTCCGATCGAAGCTATATTCTCGGAGACCAGATTTTAATAAGTCCCAAGGACGCAGGAGCTTGGCTCCGCGTCGGGCCTCCGATCGAAGCTACATTCTCGGAGACGAGATTTTAATAAGTAACAAGGATGCAGGAGCTTGGCTCCGCGTTGGGCCTCCGATCGAAGCTATATTCTCGGAGATGAGTTTTTAAAAAAGTCCCAAGGACGCAGGAGCTTGGCTCCGCGTCGGGCCTCCGATCGAAGCTATATTATCGGAGATGAGTTTTTAATAGAGTCCCAAGGACGCAGTAGCTTGGCTCCACATCGGGCCTCCGATCGAAGCTACATTCTCGGAGACGAGATTTTAAAAGGTCCCAAAGACGCAGGAGCTTGGCTCCGCGTCGTGCCTCCGATCGAAGCTACATTCTCGGAGACGAGATTTTAATAAGTCCCAAGGATGAAGGAGCTTGCCTCCGCGTCGGGCCTCCGATCGAAGCTACATTCTTGGAGACGAGATTTTAAAAAAGTCCCAAGGACGCAAGAGCTTGGCTCCGCGTCGGGCCTCCGATCGAAGCTATATTCTCGGAGACGAGATTTTAAAAAAGTCCCAAGGACGCAAGAGCTTGGCTCCGCGTCGGGCCTCCGATCGAAGCTACATTCTCGGAGATGAGATTTTAATAAGTCCCAAAGACACAGGAGCTTGGCTCCGCGTTGGGCCTCCGATCGAAGCTACATTCTCGGAGACGAGATTTTAATAAGTCCCAAGGACGCAGGAGCTTGGCTCCGCGTCGGGCCTCAGATCGAAGCTACATTCTCGGAGACGAGATTTTAATAAGTCCCAAAGACGCAGGAGCTTGGCTCCGCGTCGAGCCTCCGATCGAAGCTACATTCTCGGAGACGAGATTTTAATAAGTCCCAAAGACGCAGGAGCTTGGCTCCGCGTCGGCCCTCCGATCGAAGCTATATTCTCGGAGACCAGATTTTAATAAGTCCCAAGGACGCAGGAGCTTGGCTCCGCGTCGGGCCTCCGATCGAAGCTACATTCTCGGAGACGAGATTTTAATAAGTAACAAGGATGCAGGAGCTTGGCTCCGCGTTGGGCCTCCGATCGAAGCTATATTCTCGGAGATGAGTTTTTAAAAAAGTCCCAAGGACGCAGGAGCTTGGCTCCGCGTCGGGCCTCCGATCGAAGCTATATTATCGGAGATGAGTTTTTAATAGAGTCCCAAGGACGCAGTAGCTTGGCTCCACATCGGGCCTCCGATCGAAGCTACATTCTCGGAGACGAGATTTTAAAAGGTCCCAAAGACGCAGGAGCTTGGCTCCGCGTCGTGCCTCCGATCGAAGCTACATTCTCGGAGACGAGATTTTAATAAGTCCCAAGGATGAAGGAGCTTGCCTCCGCGTCGGGCCTCCGATCGAAGCTACATTCTTGGAGACGAGATTTTAAAAAAGTCCCAAGGACGCAAGAGCTTGGCTCCGCGTCGGGCCTCTGATCGAAGCTATATTCTCGGAGACGAGATTTTAAAAAAGTCCCAAGGACGCAAGAGCTTGGCTCCGTGTCGGGCCTCCGATCGAAGCTACATTCTCGGAGATGAGAATTTAATAAGTCCCAAGGACGCACGGGCTTGGCTCCGCGTCGGGCCTCCGATCGAAGCTACATTCTCGGAGACGAGATTTTAATAAGTCCCAAGGACGCAGGAGGTTGGCTCCGCATCGGGCCTCCGATCGAAGCTACATTCTAGGAGACGAGATTTTAATAAGTCCCAAAGACGCAGGAGCTTGGCTCCGCGTCGGCCCTCCGATCGAAGCTATATTCTCGGAGACCAGATTTTAATAAGTCCCAAGGACGCAGGAGCTTGGCTCCGCGTCGGGCCTCCGATCGAAGCTACATTCTCGGAGACGAGATTTTAATAAGTAACAAGGATGCAGGAGCTTGGCTCCGCGTTGGGCCTCCGATCGAAGCTATATTCTCGGAGATGAGTTTTTAAAAAAGTCCCAAGGACGCAGGAGCTTGGCTCCGCGTCGGGCCTCCGATCGAAGCTATATTATCGGAGATGAGTTTTTAATAGAGTCCCAAGGACGCAGTAGCTTGGCTCCACATCGGGCCTCCGATCGAAGCTACATTCTCGGAGACGAGATTTTAAAAGGTCCCAAAGACGCAGGAGCTTGGCTCCGCGTCGTGCCTCCGATCGAAGCTACATTCTCGGAGACGAGATTTTAATAAGTCCCAAGGATGAAGGAGCTTGCCTCCGCGTCGGGCCTCCGATCGAAGCTACATTCTTGGAGATGAGATTTTAAAAAAGTCCCAAGGACGCAAGAGCTTGGCTCCGCGTCGGGCCTCCGATCGAAGCTATATTCTCGGAGACGAGATTTTAAAAAAGTCCCAAGGACGCAAGAGCTTGGCTCCGCGTCGGGCCTCCGATCGAAGCTACATTCTCGGAGATGAGATTTTAATAAGTCCCAAAGACACAGGAGCTTGGCTCCGCGTTGGGCCTCCGATCGAAGCTACATTCTCGGAGACGAGATTTTAATAAGTCCCAAGGACGCAGGAGCTTGGCTCCGCGTCGGGCCTCAGATCGAAGCTACATTCTCGGAGACGAGATTTTAATAAGTCCCAAAGACGCAGGAGCTTGGCTCCGCGTCGAGCCTCCGATCGAAGCTACATTCTCGGAGACGAGATTTTAATAAGTCCCAAAGACGCAGGAGCTTGGCTCCGCGTCGAGCCTCCGATCGAAGCTACATTCTCGGAGACGAGATTTTAATAAGTCCCAAGGACGCAGGAGCTTGGCTCCGCGTCGGGCCTCCGATCGAAGCTACATTCTCGGAGACGAGATTTTAATAAGTCCCAAAGACGCAGGAGCTTGGCTCCGCGTCGAGCCTCCGATCGAAGCTACATTCTCGGAGACGAGATTTTAATAAGTCCCAAGGATGAAGGAGCTTGGCTCCGCGTCGGGCCTCCGATCGAAGCTACATATTCGGAGATGAGTTTTTAATCAAGTCCTAAGGACGCAGGACCTTGGCTCCGCGTCGGGCCTCCGATAGAAGCTACATTCCCGGAGATGAGATTTTAATAAAGTCTTAAGGACACAGGAGCTTAGCTCCGCATCGGGCCTCCGATCGAAGCAACATTCTCGGAGGCGAGATTTTAATAAGTCCCAAGGACGCAGGAGCTTGGCTCCGCGTCGGGTCTCCGATCCAAGCTATATATTCGGAGATGAGTTTTTAATCAAGTCCCAAGGACGCAGGAGCTTGGCTCCGCGTCGGGCCTCCGATCGAAGCTACTTTCCCGGAGATGAGATTTTAATAAAGTCCTAAGGACGCAGGAGCTTAGCTCCGCGTCGGGCCTCCGATCGAAGCTGCATTCTCGGAGGCGAGATTTTAATAAGTCTAAAGGACGTAGGAGCTTGGCTCCGCATCGGGTCTCCGATCGAAGCTATATATTCGGAGATGAGTTTTTAATCAAGTCCCAAGGACGCAGGAGCTTGGCTCCGCGTCGGGCCTCCAATCGAAGCTACTTTCCCGGAGATGAGATTTTAATAAAGTCCTAAGGACGTAGGAGCTTGGCTCCGCATCGGGCCTCCGATCGAAGCTACATTCTCGGAGACGAGATTTTAATAAGTAACAAGGATGCAGGAGCTTGGCTCCGCGTTGGGCCTCCGATCGAAGCTATATTCTCGGAGATGAGATTTTAATAAGTCCCAAGGACGCAGGTGCTTGGCTCCGCGTCGGGCCTCCGATCGAAGCTACATTCTCGGAGACGAGATTTTAATAAGTCCCAAAGACGCAGGAGCTTGGCTCCGCGTCGAGCCTCCGATCGAAGCTACATTCTCGGAGACGAGATTTTAATAAGTCCCAAGGATGAAGGAGCTTGGCTCCGCGTCGTGCCTCCGATCGAAGCTACATTCTCGGGGATGAGATTTTAATAAGTCCCAAGGATGAAGGAGCTTGGCTCCGCGTCGGGCCTCCGATCGAAGCTACATTCTCGAAGACGAGATTTTAATAAGTCCCAAGGACGCAGGAGCTTGGCTCCGTGTCGGGCCTCCGATCGAAGCTATATTCTCGGAGATGAGTTTTTAATAAAGCCCCAAGGAGGCAGGAGGTTGGCTCCGCATCGGGCCTCCGATCGAAGCTACATTCTAGGAGACGAGATTTTAATAAGTCCCAAAGACGCAGGAGCTTGGCTCCGCGTCGGGCCTCCGATCGAAGCTATATTCTCGGAGACCAGATTTTAATAAGTCCCAAGGACGCAGGAGCTTGGCTCCGCGTCGGGCCTCCGATCGAAGCTACATTCTCGGAGACGAGATTTTAATAAGTAACAAGGATGCAGGAGCTTGGCTCCGCGTTGGGCCTACGATCGAAGCTATATTATCGGAGATGAGTTTTTAAAAAAGTCCCAAGGACGCAGGAGCTTGGCTCCGCATCGGGCCTCTGATCGAAGCTACATTCTCGGAGACGAGATTTTAATAAGTCCCAAAGACGCAGGAGCTTGGCTCTGCGTCGGGCCTCCGATCGAAGCTATATTCTCGGAGACCAGATTTTAATAAGTCCTAAGGACGCAGGAGCTTGGCTCCGCGTCGGGCCTCCGATCGAAGCTATATTCTCGGAGATGAGTTTTTAATAAAGTCCCAAGGACGCGGTAGCTTGGCTCCGCGTCGAGCCTCCGATCGAAGCTACATTCTCGGAGACGAGATTTTAATAAGTCCCAAGGATGAAGGAGCTTGGCTCCGCGTCGTGCCTCCGATCGAAGCTACATTCTCGGGGATGAGATTTTAATAAGTCCCAAGGATGAAGGAGCTTGGCTCCGCGTCGGGCCTCCGATCGAAGCTACATTCTTGGAGACGAGATTTTAAAAAAGTCCCAAGGACGCAAGAGCTTGGCTCCGCGTCGGGCCTCTGATCGAAGCTATATTCTCGGAGACGAGATTTTAAAAAAGTCCCAAGGACGCAAGAGCTTGGCTCCGTGTCGGGCCTCCGATCGAAGCTACATTCTCGGAGATGAGAATTTAATAAGTCCCAAGGACGCACGGGCTTGGCTTCGCGTCGGGCCTCCGATCGAAGCTACATTCTCGGAGACGAGATTTTAATAAGTCCCAAGGACGCAGGAGGTTGGCTCCGCATCGGGCCTCCGATCGAAGCTACATTCTAGGAGACGAGATTTTAATAAGTCCCAAAGACGCAGGAGCTTGGCTCCGCGTCGGCCCTCCGATCGAAGCTATATTCTCGGAGACCAGATTTTAATAAGTCCCAAGGACGCAGGAGCTTGGCTCCGCGTCGGGCCTCCGATCGAAGCTACATTCTCGGAGACGAGATTTTAATAAGTAACAAGGATGCAGGAGCTTGGCTCCACGTTGGGCCTCCGATCGAAGCTATATTATCGGAGATGAGTTTTTAATAGAGTCCCAAGGACGCAGTAGCTTGGCTCCACATCGGGCCTCCGATCGAAGCTACATTCTCGGAGACGAGATTTTAAAAGGTCCCAAAGACGCAGGAGCTTGGCTCCGCGTCGTGCCTCCGATCGAAGCTACATTCTCGGAGACGAGATTTTAATAAGTCCCAAGGATGAAGGAGCTTGCCTCCGCGTCGGGCCTCCGATCGAAGCTACATTCTTGGAGACGAGATTTTAAAAAAGTCCCAAGGACGCAAGAGCTTGGCTCCGCGTCGGGCCTCCGATCGAAGCTATATTCTCGGAGACGAGATTTTAAAAAAGTCCCAAGGACGCAAGAGCTTGGCTCCGCGTCGGGCCTCCGATCGAAGCTACATTCTCGGAGATGAGATTTTAATAAGTCCCAAAGACACAGGAGCTTGGCTCCGCGTTGGGCCTCCGATCGAAGCTACATTCTCGGAGACGAGATTTTAATAAGTCCCAAGGACGCAGGAGCTTGGCTCCGCGTCGGGCCTCAGATCGAAGCTACATTCTCGGAGACGAGATTTTAATAAGTCCCAAAGACGCAGGAGCTTGGCTCCGCGTCGAGCCTCCGATCGAAGCTACATTCTCGGAGACGAGATTTTAATAAGTCCCAAAGACGCAGGAGCTTGGCTCCGCGTCGAGCCTCCGATCGAAGCTACATTCTCGGAGACGAGATTTTAATAAGTCCCAAGGACGCAGGAGCTTGGCTCCGCGTCGGGCCTCCGATCGAAGCTACATTCTCAGAGACGAGATTTTAATAAGTCCCAAAGACGCAGGAGCTTGGCTCCGCGTCGAGCCTCCGATCGAAGCTACATTCTCGGAGACGAGATTTTAATAAGTCCCAAGGATGAAGGAGCTTGGCTCCGCGTCGGGCCTCCGATCGAAGCTACATATTCGGAGATGAGTTTTTAATCAAGTCCTAAGGACGCAGGACCTTGGCTCCGCGTCGGGCCTCCGATAGAAGCTACATTCCCGGAGATGAGATTTTAATAAAGTCTTAAGGACACAGGAGCTTAGCTCCGCATCGGGCCTCCGATCGAAGCAACATTCTCGGAGGCGAGATTTTAATAAGTCCCAAGGACGCAGGAGCTTGGCTCCGCGTCGGGTCTCCGATCCAAGCTATATATTCGGAGATGAGTTTTTAATCAAGTCCCAAGGACGCAGGAGCTTGGCTCCGCGTCGGGCCTCCGATCGAAGCTACTTTCCCGGAGATGAGATTTTAATAAAGTCCTAAGGACGCAGGAGCTTAGCTCCGCGTCGGGCCTCCGATCGAAGCTGCATTCTCGGAGGCGAGATTTTAATAAGTCTAAAGGACGTAGGAGCTTGGCTCCGCATCGGGTCTCCGATCGAAGCTATATATTCGGAGATGAGTTTTTAATCAAGTCCCAAGGACGCAGGAGCTTGGCTCCGCGTCGGGCCTCCAATCGAAGCTACTTTCCCGGAGATGAGATTTTAATAAAGTCCTAAGGACGTAGGAGCTTGGCTCCGCATCGGGCCTCCGATCGAAGCTACATTCTCGGAGACGAGATTTTAATAAGTAACAAGGATGCAGGAGCTTGGCTCCGCGTTGGGCCTCCGATCGAAGCTATATTCTCGGAGATGAGATTTTAATAAGTCCCAAGGACGCAGGTGCTTGGCTCCGCGTCGGGCCTCCGATCGAAGCTACATTCTCGGAGACGAGATTTTAATAAGTCCCAAAGACGCAGGAGCTTGGCTCCGCGTCGAGCCTCCGATCGAAGCTACATTCTCGGAGACGAGATTTTAATAAGTCCCAAGGATGAAGGAGCTTGGCTCCGCGTCGTGCCTCCGATCGAAGCTACATTCTCGGGGATGAGATTTTAATAAGTCCCAAGGATGAAGGAGCTTGGCTCCGCGTCGGGCCTCCGATCGAAGCTACATTCTCGAAGACGAGATTTTAATAAGTCCCAAGGACGCAGGAGCTTGGCTCCGTGTCGGGCCTCCGATCGAAGCTATATTCTCGGAGATGAGTTTTTAATAAAGCCCCAAGGAGGCAGGAGGTTGGCTCCGCATCGGGCCTCCGATCGAAGCTACATTCTAGGAGACGAGATTTTAATAAGTCCCAAAGACGCAGGAGCTTGGCTCCGCATCGGGCCTCCGATCGAAGCTATATTCTCGGAGACCAGATTTTAATAAGTCCCAAGGACGCAGGAGCTTGGCTCCGCGTCGGGCCTCCGATCGAAGCTACATTCTCGGAGACGAGATTTTAATAAGTAACAAGGATGCAGGAGCTTGGCTCCGCGTTGGGCCTACGATCGAAGCTATATTCTCGGAGATGAGTTTTTAAAAATGTCCCAAGGACGCAGGAGCTTCGCTCCGCATCGGGCCTCTGATCGAAGCTACATTCTCGGAGACGAGATTTTAATAAGTCCCAAAGACGCAGGAGCTTGGCTCTGCGTCGGGCCTCCGATCGAAGCTATATTCTCGGAGACCAGATTTTAATAAGTCCTAAGGACGCAGGAGCTTGGCTCCGCGTCGGGCCTCCGATCGAAGCTATATTCTCGGAGATGAGTTTTTAATAAAGTCCCAAGGACGCGGTAGCTTGGCTCCGCGTCGGGCCTCCGATCGAAGATACATTCTCGGAGACGAGATTTTAATAAGTCCCAAAGACGTAGGAGCTCGGCTCCGTGTCGGGCCTCCGATCGAAGCTATATTCTCGGAGACGAGATTTTATAAAAGTCCCAAGGACGCAAGAGCTTGTCTCCGCGTCGGGTCTCCGATGGAAGCTATATATTCGGAGATGAGTTTTTAATCAAGTCCCAAGGACGCAGGAGCTTGGCTCCGCGTCGGGCCTCTGATCGAAGCTACATTCCCGGAGATGAGATTTTAATAAAGTCCTAAGGACGCAGGAGCTTAGCTCCGCGTCGGGCCTCCGATCGAAGCTACATTCTCGGAGACAAGATTTTAATAAGTCCCAAGGACGCAGGAGCTTGGCTCCGCGTCGGGCCTCCGATCGAAGCTATATTATCGGAGATGAGTTTTTAATAGAGTTCCAAGGACGCAGTAGCTTGGCTCCACATCGGGCCTCCGATCGAAGCTACATTCTCGGAGACGAGATTTTAATAAGTCCCAAAGACGCAGGAGCTTGGCTCCGCGTCGAGCCTCCGATCGAAGCTACATTCTCGGAGACGAGATTTTAATAAGTCCCAAGGATGAAGGAGCTTGGCTCCGCGTCGGGCCTCCGATCGAAGCTACATTCTTGGAGATGAGATTTTAAAAAAGTCCCAAGGACGCAAGAGCTTGGCTCCGCGTTGGGCCTCCGATCGAAGCTATATTCTCGGAGACGAGATTTTAAAAAAGTCCCAAGGACGCAAGAGCTTGGCTCCGCGTCGGGCCTCCGATCGAAGCTACATTCTCGGAGATGAGATTTTAATAAGTCCCAAGGACGCAGGGGCTTGGCTCCGCGTCGGGTCTCCGATCGAAGCTATATATTCGGAGATGAGTTTTTAATCAAGTCCTAAGGACGCAGGACCTTGGCTCCACATCGGGCCTCCGATCGAAGCTACATTCTCGGAGACGAGATTTTAATAAGTCCCAAAGACGCAGGAGCTTGGCTCCGCGTCGAGCCTCCGATCGAAGCTACATTCTCGGAGACGAGATTTTAATAAGTCCCAAGGATGAAGGAGCTTGGCTCCGCGTCGGGCCTCCGATCGAAGCTACATTCTTGGAGATGAGATTTTAAAAAAGTCCCAAGGACGCAAGAGCTTGGCTCCGCGTTGGGCCTCCGATCGAAGCTATATTCTCGGAGACGAGATTTTAAAAAAGTCCCAAGGACGCAAGAGCTTGGCTCCGCGTCGGGCCTCCGATCGAAGCTACATTCTCGGAGATGAGATTTTAATAAGTCCCAAGGACGCAGGGGCTTGGCTCCGCGTCGGGTCTCCGATCGAAGCTATATATTCGGAGATGAGTTTTTAATCAAGTCCTAAGGACGCAGGACCTTGGCTCCGCGTCGGGCCTCCGATAGAAGCTACATTCCCGGAGATGTGATTTTAATAAAGTCTTAAGGACACAGGAGCTTAGCTCCGCATCGGGCCTCCGATCGAAGCAACATTCTCGGAGGCGAGATTTTAATAAGTCCCAAGGACGCAGGAGCTTGGCTCCGCGTCGGGTCTCCGATCCAAGCTATATATTCGGAGATGAGTTTTTAATCAAGTCCCAAGGACGCAGGAGCTTGGCTCCGCGTCGGGCCTCCGATCGAAGCTACTTTCCCGGAGATGAGATTTTAATAAAGTCCTAAGGACGCAGGAGCTTAGCTCCGCGTCGGGCCTCCGATCGATGCTACATTCTCGGAGACGAGATTTTAATAAGTCCCAAGGACGCAGGAGCTTGGCTCCGCGTCGGGCCTCCGATCGAAGCTATATTATCGGAGATGAGTTTTTAATAGAGTCCCAAGGACGCATGAGCTTGGCTCCACATCGGGCCTCCGATCGAAGCTACATTCTCCGAGACGAGATTTTAATAAGTCCCAAGGACGCAGGAGCTTGGCTCCATGTCGGGCCTCCGATCGAAGCTATATTCTCGGAGATGAGTTTTTAATAAAGTCCCAAGGACGCAGGAGCTTGGCTCCGCATCGGGCCTCTGATCGAAGCTACATTCTAGGAGACGAGATTTTAATAAGTCCCAAAGACGCAGGAGCTTGGCTCCGCGTCGGGCCTCCGATCGAAGCTATATTCTCGGAGACCAGATTTTAATAAGTCCCAAGGATGCAGGAGCTTGGCTCCGCGTCGGGCCTCCAATCGAAGCTATATTCTCGGAGATGAGTTTTTAATAATGTCCCAAGGACGCAGGAGCTTGGCTCCGCATCGGGCCTCCGATCGAAGCTACATTCTAGGAGACGAGATTTTAATAAGTCCCAATGACGCAGGAGCTTGGCTCCGCTTCGAGCCTCCGATCGAAGCTACATTCTCGGAGACGAGATTTTAATAAGTCCCAAGGATGAAGGAGCTTGGCTCCGCGTCGGGCCTCCGATCGAAGCTACATTCTTGGAGACGAGATTTTAAAAAAGTCCCAAGGACGCAAGAGCTTGGCTCCGCGTCGGGCCTCCGATCGAAGCTATATTCTCGGAGACGAGATTTTAAAAAAGTCCCAAGTACGCAAGAGCTTTGCTCCGCGTCGGGCCTCCGATCGAAGCTACATTCTCGGAGATGAGATTTTAATAAGTCCCAAGGACGCAGGGGCTTGGCTCCGCGTCGTCCCAAGGATGAAGGAGCTTGGCTCCGCGTCGGGCCTCCGATCGAAGCTACATTCTCGAAGACGAGATTTTAATAAGTCCCAAGGACGCAGGAGCTTGGCTCTGTGTCGGGCCTCCGATCGAAGCTATATTCTCGGAGATGAGTTTTTAATAAAGTCCCAAGGACGCAGGAGCTTGGCTCCGCATCGGGCCTCCGATCGAAGCTACATTCTAGGAGACGAGATTTTAATAAGTCCCAAAGACGCAGGAGCTTGGCTCCGCGTCGGGCCTCGATCGAAGCTATATTCTCGGAGACCAGATTTTAATAAGTCCCAAGGACGCAGGAGCTTGGCTCCGCGTCGGGCCTCCGATCGAAGCTACATTCTCGGAGACGAGATTTTAATAAGTAACAAGGATGCAGGAGCTTGGCTCCACGTTGGGCCTGCGATCGAAGCTATATTCTCGGAGATGAGTTTTTAAAAAAGTCCCAAGGACGCAGGAGCTTGGCTCCGCATCGGGCCTCTGATCGAAGCTACATTCTCGGAGACGAGATTTTAATAAGTCCTAAAGACGCAGGAGCTTGGCTCTGCGTCGGGCCTCCAATCGAAGCTATATTCTCGGAGACCAGATTTTAATAAGTCCCAAGGACGCAGGAGCTTGGCTCCGCGTCGGGCCTCCGATCGAAGCTATATTCTCGGAGATGAGTTTTTAATAAAGTCCCAAGGACGCGGTAGCTTGGCTCCGTGTCGGGCCTCCGATCGAAGATACATTCTCGGAGACGAGATTTTAATAAGTCCCAAAGACGCAGGAGCTCGGCTCCGCGTCGGGCCTCCGATCGAAGCTATATTCTCAGAGACGAGATTTTAAAAAAGTCCCAAGGTCGCAAGAGCTTGGCTCCGCGTCGGGTCTCCGATCGTAGCTATATATTCGGAGATGAGTTTTTAATCAAGTCCCAAGGACGCAGGAGCTTGGCTCCGCGTCGGGCCTCTGATCGAAGCTACATTCCCGGAGATGAGATTTTAATAAAGTCCTAAGGACGCAGGAGCTTAGCTCCGCGTCGGGCCTCCGATCGAAGCTACATTCTCGGAGACGAGATTTTAATAAGTCCCAAGGACACAGGAGCTTGGCTCCGCGTCGGGCCTCCGATCGAAGCTATATTATCGGAGATGAGTTTTTAATAGAGTCCCAAGGACGCAGGAGCTTGGCTCCACATCGGGCCTCCGATCGAAGCTACATTCTCGGAGACGAGATTTTAATAAGTCCCAAGGACGCAGGAGCTTGGCTCCGCATCGGGTCTCCGATCGAAGCTATATATTCGGAGATGAGTTTTTAATCAAGTCCCAAGGACGCAGGAGCTTGGCTCCGCGTCGGGCCTCCGATCAAAGCTACATTCCCGGAGATGAGATTTTAATAAAGTCCTAAGGACGCAGGAGCTTAGCTCTGCGTCGGGCCTCCGATCGAAGCTACATTCTCGGAGACGAGATTTTAATAAGTCCCAAGGACGCAGGAGCTTGGCTCCGAGTCGGGCCTCCGATCGAAGCTATATTATCGGAGATGAGTTTGTAATAGAGTCCCAAGGACGCAGGAGCTTGGCTCCACATCGGGCCTCCGATCGAAGCTACATTCGCAGAGACGAGATTTTAATAAGTCCCAAAGACGCAGGAGCTTGGCTCCGCGTCGAGCCTCCGATCGAAGCTACATTCTCGGAGACGAGATTTTAATAAGTCCCAAGGATGAAGGAGCTTGGCTCCGCGTCGGGCCTCCGATCGAAGCTACATTCTCGAAGACGAGATTTTAATAAGTCCCAAGGACGCAGGAGCTTGGCTCCGTGTTGGTCCTCTGATCGAAGCTATATTCTCGGAGATGAGTTTTTAATAAAGTCCCAAGGAGGCAGGAGCTTGGCTCCGCATCGGGCCTCCGATCGAACCTACATTCTAGGAGACGAGATTTTAATAAGTCCCAAAGACGCAGGAGCTTGGCTCCGCGTCGGGCCACCGATCGAAGCTATATTCTCGGAGACCAGATTTTAATAAGTCCCAAGGACGCAGGAGCTTGGCTCCGCGTCGGGCCTCCGATCGAAGCTACATTCTCCGAGACGAGATTTTAATAAGTAACAAGGATGCAGGAGCTTGGCTCCACGTTGGGCCTGCGATCGAAGCTATATTCTCGGAGATGAGTTTTTAAAAAAGTCCCAAGGACGCAGGAGCTTGGCTCCGCATCGGGCCTCTGATCGAAGCTACATTCTCGAAGACGATATTTTAATAAGTCCCAAAGACGCAGGAGCTTGGCTCTGCGTCGGGCCTCCGATCGAAGCTATATTCTCGGAGACCAGATTTTAATAAGTCCCAAGGACGCAGGAGCTTGGCTCCGCGTCGGGCCTCCGATCGAAGCTATATTCTCGGAGATGAGTTTTTAATAAAGTCCCAAGGACGCGGTAGCTTGGCTCCATGTCGGGCCTCCGATCGAAGATACATTCTCGGAGACGAGATTTTAATAAGTCCCAAAGACGCAGGAGCTCGGCTCCGCGTCGGGCCTCCGATCGAAGCTATATTCTCAGAGACGAGATTTTAAAAAAGTCCCAAGGACGCAAGAGCTTGGCTCCGCGTCGGGTCTCCGATCGTAGCTATATATTCGGAGATGAGTTTTTAATCAAGTCCCAAGGACGCAGGAGCTTGGCTCCGCGTCGGGCCTCTGATCGAAGCTACATTCTCGGAGATGAGATTTTAATAAAGTCCTAAGGACGCAGGAGCTTAGCTCCGCGTCGGGCCTCCGATCGAAGCTACATTCTCGGAGATGAGATTGTAATAAGTCCCAAGGACACAGGAGCTTGGCTCCGCGTCGGGCCTCCGATCGAAGCTATATTATCGGAGATGAGTTTTTAATAGAGTCCCAAGGACGCAGGAGCTTGGCTCCACATCGGGCCTCCGATCGAAGCTACATTCTCGGAGACGAGATTTTAATAAGTCCCAAAGACACAGGAGCATGGCTCCGCGTCGAGCCTCCGATCGAAGCTACATTATCGGAGACGAGATTTTAATAAGTCCCAAGGATGAAAGAGCTTGGCTCCGCGTCGGGCCTCCGATCGAAGCTACATTCTTGGAGACGAGATTTTAAAAAAGTCCCAAGGACGCAAGAGCTTGGCTCCGCGTCGGTCCTCCGATCGAAGCTATATTCTCGGAGACGAGATTTTAAAAAAGTCCCAAGGACGCAAGAGCTTGGCTCCGCGTCGGGCCTCCGATCGAAGCTACATTCTCGGAGATGAGATTTTAATAAGTCCCAAGGACGCAGGGGCTTGGCTCCGCGTCGGGTCTCCGATCGAAGCTATATATTCGGAGATGAGTTTTTAATCAAGTCCCAAGGACGCAGAACCTTGGCTCCGCGTCGGGCCTCCGATCGAAGCTACATTCCTGGAGATGAGATTTTAATAAAGTCCTCAGTACACAGGAGCTTAGCTCCGCGTCGGGCCTCCGATCGAAGCTGCATTCTCGGAGGCGAGATTTTAATAAGTCCCAAGGACGCAGGAGCTTGGCTCCGGGTCGGGTCTCCGATCGAAGCTATATATTTGGTGATGAGTTTTTAATCAAGTCCCAAGGACGCAGGAGCTTGGCTCCGCGTCGGGCCTCCAATCGAAGCTACTTTCCCGGAGATGAGATTTTAATAAAGTCCTAAGGACGCAGGAGCTTAGCTCCACGTCGGGCCTCCGATCGAAGCTACATTCTCGGAGACGAGATTTTAATAAGTCCCAAGGACGCAGGAGCTTGGCTCCGCGTCGGGCCTCCGATCGAAGCTATATTATCGGAGATGAGTTTTTAATAGAGTCCCAAGGACGCAGGAGCTTGGCTCCACATCGGGCCTCCGATCGAAGCTACATTCTCGGAGACGAGATTTTAATAAGTCCCAAGGACGCAGGAGCTTGGCTCTGTGTCGGGCCTCCGATCGAAGCTATATTCTTGTAGATGAGTTTTTAATAAAGTCCCAAGGACGCAGGAGCTTGGCTCCGCATCGGGCCTCCGATCGAAGCTACATTCTAGGAGACGAGATTTTAATAAGTCCCAAAGACGCAGGAGCTTGGCTCTGCGTCGGGCCTCCGATCGAAGCTATATTCTCGGAGACCAGATTTTAATAAGTCCCAAGGATGCAGGAGCTTGGCTCCGCGTCGGGCCTCCAATCGAAGCTATATTCTCGGAGATGAATTTTTAATAAAGTCCCAAGGACGCAGGAGCATGGCTCCGCGTCGGGCCTCCGATCAAAGCTAAATTCTCGAAGACCAGATTTTAATAAGTCCCAAAGACGCAGGAGCTTGGCTCCACATCGGGGTTCCGATCGAAGCTATATACCCGAAGATGTGTTTTTAATAAAGTCCAAAGGACGCAGGAGCTTGGCGCTGCGTCGGCTCTGAGATAGAAGCTATATTCTCGGAGATGAGTTTTTAATAAAGTCCCAAGGACGCAGGAGCTTGGCTTCGCATCGGGCCTCCGATCGAAGCTACATTCTCGGAGACGAGATTTTAATAAGTCCCAAAGACACAGGAGCTTGGCTCCGCGTTGGGCCTCCGATCGAAGCTACATACTCGGAGACGAGATTTTAATAAGTCCCAAGGACGCAGGAGCTTGGCTCCGCGTCGGGCCTCCGATCGAAGCTACATTCTCGGAGACAAGATTTTAATAAAACCCAAGGACGCAGGAGCTTGGCTCCGCGTCGGGCCTCCGATCGAAGCTATATTCTCGAAGATGAGTTTTTAATAAAGTCCCCAGGACGTAGGCGTCGGGCCTCCGATCGAAGCTATATTCTCGAAGATGAGTTTTTAATAAAGTCCCAAGGACGCAGGAGCTTGGCTCCGCGTCGGGCCTCCGATCGAAGCTACATTCTCGGAGACGAGATTTTAATAAGTCCCAAAGACGTAGGAGCTTGGCTCCGCGTCGAGCCTCCGATCGAAGCTACATTCTCGGAGACGAGATTTTAATAAGTCCCAAGGACGCAGGGGCTTGGCTCCGCGTCGGGTCTCCGATCGAAGCTATATATTCGGAGATGAGTTTTTAATCAAGTCCCATGGACGCAGGACCTTGGCTCCGCGTCGGGCCTCCGATCGAAGCTATATTCTCGGAGATGAGTTTTTAATAAAGTCCCAAGGACGCAGGAGCTTGGCTCCGCATCGGGCCTCCGATCGAAGCTACATTCTAGGAGACGAGATTTTAATAAGTCCCAAAGACGCAGGAGCTTGGCTCCGCGTCGGGCCTCCGATCGAAGCTATATTCTCGGAGACCAGATTTTAATAAGTCCCAAGGACGCAGGAGCTTGGCTCCGCGTCGGGCCTCCGATCGAAGCTACATTCTCGGAGACGAGATTTTAATAAGTAACAAGGATGCAGGAGCTTGGCTCCGCATTGGGCCTCCGATCGAAGCTATATTCTCGGAGATGAGTTTTTAAAAAAGTCCCAAGGACGCAGGAGCTTGGCTCCGCATCGGGCCTCTGATCGAAGCTACATTCTCGGAGACGAGATTTTAATAAGTCCCAAAGACGCAGGAGCTTGGCTCTGCGTCGGGCCTCCGATCGAAGCTATATTCTTGGAGACCAGATTTTAATAAGTCCCAAGGACGCAGGAGCTTGGCTCCGCGTCGGGCCTCCGATCGAAGCTATATTCTAGGAGATGAGTTTTTAATAAAGTCCCAAGGACGCGGTAGCTTGGCTCCGCGTTGGGCCTCCGATCGAAGCTACATTCTTGGAGACGAGATTTTAATAAGTCCCAAAGACGTAGGAGCTTGGCTCCGCGTCGGGTCTCCGATCGAAGCTATATATTCGGAGATGAGTTTTTAATCAAGTCCCAAGGACGCAGGAGCTTGGCTCCGCGTCGGGCCTCTGATCGAAGCTACATTCCCGGAGATGAGATTTTAATAAAGTCCTAAGGACGCAGGAGCTTAGCTCCGCGTCGGGCCTCCGATCGAAGCTACATTCTCGGAGACGAGATTTTAATAAGTCCCAAGGACGCAGGAGCTTGGCTCCGCATCGGGCCTCCGATCGAAGCTATATTATCGGAGATGAGTTTTTAATAGAGTCCCAAGGACGCAGTAGCTTGGCTCCACATCGGGCCTCCGATCGAAGCTACATTCTCGGAGACGAGATTTTAAAAGGTCCCAAAGACGCAGGAGCTTGGCTCCGCGTCGTGCCTCCGATCGAAGCTACATTCTCGGAGACGAGATTTTAATAAGTCCCAAGGATGAAGGAGCTTGCCTCCGCGTCGGGCCTCCGATCGAAGCTACATTCTTGGAGACGAGATTTTAAAAAAGTCCCAAGGACGCAAGAGCTTGGCTCCGCGTCGGGCCTCCGATCGAAGCTATATTCTCGGAGACGAGATTTTAAAAAAGTCCCAAGGACGCAAGAACTTGGCTCCGCGTCGGGCCTCCGATCGAAGCTACATTCTCGGAGATGAGATTTTAATAAGTCCCAAGGACGCAGGGGCTTGGCTCCGCGTCGGGCCTCCGATCGAAGCTATATATTCGGAGATGAGTTTTTAATCAAGTCCTAAGGACGCAGGACCTTGGCTCCGCGTCGGGCCTCTGATCGAAGCTACATTCCCGGAGATGAGATTTTAATAAAGTCCTAAGGACACAGGAGCTTAGCTCCGCGTCGGGCCTCCGATCGAAGCTGCATTCTCGGAGGCGAGATTTTAATAAGTCCCAAGGACGCAGGAGCTTGGCTCCACGTCGGGTCTCCGATCGAAGCTATATATTCGGAGATGAGTTTTTAATCAAGTCCCAAGGACGCAGGAGCTTGGCTCCGCGTCGGGCCTCCGATCGAAGCTACTTTCCCGGAGATGAGATTTTAATAAAGTCCTAAGGACGCAGGAGATTAGCTCCGCGTCGGGCCTCCGATCGAAGCTATCTATTCGGAGATGAGTTTCTAATCAAGTCCCAAGGACACAGGAGCTTGACTCCGCGTCGGGCCTCCAATCGAAGCTACTTTCCCGGAGATTAGATTTTAATAAAGTCCTAAGGACGTAGGAGCTTGGCTCTGCGTCGGGCCTCCGATCGAAGCTACATTCTCGGAGACGAGATTTTAATAAGTAACAAGGATGCAGGAGCTTGGCTCCGCGTTGGGCCTCTGATCGAAGCTATATTCTCGGAGATGAGATTTTAATAAGTCCCAAGGACGCAGGAGCTTGGCTCCGCGTCGGGCCTCCGATCGAAGCTATATTATCGGAGATGAGTTTTTTATATAGTCCCAAGGACGCAGGAGCTTGGCTCCGCATCGGGCCTCCGATCGAAGCTACATTCTCGGAGACGAGATTTTAATAAGTAACAAGGATGTAGGAGCTTGGCTCCGCGTTGGGCCTCCGATCGAAGCTATATTCTCGGAGATGAGATTTTAATAAGTCCCAAGGACGCAGGAGGTTGGCTCCGCGTCGGGCCTCCGATCGAAGCTATATTATCGGAGATGATTTTTTATAGAGTCCCAAGGACGCAGGAGCTTGGCTCCACATCGGGCCTCCGATCGAAGCTACATTCTCGGAGACGAGATTTTAATAAGTTCCAAAGACGCAGGAGCTTGGCTCCGCGTCGTGCCTCCGATCGAAGCTACATTCTCGGGGACGAGATTTTAATAAGTCCCAAGGATGAAGGAGCTTGGCTCCGCGTCGGGCCTCCGATCGAAGCTACATTCTCGAAGACGAGATTTTAATAAGTCCCAAGGACGCAGGAGCTTGCCCCCGTGTCGGGCCTCCGATCGAAGCTATATTCTCGGAGATGAGTTTTTAATAAAGTCCCAAGGACGCAGGAGCTTGGCTCCGCATCGGGCCTCCGATCGAAGCTACATTCTAGGAGACGAGATTTTAATAAGTCCCAAAGACGCAGGAGCTTGGCTCCGCGTCGGGCCTCCGATCGAAGCTATATTCTCGGAGACCAGATTTTAATAAGTCCCAAGGACGCAGGAGCTTGGCTCCGCGTCGGGCCTCCGATCGAAGCTACATTCTCGGAGACGAGATTTTAATAAGTAACAAGGATGCAGGAGCTTGGCTCCGCATTGGGCCTCCGATCGAAGCTATATTCTCGGAGATGAGTTTTTAAAAAAGTCCCAAGGACGCAGGAGCTTGGCTCCGCATCGGGCCTCTGATCGAAGCTACATTCTCGGAGACGAGATTTTAATAAGTCCCAAAGACGCAGGAGCTTGGCTCTGCGTCGGGCCTCCGATCGAAGCTATATTCTCGGAGACCAGATTTTAATAAGTCCCAAGGACGCAGGAGCTTGGCTCCGCGTCGGGCCTCCGATCGAAGCTATATTCTAGGAGATGAGTTTTTAATAAAGTCCCAAGGACGCGGTAGCTTGGCTCCGCGTTGGGCCTCCGATCGAAGCTACATTCTTGGAGACGAGATTTTAATAAGTCCCAAAGACGTAGGAGCTTGGCTCCGCGTCGGGTCTCCGATCGAAGCTATATATTCGGAGATGAGTTTTTAATCAAGTCCCAAGGACGCAGGAGCTTGGCTCCGCGTCGGGCCTCTGATCGAAGCTACATTCCCGGAGATGAGATTTTAATAAAGTCCTAAGGACGCAGGAGCTTAGCTCCGCGTCGGGCCTCCGATCGAAGCTACATTCTCGGAGACGAGATTTTAATAAGTCCCAAGGACGCAGGAGCTTGGCTCCGCGTCGGGCCTCCGATCGAAGCTATATTATCGGAGATGAGTTTTTAATAGAGTCCCAAGGACGCAGTATCTTGGCTCCACATCGGGCCTCCGATCGAAGCTACATTCTCGGAGACGAGATTTTAAAAGGTCCCAAAGACGGAGGAGCTTGGCTCCGCGTCGTGCCTCCGATCGAAGCTACATTCTCGGAGACGAGATTTTAATAAGTCCCAAGGATGAAGGAGCTTGCCTCCGCGTCGGGCCTCCGATCGAAGCTACATTCTTGGAGACGAGATTTTAAAAAAGTCCCAAGGACGCAAGAGCTTGGCTCCGCGTCGGGCCTCCGATCGAAGCTATATTCTCGGAGACGAGATTTTAAAAAAGTCCCAAGGACGCAAGAGCTTGGCTCCGCGTCGGGCGTCCGATCGAAGCTACATTCTCGGAGATGAGATTTTAATAAGTCCCAAGGACGCAGGGGCTTGGCTCCGCGTCGGGCCTCCGATCGAAGCTATATATTCGGAGATGAGTTTTTAATCAAGTCCTAAGGACGCAGGACCTTGGCTCCGCGTCGGGCCTCTGATCGAAGCTACATTCCCGGAGATGAGATTTTAATAAAGTCCTAAGGACACAGGAGCTTAGCTCCGCGTCGGGCCTCCGATCGAAGCTGCATTCTCGGAGGCGAGATTTTAATAAGTCCCAAGGACGCAGGAGCTTGGCTCCACGTCGGGTCTCCGATCGAAGCTATATATTCGGAGATGAGTTTTTAATCAAGTCCCAAGGACGCAGGAGCTTGGCTCCGCGTCGGGCCTCCGATCGAAGCTACTTTCCCGGAGATGAGATTTTAATAAAGTCCTAAGGACGCAGGAGCTTAGCTCCGCGTCGGGCCTCCGATCGAAGCTATCTATTCGGAGATGAGTTTCTAATCAAGTCCCAAGGACACAGGAGCTTGACTCCGCGTCGGGCCTCCAATCGAAGCTACTTTCCCGGAGATTAGATTTTAATAAAGTCCTAAGGACGTAGGAGCTTGGCTCCGCGTCGGGCCTCCGATCGAAGCTACATTTTCGGAGACGAGATTTTAATAAGTAACAAGGATGCAGGAGCTTGGCTCCGCGTTGGGCCTCTGATCGAAGCTATATTCTCGGAGATGAGATTTTAATAAGTCCCAAGGACGCAGGAGCTTGGCTCCGCGTCGGGCCTCCGATCGAAGCTATATTATCGGAGATGAGTTTTTTATATAGTCCCAAGGACGCAGGAGCTTGGCTCCACATCGGGCCTCCGATCGAAGCTACATTCTTGGAGACGAGATTTTAATAAGTTCCAAAGACGCAGGAGCTTAGCTCCGCGTCGAGCTTCCGATCGAAGCTACATTCTCGGGGACGAGATTTTAATAAGTCCCAAGGATAAAGGAGCTTGGCTCCGCGTCGGGCCTCCGATCGAAGCTACATTCTCGAAGACGAGATTTTAATAAGTCCCAAGGACGCAGGAGCTTGGCTCCGTGTCGGGCCTCCGATCGAAGCTATATTCTCGGAGATGAGTTTTTAATAAAGCCCCAAGGAGGCAGGAGGTTGGCTCCGCATCGGGCCTCCGATCGAAGCTACATTCTAGGAGACGAGATTTTAATAAGTCCCAAAGACGCAGGAGCTTGGCTCCGCGTCGGGCCTCCGATCGAAGCTATATTCTCGGAGACCAGATTTTAATAAGTCCCAAGGACGCAGGAGCTTGGCTCCGCTTCGGGCCTCCGATCGAAGCTACATTCTCGGAGACGAGATTTTAATAAGTAACAAGGATGCAGGAGCTTGGCTCCGCGTTGGGCCTCCGATCGAAGCTATATTCTCGGAGATGAGTTTTTAATCAAGTCCCAAGGACGCAGGAGCTTGGCTCCGCGTCGGGCCTCCGATCGAAGCTATATTATCGGAGATGAGTTTTTAATAGAGTCCCAAGGACGCAGTAGCTTGGCTCCACATCGGGCCTCCGATCGAAGCTACATTCTCGGAGACGAGATTTTAAAAGGTCCCAAAGACGCAGGAGCTTGGCTCCGCGTCGTGCCTCCGATCGAAGCTACATTCTCGGAGACGAGATTTTAATAAGTCCCAAGGATGAAGGAGCTTGGCTCCGCGTCAGGCCTCCGATCGAAGCTACATTCTTGGAGACGAGATTTTAAAAAAGTCCCAAGGACGCAAGAGCTTGGCTCCGCGTCGGGCCTCTGATCGAAGCTATATTCTCGGAGACGAGATTTTAAAAAAGTCCCAAGGACGCAAGAGCTTGGCTCCGTGTCGGGCCTCCGATCGAAGCTACATTCTCGGAGATGAGAATTTAATAAGTCCCAAGGACGCACGGGCTTGGCTCCGCGTCGGGCCTCCGATCGAAGCTACATTCTCGGAGACGAGATTTTAATAAGTCCCAAGGACGCAGGAGGTTGGCTCCGCATCGGGCCTCTGATCGAAGCTACATTCTAGGAGACGAGATTTTAATAAGTCCCAAAGACGCAGGAGCTTGGCTCCGCGTCGGCCCTCCGATCGAAGCTATATTCTCGGAGACCAGATTTTAATAAGTCCCAAGGACGCAGGAGCTTGGCTCCGCGTCGGGCCTCCGATCGAAGCTACATTCTCGGAGATGAGATTTTAATAAGTAACTAGGATGCAGGAGCTTGGCTCCGCGTTGGGCCTCCGATCGAAGCTATATTCTCGGAGATGAGTTTTTAAAAAAGTCCCAAGGACGCAGGAGCTTGGCTCCGCGTCGGGCCTCCGATCGAAGCTATATTATCGGAGATGAGTTTTTAATAGAGTCCCAAGGACGCAGTAGCTTGGCTCCACATCGGGCCTCCGATCGAAGCTACATTCTCGGAGACGAGATTTTAAAAGGTCCCAAAGACGCAGGAGCTTGGCTCCGCGTCGTGCCTCCGATCGAAGCTACATTCTCGGAGACGAGATTTTAATAAGTCCCAAGGATGAAGGAGCTTGCCTCCGCGTCGGGCCTCCGATCGAAGCTACATTCTTGGAGACGAGATTTTAAAAAAGTCCCAAGGACGCAAGAGCTTGGCTCCGCGTCGGGCCTCTGATCGAAGCTATATTCTCGGAGACGAGATTTTAAAAAAGTCCCAAGGACGCAAGAGCTTGGCTCCGTGTCGGGCCTCCGATCGAAGCTACATTCTCGGAGATGAGAATTTAATAAGTCCCAAGGACGCACGGGCTTGGCTCCGCGTCGGGCCTCCGATCGAAGCTACATTCTCGGAGACGAGATTTTAATAAGTCCCAAGGACGCAGGAGGTTGGCTCCGCATCGGGCCTCCGATCGAAGCTACATTCTAGGAGACGAGATTTTAATAAGTCCCAAAGACGCAGGAGCTTGGCTCCGCGTCGGCCCTCCGATCGAAGCTATATTCTCGGAGACCAGATTTTAATAAGTCCCAAGGACGCAGGAGCTTGGCTCCGCGTCGGGCCTCCGATCGAAGCTACATTCTCGGAGACGAGATTTTAATAAGTAACAAGGATGCAGGAGCTTGGCTCCGCGTTGGGCCTCCGATCGAAGCTATATTCTCGGAGATGAGTTTTTAAAAAAGTCCCAAGGACGCAGGAGCTTGGCTCCGCGTCGGGCCTCCGATCGAAGCTATATTATCGGAGATGAGTTTTTAATAGAGTCCCAAGGACGCAGTAGCTTGGCTCCACATCGGGCCTCCGATCGAAGCTACATTCTCGGAGACGAGATTTTAAAAGGTCCCAAAGACGCAGGAGCTTGGCTCCGCGTCGTGCCTCCGATCGAAGCTACATTCTCGGAGACGAGATTTTAATAAGTCCCAAGGATGAAGGAGCTTGCCTCCGCGTCGGGCCTCCGATCGAAGCTACATTCTTGGAGACGAGATTTTAAAAAAGTCCCAAGGACGCAAGAGCTTGGCTCCGCGTCGGGCCTCCGATCGAAGCTATATTCTCGGAGACGAGATTTTAAAAAAGTCCCAAGGACGCAAGAGCTTGGCTCCGCGTCGGGCCTCCGATCGAAGCTACATTCTCGGAGATGAGATTTTAATAAGTCCCAAAGACACAGGAGCTTGGCTCCGCGTTGGGCCTCCGATCGAAGCTACATTCTCGGAGACGAGATTTTAATAAGTCCCAAGGACGCAGGAGCTTGGCTCCGCGTCGGGCCTCAGATCGAAGCTACATTCTCGGAGACGAGATTTTAATAAGTCCCAAAGACGCAGGAGCTTGGCTCCGCGTCGAGCCTCCGATCGAAGCTACATTCTCGGAGACGAGATTTTAATAAGTCCCAAAGACGCAGGAGCTTGGCTCCGCGTCGAGCCTCCGATCGAAGCTACATTCTCGGAGACGAGATTTTAATAAGTCCCAAGGACGCAGGAGCTTGGCTCCGCGTCGGGCCTCCGATCGAAGCTACATTCTCGGAGACGAGATTTTAATAAGTCCCAAAGACGCAGGAGCTTGGCTCCGCGTCGAGCCTCCGATCGAAGCTACATTCTCGGAGACGAGATTTTAATAAGTCCCAAGGATGAAGGAGCTTGGCTCCGCGTCGGGCCTCCGATCGAAGCTACATATTCGGAGATGAGTTTTTAATCAAGTCCTAAGGACGCAGGACCTTGGCTCCGCGTCGGGCCTCCGATAGAAGCTACATTCCCGGAGATGAGATTTTAATAAAGTCTTAAGGACACAGGAGCTTAGCTCCGCATCGGGCCTCCGATCGAAGCAACATTCTCGGAGGCGAGATTTTAATAAGTCCCAAGGACGCAGGAGCTTGGCTCCGCGTCGGGTCTCCGATCCAAGCTATATATTCGGAGATGAGTTTTTAATCAAGTCCCAAGGACGCAGGAGCTTGGCTCCGCGTCGGGCCTCCGATCGAAGCTACTTTCCCGGAGATGAGATTTTAATAAAGTCCTAAGGACGCAGGAGCTTAGCTCCGCGTCGGGCCTCCGATCGAAGCTGCATTCTCGGAGGCGAGATTTTAATAAGTCTAAAGGACGTAGGAGCTTGGCTCCGCATCGGGTCTCCGATCGAAGCTATATATTCGGAGATGAGTTTTTAATCAAGTCCCAAGGACGCAGGAGCTTGGCTCCGCGTCGGGCCTCCAATCGAAGCTACTTTCCCGGAGATGAGATTTTAATAAAGTCCTAAGGACGTAGGAGCTTGGCTCCGCATCGGGCCTCCGATCGAAGCTACATTCTCGGAGACGAGATTTTAATAAGTAACAAGGATGCAGGAGCTTGGCTCCGCGTTGGGCCTCCGATCGAAGCTATATTCTCGGAGATGAGATTTTAATAAGTCCCAAGGACGCAGGTGCTTGGCTCCGCGTCGGGCCTCCGATCGAAGCTACATTCTCGGAGACGAGATTTTAATAAGTCCCAAAGACGCAGGAGCTTGGCTCCGCGTCGAGCCTCCGATCGAAGCTACATTCTCGGAGACGAGATTTTAATAAGTCCCAAGGATGAAGGAGCTTGGCTCCGCGTCGTGCCTCCGATCGAAGCTACATTCTCGGGGATGAGATTTTAATAAGTCCCAAGGATGAAGGAGCTTGGCTCCGCGTCGGGCCTCCGATCGAAGCTACATTCTCGAAGACGAGATTTTAATAAGTCCCAAGGACGCAGGAGCTTGGCTCCGTGTCGGGCCTCCGATCGAAGCTATATTCTCGGAGATGAGTTTTTAATAAAGCCCCAAGGAGGCAGGAGGTTGGCTCCGCATCGGGCCTCCGATCGAAGCTACATTCTAGGAGACGAGATTTTAATAAGTCCCAAAGACGCAGGAGCTTGGCTCCGCGTCGGGCCTCCGATCGAAGCTATATTCTCGGAGACCAGATTTTAATAAGTCCCAAGGACGCAGGAGCTTGGCTCAGCGTCGGGCCTCCGATCGAAGCTACATTCTCGGAGACGAGATTTTAATAAGTAACAAGGATGCAGGAGCTTGGCTCCGCGTTGGGCCTACGATCGAAGCTATATTCTCGGAGATGAGTTTTTAAAAAAGTCCCAAGGACGCAGGAGCTTGGCTCCGCATCGGGCCTCTGATCGAAGCTACATTCTCGGAGACGAGATTTTAATAAGTCCCAAAGACGCAGGAGCTTGGCTCTGCGTCGGGCCTCCGATCGAAGCTATATTCTCGGAGACCATATTTTAATAAGTCCTAAGGACGCAGGAGCTTGGCTCCGCGTCGGGCCTCCGATCGAAGCTATATTCTCGGAGATGAGTTTTTAATAAAGTCCCAAGGACGCGGTAGCTTGGCTCCGCGTCGGGCCTCCGATCGAAGATACATTCTCGGAGATGAGATTTTAATAAGTCCCAAAGACGTAGGAGCTCGGCTCCGTGTCGGGCCTCCGATCGAAGCTATATTCTCGGAGACGAGATTTTATAAAAGTCCCAAGGACGCAAGAGCTTGTCTCCGCGTCGGGTCTCCGATCGAAGCTATATATTCGGAGATGAGTTTTTAATCAAGTCCCAAGGACGCAGGAGCTTGGCTCCGCGTCGGGCCTCTGATCGAAGCTACATTCCCGGAGATGAGATTTTAATAAAGTCCTAAGGACGCAGGAGCTTAGCTCCGCGTCGGGCCTCCGATCGAAGCTACATTCTCGGAGACAAGATTTTAATAAGTCCCAAGGACGCAGGAGCTTGGCTCCGCGTCGGGCCTCCGATCGAAGCTATATTATCGGAGATGAGTTTTTAATAGAGTTCCAAGGACGCAGTAGCTTGGCTCCACATCGGGCCTCCGATCGAAGCTACATTCTCGGAGACGAGATTTTAATAAGTCCCAAAGACGCAGGAGCTTGGCTCCGCGTCGAGCTTCCGATCGAAGCTACATTCTCGGAGACGAGATTTTAATAAGTCCCAAGGATGAAGGAGCTTGGCTCCGCGTCGGGCCTCCGATCGAAGCTACATTCTTGGAGATGAGATTTTAAAAAAGTCCCAAGGACGCAAGAGCTTGGCTCCGCGTTGGGCCTCCGATCGAAGCTATATTCTCGGAGACGAGATTTTAAAAAAGTCCCAAGGACGCAAGAGCTTGGCTCCGCGTCGGGCCTCCGATCGAAGCTACATTCTCGGAGATGAGATTTTAATAAGTCCCAAGGACGCAGGGGCTTGGCTCCGCGTCGGGTCTCCGATCGAAGCTATATATTCGGAGATGAGTTTTTAATCAAGTCCTAAGGACGCAGGACCTTGGCTCCGCGTCGGGCCTCCGATAGAAGCTACATTCCCGGAGATGAGATTTTAATAAAGTCTTAAGGACACAGGAGCTTAGCTCCGCATCGGGCCTCCGATCGAAGCAACATTCTCGGAGGCGAGATTTTAATAAGTCCCAAGGACGCAGGAGCTTGGCTCCGCGTCGGGTCTCCGATCCAAGCTATATATTCGGAGATGAGTTTTTAATCAAGTCCCAAGGACGCAGGAGCTTGGCTCCGCTTCGGGCCTCCGATCGAAGCTACTTTCCCGGAGATGAGATTTTAATAAAGTCCTAAGGACGCAGGAGCTTAGCTCCGCGTCGGGCCTCCGATCGATGCTACATTCTCGGAGACGAGATTTTAATAAGTCCCAAGGACGCAGGAGCTTGGCTCCGCGTCGGGCCTCCGATCGAAGCTATATTATCGGAGATGAGTTTTTAATAGAGTCCCAAGGACGCATGAGCTTGGCTCCACATCGGGCCTCCGATCGAAGCTACATTCTCCGAGACGAGATTTTAATAAGTCCCAAGGACGCAGGAGCTTGGCTCCATGTCGGGCCTCCGATCGAAGCTATATTCTCGGAGATGAGTTTTTAATAAAGTCCCAAGGACGCAGGAGCTTGGCTCCGCATCGGGCCTCTGATCGAAGCTACATTCTAGGAGACGAGATTTTAATAAGTCCCAAAGACGCAGGAGCTTGGCTCCGCGTCGGGCCTCCGATCGAAGCTATATTCTCGGAGACCAGATTTTAATAAGTCCCAAGGATGCAGGAGCTTGGCTCCGCGTCGGGCCTCCAATCGAAGCTATATTCTCGGAGATGAGTTTTTAATAATGTCCCAAGGACGCAGGAGCTTGGCTCCGCATCGGGCCTCCGATCGAAGCTACATTCTAGGAGACGAGATTTTAATAAGTCCCAAAGACGCAGGAGCTTGGCTCCGCTTCGAGCCTCCGATCGAAGCTACATTCTCGGAGACGAGATTTTAATAAGTCCCAAGGATGAAGGAGCTTGGCTCCGCGTCGGGCCTCCGATCGAAGCTACATTCTTGGAGACGAGATTTTAAAAAAGTCCCAAGGACGCAAGAGCTTGGCTCCGCGTCGGGCCTCCGAACGAAGCTATATTCTCGGAGACGAGATTTTAAAAAAGTCCCAAGTACGCAAGAGCTTTGCTCCGCGTCGGGCCTCCGATCGAAGCTACATTCTCGGAGATGAGATTTTAATAAGTCCCAAGGACGCAGGGGCTTGGCTCCGCGTCGGGTCTCCGATCGAAGCTATATATTCGGAGATGAGTTTTTAATCAAGTCCCAAGGACGCAGGACCTTGGCTCCGCGTCGGGCCTCCGATCGAAGCTACATTCCCGGAGATGAGATTTTAATAAAGTCCTAAGGACACAGGAGCTTAGCTCCGCGTCGGGCCTCCGATCGAAGCTGCATTCTCGGAGGCGAGATTTTAATAAGTCCCAAGGACGCAGGAGCTTGGCTCCGCGTCGGGTCTCCGATCGAAGCTATATATTCGGAGATTAGTTATTAATCAAGTCCCAAGGACGCAGGAAATTGGCTCCGCGTCGGGCCTCCGATCGAAGCTACTTTCCCGGAGATGAGATTTTAATAAAGTCCTAAGGACGCAGGAGCTTAGCTCCGCGTCGGGCCTCCGATCGAAGCTACATTCTCGAAGACGAGATTTTAATAAGTCCCAAAGACGCAGGAGCTTGGCTCCGCGTCGAGCCTCCGATCGAAGCTACATTCTCGGAGACGAGATTTTAATAAGTCCCAAGGATGAAGGAGCTTGGCTCCGCGTCGTGCCTCCGATCGAAGCTACATTCTCGGGGACGAGATTTTAATAAGTCCCAAGGATGAAGGAGCTTGGCTCCGCGTCGGGCCTCCGATCGAAGCTACATTCTCGAAGACGAGATTTTAATAAGTCCCAAGGACGCAGGAGCTTGGCTCCGTGTCGGGCCTCCGATCGAAGCTATATTCTCGGAGATGAGTTTTTAATAAAGCCCCAAGGAGGCAGGAGGTTGGCTCCGCATCGGGCCTCCGATCGAAGCTACATTCTAGGAGACGAGATTTTAATAAGTCCCAAAGACGCAGGAGCTTGGCTCCGCGTCGGGCCTCCGATCGAAGCTATATTCTCGGAGACCAGATTTTAATAAGTCCCAAGGACGCAGGAGCTTGGCTCCGCGTCGGGCCTCCGATCGAAGCTACATTCTCGGAGACGAGATTTTAATAAGTAACAAGGATGCAGGAGCTTGGCTCCGCGTTGGGCCTACGATCGAAGCTATATTCTCGGAGATGAGTTTTTAAAAAAGTCCCAAGGACGCAGGAGCTTGGCTCCGCATCGGGCCTCTGATCGAAGCTACATTCTCGGAGACGAGATTTTAATAAGTCCCAAAGACGCAGGAGCTTGGCTCTGCGTCGGGCCTCCGATCGAAGCTATATTCTCGGAGACCAGATTTTAATAAGTCCTAAGGACGCAGGAGCTTGGCTCCGCGTCGGGCCTCCGATCGAAGCTATATTCTCGGAGATGAGTTTTTAATAAAGTCCCAAGGACGCGGTAGCTTGGCTCCGCGTCGGGCCTCCGATCGAAGATACATTCTCGGAGACGAGATTTTAATAAGTCCCAAAGACGTAGGAGCTCGGCTCCGTGTCGGGCCTCCGATCGAAGCTATATTCTCGGAGACGAGATTTTATAAAAGTCCCAAGGACGCAAGAGCTTGTCTCCGCGTCGGGTCTCCGATCGAAGCTATATATTCGGAGATGAGTTTTTAATCAAGTCCCAAGGACGTAGGAGCTTGGCTCCGCGTCGGGCCTCTGATCGAAGCTACATTCCCGGAGATGAGATTTTAATAAAGTCCTAAGGACGCAGGAGCTTAGCTCCGCGTCGGGCCTCCGATCGAAGCTACATTCTCGGAGACAAGATTTTAATAAGTCCCAAGGACGCAGGAGCTTGGCTCCGCGTCGGGCCTCCGATCGAAGCTATATTATCGGAGATGAGTTTTTAATAGAGTTCCAAGGACGCAGTAGCTTGGCTCCACATCGGGACTCCGATCGAAGCTACATTCTCGGAGACGAGATTTTAATAAGTCCCAAAGACGCAGGAGCTTGGCTCCGCGTCGAGCCTCCGATCGAAGCTACATTCTCGGAGACGAGATTTTAATAAGTCCCAAGGATGAAGGAGCTTGGCTCCGCGTCGGGCCTCCGATCGAAGCTACATTCTTGGAGATGAGATTTTAAAAAAGTCCCAAGGACGCAAGAGCTTGGCTCCGCGTTGGGCCTCCGATCGAAGTTATATTCTCGGAGACGAGATTTTAAAAAAGTCCCAAGGACGCAAGAGCTTGGCTCCGCGTCGGGCCTCCGATCGAAGCTACATTCTCGGAGATGAGATTTTAATAAGTCCCAAGGACGCAGGGGCTTGGCTCCGCGTCGGGTCTCCGATCGAAGCTATATATTCGGAGATGAGTTTTTAATCAAGTCCTAAGGACGCAGGACCTTGGCTCCGCGTCGGGCCTCCGATAGAAGCTACATTCCCGGAGATGAGATTTTAATAAAGTCTTAAGGACACAGGAGCTTAGCTCCGCATCGGGCCTCCGATCGAAGCTGCATTCTCGGAGGCGAGATTTTAATAAGTCCCAAGGACGCAGGAGCTTGGCTCCGCGTCGGGTCTCCGATCGAAGCTATATATTCGGAGATGAGTTTTTAATCAAGTCCCAAGGACGCAGGAGCTTGGCTCCGCGTCGGGCCTCCGATCGAAGCTACTTTCCCGGAGATGAGATTTTAATAAAGTCCTAAGGACGCAGGAGCTTAGCTCCGCGTCGGGCCTCCGATCGATGCTACATTCTCGGAGACGAGATTTTAATAAGTCCCAAGGACGCAGGAGCTTGGCTCCGCGTCGGGCCTCCGATCGAAGCTATATTATCGGAGATGAGTTTTTAATAGAGTCCCAAGGACGCATGAGCTTGGCTCCACATCGGGCCTCCGATCGAAGCTACATTCTCCGAGACGAGATTTTAATAAGTCCCAAGGACGCAGGAGCTTGGCTCCATGTCGGGCCTCCGATCGAAGCTATATTCTCGGAGATGAGTTTTTAATAAAGTCCCAAGGACGCAGGAGCTTGGCTCCGCATCGGGCCTCTGATCGAAGCTACATTCTAGGAGACGAGATTTTAATAAGTCCCAAAGACGCAGGAGCTTGGCTCCGCGTCGGGCCTCCGATCGAAGCTATATTCTCGGAGACCAGAAATTAATAAGTCCCAAGGACGCAAGAGCTTGGCTCCGCGTCGGGCCTCCGATCGAAGCTATATTCTCGGAGACGAGATTTTAAAAAAGTCCCAAGTACGCAAGAGCTTTGCTCCGCGTCGGGCCTCCGATCGAAGCTACATTCTCGGAGATGAGATTTTAATAAGTCCCAAGGACGCAGGGGCTTGGCTCCGCGTCGGGTCTCCGATCGAAGCTATATATTCGGAGATGAGTTTTTAATCAAGTCCCAAGGACGCAGGACCTTGGCTCCGCGTCGGGCCGCTGATCGAAGCTACATTCCCGGAGATGAGATTTTAATAAAGTCCTAAGGACACAGGAGCTTAGCTCCGCGTCGGGCCTCCGATCGAAGCTGCATTCTCGGAGGCGAGATTTTAATAAGTCCCAAGGACGCAGGAGCTTGGCTCCGCGTCGGGTCTCCGATCGAAGCTATATATTCGGAGATTAGTTATTAATCAAGTCCCAAGGACGCAGGAGATTGGCTCCGCGTCGGGCCTCCGATCGAAGCTACTTTCCCGGAGATGAGATTATAATAAAGTCCTAAGGACGCAGGAGCTTAGCTCCGCGTCGGGCCTCCGATCGAAGCTACATTCTCAGAGACGAGATTTTAATAAGTCCCAAGGATGCAGGAGCTTGGCTACGCATCGGGCCTCCGATCGAAGCTATATAATCGGAGATGAGTTTTTAATAGAGTCCCAAGGACGCATGAGCTTGGCTCCACATCGGGCCTCCGATCGAAGCTACATTCTCCGAGACGAGATTTTAATAAGTCCCAAGGACGCAGGAGCTTGGCTCCATGTCGGGCCTCCGATCGAAGCTATATTCTCGGAGATTAGTTTTTAATAAAGTCCCAAGGACGTAGGAGCTTGGCTCCGCATCGGGCCTCCGATCGAAGCTACATTCTAGGAGACGAGATTTTAATAAGTCCCAAAGACGCAGGAGCTTGGCTCCGCGTCGGGCCTCCGATCGAAGCTATATTCTCGGAGACCAGATTTTAATAAGTCCCAAGGATGCAGGAGCTTGGCTCCGCGTCGGGCCTCCAATCGAAGCTATATTCTCGGAGATGAATTTTTAATAAAGTCCCAAGGACGCAGGAGCTTGGCTCCGCGTCGGGCCTCCGATCGAAGCTATATTCTCGGAGACGAGATTTTAAAAAAGTCCCAAGGACGCAAGAGCTTGGCTCCGCGTCGGGCCTCCGATCGAAGCTACATTCTCGGAGATGAGATTTTAATAAGTCCCAAGGACGCAGGGGCTTGGCTCCGCGTCGGGTCTCCGATCGAAGCTATATATTCGGAGATGAGTTTTTAATCAAGTCCTAAGGACGCAGGACCTTGGCTCCGCGTCGGGCCTCCGATAGAAGCTACATTCCCGGAGATGAGATTTTAATAAAGTCTTAAGGACACAGGAGCTTAGCTCCGCGTCGGGTCTCCGATCGAAGCTGCATTCTCGGAGGCGAGATTTTAATAAGTCCCAAGGACGCAGGAGCTTGGCTCCGCGTCGGGTCTCCGATCGAAGCTATATATTCGGAGATGAGTTTTTAATCAAGTCCCAAGGACGCAGGAGCTTGGCTCCGCGTCGGGCCTCCGATCGAAGCTACTTTCCCGGAGATGAGATTTTAATAAAGTCCTAAGGACGCAGGAGCTTAGCTCCGCGTCGGGCCTCCGATCGATGCTACATTCTCGGAGACGAGATTTTAATAAGTCCCAAGGACGCAGGAGCTTGGCTCCGCGTCGGGCCTCCGATCAAAGCTATATTATCGGAGATGAGTTTTTAATAGAGTCCCAAGGACGCATGAGCTTGGCTCCACATCGGGCCTCCGATCGAAGCTACATTCTCCGAGACGAGATTTTAATAAGTCCCAAGGACGCAGGAGCTTGGCTCCATGTCGGGCCTCCGATCGAAGCTATATTCTCGGAGACGAGATTTTAAAAAAGTCCCAAGGACGCAAGAGCTTGGCTCTGCGTCGGGCCTCCGATCGAAGCTACATTCTCGGAGATGAGATTTTAATAAGTCCCAAGGACGCAGGGGCTTGGCTCCGCGTCGGGTCTCCGATCGAAGCTATATATTCGGAGATGAGTTTTTAATCAAGTCCTAAGGACGCAGGACCTTGGCTCCGCGTCGGGCCTCCGATAGAAGCTACATTCCCGGAGATGAGATTTTAATAAAGTCTTAAGGACACAGGAGCTTAGCTCCGCATCGGGCCTCCGATCGAAGCTGCATTCTCGGAGGCGAGATTTTAATAAGTCCCAAGGACGCAGGAGCTTGGCTCCGCGTCGGGTCTCCGATCGAAGCTATATATTCGGAGATGAGTTTTTAATCAAGTCCCAAGGACGCAGGAGCTTGGCTCCGCGTCGGGCCTCCGATCGAAGCTACTTTCCCGGAGATGAGATTTTAATAAAGTCCTAAGGACGCAGGAGCTTAGCTCCGCGTCGGGCCTCCGATCGATGCTACATTCTCGGAGACGAGATTTTAATAAGTCCCAAGGACGCAGGAGCTTGGCTCCGCGTCGGGCCTCCGATCGAAGCTATATTATCGGAGATGAGTTTTTAATAGAGTCCCAAGGACGCATGAGCTTGGCTCCACATCGGGCCTCCGATCGAAGCTACATTCTCCGAGACGAGATTTTAATAAGTCCCAAGGACGCAGGAGCTTGGCTCCATGTCGGGCCTCCGATCGAAGCTATATTCTCGGAGATGAGTTTTTAATAAAGTCCCAAGGACGCAGGAGCTTGGCTCCGCATCGGGCCTCTGATCGAAGCTACATTCTAGGAGACGAGATTTTAATAAGTCCCAAAGACGCAGGAGCTTGGCTCCGCGTCGGGCCTCCGATCGAAGCTATATTCTCGGAGACCAGAAATTAATAAGTCCCAAGGACGCAAGAGCTTGGCTCCGCGTCGGGCCTCCGATCGAAGCTATATTCTCGGAGACGAGATTTTAAAAAAGTCCCAAGTACGCAAGAGCTTTGCTCCGCGTCGGGCCTCCGATCGAAGCTACATTCTCGGAGATGAGATTTTAATAAGTCCCAAGGACGCAGGGGCTTGGCTCCGCGTCGGGTCTCCGATCGAAGCTATATATTCGGAGATGAGTTTTTAATCAAGTCCCAAGGACGCAGGACCTTGGCTCCGCGTCGGGCCGCTGATCGAAGCTACATTCCCGGAGATGAGATTTTAATAAAGTCCTAAGGACACAGGAGCTTAGCTCCGCGTCGGGCCTCCGATCGAAGCTGCATTCTCGGAGGCGAGATTTTAATAAGTCCCAAGGACGCAGGAGCTTGGCTCCGCGTCGGGTCTCCGATCGAAGCTATATATTCGGAGATTAGTTATTAATCAAGTCCCAAGGACGCAGGAGATTGGCTCCGCGTCGGGCCTCCGATCGAAGCTACTTTCCCGGAGATGAGATTATAATAAAGTCCTAAGGACGCAGGAGCTTAGCTCCGCGTCGGGCCTCCGATCGAAGCTACATTCTCAGAGACGAGATTTTAATAAGTCCCAAGGATGCAGGAGCTTGGCTACGCATCGGGCCTCCGATCGAAGCTATATAATCGGAGATGAGTTTTTAATAGAGTCCCAAGGACGCATGAGCTTGGCTCCACATCGGGCCTCCGATCGAAGCTACATTCTCCGAGACGAGATTTTAATAAGTCCCAAGGACGCAGGAGCTTGGCTCCATGTCGGGCCTCCGATCGAAGCTATATTCTCGGAGATTAGTTTTTAATAAAGTCCCAAGGACGTAGGAGCTTGGCTCCGCATCGGGCCTCCGATCGAAGCTACATTCTAGGAGACGAGATTTTAATAAGTCCCAAAGACGCAGGAGCTTGGCTCCGCGTCGGGCCTCCGATCGAAGCTATATTCTCGGAGACCAGATTTTAATAAGTCCCAAGGATGCAGGAGCTTGGCTCCGCGTCGGGCCTCCAATCGAAGCTATATTCTCGGAGATGAATTTTTAATAAAGTCCCAAGGACGCAGGAGCTTGGCTCCGCGTCGGGCCTCCGATCGAAGCTATATTCTCGGAGACGAGATTTTAAAAAAGTCCCAAGGACGCAAGAGCTTGGCTCCGCGTCGGGCCTCCGATCGAAGCTACATTCTCGGAGATGAGATTTTAATAAGTCCCAAGGACGCAGGGGCTTGGCTCCGCGTCGGGTCTCCGATCGAAGCTATATATTCGGAGATGAGTTTTTAATCAAGTCCTAAGGACGCAGGACCTTGGCTCCGCGTCGGGCCTCCGATAGAAGCTACATTCCCGGAGATGAGATTTTAATAAAGTCTTAAGGACACAGGAGCTTAGCTCCGCGTCGGGCCTCCGATCGAAGCTGCATTCTCGGAGGCGAGATTTTAATAAGTCCCAAGGACGCAGGAGCTTGGCTCCGCGTCGGGTCTCCGATCGAAGCTATATATTCGGAGATGAGTTTTTAATCAAGTCCCAAGGACGCAGGAGCTTGGCTCCGCGTCGGGCCTCCGATCGAAGGTACTTTCCCGGAGATGAGATTTTAATAAAGTCCTAAGGACGCAGGAGCTTAGCTCCGCGTCGGGCCTCCGATCGATGCTACATTCTCGGAGACGAGATTTTAATAAGTCCCAAGGACGCAGGAGCTTGGCTCCGCGTCGGGCCTCCGATCAAAGCTATATTATCGGAGATGAGTTTTTAATAGAGTCCCAAGGACGCATGAGCTTGGCTCCACATCGGGCCTCCGATCGAAGCTACATTCTCCGAGACGAGATTTTAATAAGTCCCAAGGACGCAGGAGCTTGGCTCCATGTCGGGCCTCCGATCGAAGCTATATTCTCGGAGATGAGTTTTTAATAAAGTCCCAAGGACGCAGGAGCTTGGCTCCGCATCGGGCCTCCGATCGAAGCTACATTCTAGGAGACGAGATTTTAATAAGTCCCAAAGACGCAGGAGCTTGGCTCCGCGTCGGGCCTCCGATCGAAGCTATATTCTCGGAGACCAGATTTTAATAAGTCCCAAGGATGCAGGAGCTTGGCTCCGCGTTGGGCCTCCAATCGAAGCTACATTCTAGGAGACGAGATTTTAATAAGTCCCAAGGACGCAGGGGCTTGGCTCCGCGTCGGGTCTCCGATCGAAGCTATATATTCGGAGATGAGTTTTTAATCAAGTCCCAAGGACGCAGGACCTTGGCTCCGCGTCGGGCCTCCGATCGAAGCTACATTCCCGGAGATGAGATTTTAATAAAGTCCTAAGGACACAGGAGCTTAGCTCCGCGTCGGGCCTCCGATCGAAGCTGCATTCTCGGAGGCGAGATTTTAATAAGTCCCAAGGACGCAGGAGCTTGGCTCCGCGTCGGGTCTCCGATCGAAGCTATATATTCGGAGATTAGTTTTTAATCAAGTCCCAAGGACGCAGGAGATTGGCTCCGCGTCGGGCCTCCGATCGAAGCTACTTTCCCGGAGATGAGATTTTAATAAAGTCCTAAGGACGCAGGAGCTTAGCTCCGCGTCGGGCCTCCGATCGAAGCTACATTCTCGGAGACGAGATTTTAATAAGTCCCAGGGATGCAGGAGCTTGGCTACGCATCGGGCCTCCGATCGAAGCTACATTCTAGGAGACGAGATTTTAATAAGTCCCAAAGACGCAGGAGCTTGGCTCCACATCGGGCCTCCGATCGAAGCTACATTCTCGGAGACGAGATTTTAATAAGTCCCAAGGACGCAGGGGCTTGGCTCCGCGTCGGGTCTCCGATCGAAGCTATATATTCGGAGATGAGTTTTTAATCAAGTCCCAAGGACGCAGGACCTTGGCTCCGCGTCGGGCCTCCGATCGAAGCTACATTCCCGGAGATGAGATTTTAATAAAGTCCTAAGGACACAGGAGCTTAGCTCCGCGTCGGGCCTCCGATCGAAGCTGCATTCTCGGAGGCGAGATTTTAATAAGTCCCAAGGACGCAGGAGCTTGGCTCCGCGTCGGGTCTCCGATCGAAGCTATATATTCGGAGATTAGTTTTTAATCAAGTCCCAAGGACGCAGGAGATTGGCTCCGCGTCGGGCCTCCGATCGAAGCTACTTTCCCGGAGATGAGATTTTAATAAAGTCCTAAGGACGCAGGAGCTTAGCTCCGCGTCGGGCCTCCGATCGAAGCTACATTCTCGGAGACGAGATTTTAATAAGTCCCAAGGATGCAGGAGCTTGGCTACGCATCGGGCCTCCGATCGAAGCTACATTCTAGGAGACGAGATTTTAATAAGTCCCAAAGACGCAGGAGCTTGGCTCCACATCGGGCCTCCGATCGAAGCTACATTCTCGGAGACGAGATTTTAATAAGTCCCAAAGACGCAGGAGCTTGGCTCCGCGTCGAGCCTCCGATCGAAGCTACATTCTCGGAGACGAGATTTTAATAAGTCCCAAGGATGAAGGAGCTTGGCTCCGCGTCGGGCCTCCGATCGAAGCTACATTCTCGAAGACGAGATTTTAATAAGTCCCAAGGACGCAGGAGCTTGGCTCCGTGTCGGGCCTCCGATCGAAGCTATATTCTCGGAGATGAGTTTTTAATAAAGTCCCAAGGACGCAGGAGCTTGGCTCCGTATCGGGCCTCCGATCGAAGCTACATTCTGGGAGACGAGATTTTAATAAGTAACAAGGATGCAGGAGCTTGGCTCCGCGTTGGGCCTCCGATCGAAGCTATATTCTCGGAGACCAGATTTTAATAAGTCCCAAGGACGCAGGAGCTTGGCTCCGCGTCGGGCCTCCGATCGAAGCTACATTCTCGGAGACGAGATTTTAATAAGTAACAAGGATGCAGGAGCTTGGCTCCGCGTTGGGCCTCCGATCGAAGCTATATTCTCGGAGATGAGTTTTTTAAAAAGTCCAAAGGACGCAGGAGCTTGGCTCCGCATCGGGCCTCTGATCGAAGCTAAATTTCTCGGAGACGAGATTTTAATAAGTCCCAAAGACGCAGGAGCTTGGCTCTGCGTCGGGCCTCCGATCGAAGCTATATTCTCGGAGACCAGATTTCAATAAGTCCCAAGGACGCAGGAGCTTGGCTCCGCGTCGGGCCTCCGATCGAAGCTATATTCTCGGAGATGAGTTTTTAATAAAGTCCCAAGGACGTGGTAGCTTGGCTCCGCGTCGGGCCTCCGATCGAAGATACATTCTCGGAGACGAGATTTTAATAAAGTCCTAAGGACGCAGGAGCTTAGCTCCGCGTCGGGCCTCCGATCGAAGCTACATTCTCGGAGACGAGATTTTAATAAGTCCCAAGGACGCAGGAGCTTGGCTCCGCGTCGGGCCTCCGATCGAAGCTATATTATCAGAGATGAGTTTTTAATAGAGTCCCAAAGACGCAGTAGCTTGGCTCCGCGTCGAGCCTCCGATCGAAGCTACATTCTCGGAGACGAGATTTTAATAAGTCCCAAGGAAGCAGGAGCTTGGCTCCGCGTCGGGCCTCCGATCGAAGCTACATTCTTGGAGACGAGATTTTAAAAAAGTCCCAAGGACGCAAGAGCTTGGCTCCGCGTCGGGCCTCCGATCGAAGCTATATTCTCGGAGACGAGATTTTAAAAAAGTCCCAAGGACGCAAGAGCTTGGCTCCGCGTCGGGCCTCCGATCGAAGCTATATTCTCGGAGATGAGTTTTTAATAAAGTCCCAAAGACGCAGGAGCTTGGCTCCGCATCGGGCCTCCGATCGAAGCTATATATTCGGAGATGAGTTTTTAATCAAGTCCCAAGGACGCAGGACCTTGGCTCCGCGTCGGGCCTCCGATCGAAGCTACATTCCCGGAGATGAGATTTTAATAAAGTCCTAATGACACAGGAGCTTAGCTCCGCGTCGGGCCTCCGATCGAAGCTGCATTCTCGGAGGCGAGATTTTAATAAGTCCCAAGGACGCAGGAGCTTGGCTCCGCGTCGGGTCTCCGATCGAAGCTATATATTCGGAGATGAGTTTTTAATCAAGTCCCAAGGACGCAGGAGGTTGGCTCCGCGTCGGGCCTCCAATCGAAGCTACTTTCCCGGAGATGAGATTTTAATAAAGTCCCAAGGACGCAGGAGCTTGGCTCCGCGTCGGGCCTCCGATCGAAGCTATATTATCGGAGATGAGTTTTTAATAGAGTCCCAAGGACGCAGGAGCTTGGCTCCACATCGGGCCTCCGATCGAAGCTACATTCTCCGAGACGAGATTTTAATAAGTCCCAATGACGCAGGAGCTTGGCTCCATGTCGGGCCTCCGATCGAAGCTATATTCTCGGAGATGAGTTTTTAATAAAGTCCCAAGGACGCAGGAGCTTGGCTCCGCATCGGGCCTCCGATCGAAGCTACATTCTAGGAGACGAGATTTTAATAAGTCCCAAAGACGCAGGAGCTTGGCTCCGCGTCGGGCCTCCGATCGAAGCTATATTCTCGGAGACCAGATATTAATAAGTCCCAAGGACGCAGGAGCTTGGCTCCGCGTCGGGCCTCCGATCGAAGCTACATTCTCGGAGACGAGATTTTAATAAGTAACAAGGATGCAGGAGCTTGGCTCCGCGTTGGGCCTCTGATCGAAGCTATATTCTCGGAGATGAGTTTTTAAAAAAGTCCCAAGGACGCAGGAGCTTGGCTCCGCATCGGGCCTCTGATCGAAGCTAAATTTCTCGGAGAAGAGATTTTAATAAGTCCCAAAGACGCAGGAGCTTGGCTATACGTCGGGCCTCCGATCGAAGCTATATTCTCGGAGACGAGATTTCAATAAGTCCCAAGGACGAAGGAGCTTGGCTCCGCCTCGGGCCTCCGATCGAAGCTATATTCTCGGAGATGAGTTTTTAATAAAGTCCCAAGGACGTGGTAGCTTGGCTCCGCGTCGGGCCTCCGATCGAAGATACATTCTCGGAGACGAGATTTTAATAAGTCCCAAAGACGCAGGAGCTCGGCTCCGTGTCGGGCCTCCGATCGAAGCTATATTCTCGGAGACGAGATTTTAAAAAAGTCCCAAGGACGCAAGAGCTTGGCTCCGCGTCGGGTCTCCGATCGAAGCTATATATTCGGAGATGAGTTTTTAATCAAGTCCCAAGGACGCAGGAGCTTGGCTCCGCGTCGGGCCAACGATCGAAGCTACATTCCCGGAGATGAGATTTTAATAAAGTCCTAAGGACGCAGGAGCTTAGCTCCGCGTCGGGCCTCCGATCGAAGCTACATTCTCGGAGACGAGATTTTAATAAGTCCCAAGGACGCAGGAGCTTGGCTCCGCGTCGGGCCTCCGATCGAAGCTATATTATCAGAGATGAGTTTTTAATAGAGTCCTAAAGACGCAGGAGCTTGGCTCCGCGTCGAGCCTCCGATCGAAGCTACATTCTCGGAGACGAGATTTTAATAAGTCCCAAGGACGCAGGAGCTTGGCTCCGCGTCGGGCCTCCGATCGAAGCTACATTCTTGGAGACGAGATTTTAAAAAAGTCCCAAGGACGCAAGAGCTTGGCTCCGCGTCGGGCCTCCGATCGAAGCTATATTCTCGGAGACGAGATTTTAAAAAAGTCCCAAGGACGCAAGAGCTTGGCTCCGGGTCGGGCCTCCGATCGAAGCTATATTCTCGGAGATGAGTTTTTAATAAAGTCCCAAGGACGCAGGAGCTTGGCTCCGCATCGGGCCTCCGATCGAAGCTATATATTCGGAGATGAGTTTTTAATCAAGTCCCAAGGACGCAGGACCTTGGCTCCGCGTCGGGCCTCCGATCGAAGCTACATTCCCGGAGATGAGATTTTAATAAAGTCCTAAGGACACAGGAGCTTAGCTCCGCGTCGGGCCTCCGATCGAAGCTGCATTCTCGGAGGCGAGATTTTAATAAGTCCCAAGGACGCAGGAGCTTGGCTCCGCGTCGGGTCTCCGATCGAAGCTATATATTCGGAGATGAGTTTTTAATCAAGTCCCAAGGACGCAGGAGCTTGGTTCCGCGTCGGGCCTCCAATCGAAGCTACTTTCCCGGAGATGAGATTTTAATAAAGTCCCAAGGACGCAGGAGCTTGGCTCCGCGTCGGGCCTCCGATCGAAGCTATATTATCGGAGATGAGTTTTTAATAGAGTCCCAAGGACGCAGGAGCTTGGCTCCACATCGGGCCTCCGATCGAAGCTACATTCTCCGAGACGAGATTTTAATAACTCCCAAGGACGCAGGAGCTTGGCTCCATGTCGGGCCTCCGATCGAAGCTATATTCTCGGAGATGAGTTTTTAATAAAGTCCGAAGGACGCAGGAGCTTGGCTCCGCATCGGGCCTCCGATCGAAGCTACATTCTAGGAGACGAGATTTTAATAAGTCCCAAAGACGCAGGAGCTTGGCTCTGCGTCGAGCCTCCAATCGAAGCTATATTCTCGGAGACCAGATTTTAATAATTCCCAAGGACGCAAGAGCTTGGCTCCACGTCGGGCCTCCGATCGAAGCTACATTCTTGGAGACGATATTTTAATAATTCCCAAGGACGCAGGAGCTTGGCTCCGCGTCGGGCCTCCGATCGAAGCTATATTATCGGAGATGAGTTTTTAATAAAGTCCCAAGGACGCGGTAGCTTGGCTCCGCGTCGGGCCTTCGATCGAAGATACATTCTCGGAGACGAGATTTTAATAACTCCCAAAGACGCAGGAGCTCGGCTCCGTGTCTGGCCTCCGATCGAAGCTATATTCTCGGAGACGAGATTTTAAAAAAGTCCCAAGAACGCAAGAGCTTGGCTCCGCGTCGGGTCTCCGATCGAAGCTATATATTCGGAGATGAGTTTTTAATCAAGTCCCAAGGACGCAGGAGCTTGGCTCCGCGTCGGGCCTCCGATCGAAGCTACATTCTCGGAGACGAGATTTTAATAAGTCCCAAAGACGCAGGAGCTTGGCTCCGCGTCGAGCCTCCGATTGAAGCTACATTCTCGGAGACGAGATTTTAATAAGTCCCAAGGATGAAGGAGCTTGGCTCCGCGTCGGGCCTCCGATCGAAGCTACATTCTTGGAGACGAGATTTTAAAGAAGTCCCAAGGACGCAAGAGCTTGGCTCCGCGTCGGGCCTCCGATCAAAGCTATATTCTCGGAGACGAGATTTTAAAAAAGTCCCAAGGACGCAAGAGCTTGGCTCCGCGTCAGGCCTCCGATCGAAGCTACATTCTCGGAGATGAGATTTTAATAAGTCCCAAGGACGCAGGGGCTTGGCTCCACGTCGGGTCTCCGATCGAAGCTATATATTTGGAGATGAGTTTTTAATCAAGTCCCAAGGACGCAGGACCTTGGCTCCGCGTCGGGCCTCCGATCGAAGCTACATTCCCGGAGATGAGATTTTAATAAAGTCCTAAGGACACAGGAGCTTAGCTCCGCGTCGGGCCTCCGATAGAAGCTGCATTCTCGGAGGCGAGATTTTAATATGTCCCAAGGATGAAGGAGCTTGGCTCCGCGTCGGGCCTCCGATCGAAGCTACATTCTTGGAGATGAGATTTTAAAAAAGTCCCAAGGACGCAAGAGCTTGGCTCCGCGTCGGGCCTCCGATCGAAGCTACATTCTCGGAGATGAGATTTTAATAAGTCCCAAGGACGCAGGGGCTTGGCTCCGCATCGGGTCTCCGATCGAAGCTATATATTCGGAGATGAGTTTTTAATCAAGTCCCAAGGACGCAGGACCTTGGCTCCGCGTCGGGCCTCCGATCGAAGCTACATTCCCGGAGATGAGATTTTAATAAAGTCCTAAGGACACAGGAGCTTAGCTCCGCGTCGGGCCTCCGATCGAAGCTGCATTCTCGGAGGTGAGATTTTAATAAGTCCCAAGGACGCAGGAGCTTGGCTCCGCGTCGGGTCTCCGATCGAAGCTATATATTCGGAGATGAGTTTTTAATCAAGTCCCAAGGACGCAGGAGCTTGGCTCCGCGTCGGGCCTCCGATCGAAACTTCTTTCCCGGAGATGAGATTTTAATAAAGTCCTAAGGACGCAGGAGCTTAGCTCCGCATTGGGCCTCCGATCGAAGCTACATTCTCGGAGACGAGATTTTAATAAGTCCCAAGGACGCAGGAGCTTGGCTCCGCGTCGGGCCTCCGATCGAAGCTATATTATCGGAGATGAGTTTTTAATAGAGTCCCAAGGACGCAGGAGCTTGGCTCCGCGTCGGGCCTCCGATCGAAGCTATATTCTCGGAGATGAGTTTTTAATAAAGTCCCATGGACGCAGGCGTCGGGCCTCCGATCGAAGCTACATTCTCCGAGACGAGATTTTAATAACTCCCAAGGACGCAGGAGCTTGGCTCCATGTCGGGCCTCCGATCGAAGCTATATTCTCGGAGATGAGTTTTTAATAAAGTCCCAAGGACGCAGGAGCTTGGCTCCGCATCGGGCCTCCGATCGAAGCTACATTCTAGGAGACGAGATTTTAATAAGTCCCAAAGACGCAGGAGCTTGGCTCTGCGTCGAGCCTCCAATCGAAGCTATATTCTCGGAGACCAGATTTTAATAATTCCCAAGGACGCAAGAGCTTGGCTCCACGTCGGGCCTCCGATCGAAGCTACATTCTTGGAGACGATATTTTAATAATTCCCAAGGACGCAGGAGCTTGGCTCCGCGTCGGGCCTCCGATCGAAGCTATATTATCGGAGATGAGTTTTTAATAAAGTCCCAAGGACGCGGTAGCTTGGCTCCGCGTCGGGCCTTCGATCGAAGATACATTCTCGGAGACGAGATTTTAATAACTCCCAAAGACGCAGGAGCTCGGCTCCGTGTCTGGCCTCCGATCGAAGCTATATTCTCGGAGACGAGATTTTAAAAAAGTCCCAAGAACGCAAGAGCTTGGCTCCGCGTCGGGTCTCCGATCGAAGCTATATATTCGGAGATGAGTTTTTAATCAAGTCCCAAGGACGCAGGAGCTTGGCTCCGCGTCGGGCCTCCGATCGAAGCTACATTCTCGGAGACGAGATTTTAATAAGTCCCAAAGACGCAGGAGCTTGGCTCCGCGTCGAGCCTCCGATTGAAGCTACATTCTCGGAGACGAGATTTTAATAAGTCCCAAGGATGAAGGAGCTTGGCTCCGCGTCGGGCCTCCGATCGAAGCTACATTCTTGGAGACGAGATTTTAAAGAAGTCCCAAGGACGCAAGAGCTTGGCTCCGCGTCGGGCCTCCGATCAAAGCTATATTCTCGGAGACGAGATTTTAAAAAAGTCCCAAGGACGCAAGAGCTTGGCTCCGCGTCAGGCCTCCGATCGAAGCTACATTCTCGGAGATGAGATTTTAATAAGTCCCAAGGACGCAGGGGCTTGGCTCCACGTCGGGTCTCCGATCGAAGCTATATATTTGGAGATGAGTTTTTAATCAAGTCCCAAGGACGCAGGACCTTGGCTCCGCGTCGGGCCTCCGATCGAAGCTACATTCCCGGAGATGAGATTTTAATAAAGTCCTAAGGACACAGGAGCTTAGCTCCGCGTCGGGCCTCCGATAGAAGCTGCATTCTCGGAGGCGAGATTTTAATATGTCCCAAGGATGAAGGAGCTTGGCTCCGCGTCGGGCCTCCGATCGAAGCTACATTCTTGGAGATGAGATTTTAAAAAAGTCCCAAGGACGCAAGAGCTTGGCTCCGCGTCGGGCCTCCGATCGAAGCTACATTCTCGGAGATGAGATTTTAATAAGTCCCAAGGACGCAGGGGCTTGGCTCCGCATCGGGTCTCCGATCGAAGCTATATATTCGGAGATGAGTTTTTAATCAAGTCCCAAGGACGCAGGACCTTGGCTCCGCGTCGGGCCTCCGATCGAAGCTACATTCCCGGAGATGAGATTTTAATAAAGTCCTAAGGACACAGGAGCTTAGCTCCGCGTCGGGCCTCCGATCGAAGCTGCATTCTCGGAGGTGAGATTTTAATAAGTCCCAAGGACGCAGGAGCTTGGCTCCGCGTCGGGTCTCCGATCGAAGCTATATATTCGGAGATGAGTTTTTAATCAAGTCCCAAGGACGCAGGAGCTTGGCTCCGCGTCGGGCCTCCGATCGAAACTTCTTTCCCGGAGATGAGATTTTAATAAAGTCCTAAGGACGCAGGAGCTTAGCTCCGCATTGGGCCTCCGATCGAAGCTACATTCTCGGAGACGAGATTTTAATAAGTCCCAAGGACGCAGGAGCTTGGCTCCGCGTCGGGCCTCCGATCGAAGCTATATTATCGGAGATGAGTTTTTAATAGAGTCCCAAGGACGCAGGAGCTTGGCTCCGCGTCGGGCCTCCGATCGAAGCTATATTCTCGGAGATGAGTTTTTAATAAAGTCCCATGGACGCAGGCGTCGGGCCTCCGATCGAAGCTATATTCTCGAAGATGAGTTTTTAATAAAGTCCCAAGGACGTAGGAGCTTGGCTCCGCGTCGGGCCTCCGATCAAAGCTAAATTCTCGAAGACGAGATTTTAATAAGTCCCAAAGACGCAGGAGCTTGGCTCCACATCGGGCTTCTGATCGAAGCTATATACCCGAAGATGAGTTTTTAATAAAGTCCCAAGGACGCAGGAGCTTGGCTCCGCGTCGGGCCCCCGATCGAAGCTACATTCCCGGAGATGATATTTTAATAAAGCCCTAAGGACGCAGGAGCTTGGCTCCGCGTCGGGTCTCCGATCGAAGCTACATTCTGGGAGACGAGATTTTAATAAGTCCAAAGGACGTATGAGCTTGGCTCTGCGTCGGGTCTAAGATCGAAGCTATATTCTCGGAGATGAGTTTTTAATAAAGTCCCAAGGACGCAGGAGCTTAGCTTCGCATCGGGCCTCCGATCGAAGCTACATTCTCGAAGACGAGATTTTAATAAGTCCCAAATACGCAGGAGCTTGGCTCCGCGTTGGGCCTCCGATCGAAGCTACATTCTCGGAGACGAGATTTTAATAAGTCCCAAGGACGCAGGAGCTTGGCTCCGCGTCGGGCCTCCGATCGAAGCTACATTCTCGGAGACGAGATTTTAATAAGTCCCAAGGACGCAGGAGCTTGGCTCTGCGTCGGGCCTCCGATCGAAGCTATATCCTCGAAGATGAGTTTTTAATAAAGTCCCACGGACGCAGGCGTCGGGCCTCCGATCGAAGCTATATTCTCGAATATGAGTTTTTAATAAAGTCCCAAGGACGCAGGAGCTTGGCTCCGCGTCGGGCCTCCGATCGAAGCTACATTCTCGGAGACGAGATTTTAATAAGTCCCAAAGACGCAGGATCTTGGCTCCGCGTCGAGCCTCCGATCGAAGCTACATTATCGGAGACGAGATTTTAATAAGTCCCAAGGATGAAGGAGCTTAGCTCCGCGTCGGGCCTCCGATCGAAGCTACATTCTCGAAGACGAGATTTTAATAAGTCCTAAGGACGCAGGAGCTTGGCTCCGTGTCGGGCCTCCGATCGAAGCTATATTCTCGGAGATGAGTTTTTAATAAATTCCCAAGGACGCATGAGCTTGGCGCCGCATCGGGCCTCTGATCGAAGCTACATTCTAGGAGACGAGATTTTAATAAGTCCCAAAGACGCAGGAGCTTGGCTCCGCGTCGGGCCTCCGATCGAAGCTATATTCTCGGAGACCAGATATTAATATGTCCCAAGGACGCAGGAGCTTGGCTCCGCGTCGGGTCTCCGATCGTAGATACATTCTCGGAGACGAGATTTTAATAAGTCCCAAGGACGCAGAAGCTTGGCTCCGCGTCGGGCCTCCGATCGAAGCTATATTCTCGAAGATGAGTTTTTAATAAAGTCCCAAGGACGTAGGAGCTTGGCTCCGCGTCGGGCCTCCGATCAAAGCTAAATTCTCGAAGACGAGATTTTAATAAGTCCCAAACACGCAGGAGCTTGGCTCCACATCGGGCTTCCGATCGAAGCTATATACCCGAAGATGAGTTTTTAATAAAGTCTCAAGGACGCAGGAGCTTGGCTCCGCGTCGGGCCTCCGATCGAAGCTACATTCACGGAGATGATATTTTAATAAAGCCCTAAGGACGCAGGAGCTTGGCTCCGCATCGGGCCTCCGATCGAAGCTACATTCTCGGAGACGAGATTTTAATATGTCCCAAGGACGCAGGAGCTTGGCTCTGCGTCGGGCCTGAGATCGAAGCTATATACTCGGAGATGAGTTTTTAATAAAGTCCCAAGGAAGCAGGAGCTTGGCTTCGCATCGGGCCTCCGATCGAAGCTACATTCTCGGAGACGAGATTTTAATAAGTCCCAAAGACACAGGAGCTTGGCTCCGCGTCGGGCCTCCGATCGAAGCTACATTCTCGGAGACGAGATTTTAATAAGTCCCAAGGACGCAGGAGCTTGGCTCCGCGTCGGGCCTCCGATCGTAGATACATTCTCGGAGACGAGATTTTAATAAGTCCCAAGGACGCAGGAGCTTGGCTCCGTGTCGGGCCTCCGATCGAAGCTATATTCTCGGAGATGAGTTTTTAATAAAGTCCCATGGACGCAGGCGTCGGGCCTCCGATCGAAGCTATATTCTCGAAGATGAGTTTTTAATAAAGTCCCAAGGACGCAGGAGCTTGGCTCCGCGTCGGGCCTCCGATCGAAGCTACATTCTCGGAGACGAGATTTTAATAAGTCCCAAAGACGCAGGAGCTTGGCTCCACGTCGGGCCTCCGATCGAAGCTACATTCTTGGAGATGAGTTTTTAATAAATTCCCAAGGACGCAGGAGCTTGGCTCCGCATCGGGCCTCTGATCGAAGCTACATTCTAGGAGACCAGATTTTAATAAGTCCCAAAGACGCAGGAGCTTGGCTCCGCGTCGGGCCTCCGATCGAAGCTATATTCTCGGAGACCAGATTTTAATAAGTCCCAAGGATGCAGGAGCTTGGCTCCGCGTCGGGACTCCAATCGAAGCTATATTCTCGGAGATGAATTTTTAATAAAATCCCAAGGACGCAGGAGATTGGCTCCGCGTCGGGCCTCCGATCAAAGCTAAATTCTCGAAGACGAGATTTTAATAAGTCCCAAAGACGCAGGAGCTTGGCTCCACATCGGGCTTCCGATCGAAGCTATATACCCGAAGATGAGTTTTTAATAAAGTCCCAAGGACGCAGGAGCTTGGCTCCGCATCGGGCCCCCGATCGAAGCTACATTCCCGGAGATGATATTTTAATAAAGCCCTAAGGACGCAGGAGCTTGGCTCCGCATCGGGCCTCCGATCGAAGCTACATTCTGGGAGACGAGATTTTAATAAGTCCAAAGGACGTATGAGCTTGGCTCTGCGTCGGGTCTAAGATCGAAGCTATATTCTCGGAGATGAGTTTTTAATAAAGTCCCAAGGACGCAGGAGCTTAGCTTCGCATCGGGCCTCCGATCGAAGCTACATTCTCGGAGACGAGATTTTAATAAGTCCCAAATACGCAGGAGCTTGGCTCCGCGTTGGGCCTCCGATCGAAGCTACATTCTCGGAGACGAGATTTTAATAAGTCCCAAGGACGCAGGAGCTTGGCTCCGCGTCGGGCCTCCGATCGAAGCTACATTCTCGGAGACGAGATTTTAATAAGTCCCAAGGACGCAGGAGCTTGGCTCTGCGTCGGGCCTCCGATCGAAGCTATATCCTCGAAGATGAGTTTTTAATAAAGTCCCAAGGACGCAGGCGTCGGGCCTCCGATCGAAGCTATATTCTCGAATATGAGTTTTTAATAAAGTCCCAAGGACGCAGGAGCTTGGCTCCGCGTCGGGCCTCCGATCGAAGCTACATTCTCGGAGACGAGATTTTAATAAGTCCCAAAGACGCAGGATCTTGGCTCCGCGTCGAGCCTCCGATCGAAGCTACATTCTCGGAGACGAGATTTTAATAAGTCCCAAGGATGAAGGAGCTTAGCTCCGCGTCGGGCCTCCGATCGAAGCTACATTCTCGAAGACGAGATTTTAATAAGTCCTAAGGACGCAGGAGCTTGGCTCCGTGTCGGGCCTCCGATCGAAGCTATATTCTCGGAGATGAGTTTTTAATAAATTCCCAAGGACGCATGAGCTTGGCTCCGCATCGGGCCTCTGATCGAAGCTACATTCTAGGAGACGAGATTTTAATAAGTCCCAAAGACGCAGGAGCTTGGCTCCGCGTCGGGCCTCCGATCGAAGCTACATTCTCGGAGACGAGATTTTAATAAGTCCCAAAGACACAGGAGCTTGGCTCCGCGTCGGGCCTCCGATTGAAGCTACATTCTCGGAGACGAGATTTTAATAAGTCCCAAGGACGCAGGAGCTTGGCTCCGCGTCGGGCCTCCGATCGTAGATACATTCTCGGAGACGAGATTTTAATAAGTCCCAAGGACGCAGGAGCTTGGCTCCGCGTCGGGCCTCCGATCGAAGCTATATTCTCGGAGATGAGTTTTTAATAAAGTCCCATGGACGCAGGCGTCGGGCCTCCGATCGAAGCTATATTCTCGAAGATGAGTTTTTAATAAAGTCCCAAGGACGCAGGAGCTTGGCTCCGCGTCGGGCCTCCGATCGAAGCTACATTCTCGGAGACGAGATTTTAATAAGTCCCAAAGACACAGGAGCTTGGCTCCGTGTCGGGCCTCCGATCGAAGCTACATTCTCGGAGGCGAGATTTTAATAAGTCCCAAGGACGCAGGAGCTTGGCTCCGCGTCGGGCCTCCGATCGTAGATACATTCTCGGAGACGAGATTTTAATAAGTCCCAAGGACGCAGGAGCTTGGCTCTGCGTCGGGCCTCCGATCGAAGCTATATCCTCGAAGATGAGTTTTTAATAAAGTCCCAAGGACGCAGGCGTCGGGCCTCCGATCGAAGCTATATTCTCGAATATGAGTTTTTAATAAAGTCCCAAGGACGCAGGAGCTTGGCTCCGCGTCGGGCCTCCGATCGAAGCTACATTCTCGGAGACGAGATTTTAATAAGTCCCAAAGACGCAGGATCTTGGCTCCGCGTCGAGCCTCCGATCGAAGCTACATTCTCGGAGACGAGATTTTAATAAGTCCCAAGGATGAAGGAGCTTAGCTCCGCGTCGGGCCTCCGATCGAAGCTACATTCTCGAAGACGAGATTTTAATAAGTCCTAAGGACGCAGGAGCTTGGCTCCGTGTCGGGCCTCCGATCGAAGCTATATTCTCGGAGATGAGTTTTTAATAAATTCCCAAGGACGCATGAGCTTGGCTCCGCATCGGGCCTCTGATCGAAGCTACATTCTAGGAGACGAGATTTTAATAAGTCCCAAAGACGCAGGAGCTTGGCTCCGCGTCGGGCCTCCGATCGAAGCTACATTCTCGGAGACGAGATTTTAATAAGTCCCAAAGACACAGGAGCTTGGCTCCGCGTCGGGCCTCCGATTGAAGCTACATTCTCGGAGACGAGATTTTAATAAGTCCCAAGGACGCAGGAGCTTGGCTCCGCGTCGGGCCTCCGATCGTAGATACATTCTCGGAGACGAGATTTTAATAAGTCCCAAGGACGCAGGAGCTTGGCTCCGCGTCGGGCCTCCGATCGAAGCTATATTCTCGGAGATGAGTTTTTAATAAAGTCCCATGGACGCAGGCGTCGGGCCTCCGATCGAAGCTATATTCTCGAAGATGAGTTTTTAATAAAGTCCCAAGGACGCAGGAGCTTGGCTCCGCGTCGGGCCTCCGATCGAAGCTACATTCTCGGAGACGAGATTTTAATAAGTCCCAAAGACACAGGAGCTTGGCTCCGTGTCGGGCCTCCGATCGAAGCTACATTCTCGGAGGCGAGATTTTAATAAGTCCCAAGGACGCAGGAGCTTGGCTCCGCGTCGGGCCTCCGATCGTAGATACATTCTCGGAGACGAGATTTTAATAAGTCCCAAGGACGCAGGAGCTTGGCTCCGCGTCGGGCCTCCGATCGAAGCTATATTCTCGGAGATGAGTTTTTAAGAAAGTCCCATGGACGCAGGCGTCGGGCCTCCGATCGAAGCTATATTCTCGAATATGAGTTTTTAATAAAGTCCCAAACACGCAGGAGCTTGGCTCCACATCGGGCTTCCGATCGAAGCTATATACCCGAAGATGAGTTTTTAATAAAGTCTCAAGGACGCAGGATCTTGGCTCCGCATCGGGCCTCCGATCGAAGCTACATTCCCGGAGATGATATTTTAATAAAGCCCTAAGGACGCAGGAGCTTGGCTCCGCGTCGGGCCTCCGATCGAAGCTACATTCTCGGAGACGAGATTTTAATAAAGCCCTAAGGACGCATGAGCTTGGCTCCGCGTCGGGCCTCCGATCGAAGCTACATTCTCGGAGACGAGATTTTAATTTGTCCCAAGGACGCAGGAGCTTGGCTCTGCGTCGGGCCTGAGATCGAAGCTATATACTCGGAGATGAGTTTTTAATAAAGTCCCAAGGACGCAGGAGCTTGGCTTCGCATCGGGCCTCCGATCGAAGCTACATTCTCGAAGACGAGATTTTAATAAGTCCCAAGGACGCAGGAGCTTGGCTCTGCGTCGGGCCTCCGATCGACGCTATATCCTCGAAGATGAGTTTTTAATAAAGTCCCAAGGACGCAGGCGTCGGGCCTCCGATCGAAGCTATATTCTCGAATATGAGTTTTTAATAAAGTCCCAAGGACGCAGGAGCTTGGCTCCGCGTCGGGCCTCCGATCGAAGCTACATTCTCGGAGACGAGATTTTAATAAGTCCCAAAGACGCAGGATCTTGGCTCCGCGTCGAGCCTCCGATCGAAGCTACATTCTCGGAGACGAGATTTTAATAAGTCCCAAGGATGAAGGAGCTTAGCTCCGCGTCGGGCCTCCGATCGAAGCTACATTCTCGAAGACGAGATTTTAATAAGTCCCAAGGACGCAGGAGCTTGGCTCCGTGTCGGGCCTCCGATCGAAGCTATATTCTCGGAGATGAGTTTTTAATAAATTCCCAAGGACGCATGAGCTTGGCTCTGCATCGGGCCTCTGATCGAAGCTACATTCTAGGAGACGAGATTTTAATAAGTCCCAAAGACGCAGGAGCTTGGCTCCGCGTCGGGCCTCCGATCGAAGCTATATTCTCGGAGACCAGATATTAATAAGTCCCAAGGACGCAGGAGCTTGGCTCCGCGTCGGGCCTCCGATCGTAGATACATTCTCGGAGACGAGATTTTAATAAGTCCCAAGGACGCAGGAGCTTGGCTCCGCGTCGGGCCTCCGATCGAAGCTATATTCTCGGAGATGAGTTTTTAATAAAGTCCCATGGACGCAGGCGTCGGGCCTCCGATCGAAGCTATATTCTCGAAGATGAGTTTTTAATAAAGTCCCAAGGACGCAGGAGCTTGGCTCCGCGTCGGGCCTCCGATCAAAGCTAAATTCTCGAAGACGAGATTTTAATAAGCCCCAAACACGCAGGAGCTTGGCTCCACATCGGGCTTCCGATCGAAGCTATATACCCGAAGATGAGTTTTTAATAAAGTCTCAAGGACGCAGGAGCTTGGCTCCACGTCGGGCCTCCGATCGAAGCTACATTCCCGGTGATGATATTTTAATAAAGCCCTAAGGACGCAGGAGCTTGGCTCTGCGTCGGGCCTGAGATCGAAGCTATATACTCGGAGATGAGTTTTTAATAAAGTCCCAAGGAAGCAGGAGCTTGGCTTCGCATCGGGCCTCCGATCGAAGCTACATTCTCGGAGACGAGATTTTAATAAGTCCCAAAGACACAGGAGCTTGGCTCCGCGTCGGGCCTCCGATCGAAGCTACATTCTCGGAGACGAGATTTTAATAAGTCCCAAGGACGCAGGAGCTTGGCTCCGCGTCGGGCCTCCGATCGTAGATACATTCTCGGAGACGAGATTTTAATAAGTCCCAAGGACGCAGGAGCTTGGCTCCGCGTCGGGCCTCCGATCGAAGCTATATTCTCGGAGATGAGTTTTTAATATAGTCCCATGGACGCAGGCGTCGGGCCTCCGATCGAAGCTATATTCTCGAAGATGAGTTTTTAATAAAGTCCCAAGGACGCAGGAGCTTGGCTCCGCGTCGGGCCTCCGATCGAAGCTACATTCTCGGAGACGAGATTTTAATAAGTCCCAAAGACGCAGGAGCTTGGCTCCACGTCGGGCCTCCGATCGAAGCTACATTCTTGGAGATGAGTTTTTAATAAATTCCCAAGGACGCAGGAGCTTGGCTCCGCATCGGGCCTCTGATCGAAGCTACATTCTAGCAGATGAGATTTTAATAAGTCCCAAAGACGCAGGAGCTTGGCTCCGCGTCGGGCCTCCGATCGTAGATACATTCTCGGAGACGAGATTTTAATAAGTCCCAAGGACGCAGGAGCTTGGCTCCGCGTCGGGCCTCCGATCGAAGCTATATTCTCGGAGATGAGTTTTTAATAAAGTCCCATGGACGCAGGCGTCGGGCCTCCGATCGAAGCTATATTCTCGAAGATGAGTTTTTAATAAAGTCCCAAGGACGCAGGAGCTTGGCTCCGCGTCGGGCCTCCGATCGAAGCTACATTCTCGGAGACGAGATTTTAATAAGTCCCAAAGACGCAGGAGCTTGGCTCCACGTCAGGCCTCCGATCGAAGCTACATTCTTGGATATGAGTTTTTAATAAATTCCCAAGGACGCAGGAGCTTGGCTCCGCATCGGGCCTCTGATCGAAGCTACATTCTAGGAGACGAGATTTTAATAAGTCCCAAAGACGCAGGAGCTTGGCTCCGCGTCGGGCCTCCGATCGAAGCTATATTCTCGGAGACCAGATTTTAATAAGTCCCAAGGACGCAGGAGCTTGGCACCGCGTCGGGCCTCCAATCGAAGCTATATTCTCGGAGATGAATTTTTAATAAAGTCCCAAGGACGCAGGAGCTTGGCTCCGCGTCGGGCCTCCGATCAAAGCTAAATTCTCGAAGACGAGATTTTAATAAGTCCCAAACACGCAGGAGCTTGGCTCCACATCGGGCTTCCGATCGAAGCTATATACCCGAAGATGAGTTTTTAATAAAGTCTCAAGGACGTAGGAGCTTGGCTCCGCGTCGGGCCTACGATCGAAGCTACATTCCCAGAGATGATATTTTAATAAAGCCCTAAGGACGCAGGAGCTTGGCTCCGCGTCGGGCCTCCGATCGAAGCTACATTCTCGGAGACGAGATTTTAATATGTCCCAAGGATGCAGGAGCTTGGCTCTGCGTCGGGCCTGAGATCGAAGCTATATACTCGGAGATGAGTTTTTAATAAAGTCCCAAGGAAGCAGGAGCTTGGCTTCGCATCGGGCCTCCGATCGAAGCTACATTCTCGGAGACGAGATTTTAATAAGTACCAAAGACACAGGAGCTTGGCTCCGCGTCGGGCCTCCGATCGAAGCTACATTCTCGGAGACGAGATTTTAATAAGTCCCAAGGACGCAGGAGCTTGGCTCCGCGTCGGGCCTCCGATCGAAGCTATATTCTCGGAGATGAGTTTTTAATATAGTCCCATGGACGCAGGCGTCGGGCCTCCGATCGAAGCTATGTTCTCGAAGATGAGTTTTTAATAAAGTCCCAAGGACGCAGGAGCTTGGCTCCGCGTCGGGCCTCCGATCGAAGCTACATTCTCGGAGACGAGATTTTAATAAGTCCCAAAGACGCAGGAGCTTGGCTCCACGTCGGGCCTCCGATCGAAGCTACATTCTTGGAGATGAGTTTTTAATAAATTCCCAAGGACGCAGGAGCTTGGCTCCGCATCGGGCCTCTGATCGAAGCTACATTCTAGCAGATGAGATTTTAATAAGTCCCAAAGACGCAGGAGCTTGGCTCCGCGTCGGGCCTCCGATCGAAGCTATATTCTCGGAGACCAGATTTTAATAAGTCGCAAGGACGCAGGAGCTTGGCTCTGCGTCGGGCCTCCAATCGAAGCTATATTCTCGGAGATGAATTTTTAATAAAGTCCCAAGGACGCAGGAGCTTGGCTCCGCGTCGGGCCTCCAATCGAAGCTATATTCTCGGAGATGAATTTTTAATAAAGTCCCAAGGACGCAGGAGCTTGGCTCCGCGTCGGGCCTCCGATCAAAGCTAAATTCTCGAAGACGAGATTTTAATAAGTCCCAAACACGCAGGAGCTTGGCTCCACATCGGGCTTCCGATCGAAGCTATATACCCGAAGATGAGTTTTTAATAAAGTCTCAAGGACGCAGGAGCTTGGCTCCGCGTCGGGCCTCCGATCGAAGCTACATTCCCAGAGATGATATTTTAATAAAGCCCTAAGGACGCAGGAGCTTGGCTCCGCGTCGGGCCTCCGATCGAAGCTACATTCTCGGAGACGAGATTTTAATATGTCCCAAGGACGCAGGAGCTTGGCTCTGCATCGGGCCTGAGATCGAAGCTATATACTCGGAGATGAGTTTTTAATAAAGTCCCAAGGAAGCAGGAGCTTGGCTTCGCATCGGGCCTCCGATCGAAGCTACATTCTCGGAGACGAGATTTTAATAAGTCCCAAAGACACAGGAGCTTGGCTCCGCGTCGGGCCTCCGATCGAAGCTACATTCTCGGAGACGAGATTTTAATAAGTCCCAAGGACGCAGGAGCTTGGCTCCGCGTCGGGCCTCCGATCGTAGATACATTCTCGGAGACGAGATTTTAATAAGTCCCAAGGACGCAGGAGCTTGGCTCCGCGTCGGGCCTCCGATCGAAGCTATATTCTCGGAGATGAGTTTTTAATATAGTCCCATGGACGCAGGCGTCGGGCCTCCGATCGAAGCTATATTCTCGAAGATGAGTTTTTAATAAAGTCCCAAGGACGCAGGAGCTTGGCTCCGCGTCGGGCCTCCGATCGAAGCTACATTCTCGGAGACGAGATTTTAATAAGTCCCAAAGACGCAGGAGCTTGGCTCCACGTCGGGCCTCCGATCGAAGCTACATTCTTGGAGATGAGTTTTTAATAAATTCCCAAGGACGCAGGAGCTTGGCTCCGCATCGGGCCTCTGATCGAAGCTACATTCTAGCAGACGAGATTTTAATAAGTCCCAAAGACGCAGGAGCTTGGCTCCGCGTCGGGCCTCCGATCGAAGCTATATTCTCGGAGACCAGATTTTAATAAGTCGCAAGGACGCAGGAGCTTGGCTCCGCGTCGGGCCTCCAATCGAAGCTATATTCTCGGAGATGAATTTTTAATAAAGTCCCAAGGACGCAGGAGCTTGGCTCCGCGTCGGGCCTCCGATCAAAGCTAAATTCTCGAAGACGAGATTTTAATAAGTCCCAAACACGCAGGAGCTTGGCTCCACATCGGGCTTCCGATCGAAGCTATATACCCGAAGATGAGTTTTTAATAAAGTCTCAAGGACGCAGGAGCTTGGCTCCGCGTCGGGCCTCCGATCGAAGCTACATTCCCGGAGATGATATTTTAATAAAGCCCTAAGGACGCAGGAGCTTGGCTCCGCGTCGGGCCTCCGATCGAAGCTACATTCTCGGAGACGAGATTTTAATATGTCCCAAGGACGCAGGAGCTTGGCTCTGCGTCGGGCCTGAGATCGAAGCTATATACTCGGAGATGAGATTTTAATAAGTCCCAAGGACGCAGGAGCTTGGCTTCGCATCGGGCCTCCGATCGAAGCTACATTCTCGGAGACGAGATTTTAATAAGTCCCAAAGACACAGGAGCTTGGCTCCGCATCGGGCCTCCGATCGGAGCTACATTCTCGGAGACGAGATTTTAATAAGTCCCAAGGACGCAGGAGCTTGGCTCCGCGTCGGGCCTCCGATCGTAGATACATTCCCGGAGATGAGATTTTAATAAAGTCCTAAGGACACAGGAGCTTAGCTCCGCGTCGGGCCTCCGATCGAAGCTGCATTCTCGGAGGCGAGATTTTAATAAGTCCCAAGGACGTAGGAGCTTGGCTCCGCGTCGGGTCTCCGATCGAAGCTATATATTCGGAGATTAGTTTTTAATCAAGTCCCAAGGACGCAGGAGATTGGCTCCGCGTCGGGCCTCCGATCGAAGCTACTTTCCCGGAGATGAGATTTTAATAAAGTCCTAAGGACGCAGGAGCTTAGCTCCGCGTCGGGCCTCCGATCGAAGCTACATTCTCGGAGACGAGATTTTAATAAGTCCCAAGGATGCAGGAGCTTGGCTACGCATCGGGCCTCCGATCGAAGCTATATAATCGGAGATGAGTTTTTAATAGAGTCCCAAGGACGCATGAGCTTGGCTCCACATCGGGCCTCCGATCGAAGCTACATTCTCCGAGACGAGATTTTAATAAGTCCCGAGGACGCAGGAGCTTGGCTCCATGTCGGGCCTCCGATCGAAGCTATATTCTCGGAGATGAGTTTTTAATAAAGTCCCAAGGACGTAGGAGCTTGGCTCCGCATCGGGCCTCCGATCGAAGCTACATTCTAGGAGACGAGATTTTAATAAGTCCCAAAGACGCAGGAGCTTGGCTCCACATCGGGCCTCCGATCGAAGCTACATTCTCGGAGACGAGATTTTAATAAGTCCCAAAGACGCAGGAGCTTGGCTCCGCGTCGAGCCTCCGATCGAAGCTACATTCTCGGAGACGAGATTTTAATAAGTCCCAAGGATGAAGGAGCTTGGCTCCGCGTCGGGCCTCCGATCGAAGCTACATTCTCGAAGACGAGATTTTAATAAGTCCCAAGGACGCAGGAGCTTGGCTCCGTGTCGGGCCTCCGATCGAAGCTATATTCTCGGAGATGAGTTTTTAATAAAGTCCCAAGGACGCAGGAGCTTGGCTCCGTATCGGGCCTCCGATCGAAGCTACATTCTAGGAGACGAGATTTTAATAAGTAACAAGGATGCAGGAGCTTGGCTCCGCGTTGGGCCTCCGATCGAAGCTATATTCTCGGAGACCAGATTTTAATAAGTCCCAAGGACGCAGGAGCTTGGCTCCGCGTCGGGCCTCCGATCGAAGCTATATTCTCGGAGATGAGTTTTTAATAAAGTCCCAAGGACGTGGTAGCTTGGCTCCGCGTCGGGCCTCCGATCGAAGATACATTCTCGGAGACGAGATTTTAATAAAGTCCTAAGGACGCAGGAGCTTTGCTCCGCGTCGGGCCTCCGATCGAAGCTACATTCTCGGAGACGAGATTTTAATAAGTCCCAAGGACGCAGGAGCTTGGCTCCGCGTCGGGCCTCCGATCGAAGCTATATTATCAGAGATGAGTTTTTAATAGAGTCCCAAAGACGCAGTAGCTTGGCTCCGCGTCGAGCCTCCGATCGAAGCTATATTCTCGGAGATTAGTTTTTAATCAAGTCCCAAGGACGCAGGAGATTGGCTCCGCGTCGGGCCTCCGATCGAAGCTACTTTCCCGGAGATGAGATTTTAATAAAGTCCTAAGGACGCAAGAGCATAGCTCCGCGTCGGGCCTCCGATCGAAGCTACATTCTCGGAGACGAGATTTTAATAAGTCCCAAGGATGCAGGAGCTTGGCTACGCATCGGGCCTCCGATCGAAGCTATATAATCGGAGATGAGTTTTTAATAGAGTCCCAAGGACGCATGAGCTTGGCTCCACATCGGGCCTCCGATCGAAGCTACATTCTCCGAGACGAGATTTTAATAAGTCCCAAGGACGCAGGAGCTTGGCTCCATGTCGGGCCTCCGATCGAAGCTATATTCTCGGAGATGAGTTTTTAATAAAGTCCCAAGGACGTAGGAGCTTGGCTCCGCATCGGGCCTCCGATCGAAGCTACATTCTAGGAGACGAGATTTTAATAAGTCCCAAAGACGCAAGAGCTTGGCTCCACATCGGGCCTCCGATCGAAGCTACATTCTCGGAGACGAGATTTTAATAAGTCCCAAAGACGCAGGAGCTTGGCTCCGCGTCGAGCCTCCGATCGAAGCTACATTCTCGGAGACGAGATTTTAATAAGTCCCAAGGATGAAGGAGCTTGGCTCCGCGTCGGGCCTCCGATCGAAGCTACATTCTCGAAGACGAGATTTTAATAAGTCCCAAGGACGCAGGAGCTTGGCTCCGTGTCGGGCCTCCGATCGAAGCTATATTCTCGGAGATGAGTTTTTAATAAAGTCCCAAGGACGCAGGAGCTTGGCTCCGTATCGGGCCTCCGATCGAAGCTACATTCTAGGAGACGAGATTTTAATAAGTAACAAGGATGCAGGAGCTTGGCTCCGCGTTGGGCCTCCGATCGAAGCTATATTCTCGGAGACCAGATTTTAATAAGTCCCAAGGACGCAGGAGCTTGGCTCCGCGTCGGGCCTCCGATCGAAGCTATATTCTCGGAGATGAGTTTTTAATAAAGTCCCAAGGACGTGGTAGCTTGGCTCCGCGTCGGGCCTCCGTTCGAAGATACATTCTCGGAGACGAGATTTTAATAAAGTCCTAAGGACGCAGGAGCTTTGCTCCGCGTCGGGCCTCCGATCGAAGCTACATTCTCGGAGACGAGATTTTAATAAGTCCCAAGGACGCAGGAGCTTGGCTCCGCGTCGGGCCTCCGATCGAAGCTATATTATCAGAGATGAGTTTTTAATAGAGTCCCAAAGACGCAGTAGCTTGGCTCCGCGTCGAGCCTCCGATCGAAGCTACATTCTCGGAGACCAGATTTTAATAAGTCCCAAGGACGCAGGAGCTTGGCTCCGCGTCGGGCCTCCGATCGAAGCTACATTCTTGGAGACGAGATTTTAAAAAAGTCCCAAGGACGCAAGAGCTTGGCTCCGCGTCGGGCCTCCGATCGAAGCTATATTCTCGGAGACGAGATTTTAAAAAAGTCCCAAGGACGCAAGAGCTTGGCTCCGCGTCGGGCCTCCGATCGAAGCTATATTCTCGGAGATGAGTTTTTAATAAAGTCCCAAGGACGCAGGAGCTTGGCTCCGCATCGGGCCTCCGATCGAAGCTATATATTCGGAGATGAGTTTTTAATCAAGTTCCAAGGACGCAGGACCTTGGCTCCGCGTCGGGCCTCCGATCGAAGCTACATTCCCGGAGATGAGATTTTAATAAAGTCCTAAGGACACAGGAGCTTAGCTCCGCGTCGGGCCTCCGATCGAAGCTGCATTCTCGGAGGCGAGATTTTAATAAGTCCCAAGGACGCAGGAGCTTGGCTCCGCGTCGGGTCTCCGATCGAAGCTATATATTCGGAGATGAGTTTTAGATCAAGTCCCAAGGACGCAGGAGCTTGGCTCCGCGTCGGGCCTCCAATCGAAGCTACTTTCCCGGAGATGAGATTTTAATAAAGTCCCAAGGACGCAGGAGCTTGGCTCCGCGTCGGGCCTCCGATCGAAGCTATATTATCGGAGATGAGTTTTTAATAGAGTCCCAAGGATGCAGGAGCTTGGCTCCACATCGGGCCTCCGATCGAAGCTACATTCTCCGAGACGAGATTTTAATAAGTCCCAAGGACGCAGGAGCTTGGCTCCATGTCGGGCCTCCGATCGAAGCTATATTCTCGGAGATGAGTTTTTAATAAAGTCCCAAGGACGCAGGAGCTTGGCTCTGCATCGGGCCTCCGATCGAAGCTACATTCTAGGAGACGAGATTTTAATAAGTCCCAAAGACGCAGGAGCTTGGCTCCGCGTCGGGCCTCCGATCGAAGCTATATTCTCGGAGACCAGATATTAATAAGTCCCAAGGACGCAGGAGCTTGGCTCCGCGTCGGGCCTCCGATCGAAGCTACATTCTCGGAGACGAGATTTTAATAAGTAACAAGGATGCAGGAGCTTGGCTCCGCGTTGGGCCTCCGATCGAAGCTATATTCTCGGAGATGAGTTTTTAAAAAAGTCTCAAGGACGCAGGAGCTTGGCTCCGCATCGGGCCTCTGATCGAAGCTAAATTTCTCGGAGACGAGATTTTAATAAGTCCCAAAGACGCAGGAGCTTGGCTCTACGTCGGGCCTCCGATCGAAGCTATATTCTCGGAGACCAGATTTCAATAAGTCCCAAGGACGCAGGAGCTTGGCTCCGCCTCGGGCCTCCGATCGAAGCTATATTCTCGGAGATGAGTTTTTAATAAAGTCCCAAGGACGTGGTAGCTTGGCTCCGCGTCGGGCCTCCGATCGAAGATACATTCTCGGAGACGAGATTTTAATAAGTCCCAAAGACGCAGGAGCTCGGCTCCGTGTCGGGCCTCCGATCGAAGCTATATTCTCGGAGACGAGATTTTAAAAAAGTCCCAAGGACGCAAGAGCTTGGCTCCGCGTCGGGTCTCCGATCGAAGCTATATATTCAGAGATGAGTTTTTAATCAAGTCCCAAGGACGCAGGAGCTTGGCTCCGCGTCGGGCCAACGATCGAAGCTACATTCCCGGAGATGAGATTTTAATAAAGTCCTAAGGACGCAGGAGCTTAGCTCCGCGTCGGGCCTCCGATCGAAGCTACATTCTCGGAGACGAGATTTTAATAAGTCCCAAGGACGCAGGAGCTTGGCTCCGCGTCGGGCCTCCGATCGAAGCTATATTATCAGAGATGAGTTTTTAATAGAGTCCCAAAGACGCAGGAGCTTGGCTCCGCGTCGAGCCTCCGATCGAAGCTACATTCTCGGAGACGAGATTTTAATAAGTCCCAAGGACGCAGGAGCTTGGCTCCGCGTCGGGCCTCCGATCGAAGCTACATTCTTGGAGACGAGATTTTAAAAAAGTCCCAAGGACGCAAGAGCTTGGCTCCGCGTCGGGCCTCCGATCGAAGCTATATTCTCGGAGACGAGATTTTAAAAAAGTCCCAAGGACGCAAGAGCTTGGCTCCGGGTCGGGCCTCTGATCGAAGCTATATTCTCGGAGATGAGTTTTTAATAAAGTCCCAAGGACGCAGGAGCTTGGCTCCGCATCGGGCCTCCGATCGAAGCTATATATTCGGAGATGAGTTTTTAATCAAGTCCCAAGGACGCCGGACCTTGGCTCCGCGTCGGGCCTCCGATCGAAGCTACATTCCCGGAGATGAGATTTTAATAAAGTCCTAAGGACACAGGAGCTTAGCTCCGCGTCGGGCCTCCGATCGAAGCTGCATTCTCGGAGGCGAGATTTTAATAAGTCCCAAGGACGCAGGAGCTTGGCTCCGCGTCGGGTCTCCGATCGAAGCTATATATTCGGAGATGAGTTTTTAATCAAGTCCCAAGGACGCAGGAGCTTGGTTCCGCGTCGGGCCTCCAATCGAAGCTACTTTCCCGGAGATGAGATTTTAATAAAGTCCCAAGGACGCAGGAGCTTGGCTCCGCGTCGGGCCTCCGATCGAAGCTATATTATCGGAGATGAGTTTTTAATAGAGTCCCAAGGACGCAGGAGCTTGGCTCCACATCGGGCCTCCGATCGAAGCTACGTTCTCCGAGACGAGATTTTAATAAGTCCCAAGGACGCAGGAGCTTGGCTCCATGTCGGGCCTCCGATCGAAGCTATATTCTCGGAGATGAGTTTTTAATAAAGTCCCAAGGACGCAGGAGCTTGGCTCCGCATCGGGCCTCCGATCGAAGCTACATTCTAGGAGACAAGATTTTAATAAGTCCCAAAGACGCAGGAGCTTGGCTCTGCGTCGAGCCTCCAATCGAAGCTATATTCTCGGAGACCAGATTTTAATAAGTCCCAAGGACGCAAGAGCTTGGCTCCACGTCGGGCCTCCGATCGAAGCTACATTCTTGGAGACGATATTTTAATAATTCCCAAGGACGCAGGAGCTTGGCTCCGCGTCGGGCCTCCGATCGAAGCTATATTATCGGAGATGAGTTTTTAATAAAGTCCCAAGGACGCGGTAGCTTGGCTCCGCGTCGGGCCTCCGATCGAAGATACATTCTCGGAGACGAGATTTTAATAAGTCCCAAAGACGCAGGAGCTCGGCTCCGTGTCGGGCCTCCGATCGAAGCTATATTCTCGGAGACGAGATTTTAAAAAAGTCCCAAGGACGCAAGAGCTTGGCTCCGCGTCGGGTCTCCGATCGAAGCTATATATTCGGAGATGAGTTTTTAATCAAGTCCCAAGGACGCAGGAGCTTGGCTCCGCGTCGGGCCTCCGATCGAAGCTACATTCCCGGAGATGAGATTTTAATAAAGTCCTAAGGACGCAGGAGCTTAGCTCCGCGTCGGGCCTCTGATCAAAGCTACATTCTCGGAGACGAGATTTTAATAAGTCCCAAGGACGCAGGAGCTTGGCTTCGCGTCGGGCCTCCGATAGAAGCTATATTATCAGAGATGAGTTTTTAATAGAGTCCCAAGGACGCAGGAGCTTGGCTCCACATCGGGCCTCCGATCGAAGCTACATTCTCGGAGACGAGATTTTAATAAGTCCCAAAGACGCAGGAGCTTGGCTCCGCGTCGAGCCTCCGATTGAAGCTACATTCTCGGAGACGAGATTTTAATAAGTCCCAAGGATGAAGGAGCTTGGCTCCGCGTCGGGCCTCCGATCGAAGCTACATTCTTGGAGACGAGATTTTAAAGAAGTCCCAAGGACGCAAGAGCTTGGCTCCGCGTCGGGCCTCCGATCAAAGCTATATTCTCGGAGACGAGATTTTAAAAAAGTCCCAAGGACGCAAGAGCTTGGCTCCGCGTTAGGCCTCCGATCGAAGCTACATTCTCGGAGATGAGATTTTAATAAGTCCCAAGGACGCAGGGGCTTGGCTCTACGTCGGGTCTCCGATCGAAGCTATATATTCGGAGATGAGTTTTTAATCAAGTCCCAAGGACGCAGGACCTTGGCTCCGCGTCGGGCCTCCGATCGAAGCTACATTCCCGGAGATGAGATTTTAATAAAGTCCTAAGGACACAGGAGCTTAGCTCCGCGTCGGGCCTCCGATAGAAGCTGCATTCTCGGAGGCGAGATTTTAATAAGTCCCAAGGACGCAGGAGCTTGGCTCCGCGTCGGGTCTCCGATCGAAGCTATATATTCGGAGATGAGTTTTTAATCAAGTCCCAAGGACGCAGGAGCTTGGCTCCGCATCGGGCCTGCAATCGAAGCTACTTTCCCGGAGATGAGATTTTAATAAAGTCCTAAGGACGCAGGAGCTTAGCTCCACGTCGAGCCTCCGATCGAAGCTACATTCTCGGAGACGAGATTTTAATAAGTCCCAAGGACGCAGGAGCTTGGCTCCGCGTCGGGCCTCCGATCGAAGCTATATTATCGGAGATGAATTTTTAATAGAGTCCCAAGGACGCAGGAGCTTGGCTCCACATCGGGCCTCCGATCCAAGCTACATTCTCCGAGACGAGATTTTAATAAGTCCCAAGGACGCAGGAGCTTGGCTCCATGTCGGGCCTCCGATCGAAGATATATTATCGGAGATGAGTTTTTAATAAAGTCCCAAGGACGCAGGAGCTTGGCTCCGCATCGGGCCTCCGATCGAAGCTACATTCTAGGAGACGAGATTTTAATAAGTCCCAAAGACGCAGGAGCTTGGCTCCTCGTCGGGCCTCCGATCGAAGCTATATTCTCGGAGACCAGATTTTAATAAGTCCCAAGGATGCAGGAGCTTGGCTCCGCGTCGTGCCTCCAATCGAAGCTATATTCTCGGAGATGAATTTTTAATAAAGTCCCAAGGACGCAGGAGCTTGGCTCCGCGTCGGGCCTCCGATCAAAGCTAAATTCTCGAATACGAGATTTTAATAAGTCCCAAAGACGCAGGAGCTTGGCTCCACATCGGGCCTCCGATCGAAGCTACATTCTCGGAGATGAGATTTTAATAAGTCCCAAAGACGCAGGAGCTTGGCTCCGCGTCGAGCCTCCGATCGAAGCTACATTCTCGGAGACGAGATTTTAATAAGTCCCAAGGATGAAGGAGCTTGGCTCCGCGTCGGGCCTCCGATCGAAGCTACATTCTCGAAGACGAGATTTTAATAAGTCCCAAGGACGCAGGAGCTTGGCTCCGTGTCGGGCCTCCGATCGAAGCTATATTCTCGGAGATGAGTTTTTAATAAAGTCCCAAGGACGCAGGAGCTTGGCTCCGCATCGGGCCTCCGATCGAAGCTACATTCTAGGAGACGAGATTTTAATAAGTTCCAAAGACGCAGGAGCTTGGCTCCGTGTCGGGCCTCCGATCGAAGCTATATTCTCGGAGAGCAGATTTTAATAAGTCCCAAGGACGGAGGAGCTTGGCTCCGCGTCAGGCCTCTGATCGAAGCTAAATTCTCGGAGACGAGATTTTAATAAGTAACAAGGATGCAGGAGCTTGGCTCCGCGTTGGGCCTCCGATCGAAGCTATATTCTCGTAGATGAGTTTTTAAAAAAGTCCCAAGGACGCAGGAGCTTGGCTCCGCATCGGGCCTCTGATCGAAACTACATTCTCGGAGACGAGATTTTAATAAGTCCCAAAGACGCAGGAGCTTGGCTCTGCGTCGGGCCTCCGATCGAAGCTATATTCTCGGAGACCAGATTTTAATAAGTCCCAAGGACGCAGGAGCTTGGCTCCGCATCGGGCCTCCGATCGAAGCTATATTCTCGGAGATGAGTTTTTAATAATGTCCCAAAGACGCGGTAGCTTGGCTCCGCATCGGGCCTCCGATCGAAGATACATTCTCGGAGACGAGATTTTAATAAGTCCCAAAGACGCAGGAGCTCGGCTCCGTGTCGGGCCTCCGATCGAAGCTATATTCTCGGAGACGAGATTTTAAAAAAGTCCAAAGGACGCAAGAGCTTGGCTCCGCGTCGGGTCTCCGATCGAAGCTATATATTCGGAGATGAGTTTTTAATCAAGTCCCAAGGACGCATGAGCTTGGCTCCGCGTCGGGCCTCCGATCGAAGCTACATTCCCGGATATGAGATTTTAATAAAGTCCTAAGGACGCAGGAGCTTAGCTCCGCGTCGGGCCTCCGATCGAAGCTACATTCTCGGAGACGAGATTTTAATAAGTCCCTAGGACGCAGGAGCTTGGCTCCGCGTCGGGCCTCCGATCGAAGCTATATTATCGGAGATGAGTTTTTAATAGAGTCCTAAGGACGCAGGAGCTTGGCTCCACATCGGGCCTCCGATCGAAGCTACATTCTCGGAGACGAGATTTTAATAAGTCCCAAAGACGCAGGAGCTTGGCTCCGCGTCGAGCCTCCGATCGAAGCTACATTCTCGGAGATGAGATTTTAATAAGTCCCAAGGATGAAGGAGCTTGGCTCCGCGTCGGGCCTCCGATCGAAGCTACATTCTTGGAGATGAGATTTTAAAAAAGTCCCAAGGAGGCAAGAGCTTGGCTCCGCGTCGGGCCTCCGATCGAAGCTACATTCTCGGAGATGAGATTTTAATAAGTCCCAAGGACGCAGGGGCTTGGCTCCGCGTCGGGTCTCCGATCGAAGCTATATATTCGGAGATGAGTTTTTAATCAAGTCCCAAGGACGCAGGACCTTGGCTCCGCGTCGGGCCTCCGATCGAAGCTACATTCCCGGAGATGAGATTTTAATAAAGTCCTAAGGACACAGGAGCTTAGCTCCGCGTCGGGCCTCCGATCGAAGCTACATTCTCGGAGACGAGATTTTAATAAGTCCCAAAGACGCAGGAGCTTGGCTCCGCGTCGAGTCTCCGATCGAAGCTACATTCTCGGAGACGAGATTTTAATAAGTCCCAAGGATGAAGGAGCTTGGCTCCGCGTCGGGCCTCCGATCGAAGCTACATTCTTGGAGACGAGATTTTAAAAAAGTCCCAAGGACGCAAGAGCTTGGCTCCGCGTCGGGCCTCCGATCGAAGCTACATTCTCGGAGATGAGATTTTAATAAGTCCCAAGGACGCAGGGGCTTGGCTCCGCATCGGGTCTCCGATCGAAGCTATATATTCGGAGATGAGTTTTTAATCAAGTCCCAAGGACGCAGGACCTTTGCTCCGCGTCGGGCCTCCGATCGAAGCTACATTCCAGGAGATGAGATTTTAATAAAGTCCTAAGGACACAGGAGCTTAGCTCCGCGTCGGGCCTCCGATCGAAGCTGCATTCTCGGAGGTGAGATTTTAATAAGTCCCAAGGACGCAGGAGCTTGGCTCCGCGTCGGGTCTCCGATCGAAGCTATATATTCGGAGATGAGTTTTTAATCAAGTCCCAAGGACGCAGGAGCTTGGCTCCGCGTCGGGCCTCCGATCGAAACTTCTTTCCCGGAGATGAGATTTTAATAAAGTCCTAAGGACGCAGGAGCTTAGCTCCGCATTGGGCCTCCGATCGAAGCTACATTCTCGGAGACGAGATTTTAATAAGTCCCAAGGACGCAGGAGCTTGGCTCCGCGTCGGGCCTCCGATCGAAGCTATATTATCGGAGATGAGTTTTTAATAGAGTCCCAAGGACGCAGGAGCTTGGCTCCACATCGGGCCTCCGATCGAAGCTACATTCTCCGAGATGAGATTTTAATAAGTCCCAAGGACGCAGGAGCTTGGCTCCATGTCGGGCCTTCGATCGAAGCTATATTCTCGGAGATGAGTTTTTAATAAAGTCCCAAGGACGCAGGAGCTTGGCTCCGCATCGGGCCTCCGATCGAAGCTACATTCTAGGAGACGAGATTTTAATAAGTCCCAAAGACGCAGGAGCTTGGCTCCGCGTCGGGCCTCCGATCGAAGCTATATTCTCGGAGACCAGATTTTAATAAGTCCCAAGGACGCAGGAGCTTGGCTCCGCGTCGGGACTCCAATCGAAGCTATATTCTCGGAGATGAATTTTTAATAAAATCCCAAGGACGCAGGAGATTGGCTCCGCGTCGGGCCTCCGATCAAAGCTAAATTCTCGAAGACGAGATTTTAATAAGTCCCAAAGACGCAGGAGCTTGGCTCCACATCGGGCTTCCGATCGAAGCTATATACCCGAAGATCAGTTTTTAATAAAGTCCCAAGGACGCAGGAGCTTGGCTCCGCGTAGGGCCCCCGATCGAAGCTACATTCCCGGAGATGATATTTTAATAAAGCCCTAAGGACGCAGGAGCTTGGCTCCGCGTCGGGCCTCCGATCGCAGCTACATTCTGGGAGACGAGATTTTAATAAGTCCAAAGGACGTATGAGCTTGGCTCTGCGTCGGGTCTGAGATCGAAGCTATATTCTCGGAGATGAGTTTTTAATAAAGTCCCAAGGACGCAGGAGCTTAGCTTCGCATCGGGCCTCCGATCGAAGCTACATTCTCGGAGACGAGATTTTAATAAGTCCCAAATACGCAGGAGCTTGGCTCCGCGTTGGGCCTCCGATCGAAGCTACATTCTCGGAGACGAGATTTTAATATGTCCCAAGGACGCAGGAGCTTGGCTCCGCGTCGGGCCTCCGATCGAAGCTACATTCTCGGAGACGAGATTTTAATAAGTCCCAAGGACGCAGGAGCTTGGCTCTGCGTCGGGCCTCCGATCGAAGCTATATCCTCGAAGATGAGTTTTTAATAAAGTCCCAAGGACGCAGGCGTCGGGCCTCCGATTGAAGCTATATTCTCGAATATGAGTTTTTAATAAAGTCCCAAGGACGCAGGAGCTTGGCTCCGCGTCAGGCCTCCGATCGAAGCTACATTCTCGGAGACGAGATTTTAATAAGTCCCAAAGACGCAGGATCTTGGCTCCGCGTCGAGCCTCCGATCGAAGCTACATTCTCGGAGACGAGATTTTAATAAGTCCCAAGGATGAAGGAGCTTAGCTCCGCGTCGGGCCTCCGATCGAAGCTACATTCTCGAAGACGAGATTTTAATAAGTCCTAAGGACGCAGGAGCTTGGCTCCGTGTCGGGCCTCCGATCGAAGCTATATTCTCGGAGATGAGTTTTTAATAAATTCCCAAGGACGCATGAGCTTGGCTCCGCATCGGGCCTCTGATCGAAGCTACATTCTAGGAGACGAGATTTTAATAAGTCCCAAAGACGCAGGACCTTGGCTCCGCGTCGGGCCTCCGATCGAAGCTATATTCTCGGAGACCAGATATTAATATGTCCCAAGGACGCAGGAGCTTGGCTCCGCGTCGGGCCTCCGATCGTAGATACATTCTCGGAGACGAGATTTTAATAAGTCCCAAGGACGCAGGAGCTTGGCTCCGCGTCGGGCCTCCGATCGAAGCTATATTCTCGGAGATGAGTTTTTAATAAAGTCCCATGGACGCAGGCGTCGGGCCTCCGATCGAAGCTATATTCTCGAAGATGAGTTTTTAATAAAGTCCCAAGGACGTAGGAGCTTGGCTCCGCGTCGGGCCTCCGATCAAAGCTAAATTCTCGAAGACGAGATTTTAATAAGTCCCAAACACGCAGGAGCTTGGCTCCACATCGGGTTTCCGATCGAAGCTATATACCCGAAGATGAGTTTTTAATAAAGTCTCAAGGACGCAGGAGCTTGGCTCCGCGTCGGGCCTCCGATCGAAGCTACATTCCCGGAGATGATATTTTAATAAAGCCCTAAGGACGCAGGAGCTTGGCTCCGCATCGGGCCTCCGATCGAAGCTACATTCTCGGAGACGAGATTTTAATATGTCCCAAGGACGCAGGAGCTTGGCTCTGCGTCGGGCCTGAGATCGAAGCTATATACTCGGAGATGAGTTTTTAATAAAGTCCCAAGGAAGCAGGAGCTTGGCTTCGCATCGGGCCTCCGATCGAAGCTACATTCTCGGAGACGAGATTTTAATAAGTCCCAAAGACACAGGAGCTTGGCTCCGCGTCGGGCCTCCGATCGAAGCTACATTCTCGGAGACGAGATTTTAATAAGTCCCAAGGACGCAGGAGCTTGGCTCCGCGTCGGGCCTCCGATCGAAGCTATATTATCGGAGATGAGTTTTTAATAGAGTCCCAAGGACGCAGGAGCTTGGCTCCACATCGGGCCTCCGATCCAAGCTACATTCTCCGAGACGAGATTTTAATAAGTCCCAAGGACGCAGGAGCTTGGCTCCATGTCGGGCCTCCGATCGAAGATATATTATCGGAGATGAGTTTTTAATAAAGTCCCAAGGACGCAGGAGCTTGGCTCCGCATCGGGCCTCCGATCGAAGCTACATTCTAGGAGACGAGATTTTAATAAGTCCCAAAGACGCAGGAGCTTGGCTCCTCGTCGGGCCTCCGATCGAAGCTATATTCTCGGAGACCAGATTTTAATAAGTCCCAAGGATGCAGGAGCTTGGCTCCGCGTCGTGCCTCCAATCGAAGCTATATTCTCGGAGATGAATTTTTAATAAAGTCCCAAGGACGCAGGAGCTTGGCTCCGCGTCGGGCCTCCGATCAAAGCTAAATTCTCGAATACGAGATTTTAATAAGTCCCAAAGACGCAGGAGCTTGGCTCCACATCGGGCCTCCGATCGAAGCTACATTCTCGGAGATGAGATTTTAATAAGTCCCAAAGACGCAGGAGCTTGGCTCCGCGTCGAGCCTCCGATCGAAGCTACATTCTCGGAGACGAGATTTTAATAAGTCCCAAGGATGAAGGAGCTTGGCTCCGCGTCGGGCCTCCGATCGAAGCTACATTCTCGAAGACGAGATTTTAATAAGTCCCAAGGACGCAGGAGCTTGGCTCCGTGTCGGGCCTCCGATCGAAGCTATATTCTCGGAGATGAGTTTTTAATAAAGTCCCAAGGACGCAGGAGCTTGGCTCCGCATCGGGCCTCCGATCGAAGCTACATTCTAGGAGACGAGATTTTAATAAGTTCCAAAGACGCAGGAGCTTGGCTCCGCGTCGGGCCTCCGATCGAAGCTATATTCTCGGAGACCAGATTTTAATAAGTCCCAAGGACGGAGGAGCTTGGCTCCGCGTCGGGCCTCTGATCGAAGCTAAATTCTCGTAGACGAGATTTTAATAAGTAACAAGGATGCAGGAGCTTGGCTCCGCGTTGGGCCTCCGATCGAAGCTATATTCTCGTAGATGAGTTTTTAAAAAAGTCCCAAGGACGCAGGAGCTTGGCTCCGCATCGGGCCTCTGATCGAAACTACATTCTCGGAGACGAGATTTTAATAAGTCCCAAAGACGTAGGAGCTTGGCTCTGCGTCGGGCCTCCGATCGAAGCTATATTCTCGGAGACCAGATTTTAATAAGTCCCAAGGACGCAGGAGCTTGGCTCCGCATCGGGCCTCCGATCGAAGCTATATTCTCGGAGATGAGTTTTTAATAATGTCCCAAAGACGCGGTAGCTTGGCTCCGCATCGGGCCTCCGATCGAAGATACATTCTCGGAGACGAGATTTTAATAAGTCCCAAAGACGCAGGAGCTCGGCTCCGTGTCGGGCCTCCGATCGAAGCTATATTCTCGGAGACGAGATTTTAAAAAAGTCCAAAGGACGCAAGAGCTTGGCTCCGCGTCGGGTCTCCGATCGAAGCTATATATTCGGAGATGAGTTTTTAATCAAGTCCCAAGGACGCATGAGCTTGGCTCCGCGTCGGGCCTCCGATCGAAGCTACATTCCCGGATATGAGATTTTAATAAAGTCCTAAGGACGCAGGAGCTTAGCTCCGCGTCGGGCCTCCGATCGAAGCTACATTCTCGGAGACGAGATTTTAATAAGTCCCTAGGACGCAGGAGCTTGGCTCCGCGTCGGGCCTCCGATCGAAGCTATATTATCGGAGATGAGTTTTTAATAGAGTCCCAAGGACGCAGGAGCTTGGCTCCACATCGGGCCTCCGATCGAAGCTACATTCTCGGAGACGAGATTTTAATAAGTCCCAAAGACGCAGGAGCTTGGCTCCGCGTCGAGCCTCCGATCGAAGCTACATTCTCGGAGATGAGATTTTAATAAGTCCCAAGGATGAAGGAGCTTGGCTCCGCGTCGGGCCTCCGATCGAAGCTACATTCTTGGAGATGAGATTTTAAAAAAGTCCCAAGGACGCAAGAGCTTGGCTCCGCGTCGGGCCTCCGATCGAAGCTACATTCTCGGAGATGAGATTTTAATAAGTCCCAAGGACGCAGGGGCTTGGCTCCGCGTCGGGTCTCCGATCGAAGCTATATATTCGGAGATGAGTTTTTAATCAAGTCCCAAGGACGCAGGACCTTGGCTCCGCGTCGGGCCACCAATCGAAGCTACATTCCCGGAGATGAGATTTTAATAAAGTCCTAAGGACACAGGAGCTTAGCTCCGCGTCGGGCCTCCGATCGAAGCTACATTCTCGGAGACGAGATTTTAATAAGTCCCAAAGACGCAGGAGCTTGGCTCCGCGTCGAGTCTCCGATCGAAGCTACATTCTCGGAGACGAGATTTTAATAAGTCCCAAGGATGAAGGAGCTTGGCTCCGCGTCGGGCCTCCGATCGAAGCTACATTCTTGGAGATGAGATTTTAAAAAAGTCCCAAGGACGCAAGAGCTTGGCTCCGCGTCGGGCCTCCGATCGAAGCTACATTCTCGGAGATGAGATTTTAATAAGTCCCAAGGACGCAGGGGCTTGGCTCCGCATCGGGTCTCCGATCGAAGCTATATATTCGGAGATGAGTTTTTAATCAAGTCCCAAGGACGCAGGACCTTTGCTCCGCGTCGGGCCTCCGATCGAAGCTACATTCCAGGAGATGAGATTTTAATAAAGTCCTAAGGACACAGGAGCTTAGCTCCGCGTCGGGCCTCCGATCGAAGCTGCATTCTCGGAGGTGAGATTTTAATAAGTCCCAAGGACGCAGGAGCTTGGCTCCGCGTCGGGTCTCCGATCGAAGCTATATATTCGGAGATGAGTTTTTAATCAAGTCCCCAGGACGCAGGAGCTTGGCTCCGCGTCGGGCCTCCGATCGAAACTTCTTTCCCGGAGATGAGATTTTAATAAAGTCCTAAGGACGCAGGAGCTTAGCTCCGCATTGGGCCTCCGATCGAAGCTACATTCTCGGAGACGAGATTTTAATAAGTCCCAAGGACGCAGGAGCTTGGCTCCGCGTCGGGCCTCCGATCGAAGCTATATTATCGGAGATGAGTTTTTAATAGAGTCCCAAGGACGCAGGAGCTTGGCTCCACATCGGGCCTCCGATCGAAGCTACATTCTCCGAGATGAGATTTTAATAAGTCCCAAGGACGCAGGAGCTTGGCTCCATGTCGGGCCTTCGATCGAAGCTATATTCTCGGAGATGAGTTTTTAATAAAGTCCCAAGGACGCAGGAGCTTGGCTCCGCATCGGGCCTCCGATCGAAGCTACATTCTAGGAGACGAGATTTTAATAAGTCCCAAAGACGCAGGAGCTTGGCTCCGCGTCGGGCCTCCGATCGAAGCTATATTCTCGGAGACCAGATTTTAATAAGTCCCAAGGACGCAGGAGCTTGGCTCCGCGTCGGGACTCCAATCGAAGCTATATTCTCGGAGATGAATTTTTAATAAAATCCCAAGGACGCAGGAGATTGGCTCCGCGTCAGGCCTCCGATCAAAGCTAAATTCTCGAAGACGAGATTTTAATAAGTCCCAAAGACGCAGGAGCTTGGCTCCACATCGGGCTTCCGATCGAAGCTATATACCCGAAGATGAGTTTTTAATAAAGTCCCAAGGACGCAGGAGCTTGGCTCCGCGTAGGGCCCCCGATCGAAGCTACATTCCCGGAGATGATATTTTAATAAAGCCCTAAGGACGCAGGAGCTTGGCTCCGCGTCGGGCCTCCGATCGAAGCTACATTCTGGGAGACGAGATTTTAATAAGTCCAAAGGACGTATGAGCTTGGCTCTGCGTCGGGTCTGAGATCGAAGCTATATTCTCGGAGATGAGTTTTTAATAAAGTCCCAAGGACGCAGGAGCTTAGCTTCGCATCGGGCCTCCGATCGAAGCTACATTCTCGGAGACGAGATTTTAATAAGTCCCAAATACGCAGGAGCTTGGCTCCGCGTTGGGCCTCCGATCGAAGCTACATTCTCGGAGACGAGATTTTAATAAGTCCCAAGGACGCAGGAGCTTGGCTCCGCGTCGGGCCTCCGATCGAAGCTACATTCTCGGAGACGAGATTTTAATAAGTCCCAAGGACGCAGGAGCTTGGCTCTGCGTCGGGCCTCCGATCGAAGCTATATCCTCGAAGATGAGTTTTTAATAAAGTCCCAAGGACGCAGGCGTCGGGCCTCCGATCGAAGCTATATTCTCGAATATGAGTTTTTAATAAAGTCCCAAGGACGCAGGAGCTAGGCTCCGCGTCAGGCCTCCGATCGAAGCTACATTCTCGGAGACGAGATTTTAATAAGTCCCAAAGACGCAGGATCTTGGCTCCGCGTCGAGCCTCCGATCGAAGCTACATTCTCGGAGACGAGATTTTAATAAGTCCCAAGGATGAAGGAGCTTAGCTCCGCGTCGGGCCTCCGATCGAAGCTACATTCTCGAAGACGAGATTTTAATAAGTCCCAAGGATGAAGGAGCTTGGCTCCGCGTCGGGCCTCCGATCGAAGCTACATTCTTGGAGACGAGATTTTAAAAAAGTCCCAAGGACGCAAGAGCTTGGCTCCGCGTCGGGCCTCCGATCGAAGCTACATTCTCGGAGATGAGATTTTAATAAGTCCCAAGGACGCAGGGGCTTGGCTCCGCATCGGGTCTCCGATCGAAGCTATATATTCGGAGATGAGTTTTTAATCAAGTCCCAAGGACGCAGGACCTTTGCTCCGAGCCGGGCCTCCGATCGAAGCTACATTCCAGTAGATGAGATTTTAATAAAGTCCTAAGGACACAGGAGCTTAGCTCCGCGTCGGGCCTCCGATCGAAGCTGCATTCTCGGAGGTGAGATTTTAATAAGTCCCAAGGACGCAGGAGCTTGGCTCCGCGTCAGGTCTCCGATCGAAGCTATATATTCGGAGATGAGTTTTTAATCAAGTCCCAAGGACGCAGGAGCTTGGCTCCGCGTCGGGCCTCCGATCGAAACTTCTTTCCCGGAGATGAGATTTTAATAAAGTCCTAAGGACGCAGGAGCTTAGCTCCGCATTGGGCCTCCGATCGAAGCTACATTCTCGGAGACGAGATTTTAATAAGTCCCAAGGACGCAGGAGCTTGGCTCCGCGTCGGGCCTCCGATCGAAGCTATATTATCGGAGATGAGTTTTTAATAGAGTCCCAAGGACGCAGGAGCTTGGCTCTACATCGGGCCTCCGATCGAAGCTACATTCTCCGAGATGAGATTTTAATAAGTCCCAAGGACGCAGGAGCTTGGCTCCATGTCGGGCCTTCGATCGAAGCTATATTCTCGGAGATGAGTTTTTAATAAAGTCCCAAGGACGCAGGAGCTTGGCTCCGCATCGGGCCTCCGATCGAAGCTACATTCTAGGAGACGAGATTTTAATAAGTCCCAAAGACGCAGGAGCTTGGCTCCGCGTCGGGCCTCCGATCGAAGCTATATTCTCGGAGACCAGATTTTAATAAGTCCCAAGGACGCAGGAGCTTGGCTCCGCGTCGGGACTCCAATCGAAGCTATATTCTCGGAGATGAATTTTTAATAAAATCCCAAGGACGCAGGAGATTGGCTCCGCGTCAGGCCTCCGATCAAAGCTAAATTCTCGAAGACGAGATTTTAATAAGTCCCAAAGACGCAGGAGCTTGGCTCCACATCGGGCTTCCGATCGAAGCTATATACCCGAAGATGAGTTTTTAATAAAGTCCCAAGGACGCAGGAGCTTGGCTCCGCGTAGGGCCCCCGATCGAAGCTACATTCCCGGAGATGATATTTTAATAAAGCCCTAAGGACGCAGGAGCTTGGCTCCGCGTCGGGCCTCCGATCGAAGCTACATTCTGGGAGACGAGATTTTAATAAGTCCAAAGGACGTATGAGCTTGGCTCTGCGTCGGGTCTGAGATCGAAGCTATATTCTCGGAGATGAGTTTTTAATAAAGTCCCAAGGACGCAGGAGCTTAGCTTCGCATCGGGCCTCCGATCGAAGCTACATTCTCGGAGACGAGATTTTAATAAGTCCCAAATACGCAGGAGCTTGGCTCCGCGTTGGGCCTCCGATCGAAGCTACATTCTCGGAGACGAGATTTTAATAAGTCCCAAGGACGCAGGAGCTTGGCTCCGCGTCGGGCCTCCGATCGAAGCTACATTCTCGGAGACGAGATTTTAATAAGTCCCAAGGACGCAGGAGCTTGGCTCTGCGTCGGGCCTCCGATCGAAGCTATATCCTCGAAGATGAGTTTTTAATAAAGTCCCAAGGACGCAGGCGTCGGGCCTCCGATCGAAGCTATATTCTCGAATATGAGTTTTTAATAAAGTCCCAAGGACGCAGGAGCTAGGCTCCGCGACAGGCCTCCGATCGAAGCTACATTCTCGGAGACGAGATTTTAATAAGTCCCAAAGACGCAGGATCTTGGCTCCGCGTCGAGCCTCCGATCGAAGCTACATTCTCGGAGACGAGATTTTAATAAGTCCCAAGGATGAAGGAGCTTAGCTCCGCGTCGGGCTTCCGATCGAAGCTACATTCTCGAAGACGAGATTTTAATAAGTCCTAAGGACGCAGGAGCTTGGCTCCGTGTCGGGCCTCCGATCGAAGCTATATTCTCGGAGATGAGTTTTTAATAAATTCCCAAGGACGCATGAGCTTGGCTCCGCATCGGGCCTCTGATCGAAGCTACATTCTAGGAGACGAGATTTTAATAAGTCCCAAAGACGCAGGAGCTTGGCTCCGCGTCGGGCCTCCGATCGAAGCTATATTCTCGGAGACCAGATATTAATATGTCCCAAGGACGCAGGAGCTTGGCTCCGCGTCGGGCCTCCGATCGTAGATACATTCTCGGAGACGAGATTTTAATAAGTCCCAAAGACACAGGAGCTTGGCTCCGCGTCGGGCCTCCGATCGAAGCTACATTCTCGGAGACGAGATTTTAATAAGTCCCAAGGACGCAGGAGCTTGGCTCCGCGTCGGGCCTCCGATCGTAGATACATTCTCGGAGACGAGATTTTAATAAGTCCCAAGGACGCAGGAGCTTGGCTCCGCGTCGGGCCTCCGATCGAAGCTATATTCTCGGAGATGAGTTTTTAATAAAGTCCCATGGACGCAGGCGTCGGGCCTCCGATCGAAGCTATATTCTCGAAGATGAGTTTTTAATAAAGTCCCAAGGACGCAGGAGCTTGGCTCCGCGTCGGGCCTCCGATCGAAGCTACATTCTCGGAGACGAGATTTTAATAAGTCCCAAAGACGCAGGAGCTTGGCTCCACGTCGGGCCTCCGATCGAAGCTACATTCTTGGAGATGAGTTTTTAATAAATTCCCAAGGACGCAGGAGCTTGGCTCCGCATCGGGCCTCTGATCGAAGCTACATTCTAGGAGACGAGATTTTAATAAGTCCCAAAGACGCAGGAGCTTGGCTCCGCGTCGGGCCTCCGATCGAAGCTATATTATCGGAGATGAGTTTTTAATAGAGTCCCAAGGACGCAGGAGCTTGGCTCCACATCGGGCCTCCGATCGAAGCTACATTCTCCGAGATGAGATTTTAATAAGTCCCAAGGACGCAGGAGCTTGGCTCCATGTCGGGCCTTCGATCGAAGCTATATTCTCGGAGATGAGTTTTTAATAAAGTCCCAAGGACGCAGGAGCTTGGCTCCGCATCGGGCCTCCGATCGAAGCTACATTCTAGGAGACGAGATTTTAATAAGTCCCAAAGACGCAGGAGCTTGGCTCCGCGTCGGGCCTCCGATCGAAGCTATATTCTCGGAGACCAGATTTTAATAAGTCCCAAGGACGCAGGAGCTTGGCTCCGCGTCGGGACTCCAATCGAAGCTATATTCTCGGAGATGAATTTTTAATAAAATCCCAAGGACGCAGGAGATTGGCTCCGCGTCGGGCCTCCGATCAAAGCTAAATTCTCGAAGACGAGATTTTAATAAGTCCCAAAGACGCAGGAGCTTGGCTCCACATCGGGCTTCCGATCGAAGCTATATACCCGAAGATGAGTTTTTAATAAAGTCCCAAGGACGCAGGAGCTTGGCTCCGCGTAGGGCCCCCGATCGAAGCTACATTCCCGGAGATGATATTTTAATAAAGCCCTAAGGACGCAGGAGCTTGGCTCCGCGTCGGGCCTCCGATCGAAGCTACATTCTGGGAGACGAGATTTTAATAAGTCCAAAGGACGTATGAGCTTGGCTCTGCGTCGGGTCTGAGATCGAAGCTATATTCTCGGAGATGAGTTTTTAATAAAGTCCCAAGGACGCAGGAGCTTAGCTTCGCATCGGGCCTCCGATCGAAGCTACATTCTCGGAGACGAGATTTTAATAAGTCCCAAATACGCAGGAGCTTGGCTCCGCGTTGGGCCTCCGATCGAAGCTACATTCTCGGAGACGAGATTTTAATAAGTCCCAAGGACGCAGGAGCTTGGCTCCGCGTCGGGCCTCCGATCGAAGCTACATTCTCGGAGACGAGATTTTAATAAGTCCCAAGGACGCAGGAGCTTGGCTCTGCGTCGGGCCTCCGATCGAAGCTATATCCTCGAAGATGAGTTTTTAATAAAGTCCCAAGGACGCAGGCGTCGGGCCTCCGATCGAAGCTATATTCTCGAATATGAGTTTTTAATAAAGTCCCAAGGACGCAGGAGCTTGGCTCCGCGTCAGGCCTCCGATCGAAGCTACATTCTCGGAGACGAGATTTTAATAAGTCCCAAAGACGCAGGATCTTGGCTCCGCGTCGAGCCTCCGATCGAAGCTACATTCTCGGAGACGAGATTTTAATAAGTCCCAAGGATGAAGGAGCTTAGCTCCGCGTCGGGCCTCCGATCGAAGCTACATTCTCGAAGACGAGATTTTAATAAGACCTAAGGACGCAGGAGCTTGGCTCCGTGTCGGGCCTCCGATCGAAGCTATATTCTCGGAGATGAGTTTTTAATAAATTCCCAAGGACGCATGAGCTTGGCTCCGCATCGGGCCTCTGATCGAAGCTACATTCTAGGAGACGAGATTTTAATAAGTCCCAAAGACGCAGGAGCTTGGCTCCGCGTCGGGCCTCCGATCGAAGCTATATTCTCGGAGACCAGATATTAATATGTCCCAAGGACGCAGGAGCTTGGCTCCGCGTCGGGCCTCCGATCGTAGATACATTCTCGGAGACGAGATTTTAATAAGTCCCAAGGACGCAGGAGCTTGGCTCCGCGTCGGGCCTCCGATCGAAGCTATATTCTCGGAGATGAGTTTTTAATAAAGTCCCATGGACGCAGGCGTCGGGCCTCCGATCGAAGCTATATTCTCGAAGATGAGTTTTTAATAAAGTCCCAAGGACGTAGGAGCTTGGCTCCGCGTCGGGCCTCCGATCAAAGCTAAATTCTCGAAGACGAGATTTTAATAAGTCCCAAACACGCAGGAGCTTGGCTCCACATCGGGTTTCCGATCGAAGCTATATACCCGAAGATGAGTTTTTAATAAAGTCTCAAGGACGCAGGAGCTTGGCTCCGCGTCGAGCCTCCGATCGAAGCTACATTCCCGGAGATGATATTTTAATAAAGCCCTAAGGACGCAGGAGCTTGGCTCCGCATCGGGCCTCCGATCGAAGCTACATTCTCGGAGACGAGATTTTAATATGTCCCAAGGACGCAGGAGCTTGGCTCTGCGTCGGGCCTGAGATCGAAGCTATATACTCGGAGATGAGTTTTTAATAAAGTCCCAAGGAAGCAGGAGCTTGGCTTCGCATCGGGCCTCCGATCGAAGCTACATTCTCGGAGACGAGATTTTAATAAGTCCCAAAGACACAGGAGCTTGGCTCCGCGTCGGGCCTCCGATCGAAGCTACATTCTCGGAGACGAGATTTTAATAAGTCCCAAGGACGCAGGAGCTTGGCTCCGCGTCGGGCCTCCGATCGTAGATACATTCTCGGAGACGAGATTTTAATAAGTCCCAAGGACGCAGGAGCTTGGCTCCGCGTCGGGCCTCCGATCGAAGCTATATTCTCGGAGATGAGTTTTTAATAAAGTCCCATGGACGCAGGCGTCGGGCCTCCGATCGAAGCTATATTCTCGAAGATGAGTTTTTAATAAAGTCCCAAGGACGCAGGAGCTTGGCTCCGCGTCGGGCCTCCGATCGAAGCTACATTCTCGGAGACGAGATTTTAATAAGTCCCAAAGACGCAGGAGCTTGGCTCCACGTCGGGCCTCCGATCGAAGCTACATTCTTGGAGATGAGTTTTTAATAAATTCCCAAGGACGCAGGAGCTTGGCTCCGCATCGGGCCTCTGATCGAAGCTACATTCTAGGAGACGAGATTTTAATAAGTCCCAAAGACGCAGGAGCTTGGCTCCGCGTCGGGCCTCCGATCGAAGCTATATTCTCGGAGACCAGATTTTAATAAGTCCCAAGGACGCAGGAGCTTGGCTCCGCGTCGGGCCTCCAATCGAAGCTATATTCTCGGAGATGAATTTTTAATAAAGTCCTAAGGACGCAGGAGCTTGGCTCCGCGTCGGGCCTCCGATCAAAGCTAAATTCTCGAAGACGAGATTTTAATAAGTCCCAAACACGCAGGAGCTTGGCTCCACATCGGGCTTCCGATCGAAGCTATATACCCGAAGATGAGTTTTTAATAAAGTCTCAAGGAAGAAGGAGCTTGGCTCCGCGTCGGGCCTCCGATCGAAGCTACATTCCCGGAGATGATATTTTAATAAAGCCCTAAGGACGCAGGAGCTTGGCTCCGCGTCGGGCCTCCGATCGAAGCTACATTCTCGGAGACGAGATTTTAATATGTCCCAAGGACGCAGGAGCTTGGCTCTGCGTCGGGCCTGAGATCGAAGCTATATACTCGGAGATGAGTTTTTAATAAAGTCCCAAGGAAGCAGGAGCTTGGCTTCGCATCGGGCCTCCGATCGAAGCTACATTCTCGGAGACGAGATTTTAATAAGTCCCAAAGACACAGGAGCTTGGCTCCGTGTCGGGCCTCCGATCGAAGCTACATTCTCGGAGACGAGATTTTAATAAGTCCCAAGGACGCAGGAGCTTGGCTCCGCGTCGGGCCTCCGATCGTAGATACATTCTCGGAGACGAGATTTTAATAAGTCCCAAGGACGCAGGAGCTTGGCTCCGCGTCGGGCCTCCGATCGAAGCTATATTCTCGGAGATGAGTTTTTAAGAAAGTCCCATGGACGCAGGCGTCGGGCCTCCGATCGAAGCTATATTCTCGAAGATGAGTTTTTAATAAAGTCCCAAGGACGCAGGAGCTTGGCTCCGCGTCGGGCCTCCGATCGAAGCTACATTCTCGGAGACGAGATTTTAATAAGTCCCAAAGACGCAGGAGCTTGGCTCCACGTCGGGCCTGAGATCGAAGCTATATACTCGGAGATGAGTTTTTAATAAAGTCCCAAGGAAGCAGGAGCTTGGCTTCGCATCGGGCCTCCGATCGAAGCTACATTCTCGGAGACGAGATTTTAATAAGTACCAAAGACACAGGAGCTTGGCTCCGCGTCGGGCCTCCGATCGAAGCTACATTCTCGGAGACGAGATTTTAATAAGTCCCAAGGACGCAGGAGCTTGGCTCCGCGTCGGGCCTCCGATCGAAGCTATATTCTCGGAGATGAGTTTTTAATAAAGTCCCATGGACGCAGGCGTCGGGCCTCCGATCGAAGCTATATTCTCGAAGATGAGTTTTTAATAAAGTCCCAAGGACGCAGGAGCTTGGCTCCGCGTCGGGCCTCCGATCGAAGCTACATTCTCGGAGACGAGATTTTAATAAGTCCCAAAGACGCAGGAGCTTGGCTCCACGTCGGGCCTCCGATCGAAGCTACATTCTTGGAGATGAGTTTTTAATAAATTCCCAAGGACGCAGGAGCTTGGCTCCGCATCGGGCCTCTGATCGAAGCTACATTCTAGGAGACGAGATTTTAATAAGTCCCAAAGACGCAGGAGCTTGGCTCCGCGTCGGGCCTCCGATCGAAGCTATATTCTCGGAGACCAGATTTTAATAAGTCCCAAGGACGCAGGAGCTTGGCTCCGCGTCGGGCCTCCAATCGAAGCTATATTCTCGGAGATGAATTTTTAATAAAGTCCTAAGGACGCAGGAGCTTGGCTCCGCGTCGGGCCTCCGATCAAAGCTAAATTCTCGAAGACGAGATTTTAATAAGTCCCAAACACGCAGGAGCTTGGCTCCACATCGGGCTTCCGATCGAAGCTATATACCCGAAGATGAGTTTTTAATAAAGTCTCAAGGAAGAAGGAGCTTGGCTCCGCGTCGGGCCTCCGATCGAAGCTACATTCCCGGAGATGATATTTTAATAAAGCCCTAAGGACGCAGGAGCTTGGCTCCGCGTCGGGCCTCCGATCGAAGCTACATTCTCGGAGACGAGATTTTAATATGTCCCAAGGACGCAGGAGCTTGGCTCTGCGTCGGGCCTGAGATCGAAGCTATATACTCGGAGATGAGTTTTTAATAAAGTCCCAAGGAAGCAGGAGCTTGGCTTCGCATCGGGCCTCCGATCGAAGCTACATTCTCGGAGACGAGATTTTAATAAGTCCCAAAGACACAGGAGCTTGGCTCCGTGTCGGGCCTCCGATCGAAGCTACATTCTCGGAGACGAGATTTTAATAAGTCCCAAGGACGCAGGAGCTTGGCTCCGCGTCGGGCCTCCGATCGTAGATACATTCTCGGAGACGAGATTTTAATAAGTCCCAAGGACGCAGGAGCTTGGCTCCGCGTCGGGCCTCCGATCGAAGCTATATTCTCGGAGATGAGTTTTTAAGAAAGTCCCATGGACGCAGGCGTCGGGCCTCCGATCGAAGCTATATTCTCGAAGATGAGTTTTTAATAAAGTCCCAAGGACGCAGGAGCTTGGCTCCGCGTCGGGCCTCCGATCGAAGCTACATTCTCGGAGACGAGATTTTAATAAGTCCCAAAGACGCAGGAGCTTGGCTCCACGTCGGGCCTCCGATCGAAGCTACATTCTTGGAGATGAGTTTTTAATAAATTCCCAAGGACGCAGGAGCTTGGCTCCGCATCAGGCCTCTGATCGAAGCTACATTCTAGCAGACGAGATTTTAATAAGTCCCAAAGACGCAGGAGCTTGGCTCCGCGTCGGGCCTCCGATCGAAGCTATATTCTCGGAGACCAGATTTTAATAAGTCCCAAGGACGCAGGAGCTTGGCTCCGCGTCGGGCCTCCAATCGAAGCTATATTCTCGGAGATGAATTTTTAATAAAGTCCCAAGGACGCAGGAGCTTGGCTCCGCGTCGGGCCTCCGATCAAAGCTAAATTCTCGAAGACGAGATTTTAATAAGTCCCAAACACGCAGGAGCTTGGCTCCACATCGGGCTTCCGATCGAAGCTATATACCCGAAGATGAGTTTTTAATAAAGTCTCAAGGACGCAGGATCTTGGCTCCGCGTCGGGCCTCCGATCGAAGCTACATTCCCGAAGATAATATTTTAATAAAGCCCTAAGGACGCAGGAGCTTGGCTCCGCGTCGGGCCTCCGATCGAAGCTACATTCTCGGAGACGAGATTTTAATATGTCCCAAGGACGCAGGAGCTTGGCTCTGCGTCGGGCCTGAGATCGAAGCTATATACTCGGAGATGAGTTTTTAATAAAGTCCCAAGGACGCAGGAGCTTGGCTTCGCATCGGGCCTCCGATCGAAGCTACATTCTCGGAGACGAGATTTTAATAAGTCCCAAGGACGCAGGAGCTTGGCTCTGCGTCGGGCCTCCGATCGACGCTATATCCTCGAAGATGAGTTTTTAATAAAGTCCCAAGGACGCAGGCGTCGGGCCTCCGATCGAAGCTATATTCTCGAATATGAGTTTTTAATAAAGTCCCAAGGACGCAGGAGCTTGGCTCCGCGTCGGGCCTCCGATCGAAGCTACATTCTCGGAGACGAGATTTTAATAAGTCCCAAAGACGCAGGATCTTGGCTCCGCGTCGAGCCTCCGATCGAAGCTACATTCTCGGAGACGAGATTTTAATAAGTCCCAAGGATGAAGGAGCTTAGCTCCGCGTCGGGCCTCCGATCGAAGCTACATTCTCGAAGACGAGATTTAATAAGTCCCAAGGACGCAGGAGCTTGGCTCCGTGTCGGGCCTCCGATCGAAGCTATATTCTCGGAGATGAGTTTTTAATAAATTCCCAAGGACGCATGAGCTTGGCTCCGCATCGGGCCTCTGATCGAAGCTACATTCTAGGAGACGAGATTTTAATAAGTCCCAAAGACGCAGGAGCTTGGCTCCGCGTCGGGCCTCCGATCGAAGCTATATTCTCGGAGACCAGATATTAATAAGTCCCAAGGACGCAGGAGCTTGGCTCCGCGTCGGGCCTCCGATCGTAGATACATTCTCGGAGACGAGATTTTAATAAGTCCCAAGGACGCAGGAGCTTGGCTCCGCGTCGGGCCTCCGATCGAAGCTATATTCTCGGAGATGAGTTTTTAATAAAGTCCCATGGACGCAGGCGTCGGGCCTCCGATCGAAGCTATATTCTCGAAGATGAGTTTTTAATAAAGTCCCAAGGACGCAGGAGCTTGGCTCCGCGTCGGGCCTCCGATCAAAGCTAAATTCTCGAAGACGAGATTTTAATAAGCCCCAAACACGCAGGAGCTTGGCTCTACATCGGGCTTCCGATCGAAGCTATATACCCGAAGATGAGTTTTTAATAAATTCTCAAGGACGCAGGAGCTTGGCTCCACGTCGGGCCTCCGATCGAAGCTACATTCCCGGTGATGATATTTTAATAAAGCCCTAAGGACGCAGGAGCTTGGCTCCGCGTCGGGCCTCCGATCGAAGCTACATTCTCGGAGACGAGATTTTAATATGTCCCAAGGACGCAGGAGCTTGGCTCTGCGTCGGGCCTGAGATCGAAGCTATATACTCGGAGATGAGTTTTTAATAAAGTCCCAAGGACGCAGGAGCTTGGCTCGGCGTCGGGCCTCCGATCGAAGCTACATTCTCGGAGACGAGATTTTAATAAGTCCCAAGGACACAGGAGCTTGGCTCCGCGTCGGGCCTCTGATCGAAGCTATATTCTCGGAGATGAGTTTTTAATAAAGTCCCATGGACGCAGGCGTCGGGCCTCCGATCGAAGCTATATTCTCGAAGATGAGTTTTTAATAAAGTCCCAAGGACGCAGGAGCTTGGCTCCGCGTCGGGCCTCCGATCGAAGCTACATTCTCGGAGACGAGATTTTAATAAGTCCCAAAGACGCAGGAGCTTGGCTCCACGTCGGGCCTCCGATCGAAGCTACATTCTTGGAGACGATATTTTAATTATTCCCAAGGACGCAGGAGCTTGGCTCCGCGTCGGGCCTCCGATCGAAGCTATATTATCGGAGATGAGTTTTTAATAGAGTCCCAAGGACGCAGGAGCTTGGCTCCACATCGGGCCTCCGATCGAAGCTACATTCTCGGAGACGAGATTTTAATAAGTCCCAAAGACGCAGGAGCTTGTCTCCGCGTCGAGCCTCCGATCGAAGCTACATTCTCGGAGACGAGATTTTAATAAGTCCCAAGGATGAAGGAGCTTGGCTCCACGTCGGGCCTCCGATCGAAGCTACATTCTCAAAGACGAGATTTTAATAAGTCCCCAGGACGCAGGAGCTTGGCTCCATGTCGGGCCTCCGATCGAAGCTATATTCTCGGAGATGAGTTTTTAATAAAGTCCCAAGGACGCAGGAGCTTGGCTCCGCATCGGGCCTCCGATCGAAGCTACATTCTAGGAGACGAGATTTTAATAAGTCCCAAAGACGCAGGAGCTTGGCTCCGCGTCGGGCCTCCGATCGAAGCTATATTCTCGGAGACCAGATTTTAATAAGTCCCAAGGATGCAGGAGCTTGGCTCCGCGTCGTGCCTCCAATCGAAGCTATATTCTCGGAGATGAATTTTTAATAAAGTCCCAAGGACGCAGGAGCTTGGCTCCGCGTCGGGCCTCCGATCAAAGCTAAATTCTCGAAGACGAGATTTTAATAAGTCCCAAAGACGCAGGAGCTTGGCTCCACATCGGGCCTCCGATCGAAGCTACATTCTAGGAGACAAGATTTTAATAAGTCCCAAAGACGCAGGAGCTTGGCTCCGCGTCGAGCCTTCGATCGAAGCTACATTCTCGGAGACGTGATTTTAATAAGTCCCAAGGATGAGGGAGCTTGGCTCCGCGTCGGGCCTCCGATCGAAGCTACATTCTCGAAGACGAGATTTTAATAAGTCCCAAGGACGCAGGAGCTTGGCTCCGTGTCGGGCCTCCGATCGAAGCTATATTCTCGGAGAAGAGTTTTTAATAATGTCCCAAGGACGCAGGAGCTTGGCTCCGCATCGAGCCTCCGATCGAAGCTACATTCTAGGAGACGAGATTTTAATAAGTTCCAAAGACGCAGGAGCTTGGCTCCGCGTCGGACCTCTGATCGAAGCTATATTCTCGGAGACCAGATTTTAATAAGTCCCAAGGACGCAGGAGCTTGGCTCCGCGTCGGGCCTCCGATCGAAGCTACATTCTCGGAGACGAGATTTTAATAAGTAACAAGGATGCAGGAGCTTGGCTCCGCGTTGGGCCAGCTCTGAGTCGGGCCTCCGATCGAAGCTATATTCTCGGAGACCAGATTTTAATAAGTCCCAAGGACGCAGGAGCTTGGCTCCGCGTCGGGCCTCCGATCGAAGCTATATTATCGGAGATGAGTTTTTAATAGAGTCCCAAGGACGCAGGAGCTTGGCTCCACATCGGGCCTCCGATCGAAGCTACATTCTCGAAGACGAGATTTTAATAAGTCCCAAAGACGCAGGAGCTTGGCTCCGCGTCGAGCCTCCGATCGAAGCTACATTCTCGGAGACGAGATTTTAATAAGTCCTAAGGATGAAGGAGCTTGGCTCCGCGTCGGGCCTCCGATCGAAGCTACCTTCTTGGAGACGAGATTTTAAAAAAGTCCCAAGGACGCAAGAGCTTGGCTCAGCGTCGGGCCTCCGATCGAAGCTATATTCTCGGAGACGAGATTTTAAAAAAGTTCCAAGGACGCAGGAGCTTGGCTCCGCGTCGGGCCTCCGATCGAAACTACATTCTCGGAGATGAAATTTTAATAAGTCCCAAGGACGCAGGGGCTTGGCTCCGCGTCGGGTCTCCGATCGAAGCTATATATTCGGAGATGAGTTTTTAATCAAGTCCCAAGGACGCAGGACCTTGGCTTCGCATCGGGCCTCCGATCGAAGCTACATTCTCGGAGACGAGATTTTAATAAGTCCCAAAGACACAGGAGCTTGGCTCCGCGTCGGGCCTCCGATCGAAGCTACATTCTCGGAGACGATATTTTAATAATTCCCAAGGACGCAGGAGCTTGGCTCCGCGTCGGGCCTCCGATCGAAGCTATATTATCGGAGATGAGTTTTTAATAGAGTCCCAAGGACGCAGGAGCTTGGCTCCACATCTGGCCTCCGATCGAAGCTACATTCTCGGAGACGAGATTTTAATAAGTCCCAAATACGCAGGAGCTTGGCTCCGCGTCGAGCCTCCGATCGAAGCTACATTCTCGGAGACGAGATTTTAATAAGTCCCAAGGATGAAGGAGCTTGGCTCCGCGTCGGGCCTCCGATCGAAGCTACATTCTCAAAGACGAGATTTTAATAAGTCCCAAGGACGCAGGAGCTTGGCTCCATGTCGGGCCTCCGATCGAAGCTATATTCTCGGAGATGAGTTTTTAATAAAGTCCCAAGGACGCAGGAGCTTGGCTCCGCGTCGGGCCTCCGATCGAAGCTATATTCTCGGAGACTAGATTTTAATAAGTCCCAAGGATGCAGGAGCTTGGCTCCGCGTCGTGCCTCCAATCGAAGCTATATTCTCGGAGATGAATTTTTAATAAAGTCCCAAGGATGCAGGAGCTTGGCTCCGTGTCGGGCCTCCGATCAAAGCTAAATTCTCGAAGACGAGATTTTAATAAGTCCCAAAGACGCAGGAGCTTGGCTCCACATCGGGCCTCCGATCGAAGCTACATTCTCGGAGACGAGATTTTAATAAGTCCCAAAGACGCAGGAGCTTGGCTCCGCGTCGAGCCTCCGATCGAAGCTACATTCTCGGAGACGAGATTTTAATAAGTCCCAAGGATGAAGGAGCCTGGCTCCGCGTCGGGCCTCCGATCGAAGCTACATTCTCGAAGACGAGATTTTAATAAGTCCCAAGGACGCAGGAGCTTGGCTCCGTGTCGGGCCTCCGATCGAAGCTATATTCTCGGAGATGAGTTTTTATTAAAGTCCCAAGGACGCAGGAGCTTGGCTCCGCATCGGGCCTCAAATCGAAGCTACATTCTAGGAGACGAGATTTTAATAAGTTCCAAAGACGCAGGAGTTTGGCTCCGCGTCGGGCCTCCGATCGAAGCTATATTCTCGGAGACCAGATTTTAATAAGTCCCAAGGACGCAGGAGCTTGGCTCCGCGTCGGGCCTCCGATCGAAGCTACATTCTCGGAGATGAGATTTTAATAAGTAACAAGGATGCAGGAGCTTGACTCCGCGTTGGGCCTCCGATCGAAGCTATATTCTCAGAGATGAGTTTTTAAAAAAGTCCCAAGGACGCAGGAGCTTGGCTCCGCATCGGGCCTCTGATCGAAACTACATTCTCGGAGACGAGATTTTAATAAGTCCCAAAGACGCAGGAGCTTGGCACTGCGTCGGGCCTCCGATCGAAGCTATATTCTCGGAGACCAGATTTTAATAAGTCCCAAGGACGCAAGAGCTTGGCTCCGCGTCGGGCCTCCGATCGAAGCTATATTCTCGGAGATGAGTTTTTAATAAAGTCCCAAGGACGCGGTAGCTTGGCTCTGCGTCTGGCCTCCGATCGAAGATACATTCTCGGAGACGAGATTTTAATAAGTCCCAAAGACGCAGGAGCTCGGCTCCGTGTCGGGCCTCCGATCGAAGCTATATTCTCGGAGACGAGATTTTAAAAAAGTCCCAAGGACGCAAGAGCTTGGCTCCGCGTCGGGTCTCCGATCGAAGCTATATATTCGGAGATGAGTTTTTAATCAAGTCCCAAGGACGCAGGAGCTTGGCTCCGCGTCGGGCCTCCGATCGAAGCTACATTCCCGGAGATGAGATTTTAATAAGTCCCAAGGACGCAGGAGCTTGGCTCCGCGTCGGGCCTCCGATCGAAGCTATATTATCGGAGATGAGTTTTTAATAGAGTCCCAAGGACGCAGGAGCTTGGCTCCACATCGGGCCTCCGATCGAAGCTACATTCTCGGAGACGAGATTTTAATAAGTCCCAAAGACGCAGGAGCTTGGCTCCGCGTCGAGCCTCCGATCGAAGCTACATTCTCGGATACGAGATTTTAATAAGTCCCAAGGATGAAGGAGCTTGGCTCCGCGTCGGGCCTCCGATCGAAGCTACATTCTTGGAGACGAGATTTTAAAAAAGTCCCAAGGACGCAAGAGCTTGGCTCCGCGTCGGGCCTACGATCGAAGCTATATTCTCGGAGACGAGATTTTAAAAAAGTCCCAAGGACGCAAGAGCTTGGCTCCGCGTCGGGCCTCCGATCGAAGCTACATTCTCGGAGATGAGATTTTAATAAGTCCAAAGGACGCAGGGGCTTGGCTCCGCGTCGGGTCTCCGATCGAAGCTATATATTCGGAGATGAGTTTTTAATCAAGTCCCATGGACGCAGGACCTTGGCTCCGCGTCAGGCCTCCGATCGAAGCTACATTCCCGGAGATGAGATTTTAATAAAGTCCTAAGGACACAGGAGCTTAGCTCCGCGTCGGGCCTCCGATCGGAGCTGCATTCTCAGAGGCGAGATTTTAATAAGTCCCAAGGACGCAGGAGCTTGGCTCCGCATCGGGTCTCCGATCGAAGCTATATATTCGGAGATGAGTTTTTAATCAAGTCCCAAGGACGCAGGAGCTTGGCTCCGCGTCGGGCCTCCGATCGAAGCTACTTTCCCGGAGATGAGATTTTAATAAAGTCCTAAGGACGCAGGAGCTTAGCTCCGCATCGGGCCTCCGATCGAAGCTACATTCTCGGAGACGAGATTTTAATAAGTCCCAAGGACGCAGGAGCTTGGCTCCGCGTCGGGCCTCCGATCGAAGCTATATTATCGGAGATGAGTTTTTAATAGAGTCCCAAGGACGCAGGAGCTTGGCTCCACATCGGGCCTCCGATCGAAGCTACATTCTCCGAGACGAGATTTTAATAAGTCCCAAGGACGCAGGAGCTTGGCTCCATGTCGGGCCTCCAATCGAAGCTATATTCTCGGAGATGAATTTTTAATAAAGTCCCAAGGACCCAGGAGCTTGGCTCCGCGTCGGGCCTCTGATCAAAGCTAAATTCTCGAAGACGAGATTTTAATAAGTCCCAAAGACGCAGGAGCTTGGCTCCACATCGGGCTTCCGATCGAAGCTATATACCTGAAGATGAGTTTTTAATAAAGTCCCAAGGACGCAGGAGCTTGGCTCCGCGTCGGGCCCCCGATCGAAGCTACATTCCCGGAGATGATATTGTAATAAAGCCCTAAGGACGCAGGAGCTTGGCTCCGCGTCGAGCCTCCGATCGAAGCTACATTCTGGGAGATGAGATTTTAATAAGTCCAAAGGACGCATGAGCTTGGCTCTGCGTCGGGTCTGAGATCGAAGCTATATTCTCGGAGATGAGTTTTTAATAAAGTCCCAAGGACGCAGGAGCTTAGCTTCGCATCGGGCCTCCGATCGAAGCTACATTCTCGGAGACGAGATTTTAATAAGTCCCAAAGACGCAGGAGCTTGGCTCCGCGTTGGGCCTCCGATCGAAGCTACATTCTCGGAGACGAGATTTTAATAAGTCCCAAGGACGCAGGAGCTTGGCTCCGCGTCGGGCCTCCAATCGAAGCTACATTCTCGGAGACGAGATTTTAATAAGTCCCAAGGACGCAGGAGCTTGGCTCCGCGTCGGGCCTCCGATCGAAGCTATATTCTCGAAGATGAGTTTTTAATAAAGTCCCAAGGACGTAGGCGTCGGGCCTCCGATCGAAGCTATATTCTCGAATATGAGTTTTTAATAAAGTCCCAAGGACGCAGGAGCTTCGCTCCGCGTCGGGCCTCTGATCGAAGCTACATTCTCGGAGACAAGATTTTAATAAGTCCCAAAGACGCAGGAGCTTGGCTCCGCGTCGAGCTTCCGATCGAAGCTACATTCTCAAAGACGAGATTTTAATAAGTCCCAAGGATGAAGGAGCTTGGCTCCGCGTCGGGCCTCCGATCGAAGCTACATTCTCGAAGACGAGATTTTAATAAGTCCCAAGGACGCAGGAGCTTGGCTCCGTGTCGGGCCTCCGATCGAAGCTATATTCTCGGAGATGAGTTTTTAATAAATTCCCAAGGACGCAGGAGCTTGGCTCCGCGTCGGGCCTCCGATCGAAGCTATATTCTCAGAGACCAGATTTTAATAAGTCCCAAGGACGCAGGAGCTTGGCTCCGCGTCGGGCCTCCAATCGAAGCTATATTCTCGGAGATGAATTTTTATTAAAGTCCCAAGGACGCAGGAGCTTGGCTCCGCGTCGGGCCTCCGATCAAAGCTAAATTCTCGAAGACGAGATTTTAATAAGTCCCAAACACGCAGGAGCTTGGCTCCACATCGGGCTTCCGATCGAAGCTATATACCCGAAGATGAGTTTTTAATAAAGTCCCAAGGACGCAGGAGCTTGGCTCCGCGTCGGGGCTCCGATCGAAGCTACATTCCCGGAGATGAGATTTTAATAAAGTCCTAAGGACGCAGGAGCTTAGCTCCGCGTCGGGCCACCGATCGAAGCTATATTCTCGGAGACGAGATTTTAATAAGTCCCAAAGACGCAGGAGCTTGGCTCCGCATCGGACCTCCGATCGAAGCTATATTATCGGAGATGAGTTTTTAATAGAGTCCCAAGGACGCAAGAGCTTGGCTCCACATCGGGCCTCCGATCGAAGCTACATTCTCGGAGACGAGATTTTAATAAGTCCCAAGGACGCAGGAGCTTGGCTCCGTGTCGGGCCTCCGATCGAAGCTATATTCTCGGAGATGAATTTTTAATAAAGTCCCAAGGACGCAGGAGCTTGGCTCCGCATCGGGCCTCCGATCGAAGCTACATTCTAGGAGACGAGATTTTAATAAGTCCCAAAGACGCAGGAGCTTGGCTCCGCGTCGGGCCTCTGATCGAAGCTATATTCTCGGAGACCAGATTTTAATAAGTCCCAAGGATGCAGGAGCTTGGCTTTGCGTCGGGCCTCCAATCGAAGCTATATTCTAGGAGATGAATTTTTAATAAAGTCCCAAGGACGCAGGAGCTTGGCTCCGCGTCGGGCCTCCGATCAAAGCTAAATTCTCGAAGACGAGATTTTAATAAGTCCCAAAGACGCAGGAGCTTGGCTCCACATCGGGCTTCCGATCGAAGCTATATACCCGAAGATGAGTTTTTAATAAAGTCCCAAGGACGCACGAGCATGGCTCCGCGTCGGGTCTCCGATCGAAGCTATATATTCGGAGATGAGTTTTTAATCAAGTCCCAAGGACGCCGGAGCTTGGCTCCGCGTCGGGCCTCCGATCGAAGCTACATTCTCGGAGACGAGATTTTAATAAGTCCCAAAGACGCAGGAGCTTGGCTCCGCGTCGAGCCTCCGATCGAAGCTACATTCTCGGAGATGAGATTTTAATAAGTCCCAAGGATGAAGGAGCTTGGCTCCGCGTCGGGCCTCCGATCGAAGCTACATTCTCGAAGACGAGATTTTAATAAGTCCCAAGGACACAGGAGCTTGGCTCCGTGTCGGGCCTCCGATCGAAGCTATATTCTCGGAGATGAGCTTTTAATAAAGTCCCGAGGACGCAGGAGCTTGGCTCCGCATCGGGCCTCCGATCGAAGCTACATTCTAGGAGACGAGATTTTAATAAGTCCCAAAGACGCAGGAGCTTGGCTCCGCGTCGGGCCTCCGATCGAAGCTATATTCTCGGAGACCAGATTTTAATAAGTCCCAAGGACGCAGGAGCTTGGCTCCACGTCGGGCCTCCGATCGAAGCTATATTATCGAAGATGAGTTTTTAATAGAGTCCCAAGGACGCAGGAGCTTGGCTCCACATCGGGCCTCCGATCGAAGTTACATTCTCGAAGACGAGATTTTAATAAGTCCCAAGGATGAAGGAGCTTGGCTCCGCGTCGGGCCTCCGATCGAAGCTACATTCTTGGAGACGAGATTTTAAAAAAGTCCCAAGGACGCAAGAGCTTGGCTCCGCGTCGGGCCTCCGATCGAAGCTATATTCTCGGAGACGAGATTTTAAAAAAGTCCCAAGGACGCAAGAGCTTGGCTCCGCGTCGGGCCTCCGATCGAAGCTACATTCTCGGAGATGAGATTTTAATAAGTCCCAAGGACGCAGGGGCTTGGCTCCGCGTCGGGTCTCCGATCGAAGCTATATATTCGGAGATGAGTTTTTAATCAAGTCCCAAGGACGCAGGACCTTGGCTCCGCGTCGGGCCTCCGATCGAAGCTACATTCCCGGAGATGAGATTTTAATAAAGTCCTAAGGACGCAGGAGCTTAGCTTCGCGTCGGGCCTCTGATCGAAGCTACATTCTCGGAGGCGAGATTTTAATATGTCCCAAGGACGCAGGAGCTTGGCTCCGCGTCGGGTCTCCGATCGAAGCTATATATTCGGAGATGAGTTTTTAATCAAGTCCCAAGGACGCAGGAGCTTGGCTCCGCGTCGGGGCTCCGATCGAAGCTACATTCCCGGAGATGAGATTTTAATAAAGTCCTAAGGACGCAGGAGCTTAGCTCCGCGTCGGGCCACCGATCGAAGCTACATTCTCGGAGACGAGATTTTAATAAGTCCCAAGGACGCAGGAGCTTGGCTCCGCGTCGGACCTCCGATCGAAGCTATATTATCGGAGATGAGTTTTTAATAGAGTCCCAAGGACGCAGGAGCTTGGCTCCACATCGGGCCTCCGATCGAAGCTACATTCTCGGAGACGAGATTTTAATAAGTCCCAAGGACGCAGGAGCTTGGCTCCGTGTCGGGCCTCCGATCGAAGCTATATTCTCGGAGATGAATTTTTAATAAAGTCCCAAGGACGCAGGAGCTTGGCTCCGCATCGGGCCTCCGATCGAAGCTACATTCTAGGAGACGAGATTTTAATAAGTCCCAAAGACGCAGGAGCTTGGCTCCGCGTCGGGCCTCCGATCGAAGCTATATTCTCGGAGACCAGATTTTAATAAGTCCCAAGGATGCAGGAGCTTGGCTCCGCGTCGGGCCTCCAATCGAAGCTATATTCTCGGAGATGAATTTTTAATAAAGTCCCAAGGACGCAGGAGCTTGGCTCCGCGTCGGGCCTCCGATCAAAGCTAAATTCTCAAAGACGAGATTTTAATAAGTCCCAAAGACGCAGGAGCTTGGCTCCACATCGGGCTTCCGATCGAAGCTATATACCCGAAGATGAGTTTTTAATAAAGTCCCAAGGACGCACGAGCATGGCTCCGCGTCGGGTCGCCGATCGAAGCTATATATTCGGAGATGAGTTTTTAATCAAGTCCCAAGGACGCAGGAGCTTGGCTCCGCGTCGGGCCTCCGATCGAAGCTGCATTCCCGGAGATGAGATTTTAATAAAGTACTAAGGACGCAGGAGCTCAGCTCAGCGTCGGGCCTCCGATCGAAGCTACATTCTCGGAGACGAGATTTTAATAAGTCCCAAGGACGCAGGAGCTTGGCTCCGCGTCGGGCCTCCGATCGAAGCTACATTCCCGGAGATGAGATTTTAATAAAGTACTAAGGACGCAGGAGCTCAGCTCAACGTCGGGCCTCCGATCGAAGCTACATTCTCGGAGACGAGATTTTAATAAGTCCCAAGGACGCAGGAGCTTGGCTCCGCGTCGGGCCTCCGATCGAAGCTATATTATCGGAGATGAGTTTTTAATAGAGTCCCAAGGACGCATTAGCTTAGCTCCGCGTCGGGTCACCGATCGAAGCTACATTCTCGGGTACGAGATTTTAATAAGTCCCAAGGACGCAGGAGCTTGGCTCCGCGTCGGGCCTCCGATCGAAGCTATATTATCGGAGATGAGTTTTTAATAGAGTCCCAAGGACGCAGGAGCTTGGCTCCACATCGGGCCTCCGATCGAAGCTACATTCTCGGAGACGAGATTTTAATAAGTCCCAAGGACGCAGGAGCTTGGCTCCGTGTCGGGCCTCCGATCGAAGCTATATTCTCGGAGATGAATTTTTAATAATGTCCCAAGGACGCGGGAGATTGGCTCCGCATCGGGCCTCCGATCGAAGCTACATTCTAGGAGACTAGATTTTAATAAGTCCCAAAGACGCAGGAGCTTGGCTCCGCGTCGGGCCTCCGATCGAAGCTATATTCTCGGAGACCAGATTTTAATAAGTCCCAAGGATGCAGGAGCTTGGCTCCGCGTCGGGCCTTCAATCGAAGCTATATTCTCGGAGATGAATTTTTAATAAAGTCCCAAGGACGCAGGAGCTTGGCTCCGCGTCGGGCCTCCGATCAAAGCTAAATTCTCGAAGACGAGATTTTAATAAGTCCCAAAGACGCAGGAGCTTGGCTCCACATCGGGCTTCCGATCGAAGCTATATACCCGAAGATGAGTTTTTAATAAAGTCCCAAGGACGCAGGAGCTTGGCTCCGCGTCGAGCCTCCGATCGAAGCTACATTTTGGGAGACGAGATTTTAATAAGTCCAAAGGACGCAGGAGCTTGGCTCTGCGTCGGGTCTGAGATCGAAACTATATTCTCGGAGATGAGTTTTTAATAAAGTCCCAAGGACGCAGGAGCTTGGCTTCGCATCGGGCCTCCGATCGAAGCTACATTCTCGGAGACGAGATTTTAATAAGTCCCAAAGACACAGGAGCTTGGCTCCGCATTGGGCCTCCGATCGAAGCTACATTTTCGGAGACGAGATTTTAATAAGTCCCAAGGACGCAGGAGCTTGGCTCCGCGTCGGGCCTCCGATCGAAGCAACATTCTCGGAGATGACATTTTAATAAGTCCCAAGGACGCAGGAGCTTGGCTCCGCGTCGGGCCTCCGATCGAAGCTATATTCTCGAAGATGAGTTTTTAATAAAGTCCCAAGGACGCATGCGTCGGGCCTCCGATCGAAGCTATATTTTTGAAGATGAGTTTTTAATAAAGTCCCAAGGACGCAGGAGCTTGGTTCCGCGTCGGGCCTCCGATCAAAGCTACATTCTCGGAGACGAGATTTGAATAAGTCCCAAAGACGCAGGAGCTTGGCTCCGCGTCGAGCCTCCGATCGAAGCTACATTCTCGGAGATGAGATTTTAATAAGTCCCAAGGATGAAGGAGCGTGGCTCCGCGTCGGGCCTCCGATCGAAGCTACATTCTCGAAGATGAGATTTTAATAAGTCCCAAGGACGCAGGAGCTTGGCTCCGCATCGGGCCTCCGATCGAAGCTACATTCTAGGAGACGAGATTTTAATAAGTCCCAAAGACGCAGGAGCTTGGCTCCGCGTCGGGCCTACCATCGAAGCTATATTCTCGGAGACCAGATTTTAATAAGTCCCAAGGACGCAGGAGCTTGGCTCCTCGTCGGGCCTCCAATCGAAGCTATATTCTCGGAGATGAATTTTTAAGAAAGTCCCAAGGACGCAGGAGCTTGGCTCCGCGTCGGGCCTCCGATCAAAGCTAAATTCTCGAAGACGAGATTTTAATAAGTCCCAAAGACGCAGGAGCTTGGCTCCACATCGGGCTTCCGATTGAAGCTATATACCCGAAGATGAGTTTTTAATAAAGTCCCAAGGACGCAGGAGCTTGGCTCCGCGTCGGGCCTCCGATCGAAGCTAAATTCCCGGAGATGATATTTTAATAAAGCCCTAAGGACGCAGGAGCTTGGCTCCGCGTCGGGCCTCCGATCGAAGCTACATTCTCGGAGACGAGATTTTAATAAGTCCCAAGGACGCAGGAGCTTGGCTCTGCGTCGGGCCTGAGATTGAAGCTATATTCTCGGAGATGAGTTTTTAATAAAGTCCCAAGGACGCAGGAGCTTGGCTTCGCATCGGGCCTCCGATCGAAGCTACATTCTCGGAGACGAGATTTTAATAAGTCCCAAAGACACAGGAGCTTGGCTCCGCGTCGGGCCTCCGATCGAAGCTACATTCTCGGAGACGAGATTTTAATAAGTCCCAAGGACGCAGGAGCTTGGCTCCGCGTCGGGCCTCCGATCGTAGCTACATTCTCGGAGACGAGATTTCAATAAGTCCCAAGGACGCAGGAGCTTGGCTCTGCGTCGGGCCTCCGATCGAAGCTATATTCTCGGAGATGAGTTTTTAATAAAGTCCCATGGACGCAGGCGTCGGGCCTCCGATCGAAGCTATATTCTCGAAGATGAGTTTTTAATAAAGTCCCAAGGACGTAGGAGCTTGGCTCCGAGTCGGGCCTCCGAACGAAGCTACATTCTCGGAGACGAGATTTTAATAAGTCCCAAAGACGCAGGAGCTTGGCTCCACGTCGGGCCTCCGATCGAAGCTACATTCTTGGAGACGAGATTTTAATAATTCCCAAGGACGCAGGAGCTTGGCTCCACGTCGGGCCTCCGATCGAAGCTATATTCTCGGAGACCAGATTTTAAAAAGTCCCAAGGACGCAGGAGCTTTGATCCGCGTCGGGCCTCCGATCGAAGCTACATTCTCGGAGACGAGATTTTAATAAGTAACAAGGACGCAGGAGCTTGGCTCCGCGTTGGGCCTCCGATCGAAGCTATATTCTCGGAGATGAGTTTTGAATAAAGTCCCAAGGACGCAGGAGCTTGGCTCCGCATCGGGCCTCTGATCGAAGCTACATTCTCGGAGGCGAGATTTTAATAAGTCCCAAAGACGTAGGAGCTTGGCTCTGTGTCGGGCCTCCGATCGAAGCTATATTCTCGGAGACCAGATTTTAATAAGTCCCAAGGACGCAGGAGCTTGGCTCCGCGTCGGGCCTCCGAATGAAGCTATATTCTCGGAGATGAGTTTTTAATAAAGTCCCAAGGACGCGGGAGCTTGGCTCCGCGTCGGGGCTTCGATCGAAGCTACATTCTCGGAGACGAGATTTTAATAAGTCCCAAAGACGCAGGAGCTTGGCTCCGTGTCGGGCCTCCGATCGAAGCTATATTCTCGGAGACGAGATTTTAAAAAAGTCCAAAGGACGCAAGAGCTTGGCTCCGCATAGGGCCTCCGATCGAAGCTACATTCTCGGAGACGAGATTTTAATAAGTCCCAAGGACGCAGGAGCTTGGCTCCGCGTCGGGCCTCCGATCGAAGCTACATTCCCGGAGATGATATTTTAATAAAGCCCTAAGGACGCAGGAGCTTGGCTCTGTGTCGGGCCTCCGATCGAAGCTACATTCTCGGAGAGGAGATTTTAATAAGTCCCAAGGACGCAGGAGCTTGGCTCTGCGTCGGGCCTGAGATCGAAGCTATATTCTCGGAGATGAGTTTTTAATAAAGTCCCAAGGACGCAGGAGCTTGGCTTCGCATCGGGCCTCCGATCGAAGCTACATTCTCGGAGACGAGATTTTAATAAGTCCCAAAGACACAGGAGCTTGGCTCCGCGTCGGGCCTCCGATCGAAGCTACATTCTCGGAGACGAGATTTTAATATGTCCCAAGGACGCAGGAGCTTGGCTCCGCGTTGGGCCTCCGATCGTAGCTACATTCTCGGAGACGAGATTTTAATAAGTCCCAAGGAAGCAGGAGCTTGGCTCCGCGTCGGGCCTCCGATCGAAGCTATATTCTCGGAGATGAGTTTTTAATAAAGTCCCATGGACGCAGGCGTCGGGCCTCCGATCGAAGCTATATTCTCGAAGATGAGTTTTTAATAAAGTCCCAAGGACGCAGGAGCTTGGCTCCGCGTCGGGCCTCCGATCGAAGCTACATTCTTTGAGACGAGATTTTAATAAGTCCCAAAGACGCAGGAGCTTGGCTCCGCGTCGGGCCTCCGATCGAAGCTACATTCTTGGAGACGAGATTTTAATAATTCCCAAGGACGCAGGAGCTTGGCTCCACGTCGGGCCTCCGATCGAAGCTATATTCTCGGAGACCAGATTTTAATAAGTCCCAAGGACGCAGGAGCTTGGCTCCGCGTCGGGCCTTCGATCGAAGCTACATTCTCGGAGACGAGATTTTAATAAGTAACAAGGACGCAGGAGCTTGGCTCCGCGTTAGGCCTCTGATCGAAGCTATATTCTCGGAGATGAGTTTTGAATAAAGTCCCAAGGACGCAGGAGCTTGGCTCCGCATCGGGCCTCTGATCGAAGCTACATTCTCGGAGGCGAGATTTTAATAAGTCCCAAAGACGCAGGAGCTTGGCTCTGTGTCGGGCCTCCGATCGAAGCTATATTCTCGGAGACCAGACTTAATAAGTCCCAAGGACGCAGGAGCTTGGCTCCGCGTCGGGCCTCCGAATGAAGCTATATTCTCGGAGATGAGTTTTTAATAAAGTCCCAAGGACGCGGGAGCTTGGCTCCGCGTCGGGGCTTCGATCGAAGCTACATTCTCGGAGACGAGATTTTAATAAGTCCCAAAGACGGAGGAGCTTGGCTCCGTGTCGGGCCTCCGATCGAAGCTATATTCTCGGAGACGAGATTTTAAAAAAGTCCCAAGGACGCAAGAGCTTGGCTCCGCGTCGGGCCTCCGATCAAAGCTACATTCTCGGAGACGAGATTTTCATAAGTCCCAAGGACGCAGGAGCTTGGCTCCGCGTCGGGTCTCCGATCGAAGCTATATATTCGAAGATGAGTTTTTAATCAAGTCCCAAGGACGCAGGAGCTTGGCTCCGCGTCGGGGCTCTGATCGAAGCTACATTCCCGGAGATGAGATTTTAATAAAGTCCTAACGACGCAGGAGCTTAGCTTCGCGTTGGGCCTCCGATCGAAGCTACATTCTCGAAGACGAGATTTTAATAAGTCCCAAGGATGCAAGAGCTTGTCTCCGCGTCGGGCCTCCGATCGAAGCTATATTCTCGGAGATAAGTTTTTAATAAAGTCCCAAGGACGCAGGAGCTTGGCTCCGCGTCGGGCCTCCGATCAAAGCTACATTCTCGGAGACAAGACTTTAATAAGTCCCAAAGACGCAGGAGCTTGGCTCCGCGTCGGGCTTCCGATCGAAGCTATATACCCGGAGATGAGTTTTAAATAAAGTCCCAAGGACGCAGGAGCTTGGGTCCGAGTCGGGCGTCCGATCGAAGCTACATTCCCAGAGATGATATTTTAATAAAGCCCTAAGGACGCAGGAGCTTAGCTCCGCGTCGGGCCTCCGATCGAAGCTACATTCTCGGAGACGAGATTTTAATAAGTCCCAAGGACGCAGGAGCTTGGCTCCGCGTCGGGCCTCCAATCGAAGCTATATTCTCGGAGATGAATTTTTAATAAATTCCCAAGGACGCAGGAGCTTGGCTCCGCGTCGGGCCTCCGATCAAAGCTAAATTCTCGAAGACGAGATTTTAATAAGTCCCAAAGACGCAGGAGCTTGGCTCCACATCAGGCTTCCGATTGAAGCTATATACCCGAAGATGAGTTTTTAATAAAGTCCCAAGGACGCAGGAGCTTGGCTCCGTGTCAGGCCTCCGATCGAAGCTACATTCCCGGAGATAATATTTTAATAAAGCCCTAAGGACGCAGGAGCTTGGCTCCGCGTCAGGCCTCCGATCGAAGCTACATTCTCGGAGACGAGATTTTAATAAGTCCCAAGGACGCAGGAGCTTGGCTCTGCGTCGAGCCTGAGATCGAAGCTATATTCTCGGAGATGAGTTTTTAATAAAGTCCCAAGGACGCAGGAGCTTGTCTTCGCATCGGGCCTCCGATCGAAGCTACATTCTCGGAGATGAGATTTTAATAAGTCCCAAAGACACAGGAGCTTGGCTCCGCGTCGGGCCTCCGATCGAAGCTACATTCTCGGAGACGAGATTTTAATAAGTCCCAAGGACGTAGGAGCTTGGCTCCGCGTCGGGCCTCCGATCGTAGCTACATTCTCTGAGACGAGATTTCAATAAGTCCCAAGGACGCAAGAGCTTGGCTCCGCGTCGGGCCTCCGATCGAAGCTATATTCTCGAAGATGAGTTTTTAATAAAGTCCCATGGACGCAGGCGTCGGGCCTCCGATCGAAGCTATATTCTCGAAGATGAGTTTTTAATAAAGTCCCAAGGACGCAGGAGCTTGGCTCCGAGTCGGGCCTCCGATCGAAGCTACATTCTCGGAGACGAGATTTTAATAAGTCCCAAAGACGCAGGAGCTTGGCTCCACGTCGGGCCTCCGATCGAAGCTATATTCTCGGAGACCAGATTTTAATAAGTCCCAAGGACGCAGGAGCTTGGCTCCGCGTCGGGCCTCCGATCGAAGCTACATTCTCGGAGACGAGATTTTAATAAGTAACAAGGACGCAGGAGCTTGGCTCCGCGTTGGGCCTCCGATCGAAGCTATATTCTCGGAGATGAGTTTTGAATAAAGTCCCAAGGACGCAGGAGCTTGGCTCCGCATCGGGCCTCTGATCGAAGCTACATTCTCGGAGGCGAGATTTTAATAAGTCCCAAAGACGCAGGAGCTTGGCTCTGTGTCGGGCCTCCGATCGAAGCTATATTCTCGGAGACCAGATTTTAATAAGTCCCAAGGACGCAGGAGCTTGGCTCCGCGTCGGGCCTCCGAATGAAGCTATATTCTCGGAGATGAGTTTTTAATAAAGTCCCAGGGACGCGGGAGCTTGGCTCCGCGTCGGGGCTTCGATCGAAGCTACATTCTCGGAGACGAGATTTTAATAAGTCCCAAAGACGCAGGAGCTTGGCTCCGTGTCGGGCCTCCGATCGAAGCTATATTCTCGGAGACGAGATTTTAAAAAAGTCCCAAGGACGCAAGAGCTTGGCTCCGCGTCGGGCCTCCGATCGAAGCTACATTCTCGGAGACGAGATTTTAATAAGTAACAAGGACGCAGGAGCTTGGCTCCGCGTTGGGCCTCGATCGAAGCTATATTCTCGGAGATGAGTTTTGAATAAAGTCCCAAGGACGCAGGAGCTTGGCTCCGCATCGGGCCTCTGATCGAAGCTACATTCTCGGAGGCGAGATTTTAATAAGTCCCAAAGACGTAGGAGCTTGGCTCTGTGTCGGGCCTCCGATCGAAGCTATATTCTCGGAGACCAGATTTTAATAAGTCCCAAGGACGCAGGAGCTTGGCTCCGCGTCGGGCCTCCGAATGAAGCTATATTCTCGGAGATGAGTTTTTAATAAAGTCCCAAGGACGCGGGAGCTTGGCTCCGCGTCGGGGCTTCGATCGAAGCTACATTCTCGGAGACGAGATTTTAATAAGTCCCAAAGACGCAGGAGCTTGGCTCCGTGTCGGGCCTCCGATCGAAGCTATATTCTCGGAGACGAGATTTTAAAAAAGTCCAAAGGACGCAAGAGCTTGGCTCCGCGTAGGGCCTCCGATCGAAGCTACATTCTCGGAGACGAGATTTTAATAAGTCCCAAGGACGCAGGAGCTTGGCTCCGCGTCGGGCCTCCGATCGAAGCTACATTCCCGGAGATGATATTTTAATAAAGCCCTAAGGACGCAGGAGCTTGGCTCCGTGTCGGGCCTCCGATCGAAGCTACATTCTCGGAGAGGAGATTTTAATAAGTCCCAAGGACGCAGGAGCTTGGCTCTGCGTCGGGACTGAGATCGAAGCTATATTCTCGGAGATGAGTTTTTAATAAAGTCCCAAGGACGCAGGAGCTTGGCTTCGCATCGGGCCTCCGATCGAAGCTACATTCTCGGAGACGAGATTTTAATAAGTCCCAAAGACACAGGAGCTTGGCTCCGCGTCGGGCCTCCGATCGAAGCTACATTCTCGGAGACGAGATTTTAATATGTCCCAAGGACGCAGGAGCTTGGCTCCGCGTTGGGCCTTCGATCGTAGCTACATTCTCGGAGACGAGATTTTAATAAGTCCCAAGGAAGCAGGAGCTTGGCTCCGCGTCGGGCCTCCGATCGAAGCTATATTCTCGGAGATGAGTTTTTAATAAAGTCCCATGGACGCAGGCGTCGGGCCTCCGATCGAAGCTATATTCTCGAAGATGAGTTTTTAATAAAGTCCCAAGGACGCAGGAGCTTGGCTCCGCGTCGGGCCTCCGATCGAAGCTACATTCTTTGAGACGAGATTTTAATAAGTCCCAAAGACGCAGGAGCTTGGCTCCGCGTCGGGCCTCCGATCGAAGCTACATTCTTGGAGACGAGATTTTAATAATTCCCAAGGACGCAGGAGCTTGGCTCCACGTCGGGCCTCCGATCGAAGCTATATTCTCGGAGACCAGATTTTAATAAGTCCCAAGGACGCAGGAGCTTGGCTCCGCGTCGGGCCTTCGATCGAAGCTACATTCTCGGAGATGAGATTTTAATAAGTAACAAGGACGCAGGAGCTTGGCTCCGCGTTGGGCCTCTGATCGAAGCTATATTCTCGGAGTTGAGTTTTGAATAAAGTCCCAAGGACGCAGGAGCTTGGCTCCGCATCGGGCCTCTGATCGAAGCTACATTCTCGGAGGCGAGATTTTAATAAGTCCCAAAGACGCAGGAGCTTCGCTCTGTGTCGGGCCTCCGATCGAAGCTATTTCTCGGAGACCAGACTTAATAAGTCCCAAGGACGCAGGAGCTTGGCTCCGCGTCGGGCCTCCGAATGAAGCTATATTCTCGGAGATGAGTTTTTAATAAAGTCCCAAGGACGCGGGAGCTTGGCTCCGCGTCGGGGCTTCGATCGAAGCTACATTCTCGGAGACGAGATTTTGATAAGTCCCAAAGACGCAGGAGCTTGGCTCCGTGTCGGGCCTCCGATCGAAGCTATATTCTCGGAGACGAGATTTTAAAAAAGTCCCAAGGACGCAAGAGCTTGGCTCCGCGTCGGGCCTCCGATCGAAGCTACATTCTCGGAGACAAGATTTTCATAAGTCCCAAGGACGCAGGAGCTTGGCTCCGCGTCGGGTCTCCGATCGAAGCTATATATTCGGAGATGAGTTTTTAATCAAGTCCCAAGGACGCAGGAGCTTGGCTCCGCGTCGGGCCTCCGATCGAAGCTACATTCCCGGAGATGAGATTTTAATAAAGTCCTAACGACGCAGGAGCTTAGCTTCGCGTTGGGCCTCCGATCGAAGCTACATTCTCGAAGACGAGATTTTAATAAGTCCCAAGGATGCAAGAGCTTGTCTCCGCGTCGGGCTTCCGATCGAAGCTATATTCTCGGAGATAAGTTTTTAATAAAGTCCCAAGGACGCAGGAGCTTGGCTCCGCGTCGGGCCTCCAATCAAAGCTACATTCTCGGAGACAAGACTTTAATAAGTCCCAAAGACGCAGGAGCTTGGCTCCGCGTCGGGCTTCCGATCGAAGCTATATACCCGGAGATGAGTTTTAAATAAAGTCCCAAGGACGCAGGAGCTTCGGTCCGAGTCGGGCGTCCGATCGAAGCTACATTCCCAGAGATGATATTTTAATAAAGCCCTAAGGACGCAGGAGCTTAGCTCCGCGTCGGGCCTCCGATCGAAGCTACATTCTCGGAGATGAGATTTTAATAAGTCCCAAGGACGCAGGAGCTTGGCTCCGCGTCGGGCCTCCAATCGAAGCTATATTCTCGGAGATGAATTTTTAATAAAGTCCCAAGGACGCAGGAGCTTGGCTCCACGTCGGGCCTCCGATCAAAGCTAAATTCTCGAAGACGAGATTTTAATAGGTCCCAAAGACGCAGGAGCTTGGCTCCACATCGGGCTTCCGATTGAAGCTATATACCCGAAGATGAGTTTTTAATAAAGTCCCAAGGACGCAGGAGCTTGGCTCCGTGTCGGGCCTCTGATCGAAGCTACATTCCCGGAGATAATATTTTAATAAAGCCCTAAGGACGCAGGAGCTTGGCTCCGCGTCAGGCCTCCGATCGAAGCTACATTCTCGGAGACGAGATTTTAATAAGTCCCAAGGACGCAGGAGCTTGGCTCTGCGTCGAGCCTGAGATCGAAGCTATATTCTCGGAGATGAGTTTTTAATAAAGTCCCAAGGACGCAGGAGCTTGTCTTCGCATCGGGCCTCCGATCGAAGCTACATTCTCGGAGATGAGATTTTAATAAGTCCCAAAGACACAGGAGCTTGGCTCCGCGTCGGGCCTCCGATCGAAGCTACATTCTCGGAGACGAGATTTTAATAAGTCCCAAGGACGCAGGAGCTTGGCTCCGCGTCGGGCCTCCGATCGTAGCTACATTCTCGGAGACGAGATTTCAATAAGTCCCAAGGACGCAAGAGCTTGGCTCCGCGTCGGGCCTCCGATCGAAGCTATATTCTCGGAGATGAGATTTTAATAAAGTCCCAAGGACGCAGGAGCTTGGCTCCGAGTCGGGCCTCCGATCGAAGCTACATTCTCGGAGACGAGATTTTAATAAGTCCCAAAGACGCAGGAGCTTGGCTCCACGTCGGGCCTCCGATCGAAGCTATATTCTCGGAGACCAGATTTTAATAAGTCCCAAGGACGCAGGAGCTTGGCTCCGCGTCGGGCCTCCGATCGAAGCTACATTCTCGGAGACGAGATTTTAATAAGTAACAAGGACGCAGGAGCTTGGCTCCGCGTTGGGCCTCCGATCGAAGCTATATTCTCGGAGATGAGTTTTGAATAAAGTCCCAAGGACGCAGGAGCTTGGCTCCGCATCGGGCCTCTGATCGAAGCTACATTCTCGGAGGCGAGATTTTAATAAGTCCCAAAGACGCAGGAGCTTGGCTCTGTGTCGGGCCTCCGATCGAAGCTATATTCTCGGAGACCAGATTTTAATAAGTCCCAAGGACGCAGGAGCTTGGCTCCGCGTCGGGCCTCCGAATGAAGCTATATTCTCGGAGATGAGTTTTTAATAAAGTCCCAGGGACGCGGGAGCTTGGCTCCGCGTCGGGGCTTCGATCGAAGCTACATTCTCGGAGACGAGATTTTAATAAGTCCCAAAGACGCAGGAGCTTGGCTCCGTGTCGGGCCTCAGATCGAAGCTATATTCTCGGAGACGAGATTTTAAAAAAGTCCCAAGGACGCAAGAGCTTGGCTCCGCGTCGGGCCTCCGATCGAAGCTACATTCTCGGAGACGAGATTTTCATAAGTCCCAAGGACGTAGGAGCTTGGCTCCGCGTCGGGCCTCCGATCGAAGCTACATTCCCGGAGATGATATTTTAATAAAGCCCTAAGGACGCAGGAGCTTGGCTCCGCGTCGGGCCTCCGATCGAAGCTACATTCTCGGAGACGAGATTTTAATAAGTCCCAAGGACGCAGGAGCTTGGCTCTGCGTCGGGCCTGAGATCGAAGCTATATTCTCGGAGATGAGTTTTTAATAAAGTCCCAAGGACGCAGGAGCTTGGCTTCGCATCGGGCCTCCGATTGAAGCTACATTCTCGGAGATGAGATTTTAATAAGTCCCAAAGACACAGGAGCTTGGCTCCGCGTCGGGCCTCCGATCGAAGCTACATTCTCGGAGACGAGATTTTAATATGTTCCAAGGACGCAGGAGCTTGCCTCCGCGTCGGGCCTCCGATCGTAGCTACATTCTCGGAGACGAGATTTTCATAAGTCCCAAGGACGCAGGAGCTTGGCTCCGCGTCAGGCTTCCGATCGAAGCTATATTCTCGGAGATGAGTTTTTAATAAAGTCCCATGGACGCAGGCGTCGGGCCTCCGATCGAAGCTATATTCTCGAAGATGAGTTTTTAATAAAGTCCCAAGGACGCAGGAGCTTGGCTCCGCGTCGGGCCTCCGATCGAAGCTACATTCTCGGAGACGAGATTTTATTAAGTCCCAAAGACGCAGGAGCTTGGCTCCACGTCGGGCCTCCGATCGAAGCTACATTCTTGGAGACGAGATTTTAATAATTCCCAAGGACGCAGGAGCTTGGCTCCACGTCGGGCCTCCGATCGAAGCTATATTCTTGGAGACCAGATTTTAATAAGTCCCAAGGACGCAGGAGCTTGGCTCCGCGTCGGGCCTCCGATCGAAGCTACATTCTCGGAGATGAGATTTTAATAAGTAACAAGGACGCAGGAGCATGGCTCCGCGTTGGGCCTCTGATCGAAGATATATTCTCGGAGATGAGTTTTTAATAAAGTCCCAAGGACGCAGGAGCTTGGCTCCGCATCGGGCCTCTGATCGAAGCTACGTTCTCGGAGGCGAGATTTTAATAAGTCCCAAAGACGCAGGAGCTTGGCTCTGTGTCGGGCCTCCGATCGAAGCTATATTCTCGGAGACCAGATTTTAATAAGTCCCAAGGACGCAGGAGCTTGGCTCCGCGTCGGGCCTCCGAATGAAGCTATATTCTCGGAGATGAGTTTTTAATAAAGTCCCAAGGACGCGGGAGCTTGGCTCCGCGTCGGGGCTTCGATCGAAGCTACATTCTCGGAGACGAGATTTTAATAAGTCCCAATGACGCAGGAGCTTGGCTCCGTGTCGGGCCTCCGATCGAAGCTATATTCTCGGAGACGAGATTTTAAAAAAGTCCCAAGGACGCAAGAGATTGGCTCCGCGTCGGGCCTCCGATCGAAGCTACATTCTCGGAGACGAGATTTTCATAAGTCCCAAGGACGCAGGAGCTTGGCTCCGCGTCAGGTCTCCGATCGAAGCTATATATTCGGAGATGAGTTTTTAATCAAGTCCCAAGGACGCAGGAGCTTGGCTCTGAGTCGGGCCTCCGATCGAAGCTACATTCTCGGAGATGAGATTTTAATAAGTCCCAAAGACGCAGGAGCTTGGCTCCACTTCGGGCCTCCGATCGAAGCTACATTCTTGGAGACGAGATTTTAATAATTCCCAAGGACGCAGGAGCTTGACTCCACATCTGGCCTCCGATCGAAGCTACATTCTCGGAGACGAGATTCTAATAAGTCCCAAGGACGTAGGAGATTGGCTCCACGTCGGGCCTCCGATCGAAGCTACAATCTCGAAGACGAGATTTTAATAAGTCCCAAGGATGCAGGAGCTTGTCTCCGCGTCGGGCCTCCGATCGAAGCTATATTCTCGGAGATGAGTTTTTAATAAAGTCCCAAGGACGCAGGAGCTTGGCTCCGCGTCGGGCCTCCGATCAAAGCTACATTCTCGGAGACAAGATTTTAATAAGTCCCAAAGACGCAGGAGCTTGGCTCCGCGTCGGGCTTCCGATCGAAGCTATATACCCGGAGATGAGTTTTAAATAACGTCCCAAGGACGCAGGAGCTTGGGTCCGAGTCGGGCGTCCGATCGAAGCTACATTCCCAGAGATGATATTTTAATAAAGCCCTAAGGACGCAGGAGCTTGGCTCCGCGTCGGGCCTCCGATCGAAGCTACATTCTCGGAGACGAGATTTTAATAAGTCCCAAGGACACAGGAGCTTGGCTCCGCGTCGGGCCTCCGATCGAAGCTATATTCTCGGAGATGAGTTTTTAATAAAGTCCAAAGGACGTCAGAGCTTGGCTCCGCATCGAGCCTCCGATCGAAGCTACATTCTCGGAGACGAGATTTTAATAAGTCCCAAAGACATAGGAGCTTGGCTCCGTGTCGGGCCTCCGATCGAAGCTACATTCTCGGAGGCGAGATTTTAATAAGTCCCAAGGACGCAGGAGCTTGGCTCCGCGTCGGGTATCCGATCGAAGCTATATTCTCGGAGATGAGTTTTTAATAAAGTCCCAAGGACGCAGGAGCTTGGCTCCCCGTCGAGTCTCCGATCGAAGCTACATTCTCGGAGACGAGATTTTAATAAGTCCCAAGGACGAGGAGCTGGGATCCGCGTCGGGCCTCCGATCGAAGCTATATTCTCAGAGACGAGATTTTTATAAGTCCTAAAGACGCGGGAGCTTGGCTCCGCGTCGGCCCTCCGATCGAAGCTATATTCTCGGAGACGAGATTTTAATAAGTCCCAAGGACGCAAGAGCTTGGCTCCGCATCGGGCCTCCGATCGAAGCTATATTCTCGGAGATGAGTTTTTAATAAAGTCCCATGGACGCAGGCGTCGGGCCTCCGATCGAAGCTATATTCTCGAAGATGAGTTTTTAATAAAGTCCCAAGGACGCATGAGCTTGGCTCCGCGTCGGGCCTCTGATCGAAGCTACATTCTCAGAGACGAGATTTTAATAAGTCCCAAAGACGCAGGAGCTTGGCTCCACGTCGGGCCTCCAATCGAAGCTACATTCTTGGAGACGAGATTTTAATAATTCCCAAGGACGCAGGAGCTTGGCTCCACGTCGGGCCTCCGATCGAAGCTATATACTCGGAGACCAGATTTTAATAAGTCCCAAGGACGCAGGAGCTTGGCTCCGCGTTGGCCCTCCGATCGAAGCTACATTCTCGGAGACGAGATTTTAATAAGTCCCAAGGACGCAGGAGCTTGGCTCCGCGTCGGGCCTCCGATCGAAGCTATATTCTCGGAGATGAGTTTTGAATAAAGTCCCAAGGACGCAGGAGCTTGGCTCCGCATCGGGCCTCTGATCGAAGCTACATTCTCGGAGGCGAGATTTTAATAAGTCCCAAAGACGCAGGAGCTTGGCTCCGCCTCGGGTCTCCGATCGAAGCTATATATTCGGATATGAGTTTTTAATCAAGTCCCAAGGACGCAGGAGCTTGGCTCCGCGTCGGGCCTCCGATCGAAGCTACATTCCCGGAGATGAGATTTTAATAAAGTCCTAAGGACGCAGGAGCTTAGCTCCGCGTCGGGCCTCCGATCGAAGCTACATTCTCGGAGACGAGATTTTAATAAGTCCCTAGGACGTAGGAGCTTGGCTCCGCGTCGGGCCTCCGATTGAAGCTATATTCTCGGAGATGAGTTTTTAATAAAGTCCCAAGGACGCAGGAGCTTGACTCCACATCGGGCCTCCGATCGAAGCTACATTCTCGGCTACGAGATTCTAATAAGTCCCAAGGACGCAGGAGATTGGCTCCACGTCGGGCCTCCGATCGAAGCTACATTCTCGAACACGAGATTTTAATAAGTCCCAAGGATGCAGGAGCTTGTCTCCGCGTCGGAACTCCAATCGAAGCTATATTCTCGGAGATGAGTTTTTAAAAAAGTCCCAAGGACACAGGAGCTTGGCTCCGCGTCGGGCCTCCGATCGAAGCTACATTCTCGGAGACGAGATTTTAATAAGTCCCAAGGACGCAGGAGCTTGGCTCCGCGTCGAGCCTCCGATCGAAGCTATATTCTCGGAGATGAGTTTTGAATAAAGTCCCAAGGACGCAGGAGCTTGGCTCCGCATCGGGCCTCTGATCGAAGCTACATTCTCGGAGGCGAGATTTTAATAAGTCCCAAAGACACAGGAGCTTGGCTCTGTGTCGGGCCTCCGATCGAAGCTATATTCTCGGAGACCAGATTTTAATAAGTCCCAAGGACGCAGGAGCTTGGCTCCGCGTTGGGCCACCGAATGAAGCTATATTCTCGGAGATGAGTTTTAAATAAATTCCCAAGGACGCGGGAGCTTGGCTCCGCGTCGGGGCTTCGATCGAAGCTACATTCTCGGAGACGAGATTTTAATAAGTCCCAAGGACGAGGAGCTGGGATCCGCGTCGGGCCTCCGATCGAAGCTACATTCTCAGAGACGAGATTTTAATAAGTCCTAAAGACGCGGGAGCTTGGCTCCGCGTCGGCCCTCCGATCGAAGCTATATTCTCGGAGACGAGATTTTAATAAGTCCCAAGGACGCAAGAGCTTGGCTCCGCATCGGGCCTCCGATCGAAGCTATATTCTCGGAGATGAGTTTTTAATAAAGTCCCATGGACGCAGGCGTCGGGCCTCCGATCGAAGCTATATTCTCGAAGATGAGTTTTTAATAAATTCCCAAGGACGCATGAGCTTGGCTCCGCGTCGGGTCGCCGATCGAAGCTACATTCTCAGAGACGAGATTTTAATAAGTCCCAAAGACGCAGGAGCTTGGCTCCACGTCGGGCCTCCAATCGAAGCTACATTCTTGGAGACGAGATTTTAATAATTCCCAAGGACGCAGGAGCTTGGCTCTACGTCGGGCCTCCGATCGAAGCTATATTCTCGGAGACCAGATTTTAATAAGTCCCAAGGACGCAGGAGCTCGGCTCCGCGTCGGGCCTCCGATCGAAGCTACATTCTCGGAGACGAGATTTTAATAAGTCCCAAGGACGCAGGAGCTTGGCTCCGCGTCGGGCCTCCGATCGAAGCTATATTCTCGGCGATGAGTTTTGAATAATGTCCCAAGGACGCAGGAGCTTGGCCCCGCATCGGGCCTCTGATCGAAGCTACATTCTCGGAGGCGAGATTTTAATAAGTCCCAAAGACGCAGGAGCTTGGCTCTGTGTCGGGCCTCCGATCGAATCTATATTCTCGGAGACCAGATTTTAATAAGTCCCAAGGACGCAGGAGCTTGGCTCCGCGTCGGGCCTCCGAATGAAGCTATATTCTCGGAGATGAGTTTTAAATAAATTCCCAAGGACGCGGGAGCTTGGCTCCGCGTCGGGGCTTCGATGGAAGCTACATTCTCGGAGACGAGATTTTAATAAGTCCCAAAGACGCAGGAGCTTGGCTCCGTGTCGGGCCTCCGATCGAAGCTATATTCTCGGAGACGAGATTTTAAAAAAGTCCCAAGGACGCAAGAGATTGGCTCCGCGTCGGGCCTCCGATCGAAGCTACATTCTCGGAGACGAGATTTTCATTAGTCCCAAGGACGCAGGAGCTTGGCTCCGCCTCGGGTCTCCGATCGAAGCTATATATTCGGATATGTGTTTTTAATCAAGTCCCAAGGACGCAGGAGCTTGGCTCCGCGTCGGGCCTCCGATCGAAGCTACATTCCCGGAGATGAGATTTTAATAAAGTCCTAAGGACGCAGGAGCTTAGCTCCGCGTCGGGCCTCCGATCGAAGCTACATTCTCGGAGACGAGATTTTAATAAGTCCCTAGGACGTAGGAGCTTGGCTCCGCGTCGGGCCTCCGATCGAAGCTATATTCTCAGAGATGAGTTTTTAATAAAGTCCCAAGGACGCAGGAGCTTGACTCCACATCGGGCCTCCGATCGAAGCTACATTCTCGGCTACGAGATTCTAATAAGTCCCAAGGACGCAGGAGATTGGCTCCACGTCGGGCCTCCGATCGAAGCTACATTCTCGAACACGAGATTTTAATAAGTCCCAAGGATGCAGGAGCTTGTCTCCGCGTCGGAACTCCAATCGAAGCTATATTCTCGGAGATGAGTTTTTAAAAAATTCCCAAGGACGCAGGAGCTTGGCTCCGCGTCGGGCCTCCGATCAAAGCTACATTCTCGGAGACAAGATTTTAATAAGTCCCAAAGACGCAGGAGCTTGGCTCCGCGTCGGGCTTCCGATCGAAGCTATATACCCGGAGATGAGTTTTAAATAAAGTCCCAAAGACGCAGGAGCTTGGGTCCGAGTCAGGCGTCCGATCGAAGCTACATTCCCGGAGATGATATTTTAATAAAGCCCTAAGGACGCAGGAGCTTGGCTCCGCGTCGGGCCTCCGATCGAAGCTACATTCTCGGAGACGAGATTTTAATAAGTCCCAAGGACGCAGGAGCTTGGCTCCGCATCGAGCCTCCGATCGAAGCTATATTCTCGGAGATGAGTTTTGAATAAAGTCCCAAGGACGCAGGAGCTTGGCTCCGCATCGGGCCTCTGATCGAAGCTACATTCTCGGAGGCGAGATTTTAATAAGTCCCAAAGACGCAGGAGCTTGGCTCTGTGTCGGGCCTCCGATCGAAGCTATATTCTCGGAGACCAGATTTTAATAAGTCCCAAGGACGCAGGAGCTTGGCTCCGCGTCGGGCCTCCGAATGAAGCTATATTCTCGGAGATGAGTTTTAAATAAATTCCCAAGGACGCGGGAGCTTGGCTCCGCGTCGGGGCTTCGATCGAAGCTACATTCTCGGAGACGAGATTTTAATAAGTCCCAAAGACGCAGGAGCTTGGCTCCGTGTCGGGCCTCCGATCGAAGCTATATTCTCGGAGACGAGATTTTAAAAAAGTCCCAAGGACGCAAGAGATTGGCTCCGCGTCGGGCCTCCGATCGAAGCTACATTCTCGGAGACGAGATTTTCATTAGTCCCAAGGACGCAGGAGCTTCGCTCCGCCTCGGGTCTCCGATCGAAGCTATATATTCGGATATGAGTTTTTAATCAAGTCCCAAGGACGCAGGAGCTTGGCTCCGCGTCGGGCCTCCGATCGAAGCTACATTCTCGGAGATGAGATTTTAATAAAGTCCTAAGGACGCAGGAGCTTAGCTCCGCGTCGGGCCTCCGATCGAAGCTACATTCTCGGAGACGAGATTTTAATAAGTCCCAAGGACGTAGGAGCTTGGCTCCGCGTCGGGCCTCCGATCGAAGCTATATTCTCGGAGATGAGTTTTTAATAAAGTCCCAAGGACGCAGGAGCTTGACTCCACATCGGGCCTCCGATCGAAGCTACATTCTCGGCTACGAGATTCTAATAAGTCCCAAGGACGCAGGAGATTGGCTCCACGTCGGGCCTCCGATCGAAGCTACATTCTCGAACACGAGATTTTAATAAGTCCCAAGGATGCAGGAGCTTGTCTCCGCGTCGGAACTCCAATCGAAGCTATATTCTCGGAGATGAGTTTTTAAAAAAGTCCCAAGGACGCAGGAGCTTGGCTCCGCGTCGGGCCTCCGATCAAAGCTACATTCTCGGAGACAAGATTTTAATAAGTCCCAAAGACGCAGGAGCTTGGCTCCGCGTCGGGCTTCCGATCGAAGCTATATACCCGGAGATGAGTTTTAAATAAAGTCCCAAGGACGCAGGAGCTTGGGTCCGAGTCAGGCGTCCGATCGAAGCTACATTCCCGGAGATGATATTTTAATAAAGCCCTAAGGACGCAGGAGCTTGGCTCCGCGTCGGGCCTCCGATCGAAGCTACATTCTCGGAGACGAGATTTTAATAAGTCCCAAGGACGCAGGAGCTTGGCTCCGCATCGAGCCTCCGATCGAAGCTATATTCTCGGAGATGAGTTTTGAATAAAGTCCCAAGGACGCAGGAGCTTGGCTCCGCATCGGGCCTCTGATCGAAGCTACATTCTCGGAGGCGAGATTTTAATAAGTCCCAAAGACGCAGGAGCTTGGCTCTGTGTCGGGCCTCCGATCGAAGCTATATTCTCGGAGACCAGATTTTAATAAGTCCCAAGGACGCAGGAGCTTGGCTCCGCGTCGGGCCTCCGAATGAAGCTATATTCTCGGAGATGAGTTTTAAATAAATTCCCAAGGACGCGGGAGCTTGGCTCCGCGTCGGGGCTTCGATCAAAGCTACATTCTCGGAGACGAGATTTTAATAAGTCCCAAAGACGCAGGAGCTTGGCTCCGTGTCGGGCCTCCGATCGAAGCTATATTCTCGGAGACGAGATTTTAAAAAAGTCCCAAGGACGCAAGAGATTGGCTCCGCGTCGGGCCTCCGATCGAAGCTACATTCTCGGAGACGAGATTTTCATTAGTCCCAAGGACGCAGGAGCTTCGCTCCGCCTCGGGTCTCCGATCGAAGCTATATATTCGGATATGAGTTTTTAATCAAGTCCCAAGGACGCAGGAGCTTGGCTCCGCGTCGGGCCTCCGATCGAAGCTACATTCTCGGAGATGAGATTTTAATAAAGTCCTAAGGACGCAGGAGCTTAGCTCCGCGTCGGGCCTCCGATCGAAGCTACATTCTCGGAGACGAGATTTTAATAAGTCCCAAGGACGTAGGAGCTTGGCTCCGCGTCGGGCCTCCGATCGAAGCTATATTCTCGGAGATGAGTTTTTAATAAAGTCCCAAGGACGCAGGAGCTTGACTCCACATCGGGCCTCCGATCGAAGCTACATTCTCGGCTACGAGATTCTAATAAGTCCCAAGGACGCAGGAGATTGGCTCCACGTCGGGCCTCCGATCGAAGCTACATTCTCGAACACGAGATTTTAATAAGTCCCAAGGATGCAGGAGCTTGTCTCCGCGTCGGAACTCCAATCGAAGCTATATTCTCGGAGATGAGTTTTTAAAAAAGTCCCAAGGACGCAGGAGCTTGGCTCCGCGTCGGGCCTCCGATCAAAGCTACATTCTCGGAGACAAGATTTTAATAAGTCCCAAAGACGCAGGAGCTTGGCTCCGCGTCGGGCTTCCGATCGAAGCTATATACCCGGAGATGAGTTTTAAATAAAGTCCCAAGGACGCAGGAGCTTGGGTCCGAGTCAGGCGTCCGATCGAAGCTACATTCCCGGAGATGATATTTTAATAAAGCCCTAAGGACGCAGGAGCTTGGCTCCGCGTCGGGCCTCCGATCGAAGCTACATTCTCGGAGACGAGATTTTAATAAGTCCCAAGGACGCAGGAGCTTGGCTCCGCATCGAGCCTCCGATCGAAGCTATATTCTCGGAGATGAGTTTTGAATAAAGTCCCAAGGACGCAGGAGCTTGGCTCCGCATCGGGCCTCTGATCGAAGCTACATTCTCGGAGGCGAGATTTTAATAAGTCCCAAAGACGCAGGAGCTTGGCTCTGTGTCGGGCCTCCGATCGAAGCTATATTCTCGGAGACCAGATTTTAATAAGTCCCAAGGACGCAGGAGCTTGGCTCCGCGTCGGGCCTCCGAATGAAGCTATATTCTCGGAGATGAGTTTTAAATAAATTCCCAAGGACGCGGGAGCTTGGCTCCGCGTCGGGGCTTCGATCGAAGCTACATTCTCGGAGACGAGATTTTAATAAGTCCCAAAGACGCAGGAGCTTGGCTCCGTGTCGGGCCTCCGATCGAAGCTATATTCTCGGAGACGAGATTTTAAAAAAGTCCCAAGGACGCAAGAGATTGGCTCCGCGTCGGGCCTCCGATCGAAGCTACATTCTCGGAGACGAGATTTTCATTAGTCCCAAGGACGCAGGAGCTTCGCTCCGCCTCGGGTCTCCGATCGAAGCTATATATTCGGATATGAGTTTTTAATCAAGTCCCAAGGACGCAGGAGCTTGGCTCCGCGTCGGGCCTCCGATCGAAGCTACATTCTCGGAGATGAGATTTTAATAAAGTCCTAAGGACGCAGGAGCTTAGCTCCGCGTCGGGCCTCCGATCGAAGCTACATTCTCGGAGACGAGATTTTAATAAGTCCCAAGGACGTAGGAGCTTGGCTCCGCGTCGGGCCTCCGATCGAAGCTATATTCTCGGAGATGAGTTTTTAATAAAGTCCCAAGGACGCAGGAGCTTGACTCCACATCGGGCCTCCGATCGAAGCTACATTCTCGGCTACGAGATTCTAATAAGTCCCAAGGACGCAGGAGATTGGCTCCACGTCGGGCCTCCGATCGAAGCTACATTCTCGAACACGAGATTTTAATAAGTCCCAAGGATGCAGGAGCTTGTCTCCGCGTCGGAACTCCAATCGAAGCTATATTCTCGGAGATGAGTTTTTAAAATAGTCCCAAGGACGCAGGAGCTTGGCTCCGCGTCGGGCCTCCGATCAAAGCTACATTCTCGGAGACAAGATTTTAATAAGTCCCAAAGACGCAGGAGCTTGGCTCCGCGTCGGGCTTCCGATCGAAGCTATATACCCGGAGATGAGTTTTAAATAAAGTCCCAAGGACGCAGGAGCTTGGGTCCGAGTCAGGCGTCCGATCGAAGCTACATTCCCGGAGATGATATTTTAATAAAGCCCTAAGGACGCAGGAGCTTGGCTCCGCGTCGGGCCTCCGATCGAAGCTACATTCTCGGAGACGAGATTTTAATAAGTCCCAAGGACGCAGGAGCTTGGCTCCGCATCGAGCCTCCGATCGAAGCTATATTCTCGGAGATGAGTTTTGAATAAAGTCCCAAGGACGCAGGAGCTTGGCTCCGCATCGGGCCTCTGATCGAAGCTACATTCTCGGAGGCGAGATTTTAATAAGTCCCAAAGACGCAGGAGCTTGGCTCTGTGTCGGGCCTCCGATCGAAGCTATATTCTCGGAGACCAGATTTTAATAAGTCCCAAGGACGCAGGAGCTTGGCTCCGCGTCGGGCCTCCGAATGAAGCTATATTCTCGGAGATGAGTTTTAAATAAATTCCCAAGGACGCGGGAGCTTGGCTCCGCGTCGGGGCTTCGATCGAAGCTACATTCTCGGAGACGAGATTTTAATAAGTCCCAAAGACGCAGGAGCTTGGCTCCGTGTCGGGCCTCCGATCGAAGCTATATTCTCGGAGACGAGATTTTAAAAAAGTCCCAAGGACGCAAGAGATTGGCTCCGCGTCGGGCCTCCGATCGAAGCTACATTCTCGGAGACGAGATTTTCATTAGTCCCAAGGACGCAGGAGCTTCGCTCCGCCTCGGGTCTCCGATCGAAGCTATATATTCGGATATGAGTTTTTAATCAAGTCCCAAGGACGCAGGAGCTTGGCTCCGCGTCGGGCCTCCGATCGAAGCTACATTCTCGGAGATGAGATTTTAATAAAGTCCTAAGGACGCAGGAGCTTAGCTCCGCGTCGGGCCTCCGATCGAAGCTACATTCTCGGAGACGAGATTTTAATAAGTCCCAAGGACGTAGGAGCTTGGCTCCGCGTCGGGCCTCCGATCGAAGCTATATTCTCGGAGATGAGTTTTTAATAAAGTCCCAAGGACGCAGGAGCTTGACTCCACATCGGGCCTCCGATCGAAGCTACATTCTCGGCTACGAGATTCTAATAAGTCCCAAGGACGCAGGAGATTGGCTCCACGTCGGGCCTCCGATCGAAGCTACATTCTCGAACACGAGATTTTAATAAGTCCCAAGGATGCAGGAGCTTGTCTCCGCGTCGGGCCTCCAATCGAAGCTATATTCTCGGAGATGAGTTTTTAAAAAAGTCCCAAGGACGCAGGAGCTTGGCTCCGCGTCGGGCCTCCGATAAAAGCTACATTCTCGGAGACAAGATTTTAATAAGTCCCAAAGACGCAGGAGCTTGGCTCCGCGTCGGGCTTCCGATCGAAGCTATATACCCGGAGATGAGTTTTAAATAAAGTCCCAAGGACGCAGGAGCTTGGGTCCGAGTCAGGCGTCCGATCGAAGCTACATTCCCGGAGATGATATTTTAATAAAGCCCTAAGGACGCAGGAGCTTGGCTCCGCGTCGGGCCTCCGATCGAAGCTACATTCTCGGAGACGAGATTTTAATAAGCCCAAGGACGCAGGAGCTTGGCTCCGCGTCGAGCTTCCGATCGAAGCTATATTCTCGGAGATGAGTTTTGAATAAAGTCCCAAGGACGCAGGAGCTTGGCTCCGCATCGGGCCTCTGATCGAAGCTACATTCTCGGAGGCGAGATTTTAATAAGTCCCAAAGACGCAGGAGCTTGGCTCTGTGTCGGGCCTCCGATCGAAGCTATATTCTCGGAGACCAGATTTTAATAAGTCCCAAGGACGCAGGAGCTTGGCTCCGCGTCGGGCCTCTGAATGAAGCTATATTCTCGGAGATGAGTTTTTAATAAAGTCCCAAGGACGCGGGAGCTTGGCTCCGCGTCGGGGCTTCGATCGAAGCTACATTCTCGGAGACGAGATTTTAATAATTCCCAAAGACGCAGGAGCTTGGCTCCGTGTCGGGCCTCCGATCGAAGCAATATTCTCGGAGATGAGATTTTAAAAAAGTCCCAAGGACGCAAGAGCTTGGCTCCGCGTCGGGCCTCCGATCGAAGCTACATTCTCGGAGACGAGATTTTCATAAGTCCCAAGGACGCAGGAGCTTGGCTCCGCGTCGGGTCTCCGATCGAAGCTATATATTCGGAGATGAGTTTTTAATCAAGTCCCTAGGACGCAGGAGCTTGGCTCCGCGTCGGGCCTCCGATCGAAGCTACATTCCCGGAGATGAGATTTTAATAAAGTCCTAAGGACGCAGGAGCTTAGCTCCGCGTCGGGCCTCCGATCGAAGCTACATTCTCGGAGACGAGATTTTAATAAGTCCCAAGGACGTAGGAGCTTGGCTCCGCGTCGGGCCTCCGATCGAAACTATATTCTCGGAGATGAGTTTTTAATAAATTCCCAAGGACGCAGGAGCTTGACTCCACATCGGGCCTCCGATCGAAGCTACATTCTCGGAGACGAGATTTTAATAAGTCCCAAATACGCAGGAGCTTGGCTCCGCGTCGGGCCTCCGATCGAAGCTATATACTCGGAGATGAGTTTTTAATAAAGTTCCAAGGACGCAGGAGCTTGGCTCCGCGTCGGGCCTCCGATCGAAGCTACATTCTCGGAGATGAGATTTGAATAAAGCCCTAAGGACGCAGGAGCTTGGCTCCGTGTCGAGCCTCCGATCGAAGCTACGTTCTCGAAGGTGAGTTTTTATTAAAGTCCCAAGGACGCGGGAGCTTGGCTCTGCATCGGGCCTCCGACCAAAGCTACATTCTCGGAAAATATGTTCTTAAATATAACCCTAGTACGCTGGAGCTCTGTCTCTGCATCTCTGTTCAAAATAGTTTAAGAAATAATTTTCATAAGCCCTTCAAGAACGCCGAGACTCTTTGTTAAGCATAGGAAGTAGCAGCCACGAGCTAACAACCAAACATAAAATAGACCCCATAGTGACGAAAATACGCTAGCACTTCCAAGCAGTTGTCCGCTTAAAAAGAAAATATACAAACATCAACTTATGCCCTCCGGAGCCTAGCCGGAATTAGACGAATTCTACCTTGACTCGAGCGAAATCCATTTGAAAGGGGACCTCCTGATTCTGGAAAAGCCCATTCAGCATCCTCTTCATCACCCACAGCATCTAAAACATGAACCTCAAAACGATTTTCTCCTTTATAAATAAAGGTCACAGAAGAACCAATGTTAATACTGTGCGACTCGGCAAAATCATTCCAACCACCTCTCAGAAAGGGAACCCCATAATCACCGCGTATAACTTCCATCGAGAAGTCACGAAGAATCCTAGTTGACAAAAGGATGTTCCCAGGAAGATCTGGCCCTAGCTCATCCTCAAAGCGTAGTGGCAAAGACTAGCAAAACACAAAGAAAAGAGAATGTTGAGAAAAGATAAAATCTTAAAGAAAAACCCAACAAGCAAGAGACTAACCAAACGGCGAAGCTGCTCAGGAAAACTGATGCGCTGAAAAAATGACCAAGCCGGTCGAATAGGAGAAGGCATTTTGAAAGAAAAAGATCAAGTTTAAACACCTCACCCCTATGCTCTTTTTTTATAGAACATTCTGACGGTGCTAACACGCGTCACAAGCTGAGACAGAAACTCAGTGAATTTGAAAGGTTGATTCACCAAATCTAACAATTGGCACGCCATGCACAAGATGAAAAAAGACACTATTATCTGAAGACAAATTTGGGATAACCATGGATAACGTATCACGACAAGATTGCATCGAAAAAGTAATATGTGCAGTAGGAATGCACAATCTTGAAAATCCCCCAAAGGAAAAACCACAAGTCCACAATTAACTGAAGTTATGTCCAACATCCCAATTACTCCCTTTTCGAGAAAATAAAGAGCTTTGCTTTATTAAACAGGTCGACAAACAAGTCCCAAAGCTTTGCTTTATTAAGCACAGACATAAAGGACAAAGCTCAAGTGCCATTCGAGGCTAAGCCATGAGAGGAATGATCATTGTGACTAGTCTCGCGCTCTCCTCCGCGGGAGTCCACCACTTGAACTTCAAAACACACCTCACCCATATGAGTAAAGATCATAGAAGCCCCCCTCTCAAAACCGTGCGATTATACGAAATCTTTCCATCCGCGGCCAAAGTAGAGAAGACCAATATCCTGACGTTCTACGCGAACCGGAAAATTACGTAACCGATGAGAAGAAAGTAAGACCCGACTAGGAATGGCGTCCTCATATACTTCTTCAAACCTAAGTGGCAGCAGCTGAAAATTTGGAAAAGATAAAAATATAGAAGGAATTCGTGAAAAAGATATGGAAATTAAACATGAAAATCTTACCAAACACGAAAATTGCTCAGGATAATCAATCGCTTGGAAGAAAGCCCATCGAGATTCTCGCTCAGAGGCCACGTTAGCCCTAAATGCTAAAGGAGGAACTATAATGGATCCCCTCATCTCGAGAGAAGCAAGGAGAGCAATAGCCTTTTTTGTCCCATCACTCACGAGGAAACATTCAAATAAACAGGAAAGAGACGCATGCATGACACGCGACAGGTAACACAGTAACACAAGGCACGCGTCCTCTATCCCGTTGAAACCCAACAAACCTCTCAAAAGAGGCCTTTAAAGCAACCAAGAGTTAGCCGGAAAAGAAAAACTAAATTATTTTTCAAAAAAAAGGCGATAAGACCGAGGGCAAAAAAGCCTCACTCAACAAATATAAAGCACGTGAGAATAACCCAAGTGATGAACATCCTAAAACAAAATGGATCCTGGGTTGCCACCAAGGGCTTTCTATAGGGTCGTCATGAGAGAGGAGCAACTTCAAACACTCCGGCTCCCGCTCATGTACGTCCTAATCGATGAAGACGCTCACACTCAAGCCAGGCTCTGGTCTCGCTCCAACCAGGAACACGAAGTAAAAGTAGAAAGAGATGGAGACGACCTTTTTTGGTTAACACAAGGATGGCGTGACTTCACACAAGCAAATCGAGTCAATGTGGGATCAGCTATGATCTTCCCCTACATGGGGGACTCCATCTTTGAAGTCGACGTCGTCAGTCCTGATAGCGAGGAAAATGGAGAAGCGGGATGTCCTTAAGCTTCTATTTTATGTGTCGCATTACCATCTCTAGATTGATGTATCAGGTTTAAAGGGATCGAACCTCTAGAAAGTCTCTGCATGCTACTTCTTGTTATGAATAATAAAAGATCCCCCTTTAAGTTTATTAAAAAGTCAACAAAATTCGATAGATAGTGAAGGAAAATCGTAGTTTCCCCTTTCGAGTCATTCGCAGAAATATAAACCATAAGCAAAATTTCAAACTCTCAAAGCATGACATCGGGAAGGCTCGGTTCGAACTACACGAGGAAGATACTGAGCTAAGATTAGCCTCATTATCATCCCCAATCTCACGACGCAGGCAAACTTTGAAAGAGACGTTGCCCCTATGAAAAAACATCATGGCACTTCCTATCCCAAGATGATGAAGGGCAAGAAACTCCTCCCAACCGCAGTCGATTTGAAAAAGACCGTTCTCACTCCAAGATACAGCCACTGGGAAGTCACGAACCAAATACGATGAAAGAAAAGCCCATCTGGGCGGCAGCGGCCCATATTCAGCCTCAAATTGAGGGGGCAAAACCTGAGCACAAACAAGAAACACATATATAATTCGGAGAAATAGCCTAAAACTTTTTATGGAAAAAACAGGGAGAAGGCTCACAAGTCGAGAAAGTTGATCCACATTCTCAATCTTTTGAAAAAAGGCCCAAGGATTAAAACCTCCCGAAGACATGACGCGTGAAAACACAATTAACTATCAACGCATGAAAAGCAGTAAAAATAATAGGAGGATCGAGGCTTTAAAAAGAGAAAAACCCTATCTTGAGGACTAAAGACAAGTGGGAAAAGGATTCGAACATTCGGACTAACCCTTTCAACACCTGGAAAGAGAACAGAGCATTAATGAGCGAAAATATACAGGAATACGAAGTTTTATCCAAAGAGATCTCAAACCCAAATTCACAAAAAGAAACAAGTATCTCATTGGAGCACCAAAAATAGGGAACAAACACAAGTTCCCAAGTCCAGAAAGGTTTCATTCAACTACAACTAAAACATCAAAGGTCAATTGGTGGCGGACATCTTTTCGATCTCACCAGCGTCCTCGGCATCTTCATCCTCAGAATATGACTCTTCCGCGGCCATCTCCTCCTTTGAAAGCCCCCAATCAGCGCTGGTCATGCTTGGCTCAAACTTCTCTAAGGGAGCTCCGGGATTAGCCGCCGAACGTACTACACTCTGATTGATCCCCGCGATCACCCCTTCCGAAAATAGCTAAAACACTTATCCTTCAAAATACTGGCACCTTTGGGAGTCTGGAGACAAGCTTTGGCTACAGAAGACATGAAAGACGCGTCAGCCTCAGTTTTAATCCACTCGGAGGACAAGTAAGCCACACCCTCCGGACTTTGAAGCCATTGAAGAGCCACATCTTGGTTTGAACGCGCTTTGATGTTGTCAAGTTCCTGTTTAGTAATAGATTGCTCCTCACGAAGGATAGAAAAATCTTCTTCCAGCTTATCGATACTGGCCTGCTTGGCTTGAAGGAGTTCCCGCGAACCCCTTTTCGCAACCTCAAGTTCTTTGACGCGAGAGATGGCAACATCCAGAGAAGTTTTCAGATCATCGTGTTTCTTCTTCAAAACCGCCATAGCTTCCTTTTGGTTATGCACTTCTTCGTGAAGCTCCACGGATCTCTTTTTAAACTTCTCAACCGAATCTGGGTCACCAACAGTGTTCCCAAGGATCCGCAGCTGATGAGACAATTTCTTAATCTCCTCATCTTTCTTACTGAGGCTTTCTTCACCGCACACAAAACGTCTTTCGACGTCCTGTTGGATCACTCTCAGCTGAAACAAGAATAAGAAGAAGAAATAGGCCAGAGTTAAGCCGCGTCAAATTATTTTAAAAACAAAAACAAAAGACAACCGACAGAATGTAAAAACTTATCCACTGGTTAAGACGGTCAAAGTTAGTCGAAAGATTAACAGCATCTAATCGTTTGACATATCCTTGCTCAGGAAGACAACGTTTCTTGGCTGGAAAGGCGAGGTCTCGCAGGTCGACCATATCAAAACCTGGAATTGGAAACTCACGAAGAGTCGCTTCACCCTCAAGAAAGAGCCCCGTTTCATCCGCGGCAGACGGTTCAACAACCATGCTAACTTTTCTCTTCTTGGAAATCTCAGGGGCAGATACACGAACACGTTTGGCCCTAGACACAGGAACTGATGAAGAGGACCCTACCAGAGTGCCAGCTTCTCCCGCTATGATCATATCAGTGATCGGCACCACCTCAGGAACTGGAAGGGGGGCAGGAGGATCACTGATCTCTAAACTCGTTTTCTTCTTCTTTTCAGATCTTGCTTTATGACGTTTTAAAAGAGAATCCAAGTCCATTGTATCTGAATACAAAAACATCCAAAGGTAAATAAACCATCAAAATAAGAAAAACAGGGGGCACAAGTCTAAACGCCCAAAGGCACAATAAAACAAAAGGAGCCACCTAGTCGCGGATGAGGCAAACTCAAACCAGCCATCTCAAGCCGGAACGCGGAGAGCATTTTATCCCAGAGAAACCTAGGTGTGTGAGAAAACGATCGTTTAAACTCAGAAAGATTGGAAACAGTTGATTTTTTCACATAGTAGAAACGCCCTGGGACGGTCCGACAATTGAAACCATTTCCAGACTTGTCGCGGACCAGGAACCACTTATATTTCCAATTAGGTTTGCTAGATAGCCTCTCCATGTATCCACAGCTGGAGTTGCACTGATAAAATCTCGAGTCCTGAGTTCCCTTTTTCAAGGAAAAGATACTAAACATCAACTTCAAAGGAGTGACCCCGATCTCTTTGCACCTCATAATAAAGCTAGTGAAAAACATCCAACCGTTAGGAACAATCTGAGCAGGGCTTAAGTTGTATTCACTCAAGAACTCTGAGAAATAGGGATGTAAGGGAAGTCGGAAACCCTGAGACAGACTGGCCGCATAAACAAACAAACAATCCTCATAAGCATCCAAACAACCTCCCCCTCATCAGGAAGACAAAACTCTAGTCCCGCGGGCCATGGAAAAATTCGAGATATAGCGTCAAGATCAGCCAATCCTAACAAAGTGGTACATCCCCTCTGCTCCTCCACAGGAGATCTCCACGGGTGAATCCTGTCAGTTATAACTAAGGGACGGTCGGACGGAGGCGGCAGAGGTTTAAAATCTCCAAGAAAGAGACAAGTGTCTAAATCCCTTAGGTCATACACCGGGGTATCCAAGTCAGACAAATTTTCTTTAGAGCGGATCTTTTTCGGAATCTCCGCTACACCAATAGGGGAAGCTTCGTAAGGAATCCAAACATTTTCAACCACTTGATCCGCGTCCACAGGGTGAGAAGTAGAAGAAAGACCCACCTCCATGGAAGAACAAGCACCTGATTCACCCCCATTTTCAGAATTTACATCTCCCGCGCATCCCTTCGAAGAAGAAGAAACTGTGTAAGGAGAAGAATAGTAATCAGGGTCCAAAAATAGAACAAGGATAAAGAATATAAGCTTAGTCTATGGCAGGAGCAGGAGCTTGAGCAGGACTATCGGACAATTATTTTAAAATCATTTCCAAAACTGCTTACCTTTGTAACTAGAACTTAGTTTTGATAAAAGACTTTTTGAAATTCACTTTAGAAATCATTTTAAAATCCGAATGAAAACGTTTTAAAACCTACAGCTCTAATACCACCTTCTGTAACACCCCCTTTTCAATCCCAAAGGGGTGTTGCAGCGCCAGTGAATACGCAGACTTTAATGTCTTTGAACTCACTTGAGGCTTATAGGGACATGCAACCATGCTCCCATAAACAAGACGGTACTTAAGCAGTTGAATAAACTAATGCGGAAGTAATTTAAATAACAAAGTATAAAATATAAAATCATAACCATAAAGCTAAAGTGTCAAAATCATAAAGTAGTAATAAGCTCCAAAAATAGCTAACACCAAATTAGCATTGCAGAAACTTTAAAGGTTCAAAAACTTGTAGTGTAAAGGTTCATAAATGATAGCCCGCTCTTCAACTCTCTCCTGCTCTGCTGCTTGCACTAGACCTGTGGAATATGGTCTGGTGTTTCGTGAGTACGAAGGACACCAGCCATCCAATAAATAGGATGGTTAGTACAATTAAGACTAGCAAATGATAGGGAAAATGTTCAGACTTTAACCTTACAGTGACCATAAAACGGTATGTCATAGGTTAAGGGAAAGACACGAATATTTAAAGTGGAAACTGAATAAAAAGGTAAAAATTCACACATGACTCGGATGATCGTAATGATCGATTATAAGATAAGAAAGGGAATTATACCCGAGACAGATGAGTATAATAACTGAAGTGATCACCTATTTAATAGTCGATAATAGCCATAATCACACTAATCACAATGATAATAACAATAATAATATTACTGCGTGGTACCGGTCGTCGGGCCTTTAACAAGGACCACGACCTACATCAGATCGTTGTTTTATCATCCCGCAGAGAATGCATTCCGGGATGGTGTTTCATGAAACCTTATAAGGCGGTGGCTTAACGAACCACAACCTGCAAGTTAGTCTACTGCATAACTTGCCAAAGGCATATAGCCACTCGCATCACGTGGTGCGCATTTTAACATATCATACCTAAGCATCACGTGGTGTCTATCTTAACTTATCATACATAACTAGTTTATACTAGGTGATCATAATAACGACATTAAATCAAGCAGGGACAAGCATTGATAACTCAAATGATCTTACTATCACATGCCACTAGTTTGCATAAAATAAACAAGCAGAATATCATGCAATTTAGGAAGAAGAAAATGGGCAACTTTCACTTATCTCAAGTTATAAACGAACAATCATATTTAATAAGCATATCACTATAATTAATAATTTCCCATTAATTTATACTCATGCCAATTTATGATTAAAAGATAAATTACATCAAGCAGACGGGTATGCAATTTATCGAAATTGGCAAGGAAATTGGCCACAGGGCCGCATTTGACACAGAAGAATTTAAAAGGCACATCAAAAGAATCACGAAACACGCAAAAGGGCGATGAACGAAATCACTTGCCTTAACCTTCGATGATCAGCTTATGACAACAAGGCGAGATTTTAGCACCTATTGAATCCAACGGAAAAAGGAATATTAATATTGATATTTTATAAAATTAACTTTACTTAATTCAATTGGAAATTGAATTAATTCTATAAAGTTAAAAATCTATACCAATATGAGTTCCTCGGAGAGCGGGATCCGGCGTTGGTGCTTCGAGATTTCTTGGTGTCGCTGAAACGGGCAAGAATTGAATAGTTTAGAAACATTGGCCGCCTAACTTAATAAATAATTAACTTTGGGCCAAAAACAAGAATAGACTAAATAATAGGGAAGTTTATGAGATTTTCATAAAAGAAATTGAAAACCTCCGATTGTTTCAATGGAGGTTTGCGTACAGCGAAGAGGAAGGAGCTCCTCCCTCGGCGGCGATGGCTACCGACGACCGGCGCGATTGGAGGCGACGACCGACGCGGCAATTGGCAACGGAAGTCGGAGGCGGGGGCTGGCGGCAACCGGAGACGGCTCGCACAGTGGTTGGCGGTGGAAATTCGAGACGCAGGCAGCGGGGCTCGGGAGCGACGACGCGGCAATCGGCGTTCCCCGTGGCAGGGTGCAACTGCAGTGGTTCGGCGGCGAGGGCGGATGCAGCGCAAGTTTGGACTCGGGTCACCGGCGGGCTTGGGCAGTGATCGAAGGCGAAGCTCGAACTGTGATGGGCGGCGGCGATGCAGGCGCCAATCGGAGGCGGTGCTTGGCAATGGCAATTGGAGTCAGATGCTCGGGCAGTGGTAATTGAAGACGAAGGCAGAGAGGGGCTCGGCCTGGGCGTTCTCCGGCAAGGCTGCGACTGCAATGGGTCCGACGGTGGTGGTTGGACAGTGGGGCAGCTCACGGCTCGCCGGCTCGGCTCACGGAAGTAAAGGAGAGGATGAAAGGACGGTGACGGCGTGTGATGTGAAATTGGTTTGTAAGAAACCCTAACACTCAGACGTCTATCCATACAGTTGAATTATAAGTTAGATAAAAGATAGATTTTAAGGAAAATAAATATATAAAAAAAATGGATATAGACGGAAATAGATAATAGATTTCTCCACTTTTGAATATTATTTAATTTAATTTCATAAATTAAATAATATGGGTATTTAGAGGATTTAAGTAATTACATCCATCATATATTATTTCTCTTTAGAATAATTTAATTATTCTAATTCATACCATATATCTTATGTGAATTTATTAAATGACCAAACTCACAAGATACATACTATAGTTTGATATAATATAGACTTATTTAATTAAATAAAAATAAGAAATAGCCCAAAAATAATTTGGGGTATTTCATACCTCCCCACTAAAAATAAGTTTCGTCCCGAAACTTAGAAAAGAACGAGAAATGAATTGAAGATAGGATTGTAACCTCGAAATAGATGAGAGGATATAGATTGATTAAAGCAGAGCTATGTGTATCTAACAATGGTTCCCGAATAGGTAGAATGTAAGCATGCTTCGGTTAATGAACTTATCGAATACGTGAGCGATGAAAATTACATCTAAAGTAAATCATTGCTTTCCGAACTCCTCAACGACAAAGCTTGAAATTTTCAATCCTATGTAAATAGCGTATCTCTATAGTTGTAAGCATCTAAAATACGGATATTAAAATTTTGAAAGACATCTTTTGATATTCACTCTCGTTGCTCGAGATACGTGAACTCGCATCACATAAGAAACAAGGTTAACTAGATTGTCATTGGCTTTCGTCTCAGCCCCATCTGGCTTCCTTTTCCAGGTTGCCAAATGGCCCGGGTGGCTTTGAAGGCAACCATTGTGACAAAACTAGCCAGCCTTATCCATACGAGATGAGTTGCGGGTCTTCGTCTTCTAGTTTATCGACGGGAACGTTGTCCGTTTCCTTAGCACATGCGTCCTTGCGTCCTTGTCTTCTTCATAAACATAAATCGCGCATATCTATATACTATTCTCAAGCTTTTTACCAATGAGAGTTCGGTTGCTCGATCATGGAAAGGAAATATGAGATATATAACCCATGATCATACTATCAAGATTTAGGAAAGGTGAACCTACCTACATAAAGAGTTACTAGTTATCCTCCTGAAGGACCTTACGTATGACATATTGATCATTAATCACTGATTTCACATGCAGATATTATTCCTGCTTACACAGAAGTGAAACAGATGAGCCCTTCTAGAGTCTATAGGGAGCACTTCCCGACTCTTTTTCGATATCTAAAAAAAACACGGGTTGACCAGCTTGATATGGAGTCAGAGGTATCAACATACTGGAGCTGACTATATAAAATGAAAGGAATACTAGTAGGGAAGTGTTCATGGCTTATATGGCATTCAACGTTAGAATATTGCCAATTTGCACACCAATTCCCCACCTTTGACTCGAACCTATAAGGTTCTAAAGATGAATCCAAAACATTAATCAAAGAAACTATGACAAAAGGTCTCTTACAAGCTTCCCTGATTTATTATATCCGAATAAAGGAGGTAATGGAATCACTATGCGACTCGCGCTAAGTAGAAAACAACTGAGGAAAGTGTTTCCTCATTTATTCTTCAGTTTCCCAAGTCATCTTCTCAGTCCCGTGCTTTGACCAAAGCACTTTGACAAGCGGAACTATCTTGGTGTGAAGTTGCTTCTCTCGTCGCTCTAGAATATGCACCGGTTCTTTCTCATAGGTCCCGATGGGGCGGACCTCAATGTCATCATAGCTCAAAATGTGGGTCGGGTCAGACACGTACTTCCGTAGCAGTGATACATGGAAGACGTCATGTATTGGATGAGCTAACGGGGGCAGAGCAAGGCGGTAGGCAACATTGCCTACACGCTGCAGAATCTTAAATGGCCCGACATATCGATGGTTCAACTTCCCTTGCTTTTCGAACCGGAAAAATCCCTTCATGGGTGACACTTTCACAAACACCTTGTCACGCACCTCAAAGCTGACATCTCTATGCCTAGGGTCAGCATAAGACTGTTGGCGACTCTGAGCGGTCAACATTCGTTTCCTGATCATCGCAACTTCTTCAATTATCTTCTCTAACAGCTCATGATTTATATGGATAGCATCAGTCGCATCATCCCAACACACTGGCGATCGACATTTCTGTCCATAGAGGGCTTCAAAAGGAGCCATCTTTATGGATGCGTGCGAGCTGTTGTTGTATGTGAACTCAACCAGTCTCAAACTGCTTTCCCAATCTGCCGATCTATACAGAACACAGGGTCTTAGCATATCCTCTAGTGTTTGTATGGTCCTCTCTGACTGACCATCTGTCTGAGGATGAAAAGAAGTACTGAAATTTAGTTGAGTTCCAAGTCTCTCATGTAACTTCTTCCAAAACTCTGAGAAGAATCATCCATCACGATCAGAGACAATGGACGACAGAACACCGTGAAGGCGGACTATGTGTTGAAGATACAACTCTGCTAGCTTTGCCAACTTCCGGTTAGATCGGATAACAATGAGGTGTGCACATTTGGTGAGTCGATCAACAGTCACCCAACTGGCATCCTTCTGCCCCTGACCCTTAGGGAGCCCCATAATAAAATCCATCAAGATCTGTTCCCACTTCCATGTGGGTACTGGAAGTGGTTGGAGCTTCCCACCAGGTCTCTAGTGCTCCATCTTGACCTGCTGGCATACCAAGCATCTGGCCACATACTCGGTCACTTCATTCTTCATACCAGACCACCAGTAGTTCTGTCTCAAATCCTTATACATCTTACTCGCTCCAGGAATCCAGGATTCACCGAATAGCTGGATGCATGAGCTTCCTGAAGGATGGTCTGTCGGATCATGGACATTGGGAATGCAGATGCGATTCCCAAACCATAAGGATCCATCATCCCTTACGAAAAAGTCTGGGGCTTTACCATCGAAGAAGTCAACGGCGGTCTGCAGTAACACCACATCCTCTGCCTGCTTCGCCTTTATCTCTCCTACAGATCTGATTAAACCTACATCATACACAACTATCCTCAGTTCCTTTCAAACCAAACTTCAACCTCTAACTTTAGCAGATCCCTCTGCAGAATAGGACTTGCTGTCCAACAACTAATCATAGCCTCGTGTTGAGATTTACGGCTCAAAGCATCGGCTACGACATTAGCCTTACCAGGATGATGGAGAAGCTTAATGTCATAGTCCTTGATCAACTTTAGCCAGCGTCTCCGTCTCATGTTCAACTCCTTCTCGATGAACACATACTTGAGGTTTTTGTGGTCAGTGTATATCTGGCAACGAACACCATAAAGCTAATGGCGTTAGATTTTTAGAGCAAATACCACATCAGCTAGTTCCAGATCATGCACTTGGTAGTCCTCCTCATACGGCCTCAACTGTCATGATGCATAGACTATCACCTTCCCATCCTGCATCAATACACAACTCAAACCTTGATTGGAAGCATAACTGTAGATCATATAATTCTCTGACTCCTTAGGAAGTGTCAGAATAGGTTATGTGGTCAACCGCTTCTTGAGCTCCTAGAAGCTCGCTTTGCACTTGTCATTCCAGACGAATTTCTGGGAGTTACGCAGAAGTAAGGTCGGTGGTTGGACCAATTTGGAAACCCTTCCATGAACCTCCTGTAGTAACCTGCTAGTCCCAGAAAACTCCGGATCTCCTTGACATTCTTCGGCAAATTCCACTTCTCTACAACTGCTATCTTTTAGGGGTCGATCATTACCCCTTTCTCCGAGATGATGTGGCCTAGGAATGCCACCTACTTCCTCCAAAAGTCACACTTAGACAGCTTTGCGTACAGCTGATGCTCTCGCAGTGTCATCAAAATAATTTTCAAGTGTTCGAAGTGAGCATCCTCACTCAGCGAGTAGATCAGGATGTCGTCGATGAAGACTACGACGAACTTGTCCAAATACTGGTGAAAACAACGGTTCATCGAATCCAGGAAGACTGCTGGGGCATTTCTTAAGCCAAAAGGCATCACCACAAACTCATAGTGCCCATAACGTGTCCTAAAAGCAGTCTTTGGAATATCCTCGTCCTGAACTCGGAGTTGATGGTAACCCGATAGAAGGTCAATCTTGGAGAACCCCTTTGCTCCCTGAAGTTGTTCTAACAAATCATCGATGTGTGGTAGTGGATACTTATTCTTGATTGTCACCTTGTTCAACTCCCAATAATCAACACATAGACGAAAAGAGTCGTCTTCTTCTTCACAAACAGCACGGGAGCACCCCAAGGTGAAGCACTGGGTCGTAAATAACCCTTCTCTAACAGCTCTTCAAGCTGACTCTTCAATTCTTGCATCTCCGCTAGAGCCATGCGACACGGGGCTTTGGAAATGGGAGCGGTTCCTGGTTCTAAGTCGATGGTGAACTCAATGAACCGCTTTGGAGGTAAACCAGGAATCTCGTCGGGAAACATCAGGGAAATCCCGAACTACAGGAATACCGGAGATATAGACCGGGTCGGATGGCTGATCCTGCAGATAATATAAGAATCCGGCACCACCTTGATGTAACAATTTGGCTTCCTGCATTACAATAATAACACGGCCATCCTCCTCAGGGATGCGCCCACGAAATCTGCACACAACCCTACCGTCCAACGAAATGATCACGATTCTCCGTCAACAATCAATGATTGCACTATAGCGAGTAAGTCAATCCATACCAAGAATGATGTTCTGAGGAAGGATCGGAAGCAGAACAAGATCGGTAAGGTACTCATCTCCACCTATCGCGATGGGGAAGCGGAATAACATTTTCCTACCTCGAACTCTATCCCCACTAGGGAATTTCACAATAAAGGAATCATCTAGAGTCACAGATTCTAATCCGAGTCTTTCAACAGTTTGCTCGGCTAGAAAAGAATGAGAAGAACCTGGATAAAAAGAATATTAATTGGCGCGGCCCGGAGATAGATAATACCTTGAGCCATAGGAGAAGTAGTGTCGTACATCCTACACATTTAATATAGTCGCGGACCCTGCTGAGATGGCCCGACGGCATTCTTCCTTTTGTTCACAGTCGATTGTGAACCTGCAGGAATCTGGGTATTCTGCTGGTACTACTGCAAAATGTGTTGTTGCTGATGAGATCTTAATCCTAGTCGTCTTTTTCAAAGACATATAGCTCGACGAGTTTTTCCAATTCCGAGCTATGCTTTTGTGATGCTGCATCTTTCTTTGACTCAACATGCTCACACATCTCTTTTTGATCTCATCTTTAGCCTGATCACAACGTTTTTCCATCTCATTCACAATTCGTTCCTTATTCTTGTATATTTCCCCAGTCTTCCTCACACAGAGCATCTACCTTGCTCTCCTTTCTTGCAAAGCCTGGAATGTTTTCTCATCAGCTAGGATTTCCGAAAAGGTTCTATTCTTTGGCTCCTCTTCACTAAGACTTTGGGATGGTTCCATGCCTTACACTTGGACGAGGTCCTGGAGTTACTTTATCCTATTGTCATCCAAAAGAGCTGGCATGGCTCTCTTTCCCTCTACTGCCTTTTCCTCACTGTAAAACCGAGGAGTTCCCAAATTATGTTCTTTGTACCACTCGCGGATGAGCTTCTTTTCATATTTTGTGGCTGCAGCTCTCTCGGGAGGGTCGACCAGGACATTCTTCCCATTGGATAGCTCCACTGTAGCTTTTTCCATGACCTTCACCTTTGTGCTTGAGTCATACCCAGTGTCAGAGTTGTTGGTGAGGTCAATGCAATGAGGGTAACCCGTGGCGTGCAGTCTTGAGGTCTTGCGAACATTAGACATCTATCGAGGAGGGCGAGGAGTCATCAGTGAGAAAATCCAGAAAGGAAAATTTAGAACAAGGATAAAGAATATAAGCTTAGTCTATGGCAGGAGCAGGAGCTTGAGCAGGACTATCGGACAATTATTTTAAAATCATTTCCAAAACTGCTTACCTTTGTAACTAGAACTTAGTTTTGATAAAAGACTTTTTGAAATTCACTTTAGAAATCATTTTAAAATCCGAATGAAAACGTTTTAAAACCTACAGCTCTAATACCACCTTCTGTAACACCCCCTTGTCAATCCCAAAGGGGTGTTGCAGCGCCAGTGAATCCGCAGACTTTAATGTCTTTGAACTCACCTGAGGCTTATAGGGACATGCAACCATGCTCCCATAAACAAGACGGTACTTAAGCAGTTGAATAAACTAATGCGGAAGTAATTTAAATAACAAAGTATAAAATATAAAATCATAACCATAAAGCTAAAGTGTCAAAATCATAAAGTAGTAATAAGCTCCAAAAATAGCTAACACCAAAGTAGCATTGCAGAAACTTTAAAGGTTCAAAAACTTGTAGTGTAAAGGTTCATAAATGATAGCCCGCTCTTCAACTCTCTCCTGCTCTGCTGCTTGCACTAGACCTGTGGAATATGGTCTGGTGTTTCGTGAGTACGAAGGACACCAGCCATCCAATAAATAGGATGGTTAGTACAATTAAGACTAGCAAATGATAGGGAAAATGTTCAGACTTTAACCTTACAGTGACCATAAAACGGTATGTCATAGGTTAAGGGAAAGACACGAATATTTAAAGTGGAAACTGAATAAAAAGGTAAAAATTCACACATGACTCGGATGATCGTAATGATCGATTATAAGATAAGAAAGGGAATTATACCCGAGACAGATGAGTATAATAACTGAAGTGATCACCTATTTAATAGTCGATAATAGCCATAATCACACTAATCACAATGATAATAACAATAATAATATTACTACGTGGTACCGGTCGTCGAGCCTTTAACAAGGACCACGACCTACATCAGATCGTTGTTTTATCATCCCGCAGAGAATGCATTCCGAGATGGTGTTTCATGAAACCTTATAAGGCGGTGGCTTAACGAACCACAACCTGCAAGTCAGTCTACTGCATAACTTGCCAAAGGCATATAGCCACTCGCATCACGTGGTGCGCATTTTAACATATCATACCTAAGCATCACGTGGTGTCTATCTTAACTTATCATACATAACTAGTTTATACTAGGTGATCATAATAACGACATTAAATCAAGCAGGGACAAGCATGGATAACTCAAATGATCTTACTATCACATGCCACTAGTTTGCATAAAAGAAACAAGCAGAGTATCATGCAATTTAGGAAGAAGAAAATGGGCAACTTTCACTTATCTCAAGTTATAAACGAACAATCATATTTAATAAGCATATCACTATAATTAATAATTGCCCATTAATTTATACTCATGCCAATTTATGATTAAAAAGATAAATTACATCAAGCAGACGGGTATACAATTTATCGAAATTGGCAAGGAAATTGGCCACAGGGCCGCATTTGACACAGAAGAATTTAAAAGGCACATCAAAAGAATCACGAAAAACGCAAAAGGGCGATGAACGAAATCACTTGCCTTAACCTTCGATGATCAGCTTATGACAACAAGGCGAGATTTTAGCACCTATTGAATCCAACGGAAAAAGGAATATTAATATTGATATTTTATAAAATTAACTTTACTTAATTCAATTTGAAATTGAATTAATTCTATAAAGTTAAAAATCTATACCAATATGAGTTCCTCGGAGAGCGGGATCCGGCGTTGGTGCTTCGAGATTTCTTGGTGTCGCTGAAACGGGCAAGAATTGAATAGTTTAGAAACATTGGCCGCCTAACTTAATAAATAATTAACTTTGGGCCAAAAACGAGAATAGACTAAATAATAGGGAAGTTTATGAGATTTTCATAAAAGAAATTGAAAACCTCCGATTGTTTCAATGGAGGTTTGCGTATAGCGAAGAGGAAGGAGCTCCTCCCTCGGCGGTGATGGCTACCGACGACCGACGCGATTGGAGGCGACGACCAACGCGGCAATTGGCGACGGAAGTCGGAGGCGGGGGCTGGCGGCAACCGGAGACGACTCGCACAGTGGTTGGCGGTGGAAATTCGAGACGCAGGCAGCGGGGCTCGGGAGCGACGACGCGGCAATCGGCGTTCCCCGTGGCAGGGTGCTCGAACTGTGATGGGCGGCGGCGATGCAGGCGCCAATCGGAGGCGGTGCTTGGCAATGGCAATCGGAGTCAGATGCTCGGGCAGCGGTAATTGAAGACGAAGGCAGAGAGGGGCTCGGCCTGGGCGTTCTCCGGCAAGGCTGCGACTGCAATGGGTCCGACGATGGTGGTTGGATAGTGGGGCAGCTCACGGCTCGCCGGCTCGGCTCACGGAAGTAAAGGAGAGGATGAGAGGACGGTGACGGCGTGTGATGTGGAATTGGTTTGTGGGAAACCCTAACACTCAGACGTCTATCCATACGGTTGAATTATAAGTTAGATAAAAGATAGATTTTAAGGAAAATAAATATATAAAAAAAATGGATAAAGACGGAAATAGATAATAGATTTCTCCACTTTTGAATATTATTTAATTTAATTTCATAAATTAAATAATATGGGTATTTAGAGGATTTATGTAATTACATCCATCATATATTATTTCTCTTTAGAATAATTTAATTATTCTAATTCATACCATATATCTTATGTGAATTTATTAAATGACCAAACTCACAAGATATATACTATAGTTTGATATAATATAGACTTATTTAATTAAATAAAAATAAGAAATAGCCCAAAAATAATTTGGGGTATTTCAGCAGGTAAGTGGTTGATTTCTAATTCGTCTGAGAAAACCTCGATAAGGGAATAATCCATCAACACTATGTAATCCAATTATTCCCGCGGCACAGGTTGGGCCGTACCGATCATTTTGGTACGGGTCAGGTAAGCCCGTTGGGAGTATTGAAGGCCCCACTGGGTATATTCCCGGGTCCCACTAAAAATGGAGGCCTTTTTTAATTCGAGTCTTTTCAGAAAGTTTACCAGCCGTGAAGCCCAATTGTTGAACTATGCAATAAAAAAGTATAGGGGAGACTCCAACAATGTCAGCGTCAATGATGCTCTTGACTCCAACGATTTCCTCGATGTCAGCGTTGTTGGCATTAACGGTATCATTGTCATCGTCGACATCAGTTATGTCGACATCAATAACGTCAACGTTAACGACATCGGTGTTAGCAACGTCGATGCCAGTGGTTTCAACAACGTCGATGTAAGTGAAATTAAAAAAATAAATTAAATTTTGGTTTAAAAAAATAATTGTAAGATGGAGGCAATTTCGGAGGAAGAAGAGAAGGAAATAGTAGAGAAATGGGGGTCGGCGTTAGCAACGTCGACATCAATGTCAACAATATTGGCGTCGGCATAAAGAACGTCAACATCAGCAACATCTGTGTCTGCATTAGCAGCATCAGTGCTAACAACATCGGCAACATGGTGTTGTTCGAATTGCTGTAAATGTATGTGTCAAATGGTCGATCATCTTCAATTGACAACGACATAGAGCAAACTTTCTATATTTATTAGATTCGCAAGAGGACCGAAATTTTTTGGGATGTGTGCATAAAGTCGGTTGGTATATAAAGCTATTGTCATCACTTATTTTTGGTAAAAAATATCCACTATCATGAATTGCGAATTTGTGTATCTATTCGTGAATTCGCAATGTGCGATGGCGAATGGCAGCCCAAGTTAAACGTTACAATTACGAAATTAAAATTAAAATTTATTAGAGGGCACACATTGCATATCCGCAAACAAATTGCGGATCTGCAATGCGTGTGCACAAGAGAAAAAAAATGCACACACGCATTGCAGATGTGCGGATTTTCGTGGATCTACAATACACATTTGCAATCGTGTATCATACGATATTTTAACCGTGAAAATACTAAATTTATTAGGGAAAAAACGTATCCTCCATTGTTTTACATAAGATCAAAGACCATCTCGTCTCTGATGGGGTGACTCGATGGTAGGAGTAGGGGGTCAATTGGAGGCCCGAGTTCGATCTCTGTCTTTTATCTTGAGTGAAAAATCAAAATTCACCTTTGCATTTTACTATTGGGTGTAGCCGGTCGGCACAAACCGATTTATCTAGTGTATGACTCTTAGTTCAACTGTCTGGAGTTTACCATCAAAAAGTGGATTACCCCGTTATGGAGAAAAAAAATGGGGAGGGAAAGGGAGACCATCTTAATTGCTAGTGACAAATATTTGAAACAAATTAATCAAAATGACCGTAGTTGGTCCAAACTCAAGATTCAAAAAAAGAGAGGAAAAGGGAGACCATCTTAATTCTTAACTGTTACTGACAAATATTTGAAACGAATTAACCAAAACGACTGAGTTGGCCCAAACTCAATTTATATGCTTTGTAGTTTGTATATCAAGCCCAAGACGAGTTAAATGAGTTGACTCAATAAAAAACTTTAGTTGGATGAGATAAGAATATTCTAATTTTATAATTAAAAAAAAAGGAAAAAGAAAAAGGGCGAAAAATGAAGCAGAGAAATTAGAGACTCCATACATCATAAGAGCAAACCATTCACCTCCAAAATCCCCACGCTATAAAAACAAGGCGATGGCTCCTCCCACTCCTCTCCCCCCATCGCCCTCGTCGCCCTCCAATCCAACCTCAAGAACTCGCAGATCCGGGCGAATTCTTCTTCCCACAAAAAGAAGAAGATCTCCAAATCCCTAACTCCAGTTAGGGCTTCGCGGTCCAACACCAGTTCGATCTGAAATCGACCGATTCCCCACTCCAATCGGCTTATTCCCGTTTCCGTGCTTTCCCATGCCGAGGATTGCTTAACAGGTTCGTGAATTTCCCAAAATTGAATCGATTTCTCGTCTTATTGTCTCAATCCATCAATGGCTGTACTGTTAATTTGTTTCTAAATTTGGTATTTTCGTTGGTCCCAGCCCCAGCCCTTGTCCTTGCCCTAAATGTTATGGCTCAGCAGCAACAGCACCAATCGTCTTCGAGGCTCAATCGCCTCCTCACCTTGCTCGACACCGGCTCCACTCAGGCTACTCGCTTCGCCGCCGCGCTCCAGATTGGCGACATCGCCGCTTCCCACCCTGGCGACCTTGTCTCCCTTCTGAAGAAGGTCGCCAGCTACCTCCGGAGCCGGAAATGGGACACTAGGGTGGCTTCTGCGCATGCAATTGGTGCCATTGCCAACAAATCCAAGCTTACCTCTTTGCGTGATCTTATCTCCCTTGTTGGAAAGAGGATCTCTGACGCCGGGGTTGCTTTTGGCGGGAATGAGGTCGCTAATTGCCTTGGGATGAGCACGGCCAATGCTCCCAGCCTGTCGTTTCGGAACTTCAATCTCAATAAAGTGTTCGAGTATGGAGCGCTTTTGGCCTCAGGCGGGCAGGAGTATGATGTGGCAATTGACAGTGTGAAGAGTCCTCGGGAGAGGCTTGCCAGGCAAAAGAAGAGTCTTCGCCGCCGCTTGGGACTGGATGTATGCGAGCAGTTCATGGATGTGAATGAGATGATATCAGATGAGGACCTTGTTCGGGGTTTTGAGCCGCACGTTGGGGGTGGTAGCAATGCGGTTCGGAATTTCAGATTAAACAGGCCTAGTGCGAGGGAGCTGAACCTTTTGAAGCGAAAGGCCAAGGTCCATTCAAAGGATCCTGTTGTGAAGGGATGGGCAGATGAGCCAGAGGCATCTGCAAATCAGGGTGGGGCCATCCCGAGGGGCTCCACTGCTGAATCATCCGGCAATAATAGCAAGGTGAGTGTGAATTCTTCTTTTGATGAGGAGAGCTCCGATAATGATGGGGAGGGGCAGTGGCCTTTTCATGCTTTTGTGGAACAACTGCTCGTTGATATGTTTGATCCTGTGTGGGAGGTTCGCCATGGTAGTATCATGGCTCTAAGGGAGATTTTAACCTATCAGGGTGCTTATGTTGGGGTGCACCCTCCACAGATGTTAGGGGATGTTAGTATGTCGAATCTTCCTGTAAAAAGACGGATATCTGAGGGGCAGCAGCCAGATCCCGATGGCAAGAGACTGAAGGTCGAGGATGTTTTAATGGAAACTGTGAATTTGAATGTGTGTGACAACTCCGGTGGAAGTGCAGATATTTACTCTACTGGCCAGGTCACTGTTGAAGTTGATGCCAGCTGCATAAGCATGAACACTGAACTAAACCCTGATGCTTCCAAAAGTGTGTTGTTACATACTGAAGAATCAGTGAGCATTGGTGAGAAGCCAGATATTTTGAAAGTTTTGTCGGGAAATCCTGACCTGTTGCATTTGGTTAGGTTAACACAACACTCTTGGCTGAAAAACAACGAATTTCTTCTAGACTGTGCCATCCGTTTTTTGTGTGTCCTGTCATTGGACCGTTTTGGCGATTATGTTTCAGATCAGGTTGTTGCACCGGTGAGGGAAACTTGTGCTCAAGCTCTAGGCGCTGTGCTGAAACACATGGCTCCTGAGTTGGTTAGTGAGACGTTGAATATTTTGCTCCATATGCAGAACCAAGCGGATTGGGAAATTCGTCATGGGAGCCTCTTGGGCATCAAGTATCTCGTTGCCGTTAGGCAGGAGATGCTATCTAGTTTGCTTGGTCGTGTTCTACCTGCATGCAAGGCTGGACTTGAGGACCCTGATGATGATGTTAGAGCAGTTTCTGCTGATGCTCTGATACCTGCTGCCTCTGCAATTGTTGCCATGAATGGCTATACGTTGCATTCCATTGTGATGCTGCTTTGGGATATTTTACTGGACTTGGACGATCTTAGTCCTTCTACTAGTAGTGTAATGAATCTACTTTCAGAAATTTATTCTCATGAAAGCATGCTTGATGTGTTGACCCTTAAAGACCAGGTTCAGCTAGATATGAACGGAGTTCCTGCGCAGGAAAATTTGCAAGGAGGAATCACATCCATGGAAGATCCGTATGTGCTCTCTGCTTTGGCTCCCCGTCTGTGGCCATTTATGAGGCATAGTATTGCATCAGTGCGCTATTCAGCTATTCGGACATTGGAACGGCTTCTTGAAGCTGTATACAGGAGATATTGTGTCACATCAGTGCGCTATTCAACCATTCAGACATTGGAACACAGTGATGCTGGATATACAATGCATGTTGCTGACCCTTTGTCTGGTTTATTCTGGCCTTCTTTCATCTTGGGTGATACTCTTAGAATTGTATTTCAAAATTTGCTGTTGGAGTCAAATGAGGATATATTGCAGTGCACCGACAGAGTATGGAGGCTTTTGCTTCATTCCCCAATAAAGGAGCTGGAAATTGCTGCTGGGCCCTACATATCTTCCTGGCTGGATCTAACCACTACTCCTTATGGTTCAACCTTAGACACTTCAAAGATGTTCTGGCCTGTTGCCCCCCCTCGAAAAAGTCATGGTAGACCAGCTGCTAAGATGAGACCAGCAAGGTTTGATAGTGAATCTTCTAGAAGTATTATCATCGATTTCTCTAGAGGTTTTGCACCAGAGGAAACCGATGGGCATGCATCTTCCAGCTCTTCCAAGATTGTTGTTGGGGCTGATTTGGATAAGTCAGTAACTCATACTCGAGTTGTTGCAGCTACAGCCTTGGGGGTTCTTGCATCAAAGTGGCCTGTGAACTCGCTTCAGTGTATTACCGATCCACTATGGAAAAATCTCATCTCATTATCTGGTGTTCAACGTCAGGTGGCCTCTATGCTCATTATTTCGTGGTTCCAGGAAATAAGAGGAATGGATTTCTCTGGATCATGCGGTGCTCATCCTGCCCTTCCTGATCAATTCAAAAAACATTTTCTTGATTTGTTAGCTTGTATGGATCCTTCTAGGCCTACAAAAGATTCCTCTCTTCCATATTCTGAGTTGTCTAGGACATACTTGAAGATGCGCGCTGAAGCCAGTCAGTTGATGTGTGCTGTTGAGTCCTTAGTAAAAACGGAGGATATATTGCCTGTTAGTCATGTTGATACTGAGAATTTGAGCGTTGATGATGCAATTGAGTTTGCTTCAAAAATTGTACAGTCTGATAAAGATAGAACAGGGAAAGATCCAGTGAGGGATCGTGTTCCTGATGACGTGGAGTCGTTTAAACTTCGTTTGCTGACCACTGCTGGTTATCTGAAGTGTGTTCAGAATAACTTGCATGTTGCTGTTTCTGCCTTGATGGCTGCAGCAGTTGTTTGGATGTCTGATCTTCCTATGAAGCTTAATCCGATTATTCTTCCCTTGATGGCTTCTATCAAAAGAGAGCAAGAAGAAGTTTTGCAAAAGAAGGCTGGAGAGGCCCTTGCCGAACTCATCTTTCAGTGCATTGCACGCAAGCCTGGTCCGAATGAAAAGTTAATAAAGAATCTTTGTAGTTGCATCTGCATGGATCCATTAGAGACCCCTCAAGCTGGAGTTATAAATTCTGTGGAAATGATTGAGGAGCAAGATCTACTCCTGTTGAAGAGTGTGGCTGGAACTCAAAAGCGTAGGACCCGGATAACTGCTGGCGGTGAAGATAGGTCAAAGGTGGAGGGCTTTGTTAGCAGGCGAGGGGCTGAGCTTGCACTGAAGCATTTATGCCAGAAGTTTGGTCCTTATTTGTTTGACAAAATCCCTAAAATGTGGGATTGCCTTACTGAAGTGTTTAAGCCAGTCAGCGAAGGAGCAGATATTGTTGAGGAAAAGAAGATTTCACTGGTTATTGAGTCTGTTAAGGATCCACAAATCCTGATAAACAATCTACAGCTTGTACGCTCAATTGTGCCATTGCTTGATGATTCATTAAAACCAAGGCTTCTCTCTCTTCTTCCTTGCATCTTCCAATGTGTTCGTCATTCCCATGTTGCTGTCAGGTTAGCTGCTTCAAGGTGCGTTTCTTCTGTGGCAAAGTCCATGGCAGTCACTGTGATGGGAGCTGTGATTGAAAGGGCTGTGTCTATGCTAGGTGATAGAGAATGTATTCCTGCCAGGCAAGGTGCCGGAATGCTAGTCAGTTTGCTTGTACAGGGATTAGGTGTTGAGCTGGTTCCTTATGCACCAATACTTGTTGTTCCTCTCCTAAGATATATGAGTGATTGTGATTCTTCTGTCAGGCAGAGTGTTACCCGAAGCTTTGCTGCCCTTGTGCCCCTTCTGCCATTGGCTAGAGGACTTCCTCCACCAGCTGGACTGAGTGATAGTCTTGTGGCAAATAAGGAAGACGTGAAATTTTTGGAGCAACTGCTTGATAACTCAAGCATTGATGATTATGAGCCCCGTACTAAATTAAAGGTGAATCTGCGGAGGTATCAACAGGAAGGTGTAAACTGGTTGGCTTTCTTAAGGCGATTTAAATTGCATGGAATTTTATGTGATGATATGGGGCTAGGTAAAACGCTTCAGGCTTCTACAATTGTTGCATCCGACATTGCTGAGCACCAGGCAACTGAAAGTAGTGAAGAGCTTCCTCCATCACTGATTATTTGTCCATCAACTCTTGTTGGACACTGGGCGTATGAGATAGAAAAGTACATTGATGCTTCTTTGATTAGTACTCTTCAGTATGTTGGCACTACCCAAGACCGTATTTCTCTTAGAAGTTACTTTGACAAGCACAATGTTATCATAACATCGTATGATGTGGTCCGCAAAGATATTGATTATCTTGGGCAGCTTCGCTTCAACTACTGTATCTTAGACGAAGGACATATCATCAAGAACGCAAGATCTAAAATAACTGTAGCAGTGAAACAACTGAAAGCCCAGAACCGCCTTATTCTTAGCGGGACGCCAATCCAAAACAACATTTTGGATTTGTGGTCACTTTTTGACTTTTTGATGCCCGGATTTCTTGGATCTGAGAGGCAGTTCCAAGCTGCATATGGAAAACCTCTGCTGGCTTCAAGAGATTCTAAATGCTCTGCCAAGGATGCTGAAGCTGGAATACTGGCTATGGAAGCATTGCACAAGCAGGTCATGCCTTTTCTCCTTCGACGAACGAAAAGTGAGGTGTTGTCCGATCTTCCAGATAAGATCATTCAAGATAGATACTGTGATCTTAGCCCTGTTCAGTTGAAACTTTATGAGCAATTCTCGGGCTCAGATGCAAAGGAGGAAATATCTAGCATTGTTAAATCGGATGAATCATCTGAGACGAAAGAAAATGTTCCCACCAAAGCGACTACACACGTCTTCCGAGCACTTCAATACCTGCTGAAACTTTGCAGCCATCCGATGCTTGTTGTTGGTGACCAGACTCCCGATTCACTTAGATCCAGCTTGGCTGGACTCTTTGCTGACGGTTCGGATGTTCTTTCCGAGCTCCATAAGCTGCACCACTCTCCGAAACTAGTTGCTCTGCAGGAGATCTTGGAGGAATGTGGAATTGGGGTGGAGGCTTCAACTTCTGAAGGAATGGTGAATGTTGGACAACATAGGGTTTTGGTATTTGCCCAGCACTTGGCCCTATTGGACATAATTGAAAGGGATTTGTTTCAGGCACATATGGAGAGTGTCACGTACTTGAGGCTTGATGGTTCTGTCCACCCAGAGAAGCGTTTTGACATTGTGAAAACCTTTAACTCTGATCCTACTATTGATGTTTTACTGCTGACTACGCATGTTGGTGGTCTTGGTTTAAACTTGACATCAGCTGACACCCTTGTTTTCATGGAGCATGACTGGAATCCTATGCGAGATCATCAGGCCATGGACAGAGCACATAGACTTGGTCAAAAGAAAGTAGTACATGTGCACCGTCTCATCATGCGAGGCACGCTTGAGGAGAAAGTAATGAGCCTACAAAGATTCAAACTTTCAGTTGCCAGTGCTGTCATCAATTCAGACAATGCAAGCTTAAAAACGATGAACACGGACCAGCTGCTTGATCTTTTCACATCAGCTGATAGCTGCAAGAGAGGGGCTACTTCATCGCGAACACAAGATGGTAGCAGTCAGAAGCCATCTGGTGGTGCAAAGGGTTTGAAAGCAATACTTAATGGGCTGGAGGAGCTTTGGGATCAATCACAGTATAGTGATGAGTATAATCTCGGGCAGTTCTTAGCAAAACTGAATGGTTGAGCACAACTGAGTCCATGTAAGATTTTGCCTCTTGGAACTATTTTTAGAAGATCTGTGGTCTGAAGCATTCAATCTTAAGTACTAACCCTGTTTATCTTCTTTTATTTGATGTTTGTCAGGAAATTATACACGAGAAATTCCAGGAAGAATCTCAAAAGAGTAGTGGTTAGTTACTTGTGAGGTTCTCTCATTTGATTCTCCCATAATCTTTAATTTATATTCCCGCTAAATTTAGCTTCTGTGCTTCGCTTATCAAATATCAGATCCCTCCTGAGCATGACGATTGATGGAAAAAAACTGTGAATGAACTTCTCCATGCTTGTGCAGTTGGTTATACTTTAGTGTGAATGCATGAACATTCTGCTCATGTTTGGACCCTTTGTTTCATATTGCATTAAATCAATAGTTTCGGCTTGAGTTGTATCCCAGTGGGAAATTCATCTTGGTGTCCTCTGCTTGCAGGAAACCAAGATGGATCCGATCACATCTTTCAGAGAAACCTTGATGATGACAACTAGTGACCACTAACCAGCCACTCATGTTCATCTCAAGTACCATCCTGGACCACTTGCCCCAGAAAATGCAGCTAATTTTAGAGAGTTGCCCTGCAAGGTTGTGAATATTTTTGAGACTTGTATGCCTATCTTAGATACTCGGTAGTTTGAGATATTGTTCCCCTGTTTGTTTGTAGTTCACAGTAGTCAGCTATTGAGTTGCTAGAGGTGGGTATGTCTTATGTTGTGATTTTGCTGCTGCATTGTTAATCTAAAAGACTGAGATTGGGGCCTTTTTTTGTCACCTTGCAGTCTTTGAAGCAAATGGAATTAGGGAATTGTTTATCATCAAACCTTATAACTAGTGTTATACTTGTGAAATACCAAATTAACTGTTTTGTGAGATTCACACTTTTCCCTTGACACACCCATCCACACATGGTTTTGTGTGTTTGCTAATATCTTTGATTCCTGCAAACCATGGAATCGACACAGCCATGAAACGGCGAAGGCAAGCAACCCAGCAACCGCTGCACACAGGTGAATTCCTCTCTTCTATTCTTGTTCAGATAGTTCATGTTTTGTTTTTGATTTTGGGTTGGTTTTTGTACCTGAAGGTGAAATCCAACTTACCTCTACGCTCGCTTAAGAACCTGTTTTCTCACCCCTTTCCTGATTTAGGGGGTGGCCTTTGTATCTAAAAGTGCTTTGAATCTGCCTTGTATTGTGTTGTGTGTGAACAAAATGTAAATCTGAATATGTGATTAATGTGATATGAGCAGCCATCATGCATCCGGTTCAATCTGGACTTTTGATTGTCAACTACCAAAGCTCCGACGATGGTAAGGGGGACTGGTGGAGTTTCAACCAGTAGTCACGAGCTTGGGTAGCAATTTGTGTAATGGTATGATTCAGTTCCTGCTTGTCATTTCTTCGATTGGGGAACAGATTGGTGGCTGCGTGTCAGTTACCATTATCCAGGTGCCTGTAATGGTTCGCATCACACAGCATTTCCTGCTTTACAATTGGGTTGCTGCATTTCCTACATAATTTGATTTTTCTGCCTTCTAGAGTTATTTATGCTTCTTGAAAAGAAATGAAGTTTCCAGAGAACCAGGTTTGATGCACCATTGCCTGCCCAGATCTGTCTCAAAGCATATTAACCCCTCGTTTGTTTTTTAGGTAAGGAAAGGTAATGGTTACCCTTCCGAATCTAGTCCATTTTTAATTTAAGATTCATTGATCATTATTCTAATCATTACCCTCATTCTCTCATTTTACATACAAAATCTATTTCCTTTTCCCCATTTGATTATCTACTTTGAGCATAGGGTAATCATATCTCCTAGGATGCACCAACTATTACCCTCTCCCATTCTCTAGACCCACGAAAAAAGTGATGATCATACAAAATTTCCATATAAAATTTGATTGCTTTCCCTTCTATTCCTTTCTTCTCAAACAAACAAAGCCCAAGTGTTTATTTACCTTGATTAACAAGGTAGGGTCGACTGTCAAGTGTCCCAAATGAAGAGAAATGGCACTGTGTTCGTAAATAGCTTACCAGAGCCATGAGAAGATGATTATATGATTGTACCAAGAGGAATTGAAGTGATTCAAGATTGAGGTAAACTATCATGGTACTTCAGAGGTAGGATCTTAAATTGAAAGAAGAGAAAATAGTATTTTCACCCTTCACCCAATTTGGGGTATTCATTCTACCTTGGCAAATCTAATTTCCTTTATTTTTTTTTTCCATTTCACCGAGTACCCACCGATGTAGCTCAATTACTCAAGGCATGGGTGATTATATTTTAATTTCCAAAAGATGAAAACCCTCAAAATTGGCCCCTTGTACGCGCATTACACGCGCTCCCCTTTTCTCTCCTCCGCCTCTGACCTGTGTTTGCCTCAACCATGGCTGCCCACTCTCTGCGCTCACCATCCCCACATGCCACAATACAGCTCAAAGCTAGGCAATTAAAGCTCTATTGGGAGGTATATCCCTCCGGATTGTTGTATGTCATTTCGGTTTGAACCAATGTGGTCTTGCAAAGTTCAACTAACTGGAGGTGCGTTGGTGTGGTGGCAGCGGGTATTTCATCCCCGTTTCCACTGTCCTTTTGAACGCTAGTGGTGCTTTTTAGATCTCTTTATGCTCTGTTGCTGCTTTGTGGGTTCGGGTTGGTTGTGAGCGGTGTGTTGGGATGGATCTGTGTTCATAAGATGGAAGGGGTGGGTCTTCGACATTGTTGTCTTCTTGCTCATTCGGTCCTTCTGCTATTCTTACCTTGACTTCTAACCTCCAATTGGTAAACTCTGTATCTCCCATTTGTTCTTTGTTGCTTGTCGCAAGCCCGCAACACCTACACTTATGTGTTTACTTTAATCAAAAAATCAATCAACCAACCTTACGATCTTACACAATCAAGGATAGACCTTGAAAGCACAAGAAAGAGGCTTGTGAACGCCAATGAACACCAAACCCTAGTAAGATTGACACCCAAGAGGCCAACCAAGCAAGAATTCAATCACCATTCTCAAACACCATTTAAAGGTTTCCAAAATCCTAAATAGTCTATTTATATTAATCCCTAAATAACTATTAAATTATTTAAATAATTAATCTTAAATAAAACACAAATTGGACCTAAAACGTTGCTTGTAGAACGAAGCTATCGAGGTGCCTATCGAGCCGCTCGTCAGCTCGTCACCCAACAGAGTGGGTAGGGACTCGTGGGGTCGGTTGAGTCGGCCCGAGTCCCTGTCGTTTCGGTAGCAGCTCTATCAGGTTTATTACAGTTAAAGGGTGGCTTGGGCTTGGATTTGCTCCGACTTGGTTGTGGCTTGGGCTTCTTCCTTGGTCGCACAATGTTGCATTAAGTTGCAAATCTCCTCTTGCAGACTCTTGGCTTGAGCTCGGGTCAACGGACCATCTATCATAACAGGTAGCTTAGATTTGCACTTCTCCGGAAAACGCTCCTTCCGTAAGTGCAACTACACTAGGTCTTCTGGTTGGAAGATGACTTGCTTTCGTCCCTTGTTGTTCCATGCTACATTATACTTGTCCTTTTGCATTAATCTAGCTCTCGTACTTTCATGCAACTCGATAAACTCCACCTGTTTACATGGATCAAAACTTTCTTTCTCCCTCATGAGACATGGGTTAAGATCCAAGGGGATTAGTGAGTTAGTCCCATAAACGCACTCAAATAGAGTCAAATTGGTAGACGAGTGCACGATTCTATTATAAGCAAACTCTACATGAGGTAAAACTCCCTCCCACAACTTGAGATTCTTCTTAATGATAGCTTTAAGGGTGGTGGTTAAATTTCTATTAGTCACTTCGGTTTGACCATTTGTTTGGGGGTGGTTAGACGTAGAGAACAACAACCTAGTTCAGCAATTAGTCCAAAGAGTCTTCCGAAAATGACTAAGAAATTTGACATCTCGATTACTAACAATGATTTTCGGCACACCACGCAATCTCACAACCTCCCTAAAGAATAGGCTAGCAACATTGGAAGCGTCATTGGTTTTATGACATGCTATGAAGTGAGCCATCTTAGAGAAACGATTAACAACCACAACGATCGAATGCCTCCCCTTAGTCCTAGGCAACCCCGCGATAAAATCCGCGCTAATGTCATCCCAAGTGTTGAGAGGCATGCCTTAGAAAGGTGTACAAATAGTAGGAAGAGGTGAATAGGGGGGGTGTTTAAAGCTCGAAAATTCAGCAAAAAAAAAACACTCAAACAACACTAATCCAAATACGAAAATTCACTCAAACAACACTAACCCCAAAACAAAAACTAACAAAATGAACTCAAATTGACTCAATTAAACACTATAAAACATGACTAAAATGCGGACATGAAAATACCTCATGCTTAGACTTGCTTGAGGAGTCCTCAAGCAAAAACCAATACCTACAACACATCCTTTTAAGTCTTCACTTTTGTCAAAAACAACATCATATCATACGTAGCAAAGTAAATCAAGTGATTTTAACGTCATCACACATATATGAGCGATCCATATACATAGGCAATATAAATCCAACCTCACAATGATAATGTGTTTGCACTTAATTCTCAATGTGTTTAGGCTATGAAGAACATCTCTCAACTCAATACCGTGAATCTATCACTTGCAAACAACATCATGAGGACTTTTATAGGGTTGTAATGAGGCTTTGGTAGGAACATAAGATAGGGAAATACTTTGGCTTGTGGTGTTTCGGATCCGGGAAAAATGGTTAGTTATATACAACACTAAAACTTCCATACTTCGCAAGACCATTTCAATAACATCAACTCCATTACATGTCAATGAGCTCTTTCAACTTCAATAGCCAATACTTCTCAATAAATGATAATCCATAGATGATTGATAATAGGTCTAAGCTTCTTGACCTTTACCCTCACGTTAATTTTAATCCTTTTTTTCGTCTTCTATTTTTCAATAAATATGAGTTTTTCATCCTCGTTTCCTTATGTGTACTATTAGGGGTGGGCATGGGACGAGACGGGACGAGATTGAGCCGAGACGGGACTTGTCACGTGAAATTTTTACGGGACGGGATTGACACTTTTTTCCGGGACGGGCCTTGTCCCGCAAATAAAAATAATAAAATATTATATAAATTTACAAAGTGAAAAATGCTTTCATAATTCATTAATTTGTATAATATGTTGAATACGGTATTCTTTTCAACTATATTATTCAATAATAATAATAATAATAACAATAACAATAATAATAATAATAGTAATATTATAATACTATTATTAATTCATACAATGATTATATAATTAATTATAATGTTCAACATATTTGACTACATTATCTTACTAGATTGGGACGGAAAGGGATTGAAACGAGATTCACCAGATATTGTCTCATTATCGATTGATAGTAGGGAAGAATATCGTATTTAGCTATTTGGCACTTGTAGCTCTAAATAACAACAACCACTACTACTACCATGACTACCACCATGACTACTACCACCACTACTACTAGTAGTAGTAGTACTGGAAGAGGCTGTTCCACTACTACTACACAAGCTGGGCTTGACCATGCAGAAATAAGGGTGCTCCCGCTATCCCGTTTGCACAAATAAGTCAATTACACATTTCATTGTTAAGGTATCCAAATCAGATCTCTAACATACCAAGCACTCATCATAGAATCAGTTAATGACTCTTATAATGATCTCCTTGGAAGCTTCTAGACCCATCTGTAAAGAACAAGCTAGTATTTTGCCTGCCCAGTTTCGACTACATCCAATAGGATGGTATTACCGCATTTCTACCATCTCGTTTCCCCGTTTGGTCGGTTTTTTCCTCTTTTATAACGAGTCAAGTTTATTACTTAGTCCAATTCGGGTTAGGTATGTTAAGTTCATTTTGTCCCTTTAAATCCTTTTCAAAAGTCTTTGAAACTCGTGGGCGGTTTTCAAAACATACACTCAATCCTTGTGTATCCGAATTGCAAAACCTCAGCTCTGATACCAACTTTTTAACGACCCAGAATTATGATTTCCGGGCTACGTTTCAAGGGATGAAACCCCTTGTTCGGATCTTGCAATCCAGGTACGGGTCGAGGTTTCAAACTCATTTTAATGTCAGTAGAAAGAGAGATTTCAAACCCTAAAAACATCGAAGGGTCGTTGAGTACCCTTAACTTGTCCTAAGACTATGTCGCGAAATTCAATTCAAATGAAAGTAAAGCAGAATCAAGGTTTAGATACAAGTGTCACGGCAGAGCCGGGTCAAAACCAAAACATAGTGGGTGATTACCAATTTTATCAAGTTAGAATATTAGCCAGATTCTTCGGTTCGCCAAGAGGTTCCCCGCAACAAGAGCGGTACCTAACACTATCCACGAATTCAGGTCCAGTAATCGTTTGCGAGTCCTCTGACCACGCTGAGGCTATATAACATGCATATACCTAGGATAAAGGATGACTAATGCGGTACAGTAATTAAACCACATAAGCACGCTTGACAGATATAATAATATGCAGAAATACTGTAAAGGGCCCGAGACAATGCCAAGTGGCATATCCCTCTCCTACTCCACCCCCTTTTTCATGAGCGGACCTGGCCAGTACGATACCCTTTTCATCGTGGTGGTGCACGGACCACAGAATAATAGCATGCTCAACAACACAACCAAACACAACATCTTACGCCGCTTGCCCAATGGTGTTGGGCTATAGTAACAAGCTCATATTGACTCGATTGACTCAGGGCATCCGATGAGTCTGGGCTACCCTATGACCCTAGCAAAGACTCTAGAACTATCACAGATAACGGCCGTTCTGTTTCAAACACACATAGTAACCACATGCTCGGTTCAATGCAATCCTAGCATGATACTACTTGACATGCATTTAATATGCAACAAAACTACACATCATATGACACATTAGGCAGGAGGTCCAGGTTGCTCAGCAAGTCCCGTGGGATACTTACCTAAAGATGCAGACCAACAAAATAACGCAAGCAAGGGGCCAAGTACAAGTCCAAAGCAATCCAAAAGCAATACACACCTATCATCAAGTCATTTCCATAAGCTACCGATCCATCATTCATACACACGAAACCCAAGCTCTCAACATTCTCAAAACAAATCGATGGTAAAACCATTTTCCAAAAGCTTTTCGATACGATCAACATCAACCAAAATCATTTACTTTCAATCAAACCCATTGATAAAATCGTACCAACCATATTTCCAAACTTCTTTCTCAAAACCAACATCATCAAACCAAGACAAAGAATCGCGACATTAAACATTTAAACCTTAAAACCAATACCTTAAAATCATATCATAGAATTAATTCCGGCATTTTGGTTTCAAAACCTTGACTTTAATGTTTCAAGTACTTTAAGGCAATGATAACATTTTCAAAATAAATCCATCTTTAAAACCCCATTTATAAATCAAAACCGACAAATCACTTTAAACCCATTTATAAACAACATTTAATAACATACTCAAAATGATATTTAAAATATAAGAATCACCAAACAATTCTATTTTCACAATCCATATTTATATATCAATAACAATAAAATATCTCATAATTTCCAAAATCACATATTTACACATGACATGATACATATTCCAAAATAATACAGCTTTTAAACAATTTTATAATATAAAAATAATTTCAGAAAATACATATTATTAAACCGTCAAGATAATATATGGTTATAATTATAACCATTATAAAACTATATCATAACATAATATAACATAAATCCAAAATAACACACCAGTTACTTAAATAAAAAAAAACCCAAAAGAATTAGCCCAAAGCCCAACTGAAAGGGAATCCGGGCTAGAGATCCGACCCGAACCCAAAAGGGAGCCCACCCTGAAGAAAGATTTCGGATCTGATCTCCCCAAACTGAAAAGAACCCAAAACAAAACGATATAACCCGTTTGCAGGGATCCGGGTCGGGCCCAATGCCCAAGCCCACCAAACCTCTCTTCTTCCCCAACCAAAGAACAAAGCTCGGACGTTCCAACGGGAAAGAAACGGAGAGAAGAAAATGAGATCCTTGCTCCAGCGGACTTCCTCTCAACTCGAAACCGCTCCCATCCTGACCGAATTGAAATTCCGACCACACTCATACAACCAGAATGAAAATGCAGCAAGGAAGAAGGGAGAAAGAGAAGTGCTCACCGAAGCTCGAGTACATCGCCGGAAAACTCGATCCGCTCGATTCGGGGCTTGCTGAAGCTGGATCAACGCCGAGGGGGCCTAGGATGAATGGAGAGTGAATAAAGGTCCTCTTTTATGGATTTTCAAGGGAGAAAACGAAAACGAAACAAATCGACATTGGAGAGGGAAATAGGGGAGAGTGGTGCTTGAGCAGCTCTGACGGGCTCCGATGGGCTCCGAGGGTGGCTACTGGGCTCCGACAAGAAGGGATGGGCTCCGACGAGAAGGGAGAAGGCTTCTGGGAGTTGCTGTTACCACTTGGAGAGAGGCGTACTGGCTGCTGTGACTCGAGCAACGGCCTGCGAGAATAAGGGCGGTGCTGCGAGGTGGCTTCTTCGACGAGGTTGGTGGCTGACGACGATAGGAAGGAGGAAGGTAGTGCCTGGTGGTTACAGAAACGCAGAGGAGAGACAACGGAACGAGGGGTGGTGGGGGTGACTAAAACGGAGCAGAGGAGGGAGGTCGGTGGTGGGAATGAAAGCGCTAGTTATGATGGTTTTTGGACACTACAGACGCGGAAAATGGAAGAGAGGAAGAAGCTCCTTTTGTGGGGTTGGGGAAATTTTCTGAATTTGAAGAAATGAGGGAGATGTGTGCATATAAGGAGAGATTTGAGTGTGAATCGGTTACATTAAGGGGGACCAAATGGGTGTGTTGAGCACCAAGGAATGCAGGGCAATCTTCACAGAAGGCAGACACAGAGAAAGAGAGATGGGAAAAGACAAAAGAGAAAGGAAATGGAATTAAAGTGGTCTAAAAAGATATTTTGAATACCCGAATAAAATATCTCGAAACCCGCTCTCTCGACCTTATTCGACCCAACTCAAAACGATTTTCAAATTTCCAATTCCGAAATTAATAATGAACACCAATTATTATTCTCAGTTTTCGCATATGGGAGCGGGATAAAATATAATTTAAATTTTCAACTAAAAATGTCGGATCTCGTTTCGAAATATTTAGAATAAAACTCATAGCTCAAGGACGGAAATCGCAAACCTCCCAAATCTTAGAATCAAAATGATTATAAACCATTATTTTAAACTAATTAATAATATGAAATTTCTCGGTCTTTACATTCATTCACCTCTAAAAACAAGTCTCGTCCCCGAGACTAAATCATTCTAAAACAAGGGGATGGAGTTTTAAATTGGTGAGTCCATGCCATTGGCCCCGTAAGCACCTCATAAGGGCCCGTATGAGGTCCTCACAGTACCCTCGACGTGATCATAATATTCCCAATCGGTCGTAGCAAGTGTGCGATATGGGCCCCTACCACACCCTTACCATGTCCTTTCGGTTATATCATAACTCGAAAGCAACTTTAGCTTCTCTACTAGGTCTTAGCAATCATTCTATATGCGCCCCTATAAAATGCTTGTATCCATTTCGTGAGGCATTATAATATAAGCCCGAGTTGAAAAGTTTCAAAAGGGATTCCGCAATTGGAAAAGATTGGCCTCAAAATCGTTGAAATTCTCGATAACGTTTATTCCTTTAAAATCCAAGCTAGTCATTTCCAAAACGGTTCAAAATCTTCAAATCCAACGTCTAGCCAAACCATTTCAGAACACGAGAGGTGGAATCATCCATCTCTAAGGGCTAATCCTATATTCTCTTCCTAGTTTCCGGAATCATATCATTCTACCAATATCGTCTCAACCAAGGACATAAGTCATAAGAAATGTACAACCGTATCAACCAACCAATCTCCAACCAGTACGTCATACAACAATTCTCAAAACACATACCAACATAGTGCCACAAGGTCACATCAAGTATCTCCACATCAAATTAAAGACCATAATATGCATGTCAATCAACATATCAATACTCATAACAACGTTTCGACAGCACTCCAAAATTCATGAAAGGTATCCTCACATCATACTAAAAACATTAACAAGTGCATCAACAACCTCCTAGTTAATCACGCAAGCACACATAAATGAAGTAGAAGGCAACAAGTCAACACAACAAAATCTATTACAACCAGGTTCAACAAGCCAAGACATTCACCATATCCATAGCCAAGAATTCCGTTGAATATCAATGCACAGAGGTATCAATACAACCACGCGCAGCAATTCAAGTCCAAAATTTCAACAAAGAATCAGACATTCTCTCAGGGGTTAACAGTAGCAAGGTCTAACAACATAGTAAGCACAAAATATAATCATTGCAACATGTAACCTAATCGGACATCGCATGCCAAAATATCAGGATAAAATACATCAATATATCATGATAACACAGGTTATGCCAAGTAGATTTTAGCATTGCATATTAACACGTAATGTCCTTCTATAACGGATTCATCATAATAGCCATTTAACATCTTGCCAGCACATACCAACAAATCACATAATCAAGAAAGTTTGCACATACTTACCAGTCAGAAATAGTCGCGATCCCCACACACTCACCACCAATTCCCAAGCCAAAACCATCCTCAACTAGACTCACACTCCCAAAACAGACATTACCCAACAAACATTACCCCTCAGTGTGGCCACCCTCACCTACTATATATCCCAATTCGCAATTGATCTCCCTAGACCTTCCCATGTACATCCACCTCTAAAACCTAACTCCATTCTCTAACTCCATACCCGAGTACTCTCTCATCTCACTAGGTCCTCAAGCCACCATATACTAATGGCCTTAATAGTTCCACAACCCAATTCTTACCAAATGTGTTCCCCATTATAACATAAGCATCCTAATCCCAATGCTACCTCTTCCCAAGCATTCCTATTGTCTATTCCCAATAACATCACCTTCCTAACATACCTCTTCTATAAGAATTCCTCGATCAACGTCTAGCCTTCTTATCCTAAGGTCCCATAGAAGCTCACCAAAACCACTAGGTACTGCCTCTTATAAATCCTGGAACACACCCGATCCTACCTAAGTTAGCATTCCTCACGGCAGCCCTACCTCACACCACCATCGAACATCCTAACGACTCAAACCCTTGCACCACCTTTCGACCACTCTACTAGAGAATCTCACCCACATGTTCATAAGAAAGCAGTTATGAAAGTTATCACACCTAAGGCACGCATCATATTAGACAACATTTATAGTAATAGATCCATTAATACATCAACATGGCAATTATATCAAAAGCCTCGATTCATGATCATGCTCGGACATCATATGTGCACATAGTCAGGCTAAACCATCAAGTTCCGTCATAACTTTATCTACTAAGCAATTTAGGATCACAACATTTGCAGTTCACATTTTATAAGCAAATGATTCAGTTCATGCTTAGCAATTCAGAGTATCACACATCAACATGTCATAGCACACAAGATTTGTAAGGCATCGAATCATATCATCATAAAAAACAGACAATCCGGCAACAATCATTACCAAGTCAGCACATCAACACGTAAATCTCATCACTAGGTCAGTGCAATATCATCGTCAACAAATTTAAAAGGTTTAGCGATTCGAACGGAGAACACTCCCGCTTGCAAGTCATATCGTACTCAGTAACCGTAATTCTCGATACGTGCTCGTTCCGCCGACATCATGGATCCTGAGGCTCGTGGGTTATGGGCTCACGCTTCCGCTGCACTGCTCTATCGCTATTTAACTTCTCGTTCCCTCTTCCATGTGGTCGTTCGTCCGATGTGTCACGCAAGAGTCCAAGTTAGGAGAGATAGGGGAGAGACAAGAACGAACATCCCAATGTTCTTTTCGAAAACAAGACTGATCGACACTGAAGACGACAACTAGAGACAGAACTCCGATCCAAGAACAACAACGTTGCCCTTATGGAAATCTATTAGGTTATAATCTCGACAAGCGAACATGAATTCATCATGAAGCATATCAATCGCACTAATTCACACTAACATGCACATATCTCAAGGGGATTCCATTCGTATTCATTTTCAAAGACACAATCGAGTTCTACACGAATGCATGCGAGATGAACTAGTAGTATGTAATTCCATGAAAGCAGATATGCTCAGCAACTTTAAACGAGATAGCGGAATTTAATGGGCACCACAATTATTACGTAGGCGAACAGTGCACGAGCTTGGTGTAGGTATTGTATAAGAACATATAAGAGCAATATAGTAACTATCTCATCTAACACAATGATCATATAATAGGCCAAGCATGTCACGTAATCATATGATGAGATACATTTAGAAAGCATAGGTCTTACATGATACTGCGATTCATGATGTGATACAAGCATAGTCAAGAGTCATTAAGAGGAGTTCAACATAATATTCATGAAACATGAGGCATCATCAAAAGTAACAAGAAGGACATCATGGGCGATAGATTATAGTCATGCTAAGAATGAACCACCGTAGGCAGGCCCGTGCCTAAGCATGTTCAGGTGGATCAATGGAACAGGGCTCTCAAATTTTTAGGGCCCAATAATTCAGGAGTACCCAAAATTTAATTATAAAAACGTTTCTTTCCTTAGTTATAGTAAACATTCTCAGTAGCCCAGTGGTAAGAGCGTGCGCATGAGGGCCTAAAATCCCAAGTTCGACTCTCCATCCCTCGTAGTTTTGAATTTGGCAACGTTTTTTTTATCTGTATTTTTCATTCACTCCAAATGGAGTGAAATTAAGGGCCCAATTGTGCCTATTACGTTTTTATTCGGCCTATTTATTTTTATTTGGCAATTTTGTTTCTTTTTATATGGATTATTTATTTAACATTATTTATATATTGCGTTTAAAATAGCTTGATTTTTTTGCTTGAATACCATATAAGTTATGTTAACTCTATTTGGACTATTATGTAAAGCTTATAATTATATTTTAAGCTTAATATAATTAAATAACAAATGTTACAATGTATTTTACTTTAAAAGTGTTTATATTTATAAACATAATGGATTTGGAATTCAAACAAACCCATAATCTATCTTAAAGTGAATTAAAATAGTTTTATCTTTAAATTTTAAAACTTATTGTGAGTGTATTTTTCTCAACAAGATAAATAATTCTCCAAATAAACCCGGAGTTATTTGCTTCATACAATAATATCTTTTAAACCTACACCACTTAACGAAATTAATTGAAATTTTAAAATATAAAAAGTAAAGTTAAAGAAAAATACACAAAACTATATATATATATATATATATATATATATATATATATATATATATATATATATATATATATGTACTTTTAAGAACCATCTGAATCATCTTTAGGTAAAAAAATATTTAAAAACAATTAATGACCATTTTATTCTTAAAAAATTGATAAATTTAATCTAAAATTTTATAAATACAGTAGTATTTTAATAAAATATAAATAATTATAAATTTATTAAAAAATATAATAATTAGTTAATATGATCAATTTTAATTTCGAACAGGGCCCTCAAAATGATCGGCACGGCCCTGACCGTAGGGCACATGTTATGGTACAATAGTTATCACATCATAGAACAATTACAACATATAATCATTGGGCGAGTCATATTGGAAAGCATAAGCCCTACATGACACTACTAGCAGATATCGAACATGCACACAATCAAGATAACTCGACTAATTTCATTCTAACATTCATGCGTCATGCTTATGTGAAGGCATGATATAGCGTGGTGTGTGATCATGCGAGGTGTCAAGTCATACATCTATGCAAGCACGAGAGGATATCATAGAGTAATAGGGAAATACTACCGAGCGATAACATGTAAGCATGCTATGATTAACCATCACGGAAAGCAAATCGATCATCAAATTCAACGTCAATTAACTTGCATGAGTAAGACGTACATGTTATGGTAATAGAAAGAGGAAAGAACCAAACTATCAGGAACTTAGCTCGAGAGAGAATCAGTAATAATGCAGGTAAGATATAATTCACACGAGTCACAACCAAGGATCCTACATGATACTAAAGGCTCAACATAACATACGATACATGCATGCGACTAATTATGACGACACGTAAGAAATCAATTCAATCACATTTCAACAATATAGAAGCATGGGGAAGGTTTTTACGATGTATAATACGAGTTTAAGTAATGGAAATATGACTAGAATAGGGGGGCATGAGCTCAAATCAACACACATGAGGATAAAACATTCATTCTCAAGACTCAATTATACCACAGATTTTCCATCCAATGCAAGTAATCACACAACAATACTAATTGCAAAACAACCAACGTTAATTAATCTGGCGAATACAGAACAGATGGGCATACTATAGGTTCTTGTCACAAAAGAATAATAAGCATTGACACGTCATCATCCAACATGCTAAGACGATCATCTACCAGCATTTATACAAAGTGGAGTTGATCACACTATCATGAACCTAATTCAGGAGGAGATAATGATCAGGTAGGTTCATATCATGTGGTTCATGCTTCCAATCAATCATACGGCCAATAAGCCAAGTAACATGCTATAACGACATACAATCATGATAGAAGGCAAGACACATCACGAGACTTGAGCAATGTAACTAACCACGACATGAGCTTAAACAATAAAATCATGACGGAAAGCAAGGCATAACATGAGCAGCTTCTTACTAATGATCATTTGCAAGGTACATGCGGGAGATTACAAAATCATGTCGTACAGTTCAGAAAGAGTCACCATTACAACCGGACCGAGATCCCTAAGGGCAACCATTGACTTTTCCCAACCGACTCATCACCCCTCTTTCCCGTGGGACTCCGGTACGACTCTTTATGGTATGGAAACACTGGTTTATCATCATAAGGATTGAGAAAGACAGCCTCAGAAACACCTTACTCTTGACTTAAAACGACATCAAGAACCACCTTCCAATACTCACTCGGACAACCTTCATATCCATACATGATTTTCCGACACAATGTGTTTACCAACCGATTCCCCGTGAAAGACATTGACATCCAGGAGAAAGATTCGATAGAACCGAAGAGGGTTTAACATAGTGGAAGAGACTGTTCCACACAAGCTGGGCTTGACCATGCAGAAATAAGGGTACTCCCGCTATCCCGTTTGCACAGATAAGTCAATTACACATTTCATTGTTAAGGCATCCAAATCAGATCTCTAGCATACCAAGCACTCAACATAGAATCAGTTAATGACTCTCATAATGATCTCCTTGGAAGCTTCCAGACCCATCTGTAAAGAGCAAGCTAGTATTTTGTCTACCCAGTCCCGACTACATCCAATAGGGATGGTATTACCGTCTTTCTACCCGCTTGTTTCCCCGTTTGGTCGGTTTTTTCCTCTTTTATTACGAGTCAAGTTCATTACTTAGTCTAATTTGGGTTAGGCATGTTAAGTTCATTTTGCCCCTTTAAATCCTTTTCAAAAGTCTTTGAAACTCGTGGGCGGTTTTCAAAACATACATTCAACCCTTGTGTACCCAAATTGCAAAACCTCAGCTATGATACCAACTTTGTAACTGCCCAGAATTATGATTTTTGGGTTATGTTTCAAGGGATGAAACCCCTTGTTCGGATCTTGCAATCCAGGTACGGGTTGAGGTTTCAAACTCATTTTAAGGTTAGTAGAAAAAGGGATTTCAAACTCTAACAACATCGAAGGGCCGTTGGGTACCCTAAAAACATCGAGGTTTCAATTCAAATGAAAATAAAGCGGAAGCAAGGTTTAGATACAAGTGTCACGGCAGAGGCGGGTCAAAACCAAAACGTAGTGGGTGATTACCATTTTTATCAAGTTAGAATATTAGCCGAATTCTTCAGTTCGCCAAGAGATTCCTTGTCATAGAAGCAATGAGCAACAAGAGCGGTACCTAACACTATCCACGAAGTCAGGCCCGGTAATCGCCTGCGGGTCCTCTGACCGCGGTGAGGCCATATAAATGACTATACGTAGGATAAAGGATGACTAATACGGTATAGTAATTAAACCACATAAGCATGCTTGACAGATATAATAATATGCAGAAATACTGTAAAAGGGCCCAAGACAATGCCAAGTGGCATATCCCTCTCCTACTCCGCCCCCTTTTTCATGAGCGGACCTGGGCAGTACGGTACCCATTTCATCGTGGTGGTGCATGGACCACGAAATAATAGCATGCTCAACAACAAAACCAAACACAGCATCATACACCGCTTGCTCGATGGTGCTGGGCTATAGTAAAAAGCTCATATTGACTCGATTGACTTAGGGCACCCGATGAGGCTGAGCTACCCTATGACCCTAGCAAGGACTCTAGGACTATCACAGATAACGACCGTTATGTTTCAAACACACATAGTAACCACATGCTCAGTTCAATGCAATCCTAGCATGATACTACATGGCATGCTTTTAATATGCAAAAAAACTACACATCATATGACACATCAGGCAGGAGGTCCAGGTTGCTGAGCAAGTCCCGTAGGATACTTACCTAAAGATGCAGAACAGCAAAATAACGCAAGCAAGGGCCCAAATGCAAGTCTAAAGCAATCAAAAAGCAATACACACCTATCATCAAGCCATTTCCATAAGCTACCGGTCCATCATTCATACACACGAAACCCAAGCTCTCAACATCATCAAAACAAATCGATGGTAAAACCATTTTCCAAAACCTTTCCGATACGATCAACATCAACCAAAATCATTTACTTCCAATAAAACCCATTGATAAAATCGTACCAACCATATTTCTAAACTTCCTTCTAAAAACCAACATCATCAAACCAAGACAAAGAATCCCTACATTAAACATTTAAACCTTAAAACCAATACCTCAAAATCATATTATAGAATTAATTCCGGTATTTTGGTTTCAAAACCTTGACTTTAATGTTTCAAGTACTTTAAGGCAATGATAACATTTTCAAAATAAATCCATCTTTAAAACCCCATTTATAAATCAAAACCGACAAATCACTTTAAAACCCATTTATAAACAACATTTAATAACATACTCCAAATGATATTTAAAATATAAGAATCCCCAAACAATTCTATTTTCACAATCCATATTTATATATCAATAACAATAAAATATCTCATAATTTCCAATATCACATATTTACACATCACATGATACATATTCCAAAATAATACAGCTTTTAAACAATTTTATAATATAAAAATAATTTCAGAAAATATATATTATTAAACCGTCAAGATAATATATGGTAATAATTATAACCATTATAAAACTATATCATAACATAATATGACATAAATCCAAAATAACACACCAATTACTTAAATAAAACAACCCAAAAGAATTAGCCCACAGCCCAACTGAAAGGGAATCCGGACCAAAGATTGATAGCATGCATTTAGGTAGGCATAATAGGTTGCATTTAGCTTAACTATGATGCATATCATGCACGATTTAAGTACAATTTGCATATTTGCTCTCTATGTTGGTGGAGTCGGAATCCACACACTTTTATTGATTATTTCAGGTAACTGTGTATCCGAGGATGAGACATGGGTTGATGACGCATTATATGAGAATGTCTAGTTGATCGAAAAAGCTTACATGAAGATCTCAAGAGGTCCTGAGAAGAAGAATTGAACCTAAACGAAGAACAAGTCTGCAGAAGTTGTCGCCAGACATGCTGAACTTGTTTTGCACTTTCTGGAGGTCTCGGTTGTCCGATTGACTGTTATGACCATGTGTTGGAAAGCTCTTTCAGAGAGCTACAACTTTCATGTTGACAAGAAGAGAAAATTCGAGACAGAATTTCCGTGAAAGACAGATGCAGCGGCCGCAGCATGTATGTCGCGGCCACCTCCAGGGCCGCTGCAGCGGGATATGGGAGAGCGGTTGATGCCGCGGCCGCTGCATACATGCCGCGGCCGCAGCATTTGGCGTCAGCGCGTGAACGCTGCGTTTTAATTTAAGAAAACCCTAGTTTTTATTTTAGTTGTTTGGTGGCCGACTTTGGATCTTTTATAAGGCCAATTTTAGTTAATTTCCCAGCACTTCTATTCTATTCTTTCATTCATCAGACACTTTAGAGATTTGAGCGATGTCTTCCATAAGGAACTAAACTCATCTATTCTGCCTGCAATTTGAAGCTTTATTTGGATTGATTGTGGGTTTCTAATTCTCGTTCATTGTTTCCTATATTTGAATGCTTCAACTTCTTTGTGCTTGATTGTCTATTGTTTTATTCTATCTAGCCCGCGCAACTAGTTAGAATCAATTCAATTGCTAAGGTTTTGTAGATTCCTGGTTGTGAACCTTAACCTAAGTGGCAAACTTGTTCCTTTAGGGCTGGTTGAACTAATTGAATGAGTAGGAAGTTGAATGTGTTGTCAAATCCCTCTTTAGGGACGACTACAAATACCTTGGCTAATCTCTGAACTTAAAGCTATCAATTGGGTTAAATTCTTCTTTAGGGACTGTTCGATTGATAAGGGTTGCTAGGACTGGTTGGACTAGTAACTATATTAGGTCGGGACAAGGGCGTTCATAGGAAACTTAATAGGACGAGAAGAAGTTACAAGGATCGCTTCAATCCAATAAAGTGAAAAATTGTAGGTAGACTTGCTTCTCCTAATTGTCTAAAACAAATTCGTTTACTTTGCTTTCTTTACTCCGCTTTGATAAAAGACGGAATTTTCACACACAAAAACCCCCCAAATTGGTTACTTTGATTGACACCTGAATTACACTTGAGTTATAACTTTCCCTGTGGATCGACCTCTTGATTATTGCTATACTTGCTATAGGTTTGAGTTTTCTTTGGCGGATCAACGACAGGTTTTCCCTCCGTCCAATTTGGCGCCGTTGCCGGGGAATTTTTATTATTTCTTGTGTGTTTTTGGTGCTGATTTTTGGTGTGGACCACTTACATGGTCCGCACTCGTGCTACTAACATATGTTGAATGTGAGGTTATTGCAGTTAGGCGGAGAGATTTTTCATCAATACTTCATCAGACTGCAGGAGTACATTAACGATGTTTATTCATGGGGATATCAACCTAGTATAAGGGAAGTGCTTCTATGCATCTTTGATGGCGTGAATTCTGAGACACGGAGTCTTGCTGATCACATGAGTGATGGAGGTTTATTAGATATGGGACTCTCGGAGATGTGGGAATTTTTCTGCTACATGGATCATCAATGTGCGCAGAACGAGTCACTTCCTCCAGTATCTCAAATCGTTGAGACCTCTGTTGCACCTCTTGAGGTCATGGTGGAAAATCACATTGAGAAGGTAGAGGAAGACCACACTCCATCTGACGAGATCATCCCTAACTCCACTATTGATGAATCTGATCTAGAGCCTATTGCTGAGGCTATAGAGCAAGTAAAGGTTGTCTCCTGCACTAGAGAGAATATTGGTGGATACGTTGATCCATTTGACTGCTACTTTGACAAGCCACCAATAGAACTAAATTGGTGGTATTATATACCCTCTGTGGGTAGTCAAACTCATGAATACAATAAGTCGAAACGGTTCTTAAATGTATTAATATTTAGTTTTAATTTACTTGTATGTAGTGCATGTTTGTTTGTTAGTTGTGCACAAAAGTTTGACAGGTTGATGAGGGCTTTGACTATGTTTGATTAGTGTCTTAAGCTTCAACATTACGTCGAGCCAACGACTTGAAACAAAGGCGCTTCTCGGGAGGCAGCCCGAGGTAAGTTTTTCTTTCTTTTCCTTTTCCTTTTCCTTCACCCTGAGTATATTTGATTTAATTTTGTTGTCTTTACTGTTTCATTGAGGACAATGAAAGGTTTAAGTGTGGGGGAGGGATTGCATTGCATATAGATAGAGTTTGCATATCATTTTTATTTATGTTTTCATATTTATTTTTACTCATATATCACATTTTAAAAAAATCACAAAAATATCATGCATTGCATTTAGGTGTTATTAAAGATACCCATCTTGGTTTAGTTTGTCCTCAAATTTATTTTTATGATCTCATTGCATAAATCCCATTATTTGATTGAATTGCTTGAAAATGATTTTGGAGCATAATTTGAGAATATAATTGAGCAAGTATGGTTAATAGTTGAGGTTTAATTGAAATCTAAAAAAATATAACCTTTGTGGGTTTGTTTTGGCCTTATAGGGACTTTAATTATTATTCCCTTTTGCTTTTATTGTGTGATAATACTCTTCATATGCTTGTTTTCCATGACCGTATTGCACATGTTTGTTGCTTGTGAATTTCAAATGATTGAGGCATGTTTTCTTTAGCCATATTATACCTTATCTATCCTTTGCATTATCATTTTCTTGAAGCTCATCTGAGCCTTAAAACCTATTCTTTTTTGTAGCTCTACAAAAATATATCATAGCCAATAATTAGCCTGACCCTATCCGGGAATTAGGAGGAGAATTGGTGAAAAATCTTTATGTTGGAGTTGCTTTGAGTGGAGATGATGTATGTATGGTTGTGCATTGCGAGAGGCATAGCCAAAATAAGGTAACCCTTCTTGCATAATAGAGATGACTTGTTACTAGGGGCCTAAGGAGGATAAAATTCACTTAGGAGTAAAAGTCTTGTAAGCTTAGACCTAGTGAGGATAAAATTCACCTAGGGGCAAAACTAAGCATAAAAGAAAAGAAAAGAAGTCATCATAATGAAAAAAAATGCATGAGTTGTATGGCTATTGAAATTGAAGAGTGCTTATTGATGTGTATTGGAGTTTATGTTATTGGAATGGTTTGCGAAGTATGGAAGTTTTGGGGTTGTTCTGGTTGGTTGTTGTTCCTTTTTCCCGGATTTTTAGCACCACAAGCCTAAATATTTCTCAAGTCTTATGTTCCAACCAAAGCCCCATTACAACCCTATAAAAGACCTCATGATGTTGTTTGCAAGTGATGACTTTCACGGTGTATAGAGCATTTTGGATTGAGTTGAGAGTTGGACTTTAAAGACTAAACACATGAGAGCTTGAGTGAAACACAAGTGAGGTTGGATTAAATTTGCTTTTACTATTGAATCGCTCATATATTTGCTAGGATATTTGTTCTCTTATTCATGGCTCCTATTGCTTGATGTTGCTTTTCTAAAACTATAGCATGAAGATCTTATTTGTGGGATGATTAATTCTATATTTGTTTTTCATTGCTTGAGGACAAGCAAAAGCTTAAGTGTGGGGAAGTTACAAGGATCGCTTCAATCCAATAAAGTGGAAAATTGTAGGTAGAATTGCTTCTCCTAATTGTCTAAACAAATTCGTTTACTTTGCTTTCTTTACTCCACTTTGATAAAAGGCGGAACTTTCACACACAAAACCCCCCCAAATTGGTTACTTTGATTGACACCTGAATTACACTTGAGTTATAACTTTCCCTGTGGATCGACCTCTTGCTTATTGCTATACTTGCTATAGGTTTGAGTTTTCTTTGGCGGATCAACGACAGGTTTTCCCTCTGTCAAAGATCCGACCCGAACCCAAAAGGGAGCCCACCCGGAAGAAAGATTTCGGATCTGATCTCCCCCAACTGAAAAGAACAAAAAAAAATGATATAACCCGTTTGTAGGTATCCGGGTCAGACCCAATGCCCAAGCCCACCAAATTTGTCTTCTTCCCCAACCAAAGAACAAAGCTCGGATGTTCCAACGGGAAAGAAACGGATAGAAGAAAATGAGATCCTTGCTCCGACGGACTTCCTCTCAACCCGAAACTGCTCCCATCGCGACCGAATTGAAATTCCGAGCACACCCATACAACCAGAATGAAAATGTGGTAAGGAAGAAGGGAGAAAGAGAAGTGCTCACCGAAGCTCGAGTACATCACCGGAAAACTCAATCCGCTCGATTCGGGGCTTGCTGGAGCAGGATCAACGCCGAGGGGGCCTAGGATGAATGCAGAGTGAATAAAGGCCCTCTTTTATGGATTTTCAAGGGAGAAAACAAAAACGAAACAAAACGACATTGGAGAGGGAAATAGGGGAGAGTGGTGCTCGAGCGGTTCCGACGGGCTCCGAGGGTGGCTACTGGGCTCCGACGAGGAGGGAGAAGGCTTCTGGGAGTTGCTGCTACCACTCGGAGGAAAGCGTACTAGCTACTGTGACTCGAGCGACGGCCTGCAAGAACAGGGGCAGCGCTGCGAGGTGGCTTCTCCGACGACGACAGAGAGGAGGAAGGTGGTGCCTGGTTGTTACATAAACGCAGAGGAGAAACAACGGAACGAGGGGTGGTGGTGGTGAGTAAAACGGAGCAGAGGAGGGAGGTTAGTGGTGGGAATGAAAGCGCTGGCGATGGTGGTTTCTGGACATTGCAGAGGAGGAAAATGGAAGGCAGGAAGAGGCTCCTTTTGTGGTTTTTGGGAAAATTTTCTGAATTTGATGAAATGAGGGAGAGGTGTGCATATAGGGAGAGATTTGAGTGTAAATCAGTTACATTAAGGGGGACCAAATGGGTGTGTTGAGCACCAAGGAATGTAGGGGAATCTTCAAAAGGCATAAGAGAAGGGAAATGGAATTAAAGTGGTCCAAATAGATATTTTGAATACCCGAACAAAATATCTCGAAACCCGCTCTCTCGACCTTATTCGACCAAACTCAAAACGATTTTCAAATTTCCAATTCTGAAATTAATAATGAACACCAATTATTATTTTTAGTTTTCACATATGGGAGCGGGATAAAACATAATTTAATTTTTCAACTAAAAATGTCAGAACTCGTTTTGAAATATTTAGAATAAAACTCATAGCTCAAGGACAGAAATCCCAAACCTCCCAATCTTATAATCAAAATGATTATAAGTCATTATTTTAAACTATTTAATATTATAAAATTTTCCAGTCTTTAATAATAATAATAATGATGATGATGATGATGATGATATTAATTATAATTATAATATTAATTATAATTATAATATTAATAATAATAATAATAATAATAATAATATGAATATGAATATTAATAATAATAATAATGATAATAATAATAATATTATTATTATTATTATTACTTATTTTTATTGTTATTATTATAAAATAATTATACTTTACAAGATAAAAATATAATATGATATAGTAATACTATAATAATATAATATAATAATAATAATAATTTTATTATAAAGTAATATTATTATTTAATTATATTATAATATTATATAATAATAATACTAATATTATTATTATTATAATCAGTTATTATTATAAATTGAAAATTATAATTATTATTATAAATAATATTTGCTCAAATAATAATAATATTATTATAAACAAATATTCTTCTTATAAATGGAAGATTATGATTATAATTATAATTATAATATTTTCTTACAATAATAATACTAATAATATATTATTATTATTCTATAATATTATAATATTATTATTATAAAAATTATTATTATTATTATTATTATATGCGGGACGGGACGGGATTTGCGGGATCCCACCGGGATCGTCCCGCGTTTCGTCTCGCATAATTTTTACGAAACGGGATCGGGACGGGATTCGCTATTTTGTCCTAAATCCCACCGGGATCGGGACGGGATCGGGATTTGCGGGATTTGTGCCCACCCCTATCTACTATAGTTAACTAGAACCAACTATAAATGGATAACTATATAGACCAAAATGGAACATAGGAATCAGAAACAGAAAAACAAAATGTAAAATTACATACATATAATAGAGAGTCAATTTTTTTTTATTGAATATGCAATAATATGCAAATCAAATGCAATTATAAAAAAAGAGTTTAAAGAGATATTTTTTGTTATGGTAAGAGTAAACTTTTCTAACTAACTGCTCGTTGATTTATTGTTTCATCGAGATTAACTGCAAACCACGATGTTATTTGCTTGTTCTTGAAGGGGCCTCTTCTCTTTCATTCTTTTAGGTTTATGTGAATTTTATCCTCCTTAGGTTCCTTATAGTTTGTCATCTCTATTTAGCTCAAATTTCACCCACAAATGCACACTTTACATAAAACAACTCCAAAATTAAAAAATTTCACCAACTCTCCTCCTAATTCCCGCATAGGGTCAAACTATTCATTGTCTAGGATATATTTTGTGGAGCTAAGTGAATTTTATCCTCCTTAGATTCCTAGTAGCTTGTCATCTCTATTTAGCTCAAATTCCACCCATAAATGCACACTTTACTCAAAACAACTAAAAAATTCAAAATTTTCACCAACTCTCCTCCTAATTCCCGCATAGGGTCAAACTATTCATTGGCTAGGATATATTTTGTGGAGCTATCATAAATAGGCTTTAAGGCTCGAATTAGTTTCAAACAAAGGATAATGCAAAAGGGTAGATAAGGTTATAACATGGCTAAAGAAAATATGGCTCAATCATTTGCAATTCACAAGAAACTTATAAGTGCACTATGGTTATGAAAATAAGCATATTGAGAGTATAATCACACATAAAAAGTGAAAGGGAATATAGATATGAAATCCCTCTAAGGCCAAATCAAACTCACAAGGGTTATTGTTTGTTGGATTGTCATTCTCCTAGGATCATATATGCTCAATTTCATCACCAACTCTTGAAAAAAAAATTTGAAGACTTTCCAAACATGTCATAGGGCTTACATGATCAAGTTAGTCATTATGTTTCATCATAAGACAACTAAGTTAGGGTTGTAAAATCTTAAACTAACATAAGAAAAAAAATTGTGATTTTTTTTATATTTTCTAAATTTTTTGGATTTTTCAGATTTTATGACTAAAAAATAAGCAACACTAAAAAGAAAAATAAAGAGCAAAATAAGACTCATATAAACATATATTGCAAATTTCGAATACCCCGCCCTAAAAAAAAAACTTCAGTGTCGACACTGAATAAAATAAAACAAAGGGGAGTAAAAAGAAACTCACATAGAAAACAACGTGGAGAAATGGAGCAATTTGGAGACATAGGATTTTTGCCTAGGGGTCGGTACCAAGCTGAGGCTCATCTGTACTGAGTCTTCTTAGTCCTCTTCTTCTTCTTCTTCTTCTTCAATATGTCTTCCTCAAGCTTGGGAACTCCATAGGGCACCTTGTGTGATCTTTCGCACCTGTTTTACTTATATAAAAAAAAGATTATATCCCTACTACTCTATCTATCCTAATCCTAAGAATTGAAAACAAAACTTAAAGACAATAAAAAAATAAAGTGAGTTGTCTCTCGTAAGAGCTAATTTTAATGTCGCTAGCTTTGCTTGTCATACTTTAGCTTCCACTTGGATCGTCCTTGTCAGGAGGTGGTGGTGGGTCTGGTGGTTCATCTTGGGGCGATGGTGGTGGAACGTCCTTGGATGGTACTTCGTAATAGGCCCTCAGGTGGCCTAGATCTCGCTCATGGGATTGGTACTTCCTTGGACCTCCATTCCTTGCTTTGTGAATGAGCTTGAACCTTCTAGAGTGGATGCTCCAACTTTCCACTCATTCATCCTTCTAGATCCTTGCTAGCCAGTGCATTGGAAAGCACTTAGCAGGTGTGCTTCCCTCCTATATGATCATCTTCCTCTTCTTGGTATGGCCCTTGTAAGCTTCTCAACCATCGTGCACAAACAGGGGTGGTTCTTCGTTGGGTTCGATGTACAATGGCGGAGAGGGAAGAGATTCCACTACTTCGTCTTCTGGCGCCTCATCTTCTTCATGTCACTTTGCGAGGACCCTATACTAGATCGTCGGGAATTGACTTTACTTTGAATGGTAAAGGTGGTGGTGGAATGCGATGAAAAACACCTTTTGGCTCATTCTTCTCTAACACCTTTTCTTCTTCCAGGGGTCTCTCACATGACTCCTCATTTTGTGGGATCGGAGGAGTCAAATTAGAGGGGAAACAACCCCCAAGAGACGCCAAATCTGATTTTCAGAAGCCTATGTCTAGTCGGTACGAGTGCATGCCGACTCAGTTGGGGTGGGTACCGACTCAAGTCACTCAACCTATGGCTCTTCTCCATCCATAAGCTCGCAAAAAATGATATTATTACTCCCTCCGTCCTAAAATACATGGTCTTTTAGACCTTTGCACATTAATTAAGGAAACCTATTTATATTTAAATTTCATTATTATTATAGAGTGGGAACTCTTAAATTTTACCTACTATTGTACTTTTTTAGGGGTAATAATTACCCTATAAACCTAAAAGTCCATGTATTTTTGACAAAAGTTCAAGGCCTAAAAGGCCATGTATTTTAGGATGGAGGGAGTATATCGTATGGCCCCAAACCAATTAGATATCTACATCGGTTGAGGGGATGCGTCTTCCGTCGGGGATTTTGTGGGGTTGAGTCTTCTGTCGAGGATTCTAACTAATCCGGCAGCATCCTCAATGCGTCATCCTCCTTACTAATGTCGTGTGGCTCTTCTTGAACTACTTGCACCAATGACAGAGTCTCAGTTTGCGGATCTTATGTATAGACTGGTTCATGGTACTCAGGATACCAATCTGACTTGTCTGGAGTTGGCGCCCATTGCTCATAGGGAAGACATTGTTCGTGATACAGGCTAGGGCAAGCAAGTCCAAGATGAGACCTTGTTCCGCATAGATGACGAGGCGGGTTAGCCTCGAGAAAAACATATATAGTTCTTCCCTTATCCTGACACTGTCCTCATTGAGCCTGTCATTTTTCTTTAGCCTGTTCCGTGCCTAGTAGGGCTTATACGGCCCCCTACGATCCCCTTTTCAAGAAGAAGAAGAAGAAGAAGAAGGCTCCACCATACAAAAAAGGTCCAAAGATGCAAATGGGGTTTATGCACAAGTTTTGGTTTATTCAAGCATATTTGACAGCTTTTCAACATCTCAGTAAAATAGGTTGTTCGGAGTCCATATTTATCAGATTGAATCGTGCCATACCTTGTTGGAAAGACGACTTGAGATCTACGACTTTTGTGTTGAAGGTTTTTCCAGAATCGAGGAGGAAGATGCTCGAAAGTTTCCATTTTTGAAGCTGTGCACTGGGTGGACGAAATTATCTATCTATTTCTATTTATTTTATCTATTGTTATTTATTTATTTAGGTAAATAAAAGTTAGGAGTTATATATCGCCTTGCTCATTAAGAAAACAATATTTAAAAAAAAAAAATTTTGGTGGTGTGGAATACTAAAAACTAGAGAGAAGGCACCGCCTTCTCTCTAGACTTGTCCAAACAGGTTTAGCCCCAATTACTTTGGAAACCCCTAATTTTCCACCCTTTCCTTCTTATCATCCTCCCCAAATCAAATTAGTGTTTGGCCAAATCTGTTCCTCCAACCATGTTTTTTCGGATCTTGTTCATTTAGATTGTCTTTCCCTTGTGTTGTGTGGTAGATTTCTACTGTTTTTGGGCATTTCTCCCTACCGGTGTCGCAATTCGTCTCTCGTTTTGGGGCCTTTTGCGATGTCTCTCATTAGCTTGTTCCGGCCAGCTGATGTCGGGGTCGTTCCTGGGTGGTCACCGGTGGAGTGGGTGTCCACCTCCTTCTTCGATGTCCTCCTGGAGCGTTCGTCCGTCTTCGGCCTTCGGCTGCTACAAGTCTCTCTAAGTTTCCAACCTTCATCTCCTTCACCCTCGGCCTCTGGCCTGCCGCCATGGCTCTTGTCCGACTGCGGGCTCGTTGGTCTTCCTTGGCGGCGGTCGCTGGTGCCGGTTGCCGATCTCGTGCTTGCTGTGTGGCCTTCCTTGGTGTGCAGCTGCGCTTTCTCCTCTCTCACTTGGTCATTCGGGCCCAAGCTTCGGGTCCTTTGGGCCCAAGATTCGGGTCCTTCGGGCCCACGCTTTGGGTCCTTAGGGCCCAAGGATGAGGATTTGTCAAAAAAAAAAGAAAAAAAAAAAGAGAAAGCTCGAAAGGGCCTTGTTTAAATCCCGCCCAAAAGGGTTTGAGAAAATCCCGCAAGGGCTTGTCGATTTTTTGTAGGGGAAAGTTTGTTGGCATTTTGTTTCGAGCAGTTTGCGACTCTGCTTCCGATGTTTCTAGGAGATCTTCTACTTGGTTGGGGGGGGGGGGGCGAGGAGTCTGTAGTCGGGTCTGACTGGGGTCGTGGTGGTGCGCTCAGGGCGACTCCGTATCCGGGATAGAGTTTCCTTGGAGTTCGTCTGCACTACCCACAGGAGTTAGAGTCCTACTGTACTACTGGCCCACGGTGCTACTGTTTGGTGGTGCTTGGTTGCGTTCTTCGGTGGCTTCCTCAGCTGTTCGGGTGTTTGATCTTCTTGGAACGTTTGTTGTAAAATTTATTTCTATTTGGTTCATTACGCTTGTTATTTGTATTTCTATTTTTAGGTTGCTATGTTAGACGGTTCGCCGTTTGCCGACTTCGGTCGGCCTCTCGATTAGTCAGGCATGTCTGACCTTCGAATTTTTACCTAATAAAAAAAACATTATTTTTTTTATCTATCTTTATTTATTTTAGATAGCTAGAATAGGTTGTCATTATCTTAGATTTTCTTTAATTAATTTTTAGATAGATAAAGATGGAGTTGATTAGGGTTTCTCCTTTGCATAGAAGGTACGTCAATCTCATCTAGCATTAAGTTCTATTTAAGCTTGTATTTTCATTTAGAATCTCACAAGAGCACTTGACTAAGGGTTCTCTTCTTCTTTAGCCCATTCATACATTCTTCCTCTCTTGCTCTACTTTCAAAATCTACATTCATACTTGAATCCTTCAAGAAACACCAATCGAGATCAACATTACCAAGTGAAACCCAAATTCGAACCAAACTATAAACCCTACCGACCCCATAATCGAACCTAAGGCCTTGACATGGTTGCTCCTTAGGCATCGATCATATTGAAACCCTAGCATCGGTTGTGTCTTGTTCAAGATTCGACCAAGATCCTTCAAGAATGAGTCAAGATCAGCCCTAGACCTTGCAAGATCCGCAATCACGAGTAGTTGGAGACGATCTATGCCCCCACATGCGAAGGATCGGAAACAACCACACATCAACCGGTACCAGAGCCATAGGTTTGCGCAAGTTCTTGATGCTTTTGATTCTACTGATGCTTTGAGTAAACGCCTTGGGATTTCTATGGAGATTGGGATAATGATCCCTACCCGTACGTGGAGGGATTCTTCTCCCTCGAAAGGGTAGCCCAACAGTGTCAGCGACAAAGGGAGGCTCAAAGGCGCCACCTTTGGCTTCCACGACAAGCGGAGATCAAAGGGGAGAGGCGTCGACAACAACTACAACATCATCGTCAGATTTGGCTTCGTCAACAATGAGAGGCTGAGGAGGTACGACGACGAGAGAAGAAGGCACAACTTCAAGCCGACCTTGATGCCCTGTCGGCCAAATTGAAGGTCGAGTTGAAGGAGGGCATAAAGGAGGCCAACTCGGATATCTTTTATCAAGCTCTTGCTTCGGCCATCACCACTACCCTGGAGGTTGGTGTTACTTCAGCCAACGACGAGATCTTGGAAGAAATTGTGGTTGTTGAGCCTAACAAGGAGGTCGTTGCCTAGAAAACACCATTATGCGACGATTTTATTTTGTAGATTTCCGTTGATTCCAACCTCGGAATTGCCTCATCTAAGATTCTCTGCATAGATAATGTCGAGAGCTTTCCAACGATGGGTCATACATGGCCAGACTCCTCCGCAAATGCCTCCAAATCTGATATGCATGTGGATAATAATTCTGCACAGGATGTGTTGAATGTGATAATTGACGCCAACGAGGTATGCTTCGTTGTTTCTGTGCCTAAGGATGAGATCTTTGCTATTATTGTTGAAAAGGAGCAGATTTTCTAGGAGGTGGTTGTTTTTGAGGTTGCTTAACCTCGAATTCTGCTGGTCGTTTCTCCATATGTTCTTCCATTTGCTCCGATCATGGCTGTTGCTCCCCTTGTGCTTTTCAATGACTCGATTCGAGGACGAATCAAAGTTAAGTAGAGGATAATGATGCATTCAAGATTCCACGATTCCCTTCTCAAGAAGAAGAAGAAGGCTCCACCATGTAAGGAATGTTCAAAGATGCAAATGAGGTTTATGCACAAGTTTTGGTTCGTTCAAGCATATTTGACAGCGTTTTGACATCTCCTTAAAATGGGTCATTTGGAGTACATATTTATCGGATTGGATCGTTTCATATCTTGTTAGAAAAAGGACTCAGAGATCTACGAATTTTGTGGTGAAGGTTTTTCCAGAATCGACCAAGAAGATGCTCGAAAGTTGTCATTTTTGAAGCTGTGCACTGGGTGGACGAAATTATCTATCTATTTCTATTTATTTTATCTATTGTTATTTATTTATTTAGGTAAATAAAAGTGAGGAGTTATCTATCTAGTTGCTCATTAAGAAAAAAATATTTTTATCTATCTTTATTTATTTTAGATAGATAGAATATGTTGTAATTATCTTCGATTTTCTTTAATTAATTTTTAGATAGATAAAGATGAGTAGGCTAGGGTTTCTTCTTTGGATAGGGGGTCAATCTCATCTAGCATCATTTCTATTTAAGCTTGTATTTTCATTTAGAAACTCACATTGAAATTAAAAGAAGAGCACTTGGCTAAGTGTTCTCTTCTTCTTCAACCCATTCATACGTTCTTCCTCTCTTGCTCTACTTTCAAAATCTGTTTTCATACTTGAATCCTTCAAGAAATACTAATCGAGATCAACACTATCGAATGAAACCCTAATCCAAACAAAACCCTAAACCATACCGACCCCATAACCGAACCTAAGGCCTTGGCATGGATGCTCCTTAGGGCTCGGTCATATTGAAACCCTAGCACCAGTTTTGTCTTTTTCAAGATTCGACAATGATCCTTCAAGAACGAGTCAAGATCAGCTTTAGACCTTGCAAGATCTGCAATCACGAGTAGTTCGAGACAATCTGTGCCCCATAGACGAAGGATCGAAAACAACCACGCATTAGACTTCATTGCTTCCCAGTTGCGATAATCAATATAGTCATACTCCTCAACCTCAGCTAGATATCTTGCAACGGATTTCCTCCGCGCTTTATGGGTTGCCCTGTCAGTCGCAGTTTCCAGATTCGGGTAACCTCTGTGTTTGAACTGCATCGTGTACCTAACCCTGCAAACATAGACAGAATGCACAAATCAAATAGAGAGGGCTTCGTACCAAGTCGATACCGATAGATTTTGAGGCAGGGAGGTAGGGATATGTTCGAAATATATATTTTTTGGATATTTTTATTAGAGCAATGATAAAAACTAACTAAAAAGAAAATAATATTTACAATAATAAAAATCAAAAGGGGTGGGCTATTCCCGTACCATAATCTATCTATATATCTATTATCTATCTATCTATTAATATTACTAATTCTATTAGCATTTAGCTAACGTGTCACTCCCTTAATTAAAGTTAGTTTTTTAATCACAAATTCCTTTTCTTATTGGTCAATAGTATTTTGGGAAGGTTTCAATATATGTTTCCTATATTAAATATTTCACAATCGTCTCCAAAATGTCTACATACATTGAATATAATAGATATAGGTTTATTATGATTTTATGTATATGGAAATAATCATATTAGTATATAATATATAACTTTGTATTATCATTCAATGTTTTTGGCCAATTTTAAATTTTTTTTCCGTTGATATATGTCTTTGGGATGTGGATGTATCTTATATATATATAATAACACTAAAAAAGAAGTACACTGTATACGTGTGTCGCATTCTCTATAATTCTCGTCAACCACACAAAGCAATCAACCAACTTCCATCAAATCAATAAACTTTACTACCTTCTCTTAATTAGGTTAATCAAATTTGCATTTCAAAACCCTAATTACTATCCATTTCACAATTGTCTCTTTCAATCAAATTGCAAAAAAGGAATTTCTCTAACTTTCATTAGGTATGAAGCACAACAATATATTAATAGATAAAAGACACTCAACTCATAGATTGATCCCATTCAACACACAAGACTATCGTTGGAATCACTCCAACCCTAGAAAAATGAAAACTACTCACACATATTCATTATAAGCAAAGCAAAAGATATAGAACTTGGATAGAAGAAGAAACTAAAATTAAAACTGAAAAACATGGAAAATTGCGTCTCAAACTCCGCCACAAAGTCACACAAAACCTCAAAACACGCACCCGAGCCGTCACCCAAACATGTCCTCCAAATAGCCCCCAACGGCTGTCGAAACTCCCCACAAATGTTTCTTAAAAATTTAATGATCTAAAGGTTGGCCCAATTGTCTTATTTATAGTAGAAACCCTAAATCTATCTTTGAAAAATAGAATATAAAAAGATCTATTTAAGTCCATCTAATTTCGGAATAAAATCTCTTCAAAATTATGTTCCAGCGGCCCATACCGAGCCAAACAGGTATCGAGCTAGGTCAGGGTCGGTATATTCGTTATTTTCAGCATTTCCAGATTTGTCTTGAAACGTATTTTCTAGAGTCCTCATTCGTCCGATTGATGCATATGAATATGCGTTTGAAATCTCTTTTCGATGACTACAACTCTCATGAAGATGTCAAAACTTGATTCAAAGTGGCAAATGGATAAAATAGGGAGTTTCTTCTTGCTTTGACACTTTTTCTCTTCCTTAGCTTCTCCAATGACTTCATGACTTTCCGTTAAGCTTCAAAGTGCATCCAATATCCTCCAAAATGGCTCCAAATCCTTCAAAACATCACCAAAGGTTGGGTCAACATCCATATCACATTAAATACAAAAATCCACTCAAACAACAATAATCCCAACACAAACACTAACAAAAGGAACTCAAATTGACTCAATTAAACACTATAAACATGAATAAAATGTGGACATCCCCAAGGGGTTGTAGGGATAGGTAAATGGGTGTATAAGCTATGGGGCATCAACCTAGACTTGGCCTTCAAACACTCAATGCACCTTTTAATCATGTGTTCAACATCCCTAACCATATGAGGCCAATAAAAATGTGTGTGCAGCGTGTGGTAAGTCTTATCTCAACCAAAATGTCCTCTAATCCACCCTAATGGTCTTCTTCAACCAAGACCGACCTTAGAGAACATCTAGCTAGGTATGCAAACCATATCAACACGAAAGAGAAAGCCATCAAAAAACTAGACTTAACTATGGATTCCGTAGCTACATGTCTTATAAATGTCGCTAAAATCAGGGTCATCTGAATATTACTTCTTAATATACACAAATCCAAGAACACGAGAGTCTAATGTAGTTAACAATGAATGGCGCCTAGAATGTGCATCAGCCACAACATTATCTTTTCCCTTTTTGTATTTGATGACATAAGGAAATCTTTCTATGAACTCCATCCCTCTACCATGCCTCCTATCCAACGTATCTTGACTCCTAAAGTGTTTCAAAGACTCATGATCGGTTTGCAAGATAAATTCTATAGGCCATAGGTAGTGTGACCAAGTCTTAAGAACTCTAAATAAAGCATACAATTCTTTATCATACGTAGAGTAGTTAAGACAAGCATCTTTCAAATTTTCTGAAAAGAAAGCAATAGGCTTACCTTCTTGGATGAGCACTCCTCCAATTCCTATGCCACTTGCATTGCACTCTACTGCAAACGGTCAATTGAAATCTGGCAAGGTCAGCAAAGGGGCCTGCATCAACCTTCATTTAAGGTTAAGCTCCTCAAAGGAATGCTTTTTGAAATACCCCAAATTATTTTTTGAGTATTTAGTTTTAAGTAATATTTTTTAAAGAAGTTCTTTTATTTTGAACATAGAAAAAGATTTTTTTAAATTAAATATATCTATATAAAGTTTTATAACTATTTTAAAGAAATTTTATTTGTATTCTTATTTGTTTATGTGCGCTTATAATAAATAAAATTTGATTTTAAGGTATAATATTTTTAAGACAAATTTGTATTTCGTTTCTATAAACTAAAAATGGGATTTATAATTATTATGACTTATTTAATATACATAATGTATTTAATACTGAGTTTTAGAAAAAATTTATTATGCATAATAAAATATATTTAAATTAAATGTGTTGTTATTTCTTTTATTTAATTAAGTTAGAATTTTAAAATAAAAATATTCAGATATAAATCCAGTTATAGATATAAACCGGTTTATCTTTGGTTCAAGTGAACCAAACCAACAAAGAAAGAAAAAATAAATGTGTTGAAACGGTTCGAGCGAACCCATCTTCAACCTCCAGCCTGCGCGTTCCACTGTTGAGTTTTGTAATTTTTAATCTCCTCAAATCTCGCCCAAATCTCAGCGATTTTGTTTCTAGAGCATTCCTTATCCATTGTTAATGAGATTTATGAAATCAATTTTGTGATTCGGGATCCAAACCAATCCGAATGAACCTATCCCAAATCGAAGATTTCACCAAATCCGGCCAAAATAGGATAGAGTTTATCAAATTAATCAAGGAGATATCTTGTAGGAAGATTTGTTGTTATCTCCAGGAATTTGATTTGATCCAATTCGACCCCGGTTAACATCGACTATAAATATAATGATTTGGGGGTTCATCGAAATTCATCCAGTAGAGAACAACTCCGAGCTTCTAATCCATTTAGACCTGTCAAATGGGTCATTCGGGTCGGGTCACTTCGGGTCCCGAGTGAAACGGGTCTCGGGTATATCCGGGTTGACTTGAACTCAGGTTTAACCGGATTTCGGGTCATATCGGGTCGATTTCGAGTTTGTCACTTTTTTCTTTTTGCAATAATCATGGTAAAATAAAAAATGTTAAAATAGAATATTGACTAGCAAAGAATACAATAAACCACTTAACCATGCATTATAAGAATGTGGGACAAGTAAAAAAATTAAATCGTATATATGATAGAAATTTCTTGCTCTCCCATTCAAATAGCAATACAAGTAATGAGAGTGATCATCATAAGACATAACTATTGAGCTTGACATCTATAACTGAATACAAAAACGGCATTCATGGATTTACAAAACATGTTAAAAGGGGAGTGAAACATTGAAAGTCACCCTTCTTACCACAAGTTAAGTGGTCACCCTTCTTGCCACGAGTCCTGCAAACTATGAGAACAACACCTTTGTTTGCTACAAACAGATCTGCTGAATTGCTTTATTCTTCTACTTTCCTTCCTGCTTAACCAGTATCGAACAATTAGCATAACCAAAGACTGAAACTTTGAACGTCATGCATCTAAGAGAAAAACAAAGCTTGAATGCAAAGATATGGTGTCCAGCAAAGGAGAACCGCATACTGTCAAGCGCAGCTAGTAAGTGCGTCGCTATCTATCACTACCAGAAAAATACAATTAGACATCTGTTATCAACTGATGTCTTTCAAAAAAAAATGCCGATCTCTTTGTGGGTGTAGTAAAAGATCAAACTTTTCACATCGGTTTTAAGCCGATGTATTTTCCGCGTTAAGACAACTATTTTTTTGTGAATATAGATATAAATGAACCCCTCAAATTTATTTTTGACATGTTCACATGTTGTTAACCCCTCGTTATTTTTTATTTATAAGCTTTTGAAGATATCTACACTAAGCCTACATTTTACATTTACATCACTATTTTTAAAATAATCAATGTATTTGAACTAGATAGACATCTTTTTGATCATATTGATTGGGTGTATAGTAATTTCATATATATAATTTATGATTTTTTTATTGTTTTAAAATAATCTATTGCATGAATTATGTACACAACTGATGTATTAATATGATATATACATCGGTTTTTTATTTTTATTACGATGTAACTATTATTTATATATATCAGTTTAGGTTAGCATTTTAATGTAAAAACATGTGTTACACATTGATTTGGATTAATATATCGGAATCCATTTTTATATAATAGTTTGATTTCAATGGTATCAAATCACTCCATTTTCATTTATAATCCGATGTATTTTACTTTGATACCCAACACCATTTGCTTATAATTTTTCTTGTGGAAATGAAAGGATTGGTACTTTAATTAAGCTATAAACATACAATATACGTACAATTAAAAACATACAAATCAATTATAGCAACTCGAATTCCACAACGTACTAAAAAAATCCAGCTTTATTCAAATGGATATAGGATAAAAGCATTTAATCTTATTTTCCATACAATCAGCATCGGCTTGAAATTCATTAACTTTTCAAGACCAGCGCGCCATTATCATGGGTATCTGCTTGGCAATTAGCTGGGCTTTTTGTAAAGAAAGCATCTTCAAATCCCCTCTCAGCTAACAAATACGCAATTGCAGGCTCAACATCACCATATACCTGCTTTAACACCTAAAATAAGATAAGAAAAAAACTGACCAATCACATATTTGTTAATCTAGCATATCCTGTAGCAATCCTATATTATGGAAGAGTTTATTTTTTTAGTGACAATAAATAAATGCATATTTATCACACACATTCTTCAGTTTATTCAACCTTGGTTTTCATTATCAAATTGTCCATTCCTATGATTATCACTACTATTATATAGACTAGAGCTACATGGATTTCAAGAAATGTAGGACAGATTGACCAGCTATAGGTTCCAACCTCATGATTCACTAAACTACTGCATCAACAAGAATCAAACACAAACTCTATCTTGCAACCTGACTCAAACCAAAATGGTAGTAATTAGAAAGGGAAAAAAACAGCCCATAATATTCAAAATTTCTACTTGCTCAAATCATGTATAGGGTTCTTCAAACTAAATTTCTACCTATAACCTGTCAATCATTAATAAGGCCCTTCTTAACCAAAAACCACATTAAAATGCAAATAAACTAGGAAAAAGATGGGAGATGAACAATGAAATGCAGGATGCACAATAAATTAAGATTATTAAACACAATCTAAAACTTCAAAGCAGTTGATGAAAAAGTGAAAAACTTAAGTAATAAGAGTAAAAATGTTGATTTGCATACACACCTCGAGAACAAGCTTCGCCATAACTTCATACACGCTTTTGAGATACAAATTCAGTATGTACTCCATCAAACTCACAAGTGTCAGATTCCCAATTGTTCTCACGAAGTTTCAGTCTTTTAAGCTGAAATAACAAAATGCATGGTTATTTTCTACTGTGAAATATTCCTTCAAGGACAAATTGAAAGGGGCTAAAGCACCACCTCTAGCTGAAGTTCAACACAATCTGCAAAATCAGCATCATCCATTGGCTCCTTTGCATTTCTAGACCGTAATCTTACAACAACTTGAACTCTTTCAGGAACTGAACAAGCAACAGAAGGTTCATGAAGGGATAAAAGAAATAAGAAAGAGATGGCAAAGTAAATGATCGATTCAAATACCAAACTATCAATCAAGTGATTCAGGTCCTATTTTTTTAGCAGCAAATTTCTACTTCAGCCCCTGTTCTCTCATATGACAATAAGAAGGCATAGTGAAGGTAATTGATATTGACCAAGTAGATACACTAAAACGAGGTTAATTATTGAGTTAAGTTCAATCGAGATTGGGCAATGATCCGAGGAGGAGAACGCATAGGTCCTTGCAGCGATGCTAGGATACCATTGGAGGATTTGGTCTTGAACTAAGGTCCTGTCCAGTTTTTCATAGATGTTGTTAATATGTGTTTTATTTTTCCTCAATGTAAAATCATTCCCAAGTGTAGGAATATCAACTAGGTTACATTGGTTCTTGAGAGTCAGGAGTCTGGTGAATCTGTTTGGGTTGGGCACAGCTCCTCCCGATTTCTCGGAAGGACCCTGGATTTCATTGAGATCGCCCATGATAATCACCGGAAAAGCAATGTTTTGAATATGGACCGAGAGTTTTGTCTAAAATTTGTTTTTTTCGTTTTCTTGAGCCGGCGCGTAAACAAAAACGCAAGCTAGGCTTCTGTTAAGGTTTTGGTCTGTAATGATCATAGTTATGTATCTTTCTTCCTTTGTCAATATTTTGACTTTCTCTGCCGTGAGCTGATAGTCCTTCCACAATAGGCAAATGCCACCCGAGCGCCCTCGGGCAGGAGACCAACAAAAAGAGTCGAACCCCGCCGTCATCCAAACTCGATCCGGGGGCTGAACTTCTTTTTTTGTTTCCATCAGCACCATAATCTGGATGTTCTGTATCTTACAAAATGTTTCCACTTGGGTCCATAGATTTCGTTTGCCGATTCCACAACAATTCCACGTACAAATTTTCATATTGGGAAGTAGATCCTATTTATTGTCAAGTTTTCGTTTGTTTGTCCTTTTGTTCTATGAATGGTGTACTGTTTCGAGGGGTTCTGACTATGATGAGCTTGTTCATTGTTCCGATTGTCATGGTTCGTTTTATCCATCAGTTGGATGGCTTCTTTGAGGGATCTAGTGATTTCCGGCTTTTTCCATATGACAAATTTCCCATCCTTACCAATTATAGGTGAGTAACTCACCCACGACCAATGAAGAGAGTTAATAACAGCTCCGCCAGCCATCCACAACACACAGCACCAGCCAAAACCATTGAGAAAACAACCCGAGGTTAACCAGGATGAGGTGCATTATCGTATGTCAATGACAAACCGTTCAAGAGCAATGAGATTTAGTTTGAGAATTTGTGGTACTAGAGAGGACGGCTTGAATTTGCAGCATCTGGCACTTGGGTTCATCCCTGAGTCATAGGTTTTCATCTCCATCATCAGACTAATTAATTTCTTAATCTTTTTCCAAATGAGGGTAGGGTTCAAATGTACATTTTGTACATTCGTGGGGTCCAAAGGGGTCAGTCCCGGTTTGCGAGATTCATGGACGTGTAAGCCCCTGGAGTAGTTGTTCAAAGCTTTAGGGGGCCTCCATTCAGTTACAGTTTGGCGCCTCCAACACACCTGCAAAACCATACAAACACCACCCAGAACCACTCCAAAACCCAGCTGAAAATAGAACAGAGAGTTAAGAGTGCAAACACACAAATACCAAACACAATACATAACCCAAGTCTGCATTACATAAGAAAGCAACATAACAAGCACCATCCAAAGGAGGGAAAGAGACTAGTCTCCACCTGGGATCATGGTCCATCCACCCCACGCAAAAGGGATAATCAAACTACACCCTAACCTCCAAACAACCAAGGGGGGGGGGGGGGGGGCAATCATCCGAACAGCAAGGGGTGGAGAGAACATCATCATGGTTCTAGTTCTACCTAGCCATTTTGATCCTACAATTCTACCGATCTTTTGGTACAAAAAGAGCATATAGAGGTTAGACAGTGCTTTGATCTTCATCCTAGGTTGGTCTTCTTGGAGCTTGGGTCTTCTTTCATGCGTGAGGAAGCATCCTCACCCATTTTTGACTTCCTCTTGCTTGATTCGGAGTTCGATCGAGAGCTTTTGTTCATCTCAAGTTTCTGCAGCTTGGTGGTGACCGAGATATGCGAGGATTTGTCACCTTCAATTTGGTCCCGTTGCTCTTTCGTAAGCGAGATAGCCACACGACCTTCTTCTTCTGCAGTTACCATGTCATCTTCACCATCGTCATCCATGTAGTCCTCGTCATTTTCCCCGTCTTGGGTGTTATGCTTCTCAACGTTCTTTTGTTTATCAATAGATCCCTGCTTCTTCACATAATCCAACCCTTTCACAGTATCTTCAGAATTCTTATCAACAAGTTTGTCTGTCGGAGATTTCTTCATATTGTTTTTCATGTTGGCATTTTCATTCTTTGTGGAGTCCTCTTCCGAAGATTGATTTCCGGCCTTCTCTGCCAAATCCTTTTTGCTTCCTTTCACACTGGGGTTTGATGCTCGAGAATCCTTGCTAAGTGTATGTAGACTTGTATTTATAGCAAAAAAATTTAGAACAATGGGTAAACAAATCCGTTCGTTATTTTTTTAAAAAAACATATACAATTCATTGCATTTATTTATTTCAACCGGTGGATTTGAATTTCAACCGTTGGATCAAAAAAATTACCGTTGGATGAAAGCCCTTTTAATGACAACCGTCAGATTGATTCAATTATAATTAAATAGCTTTAATTTAGATGAAAAATGAAAAAAGCGGTATGAATGTACCCACAAGCAAAAGTAAATTGCAGGTTTTTCCCTCATTTTTTGTCCGAAATGGGTTACATCAATTTGTTTCACTATCTTCCACTAGCACTTGGTTAACACGCGTAATTTTTGCCCATAGAGTAATAACACGTTTGTTTCACACTACCCTTCTCCGTGTGTTCTTTTATTTTTTTTCGAAAATAGGTAAAGTTTTTACACACCGAATGGGATATTGTGCTTATATATACACACTTGGTGCTCAAATGTACACATTTGAGCACCCAAAAAATCAGCATTGGAGTAGAAAATTAACAAAAAAAATGTACATTTGCACATATACACACCACCATTGGAGTTAATCTAATGTAACTAAAACACATGGTTGCACATGGTCTAAGGAAATGTACATTTGCACATATACACACCACCATTGTGGAATTCTCTTCCAAAAAATCAGCATTGTTTTTTTTAATTAAAAAATAGAGGAAATATATAATGATACATATAATAAAGGGAAAGAAAAAATAAAAATAAATTTAAAAATGGGTAAGAGGTTTCTTCATAGTTGTAGAAGATACATTTTAAAATAAGGTAGAAAAAAGTGAAAATAAATTAAAAAAAATGTAAAATTAGAATAGAAAAAGAGAAAAAAAATAGGTAAATGATCTTATTTTTTTAGTAATATATTAAGGTGAGTAAAACTTATGGTGGCTCGTTCTCTTGCCCAAAATCTCTTGCAGCCAAATGCGGGGAAAAAGTACCGCACCTCATCAATAAAGAAACGGCGAACCAAAAAAGCTAGTCATCGTAATTCAAGTGAGCCACGGCCGACGGAGTCCCCTCTGGGCCCCATCCGCCAAATCCATGAGACTGAATCTGTCTCTTTCAGTTCCAATGTGGGTCCCGCCCTCCATCCCTCCTTCACGCCCCCACCTCTCTTTTCTCTCTTCCCCACTTCAATTGAACTGTAAAAATCAGCTGCTAACTAGAAGTGCGAAACCCTCGATTCGAACTACTTCCAAATTCTCCTACCTTGTTTCCTTCCTGTTCCCATCTTCCCTCCCTGTTCCGCGTGGATTTTTGAAGGTGACATATTAATGGCGGCGTCGGCAGTAGTGATTTGAGCGAAGGTGGTGGTACGGACGACGATGTCTTCTCTTGTTGGCGGCAGCGGCAGCGGTGGTTTAAGAAATGGCGTTCAAAGAGGAGCGCTGAGGTCTTCTTCGGTGGTTCCAGCTCGGTCTTCTTCCAAATCGAAGCCGCCGCCGCGTCGGAGCAACTCCATCGGCGGGGCTAATGGCAGATATGCGCCTGACGGTGAGGATTTTTTCCCTTTCCTGCTCTGTTGATTTAACATGTCCAATTCTTCTACTAGTATGCTTTTTTCTCTTTGAACTCGAATCTTTGAATCTGATTACTTTATTTAAATGAATTAGAGAGCGAGTATGTGACTGGTTGATTCGTCAGTTTTGAAGCATTCAATTCTTCCCCAGATCTGGCATATCTATGGTTTTTTCTCCTCACAAACTGTTCTGGGAAAAGAAATTGTGCTTTTAGTGGCTGATTTTGAAACTTGAAGGCAATGTATCATCATGTCCCTAAAGTTCTTCGGATTGTTATTCCTTTCATCAATTTACATTTATTAAATTTGTAGAGATGCTACTACCGCTTTCAATATTGAGCTCTTGTTCTGCATTCTTCTTAACTTGAAGAGATCACGAATATGAAACAGGAAGAATTCACGTATGCCAAAAAAAGATTCATCTTAAAAGCGGGATTGAGGGCTGAAACAACGTGTAGTTTATAGTATAATTATAAATTCAGTGTCTGATCTTTGGACCACCTAGCCTTAGAGATAGATTAGTTAAACAACATAAAAATGTAGGTTAGTGGCTTTCATCATTGCTGAAGTTTGCAGAATAGCCACTGTTTTTTTTTAGCCTTATATGTGATCTCAGAGCTACTAGCATTTGGTAAGGCTGAACCTTAACAGGATTTGATCCCGATCCCCACCTTGTACGTGAGAAGCAAATAGACAAAGGATCTGATCTTATCACTGCCACCTGTTTTCAAAGTTTGCAAAAGAGCCATTGCTTTTTTTAGCCTTATATGTGCTGTCAGAGCTACTAGCATTTGGTAGTGCTGAACCTTGACAGGATTTTGATCCTGATCCCCACTTTGTTTGTGAGAAGCAAATAGACAAGGAATCTGATCTCATCACCGCCACCCGTAATGTACTTATAAATAATTGCTGTCAGAATCGCTTGTTTGGATTGAATTGTGCTGCCGTCTTTTCATTGTCCTACATAGAGATTTTATCCTTGAGGATTAGGCTTATGCATGGGTGCTCTTCATCATTTCTAATGTTTGCAAATGTGCCATTTTTAGGCTTATCCATGTTGTAAGGGCTACTAGCACTTGGTAGTGTTGAACCTTGATAGGACTTTGATGCCGATCCCCACTTGGTATGTGAGAAGCACATAGGCAGATCCTCTGATCTCATCATTGCTACCTGATCTTGAAGGTGGCTAAATCACTTGCTTGGTTGGAATTGTGCAATCGCCTTTTTATTTTATTATAAAGATTTATCCTCGTGAGTATTAGGCCTAGGCAAGGCCGCCCTTCATCATTTTTAATCTTTGCAAATGAGGCATTTCTTTTTAGGGGTATGTGTGTTCTTAGTGCTACTATCGTTTGGTAGTGCTGAACCTTGATTGCACAATATCCACTAACTTTGCGGTAGATCCTTGTAGTAGGACCTTTGTGAGTTGCGTCACTCTTTTACGTAAGACTCTTGGTATGGTCTTTACTTTTTGTTACTTCTTGGCTTTATGCCACTATCTATATATTTACCGTTTCAAACAATATCCACTAACCCTACATTCATCAGTGTTAATTTTTGTTCTTTTCTGCTAAACTAGTAATGTGTGCTTGGGAAATAGAAAATAATGTGGTTATCATGGTCAATTGAGATAGTATGGCTGCAACTGGTGCCTTGAAAATAGAATGGATTATTTGCAATTGGAATTATTGACAAGAAGAATTTTCGAGTAATGAAATGTTATTTAATCAATGAGTATGACTTACCTGGGAAAACTGCACGTTGTGTTGCTCAATTCAATGTGTGGGAAGAAGACTGTAGATTGTTTTTGTAAGACACAAATTGCAACAAAAGGTCAATAATCTAAACTATCTACAAGGAATAGGTTGAAAATTTAGTCTTCTTGGAGGCATTATCAGCATAGACAGGCAACGCTGTATAAATTTAGAGAAGTCATGAATTTCAAAAATAAATTATTATCACTTCTCGAGCTGCCAAACACTGAATTATCAAAGCCATCTCTCCCTTCTACTTCTCCATATTAAAGATGTCTTTTTTATCAGTTACTATGAAAATATGTCAAATCACTTCTGAAGAACTTTGCCTTTGCTTATTAAGAAGGGGACAACATACATTGGTGCTCCTCTGAAAATAGGATAGGAAGAAGTCTGTCATCTTTTTACTCGCGGCTTTAGAGCTTTCAGAGATTCAGACCCATGTTTTTAGTACATTGCATCCCTCCATGCTGACCTAATATGTGGCTACTCTTTCAAGCTTAAAATGTAACTTAAGTGTATAAAGCTGTCTGTCTCAATAAGGTCTTTTCTTATTTCTTATGCAGCTTGTTGGATTCGTTTCTTTCTGTTTCTCTAATTAATATTTTGTATCTGTTGCAGTTCCAGGGAGGGTTCGAGTAGCTGTGAGATTGAGACCTCGAAATGCAGAGGAAATGGCAGCTGATGCAGATTTTGCTGATTGTGTCGAGTTGCAGCCTGAGGTCTCTATGCTCATTAAATTTTTTAATCATATATATCAATGAATACCAAAACATTTATTATACTTCATTTCTCCTCTCAATTTTTAAATTTCTGGTTTGTGTTTTTTTTTTCCTGCTCCAGCTCAAGAGGTTAAAACTCAGAAAGAATAATTGGGACTCAGATACATATGAATTTGACGAATTGCTAACTGAATATGCATCACAAAAGCGGGTCTACGAAGTTGTTGCAAAGCCAGTTGTTGAGGTATGGTGTGGTTGCCTCATTTAGCAATTTAGTCTGTACAGTTCCCTTTCTGAGGCATATAACTGAAGAAGCAGGTTTTAGAGCTATAATAACATGAAAATAGGAGTTTCATTGAAGTCACTAAAATTCAAGTTCATGGAGCAAACAGAAGAGAATCTGAGTGTAGCGGGTGTGCTACGTGGGAAAAAAATGTCCAGTCATGGGTTGCATTGCTTTTTTGCTACTCCACACACTGTTCTGATACCAATGTTTGCATATGCATGTGAAGTTTTCTTATTAGTAATTTTGAAAATGAGTCGAATAAAACATTGTCAGCATTATGACATTTTCTAATAACTTGTACATGGACATAAATGAGCTTGTCCTTTTCCATCATGTTTTTTTTTCTTCCTGAAACTTTTAGAAGAATTTTTTGTCAATACTTAAAATTTGATTTTACGCTATTCCATTTTTTGTCCTTGTCAGGCATAGTTGATACTTTTTTGCTACGAGTTACATGTGCGTGCTTTTATTTGTTTTTTGGGCATTTCATGATCTCTGTATGTAATCATTTTGCATTATGTAAATAGATACATGAACTTTGTTACTTGAGTGACATATTGCAAAAGGAACTTGGGTACATTTTATATTTGCAGAGTGTATTGGATGGCTACAATGGAACTGTAATGGCTTATGGACAAACTGGTACTGGTAAAACTTTTACTCTTGGACAGCTGGGAGAGGAAGATTCCTCTGATCGTGGAATTATGGTTCGTTCCATTGAGGATATTCTAGCTGACATATCTCCTGAAACTGATTCTGTCTCAGTCTCGTATTTACAGGTTAGTATATGATCTTATTGCATGATACAAACATAGTTTTACCTATCTGCGTATCCTGCCTTTTATTAATCGGAAATGGAAGCTAATTATCCATAATTCGTTCTTGTTAAAATGATGTAATCATAGCCTCCTCAGGGTTTCTTTATTTTATCACTGATACTTGTTGGATTGTATATTTGCAGCTTTATATGGAAACCATCCAGGATCTGCTCAATCCCATAAATGATAATATACCCATTGTCGAGGATCCAAAAACAGGGGAAGTTTCATTGCCAGGTGCAACTATAGTGGACATTCGGGATCAATCAAGTTTTTTGGAGCTTTTACGTTTGGGTGAGGCTCATCGTTTTGCTGCTAATACAAAGTTGAATACTGAATCTTCTAGGAGTCATGCTCTCCTTATGGTGAGTTACTGACTTGTTTATTCCATTGATTCTTTATTTTAACTGAAGAAAAAGAGTGGCTTATTGGCTGGATTTGAGTGTTTCAGGTACAAATTAGGAGGTCTGTCAGAGGAGGTGAGGCGTCTTCCAGTGATGATGAAAGCTGCTCTCACCCGGCAAAGGGACGTGATGTGCCTCTTGTACGAAAAGGCAAACTAATTGTAGTTGATCTGGCAGGTTCAGAGCGGGTTCACAAGTCAGGTGTAGATCTGACTTTCTGCAGTTTAAATTTGATAATGTTCACCTGGTTGGAGTTGTGATTACCTTATGCTTGTTATCCTGTGCATTATCAATACTTTTGTTGTTATGTGTCTCGTCCTTGACTTGTGCAAGGTAGGTCAACATGATTGGGAGCTTATCTGTATATTGAGGCTTTTAATAAAATCTTGTCGGATTTACTGTATAACATAAACACCCTGCTTCACAACTCAATTAGATGGATTGATTATCATAACAACTATCCACTATATATGAATATATGATGGTGCTATGTAGACAAGAAGAAGTAAGAAAGTAAATGTATCCTGTTATTGACCATCTTGCATGTGCATAATGGATTATTCAACTTCAGATTTTTTAGTAAACTTATAATGTGACCAGGTTGCCAATTGCCTAAACTTGTAAAGTCAGCAATTAAGTTCATTAAGGTGTTCATGTTGGCCCTTTTTCTGAAAGCATAGAAATATGGCATCTGTAATAAGAATGTTGAGCTGATAAATGTCTATCCTGGTCAAGGTCTTTTCATCAGTAAAGTAGATAAGAATAACAATTTTGCAATATTAGGTACATATGCTTATAGCTTAGTCATCTGTGTATTTTCATGCTAGTACTTTATTTTATCCGAAGACAAAAAGCTTTTACCTCAATTGAAAACTGTCTTATTCCTGAAGCAGCATCATTGTAGAGTTTATCATAAACCCAATCTTAATGGAAAGGGGAATTAAATATTATTCTGTAGAAAAAAGAAAAAGAAAAATGTTTGTATGGTCGTACTTCCTTGTTTTGTACTTGCCTTGCTATTTTTTTTTAATTTTTTTTGATAAATGATGCAGTGAAGATGTTTCTGCTTGATATTTTGCTATATCCCATTATCGTAAGTGAAGTTAAGTGTTGATAATGAGTTTTTCTTTTGGTGCTATGAGTGTTCTGTTTGCTAAGCTCTTACTTAACTAAAAAGGGGCTTTACTAACTTTGACTTCTGGAACCTTGATCTTAAAATCCTTTCTTGGGTTTAGGTGTGTACCTATTTACGAAGATATTGGATTATTACATTATAGTAAATCATTTTATATATTTGTTGTTAACAGGCAGTGAGGGTCACACTTTGGAGGAAGCTAAGTCTATTAATCTCTCGCTCAGTGCTTTGGGAAAATGCATAAATGCATTGGCAGAAAATAGCCCTCATGTCCCAGTTCGTGATTCTAAACTGACGAGATTGCTTAGAGATTCATTTGGAGGTAAGATGTTTTCATGCTGTTAAGCTTGACCTAGATATGCCATTTCCAAGATTGTGTTTCAAATATATATGGGGAAGCTATCTTGACACTTGTCTTTTTTCTAATGCTTTGCCTAATTTGCATGGATAAGACGAAAAATTTTCAAAATTATGTGATCATTCTCATTAAGGTATAACATGTTTGAAATACGTAGTATTAGAATATTTTAACTTAAATGTAGAATTACTTACAACCACTAATTCATACAGATGACAATGAGTTAGTTTCCCCTGTCTCCAACTGTCGTTTCCCAACTTTCGCTCTAGTAGAATAAAAAACGTTGGTTCTCTCACAACGTTTATCTAAACTAATATTAATTTTGGCTTGCAGGCTCTGCAAGAACTTCACTTATTGTAACAATTGGCCCTTCACCACGGCATCGTGGTGAGACCTCAAGTACTATATTATTTGGACAAAGGGTGAGCTGTGAATCTTCATTGATTTGAAGTCTGAATCATAATGCATATTGTCTAATGTTGTGAATTTAGTAATACTATTCATGTGTTTGCTTTTTTGTGCCCAAAAGTTGTTTTAACCCTGTTTTAGACCTGTATGTATTGAGCTTACAAGGCTTAACTATCTAATCTAATTTCTCCAGGCTATGAAAGTAGAGAATATGGTGAGAATAAAGGAGGAATTTGATTACAAGAGTCTGTCTCGAAGGCTTGAAGTTCAACTGGACAAACTAATTGCCGAAGATGAAAGGCGGCAGAAAGCCTTTGATGATGAAGTGAAAAAGATAAATATGGATGCTCAGAATCAGATTGCTGAAATTGAGAGGAAATTTGCTGATGAATTAGAGGTTTGTCTTGTCTACCTCTTCCATGAATGCATATTTGCATTTTAGTAGGAAGTGTGCCTGGATAAGGAATGTGTTTGTTTCTTGTTAGGGGTGGGAATTGGGTGATTGCAGCTGAGAAATAGATACTATGTGGTAGGAAATGAGAGAGAAAAGAGAGATGGAGAAGAGAAAAATCAGAACTATGTATTCCTGTACAGAATATAAAAAGAAGACAAACTAGGAAGATACAAAGAATAAATACTGCAGAAAAAGTAAACAGCTGTAAAACCTATTTAATGTAATGGCATTAAAAGCCTGTGGCAACCAATTAATTAAATGTAAGCATGCTAACACTATGAATTTCATCTGTTTCGATGTTATTACACATTTTAATTCTTGTGGAATGAATCATGTACAAAATGTTCTCTATGCCAGAAAGAAAGATCAAAATGCCAAATGGATTATTTAGAATCTATCAAGAAGCTTGAGGAGAAATGGATTATGAATCAGCAAAAGCAACACATTAATGGATCTGCCGAGGGTCGATACAGCAGTGAGGTATTGTTTTTCTTTTTCCCTCCTTTTTTTGTGCAAGCAGTTGTTGTTTGCTTGACAGTTATTATACTTAAACTTCTGTGGTATTGAAATATGCTTTTTATGTTATCTTCTCCTGGTTCATCTTTTCTTTACATGATACCACAAGAACCAAGCTATCTTAATATTTCTTGGCTGCATCTCAGTACTGCATAGCAGCATAGGAATAACCAGTATGGAAGGAGAGACACCTCTTCTATGAATGTTGAGCGAACTAGTGGAATATAAACACTACACGATGTTTTTTCAAATTGTGAATATGAAGCTTGTAAAACACTTAATTTATTCAAATGTCTGGCTTGTAAAGATTAGATAGTATTCTCTCTTTGGTTTGTATTAAAAAAAAGATAGTATTCTCTCTTTGGTACTTTTGATAACGTTTCTGCCATTATTTCATACCTTTAGGAGCCCAATGGTTCTATTTCCGAGGAAGTTGCTGAGCTGAAAAACCTGCTTCAGAGTGAGAGGCATACACGAAAGGAAGCCGAAGAGGAGGTGACGAAACTTAGAAGTCAAGTTATGCAGTTGACATCAGCTGGGGTGGGACATCTTGCTTTTTCCGTATCTTTAGATATTAATCTATGCATACCACTAATGCATGCATTGATTCTTATATTTGATTCTTTTGGGCACTAGGCAGGTGGAAACACAGAAATTTTACAGCTTAACAAAATGTTACAAGATGAATCCTTTGAGAAAAAGAAGCTTCAAGAGGAACTTACTACGTTACAAACTCAATTAATGCACTTGACTATTGAGGCTGATCAGGTATGTCGTATGTTCGTCTACCATTTGTTGAACTGAACCTTATATCCACTCTTATTGCTTTAATGTAAATTTGCTACATCCGGGAAATTTGAAAAAACAATGGGGAGTTTCTTTTGACAAATTTGAAATTGAGGGTTGAGTGGGATTTTGTGGAGAGGGGTGCATCTAACAATTGAAAAGGACATAAGAGGCTTAAAAACCTTATTCTTCATTCATGAGGGTGCAACCACCTTATCTATAATTTTTTACTTTTCTATTGTATATCTAACTTCTATCTTATGTCATCTAGATGCGAAAATATATTGACAAAGCAGCAGGAAATGGCTTTTCTGCTTCACACACACTCTCACCTCAAAGTAGACATTCACAGCAGGAAAATGGTCATAAGTCATCATTTAATTCCCTGTTTGAGCAAGGTGATTGATATATACATATACACACACACACAGAGTTCTTTTTTCGTAGTGCGACGTCTGTGTTGCATTCCTGAGCAAACTGAATGATTCTTTTTCATTGATCTCTTATATCCCAGTTGGACTGCGAAAGATCTTATCTATGCTTGAATCTGAAGATGCTAGTGTACGGATTCATGCTGTAAAGGTTGTGGCAAACCTTGCTGCCGAAGGTGGGTTGGTTTTGTCAGAAGTTGGAAGTGCCTGTGGTCTTAGTGTCTTTACTGTTTTAACTTACTTAATCATGTTATCCTTATTTATCTTCTAGAACATGAAGCAGGAAAGTTGTTGTCTTCCATTACTTTGAAAAGAGAAGTCCTCTTTACAGCAGGATAAGAAAAAGTGTTTTTTTTTTTGGTTGGATGTTGCTTTAGTTGGCTTAGATAAAATCAAATATTATCAAATAAATTTGTTTCAACTGTTTTCCGCTGGGCTATTTTATGATAATTTCAACTTCGTGTCTAAAATATATAGAGGCAAACCAAGAGAGGATTGTTGCTGCTGGTGGACTCACTTCCTTGTTGATGCTTTTGAGAAGCTACGAGGATGAAACTGTTCGCAGGGTGGCAGCTGGTGCACTTGCAAATCTAGCAATGAATGGTACATGCTCGACATCCTTCAACATGTTTGGTGATTCAGAGTGTGTTTCCTTTACCTTCTTGCAGTGAATGCCCCTTGCATACCTTGCAAAGCAATGCATTCTACATTCTTTAAAAAATTCTATGTTTTTTATGTCGAAATTATAGAAATCAATCAGGAACTTATAGTGGCTGAAGGGGGAATCAGTCTCTTGTCAATAACAGCTGATGATGCTGAAGATCCACAAACTCTCCGTATGGTTGCTGGTGCGATAGCTAATTTATGCGGGAATGGTAAAAATCATACCCTGATTATTATCCCTAACTCGTTAAGATTTTCATTTTAATGTCAATCCTTGTTATGTCTTTACACCTGGCCGAATTCCTTGGTTGTTCAATGATGTAACAATATTTTATTTTATCTTTCTAGATAAGCTACAAGTTAAGCTAAGGTCTGAAGGTGGTATTAAGGCATTGCTTGGGATGGTAAGGTGTAGGCATCCTGATGTTCTGTCCCAGATTGCGCGAGGTATAGCGAACTTTGCAAAATGTGAATCCCGAGCTGCAGCCCAAGGTAATCATCTTTCATATAACGCTTCCTTTACGTACAAATACTACTAAACTTTTGAGTTAAAAGTGGATTTACAGTTTGCAAATAGTCAAATAGGGTTGTCTAAAAAATAAGGACTAGATGTCAAAATACAGCACTTGATTGATGGAGATCTTAATAGGTCAGGTGTGCGGGTATTCTGATTCTATATGAAATGTTGGAACAAAGTCAACAAACTATTGCATTAACCAAATTCATGCAGTACTATTTTCAATATGATAACAATATTTATAGTGCACTAGTTTCTAATTTTTAGCATCCCTAAAGTAACATTAGTACAGGATTGTACAGTCTCCTGTTAAAGGCAAACACAGTTGGCGCTTTGGCAGAACTAACATTTATAGTGATGTAAAGCCAATTGAATGGATATTCTTTCGCTTATATTGACAGGAAATAGATTTCTGTGAAGCATTTGATGTGTTAACTATTTTCTCCCCTGCACAGCGACGAAAACAGGAAAATCCCTTCTTATTGAGGATGGTGCATTGCCATGGATTGTACAAAATGCTAACAATGAAGCTTCTCCCATCAGGCGGCATATCGAACTTGCTCTTTGTCATTTGGCACAGCATGGTGAGTGCAATTCTCCAATAACTTTCGTATCGAAAAAACATCATTTACTTGGTAAGCATAAACATTGGAAAAAAAACGTTTTTCTTCCTACCCACAGAAGTAAACGCGAGAGACTTGATTGCTGGTGGAGCCCTCTGGGAGCTGGTTCGGATATCACGAGACTGTTCAAGAGAAGACATAAGGAGCCTTGCCCACCGGACTCTTTCTTCTAGCTCTGTCTTCCAGGGCGAGCTCCGAAGGTTGAGGATAGATTTATGATATGTTCAGCCACATAGCAGTCCTCGAGCATCTTGCTCCTGCTTGCAAGCGAAAAGCCATTTTTTATGCCCTTCACTGAGCGCGATTAGAAGTTTTTCTTGTGCTCCATAAGAGGGTAGTAGATGGCTCTACTATGGAAGTACTAGGGGGTTTACCTTGTACTGTATCTTTGTTCACTGATTGTTTCTGTTGTAACCAACTATGAGATGTCTGCAGTTTCAAGGAGCCCGTTAATGAACTTGCAGTTGTGTAAATGCCCATATTGCAACTCAACGAAGACGACCGTAGAAAAAAAAAGATGAAAAATGCGAGATTTTGTTAGGCATCTGAACTACCGTATTGCATTATAATTTCAAAGCTAATACAATAAATTTTTTTAATACTCCCTCCGTCTCAAAAGTTTTAATAAAACACTCATCCGTCAATCAACATCTTCATCCAACTCAAACATCCACTGTATTTTTTAACCAATTAAAATCTTAAAAAAAAAATCAATAACACACAAATCGATACAAATTATTACTATTCCCTATCTTGATTTTGGTAAATATAAAGCGGACATATCTGGAAATCGAACCGGGAGCCATTGGGTAATAACCTGATATTCTTTTCAGCTCAAACACCCAGACATGGTTATTACTGTCCCCTACCTAGAAAACTAAAATGACATCTATTTTGATACAAGAATAAAGACATAAAACGACCTAAATTTCGAGACGGAGGGAGTATAAACTTTAGGCTAAACTAATTTTGTAATGTGTAGAGGATTTTATTGGTTCAAAGCTGAAAAATTGGTGCTAGAATGATCAGACATACAGTACTAAAAATGGTCCCATGGAAGGGAAAGTGAGTTGTCATGATTAACCAAAATTAGGTTGAATTTGAGCCTGGTTTTGACAATCTCGGTAAACAGTTGCCAGATGTGATGTTAATGTAGTCGCGTCAATTCAACTTAATCGGCATCACGTCAATTGGTTGGGTTGGGCATCATATGGTCCAATCATCATACATCCCACATGCATCTCGGGGCATAGCTCACTGGTTGAAAGGTCACCCTACGATGGGCCTAAAAGCTTCGGGTGGAGGTTCGATTTCCAGGAGGAGCATTATTTGTTTCTCTTGTGGAGTGGGCCTCCTGGAGCCAAAGGGTATAAAGGGGGGGTGGTTGGACCATTAGTGAGGCACATCCCGCAGTTTACCTCCCTAAGTCGATGAGGGGCCGAAGACTTGGGGTCCAGGACTAGTCTAAGTGTAAGCTTGGGATACCTGGATATAAAAAAAAATCATATATCCCACATAAATGGAGTAATTTTAGAATATCATGATGTCTATTTTTTCATTGAAATCTATTTTTTTTCTTGTTGAATGTCCGAAACAGTTTTCCTTCTTGAAAACACAACATTATTAGGGTTTGAGCTCGATAAGAGCAATTTACACTGCTTTTGATAAAATTTCCAAGTGTTTAATCGAATTTTGCGGTCATTATATAGGTTTGTGTAATGTCTATTTTAATCTAAACATTAGCTCTAGGAATATTGGATGACCCTTAGCTTAAATTAATTGGTAGATTAAGGCAAAACATTAGAATATATATTATACTTATATCATAGCATATATTAGAAGTGTGGGTTTTTTAACCCATGCTCATATATGTTACATATCTATAAGTATAGTATATATTAGACATATTATGTATGTTTGTGTGGTTGCTTGATCTGATGGGCTTGGCTCAATCTGAGGCCCATGCCTAGCTCTGTTGATCAGCTCGCCTTGCTCCCTTTCACTTGTGAGGCTCGTTAAGTGGAACGTTGCGTTTTACCTTGAGCTCACCTCTATATAAAGGAAGCTAGGGTTGGAGTTGGCACACTTTTGGCAGACGCTCCTAAGGTCATCCAGAAAGAGAAAGAGAGAGAAGAGAGAGAGACGAAGCTAGGGTTTTGAGATCCCTAGCTCCGGTGAACCTTTGGCGGCCGCTTGAGCGCATCTCCCTCAGAGACTCTAGATCCGGCGCTTAGGAAGAAGAAGAAGGTGAACGTCCACAGATCTGGCGAAGGTCTTCTTCTCTGGTTCACTCCGACGACGATCTGACTCTGATATTCAGATCTAGGATGTATTCTTCCTTTGTCTACTTTGTTCTCTCTTCGCTTGTGCATGTCTCTTGTTTCTCTGTGTTCTTGCTTGTATTTGCCTTAGTTTGAGTTTAGGGCAACCTATTCTGTAAACCTTTTTACCAATTAGTGGATTGGTGCTCTCAAGCCGTTCGGCTCAGGCTCCGTGGACGTAGGCTCCGACTGAACCACGCAAGTCTTGTGTGTTGGTCTCTGGTTTGCGTTTCCGTTTTGATTTGCAATCAATTACCCCGTTCTAGATTCCAATATTTGGAATCTAGATCATCTAGGAATTACAAAGTAATCCAGAAAGAGAAAGATAGAGAAGAGAGAGAGAGAGAGAGAGGCGACACTAGGGTTTTGAGAACCCTTGCTCCGACGAAGCTTTAGCGGCCGATCTTGAGGGCATCTCCATCGGAGACTCTAGATCCGGCGCTTAGGAAGAAGAAGAAGGTGAATGTCCACATATTTGGCGAAGGTCTTCTTCTCTGGTTCACTCCGACGACGATCTGACTCCGATCTTCAGATCTAGGGTGTATTCTTCTTTTATTTACTTTGTTCTCTCTTCGTTTGTGCATCTCTCTTGTTTCTCTGTGTTCTTGCCTGTATTTGCCTTCGTTTGAGTTTAGGGCAACCTATTCGATAAACCTTCTTACCGATTAGTGGATTTGTGCTCTCAAGCCGTTCGGCTGAGGCTCCGTGGACATAGGCTCCGGCCGAACCACATAAATCTTGTGTGTTGGTCTCTGGTTTGCGTTTCTTTTTCGATTTGCAATCGATTACCCCGTTCTTGATTCCCAATATGTGAAATCTAGATCGTTTAGGAATTACAAAGTGGTATCAGAGCTTCGTTGTCCCTTTCCTTACCTACGTGTGCCATTATTGGATATTAGGGAGTGGGATCGGAGGCAGGACATTGGGTAGACCTTCAAAAAGCTCAGGCTTGGTGCTATTCCTCTCTTGTCTGAAGTACCACCGGTCTGGATCCGTTCTGTGACCTGTAATTCTAGGGTTTCTTGAGTGTCTTGTATACAATTTTCACTCTTACTTGCTTCCGCTTACAAAACTTTGATACTCACCTGTTTCTTGTATACTGCAGGTACCTAAATCCATGGATAACGCTTTGAAGGTAAAGCCATCAATGGTGTTATCGACATCGTTATGTGGCAAATCAAGATGAGAGCTGTTCTCATCAAAGAAGGTTGTTGGAAGGTGGTTCTTAAGCTAGCAACCACATCTCATGAGATGTCAACCCTCAAGAAGGGTGTGAACATCGATGATGAGGAGTCCTCCAAACTTTCTGAAGAACAGAAATTGAAGAAAGTTGAAGATGGGACCTCCTGAACCAAGTCCACATAGCTGAAGAGCTTGAGATGGACATGAAAGCCCACTCAGAGATAATGCTACGCCTCACTGATGGTATTGCTCATCAAGTGGTAAAACACTCTTTCGCTTTCTCATTCTGGCATGCCTTGGAGGAGCTTTTTCTCTCTAAATCCTTGCCCTCCAGGATTTCTCTGTTATGTCGTCTGTTTACATTTAAAATGAACACTGCTTTAACTCTTGATGATAATCTGGACAAGTTTCTTAAGATGAATCAAGAATTAGAACGCTGTGATGATGACATTAAAGATTATCACCAGGCTATCTTCCTTCTGAATTCTTTGCCCTCCCAATTTGACAATTTTAAAGATGTCATATAATTTAGTCATGATGAACTTACTAAGGATAAGCTAATTGAATCCATTATTGAAAAGAATGAGACCATGAAGGTTTTCAAGATTAAGGGTCTTAAAACTGATAAGGCTGACAAATCTGAGGTTCTATTCACTAAAGGGAATGATAAAAAAGGGTATCAAGAATAACAAAAATAAGAAGCATAAGAAAGATAAGCCCAAGAATGAGAAATCTGACCCTAATTCTAAATGCAATTACTGTGGTAATGTGGGTCGTTGGGTTAAGAAGTGCATGAAAAAGAAATAGGCAGAGGAACTTGCTAAGAAAAACAACAATGAATTGTCTGCTGTTGTGCTTGAAAATATGTGTGAATACTTTGATGAATTATTCATGTGTTCTGATGTTTCATCTGTTGATTCCTTTGATGCATGGATCCTAGATTCAGGTTGTACAATGCATGCCACCCCTCATAAGCATTTCTTTAAGAACTTAAATAAATCTGTGTGTGGTGATGTCATGTTGGGTGATCATACTTGCTTGGATAATAAAGGTGTAGGTGATGTTTCTTTACTCATGCATGATGGCATTGTTAGAGTTTTCACAAATGTTAAGTGGATCCCTAGTCTTAGAAGTAGTCGAATGTATGAATATGCTTTAGAAGAAATAGGATGCAATGTTAATTTTTCTGATGGTGTTAGAACTGTGTCCAGAAATGGAACTGTGATTGTCAAAGCTGTTAGAAAGAAAAGATTGTATTTTGTTCTCTCTTCTAAACCTGAAGTGAATACTGTTATTGCTTCTGATTCCATGACATTATCTGAGACTAAAACTTGGCATAACAGGCTTGGTCACATAGGCAACAAGGGCTTAATAAAGTTGCATAAATCTGGCCTATTACCTAAGAAACCTGTTGATATTAAATTCTGTGAGCATTGTGTTTTGGGCATGTCTGCCAAACTTAAATTTCCCGTGTCATCATATGTTGCTAAGTTTCTTTTAGAATATGTGTACTCTCATCTTTGGGGACCTTCACAAGTCCCTACTGCAGGGGGCATGAGATACTTCATCAGCTTCATTGATCACTACTCAAGGAAAGTATGGGTAAGCCTTCTAAAATCAAAGGATCGGGCCTTTGATGATTTCCCAAAATGGAAGGTAATGGTAGAAAGTCAGCCCAATCATAAACTGAAATGCTTAAAAACTGATAATGGATTAGAGTTTTGTAATACAGAATTTGATACTTATTGCCAAAAACATGGGATTAAAAGGCACTTAACTGTACTTGGAACTCCACAACAAAATGGAACAGCTGAAAGAATGAATAGAATTTTGTCAGAAAAAGTAAAATGCATGTTAATTAGCTCTGGCCTTAAGAACACTCTATGGGGTGAAGCTGTATTAGCTGATGCCTATCTCATCGATAGATCTCCTTCTAGTGTTCGTTGATTTTCCCACTCCCAGTTTAAATGGACAGGTAAGCAACCTAGCTTGGGATACCTCAAGCCCTTTGGACGTGTTGCATACCCTCACATCAGTGATGGTAAGCTGCAACCAAGGGCTTTGAAGGGTATCTTGCTAGGGTATCCTAATGGAGTGAAAGGGTTCAGGGTGCTTCTGTTGCAACCTGGACCTTACAAAGTCATTACAACTAGAAATGTGAGATTCAATGAGATAGATTTCCCTTTGAAAACTGAGCTAACTTCTTTCCTTAAGCTGACATGTACCCCATAGTAGACTACGGAGTTGTTGCCTGATGAAAGTGAGTCCTCTGATGATGAAGAGCACGACAATGGTAGGTCCATCATATCAGCTAAGAAGGGCACACATTCCACACTACAAGGGGGACAACAAGAAGAAAAAGAGAACATTGTAGATTAAGATCCTCAAACTGACAAAGAGGAAGTTGAGCCTCAAGCTAACACTGAGCTGGAAGACTCTCCTAAGACTATCCACAATGGTTTTGCCTATAATGTATACATTTGCACAAGATGTGTAAAAATACACCTTACTTTTTGTTGTTTTCCTCCAATGGTCAAAGGTGTATTTTTTACACATCATTCAAATACAATAAATTTAAAACAAAAAAGAAAACAAAAATCATAAAAAATACACCAATAAAATTGTCTTGCTTTTTGAAAAAGTTTTTGCACATGGGGGAGGTGATGTGCTCAAATTTGCACATTACATGCTCAAATTTACACATTTGCACACCACAAAAGCAACCAATGTAGCTAAAAAATGTCTAAAAAGTACACATTTAGACATTTACACACAACCATTGAAGTTAGTCTAACTCTCTTATTACTTCTTCTCCCTCTCCTAATTTTGGTGATGTAAATGGCCATTCTATTGACTCTCAAATAGAGTCCTCTGTTTTCTCCTCCATCCTTTCTGATTTACACGCTTCTGATATCTTTGCTATACCTAGTTTGCATGATTATCAGTTAACTAGGGATAAAGAACCTAGAACCATCATCCCCAATAGGAAATACAACTCTTATATTGTGGAATATGCTTTCTTGACTGCTGATATTGTTAGAAACCCTACTACTCCTAGCTCTTATGAATCTGCCCTTAAAAATAGCTATGCCAAAGAGTGGCTAGCTGTTATGAGAGAAGAGATGGACTCCTTGTACACTAACAAGACATGGAGTCTAGTCCCAAGACCTCCTAAGACCCGGTTTATTGACTCTAAATGGGTCTATAAGCTCAATGAAGGTCTAAACCCTAGTGAGCCTCCTAGGTTTAAAGCCTGCCTTATGGCAAAAGGGTACGGTTTACCCAGAGAGAAGGGATAAACTATAATGATATCTTCTCACCTTTAGTTAAGTTTAAAACCATGCGTATTATGCTTGCTATGTGTGTTGTGTTTGATTGGAGTTAGAACAAATGAATGTCAAAACTCTGCTTTTTTTACATGGTACCTGACGATGCCATGAAATTAGGGATAACTATTTAACACAGTGATTCGACCCAAAGGAGATTATATGATCTTAATAGGATAAATTGATAGGGGTTTCCCGCTATATAAATTAAACCCCGGAACGTGTATATATATATATATATATATATATATTATACAATTTTGGTTTTCACCGGAGCGCATCCCTATATATATATATATATATATATATATATATATATATATATATATATATATATATATATATATAGGGATGCGCTCCGGTGAAAACCAAAATTGCGGTAGAAACCCGTGAGGACCGGCTTTTTAGCTCGGTTCACTTGCTTTATAGCCCGATTATGAATAGAACCGATCTATAAAGGCATAAATTTTAGCCCGGTTTTGAATAAAACCGAGCTATAAAGTCACTATGTAATTTTAAAACATGAGTTTTTTTAGCACGATTTTTAGGCTTGACCCAGCTATAAAGTCATGTGTTATTTTAAAACTGGAGTTTTTAGCACGGTTTTTAAGTTGAACCGAGTTGTAAAGTCACCGCATGATTGAGGTTTTTAGCACGGGTTTCAAAAAAACCGAGATATAAAGTAGTCCTCATGGGTTTTTACCACAATTTGAGGTTTTTACCGGAGTCAATCTCTCTCTCTCTCTATATATATACATATATATATATACATATACATATATATATACATATATATATATATACATACATACATATATATATACATATACATATATATATACATATATATATACATATATACATACATACATATATACATACATACACTACTATAAACGTGTGGGCAGCTTTTAATATGGACCGTTGAAGTTATAATTATCCACCACCCAAATTTTAGCAGCCCATCTCCTGCTTCCCTCTTGTCTCACAGATTCAATCTCGTTCGTTGATGCTGGGTGGACTAGGTTCATCAGTGGTCCTTATTAACTTTACATTATAATGCCATTTCTACCCTTCAGAGTTTCAATTTAAAATGATTTATTTTTTTGTTTACATGTCTTGTTCGGTCTTTTCACGTAAATCAGAACTCCTCTCTTGCTTCGTTTTCCGTTCTCCACCTCCTGGCTCCTGCTTTGAGCATGGAGAAGATGGAAGGTTTCCGTCGTTCTCCAACCCCTGCCCACCGTCTTCCTCAATCCTCCCCTCGTTGTCATTGCAGCCGACGACTCCTCTCTCACTCGAACTCATCGCTGCCTTCTTCTCTTCCCTCATGGTCACCGCCTTCTGGCTTTATCGCTTTGCTTCTCACCTTTGCTATCAATTTCGTCGAGGCGATTATCATCGTGCAGGAGAAGCTTCGCTCGAGTGGAATTAGGGAGCTTGCGATCTTCCTCAGGTGAAAGAAGTTTCCCATCTTTGATTCCATCTTTTCAATTTGTCTTTAGGTTTTTCAAATTTTCTCTAAATTGGGAACGTTCATTCGGAGGTGAAATGATTTACTTATTTAATTCGAACCCCAAGTTTAGTTTTTAAGTTTTTGGATTGGGGGATTTGAATGGCTGAAAATTTTGAATTCAGGGTTAATACCGTAGTATGTTTTGAGTTATGAACAATTTTATAAATCCCCAAATTAATGGAATAATCAAGCAAAAATGTGTCTAGGGTTTCGCCCTTCACCCACCCACACATAAAATAGGAATAATCTGGAATTCAACGTTATTTTCATTAAAAAGTTCAGGGGGCCAAGTGAGGGTACTTGGATGTTAATTGACAGCCTTGAATGAGATAGTTTCATTATTTTTGCTAACTTGAATTCTACCTTCAATTAATGACATGTTGTCTGTTGTTCCATAGACCCTAAATATGGTTTGACACTGAAAGTTTCAAGTGTATTCCAATGAGAAATTCATTGAAGCAGTCAAATTTTATTATTGGAGTTGCACTGCATTGATTCTTAGTTTGACCAAAAGTCTTGTCATGAATCTCTGCTTTTGTCAATTAAACCATGCTAAAAGGAGAGCTATTTAATGCAGTGATTGAACATTCTTTCTTCTGTTTTCTCTTTTACACTGTAGATTTTGACAATGGCACTCATTGGTTTCTTTAATTCTTCCTGTTAAACTGTCGTGAACACATGTTGTCGAATTCTTGCTTAGTTGAATGCATATCCATAGTCTGTTAGTTTCCAATCTTTTTTTCCCCTGAACCACTACTTATCCATCTCTTACCTGATTTTCTTAACTTCTGTATATCTCTTCAGGGCACTCCAGATCTGCTGCTATCATTATTGACATTAGTTTGTTGTTTCGTGATGTACTTCACTATCTCAAGGATGATCAGAAAGTAGTGAGCTTCTAGGTATATTTCTATAAAAAAAAATTTACTTTCTTGATCTTTAATGAGAGTAAGGCATTATATTTGAAGGTGCAGTGGCTTTCCTACCAAAAGTTGCACACAATGTAATCATCTGAAATAGACTCGATTCCTTCTTTAGTAAACACAAATGTGAAGTACCCCATTACTATTATTGCTGTTTTATCTCATCTGCAGGTCTAATTTTTTTTCTTTTCCCGACTGTTATTCATGAATTGTTGAATTACTTGAAGATTTCAGGACCTAGAGTAAATTACACAATCAAATGCCATAAGAAAGGGTTTCTATTATTTAATTCATTTCCTTTTGACAGTCATGCATGCGTTTTTCCCCTGAATTCTTCTTATGTGATTCCCTATCTCCATTTATTGATGACATGAAGAAATGGGAAAAAAAGGGAGCAACTTGCTAAGAAGGTTTTGAGCTATATATGTGCCATTTTTTTTTCATTTTGCCCCTTTAACCTCATTTTTTTTCTTCATGTGATATCAAGTATACTTCATGTGGAACATATATTTTAATTATATTTCATATTTTTACTCTCTATTTGATGACTATATTTTAAGCTTGCTTTTTTCTGTATTTTATTTATTTCTTTGATGCATTTCATTTTTTACATATGCATCCTGCACTTTAAGCATATGATGTAACTAAAAAAAATATACTCATATCATATTTTACCAAATGAAAGCAATTTGAAGGCCATAGATTTAGTTCACAAGTTTGTCATTAGGTTATTTATAGTTCATCATTGCATGTGCGCACACTTAAAGACACATTTCATGAGAAATGGAGCCATCAAGTAAACCCAGAGTCAATATGCCCTGGCATCCTGCGTCCCTGGTAATTTAGTAGTCGAGCATGATTGTATTAGTGTGAGTTTTTGGCTTTTCGTCTTAGAAGTGTTTTTGGTTTACTGTCATATAATATCATGGATTAATTTTGGTCTTCGTTTTATGGTTTTTCGTACCTTACTCCTCTTTCTGTTTGATTCAATGTTGAGGTTCTTGATCCCAAGTTCCTGCCTGCTGTTGTTGAATTTGTGTGGCTTTTGATTTTTTGCCTGTTGAGTAATAGGAGCACTACAAGGATCTCAAGGCCAAATCATTCTTTCCAAAGCTGATTGAATACATAACTTCTGGTCCTATCATTTAATTGCATGGTAAGGTTTGGTTGAACTTATGTGTTGGTTTCTTCATATGACATAAATATAAAAGGAAGATTGCTGGGTTGCTTGTTTATAGGCATGGGAAGGAGTTGGAACTATTTAGAACAACCAGATATCCCCTAGGCCGAGTGAGCAACAAGCAGAGGAGACCTTGTTGTTCAAACAAGAAGGTTTGTACCTAGGCCACTTGTTGATAGGAGGAAATCGAGTATGCAAAATAGAATGTAAATAAACTAAGGCAAACCAGATTCCGTCCCTTGCAAATAATTACAAGACCTCCTCCTGATGCAGTAGTGGGAAGTCAGGATCGATCCACGAGAAAGCGTGTCAGAAGATCCTAGGCAGCGGTGGAATCTCACAGAAGTCGACAACAGGGGTCCTAGATCTCGAGCACAGCAACTCGACAGAAGATCGGACAGTCGAACACAGCGCAACAGCAAGCATAGGGTCTCGTCGATCTCGACCAGGGGCTACTCGAGATCGAGTAGGGTCCTTGTCGACGTCGGCTTGGTTTGTCGAGTACCTGCACACAGAATCTACTGCGACTTGGGTCGAAGATCAGTAGTCGAGATCGAGTTGTGCTATTCGATCTCGAGGAAAACAGAAACTGAAACGAAAGAAAATAAAGGCAAAGGCTTTGGGGATTCGAACTAAACTGTATAAAAAGAACTTCCAAGATTGGGGTTTGCAACAACGATAACCAAGCATGCATAAGGCAGAACTAAACAGATAATCATGTGAATCGCATCAAAGGACAAGCTTTCGCCTTTTCCAACAATTAGACAACTCTTTCAAGAAACCCTAATTGTCTCTACTGATTTTATGTTTACAATCCAAGTTGTTAGCATGGACCTCCATTAGATGGGTAATAAACACATAACAAGTAGTAGATGCTCAAAACAGGATAAAAGTCGGATCTTTACCTCAAATATGCATGGCTATCATCGGGCTCGCCCCAACCCTACAAGTGGGTGGACTACTCGCGCTTCATCATAATTAAAGACATTAATAATAAAAGGAAATAAACTTGTATTAATAAAATAAAATAGAGCTTACAACCAAAGGAAGCCAATTCCGCTCTCGCTTCACCAACTCCTCTTGGCCACTCACTCTCTCTTTCTCTCTCTACTACTTCTCCTAATGAAATTGAATGCTCTGAAATCAGCCCCCTAGGGCTTTATTTATAGGCTTCTAAACCTTGCTACTCAATGATAGAAATCTTTATCTATATTTAAAACTATATCTAAAAGCTTAATGATAAATAAATTAAATAACATAATTAAATCTAAAAAGGGAATTAAATCTAAAAGCTAAAGTATCTTCATGAGGATAGGTGTTGATAGATCTCGGATAGACTCGGCAATCTTCGGCCCCAAGGAATCCCAATCCGAGTAGGATAGAGCAAAACTATATCTGCCATGTTTTACAGTAACTTTTATATCGATTTCTGTATACATTTCATACATTTGGGCTAAGATAATACAGAAGCTGTGTAATTTATGTTTATTTGCCAAATTATGGAATCTACACCAGTTTCTGTTTAATTCGCAGAATTCGAGGCATTTTACAGCAATTCTACAAGAGTTCAGAAAAGCTCGGAAATCAGCTACAGAAATCCAAGGTCAAAGAAGCAGTGGAACCAGTCGAATCAATCTGAGAGTCAAGGTTACTCGATCTCGAGTAGACCTTACTCGATCTCGACGAGCATGTCCGAGCACAGCCTTGGTCGACAGAGCCTGATCGAGAAAGCCAGACCAACCCAGCTCCGGAAGTCTACTCGATCTCGACAAGACTCTGGTCGAGATCGACGAAGCCCAGTGTCACACCCGGAGTCGACGAGGAGAGAAGCTGACCGAGAAGCCGAGGACGAGGAGGCCGAGCAACCCTACTCGATCTCGACAAAGCCCTGGTCGAGATCGACGAGCCACCCAGCGCCAGTCCGAGTCCTTGCCGAGGAGGAGTCGTCGACACCACCACAGAGAGCCATCCTCGACCAACCCTAGTCGATCTCGAGGACGTCTAGTCGAGATCGATGAGCGCCAGGAACCCAGATCCGAGCCTGTCGAGCAGATCTAGCCGAGAAGTCCAGTCGATGAACAATCCTTGTCGAGGTCGTCGAGCCCTTGTCGATGTCGAGTAGACCAGTCTCAAGAAACGCGTCGACGTGACGAGTCCTACTCGACTTGAGATCCCTTGGGCGTGAAGGAAGTCGATTTGGCCGGGATCTATCCAAAGTTGATCAATTCTATCCAAGGAAGCAAGATCTATCAAGACATGAAGACTTACCCACTTTAGAATTATCTTTTCCTTGTTGATTTATTTCCTTAAAGCATTTTATTTATCTTTTAGCAAATTAGATATAGATTTAGATATAGAGATAGATGATTATTTCCTTGATTAGCGGGGTTTGATCACTATAAATAAAGCCCATGGGGCTGGTTTTTCGAAAATTCCAATACACACACAATTCAATTTCGGAGAGAAGTAGTAGGAGAGAGAGAGAGTGAGTGGCCAAGAGGAGTTTTGTGAAGCGAGAGCGGAATTGACTTCCTTTGGTTGTAAGCTCTATTTTATTTTATTAATGCAAGTTTATTTCCTTTTATTATTGATGTCTTTAATTATGATGAAGCGCGAGTAGTCCACCCACTTCTAGGGTTGGGGCGAGCCCGACGATAGCCATGCATATTTGAGGTAAAGATCTGACCTTTATCAGGTTTTGAGCATTTTCCTACTTGTTTATGTGTTTATTGCCCATCTAATGGAGATCCATGTTAACAACTTGGATTATAAACATAAAATCGGTAGAGACAATTAGGGTTTCTTGAGAGAGTTGTCTAATTGTTGGAAAAGGCGAAAGCTTAATCCTTTAAATGCAAATTACATGATTATATGTTTGATTCTACCTTATGCATGTTTGGTTATTGTCGTTGCAAACCCCAATCTTGGAAGTCTTTTTACATTAAGTTTAGTCAAAACCCCAAAGCATTTGTTTTTACTTTCTTTCGTTTTCGTTTTAAGTTTCTGCCCTCGTCGACCTCGACCAACCTTGGTCGATCTCGACTACTGATCCTCGACCCAGAGTCGCCGTAGCTTACTGTGTGCAGGAACTCGACCAGACCCACTCGACCCAGACGAAGGCTACTCGATATCGAGTACCACCTGGTCGATATCGACCACACCCTGTGCTTGCTGCTGCGCTGTGTTCGACTGTCCGATCTTCTGTCGACTACCCTAGTCGAGATCGAGGACCCTGTTGTCGACTTCTGTCCGTGAGATTTCTCCGCTACCTAGGATCCGCTGACACGCTTCCTCGTGGATCGATCCTGACTTCCCGCTGCTACATCAGGAGGAGGTCTTGTAATTATTTGCAAGGGACGGAATCTGGTTTGCTGTGATTATTTATATTTTATTTTGCATACTCGATTTCCTCCTTACAACATTTGGCCATGTGGTGCTTAATAAAATTCGGGAATCAAGACTCCTAAATCTCCAACGCAACCAAACCATAACTCCTCAATCATATGCATCAACCAAACTCTCCAATTTATCTCAATGAAGTATGTAACCTTTCAAACTTCCTCAACCTCCCCAAAGTATGTATCTTGCGAAATAATGAAAGGGATAAGGTAAATTTGGCTCATGCACTTTATTCACAAACATATATACTTTTTTCGATTTTTTTTTTAATTTTTGAACGAAGATAACATAAAATATCACTAGTGCATTTATAGGGTGAGCTAAAAATTCTTTTACATAATATGCATAGCAAGATAAAAATATAAAACCAACCCATATCTCAATAAATTCCAAAAATCCTTCTTACTTGAAATGCAACATAAGCTTATTCCTTCCACAAACCATTATTTCAACCAACTCTAAGTCTTAATTCCCAAATAGGGGTCAGGCTCAATTTGGCTAAGGATAATTTTTTGGAGTTTACAATAAAAGTCTCAGGCTAATGTTCTGGCTTCAATAAAGGATAATGCAGGGTAGGTAAAGAGAGGATAAAATTGGCTTAAAAGGTGCCTCCATCATTTAACTCTCATTCACATAAACATATAAATGCATTGGCTTTTGAATAACTATCACAACATTTAGAGATGCATAGGAAGAGTAAATACACTCAAGAAAACAGAGGGATTTTTAATGTTCTCCCTATAAGGTCAAAATTCTCACTAGGACAATTATTGTTGGATTTTAACCTTTAGCTTAGGATCATATGTGCTCAATTTCATCACAAGTTCACAATCCACATAAAAACAATTTCGAGGACTTAGGCTAAACCTTCCAAACATGCCATAGGATTTATATGATGAAGTCAGTCATTATTTATCATCAGAGGACATCTAAGTTAGGGTATAAAAACTAGAACAATGCAGAAATTTTAAATATGCATTTTTTTTTTCTTTTTTCGACATTTTCTATTTTTTTATTTTATTTTTTTTATTTTTTATGTAACTAAAAACAAGACTAAAGTATGACAAATGACTAAAATGCATACAAATTAAACATGAATGAAAAAAAATTAAAAATTCAAATTTCACCATGTAAAACCAAGAACAAGACTAAAACATATAATAATGATAATGAGACCTTCCCCCACCCCATACTTAAAATATACAGTGTCCCCACTGTATAAAATTAAATAAAAATAAGATTAAAGGAAGTAACTCACAGGATAACACATCGAGGAGGACGAATCAGTACATGTCGAGGAAATAGGCTTGTCGATCTCGAGTACAGGGTACTCGATCTCGAGGAGCTTCGTCTGCGTCCAGTGGTTTCTGAAGTCGAGGAGCTTCTGGGCTTGTCGATCTCGAGTTGGCCTACTCGATATCGACGAGTGTCTGGGCTGCTCCTCCTTGTCGTCGTCGACTTGGCCTTCGTCGATTCTGACTGTTTTTCAGGGACTTCTTCTTTCCACTTTTCGCGATCCTTATTTTATGCTTGCCGACCTAAAAGTGTTAGATTGCACAAAAAAAACAAGACTATCCACATGAAGTATCCTAAAGGACATAAAACCAAAACCAAAAACAAAAACAAAAAAGTTCCAAAGTCCCAAAATTCATAAAGTTTATATACATGCTCTAGATTTTAGAGTCGCTAGGCCGACTTCTCCGTTTGCGCTCAAGGACCATTAGTGTGGGGCCCGTTCATGCTTGGCCCTTCTCCTGGATCATCTAGGTCCTGATGGTAGTATGCAAGCTCAGCTGACAAGGGGTTGCTTGCATCATCTCCCTTCTCTTTCTTCTTTTTCCCTCCAGCTCTTAGCTTTCGCAGATTTTCTCGCCACGGGGCCTTACCTCCCCTTAAATTATTGAAAAATTTCTTTATGGACTGAGGGGGAGTAGGATTCATACCTGAACTTACCTTTTCGGACCCAAAACAGAAATCTTTAGGCTTGGGGCTAGTCGATATCGAGTACTGCTGGTCGACCTCGAGTACAGGGACCCCATACTTAGGCTCTGGGCAATTCAGTGGTTCAACAGAGGAAGTCGACATCGACAGAGGCTTGTCGAGATCGAGTAGAGCCCTTGTCGAGATCGAGTTGGCTTGGTCGATCTCGAGGACGGTGCTGGTGCTTTCCTCCGCTGCTTGCTTGGTCCCGTGGTTGCTGATGCTTTTCGCCTCCAGGCATGAAATTTCCTCCTTTGCAGGGCCAAAAGAGAAATCCAAAACCTCATCGCCTATGGTGAAGGTGAGCGATCGATTCTTAACACTAATTCTGGCATCTGCAGTAGCTAAGAATGGTCTACCAAGAATAATAGGGCTAGTAGGATCTTCAGCACAGTCTATGATAAGGAAATCTGCTGGAACAAAGAATTTACCAACCTGGACGGGGACATTCTCAACTATACCTGTAGGGATGACCACTGTATTGTTTGCCATGTATAGTTTGGCATCTACAGGCTCTATGCATCCTATCTTTACCTTCCGCCAGATTGATAAAGGCATGATGCTCACACTTGCTTTTGGCGCATCTCATCAAGGATCAGCTGTAGATCGTCCTTCTTTTGATCCCTTTCTGGATGCCCTGGAGCTCTGTAGGGTGGGGGGTTCCTAGGAGGACCTTGGTTCTACTGTGGTTGATAGAACCTTTGATCTCCCATGTAGCGATTGGGACCCCCAGCGTAGGCTGCTTTCTCATGTGTCTCTGCCATTCTGACTTGCTCAGTGTGTGGGCACTCAGTAGTGGTGTGCCTCTGTGATCCGCATTCGATGCAGGGCTGGTTGACAGATAAGTATTTGACTTGCTTGAGGAGCTTGCGATTCTGGTCTCTATAGAACTGCTCCCTGACATCTGGGTCAATTTCCTTTGTTGGCTCATAGAGTGGCATAGATGGTGCTGGCCTGGCATAGGAGCTCTCCTCATAGTTTGCAGTAGACCCATATTTGTTGTCATAATTGGTGAGCTTGTCTAGCACACCCCATGCGTCAACTGGCGGCATCGTCAGATACTCATAGCGATTATACTAGTTGATTCTGTCCTTGGTGACTTGATCAAGAGAGTTGAAGAAGATATCTTGAATGACGTAGGGTGGCTGTCCATGAGTAGGGCAAGATCGCAACAGTTCTTTGTAGCGTTCCCATGCCTTTGCTAGCGGCTCCCCAGGCTTCTGTTTGAAGGCGGTGATTTTCTGGCATAGGAGTGCTGTCTTGGCAGGTGGGAAGAATTTATTCAGAAACTCTTGCTCTACTTGGGCCCATGTTGTGAGTGATCTTGGCTTCAGTCCTTCAAGCCACTTCAGTGCAGGCCCAGCGAGAGACCAGCGGAAAGCCTTCATCTTGATATATTCCAAAGTTGTACCTTCAGCAAGAGTACGACACATGTCAGAAAAATTGGTAATATGCTCAAGAGGGCACTCATTAAATTTGCCATAAAAAGCATTATTTTTAAGCTCTATAAGAAATTGAGTGCGAATTTCATAAGAGTTTTCAGGGATTAGAATCGTCGATTCAGGCACGACGAGAGTTGGATGCATATAATCCTCTGCAGTAGTTGGATATTGGGCAAGCTCAGCTTCTGCTTGCCTTGCGCGCTCAGCTTCTTGTTCCCTCGCTGCCCTTTCAGCGGCGATAGTAGTATCCTTTGCGGCTAGCTCCCTTGTATGCCTCTGTATTAGCTGCTCTTGTGTTTCTGCGGCAGCCATGGCTCTTTTCAGTCTAGCGTGGGCTTGTATAAGACGTTCTGGGTTGTCTAAGCCGTCAAACTCAGGTGGTTGACCAGAACGGCGCATACACCTGAAAAGTAACTCAAAGTAGATGTGAGATTCAACTACCTAAGGCGCGAATGATAGCTTCCCCGGCAACGGCGCCTATTTGTTGATAGGAGGAAATCGAGTATGCAAAATAGAATGTAAATAAACTAAGGCAAACCAGATTCCGTCCCTTGCAAATAATTACAAGACCTCCTCCTGATGCAGTAGTGGGAAGTCAGGATCGATCCACGAGGAAGCGTGTCAGCGGATCCTAGGCAGCGGTGGAATCTCACAGAAGTCGACAACAGGGGTCCTAGATCTCGAGTACAGCAACTCGACAGAAGATCGGACAGTCGAACACAGCGCAGCAGCAAGCACAGCGTCTCGTCGATCTCGACCAGGGGCTACTCGAGATCGAGTAGGGTCCTTGTCGACGTCGGCTTGGTTTGTCGAGTACCTGCACACAGAAGCTACAGTGACTTGGGTCGAAGATCAGTAGTCGAGATTGAATTGTGCTATTCGATCTCGAGGAAAACAGAAACTGACACGAAAGAAAATAAAGGCAAAGGCTTTGGGGATTCGAACTAAACTGTATAAAAAGAACTTCCAAGATTGGGGTTTGCAACAACGATAACCAAGCATGCATAAGGCAGAACTAAACAGATAATCATGTGAATCGCATCAAAGGACAAGCTTTCGCCTTTTCCAACAATTAGACAACTCTTTCAAGAAACCCTAATTGTCTCTACTGATTTTATGTTTACAATCCAAATTGTTAGCATGGACCTCCATTAGATGGGTAATAAACACATAACAAGTAGTAGATGCTCAAAACAGGATAAAAGTCGAATCTTTACCTCAAATATGCATGGCTATCGTCGGGCTCGCCCCAACCCTAGAAGTGGGTGAACTACTCGCGCTTCATCATAATTAAAGACATTAATAATAAAAGGAGATAAACTTGCATTAATAAAATAAAATAGAGCTTACAACCAAAGGAAGCCAATTCCGCTCTCGCTTCACCAACTCCTCTTGGCCACTCACTCTCTCTTTCTCTCTCTACTACTTCTCCTACTGAAATTGAATGCTCTGAAATAAGCCCCCTAGGGCTTTAGTTATAGGCTTCTAAATCTTGCTACTCAAGGATAGAAATCTTTATCTATATTTAAAACTATATCTAAAAGCTTAATGATAAATAAATTAAATAACATAATTAAATCTAAAAAGGGAATTAAATCTAAAAGCTAAAGTATCTTCATGAGGATAGGTGTTGATAGATCTCGGATAGACTCGGAAATCTTCGGCCCCAAGGAATCCCAATCCGAGTAGGATAGAGCAAAACGCGTTACACGGCTTCTGGAGGTTTCCTCGATCTCGAGTAAGGCTACTCGATCTCGAGTAGGATTGTTGGTCGACTGATGTGGCTCGACGTCTCGGCTAGCTGGTGATCGACAGGCTCGGACATGGCTCCTAGGCGTCGTCGATCTCGAGGAGTGGTCCTCGACATCGAGTTGGTGGCCCATCTTCTTTGGCCTTCTGGTGTTGTCGAGGAACCCTTCTCGACATGCTCGGACATGGTGTTCAGCTGCTTCGTCGACATCGAGGAAGGTCCTCGACATCGAGTTGTGGTGTCCGGGCTCCAGGTCGGGTAATGCTCCTCGACTTCGGATAATTTTCCCTCGACTTCGGATAATCCCTTCTTGGCTCCGGGTTGTCTCCGAGAGCTTGTCGACATCAAGTAGGGAACTCGATCTCGAGGAAGGTCGGGTTCTTCGTCTTCAGCTTCTTCGACATATGGTCCTCGATCAGTGCAGGTGCCTAGACATGGGTCGTCGAGATCGATTAGAGTTAGTCGATATAGAGTAGACTTGGGTCTCCGTCCTTGCTTCTTGGTTTTCTCCCGAAATGATTCCATATTCTGCAATATTAAACAGAAACTTATGTAGATCTCTATTTCTGACAAATAAGCATATACTACATAAATTCGACATATTCCCAACCCGATATATGCAAAATGTAAAGAATATGGAACTAAAAGATGCATAAAGACATGGCTACTTTGGAGACATCACCACTTTTAATACAATTTGTGTGAATATAAATGGCAATGAGGGTTAAGTAATAAATTAATTGGGTCAACATATCCCCTCTAGGCCGAGTGAAGAACAACCAGAGGAGATCTTGTTCTTCAAACAAGAAGGTTTGTCCCTCGTTAACATACATATTTCATTCGGTTTCACATTAAATCACAGCTGCTATGGAGATGAGCGAAGCCGTGGACTATTTTGTTAAGATTGATGACTTAGCTTTCTTCTTGCAGGAATGTGGTTCATGGAAGTGATAGCTCCGAGAATGGCAAGGTGAAATAGGTGACTGCTTCTATACGTCCAAATCACTTGATAAGATTGCTATTTACGATTACTAAACATCTCTTGGCTGGATATTTTATGTTGGAGTTTGCGGTTCATTGCTCTTTCACTGTCAAATTGCTGATTTCCTTTTGAGTTTGTGCTTTGATTTGGCCAAGATCTACAATGAACTTGACATTGTTATTTTCTAAATCTCTATCACTGCAGTACTGATTCAGGAAGTCTAGAAATTGAGTTAACCCGTTTTTTTCTTCATGCTAGGAAAAGTCTTCATTTATATAGTCTTGATGGTACAACATCCTTATGATGAACAAAATTAAAGGTCCAAATGTTTGTCATAGCCTTCTATTATTCATAGGGTTAGGTAAACTAGAAACATTAGATGATTTTTATATAGACAAAAAACATTGTCCTTAAAATGGCAGTGTGCCAGCTTCCATCATTTATGCTTTTATCCAAGTGACCATCGTAAATTGTTAACATTGTCCCATTATTTATAGGTCGGTTAAGTGATATGCTAAAAAACAATCTTTATAGATTATTATAACCGTAGAAGCTGATCCCCTCAAACGAATCCTAATGTAAAAGTCCAACTAATTGTTATGAAAATAAGCAATGATATTGTACAATATCTTTTCTTATACAATTGACATGATCTAAACCCAAACAGATTTGAAACCGGTAGGACCTCGGCTTTTACTTTTGATGTGGCTATAAATTGTGGCATCTTAGTTGAACATTAGTTTCATATGTAATTAGGCACTAAAAAATAATTCCTCGAAATATGTTTGCAACTCACAGACAGTGATTGGAGCGACTGCTTTGCATAGAACTGGAAAATATATCCCTGGAAATACTTAAAAAGGCTAATAAAACTTGGCCAACCTAGATTTTGTCCCTGTCGAGGTCAACAGATAATGTTAGTCATATGATTTCGTGTTTTCAGCATTCCCTTGTTCGTTTCGCTTAACATTTCAATGGTTTTTATTCAACTTAACAGGAGCCACAGTTAACCACATTTCAGCGTTTTGTAGCGTATATGAAACACATGCCAGGCTTTTGATGTGTATATGAAATCCTCGTTTCTTTTTTTTTTAATGAGGATTGCTACACACCTTATTGAAGTTCTGGTGGTTTCCTGCCTCTTTTGCAAATATCATTGAAATTGGTCGTTGTTATCTAATCAGGCGCTAAAAACCACATCTATTTGTTTAATCATTCTCAATATCTCTTACAGTTTTATTAAAGATAATTCATTGGTATTTGAAGGGATGTTTGGAAGACCTAAGTTCATCATTGGATTACGATTCTGAAGATGAAGATGGCTTTCAAGATAAAGATAAGATAGATTTCGATGAACGATATAAATCCTCACACAAAGTGGGTTACATGGACATTGACCCATCCTGTGGCCAGAAGAAGCTTTCAGATAACAGAAAATTGGTAAATAAATAAAATTGAAAAGGTTGTGCAAGAGCTTAGAAGTCTTGGATTTACTTATATAACTGAAGATGCATATGGCTATGCAATCTTTCTGCAATTGAAGGTAAAAAAATATTTCTATTTCTTATCTACAAATGCTTAACTATCCCCTTTACTTGTATTTTTTCTTTTATAACTAACTTATTTTTTTATCTGAAATCTCCTTACAGTTACACTGCCTTGTTCATAGACAAAGGTTCACGAGTTGCCAGCTGATGATTACAGGAGTTCTGTTCTGGAACGAATCAAATATTGGATCAAAGTTGTTTCTTTTTTATTATTAGTTTATTGCAACCTTCAGCTGCACTTAAATGAGTTAGAGATTTCTCAATTCGGAAAAAAAAAGTGTTAGAAACTACCAATTTTTCCTTCTAGGAGGCACCCATAAACTCTTATACACATGCTTCATTTTGTAGGTTGTCCCACTCAATATGTTGCATTCTCTTCTTGCTTACTCTGGTGATTCTGAGACAGCTGACAGCCCCACATCTTCTCTCAAATCAGCTTTGCCTTCTCGTTCATCATCTTTTTACCCAGGGATCGACAACGGACAGCCCATCGGAAAGTCTCATCAGATGGAAGTTGGGACTGAAGTATTTTTCTTACACATCGTTGCAAGATTTGAGGGTATCCAAACTGTTTGACATAATTGTGGACTATCCTGAGAGGTTAGCTTTTATAGTTTGCCTTCTCTTATCTTTCAACTTATAATTTATGGTTTTCTGCACCCCTCGCTCCTTTGAAGTACTGTATGATGCCTATTTGTTCCTAATGATGATTTGAATATTCTTAATAACCATTATATTATTTGCAGCTCTCCAACTATTGAACGTTTATCAATATCTTGTACTCTCTTCTTGCTTACCTTAGTAATTCTAAGACAACTGACAGCCCGACATCTTGTCTCAAATCACTTTTGGCTTCTCGCCTACCATTTTTTACCCAGGGATCGACAACCCAACAGAAAGTCTTATCAGAACAAAGTTACGGCTGTTTTTGAATTTCGCTTATGAATCATTGCAAGATTTGAAGATATCCAAACTGTTTGAGATAATTGTTGGGATATCCTGCGAGGTCAGTTTGTATAGTTTACTTTCTCTTATCTTTCAACCGGTAAATTATGGTTTTGTGCATCCTTCGCTACTTTGAAGTCAAGTATGATGCCTATTTATTCCTAATGAAGATTGAAGGTTCTTAATAACCATTATATTATTTCATGGTCTCATCATTTCAGCTCTTCAAGCTCCCCAGCTATTGAAGATTTAAAACATTGTCTTCATTACACTGGACAACATTCAAATTGGTGGATTCAACACTCTAAATTGGTGATTGTGGTTTCTTTATACCAATGTATAGCCTAATGGGTTGTGTTTTTGCACATAAGTTGCCTCAGTAGACTCCAGATCTGCACAAAAGCAAATTACTACACATTGCCGCCGTGCAATGCACGGCCTCTACACCTAGTATATGTATATATGAATGCATACGTACAAATCGGCAAAGTTAAACACATACTCCGTATACGCATATTGGCATATCAACAAGTATTTGGATACACGAACATGGAATGACAACAAGGTAAGGAGTATACAAATATATAACTACTAGTGTATGCCCCGTCCCGTGTACGGGAATATTTTAACACAATATTATAAAATTACATTAATTATCTATAAAAAATCCTATTATAAATATGAAAATAAATAAATAAATATGAATTACATTATGATATTTAAACTAATAACTGAAAATATAAGATTAAAATTAATCTAGATCTAAATATAACTCATTCTCTTGAAAAATAGTATATATATAAATAAAATAACTATGAAATAATTAATTCTTTCAACCAAAAATAATCGATAACACCTATCAAATATTTACTACTATGTATCTGTTAATATTTTTAGTAATTATGATCATTGTTTTAAAAAAAAACCCTTCAAGACCCGCCTAGACTCCCCCCTTAACCCCTTACCTCATCCCTCCACCAAGGCCTTCAAGGTCACCAAGACCCGCCATAAAAATCGTCTATATGGCAATTGGGGTGAACCTAATGTCTTTTTTAGGTCCTGTCCATATGATGTAATTTATATATAAACCGTCAATTGGATAGATTATTTATAATCCAGATGGAGATACACTTATATGACAATTTGTATATCGGTATATGCTAAATTTATTATTATTATTGCGTTTAATTATATTGATATAGGTATTTCCTTATATAATCCAGATGGAGTATATACTCTTTTATAACATATTCCGTCTATTCAATTATATGAGTTAATGGTAAAATAAAATAATTATTTTTAATTATATAGATTAGAACTGTCTTATTATTTTTATTAGATTTCCTTTTTGACTGGAGGAGGTTTTGCGAGATGCACTCACGTGCTGCCACGTAAGCAGATTCACTCACAAGTCACCACGGAGGCAACAATGCATCGGTTTAAAACAACATAATAACATTAATTAGATTAATCCATATATAATATGACAACAAACCCATTTTTTTTATATATATAAAAATAAAACATACGTAAAAATTGATTTTGAGTGATAATCTAAAAGTAATACTTCAAAACAACAGTAATTAATGATAACTACATGCATAATCTGATATATGAAAATCAATTGAGAGTTTGAAGCTTTATACGTATACCTTATATATATATATACACGCATGATAAATAACTAAATTTAATCATGTTAATTCAATTAGGCCAATTTTCCTCTAAAAGGTTAATTTTGATTGATGTGAATAAGTTAAAACTTTGGTCATAAGATACTTACTTGTAAGCAGATTCACTCACAAGTAAGTATCTTATGACCAAAGTTTTAACTTATTCACATCAATCAAAATTAACCTTTTAGAGGAAAATTGGCCTAATTGAATTAACATGATTAAATTTAGTTATTTATCATGCGTGTATATATATATATAAGGTATACGTATAAAGCTTCAAACTCTCAATTGATTTTCATATATCAGATTATGCATGTAGTTATCATTAATTACTGTTGTTTTGAAGTATTACTTTTAGATTATCACTCAAAATCAATTTTTACGTATGTTTTATTTTTATATATATAAAAAAAATGGGTTTGTTGTCATATTATATATGGATTAATCTAATTAATGTTATTATGTTGTTTTAAACCGATGCATTGTTGCCTCCGTGGTGACTTGTGAGTGAATCTGCTTACGTGGCAGCACGTGAGTGCATCTCGCAAAACCTCCTCCAGTCAAAAAGGAAATCTAATAAAAATAATAAGACAGTTCTAATCTATATAATTAAAAATAATTATTTTATTTTACCATTAACTCATATAATTGAATAGACGGAATATGTTATAAAAGAGTATATACTCCATCTGGATTATATAAGGAAATACCTATATCAATATAATTAAACGCAATAATAATAATAAATTTAGCATATACCGATATACAAATTGTCATATAAGTGTATCTCCATCTGGATTATAAATAATCTATCCAATTGACGGTTTATATATAAATTACATCATATGGACAGGACCTAAAAAAGACATTAGGTTCACCCCAATTGCCATATAGACGATTTTTATGGCGGGTCTTCCTATCTTATCAGCAAATCCGGCTCAAACAAATTTCTCAGGACTCAAATCTCTTGTCATGGACGCAAATGGGTAACTATTCCAACCTCTTCTCCCATCCTCATGATACACCCATTCATACCATGCAGAATTTAACAATATACTGTTTGATTAGGGATGAGGACTCAGATTTGTTGATTCTCTTGATAGTGGGGACGATGAAGACTGTGATGGGAAATTGTACGGGAAAATAATCAAAGTTTCTAACACCAAGAACATATTGTTTGGCCCACAGATTAGGACTCAATTGCAGGTATATCCTAAGTGCATATGAAATGTTTAAAGTAGCTATACCTGCAATGGTGCCTTCTTTCTCATCCGAATCTTCAAGTCCAAATATAACCTGTGCGTTTTCCATTAACAACATTCTTATGTATCCATTACAGATTTGTAATTTGCTTCCAGAATCCTGTTGCTTCTGCGGAAGTCTAATCAACTACCATTTCAATCTACCACATATCTAATTCTCTTTTTATATGATGATACTTTAAGGTTTTAAGCATTTCCTGGACTCTTGGGGTTGCGTTTGTGGAAGCTCACATAGCATTTTCAGGAAGAAGTGAGCTGCAGGGTTATCAATTACTCAAATTGGAGATTACCCGGATTCATTTGTTAACTATCTGTAAATCTGTGCAGAGGCCATATCTTCCTATTTTTAAGCCTAACAACGGATCAACCACACCAGTTCTCACTTCATGTGAGCTTATCCAAAAAATCTGCTAAGAAGTTTGTACTTTCTGCTATTTTAGGTTTTAGTTTCCTTTATGAGTTACAGATTTCTGTAGTTGCCTTGCTGCATTTTTTCACCAGTGGTTTCGCTTCTTAACGTGTTTTATTCTTAACGTGGTTTCACCAGTGGTTTCAGGCAATAAAAGGGTGTAGATGCCTTTAGGGGAAATTCCAATGAAATCTTATAGGTATGTGTCCTGCTGGGATGTCAAACTATTATGTTATCTCTTTGCTTTCATTTCAAGGTCTCAACAAGCTTACCTTTTCCTTCTTTTCGTTGTTGTTTTGTGTTTTGGTTCTTTTTTTTTATTTTAAAATTAATAAGATATATAATTAATTGTTAATTTTGAGATTCAAGAAACACAGAATATGTATATTGTTTGAAGTTCAATCCCTATTTTCAAATAAGTTAATATAAAACAGGGATTTGACATTTGTGATGATATTTCAATCAATTTATCACTGGAGCTTTAATAAACATTTATCACTGGATCTTTAATAAACATGTGTATCATCTGGTGTTAATGCGTTAAAGTTAGGCATTCGAGGTGCTTTACTGAATAAAATAAAAGATATGTTTGTTTATTATAACTATCCTTTGTCATTACACAAACAATAGAGTTTGGCTACACAGAGTTCATTTTATTAATATGTACTATCTACAGCTGATTTCTGTTTCACCTAAATTTACATATTGAAGATCTTAAGCAATTTTTTTTTGCTGAGGTATTAACAACAATGGTCAATCCCAGGTTTTCTTCGTTTGTGAGACTTGATTTATTTTGAGAAATTCCATCTTTTGCATCCTCTCTAAGCCAACCATTATGTTATTTCAGACCTGTTGGTATGTTAGCACTGTTCTAAAAATCGCGCCTAGGCGCCGCCTGAGCACCGCCTAGGCGCTAGGCGATCCCCCTCCGCCTAGAGCTAAATGGCCGCCTACGCACGCCTAGGCGCCCGCCTTGACCGCCTGGGCGCCGCCTAGACGCTAGGCGGCCCCTCACCGCCTAGGATCCGCCTAGCGCTTTTTAGAACACTGTATGTTAGTGATACTTGGGAGCAATTTTGAATAAGTGGAGAAGTTGAAGTTATTGATGATAGGACTTCTGATACAATGAAGCTTCAGGTAAGAGTGAGACTTGCTAGATTCTTGCTATATTTTTTACACTTTATGCCAAGTTGAGTTGTGTTCGTTTTGATTAGAAGTCATACAACCATACTGTAAATATTTATGTTCTGAGATGTTTCTATATCAATTTTTTGTTTTTTTGTGAATGTCATTTTTTCCTGTTAGGAGGGAACATCGATAGCGTTATATGCTGTTTGGCATAATCCCTCTTTTATGAAAAATTTATGGAAGATGATGTGTACTGCATATTTGATTCTTTGATGAATGGAGGGGGTGGGGCAGTGATAATGGCAAAGTTTTTCTCGCCCTCAACCGGGGATGGATCCCAACTTGGCAATGCTCCAGTAATCGAGGCTTCATCAACATTATACCACTTGCTTTCTGTTGTTGATTCCTCATTGTATAGTCACCTTGTTGAGTTAGGAGTGGAGCCTCAATACTTTGCCCTTAGTTGGTTAAATGTTCTTTTTGGATGGGAATTTTCACTAAACAATCTCTTGATGATATGGGACGAGTTATTGTCATTTGATAATTCCAAGATAGGTACTGCTAACCAAGTTGATCCAGGGCCCTGAATTCTCGAAGAGGAGCATTCATCTTGGTTATGGCTGTTTCTCTGATCCTGAGTCTGAGATCTTGTTTGCTTGCCACATAAATCGCAACTTCCTCTCTTCAGAGGCTGCTCAATTTTCCCGGAAGCATAGACTTGAACAAACTGATAACGAAGGCAAAATCTATTTTGGATCTTGCATTGGATGCTAATGTGTCATCCTCTTGTGCAGTTACTTGATCTTATGAACATACAAAGTCATCAGTTGCAAGAGGACATAGATTTTCTTTTGATTCTACATTGACTAAAACTCCTCTTGTTTAAATGTCTGAGAGTTACTGGGAGGAGAAGTCGAGAGATTTGCAAAAGAAAGAAGACCTTAAGACGGCGAAAAATGCAATGAAACCAACTTCTACGCTTAGAAGGGGTTGGACATAGAAAATAAAGTCGAGGTTATCTTGGCCAGAGTCTGAGCCTTCCTCTTCGCCCTCAAGGAGAGATGGCAGGAAGGAAAACAGATCAGTTAGAAGAAGCATGCTTCAAGATTTATCACGGCAACCAAGCAAAGAATTCGATGACATAGGAGAAAATGATTCAGTTAATCAGAATGGTTCTTTTCATGATGGATCTATTGAAGATAGCGAATCATTGGATCATAATGGTCTTTTTCATGATGAATCTATTCTGAGAGTGCACGATGCAAGTGAAAAGTCAACTGCCATTGCAAAGACATTCTCTGGGCAAAGCACTTCCACTAAGGAGATCTCTACCATGTTTTTGGATCCTGGAAGTCGAGCACAGGATCAAATTCCCTTGAGAATGACTCATAAAAAAGTAGTGTTGCTTCATCTGTATTTCATGACTTGAATGAAGAATCCAATCACATTGATCAACCTAGCATTCCTGAAGATCAATCTACGATTTCTGATCTATCAGATGCTAGCGTGCCTACTATAACTGATTCACCAGATTTATCAGAGCAACAGCTTTAAAGGGAAAAAAAGTCTCTTTCTGGTAAGTTTAAGTGGTTGTGGAAGCTTGGACGCCATGCATCTAGCGAGGGGCCTTCTGATAAAGGGAAGGCTCAAATTATAAAACTGACAAATCAGGAAGCTTGGACATTCCATGCTGGAAAACATTCAGGTACAATTTGATATTTCAGGCAGCAATAATTTGCTGGCCTATCTTATAATGCAATGTGGCTCTTTCTTTCATGTTTTATCTTCTCTTTATTAGTCTGTATATATTTATACGATTCTTAAGTGTCACAAACATCCACCTTTTTATTAAAATGATAAGATGATGATATATGTGAGGAAGATTAACAAAGTTGTGTTGATGCTTACAAATGGAAGGTTTGAACTTTGAGCATTGTAGATGACTATTCTTCTGCCACGTCCATTTTGTTGATTTTAACCTTACAGTCTATATTTGTCTTGATTTGCCTCAGTTTGTTTTCTTTTCTTTCGGTTATGTTCCCTTTGTATCTAACGGAAATGCCACGACATGTTAGGGAATCCTGACTCTCTAGACTTGTTTTGAGTAGCCAGTGGTATGACTATTGTCTTGAGCTGATCTCATCCTTATGTGGTGTGTTTGTTACTTTGTTATACCTGTCATCTAATGTAGTAATCTCTTACATATAAAATTCAATCTTAAGCATTATGATATTGTTCTTGTTCTTAATTAGATACATCATACGTATACAAAAGGATCCTTCAGTGATTAATGGTAGCATTTTTCTTACAGATAGATGATTGATATTTGATACACAGAACTTACTAACCGCTTTGAGAACATTGTATCAGGCAACTGAGGTGGTGTTCCAGCAAGATTTACGTCAAGCTGGCTCACTCGACAACTTGTTTGTTAATCTCTTTGGTTTGGCCTGTTGTGACCACATCGTTTGTCTTCAATTCAAAGCCGAGTCAGTTTCATCTAAGGCCACACACCGCCAACCACACACCTCCTATCTCCTCTCTTTCTTTGGATGAATTAGTAACGTTTTCCCCCAAAATATTTTCAAAGACCCATAGTTTGGTTTAGTTCCTGGAATGTATTTTGTTGAATGATTTGTTTCAGTAATGTTTTCTATTCTAATGTTTGTTTCAATTAGGTTTATGTGCTTTCTTGTCTTAAATTAGGTGTCTATTGAATTACAAAAAAAATTGGTTTGTGTGTGCTGCTGCTTTTTTAAGTTCTAAATTTATATGTTGGCATTAGGTTACTATTTTTCTATGATTTTCACCAAGCTTTCTTGTGTTTGTCGACTTGTATATGGATCTGCAGTTGGCTAACGCATAAGAGTATGTTGAGTGAGAGCATAGTGGGAATTTGGGAGGGTTTATTTTCAGGTAATTATGACTCTTTTAGAATTCTTTCATGCTAGGCATAACACATCTAAAATAGTCTATAAATAGTTATATGTGATTTATTTTTACTTTGTAAATATTTTCTTTCTATTTTAACCAATGTTCTAAAAGGCGCTAGGCGGCCGCTAGTCGGTGGGTGGCCGCCTAGCGCCTAGGCGGCTAAGCGGGTGCCCAGGCGGCGCCTAGGCGGACATGGAACAAACTTAATAATTTTCTTGTATTTTAACGCATAACACATGTAAATAATTCATTTCATGTAATAATAATCCATAATATCACTCATAAACCCAAAATTTGTCGTGTTTAACTAACATTAAAGTAAATAAATGCAAAAGTAGGCGTCCGATTAACGACTCTAAACCTTTTAAAATCCAAAACTATAGGTTCCACTCAAAAACAAATATATCCCAACATGGGGATAACAAAACCCTAAGTTGATTAATCACATGCCTAAAAGCTAAAATTGAATAATCATCGGGCTAGGCGAGACTAGGCATCCTCTAGGCGGGACTAAGCGTGCCTAAGCGGGGTCTAGGCGGTGTCTAGGCGGGACTAGGTGGTGCCTAGGCAGATTACCGCCTAGAGGCCCGCCTAGGCTTAAAAATTCCTAGGTGCCCTGCCGCCTAGCGCCTAGGCGCCGCCCAGGCGGTGCCTAGGAACGATTTTTAGAACACTGATTTTAACAGCCCTATACAGCACCTGGCAATTGAAGTATGTTGGTCCTCCAACTAGCAAACAGCTACTCTGGCTCAAGTTATGCATACACCAATTGCATGCCTTTTTTTACCATTTATTGAATGTCAAAGAAATGGGGTTCACGTTGTTTAGTTATTGTGGAAAAACTACTTATCTTTAATTTTTACAAATTTACCGAAGGTAGCTAGATCAACAAATAAAATTGTGCCTTTGTTTATGTTCATGCTTTTTGTTCTTGTAGGTTGTTCATCCGTCGCTTCACATTGCGTGTTTTTTTTATGTTGCAGGACTTTGGTATCAGCCTCTTCGATTAAGGGAGCACTTCTGGACATTCTTTACCAGGTCTGCTGGAGTTGTCAAACAACTATACCGACCTATAGATTTCTCTATACTTGGTAAGTTCCAATGTCTCTGATTGTGCTGCTGTTTCGGCTTGAATTTGAGGCTAATAATTACCTTAATGATTTCTAGGGTTTTTGTTTTAGCTTCACTGCTGATTTATTACAACTTGATTTCAACAGCACAATTCTTTTTTTTTTTTAAATTCTGATTGCCCTCCATCTATTTTCTGATTTTAATTTGGTATTCATTTAGAATTTTCTATCTTTGATTTCGAGTATTTGGTCTTTGCTTTATGTTTTGTCGTAACATGCTTCTTCTTCTCTTTGAGTCGTTGATCTTCTACCCTAATTTGTGGCTCGTGTTTTGTTTATATTCCTCCTGTTTTATGATTTACATTTGGTCTTAATTTTGAATGATATGTTATTGATTTCAGCCTTAGTTGTGGCCTGCTCTTGTTCAATGTGAGTGGGTTTTGAGTTAATTTGCACCACTGCCTTGAGGTATTTAATCTTATCCTGATTTGCAAATTCAGCTCTAACCCTTGACTTGATGAGTTGTTATTTCACATCTCATTCCCACTCCTTTTTAGCTTCTGATTTGCAAAATAGGTTTCGGGTTATCACAAGTGATTTCTCATTCCAATGGTAACTCCTTGTAGTACTCATCCTTGTGTTCTCTGAAAGGGTTGTCCAATCATGGGGCACAAAGGTGAGCTCTAGGTGATTGTGTTATATATCGAACATTCTCGAGTTATTGATTTTGTTTACAAAGCAGAGATAACCAAACTGTTCTGGAGTGGTAAAATTTGAGCTATTGTGAATATCTGCTGAGCAACTAAGTTTTTTAAGCGAGTGATGCAATGTTTTACGAAAAGTATCAAATTTGCTTGCGTATCAGTTAGTGTTGATAGTGTATGTTTATTTGAGTTATCTATCTTAATGATAGCCTTAGATGCAGAACATTTGTATCTTCATTTCAATTGTCACCATCCAATGGAAGAAATATAGAGTGAGGGATTAGTGGACGATGATGTACTTTGCTTCAAGGCATGAGTTTGCTGTTGATACGTAATGAAGACTTGAGTTTGCTAACGATATGCATGAATGAAAACTAATGGATGCGCTGATTTTGACATCCATATTTTGGTTATTGGCTTATTATTTGTTAATATAATTTTATTGCCGCTAAAAAACTCAATTCTCCTTGTGTTAAATGCAAGCAGCTCTTAATCCTCTCCCACATCGACAGTAAGGATCGGTTCGGAGTGTTGGGATTGGCTTAGGCTGGTCCTGATCAAGCTTTTTGGTCCTTCTCGGAGCGGGATTTGCATCGAACCATGAAGAGCCGATAATCGATCGAGGGCGGACCGTACGAACGTCGGAAATCTTCATTGGCGCCGTCTGTGGGAACGTTCACTCCAAGTGGTGATTCTTCAAAGTAAATTATCTACCTATTTTGCGTTGATAAGGTTCCAAAATTCAAAAATTTGTTAGAAAGAGAATTCTGAGTTATAACATGTACTGTTATATCTTAATCGCGAATAAAGTTTCGATAATTAGCATATCTGGATCGCGAACAAAGTTTTGATAATATATGTAGATTCGAGATCAACCTTCTACCTCTCAGATCGGAGGTAAGAGGTTAGGGTTTGTAAGAGAAACAACCAAATAAGACTGTAAAGAAAGCGACACAGCAGATTTACGTGGTTCGATCCGAAGATCTACTCCACGGGGCCTCAGCAGGGAGGCACCGAGTCAAATCCACTAAGTACGAGCAATGTTACAGAGTAAGGTTGCCGATGAACCAAAATCAGTCAAGGCAAGCAAATATCAGACAAGATACAAGAGAAAAGTGAAGGTATAAAGCAAGAAAAGGTAGAACACTCCCCAAGATCTGAATAACAGGTCAGATCTGTACGAAGGAGCTCGTCGGAGAAGAAGGTCTTCGCCGATGGAGGGAGTGATGCCTTGTTCTTCCTTGCTGTGGACGGGATCTAAGGTCTCGCTCGGAGATACGCCCTGGAAGCCGCCTTTCTTCACGATCGCTGCCGTGGAGCACCAGGAAACCCTAGTTCCCAGAGCCTCTCTCTCTTCTTTCTCTCTCTGCTTTGGTGGAACTGAACTAGGTTATGAGAAACCCTAACAGCGCTTCAGCTTTATAGGCGGAGCTAACTAACCAAAACGCAACGTCGAAGGAGCGAGCCCTAGAAGTTGAAAGAGGCTTCAAGCTCGCGGGCTTCCAGCAAAGGGCTAGTCACTGGGCTTCATCCAAGTGAGCTTTGACAAATAGGCCTATCAGATAAAGCTAAGTAACATATGTACATATTATACTACTATATACTATATACTTAGCATATATGTGAGCATAGTATAATACTATACTTCTAACATATAGTTTTAGCATATAATATGTGTGTATAATATATACTCGTATCTTGTTAGTTTGAATAATTGCCTACATCTTAAAACCGATATTAGTCTATCTACCATCCTATACTCCTAGATTAAATATGGTTTGGATTAAGAAGACTTAACAATTTTCCCTCCTAATCTAGACCATATTCAACCTATTAAAACATTGTTAGTACTCTTAGTGGATTTGAGTTAGTACCACATCCTGATTCATCATTGGCCCAGTACCTGTGCGTCTAAGGAAGATCTCCGAGGTGGAGAAAGTCTCTGCAGAAGAGAAACTTGTTTGCTGGGACGATCTTCGTTCCGAAGTCTGCCGGGTTAACGTCGCCTTTGATCTTCCGAACATCAAGCTCGCCTGATGACACCCTTTTTCGAATAAAATGAAACCGAACATCGATATGTTTGGTCTTCTCGTGGTACATCGGGTCTTTGCACAGATACAGTGCGCTCTAGCTATCCATGTTTATAACAGGCTTGAACGACTTTCTTAGAATCTCTTGTAGGACCCCTTTGAGCCATATTGCCTCTTTTGCTGCTTCTGCGGCGGCAATATATTCTGCTTCTGTGGACGATAAAGCAACAACCGATTGTTGCTGAGATTTCCACGTTATGCAGTTGCCTGCCCAGGTGAAGTAGAACGCTGAAGTAGACTTTCAATTGTCTTTGTTGCTGGCGTAGTCGGAGTCTACATATCCCTGACGCTTAGTAGCAGATTCATGCAAACTATAATGGAGACAGAGATTTTTAGTACCAACAATATATCGGAGCAAGTACTTCATAGCATTCCAGTGATCTAAACCAGGATTAGACATAAAACGGCTTAAAACACTGATGGCAAAAGCAAGGTCAGGCCTCGTACAAAGCATAGCATACATCAAAGAGCCTACAGCTGCGTCGTAGGGCACCTTACTCATTTCTTTGACACTTTCGGGTTTGGAAGGACAACTCTTTTTGGTGAGTTCTAAATGCCCTCCTAAGGGAATGGTAGTAGGTTTGGATGTGGACATATGAAAACGGTCAAGGACCTTTTGGGTATAGTCATCTAGAGATAACTATATAGATTTTCTATGTCGGTTTCTAATGATATTAATGCCAAGGATCTTCTTGGCACTCCCTAAATCTTTCATCTCAAAGTATTTCTTCAAATTGCTTTTAGTAGTGCTAATAGGAGGGATGCTATCACAGATAATCAGGATATCATCAACATATAAAAGCACATAAAGCATAGAAGATGGAGAAATGCTTTGAAAATAAAGACAGGTATCATAACTGCTTCTAGTAAAGCCTAATTTATGAATCACAACATCAAACTTAAGATTCCATTGCCTGGGGGACTGTTTTAGTCCATAGATGGATCTCTTAAGTAAGCAGACATGATCAGGATATTTAGGGTGTTCAAACCCTTTAGGCTGTCTCATATGGATTGTTTCATCTAGAGACCCATGCAGGAAAGCAGTTTTAACATCCATTTGTTCTAATTCCCAGTCAAAGACAGCACACATAGCAAACATTAATCGCAAAGTTTTATACTTGACTACGAGAGCAAAGATGTCATTGTAATCTATACCTTCTTTCTGAGAGAACCCTTTGGCTACTAAACGGGCTTTATACCTAGGAGGATCTCTAGGGTTTTGACCTTCCTTAATCTTATAGATCCACTTGGAATCTATAAGACGGGTTCTCGGAGGTCTTGCAATCAATATCCAGGTCTGATTGACCTTTATTGAGTCCATCTCTTCTTTCATGGCATTTATCCAATGTATAGAATTGGGATCTCTAATGGCTGCAGAGTAAGAGTTTGGAGTGGTAGGGTTCCTAAGGGCAAGGTTGTTAAAATCTAGATTCGGATCGTTGGATCTTACGATTCTACGATCCAAAGTGGCCCAATCGATCTGGATCGCACATACAGAGTCGGATGCAGCAGGATCGCAGCAGGATCGTACAGAATCATAGCAGGATCGTACAGGATCGTAGGATCGTAGTAGGATCGGGAATAGAATCTAGATCCTACGGCATGAACTAATATGTTGATTTTTTAAATATTTTTTTTGGTAATTTGATTTTTTAAATATTTTTTTTAGGGAATTTGAATTAATATGTTGATTGATATAGTTATATTGATTTTTTAAAATAATGTTTTGATTCACTTTCTATTTAAGGATATAAAAAATCTACAATTATGACTTACTGCTCGAATTTTTTGGGTTGTTATATACACATGTGTGAATTTTTCATATATGGATAGACAAATAAAGTGGTTATAGCTATTGAGCATTGATTTAACTTTACATATAAGTGATATGCAATATTTTGTAATTAGTTTATCAAAAAATTTAAACATGCAGTAGGATCTTACGATCCTACGATCCGATTCTACTGCACCCGCATCGATCCGATCTAGAATCTCGATCCTAACAACATTGCCTAAGGGTGTCAGCAGTCAACAAAGCATATTCAATGATGTAACTGGTATACTTCCTATTAGGGATGCTAACTCTGGGTTTTCTATCCCTAACCAGCTGGTAGTCATCCAAGTTAGGCATGTTAGTCACAACATGGTCAGTAGCATGCATATCAGAAGTGGGGGTTGAGGAGAAAACAGAGGACCCCGTTAAGGAGTCATTAGACAGGCCGGTTACATCACCAGAAGAAGAAGGAGAAGTAGAAGAATTAAAGACCGGGGAGGAAGAGGTCTCAGCAGAAGCTGCTGGTGTCATGCCATCTGTGTCACCTTCAGAGGTGACTTCTTCTGAGCTGGTGTGTTCTGCTGCCATGTTCTTGACAAGTTCTTCTTTGTCTCCATTTTCTTCTTCTTGTATTTCCCCCCTTGATTTGTTGAAGCTGGAACCCTATAAATCCTTCCAGTGTCGTACTCATCCATAAAGTCATCATCTTCTGGTGGAATAGAGCTGCTGATCTCTTCTATCTGCTGTGGGGTACCTGTTATCTCAGAGAAAGAAGTTAGTGAACCTTTTAGAGGAAATTCCTTCTCATTAAATCTGCAACTTCTAGTAGTTATTACTTTGTAGGCTCCAGGTTGTAAAAGTAACACCCTGAAACCCTTTACTTCTTCAGGATACCCTAGAAAAATACCCTTCAAAGCTCTTGGCTGGAGCTTACCCTCATTAACATAAGGATAAGCTGCACAGCCAAAAGGCTTTAAGTAGGATAAGTTAGGAGGCTTTCCTGTCCATTTTTGTTGAGGAGTAATCTGTTAATAAGGTGGGCTGCTGTGTGAATAGCTTCACCCCAAAGAGAAGGTTTCAATCCAGAACTAACAAGTAAACATCTAACTTTTTCTAACAGGGTTCTATTCATACGTTCAGCTGTGCCATTTTGCTGTGGTGTACCAGGTATAGTTAGGTGTCTTTTCATCCCATTAGATTTGCAAAAGTTGTCAAAATTAAGATTGCAGAACTCCAAACAATTGTCAGTTTTAAGGCATTTAAGCTTGTGAGAGGACTGGCTTTCTACCATCACCTTCCAAGCTTTAAATGCCTCAAAAGCTTCATCTTTGGTTTTAAGTAAGCCAATCCAAACCTTTCTAGAGTAATGATCAATGAAACTGATAAAGTATCTCATGCCACCAACAGTAGGGACTGGTGAAGGTCCCCATAAATCAAAATGCACATATTCAAGAGGGAGTTTAGCAGCATAAGAAGAAGTAGGAAAACTAAGCTTAGAAGCTTTTCCTAGAACACAGTTTTCACAGAAATCAATACTCACAGGTTTCTTAAGTATTAGTCCAGTTTCATGTAATTTAATTAGGCCTTTGTTTCCTATGTGACCAAGTTTGTTATGCAAATCAAGAGTCTCAGAAAGGGACATGCTGTCTTTGGAGGAAACTGTATTCCGTTCCACTTTACAGGACTGGATGTAGTAAAGCTTCTTTATCCTGTGGGCTCTCAGGATAACCTTGTTGTTAAAGGTTACTGTCCTGATCCCATTGGATGAATCTATGGTACATCCAAGTTCTTCCAAAGAGGACTCTGAAATGAGGTTTCTCCTTAGACTGGGAACAAATTTGACATTGGTGAAAGTTCTAATAACATTATCATGCATACACATAGAAACATCACCAGTACCAGCAACATGTAGAGTAGTATGATCACCAAGCATAACATCACCACCAACATATTTATCTAAATGCTTAAACAAATATTGGTTGGGAGTAGCATGCATAGTGGCACCAGAATCAAGTATCCACATATCAGGGTCAAATTGTAAAGACACATCAGCACACATGAACAACTCAGATGGGAAATCATTCATGTTTTCAAGCACAGCAGCAGATAAATCAGTGTGATTCTTTTTAGCAAGTTCTTCAGCTCTTTTTTTCTTTCTACATTCCTTAACCTAGTGTCCTAGATTGCCACATTAATTGCACTTAGCATTAGGATCAGATTTCTCGGACTTCTCATGCTTGGACTTATTATTCTTGTTCTTTTTATTCTTTGCCTTTGGTCCTTTTTGGTTATTTTCATTAGTTTTAGAAAACAGAACCTCAGATTTTCAACTTTATCAGATTTAAGACCTTTCACTTTAAAAACCTTCATGATCTCATTTTTTTCAATGATAGATTCAATTAGTTTCTCTTTTGTAAGGTCATCTTGACTGAACTGAATTACATCTTTAAAGTTGTCAAATTGTGAAGGCAAAGAATTAAGAAGCAAGATTGCCTGATGAGAGTCTTTGATCTCGTCCTTACATCTTTCAAGTTCTTGAGTCATTTTCAGAAATTTATCAAGATTATCATCCAAAGTAAGTGCAGTGTTCATTTTAAAAGTAAACAAACGACAGAGCAAAGAGATTCTGGAGGGCAAGGACTTAGATAGAAAAAGCTCCTCCAGAGCATGCCATAGAGAGGAAGCGGAAGAGTATTTTACCACCTGACGGGCTATGCCGTTAGTTAGCCGTAACATGATCTCGGCGTGGGCCTTCTCATCGAGCTCCGGGTCAATCGCTGGTGGATCTTTCAGCAAGCCATCTATCCCCTTAAGTTTGGAATCCCCGTCTTTAGGGACCTCAGTGGATGAGCTTTCTTGGCCGTCACCAATCTTGATGCTCGGAGCCGAAGTTGCCGCTGGTGCGGTTGCCTTTACGGCCTTCCAGCACCCCTCCTTGATCAGTACGACTTTCATCTTGATTTGCCACATGGCAAAATCAATGATGCCATCGAAGGGTTTTATGCGAAGTGCACTGTCCATTTTTAAGGTACCTGAGAGCACAAAACGAACAGTAAGTACCAGATCTATGCAAGCGAAAGCAAGAAGTAAAACGTTTCAAGAAGAATCTTGAAAACAGTAAACCCTAGGATCGGATCTGAGTGCTATCAGGCTCTGATACCATTGTAGATTCGAGATCAACCTTCTACCTCTCAGATCGGAGGTAAGAGGTTAGGGTTTGTAAGAGAAACAACCAAATAAGACTGTAAAGAAAGCGACACAGCAGATTTACGTGGTTCGATCCGAAGATCTACTCCACGAGGCCTAGCAGGGGGGCACCGAGTCAAATCCACTAAGTACGAGCAGTGTTACAGAGTAAGGTTGCCGATGAACCAAAATCATTCAAGGCAAGCAAATATCAGACAAGATACAAGAGAAAAGTGAAGGTATAAAGCAAGAAATGGTAGAACACTCCCCAGATCTGAAGAACAGGTCAGATCTGTACGAAGGAGCTCGTCGGAGAAGAAGATCTTCGCCGATGGAGGGACTGATGCCTTGTTCTTCCTTGCTGTGGACGGGATCTAAGGTCTCGCTCGGAGATACGCCCTAGAAGCCGCCTTTCTTCACGATCGCCGCTGTGGAGCACCAGGAAACCCTAGCTCCCAGAGCCTCTCTCTCTTCTTTCTCTCTTTGCTTTGGTGGAACTGAACTAGGTTATGAGAAACCCTAGTAGCGCTTCAGCTTTATAGGCGGAGCTAACTAACCAAAACGCATCGTCGAAGGAGCGAGCCCCAGAAGCTGAAAGAGGTCTCAAGCTCGCGGGCTTCCAGCAAAAGGCTAGTCACTGGGCTTCATCCAAGTGGGCTTTGACAAATAGGCCCATCAGATAAAGCTAAGTAACATATGTACATATTATACTACTACATACTATATACTTAACATATATGTAAGCATAGTATAATACTACACTTCTAACATATAGTTTTAGCATATAATATATGTGTATAATATATACTCGTATCTTGTTAGTTTGAATAATTGCCTACGTCTTAAAGCCGATATTAGTCTATCTACCATCCTATACTCCTAGATTAAATATGATTTGGATTAAGAATACTTAACAATATATAAATTGGTGTTTGAATTGTTGAAACTGGGAGCTTACTCGAGAGTAAACGTTTATAAAGTTTCGATAAAAAACTATGGAATTTTCATATGCCTATGCTTGATGACATGCAGAGCACCAATATTTGCTCGTTTCATTCATGTGGAAATATATAAATATATAGATATATATCTGCTGCTCAAGGTTTTTGTCACAGAGGTAAGACGAAAATAATGGCTAAAAGACTGTATTGATGATATATTCACGAGCACCCACCCGGCTATTCACAAAGGAGACTCGCAAAAACATCAATCGCGAAGGCAATTGCAATTGACAAGGTTGGTTGAGCCATTGAAATAGGCAAGAGCTACTGATGATACGAGCCGCGATCGTGATTGAGGCTTCAAGTCTTGCTTCTATTTCGCGATCTCATGTTGTCTCTGCGAATCCTTCTCTGTGATGCTGGCTGAATCTTTCTTGGAGAGCTCAAGCTCCCATTGTATTCGCGATTGACTACAGCTGCCTCTGTTTGGATTTAGCAAAGAATTCCTATATGTGTATATATACATGTACTGTCGTAGAATATCTATACAAATTAACATGTCATACATAAGCAACAGTCATCATATTAAGAAAGTCCCCGACTTGCGATACAGTTCTTTAGTGAACTCGGTGGTGGACATGAAGGAATTGGTGTCCTTTAATTGATGTGTAAAATACTAATGATATAATAAGATTAAAATGGAGATTTATAATCTGAATAATTTAGGTAATTATAGTGCTTTGCTAGAAGCCAACTATAATTTATAGATTAAATTATATTTAATCTATTGCTATTTTATTCAGGTCCTATAAGGTCACACACAAAGAGTATTAGGAATTGGATAATTGATTAATAATAATAATAAGTTATTATTATTGATATACTTTGTGGGTAGAAGATAAAAGATAAAGGTGACTTATTAGGAATAAGTTGACCTAGTTTCTACAATATATAAGGAAACTTATTAAGAATAAGTCTTAACTTTTGATCTGATTGTACGTGTCTCCAAAAACTTCTCCCACCACAAATCGCTAGCCTCCCTAACCCGTAGAGTGTGAGTTGCAATCCTTCGATCATTCGTTCTAGCAAACGGAGACAAGGAAATCCAATCCCGTGCTCGTGTGGACCAAGTAGAGGAGTCGCGCTTGAGGCTCTTTTCTCCAAAGGTGATTTCGAATCAAGGTTCCGCACAAGAAAGGTACGACTTTTCCACTCTATATTGTTCATATCAATTTATGCATGAGATCCCGAATTAGATGTTAGAAAATAGTTTTCTTCCCTTCCGCTGCGCATCTAATTTTCCTACAGTGGTATTAGAGCGAGGTTGCATAAATTAATATGATCGATTGATTTTCGTAGTAGTTTTGATTCAATTTAACAATATAGTCGATAGGTGGAATAATTTGTATAATTAAAATTATGATTTTATCGATTGGATACATGTACAGTATAGTATATAAAGTATATAAGTGAATTAGTTCACGTTGATTCCTACTCTAAACCGCCGCCGCCGACCTTGGTTTCGTTTGATTAAAGAAAGTCTTAATTAATTTGGAATCAAGTATACGTAGACCTGGTTTCGAGAGTAAATCGATCTATACATGCTCACGTGATTGGTTTCTCTTGATTAGAGTTCTACGAAAAAGAAATCAAATTATTATTTTTTTTTCTTCTTTCTGGTTTCGAAAGTAAAATAGAATAATTTGAATCGGCGGTTTTGGGATAGATAGGGTTATTAGGGTTTTAGTGTAAAATCCTAAATTACCTTAATTAGTTATGGTAGATATCTTATCTCTAATACAATAATATATCTATCCAATTATACAAGGTAATGGTTACTATATAATTTATTCCACATATATATATATATATATGATTGCTTATTTTGAATTAAAATATCAAAAATACTAAATTAGTTATTTTATTAGATAATTTAATTGATTTGAGTTAAATAGTTTATTAATATGATTAATATTCTATTTTTATTTATATTAATTTGATTAATATTCTGATATTATATTAATTGTGATTAATATTTATTTAATATTTGATATTATTGCATGCGGTGACTAGTATGGCCCAAGTAGCATATAAATACGATCTGCGTATCGTTATGTATTTTTGTACACGATCTGCGTATCATTATATATTTTTGTAATTTAATTTTTCGAAAGTAAATTTATTTATACATTGTACAAAAGAAGATGCTACAAGTTTCAAGGATGGAGATTCAAAAGGAGATTCTAGGATGGAGATCCAAAAGGAGAATCAAGGATTAGGATCCCAGGAGCAAGAAGAAGCTTTAAGATTTATCTTTTCGGTTTTCTTTTCAATAGGGGCCATACTAGGATCACAATTTATTTTTTGCATGTGTTTGGTTTATGCTTGCATGTTTGATTATGTTGTTTGTTCACTTGATAATTAGACTTGCATGACAAACCTAGTTCCCTTAAAAGAAAATTGAGAGTATGCCTTTCCAATTCATAACCTATGAGTCCCTTGGAATTTGATGGATAGGTTTTGCCAAAGCAAGGTGTCCATGCTTTGACCTTGGGATAGTACGGGTAAATCTATATAAGGGATTTATAGCCTTGAATTGGTTCTACTCAACAAAAGACCAAAAGACAATGTTTTGGATTTTGAGGCATGAGGTAGATTTACATAAGATGTGATTTATCAACCAAGAGTTATAAATGTTATAACTAGTAAAAGTTACTTACCTTGTCACATAAGAGTTAGGGTAGTGCCCAGGGCCGGCCCTGGGCAAGTGCAAAGTGTGCACTTGCACAGGGCCTCAGATTCTACTGGGCCTCAAATTATTCGGCCCAGGACAGTGACAGCAGGCCAAAGTTCAGAATTCCGATCTCTTCACGAACTTGAGAAATAGCCAAGGTATAGATGGAATTAGAGAGCTATGGGGGAAAGAGGTACCTGATTTTCATTTGTTCACCTCTTTAATGCTACTGCGGTTAGAAAAAGAAAAGGAGTTGAGTGTGAATGGCCATATTCTTTACCAACATCAAAAGGTAAGACTTGAAATTCTGCAAAATTACCTCCTTGATATGCAGGTTTAATTACTTCAATACAATTAAATACCATGTGTAAAAAGCTTTTCGCTATAATCAAAGACATAGGTGTTTGTGCATTTAGTTAATTACAAACAGAATGTAACCTGTGTATAAGCAGGCATCGTTTTGTTGTCATTACTAACCTCTTGTAAAGGATTGGAAAGGACGCAAACATCAGTAAGAGCATCTTTAATGGTGATATTGAGGTTGAGTATCATAACTACTTTTTGTAATAAAATACTATAAATTGGAGGAGAACCAATAAAGTGAGTATCATAACTGTTCTAAGAGATGCTGCAGTAAATGCTCGCGATCCTCCTTATAAAACAGAGGAATCAAAGACTAGGCAGACCCGTGCTTCTGTCCGCGAACATCGACGTAAATTCGTCTCCACAACCAGATGAGGTTGCTCGTGTTTGGACATGACCCAAAATCGGGAAGGGTGAGATCTAAATTAAATGTATTAATACGTTATGCCTCTTGGTGCGGTAATTCTATATTGCAAAAGGACCAACCCAGCAATTTGTATGCAAATCAATTACGCAAAACCTCCTATTAAACTAAATTACCACTTGAAACCACATACCAATTCAACCTACTGTCATGAAACGTCATGTATGAGTATACATATACCTGTTGGTTTTCTCATTGGCATGTCTATGTTTACCCATAGATTTTGGCATATTACAAACTAACTTGCAGAATATCAACGGTGACTCGACTTGACAAGTGGAGAATAGGAGGTTCGCTATATGTGTGCAAAGTATATATAGCAGTACTTCAAAGTATTGAGTTTGGGATAGAATAAGCAAGCCGTCAACTGCCACTCTCAACAAAAGTTGCCACTCAGTTGAAGAATCCATTCGCGATTATGTGTATCTCGATCCGACGTCGGTAGAGACTTTGCAAAAAACAGCTTGCAACGGTCACCATTTAGAATGTGGTATGTCTCTGTCGCGAAAGCGGAATTACAACTGAAGTGCAATGGAAATAGCAACCCCGGTTTCCTTTAACCGCCTTGCAGATTTTCTTCCCTGAATCAACCTGCCACGAAACGAAATTGTTGTAAGTTAAGTCTTAGATTGCATGGCCCCACACATTACATTATATATTTGTGATAGGCAGAGGCCGGCAGAGCTTGCCTAGGTGTATTCTCCTCGTCGATAGCTTCGTTTTGATATATAATACGCCCTAATATGACATCTGAGTATACAAGAGAACAAGTATCTGCTAAACCACAAGTATTTGCTAAACCTTGAATTGGTAAATTGTTGTGTTTCCCTCCTATATGGGGGAAGAGTCCAATGGACTATTTACCATATGGTTTTTACCATGTGAAGTTTTACCCTCCTCCTTTTATAAAAGGGGATGTCTTTCCATTTGGGAAAGTAAGAGAGAGAAAACAAAGAGTGAGAAAGGGAGAAAAGAGAGATCTTGGAGGAATTTTCGTAGGCCATTGTTCAGCCCAATTTGAAGTGCCCCGATCGACGACCAAACGACCTCCGATTGGGACGATTTTCTGATATGTTATTCACCTCATCATAGGCTTCATTTTGTACGGTTGGATCGTCGTTTTGAGCCTCCAATCTCATATCCCCTTTGCTAGTGTCCTCTCTTGGTTTGTTGTTGATTTCCACCAATTGGGTGATGAAATTGGAGATTTGTCCAAGCTTGTTGATGCTTGATGATGTTGTATGCCTCTAGCTTTGTCTAGGGAAGATTGTACCCACCTGTTATTGTTGATAGTGAAAGTTTCTATCTCCCGTGGTTTTTTCCCCGTTTTGGGGTTTCCACGTAAATCTGGTGTTCTTTGTGCTTGGTTATTTTATCTTCTGTTTGTGTCTGATTGTTGGTTTGGGTTGCTTGAGTTTGGCTCTCTGGTTTACAGTTCTTATCCATCCCGATTCGTGTGTGTTAAAAGGGTTTGTCTGACGTCCCTTGCTTCCCGGCACAACAGACTGGTATCAGAGCTTTTGGTTTAGGATGGAGGAAAAGAACAGTTTTCAGGGAATGATTGAGTTGAATTCAGGCAACTACTCAGATTGGAAGATAAAGATGGAAGATCTTTTGTATGTGAAAGATTTGTATGAGCCGATTGTGCACAAAGAGATTCCAACAGGTGTCGTTGATGTTGAATGGAAGATTCTGAATCGAAAAGCGGTTGCTACGATCAGACAATTTGTTGATGTGAGTGTGCTCCAGCATATTGCCAATGACACGAATGCTTATGAGTTATGGTATAAGCTTGAAGGGATGTATGAAAGGAAGAATGCCCTCAACAAGGCGTCATTGATGAGAAAGCTTGTGAAATTGGAGTACAAAGATGGTGAGAGCATTGTTGTGCATTTGAGCACATTTCAGGGATTTGTGAATCAGTTAGCTTCTGCGAAAATGTCGTTAGATGATGAGTTGCAGGCTCTACTACTTCTCTCCTCATTGCCGGATAGTTGGGGCACACTTGTCGTGTCACTTAGTAATTCCGCTTCGGAAGGCAAGCTGACTATGGAATGTGTGAAAGCTAGTCTTTTGAACGAAGAGACTAGAAGGAAGGAGATGGGTGTCTCCTCACAGTCAGAGGCTAATGTGACGCAAGGTTCTGGTAACAACAGAGGAAGGAGTAAGCAACGACAGCAGCAGAACAGAGACAAGTCCAAAGGGAGATCGAAGTCTAGAAGCAAGTACATTTGCTATTATTGTGAGAAGCCGGGTCACATTCAAAAGTATTGCCGAAAGTTCAAGAGGGACAAAGGCAAAGAACCTGAGAAGTCAGAGACTTCGAGAAATCAAGAAGATAAAGACACTGCCGCTCTTACAATCAGTGATGAAATAGTGGAGTTGTTTGTGGCGGCTGATGAAGGTTCCTTGAATCTTGCAAGTGGTGAGTGCACTTGGATTGTTGATTCAGCTGCTTCATATCACATTACTCCACACAAGGAGTACTTCTCGTCTTACACTTGTGGAGATTTTGGCCGTGTGAGGATGGGAAATGATGGCGTGTCCAATGTTGTTGGCATGGGCACAGTTTGTTTGTTGACATCCACTGGTTGCAGTTTGATTTTGAGAAATGTTCGCCATGTTCCTGATATCAGATTGAATTTGATATCTTCTGGGATACTTGATGATGATGGGTATGCTCAAAATGCACAAGGCGGTGTTTGGAAGTGCTCCAAGGGAAACTTGATTATAGCCCGGGCAAAGAAGCAAAATACCATGTATGTGATGCAAGCCAAGATTTGCAGAGAAGAAGCAAATGTGATTGATGATGGTGCCGGAGAGCTATGGCACAAGCGGCTTGGACACATGAGCAAGCGGGGTTTGCAAATGCTTGCCAAGAAGGACATTCTCCCGGATATGCAAGGTATTTCTCTCAAACCTTGTGTTGATTGCCTAGCTGGAAAGCAACATCGAGTAGCATTTCATACTCGACCTCCATCTAGAAGAAAGCATGCATTAGATCTTGTTCATACTGATGTGTGCTCTATGGATTGCAAGTCACATGGTGGTGCACAATATTTTGTCACTTTTATTGATGACTATTCTAGAAAATTGTGGGCTTTTGTGTTGAAAAGCAAAGATCAGGTTCTGATAGTTTTCAAGGAGTTCCAAGCCAGAGTTGAACGAGAGACTGGTTTGAAGTTGAAGTGTGTCAGATCAGATAATGGTGGAGAGTACAGGGGTCCGTTTGAGCAGTATTGCAAGAGTCAGGGCATCAGGCTTGAGAAAACTGTTCCGAAGACGCCACAACTGAATGGGCTTGCAGAGAGGATGAACAGAACCATAGCAGAAAGAGTCAGAAGTATGTTGTCGACTGCAAAGCTGCCAAAGTCCTATTGGGCGGAGGCAATGTTGACTGTTGTGTATCTCATCAATCGCTCGCCTTCAGTTCCTCTTGATGGTGATGTTCCACAGAGGGTTTGGACTGGGAGAGATGTTTCCTTCCAGCATTTGAGAGTCTTTGGATGCCTAGCATATGTTCATGTTGCTAGAGATCAGAGATCCAAGCTTGATAGCAAGACAAAGCCATGCATCTTCCTAGGGTACTCAAAGGATGAATTTGGGTACAGATTGTGGGATCTTACAGACAAGAAAGTGGTCAGAAGCAGAGATGTTGTGTTCATGGAAGATAAGACTATTGATGACTGGAAGCTCCAGCGACCGTCGTCTTCCTCTCCTGCTCCAGTCACATTTGATCCCGTTTTTCCTCAAGTTGTGCAGAGAAGTTCAGTTCAGAATCAGCAGGAAGGTGAGCATGATGATGGTGATGTTGATCCACCAGAAGTTCCACAACCTCAACAAGAGGAGCCCCCTATCCAACCTGAAGTTGAGTTGAGAAAATCCACCAGAGAGAGACAGACTTCCTCACGATACTCAACCAGGGATTATGTGTTGTTGACTGATTCAGGAGAGCCTGAATGCTATGAGGAAGCTATGTCAGATGTGCATCAGAAGGAGTGGTACAATGCCATGCAGGATGAGATGAGTTCCTTGCATGAGAACCACACCTATGACTTGGTGAAATTGCCTAAGGGCAAGAAAGCTCTCAAGAACAAATGGGTTTTTCGTTTGAAGTCTGGAGAAGATGGTACACCTCCCAGGTTCAAAGCCAGAGTTGTGGTGAAGGGTTTTGAGCAGAAAAAGGGTGTAGATTTCGATGAAATTTTCTCTCCAGTTATGAAGATGTCATCCATCCGGGTTGTTCTAGGCATGGCTGCTAGCATGGACCTAGAGGTCGAGCAGCTTGATGTGAAAACCGCCTTCCTTCATGGTGATTTGGAAGAAGAAATCTACATGGAGCAACCTGAAGGTTTTGAAGTTAAGGGAAAAGAGAAGATGGTTTGCCGTCTCAGAAAGAGCTTGTATGGTTTGAAACAAGCACCTCGGCAATGGTACAAGAAGTTCGAATCTTTTATGATCGACCACAAATTCCACAAGACACATGCCGACCACTGCGTGTTTGTGAAGAATTACGCCGAAGGTGACTTTCTGATTCTCTTGCTTTATGTGGATGATATGCTTATTGTTGGTCGGGATGCCAACAAGATTGCTAGTTTGAAGACTGCATTGAAAAAGTCCTTTGCTATGAAGGACCTTGGCCCTGCAAGACAGATTTTGGGTATGCAGATTACCCGTGACAGAAAGAATCAGAAGTTGTGGATATCACAAGAAAGATACATTGAGAAGGTGCTGCAAAGATTCAACATGGACAAGGCTAAACCCGTGAGTTCTCCACTTGCAGTGAACATGAAGCTGAGTTCTGATCAGTGTCCTACAAGTGAGAAAGAGAAACAGGAGATGAAGAAGGTGCCTTATGCTTCAGCCGTTGGTAGTCTGATGTATGCCATGGTTTGCACTAGGCCAGACATCGCCTATGGAGTTGGGGTTATCAGCAGGTTCATGAGTAATCCTGGAAAGGAGCATTGGGTTGCAGTGAAATGGATTCTCAAGTATCTCAGAGGCACTTTGAGAGTGTATTTGTGCTTTGGTCCTGGAAAACCTATGCTTGATGGCTTTACAGATGCAGACATGTCAGGTGATATTGACACGAGCCGATCGACATCTGGATATCTGATTACATTCGCAGGGGGAGCAGTCTCATGGCAATCGAGACTGCAGAAGTGTGTTGCTTTGTCAACGACAGAAGCAGAGTATATAGCTGCAGTTGAAGCTGGTAAGGAGCTGATATGGATGAGAGACTTCCTAGAGGAGTTGGGAGTGGAGCAAGCTAGCTACCCACTCTATTGTGACAATCAGAGTGCCATCCACCTTGCCAAGAATGCCGCCTACCATTCTCGAACCAAGCACATCCGAAGAAGGTATCATTGGCTTCGAGAAAGAGTAGAAGATGAAGATTTTGAGCTCATGAAGATCCATACAAATGACAACGGATCAGACATGCTGACGAAGACTTTGTCAAAGGAGAAGCTTATCAAGTGCCGCTCAAAGGCGGGCTTGCTTGAGCCCCCCATATAGGATTGAGGGGGAGCTATGTTGTGTTTCCCTCCTATATGGGGGAAGAGTCCAATGGACTATTTACCATATGGTTTTTACCATGTGAAGTTTTACCATCCTCCTTTTATAAAAGGGGATGTCTTTCCATTTGGGAAAGTAAGAGAGAGAAAACAAAGAGTGAGAAAGGGAGAAAAGAGAGATCTTGGAGGAATTTTCGTAGGCCATTGTTCAGCCCAATTTGAAGTGCCCCGATCGACGACCAAACGACCTCCGATTGGGACGATTTTCTGTTATGTTGTTCACCTCATCATAGGCTTCATTTTGTACGGTTGGATCGTCGTTTTGAGCCTCCAATCTCATATCCCCTTTGCTAGTGTCCTCTCTTGGTTTGTTGTTGATTTCCACCAATTGGGTGATGAAATTGGAGATTTGTCCAAGCTTGTTGATGCTTGATGATATTGTATGCCTCTAGCTTTGTCTAGGGAAGATTGTACCCACCTGTTATTGTTGATAGTGGAAGTTTCTATCTCCCGTGGTTTTTCCCCCGTTTTGGGGTTTCCACGTAAATTTGGTGTTCTTTGTGCTTGGTTATTTTATCTTCTGTTTGTGTCTGATTGTTGGTTTGGGTTGCTTGAGTTTGACTCTCTGGTTTACAGTTCTTGTCCATCCCGATTCGTGTGTGTTAAAAGGGTTTGTCTGACGTCCCTTGCTTCCCGGCACAACATAAATAAAGAGCGGTCATTCTGGGGTTCGAACCGGGGACCTATGACTATTATCCACAAGTCCTTTCCGGTGAGCCATTCCGGAATGGTTCAAGTATTTGCTAAACCACATGTAGATAAAAACCTACATGTATCTATATATGTGGAAATTGTTTCTATAAATTAATTGTCTGGTAGCAACTTGGATATATGGAGACAAGTATCTGCTAAACCACAAATATCAGTAGCAAAATTGCGAGCGACGGTAAGAACGAACAACAATGTTAAAGGCTCCGCGAATTGCGGGGAGGTGCGTGCGCGAGAACAACATTCCGGATCGATGCCATTAATTAGGCCACATCCAGGAAGAATGACGATAGAAAGTTGCAATCGCTCGCAAAGGCGAAATCCCGATAGAACTGACTAAGGGGCTCCAATCATTCGTGTGCAAAATGTCTGGCCTGGAAGTGATTATGCAAATACTCCCCGTATAGTAGAAGTCGTTCCTCAAATTGATGAGTCGCAAAGAGTTTCATCAGGGGTTTATAACAGCGAGTTCGCGATCTCAATAGTGCTTCAGGTAGCAGTGAGTTGAGATCGCAAGGCAAAACCACCATTAAAGCAAAATTTGCAGAATTCAACATCGCGATCCCCAAAAGCTAAAGAGGGAGACTTGATTGTCTACTTTAAATAATTTTTGTACTCATATTTCACTAATGTTGGATGATATTTAGGGACTGCCCAGCCACCGTAGAAACACCCAAATGGGAAAGCAGAGGTCTCTGTTTCATCGCTGGAGTTTTCTTCTAGAGTGCTCGACTGCTCGCGATACTAAAGAGCGATGCTACTCGCAGTTTCGCCGAATCAAGATCGCGTAGAGAAAGCCATGATGTGCACCTGCAAAATCCTATCGACGGACAGCAGGTTTCGGTTTGTCTGGTCATAACATATCTATGTTACGTGCATAAAACTCTAGCATGTTACGAACTAAGATACAGGAAGAGTCATTCGCCAAATTTCTATCAGAAAAGGGAGATTGTTCCTAATATACAAGAGAACACTCGTGAGCAAGCCATCCGCAGTGCAGACGCAAAAAAGACAACCATACTTGGAGATACTGGTGGCTGGAAATATATGTGTATGCGTTACGGTACATATAAGTTCACAATCGGAGATTCGCGGAGAAAAGTGCCTACAAGCGCCGACGAGGAGATGCCCCCGCTCGCGATCACCGTTGTAGAACAAAACAGTGTCTCCCAAGAGAAGAGGAATAACAACTCGCCATCCTAAAAGCGCTAGAGCGCATCCTTAGCTTCATTGCGAAGCAATTAGCGAAACTAAGACCGGTCGCAAATTACAGTTGGAGGGAGATGGCTCTATCGCTCGCGATGCTCAAAGAATGAAGAAATTCACAGACTTGCCAAATCGAAATCGCGAGAACAAGGCGATGACGGTTGAATACACATGCAGATTTCTGGAGATATGCAAATGTCACGAGGTGCAAATTTCATGAAACACCCATTTTTCCCAATATAGCTCGATGGTAGGGAGTGCATACAATGAGCTTGAAGGTTGCAAGATTCGAGCCTTGTAAAAGGTATATATACATATGTATTTCTTTCTTACAAAAGGAGGGACAAATTCTATATTTATGAACAGTTGCAAGAAATAGAGAATAGTCAAGGAGTTGTCCTGGCCTGGTGGCGCAACATCCGAATGATGGCGCGGGAGTTTGCAACCCCGAACCACTGTTTCCGGATCAAGAAGGAGATTCACTTTTCTTTATGTCATTCCTTTGAAGGAGGAGCTGCGAATAGATCACCCCTATTTATTTTAGGGGTTTACGTCTTGCAGACACGCATCAAGAGGTATTCCGTTAATTAATTCCATCCCATAATTTCACGCACTTTAGATTATGACGATGAAATATGGGTTGTCGGAATCGACGCTTCAACCTTAAAATCGCGTACTCAATTAGTCGGATTTGACAATTGACATTTCAAACGCTAAATCGAGTAGTCGGGATCGACACTCTATATTTATACTACGACTGTTGGAATCGACCTCATACGAAATAAGCCTCTACGGAGAATAAATTTAGCAATCACGTGTGTTTCGAGCACGGATGTGCAAGCAAGCCTCCAAGGAGAATAAATTTAGCAATCGCGTGTCTTTCGAACACGGATGTGCAACCAAGCCTCCAAGGAGGATAAATTTAGCAATCGCGTGTCTTTCGAACATGGATGTGCAAGCAAGCCTCCAAGGAGAATAAATTTAGCAATCACGTGTCTTTCGAACTCGGATATGCAAGCAAGCCTCCAGGTAGAATAAGGGTCAATTTGGTAACACGGAGCTGATGGGGTAGCTGAAGCTGATAGGGTAGCTGAAGCTGATGGATTAAGTGTGTTAAATATATGTTAAATTGGAGTTTTCATAAGCTAGTAAGGTGTTTGGTAACGCAGATGATAGAGTAGCTGATAGAAACTAGCTGACCAGATAGGAGAAAATTAATAGAATTCTGAAAAGCTTGTGGTTAGTAGCTATTGAAAATTCAATTTCAAAAGCTAATTAAATTAAAATCTTATATTTAACTTATTTAAAAGTATAAATTATTAAAACCAAAAGCTCCGAAAAGCTACATGCATTGCCAAACGGACCCTAAATTTAGCAATCACGTGTCTTTCAAACACGGATGTGCAAGCAAGCCTCCAAGGAGAATAAATTTAGCAATCGCGTGTCTTTTGAACACGGATTTGCAAGCAAGTCTCCAATGAGAATAAATTTAGCATTCGCGTGCCTTTCGAGCACGGAGTTGCATGCATACAAGCCTCTACGGAGAATAAAAATAGCTCGCATGGCTTGTCGACGAGCCTACTAGAGCTTAGATCGAATTAGCTCGTGTGGCTCATTCAGCACGCTAGAGCTCGACTCAAAGTAACTCGTGTGGCTCATCTCAACACGCTGGAGTTCGAGTCAAGTTAGTTCTCGTGTCCCATTGGGCATAATAGAACTCAAAATAGCTCGCACGGCTTACTGAGCCTGCTTGAGTTTAGATCAGATTAGCTCGCGTATCACGCTAGAGCTTGACTCAAAGTAAATCGCGTTGCTCTTCTTAGCACGCTGGAGTTCGAGTAAAAGCATCGTTTTATCAAACCCCAATCGATCAAGACACGATTAAGGTCCGAGGAGTTAGACGATGCCCTTAGTTATGTTGAACTAGGCTACTCAAGAGAAATTAAAGTTTATATTTTGAAGAAAGAAGGCTACTGTCATATATATATATGTGCGCTTAAAGATACAAAAGGCTAGTTACATGTGCCACGTCGCGTACTTTGTCATAAGAAATTTCATTTCAATCGCGATACATGAATTCCAAATTGAGTAAACAACTAGCGGAAAAAACAATACAATATATCTATGGCACCTTTGCTATCAAATATGTCTATACATGAAACCTGACAGCACCTCAATGGCGGCTTCACGTCGCGATATGGACTTGCTGCTGCCTGAAGCGCCATTAAGCCCCTGAACTCGTTGTTGCTCGAACAGCGACGTTGCTGGCAGCCTTCGCCACACCAAGATAGCGGACCTTCATAAGCAGAGTAGCTAAAGATCGCAAGCAATCTCACCAGCGCCAACACATTCATATGGGACTCCTCTATCGAGACAAAATCTGCTCGCAAGAAACGCACATAACGGGGAAAAACGAGCATCTGTTCACCTGCCAAGTACCACTCGCGAGGGGGCGTATGAGCTAACCAGAGAAGTTCCTAGCGGTTTCGGATCGCGATAAACCTATCTCAGGTTCACCAAAGATTTCTTCTTCATGATCGATCAAACCAACTTTGAGCCATCGGCCTATCGCGAAGGCTCTTTGCCCAGCTCGTCGGGGGCTTGCCGAAAAGTTTTTAAGGATTGCACAAGGATGAAGAAGAAGAAGCGGGGCTCGCTCCCCGGAGGAGCCTCCGACGCTCAAGTCAGATAGTGTCGGCTGTGAGAGAAGCCTCCTCAAACCCTAATAGATCGATCATATATATAATGAGAATTAGGGTTTTATTAGTTCACCTTATAAATGACGATTATGCCCCTGAATATCTTATGGAATTACTTTGGCCCTATCAATTGCCCCTCGGATTTCCTTATAACGATCTAGTGATGAGGGAAGACGAATAATTCAATGCTTTTCGCTTTCTTTGACCGACGACCACCACTAATGCTTGCCCTTTTGCCTTAACTGTATCCTGCACACTTAGCATTCTCAACCAACAAACACAATGCGATGTAACTAGCGCACAGTTAACTAATCAACCAAAAGCTACTGCTCGAAATGATTAGATGAATTTTCTGCCATAAATGAGAGATAGTGTTAGTTGATGACATTCTCGTTTGAATTTTATTTATGATTGACAATTTGACGGTTTTCATTAGGGTTGAGTGTTTCGTCTTTCAATGACATGCTTATTGCTTGATTTTGACTTTTGATAGCCCTTAACGGGGTTGTTATGCCTTAAAATTGGCTTTAAGTGGTCGTAAGTGACGATTCTTTGGCCATAAGTGGCATTCTATTGGCCTGAAATTGGCGATCTTTTGGCCTTAAGTGACGATCTATTGGCCTGAAATTGGCGATCTTTGGCCTTAAGTGGCGTTCTATTGGCCTGAAATTGGCGATCTTTTGGCCTTAAGTGGCGTTCTATTTGGCCTGAAATTTGCGATCTTTTGGCCTTAAGTGGCGTTCTATTGGCCTGAAATTGGCGATCTTTTGGCCTTAAGTGGCGTTCTATTGGCCTGAAATTGGCGATCTTTTGGCCTTAAGTGGCGATTCTGTTGGCCATGAGTGGCGATTCGTTGGCCATGAGTGGCGATCATTTGGCCTTGAGTACGTGGCGATCTATTGGCCTTGAGTGGCGATTCGTTGGCCATGAGTGGCGATCATTTGGCCTTGAGTGGGGATCTATTAGCCTTGAGTGGCGATTCGTTGGCCATGAGTGGCGATTCGTTAATTGTTTTTTTTTGTTATAATGTTGTTTAATATATAGATGCACATATAAGCATTTCAAGAATATATATGTCACCGATGCAATTAACCATGTAATATGATTAACTAAAGAGTAAACTTTTCATAAAAAATAGAACATAGAGGACTTAGCTTTTGGGTCTCATATGCTGGACCGGTCGGACATGATGCGTGCAGTTCCAAGTGAAATATCTTGCCTTAGGTAAGTTTGACCTCCCCCCCCCCCCCCCCCCCCCGAAAAGGTAAATATATAGATAATGGCGAAAGCCAAAGAGTAACAAGAAGCAAAACCATACGAAGGGTCTTGCGTAAAAGGAGAATACCCACAAAATGTACCACTAACTTTCCACAAATAGCTTAAATGCATGGGCTGAACTGCGATTTTCAAGAACTCTGGGCTGATCTTGTAATTAGTCCTAATTTGCAAAGAAACGTCTCGGATTAATTATTGGCAATTAATCCAAATTTGCAAGTAACGTCTTCTTCGTAGGGTTTGTACTTTGTAGCGGGCGACGGAGCAGGGGCTTGAATTGGCATCCTCGGCCATCGTCCCGCGTCGGACCTTGATCTTCGACGGTAGTGAAGGATCCTTAACGGTGGATTCGGGTGCCCCGATCTACCCATCAATGCCGGTGCGTTCTCGTGGTTCGGTGAAAGGGAAGCTTGGTAGCGGCGGCTATGGTGGCGATGGAGGCTCGATCAACCGGCGTAATGCGGTGGTGCGGCGAGGCTTAGACGCGGGCTATCCCGAGTTGGTTATGCGGTTCGCTTGAGCGACAGCCTTGACCAGTGGAAACGACAATGAAGGCCGACGGACTGTAGCGCCTTCGATGCTCGGTGAAAGGAGATGCTCGGTGATTCAATCATCGTTGCCAAGGGCGTCTGGTGTGATAAGATAGGGACACGGCGATTTCCGACGGAGACGGCGATGGAGAGGACGCTCCTGGTATGGCTGGCGAAGTGGAAGGCTTGAGGATGCCGCTTCGATTTCGAGCGCCGCTTATGCCCCTAGGCCGTGAGCCACGGAAACGAAATCGAGCCGCCTCAAGAAATTGAACCCGTGAGCAAGCCGCCTGTGGCTGTGGCCCTAGATCCGCCCCCACTGGCAGCGGTGAAGTGGATCTCCCATCAACCTGGTGAGTCGCGGCTTCCCCGGCCTATTGGTCCAAGGCCGGCGGCGCGTGGGCGAAGGCGGAGCATCCTCATGCCCAACGACAGTCTACTTTTGTTTCTTTTTAGATTGAGAGATCCGATCTTAGGGCTTTTTGATCGAATCCCCACGGACGGCGCACATCAAAATCTACATCTCGATCGTTCTCCGTGTTGATCAATCTTCCTGCAAGGATGAAGAAGAAAAGGCGGGGCTCGCTCCCCGGAGGAGCCTCCGACGCTCAAGTCAGATAGTGTCAACTGTGAGAGAAGCCTCCTCAAACCCTAATAGATCGATCATATATATAGTGAGAATTAGGGTTTTATTAGTTCACCTTGTAAATGACGATTATGCCCCTGAATATCTTATGGAATTACTTTGGCCCTATCGGACAGAACTGTTGAAAGTTAAACTTAATTAAGCTTTTAATTTACCAAGTTTCATGTATGCATTCAAGGTGGAAGTTCTTGCATGGTAGAAAACATAGGATTAATTCATGCTTTGAGTTTTAAAGTAATAAGTTTCTAGTTTTAATGTATAGGAAGTTTATGTCAAGATACATGCACTACTTGTCCTATAAATAGCTTGTATCCTTTGAGTTGGAATAAGAGTGAAGAACACAAATAAAGAGTTAAACACATTTGAGAGCTTTTGAGCTTATTTTCCTCTTCAAATTGCCTCTTCCAATATTATTTCCTCTTCAAATTCTATCAAATTGGTATCAGAGCTCGATTATGGCTAATTCAAGTTTTCCGTTCCAATTTCCTCGTCTTACAAAAGAAAATTATGAGAATTGGTGTCTCCGCATGAAAGCACTTCTTGGTTCCCAAGATGTGTGGGAGATTGTCGAGAGAGGCTATGAGATGCCTCAAGACGAAGCTTTGTTGACTCCCACCGAGAAGGAGGTCCTTCAAAAGACCCGGAAGAAGTATCAACAAGCTCTCACTCTCATCCACCAATGTCTGGATGAGTCCATGTTCGAAAGGGTGGCCAATGAGACAACCGCCAAACAAGCATGGGAAATCTTGAAAACCTCTAACCAAGGGGTTGACAAGGTGAAGAAGGTGCGCTTGCAATCTTTACGAGGAGAATTTGAAGGTCTTCGAATGCAAGAGTCCGAATCATTTCTAGATTTCTTTGCAAGATTGTTAGTCGTGGTCAGCCAAATGAAGCGATACGGAGAAAGCATCAAGGATGCTCGAGTTGTTGAGAAGATACTTCATTCGTTGCCAACGAAGTTCGATCATGTTGTAGTCGCCATCGAAGAGTCGAAAGACTTGGAGACTATGACGGTTGAAGAAGTCATGGGTTCTTTATAAGCCCGTGAGGAGAGGATCAAAAGTAGAAAGGATGAGCCAACAAAGCAAGTCCTATCCACCAAGCACTCAACTCAAGAGAAGAGTGATGGTCAAGAGAAGTCTCAAAGAGGAAGAGGACGAGGACGTGGACGTGGATCCTTTCGAGGAAGAGGAAAAGGAAGAGACGGAACATCAAACAATGACTCCAATGATGGAGAAAGTGGTCAATCCTCGAGAGGACGAGGAAGAGGAAATTTTGGCAGACAAGATAAGTCGACGGTTCGATGTTATAATTGCCAGAATTTTGGGCACTATGCTCGATATTGTTGGAGTGCTTCTAACAATGTTGAGGAAAAGGCCAACTATGTAGAGGATTTGATAGTGAATGATGCCACTTTGTTGCTAGCCTACCAAGGCGAGGACAAAGACAAGAAGGATGTATAGTACCTTGGCAATGCGGCGACCAATAACATGTGTGGTGACAAGAAGAAATTTGTAGAGCTTGATGAGTCAATCACCGGAGGTGCTACATTTGGAGACAACTCCAAAGTTCCCATCAAGGGAAAAGGTACAATTTTGATTCGTATGAAGAATGGTGGTCATCAATTCATAAGCAATGTTTATTTTGTTCCTAACATGAAGAGCGACATCCTGAGTTTATGACAACTTTTGGAGAAGAACTATGAGGTGCACATGAAGAATCGTAGTCTCTTGCTCCAAGATGATCATCAGAACGTGATCGCCAAGGTGCCAATGATGAAGAATAGAATGTTCTTGTTGAATATTCAAACCGATGTCTCCAAATGTCTCAAAGCTTGTGTAAATGAGACACCATGGCTATGGCATCTTGGGCATGTGAACTTCGGGAGCTTGAAGTTGATGTCTCAAAGAAAGATGTTGAATGGCTTGCCTCCAATTGATAAGCTAGATCAAGTTTGTGAAGGGTGTCTTGTTGGAAAACAAGTCCAGAAAAGCTTTCCAAAAGAGAGCACTACAAGAGCAAATCAGCCACTTGAACTTATTGATTTCAGTAGAAAAACCTGGGCTTATTTTCTGAAAGAAAAATCCCAAGTTTTTTCTATGTTAAAAAACCTTAAAGTTATTGTGGAGAAACAAACTGGTCTCTATATCAAGTCTCTTAGAACTGATAGAGGTGGTGAGTTTACTTCTAATGATTTCAATGAGTTCTGTGATTTGAATGGCATCAAAAGATTTCTGACAGTGCCAAGATCTCCTCAACAAAATGGCATGGTTGAAAGAAAGAATCGGACCATTCTCAACATGGCCCGAAGCATGTTTATGACAAAGAAGATGCCGAAAGAGTTCTGGCCTGAGGCAGTTGACTGCTCAGTCTATCTAGCCAACCGATGTCCAGCGAAGAGCTTATCAGATAAAACTCCTCAAGAAGCATGGTGTGGAAGAAAGCCAAGTGCAACTCATTTGAGAGTGTTTGGGAGAATTGGCTATGTACACATTCCGGATCAAGTCAGAACGAAGCTTGCAGATAAAAGCAAGAAGCATATCTTCATCGGCTATGACCAAAGATCGAAAGGCTACAAGCTCTATGATCTGGTGGCGAACAAGACTGTCATCAGCAGAGATGTTCAGTTTGATGAAAATGATGCATGGGATTGGAGCCTTGAAGACATGGAGAGATATGATTTCTTTCCAACTCCTGCCGAAGAAGAGCAAGGCGAAGGTGTTTATGCAGGACCTACAACACCTTCTCCATCACCAGGCGTTCAAAGTTCACCATATTCTTCAAGGACATCAGCATCACCATCATCCTATGAAAGCTCGAGTGGGAGACCTCCAAAAGTGAGAAGCCTTGAAGAAATTTATGCTCAAGAGGAGGATTCGCATGATGATCTAACACTCTATTGTTATTTTGCTGATTCTGAGCCCGTGGATTTTCAAGAAGCAATGAATGACGAAAAATGAAGAGTTGCTATAAATGAAGAGATCAAGTCGATCAAGAAGAATGATACGTGGGCGCTGACAACTTTACCAAAAGGTGAAAAGCCCATTGGTCTGAAGTGGGTTTTCAAGGAGAAGAAGAATGCTCAAGGAAAAGTGAAGAGGTACAAGGCAAGGTTGGTTGCCTAAGGCTACAACCAACGTCCAGGGATCGATTATGGTGAGATGTTTGCTCCAGTTGCTCGATTAGAGACTGTTCGTCTGATGATTTCACTTGCTGCTCAGAGAAAGTGGAAGGTTTACCAGATGGATGTGAAATCAGCATTTTTAAATGGTGTTGTTGGCGGAGGAAATCGAGTTCAAAATATAAGAATACAAATCTAACCAGACTCTGACCACGCAAATAATTACAAGACTTCCTCCCGATGTAGCAACAGGAAGTCAGGATCGATCCTCGAGGAAGCTGGTCAGCAGATCTCAAGTTGGGGGTGAATCTCACGGGCAGTGATCGACCACAGGAGTACTCGACCTCGACCAAGGGTGATCGACAAGGGTCAGGCACGGCCGAACTCGAGCAAGCAAGTCACTGGTGGTGGTCAAGGTCGAGGAACCTACTCGACGTCGAGGAAAGTTGGTCGATGTCGAGGAAATCTGGTCGATCTCGAGTACCTGCAGAGACAAAAACGAGAGCGATCTTGCTTGATCAAGGAATCAGTGGTCGACTTCGATTAGAAGTAGTCGATGTCGAGTAGAAAACAGTACGTAAATAAATTGCAAATTTCGAGTTAGACAATGTAAAAGAAGACTTCCAAGACCGGGATTTGCAACAACGATAACCAAACATGCATAAGGCAAGATAAAGAGAAATAATCATGCAATCACATCAAAGGATTAAGCTTTCGCCTTTTCCAACAATTAGACAACTCTCTCAAGAAACCCTAATTGTATCTACCAATTTTATGTTTATAATCCAAGTTGTTAACCTGAATCTCTATTAATTAGGTAATAAACATATAAAAGGAAGTGGATGATCAAAACACAACAAAGGTCGAATCCTTACCTCAAAGATGCATGGCTATCGTCGAGCTCACCCCAACCCTAGAAGTAGGTGGACTACTCGCTCTTCATCATAGCAAAAGACATCAATAATAAAAGGGAAATAACTACTTGCATTAAAATAAACCAAAGCTTACAACCGATCGAAGTCAAATTGCTCTCGCTCTCCAACTCCTCTCGGCCTCCACTCTCTCTCTCTCTCTCTACTTGTGTTCTCTCTAGCTTGGAATGATTAAAAACTAGCCCCATGGGCTTTATTTATATGCTTTACTCCTTGCTATCCAAGGAAATAAATCTCTATCTAGTCATAAAGATATAATTTTGATAAAAGAAACATTAATCCTAAAAGGAAAATATCTAAATCTTCATGTAGTGGATAAATCCTTCCTTCCATAGATAGATCTTGATAGAATTGGATGAATCCGGCCTTGCTTCGTGCCCATGTAATCCACATATGCTCAGATTGGCCCAACGGACTCGCGACCCAAAAAACAGTTTGGTCGACATCGAGTAAAGTTCTTGATCTCGGCTTCTCTTCGTCACTTCTCGAGTGGCTTCTCCTTCTCGAGCTCAGGTACAATTTTTTGTCTTGGTCGACGTCGAGGAGATTTGGTCCACGTCGAGTAGATGTGTCAGCTCTCAGCATTCTGCTCTGTTCTTGAAACGCACTTTCCCGAGTCCTCGTTCGTGGGATTGACGCATATGAGTCTGCGTTCGAAAGCTGTTTTCTAGGGCTACAACTCTCATGAAGACATCAAAGCTTGATTCAGAATGATAGATCCAAAATAGGGCCTTTTCTCTAGCTGTACCATCCTTAGCTTCTTCACGAGTTTTCTTTAAGCTCCAAAGTGCGTCCGATTTCTTCGAAATTAAACAGAAACTAGTGTAGACTCTATAATTTGGAAATTTGGCATAAACTACATAGATTCTGTACTATTTCCAACCCATAATACATATGACGATAGAATATGGAGCTGAAATAAGCATAAAAACATGGCACAAATAATCGACATCAAATCACTGTTGTGAGCCTAAGTTGCCATGTTTTACACTTACTTTTATATCGATTTCTGCATGCATTTCATACATTTGGGTTAAAATAATATAGAATCTGTGTAGTTTACACTTATTTTCCAATTATGGAGGTCTACACAAGTTTTTGTTATATTTCGCAGAAATCGGACGCACTTTGGAGCTTAAAGGAAAGTCATGAAGAAGCTAAGGATGGTGCAGCCGGAGAAAAGCCCATTTTTCACCATTCATCATTTCGAATCAAGTTTTGAAGTCTTCATGAGAGTTGTAGCCCTCGGAAAGAGATTTTCAACGCATGCTCATATACGTCAATCCGACGAACGAGGACTCGGGAAAGTGCGTTTCAAGAATAGAGTAGGATGCTGAGAAGACTGGTCGATATCGACCAAGCACTCTCAATATCGACCAGATTTAGGTCGAAATTCTCCAAATCGACTCAACGTTGGCCAGAATCGACAAGGCTGAAGAACAGTGGTCGAGATCGACTTAACCAAGTCGATATCGAGGGCCCCATATCGAGTCAACGCCCAGAATCGAGTCAAGAAGCTGAGAAAAGAAAGGAGCAAGTCGATATCGAGTACCCTAACTCAATATCGAGTAACACTCAACTCAATATCGAGTAAAATTGACTCGATATTCACCCTGAGAGCCGATATTGAGTGTCTGAAGCTGAAGACGGAAAATGCCAGGTCGATATCGAGTCATGCTAGTCAATATCGACTAGACCACAGAAACGGATTTCAAGCTTAACTGGCTTCTTGTTAAGTTTCTATCCCGAATCCGATGGAGATATTTTCGAGAGCAAATTCTATCAAGATCTATCAAGTCCAAGGAGGATTTATCCACAATTAGATATAGTTCTAGTTGATTTATTTATTTATTTCCATGTTTTATCTTTATGTTATAAGATAGATAGAATTAGATATAGATATAGTGTTCTTTCCTAGATTAGCTTGGAATGAAGGCTATAAATAAAGCCTTAGGGGCTGATTTCTAAGCATTCAATTTCAGAGATACACAAGTAGTTACAAGTAGAGAGAGAGAGTTTGTGGCCGAGTTGAGTTGTGAAGCGAGAGCGGAATTGGCTTCGATCGGTTGTAAGCTTTGATTGAGTTTAATGCAAGTTGTTTCTTTTCCATCAATGATGTCTGTGATTACGATGAAGAGCGAGTAGTCCACCCACTTCTAGGGTCGGAGTGAGCCCGACGGTAGCAATGTGAGGTGATGCGGTAAAGGTACGATCTTTTTATGCAATTCGTCTTCTATCCCTATGAGCATGATTCTTTTGAGAAAGTTGAAGGTGATCCTTGTTTGTGTTATTGAAGCGAAAGTGATCTTAATACAACTTGGGTTAATCATGCAATCACATCAAAGGATTAAGCTTTCACCTTTTCCAACAATTAGACAACTCTCTCAAGAAACCCTAATTGTATCTACCAGTTTTATGTTTATAATCCAAGTTGTTAACCTGAATCTCTATTAATTAGGTAATAAACATATAAAAGGAAGTGGATGATCAAAACACAACAAAGGTCGAATCTTTACCTCAAACATGCATGGCTATCGTCGAGCTCACCCCGACCCTAGAAGTAGGTGGACTACTCGCTCTTCATCATAGCAAAAGACATCAATAATAAAGGGGAAATAACTACTTGCATTAAAATAAACTAAAGCTTACAATCGATCGAAGCCAAATTGCTCTCGCTCTCCAACTCCTCTCAGCCTCCACACACTCTCTCTCTACTTGTGTTCTCTCTAGATTGGAATGATTAAAAACTAGCCCCATGGGCTTTATTTATAGGCTTTGCTCCTTGCTAGCCAAGGAAATAAATCTCTATCTAGTCATAAAGATATAATTTTGATAAAAGAAACATTAATCCTAAAAGGAAAATATCTAAATCTTCATGTAGTGGATAAATCCTTCCTTCCATAGATAGATCTTGATAGAATTGGATGAATCCGGCCTTGCTTCGTGCCCAAGTAATCCACATATGCTCGGATTGGCCCAACGGACTCGCGACCCAAAAACAGTTTGGTCGACGTCGACCAAGTCTGGTCGACATCGAGTAAAGTTCTCGATCTTGGCTTCTCTTCGCGACTTCTCAAGTGGCTTCTTCTTCTCGAGCTCGGGTACAGTTTTTGGTCGTGGTCGACGTCGAGGATATTTGGTCGACGTCGAGTAGATGTTTCAGCTCTCAGCATTCTGCTCTGTTATTGAAACGCACTTTTTCGAGTCCTCGTTCATCGGATTGACGCATATGACTATGCGTTGGAAAGCTCTTTTCAAGGGCTACAACCGTCATGAAGACATCAAAGCTTGATTCAGAATGATGGATGTAGAAATAGGGCCTTTTCTCTAGTTGTACCATCATTAGCTTCTTCATGAGTTTCCTTTAAGCTCCAAAGTGCATCCGATTTCTGCGATATTAAACAGAAACTAGTGTAGACTCTATAATTTGGAAAATAGGCATAAGCTACATAGATTCTGTACTATTCCCAACCCAGAATACATATGACGATAGAATACGGAGCTAAAATAAGCATAAAAACATGGCACAAATCATCGACATCAAATCACCCCATACTTAAGCTTGCTTGTCCCCAAGCAATAACTTGGATGATCATTCAGGAGAAGAATTCAAAACTCTGAAAATCTTAGATTCATTCTTATATGTCCCTGCAATTAATTACCATCATCGAAAATGTACTAATGCCACAATTCCATACATGTGCAATAAAAGCAACATCTACTCACAAAAGGAGGGTTATGCAAAAACAATTCATAAATGACGAATCATTAATAATTAAGAGAACTTTAATTAAGCTCAATAGGGAGTAGATTGGTAAAAGGCTAAAGGTGAGCAATTTTTGGCAATGTGATGCTAATAATCCGGGGACATGGAGTACTTTCCAAACTGAATTTCCACATTCCTTCTTCCTTGGATATTACTCACCTTTCTCTCATTGTTTTTTATTTCAATATTTATGTTTTTACCTCTCTAACATCAGCACTGCCTTCTCGCGAGTCACAAACATGGGTGTCATGAATGGACCCGGATACTTAGTGCTTTGGACTCCTCACCTTGTTGTCCCATATCGCTGAACTATTATCTCAACGAGCAGGGTCGATCTACCTTTATCTCCTAAGGTGACCGGATTTTCTTTCACTCATTAAATTTTCCATATATTTTCAATTTCCTGCCAAACTCCAATAATGATAATAACAACACAATAACCATATAGTAATCTCCATAATGTAACAACATTCTCAACATAATCCCCGAATAGGAAATAAGGTAAAGAATGGGCAATATTTAGATCATGTGGAGCAAATATTAAAAAAGGCATATAATATGGCTTTGTATGATGCAATAGCATAGGTATGGCTAGGATATAAAAATATGAGCATTATATGGAAATATAAAGTCCTCCATCCTCTTATCATGCAACATGTCAAAAGCAACTTCGAATTTTACCTCATTTCATTGTTTTCATAAAAATATGCACTTCATTGTGACTTCCCTTTACTAGGCAATTTCATGATATATCTCTAATGAATTCAATTTTGCATCGTCGAGTTCAATTAAAGCTTCCATGACACTATTTATTTAGACAATTTACATGTTTTGGGAGATGTCTTATAAAACAAACTTTGAGTTTAGCAATTAAGCAGAAAAATTAAAAATTCACTCAAAATTCAGCATGTAAAATAAAAAACAAGAATAAAATATAAAATAATGAGCTTTTCCCCCACCCCATACTTAGAATATACAGTGTCCACACTGTATAAAATAATATAAAACAAAGGTAAAGGAAGGAGCTCACCGAATAACGTGTCGAAGAGTCAAAACAGGGTCGTCGAGTTGAATGAGGTGGTTGACGTCGAGTAGATGTACTCGACGTAGCATCGAGTGAAAGGTGGAAGTCGAGGAAGTCTTATGGGTGGTCGACGTCGAGTGGCATACTCGACGTCGAGTAGAACTGTTCTGCTCGATCTTCCTCGTAGTCGATCTCGACTTGGCCTTCGTCGATTTCGATTGTTCTGTCAGGGACTTCACCTTCCCCTCTTCGCGATCCTTTATGCTTTTTGACCTGGAAATTGTTAGTTGTTGCACAAAGACAAGACTTTCCACATGAAGCATTCAAAATAAAAACCAAAACCAAAACTAAAAGTTTCAAAGTCCTAAAAGAAAGTTTAAATGTTTTATATACATACTCTAGGTTTTAGAGTCGCTAGGCCGACTGGTCCGTTTGTGCTCAGGAACCCTCAATGTGGGGCCCTCTTGTGCTTGGCCCTTTAATTGGATCATCCAGGTCCTGATTGTAGTATGCAAGCTCCGCTGATACGTGATTGTTCGCATAGAGTCATCTGCCTTCCTTATTCTTCTTTCCATTCCTAATCCTGCGCAGGTTAGCTCGCCACGGGGCCTTATCCCCTATAAAATTCTTATTAAATTTATTGATGGACGGAGGAGAGGTTGAAATCATATCTGAACTTATCTTTTCGTGCCCAAAACAGAAATCTTTGGGCTGAGGGTTGGTCGACATCGAGTAGAGGTGGTCGACGTCGAGTAAAGGGACCCCATACTTAGGCTTTTGGCAAGTCTGGTGCTCACTGGTGGTGGTCGAGGTCGAGGAACCTACTCGACGTCGAGGAAAGTTGGTCGATGTCGAGGAAATCTGGTCGATCTCGAGTACCTGCAGAGACAAAAACGAGAGCGATCTTGCTTGATCGAGGAATCAGTGGTCGACGTCGACTAGAAGTAGTCGATGCCGAGTAGAAAACAGTACGTAAATAAATTGCAAATTTCGATTTAGACAATGTAAAAGAAGACTTCCAAGACCACGGTTTGCAACAACGGTAACCAAACATGCATAAGGCAAGATAAAGAGAAATAATCATGCAATCACATCAAAGGATTAAGCTTTCGCCTTTTCCAACAATTAGACAACTCTCTCAAGAAACCCTAATTGTATCTACCAATTTTATGTTTATAATCCAAGTTGTTAACCTGAATCTCTATTAATTAGGTAATAAACATATAAAAGGAAGTAGATGATCAAAACACAACAAAGGTCGAATCTTTACCTCAAACATGCATGGCTATCGTCGAGCTCACCCCGACCCTAGAAGTAGGTGGACTACTAGCTCTTCATCATAGCAAAAGATGTCAATCATAAAAGGGAAATAACTACTTGCATTAAAATAAACCAAAGCTTACAACCGATCGAAGCCAAATTGCTCTCGCTCTCCAACTCCTCTCCGCCTCCACTCTCTCTCTCTACTTGTGTTCTCTCTAGCTTGGAATGATTATAAACTAGCCCCATGGGCTTTATTTATAGGCTTTACTCCTTGCTATCCAAGGAAATAAATCTCTATCTAGTCCTAAAGATATAATTTTGATAAAAGAAATATTAATCCTAAAAGGAAAATATCTAAATATTCATGTAGTGGATAAATCCTTCCTTCCATAGATAGATCTTGATAGAATTGGATGAATCCGGCCTTGCTTTATGCCCAAGTAATCCACATATGCTCGGATTGCCCCAACGGACTCGCGACCCAAAAACAATTTGGTCGACGTCGACCAAGTTTGTTCGACATCGAGTAAAGTTCTCGATCTCGGCTTCTCTTCACGTCTTCTCGAGTGGCTTCTCCTTCTCGAGCTCGGGTATAGTTTTTTGGTCTTGGTCGACGTCGAGGAGATTTGGTCGACATTGAGTAGATGTGTCAGCTCTCAGCATTCTACTCTGTTCTTGAAACGCACTTTCACGAGTCCTCGTTTGTCGGATTGACGCATATGAGTATGCGTTGGAAACTCTTTTCTAGGGCTACAACTCTTATGAAGACATCAAAGCTTGATTCAGAATGATGGATGTCGAAATAGGGCCTTTTCTCCAGCAGTACCATCATTGCTTCTTCATGAGTTTCCTTTAAGCTCCAAAGTGCGTCCGATTTCTGCAAAATTAAACAGAAACTAGTGTAGACTCTATAATTTGGCAAATAGGCATAAACTACATAGATTATGTACTATTCCCAACCCAGAATACATATGACGATAGAATACGGAGCTGAAATAAGCAAAAAAACATGGCACAAATCATCGACATCAGGCGTGCTTGAAGAGGATGTTTATGTTGAACAACCTCCTGGGTATTTCATCAAAGGCCATGAAGATAAGGTGCTGAAGTTGAAGAAAGCCTTGTATGTCTTGAAACAAGCACCACGAGCATGGAATAGCATGATTGACAAGTATCTGCAGGAGAACGGGTTTGTCAAATGCCCGAACGAGTATTCGCTATATGCCAAGGTCTGTGAAAATGGTGATACTCTATTTTTTTGCATATATGTTGATGATCTGATTTTCACGGGTAACAACCCGAGAATGTTTGGAGATTTCAAGCAAGCCCCGACAAGAGAGTTTGAGATGACTGATCTTGGTTTCATGTGTTATTATCTCGACATTGAGATTAAGCAATCAGATGATGGGATTTTCATTTGCCAAGAAAGATTTGCTAATGAGATTGGGAAGAAGTTCAGAATGGATGGTTGCCAGCCCGTAAGTACACCGACTGATTGTGGAGTCAAGTTATCAAAGTACGATGAAGGTGAGTAGGTTGATTCCACAACTTTCAAGAGCCTTGTTAGAAGCTTGAGATATTTGACATGCACTCGCCCATACATTCTCTATGGAGTTGGGCTCGTGAGTCGGTACATGGAGACATCGACATCAACACATTTCAAAGTAGCAAAATGTATTCTTCGATATATCAAAGGTACTATCAAATATGGTTTGCTTTTTTTTTTTTCTTCAAATGAATATAAGCTTGTGGGTTATAGTGATAGTGACTGGGCCGGAGATGTTGACGATCGAAAGAGTACTTCTGGTTGTGTTTTCTTCATGGGAGATACTACTTTCTTTTGGAGTTCAAAGAAGCAGTCTATTGTTACTCTTTCTACTTGCGAAGCTGAGTATGTTGCTGCTACATCTTGTGTTTGTCATGCTATCTGATTGAGAAGATTGTTGGGAGATTTGCAGATGTCCCAACCTGAAGCCACATAGATCCTTGTTGATAACAAGTCAGCCATTGCTTTGGCTAAGAATCCCGTGTTCCATGATCGCAGCAAACACATTGACATGAGGTATCACTTTATTCGTGAGTGTGTTGCTATGAACGATATTGAAGTCAAATGTGTGAAGACTTAAGGCCAAGTTGCGGATATTTTTACGAAGCCTCTAAAAGCTGAGACTTTCATCAAGTTACGGTCTATGCTCGGCGTTACAAGGAATTAAGTTTAAGGGGGTGTGTTGAAAGTTAAACTTAATTAAGCTTTTAATTTACCAAGTTTCATGTATGCATTCAATGTGGAAGTTCTTGCATGGTAGAAAACGTAGGATTAATTCAAGCTTTGAGTTTTAAAGTAATAAGTTTCTATTTTTAATGTATAGGAAGTTTATGTCAAGATACATGCACTACTTGTCCTATAAATAGCTTGTATCCTTTCAGTTCGAATAAGAGTGAATAACACAAATAAAGAGTTAAACACATTTGAGAGCTTTTGAGCTTATTTTCCTCTTCAAATTGCCTCTTCCAATATTATTTCCACTTCAAATTCTATCAAGAACATGAAGGCAGATGGATTCACGCAATCGCGATGATGAAATCAGCCTCCATCGATCACTGCTCACAGCCGAGATCTTATGCACCGATGACAGCATGGACATCGCGTAGCAAACTGGCTGAACACTTGTGAATTGCCAGAGATCTTAAAGCACAAACAAACTAGCAGCTCAATCGAGCCATGGGAGGATTATTTCCAAGGATCAAGTTGATCGCTATGACTCAGGCTCACGTTTCATTCGCAGGTCTAAACTTGATTCCATATTACATCACAGGGAGAAACTAGGTGAAAAGGGGCTCGAAATCGCGAGCCATTCCCAACACTTTCAAATCAAAGTGAAGAGATATGAAGGAATACCTGTTTGAGTACGTTATGATCAATTTTAAGAGAAGGGATGTGAACAAATAAAAGTGAAGAGAGGGTCTGCTCTCGGATGGCACACGATCTCTACTGCAAAAGCTGAAACGCAACTGAGCTACTGTTCGCAAGTAGAAATCAAGCCAGACCATCAAAAGAACACAAAGCCGCCCATGCTTCAACTGATGTGTAGGCAGCTTCAGTTTGTTGTACGCGAATGACGAACGAAGGCTCTTTATGAACATCAGGTCCCTCTATGATCTTGATTTCATTGGTATAAACTGCTTTATTCCCTTATTTCCTTTTCCCCATATGCAGCTACTAAACAAGTGCAGGTTTGAGAACATGGCCTATCTCAACCACGAAGAAGAAGCTTTTCACTGTTTCACCAAAAGGGTGGAGACATTTAGTGAATGCCAGTCGGACGATAGGGTCGCGATGTCATTTTCAAGATCACGAGCAGCAACAGTCTAGGGCACCAAACATTAGAAGCTCGATCTCAATCACAAATCCAACCTGAAACGTAGGCTACGTTCCCTCAAAAACCCTAGATAGTTGTTGTGAGCCTGCCATGTTTTACATTAAATTTTATAACGATTTTTGTCTACATTTCATACATTTGGGTTAGAATAGTACAAAATATGTGTATTTTATGCTTATTTCTTAAATTATGGAGTCTGCACTAGTTTCTGTTTAATTTCGCAGAAATCGGACGCACTTTGGAGCTTAAAGGAAAGTCATGAAGAAGTTAAGGATGGTGTAGTTGGAGAAAAACCCACTTTTTGCCATCCATCATTCCGAATCAAGTTCTGATGTCTTCATGAGAGTTGTAGCCCTTGAAAAGGGCTTTCCAAAGCATACTCATATGTGTCAATCTGACAAACGAGGACTTGGGAAAGTGCGTTTTATGATTGGAGCAGAATGTTGAAAGCTGACAGGACTAGTCGACTACAACTAGTCGAAGTCGAGTACACCAGGAGCCCAGAATTTCCCAAGAAGTCGAGCAGACCACTCAAGCCCAATTATACTCGATGTCGAGTGCTACAGTACTCGAAGTCGAGTACACCCGTCGAGTCCAGATGGTGCCCGAGATCGAGTACACCTTGTCGACGTCGAGTACTGTAGCACTCGAAGCTGACCACTTTGCCTTCATTTTCTTATGTTTCTTTGCTTCTGTTTTCTGTTTTGCAGGCTGATTAGTCGACGTCGAGTAACTTTACTCGAAGTTGAGTGCTTCTTGAGTCAAATTCGAGAGCTTCTAAACTAAAAAGACGGGCGCTGACACGCTTCCTCGTGGATCGATCCTGATTGCCTTCTACTACAACGGGAGGAAGTCTTGTATTTATTTGCTGAGACAGGGAGTCAGTTTGATTTCATATTTTAGATTTATTTCATACTTGACACATCCTCCTGCAATAACAAATTGGCGTTGTTTCCGGGGAAGCCATCAATCGCGCCCTTTTTAGTTCCTTTTACTCTTCTTTTCGCTTTTGAGTTTCTTTTTACTTATTTCTTTTTGTTTTTGTTTTTCAGGTGCATGTGAAGATCTAATCGCACACCTATCGACCCTATTCTTGAACCTGAGCGATACTTCCATCTTCGACAAAGACTAAGGAGGATGTAGCAAGCCAACAATGAGAATGAGGTCCATCTCACACAGGAGCTTGAGAAACTCCGCCTACGGATTGAGGAACTCACCACCAGAGAAGCAGAGCACGCTCGACGAGAAGCGAAATATACACAGAACCAACAAAGGTGGGAGACAAGGTTAGATCGTGAGGTCAGCGCGAGAAGGGAACTTGAGGAGCAGATTGGGAATGTTTCAGCAAACGGAAAGGAGTATCTGCATCCTACTCTGGAAGTTCCAGAATCACCGATCGTTCTTCCTCCTGTTAATTATGAAATTCGTCCTTCTTTTATTACTGAAATGAGGAGGAGTAAATTTAGGGGAAGGCCCAATGAATGTCCTTTAGAGCACGTTACTACTTTTCTAGATTTATGTGAAGCTATTGCAGATGATGCTAATCTAGAATACTTAAAACTAAAGGCTTTTCGTTGGTACCTTGCAAGAATAGCCTCACAGTGACTTGAATGATTGCCAGCACGATCAATTCGCACTTGGAACAAACTACAGGACCTATTCTTTAACAAGTTCTTTCCTCCTGCAAAGACAGCTGCTCTCAGGCAACAGATTATGACTTTCAGACAGAAGTTAGGGGAGACATTAGCACAGGTTTGGGAGCGCTACAAAAGGTTTCTGAAATCCTGTCCTACGCATGGATAACCACCCTACGTCATCCAGGAGATCATCTTCAACTGCCTGGATGCGCCTACTAAGGATCGGATCAACATTTACACTGCTTATAGGTATCTCGAGTACACCCCATGACGTGCTTTAGAGACCTTTGAGATGCTGGCAAACTATGATAACACATATGGGACTTCTGTGGCCTCTGGCGATGAAAGGTATGAAAGGTCTGCTCCATCTATGCCTCTATATGTGCCACCCAAAGAGATTGATCCGGACATTAGGGAACAGTTCCACAACAATCAGGTACGTCGCCTTACCAAACAAGTTAAATTCCTCTATAAAGATAAACCTTGTTTGGAATGTGGGTCTGTGAGGCACAACACTACTGCGTGTCCACATGGAGATCAAATACTCATGGCTGTAACCCACGAAGAGGCAAGGTATGCGGGGGGAAACTACTCAGGGCAGCATCAGCAATAGCAGAACTGGAGCCACTATCGCCAGCCCCAGCATCAAAGAGACCCCCCGCCCTATAGAGCTCCTGGTCACCCTAATAGGGAAGGTAAGAAAGATGACCTGCAACTGATACTTGAGGAGATGCGAAGGAACCATGCAGAAAGCAAACATTCCATCAATTCCATCCACACACAGCTGCAAGGCATCAACTCAAGGCTTGGGGAAATCGATATCTGGTGGAAATCTATGGAGACCCAGATTGGTCAACTAGAAACATCCATCCACAAGCAATCAGGTATACTCCATGGATCATCTGAACCTAATCCTAATACTAAATCTGTAGGACATGTAGCTGCCATGAATCTAAGAAGTGGTCGTCAGATGCAATGCCCGAGCAAAACACGGAGGAGAAAGACCCCTTACTCGAGTAAGCCAATCGATGTCGACCAGCACTTACACGACGTCGAGGACCCCTTACTCGACATCGACCAAAATGATGAGCGCAACCCGAAATCGACTTCTGTACTCGACGTCAAGGACCCTCCAATCCACATCGACCAGCCTTCTGCCTCTTTCGACCACGCTCCTGCACCTCCGAAAAAGAAAACGATGTCATTCCCAATAAAATCTCCAAAGGATCCAACAGAGAAGAAGTTTCAGCGGTTCATGAAGATGCTTCAAACGCTTAACGTTACAATTCCCTTCACATAAGCCCTTCATGAGATGTCGTCCTACGTCAAGTTCCTTAAGGAGATTCTAAGCAAGAAGCGGTCGATGGCTGAGATCGCAGAGGAGTGCAGCCAGATGGACGTTCCAGAAAAAAGACCAGATCCAGGTAAGTTTGCTATAACCGTTGGATTTGGTCAATACAAGTTTAATGCTTTATGTGACTTAGAAGCCAATGTGAATATAATACCTTTATCAATCTGGTCCAAAGTTAAGACAGGTGCCTTAGAGCCTGTGGATGCAAAATTGTACATGGTGAACAACACTGTGGTCATCCCAACAGGCATGGTGGACAATGTACCGGTGCAAGTAGGTAAGTTCTTTGTCCCTACTGATTTCTTAGTTATTGATATGGAAGAGGACCTTGCTTGTCCAATAATTCTAGGAAGGCACTTCTTAGCGACGGTGGATACCAATATAAGCGTAAGGAAGGGAGTACTTGCTTTCAACATCAGCGATGAGGTAATTGAGTATTCTTTTAATAAAACTGAAAGACATACAGGTCCGATGGAAGAGGTCAAGTCAATCTGAGCCAGGTACATCACTTGCGGGGAACCTATGGTAAGAAATATGACCTTGGATGAGCTAGAAAAGGGGATATGGAAGCCCAAGTGGAGGAGATCATGGCCATCCTGAACGACGATACAGAGGATATACTCGACATCGACCAAGGTAAGTCGACGTCGACTAACTTTTTTCCGAATGCTCTGTCAGGTCTTAAGTATGGGGTCGATGTCGACTAGAAGTACTCGACGTCGAGTACTCTAGTCGACGTCGACCATATCCCGAGCCCTCCTTTGAGCACACCATCGTCGAGCAAACCACCCGAGGCCGAGCACTACTCGACGTCGACCACTGTAGCAGTCGAATTCGACCAAACCGGGAACTCGACTACTTCCTCCTCGACTCCATCCTCCCCGAGGAGCAAGCCACCAAACGACGAACCGTACTGGACGTCGAGTACTTGTACTCGAAGTCGACTAGAACCCGAGGTCCCCAACGCTGAATCTGCGAAGTTAAGCCAAGGTACAAACATCTCTTCTCCTATTTCAATTAAAGATTTATCTATACATGGGAGAGGTTTGCCTTGGTATGTGCGATTATACAGGGTTTCCAATGATGATCCCAAGGAATATGAAGTAGGAGACAAAGTCTATGTCGCCAAATCAAAGGATCATTGGTTTCCCAACAATTTCAACAAGAAGAAGATGGGACCTTTCACGGTGAACAAGATCCATTCAGGAGGACTACACCTGATGGACAAGAATGGAGTCCTGTTCGAAGCCCAGGCTACATGGGCCCTGCAGATGCCACCTTGAGCTTTCACGGAGAAAGTTAGCCTAGAGACTATAAAGTCTAGTGCTTGTAAATAAAACAATTAGTTTTTCGATTTTTGGACATTGTTAATTTTGGTTTTTGGTTTTCAAACATTAGTTTTGGATTTTTCTATTGTGGATATTTCTTTTCTAACGATTCTTGCAGGCACGAAAGAGTTGCAGAAGTACTTGACGTCGAGTACTCTACTCGACGTCGCCTACCCATCACGAGGAAAAGAAGTTGTGGTCGAGGAAAAATCACCCTGGAGGCTTTCAACTTACTCGATGTTGAGTAACCATAGTCGAAGTCAACTACCCTTACTTGAAGTCGACTAATTTTACTCGATATCGACCACTTCTGCGGCAACATCATCACTCGATTCCGACGTTCTGCACACCTGTCTCGTGAGTCTCTTTCTTTACCCTTGTTCTTATACAGCGAGGACATTGTAATGTTTAAGTATGGGGTGGGGGAAAGCTTACTTTATGCATATTTGACTATATTTGACATCATGTGTGCATATTTTAATGTTTATTTCTTGAATTGCTTATATGTGGCTATTTTGGAATTCATATTATCAATCTATGTGCTTTCATGTTGTTTTCCAAAGTTTGAAAAAAAATCGCGGACATTAAGAATTTGGATTAGTGCAATGGAAGCTTTATTGAACTCGACGATGCAAAATTGGATTCATTAGAGATATAGTATGAAATTGCCTAGTAAAGAGAAGTCACAATGAAGTGCATTATTTTTCTTGAAAACCTTGAAAGGAGGTAAAATTTGAAGTTGCTTTTGACATGTTGCATGATAAGAGGATGGAGGACTTTATATTTTCCATACAATGCTCATATTGTTATATCCTAGCCCTTACCTATGTTTATGCATCACAAAGCCATATTATGCCTTATTTCATATTTGCTTCACATGATCTAAATATTGCTCATTCTTTACCTTATTTCCATCTGGGGTTTATGTTGACAATGAAAGTACATTATGGAGATTACTATATGGTGTTTGTGTTGTTGTTATCATTATTGGAGTTTGGCAGGAAATTCATATAATATGGAAAATTTAATGAGTGAAAGAAAATCCGGTCACCTCAGGAGATAAAGGTAGATCGACCCTGCTCGTTGAGAAAATAGTTTGGCGAGATGGGACACAGGTGAGGAGTCCGAAGCACTGAGTATCCGGGGCCATTCATGACACCCATGTTTGTGACTCGCGAGAAGGCAGTTATGAGGTTAGAGACGTAAAAGCATAATATTGAAAAAAGCAATGAGCAATGAGAGAAAGGTGAGAAATCAAAAGAAGAAGGAATGTGGTATGAAAGTTTGGAAAGTGCTCGATTTTCCCGGATTATTAGCACCACATGGCCAAAAATATCTGTTGTGAGCCTAATTCGCCATGTTTTACATCTACTTTTATATCGTCTTCTACATACATTTCATGCATTTGGGCTAGAATAGTACATAATCTATGTAGTTTATGCATATTTGCCAAATTATGGAATCTACACCAGTTTTTGTTTAATTTCGCAGAAATCGAGGCAATTTACAGCAGTTCAGATAAAAGGTGTCATGAATATATATATTTCGCAGAAATCTAAGGATGTTTTACATTTTAACGCTTCCATATATATATATATATATATATATATATATATATATATATATATATATATATATATATATATATATATATATATATATATATTATTCCAGGGTTTAGTTTATATAGCGGAAAACCCCTATTTATTTGTCTTATTAGATCGTATATCTCCTTTTGGTTGAACTACTGCGTTAAATAGTCAGCCATAAATTCAGGGCATCGTCATAACTCCTCGGACATCAATCGTGTCTTGACCGATTGGGGTTCGACAAAACGATGCTTTTACTTATATTTTGTCTATACATAATTATATATCTCTATTAATTTAATAGCGGAAAACCCCTATTAAGTTATCCTTGTCCATGTTTACAGGAATCTTCTTTAGTGCAGATCGCAATCATATTATGTGACCATGACTTCTGTTTGCTCCACCTATCACGAAGACGATAATTTACGGCTACAATTACACCTCTTCGTGACGTGTATACGGGGGATTCTTGAATTTAGGATAACATTTTTCTCGCGATTTTGAGCAAGAATAAAATCCCACAAGTGATTCCTGCAAAGCTTGTGAATGTGCAACGCTTCATAAGTGTCTCCCCTTCCCCTTCCCCTTTGCTCTCGGTCTTCATTGAAGGGCAACATGTAAATAAATCTATGACAACAAAGGAAGATCGGCGTTGAAAGTTTTATGCTCTTTGCCAATTCGTGGGTGAGTTCCAATCGATCGCGATTAATCTGGGATTGAGGTTACTGCTAAGATCTCGGCTGCAAGCAGTGATCGGTGGAGGTCGATTTCATCATCGCGATCGCGTGAATCCATCTGCCCTCGCGTTCTCTCTTTTCTGATTGTTTAGAGATTCGGCGAATGACTCTTCCTGTAGGTTAGTTTGCAATATGCTAGATATATAATAACATGAAACCATCTGTTCGCAAGCATGATTTTTTAGGTCCGACGGACCCGCGAGAGGTTTTATGTTGTTCAAAAGAGTTCCATCTTCTCCTGTCTGATTTAAGCAAGGAACTACGGGTGTCTCCGGCCTTTCTCATAGTACGTGAGCAACCTCGACAATTCCAAGTCTGTGCTCGCGTATTGTCATGTTTCACCTGCGATCAATTCAACGCACTCACAATTCCTCCAACAGCTATATCTCCAAGTCTTATGAGCCGAGTATCCTTCACCTAGTTGTTGTTTGCAGCTGGTTTCTTTTAAACGAACCGGCCAGATTGCTTCCTTACGATCGAGCTTTCTTCGCTGAATATTGCCACCTGCTCGACTCTTCTAAGATAGATTGTTAAGTTTTGACGTTCCCCTTTGATAGATTACATAGGTCTCCTCATGTATAGTGGGCTAAAAGCCCGTTAAGGCACAATACCTTTGTAACCTATATATATGTTTATCAATGAATGGAAACCCTCAAGGAAGACTTTACATCAATCTTGGGATCTTACATGGTATCACAACCTTTTCTTCTTCACGGAACCCTAATTTGATCCTCCCGCCTCACCTCTCCTCTTACCGACGCCGGCCTCGTTTCGCCGCTACCGGTCAACATCACCAGGTTATCCTCTTCCTCCGTCCTTCTTCCTCGCCGTCAACCTCGCTGCCGCCTCACCACCAGATCCCGTCGCCTGTGCCCCTCCCGCCGGCCATCCTCTTCCTCTGCCTATCTCGCTCCCTCCGCCGCTTCATCCCCTCGCGGTGTCCCAGATCCGGCCTTCCTCAATCGCCAGATCCACGCCTCTTCTCCCTCTCGCTCTCGCCCTCCTTCGTCCTCGCTCGCAGCCACCGTCGCCTACATCCCTGCAGCCATGCCTGTTGAGATCCTCCCCCAGTTCGTTTCTTTCTCAAAAAAAATAAAAATGTCTGACCTCACTTGTTGCGCCCGCGGCCGCGGCCGCGGCAACGACGTCTGCAGCGGCCGCCGCATCACTCGCCGCCCTCCTCCTTCGACCACCGCCCCTCGATGGTCTCCAGTGCCTGGCTTCAACCCTCATTGGCTACACTCTGGCTCCCCTGCCTTGAGACATGCCGGTCCTCATGCCTATCTGTCATCGTCTGATCAAGGCTATGTTCCGCCAGCTGGGCATCATGCCTTCTCCTCTATGCAGCCGACGTCTTCAGACTCTTCTTGGTACATGGACACTAGTGCCACCTCCCACATGACGAACTCCTCAGGTAACCTCTCATTTATTTCTTTTAAGGGCCCTGCACACTTTATTATCGTCGGAAATGGTGGTCGCCTTGCTACTTCGAGGATTGGCCACGCCAAATTACAGACTCCAACCCAACCACTACACCTCAATGATGTCCTCATTGCCCCAAAGATTGTCAAAAACCTTATCTCTGTCCGTCGGTTCACTACTGACAACAACGTTTCTCTTGCGTTTGATCCCTATGGTTTCTCTGTGAATGATCTTACTATGGGGGTTACTCGCATGAGATGTAACAGCACCGAGGAGCTCTACCCTGTCACACCACCTTCTGCGTCCAGTCAGTCGTGCCCGGTCGCCCTCTCGGCATCGTCATCCAGCCTGTGGCATGCACGCCTGGGCCATCCCAGTGCTGTCGTTCTAGATGTCCTCCGTTCTCAGAGTCTTGTCACCTGTACTAAAGACCCACGCTATGGTTTATGCTCTTCCTGCCAACTAGGCAAACATGCCAGATTGTCATTCCAACGGTCTTTGACCTCTACCCTTGCTCCATTTGATATCATTCATAGTGACATTTGGACCTCTCCTGTGCCTAGCAATGAGGGTCACAAGTACTACCTCTTGTTTCTTGATGATTACACTCATTACTTATGGGTCTTCCCGTTGCATTTCAAGTCCCAAGTGTTTCATGTCTTTGTCAGATTCCATACCTACATCAAAACACAGTTTCACATATCCATAAAATGTTTCCAATGCGACAATGGTTGTGAATTTGACAACAAAGACTTTTACTCTTTCTTTGCCACAAATGGGATCTCCTTTCAGTTGTCTTGCCCCTATACCTCCCAGCAGAATGGCAAAGCCGAACGAATCATCAGAACCATAAACAACATGATGCGATCTCTCCTCTTCCACGCATCTATTCCCCTTCCCTATTGGGCTCACGCCTTATCCACCACCTGTTATCTCCTAAACATTCTCCCATCTACCACCCTTCAACATCGCTCGCCAGGTCAGGCCCTCTATTACACTTTGTCTAGGTATGATCACCTTCGTACCTTCGGGTGCTTGTGCTTCCCAAACCAGTCATCCACCGCCCCACACAAGCTTCACCCGCGTTCCACTCCTTGTGTCTTCCTAGGCTATCTGTCTGATCATTGCGGTTACCTCTGCCTCGATATCACGACCCATAAGCTCATTGTGTCTCGACATGTCACATTTGATGAGTCTCGCTTCCCCTTTGCTTCTCATCGGCTCCCCTCTTCTACACCTCCGGTGTCTCAGTCTGAGTCAGAGTCATCGTTCCCTCACTTCTTTCTTCCCCAGAGCTCTCCCGGTGCTCCTGCCTCTCCCCCGCTGCCACCACCACCTCCCCCTCCCACCAGACCACACACTCGCAGCGTCTCCGGTGTCTTCCGACCCCGTCAAATCGTCTCCATGACCACCGCACATCACCCCGCCGCTCAACATCATGTAACGACCCAGAATTATGATTCCCGGGCTACGTTTCAAGGGATAAAACCCCTTGTTCGGATCTTGCAATCCAGGTACGGGTCGAGTTTTCAAACTCATTTTTAAGGTCAGTAATAAAGAGGGATTTCGAACCCTAAAAGTATCGTAGGGTCGTTGGGTACCCTTAACCTGTCCTAGGGGCTATGTCGCGAAAATCAATTCAAACGGAAGTAAGGTGGAAACAAAATTAAGATACAAGGTGCCACGATAGAGTCGGGTCAAAACCAAATCATAAGTGGGTGATTACCATTTATAACGAGTTAGTGGATTAGCTAGGTTCTTCGATTCGCAAAAAGGGAACCCCGTCATATAGACATCGAGCACTCAAAATCTGCAGAAAATACCTTTAAAAGAAGAACGGGGAAAGGAGTCAGATCGAGCCACCCATGCGGGACCGGTAGTCCTCGCTTAGGCCACATAGTATGTGCTATACCTAATAAAGATGCTCTAATGCAGTACGAAAGTCAAACACGCTAGCATGCTCCTAGTTATAATAATGTGTAAAAAATACTGTAAAGGGCCCAAGACAATGCCAAGTGGCATATCCCTCTCCTACCTCCACCCCCTTCCGATAGGGCGGAGACTGGCCAGCTCGTGAATGCATTCCATCATAATCGGGCGGCACACATGCCTAACCCGCTCCACAATAAAGCCCGCAGGCATCTCATAATATAAGGAAGTTCATGACTCGATTGACTCAGGGTACCCGATGAGGCTGGGCTACCCTATGACCCTAGCAAAGACTCTAGGACTATCACAGATAACGGTCGTTCTGTTTCAAACGCATAAAGTAAGCAGATGCTCATTCAATTAGTGCAACCTAAACATGATACTACATGGCATGCTTTTATGCATATGCAACACCTAACATAAAATGCAACAACAGGCATGAATGTCCAACCTGAGTAAGCCCCTTAGGGAACTTACCTGAAGATGCAGAACAGCAGGATAACACAAGTAAGGGCCCAAAGCAAGTCCAAAGCAATCCAAAAGCAATACACACCTATCATCAAGCCATTTCCATAAGCTACCGGACCAACATTCATACAAACGAACCCAAGTTCTCAACATACTCAAAACTAACCGATAGTAAAACCGTTTTCCAAAACCTTTTCAATATGATCAACATCAACCAAAATCGTTCTTCTAATTTCATTCTCAAAATCAATCTCATTAAACCAAGACAAAGAATCCCAACAATTAACATTTAAACCTGAAAACCAATCTCTCAAAATCATGTTATAGAATTAATTCCGGCATTTCGGTTTCCACACATCAAATCCTTTAAGAATCAATTGCGGACGACTTAAAACCTTTTCTAAATAATTTAACAACAACATTTATCTAAAATAAACAGTAAAATAAATCCATCTTTGTAGTCCCCATTTATAAAACAAATTAAATAAATTACCTTCTCAATTAACCTCAATAAATCACTTTAAAAATTCCGAATCACATATTAAAACATCATAAATTAAATATTCCAAATAATATCACCTTTAAAATAATTTATAATATATCATAATTTCAGAATTATATTTTCATAAAATCAGGGTTACATAACAATAATAATACAATTAAGTAAATGCTAATACATAATATAAATCTATGTATAACATGGAAGTAATCAACCATAACAATTTTGCAATAAATAAGGCAGGCCCAAAAACAATCCCTTACCCAAATCAAGGCCCTTACCCGAGCCCAACAAAACAAGAAAGGAAGGAGGAATATCCAGTTGCCCAACCCGAAACACAAAGGAAACCGACCCAGATCCTTCCCCTACCCGAAGCCCCAACCCGGAGATTTGGCCCAAGTCTCAAAATAAAGGAAAGAAATAATAGGAAGACCAGATCGGCTTCTTCTTCCACAAAAGAGCAGAGCTGCTCTAACGGGAAATATGGCGGAGAAGAAGGAGAGAGATCTCCGGCCTCCGGCAAGCTCTCGGCCTCAATTTCTTCCCGGAGCATCGACATGCAAATCCGACCACTACCCACCCCAAATCGAACACACGCCGCGAGAAGGAGGAGGGAAAGGAGAGGCTCACCGAGATTGGAATCATTCGCCGGAAAATGTCCGTCGGAGTCGATAAAGCTCTGTCAGAGCTCGATTTCGAAGCGATATTGGCCTGGATCGAGGATAGAGATCAAAAGGGGCAATTTTATGGTGGTTTAGAGCGGAAGGAGGAGGAATGACCTTACCGGCTTCGGATCGGAAAACAAAGGAAACGAGGGGCTGGCGGCGGCGCTGGGCTTCCCCTGGATAGTCGATGGGCATCTTCGGTCGCCGGAGAAGTGGCGGAGTCACTACTGGGCTCGACGGAGAGGAGGAATGGGGCTGCAGGGGCTCGGCTTCCCTTCAATGGCGGACAGGGGAGGCGTGGCTTGTGACGGAGACGACGGCGGTGGTCAGCTCTAGCCTGGGTGACCGCCACTGGCTCGGACGGCGTCAGAAGAGAGTCCAAGCGGCTGCTGCTCCGACGACAGCAAGGATCGGCGGTGATGGTGTTAGCAGATGACGAGAACGAGGTGAGGTATGGAGCTTAGGGAGTGTTTGGAGCAGCGCCTAGTGGTGGGAGAGCATTGCAAGGGGATTTGGTATAAAATGAAATCAAATGGTAGTAGATTAGAGCTTCTGAATTTTCGGATAAGATGGAGAGGAAAAAGACAAGTAAGAGGTGTGGGTTTGGGATCCCCTTTTTGGAGTAAAAAAAAACGTGGTCTGCTGATGCTGCATTCGGACCAAGAGGCTATATGCAAGGAGAGGTAAAGGATTGTGACAACTTTGCTCAAAATGGAGAAGCAAGGGGATGGTGGCGTGGGCATGTTAACTCAAGATAGGTAGGAGGGAGCTGGAATCTTAAAAAGGGGAACAAGACAAGCTATAGTCCCAGTAGAATTTCAAAATAGCCGGAATTACACTTCGAAGCCCGCTTTCCGATCTTATCTCGACTCGTCCACAAATAAATTTTAAAATTTTCAATCCGAATTTAATAATGAAAATCCCTGAAAAGCGGAATAAAATCTATTTTATACAATTTAAAAATTGGGCCGGAATTCGCTTTAAATTCATTTTTAATTTATTTCTTTTTTTTCCAAAAAAAATATTTGAAAATTCGGGCCTTTACATCATCCACCTCTAAAAACAAGTCTCGTCCCCGAGACTAAAACCACTTCAAAGTAGGAGGAGGAAGTTTTAAATTGATGAGTCCAAGGACCATGTCCATTGATCTTGTAATCATCTCGGTTGCGTCTTCCGGGATTCTCACAACATCCTAGTCACCGTCGTGACATCTCCAATTGGCCTTGACAAGTATGCAATAAGCGCCCCTATCACATCCTTGCGTCGACTTTTCGGAAGTACCACAACTCTAATAGTTCTACAATATCGTCACTAGGTCTTAGCAAGCACCCTACAAGCGCCATCATAAAACGCTTGTATCCACTTCGTGAAGTATCATAGAGTTGTCCGGGTTTGAAAAGTTTCAAAGGGGATTCCGTAATTGAAAAAGATTGACCTCAAAATCGTGAAAATTTTCGGTAACGTTTATTCTTTAAAATTCCAAGTAATTCCTTTTCAAACCGCTCAAAATTTTCAAATATGACGTTTAACCAAGCAACTTTACACCAAAACACGTTAAATCCTTTCGATCAAAATTTCGTCAAAATCCTCCAAAACCAAATCAGTTTCCCGCATAACAATCAATCAAATTCAGAAACTCGGAGGTGGAATCATCCACCTATAAGGGCTAATCCCATATTCTCTTCCTAGTTTCCAGAATCATTCAATCATCATTCTCAACTCAATATGAACATAAGCCAATCCACTCAAATCATCATTAGCCATCTCTCACATGGCAAAACTCAACATCAACCATTATAATCTCAGCGAATCATAAGGTATATCTATATCATACTGAAGGCATCACAAATGCATCATCGAATTCTCATAACTTATCACGCAAGCACACATGTCAAGAAGTCAATGGGTTAGGTGTCATGGGGTTAGTATGTTAGTACACATCAAATCTCACAGCCGCATATCGATATCGCAATACAAGTAGAACAGATTCATCACGTTAACATATCAACACGACGAGGTCATGCTATTAAGATTCAGAAAAAGGAAGATCAAGTAGTATATAAATCATCAAAATGTCAATATGCCCTAAAAGACATCACCTTAACTCGTCACAAAACCATATAACGCCCATTTAGAAATCATGCACCACTATCTCATATATACAAGTCATGTCTATACTTCAAGTCATATTCATCATTTATATAATCAATAATCATGCTAGTCACCCATATAATACATCACCATGCTTACTACAACATAATAAAACATCATGCTTCCACATAATAGCACATCATTATCCCATAGTTCATACTCATCATTACTTCATATATCATATCACAGCACGTCCTAACAGGTTCCTAAAGCAACATAATAGGATAACAAAGCAGTAATATATCATGGTAACACTTATCACTACCAACTAGATTTTAATATTGCATATCAACATGTAATTCCATATCAGATTCATCATGGTCGTTATCTAACATCATGCCAGCAGATATAAATAAATCACACAATCAAGAAAATCCTCACATCATACCAGTCAAAATAAAACACAATCCCCACTCGCCCATCTCCACTCTCAAGCCAAGACTAATCCTCTTCTAGACTCGCCAACGTCAACTCAGACAAAAATTTCCCAAAGAAATCACAATTCATCTCGATGCTCAAATCTCTCCCCTCTTTCATCCAAGCACTACCACACCATCCACCTCTAAGAATCCAACTCCTATCTCTAACTTCACACCCAAGTACCCTCTAATACCATGTCCTCAATATTCACGAACCCTTCCTTACACTTCTCGTACTACCCGAAACATTACCAGCCTCACCTAGAAGCTCATCAAAACCACCAAGCATTACATCTCATAAATCCCAACTCACCCGGTCTTACCTAAACCAACATCCATCTCTTGTAACTTACCTCATAATACCATTGATCATCTTAGCGACTCAAATCCTTTCACCATTTCCCCAACCACACTATCAAATGATCTCACCCACGTGTTAAAGAAGAACAATCGTGAAATCATCACACATAAGATCTACATCAGGTCAACCAGCATTTATAAACATAGCATCATGCGTTCATAATCAATTATTGCAACTATGTCAACAAGCCTCAATTTATCATCATGCTCAATCATTATTACAAATCATCATATATGCACATAATAAAGTCAAGCTAGCAAGTTGCATCATAACCTTAGAAGATCAACAATTCAGGTTCTCAACATTTGCAGTTCATATTTTTATAGGTACAGTAATTTAGATCATGCTTAGCAACTCAGAGCATCAACACATCAAGGCATCATGGCACATTAGAACTATAAGGCACCAAATCGTATTATCATAGGCAACAGACAATCAGGCAATAGTCATCACCAAGTCAGCACATCAACACGTAAATCTCATCGCTAGGGCAGTGCAATATCATCGTCAACAAATTCAAAAGGGTTAGCAATTCAAATGGAGAACAATCCCGCTTGCAAGTCATATCGTACACAGTAACCATAATTCTCGATGCGTGCCTGTTCTGCCGACATCATAGATCCTGAGGCCCGTGGGTTATGGGCCCACGTTTCCGCTGCGCTGCTCAATCGCTATCTAACTTTTCGTTCTCTCTTCCACGGGGTCGCTCGCCCAATGTATCCCACAAGAGTCCAAGTTAGGGGAGATGAGGGAGTGACAAGAGAAGACAACCCAAATTCCTTTCGGAGACAAACACGGACCACAACTAAAGACGACAACTAGAGACGAAATTTCGACCTGAGAATAGCAACGATGCCCTTATGGAAGTCTATTTAGGTGATAATTTGTGACAAGTAGCAAGAGTTCATCACAAGCAAACCAACCATATCAATCCACACTAACATGTACCTATTTCAAGGAACAACGACATACATGTACATTTCTAAAAACACGATTGAGGCCTACATCGATGCATGCGAAGCAAAATAGCAGTCTATTATTCCATGAAAGCCATAATGCCTAGTTGCCCTAAACGAGATATGCAGGATTTCGCAAACAGAGCAAGTATCACATATACGGACAATGCATGAGCAAGATATACACACTAACAAGTGAAGTCAAATATAGCATGACGAGGTATAACCAGATTATGCGTTGGACGAGAACACATAGGAACATCATAAAAATTATCACTTATGGAAGCAATGATCAAGTGATAGTTCAAGGATGGCATGTAATCATGTGACGAGGTGCATTTAGAAGGCATAGTCCTACATGATATTAACGGCGCATGATGTGATACAAGTAGGGTCATGAGTCATTAAAAGAGGTTCACATAATATTCACGAACATGAGGCACTATCAATAGTAACAAGAAGAGTATCATGGGTGACCTATTATAATCATGCTGGGAACGAACCATCGTAAGGCATATAAAATGATAACTATCTATGGAACAAGCACAACATGTAATCATTGTGGAAAGCAGAAGCCCTACAAGATACTACTAGCACATATCAAAACGTGACTACAATCGAGGCAATTTGACTAGATTCATTCGAAAATTCATGTGTCCTACGTATGTGGAGACATGATATAGTTTGGTGAGTGATCATACGAGGTGTCAAGTCATACATCTATGCAAGCACGAGAGGATATCATAGAGTAATAGGGAACACTACCAAACGATAACATGGCTGTGTACTAGGATTTACCATTATGAAAAGCAAGTTGATCATCAGATTCAACATCAATCTAATCAGGATGAGTGAAACATGTTAAGAGAACAGAAGGGTGGGAGAACCACACTATCAGGGACCTAGATCAAGAGAGAATCAGCAATAATGTAGACAAGGTATTCACTCAAGTCACACCCAAGAGTCCTACACGATACTAATGGCTCAACATAACATATGATACATATAAATATTTAATTGATAATTACAACGGTACACAAGAAATCAATCGCTCATATTCCACGATATGGAAGCATGAGAAAAGTTAAATGATGCATAATACGAGTCTAGGTAATGGGCAATATGATTGGAATATGGGGCATGAGTGCAGATCAACACATACTGGGATGAAACATGCATTTTCCAAGACTCAATTATACCACATATTCTCCATTCAACACAAGTAACACACAACAATATTAGGTGCAAAATAATCAACAATAGCTAATCTCGAAAATACAAAAGAGATGGGCATGATATGGATTCTTGTCACAAAAAGGATAATAAGCATCGACATGTCGTCATCCAACATGCTAAAGCGATAATCTACAAGCATTCCTGCAAAGAGGAGTTGATCACACTATCATGAACCTAATCCAGGGGGAAATAACGATCATTGACAAGGTACATGCGGGAGATTACAAAATCATGTCGTACAGTTCAGAGAGAGTCACCATTACAACCGGACAGAGATCCCTAAGGGCAACTATTGACTTTCCCCAATCGACTCATCATCCTTGCTTCCCGTGTGACTCTGCTACGACTCTTTGTGTCAAGAAAACACTGATTGATTGTCATAAGAATCAAGAAAGACAGCCCCAGAAACACCTTGCTTTTGACTCAAAATGACTCCAAGAACTACCTTACAATACCCACTCAGACAACCTTCATATACACACATGATTCCGACACAATGTATTTATAACCAACTCGATTCCCGTGAAAGATACTGACATCCGGGAGAAAGACTCGATAAGATCATCAAGGGTTTAGAATAGTGGAACGGGCTATTACACATAACTGGGTTGACCATACAGAAACAAGGGTACTCCCACTATCCCGTTTGCATAGATCAGTCAAGACACATTTAATAGTTAAGGCATCCAAATCAGATCTCTAACATAGCAAGCATTCAACACAGAATCAGTTAATAACACTCATAATGATCTCCTTGGAGTCTCCCAACCCATCTGTAAAGAACAAGCTGATATTTTGCCTACTGTTCTCAACTACACCCAATAGGGGTGGTCTAGCGCCTTTACTACCCACTCGCGTCCCCGTTTCATCGGTTTTCCTCTTTTATAACAAGCAAGTTCGTTACTTAGTCCGAATTGGGTTAGGCATCTTAAGTTCATTTTGCCCCTTTAAATCCTTTTCAAAAGTCCTTGAAATTTGTGGGCGATTTTCAAAACATACACTCGACCCTTGTGTACCCGAATGGCACAACCTCAGCTCTGATACCATCTTTGTAACGGCCCAGAATTATGATTCTCGGGTTACGTTTCAAGGGATAAAACCCCTTGTTCGGATCTTGCAATCCAGGTACGGGTTGAGGTTTCAAACTCATTTTTAAGGTCAGTAATAAAGAGGGATTTCGAACCCTAAAAGTATCGTAGGGTCGTTGGGTACCCTTAACCTGTCCTAGGGGCTATGTCGTGAAAATCAATTCAAACGGAAGTAAGGTGGAAACAAAATTAAGATACAAGTTGCCACGACAGAGTCGGGTCAAAACCAAATCATAAGTGGGTGATTACCATTTATAACGAGTTAGTGGATTAGCTAGGTTCTTCGATTCGCAAAAAGGGAACCCCGTCATATAGACATCGAGCACTCAAAATCTGCAGAAAATACATTTAAAAGAAGAACGGTGAAAGGAGTCAGATCGAGCCACTCATGCGGGACCGGCAGTCCTCGCTGAGGCCACATAGTATGTGTTATACCTAATAAAGATGCTCTAATGCAGTACGAAAGTCAAACACACTAGCATGCTCCTAGTTATAATAATGTGTAAAAAATACTGTAAAGGGCCCAAGACAATGCCAAGTGGCATATCCCTCTCCTACCTCCACCCCCTTCCGATAGGGCGGAGACTGGCCAGCTCGTGAATGCATTCCATCATAATCGGGCGACACGCATGCCTAACCCGCTCCACAATAAAGCCCGCAGGCATCTCATAATATAAGGAAGTTCATGACTCGATTGACTCAGGGTACCCGATGAGGCTGGGCTACCCTATGACCCTAGCAAAGACTCTAGGACTATCACAGATAACGGTCGTTCTGTTTCAAACGCATAAAGTAAGCAGATGCTCATTCAATTAGTGCAACCTAACCATGATACTACATGGCATGCTTTTATGCATATGCAACACCTAACATAAAATGCAACAACAGGCATGAATGTCCAACCTGAGTAAGCCCCCTAGGGAACTTACCTGAAGATGCAGAACAGCAGGATAACACAAGTAAGGGCCCCAAAGCACGTCCAAAGCAATCCAAAAGCAATACACACCTATCATCAAGCCATTTCCATAAGCTACCGGACCAACATTCATACACACGAACCCAAGTTCTCAACATACTCAAAACTAACCGATAGTAAAACCGTTTTCCAAAACCTTTTCAATATGATCAACATCAACCAAAATCGTTCTTCTAATTTCATTCTCAAAATCAATCTCATTAAACCAAGACAAAGAATCCTGACAATTAACATTTAAACCTGAAAACCAATCTCTCAAAATCATGTTATAGAATTAATTTCAGCATTTCGGTTTCCACACATCAAATCCTTTAAGAATCAATTGCGGACGACTTAAAACCTTTTCTAAATAATTTAACAACAACATTTATCTAAAATAAACAGTAAAATAAATCCATCTTTATAGTCCCCATTTATAAAACAAATTAAATAAATTACCTTCTCAATTAACCTCAATAAATCACTTTAAAAATTCCGAATCACATATTAAAACATCATAAATTAAATATTCCAAATAATATCACCTTTAAAATAATTTATAATATATCATAATTTCAGAATTATATTTTCATAAAATCAGGGTTACATAACAATAATAATACAATTAAGTAAATGCTAATACATAATATAAATCTATGTATAACATGGAAGTAATCAACCATAACAATTTTGCAATAAATAAGGCAGGCCCAAAAACAATCCCTTACCCGAATCAAGGCCCTTACCCGAGCCCAACAAAACAAGGAAGGAAGGAGGAATATCCAGTTGCCCAACCCGAAACACAAAGGAAACCGACCCGGATCCTTCCCCTACCCGAAGCCCCAACCCGGAGATTAGGCCAAAGTCTCAAAATAAAGGAAAGAAATAATAGGAAGACCAGATCGGCTTCTTCTTCCACAAAAGAGCAGAGCTGCTCTAACGGGAAATATGGCGGAGAAGAAGGAGAGAGATCTCCGGCCTCCGGCAAGCTCTCGGCCTCAATTTCTTCCCAGAGCATCGACATGCAAATCCGACCACTACCCACCCCAAATCGAACACACGACGTGAGAAAGAGGAGGGAAAGGAGAGGCTCACCGAGATTGGAATCATTCGCCGGAAAATGTCCGTCGGAGTCGATAAAGCTCTGTCAGAGCTTGATTTCGAAGCGATATTGGCCTGGATCGAGGATAGAGATCAAAAGGTGCAATTTTATGGTGGTTTAGAGCGGAAGGAGGAGGAATAACCTTACCGGCTTCGGATCGGAAAACAGAGGAAACGAGGGGCTGGCGGCGGCGCTGGGCTTCCCCTGGACAGTCGCTGGGCATCTTCGGTCGTCGGAGAAGTTGCGGAGTCGCTACTGGGCTCGACGGAGAGGAGGAATGGGGCTGCAGGGGCTCGGCTTCCCTTCAATGGCGGACAGGGGAGGCGTGGCTTGTGACGGAGACGACGGCGGTGGTCAGCTCTAGCCTGGGTGACCGCCACTGGCTCGGACGGCGTCAGAAGAGAGTTCAAGCGGCTGCTGCTCCGACGACAGCAAGGATCGGCGGTGATGGTGTTAGCAGATGACGAGAACGAGGTGAGGTATGGAGCTTAGGGAGTGTTTGGAGCAGCGCCTAGTGGTGGGAGAGCATTGCAAGGGGATTTGGTACAAAATGAAATCAAATGGTAGTAGATTAGAGCTTCTGAATTTTCGGATAAGATGGAGAGGAAAAAGACAAGTAAGAGGTGTGGGTTTTGGATCCCCTTTTTGGAGTAAAAAAAAACGTGGTGTGCTGATGCTGCATTCGGACCAAGAGGCTATATGCAAGGAGAGGTAAAGGATTGTGACATCTTTGCTCAAAATGGAGAAGCAAGGGGATGGTTGCGTGGGCATGTTAACTCAAGATAGGTAGGAGGGAGCTGGAATCTTAAAAAGGGGAACAAGACAAGCTATAGTCCCAGTAGAATTTCAAAATAGCCGGAATTACACTTCGAAGCCCGCTTTCCGATCTTATCTCGACTCGTCCACAAATAAATTTTAAAATTTTCAATCCGAATTTAATAATGACAATCCCTAAAAGGCGGAATAAAATCTATTTTATACAATTTAAAAATTGGGCCGGAATTCACTTTAAATTCATTTTTAATTTATTTCTTTTTTTCCAAAAAAAAATATTTGAAAATTCGGGCCTTTACACATCATGCCTAAACCCCTCCGTCAGATCGCCATGTTGTGATGCTGCGCCCGCAGCCAATCAACGTAACCACCCCCACCCTACGTCACACACACTGGCGGCGCCCGCAGCCAATCAACAAAGCTCCGCCCCCCTTGCCCCCGTCCCTCCCGACTCCCAATCAACCCCTTCCTCCACCTCGACCTCCCTGTCCCCCATACCCACCTCCCACAAAATAGCCCTCCTCGACCCAAATTGGCAAGCGGCTATGCTTGAAGAATACAGGGCCCTTAGAAAGAATGGTACTTGGGTTCTTGTCCCTCGCCCTCCAGCGGTGAACGTCGTTCCCTGTATGTGGCTCTTCCGTTACAAGTTACCTCTGCCTCGATATCACGACCCATAAGCTCATTGTGTCTCAACATGTCACATTTGATGAGTCTCGCTTCCCCTTTGCTTCTCCTTTCCTCCCCTCTTCTACACCTCTGATGTCTCAGTCTGAGTCAGAGTCATCATTCCCTCACTTCTTTCTTCCCCAGAGCTCTCCCGGTGCTCCTGCCTTTCCCCCGCTGCCACCACCACCTCCCCCTCCCACCAGACCACACACCCGCAGCGTCTCCGGTGTCTTCTGACCTCGTCAAATCGTCTCAATGACCACCGCACATCACCACGCCGCTCAACACTATGCCTACACCCCTCCGTCAGATCGCCATCTTGTGATGCTGCGCCCGCAGCCAATCAACGTAACCACCCCCACCCTACGTCACACACACTGGCGGCGCCCGCAGCACGCCTTGCGGCGCCCGCAGCTCGCCTTGCGGTGCCCGCAGCACGCCTTGTGGCGCCCGCAGCCAATCAATAAAGCTCCGGCCCCCTTGCCCCCGTCCCTCCCGACTCCCAATCAACCCCTTCCTCCACCTCGACCTCCCTGACCCCCATACCCACCTCCCACAAAACAGCCCTCCTCGACCCAAATTGGCAGGCGGCTATGCTCGACGAATACAGGGCCCTTACAAAGAATGGTACTTGGGTTCTTGTCCCTCGCCCTCCAGCGGCAAACGTCGTTCGCCGTATGTGGCTCTTTCGATACAAGTTCCGCTCTGATGGGACGTTAGAGCGCTACAATGCACGTCTTATGGTCAACGGTCGATCTCAGCAGGTAGGTATTGATTGTGATGAGACCTTCAGTCCCGTGGTCAAGCCTGCCACTATCCGAGTGGTGTTGAGCTTAGCTTTGTCCCGCAACTGGGCCATTCATCAGCTGGAAGTCAAGAACGCTTTTCTGCATGGTCACCTGAATGAGACCGTCTACATGTTTCAGCCGCCGGGGTTTGCTCATGTTGATCGTCCCAAGCACGTCTGTCTCCTGAAGCGCTCTCTGTATGGTCTGAAACAGGCTCCGCGAGCTTGGTTCCAGTGCTTTGCTTCTCATCTGCTCCGCTTGGGTTTCATTGGCAGCCGCTCGGATTCGTCCCTGTTCATCTATCGCAGAGGCTCCGACATGGCATTTCTGTTACTGTATGCCGACGACATCATTCTCACCGCCTCTTCTGATGCTCTTCGTACGTCGATTATTTCACTGCTGAGTTCGCCATGTCAGATTTGGGTCAGTTGTCTTACTTCTTGGGAGTTGCTGTTCAGCGGCATGCGTCTGGGCTATTTCTCTCACAGAGTAAGTATGCAGCTGAGATTGTTGCTCGGGCTAAGATGAGTAACTGCAATCCTGTCGCCACCCCTATCGATACATCCAACAAGCTCAGCGCTCATTCTGGTCCTTTGGTTGATGATCCGACATTGTACAGGAGCCTTGCTGGTGCTCTTCAGTATCTCACCTTCACCAGACATGATATCAGTTACGCCGTTCAGCAGATCTGCTTGTTCATGCATGCACCCAGGGAACCCCACTTTCATGCCTTAAAGCGGATCATTCGGTACATCAGCGGCACACTCGAGCTAGGCACCATGATCACTCCTTCCTCTAAGCTTGACCTTGTTGCTTACACTGATGCGGATTGAGGTGGTTGTCTTGACACACGTCGCTCCACGTCTGGTTACTGTGTCTTCCTCAACGACACCCTTGTGTCGTGGTCGGCCAAGCGTCAGTCTGTCGTGTCTCGCTCCAGCACTGAGACCGAATACAGGGGTGTTGCCAACGTTGTCTCCGAGTGCTCTTGGCTCCGCAATCTCCTTCTTGAGCTCCGTTGCCCTCTTCAGAAGGCCACTCTGGTCTACACTGACAACGTCTCCGCCGTCTATCTGGCTAGCAACCCAGTCCAGCATCAACGCACGAAGCACATTGAGCTCGATCTCCACTTCGTCAGGGAAAAGTTTGCCATTGGACATGTCCGCGTTCAACATGTCCCGTCCTCTTATCAGTACGCTGATATATTCACCAAGGGTTTACCTAGACAATTATTCATTGATTTTCGTTCCAGTCTCACTCTACGGCCTCCTCCCGTTTCGACTGCGGGGGTTTGATAGATTACATAGGTCTGCTCATGTATAGTGGGCTAAAAGCCCGTTAAGGCTCAATACCTTTGTAACCTATATATATATGTTTATCAATGAATGAAACCCTCAAGGAGGACTTTACATCAATCTTGGGATCTTACACCCTTAGTTCTGACGTCTTCTACGTGAGCCTTCCTATTGGTGTCAGAATTGAACCAGGACCTCAGGGATGGATTCTTCGCGGTTCGTGAACAGGGGCTGGGTTCTCCTTTGCGAATTCAGGTCGTTCGCCCCTCCTTTCACATGTGCTCTGTTGATTTTGCAATGAAAAAGGCAATGCTCGCGATGTCGGAGTCAATGCCGCGGCCCGAGAGCTCTGCAGAACTTGAAGCAAATTGATATTGTTCATAGATAAATTTTAGAGTACCTTGTTTAATCATTTCTCGGGAGATCGTTTTTTTGTGTGAAGAATCCATGACCCTTCGCGATGGATTTCTGTGTCCTTGATCCGTTATTTAATCAGGCCTGTCGTGTGATATTGTCGCTGACCATCGGTAGGTGTGGCGTTGTCGACATGATAGTAGCACAATTTGCATACATTTTTCAGCACGATTGACACACACATTTAAACAAGTTAAATAAAATATCAAAACCTGAGGAAGGTACAACAAACTCTGAAATGTCTGTCGAGGCCCCTTTTTCATGAGCATTTGCAGCCATTAGGTGGTGATCGCTCGCGATTGGAAGGTGGTGACTTTACCAGTTTTGTCTTTCAGAATATGGGGCAGTACTGTTTGAAACCACGTTCATTCCTCGCGTTCAATTTGATTGGATCTTTGATATAGGTTACGCGCTTGAACCTTTGGCTGACCACTGATATGGTCTTTTAGCCAGTTTGCTTCCTTACGATCGGACTTTCTTACGATCGAGCTTTCTGCTTCGGGATTGGCGAGCCCACACCCTCGGGATTGGCCTGATCTATATTTGCCTTTTGAAGCTGGAAGTATGATTTGTTCAAACCAACTAATTTTTCCAAGATGCTTGCGAACACAAGTCTGTTTGACAAAACTGAACTGAGCTCGGCTTCTTTTACACCATTGGTAATGTTTTCAAATCTGTGGCTGATTCTGAAAGGCACACATAGTTCTTTCCCATTCATAACAACAATTTTTAATCTATATACATATACTAAAACCGATGCATTGAAGCCTGCGTGGCGGCGCGTGAGTGAATCTGCCTACGTGGCGGCGCGTGAGTGCGTTTCGCAAAGCTTTCTCCCGTCAAGAAGGAAATCTAATAAAAATAATTATTTTATTTTACCATTAACACATATAATTGGATAGATGGAATGCCTTATAAAAGAGTAAATATTATATAAGGCAAAAACTATATCAATATAATTAAACGTAGTAGTAGTAATAAAAATAATTAATAAAACTAATTTTTATAGCCATACTTACCAAAAATATTAATAGATAAATATTTAATATTTGATAGGTGCTATTTTATTTATATTTAGATTATTTTTGGTGAAAAGAATTATTTATATCAAAATCAATCATTTAATAATTGTTATTTTATATCCTATCTATATTATTTTTTGAGGCCAAAATAAATAATTAAAATATTATATAGCCATATATGTAGTCACAATCCATCCGTATATATATATAGAATCTCAGTAAACTAATGTAATAAATAAATACTAAACATTTAATAAAAAAATAATATTAAAATATTTTTAAAAATCAACTATTTAATTAAATTATATGAGATTTAATTAACCATAGATAAAAAAAAAACTTTTACGTAGTACCTTATAAATGTGAGCTTTATTTATATTTTGAGAGAATCTAATTAAAAGATATTTAGATTATATATAACCTGCCGAACTAATTTTATTTATATTATTTTTTGAAATAAAAAATAATTTATATTTAGATTAACGCATTCTCCGTACACGGGACGGGGCCTACACTAGCTATACATATACTAAAACCGATGCAGTGGTGCATGCGTGGCGGCACGTGAGTGAATATGCCTACGTGGCGGCGCGTGAGTGCGTCTCGCAAAACCTTATCCCGTCAAAAAGGAAATCTAATAAAAATAATTAGATAGTTCTAATCTATATAATTAAAAATGATTAAATAATTATTTCATTTGAGCGTTAACTCATATAATTGGATAGATGGAATATCTTATAAACCGCTTTGGATAGATAGACGTTTCCATCCAAATATATTCACCCACTATAAAATAGGTATAACGTAATATATTCACTATGCCATATATATCACCCAATATTATCTCCCTTCAAAAAGTAATATTAATATTAATAAAAATAAAAATAATAATTAAATAGTTCTAATGATCTATATATATAATTAAAAAGATTAAATAAATTAAACAATTATTTTATTTTATCATTAACTCTATCTAATTAGATAGATGGAATATCTTATAAAAGAGTAAATATTTTACAAGGAAAAAATCTAATTTTTCTAATTAAATAATTAGGTACGTAGTTTCAACTTACATTAAATTAAACTAATAGTTCTATCTTATCACATACTCCGTATAAATATAATTGATTGGATAGATGCAATCCTATAAAAAAATATGAAATATTATGTAAGCCAAGACTATATATAAAATTTCCCACCCCTGGAAAAAATAATACTATTAAAATAATTAAATATAATTGATTTATGTGTATCTTATATATTTATGGACTATATCGACGATCATTTATCAATATCATAGTATAATTTAAATAATGTAGATATATCTTATATATTTATATATGGAAATGTAATTATCTGTTAGTTGTCTTTTTTTCTTCTTTTCTTTCCTTAATTGAAATATTTGATAATTGCATTATATATTCTTATATATACAAGAGGTATTGATCATGACCCTCCATTGAATTAACAACTCATTACAAGTACGTAGTTGAAATTCTTTAAATTTCTATGTGACTCAAATTCTATTTTTTGTATGTTTGATATATGCATGTTTCTTTTGATTTGTTGCATGCTATTATATAGATTCTAATTAGTTTAATTCTGTTGTTTAGAGTGTGTTCATAACTTTTATACACCACAATTATCATTTTTTTTTTCATTCTGTGATGTATATAACGTCTTTCAATTATTTGGAGCAAGCCATATTGACATTTAGATTATTTGTATGTTGTCTTATTTCCTATAATGGGCGTAGACAATGTCACAAGTAATGTCATCATTATGGGAATTCATATTTTTTTAATGGGCGAGCGGACTTTGCAGATTTAACTGACCTTGCGATCCTTACAAGTAAGTATCTTACGATCAAAGTTTTAACTTATTTACATCAATCAAAATTAAAAGGATATTCTTTCAGAGGAAAATTAGCCTAATCGAAGTAAGATGTTTAAATTTATTTATTTGTCGCTTTGCGTGTTTGTGTGTGTATATATAAGGTATATAAAGCTTCAAACTCTCAATATATACAGATATCAGATTATGCATATGGTTATCATTACCGTTGTTATTGGGGTATTACGTTTATATATAAATATATATATAATATATATAATTGGATTTGTTGTCGTATTATATATGGATTAATCTAATTAATGTTATTATGTTGTTTTGGTTGCATTTTGAACTTTAAGATACCATGCCATCAAATTTGTTTAAGTTGTTCAATTTCATATTCATTTTAGAATGGTTCAAATGCATATTAGGATTATAAAATAACAACCTTTGCAAACATTATTTGGCCTATCGAAATATAAAATAATCAACTTTACATTTTAACTTGATGTTTTCTCCTCTCTTTTTTTCAGGTGGAAAGATTCAAGGTGTATTAACCAACTTTATACAAATTCTTCTTGCAATGTATATATAGAGAGAGGTAGAATTATACAAATATAATTTAATACAGTATCACATCTAAAATAAGGCAAAGTTATTTAATTTAATGAAAAAAATAGATATATTTGTATAATACTACATGATATAAATAATATATGAAACTCACCCCTTATTGCTCCAACTCATCCTGAACATTCCTATATATGGATTTTTTTTATATTTTTATATAAAAATAGTCGATTAATAAAAATAATTGGGAATTGTATTAGGATAATCAAAAAATTTAGTATTGCCTATGAGATATGAACTATTGATGGCAAAATTGTACTTGCAAAAAAAAATTTATGGAACATTGGAGACAAAATATACTTAAAAAACTATTTCAGAACTGTACTTACAAAAAAATATTAATAAAAATTTGTACTTGATAAAAAATTAAATTGGATTAAAATAAATTTAAGGAACAAACTGATGAAAAAATTAATTAATCTATTTTAATCAAATAAAAAATGCATTGCAAAAAATACTAATTAAAAATTTAAAAGATTAAGGTATGCATTGTATAGAAAAATTTTGGTTTAATTTATTATAAATTTTAATCAATAAAAAAGGACTTTTAAAAAGTAATGAATGAAGAATAATTTTTTTAAAAAATTATTTATAAATAGTTATAATTCTAAAATAGTGTATTAACATGTTCCCGTACATGGAACGGGCCTTGCACTAGTATGTATATATATTCTATGATGGCAATCTCTCAAGTGCAGTTCAGTCCCATATATATATATATATAGGGTTTGCTTCAAATGTAAAAAGTTCTTAACGTGTAAAATAGGCTTATCGTGTAAAATTCCCTTAATTAACACAATTGGGCCGGTTCAATCCGGTTTTTTTTTAAACAGGCCCGCGTGTCCGGGTTTACACTAATTGTCAAAATTGAACCTGCCCAAAAAAACCTCATCTCTTTCTCAGACGTCACTTTCCCATGGCTTCCCTCGCCCTCTGCTTCTCGCGCATTGCTCCAGACCCCTTTCCGATTGGTCTCGCCTCCCCTTACCATGGCTGCTCCCAGATCGTGCTCTTCGATCTCTAGTCAATTTGTACAGTTTTCGCATGAAAAGATGATGCTCCCAAGTTCTCCAGTGCTGACGCAGGCGCATCTGTCGTCGGAGATTCTCGCGTCTCCAAACCCTAACTCGCTGAAGCAGCGGTCCAATCAGAAGGATCGGGAATCCGAATGGTTTGCCTTGTTCTTCTGGTTCGGAAGCCACCTGGTTCCGTGCGGTTCCCTCTCAGAGACGATCTTCGATTGCTCCTCCGGTCTATCTCCTCTCTCTCCTTCATTTACAATTTCACCAAATTCTGTAAATCTGTTTCTGATTTTGGGGAGTTCGTTCTGTAACTAACTGCATGCAATAAGGAGATGAGGGGGTTGGCTGGCGGACTCCTTGCCGCCTGGACCGTCTCTGTTGCTTCTCCTGTCATTGCCGCCACTCAGGTTCTCTACACTTAACTCCATTTATAATCAATATCTCCTTCATAAATCCTGATTCAAATAGATATAGATACAATGTATAGTATGTAGTCTGATATAAGTTCTATTGTATGCCTAATTCAAATGCTTGTTGTGGTCAATCTAATTTGCTGCTAAGGTCGAATTAGAAATCAGATGAACTCCTAATCAGTGAACAAATCTGTAGCCATTCATGGATTCTGAAAGCCCTATGTTTAAATTGCCCTCATCTTCCACACTCTGATAGTCTCATCCCCCTTTTCTTTCAAAAGAAGATACATTTGACAATGGTTTATTTTTATCCTCTTTCCATTTTGCTAGTCTTCATGTCAAATACAAATTATTTCTCTCGGCAATGGAGTATTTACCCTTTTCCCCTGGAGATGATGATCCAAGGGCCAGCTTAGCAGAAATTATTGAGAGGTATTTGCATCCTTTTTTTTTTAATTAATGATCCAGTTCAGTGCACAAAGAAGGCTTTTTATGGACTGTTTGGTGTCACATTTTAATCTCAGTGTCTTGTTAAGATCACGAGAAATCAAATTTGGCGAGTACGACATGTCCGTGGATGTTGCAGAGCAACATAGGTTACAGTCTCTGGAGAAAGCTATGGTCAAACAGTGGCTTTGTTTTACGCCTCCCTCCACAGTTAATGATGCTCAAACAATTAGTGGCAAACTTCTTCTCCTAGCACTCATTCATAGGTAATCACCTGATCATTATTGTCTTTCACTGCATATGCTAAAATGATGATCATTTTGTCTGTCAATTAGTGCATTGATTTGCTTAATAAAACAAACTGAACATAAGCTTTATTTTTTACATTTCATAGCAACATACTATTCAGGGAGTTTGCTCTGATATCGATGGGGAGGGTGCCAGCAATGCCCATAGGTGCCCACAAGTTGCTAAGTTTCCTTGCCGAGCCCTTGAAGCAACCACCAGAAGATCTTCTGTCCATTGAGGATCATGATGTTTCGGACTGTTTGAGCGAGTTCAAAGATTGGGTATTCATTCAGATTTTGTAGGGATGATCTGATTATTTATAACAATTTGCATTCTTTAAATGCTCCTTCCTTGGTTGTCCCTCTAAACTAACAACAATGTCATGTTATTAATGACAGCGGGAATATTACTCTTGTGATGCAACATATTGCAATTGGCTGAATCTTGACTTACAGAATGCGGAAATTCCTCCCCGTGATTTGTCACTTGAAGAGAAACAAAGATTATCAACATTCAGCAGCTGCAAACGAGATGCTCAATTCTTCTTTGTTACTTTTGCAAAGTGAGTTGCTAACTGCATAAATATCAGGACAGCTGCAAACGAGATGCTCAATTCTTCTTTGTTACTTTTGCAGATGCTGTAGGGTGCCCAATTCTGGAGGGATCCTCCCAACAAAATGGTTGTCATGGAGATACAGATAGCGCAGCTCTGGAAGATTAGAGAGCTCCCTTGGAATTTCACCCTTAAAATTATTGAAACTAAGGTATCTGCAGGATGTTTAGTTAACAGCTTAGAACCAAATGAAGACAGAAAGTTGATCATGGGTCAGCAAATACAGGCTATGTTACTCACAGATGAGTCAAACTTTTCATTGCACCAATCTCAGTAGGCAGGACATCTTGCAGCTTATTCAACCTCAAATTCCTTTAGAGGGAAAAAAAATTCAGTAAACAAAACAGAATGTATAATTAAGTAGCAGATTCTAGGAAAACACAATCATAATTAAATTACGTATGAGTTTAACATCCCAATACCATTTTATTTCAAATTAGCATGGCACAAAATGCTGATTATTGAGGAATCAGAATAAACGAGAAGGCATATTACATACTCCTAAATAGATTAGCAAAAATAAATAAATATGATTATGAATATTATCTATAAAAGATCATTCTTCACAGAAAAAAAAAAGAATCTCCAACATGACTTCTAATCAACAAGTTTTCCATTGATTAAGGGAAAGGAGTTCAAAGTTTTGTAGGCGAATATGTCAATTAATGTTCTTGGTAAAGTATAATATCAAGTATCAACCCATACAATGGTCTAAAAAATGCCACTTGCGGCTTCCTTCCCATAAGGAGAATGTAAACCAATCTAAGCTGGATTTGGTCAATAGTAACCACATGAATAATATTCCTCACATCTTGAATTGGTAAATAAAGAGCAGTCATTCTGGGGTTCGAACCGGGGACCTATGGGTACAGTAACTACATAAAAAAGAAAGAGGCCATAGAGATAAAGAGGTCAGTCCGCCAGTGTAGCTAAGTACAGTTTGGATTCCCCAATAATTCTATTCTATGAAGAATGCGCATGAATAAGGTTGCTTTCTATTCCATCTTGTTTGTGACTTGTAATGCATTTGTGCAACTGTCAAGTGCATTTGTGCAACTGTGTAGTGCATTTGTGCAACTGTTAAGTGCATTTGTTGTTGTTTCTATGGCTATGAAAGTTTATGTTGTTGCATTTCAAGTACTTCATTGGGAAGCATTCATCTATAAAGAGAGATCTTAAACCTAGTGATTTCGATCCTAAGAAGAGGTTCTGGATATGAAAGTTTTTGCTAAGTGCCGATCAGTTCCAAACCTACAGATCAGTGCCTTTATAGGCTTCAAAGATGCGTTGATGCTCAGAAATCCCCATTATTTGTATGTTATGGAACTGAATGGAGCATTTTTCCTACTTCAGCCTTTTGAAGTTTTTGCACTAAAGCCTATTAGCTCAGAATGGAAGAGCAATGTGCCTACGCACAAAGATGCGGGTTCAAATCCCGTATAGGCTATCTATGTTTATCGTTTACAAGTACTATGTTTCTCTTCATGAATAAGAGTGTAAAGTGCAAAAATAAAATTGTAATGTGCAACTATAAGAACATAAAGTGCAAAAATAAAATTGAAATGTGCACATTTAGAAAAGTGTGCAAAAGTAAGATACACTTGTGCAAATGTGAAGTGCATTTGTGCAAATGTGAAGTGCATTTGTGCAAATGTGAAATGCATTTGTGCAAGTGTGAAATGCAGTTGTGCAACTGTGAAGTGCAGTTGTGCGCCTGTGAACTGCATTTGTGCAACTGTGAAGTGCTTTTGTGCAATTGTAAAGTGCAAATATAAGAACATAAAGTGTAAAAATAAAATTGTAATGTGCACATTTAGAATACAAGTGTGCAAAAGTAGGATACAATTGTACAAATTTAAACTACAATTGTGCAAAAGTAAGATACACTTGTGCAACTGTGAAGTGCATTTGTGCAACTGCGAAGTGCATTTGTGCAACTGTGAAGTGCATTTGTGAAAATGTGAAATGCATTTGTGCAAGTGTGAAATGCAGTTGTGCAACTGTGAAGTGCATTTGTGCAACTGTGAAGTGCATTTGTGCAACTGTGAAGTGCATTTGTGCAACTTTAAAGTGCAAATATAAGAACATAAACTGCAAAAATAAAATTGAGCATGATTAACAATTGGGGATTAGAATGTGCATATTAACAATTGGGGATTGTTGTGTCCTTGTCTATTATGTAACCTATGTGGGATTCGAACCCACATCTTTGTGCATACGCACATCGCTCTACCAATTGAGCTAATAGGCTAAATTATGATTTTTATGCTAAAATAGAAGAACATAATCGACCTAAAGCATATATGCAATAAAATTCTAAAATTCAATTAGCTCATGATTCACAAACAATTTGACAATGCTATAAACATGAAATTAGCTCCAAATCAACCCAACAACACAACCATATCATCAATTTCAGTCAATTTGGCTGTTGGCAAAAAACCCCAAATTCTAAAGCATATCGCAATATAAAATTCCAAACTTCAATTAGATCATGATCCATAAATAATTTGACAATGCTATGAACATGAAATTAGCTCCAAATCAACCCAACAACACAATCATATCATCAATTTCAGTCAATTTTGCTTTGGCAAAAAGCCCCAAATTCTAAAACATATCGCAATCTAAAATTCTAAAATTCAATTAGCTCATGATCCATAAACAATTTGACAATGATATGAACATGAAATTAGATCAAAATCAACCCAACAACACAACCATATCATCAATTTCAATCAATTTGGCTTTTGGCAAAAAGCCCCAAATTCCGCTCCTAAATCAAACCCTAGATTTTCAATCTCAACCTAAATCATTCAAACAATCTAAATAATTATAATAAACAATTTTAGGGGTAGAAATCATACCAAATTCGAGTTGAAACAAAGAGAAAATCGGGTTTTCGAAGGTATATCGAGCCAAAAACGTCGAACAGGTCTGTTGGGGAAGATGGGCTCGGTGTGGGCTCGGCTGGGCACGGACCAAGGGGGTTCCGGGCTCGGGGGGGTGCGCCTGAGGGAGGGGGTTTGAGGGTGGTGTGGCTGGTGGGTCAAAGGTGGCTCGACGGGCTTCCATAGGTGAAGATGTCGAACAGGGCAGGCAGGAGGACGGGGGATTCAGGGCTTGCTGGGTGCGGCTGCAGGGCTCGAACCAGGCGGGTGCTGGGCTCGGGGGGTGCGCCCAGGGGTTGGCTCAAGCGCGGCTAGGCGGTGGTGGCCGGAAGTGGCTCGACGACGTGGCCGGAGGTGGGTGCGCGGCAGCGGGAGGCCGAGAGAGAAGCCACTGGGCTGTTGTACGTGGAGCGCGGGATTAAAAAAATAAATTTTACACGTTAAGCGGATTTTACACGTTAAGGAGTTTTTACATTTTAAAGCTTCCCTATATATATACATACATATATATATATATATACATACATATATATATATATATACATACATATATATATATATATATATATATACATACATATATATATATATATATATATATATATATATATATATATATATATATATATATATGTATATGTATATATATGTATATATAGGGGAGGGTTCAAGTGAGAAGTTCTTCTTCCGGTGAGAAAGAAAGAAGGAATCTCATTGGTCGAATTTAATTAAAAGTAACAAAATTAAAATCCAGCCTCACGCGCCTCATTCCTTCTTTATAATTCCTCTTTCCCTTCCCCTTCTCCCATGGCCGCCGCCAGCCAGATCCCCGCCTGCCATGGCCTTCTCCCGCTTTCTTCAACCTCGGTCCCTCTCGCACTTCTGGCTCCGTCCTCTCGCACTTCTCGCTCCGAGCCCGCCACTGCGCCGCACCTCCGATCGAGAACGCCGCCGCCGTGCTCCCACAATCGGATTAAGTGGGAGCGTTTCCACAACTCCGGCTTCGGAGCCTCTCGCAGCGACACTCGGAGCGGCGGAGGATATCGATCGAGAGACTACGGCCGTCCACGGTCGACGGGATGGTGGAGAAGGAGGTCGATCGGAGCCTGTCCTGAGCTCGAAGGAGACCATGGGCTTGTTCATCTGTTTGATTTTGCTGTGGTATATAATTCTATCGCATCCTGGAAAGCCACGAAGTTTGATGGGAGGGAGGAGTTGCTCCAGGAGCCCAATTTGCCTCGTATGCGTCAATTTGCCTTGTGAAATTTAGTTGCCCCGTATTAAGACCTTGCTGCATTCGAGAGAGAAGCATCAATATTCAATACCAGTGCCCAGTGGTTATTTTTGCTTTTCAATATTTGTGGCTTTTCAATTTGTTTTTGCTCTCTCGTATGAAATAGAGGTTGGTCAGTGATTAAATAGAGGTTGGTTCAGTGACTAAATCGAGGTTGATTCAACGACGAAATAGAGTTTGATTCAGCGACTAAATAGAGGTTGGTTCAGTGACTAAAAAGAGGTTGGTTCAGTGACTAAATAGAGGTTGGTTCAGTGACTAAATAGAGGTTGGTTCACTGATTAAATAGAGATTGGTTCAGTGGTTCATTTACTAAATAGAGAGAGGTTAGTGACTAAATAAAGAGATGTTCAGTGACTAAATAGAGATTGGTTTAGTGAACCATTTTATTTTAAAAGAAAATTAATTAATTATTTAATTAAAAATAAAAATTAAAAGAAAGTAAAAGAAGAATAAAAATTCTATAATTATTAAATAGCAGTGGTTAGGGGTGGGCACGGGACGGGACGGGACGGGATTGAGCCGGGACGGGACTCGTCCCGCGAAATTTTTACGGGACGGGATGGTGTTTGGACGGGACGGGATCGGGACGGGACGGGCCTTGTCCCACAAATAAAAATAATAAAATATAATATAAATTTGCAAAGTGAAAAATGCTTTCATAATTTATTAATTTGTATAATATGTTGAATACGGTATTCTTCTCAACTATATTATTCAATGTTATTATTATTATTATTATAAATATTAATATTATACTACTATTATTAATTTATACAATGATTGTATAATTAATTATAATGTTCAACATATTTGGCTACATTATCTTACTAGATCAGGACGGAAAGGGATTGAGACGAGATTCATCAGATACTGTCTCATTATCGATTGATAGTTGGGAAGAATACCGTATTTAGCTATTTGCCTCTTGTAGCTCTAAATGGGTATAAAAATAATAATAATAATAATAATAATAATAATAATAATAATAATAATAATAATAATAATAATAATGCCACGTTATAATTAAAAATATATTATTACTTATTTTTATTGTTATTATTATAAAATAATTATACTTTACAAGAAAAAAATATAATATGATATAATAATAATAATAATTTTATTACAAAGTAATGTTATTATTAAATTAAATTATAATATTATATAATAATAATATTTTTATTATAATCAATTATTATTATAAATTGAAAATTATTATTATAATTATAAATAATATTTGCGCAAATAATAATAATAATATTATTATTATTATAAACAAATATTATTATTATTATAAATGGAAGATTATGATTATAATTATAATTATAATATTTGCTCAAAATAATAATACTAAATAATATATTATTATTATTCTATAATATTATAATATTATTATTATTATAATATTATTATTATTATAATAAAAATTATTATTATTATTATTATTATTATTATTATTATATGCGGGACGGGACGGGATTTGCGGGATCCCACCGGGATCGTCCCGCGTTTCGTCCCGCATAATTTTTGCGGGACGGGATTCGCTATTTTGTCCTAAATCCCACTAGGATCAGGACGGGATCGGGACGGGATCGGGATTTGCGGGATTTGTGCCCACCCCTAGTAGTGGTTCATGAAATAAATTCTAATGGTTCAACAAATAAAGAGTAGTGGTTCATGAAACATTTTATTTTAATATATTTAATATCATTTTTAAAAAAAATGAAATTATAAAAATGTGAAATTTTTTAGTTCATGAACCACTTCTTTATAGCTTCATGAACCACTTCTTTATAACTTGTGAACCCTATGAATCACTATAAATAAAATGGTTGAACCATTGTGGAAAAAGTTGTTGAACCACTGTGAATAAATTGCTGAACCAATGTGAATAAAATTGCTGAACCACTGTGAATAAAATTGCTGAACCACTGTGAAAAAAATTGCTGAACCAATGTGAATAAAATTACTGAACCAATGTGAATAAAATTGCCGAACCACTGAGAATAAAATTGCTGAACCACTTAGAGTAAGAGGGCTGAACCACTAAGTACTTGTGAACCTTATGAATCACTTATTGTTATTTTTTTTTCCAACAAAACATATACAAAGTGGGTGTCTATGGGTAGATAAAATTAAATTACACCCAAAAATATATTTTTTTAATAAGTGAAAATGCCAAAAAATAATTTTTAAAAGTCTATCTCAAGCATTTTTATATGGGTACGTACTTTTTCTAATTAATTAGCAAAGTGGGTGAACAGGCGCGTGCAATTAATTAGTTTTGAGTGTTAATTAGCGCGTGTGCAACTGAGAGTGTGGATGTTACTAATTAATTTACATGAGTGCTGCTAATTAATTTGGAGAGGCGCGTCTAACCTGATTTGGCATTAACTTTTGTACACGTTGACCAATCAGCGCGCTTCTTTCCTTCTCACTTTTGGAGAGCTGTGTACCTGAACCCAACCCTATATATATATAGGGTAAGGTTCTAGTGAAACAAAACATACGGTGTAACATGTAACGGAATTATAGGCGTTAGATCGAAAGGTAATTAATGGATGAGATTTGAGTTAAAATGGTTCCGATAGCATTACTATTGGCTTAATTGTAGGGAATTAATATTTGTCAACAATGAATTCAATAATCAATGTATGCACGTTTCTAATTGTGAACAGAGTGAAAGTACATAATTCAAATTCATCTAGTATCTCATAATCTTAAACGGGGTGGATGAGACTAATTAAAAAATTGATGATGAATGTTAAATGAATATTTAGGGTATTGAATATGAATATTGTTTATAATTTCTATTTGTAAAATCTTTGGATCGACAAAACTTAATCCGTAGTGTTATATATTCAATAAATCTATTCACATTATTCAAATTGATTGTGTAAAATATTCATCTTGCAAAATAGTGAATTAATAAAGTGAAGCATATGTAAAATGAATATATTCCGTGTATGTTAAGCAAAAATTTAGTACGTATAATATGAATATTGATAGTAACAAATATTTTGTTGATAAAATGCATGTGATGGTAGAATTGGTGGTATAATATTTCAGTATTACATAATTTACATAGTCATATTCATTAAATTTATTCTAATTATTCACATTAATTGTATAAAATATTCATGTGTATAAGGGTATATATACATTCATAAAATTTATTCTAATTATTCAATTGGTTATACATCACATGAGTATCTATATATACCTAAATAATCTCTAGTGCAATTTTTTTTGGTCGAAAAAAATCATTGCTAGAATCCAAATAAAATTTTCAAAATATGTCAAATTCTAATTGAATGGTGTTAATTGGAAACGGGGTAATAAATGATAGTGCTTAATTTGAGCAATCTAGCATTCTAGCGTGCAGTTTTCTAAAAAACGGCCTTGGCAGCCGTTAAGACGGCGCCAAGACGCTTGGTGGACTCATACCGTCCCGAATTCGGCCTTGGCGATGTAGCTTGGCGAGGGAGGGCCTTGGCGGGAATGGAACAGCACCTTGGCGGCCTTGGCGGGTGCAAGACGGAGACTTGACGGCCTTGGCGGGGGAAGAGTTTTAGCGGACACAGGATGGAGGCTTAGCGGTCTTGGCGGATGTAAAGGCTCGGATTTTCAAATCCTAATTTTTCGGGAAAAGAGAATTAAAAATGAATTTGAATCAAATTAAAACAAAAAAAAAAACTCGTTTAGCGGATTCCGACCGAAATATAAAATTTAACGAAAGATTTCCAATATTTTACCTCGAAAATTCAAAATAATTATCGGATGGCGATATCCTTTTTGATTAAAATAATCTAATTGATCGAGAAAACGAGAGTCGTGAAAACTAACACCTGGGAACTAATTTGGGGATTTGAAATTCGCATGTTCGAGATTTCTTTCGGGTATTATTTGACTAAGCTTTTAACCAATTCCACACTCAACCTCCCTTACCTTACCCTTGCCTATGCCCTATCTGATTTGACAGCTAAGGGAACCCAAATTTTGTTCCATTAAATCTGAGGCTTGACCACACTTTTCACTCACCTAAACACAAGAATCCAAATAACCCCTTACTCTCCTCTCCCGTTGAGTTGCCCAGAGGAAGGAACCCCATTTCCTCCTCCAATTCAGCCCCCGCCGTCACCTCCTTCCACCACCAGCAACTGCCACCTCCTGTTCTCTTATTTGCCGGGCTATCCTCACCATCCCCAATCGCCAGTAGCCACCACCAAGAGCCTCACTTTCCTTCCCTCCGGTTTTCCTCCGAGACCGAGCAGCAGCCGCTAGCACATCCTCCCTCCGACGTCTGAAGATGAAGCCGAGAAGCCCGAGCTCCCCTCTTCGCGAAGGCCATCCGGCGCCGAGCCCAGGAGCCATCGGGAGCACCACCGTCGAGCCTTCGTCCCCTTCTCCTCGGTCTTTCTCGAATCCACAAGGTGAGGGTTCTCTCCCTCTTTCTCTATTAAAAGATCGAAAAGCTCCACCTTTAACTCTCTCTATTTGGTTTGAGGCCAAGAACGCACCGATTCCGACTCCGACAAGGCCGAATCAAGCTCCAAATCGAACGTTTCCGGCGAGTCGACGCCCTCGGTGAGCACCTACCTCTTCCTCCTTCTTGTTCGCTTCCTGGGTGTTGTTATTCCTTATTTTTTCGAACTAACTGCGAGAGCGAGAGTGAGAGTGGTCGGAGAGAGAGGTCGGCGAGTGTCCGGCGAGATCGAGCGTGGTCGAGAGCGTATGCGAGCGAGGGAGAGGAAAGGGAAGCCGGCGAGGGAGGCGCTGTCAGGGGCTTGAGATGCGGGTGAGCCTGTGCGAGCAGGAAGTCCGGAAGGTGAAGCTCGGCGCCGGCGGGATCGATTTCGGAGAAGCGGGGGGAGTCGAACTGGGGATTGCAGCCTGAGGTTGAAGACGTGTGTGAGCCCTGCGTCCACATCAGCTCCATCTCAGCGCGTGGGCCCATTACTGCAGACTTTGGCTTTGCAAAGTGAAAGGGGAGAAGATTGGGTTAATGGGCCTAATTCTTCAGCAAAATAAAAAATAAATGATGGGTTCTTCCAAATAGATCCAATTTTGGGAATTTAAACAAAGGGGCCGGATTTTTGAGGTTATAAAATAAGGGGTCGGATTTGGTAATTCTAAAGGGCTGATTTTTATAAACTAAATATGGTTGGGATTTTTTTTAAAGGATTTAGAAATATTTTATGAAAATGTTATTTGAACTATTATAATATTATTTGAGTTTTGAGATATAAAATATTATTTTTGAGATTAAAGATATGATATTAGGGTGATTTAAAACAAATATAATATTACGATACTTGGAGATTAAAAAGGAGATTGTCGAATTTAAATAGAAAAAGGAATTTGGTGAGCATTTTCAAAAGATCGGAATTTCTAATTAGTTGATTCGAATTTTGAAACGGTTTCAGGATTAACTCGGAAATTGTGTGATCGGTGACTAACTAGCATGTTGATATGATTGACTGGCTAATAGCATGATTTGTGTCGATTAATGGTATGAATGAATGACTAACGGCATGATGAGATGTTAGAATTTTGTATTGTTAACTTATGTTTTTAAGATATGATGATATGATGAACTCGAGTTATATGATATGTTGATATATGATTACGAAAGTGATGATCGATCTCTTGATATATGTGACATGCGGATTATTATGGATATATTGTGGCGAATACATGAATGTGGATGAATGGAATGATGAAAATGATATGGTCTCATGGAATGTGGCAATATGATGAATTGGTTGAACTTGACGAAATGATGATTGCGATATGGTTGTTATTCTCGTTGAATGATGTGTGCTTGAATGCTTGAATGATTGGACGTAGACTTATATATATGTTCTGATATGTAACTAGGTAATACCTTGTGATTATGAATGATGTATGCTGGATCTTCTATTATGCTGTTCTGCATAGCCAGGTGAGTTTCTATATGAGCTCACTCAGATTCGAAAAGAGATCTCCCTGCTTGTAGCCATGTGCATACTAGGTGCTTGCATTCATAATAAAGCATGCCATGTAGTATCCTGCTAGGATTGCACTCATGATTGAGCATTCGTTTACTCATTGCTTTTGTAAACAGAACGGCCGTTATCTGTGAAGTAACTAGAGTCATTGCTAGGGTTATAGGACGACCTAGTCTCATCGGGTCCCGTCCTGAGTCAATCGAGTCATGAACTTCCTTATATTATGAGATGCCTGCGGGCTGTATTGTGGATACGGGTTGGGCATGCGTGTCACCCGATTATATGGAATGCATTCACGAGCTGGCCAGTCTCCACCCTATCGGAAGGGGGTGGAGGTAGGAGAGGGATATACCACTTGGTATTCGGTGCTAAGGCCTTATTATATTTATGCACTTGATCTTAGGACCATGCTAGTGTGTTAATATTCTGCCTTGCATCTAGAAGCATCTTTATTAGGACTAGCGTGTGTATATGTCTGCTTGTTTGGGATTATACTGCCTAGGGCTTCGATCTGACAACGCCCCGCATACATTTTTTTTAGGTTTGCTTTGCAGCATGATTATTCATTGTTTCCGTGACGTGGGAACTCTCTTGGGCGATCTCAAAGAAATGGTTTAACTCCACTAACATTGTATATTAAATTTCGATAAATACGCTTATTGATTTGGTTTTGACTCGGCTCTGCCGTGTCACCCTCTTGTATTACACCTTGATTCTACTATTTGCATGACTGTTGGTTTTCCACACTTAGACTTATGACAGGTACAGGGGACTTCCCCGGGGAGTCCAACGATCCCTTCGAATTTTGGGTATGAAATCCCACTTTAAAATGTTAGGATAGAATTTCAAACCTTCAACCTGTACTCGGGGCGCAAGATCCTAACGAGGGGTTTCATCCCTCGAAACGTAACCCGGGAATCATAATCCCGGGCCGTTACATGGCGGTTTTAAATTGAGATTATTTAGTTTTTATGCTTTCAAATTTCTCTATTATGAAGTCATGATACCTATTTGAATATATCTATATGATTTTATATTTGATTCGGACAACTTTAAAAAGGGTCATGATGATTTTTTATTTGATATGCTATAAACTTAAAATTAATACATAATTTATTTTATAATATATGTTTTATACATAGTTTATGGGATAAATATAACAAAATAATCAAAACCCGTTTTATCCACCAAGAACTGCTAATAAGGCCGCCAAATCGTCTTGGCATTTAGCGGTACCCTCCCGCCAAGCATCCGCCGAGCGTTTTTTAGAACATTGCTAGCGTGTAGAGTTATCGTTTTTAATTCAATCTCATCCATTCACTCTCTTTTCATCCGACGCTTCTCATTACGTTACACGTTATACCGTATGTTTTGTTTCACTAGAACCTTCCTATATATATATATTTCAAACCTCCTCCAGACTTAATAACAAACTGGGTGGACATCATTCTGTTTTATCTCGCTCCGTATTTTGATCTTGGTCATCGGAACAAGTTTTCCTTGTTTACTTTGCGAGTTTTGAACTTGAGAATGTTGTTCGTCTCCTTTTATATTATATATATATATATATATATATATATATATATATATATATATAGAGAGAGAGAGAGAGAGAGAGAGAGAGGGTTCAAGTAAGAAGATCCCGATCTGGTGAGAAGGTGAGAAGAAGTGTGATACACGCGCTTTCCCTCATCATAACCTTCCAAAGCTAACTCGCAAATCTCCTCCCACCAGTAATCGATTTCGCAGTTGATCTCCCCCAATTCCAAGCGGATCTGCTCTCCGGCCTCTCCGTGGCGGTGAACCGGCCTGTCAACAGCCGCCGATGGATCTCCATCCCTTCGGCCAACATTGAAACCCTAGACGCCGCCTTCAAAAGCGGGGGGAAGCTGAACCTGCCAACAGCCACCGAATCCCACCTCATCGATCCTCGCGTCAGCCACAATGGTCTTTCAGGGGTCCGCGCTCCTCGAGAGGTCGCGCAGGAAGCGATTGGAGAAACGAGGCTCGGGGCGGTGAATTTCGTCGAAGACGAAGAGGGCGTAGTCGAGGGCGTAGTCGAAGGCGCCATTGGAGAAAGACCTGGGGGAGGAAATGAGTTTGAAGAGGAGGGAGGTGGAGCGGTCGACGCCGGAGCGGAGGATTTGGGCGTGGACTTGCTTCGGCTGTTTGAGAGTGGAGGATTTGGGCGTGGCCGGATTTGGTTCGGAGAGACTAAAATCAGCTTGCAGGAACTTGGTGCAGTTAATTATAATGTACTTGTTCTAATTAGACAAGATGATGAGCTTGAGACTTACGTTAAACATGGCGTAATAAGACTAGAAGAGTTCATCTGGATTACTGGAAGCAGCCAGAGTCAATCCCTGTTGAAAAAGTTGCCATCACAATTGCACATATCGCAATGAGGAAGCTCTGCAGGCATAGTTTTCAAGCTTTAGAATCTCTGAATAGTTCAAAGAAATTTTTTGTATAGCATAAGTAATAAGTTATGGTTGATGATTACAAGAACAGTGATCCAATCATGATGCCTGCTTGCTTGCTTTTGAGGGATGCATTAATATATTCACTATCCCTTTTTCACATTTCAATTCGGATCTGTTTTACGCTAAGTAGTTCAGAGTTTTTATACCAAGTAGTTTAGTGTTTTAAAACCAAGTGATTCGGGGTTTTTATATCAAGTGGTTCAGAGTTTTGTACCAAGTGGTTCAGGGATTCAAACCAAGTGGTTCAGAATTTTAATGTCAGGTGATTCAGGGTTTTAATATCAAGTGGTTCAGTATATATAAATAGAAGTGGTTCACGAAGTAAATAGTGTTGGTTCATGAACCATTTTATTTTAAAAATTAAGCATAAAAATAAAATAAAAGAAGAATGAAAACTTAATGAACCACTTCTTGATAACTTAATAAACCGCTTCTTTATAACTTAATGAACCACTTCTCTATTACTTCATGAACATGAACCACTTCTTTATAGTTTAATTAATCACTTCTTTATAGCTTCATGAACCACACTTCCTTATAACTTCATGAACCACTTCTTTATACGTTCTTGAATCTAGGGGTGTGCATGATTCGGTTCAAACCGAATTTTTGAGCCGAACCAACACAAACCGAACCTAACCGAAGTTTTTCGGTTCGGCTTTCGGTTCGAGAATTTTCATTTTTCGGTTTCGGTTCGGTTTGTGTTAAACCGATTTTTTTAAATATTCCACTATATATATATATATACAATACTTTTTATACACTACATAAATACAATATACATATATTTTTATACTTTATATATACACATATACACTATACATATACTTTATATAATTAGTGTATATACATATATACACTATACAGTGTATATATACACTAATACACATATTTTTTTTTGTTTGTGTAGTGTGTAGTGTGTATATATACAGTGTATATACACATATATACGCTAATACATATATTTTTTGTATGCTCGGTTTGTGTTAAACTGAATTTTTTAAAAATAATTTTTTAAAAATTTTTTTATGGAAATTCGGTTCAACTATGTTAAAACCGAACCGAACACAAACCAAACCGGCAAATAACCGAACCGAACCTAATGCTTTCGGTTCGGCTTTCGGTTTTGAAATTTTGAGATTTTCGGTTCGGTTCGGCCCGATTCGGTTAGGTTTTGGGCCGATGCACACCCCTACTTGAATCACTTCTTTATAGTATTGGTTCATGAAATAAATAGTATTGGTTCATGAACCATTTTATTTTAAAAACAAATAAATAAATAATTTAAAAATAAATATTAAAAGAAAATAAAAGAGTTGTGGTTCATGAAATAAAGAGTATTGGTTCATGAAATAAATTAAGAGTATTGGTTCATGAAATAAACATTAAAAGAAAATAAAAGAGTAGTGATTCATGAAATAAAATGTAGTGGTTCATTAAATAAAGAGTAGTGGTTCGTCAAATAAAGAATAGTGGTTCACCAAATAAATAGTATTGGTTCATGAACCATTTTATTTAAAAAAAATTACAAAACAAAAAAAAAACAAAACAAAAGAAGAATGAAAAATTTTACAATTATTAATTAAAAAGTAGTGGTTCAAGGTTTTTATATCAAGTGGTTCAGGGTTTTTATACTAAGTGGTTCAGGGTTTTAATATCAAAGTGGTTTAGGGCTTTAAACCAAGTGGTTCATGGTTTATATACCAAGTGGTTCAGGACTTTAATACCAAGTGGTTCAGGGTTTTAATATGATTTGTTCGGAGTTTTTATACCAAGTGGTTCAGGGTTTTTATACTAAGTTGTTCAGGGTTTTTATACCAACTTGTTCAGGGTTTTAAACCAAGTGGTTCAGTTCTTTAATACCAAGTGATTCAGGGTTTTAAACCAAGTGGTTCAGGGTTTTAATACGAAGTGGCTAAGAGTTTTTATATCAAGTGGTTCATCAAATATATCGGTTCATCAAATAAAGAGTAGTGGTTCATCAAATAAATAGTATTAGTTCATGAAATAAATAGTATTGATTAATGGACCATTTTATTTAAAAAACAAATAACTAAATAATTAAAAATAAAGATTAAAATAAAATAAAAGAAGAATGAAAATTTTACAAATATTAAATAGTAGTGGTTCAAGAAATAAAGAGTATTGGTTCATGAAATAAATAATTAAAAACAAATAAATAATTAAAAACAAACATTAAAAAAATAAAAAATAAAAAGAATGAAAATTTTATAAATATTAAATCATAGTGGTTCAGGAAATAAATTATAGTGGTTCTTGAAATAAAAATTATTTTAAAGTAATATATTTACTATATTTTTTTTAAAATAAAAAATTTTAATTATAAAAATGTGAAAATTTTAAGGGTGATCTTGATATTTAATTTATAAATTGATAAAAATATGGAATAGTAAAAAAACGAAAAGGAAGAGGATACAGAGTATAGAAGTCATTAAATGCATTGAAGAACAAAGAGACTTCAGTTGTCATTTTGGTAAGGAGTCGTAGTCCGAGGAGAAAGTCGTCCCGAGTTCGATACAGCGGGCAACATTTTAAATTTTGGTTAATTTTAACAGCGTGTGATACACGCGCAAGGGGGTGCGAGTGGTGGACATTGGGAGCGGGAAAATGACGCGCGTGTAGAAGGCCGAAATTTTATTTTTCAGATTATTTTTATTTACATGGACCAATCAGGACGCTTCTTTCCTTCTCACTTTTGGGTTTCTGTGTACCCGAACCCAACCCTATATATATATATAGTATAGATCATATGAGAACACTCCTTATGATGAGAACTAGGAACACATTTAAGCCATTGATTATTGTAATATGGAGGGTGGAGATTAAAAGAAGATTTTTTTTATTTTTTAAAATAAAAAGCACTGGGACCCACAATGGAATTCTACTACCCCAACCCGTTGCGCGTGTAATACACCACCCCAAATTTCCAAATACAATTCTTTACGATTAAAAAAAATGGAGATAATTTTTTTGGGCCATCAAAAAAAATTTAATATGGAAATTTTTTATTTTAAAATGTTAATAATAATTGACACGAATATGAAAGAAATTTTTCCTACCAATTTGTTTCAGAACAATCATAAGTTCTCTTTCTTCCTTTTTTTCCGAAAAAATTCAGCGATTTTGTTCTTTTTTCTTTTTTAATATTGTTGTTCCAAACTTCCGCGTACCTATGAATAGTATTTGTGATTTTACCGAATAATGTACAAGTTTATTGATTATTATTTTAACATTCAAAAATCAATAAATAGGTAAATAATCGCTCTCTTACATATGAATAATCTCTATAATTTAACCGAATAATCTCTCAAAATTAATCAAATAATATAATTTCCACAAAATTGTGTTAGAAACAAAGATAAAATGTTAAGGTTTTAATCTTCAAATTAATATCTAAACTCGCCCACAAAAAATCTCAAAAATCATTGTTCGTATACACGAATAATAAATCACAATCACCCGAATAATCTCCTATTTTACCGAATAATCTCCGATTGTATCGAATAATCTTTCTAATTTAACCGAATAATCTATCAAATTTAAATGAATAATCATACCCTTAAACACGAATAATCTTTCTAATTTAAAAGAATAACTTAATTTCATCACAATTATCTTGTGATAAAAAGTCAAAACAAAAGCAAAAAAAGAACCAAAAACAAAACAAAAACTCACTAATCAAATTCAAAATTAAAAAAATCGGTAATTCACAAATTAGCTACTCTGTAAGTACTAAGGGTGTGTTTGGATTCCAAAGTGTTTATGCTTATAAGCATAAACACTTTGAAAGTGTTTGTTTAACTAAATTTTTATGTATTTCAAATAATATGAATTTAAAATAAAATATTGTATAGATGGTATAAATCAAATACTCACTATTGTTTTAAGTTTATAATTACCTTATAAACTTAATATAATTAATTTACACAATTTATAAGGTATTTTATTTTAAATTCATGCTATTTGAAATACATAAAAATTTAGTTAAACAAACATTTTCAAAGTGTTTATGCTTATAAGCATAAACACTTTGGAATCCAAACACACCCTAATTGGGTTTTCTTTAATTGAAGAGTTAATTGGGCCTGGCCGTCTGGGTACACGCGCAACTTTCACTTTTACTTTCCTTATTTAATATTTTTATTTTTCCAAATTAATTAAATGTGAATTAATCTCAACCATCTATTTACAATGATTTAAGGGTCTAGATTTGTTCCTAGTTCTCACTATAAGGGGTGTTCCTACCGGAACCACCCCCTATATATATATATATATATATTTTGGTGAAAATGAAAATGTATCTTAAAATGAAAATGAGTCTAATTTTAATAATTCAAATCTGACCCGGTCACCCGGCCCAAACTAAATAAAATATCCCTAATTCTTTCTATGCGTCGCTCGCTCGCACGTGTTCGCACTCTCGCCTTCCTCCTTCCTAAATATGAGATCTACCGTCGTCCATGGAGGGAAGCAGTTCTTGGCTAATTCATTCCTGTTCGAAGACCTTCTTCGACGCTTGGAAGCTCATTTACATGCCAAAACAAGCTCATGTGGCTTCCTGTTTGAGCCCAGATCTGAGATCTACCGCCTTCATGTTCGAAGGCCTTCTTCGGAGTCTGAATTCGATGGAGCGAGGGGAGAAGTTCGAGCAGCTCACCCACTCAACTCTCCAGCAGATCTCACTCTCCCACAACGGCCTCTCGTCAATCGAATCCTCAATCGTCGCCGGATCCCAAAGCAAGCTCATTGCGATCGATCTCAGCTACAAAAACATCAGTGGCTTCCCCCCCGAATTCATGACGGATATGCCGAATCTGTCGGCATTGTTGCTGGAGCACTACAGGTTTACAAGGATGATCCCCCCGGAATACGCGGTGAATGCGGCGTCACAGGGGGTGTGAGATGTGAGTTCTATGCCTATTGATCTGCTGAATGTGAGCTTTGAAGCCCGACGAGAGGGTTTCTCGACCAAATAAATTTATAGTCAAGACCCCGCTATAGGATAGTGGAGGTCAGGTTCGTCCTCAGGAGAGAAGTCAGCGGTTCTAGGTTTAGTGTGTTTTGGGGTTCAGGGATAGCGGGAAGAGGTGATGAGGGTGGCTGTCGACAAAGAACAGAGGGGTCATTGTCGAGGGATGGAGAGGTAATGGTGGTTGGTGGCGTGTAGCTACGCAAAAACTTCAAAAATAACAAAATTTGAATAATAAAAGTGCAAACTTCCAAGGTTAGGGATAACCGCAACAATAAACATATGTGTAGATTTTAAATCACATAAAGATGCATGTTTTATATCAAATAACTTTCGTCATTAACAAATAGAAATATAGAGGCTTTCGCTTAAACCCTAATTGTTACTATCTTTAATTTTCTTAATTAGGATCAACCAATATTCGCAAGCAAACCCTAATTACTATTCAAATTCATAATAAGACCGCTTTCGCTTCAATATCACAAATAAGAAATTTCTTCAACTCTCGCAAAGGATTAAGCACATAGGTAGATGATGATAAGAACATACAAATTCATAATTTCATAAATCAAACATACATATCTATGTTGGGATCACCCCAACCCTAGAAGAAGGAAATTAGAAACAAGATATAATAAAAGAAACTAACTTTATCATAAAATAAACTAAAACTTACAAAACCTTCTAAACGTTCCTCCTCTCTCTCCTCTCTCGCCTCCTCTCTCCTTGCGCCCGAAGACGACTTTGCTTGAATGTTTGAAAATCAGCCCCTAGGGCTTTATTTATAGGCCACAATCCTTGATATCCAAGGAAGAAGAAAGTCTATCTCTATCTAAATCTATCTTTCTATTTTCTAAGATAAGTGTTTGATAAATAAAAGAAATAAAAGAAATAAAATTCCCCCTAGGCAAATTAGGAAATTACTAAAGTAGATAAATATCTTCCATCTTGATAGAATATCTTTTGCGTCATGTGGAATAAATCCATCTCGGAATTTGGACTCGGACTGCTCGAAATGGGCTTCTAGGTTACTCGATATCAACCAAGTTAGGTCGATATCGACCTTTCTTCATAGCTTCACTCATTCTCGGCTACTGGAATGGATTTCGAGTTGTCTTTACTCGATATCGACCAAAGTTAGTCGATATCGACCTCTTCTGTGTTGCTCGAGTTACTCCGGTCGATTTCTTGCATTTTTGGTCGATTTGCTCCACTTGATATCAACCAAGTAAGGTCGATATCGACCTTCTTGATAGTTCTTAGCATTCTGCTCTGTTCTTGAAATGCACTTTCCCAAGTCCTCGTTCATCCGATTGACGCATATGAACATGAGTTAGAAAGCTCTTTTCGAGGTCTACAACTCTTATGAAGACATCATAACTTGATTCAAAATGATGAATGACGAAAAGTGGGCTTTTCTCCAGCTGCACCATCCTTAGCTTCTTCATGACTTTCCTTGAATTGGTAAATAAAGAGCGGCCATTCCGGGGTTCGAACCGGGGACCTATGACTATTATCCATAAGTCCTTTCCGGTGAGCCATTCCGGAATGGTTTCTTCATGACTTTCCTTTAAGCTTCAAAGTGCGTCCGATTTCTGCAAAATATAACAAAAACTTGTGTAGACCTGCATATATTGCAAATAAACATAAACTACACAAATTCTGTATTATTCTAGCCCAAAAGTACGAAATGCATGCAGAAATTGATATAAAAGTTAATGTAAAACATGGCGAATTAGGCTCACAACAAAGCCATTGAAGGTGATTCAGCTCCTGACGGAATCACTGGCAGAGCAGGATTAAAAGAACTTAAACGAATTGCACAATTGAGAAGGTAAAGTGTTCTTTCATTTGCTTTGATATGTCACGATGATCCCTCCTAGTGCCGTTTAGCAATTAGGTATCTGATGTAGGTTCAATTTGCATATAGTCCAAGCTGAAAACACTTCTTTTTTGTTATAATGACTGGAACTTTTTCTTGTTGCAAATCATACTAATTCGGTAAATCCACAAATGATCATTTTCTTTTTTCAACCATTAGGTGAATACAGCTGGAGATTGGTTGAGATTGATGCTGATCTATCAAATTTGTCCATGGAGATGAAGCATGTCATGTCATTGATTAATCCTGCTAAAACTTACATGGTACAATCCGAGTAGGCTCTGCATTTTGGCATTATAATCGCTTATTGTGCCATACAATTGGAGACTGAATTAACATTCTCATAAACTTGAACTCATTGTAGTTCTCTTAAAAAATTCTCATTGTTTCACTTGTTTGAGTTAAATTATCTTTCCATGTCCAGTACATGAATATAGTCTATTCCGTCCACGTTGAGTGGATGGGTCAGTGAAATGATCCATGATTAATTAGTTCTTGCACATCCGGGATCTAAATATTGGCCTAGCGCTGTGGTTAGCTGCTGGTGGTGATGGCCTGGTTTACGAGAACGGGGACAACAATTCTGGGTGTGACAAGTACAAGCAAGGTTCTAAATATCGCATATCGAGGTCGTATCGGTTTGGAGTAAAAACGATATATCGGATTTATCGGTTTCGCTAATTTTTACATATAAATATTATATTTATACTTCAAATTATAAAAATACACATGAAAAAATAATTTTTAAATTGTAAAATTACCAAATAAACATAACAAAATAAAAACAACTTCATTTATAAAGGCTAAATGATACGGGGTTAGCCGTAGGATGGCCCGATCTTCGACAAACAAGCAAGAAACTCAAATAAAGACTCAAGAATGACGCAAGAAACAAAGGACGCAGCAAGAACACTTCAAGAATCGATCAAGAAAGTGCATGATCGACCAAGAACATAAAGAACGCAGCAAAGAAAGACCAAGAACTCAACAAGACTCGACAAAGATGAATAAAGACTCGAAATTGAATTGCAAGAATTGAAAGACACGACCGATAAGAACTGAGTCGATCTATATAGAACAAGATAAAGACCCCAGGCCTCCTAAGAGGGTAGGAACCAATACCAATGACTATATAACCCGCCTCTACGACCCTACACAACCAAGCGGACAACTTGGAGGCACAAGGAGGGGGCTCGTGGATACTAGGATCACCAAGTCTTGCGAAGTTGATGAACACAAAGCAAACCAAGCTAGATCAATACCAATATTTGCAATTGAAGAGCACAACTCTATTCAATCGACAATCACTCATTGTGTTTCACACAAAAAGAGAGCTTTTCTATTCATTAAAATCCGAATTGTTCTACATGAGGGTGATCGACTTATATAGCCATCACATAGGCCTGTTGGGCCGAAAATAATAAAAGAACTAAATAAACTAACAACTTATGGAATTAATAAAATAACATCTAAAGTTTCCTAAAATAACTTAAGTAAGAAAGTTGCTAAAATAGGAAATACTATAATGTTCAAGACTTAATAAAATCCCGTCAAAACCAACGACAGCTCAAAGAATGTGGATTTCGGCCAAGCTCTAGGTCGAATCTGGAAACACCTTCAACTGAAAAGTTGTAGGTCTCTTCGTCCTCGTTCCAACAATGTATGGCACGATCCAATCCGATTAATATTGAATCCGTACGACTCATTTTACTGAGACGTCGAAAAGCTGTCAAATATCCTGAACGAATCTAAAACGTCATTTGCACCTTTGGATCTTCTCCCAAGGTGGAGCCTTCTTCTTCCTCTTGAGAAGGACATCATCCAAAGGTGTCTTAAATGTTCCCGCATCACTAAAGTTACCTTACCGCAAATCCGCAATGCCAATTTGTTAGAGTTCTAACAATCAAATTCAAAATACCTAATAGTTTTGACAAACAAATATTCAAAATACACAAATAATACTTTAATTAAAAGGACCTAATAATCTAAGATAGGCATTGGTCATCAATTCAAGACCATCAGAGATTCAGAGGACGTTTACGGTTTATCAATCAGAAAAAATCTCAAATTGAAGCCATCAATTCAAGACATTCATTCAAGGGATGCGAGGTTTATGAAAAGAGGTTCAGAGCACGCTTATGGAAAGAGGAATTGAAAGAGGGTTTAGCGTTTACTTACCAGTTAGTTAGTTACCGACTTAGGGCTTAGGGCTGGGATTTGGGACTGCAAGGGATGCGAGGTCGCCGACGGGTGAGGGAAGCAAGGTCGCCAGCAGACGAGGGAAGCGAAGGCGGTCGGAGAACGAGACGCAGCGGCGACGGACGACTGGACGAGGGAACTGGATGTCACCGGCGAAAGGAAGAACGACGAACTGAAGCACTGAAGCCTGAAGAGAACCCTGCGGCACTGTAGGAAACCCTCGCCCAGAATTTTTTTTTTTAAAAAAAAATGAGCAAACGACGTCGTTTTAGGGAAACCGATATCTAGGTCAAGCCGATATTGACCGATATATCGCCCGTTGACCGATATGTCCCGTTGACCGATATTTGCTAACCGATAAGCCGATATCGTAGCGGGTTCTAAATATCCCCGATATATCGGTCGATATATCCGATATTTAGAACACTGATAGTGATACAATGTGCAAATTTAACATCACATAGTGCAACAATAACGTCTAAATGTGCATTAATAACATCAGTTTATGCTAGTAGACTGAAATGCTTTGACACCAAGAAATTGTTTCGAATTATAAAGTCCATTTCTACTAAAGCAAAAAAAAACAAAGATCAACCTCATGTGGTCGCTTCATCTCCTTATGATGCAACGTCACTAGCATCACTCGACCAAGCACAAACATTCATTAGTACATCATCTGCTTGATTTGCCACTTCACTAGAGTCAACATCATCTGCTTGATTTGCCACTTCACTAGAGTCAGATTGCACATCTGCACTCTATTCATGCACATATGAATATTCATATTATTCTAAATATATTTTACTTTTACACACTATTATTCTAAATGTGCACAATTGTATCTTACTTTTGCACAATTGTATTCTAAATCTGCACAATTGCATTCTAAATCTGCACAATTGTATCTTACTTTTGCACAATTGTATTCTAAATCTGCACAATTGCATTCTAAATCTGCACAATTATATCTTACTTTTGCACAATTGTAGTTTAAATCTGCACAATTATATCTTATTTTTGCACACTATTATTCTAAATGTGCACAATTGTATCTTACTTTTGCACAATTATATTCTAAATCTTCACAATTGTATCTTACTTTTGCACAATTGTATCTTACTTTTGCACAATTGTATTCTAAATATGCACAATTGTATCTTACTTTTGCACAATTGTATTCTAAATGTACACAATTGCATTCTAAATCTGCACAATTGTATCTTACTTTTGCACAATTGTAGTTTATATCTGCACAATTATATATTACTTTTGCACATTTGTATTCTAAATGTGCACATTAAAATCTTATTTTTGCACTTTATCTTCTTATATTTGCACATTACAATTTTATTTTTGCACCTTATAATCTTATTCATGAAGAGAAACATAGTAATTGTAAGCGATAAACATAGATAGCCTATGCAGGATTTGAACCCGCATCTATGTGCATAGGCACATTGCTCTACTATTTTGAGCTAATAGGCTTTTAATGACACTAATACGCGCACTTAAAATACGCTTGCTAAGAATAAAAACGAAAAACACAACATCAAAATCATAACACATTGCACTTGATGTAAGAAGATTTGGCTTTAAGAAAACAGAGAACTCAGTTGACCTGATTCTCAAACCAAAGTCTCATACTTTTAGATGGTCTGCACTTGAGTTGACTAAAAGAACCTTCCTGATGGATACATGTTTTGTAATGGGAAAGTAAGATACAAATTTCATTCATTTTATTAATGTTAAATGCACATGTCTGGGCTTTAGATCACGATGAATTATGACATTTTGTACATTATGGAGGCAAGCCATTCCCCTGTCAAGTTTTTGTATAACTAGACTGACTGGAGTCTGGAAGGGAAAACAAACAAATGTCTAGTAATACATATTCTACTCCCCAGCCTTAAAAATGAAAATGAAATAGTACTCTTCAATTAATTTTGATAGTTAATTCAGAATTCATTAGTTGGTTGCCCTTCCTGTCACTGTTTTTGGGTCCCCATGGAGTTGTAAATTGTTGGCTCTGTCCATACATACAAATTTCCACCACCATTCTACTGCTATAAATTAGTCAACTATTTTTTCCTTCATTTGTATAAATTTCCAAACACATTATTCAATCATGACATTGCATTACTTGACATCTTATTAGTTTGTGTTAAAAAAGAGGAAGGAGTTGTTCAGTTAGTATTTAAAAAAAAAACGCAATTAGGCAAGGATTCTAGAGTTAAATAATGCAATTAAAGTGACGGGAGATGAAAGCAATTGCTGAGAGTGAAATCTATAATTGATAGAGCAAAGGGACAAGAGTACAAAAAAGCGTGAAATATAAATTTAGACCAGGAAACATACAAATGTGTGGTTTGAGACTCTGTATCAGCCATAGGGACTAAAAGGCAGCGATGTTCGATCGGTGAATTCAAAACTAGTTGTACTCGAATTCATACTCCTACGGTTCTCAAATGCCATATAATGAACGATTTTTCAAAGTTCTGATTTTCAAAAGTAATTCAGATTCATCACCGAGAAGCATTCGAGTTATTAAATGGCATGAGTAGTTCCATTACAAGTGATCAATTGAAATTAATCAACACCTAAACAATTGCAGTCAAAAGGAAAGGAAAATTTAGCTTCCACAAAGCCCAATCTCAATCCAATTTCCACAAGTCAAAATTCATAAATCTAATCCACCGATTTCAATCCACATGATTAAATAATTCAGAAGAAGAAAAACACAATCATGATCAAAATCAAATAGAGACCGAGCTAAAAGAAAGGAAAGGAGGCACATACAGAGGAGCGAATAAACCCAATAGAAGAGATCCCGAAACAAACACAAAACCTAGGTGGAATGGCAGGAAGAAGGAAGAGTCAAGGAGTATATCTGTATGAGATCTAAAGGGAGAGGAGAGGAGAGGAGGAGAAATCGAGCACAAACCTGGGCGCTTGGAACAGATCTATAGGAAGAAGGAAAAACTGAGCACACCGCAGCCCGCCTCTAACAGATCTGCGGGAAGAAGAAGGCGAGGAACAGATTATTTCGGTAGGAGAGGAATAGGTCGCTGGAGGACGAAGATAGAACCACATACATACCTGTCGACCGGAGGCGACTCCTGACGACGAGGATGGCAACGGGGAAGGGGCGATAATCTCCATTGAAGCTGCTTTGATGGTTTTCGAGAGGGACTGAAGATGAAAGACGGGACAAGGAAGATGAAGGGATGAGGTTATGAAAATGGAGCAGGTTAACAATGAAACGTGGGGTTGAAATTACTTATTTTGAACGCAAATTGTCCCTAAACAGAAATTTTACACCTTAAGCAAATTTTACACCCTAAGACAATTTTACATTTGAAGCTTTGCACATATATATATATATATAATAAAAGAGAAGTCATCTGAGACACATGACGACTTCTCCTTAATTGTTGTCGTATAAACAAATCATAAAATTTTAAAAAAATCAATATATGGATAAGATAAAATTTTATCTTACCTCTATTTAATCAATATGTCTATATATATATATATATATATATATATATATATATATATATATATATATATATATATATATATATATATGCATATGATAAAATTTGACTCAATTTCATTAGATATAGATATTAGTCATATGAACCAATCACAAATTTTAAAATAATCAATATATGCATAAGATAAAATTTTATCTTACCTCTATTTAATCAATATATCTATATATGCATAAGATAAAATTTGACCCAATTTGATTAGATATATGGATATATTTTTAAAAGATATTAACTAATTTTAAATACTTTTATATAAGATAAGATTTTACCTATTATTAAATGGATAAAATCATGGTCTATATCTATTTAATCAAGATATTTATATATGCATAAGATAAAATTTGACCCAATTTGATTATATATTAATATATTTTAGAAGATATTAATTAATTACAAATACTATTATATAAGATAAGATTTTACCTATTTTCGCTATATACGAACATATTTTTAGAAGATTATAACTTTATCAATATATTACATGGTCATACTAATTAAATAACTTTTATCAATATGAAGAAAATAAAAGGTTTTGGGTAAATTGAAATACGGAAATTTCACGAGGTACCCCCGAGGTATCGCGAAATTCACGCGGTGACCACTTCTTTTACCTCCTTCACGTGGTACCCCTGAGGTTTGGGATTCTTTCACCTCGTGCCCCTCCCTTTTTTTTTAACATTTTCCGTTAAGTTTTAATTTAAAAAAAAAACAATGTTCTTTTACCTGTAGGTTTGGGATTGGGATTCTCACGCGAGCGAAGAACTGCTGGAGGCGAGCCAGCGACAACTGCTGGACTCCACAGGCGAGCGACAGGCGGGCTCCGGCGTCGGCGGTGGCGACGGTCTCCGGCGTCGGCGTTGGCGGCGGACTCCGACATCGGTGGGTGGTGGCAGACAAGCGAAGGCGAATTGCTCTCTAATTTCGAGCGAGGCGAACTTCCGACAGGTATGTCCAATTTGTGGAATCCAGTATCCTTCTGATTGCTATCTGCTATAGGTTTCATCCTCTTAACAGTCTCTCATTTAATTTTTGATCATTAGATAAACACTTGCAATGGTTTCTACTGTGATGCTTTTAAGCCCAACAAACCATCCAAACCCATGATGTGGACAGAAGCTTGGACTGGCTGGTAAATTTTCATTTCCATGGTAGCAATAGCATATGTCAAGACACAAATCGATCTCGTCTTTCTAAAAATTGAGCTTTGGAATCAAAGGTTCACAGAGTTTGGAGGCCCAATCTACGAACGACCTGTCGAAGATATAGCCTTTGCAGTGGCTCGGTTTGTTCAAGCTGGCGGTTCATTCTTCAACTACTACATGGTTAGCTTTTATGCTTCCTACTGCATCTCTAATTTCCCCGAAAAAAAAGTATGACAGATAGGATTAACATGTGGTTAAATCTGTTCTTAGATCTTATTTTCCTGATGTTTGGTTTTCTATGACAATATCACGGTGGAACCAACTTTGGGCGTACAGCCGGAGGCCCAAAGTTTCATCCTATCTCTCGGAAGCTCGAAATTGGACATACCTATCGGAAGTTCGCCTTCGCTCGAAATTAGAGAGCAATTCGTCTTCGCTTGTCTCCCACCACCCACCGATGCCGGAGTCCGCCGCCAACGCCGACGCCGGAGCCCGCCTGTCGCTCGCCTCTGGAGTCCAGCAGTTGTCGCTCGCCTCCAGCGGTTCTTCGCTCGCGTGAGAATCCCAATCCCAAACCTACAGGTAAAAGAACATTGTTTTTTTTAATTAAAACTTAACGGAAAATGTTGAAAAAAAGAGGGAGGGCACGAGGTGAAAGAATCCCAAACCTCAGGGGTACCACGTGAAAGAGGTAAAAGAAGTGGTCACCGCGTGAATTTCGCGATACCTCGGGGGTACCTCGTGAAATTTTCGATTGAAATAATACTTAGTCGTGTAAAGCTTTTCATATGTTGTTAATTATTTTTACCAAATTTTGTTAAATATCGATATACTTATATAAGATTTAGTCCATCTTTTTAAAACATGGATATATTATATCATATATCTTTTTATTGGTAATCAATTAAATATATTACCAGAAAATAATTTGTTAAAACGGGTGTTAGCGTAAACTTTATTCAAAATTTTAAACAATAAAATAATATATAAAATATAGTGATATATAGTTAGAGCTTGATTACAAGTTCCTTTATACATTCATGTGCTACTGAACTAGTTGAATTGTACAGTGTAGCCATTATTTTATCAAGTCCAACCAAAATCGGATTGAATAATGAACTAAACAATATGGGCCCAACCCAATCATCTAGGCGGCCCATTATCATATGATTTAGAAATGGGCCATGCCCAAGTTTGGTCCAGCAGTACTGTCTTCTTTGCAGAGGTCTCAGTTACAGGAGTTGATTCTCTCTCTCCTTTCCCCTGTTGAAGAAAACCCAGACGAGACGACCCCATTGACGAGACCTCCGAGATCTGCTTACTTCGCCTTCTTCACAAACTGTTACCACTTGGCGTCTCTGATACGTTGGTGTGAAGGAATAAATCGGGGAAGGAGAGAAAGGGAAGTGTGGGAGGGTTACCGATTTCGATCTGGAGAGAGGATGGCTGATTCGAGTATGGAGCTACAGGAATCGGGGTGGGAGGAGCTGAGGAAGGAGGCTCGGAAGATTGAAGGCGATCTCGATGTCAAACTCTCTTCGTATGCTAAGCTCGGTGCTAGGTTCACTCAGGGAGGTATTCTTTGATCTCTGTAGTCTTACTGATTTCATGTATTCAGTTCTCCTGAATTTTTGTTTGATTTGATGGAATTTGTGTTTCTGGATGATAAATTGTTGGTTTCTGCCTTTGATTTCCTTATATTTGCATTTGCTCACCTTTCTCTTTCTGTGTTTGATTCTTTGATGTTGTAGAAATTCCTAGAACTTTAACTTGAAATATAAAACGTAACTCAGGATTCACATTTCATTGGTTGAGGGAGCAACAGGAAATTCACAAACGAAGCCCTTTGATTGCTAGAACCGAGACAGAAGAGAGGATTATAGAAAAAAGGATTTTTGAGTTCTAATAAGCCAATTCTTCTTGTGTCTGATCGGAGACATTATATATATAGGCTTTACACTCCATATCTTGAATTGGTAAATAAAGAGCGGCCATTCCGGGGTTTGAACCGAGGACCAATGGGTACTACCCACAAGTCCTTTTTGGTGAGCCATTCCGGAATGGTTTTTACACTCCATACCAAACCAAATGTCACAATGAGAATGACATAAAGTTTTGGTCTTCAAGTAACAAAGGGTTCGGATTTCACTGAATGAGTTAGCAAGAGGAAATTCACTAACTAAATTCTTTGATTGTTAGAACTGCCAAAGCAGAGAGGAATTTTAGAAAAATCACTTTTGAGTTAAAAAGCTAATTCTGTATGCTTCTAATCAAATCCTTTTTATAGGCTTTACAATTAGCCTGCATCTTTTCTTCCTTTATATTCTGCAAACAGATTGAAGATTGTGCTTTAGATAAAGCCTTGGTCATAAAGTCTGCCGATTACAAATAGCATGCAGTCCAGAACACTCATGGACTGCATGAGACATGAGATCAATGCCTACAAAACAGGACATCTATCCTGAGGTTTTGCGTATTCCATCATTTTCTATGCCTTCCCCTTTCACAACCTTCAAAAGTTCTTTACATGCTACATGAATCTGGGAGTAAAATCTGCATTTGATGGTGAATTCTGCAATTCGTTCACATTAGTATTACTTGAGCTATCATCTCAGATCTTGTTTATTCCTTTTTCCCTTTGTGGCTGTCAGGATAGCCTATCCGTTAGAAAAAACTGATCAGCTGTATGCGCTTCCTATGACCTACCTATGAATCTATGATGACGGTAGCAGAATTTCCTTTGATTTCTTGAAATCCTTTTTCCCAACATTGTTTTTTGTTTCAGATTCATGTAGAATCATGTTTAGATTTGAAAAAGGAGATCTGATGTGTGTGTATTTGGATTGGCAAAAGGAGATCTGATGTGTCGTAATCTGCAAGGCTTTCCAATTTGGAAGCCTCTTGAATCTCACTTGAGCCATTTCTCACAACAGCATTTTGATAATTTCACAGAATTGATTGTTCCTTTTGTAATCGAGCTGATGGATATACATGTTTATTTATCCTAATAATTAGCTACAGAGTATTTTTATATTTAATTTATCAGCAAGTTTGTGTGATTGATCACAGAGACAAGATTTCATGCATTTTTGTAGATACCAGTCCTATATCCAGGACTGATTTAACTCTGAGATTACTAAGAGCATGACCTTCGTATATGCATGTGACCATATTTCTATAAGAGGCCCTTGCCAAAGGTATTAGGTCGATGTAGTATTTCCTTGCTCATAGTATTTAATGCTTTAGGTCTTCTATTTTTTGGCTACATCTTCTTAGTATGTTATTCTTGGTTAGGATATGTGGATTCTGGGACTCCAACAGCTGGATCGGGTAGGTCATGGAAGTCTATGGAAATGGAGATACAGTCACTTCTTGAAAAGTTGCTAGAAATCAATGATGCAATGAGTAGGTGTGCAGCATCTGCTATACCTGCGACATCAGTTACACAGAAATTGGCTAGACATAGAGACATTCTCCATGAGTTTACCCAGGTATGTTTGTGGTTTTTTACATGCATGTATGGAGAACCAGAGGTGATTTCAATAAACAATAACCCTAGAATGTTTAATTTAATTTATTTTGTGGTTCATCATTAAATATTAATCCATAATTTTTATCTTAGGAGATAGCCGGATCTCAGGATCCATTTTCTAAACTTTCTTAAAATATTCAACAAGGACCTGATGGTTGAGAACATTTGAAATTTCGAAACGAGGGCTCAAGTGCTCACAATTTAGGATTTTGTATTTTGGAACATGCAAGCAAAAATTTTGGTAGCCCAATACCTTGACTCTAAAAGTTGCTTCTGTCTTTTGGCCATAAAGATATCGGTTTCATAAGCTCTATTGACAAATTCATTTAGCATTCCTCAGGAATTCAGAAGAATAAAGGGAAATATAAGTTCAATGAGGGAGCATGCTGAGCTGCTTAGTTCCGTGAGGGATGACATCAGTGAGTACAAGGTGTGTATAATTTTTAAGACTTTTTTTATAATTAATAATCTTGATCGAGAATCCTTATTTATCCACCATCTTGTAGACATCAGGGAGCATGACACCACAAATGCAGCTGCTACGAGAAAGATCAGCCATTCATGGAAACATATCACATGTAAGCTCCACAGAGTACTTCCCTTTTGCAGTTTGAATGAAAATTATATGTCTATATTTATCTATTAATGCAAAAGAACATAGTGGAAACATATCATATGTAAGCTCCACATGTAATCCTCTAGAAAGTGTTTATTTCCCGAAAAAACCTGTCGTCAATATGTGTGTATTGATCTGGGTGTCAAAAATTTTATCGTTTCCTTGTTAAATTCCAGAGTTAGAAGTGATGACAGCCAATAACCTAACAAAGTGAAAAATGAATTGAGGATATTACAGAGAATACATTTTCAGCAGGGGCTAGTTTGCGGGTGGTCATGTAAAGTCGTCGAAATCCCACCAACTGCCATTCTACTTCAGCTAGATCTTGAATTTATTTCATAATTTCTAACATTTTTCTCATGTTAGTTTGCTTTGATGGCTGTTTAGTTGTTACCTGGCTATGTGCGGTTAGTTACACTTCTACCTGCATCTCATATTCATTCACATGGCACTACACATTCAGATAGACGAGGTCATAAATCAAGCTCAGACAACTAGGGCTGTCTTGGGCGCCCAACGCATGATGTTTGGGGATATCGGTGGAAAGGTGAAGGTACTAAGTGAGAAGTTCCCTGTTATCCGCGGTTTGCTTGGTAGGAGATTTTCCTCACATAACTTCTTTGATTAAGTCTACAATTTTTCTGTAATTAACCTTTTTTCCTGGATTATGCAGGATCCATTCGAAGGAAGCGATCAAGAGATACAGTTATCCTTTCAGCTGTTATTGCAGCATGTACATTGTTCCTTATCATCTACTGGCTTGCAAAGTAACGTCCAAAATTGAACACAGAGCGCCATTTTGGCACCTTGCTTTGATTTCCTCAATGGTTTGGACTTTTGTAACTTCCTAGAACACGAGAGTTTCAATGTCAAATCATCCTCCGACACTAAAGAAACTGAATAACTATTTCGGAATAGCTCATCGGAAATGACTTGTGGGTAGTACCCATAGGTCCCCGGTTCGAACCCCGGAATGACCGCTCTTTATTTACCAATTCAAACTAAAGAAACTTAACCCAATCACCTCATATTGCAGCTTATACTTAATGTTGCTCAGCTGAGCGACAAAGTTAGAAAGCAAGGACCAATTTGCTGAACCTGCCGCAGAACCTGATCATTACAGGCGAGTTGTGATTTTCCATTATCACAATTTTTGATAGCCATGAATGCACAGGGAACCATTCATCATGCATATGGGTATCAATTCGTGTAACCAATTTGCTAGCAAAAATATTATCCCATCTAATAATGTGAAGGCACGTTATTTTTTGCAAAATCTCTAAACACTTAAAATTTAAAGAACGAAAAAATATTGCAAACTTCAACCAATAAGTTGTGAGGATTGAAGTGAAAGACCCAACATGTGTACAGTATCTTCCATAACAGGACTCGTAAATTATGAGTAATTCATTAGGCAGAAAAAATTAATTAAAGAAACAAAAAGATAAAAACCAGTCTCAAGAACCCCGGCATCCTCCTCCGGTGGACGGGCGAATGGGACAACCTCTTCCTACGGGAGGTACGAAGGTCATTGAGAAGGAGAATGTGCACCAGGATCTCCGTCTGAATTCCTGAGCCTACAAGAATCTGTCAAGGGTGCATCGACCCAGAAGACAAGCTTCAAGGACACCTTAATGGGAACAAAGAAGACATTCCCCTTCTCAATGGGAACAAACGATAGACGGATAGCAAAAGGGTTACCGGGATCAAAAGACAGGTGGATGCAAGCAAAAAAGCCAGGGATCAAAAGGCAAGGGAACAAAGAAGTAAGAGTACATCAAGAGCAAAACGAGGAATGTGCTAACACCACCTTGCCGGCGAATCCCCACCAGGAGAAATCCCCCACGCCTGCGGGCAAGGGTTACCGGGAGCTGTCCCGAAGTGTCAAAGGAAAGACGGGTCCTCAGGGCAAGTCGAAGATCGCGGAGTCCTCGCAATTTGCGGTGTTGGGCGGAGATTACAGAGAAAATCAGAACAAGATTGAATTTTTAACGGATAAGGCAAAGGAATTGGCAATCAAGCAATCTATGGGCAAGGAAAACAGGCCCAATGATTCAACCGGATCCGGGCTGGCTAGCAAACGATCTTTGACGAAACCTGGTTTGGCAATAAAGAAATCAACGGCCACGGAAAAGAAGCAGAGGAACCCTAGAACGCCTATTCCCCACGCCCAAGCCTTCTCCTTCGGCAATGTAAACATGTTGAATGTGGATGCTGTGAAGATCACAACACAGAAGCCATAAACAAGCCAACAAAAAATCACAGCCCAAGCCCCTCCAAGTAGGGCTGTTATATGAGCTAAACAGCTCGAGCTCGACTCGGGATCGGCTCGAAAAAGCTTAACTCGAGCTCGTTCACTTACCTAAACAAGTCGAATCTGAACATGATTTGAAACTCGAGTCTGAACATGATTTGAAACTCGGTAGAAAGCTTGGCTCGGTTTATTTATGCTTGAATAGCTCGAATAATATGGAATTTCTAAAATTTTCATTAAGTTAATACTCCCTCCGTCTCAAAATTTAAGTCAATTTAACATTTGCAGTTTTAATAAAACATTCACACATCAAACAACATCATCATCCCACTAACTTTTTTCATTAATTTTATTGTTTTTAAATACCCATTATATTTTTTAACAAATCAAAATCTTTTAAAAAGTCAACAATACAAAAACCAATACAAATGATTACTATCCCATACCTACAAAACCTAAAACGACATGTATTTTGATACAACTAAACTAGTCTAAACTGACTTGTTTTTCGAGACGGAGGGAGTATGTTATGACCAAGTAAAACTACTTAAAACTTGAAAAAAGCTCGGCTCAAGCTTGTTCGTTTATTAAAACAAGCCGAGCTTGAACAAAAAAGAAAGTTCGATTAAAAATTGGGCTCGGCTCGGCTCGAGCTCGTTTAACAATGAACAAGCTTGAACATGCCAAGCTCGACTCGTTCGGCTCAAATAATACCCCTACTTCTGAGCCATAACCAAGACTACCCAGTGACCTCCCAAAACGCCAAAACAACCCACCCTGTCTCCGACATCTTGACCACACACAACGCCCCTTCCCCCGACAATTGATAATCAGCTACATGTGGTAGAAGTGCAGGTTTGGGATTGGGCCGACTTCTTAATGTCAAACCTCCGGACCGGTCCATTCTTAATCCAGTTTCTGCCGATAGCGAACTGAGCACAGTTGGAGTTCCATCCCAAGAACATGGTGAATCAACCAATACTCTGTCGGTAGAGCTGGCAAAGCCCGACCCGAACCCGAAAACCCGACCCGGTCGACTCGAAACTGATTATTCTGAACACCGACACAACTCGTCCATTTTGGACCCGAAATCCGAATGAACCGAACCCGATTAACCCGAAACCCATTAAGACCCGAACCCGTTATAACCGAAACCCGAAATAACTCGAACTTTAAGCTACAATCTAGTAAATTTTTTTAAAATGAATATTGAAATAATGAAAACCCGAGACAACCGAAACCCGATACAACCGAAACCCGAACCCGACCCAACTGATTAACCAAATTATTAGACATTACCTGAAACCCGAACGACCCGAAACCCGACTAACCGAACCCAAACCCGACCGACCTGCCCGATTGCCACCTCTATCTATCGGACATTCATGTCCCAAGCACTTGCTGAGACGATTCGTCGTCTCGATGATGCTACCAACGCCTTCGCAGAAGTGATGAATATGCCTAGCGAATCGATATCCAGGGCTCTCCACAACACTGTGTTTTTTATGGATAGTTTAAAGTTTATAGCTTGGAACACGAGCGGGGCAGGAAGCGAGCCTTTCCTTGCGGCAATCCGCGAACTTGTTAGAAGACATGATCCACAAGTCCTAATTTTAGTTGAGCCACAAATCAGCGGAGCGACAACAGACAAAGTTTGTTGGAGGATTGGCTTTGATGGCATTCTTCGGATGGAGGCGGTGGGTTGTGCAGAGGGCATTTGGGTGTTATGGCGCACTTTGGTGGTTGAGTTTACCCTTTGGTCCAACATCCTCAGCACATTACAGTAGAGATATTTAGAAAGAGAGATGTGCCATGGGTATTGTCAGTTATCTATGCGGCCCCAGCTCGTGCTCGTCGGCTTTACTTATGGAGAAGCCTCTTTGAGTTTGCTAATACAAATTCCAAGCCTTGGGTTCTAGTTGGGGACTTTAACGCAACGTTGAATCCAAACGAGAGGTCTCCACGCTCCTCGATGGGTTCGAATAGAGCGTCTCAAGAGTTTCCGGAATGGGCTCACTTCTTACAGCTGCTTGATCTTGGCTTCTCGGGGCTGCTCTTCACCTGGTGGAGGGGAAATCGAGAGGAAACTCGAACCATGGTTATACTTGACAGGGCAATTTGTTGTCCGAAATGGAGATTGAGGTTCCCGGATGCTACGGTGACCCAGATGGTGTCCTCGTACTCGGACCACGCTCCAATTTTGTTCGAGCTCGAACCGTCTCTGGGGTAGAGGCTCGAAAATAGGACCTTTCGATTCTTATCGGCTTGGTTGTTACATGATGGCTTCCGAGATTGGTTGGATACAAAGTGGAACATGGAAAAGGATACATGGATGCTCTCAAAAATATCGTGGGGGAACTCGGCATCTGGAACAGGGAAACTTTTGGTAATATTTTCAAGAGGAAGAACCTGTTGATGAGAAGAATTGAGGGTATTAAATACAAGCTCATGGAAAACTTTTGTAATCATTATTTGAAGCTGGAAGATAATCTTACAAGGGAACTTGAGGAGGTGCTGAATCAAGAACAACAACTATGGTACCAGAAATCTCGAGCAAGTTTCCTAGTTGACGGGGAAAGAAATACTAAGTTCTACCATCTCTCGACTGTGATCAGGCAGGACCGAAACAAAATTTACAGCTTACAAAATGGTGGGGGAGAGTGGATAGATGACCCGGATGCGCTGAAGGAGCTGGTGGTCTATTTTTTCGCTAGGTTGTACAAGTCGGAAGATCAACGTCCATCCCAGGTTTATCTCCAAAGTCGGAATACCTTCCCCAAGATTGACGAATGAAGCTTGGTGGCAATAGAGACACCTTTTAGGGGTGAAGAGGTATGGGAAGCGCTCAGCCGTATGGGGCCCTTACAAGGTGCCAGGACCCGATGGTTTCCCTGCGATTTTTTTCTCAAAAGAACTGGAGTATCGTCGGGGAACAGGTGATAGCAACAGTGCTGAATTTGCTCAATGATAATCAGGCCCCTCAAGACATCGGTGACGCGCTGATGGTTCTTATCCCGAAAGTTATGGACCCTTCGACAGCTACCGATTTCTTTGTTGAATGTCATATTCAAGGTGGAGACAAAGATGATTGTCAACCGCATAAAACTGATTCTACTTGAGCTCATCACACCAAACCAAGCTAGCTTCATCCCGGGGTGTCAGATTGTCGATAATATAGTGGTGGTGCAAGAAGTAATCCATTCTATGGCGGAAAGAAGAAGAAGAAAGTGGATGATGATCAAGTTAGATCTCGAAAAGGCATACGATAGGATCAAGTGGGATTTTTTGAGATCTATCCTAGCGAGGGCTCAGCTTCCAGAGGGGTTGATCCGGGTCATTATGAGATGCCAATCTATGGGGAGAATGGATGTGCTCTGGAACGGAGAGCGAGCGGGAGGATTCCGGCCTTCAAGAGGAATAAGGCAAGGCGATCCCTTATCCCAATATCTTTTTATTCTATGTATGGAGTTCTTATCACACATCAACTAAGATGGGGTGGAGGATGGCAGCTGGAAGCCCATACGAGTAGGAGGAGTAGCTCTCTCTCATATGTTCTTCACCGACGATCTTGTATTGTTCGGAGAAGGAACGCCAGATCAGGGATGTTTGATTAAGGGGTGTCTGAACAACTTCTACAAGGTCTTCGGAGAGCGAGTAAATTTCGCAAAAAACTCTATCATCTTTTCTCAAAATGTAGCGACATCAGTCAAGGGAACCATCAGCGGGGAGTTAAATATGCCAATTTTGACGGAAATTGGAAATTACCTTGGGGTTGCAACGTCAAGCGGCCGAATGAAAAGGGATCGGTTCAATTACCTTTTGGAGAAGGTCACCACCAAACTCAAGGGATGGAAAACAAGAACCCTCTCGATGTCTGGTCGGATCACTTTAGCTAAGTCGGTGTTGCCGAGTCAACCCTTGTATACAATGCAATCCACTTACTTTCCAAGGGGGTATCCAAGGGGGGTATGCGATGAAATAGACAAGGTGATTCGAGGCTTTTTATGGAGCTCAACTGCTGATCAAAGGCGATGTCATCTCCTATGGAAAGAGGTTCTTCATGCGCCGATCTCTGTTGGAGGCCTAGGTATTCACCTGATCCGAGAATCCAATTAAGGGATACTAGCTAAGTTGGGCTGGAGACTGATTCAAGAGCCTATGACTTTGTGGAGTAGGGTCATACGAGGTAAGTATTGCAATGGAAGGGCGGATATAGACAGGTTTGTTTGACAAGGGAGGTCTTCCAATCAGTGGTTCGGGATTGTTCATGGGACTAAGGTACTAACGCCAGGCTTGAGAACGAGTATGGGTGACGGCTTATTGACTCTCTTTTGGTCTCACCCGTGGCTGAAGGAGGGCCCTTGGAGGAAAGTGCAATGGGGGTGGTGCCCGAGACGCACATAGGGGCAATTGTGGCAGAGTTGTAGAAGGATGACGATTGGGACTTGGGAACTCTGCACCTGCTTTTGTGCGACGATGACAAGAAGTGCTTGCAATCGGCCATGCTCAGTGTCCTTCCCGGGGAGAGAGACAAGCTGTTTTGGGGCCACACACCTTCGGGACTGTACACGACAGTTTCCGCACACTAGCAGCTTATCAACACGGCGGGTATGATGGAATCAAATGGATGGAAGGCGATCTGGAAGGCGGCTGCCCAATAGCGAGCTATAACTGTTGCTTATTTAGTAGCGCACGATGCAATCCTTACGAATGGAACTACACTTAGGCGCCACATGACGGACTATCCAGAGTGCCCAAGGTGTCGAGAATATGAATCATCAGTTCACCTTCTTCGGGATTGTGACCGAGTAAGAGCGATATGGATGCGAATTGCAGGACCTCAACCTCCACCGAGCTTATTTGCTGATGTACAGGTCAGATCATGGGTTTTGAACAATGTTAAGAAGGGAGACAGTTGGAGCAGGGTGTTCATCACAACTCTATGGATGCTCTGAAAATCAAGGAACACCTTAGTCTTTCAGGGGGAGGACGACCTACAATCTCTGTCACAAAGGATGCAGAGGACCACAACTGCCTATTTCCGCGCTCGATGCAAAGATTGCAAGAAGGAGCTGCCGAGGAGTGTAAAGCTTAGTGCGCTGACTCGTTGGACTCCTCCGGATTCGGGTTGGGTAAAGCTTAACCCCGATGGTGCCTCGAAAGGTAATCCAGGAACTGCAGGGGGTGGCTGAATTTTCCGGTCTCATTAGGGGAAGTTCCTGTGAGCTTTTGCATTTCGAGCGGGAAGTTGTCGAGCCTTGGAAGTTGAACCGAGGGCAGCCTTCTATGGCTTGAATATAGCTATGGACTTGGGGATTCCGCAGCTGATCTTGGAGTTGAATTGCTTGGAAGCGTACAAAGCACTAATCAACGAGTAAACCCGCACGCCCATTACAATCTGGTGTTACAATGCAAGGAGCTACTCCGATGGCCGAGCTGGACAGTGGCGATCCAGCAGATTCGACGACAGGCGAATAAAGAGGCGGACACTTTGGCTAACGAAGGGATTGCCTTGGATGTTAATTTTCATGTTTTTATTTCCTGCTCGAATTTCCTTCCTAAACTCCTTCAATTAGCTGTTACTACTCCTGCTATCTAGTTAGTATAATTTTGGGGCTCTGCCTCCCGTTTGACAAAAAAAAAAAACAAATGCAAAAGCTGAAATGGAATATATAGTTACCCAAAGATAGCACCAAATCGGCAAATCCATCAAAAAGCACAACCCAGAAAACCAACCCCACTAAAATAATATGACAACATAACTGAATTGACCCGAACTCGACATCAATGAGGATTGTCTAGTCTACGTTTATACTCATTTGTGGTCTACTTATTTTCATTGGTTGAAAAGCATTAAAATACAATAAATAATACCAATACTTATTCAATAAAATAATTAAAATGACAATTTAACATAATAGTTAATAGACTGTCAAGTGGACTATAAAAATGAACTAGATGAATGATCCTTATCGACTTATAAACCCAATTCCAGTTAAATCATGCATAAATCGGGTTTGGCAGGGCATTAGTGGATGTAGGTCGAACTCGTTTACGTGAAGGGGCTGCAGGCTGTGGAGCGTGGTATGATGGAACTAGAACATGTGCTCAGAATAGGAGAAAACTAGAGCAGGAGAGAGGTGATTGTTTTCAATATGTTTTAAACCCTAGCCTACTATCCTTTTTTATAGCGGAGCTGAGCACGAGCTCAACGGACGACGGCGCCAGGTGCGCATGTGGGTGCACCATCTCCTTCTTTACCTCTCAGTGTAGGTAGTGGAAGAGTCTCCCTAAAAACACCTCTAGGATACCCTTGAGCTTCCAATGTGGGATGGGGAAGTTCAAGAGTCACCCGAAATCACCCGAACCAGATTATATTCGACACTTGAAATAACCTGAATATTTCCCCTCCAAGTTAATTTAATTTCCTTTAACATTATTTTTTCCCTCATAATGGTTCATTTTTTTTTACCTTATACCAATAATATTATCACAAATTAAATAAGATATATTTAGATAAGTGATTAATTATCTATTTCATTTTGGGTGGCAAATTTATGTAATTTGATAGTGGATTTTTTCTCTTAATTCCACATATTTTGAGTGACAAATAAGATATATTTAGTGAATGGATGTACAGTCATTAAAGCACAAGGAACACACTATTATGCAAAATGAAACCAAATAGAAATGGATCAACATAAAATAGATGTAAATTCATTTCAATAAAGCTTAGAGGTATCACGTCATAGCAAAATCCTTACTATCTTAAAAGCGCGGGTAGATAGAGACTATCCGGCCGTTCACTCCCCATTGTTAAAATTGGAGATCCAACGGCTGAAATCTTCAACCTCTTGCCGTCTTGCGTCGTCCTCCCTCTCTCCACCTCCTGCTTCATCAGTTTGCCGCCTTCGCCTTCGACCTCTCCACCTCCTGCTTCCTCATTTTCACCGCCTTCGATTGATTTTATCCCCCCGCCTTGTGTCCTTCCAACCTGGTGCGTCCTAATTTATCTTCCCTACTCCTCGTAGCCGCCGTTTTCCTGTTGCCCATCGCCTTCCACTCTCGCCGTTTTCCACCTTCTCCACCTTGCTCTGTCGTCTGCTATTCTTCCCTGCTATTCTTCCACCGTCTTTTCGCTTCTTCGTCATCGGTGAACAACACAGGTATATCTTTTTCCCTCCTCCTAATTTAAATTCTGGGTTCTCCCTAAACCTAATACTCCTAATTTCCTGTTGTGGTTACCCCTCGTCTGAAGAGTGAAGACATTCAATATATCTGGCTACTTCGCCATCGCCCTCGCTGAATTGTCATCACAGGTACGTTCATCCGTCTTTGTAGAGATCCGACCCCCAACGTTAATCGAGAGGGGAGTACTATCGTTTTCCGATTAGGGTTAGAACCGATCGAGGGTTAACGGTTTGTTTACTGTCTGGAGATTGGGTTTCGAGGATCGGAGTTTGATTTGGGTTAGAACCAATCTAGGGTTAACGGCTGATTCACTGTCTGCAGATTGGGTTTTGAGTTTTGGATTTTTTTGCAGCACTGATGTTGTCTTTCAAATTTAGGATTTTATGCCCTTGCCCTTCAATTTGAGAATTGAGATCTTTAAATTCAGGGTTATCGCCTTCAAATTGAGATCTTTAAATTGAGGATTGGGGTTGTGAAATCATGGGTTATCGGCTTATCGCCTTCAAGCTCCAAATTGGGGAGTTAGAATTGAATAATTGGGGAGTTAGAATTGGGGGTTATAGTCTTGAGATTGTGGATTAGGGCCCTGGAATTGAGGGTTGACTCCATGAGGTTTTAAATAGATTCAGGTTTTCAGACCGGAAATTAGAGTTTGATCTAAAGGTTTGCAGTTGATATTGCACATCTTTTAGCTTTATATTGACGTCTTTTAGGTTTGACATCTTCAAATTAGGGTCATAACTTCTCTCTTCTTTTTCCCCAGAATTACGGGCTGTTTATTCCTGTATTTGGGTTTTCAGAGTTCCCCTTTTTTGATTTAGTTGCAATTGTTTCCTGATTTGAATTTCGTTTTAATTTCAAATTGCGTCATTTTCATTCAAATCAGATACTATAAGAAGCCTTGTACTCTAATGGGAATATTGACCTTCAAGAAAAGGCAACAATGGGATAAAATTATGCTATTCAAATTTCATCATCGTATTTGCTGCATATTATTTTGTGCTTAGCTTTCTTTGTTTGTCCGAGAGCTAATATCATTATTCTGTTAAGTTTATTACAATAAGTTTCTTTTGTAATAGTATATGCATAATCCCTTATCTGACACTTATACACACAAGTGAGGATTTTCCAGTAATGACGAGTTAGGTGACTACCGAGTCTTGATACCACATATGAGTTTTGGGCATCATCTAGAGATGTGTTAGACAGTGTCATGAAGTCATTATTCCTAGCTTTGGACTCCACAAGCTGGGATGTAGAAGCTCTAGGGAATTCATTTGGCCAATTTTGACTTTAATTATGAGTATCTGAGCACCGACAATGGAGTTTTGTTTGGTCTGATTTGTTTTAGGTTTTCTTTCCGATTAGTGCTTGAGTTGAGCAGAATAATTATAGGTCGCAACAATCAAGGATTGGGTCTCCTGATTAAGGGCTATGATGTTTAAATTGAGTATTTTGGTCTTGAAATTGAGAATTGGGGACTTGGAAATTGAACTTTATGGCCTTATGTAATATTGAAATCCAGGATTAGGGTCTTGGGATTAAGGGTTATGACCTTCAAATTGAGGATTGGAGACTTGAAATTAAAGTTAATGGCCTTCAAACTGAGGATTAGGATTTCTTACTTAACCTGTCAAGCCTTTGCTTTATAAACGGTGCACGATTGGGGACTTGAAATTGAGGATTGGGGACTTGAAATTTAAAGCTTGATGTAACATTGAAATCCCGGATTAGGGTCTTGGAATTAAGGGTTATGGCCTTCAAATTGAGGATTGGAGACTTGAAATTGAAGTTTATGGCCTTGAAACTGAGGATTGGTATTTTTTACTTTACCTGTCAAGCCTAACCAATATATTTTTCTTTACTGTCATGAAGGATCAGGTAACTCGCTTGCTATCAACGGAACGATTTTCTTTCTCTTACTCCTCCGATTTATGTACATTGAAGTTCCAAATAGATATGCTGCTTGATTATTAAATTTGCACCACCGCTGTCCTCTAAGTGGCGGATCTACTCACTCTTTTTTCTCCTCCCCTATCTTCTACAGGTACAAGTTGATTGTTTTGATCAGTTTTTGGTGGAGAATCGATCAATTTGATTACTCATCCCTCCGTTTCCACGTCTTAATAGGTTTGATTTTCATTCTAATTTGCTCTGATTTCCTGCTTCTTGTTATACAGCATTTTTATGTGAAATGGTGAATTGTGCTATACTGCTTACCTTGTGTTACTTGAGGTTATTTTGGTTTGTGACTTCCTGTTTCTAGGTTCTAATTTGAATTTTTAGGGTTGTGTGTCATTTAGAAGTTTTTTTGGTTTTCTTGTAGTTTAATCAAATCTATCTCTTTTTATTTTCCTTTCGATTTAATAAATTTTCTCTCCTCCCAGTAAAAAATGGGCACTCATCCAAATATTGCAACATATGAAATGGGTTTTTGATCTCCTGCTCAACTTTACCTATCTTCCTATCTAAACTACTTCTAAGAGCGTTCTTCCCACTTACCGGCTAATGAGTTCTCATTTTTTTTATTTGTTTCTGCACAATTTTCATAATTATAGAGGATGTTGATAAGCTTAAAATGGTTACAGTTCACCAACTTGATGTAGTTGGTTTCAGGGCTTGTAATTAACTTGTCAAAGATTGTTGTTGTTAGAATTCATTTGGAAGATGAGTCTCTTAGTGGACTTGGTATTTTTTTTTGTTGGGTCTGAGCATGTGATGCTGTGTAGTGCAAAGGAATCTAATATGATATTTTGATCTGGTAATGTTTAGTACTGTCCTCCAAAACCGATTGCTACCAAAAGTTTGGTGTCAATGTAATCTGTCTCTACCTGCAAGTCATAAATGCAAAAAAAAAAAAACGCATTTCCATGTTTTGAGGGGGGAAATTATGACATGTAATTTGCGAATTTAATCTTTTAACATATTTATCAGATACTTTCACATCATCATTTATTTCTTATCTACAAAGGGTTTAATTCATTTCCATCATTCTCAATTTAATCTCTCTTTCTTAAACGAAATGGAATGTGCTAATTTGACCCCCATCTTTCTCTTCTTTGTTGTCCATTTATTGGTATTCTCCCTGTACTGATTTTGTAATGCCCTTAGGTAGTTCCTACTTCCCTATGATACTCTATTTCTAAACATGTGTGTCCATCATTGTCTGTTTACTTGTGTTGATGGTTTAGCTCATTAGATGTTTTCCCCTCCTTTGTTTAAAGATATATTCCATCCTATTTGTGTTTAATCCTTCTCCTACTACCATTCTTCACGGGCTTCCTTCATTTGTTGTTTGGTTTATAAGTTCTCATATTTTAAGCAGCTCTATTTTGGTTTTGACAATATTCAATACCTTCTCTTTCATTTCAAGGTTTCTCATCTTTTTGGGCTTGCTCTTTCTTTATTAATGGTGTTTTTCCACTTTCTCTGTCATGCTTCACATATTTCCCTCGTTTGTTGTTTAATTATTTTATTAGTATTTTGTGTGAGTTTATTGTTGTAACTCTCTTATCCTTCATTTCTCATTTCTTAGGCGTCTGTTTTCTCTTATAGGCTTCATCCCTTCTTATTATAGTTATTCACCAAAGGTTCGGTAACCAAACCTTGCTATTTGCTGGGGCAACATCTTCATCCTTCTCTCTCAGCTTATATCTTATTTCTCCGTCCATCTTCATCGCTGTCTCATCGCCGACTTATGGTTTGTTGCCTTCTGCTCTTATTGTCCATCTTCGTCTTAGTCTCTGCGAGCTTCTGTTTGCTTCCTCTATTCATATTTATTTATCAACCATGGATCTAGGTATGTTCTTGCCGGCTCTGATTTTGTCTTTCTTCTCTTCATTTAGGTTTGTCTACAACCTCTTCATCTATTCGCATCGTCACCGGCTCTAGTAACAGTCTCCATTCCCATTGTTGTGGCAAGGTATTCCAATTTTTCATCCTCAACGTCTCCTTTTAATTTGGTGGCTTATTTGGATTGTTCACGGTTGATTCAAGTTTAATGTTCCATAGATTTCTTTTAGGTTTTTTCCCTGATCAGTTCTTGAGTTGAGTGGAATAAACGTAGTTTGCAACAATCAAGGATTGGGTCTTGAAATTAAGGGCTATGAGCTTTAAATTGAAGGATTGGGTCTTGAAATTAAGGGCTATGAGCTTTAAATTGAGGGTTTTGTTCTTCAAATTGAGGATTGGGGACTTGAAAATTAAGTTTATGGCCTGATGTATTGTTGAAATCGAGGATTAGAGTCCTGAAATCAAGGGTTATGAGCTTCAGATTGAGGATTGCAGACTTTATGTTGAAGTTTATGGCCTTGAAATTGAGGATTGGGGTCTTTAGATTGGTGTGGTTCGGGGATTTGATTTTGTGAATAAGGATTCAGGTTTTCAGAGACAATTCGTTCTCTCTCTCTCTCTCTCTCTCTCTCTCTCTCTCTCTCTCTCTCTCTCTTTTTTCATTTGTGTGGTCGTGTATATGCTGTTCGGTGATAGTGTCGAGTTGAGATGGCCCTGCAGTACGAAGGCAATCTCATTAACGCTTAATAGAGCATCATTAAGTATATTGCACATGAATATTAACACCACCAAAGAGGCCACAAAATAAATAATCAATTCATCATTCATCTAATTCCTATTATTAATTTTTTCATGTTGGCAGTCATTGTGCTTTAGTTGCAAGAAATGAGTTGAAACAAAACAGAGGGTAGAAAGGAGATGGGAAACAAATGAATTTGAGCAGTATAAGCTACACAGAATAAAACTCTGGCAGGACGCATTATCTTAAAAAATTCAATCAATTTAGTGGCCGGGTCATTACCAACAACAATCATTTCACCGTAGCCTAGAAAAATGACTCAGATTGTGTGAGCATCGTGCGGGAAAAAGGGGTGATCAGGAGGGAATAGAAACAGTTTGTTGGCCACAATTAAACTTTGATTTTATTTAGGGTACATTAAATTAACATTTGGTAAACTTTGATCCTTGAATTGGTCATAGTTGCAGGTTTAAGAACTGGCAGCAACCAAAATCAACCCGTTGAGTGTTCCATTATGCAGGATGAAATTGATTAAATTTATTGTCAGATGTGTCATTTAAGCTACTCGTTTTAACAATTTAACAAATGTTGAAATCTATCCAAATTTGAATGTACCGAATCCAATCCAACCCGGCTTCAACCTTACCAAAACAATCACCCGGTCAACTGGCTTGATTTCTTTCATATTATTGGCCGTGCACGTTTGTCCCTTTATAATGTTTTGCTTGAATTCTTTTCTTTCTGAAGACTTGACTGCATGAGTTGATGAGTTGTTTTACAAGTAATCCATGACATGGAATTATTAAGAATAGAAACCCCGAAGATAAACATGATTTCCATGGATTATTAAAAGAATACTAAGCTAAATACACCCCAAATCGTGCACGTCGGAATTGACGTGCATGGTTGAAGTGGGTTAAATAATTTTTTTAGCGTGCTAATTTATTGAAAAAGCTTGCCCGTCGGAATAGGCGTGCAATTTTGATGGGGAATTTGCGGTGTATCTTTCAACACCCTTAAAATATGAATATGATTTGCACTACCCCTTGGGTTAACAAAGACATGATTTGTAAGGTAGTTGCAGGGCGATCTATATGTCTAATGGGCAGTGAACATGATCTCAAGAGGAAATTCCCTTTCTAATGTTGTCAATTTCGCTATATGATTCTCAATTTGCCTGATTTTTGGGTTTCCAGAGTTTACTAATCTGATTTGTTTTAGTTATCTGTTCTTTTTGTTTTATTTATGGTTTCCACAAAGTTGCTTTCCCTTTTCCTTTATTCTAGGCGTAGAGCTTTTTTCATTGTTAAACTTTTGTTCTCTTTTGGGAGAACTGAGAATTCCCGCCCTTTAAAAGCTTTCTATCAATAGGCTATTATACATCTTTCAATGAGAAGAAGTTAACAACTGCTAACATTGCAGATATTCAGACTTTAGTTTGTTAAATTACTTATTTTATATTTTTAGTGGTTATACCGGTGTATTAGATTATTTCTCTGTCTCGTTTCACTAATATTTTGGATTGAGCTAACACAGGCTCTGCAACGTCTATGCTCTCAAGCCTTGGAGTTTCAGAAGCGAGTAATTTGGTGTCAAACATACTGGGACTGGATCTAGAATCCAAGAGTTCAGGAAGGTATGTGTTGTGTCTGTTTAGATGTTGCACTTTATCTCACATTACTTGCCTTCTTCTCCGATGTCATTGTTTAGTATATCAATAACTTCTATGCCTTTTTGATTGCTGAATCAATATGGTCCTACAACTTCCAATGCAATGATGAACTTTGTTTCACTCTTTTTATAAGTGATTGATTAACTGGGGAGTTTCTATGAAAATAGCCTGTGAAGCAGGAATTATATTCATTGATTTTGTGTAATTTTAGAGAAATTTGCGACTTAAGAGCTCATTGCCTTCTTTATTTGACACACATTTGCATATAAAAGTGCCAAGTCTTCTATTGAATTAGTGAAGTGGTTCCTAAAATGTGAGTTATTAGGGGCAAATCTTTGAGTCGTGCAAATAGTCGTGTGTCTTGGGGCGTTATGAGGTAGAGATTGAACTCTTTTGTATGCAAGTTTTTTAATGGGTTAGACTTGTAGTTCGAATTGTTTGTAATCAATTTCAGAGGCTTGGTTAAGGGTTTGTGCCTTCACATGGAGGTTTATGACCTTGAAATTGAGGATTGAGATTCTTAAATTAAGGGTTATGGGCTTGAAATTGAGGATCAAGGCCTTTAAATCGAGGATTGGGGTTGTGAACTTGAGATTATAGCTTTCAAACTCAGGATTGGGGACTTCAAATTGAGGGTTACAGTCTTCAAATTGAGGATTAAGAGTTTGGAATTGAGGATTGGCTCCATGATATTTAAATTTAGGGCTCTGAAAATGCAAATTACTATCTTGATATTGAAAATTAGGGTTTGATCTAAAGCTTTGTGGTCTTGCTGAGATTTGGGTTTGTAATTCATATTTTTATGGGTTAGACTTGTAGTTCGAATTGTTTTTGATCAATTTCAGAGGCTTGGTCTGCAAAATCAGTCGCTTAATGGTCTTTGAATCATGGAATTATGCCTTGAAATGGAGGTTTATGGCATTGAAATTGAGGATTGAGATCTTTAAATTAAGGGTTATGCCCTTGCTCATCCCTCAAGGCCTTTAAATTGATGATGATGACCTTTAAATTGAGGATCCGGGTTGTGAACTTGAGATTATGGATTTCAAACTCAGGATTCGGGACTTCAAATTCAGGGTTACAATCTTGTAATTGAGGATTCGAAATTTGGAATTGAGGATTGGCTCCATGAGATTTTAAATTAGGGTTTTTAAAATGCAAATTAATAGATGGATAAATCACCTTAACAGTACGGTCAAGAGAGGCACTTGCAAGTGTGTTGGTATCTTCGGGATTAAATGTCACTTGCATCACATAATGGGAATATCCTTCAAAAATCTGAGTACATACTCAACCCTTATCCCAGTCCCATTGCTTAATGAGCATATCATCAGATGATGACAGGACATATGGAAGTGTGGGAGGGACAGCCACACATCTTATGTAATCTGTATGTGCCTCAAATACTTGACTTTATTCATAGTGTTATAATTGTGTACACGCATGAACATATCATCAGCTCCAGTAACAACCCATTGTTTTCGTGCAACAAACTTGGCAGATCTTACTGCAGATAGTCAAACAAGTAAATAATATGGATGAAAGAGATGGTTAGGCAAGAAAAAAAACTTAACCCTGTAAAAGATGATATAAGAAAGAGGACAAAAGGTTAGCGATATCTACCTGGTAAATCAGTCACCTCAAAATATTTTACCATAGTCTGCAACAAGCATCAACAGCAAACACCGTTATCATGAAGGAAACAGATCTTAACCAGTGTTGTGGAATATTTTGATTCAAAAAAGGATTTTCAGTGTTCCAAACCAAACAATCAGTATATATTTTTGTCCTTTATTAGCAAAAAGCTTATGTTAGAAATTGAAAATAAACTCAAATTCAGTCTAGGCCACCTGGTACACAACACTCAGCAATTATAAGCTCAAGTATAAGCTTTGTAAAACAATTCTAAGAGTAAAATGTGTCCTTGTCCGTATATGTGCTATTTGAATTAATAATATAAGAATTTTTTTTTTGTCAATTATAAAAGTTAGGGAAATATATAAAATTCAGGAAATGAAATATAAAAATGAGCATGAAATTCCCTCTCCCTATCTCAGGACAAAGGTAAGTCGTTGGAGATGGCAGGCTCCTTTCTTCTTCAATTAGTTGAATTTGAAGTTTCGTGGGAGATGCTTTTTTTCCCTCTTTTAATTGCTTTCTTCTTCTTCTTCCATTAAAACCCACGCATCTTACACCAGCTCTTCTCTCTTTCAAACCCGTCATTCGCTAACCAGTAACCCCAACCAACCGGTCCGAATTTTTCTCCTTCTTTTATTTATTTTTATTTTTTGATATACCGGTTTGAATTTGATCGGATAATTCCAATTGGCTATTTCTCTACTCGATCTCTTTTTCTTTCTTTTCTGTTACAACAATTCGCCAGATCATTATTTCACTTTCTGCATACTAGCTGCTTCAGTGATGATGTATTTATTTAGAATCTTTTTCGAATTTGCTTCCTTTGTTCTATTTCTTCTCTGTTTCGTTGTTTAGGTAGATTCTCAAATTCAATTGAAGAGTATCTCTCCTTTTACCTTTTTCCCCTTTACGCATCTTCACTTTGTGTTTTGCCCCCATCCCCTTCCCCCAATTTTTAGGTATCAGTCAAGTTATAAGCAGATTCTGCCTAATTTTTGGGTAATTGACAGCCAAATTTCCGGTTGTTGATCTTAATTGACTGGTTTGCCTCTCCAATTAGGTAGTTTTGAACAAAGAATCATCAACTACCACACACATCCCTGAATCTGTGTTAGCTGAAATCATCATACACATCACTAAATATACAAGTAATTGTTCAGGGAAGAACAAAATTTGTTGTTTATAAAGAAACACCCGAAAAACAAAGGGAGGGGTTAGATTGTCTTAACCTTTTCGACACTGAAGTTGCCGATGGCGGACATAGAGCTTTAGAAATCAGGAGGTGGAGAGGCAACCCGGCGACTCGAAATGAGTAACCTTAAAGTCAAATAGATGGATGCCATCATAGCTTCCTACATACATCTTAATTAAATCTAAACAAAGTTACAGATCTAGATTCTGAAGCCAAAGGTGATGCAATCTATGAATACTTTGAATTAAGCATTTAATGAATAAACTGAAAGTCAATCTGCGCTGTATAAAGCTCATTCAGCTCCTACACAAATCTAACTCAATATTCAAATGGAACGGAATTTAAGCCTCCTGATTGCGAAGCCAACAGGAATTTAATCTAACAAACTGATCAAACATTAATCAATTGTATGAGAGCAACAAAAGCTGAAAAAACATTTTCCAGCATAAAGGTATGCAAATAAGAGGCAGTCAAGATAAAAATTCAGTTTCACATACAAATCTTTGACAATACCACCAAACTGATCTGTGATACTATTATAGTATCATATAAGCTTCTTAAATCAACATAAACATTTGATAAGGCAGCAGCAGTTGGATCATACTGTAATTGATAAGAGTATTTATGCAGCAAAGGAATGTCACTAATTCTGTTATAAAAACCAGGAACTAAATTGATTCATGCTATTTTTATTTCAGAAATAACATTGTTGAGCAATTTCCTTGTGCAGCTTAATCCAAAGTTTGATTAATAGGCACATTGTGTCTCAACTGACTATAGATCACCAACGACTATCCCCTTAAAAGGTAAGTTCGCTAACCCTATGATCTATTTAATCTCAGTCTATGCATTTGTATGCTTGTTCTTATTAATCTTTTGCTTTAAAAATTGGGGATGTATTTGTTTCTCTGGTTACTCAGTCTCTAATTCAACAACTACTACAACCATTGATCTTCGTCTTCGAGCTCTGCTTTCTCTGCCTATTCTTCCTGCAACCCTTGTATTCAAGGATTTTGTCGTCATTTGTTGTCTTCAGCTTGAGTTAACCATAATCAAGTAGCTGCATTTGAGACCTCTTCACTTGCTGTTGTCTTTGTTTTTGATAATGCAATTCTTAGCAATTTATTTCCCATATTTCAATTGTAGATTGGTTTTTACAAAGGCTTGCGTTAACTTCCTGTACATGAGGTCCTTTGTTTGTTTGATTTACTTCTTCCTATTATTCTTTTTTTGTTTCTTGTTTTGTAGATGCATTTTTTTGTTCTCATTTAACGTATTTTTTTTGGAAATTTGTGCCTTCCTGTTTAGGCTCTCTAATGGATGGCAAACTCTCGCCTTTGGCCAAGCAAGAATTGGTTTCTACTTTCCTTAACATTGCCCTGGGTGAAACTGTTGATACCGCTAATCAATTTCTAAATGTCAGTTTCATGTTTGCATCATAATTCACCCCTTTTACGGTGTTTCCTTTTGCTCCTAATTAATATTGATGTACCTTGTAATTTCTAGGCAAAAAAATGGTGCGTTGAGGATGCACTTGAATTGTATTATACTGAAAATGCAGATGTGGTTGGACCTTCTTGTTCTCTTCCTCCTGATGCAGATGAAGTTCATAATGCTGTAACAATTGACATTTCACCTGCGAGTAAGGTGCGATATGAGAATGTACATTTATTTTAGCAAGATCTACATTTAAACCATACATTTTGATTCATAATTAGTATCTTTTATTATTTACCAATTGGTTTAGATTGCTACTACTGCCTCGAATCAGGGATCACATAATTCCTTTTTAGACCCATCTGAGTTTTTCCAACGCCGCCGTCGACGTACTCATGCCCAGGTACTATTGTATGATTTTTGCATTTGTGGTCAAGCAGTATTTTACAAGTTTTCGTATTCTTTATATTATATATCAAATGACTCATAACCAATGTTTTATTTCAGATTGCGGCTGATGCTGAAGCAGGAATTTCAACCTCTACATCTACCGAATATATCACATGCCGTCGTAAACGTAATAGTGTAAAGGTATATCTGTTGGTAAAACTGAAGTGGCGATCTATGCTATTGACCTACAACCTTAACCCATATATTGTCATGTTCCTTTTATGCTTTCATTTTTTGTGCCTTAAATTATTTTCCCCATTTAAAATGTATCATTTTATGGTCTTGTTTAGGTATCTGCTGGTGTCTCCGATAATATATCAAGTGCCTTTGAACGGCTTCCACCACGTATAATAAAACGCCGACGACGTCGTACTCGTGCTGAAGTAAACCATTTATTGTTTTCCTGTTATATTGATAAAATATAACATATTAGATTTCATTGAGATCTTATAATGTGTTTGTTTGTATTAGATTACTACTGATTCTGAGGATGGTATTACAACTCGTACATCTGAAGAGGTTTACACATTCTCACTTGCATAAATAGCTCATATTTTTGTTTTTATATGTTTGTTTAAAGTTTTATACCCATGGTCTAACGCCTATTTGCAGTAGCCACGCTTTTTTTGTTTTTTCGCACGTTGTCATCTTTTTAGCAGTTGCTTAAATAGGTTTGGTAGTTTAAATATTTCTCCAACTACCTTAATAATTCTCTCATAATGTTTCCTTGATGTTTTATTGTATTACTGTTCTTTTTAAACACAATTATTATAAACACTTTCAACTAATTTTGTTATAAGCAATTTGAAACAGTAGTAGATTACTCTTCTTTCTTTCATTTTTCCCCCTTTTTAAGGCTTCGGTAATGTTATTAATAATTAAATATTCTATCATTGGTGTTGTCTTTTGATGTAGGTGAATGATGAGATACCGGTTTCAAATGTTCTTCACAGAATCCGGCGTACTCGTCTTGAGGTGCTGAATTATAACGCTTACTATGCATCTTATTTTGCTAATACGCCTATTTTAATAAAATTATGTGGTTTATTCAACTATATAAACTTCTTGTTTTGATAACGCTTACTATACATGTTCATATTGAATTAGTTTTATTGTTATTGCCTTGTTTTTTTTCCAGATTGATAGTGAATGTGCTTTGCATGGTGTGATTGAACAAGCAAATATTTCAAGTGCATCACATCCTCCCCGCATTCCTATTGGTCTAGGTATGACCAACTTATTAAGTATCCCAATGCCTTTGCCTCTACCATCAACATGTCAATATTGTTCAGCAACCAAATTTGCTTTTGAGAGTCCCAGTTTTTGCTGTGCAAATGGTAATATTAAGTTGGTGAATATAGATTTCTGTGACCAACTTTATGATTTATTTACAAGACAAGATGCCGTGGGTGACCACTTTCGTTGTTATTCAAGAGCTTATAATAATTTGTTCGCTTTTAGTTGCCTTGGTGGAGACTATGACAAAAGTAGTAATAAAAAGGGAATTTATAAATTCTTACTGAAGGGTCAACTTTATCATTTCCCTCCTAATCTTTTACCCAAGGATGACCGTCCAAAATTCATGCAACTGTATTTTTATGATGGAGCTTCTGAGTTTGATGTGCGTTGCAATACTTTGTCCGACCTTTGTCCGAACATAATTGATGTTCTAATAAATATTACATCGGTCAATCCTTATGCTGCGTTTTTCCGCTCTTTACGTACATTCCCAATAACTGCAAATACTGAAATACGACTTTTCAAATCTATTAGTCTAGATCAACGGGTATTTAATACGCCTACTTGTGATGAAGTTGCTGCTATTATAGTTGATAATACATCTTCTGATCGTATTAATAGTCCCCATATTATAGTATATGGAAAATCTGATCATGAACATCAAATCTTACATTACTATGGCTGTTACGATCCTTTGCAATATCCACTTTTATTCAATAAAGGTGAATCTGGCTGGCATCAAGGTCTAAAACAAGTTCCTGTCTCCTCTGCCATTCCTTGTAATGCCACAACATTTCCTCTCTCTCAAAATAGGGTACTAAGTGCGGAGAGCCTTATATCAAGCGAGTCAGCAGGTACTTCTTAATGAAATGCATATATAGACTACTTTTATTTTTTATTTATTTAATGACACTTATAATCTGTCTTCAAAATTTTGTTTTTCTAGCATCAAATGCACATCCATTGGAATCAGGTAAAGTTGTATCATGTAGGCAATATTACTGCTATAGATTTCAAATCCGTATAGGGAACTTTCTTATCCATACTGCCCATTTATTTTTACAATATATTGTTGATATGTACGTAAAAGTGGAGAATACACGACTTGATTTTATTCGTCGTAATCAGGTTTTAATCAGAAGCGAACTGTATCAGGGAATAGTTGATAGTGTTAATGATGGTAGTTGTAGAGCATCTGATGTTGGACATCGTGTAGTACTCTCTGCATCTTTCATAGGTGGGCCTAGGGATATGAAATGTAGATATTTAAATGCAATGGCTCTTGTCCAGAAGTTTGGAAAGCCTAATTTGTTTCTAACCATGACTTGCAATCCAAATTGGCCTGAAATAAAGGAGCAAGTACTACAAGGTGAGGGTTCTGAACACAGACCTGATTTAGTTGCTAGAATTTTCTATGCCAAAGTTCATCTGTTGAAGAAATTAATATTAAAAGATAACATATTTGGTCCTGTTGCTGCAAGTGTTGATGTTATTGAGTTCCAAAAACGTGGTTTGCCCCATCTACATATGTTGCTTATCTTTGCACCGGGTTCTAAAATAGTTTCTACAGATAGTTTTGATAAATATGTGAGTGCAGAAATACCATCCGAAGAATTCCCTGAATTACGTCACCTTGTTGTTAAGCATATGATGCATGGTCCTTGTGGTGATAAAAACCCAAAATGCCCATGTATGATAAAAATTGGATTAGTTACAAAGTGCAAAGCCGGCTATCCTCGTAATTATGCTGAAATGACTACACAAACCAAAGATGCATATCCTATATATAAGAGGCGTAACAATGGAGATGTAGTGGTTGTTAGAAAGTTTCAATTAGACAACCGTTCAGTTGTTCCGTATAACCCATACTTGCTAGCAGCATTTGATTGTCATTTGAATGTAGAAATATGTTCAACTATTCAAGCTATTAAGTACATTTACAAGTATGTATATAAAGGACATGACAAAGTTCGCTTCGATATTAATGTGCACAAGGAACCTACACAAAATGAAATTACTGCATATCAATCAGGAAGATGGATTAGTCCACCCGAATCAGCATGGAGACTATTTGCATTCCCATTGTATTCTATGTCTCCTTGTGTTGTTCCATTGCAAGTACACTTACCTTATATGCACATGGTCACCTTTAGTGAACGAGATAACTTGCAGAATGTTATTGATGATGAACATCGACGTGCAACTATGTTGACCGAATATTTTACTGCAAATTGTGTGCTTCCCATTGCTAAACAATTTCTGTATTCTGAATTCCCTCAATACTTTACTTGGAATAGTTGTTTTAAAGTATGGAAAGAAAGAAAAGGTCCTAAATGTGTAGGAAGGTTGACATATGTTAGTCCTTGTGAGGGAGAGCGATACTACTTACGACTTTTACTCATAAATGTCAAAGGCGCAACCTCTTTTGCTGATTTGTTGACTGTAGATGGAATTGGTTATAAAACTTTCAAAGAAGCCGCAGAACACCATTCATTACTAGAGAAAGACGATTATGCTGAGGCATGTATGCGGGAAGCTGTGGAAGTGCAAATGCCTTGTGTTTTGCGAAGGTTATTTGCAACTGTACTTACTTTTTGTGAAGCTATTCATCCACAGCATCTGTGGGATGTCTTTTACCCTTACTTATCTGAAGATTTCTTTCACTTTCATAAAGGACAGCCTACCAAAGTGTTTCAATTAACTTATTATGAAATTGAAAAATATTTAGAAGGTATGGGCCGAAGCATGATACATTTTAATTTTGATCTTCCAATCCTTCCTAATATGGTAGGTTTCAAAATTACCCGAGATATCAGTGATGCAATTGATGCACCCATTCCATCTGAATATAGAAATGCACACATAAATCTTAATGTTGAACAACGTATTGCTTATGATACTATTATGGATCATGTTATTCATAAATTGCCTGGTGTGTTCTTTATTGATGGCCCTGGAGGAATGGGTAAAACCTATTTATATTGTGCACTGTATGCTACACTCCGAGAAAGGGGCCTTATTGTATTGCCAAAAGCATCATCTGGTATTGCAGCTTCAAATATACCTACTGGTCGAACTGCTCATTCAAGATTCAAAATTCCTATAAGTGAGACAGGTAATATTAGTTGTCCGGTGTCTAAACAAAGCAGCTTGGCTAGCTTGTTACGTGCTACAACTGTTATAATGTGGGATGAAGCTTCCATGGCAAAAAAGCAAAATATCGAGGCAGTGGATCATCTACTACAAGACATATGTGACTCAAAACTTCTTTTTGGAGGTAAGATTGTCATATTTGGTGGTGATTTTAGACAGGTACTACCCGTTATACCTCGTAAATCCGAGACCGAAGTTATAAACTCAAGTTTAGTTAGTTCCTATCTTTGGCCAAATTTCCAAAAGCTTAAATTATGCATTAACATTAGAGCACAAGAAGACATTGAATTTGCTTCCTTTCTATTACAACTTGGAAATGGCAGTCTCCAAACCGAAAGTAGTTCTCCTATTATTTTGCCTGATTTCATACAGTGTTTTGATATTGAAGATGACTACATTGCTATTTTAATTGCTGCGATGTTTCCTGAAATTATGCAACCGCATTTTAACGCACATATATTTAACGGTCGTGCAATTTTAACCCCCACAAATGATGGTGTTGATGATATAAATTCTTCAGTTATTTCAATATTCCCAGGTGCGCCTCATGTTTACAAAAGCTTTGATTCTGTGATTGATGACAACTGTAATTTATATCCTACAGAATTCTTACATACTCTATGCTCTTCCGGAATGAGTCCACATGAGTTAGTATTGAAGTTAAATTGCCCAGTAATACTCCTTCGGAATTTGGACCCAGCAAATGGCTTATGCAATGGTACTAGATTAATTTGCAGAGAATTTCGAAAGGAAGTGATATTATGTGAAATATCCGGTGGTTATTACAAAGATACTCAAGTATTGCTTCCTAGAATAAATTTAAGACCTACTGCCTCAACCTATCCATTTGAATTTCAACGAAAACAATTTCCTATTAAACTGTGCTTTGCAATGACTATTAATAAATCTCAAGGACAAACTTTAGACAAAGTCTGTGTGTTTTTACGTCAACCTTGCTTCTGTCACGGTCAATTATATGTAGCATTTTCAAGAGTACGTAACCGTAATGCTTTGCAAGTTTTCATTCCTACAACAGTAAAGGCAAATGTTGCGAAAAATCGAATTGTCAATGTTGTTTGCTTTGATGTGTTGTCGAGAGCTGGAGTTACAAGTGTCAACTGTGTTGACTAACCATCAACCTTGTAATCAACTTCTATAACAATGTTGTGACTAAGAATAATGTCATAACATTGTTGACGCAGTTGTTAAGAGTTTTTACTAGAAAAAGGTTAATAAGAACAAATAAATATCCAGCATTTCCTTATTAATTTAATATTATTCATTCATTTAATCATAATTTCTCCTCTTTGTCTCATATTGCAGTATAGACCTTGCCCATCAACGAATAATTATGTTTGATGGAAATCAGCAAACCGCATCAATCAAGAATCACATACCTACGCTCTTTCTTTTCACCATATGCCAAGGTATAGTCGCTTGAATTATTTTCCTAACAATATACTACTTTGATATTGCTATAATTATTTTGTTATTTATTATATGGATTTGTCTCACGTGTGTTGTTGTTTATAGAATTTAATAATGAAAATATGCATACTATGCCTATCTTGCCTTAGTCTCAAATTTGAGCACCCAAATAGTCAAATATCCATTTGTCAGTTGATTATACACATACAAGACATTACCTAAGGGTTGGAAAAATGGGAGAAATATATAATGCACTTGTTTTATGAACTGCCTTTTAGTGTTCTTAACCTCAATATAGTTTCTCTTTTTGCTTTTAAAAAAGAACATTTCCTTTTCGCTTCTTACTCGTATGTCATTTTTGGTAATGATACTTTCTTCTTTAGGACATACTTATCACGACCCAGTTACTCTTATAAATATTGAAAAGCAAACTTTAAATACGTAACAGCTCACTTGTATGGTCACTGGTAAATTGGTGAAAGCTTACCTGTTGTACATTACATATGGGGCGTGCCTGATGCTGATTCACTTGTATGGTCACTGGTAAATTAATCTCTTGTTATTATGCTGTCATCCTTTTCTTTATAGATAACTAATTTCTTTTTTTTTTCCAGCATTTTTTTTACTTGTGGCTATATAGTACAATTTAGCCCCCTGTCCTGGACTGATGCTATTCCTATTTATTATCTCCTTATTTTTATATTACACTGCTTTTGCAATATACGATAATATTCAGAAGAATTAGTTTTCATGTATAAGCTGTAATTTTCAATAAATATTAGTATCATGAGTCACTCTTATCATTTATTAAAAGATCTTCGGATTTCCCCCAATTCTTTTCTTCGGAATAACCATGGCCTTAGATGATACAAAAGTAACAGCTCACAGCCTTAGTCGGCGTCTGATTTTTTTATCAGATCCACAGATATAAATAAATGTACTTCTGATGATGTATGTCAAGTTCGTTTTGCCATTAGTATTTATGAGAAGATCATGGATTTTTGGGATCTCTCTGATTTCAAGGTTTATAGCCTTCATTTTTCTTACTTAAGATCTTCTTTTTTGATGCAGACAATGAAAAGAAGATATCTCACCTCATAGATTTCCAAAAGTCGGGTGACTTGAGGATCTTCCATGCTGAGCTAACTGATGAGCTGAGCTTTGATGCCCCAATAGGGGGTTGTGTGTTCGTCTTCCATGTTGGAACTCCAGTTAACTTTGCTTCTGAAGATCCAGAGGTATGACAAAATGATCAACTTAACAAGCCACTCATCTTGTACTCAAAAAGAAAATGTGCCTAAAATCTCAACTTTGTCGAATGCATAATGATATGATCAAGCCAGCCATCCAAGGTGTGCTGAATGTACTGAAAGCCTCCGCAAGAGCCAAATCTGTAAAGCGCATAATTTTAGCAGCTACTGTATCAATTGACACAGTGGAAGGAACGGGCCTGGTCATGACTGAGGAGAATTGGATCGATGTTGAGTTCCTATCCACTGCAAAGCCTCCAACTTGGGTAATTACACTCTCATATGAAGTCACTGGTAAGTCCGAATATCATTATTTGAATAGGTTTAATGTAACACAAGGTCTGATCTCTCAGGGTTATCCTGCATCTAAAACACTTGCTGAGAAGAGAGCCTGGGAATTTGCAGAGGAAAACACCATTGATCTGATTACTGTTATCCCGAGCTTGATGACTGATCGGTCTCTCACTTCTGACGTCCCAGGCAGTATTGGGATCGCTACAGGCTTGTTAACTGTAATTGATCATACATTTGGATGATTTAACTCGCAATTGATCATGCTTTTATTGAAACTGAATCAGTGTTGCATCTTGTTTTTCTTTGCTTGGGCAGGAAATGAGTTCCTGGTAGGCGCCCTAAAGGGGATGCAGATGCTATCCGGTTCAATCTCCATTTCACATGTGATTTGTGAAGGACGTATGCAGAGCACACATCTTCTTAGCGGAGAAGGAATCAGCCTTGGACCATTATATTTGTTGTGCTGTGAACACGGGCGTTGTTGAGCTCACTAAGTTCTTGAGCAAGAGATATCCATTAGAAAGCCAGGTACTCTTTTCTTCCCTTTTCTTGTCTTAGTGCACTTTCCCTCCCTCCATATTGTAGTATAGCATGTCCATGTGCCAACATTGTGCTTCATTTCAAGCTGAATTTTTCCTTTGAAGGTCAACATTTCAATTGTTGATACCACATATTCAAATTGAAAGGTACAGATTGCAGCTAAAAATCATGTTTTCAATCGCATTATTGTGATTGACAAATTCCACAAAGGCACTTGCCTAATGAACAAAAATCCATGGGGCCTATTTTGTGTAGTTCTATTCTTGTGTCGTTAGGAGCAGCAATTCTTGTGTCATTAGGAGCTGCAATTGCTCTAAAATCCTTGTTTCTGTGTTTAAAACCAGCTTTCATATTTTAATTCTGTGTAGGTTACATTACCACATCACCTCCTGCAATTTTGCTCGTTTTGAAGAAATATTTTCAAGTTTAGTAGATGTGTATTCATTCTATTATATGCTTGATTTGTTTAAGTGGAAGATGGTAGCTGCTTTCTTTGTTAACTTTTGCATGACCATGGAAGCTGGGACTGTTTATTTGTGGTGTTTGTTTTAGATTCCACCAAAAGCACCGTCTCAAGAACAGACACAGACACAGGGTGATGTTGTATATAGCATTCCTACTGCTTTCAGGAATTTCACAATTTCTCAGAAGGAAAACACACTTGATGAGCTTGTCAAGGACCAATGGCTCTACTCCTCCCCAACTGGTGATATAGGACTAGGTGTTAGGTCGTTTCTTGACTTGCGAAGCTGGTTCCGTAGTAATGAAGTTCCTGTTTGTGAGTTTTGCAATGAAATTTGTATTAAGGTGCATTCCTTGTTTCTACTCCTGATTCACCTTTCCTTGTGTTGAACAGATCTTCCAAGTGCTCTGATCGGTGAATTTGAATACAATAAGAGCATCTGCATGGGTAGAGAATAGGTTGGACAAAATGGAGGTTGATCAGTCACTTTTTGATCCTCCTAGGCATGACGGTGCTAAAACCATTCGTAAACCCCTCGACTTTGGAGTGAATGAGAAGATGATAACTTGTAAGAAGGATATCATGTACACAATTTTGGGCCAACTTGTTCTAATATTTATAGTGTGCTAATTAATGCTTGATGCTTCAGGTGGTCAACTTGCCGTTGGTAAGAAAACTGACAGCAGATTGAGAATGAGAACTAACATGTATCCTTCTCCTGCACTTCTTGGCCCTAATAAGGATTCGACTCTTGGTGGTCTCCCAATTGAAGAATTGATTGACAAAGCAGCTGGATTGTTGGGTTTCAGGTGAAGATTTCAAATTTATCTGTTTATAGCTTGCTCTTTTATGCTTGAGCTGAGCTTTCACTTCCTATAATGTTTGGAAAGCATGTCAGTTTTAGTTTGTTAATGTAACTGCCTTTGTTCTTACAGAGTACAAATATAAGATTGTCAAGAAGTTGCAAGAAAAGAAACATATTGTGGGAATGACTGAAGATGGTGTTAATGACTGAAGATGCCTGAAGAAGTTGCAAGAAGCAGAAATAGGTATTGCAGTAGCTGATGCCACTACTGCTGCAAGATGCGCCTCTTGACATTGTTTTGACTGAACCGACCCTTCGTGTCATCATGTGCAGCAATTTCTTTTCTTTATCCCAGTCATGTTTTTATTTTGTACTACATTCTGATATATTTCCTTATTCTCTTTTCCTTCATGCAGATTTAGGTTGTTTCCATCACAATTCATATTGTCGTATGTTCAAAATCATAAATCATACAAGTGTTTATTGAATTTTTTCATAAAGTTATATTTGTGTGGGTTAATGGTTGTTCCCTTCTTCTTTACAGTTCGGTTTTAGGTTCATTGCACTAATATGGAAGTTCAACTTCTCTCCCTTCATGGTCTTGATCATTGGCATTCTAAATGATAGTATGCTTCTTTTATAATCGTAAATTTCTTTGATTAGTGTTTTTGGAAATCACTTCAAAATTGTATGCTTCAAACGAAATCACAATTCCTCATTAGGTGGCCCCTCTCATTCCTGTCTATGCTAACTGAGGCTTTGCAATGATCAAAGGTATGGGCCGGTGTTGTATGGCTCTACAAAATTGTTTTCTATGTCCCACTCCATTTATTGAACCTTCAATTCACGCCGTGCGTAGCACGGCCACCCACCTAGTAATTAGAAACAAGGGTATTCAAGTGCAAGATAAGTAGATAACAACTTTCCAGTGCCAGAACGCAATAAAACAAGGAGAAAGCAAATGCCGAACAACTGCTACCCTCTCAATGACCAAAAGCAACACTCATCTCATCTCCTCCATTACAGAGCAGCTCCAAGCCTCCATGGCTTCTACATCCCTAACCTCAAACACCTCTCGTCTTCCAAAATTTTCAGAACGCAATAAAACAAGGAGAAGAAATCGATGTACCTGACCAGTGGAGAGACTAACAAAACATTTAAATAGCAACCAAACAGAACGCTGAAAAGGAGGACGACAAACCTGGACACCGGAGAGTGCCGACCGATTAGCTCCAAACAAAACGGTGACTGAAGAGATGATTACAAAATAGAAGGAGGACTAACCTGGATAACGAAGAGTGCGATTCGATCAAATCCAAACAGCCAAGCACAATATGAGCTTCAATTAGAGAACGGAGAAGAAGAAGAGCAGAAGGGCGATTGGGCGAAGAAGAACCCTAGCCCCAAATTGGGCTCTAAATTAGCAGAGAGAAAGAGAAGTAGAGAACTGAGAGATGTAAATCTAAAATGAATTTCTTAATTTAGTATATTTTATAAAAATTTAAAGTAAATGAAAATGTAAGGAAAACGTTCACTCCTAAATAATTTCATTTCCTTAAGTTCCCTCCCATCCCAAATTAACACTTATATATAATTACTTAATTCAGTAGAGTTTAGGCTGACATGGCGAGCTTTCCTCATTTCACTCTCTTTTGCCCAATTATATTTTCCCCTTTTTTCCTTCCAATTTTTACCCCCTCTTCACAATTTGGAAGGAACGCTAGGATTCATTCCCGCCTTAGCCGACTCCGTGTTGTTCATTGAGCCTCTCTCTATTCAGATGCCGCTTCAACCGATTTCGTGCCTCTCGCCGAATTCATGTTATTTTTCCTCCTCCAGAGACGCTTCTTCATCCTCCCTGATAAACTTCTTCCTCCTCCCAATACGCTTCTTCTTCCTCCTTTGTTCTCCCATTCTTTCTCATCCTTTCTGTAATTACTCTTCTGCGAAGAGCAAAACGGCCTAATTCGCCAACAATCCCCTCCCCCGGCTTCCAGAGACGCTTAACATACGCCGATTAGATGGTGGACGGGCGATTTGATCGGTTCTGGCGCTTTCGCCTGTGTATACATGGGGATTAATCTCAATTTTGGCGAGCTTCTTGCCTTTAAAAAGGTAGATCAATCGATTCGTGGATCCCAAATTTTCCCTTGACTTTTCCGTATTATGGATTTTATGTTTCAATTTATGGAGGTTTTGTGGTTAAAATTTGAATTTCTGATGTGTTTAGGTTTTGATTGCTACCAGTAATGCTTCAAGGGAGAAGTTGAACAACTTTGTTGAGAGTTTTCTTTTTTAACCATTTATCTTGATAATATTCTTACCTCGGTATGACTTTTCTCAATTGTGTGAATTAGGGATTTTAATGTCGTCGGGTTTCTTTTATTTTTTTCTTACAATTAGATTCGATTGGATGTTGTTCAATAAAGCTACAGGAACATAATTTGAGATTTTTACACATTAACTGAGTTCGCGGTAGTTGATAATATGAAATGGTTTATCCGGTACAAATTGAGCTCCAAATAGTAGATGGATTGGTCAAGGACAGGACCCAATGCGCCTAATTAACCTTACTGCTTCATGCATATCTATTACAAGGTATTTTTTTCTTAAATTCTAGCTTTAATCTACTTAGTGATACATCTTCTAAGATTCCGGGTTTGATTTGCTGGCCGAAATTAGTTTCTTGATTAATGCTCAGGTTTGCTTTTACGCTTCATGGTTAGTGACTCAAGTGATTTTCTCTCTTCATAGACGTTTGATTCTTGATTCTTTTCTAAAAATATCTATTTCATAGACGATTTCTTTTAGGCTTCATGGTTGGTCGAAATTAGTTTCCTGATTCTTGCTCAAGTTTGCTTTTAGACTTGATGGTTCTTGACTCAAGTGACTTAGCTCTCTTCTGATGTCCATGAATTGTGCCATGTTTTTATATCTATTTCAGCTCCTTATTATATTATTTTGGGATGAAATTATTAGGAATTTATGCAGTTATGCTTAATATTGTCAGATATGGAGTCTACACAAGTTTGATGTGGTTTTTAGGAGTTTAGAGCTGATTTGGAGAAGTTTGGACACACTTTGGACCTTAAAGGAAAGTCATGAAAACATTGGAGAAGCTAAGGAAGAGCACAGTGAAGGTTCGATAATGTATAACAAAGTAGTATAGAAATACTCTAGAAGGGGGGTTGAATAGAGTATGCCGGTTTTTCGCAGATAATCTCAAGACTTTTGAAGCTTTTGCGAAACCCTTTGAGATTTGACATAATTCTTTCTTCTAGCAAACCTGAATCACAACATAGTTATACAGTTCGAACCAAGTGCGGAAATATGGTAAAGCAGTAAGTAAAGGACACAATGAATTGTTTACGAGGTTCGGTACGAACTTGGCCTACGTCCCCGCCTAGGGTTCTTCCACAACCCTAGGATTCAACCGGCTTTTATTGATTCACAAGACTTAGGATCCTAATAGCTCACCAAGAAGCCTTTCTCCTATACAATTGCAATCTACCCAACTCACGTTCCCTTGGAGTCCTAGATCAATCTAGAAGAGCCCCACCTCTCTCAGCTATCTAAAACAATCCTCTTACACTTCGTGAATCAATCGCCTAGTGTCCACTTCCTGAGTTACAAACTCTCGAGTATAACACTCTCTCGAAATATATCCTATAAGCTCACTGTGTAACTCTCAAATGTTTTGAAACAAAATAAATGACTCTTAAGAACTTAACAGAGAGCACGCGAAGAAGACAGATTTGACTTGAAGGCTTGAGTGTATAAAAGCTTGTGTTCAACGAATGTCTGTCTGTCTTCCCTTCTTCCTTTTCTTTATATTGAACAAATCGGCGCCTAAGGATCTTCACCAACGGCTAGAGCAGATCATGGCTTGAGAGGGATTCTTCACGATCTTCTATTCTTGGAAATTCTGAAGCCATAATCTCCGATTTTATTCTCCACGTTATTCAGCTCAAGGAAGGAGATTTTATTCAAAAACTTGCTGCATATGTTAGTGTATAAAATATATAATAATATCTGGAACTAAAATATAATAATATTCGGACAAAATATAACATAAAGTACGGGTTTTGTGTTTCATCAACACAGCTGTAGCTTCAAGACCTTTGACACAGACTGTGTGTCAAAGCCTTTGAAACCATTTCCGATTTTCATAAAGGGAGTGGAGTTATCAATCTCCCCCTTGATGAAAGACAAAACCTGTGCATCCCTGCAACTTAGTCAAACAGATATATCATAAGTAAGATCGGACTAAGTACCTGCATGGTGTTAGACAAATGTTTGATCATAATTTTAAAGCGTGAAATATCCAACCAAAAACAAAACAAGATCTTCCAAGACCCTTGGTTCACATCAGTTTAAAGTCTAAACCATCAGCAGATAATCTCCCCCTTTTTGTCTTTCAACAAAGGGAGGAGGGTAAAAACAGTAACCAAATTTTTTAAAACCAATATCCAAAAACCAGCAGTGTTCAAAATAGGGGTTAGGGTAGGGTAGGGTAGGGTGTAAGATTCATCATTAGGAGCATCATCCGTGAACAACACCCTCAGCTCGTGCAACAGCTTAGACATCCCGCTCATCTCCAGCGAAAACTCTCTATCCAGCTCCTTGATGTCCAAGCGAACTTCCTCCAAGCCCAACTCCAGGTTGTCCATGCGCTCATCAATGGCAGAGGCAGTGGGAAGAGTTTTTGAGGGAGAGGCAAGACTCCAAGTCCCTTGGGGGGGACTGAGTGATGCCAATCTTCTCAAAGTTCTTGGAGTCGAATTTACCCATATGATGCTATTGTTCTTCATTTTTTAAATCGATTTCAGAAGCTTTGAAGATATGGGTCAAAAGGTTGGCAAAGGGGAGGGGAGTTCCTTTTCTGGCTTTGTGAGTGTGAGCCATGGATCCTAGGATTGTGTTGGCCAGATCAAGATCATGGCCATTCAAAATTCGGTATAGAAGGACCATGGCGTTATCAGTTAGGAGGGAGCTAGAGTTCATTCGGGGTAAGAGGCATCGCACAATGATGTTGAAGATGATTTTTGCCTCTAGAGTAAGGGACGAGTGGGTAAGCTGTTTTGTGGTGCTATTGGATGCTTCGGGGAGCAGGTATTTGGATCGGGCAAGGGCAACGCACTGTTCTTTTGTGGGGGTTTCAGGAGAGGGTGGACAAGGTCTAGGAAGGCCAAGGAGATCAGCGAAGTCATTGGAGTTGAAGGTGATTCTAACTCCCTTGACGAGTGATTCCAAGGACCAACCATCATCATTGTGTTTGGCTTTGAGGTTTATATAAAACAGACGGGTGAGTTGGGGATAGTAAACAGATTCAAGGTTTAGAAGGGTCCAGACAGAGGTTTGTTTGAGGAGAGAGATGTAGGGTAGGTTCAAAGCTTCCAAAAACTCAAGATCAATGAAATCAGAACAACATATCTTACGAGTTCTAAACTCATCTACCCACTTTCCAGCCATCTCAGCATTTTCAAACCAGGAGGAGGGCAAGGATTGGTTTACCTGGATAAGTGCAGGCGGATCGGCGTTCTTCCTGCGAGCCTTTGTGGGAGCAGTCCTCTTGACAGGCGCGTCAAGGCTTCTGAGAGTGCCTTTCCTTGTGCGCTTGGGAGATGGAGGCTTTGCTGCAGGGGCATTGCGCTTCTTTGGAGACGGGGGAGGAGGAGGAGGAGAAGGAGAGGGAACAAGTTCTGGCACCTCATCCTCTTCATCCTCAGACCCCGAGTCCTCAGCGGACCCTTCAGCATCGTCTCCCTCAGCATCTTTGTCGTCTGCAGTCTCGTCGTCCTCCTCTTCCTCTTTCTCTGGTTCTTCTTCAATGGGAACCTCCTTCTCTGCAGCTCTTAGAGCCTCTTCCTCGGCCTCTTTTCTTGCTTTCCCAGCCTCTTCCTCGGCTATTTTCCTTGCTTGCTCAGCCTCTTCCTTGACCTTTTTCTTTCTCTGGGCCTCTTCCTCGGCCTCCTTTGCAACATCTCGTTCAAAAACCTCATCAAGATCCTCCTCTTCCTCCTCTTCCTCAGCAATGATTTTCCTGTTCCCTTTTTGCTTGGCACTGAGTGATTTCTTCGTCAGGCGCTTCAGAGACCGCTTGATTTCAGCAATGGTGCTCTCAGGGACGGTGCTCGGGATAGTAGCTGGGATAATAGCTTGAGGAGTAGGTTCGGGTTGAGGGGAAGTAACAATGACCTTGCATCCCTTGGGGGTAGCGCCAAGATGTTTGGGTGTGGAGGTCTTCTGGGATTTGGGTGCCATGGATGAGATTCAGCTAGGCTTCTAGAAAAAGGTTGAAGAAGGAGTTTAAGAGAGGGTTTAGGTTTAGGTAAATCTGGAGAGGTGAGAAATTGGGGTAAAGTGTGTGGTTTAAAAAGGGGAGAGGGTTAAGTTGATGGGACAAGTTTAGGGTTCCAAGGATGGTAATCATCACACAGCCATTTTGAAAAAAATTTGATTTCCGAAACAATTCAAATTTCAAACCATCTTGTCACAATTCAATTCAAGAGGGAATAATTCCGAAAATATATTTTCCATAAATAAAAAATACTCGGATATAAGAACTTTTGGAAAATAATATGTGTATTGCATAAAGAAGGTTAAAAATCATAAAAACTATATTTGATCAAATATCTAATAAGATATTAACCAAATATATGATCCGTTATATGTGCTCTACCATTCAGCTCACAATCTTTGACATAAATCTCAAAGGTCTTGACACTGAGTAGAATTTATCTTTCGTAAAGGGAAAGCTCCCCCTACGAAAGTGCATCCCTGTTAAGCATTCCAATCTCTCGTCTAATGAAGGTGAACCTGTCCTCTACCAAAGGCTTAGTAAAGATGTCAGCCCATTGATAATTAGTTGAAATAAAAGATATGGACACATCAACTTTTTCGACATGGTCTCTAATGAAATGATGTCTTACATCAATATGTTTGGTCCTTGAATGCTGAACAGGATTCTTTATGATTGATATGCCACTTGTATTGTCACACTTAATGGGAATATCTTTGAGGTTGATGCCAAGATCTCTCATTTGTTGAGCTATCCAAAGGATTTGGGAGCAGCATGCTCCAGCTGCTATGTATTCGGCTTCGGCAGTGGATAGAGCAACTGAGTTTTGTTTCTTTGAGTGCCAACTGATCAAGGATGCTCCTAGGAATTGGCAACATCCTAACGTGCTCTTCCTATCCAGCTTATAGCCTGCAAAATCTGCATCAGAATACCCGATTAATGTAAAATCTTTTTGCTTTGGGTACCATAAGCCAAGCTCCTTAGTGCCATTGAGATATCGAAAGATCCTCTTCACAGCCACGAGGTGAGATTCTTTGGGGTCAGCTTGAAACCTATCACACATGCAAACACTAAACATGATGTCAGGTCTACTAGCTGTAAGATATAGTAAAGATCCAATCATCCCTCAATACTCCTATTGATTGACACTCTTCCCAGTCTTGTCTTGGTATAAAGATAAGGTTGAGCTCATGGGTGTCTTGGCTGCTTTGGATTGATCCATCTTGAACTTCTTCAAGAGATCCTTAGTGTACTTGCTTTGGTTGACAAAGATCCCTTTCTTGGATTGATGAACTTGTAATCCCAAAAAGAAGTTGAGTTCACCCATCAAGCTCATCTCAAATTCACTGCACATGATGTCAGAAAATTCCTTGCACAAAAATGTGTTAGTAGCTCCAAACAATATATCCTCAACGTATATTTGAATAACCAAAATGTCATTTCCTTTGGTCTTGATAAAAAGAGTCTTGTCGATCAACCCCCTTTTAAAATCATTTTCTAAAGATATTTTGACAAGCGCTCATACCAAGCTCTTAGGGCTTGTTACAAACCATATAGCGCTTTGTCTAGTTTGGAAACATGATTAGGAAATTCCGAACTTTCAAAACCTGGGGGTTGAGCCACATAGACTTCTTCCTCTAAGAAACCATTAAGAAGAGCACACTTGACATCCATTTGATATAACTTTATACTCATAAAAGATGCTAATGCTAATAATATGCGAATGGCTTCAAGCCTGGCTACGGGAGCAAAAGTCTCCTCGTAGTCAATACCTTCCTCTTGATTGTAGCCTTGAGCAACAAGCCTTGCTTTGTTCCTCACGATCTTACCATTCTCATCCAGCTTGTTCCGAAATACCCAACGTGTGCCAATGACTGATTGATGCTTTAGCCTAGGCTTCAAGGTCCAGACTTTGTTCCTTTCAAATTCGTTAAGCTCACTTTGCATAGCAATGATCCAGTCTGGCTCTTGAAGGGCCTCATCTACCTTCTTTGGTTCTATAAGAGAAAAAAACGCGTGAAAAGCACAAAGATCTTTAAGTTTAGAACGATTTTGAACACTAGATGTAAGGTCAGAGATGATATCCTTTAATGAGTGTGATGAGGAGTATTTGAATTTTCTTTTGCTAGTGTCGGCTCCTTGATTCGTCACACCAGCAGGATTGATTTGTGGTACATCTAACTCCATGGATCTATTAGGTTCAGTTACAACAGTTTCTGACGTTTCAACACTTTTGGATTGGTCACCAAGGGCTTTAGACGAATCTTCAACACCTTGGGCCAATTCTTCAGTGTTGAGAATCTGATCCTGCATGTTCCTCTTCTCTGTGTTCTTGATAGTAGCATCATCACCATCCTCGTTCTCTGTATGGATGTTAAGATCTATATCTGCAACAGTACTTTCACTCAAATAACCGTCATTGCATTCATCAAATATAACATGTATACTTTCCTCAACTAACTTAGTCCTTTTGTTGAAGATTCTATAAGCTTTGCTACTTGTGGAGTAGCCAAGAAATATACCTTCATCACTACGCGCATCAAATTTCCCAAGGTTATCTTTTCCATTGTTATGAACAAAACAAGTACATCCAAATGGTTTAAAATAAGATATAAGTGGTTTGCGGCCTTTGAAAAGTTCATAAGGAGTTTTCTTTAAGATGGAATGAATAAGACAACGATTCAAAATATAGTTAGCTGTGTTAACAGCTTCAACCCAATAGTTTTTAGGTAATGCATTTTCTAAAAGCATAGTCCTGGCCATGTCCTCTAGGGTGCAGTTCTTTCGTTCCACAACCCCATTTTGTTGAGGTGTCCTAGGAGTAGAAAAATTATGGGAGATGCCATATTTAGCACAAAACAAATCAAACTAAAGTTGATCAAACTCCCTACCATGATCACTTCGAATTGACACTATGGGCTCGTTTCTTAAAGTTTGCAACTCCTTACAAAGTTTTGAAAACTCAAATAAAGCCTCTGATTTTTCTTTTAAAAATGAAACCCAAGTATATCTAGAAAAATCATCAACAACAACAAGCATGTACTTTTTACCATTGGGAGATTTGACTCGCATAGGACCACATAAATCCATATGTAAAAGTTCAAGGGGTCTAGAAGAACTTACAACCTTTTGGGTTTGAAAGAGCTACGTGTTTGTTTACCTCGTGTGCATGCTTTGCACATATCAATTCCTTTGAAGTCCATCTCAGGTAGTCCTCTTACAAGCCCTTTGGACAAGCTTCTGTAGTGTATGTGGGCTCACATGACCGAGTCTCCTGTGCCAGAGCTTTGGATCATCCGTCAAAGCCTTTAGACAGGTTAAGCTTCCTTGTGCCACTTGCTCAGCATTCACAACATAGATGTTGTTATAACGATATGCAGTTAGAACTACTTCACCTGTATCTTCTCTGCGCACTAGACATCTTTTCTTGTTAAATCCAACATCATTACCACTATCACATAGTTAAGAAACACTAAGCAAATTATACTTCAAACCATTAACAAGATAAACATTTTTATTATTATGGTTAGGATCACTCCCAACACTACCAATACCAACGATGTCACACTTTCCTTTGTCACCAAGAGTGATTGTTCTAGTGGATTGCTTCTTTAGATCATGAAAGAGAGAACTCTTCCCACTCATATGTCTCGAGCATCCACTATCAATAATCCATTTTTGCTCCTTCACCTTGGCGATCTCCTGCAAAACAAACATCAACCTTTGTGGCTAGACCAATAAGCAAATTTAGATCCATTATTGGGATAAATCATATTTGGTAAAATAGTGCCTTTGGGGACACAAACTTGGATTATCCGTTCTTTTCTCAAATGAACATGAAATGTATTGCAAATGATATGTGGATCCTTTCTTCTATAGGGGCAGGTCTCTTTTACATGTCCCTTTCTCGCACAATGGTGACATATAGAAGAAGTTCTGCTTCTTTTTGCCTTTACAAAAGTGGTAATGTGCTACTTCTTTAAAAACCTTGGATTGTAACCAATACCACTTTTGTTTAGAGAACTTTGTTGCTCACCCAACATCTTATCAAGAGTGCCTTTGGATTTGGTAAAACTTATGAGGGCTGTCTGTTGGTCTTGAATCTTATTATTCAGGGATATCTTCTCGTTCTCTATGTCATGATGTTCACTTCTTAGAGAGGAGAAATCTTGCTTGAGTTCAGATTTCTCTGAGTCAAGAGTCTTGACTTTAATGTCAAGACCTGAATAAGAAGTTTCAAGACTTTTGACCCTCATAGACAGATCCTCAATAGTTCTTCCCTGGTCCACATTTTTCTTAATAAGAGTGTTAGTTTGAGCAATAAGTTTCTCTTCATTGGCAATCATATTAGAAAGGAATTCCGATAATACCTCTTTTGGACTTGCCATAAGCTCTCTTACAGTTACCTCAAGCTTCTCATCGTGGGATTCATCTCCTGAGGCCATAAGACAGACATTTGCCTTCTCATCATCGGAGTCTGAGTCAGAATCGCTTCAAGTTGCCACCATGGCTTTCTTTTTCCATCTATTACCTTTCTTGGACTGGCTCTTCGTCTTTTGAGGGCAGTCTTTCACAAGATGGTCTGTTTCACCACATTCAAAACAAGACAAAGGTTTAGTCTTCTTGTCATATTTGTTGTATTGAGACTTACCTCGAAATTTAGAAGACTCTAATCCATCCTTGTTGTTGAATTGCTTCTTCATTTTGAGGATTCGAGAAAGGCCTCTTGTGATAAGAGGAAAAGGATCGTCCTCATCGTCATCCTCATCTTCAGAATCAGACACATCTTTGGGCTCATCCTGCTTAGACTTGAGCGCCAAGTTCTTAGTGCTTGCTGGAAGTTCTCCATCATCTTCATTGAGAATCATCTCATGTGTGATCAGTTTCCCAAGCAAGTCATCAAGGGGCAGAGTGGTGAGATATTGGGCTTCCTCTATGGCTGTCACTTTAGGGCCCCATTTGTCTTTTGGGAGACACCTCAATATCTTCCTCACTTTCTCAACGTTCTTAAAGCTCTTGCCGAGAGAGTCAAGGTTGTTGGTGATTTCTGTGAACCATGTGAACATGGCCTTGATAGACTCATCAGGCTTTATTTTGAAAAGTTCATACTTTCGAAGGAAGATGCTGATCTTGGTGTCCTTCACTTGGCTAGTTCCTTCGTAGGTGACAACCAGTTTGTCCCAAATCTCTTTATCTAACCTACAAGATGAAATACGGTTAAACTCATCAGTGCTAATACCACAATATAGTAAGTTAATAGCCCTGTAGTTTTTGGAGACGAGTTCAAGATCCGCTTGGATGTATTCAGCCTCGGTCTTTGCAACTTTGGTTCCATTTGGACCGTCTTTCTCTGGAACCTTCGGACCATTCTCTATAATGTTCCAAACTTTCAGATCTTGATCTATAATGAACATTTTCATCAAGGATCTCCAGTGGACGATGTTGTTTCCTACAAAGAGTGGTGGTCTACTGGTAGACCTTCCTTGTGCAAATCCTCCGCTTGCTTAACCAGGCATGATCAAAACTCACAAGATTGTTAGATAAAAAACAGTGAGTAAAGCTCTGATACCAATTGAAGGTTCGATAATGTATAACAAAGTAATATAGAAATACTCTAGAAGGGGGGTTGAATAGAGTATGCCGGTTTTTCGCAGATAATCTCAAGACTTTTGAAGCTTTTGCAAAACCCTTTGAGATTAGACGTAATTCTTTCTTCTGGCAAACCTGAATCACAACAGAGTTATACAATTCGAACCAAGTGCGGAAATATGGTAAAACAGTAAGTAAAGGACGCAATGAATTGTTTACGAGGTTCGGCACGAACTTGGCCTACGTCCCCGCCTAGGGTTCTTCCACAACCCTAGGATTCAACCGGCTTTTATTGATTCACAAGACTTAGGATCCTAATAGCTCACCGAGAAGCCTCTCCCCTATACAATTGGAATCTAGTCAACTCACGTTCCTTTGGAGTCCTAGACCAATCTAGAAGAACCTCACCTCTCTCAGCTATCTAGTACAATCCTCTTACACTTCGTGAATCAATCGCCTAGTGTCCACTTCCTGAGTTACAAACTCTCGAGTATAACACTCTCTCGAAATATATCCTATAAGCTCACTGTGTAACTCTCAAATGCTTTGAAACAAAATAAATGACTCTTAAGAACTTAACAGAGAGCACACGAAGAAGGCATATTTGACTTGAAGGCTTGAGTGTATAAAAGCTTGTGTTCAACGAATGTCTGTCTGTCTTCCCTTCTTCCTTTTCTTTATATTGAACAAATCGGCACCTAAGGATCTTCACCAACGGCTAGAGAAGATCATGGCTTGAGAGGGATTCTTCACGATCTTCTATTCCTGGAAACTCTGAAGCCATAATCTCCGATTTTATTCTCCACGTTATTCAGCTCAAGGAAGGAGATTTTATTCAAAAACTTGCTGCATATGTTAGTGTATAAAATATATAATAATATCTGGAACTAACATATAATAATATTCGGACATAATATAACATAAAGTACGGGTTTTGTGTTTCATCAACACAGTTGTAGCTTCAAGACCTTTGACACAGACTGTGTGTCAAAGCCTTTGAAACCATTTTCGATTTTCATCAGGTGAGTGGAGTTATCACACAGGATGAAGCAGCCAAAGCCGAAGCCGAGAAAACTACTCGATATCGACCTACTTTGGTTGATATCGACCAACTTCCAGTGATGAATAGGAGTCGATTTAGAGCCCATTGAAGATTCCGAGTGGAGGATTCCCTGCACATGAAGACTAGAGATATTTTATCTTTTTATCCTTTTATCTATCCTAAGGGTGGAATATTTAATTATCCTATATTATTTATCTTTTTTACCAAATTAGATTTATTTATTTCCAAGTAGAATTATATCTTTAGATAGATGATAGATATTCCTTACCTTGATTAGCAAGGATTAAGGCCTATAAATAAAGCCTATGAGGCTAGTTTTTATTCATTCCAATTCAGAGAGAACACAAGAGTAGGAGAGTTAGGAGAGAGAGTTTGGAGTCGAGAAAAGTTGTATTTGTCGAGAGTTGAATTAGCTTCGATCGGTTGTAAGCTTTGTTTTAGTTCATTAATGTAAGTTATTTCCCTTTTATTATTGATGAGTTATCCTATGATGAAGAGCGAGTAGTCCACCTACTTCTAGGATCTGGGTGAGCCCAACGATAGCCGTGCATGTTTGAGGTAAAGATTTGACCTTTATTGTGTTTTGATCACCCACTACCTTTTATATGTTTATTACCTAATTAACAGAGATTCAGGTTATCAATTTGGATTATAAACATAAAATTGGTAGATACAATTAGAGTTTCTTGAGAAAGTTGTCTTATTGTTGGAAAAGGCGAAATCTTGATCCTTTGATGTGATTGCATGATTATTATTCTTTATCTTGCCTTATGCATGTTTGGTTATCGTTGTTGCAAACCCCGATCTTGGAAGTTTTCTCTTATATTGTTTATTTCAAAATCTGCAATTCTTAGTTCCGTTACGTTTTTTGCAATTCACTCGAAATCGACTCACACAGGTCGACATCGAGTCTTCTGGTCGACCGACAGTCTTTTGAGCCGGTCGATATTGGGTACTGACTTGTTCAATATCGAGTTGCACTAGGTCGATATCGACTTTTGCTTGTTTTTGTCTCTGCAGGTACACGAAGAGGACGACGAGATTGGTCGATATCGACCTACCATTGGTCGATATCGAGTAACTTGGCCGAAATCGACTAACGCTGCAGAAACCAGAAATCGACTGAGATTGCTCGATATCGACTAACCTTTGGTCGGTATCGAGTTATCTCCCTGGAGTCGAAATCCAACGTGAATTGCGCTCTACCTGAGATCAGCTGACACGCTTCCTCGATGATCGATCCTTACTACCTTCTACTACAGCGGGAGGAAGTCTTGTAATTATTTACATGGGCACGAATTTGGTTTAATTTATATTATTATTTATTGAACTCGATTTCCTCCTACAACAAATTGGAGCCATTGCCGAGGAAGCAATCATTCACGCCTTAGGTAGTTAGATCTCACATTTCCTTTAAGTTACTTTGCAGGTGTATGCGCTGTTCTGGTCAACCACCTGAGTTTGACGCCTTAGACGACCCAGAACGTCTTATACACATCCACTCTAGATTGAAAAGAATCATAGCGATCGTAGAAACACAAGCTGAGATGATCGAGAGGCTCCAGAGGGAACTAACAACCAACAATGTTTCTCTCGCCGCTGAGAGAGCATGCATTGAGCGTGAAGCAGAACTTAGAAGGCAGGCGGAAGCTGAGCTTGCCTTATATCGAACCACCGCTAAGGATTACATGCACCCAACTCTGATAGTGCCTGAATCGGCTATTCTAGTCCCTCCTAATGATTTTGAAATTCGCACTCCATTCATTACCGAAATTAAAAATAATGCTTTTGAAGGAAGATTTAATGAATGCCCTTTAGCTCATATTACTACTTTTGCTGATATGTGCCAAACTATTGTTAAAGGCGCAACTCTTGAATACGTAAGAATGAAAGCTTTTCATTGGTCTCTTGCAGGTCCAGTATTCAAGTGGCTAGAAGGACTACCAGCGCGATCCCTCACATCATGGGCAGAGGTTAGGAATGCGTTCTTCAACAAGTTCTTTCCTCCCGCTAAGACAACGCTCCTCAGACAAAAGATTACAGCTTTCAAACAAAAGTCTGGGGAACCGCTAGCACGGGCATGGGATCGATACAAGGATCTACTGCGATCCTGCCCTACTCATCGACAACCACCATTTGTCATTCAAGAGATTTTCTACAATTCTCTTGATCCGGCTGCCAAGGAAAGGATCAATTAATTCACGCAATACGAATACCTCACGCAGACACCAACAGAGGCTTGGGCAACGATCGAACGACTCACCAACTTCGACAACACTTATGGGGCTCTTGCGAATTACGACGAAAACACCTATGCAAGGCCAGCCCCATCCATGCCCCTATATGAGCCTTCTAAGGAGATAGATCCTGATGTCAAGGAGCAGTTCTACAAATATCAGAATCACAAGCTCCTCAAGCAAGTCAAATTTCTATCTGTTAACTAGTCTTGCATAGAATGCGGCTCACATCGGCACACCACACCAGATTGCCCATATACGGAGCAAGTCAGGTTAGCAGAAACTCATGAGGAGGTAGCTTACGCAGAGGGTCCCAATCGCCATATGGGGGACCAAATGTCCTATCAACCACAATGGAACCAAGGTGCTCCTAGGAACCCCCTGCCATACAGAGCTCCAAGACATCTCGAAAGGGACCAGCAGAAAAATGATCTATAGATGGTCCTCATTGAGATGAGGATAAACCAGGCACATCACCAACAATCCACCAGCGACATCCAGTCTCAACTTCATAGCCTCACCACAAGATTGACGAGATGGATATCTGGAAGCGAAACATGAAGACCTGACGAGAGGGTTTCTCGACCAAATAAATTTGTAGTCAAGACCCCCGCTAGAGTATAGGGGAGTCAGGTTCGTCCTCAGGATAGAAGTCAGCGGTTCTAGGTTTAGTGTGTCTTGGGGTTCAGGGATAGCGGAAAAAGGTGAGGAGGTTGCTGTCGATGTCGAGAAGAATTGGTCGACGTCGAGGGAATGGTCGGAGAAGAGGTGGTCGGTATCGGGTAACTTTGCAGGATATAAAATATTGAAATAAAATAAATAAAGATGCAAACTTCCAAGGTTAGGAATCACCACAACAATAAAAATATGTGTAGATTATAAATCACATAAAGATGCATGCTTTATATCAAATAACTTTCGTTGTTAACAAATACGAATATAGAGGCTTTCGCATAAACCCTAAGTGTTACTACCCTTTTTTTAATTAGGATCAACCAACTTTCGCAAGCAAAGCCTAATTACTATCCAAATTCATAATTAATTCACTTTCGCTTCATAATTGCAAATAAGGAATTGTCCTCGACTGTCGCAAAGGATTAAGCACATAGGTAGATGATAATAAAGACATACAAAATCACGAATTCATAAATCAAACAAACATATCTATGTTGGGATCACCCCAACCCTAGAAGAAGGAAATTAGAAACAAACCATAATGAAAAAAATTAATTTTAACATAAAATAAACTAAAACTTACAAAACCTTCCAAATGTTCCTCCTTCTTCTCTCTCTCTCTCTTGCCTCCTCTCTCTCTCTCTCTCTCTCTCTCTCTCTCTGCCCTAAGACGACTTAGCTTGAATTAATGAAAATCAGCCCCCTAGGGCTTTATTTATTGGCTTCATTCCAAGATAATCAAGGAAAGAAACTCTATCTATATCTAAATCTATCTACTAACATAAGATAAAACATTATGAAAAAAGAAATAAATCTCTAAAAGGAACTAGGACTAGTTGTGGATAAATCCTTCTTGACTTGATAGATCTTGATAGATTTTGATAGAATTTGATCTTGTCACTTGTGGATATCTCTATTGGACTTTGGATATAACTTTGATTTGAACTCGGACTAGCTCGATATCGACCACTGTAGGTCCACTCGATATCGAACTGCAACTTTCCGACTTCACTTCTTCTACTCGATTTCGGCCACCAGGAGTGAATATCGACTCTACTTTACTCGATATCGACCAAGACAGGTCGATATCGACCTCCATTTTCCTGCTCCAGCTTCTCGGGTCGACTTCTGGATCTCTGCTCGATTTTGGGCAACTTGATATCGACCTGGCATGGTCGATATCGACCACCTTTTTCCTCCTTCGGCTTCCTGGGTCGATTTCTGGCCTCCAGGAGAAACATCGACCAAAATTAGGTCGATATCGACCAAGTCTGGTTGAAATCGACCTCCTCTGTATTTTCCAGCATTCTGCTCTGTTCTTGAAATGCACTTTCCCGAATCCTCGTTCGTCGGATTGACGCATATGAGCATACGTTGGAAAGCTCTTTCCGAGGGCTACAACTCTCATGAATACTTCAAAACTTGATTTGGAATGATGAATGGCAAAAAGTGGGCTTTCCTGCAGCTGCACCATCCTTAGCTTCTTCATGACTTTCCTCTAAGCTCCAAAATGCGTCCAATTTCTGCGAAATATAACAAAAACTTGTGTATACCTCCATATATTGCAAATAAACATAAACTACACAATATAACCATGTCTGGAGACGAACCTTCGATCATCAATAAGATTCACACCCGTTCTTTCTTTTCGGAAATGTAACCATGGCTGGAGATGAACCTTGCTCAAAGTCATTGTTGTATCTGACAGAGGGTAACTTTTCTTCGTTCTCTCCCGTTTCCCTACAATTATAGATTTTGAAATAGACTTTGAAATTTGTTTTGTTCATCACATTTCACCCTTTCTAGGGTTTCGTTCCCCTAATTTGTTGTTCGTATTGATTTCAGACTTCTCAAAGACTATAGTTCAGGATCCAATATCTTTCGCTGACAATAGCAAAGCGTAAACCTCAAATCCCTTTCTCTAAAGTTTCATCCACTCTCCTGTTCTTTTTAATTACAAATTAGGGCTTGCCTTTGTATAATGAATTTGAGTTCTATATGTTTTCCTTTCTCCTTATGGATTTGTTCTACTTCATCAAATTCGTTGCCACCGATTTGGAGAGCGGAATCGCTTCACCCGTTGGTTTGTATTTTCGAGGCTTTAGGCTATGGTGGCATTTATTAGCAAGAAACTTATGTATGAAATCCACTTTCTCCTCCTATGGCGGAAAATACAAAGGTAGGGATTTCAAATTAGGATTTATCCTCATATTTTAGAGTATTAAAATTGAAAACTAAGGTTTTGCATCTTCTAACTCAATATTTCCTTTCTGATTTTCTCTAGCACCTATTGATGTTTCAAATCTTTGTCTTTTTCCTTATGGATCTGTTCTACTTCATCGGCACCGATTTGGAGAGCAGAGTCGTGACACCCGTTGATTCTCCGTGCCCATGCTTTGGCCTGTTGTGCGAGTTATGAGCAAGAAACTTATGTATGAAAGCCATTTCTTCTCCTATGGTGGAAAATTCAAAGGTAAGGCTTTCAAATTAAGATTTAGCCTCACATTTTAGTGCATCTAAATTGCAAATTAAAGTTATATCTTTTAACTCAATATTTTGTCATCTGTGTTTATATATTGTGGATTTGATCGAGAACACAATCCCTTTTTTTAGGTGTATTGTCTTATTGGCATTGAGGATTTGACGTTACCTCAAGGAATACTTCAAATATTCGGTGATCGAATCACTCATTAACCCTATAAAAAGGTTTTCTATGCCTTTATCTCTTCACGTTTTTCCTGATTTTCTTTTGATTGCAATGTTGAATTTTTTCCTTTTAATTGATGTTTTTTAATAGTCTATTAAGATTTGTTTTCGTGTAACTTGATTTTCTATTGTGACTACTAATGATCTTTCACTTCCAGACCTTTATAGCACCATCTCTATTGCTCGATATTAAGAGCCTCTAGCTCACCATGACAGAGGCTAAGGAGGCGATGGAGTCACAATGGCAGGCAGTAGGATCAGTAGCAACAGCAGCCATAAATGCTTTTCCTGTCAGTTTGGTTGTCAGAGGTCGCTTTCTTGCTTCCTATTGGACAGACGCTGAATCAAGAATTAGAAGTTTCAAAGATAGCAATTCCTTTGGAAAATGATTTTATTCTTGCAGATTTTCTATTCAAAGGCTCGAGGTTACCAAAATGCAGCATTAGGTTTTCCGCTGATGTTCAACGCTCTTCTTATTGTTGCTTCAGGCAGTAAGTTTGTGTGACCATGTGCGGATAATTGATGAGGGTTTTCATGTTTCAGGCAGTCTCAGTGTTGGTTGTTCACCTGTTATTTTCATATAGGCCTACTATAAATCTGGAGAGAATTTGTCCATCAGAGCATGTGATAATATCCTTTATATTTAAGAGTTTTAGGATATCTACTTCATTTATCTTATTATGCTTCTTTTGTCTTAGAACTTTCAGTTGGCAAATAATTAGAAATGGCATTTCTGAATTTACCCCTTTAATGGATTTCTTAGAGTTTTGGGGTATCTACTTCATTTATGTTATTTGATGTTCATTCCTCCCTTTGAATCCCTTCAAAATGTATATTTCTAGTGGTGTCTTTCAATTAGGATACTTCAAAGGCATGATTTAGCCTTTTATAATTTTTTTTAATTTTTTTCCCTCGCAAACGCGCCTTGGCGCGGGAATTTCACTAGTTGTCTTTTATTTTCCTCCCAAATATTCGATTACTATTTTATTTATTTTATATCTTCTTATCTTTTATTTAGTTTATTGATCAAATTAATGATATAGTAATACATATTCTTGAGTTTCTTTTTTTTAATATGTAACGTTCAAATATTAATTTATAGTTATAAATAATTTTAATTTTATTCCATCATTTTTTAATTAATTCTCTTACCGAGGTGGTATATTTTTCTGTTTTATAATTTTTATTCCTTTTTAAAACATATATATTTTAAAAAATATTTGTGTTTTTTAGTTGTTATAGAATATATATATGATATGATCGGTTAAGAAATATACACTTTAATGATAGATTTGTAAGTATTCTTTGTACGACGATATAAAGGAAAAGATAAGTTAAAACTATTCTAGTGGACATTTTCTTTTCCATTTATCCAATAATTCATTCTTTAGCAATAATAATTTTCAACTAACCATTCCAAGAATATTATATATATTTATTGAATCTTAATTATGAAATTAGATGATATGAATTAAGTTTGGATAAATCTTACTTTGGAGCAATATCATAACATTTGATAATTATCATTTAGATTGCAGGAATCTTGTCTTGTTTAAGTTGTGTACTAATGTTTGATTGTTAATCAAGAAAAAACAACCTATATAAACTTATTTTAAAATAAAATCATAAAACTTATCTAGAGCTGGGCTCATTTCGAGCATCAAGCAAACCTATTTGCTAAAAACACGGTAACTTAATTAGAGGACTTTGGTTTAGTTTTTAGTTGCTGTAGAGAATTATATATATATATATATATATATATATATATATATATATATATATATATATATATATATAATGGTTCAAATAAAAATGGTTCTTAAAATAAAAATCCCTCTTAAAATGAAAATGAGTCTAATTTGAAGTTAATGGATCTAATTTAAAGGTAAATGAGCCTAATTATATGAGTAATAGATAAGTGGGCCTAATTTATGTGTAAATGGGCCTAATTTTATATGGTAAATGGGTAAATAACCCTAATTATGAGGTAAATGTCCCTGCTTATCCCATACTTTCTATTTCTATCAATATTTGGCTTATTTCAATTATAAAAATTACTGATTTTAGCCCGTAATTTTTATTTGAAATAATATTATAAGGTGCATCTATAAGGTTACAAAATGCAACAAAAAATGTTACATCACATTTTTTTTCTTTATTTTAAAAAGTGAAAAATATGAGATTACAAAATATAAAGTGAACAAATAATACAATAAAGGTTATTATAAATAAATGTGCATTTTCATAATGTAAAGTAAGTTTGCTAACAAAATTTTTCTTTATGGGCTGCTATTTTTATAGCGGTTTTGTACTTTAATGTAACATGTGTCATAAAAGTCTATTAGCTCAATTAAAAATGGTTTAGCGATGTGTCCATGCACAAAGGTTCGAGTTCAAAATCTCGCATAAGCTATTTATGGTTGTTTTTTTTTTTGTTTCCGTTCATGAATAAGATTATAAAGTGCAATAATAAAATGATAAGGTGCATAAATAAGATGATAAAGTGCCTATATAACATTATGGTGTGCAAATATAATACTATGTTTTGCAAATATAAAATTATGTTGTGCATATCTAATAATATAATGTTACTATGTGCACATATAATATTATGTTGTGCGAATATAACTTTAAGTTGTGCAAATATAATATTATGTTATGCAAATAAAATGATAAAGTGCGAGAATAAAATGATGGTGTATGAATAATAATATAATATCATATCGCGATGTGTTTATGTACAAAGGTGTGAGTTCAAAATCCTGCTTAGACTATTTATGGTTGTCTTCTTTTTGTTTCCGTTCATGAATAAGATTATAAAATGCAATAATACAATGATAAAGTGCATATATAACATTATGGTGTGCAAATATAAAATTATATTTTGCAAATATAATACTCCCTCCATCCAATAATACATGGGTTTTTAGAGGTAAATTTTTGTCCAACAATAGATGGACTTTTATGTTTTCTAGGTAAAAAGTTGTAACGATTTGTATTGATTTGTGTGTTGTTGACTTTTTAAAATAATTTGATTGGTTAAAATGTATAGTTTACATCAAGAAGGGGAAACATCCTGCAGATCCTTAGATGTCTCGATTCTCAGGTATGAGTATTGTTCTCAACTCAAATGCTTATCAATATTCTAGTTATGTTGCATTTGATTGGATTATTGATACTGGGGCGTCCGATCATATGACGTGCACTCTAGATTGGTTAAAGTCAGTAAGGTCACTTGCTCATCCTATACGTGTCTATTTGCCTGATAAGAGTATAAAGTTTGTGAAATTAACTGGGGATATTCAGTTAAGGGATGATATATTGCTAAAATATGTGTTGTTTATGCCTGATTTTGACAAGAATCTACTGTCCGTTGGTAAATTGGTGGATGACACTGACTTGGTTGCTTTGTTTGATAAACGGATGTGTGTCTTTCAGGACCTTAAATCAGGTCGAGTAAGCATCACTTGGAAGAGAATTGTAGGTCACTACAAGACTGGAGTTGCTCAAGAGAATGTTAATGGAGCTTTGTCAGTTGTTGATTAGTTTAATAAAGGTAGTTGTAAGGAAGACTGTAATCAGTCCAGTAAGGATAGCTGTAATCAGCTAAGTGTAGAGTCTACTCATGATCGGTTTCATGCTAGATTAGGTCATGTTTCACACTCTAAAATGAAACACATTGCTGCTTGTAAGATGGGTGATGTTACACCTAAACTTTGTGAAATTTTCCTGATGGCTAAGCAACACAGAATTCCTTTTCCATTGAGTACATCCATGGCTTCTTCTATTTTTGATCTTATACATCTTGATCTCTGGGGACCATACAAAGTTCCAAGTTTAAGTTGTGGTAGGTACTTTCTGACGATTCTGGATGATAGGATCATAGCTACTTGTACTCGCTTATTGCATAACAAGCAGCAAGTCCATAGGGTTGAGATTTTTTTGCTTATGTTGAGACACAATTTCAGTGTACAGTTAAGCAAGTGAGATCTGAAAATGGAGGGGAGTTTGTCAATTCTGATTGTGCAGAGCTATTTGCCAATAAGGGGATTGTACATCAGCGTTCCTCTCCTTATACTCCACAACAGAACGGCCGTGTTGAACGCAAACATCGTCACTTACTTGAGATTGCTCGGGCTATGCGGTTACAAGCTAGCCTTCCAATTGAATTCTGGGGAGATTGTGTCTTGGCTGCAACCCATGTTGTTAATTTGCTCCCATCAGTCATCCTTAACTGGAAAACTCCATATGAAATTCTTCATGGACATCCTCCTGCATATGATCTGCTTCGTGTCATTGGGTGTTTGTGTCATGTTCTTGACCAAAGGGGTCCCAAAGACAAATTGGCTCCTAAAAGTAGGAGATGTGTCTTCATAGGTTATCCCTTGGGACAAAAGGCTTTCAAGGTCTATGATTTGGACAAGCAGGTTTCTTTCATCAGCAGGGAGGTTGAATTCTTTCAAGACATTTTCCCATTCTCTACACATCAATCAGTGGCTTCTACACATATTCAAGCCCTTCCCTTAGTCAACTCAGCATTTGATTATTCTGATCACATTTTTTCACATGATTTTTCACAGCCTGATAACTCCACTCCCTTGATGAAAATCGAAAATGGTTTCAAAGGCTTTGACAAAAAGCTTGTGTCAAAGGTCTTGAAGCTATAGCTGTGTTAATGAAACACAAAACCTGTTCTTTATTATATTATGTCCGAATATTATTATATGTTATTATATGCTTCCAGATATTATTATATATGCACTAACATTTCAGGAAGTTTTTCGAATTATATCTCCTTCCAAAGACGAAAAGATTAGAAGATCAAATCGGAAAGATTGTGGCTTCAGAGTTTCCCAGTTTAGAAGATCTCAAAGATCCACCCGCAAGTCATAATCCAAGTTAGCCGTTGGAGAAGATTCCTTTTTCAAGTGGCGCCGATGATCTTCACTATATAAAGGAGATGAAGAAGAGAGAGAGGACTGACATACATTCACGAATATCATTGCACAATCAGCCCTCAAGTTTACGATCTCTCTTCAGCGTGTTCTCTCTGCTTGTTCTTAAGAGTCTTATATTTTGTTTCAAAGCATTTGAGAGTTACACAGTGAGCTTATATGATATATTCTTAGAGAGTGTTATACTCAAGAGTTTGTAACTCAGGAAGTGGACACTAGGCGATTGATTCACTAAGTGTAAGAGGATTGTACTAGATAGCTGAGAGAGGTGGGGCTCTTCTAGATTGGTCTAGGACTCCAAGATAACGTGAGTTGACTAGATTGCAATTGTATAGGAGAGAGGCTTCTCGGTGAGCTATTAGGATCCTAAGTCTTGTGAATCAATAAAGCCGGTTGAATCCTAGGGTTATGGAAGAACCCTAGGCGGGGACGTAGGCCAAGTTCGTGCCGAACCTCGTAAATAATTCATTGAGTCCTTTACTTATTGCTTTACCATATTTCCGCATTTGTTCGAATTGTATAACTTATTTGTGATTCAGGTTTTCCATAGAAAAGATTAAGTTTAATCTCAAAGGGTTTTGCACGAGCTTCAAAAGTCTTGAGATGACCTGCGAAAAACCGGCATACTCTATTCAACCCCCCTTCTAGTGTATCTTTATATTACTTTGTTATACTTTATCGAACCTTCAATTGGTATGAGAGCTTTACTCACTGCTTTTGATCTAACAATCTTGTGAGTTTTGATCATGTCTGGTGAAGCAAGCGGAGGATTTGCACAAGGGAGGTCTACCATTAGACCACCGCTCTTTGTAGGAAACAACTTCGTCCACTGGAGGTCCTTGATGAAAATGTTCATTATAGATCAAGATCTGGAACTTTGGAACATTATAGAGAATGATCCGAAGGTTCCAGAGAAAGACGGACCAAATGGAACCAAAATTGCGAAGACTGAGGCTGAATACATCCATGCGGATCTTGAACTCGTCTCCAAAAACTACAGGGCTATTAACTTACTTTATTGTGGTCTTAGCACTGATGAGTTTAACCGTATTTCATCTTGTAGGTCAGCTAAAGAGATTTGGGACAAGCTGGTGGTCACCTATGATGGAACTAGCCAAGTAAAGGACACCAAGATCAGTATCTTTCTTCGAAAGTATGAACTTTTCAAAATGAAGCCTGATGAGTCTATCAAGGCCATGTTCACACGGTTCACGGAAATCACCAACAACCTTGACTCTCTCGGCAAGAGCTTTAAGAACGTTGAGAAAGTGAGGAAGATATTGAGGTGCCTCCCAAAAGAAAAATGGGGTCCTAAAGTAACAGCCATAGAGGAAGCCCAAGATCTCACCACTCTTCCCCTTGATGGCTTGTTGGGGAAGCTGATCACACATGAGATGATTATCAATGAAGATGAAGGAGAAATCCCAACAAGCACTAAGAACTTGGCACTCAAGTCTAAGAAGGATGAGCTCAAAGATGTGTCTGATTCTGAAGATGAGGACGATGATGAGGATGATCCCTTTGATCTCATTACAAGGGGTCTTTCTCGAATCTTCAAGATGAAGAAGCAATTCAACAACAAAGATGGATCAGAGTCTTCTAAATTTCGAGGTAAGTCTCAATAAAACAAATATGAGAAGAAGACTAAAACTTTTTCTTGTTTTGAATGTGGTAAAACAGACCATCTTGTGAAAGACTGCCCTCAAAAGACGAAGAGCCAGTCCAAGAAAGGTGATAGATGGAAAAAGAAAGCCATGGTGGCAACTTGGAGCGATTCTGACTCAGACTTCGATGATGAGAAGGCCAATGTCTGTCTTATGGCCTCAAGAGATGAATCCCACGATGAGAAGCTTGAGGTAACTGTAAGAGAACTTATGGCAAGCCCAAAAGAGTTATTATCGGAATGCCTTTCTAATATGATTGCCAATGAAGAGAAACTTATTGCCCAAACTAACACTCTTATCAAGAAAACCGTGGACTAGGAAAGAACTATTGAGGAACTGTGTAGGAGGGTCCAAAGTCTTGAAACTTCTTATTCAGGCCTCGACATTAAAGTCAAGACTCTTGACTCAGAGAAATCTGAACTCAAGCAAGATCTCTCGTCGCTGAGAAGTGAACATCATGACTTTGAGAACGAGAAGATCTCCCTGAATAATAAGATTCAAGACCAACATACAACCCTCATAAGTTTTACCAAGTCCAAGGGCACTCTTGATAGGATGTTGGGTGAGCAACAAAGTTCTCTAAACAGAGGTGGTATTGGTTACAACCCGAGGTTTTTAAAGAAGCAACACATTACCACTTTTGTGAAGGCAAAAGGAAGCAGAACCTCTCATATATGTCACCACTGTGCTAGAAAGGGACATGTAAAAGAAAAGATGGTTTGAAGTATAATTTGCTTAGTGTTTCTCAACTATGTGATAATGGTAATGATGTTGGATTTAACAAGAAAAGATGTTTAGTGCGCAGAGAAGATACAAGTGAAATAGTTCTAACTGCCTATCGTTATAACAACATCTATGCTGTGAATGCTGAGAAAGTGGCACAAGGAAGCTTAACCTGTCTAAAGGCTTTGACGGACGATCCAAAGCTCTGGCACAGGAGACTCGGTCATGTGAGCCCACATACACTACAAAAGCTTGTGTCCAAAGGGCTTGTAAGAGGACTACCTGAGATGGAATTCAAAGGTATTGATATGTGCAAAGCATGCACACGAGGTAAACAAACACGTAGCTCTTTCAAACCCAAAAAGGTTGTAAGTACTTCTAGACCCCTTTAACTTTTACATATGGATTTATGTGGTCTTATGCGAGTCAATTCTCCCAATGGTAAAAAGTACATGCTTGTTGTCATATTTGATGAATGCAATGACGGTTCTTTGAGTGAAAGTGTTGTAGATATAGATCTTAACATCCATGCAGAGAACGAGGAAGGTGATGATGCTGCCACCAAGAACACAGAGAAGAGGAACATGCAGGAATAGATTCTCAACACTGAAGAATTGGCCCAAGGTGTTGAAGATTCGTCCAAAGCCCTTGGTGTTTAATCCAACAGTGTTGAAACGTCAGAAACTGCTGTAACTGAACCTAACAGGACCACGGAGTCAGATGTATCACAAATCAATCCTGCTGGTGTGACGAATCAAGGAGCTGAGACTAGCAAAAGAAAATTCAAATACTCCTCATCACACTCATTAAAGGATATCATTTCCGACCCTACATCCAGTGTTCAAACTCGTTCTAAACTTAAGGATCTTTGTGCTTTTCATGCGTTTGTTTCTCTTGAAGAACCAAAGAAGGTAGATGAGGCCCTTCAAGAGCCAGACTGGATCATTGCTATGCAAAGTAAGCTTAACGAATTTGAAAGGAACAAAGTCTGGACCTTGAAGCCTAGGCCAAAGCATTAATCAGTCATTGGCACACGATGGGTATTTCGAAACAAGCTAGATGAGAATGGTAAGATCGTGAGGAACAAAGCAAGGCTTGTTGCTCAAGGCTACAATCAAGAGGAATGTATTGACTATGAGGAGACCTTTGCTCCCGTAGCCAGGCTTGAAGCCATTCGCATATTATTAGCATTTGCATCTTTCATGGGCATAAAATTATATCGAATGGATGTCAAGTGTGCTTTTCTTAATGGTTTCGTAGAGGAAGAAGTCTATGTGGCTCAACCCCCAGGTTTTGAAAGTTCTGAATTTCCGAATCATGTTTATAAACTAGACAAAGAGCTTTATGGTTTGAAACAAGCCCCAAGATCTTGGTACAAGCGCTTGTCAAAATATCTTTTAGAAAATGATTTTAAAAGGGGGTTGATCGACAAGGCTCTTTTTATCAAAACCAAAGGAAAGGACATTTTGGTTATTCAAATATATGTTGATGATATATTATTTGGTGCTACTAACACATTTTTGTGCAAGGAATTTCCTGACATTATGTGCAGTGAATTTGAGATGAGCTTGATGGGTGAACTCAACTTCTTCTTGGGATTACAAGTTCATCAATCCAAGAAAGGGATCTTTGTCAACCAAAGCAAGTACAATAAGGATCTCTTGAAGAAGTTCAAGATGGATCAATCCAAAGCAGCCAAGACACCCATGAGCTCAACATTATCTCTAGATCAAGACAAGACTGGGAAGAGTGTCAATAAAAAGGAGTATCGAGGGATGATTGGATCTTTATTATATCTTACGGTTAGTAGACCTGACGTCATGTTTAGTGTTTGCATGTGTGCTAGGTTTCAAGCTGATCCTAAAGAATCTCACCTTGTGGTTATGAAGAGGATCTTTCGATATCTCAATGGCACTAAGGAGCTTGGCTTATGGTGCCCAAAGCAAAAAGATTTTACCTTAATCGGGTATTCTGATGCAGATTTCGCAAGCTATAAGGTGGATAGAAAGAGCACGTCAGGATGTTGCCAATTCTTAGGAGCATCCTTGATCAGTTGGCATTCAAAAGAAACAAAACCCAGTTGCTCTATCCACTGCTGAAGCCGAATACATAGCAGCTGGAGCATGTTGCTCCCAAATCCTTTGGATAGCTCAAAAACTGAATGATCTTGGCATCAACCTCAAAGGTATTCCGATTAAGTGTGATAACACAAGTGCCATATCAATCACAAAGAATCCTGTTCAGCGTTCAAGGACCAAACATATTGATGCGAGACATCATTTCATTAGAGACCCTGTCGAAAAAGGTGATGTGTCCATATCCTTTATTTCAACTGATTATCAATGGGATGGCATTTTTACTAAGCCTTTGGCAGGGAACATGTTCACCTTCATTAGACGTGAGATTGGAATGCTTGACAAGGGTGCACTTTCGTAGGGGGAGCTTTCCCTTTACGAAAGATATATTCTACTCGGTGTGTCAAGATCCTTGAACCTCATTTCAAAGGTTGTGACCTGAACAGTAGAGTACATATAACGGATCATATATTTGGGTGATATCTTATTAGATATTTGATCAAATATGGTTTTAATGGATTTTAAACCTTCTTTATATGTTACCTATTTTATTTTCGAAAAAATGCTTTTATTTTATCCGAGTATAGTTTATTTGTGGAAATTATTTTAAAAATCGGATAAATCTTTTATTGCCTTTAAGAATTGAAAGGATCTTTTTAAAATTTGAACTTTTGGTTACTGGTTTACCCTCCTCCCTTTGTTGAAAGACAAAAAGGGGGAGATGATTTGATGATGGTTTAGACTTTGAAACTGCTGTGAACCAAGGGTCTTGGAAGACCTTGTTTTGTTTTATTTTGTTGGATGTTTCTCTTTGGCTTTAAAAACTTATGATCCAACATTTGTCTAACCCATGCAGGTACTTAGTCCGATTTTGCTTATGATATATCTGCTTGACTAAGTTGCAGGGATGCACAGGTTTTGTCTTTCATCAAGGTGGAGATTGATAACTCCACTCCCTTGATGAAAATCAGAAATGATTTCAAAGGCTTTGACACAAAGCTTGTGTCAAAGGTCTTGAAGCTACAGTTGTGTTGATGAAACACAAAACCTGTTCTTTATTATATTATGTTCGAATATTATTATATGTTATTATATGCTTCCAGATATTATTATATATGCACTAACATTTCAGGAAGCTTTTCGAATTATATCTCCTTCCAAAGACGAAAAGATTAGAAGATCAAATCGGAAAGATTGTGGCTTCAGAGTTTCCCAGTTTAGAAGATCTCAAAGATCCACCCACAAGTCATAATCCAAGTTAGACGTTGGAGAAGATTCCTTCCTCAAGTGGCGCCGATGATCTTCACTATATAAAGGAGATGAAGAAGAGAGAGAGGACTGACGTACATTGACGAATATCATTGCACAATCAGCCCTCAAGTTTACGATCTCTCTTCAGCGTGTTCTCTCTGTTTGTTCTTAAGAGTCTTATATTTTGTTTCAAAGGATTTGAGAGTTACACAGTGAACTTATAGGATATATTCTGAGAGAGTGTTATACTCGAGAGTTTGTAACTCAGGAAGTGGACACTATGCAATTGATTCACTAAGTGTAAGAGGATTGTACTAGATAGCTGAGAGAGGTGGGGCTCTTCTAGATTGGTCTAGGACTCCAAGGGAACGTGAGTTGACTAGATTGCAATTGTATAGGAGAGAGGCTTCTCGGTGAGCTATTAGGATCCTAAGTCTTGTGAATCAATAAAGCCGGTTGAATCCTAGGGTTGTGGAAGAACCCTAGGCGAGGACGTAGGCCAAGTTCGTGCCGAACCTCGTAAACAATTCATTGAGTCCTTTACTTATTGCTTTACCATATTTCCGCATTTGTTCGAATTGTATAACTTATTTTTTATTCAGGTTTTCCAGAGAAAAGATTAAGTCTAATCTCAAAGGGTTTTGCACGATGTTGTGAGCTGAATCTGCCATGTTTTACACTTAAGTTTATATCAATTTCTGCATACATTTCATTCATTTGGGCTAAGATAGTACAGAATCTATGTAGTTAATGTTTATTTGCCAAATTATGTAATCTACACCAGTTTTTGTTTAATTTCGCAGAATTCAAGGCATTTTATAGCAACTCTAAGGAAGGTCAAAAAAGCTCGGAAAACAACTACAGAAATCCAGAATCCGAGAGTACAGAACCAGGACAAACCGAGCCAAAGCCAGAGCTACTCTATGTCGAGTGCACCTTACTCGATCTCGAGTAGAGAGCCCGGGTAGACTTGGTCGACAGTGCCTGGTCGAGAAAGCTGAGCCAGACCAACCCAGCTCCGGAAGACAACTCGATCTCGACAAGCTCTAGTCGAGATCGACGAAGCCTAGACGCCACACCCGGAGTCGAGAAGAAGAGCTGATCGAGAAGCCGAGGACGAAGGCGCTGAGCAACCCTACTCGATCTCGAGTACCACTAGTCGAGATCGACGAGCCACCATGCCCTAGTCCGAGTCCATGCCGAGGAGCCCTAGTCGACATCACCAGAGAGCCATCTTCGACCACCACTCTAGTCGATCTCGAGGAGACCTAGTCGAGATCGACGAGCGCCAGGAACCCAGATCCGAGCCTGTCGAGCAGAGTCACCCGAGAAGTCCAGTCGACGATGAATCCTAGTCGAGATCGACAAGCCCTTGTCGAGATCGAGTAGACCAGATTCCAGAAACGCGTCGACGTGAGCAGTCCGAGTAGACTTGGAGTTGCTTGGGCACGAAGGAAGTCGGTTTGGCCGAAGATCCTATCCAAATTTGATCAAGTCTATCTATGGAAGGGAGATCTATCAAGACATGAAGACTTACCTAGTTTAGATTTATCTTTTTCCTTTTAGATTTATTTCCCTTAAGCATTTTATTTATCATTAAGACTTTTAGATATAATTTTAGATATAGATAGGAGATTCTATCCTTGATTAGCAAGGAATAGAAGGCTATAAATAAAGCCCTAGGGGCTGGTTTTTCATTCATTCCAATTCACAATCAATTCCATTCAAGTAAGTAGGATAGAGAAAGAGAGTTTGTAGCAAGCAAGGTGGAGAGGCGAAAGCGGATTTGTCTTGTGGGTTGTAAGCTTTCTTTATTTAATTTAATGCAAGTTAGTTCCTTTTGTTATTTAATGTCTTTCTTGATGATGAAGAGCGAGTAGTCCACCCACTTCTGGGGCTGGGGTGAGCCCGACGGTGGCCATGTGAGATGATGCGGTAAAGGTCAGATCTTGTTATGCAATTCGTCTTCTATCCCTATGAGCATGATTCTTTTGCGAGAGTTGAAGGTGATCCTTGTTTGTGTTATTGAAGCGAAAGTGATCTTAATGCAACTTGGATTAATTATGTGAAAAAGGGTTAGTAACAATTAGGGTTTATGCGAAAGCCTCTATATGCCTATTTGTTAATAACGAAAGTTATTTTGATGGAAAGCATGATCTTTTATGCCTTTATGTGTCACTTTGCATGGTTATCGTTGTGGTGTTGATACCCTAGCCTTGGAAGTCTTTTATATATTGAATTTATTTCGTCAAAAATCTGAGTTTTGGGTTCGAATTTGCGATTTATATTTTCTGTGTGCTAGTCGAGATAGAGGAGAAACTTGTCGAGTGGAGTTTCTGCTTTCTGTTGTCGACTTGCTGTTGTCGATCTCGAGTGACCCTTTGTCGAGATCGAGTGCCTCTGTCTTGCTTTGTTCTTTACTTTCTTTCGCTATTTTCTGTCTTTGCTTTTGTTTCTGTTTTGCTTTGTCTTTTCTGCTTTTATTTCTGTCTTTCTACTGCTTTGTCTGTGAGAATCTATAGCTACCTGAGAACTGCTGACGTGCTTCCTCGTGGATTCGATCCTGACTTTCTCTTACTACAACGGGAGGAAGTCTTGTATTTATTTGCTGAGACAGGGAAGTCAGTCTGATCTTTATTCTATATTTATTTCATACTTGACCATCCTCCTGCAACAACAAATTGGCGCCGTTGCCGGGGAAGCTATCAATCGCGCCTTAGGTAGTCAGTTCTCACTTTTTCTTTGAGTTAATTTACAGGTGTATGCGCCGTTCTGGTCAACCACCTGAGTTTGATGGCTTAGACGAACCAGAGCGCCTACTACACATCAGGGCAAAACTGCAAAGAGCCATGGCAGTTGCGGAGACACCGGAACAGCTGATCGCCAGGCTCACAAGGGAATTGGCCGCTAAAGATGCTGCTATCGCCACTGAGAAAGCAGCAAGGGAGCAAGCACAGGCTGAGCTTGCCCAATACCCAACCACGGTAGAGGACTATATGCACCCAACTCTCGTCGTGCCTGAATCGGCGATTCTTATCCCTGAAAACTCTTTTGAAATTCGCACTCAATTTCTTATAGAGCTTAAAAATAATGCCTTTTTTTTGGTAGATTTAATGAGTGCCCTCTTGAACATATTACAAACTTTTCTGACATGTGCCGTACTCTTGCTGAAGGTACAACCCTGGAATATGTCAAGATGAAATCTTTTCGCTGGTCTCTCGCTGGGCCTGCACTGAAATGGCTTGAAGGGCTGAAACCAAGATCACTCACAACCTGGGCCCAAGTAGAGCAAGAGTTTCTGAACAAATTCTTCCCACCCGCCAAAACAGCACATCTCCGCCAGAAAATCACCGCCTTCAAACAGAAGCAAGGGGAACCGCTGTCAAAGGCATGGGAGCGCTACAAGGAACTTCTGCGATCTTGCCCTACTCATGGACAGCCACCCTACGTTATTCAGGAGATCTTCTTCAACTCTCTTGATCAAGTCACTAAGGACAGAATCAACCATTATACTCGCTATGAGTATCTGACAATGCCGCCAAGTGACGCGTGGGGTGTGTTAGAGAAGCTCACCAACTATGACAACAAGTATGGGTCTACTGCAACCTATGAAGAGAACCCATACGCCAGGCCAGCACCATCCATGCCCCTCTATGATCCTCCTAAAGAGATTGATCCTGATGTTAGGGAGCAGTACTACAGAGACCAGAATAAGAAGCTCCTTAAGCAAGTAAAGTATCTCTCTGTCAACCAGCCTTGCATAGAATGCGGATCACAACGGCACACCACTCCTGAGTGTCCACACACAGAGCAAGTCAGGATGGCAGAGCATCATGAGGAGGTAGTTTATGCAGGGGGTCCCAATCGATACATGGGGGACCAAAGGTTTCAGCAACCTCAATGGAACCAAGGTGTCCCTAGGAACCCTCCACCCTACAGAGCTCCAGGACATCCGGAAAGAGACCAGAAAAATGATGATATACAGACAGTCCTGGAGGACATACGGAGGAACCACTCAGAAACTAGGCAGTCCTTCAACTCCGTCTATACTCAGATGCAAGGTGTCAACTCTAGGCTTGGGGAAATTGATATATGGAGAAAATCAGTTGATACACAGATTGGTCAGCTAGCAGCGGGAATCCCCAGACAGTCAGGTGCGCTCCCTGGATCTTCAGAACCAAATCCTAAGGGAAAGACTGGACACGTCGCTGCTGTAAAACTCAGAAGCGGCCATCAACTGCAAGAGCCAGAGGTCGGAAAGCAGCAGAACAACGATGACTAGCAACTCGACATCGACCAGGGACTAGTCGATCTCGAGGAGGGCCTACTCGATCTCGATGAGAAACTTCAGGAACCCTCGTCTGCACCACACAGCAACTCGACATCGCCAAATCTGGTCGAGATCGACAAGGGTGTAGTCGATGTCGAGGAGCCCCAAGTCGACATAGAGCAGCCTGCAGCACCTCCGACATCTGTTCTGACTCCGAATCAGAAAAAGAAGCTGCCTTTCCCCACAAAATCTCCAAAGGACCCAGCAGAAAAGAAATTTCAGCGCTTCATCAAGATGCTTCAGAAACTCAACGTCACCATCCCCTTCACAGAAGCTCTCAATGAAATGCCATCTTATGTCAAGTTCCTGAAGGAGATTCTAAGCAAAAAGCGATCGATGGCTGAAATCACAGAGGAATGCAGCCACTTGGACATACTGGAGAAGAGGCCGGATCCAGGTAAGTTTGCTATAACTATTGGATTTGGTCCATACAAAATTAATGCTTTATGTGATCTTGGAGCTAGTGTGAGTATAATGCCTTTAACAATTTTGTCCAAGATTAAGATAGGTGCCCTAGAGCCTGTGGATGCTAGACTTTACATGGCCAACAACACAGTGGTCATTCCAACAGGCATGGTGGACAATGTGCCAGTACAAGTAGGTAAATTCTTTGTCCCTGCTGATTTTCTAGTTGTTGATATGCAAGAAGATCCTGCTTGTCCAATTATTCTAGGGAGACCCTTCTTGGCGACGGTGGATACCAACATAAGCGTAAGGAAAGGAGTGCTCACCTTCAACATCAGCGATGAGGTAATTGAGTATTCCTTTAATAAAACTGAAAGGCATACAGGTCCAATGGAAGAGGTTAAATCTATCTCAGTTGGCTACCTCACCTGCAGGGAACCCAAGATCAGAAATATGACCCTAGAGGAGCTGGAAAAGAGGGACATGGAGGCCCAGGTGGAGGAGATCATGGCAATCCTAAAGGAGGACGCAGAAAATCCAATCGACACAAACCAAGGTACGTCGTTATGGATGAATTATTTTTCGGATGCCTTGACAGGAACCAAGTATGGGGTCAAGATCGACCAAGGCTCCTCGACATCGAGGACCCTAGTCGACCTCGACCAAAAACAGAAAACTCCACCAGCACCAGCATCGACGAGCAACAACTCTGAAGTGCCAGGCTCCTCGATCTCGAGTAGGGTACTCGAGATCGACCACCCCTCCTCTTCCTCGACGCAGACGACACCAGAGCCAGAATCCTCCTCGATCTCGACTAGGCTTGTCGAGATCGGCCACCACTCGGCCACCCCAGATCCTGTTTCCTCGACGCTGCAGCCGCCAGGAGGAGAACCCTACTCGAGATCGAGTAGGCCACTCGAGGTCGACAAGCCTTGCCCTTCATCGACTTCTGCATCTTCGAGTAGATCACCACCAGAACCAGCATCCTCATCGAGATCGACTAGCCCTAGTCGAGATCGACCAAACACTTTGGTCCCCGATTCCGTCTCTGCGAAAGTAAGCCAAGGTATGGATCTTTCTTCTCCTATTTCCATTAAAGATCAATCTATACATGGGAGAGGTTTGCCTTGGTATGTGCGCTTATGTAGGATATCCAATGATGAGCCTAAGGAGTATGAAGTTGGAGACAAGCTCTATGTCTCTAAATCAAAGGATCATTGGTTCCCTAATAAATTCAACAAGAAGCGGATGAGGCCGTTCGTGGTGAACAAAATCCATTCTGGAGGATTGCAGCTGATAGACAAGAATGGAGTCTTATTTGAAGCCCAAGCTACATGGGCCCTGCAAATGCCACCTTGAGCTAAAAGGAAAAGTCGGCCTAGCGACTCTAAAATCTAGAGCTTGTACATAGACTTTTTAGGACTTTTTGAGACTTTGTTTTGCTTGTTTTTGGTTTTGAACACTTTTGGTTTTGTTTTTGTGGGTATATGTCTTCTACATTTTTTCAGATCCAAGGGGATAGAAGTAAACTATATCAGACTCGGCCCAGAGCATAGCACTCGATTCCCGACGATCTGCACATCTGTCTAGTGAGTTTCTTTCTTTACCCTTGTTTTTATACAGTGAGGACACTGTAATGTTTAAGTATGGGGTGGGGGAAGGGCTTACTTTATGCATATTTGCCATATTTTGACATTATGTGTGCATATTTAGAATTTATTTCTTTGAAATGCTACATGGCTATTTTGGAATGCATTATTGATCTATGTGCTTATATGCATGTTTTCCAAAATTTGAAAAAAATGACCCCATTGAAAATTTTGATTGATGTCATGGAAGTTATATTGAACTCGACGATGCAAAATTGGATTCATTAGAGATATAGCATGAAATTGCCTAGTAAAGGGAAGTCACAATAAAATGCATATTTTCTTGAAAACCATGAAAGGAGGTAAATTTGAAGTTGCTTTTGACAAGTTGCATGATAAGATGATGGAGGACTTTATATTTCCATATAATGCTCATTGTTTATAATCCTAAGCCTTACCTATGCATCACAAAAGCCATATTATGCCTTATTTCATATATTACTCCACATGATCTAAATATTTGCCATTCTTTACCTTATCCGGGGATTATGTTGAGAATGATGTTACATTATGGAGATGTTATATGGTGATTGTGTTATCATTATTGGAGTTTGGCGGAATTGTTTGAAATATATGGAAAATTTAATGAGTGAAAGAAAATCCGATCAAAGATCGACCCTGCTCGCTGAGATAATAGTTTGGCGAGATGGGACACCAGGTGAGGAGTCCGACGCACTAAGTATCCAGGGCCATTCATGACACCCATGTTTGCGACTCGCGAGAAGGCAGTGCTGAGGTCAGAGAGGTAAAAGCATTATTATGAATAAAAAGCATTATGAAAGGTGATGAATCAAAGGAAGAAGGGATGTGGAAATTCAGTTTGGAAATACTCCATTTCCCCGGATCATTAGCACCACATTGCCAAAAAATTGCCCACCTTTAGCCTTTTACCGATCTACTCCTTATTTGAGCTTAAATTAAAGTCCTCTTGATTATTGTTGCTTTGTCACGAATGAATGTTTTGCATAACCCTCCTTTTGTGAGTAGATGTTGCTTTTATATATTTGCACATGCATGGATCTGTGACACTAGTACCTTTTCGAGGATGGTAATTGAGTGCAGGGTTATATAAGAATGAATATACGATGTTGAGAGTTTTGATTTCTTCCCCTGAATGACAATTAAAGGTATTGCTTGAGGACAAGCAAGCTTAAGTATGGGGTGTTTGTTGTGAGCTGAATCTGGGATGTTTTACACTTAAATTTATATCAATTTCTGCATACATTTCATTCATTTGGGCTAAGATAGTACAGAATCTATGTAGTTTATGTTTATTTGCCAAATTATGGAATCTACACCAGTTTCTGTTTAATTTCGCAGAATTCAAGGCATTTTACAGCAACTCTAAGGAAGGTCAGAAAAGCTCGAAAAACAACTACAGAAATCCAGAATCCGAGAGTACAGAACCAGGACAAACCGAGCCAAAGCCAGAGCTACTCTATGTCGAGTGCACCTTACTCGATCTTGAGTAGAGAGCCCGGGTAGACTTGGTCGACAGTGCCTGGTCGAGAAAGCTGAGCCAGACCAACCCAGCTCCGGAAGACAACTCGATCTCGACAAGCTCTAGTCGAGATCGACGAAGCCTAGACGCCACACCCGGAGTCGAGAAGAAGAGCTGATCGAGAAGCCGAGGACGAAGGCGCTGAGCAACCCTACTAGATCTCGAGTACCACTAGTCGAGATCGACGAGCCACCATGCCCTAGTCCGAGCCCATACCGAGGAGCCCTAGTCGACATCACCAGAGAGCCATCTTCGACCACCACTCTAGTCGATCTCGAGGAGACCTAGTCGAGATCGACGAGCGCCAGGAATCCAGATCCGAGCCTGTCGAGCAGAGTCACCCGAGAAGTCCAGTCGACGATGAATCCTAGTCGAGATCGACAAGCCCTTGTCGAGATCGAGTAGACCAGATTCCAGAAACGCGTCGACGTGAGCAGTCCGAGTAGACTTGGAGTTGCTTGGGCACGAAGGAAGTCGGTTTGGCCGAAGATCCTATCCAAATTTGATCAAGTCTATCTATGGAAGGGAGATCTATCAAGACATGAAGACTTACCTAGTTTAGATTTATCTTTTTCCTTTTAGATTTATTTCCCTTAAGCATTTTATTTATCATTAAGGCTTTTAGATATAATTTTAGATATAGATAGGAGATTCTATCCTTGATTAGCAAGGAATAGAAGGCTATAAATAAAGCCCTAGGGGCTGGTTTTTCATTCATTCCAATTCACAATCAATTCCATTCAAGTAAGTAGGACAGAGAAAGAGAGTTTGTAGCAAGCAAGGTGGAGAGGCGAAAGCGGATTTGTCTTGTGGGTTATAAGCTTTCTTTATTTAATTTAATGCAAGTTAGTTCCTTTTGTTATTTAATGTCTTTCTTGATGATGAAGAGCGAGTAGTCCACCCACTTCTGGGGCTGGGGTGAGCCCGACGGTGGCCATGTGAGATGATGCGGTAAAGGTCAGATCTTGTTATGCAATTCGTCTTCTATCCCTATGAGCATGATTCTTTTGCGAGAGTTGAAGGTGATCCTTGTTTGTGTTATTGAAGCGAAAGTGATCTTAATGCAACTTGGATTAATTATGTGAAAAAGGGTTAGTAACAATTAGGGTTTATGCGAAAGCCTCTATATGCCTATTTGTTAATAACGAAAGTTATTTTGATGGAAAGCATGATCTTTTATGCCTTTATGTGTCACTTTGCATGGTTATCGTTGTGGTGTTGATACCCTAGCCTTGGAAGTCTTTTATATATTGAATTTATTTCGTCAAAAATCTGAGTTTTGGGTTCGAATTTGCGATTTATATTTTCTGTGTGCTAGTCGAGATAGAGGAGAAACTTGTCGAGTGGAGTTTCTGCTTTCTGTTGTCGACTTGCTGTTGTCGATCTCGAGTGACCCTTTGTCGAGATCGAGTGCCTCTGTCTTGCTTTGTTCTTTACTTTCTTTCGCTATTTTCTGTCTTTGCTTTTGTTTATGTTTTGCTTTGTCTTTTCTGCTTTTATTTCTGTCTTTCTACTGCTTTGTCTGTGAGAATCTATAGCTACCTGAGAACTGCTGACGTGCTTCCTCGTGGATTCGATCCTGACTTTCTCTTACTACAACGGGAGGAAGTCTTGTATTTATTTGCTCGACTAGTTGCAAAAGGATTCAACCAAGTTAAGGGAAAAGACTATAAAGACACGTTTTCACCAGTTGCTAAGTTTACCATAGTTCGGTTGTTCATTGCTCTAGCCACTGCTAAAGCTTGGCATATTCACCAACTAGATGTGAATAACGCATTCTTGCGCGGGTTCTTAGACGAAGAGGTCTATATGTCACCACCAAAGGGTTATTCCAAGGCATCTCCAGGACAAGTGTGCTTACTAAAGCGTTCTCTATACGGCTTAAACCAAGCTTCACGCCAATGGATTGCTGAGCTTTGTAAGTTTCTGCAGTCTTTGGGGTTTCGTAAGTCTAACTATGATCACTCCTTGTTCATCATGAACCTTAAAGATGGTGGGTTGGTTGCTGCTTTGGTTTATGTCGACGATTTGATCATTACTGGTACTGATATTACCATGATTTCTCATGTAAAATCCTCTTTACATACTGCCTTCACAATCAAAGACTTGGGTCTGATCAGATACTTCCGGGGATTAGAGGTATCTCGGAGTTTAGGTGGCATAATTCTGAATCAACGCAAATATGCTTTGGATATTGTCGTAGATATTGGGATGACTGACTGCAAGGCATCCCCTTTTCCTCTTCCTCGAGGACTAAAACTGTCTACTGATGAGGGTCAACTTCTTGAGGATCCTGAGACTTATAGGCGTCTCATAGGCCATCTCCTGTATCTCAATTTGACTCGTCCGGACCTATCCTACTTGGTTCAACACCCTAGTCAGTTTCTGTCTCAACCCCGATTGCCCCATCTTCAAGTTGCAAACCATGTGGTTCGTTATTTGAAGGGCACCATGGACCTTGGATTGTTCCATCCTGTCATGACTGATCTTCGTTTGTCAGCATTTTGCGATGCGGATTGGGGTACATGTGTGTTCTCTAGGCGATCTGTGACTGGTTATTCCGTATTTCTGGGCTCGAGTTTGGTTTCCTGGAAAACAAAGAAACAGAAGACAGTTGTGAAGTCGTCCGCTGAAGTTGAGTATCGCAGTATGTCTTACACTGCAAGTGAGATTGTTTAGTTGGACAGTTTACTGAAGGATTTCCAGGTTTCAATTCATTGTCCTATTCCGTTGTTCTGCGACAACAAAGTTGCGATTCACATCACTGCAAAACCCCGTTTTCCATGAGCGTACATAGCATCTCAAGCTCGACTGTCACTATGTACGAGATCGCTATCTTGAAGGTTTCCTGAACCCCCCATATGTTAGTTCAAGCCTACAGTTTGCTTATTTGCTTACAAAGCCTTTAGGAGAGTCACAACACCGGTTCCTTTCCGTCAAGCTGGGTCTTGTATTAGCTAATCCAAGTCCCACTCGAGGGGGGGATGTTAAGGTAATATATCAATAAAGGAGTAATGTTGTTAGTTACTCTTAAACTAAATAAAGAAGGGGTGGTTAGAAGCATAACAGGTTGGGGTAGTATAAATAAGGTTCGGTTATAGTCCAGAGCTTCAATTCCATCTTGTAAAGCTCTTGCCTCTCTAATGGCAGTTGTAACCAAAGTTCTCACTCCATAATAAAGCTTCACAACTCTTCCAATCTTGCTTGTTTTACGCTTCACAAAAGACTCAAGAGACTTTATGCCAAAATACAGGACTGCACATTCATATAATTTTCATGCATTATTGTCAAACAGATTATTGTTCAACTGCAATCTCCGTAAGCAAATCATCCCAAAAAGTGGAAAAGAAAGAAGGAGAAGGCAATTGAGAAAATCTTACACAACTATAGAGAGATCCAAGTTTGTGCAAAACCAAAAACCGAGCTCTATATGAATTCAATCTTCTGTTCCATGAGAAGGCAGATTGTCTGAAATCCGCTCCCCCTCCCAAAGACAGACGAACTGCTTAACGACGCCTTCCAGCCACCGGAGAACCACCAAATCCGGCCAATACACACACCGGAGAAGTCGGCACCGATGGGAAGATGACCGAGGATAAGATCGACGATGGTAGAGAGGAAGATCAAGAAAAGCAGCGCTTGAATGGTCATGAATTCCATACCCATTCGTTGCTCCTTCGATTTGTCTTCTCTTGTTTTGGCCTATGAATACTCTTCGGCTGAAAGTGTTATTTAGAATCATTTGTTTGTCTTCTCCTGTTTATCAATTCCTCCTGATTTTCCTTGTGAAATTGGTTGTGAAAATTCGTCCTTTCTAGTCGATTCGACTGATTTGTGGACTGTTTGTCGTGGCTCCATGAAATTGCCTCTGAATTACTTGACCAATTTTATCTGGCTACCGAGTGCAACTTATTATTTTACCTCTGTCAGTTCCTTTAGCTGTTTTACTTTACTATTGAAGATGGAAATTGACAATAGCATCATCCTCTGAATCATACAAATGGTTATGTATTAATTGATCAGTGTTCATGGATTATATAACTCAAAGTGGGATTTATCTTATTGTTTCTGAAGGAGTAAAAAATGGGTATGGAATTCATGATCATGATGTCATTTGCATGCTTGTGAGATGGCTTATTTATTTGCTTTTGAAACGCATAGTGATAATAAGGGGAGGGAATTCATGTTCATGGATTATATAACTCAAAGGGTCATTTAGATACAAAATTTTATTTTGTTATTGAAGAAATCTTGGATCATTTTCCATGTTGACTTGGTCAATTACTTGGAAAACATCAAAAAAAGGAATTTACTTCCGTCTTGACTTGTTGAATTACTCCTGTTTTTTGCTTCAATTTTGTAGTGGTGAGTTGAAAGCATGTGTTTGGCATTGGGTTGTGATAGGTTTGTCGAGTTGGGTTAGATTTTACCAACGGTGTGAGCTTGTTTGACCAACCGTGAGCCAAGACTAGCAAATTGATCCTTCTTTCTCGGCGACTCTCTCTGACACCTTCTTCCCCGACAACTATGATCTTCTTATTGTCAATAGTTTCACCGTGAAGATGCTTGCTGGGTGCCACCTCCAAGATTAAAAAACACTTAGGAGGTGGAACTTAGATTGGGGGTATTCATTGCGATAAGTTCATGCGCGTTGTTAGGAGAATACCTGTATCTTTGAAAAAGGTAATTGAAGGAGAAGAAGAAAGGCGGTAACTTGACAAATGAGTTGTATCCACTTTGTTGGTATCTTAACTTAGTGTGAATAGTTTTATTTACTAGCTTATTTATGCCTCTTACTTTTGCTGGATTGCTACATGTAATTTGGTATTGCAAAATGTACACTTCTAAATATTTTTAAGTATATAAAACATTACAATGAAACGAGCAACAACAATAGCAATGACATAAATACTGGCGTTAACAACAACCTAGCAACAACCTTAGCAACAACATTACCAATGAAACGAGCAACAACGATAGCAACAATCATAGCAACGGCTCATCCATGGAATTAGCAAGGCCTATAACCTATTTGTAGACACGAATTCAATAACGAATTAAGCCACGACTTTAGGGACGACTTCAATTTCGACGCTGTTTTCAAACCGGGTTCGTAGCCACAACCACGACATATGACATCTACTATTAGCCACGGATGTAGCCGCGGCGATAAAATTTTTGTTGCTAAAATCCGTGGCTTATGGTCCGTCTCTATTAGCTACGAGGCATATAGCAAGGGATGGCCCGCCCGTGGCTGATTCCGTGGCTAAACCGGTTAGCAACGGACATTCATGGCAAAATCCATTGCTATTTTCCATAGCTATTTCCTGCGTTTTTAGTAGTGTCAACCCCCCTTCTAGAGTATCTTTATTTTACTTTGTTATACTTTATCGAACCTTCACAGCCTTCACCAGTGGTTTTACCTCCAGTTTCACCCCTATACAATCCACCTAATTCCTTATTCTCAGGTCCCAGTGATTCTTCATTGTCACCTCATGACACTACTTCACCTACTGTTTCTGAGTCTGTTATTCCCGTTGTTAACTTGGATGTCTCAGGTCCATCTTTCTCAGTTTCTATACATGAGGATGCTCCCCCTAGAAGGTCCTCACGCCCATCTGTCAATCCTAAACATTTAGCTGATTTCATTTGTCCTACTATATCTTCAGAGTCCCAATCTTTGTCTTTCATGTCATCCTCTATTGATGATTCCACTCTATATTCTCCTGCTTATGTAGCATCTCTTAACTTGGTACTTTCTGAGCCAGAGCTAGCTACTTACAAACAGGCAGTGATACACCCACATTGGGTGGGTGCAATGAAGAAGGAGATTGGAGCATTAGAAGACAACAACACTTGGGTTCTGACTTCACTTCCTCCAGGCAAGAAAGCAATTGGGAGTAAGTGGGTTTTCAAAACCAAGTTTAGACCAGATGGCTCAGTGGAAAGACACAAAGCTCGACTAGTTGCAAAAGGATTCAACCAAGTTAAGGGAAAAGACAATAAAGACACATTTTCACCAGTTGCTAAGTTTACCACAGTTCGGTTGTTCATTGCTGTAGCCACTGCTAAAGCTTGGCCTATTCACCAACTAGATGTGAATAACGCATTCTTGCACGGGTTCTTAGACAAAGAGGTCTATATGTCGCCACCAAAGGGTTATTCCAATACATCTCCAGGACAAGTGTGCTTACTAAAGCGTTCTATATACGGCTTAAAACAAGCTTCACGCCAATGGAATGTTAAGCTTTGTAAGTTTCTGCTGTCTTTTGGGTTTCGTAAGTCTAACTATGATCTCTCCTTGTTCATCATGAACCTTAAAGATGGTGGGTTGGTTGCTGCTTTGGTTTATGTCGACGATTTGATCATTACTGGTACTGATATTACCATGATTGCTCATGTAAAATCGTCTTTACATACTGCCTTCATAATCAAAGACTTGGGTCTGATCAGATACTTCTGGGGATTAGAGGTATCTCGGAGTTTAGGTGGCACAATTCTGTATCAACGCAAATATGCTTTGGATATTGTCATAGATATTGGGATGACTGACTGCAAGGCATCCCCTTTTCCTCTTCCTCGAGGACTAAAACTGTCTACTGATGAGGGTCAACTTCTTGAGGATCCTGAGACTTATAGGCGTCTCATAGGCCGTCTCCTGTATCTCAATTTGACTCGTCCGGACCTATCCTACTCGGTTCAACACCCGAGTCAGTTTCTGTCTCAACCCCGATTGCCCCATCTTCAAGCTGCACGCCATGTGGTTCGTTATTTGAAGGGCACCATGGACCTTGGATTATTCCATCCTGTCATGACTAATCTTCGTTTGTCAGCATTTTACGATGCGGATTGGGGTACATGTGTGTTCTCTAGGCGATCTGTGACTGGTTATTGCGTATTTCTCGGCTCGAGTTTGGTTTCCTAGAAAACAAAGAAACAGAAGACAGTTGTGAAGTCGTCCGCTGAAGTTGAGTATCACAGTATGTCTTACACTACAAGTGAGATTGTTTAGTTGGACAGTTTACTGGAGGATTTCCAGGTTTCAATTCATTGTCCTATTCCGTTGTTCTGCGACAACAAAGTTGCGATTCACATCACTGCAAAACCCCGTTTTCCATGACCGTACAAAGCATCTCAAGCTCGACTGTCACTATGTACGAGATCGCTATCTTGAAGGTTTCCTAACACCTCCATATGTTCGTTCAAGCCTATAGTAAAGAAGGGGGGGGGGGGGGGGGGATGTTAAGGTAATATATCAATAAAGGAGTAATGTTGTTAGTTACTCTTAAACTAAATAAAGAAGGGGTGGTTAGAAGCATAACAGGTTGGGGTAGTATAAATAAGGTTCGGTTATAGTCCAGAGCTTCAATTCCATCTTGTAAAGCTCTTGTCTCTCTAATGGCAGCTGTAACCAAAGTTCTCACTCCATAATAAAGCTTCACAACTCTTCCAATCTTGCTCGTGGTACGCTTCACAAAAGACTCAAGAGACTTTATGCCAAAATACAGGACTGCACATTCATATAATTTTCATGCATTGTTGTCAAACAGATTATTGTTCAACTGCAATCTCCGTAAGCAAATCATCCCCAAAAGTGGAAAAGAAAGAAGGAGAAGGCAATTGAGAAAATCATACACAACTATAGAGAGATCCAAGTTTGTGCAAAACCACAAACCGAGCTCTATATGAATTCAATCTTCTGTTCCTTGAGAAGGCAGATTTTCTGAAATCCGCTCCCCCTTCCAATGACAGACGAACTGCTTAACGACGCCTTCCAGCCACCGGAGAACCACCAAATCCGGCCAATACACACTCCGGAGAAGTCGGCACCGATGGGAAGATGACCGAGGATAAGACCAGCGATGGTAGAGAGGAAGATCGAGAAAAGCAGCGCTTGAATTGTCACTTCCACCGGCTTAGGGATTGCGAATCTGAGGATGGGGCCAATCGCGACGGAGAACACGAGGGGATCAATTTGGCTCCCTTCAGCGGTGTGAAGGGCTGCGGCGGGGGTGGCGACGTTGGATTTGAGGAGTCGGAGGCGCATGGGGGTTTAATTGCGGAGAGAGAGGCTTCGAATTCAATCGGAAGGGTTTGAAATTGGACGATAAAGAGGTGGCGACAGCGGGTTGGGGAAGGGAGAGGGAGAATCGAGGCCTGCGGAGGTGGAGGAAGGCGGTGGATGGTGTGGTGGCGGCGGAGCGGAGGAAGGCGGTGGATGATCCGCGGCATCAGGAGATGCGACGATTGGGAACGAGAGACGGAGAGAGAGAGAGGAGGAAGACTAGTTAAGTTTAGTTGGATAAACTGTACCATGCCCGATATCAGTCTTTTTGAAACAAATCGGTGAGGAAATATACTCTATAACCTTTTTAGGCCGACATAAAGGAAAATATAAGTTAAAACTATTTTAGTGGACATTTTTTTTCCATTTAACTAGGAATTCATTCTTTATCAATAATAAATTTTCAACTAACCGTTCAAAATATATTATAGTTGTTGAATCTTAGTTATCAAATTAGATGATATATAAAGTTTGGATAAATCTTACTTTGGAGCAATGTCATAGCATTTGATAATTCTGGTTTAGATGGTAGGAATCTTGTCTCGTTTAAGTGTTGTACTAATGCATGTTTTATTGTTAATCAAGAAAAAACAACACATATAAACTTAACTAAAAACTACCTAAAAATGAATATTTTTTCATCATGATTTCAAAATGACATCCAACATGCTCCAAATTACCTAAAAACACCTTAAACACAAATGTAGACATATATTCTAAAAACGATACTAAAAACTACATAAAAGAGATGCAAAATATATAAGAATGACTTAAAACCGACTTAAAACTATATCCTACAACACGTAGAATACGATGATATCATTATCATATATGAAAAGGGTAGATCAGTGATGAGCGGATCAAATGGGATATAAGAGCAAACAAATTGGTCTATGAATTATGTCCATATATCTATCCATAACTCATTTGCATCCCTACATTTAACACTTTAAATAATTTGAATAAGATTATTTTGACTAATTTTAACAGTGATAATTTTTATATATTCATTTACTTCATTTGATTTTAGTGTCACTAATAATGCATATTTTATATGGTCAATTATAGGTGGTCTTAGGTGCATTAAGTACTCGTATTGCATGTTTAACAAGCTTATTCATATTCTTGATTATTTGGTACTTGAAGTTCGAAATCTACGGTTTGTAGTGTTTATTTGTAAGTTATAAGATCCGGCCTCGAAAAGTGGAGAAAGAATGGAGCAAATGGACAAAGAAGAGCTAAGTAACAAGAGCGGAATTAGCTTTTGAGGTCTTCAGGAGAATCTTAGTTCTTGGAAAGAGCTCTCCAACGCATATTCATATGCGTCAATCGGACAAATGATGACTCCAGAAAGTGCATTACAAGTTCAGTCGCCGCCAAATTCACGGCGCCCGCCGTCTATTCAAATCCGGATTTACGATACGCGGCCGAATCTATCTTGGTGGGAACCTTTATTTATCTTTCCTAGGGTTTGGCCGATGCCTTTGAGCCCTATATTACTCATATTTTTAGCATTCATTCAATCAACTAATTGAAAACTAACATTCCAATAATTCATTAACTCTAAGAGAGATAAGAGGATTCAAGACTTGGTTGATTGATTGTGAGACTTGTGGTTTTGCTACGATTCAAGACTTGGTTGATTGATTGTGAGACTTGATTTCTATATTATTCACTACTACAATTAAGGGATTTGGCAGCGGCCCAAAACCACTTTCTTATATAGAAAAACCGCTACCTAAGCTCTTAGGCAGCGGTTTTGGCCCGGTGCTTCTGCTGTCGTCGCCTTATCTCTAAGGCAGCGGTTTTACTGATCTAAGGTAGTGGTTTCATAATCAGGGGGCAACTGCTGCCAAAAATAAAGCATAACCGTTGCCAATTACCCTAAAGAAACACTTCTTCTTCCTATCATCTGCAACAATTGTAATTTTTGTGGCAACGGTTATATATATATATATATATATATAATTTTACATATTTTTGTTGCATTTTAAATCTTTTAAATATATTTATTGTAAATATTTTATATTTTACAGATTTTACAAATGTTGGTTTTGGAATAGAATTTGCTTTTTTCATTAAAAATTATATTTATTTAAAATCGTAAATAACTAATGAATATTCATTACAATAATATCTACATATAAATTTATCATATTTACATTCATCCATAACACTCATTACATGGGAAAAGAGTTTGATGAAAGTAGATACTGCTAAAAATCTAAAAACATGATCTGGGAAATGTGGACAGTGTCACCCTGCAAGAAACAATAGAGCAAAAACCCATCCACAACAGTAGTAGAAAACCAAAAGAACCTGATGCTAAAGCTCAACCAGAATTGAGTGCTAGTGGTAGCCATGCAGGCAAGATGCAAGACGTCATGGACCACATATCGCTTAGCATTCTTGCACCAATGATGGAGGAAGCACCTCTTCCCAACTTTGCACCATGTTGTTCATATAGATCATGTACCCCTTGAGCACCTCAATCTTCGACATCAAGTTCATACCTTTCAGCAACTTGGCAAGGAGATCAGAATTGGTTATATCTACGCAGGTAAGGCTTTTCATGCACCCCATATCGACAGGAATGGCACTCCCTAAGAACACCGTATTAAGCTAACAACAGTAAATTATGAAAACAAAATATAAGCAAGTATGACATTCAAGTTTATACTCCAGAGTATGACAGTAAATCCTTAGACCATATATACTGCATATGAATCTTCCAACCGATGCCCATTCATAATCCAAATTGCATGACCCAGAGAAATAACTAAACCCATGTGAAATATAAAGCGCACATTCATAATTTTGATTCTTGAAATAAAAAATGGTGCATCCTATCCCATCCTAAAATTTATGATAGATGAAAAACTTTAAGCTAGAAATCTATCTCCAAGTCATATGAGAAATTAGAAAATTAAGCTATAAAGGGAAACAAAAAAAAACATAATTGCTTTTTTGGTTTGTGAACATCTTGTCCCATGCCCATGTTTCATTTAATCCAAATGACCGAAGCACATTAATATCAATACATGTCATTTTAGGGGAAAAAATGAATTTAAAACCAACCTGTAGCTGCATTAGCATATTCTTCCCTGCCAGAATCAACAACAAAGGGCATTCGACATCCAAGGACTACACACTAGTTTTGGCCAGACCTAAAATTGTAAGAAAAGAACAAAAAAAAGCTAAAAGAATTCTACACTGAAAAATATATCCCATCATTGGCATTAACTATTAAGAAATTGGGGCTTTCGCTAAAATGACCCTATTATCCGAAAGCTTTGCATGAGTAATCCAATCCAGAAAAAAATTCCTAAAAAGCGGATATCCGCTTGCCAAGGGTAGCCGATAGCAGGTCACCCTGTGGGGTACAGCTGGACTCCATCTCGGTTTCATGTATAGTGAGAGAAAGAGGGAGGGAGACATCTCTACTCCTGAAAAGCAAAGACCAGTGAGAGAGGAGGGAAAAAGTAGTTGTTGCATTGGCAGAGGACAGGAGAGAGAGGTAGGGAGACGGAGAGAGAAGGAGAGAGAGAGAGAGAGAGAGGTTAAATCGAAAAGTGCAGGCTGAGAGGACAGAGAGATCAGTGAGAGTGTCAGTGAGGGGGAATAAGATTCTTTCAACTAAATTATAAGTTTAAGAGAAAACCAATTGAAGAAGGAAGGGTCCGGGAGGTTTATTTGAAGGATCACGTGTAAGCAGTAAGTTGTAATTCGACATCCATATTAGATACACATGTCAGATATTGTATTTCACTGGACACGATTGTAACTATGAAAAACACAGATTCGCTATAATGACATATTGTTTTATGTGTGCCCAGTTATAATATTTACCCTTATTTGGATGCCATGATTTCGTTATCTCCGGTCGACACTAGTATGCTTTACCCACACTAGTACAAATTAAGTCATTAAGAGCGAAAACTTAAAAGCCCTTATTTAAAACCGCTTTTAATGTATGGGAAGCATAGCGCTTTTCCTAAACAAGCGCGCGCTGAGAATATATATCTTTAGTTTATTTTTTATATATATATATATATTTTGAAGCATAGCGCCTATTTAAACACAAGCGCTATTAATGTACGGGAAGCACAACACTTTTTTAGAAAAGCGCTATGTTTGTTCACACAAGCATATCGCTTTTAAAAAAAAGCGCTATTAAATTTAATTATAAAAAAAATCAACAAAATCTCACTCCGTTTTTTCTAATAAAGCGCTTTCATTAGAATCATTTTTTTTAAAAAAAAAAGAAAAAAAATAAGGAGATAATTAATCTCCATCTTCAGCAGCCTTTTTTTTTTGAAGCATATAATGCTTTGGAAAATAAACCCTAGTCTTCCAAGTTCCAGCAGCCGTTTCATTCCAAGTTCCCATTCTCTTCAAAGTTGAAATTAACCCCCCACCTCCTTCATATTAATCTTCAATGGAGTTTTCTAATTCCCTAAAGTCCAATTCCTCTCCTTTTAATCTCCATCTTCAAGTCGACCCACCGAACTAGGCCGCTTTCGCTTCCGAGGCTACCGAGGAAGGCAGCTTTCAGTGGGCTGAGCCGCTTCCACTCCGACGCCGGCCACCAAACAAGTCGCTTCCGGTGGACTGAGCCGACCAAGTTCATCTCTTTTAATCTCCTTCGCTTCCGCTTCTAACGCCGGCCACCCAAGTCCATCTCCTTCGCGACTTTGCTTCCGCTTCTGACACCGGCCACCCCCAAGTCCATCTCCTTCGATCTCCTTCACCACTATGCTTCAACTTCTGACGCTGGCTATCCATGTCCGAGTTCATCGATCTCCTTCGCCACTTCGCTTCCGCTTTTGACGTCGGCCACCCAAGTCCTTCTCCTCATTTTTTATTTGTGTTTCGACCTCTAGTGTTTGTAAATAGTTGAGGGGTTTTTTCATTCAGTTTCTCGGAGTTTTTTTTAAGGGCTTGTTTGGGATGGGTATATAGATATAGGCTATGGGTATAGAAAGTCCAATATCTATATCCCTTGTTTGGTATATTTATCCCAATTAGTATATGGATATCAATCCTATATCTCTATATACTAATTCAAGGGGATTTTTTAGTTTTGGATATCTCCAAAAATTGGGGGCTATAGGATTTTTGAGAGACGTATGAGCGGCGGGAGACTTCTTTGATCTCCTCCTCCTTCTTCTTCCTCAGTTTCCTTCTTGCATCTGCCACTTCTGCTCGATTTTTTTTTCTTCTTCAATTTCCTTCTTGCATCTGTCACTTCTGCTTGATTTTTTTTTTTTTGCTTTGCATCTGTTTGCATATGGTTGAAATTTCTGTTCGGATTTTTTTCCAAAATTGAGGGCTTGTTTGATTCGAAATGCACATGTTCTCCTTCTTACAAAATTAGGAACGAGCTTAGGGATTTTATTCGAATTTTCGAACCCTAAAGACATCTATCTGGATTCTATTCGAATTAGGGTTCGAACATTAGGGGTTCCTAATTTGTTGTTGAGTGGTGGTCTGATTTTTGTGTTAAATTGTGATATCTATATACCCTTTCCAAACAATATATATAAGATATAGATATCAATCTCATACCCATACCGAATACCGATAGCTTGATATCTATATCTCATACCCATAGCCTATATCCTATATTTATATACCCTTCCCAAACGGGCCCTAAATTTGTTGTTAGATTTCAGGGGTTTGAGAGACATGAGTTTTTAATTAATTTGTTGGTCAATTATTAGGTACATTTGTAGACTTCGTGGACAAATTAATATGTAATTCTCCTCCTATGCCATTAATGTAGGTGTTCTTGTTTATGAGTTGTTTATTGATAGTATTAGTGGAGATGGATGAGTTTTAACCGCAAAACCACTTGCCGACAAAAGCACTGGTACAATCGTGCCTGCAGTGGTATTCTTGGGTTTTTTTTATTTTTTATTTTATTTTTTTTAAATAATAATATTGCACAGCGGTTGTTTTAGAAACTCGCTGTGCGTTTGTAAAAAATTTAAAAAAAATAAAAGAAAAAATAAACATAGCGTTTTTTACAAATAAGCGCTGTCCTTGTGTTTTTTACAACACTTTTTGAAAAAACTCTCTTAAATATCTCACAGCGCTTTGATTAACAGCACCTGGATAAGCGTTGTCCTTCCCTATAAAAGACCGCTCTTAATGAGCCGTTTTGTACTAATGCCATATTGGAATCGAATGGATAAGAGTGACAGTGAGGGGGCATAAACATACTTACAATTACATGTTAAGTTGAAGAGAAAAACCATGGAATAAGAATAAAGTGGGTGGAGGTGAATTCGTGGGCCGACTAGTAATCGCGTATTTGTAACTGGACACAATATCTCAGAGACAGATTCACTTGCATTAATCAAATACAACACAGGAGTAAACATTTAAAACATAGTAGGAGAGAGTAGCAACATAGAAGACAATGAAAACGAAATTTACGGTAACAAGAAGCGAAATTGCGGATGCGTGGTGAATCTGTATCCATCCCAGTCGAAGTGTGGGCGCATATTGCGGGCACGATGATCAGACGTCTCGCCGCTCAGTGGAAAGTTGACCGTGAAAGTTCGGTCACTCCCATAACCGGACACACCAAGGACCCTCCCGGCCCAAAACCCATCCTTGTCGTGGCAGTCGACACGGTCTTCGGGCATGTAGGCGTCGTACGAAATACGAGGCGGCCAGGGACGAATTCGTTGCATGGGGATGACCTCCCTTAGTAGCTCTCTTCTGTTGTTGCGTAAGAGGGTCACATATTCGACCTCCCAGTGGTTAGGGTCCAGTTTGCGTACAAGGGTCGCCTCGTAGAATGACCGGAGCATCCCAGACTCACCGCCGATAATCTCTACTCTTTGATATCATCGGTACGATGGCGGCGACATTAGTCCTGCATAAATTAACAAAAATAAGGTAGTATAATGATACAAGTAGCACAACTGAAATCTACACGATTGAAGTGATCGACAAACCTCCATCGTCCGATTTGTCGGATAATATAATGATGGGGACAGGTTGGGGAGGGAGGCCAGATGAGGAGCCGCGGTGGTGTGAAGAGGATGCCATTTCGTTGAAGGGTTGTTGGAGAGGTTGTTAAATGGCAATGGGGATTTAACTTCACCAATTTGTGGGGAGTACGGATGGTGAATGGCTATCATATAAGTGGGGTGTTTGAGAAATATCAACATTGTTCAACATCTGACCGCTGAGAAAAAAAAAGAAACAAAAAGCAATGGGGATTAAATTGCAGTGTTTTGTTGTTGTCTACAATTATTATGACAGTGTTCTGGTGTATACATGACACGTGTCATTTCTGACATGACATAAATGAAGGGGATTTACTTCTTGTCGTTAGACGATACAAGACACCCCTTAAAACCAACTACCCGGTCAATCATTCCCAACTGGTTAACAAACAGTTTTCTACTGGACACCTTTTGAAGAAGTTTTAGTAAAAGTTTGACCTTCATATAAAACTGGGTTTTACACTCACACTTAATACTCATAAAATGCGAAATCATAGAGAGGGTATACCCATATTAATTTCAAACCACGAAATACATTTTCAAACCATATGAAGTTCAAAGCATTGAATAAATTTGACCCAACAAAAAATTCAGAGAGACCAAATGGGGGGGGGGGGGGATCTTGCAGAGGGTAGAGAAGGACATTTGATAAGATAGGGGAGAGAGAGAGAGAGAGAGAGAGAGAGAGAGAGAGAGAGAGAGGGTGGGAGTGAGATTAAATCTCCCGCCCTGTGATTTGCGCCTGCAGAGAATAAGAGGGAGAGGAGGGAGGAGGGGGAGACTATAAACCCATTCACGAGCTTGACACCTATTGGGGTTAACTGGACATACACAGACTTCTTGGAGGAAATGAGTAAGTCTTCCTTCCATTTAGGTTATGCGATACGTCTCTCCGTACAATATGTTCTTCTCCTTGTAAATATGAATGTTCCTCCCTCTAACTAATGGAACAGGGGAGAAATCGTCCGTATGTATCACTGTATTGTTTGGCGGATGGTGGGCTTGTGAAGAAGGCACTTGGGTCGTGAAGTCGTCGAGAAGTCAGAAGGCCGTACTAGTAGACGAAAGTATTGACTACGTCTCCCTGGAGAAACAAATGATGGCCAAGTTTAATGTCGATGGGAGGAGGCATGACCTCGAGCTCACATATGTAAAGCCGAAGAAGGAAGGGTGTAGACCTTTTTCCATTGAGGATGACGAAGACTTGCAGGCCTATAAGTTCGTAAACGGTATTTCTGGTGAACGATTCTGGCCTATTGACCTCCATGTCTCCTTGGTACGCAAGGTTGGCGGAGATTTCACCACTACGGAAGGATCCACAACGGCCCATTCACTAGGGGGTGGCCCACCGTTGACCCAAGAAGATTACCCCCAGTTTAAAACGAAACCCCGCTTGGTAGGGGATGAAGAATTGGAAGTTTTGGTAGCACAAGGTGTCGATCGAGAAGGAAGAGGTGTCCAGTTCGAAACGAATAGTGTCAAGTTAAAAACCTCAATCGTCCAGGTAGAATATCCACGTGTCCAGTTAGAACCAAAAGATGAGTTGCACAACGCAGTCTGTTATGGCCGTGGGAAGAAGGTCATTTCTGTGAGCAGTGACGTCGAGGATGTAGTCAGCTCGTGGGATCACGAGGCGGAGCGAGCGGTAAGGGAAGTAGAGGAAGCGTACCAACACGGAAAAGGGAAGACCGGAGCGTTTTCGACGACTGTGAAACTTGAACCAACAGAGTGGACGGGTGTGGCTGGGAAATTGCAGAAGCACCGTTGCACCTAGTGGGGGCATAGGAACTTCCAGTTGCGGCGCCTTTCGCAATTAAGTACATAGTTAGCCTATTTTGGTTAGATGCCTTTCGCAATGAAGTATGTTGCCTTTCTGCAACTTCGTATGGGGGGTTTTGTTCTAGTTTCTTCTAGTTCTAGTTTGTTCTATTATGTTAACGGAATGTCACATGACATTACCCACTTTTGACATGACAATATCTGCTTTTGGCATGACAATATCTGCTTTTGGCATGACATTATCCTCGTATTGACATGACATTTATTGCAATTGACATGTCATAAATAAAAACCAATGAATACCACAAACCACCAATAAATGCAAATCCAAATGTCTAAAACCAACAAACATCAGTTTCAAATGAAGCAACAACCGTCGGCATACCAGCCAATATGCGGTCTAAACAAACCAACAAGTCTACACAAACCAACAATGTATATAAAATCAATGGAGGAGTTTTTTTAAGGATCGGATGGGGTTGTAAGACGTCTGTGAAAGATGGCAACACAAAAGGGATTGGCGGTACGCTGCAATGAATTGTTCGTCCAGGCCACGAAACTTTGTGTCGCCGGTCGCGAGGAGCTGCAGGTAACAGATGGCGTATGGACCACAGTCGCCCCTACATCACAATAACGAAATATGCTCACCCAACCTATGACAATTTTTTTATAAATGAAGTGGCAATAATTACTTACGATTGTTTGTTTTGTGGAATCCCCTTCACCCTTTTGTACATCAAGGGTTTCGGGACTTTGCCGACCCATTTGACTCGAAGTTCGGGTTGGGCATTCATCAAAATGGGAAGGAGGTGGGTCACCGGCTTCAGGAGGCCCGACCTATGGCGTTCAGCAACGTGACTTATGTCGGGATCGTAGACGTCCAATGTCCACTCCGCGAAGTTGATGTTAAGGGCCACCCAGTGCTCGTTCTTCAGATTACAAGGTGCCAACAACCGGTCGACATCGGCCCAACCCGTCGGAAACATCTGCGGCAACTTGCCGTCGAAATATTGGGTCACCGTGTCGTCCCACCTTCACCACGTCAAGGTTCCCCTTCGCATCCACCAGTTGCTTATGCAGCAGATACCGCCAGATGAAATCAAGAACGGCGACCCCTTCATACTTCTCACTTGCGTTAATGTCCTTCCGCAGGAGGGCGCAAGCTTGCTCAATATGCTGAACGCAAGGAAAAATCATTTATATGGAAGATCATATCAGAAAGAAGGTGATGCATCGAACCACGATGTGGGAACGTAATTAACCTAGGATGACACCCAGGTGGTCGGTGATTGAAGTGTCCCAAAGAACTGCTTCTCCAGTAGGGTGCCTTCGACCGACCGGACGGGGTCACTTCCGTCCTTCATCCACGCAGCGAACACATCAACATCTGCCCTCGTCGCCATGCCTAGCTCGGCGGCATCCATTGGCTTCTTGCCCACACGCGGCTTCTTCACTGGCTGAGTTTTGTCCGCTTCGGACAACGTATCAGGATGTTGACGGGTGCTTCTTCTCGGCCGTAGGAGGGGAACCTCAGACTCAGCCTCAACCTCGGAGGCACCGGGTGCCACCAACTCCTCCTGTAACTTGCAGCCCATGGTGCGTTTAGCATAATAGTAAAAAACAATTGACATGACATCAGAGATATCTTAACATGACAGTCTCATGCGCAAACCTCTATGGCCTTGGCCTTGGCCTTCACCTTGTCCTCCTTCGTGGGCTCTCTCTCCTCCTTGCCCTTGTCCTTGCCCTTGTCATTGCCCTTGCCCTTGTCCTTGTCCTTGTCCTCGTCCTCGTCCTCCTTGCCCTTATCCTTATCCTTCACTGATCCCTAAACCTACGCACATGACCTCTGAGTAAATTGACATATACTGGAATTGGCATGACCTGTACTGACATGCACAAGACATCCAATATGAACAACATGACAGTAACATAAAATGACATGACGATTTTGATCTGATACCAGGATGACCTTACCTCCTTTCCCAGAACATCCTCTTGCTCCTCCGACTCCCTAGTCCCCTTCCACCTCAGTTCCCTCTTGATGTTTTCAATCGCCTCCTCAAGCGTGGCCATCTTCGAGGCTACCTCCGCGGTTATACTCCTCACCATGTCATCCATCTTTGCCAGTAACCGTGACTCGATCTCTAATAGGGTAGCTTGTGTCTGCGTGCCCTCCCCTGATTCTTGTGTTGACCCACGTGCTCCCTTTGGTTGTTTCTTTGGTGGGGGTTTGACATTTGCGAACATGAACTCCCGAACAATGTCGTCGAAGAAGTTGTCCCGCTTGTCGTGAGTGTTTCGGGCATCACGGTACAAACGGGTAGCTCCCTCCACTTCATCGGGGAGTAGAAGCGGCCTCACAGATGCAGGGTCATTGAAGTGCCCGAGCTCCTTCGCCTCCTGCAGTCGGGTTTCGATGGAGGCATACTCGAGGTTCGGGTCTCTAAACTCGTATCGCAGACACCTGGGGTACAACTTCTCATTTATGACGTTCGCGAATTGGTCGGCCATTGGAGGGAGGGCTTCGTACACCCATAGTTGCAAACAAATGTTGTCCAGTAAATATTCACTATCTGTCCAGTCAATAAATATTGGACGCCTAGTAAACGTGTATACCGCGTCCAGTGAGATATGTGTACGAACCTAGAAGGCGAGAGGGAAACCCAACATGCAATAGGCCGGGCGTGCATTGGAGCTGCCCTCATCCCGTTGGAGCTTCCTCTCGATTGCATGGTTCAGGAACTCGTTTGGTCGCTGGTAGCAAAGCCGACCCCACGGAAACGCCAGGAACCTGTCAATGTTGCCGACAAGGTCGATCACCCACCCGTGAATATAGTTTTTGGTTTCCTTCCCGAACAATACTCCCTCGACCAGCACAGAACTATACCTCGAACTCGGACATCTTCAACTTTGAAACTCAAAAGAAATCAAGCATTGCCTTCTCGAACGTCGCGTCATCCTCGGGCTCTTTGCCATAGCCATAGTTGAGACCGATGACAAGGGCAAACTCAGCTATTGAGAACCTCACGACCGCATCATGGATCTTGTACCATGTTTCATTCTCCTTCTTCGTCTTCAACTATCGTTGGAGAACGTAGTGTACAAGCTGTCCTGAGAATTGGACCCTTGTGCCCAGTCTTGCAACGCCCCCCAACGGGCTGTTCATCAAGCGCTTCCAATAGGACTCGCTCAACCCGTTGTCAATGTTTACTAGGAGCTGCATCCAGGAGTGTTGGTTAATTTTTGCTTTAAAGTGTCTGTCTTCCTCGACGGCGTACACAACCTGCACAGACTTCAACATGTCATCCACACTGCAGCATAACAATCACAACTTACATTACTCGAACAAAAGCCATCTTACCGCGCCGGAGGTTTGAGCTCTACGGTCTACAATCTTCTTTACACTTCGCTGTGACATTTTTAATATTCATCAGATATCCTGCATAATGGGAGACCAAAATTCAGTATTCTACAAATCAATTCGTCTCCCCCAACCCACGGTTCCCTTTATATCAATATCAAATGTAAAATGACACAAACATAGGTACAGATGACACATACTTGTGCATGACAGTATATTTATTCAATCTGTACATCTCCAATTGCACACAAGTCACCCTATTCCAGATAATGTCGATTCCACATAAACGTTTCACCCTTTCTAACATTTTCCCTAACCCTAATGCGCCACATTTCATCCAATTTCCCCCAAAACGGAATGTATCTACAGTCATACGCCCCATTTCGCCCAATTCCCCCCTAAACTGAACGTATCTATACTCACCCTGCTTCTGATAAGTTGGATTCGACAAGACAGTTGCCCAATTTCCCCATTCCCAAAAATTCCCTTCTCTCCCAGACGCGCAAACCCCAGTTCCCAAGCTTTCCACCCTTTGTTTTTAACTTGACGCTGGTTACTTCCTACATGACATGGCGATATTGCACACTATCAACCCATTCGACCCCTTCTTCCCATTTTCACACAATCAAAACCAGTTTAGGTTCTTCAAATCGGTTCCTCCCCTACGAATCCAAGCAAAACGTATTTAATCGGCATTGTGAGGGTTTACTTACTTCAAAATTGGCCTCTTCGTCTCCTCTCCTGCTCTGTCGTCTTCTTCCTCGGGTTGGCTTCTTCTTTTCCTCTCTCGCTCTATCGTCTTCTTCCTCTTCTTCTTCCTTCTCTTCTTGTTTTCCTCAGGTTTGCATGAGCAACTCTTGTCCTCTCTCTCTCTTCCTCTCTGTCTATCCATTATTAACTTCCCCCGCTTCTTCTCTCTCTCTCTCCACAATAGCTTCCCCGCTGCCTCTCACTCTCTCCACCCCGCTTTCTCTCTCTCTCCTCCTTTACTTTCTCTCTCCTCTGTCCCGGTTATTTTCAACCACTTTTAACCGGAAACTTTGCAATTTGGGGGGGGGGGGGGTTAACCTTTGCAATTGTTGTGGATAGTGGGTTAGGCTAGCAAACTTGACCGGACCAAAGGTCATTTACTACCATTCCCTCTAAGAAATTTAGAATGAATCAAAGTAGGAGGGAAATAAAAAAATTACTCTGAGGAAGTTTGGATGCATTATGAAAGGCCTTACATCAATATACGAACAACCTAAAGATGATAGATGGCATTAGGTGATTATAGTTTTTATGACTTGACCATATCACAAGGAAATTTAATATTACCTTCATTTTTTTGGGCAAAAAATGTTATTAAGGTTGATTCAACCTAATGATTTGTAAAGCTAATACAATGTTTTAATGGGCTTGAGAAAACAAGGATAATATACAAATACAGCACTAGTCAGAGGAGACTTCCCTTTCATACCTATTGAGCAATTCAAATTCAACAAAAGTATTGCTATACTGATATGATATGAAAATTCAAATTCAAAAAAAGTAAATCAATCAACCACTCAACAACAATTGGGCTATAGGTAGAGGAAATTCACAACCCAAGTAGAGCTGTAATGAGCTTAGTTAGCAGAAAAATAGAAAAGCATGCTACAAAAAAGATGTGTTCATTCATTTGGCAATAAGCAATTAAGCACGACACTCAACCTAAAATAAACCTCTATCTTGTATATCTAAAAATGATAATTTTGCACTCCCATTTTAATGTATCTGAATAAACACCCAAAATCAAACATACCATAATCAAATCACCTCTTCTTGGCCAACCCCAACAGCTCCTAATTAAATGGTTGTTTTTTCCACAAACACCAAAGCTTGCTATAAAAAATTGATCATATCAAAGGTGAAACCATATATTTATGAGCGAAAACCTTTATCTATCTAGGAGTGTTAAGCAAATAGTTTTCCAGATTCTTCTCTGAAATCATTAATGTAAAAAATAAAGCGAAAAAATACTCTCCCCGAGACTGGTGATCAATCTGATATACACGAATATACAGTAAAAAACAGAAACATTATATTTAATTTTAATGTCGTGTTTTCAAGGTTATCAGTTAGTCAACCATCTTCTTCAAAATTCCACTTTGATAGGAGTAGCATCCCTAAAAAAATACTCATATGATGTATTAATCATAACTACTCCTTCACAAATTCTCTTTTACTAATTATATTAAGATACATTAGTAAAGAAGCATACATGAGTTTCTTAATTTTTAACAATATAAGTTCATGCTCTCCTTGGCTCGGTTTGAACAGTCCCCCACATTTCAAAGGTTTGATGGAACAAAACTTAATCTCAAAATGCACAAATCAAATGATTAGGCAACTACTTAAACTATAAAAATCCACCAAATCAACAAGTACAGAGTGGAAGTGGAACTTGAAATGCATAATAGACATAGAATAAGGAAGGAAGCTGGACCTGGCACTTTGAAGGTTGTTTTTCTGAGCTCTTTGAAATCTGCTAGAGAATGGAGGAGTGTTGTTGGAGGTGTGGTCTTGTCTAATGAAACTTGGTGCGAGATGCTGGAGATGAAGTCCAAAACTTAATCTCAAAATGCACAAATCAAATGATTAGGCAACTACTTAAACCACAGAAATCCACAAAATCAACAAGTACAGAGTGAAATTGGAACTTGAAATGCATAATAGACATAGAATAAGGAAGAAAGCTGGACCTGGCACTTTGAAGGTTGTTTTTCTGAGCTCTTTGAAATCTGCTAGAGAATGGAGGAGTGTTGTTGGAGGTGTGGCCTTGTCTAACGAAACTTGCTGGGAGATGCCGGAAATGAAGTCCGAAACTCGGTTGAAGCTTTGAATCATTGAAAAACTGAAGCCGTGACTGATTAGATACAAGCAACTATAACAATGAAATGGCATTTGGTAACTTTAGAAATCAAAACCCTATATTGAAAATTCTTTACCAAAATGGAAAACCCTAGATTTAAACTAAAGAACCCTAAACCTAAGTTTGAAGCATCAATGGAGGCGGAATTAAAATCCTATATTAAAACTTCTGAATCATTTGGAACCTGCTGCAAATCAATAAAGGCTTTGAATCAGTAAAGGCTTTAGAAATTAACTAACCCGCGGATGTTGCTTTCCCTCAAATAAGTCAAACCCCCAATCTCTTGAATCTTTGAAAGACTTGGATCACTTGAAGGTTCGAATTTCTCTCAAATCGAACCGGAAAATAACTTCTCCCCCAAATCGCTTCAAGCTTGAAACCCTCAAGATGCTTGAAGCTTTGAATTTCTCCCCCAAATCGATGTTGCTCCGTAGTCAAGCTTCCAATCTCTTGAAGATTCGTTATCACTCCAGGCGCCGCTCCCCCAAATCGCTTCTCATAATCTAAACCTAGCTATCGGGCTTCATGAGATGGGTTTAGTTTGGGGGAAAATACTAATTTTATTTTAGCCGGTTTTTGAAATTTTTTAGAAAATAGGGAGGGTCAGGGAAATGAAATATTAGTAAGCCCGCTTTTACTCTTCTAAAAAAAAAGCCCGTTATTACTTGAACCGCCTCTATTGGTGTTTTTATTTTATTGGGTTTTGGTTGAACCGTTGCCTTTGTTGGTTTTAATTTAATGAACTACTACTAAAGGTATTCAAACCGCCTCAATAGGTCCGAATTTGAAAACCCGCTGCTAGAGCTAAACCGCTGCCATGAACCGCTTCCTTAGCAAAACCGCCACTATAAACCGCACCCTTTGAGCTTTAATGTAGTAGGGATTCATGAGTTTATTTATTATCTTGTTCTTCTTTGTTTATATTTGTGATTCTTTCTATGATCACGCATCTAGTTAGAATTCGCATCTATGCTATGAATCCGTTGTTGGTTTCTCGATAGCAAACGAAGTCATTGATTTAGTGATATTTATATGCCTTTGTAGTGGATGATAACAATTGATCTATGCCAAGTAGATGTTGCTAGGGTTCGAATGGGTCGTTCCTTTGTTTCCTAATTGCATTGAATTGATATGCTAATTGGTCTTAAGTACTTGAGTTCTTAATGCTATTATTTAGTGATATTGAATAAGGTGATTGTATCTTTGCTGATCCTTCAACTTTAGTCAAGTCGACATAGGCGTAGGAATAATATTGATATCAACTAAAGGATCAAGTAAATCAACCAATGTTGCGAATTGTAGGCGAACCACACTCTTAACTTTTGTCTTCTCTTTGTCTTCATTCACATCTTTATCTTAGTATATTGGCGTTGTCTTTCTTCATTCTATTACTAATGTCATAATTGATAAATACACATTGCATTGAAGTACTTGTTTCTCTGTGGGTTCGACCCCTTACTTATCCGCTATACTAGTTACTAGTTAGTTTATTGGTTTGGGTTATTTCCTTGGCGAGGTTAAATCTAACGACGTTTCGCTTCCGTCAGCCACATATGAATATATGATCAATTGATCACTATTAATATTACTATATATGACCAATTTGATTCATATGGTTTGATTATAGAAACATGATTCAAGTGAAACTCAATTTGACGATAACTCAATTCAAGCGAAATTGGGTTCTTCCGAAAAAAGAAACTCGATTTAAGCGAAACTCTGTTCAACTAAAACTCCATTTGACCAAAACCCGTTTCAAGCAAAGCGCGACTCAACTAAATTCTGGTTTGACCCAAGCTCAGTTTAACTAAAATCCGATTGGACGGAATCCCGATTGGACCGAAGTCTGATTGGACCGAAGCCCGCTTCAACCGAAATCTGATTTGACAATAATCCAAAATTGCTCAATCAAATTACAATCGAAAACCCGATTGTATCCGAAAAATATAATGCTCGAATGAACCCGACCCGACCCGACCCAACTCACCCGATATCAACCCCAGTCCGATTTGGCCTGAAATCGAATAACACGATCCGAACCCGACCCGACTCACCCGATTGCCACCTTTAGGCACTATATCCAATACTCCCCCACAAATGCCGAGAGAAGGGTTTGAAGACTGAGGTATTGAAAACATGTCTTGCAACTTGAATTAGCACATAGTGAAACTGGCAATCCCTTTGATAGAGCGAATGTCTAGAGGCCTTGAATTGTTCCACTAAGGGGTTGATAATGCATATTTCATATAGGCATTATAGGTGTTTTGTATTGCAATTGGGTAGTGGTTTTGCTATTGTTTGAGTCTAGTTTGATACATTGCTTGTGAAGTATTCGAGTTCGGAATCTACGCCTTTTTAGTGTTTATTCTGCAAAATTACATTCCGATCTTGAATGGGCTTTGGAAGAGCTTAAGAGACATGTTTTGAAGTAGATGAGGCTATGGAGGAAGCTAGAGAGGAGAAATGAAGCACGGCATTGGAGATTATTGAAGACAATTGAGCAAAGTCGGACACTGCATAGGCGGCGCCCGCCTCCATTTGCACGGCGCCCGCCGTGGGACTTTTTCCAGCAATTGTGATTTTGGATCCGGAAACATTATTTCCTATTATTTTATTCTTAATCCTACTAAGGTTTGGCCGACTCTTTGAGAGGCTTTATTAGGTTATTTCAGATCTATTCACCGTGGTCGGTTTTAGATTTTTATTGTGAAACTATGAACAGAGGTAGAGAGAGAAAGAGAGAGAGAGAGAGAAAGAGAATTGGCCTATGAGTTGCTAAACTTACAGTGTCATATGTGAATCGAAGACATGGTTGTTTGGATTGTGAGGATTTGATTCTATTTAGTTTTTCATATGTATAGTTATCATCTTGTGCTTAATTATTATATTTGTGTTGTTTTCTATGATTGATCACCATGTTATGAATTGCATCTTAGCTATGAATTCGCTTTTGTTTTCTTGATTGCAAACAAAGGTATTGAGATAGTGATGTTTCTTTGTCTTTGTAGTGGATGATTTCAATTGATCTATGTTGAGGATATTCGATTAGGGCCGAGTTCGGTATGCACCTATTAGTCTTAATTGCTTTGAGTCAATGCACCTATTACTTGAGTCCTTAATACTATTCTTTAGTGATATTGAATAAGATGAGTGAATCTCTGCGGATCTCTCAACTTTAGTCAAGTAGACTTATGAATATGAATAATTAATAGATCAATCAGAGGACCATGAATTCCAACCATTGACCGAGAATTACAGGGGAAATGTTCTTTCTACTTTCATATCAATCTATTTTGCAATGATAAATCTGATTACGTTTACATCTTTGTTACTTGCTACAAATCATTTCTTTGTCATAAGAGTCTTTGCTTAGAGTTATTGAACAGGAAATCGCTTCTCCCTGTGGGTTCGACGCCGGATTTCTTCGTTATACTAGTAGTTATTTGGTTTATCAAGTGATTGATTGCCTAATCTATTGGTTTTGTGTTTGAGTTTAGATATTATTATTATTTGACAAGGGGAGAAAGTGCCAACGACGTTCGCCATGCGTTAAATTCTTGGCGCCGTTGTCGGGGAGAAGAAAGGAGTTTGCTTTTCTTTATCTCTTTCAATTACTCTTTACTTTGAGTCTTTTGTGTCCTTGTTTGGTTCAAACTAGATCTTCCAATTCATTGTCTTTGTCTTTTGATTTTGATATTGAAAGATCTCTTAGGTTCAAAAGGGAGCTTGAATTTGAGACAAACAAGGAGATGGCAGACGAAATTGTTGATCCGCCAAGAAGTACCCTGAAAAACCTAAACAAACCTAATTTGAGTGCTCAACTACTTGCAATTAGTCTTCCTGATCTCCCTAAGGGTTCAAGATTTGAGTATAAGTCGAACTGGTCTTCTATTTTGCCCTATTTTCATGGATTGCCTGGGGAGGAACCAAACAAGCCCCTTTCTACATTTATGAGTGTGTGTGATAGACTTCGACCCCAAGGCCTTACCGATGACCAATTGATGTTGAGAGTGTTCCCCTTTATCTTGAAAGATTCTGCAAGCGATTGACTTTATTACCTACCCCAGAAAGCATTACTACTTGGGTGCAATTGAAGAAAGTTTTCCTGTAAAAGTACTTTATTGCGACTCGCCTCAACAAACTTAAGAAGGAGCTATCCAGTATTGAGCAATCACCTACGGAGAGTCTTTATGCGTATGTTGAGCGGTTCAAGAAGCTTAAGGGTAGTTGTCCACAACATGGTATACCCAAGGATGATCTAGTGTTGTATCTTTATGAAGGCTTGCTTGACACCGATAGGAGTTTCATTAATGCTACTAGTGGAGGAGATATTTTGGATAAAACACCTCAGGAAGCAATGGCGATTTTTGAAGGGTTGGCTAATGTATCACAATAATATGGGAGACACCAAGGAGTTAGAGAAGTTCATAAGTTAGATAGTTCGAGAGATGGACACAAGGATGATATCGATAGGCTTATAGAGATAGTGAACAAGATGGATTTCCAAATGAATCAATCCCTTCAGCCTAGACCTTGTGGAGTTTGTGGAAATCCAACTCATCTGAATGATAAGTGTCCCTTGATTTCGGAGGACACTGCTGATGTGAATGTTATGGATTATTGACCTCGCCGCAACTTTGGTAACAATTACAATCAGGGCTACAATTCAAACTACGAAATTGGATTCAACGGCAGAGGCCAACAGCAACAAGTTCATTTTCAGAGAGGACAATTTGAGAATCGTCTAAGAAATACTAAACAAGAAGATAAAGATGAGACATTGAGAATATTGTTAGACAAGATGAGTGTTCAAGAAAAGTTGCTGAGTCAGATGGCTAAGGAGATTGATGAATTGAAATCGAAAGATTCGGGAAAGTTACCATTGCAGGTGGTAGTGAATCCGAAGGAGAATGTGAGTGTCATGATTCTTAGAGGAGGTAAACAAGTGAATGTGCCCCTAGGAATGTTTAAGAGAGGCCTAGGGAAGAAGTTGATTTGGGAAATAAGGACCAGACAGAATTGGAGACATAATGCATAGAGGGCGCCTGCCACCCTCACCACAGCACCCGCCGCCTCTTTCAGTTACGAATCCAACTTCTGACGTTGTTCAATCCCCGAAGAAATCTTCTAAAGAGTGGTTTTATGAGGTTTCAAGACCTGCACCACCCTTTCCTCATGCCTTAAGATCTGATCGTAAGTGGGAAGATGAATAAATTCTTTATGACAAATTTGCTCATTGTGAGGTAAATATTCCAATTTTCAATTTGATTAAAACTATGCCTCGTTATGCGAAATTTCTGAAAGAACTTTGCACGATGAAACACAAGCAAAGGATGTGAAAGAAAGAAAAGGAAAGTTTAAGTGAGAATGTGTTAGACCTAGGTGCTTCAATCAATGTTATGTCTCAATGCATTATCTGAAACTGGTGTTACTATACAACTCATTGATCGTTCTAGTATTAAGCCTAGAGGATTTGTTGAGGATGTTTTAGTTAAAGTAAATGAAATGATATTTCTGGCTAATTTCTTCATTCTAGACATGGAACAAGGTACGCCCAAAACCCCAATTATCTTGGGAAGGCCATTCTTCCGAACGGCCAAGACTAAGATTGATTGTTTTGAAGCTTCACTGACTATGGAGTTTGATGGTAGAAAGATTGAGTTTTCTATATTTGAGCCTATTGTTTCTTCTGCCAATGATTCTGTAGATGTACTTGACTCTAATGAAAGTAATCATAGGAATGAATCAAAGGGTTTGTTAGATGCTTCTGCTGAAACTGAATCTATGAATTTTGAGTTTTCTAACAAAGATGAAATTGGGTTAGGGAAAGATGACATTGAGAGAAAATTTGAGAATTTGTTTAAGTCAAATTACAATGTGTTTAATTCAAATGTTGAGGTCTGTGCAATTGTAGGACAACCTCCAGGAGTAACTCATTTCAAGAAGGAATCGATGGATGCAATTGATGGATATGTTTGAGAAATTCCTAAAGCTCCGCCTCTTGTCTTGAGATGGAGAAGTGTGGAGGATCTTGATGGAATAACTTGATCAAGAAATGCATCATGTCGAGCCAAAGACGTCAAACAAAGACACTTCTTGGGAGGCAACCCAAGGTAGTTAGGTAGTATTATTTCTATTTTGCAATTAGTTTTTCAATTCAATAAAGTAGGATCAATCGTGTCGCTAAATTTCCAAACTAGTGGTAAGTTGAAACCTGTGTCGGAGTTGAGTTTTGTTTGATTTAGAGTACGAATGCACGTTCTGTGGACACAGCGCACGCCGCTCCTGTCCCCCTGACGAGTCAAACTTTTGGTAAACTTGGAAGGGAAGTTTTTTTTTTTTGGTTATTTTCGTTTTAGGTTAGTTTTATTTATCTTATTAGGATTACATTTATTTTCTTTTTATTTTGTTTTAGGTCTATATTATTAGGGTTATATTATTTTCTATCTATCTTAGGATTAGATTTTTCTTTTTAGGGTTAGTTTCCTTATTTCTTAGGATTAGAGTCTTTATATTTTTCTAATTTCTATTATATCTCGTTCTAATATTTTCTATTTTTCTTTTTGATAGATATTCCCTCTCCAACTCACCATATATTTCGATTCCCTATTTTGAATCAACCAAGCTTGCTCAAGGAATCTACAAAACCCAAAAGCCTACTTGAATCCATTCCAAAAACCTAAAGCCTTGTGTTTCAATTGATTCTGTGCATCAAACACACTTTCCACCAATACCCTACATCCATAAAATTCAACCCTTTCTAGACCATTTCCCTACCTATCACCTAAGAACCCTTTGAAACCAAGTTGTTCGGCAAAGTTTCAAGTTTGGAGGGGTGTGGACATTGGTTTTCCAACGTTTTCACTCATATTCGAGGTTCAGAGTACATGGTGCCCGTCGCCCCAGACACGGCGTCCGCCGTCTTTGCAGCGAACCCGTCTTTTGGTCGTTTTTGTGGTTTTTCTTCGGTTTTGCCCTCGAGTTGCATCATGCTTCCAGCTCCTGTTATGAAAATGCCCCATTTGCTGTCTTCAAAAGAGAAGGATCGTTAGCTTAAGCTTGAAAAGAGGGAGTATGAATCCACCCTATTCTTTAATCTCCCGATGTTGAAGAGATTGGGATTATTCGAGGAGGTTCATCGACTCCTTGGAATGGGGGGATTGAGCGATTTCTTGGATGTGGCTGATTTTACCTATCCGGCATTACTAAGAGAGTTGTTGGCTACCCTGGACTATCGTTCTGATGTGGAGATTCGTTTTCAGCTGAGGAATCGGAAGTTCATCGTAACTAAAGATCTCATCGCACAAGCTTTTGGTGTTACCAAAACTCTTATTGACGCCAATTTTGGGGACGAGTTGGCTGCTCCCAATCCTCTTGATACGTGGAAGGAGGCTACAAATAAGTTCTTTGAGATGAGCCGACAATGCTGTGCATCCACGATTACTCATCCCGCGTTGGGGTTGTGCTATTTGGTACTCTATAACTCTTTCTTGAGTGTGGAGAATTCTTCCATACTCACTATGAGAGCATGGAGCTATATTTGTTGCTTGACTCCGGAGGGGGTGCATATCCTTGACCGGGTTCGGCTATTTTTGGGAAACTGTATGAAGGTGACTAGAGATACTCATGTGAGGCCTGAATGCCTTATTGTTTTTGGAGGTTTAATATCGTTGATTGTTCGTCGAGTTGGTGTTTGTCTTGATGATCTGCACTCTCTCAATGGAAAGATAGTTCACAATCTTGCCAGCCTGGAGTGGTGGGGCATTATTGAGTGGGCCCAGCGTCCGAATGGAACATGGTGTTTCAAATGGAAGTCGGGGCCTGCAGAAGAGCATCATAATTATCTACCTGCAGAATTACCATATTGCCTGAGAATTACCATATTGCCTGACGATGGCCTGTTGTTGCTGATGAGGCCACTGATGATGAGACCATTGATGATGAGCCTGCTGAGATTCCAGAAGAAGAGGTAGTAACCAGAGAAGAAGTTGCTGAAGATGAAGCTGGTTGTATATGTGATACTTTGGATGATCATGAGCATCGGTTTGCTGATTTTGAGGCGAGCACTGCTGACAAGCTCGCTAGTCTTTCAGACAAGCTCTCTGGTCTTCAGAATGCGATATTGATTGCCCTTCAGGACATCAATCAGCGGTCTCGACCCCAGACCCCGCCTTCATAGTAATTGGTTAGTCATTTTATTCCTTCAAACCCTTTATTTTATTTTTCATTGTTCCTTTTTGTGTTTCTATGCATTGAGGACAATGCAACATGTCAGGGTGGAGGGGGGGAGGGGGGGGAGAAATGAAGTGAATTAGTTAGGTTAGTTCATGTTTAAATTTCTGTTTTTGAATTTTTGTTATTTCCCTTATGTTATTTCTTTTATGTTATAGAAAATGTCAAAAATGAAAAAAAAAATGTCGAAAATTTAAAGAAAAAAAGTGAGTCTTGTTTTATTATTTTTCATATTGTGTTATCAAAGATTTCCATCTAATTTGAGTTTGTCCTATTTTGACTCTATACTAGCTGACATGATCTTATAAATCCCATCGAATTCTAGAATGATTTGATATCATCCTAAAAATTGGTTTTTGTGTGAAATATGATCAGGCATATGTAATTGAGCATGTATGATCTCAGTTTGGGAGTATGCTTGAAATTCGACAAAAACTTGTCCCAATGAGATATTTTTGGCCTTATAAGGGATACATCTATATTCCTTTTGCTTTTCTTGTGTGATTTACTCTTCCTATGTATTTATCATTGAGTATTGCCATGGTTATCTATTTTCAAGGCCGATTATATACATTTTCATTGCTTGATAAGTTCAAATGATAGAGGCAACCTTTTTGCCACATATTTATCCAAGTCTACCTTATGTTATATCTTTCTTTGAAGCCAATTTGAGCCTTTAGCGTTTTTATTTATAGTTCCATAAAATTATTATTCCTAGCCTGTGATGAGCCTTACCCGTATTCCGGGGGAATTGAGATTTTGATTGGGTTATGGAATCTACTTTGGAGATTGAGGAGAATGAAGCTAAAATGTGATGTTATGGTTTATGATTTTGAAAAGATGTAATGTTATGTGCTTATTTATTCCGTCATTTTTATGCATTTGGTTTACATGTATTTTGCCTCAAGAAAAATAAATAAAAAGCTTGGACCTATGGAGGATAAAATTCACCTAGGGATAAAAGTAAGTAGTTAAAAAAAATCAAAAAAAAGAGAAACAAAGAGCGCCATTTATTTTATTTTTCCATAATGAGGAAGAATTGGATTTATTTTGGTTAGAAGTTGCATTGGTTAGGTGTTGAGATTTCCTGGTATGTGAGATGATGAGATGAGATGGTGAGATGATGATATGATGACTTATGTATGATTTTGGAGTTATGATGATGATATTGAGAGAATTTGTGCATTTGTGAGCTTGATGCTATTGAGTTGGTTTGTGTTATGTTGGGAGTTATTGGAATCTTGTTTTCCCGGAATTTAAAACACCACATGACCAAATACAATTTATTGCCCTTATGTTTCTACCAAGCCCCATTACAACCCCGTCGAATGGAGTCTTCTATGAAGATTTCCATTAAGCGAAAGTCCTCTTGATGTCCGTATTTTTGCATTGACGTATCCGGTGGATATTTTATGATATAAATGTTAATATTTGAGTTGATGCTTGCATATGGAATTGAGGTGAGTGTATGCTTAAAGCCTAAACAAATGAGAGTGAGAGATACACATTTTATCCTTGGTAAGGTTGGATTTTTTAGCATGCAAGCAACTTGATCCCATATATACATGTTATGACGTTTATATGCTTTGATTATATTTGCACTATTGATAATATTGCTTATGATGAGTAAAGTTATAAAAAAGTTCTTGTGGGATGCATAGATGATGTTTTGCTTTATGGTTGCTTGAGGACAAGCAAGAGTTAAGTGTGGGGGGATTTGATAATGCATATTTCATATAGGAAATATAGGTATTTCTTATGGCAATTAGGTAGTTGTTTTACTATCGTTTGAGTCTAGTTTCGTATTGCTTGTGAAGTATTCGAGTTCGGAATCTACGCCTTTTTAGTGTTTATTCTGCAAAATTACATTCCGGTCTTGAATGAGCTTTGGAAGAGCTTAAGAGACATGTTTTGGAGCATATGAAGGCTAAGGAGGAAGCTAGAGAAGATCAAGAAAGTACGACATTGGAGATTATTGAAGACAATTAAGGAAAGTCGGACACTGCATAGGCGGCGCCCACCGCCATTTGCACGGCGCTCGTCGTGGGCCGTTTTCCAGCAATTGCGATTTTGGATCCGAAAACATTATTTCCTATTATTTTATTCTTAATCCTACTAGGGTTTGGCTGACTCTTTGAGAGGCTTTATTAGGTTCTTTCAGTTCTATTCGCCATGGTCGGTGTTAGATTGTTATTGTGAAACTATGAACACAATTAGAGAGAGAGAGAGAGAGAGAGAGAGAGAGAGAGAGAGAGAGAGAGAGAGAGAGAGAGAGAGAGATAATTGGCCTATGAGTTGCTAAACTCATAGTTTCGCCTGTGATTCGAAGACATTGTTGTTTCTATTTAGTTATTCATATTTATAGTTATCATCTTGTGCTTGATTATTATATTTTTGTTACTTTCTATGATTGATAACCATGTTAGGAATTGCATCTTAGTTATGAATTCGTTGTTGTTTTCTTGATAGCAAACAAAGGTATTGAGATAGTGATGTTTCTTTGTTTTTGTAGTGGATGATTTCAATTGATCTATGTTGAGGATATTCGATTAGGGCTGAGTTCAGTATGCGCCTATTAGTCTTAATTGCGTTGAGTCATTGTGCCAATTGGACTTGATTACTTGAGTCCTTAATGCTATTCTTTAGTGATATTGAATAAGATGAGTGAATCTATGCGGATCTCTCAACTTTAGTCAAGTAGACCTATGAATATGAAGAATTAATAGATCAATCTGAGGACCATGAATTCCAACCATTGTCAGAGAATTACATGTGAAATGTTCTTTCTACTTTGATATCAATCTATTTTGCAATCATAAATCTGGTTACTTTTACATCTTTGTTACTTGCTACAAATCATTTCTTTGTCATAAGAGTCTTTTCTTAGAGTTATTGAATAGAAAATCGCTTCTCATTGTGGGTTCGACACTGGACTTCATTGGGGTCCTGTAACGTTCCGCTAAATCTTATCACATAAGACATCCAAGTTTTTGCACACCTTTGGTGGTCATGAGTGTTCTACTGAACACCGTCCTATGTCTCACCTTGGGGGTGGGGGGGGGTTGCCAATCGCTCACACTCACGTAGGTGACTTCAATTTATGTCTTAACATAAAATGCCCCCACAATGGGCTATGAAGTCATTAACAGCTCTAACGCTCGACCTCTCTTATATTGATCGGTGATCTATCAAGTTCGTCTCAGATGACCACCCAATGCCCGGGCTATGTAATTACTAACAGCGTTACCTCAACCTCACGATATACTTATCATAGGAATGAGAGATGTATGTCTCATATGAGTGTTTCCCTGGCTTGTGTTCGCCCAAATTAATGGTTTTCTCCATAGATTCCTCATCTCACGGGCTTTGGCCACATTTTCCTTGACGTGTTAAGGACTAGCCTTCTGCAAAGTCCTTTGGTCAATGGATCTGCGATGTTCCTCTTTGACCTTACATGCTCTAAGGAGAGTATCCCATTTCTTATCAACAGCCTCGCAACCTTATGTCGAATGCGTATATGCCTCTTCTTGCTATTATACGCTCCCCTATTTGCTACCGCAATGGCAGCTTGTGAGTCACAGTGTACAAAAACTGCAAGAGTTGGATGCCCCCATATCGTTATATATGCCAGTAAGTTTCTTATCCACTCGGCCTCTTGCCCTTCTAGGTCTAGGGCTATGAGCTTTGACTCCATCGTCGATCAGACTATGCAACTGTACTTTGCAGACTTCCATGAGAGAGTTGAGCCACACAATGTAAAAACATATCCACTAGTGGACCAAATTTCATCAGTCCCACTTATGCAATTTGAATCACAATATAATTTTAAAACGCAGGGAAAACCCTCAAAATGTAATCTCTACTCAAGAGTGTCTCTAAGGTATCTCATTAACCTTCTAAGTGCATTCCAATGTTCTTTACTTGGATTAGGTGTATATCTACTGAGTCTACTTACTGCATAAGCCATATTAGGTCGAGGTTGTAGTTCATTAAAAACATCCGACTCCTAATCACCTTAGTGTATTCGTCTTGGGAAACACCTATACTTGAGTTCTTCACTAACTCTATGGTATCATCATATGTGGTCCTAACCGGCATCACATCATAGTTGTTAAACTTTTTCATGACCCTCTCTACATAATGGGATTACACAAAGTAAAGGCAATTTTAGTTCTAGTTGCTTTAACACATGGAATCACATCTACTTCACATAAGTCTTTCATTTCAAAACGAGAGGAAATAAACTTCTTGGTTTCATTTATCACATGCATGTTAGTGCCAAATAACAACACATCATCAACATATAGGCACACAATAACACGACCAAAATTGTACATCTTGGTATAAATACATGCATCAGACCCACTAACCACAAAACCAAAATTCAACACCGTGTTATGGAATTTCTCATACCGTTTTTTAGGTGCTTGATTTAAGCTATAGAGAGATTTCTTTAACTTACAAACTATATCCTCACTTGAAACCACAAAACCTAGGGGTTGTTCCATGTATATTTCCTCATCTAGATCACCATTCAGAAAAGTTATCTTCACATCCATTTGATGTACCAAAAGCTTATAGTTAGATGCTAAAGCAAATAAAGTTGTAATTATCACAATCTTAGTTATTGGAGAATATGTGTCAAAATAATCTACTCCATGTTTCTATGTGAATCCTTTGATTACTATTATTGCCTTAAACTTTTCTATAGAACCATATGTTCGAAGTTTTGTCTTAAATATCCATTTACAACCTATGACCTTATAACCTCTAGGCAGTTTAATTAGTTCCCAAGTGTGATTACTTGTGATAGATTCAGTTTCACTTTTTACAACATATTTATAGAAACTAGCATCTACAAAACTCATAGCTTCTCTATATGTTTTGGATTCATCCTCTATCATGTGAACATAAACTAGAGATTCATCGATTTCATCTAAATCGCAGAGTTCAGTCAAGAAAGCAATCAAAAAGTCACAACCAAAGTTAGTTTTAGTTCTACGTCTTTTACTTCTCATAGTCCCACTATGTTTGTCAACATCAATAGAAGCAGCTAAAGGCAAAGCTTTAGGTTCTACAACAACAAGAATAATATCATGATCTTTTTTCAAAGGAAATACATGCTTAAAAAATTCAGCATCACGATATTCACACATAGAGCTATCATGCAAGCACATAAACCTATAGGCAGCACTGTTCTCAGCATAACTAACAAATATGGCATCAATAGTTTTAGATTCAAGGTTGTCTCTCTTAAATATATGTATCCAAACTTTATCTAAACACCCTCACACTTTCATCAATCCTAGGATAGGAGGATGTCCTTTTCACAGTTCATAAGGTGTTTTCTCTAACTTCTTATGGGGTACCTCGGTAAGAATATAGTTTGCAGAAAAGAAAGGCTTCACCCCACAAATTGTCGGGAGACCCAGAACTCAGAAGCACATAAGGCATCATGTTTTTTAAAGTTCTATTTTTTCTCTCTGCCACTCTATTCGATTGAGGGCTATAGGGTTCTGTATGTTCATGAATTATGCCATTTTTCTCACAGAATTCTTTCAAAAATGTTGTCCTATATTCCCCACCTCTATTTGATCTAAGTCTTTTAATTTTCATGTCAAGTTAGTTTTCTACCTCAGCTTTGTAGATTAAGAACATCTTTTCTACCTCATCCTTAGATCTTAGCAAATACAACTTAGTGTACCTTGAATAATCTTCTACAAATGTGATGTAATACTTTTTCCCACCTTTACTTTTAGAGTTCCTAAAATCAGCTATATTTGTATGAATTAATTCTAGCAATTCAGTGGATGATAATGCATATTTCATATAGGCATTATATGTGGTTCTTATTGCATTTAGATAGAAGTTTTGCATATGTTTTAGTCTAGTTTCATATCTTTTTTTGTGAACTGTTCGAGTTCGGAATCTACGTGTTTTTAGTGTTTATTATACAGTTTTACATTCCGACCTTCGATGGGATCTCGGAGGAGCATAAAGGACATGTTTTGGAGGATATGAAGGCTAAGGAAAGAGCTACAAAGGAGAAAAGAAGCACAACGTCGAAGTTAAGAAGTAAGTGGTCATTGTTGGGACCGGCGCTCACCTTTACCCCGTGTTCAGCGAAGTCGACTTTAAGTCCGAAGATACTATTATTATATTATATTATTATTATATTTCATAGGGCTTCACGACTCTATTTAGGTTTAATTCTTTTATATTCAGTCATAAGAAATATTAGATGGAGAGAGTTAGAGAGAAGAGAGTTATTTCGATTATGAGTTGCTAAACTCATAGTTTCGCTTGTGATTCTAAGACATGGTTGAATTAATTGTGAGGATTTGATGTCAATTTGTTATTTATAAGTATATTTATCATCTTGTTCTGATTGATTATATTTGTGTTCCTTTCTATGATTGATCATCATGTTAGGAATTGCATCTATGCTATGAATTCGTTGTTATTTTCTAGATAGCAAACGAAGCCATTGATTTAGTGATATTTCTATGTCGTTGTAGTGGATGATTTCGATTGATATATGTCTAGTAGATGTGCTAGGGTTGAATAGGGTTGCGCCATTTGTGATCTATTTGCATTGAATCGATATGCCAATTGGTCTTAGAACTTGAGTGTTTAATGCTATTCTTTAGTGATATGGAATAAGAAGATTGTATCTTTGCGGATCTATCAAATTTAGTCATGTCAACATGTGCGTATAAATATCTATTGAATCAATCCTAGAATCTTGAACCTCAGCCATTGTCGAGAATTACATGTGAAATATCTTCTCTATATTGTTATCACTACTTTGCAATCATCAATCTCTTTACTTTACTTTGTCATCAATTTGCCATAAATCATTCATTTTATCATAAGAATCATTGTTAGAAACATTGCATGGCAACCGTTCTCTATGTGGTTTCGACTCCGGACTTCATCGCTATACTAGTTTGTTGGTTTATCAATCTATTGGTTTACTAATCTATTGGTTTGAGTTTTGAGTTAGGATATTATTACTATTTGGCAAAGGACGGAAAAGCCACAAACCTTTGTCCCGCACCAAATTCTTAGCGCCGTTGCCGGGGAGAAAAGAGTTTTCTTTTGATTATTTCTATCATCGATTCCTTTTTATTTTTATTTTGTTTTACTTCTTTGTTTCTCTTTAAGTATTTCTTGTTATTGTATGGTTCAAACTCGTTCTTCTAATTCATCATCTTTGTCTAAAGATATCTTTCTAGGTTGAAAAGGAGGCTCGAATTTGGCACAGATAAGAAGATGAGAGACGAAATTGTTAATCCGCCAAGAAGGACCCTGAGAAGCTTAAAAGAACCTAATTTGAATGCGCAACCGCTTGCAATTAGACTTTCTGCTCTCCCTGAGAGTTCAAGGTTTGAATGCAATTAGATGGTCGCAAGGATGAAATAGATAGGCTTATTGAGCTCGTTAATAAGATGGATATGCAAATGAATCATCATCAGAAACCTAGATCTTGTGGTGTATGTGGAGATCCAACTCATTCAAATGATAAGTATCCGTAGATTCAAGAAGATGTTGATGATTTGAATGCTATGGATTATGGACCTCCCCACAACTTTGGTAACGATGTCCACAATTAGGGCTAGAATTCGAATTATCAAAGTGGATTCAATGTTAGGGATCAGCAGCAATAGGTTCCTAATCAAGGAAGAGTTCAATATGATAATCGTCAGAGAAACACTCAACATGAGGACAAAGATGAAACTTTAAGGTTGTTGTTGGATAAGATGTGTGTTTAGGAGAAGTTATTGAGTCAAATGGATAAGGAGATTAGGGAATTGAAAGCGAAAGATTTGGGGAAGTTTCCATCACAAGTGGTAGTTAATCCGAAGGAGAATGTTACGTGTCATGATCCTTAAAGGAGAAAAAGAAGTAAATTTACCCGCTAGGACTGTTGAAGAAAGGACTAATGAAGTGATTGATGTTGGTGATGAAGATGAAAACAACTCCAAACGCACAACACCATCAAACGACCAAGAACTCTTTCTCTGTTGTGTTGTACTTAGCTTGCACCACGTCAAGAGTCTTGCTTGCATAGTAGATGGCATGAAGCTTCTTGTCCTTCCGCTATCTTAGGACAACTCCTATGGTGTAATTGCTGGCTTTGCACATAATCTCAAAGGGGAGCGATCAATCCGGCGATTGAATAATATGGGTGGAGATAAGAGCTTCCTTCAACCTCTTGAAAGCTTCAAGACATTCCCTAGAAAACTCAAAATTAACATCCTTCATGAGTAGGTTAGTTAAGGGTTTAGCTATCTTAGAAAAATCTTGAATGAACCTCCTATAAAAACTTACGTGACCTAGGAAGCTTCTTATCTCTCTAATGGATGATGGTGGGGGCAACTTCTCCACTAGCTCTATCTTGGCCCTGTCCACCTCAATGACCCTCTTGGATACATTGTGTCTTAGCATAATCACTTCCCTTACCACGAAATGACACTTTTTGTAGTTGAGAACCAAGTTTGTCTCCTCACATCGCTCAAGTACCTTATGAAGGTTAGAAAGACGAACATCGAAAGAAGTACCATAAACAGAGAAATCATCCATGAATACCTCCACAATATTCTCAATCATGTCGGAGAAGATAGCCATCATACACCTTTGAAAGGCGGATGAGGCATTGCAAACCCCAAACGACATCCTCCTATATGCAAAAGTCCCATAGAGACATGTGAAGGTGGTTTTCTCTTGAACCTTGGGATGAATAGGGACCTGCCATCCAGGTAACAAAAGTAATCATGTTCAACTAAACATTCACGTATTTGGTCAATGAATGTAAGGGGAAAATGATCTTTCCTAGTCGCGGTGTTAAGCTTCCTATAGTCTATGCACATCCGCCAGCTAGTAGTGATTCGCTTAGGTACAAGCTCTCCCTTCTCATTCTCCTCGACGGTCATTCCACCCTTCTTGGGAACCACATGGACTGGGCTCACCCACTTGCTGTCGGAGATAGGGTAGATGATTTCTGCAACCAACATGCGCATGATCTCCTTCTTCACCACCTCCTTCATGTTAGGGTTGAGCTTCCGCTGATGCTCGATGGTTGCCCTGTGATTATCCTCTAAGAGGATTCTATGCATACAAGTAGCGGATGAAATACCTTTGATGCCCTCCAAGGAGTACCCAATAGCCTTCCTATGGGTTCGGAGGACCTCCATAAGCTTGTCTACTTCCTGCGTGGTTAGTGTAGCATTGATATTCACAGGTAAAGTAGAGTTAGAACTAAGAAACTCATACCTAGGGGTGTCAGGTAAAAGCTTCAGCACCGGAGAAGGGCCATATGGAATCAAGATATGCTCTGCTTCTTCCGTCTTTATAATCTCCCCTCGGTAATCCGTCTCAATCCTCATGACAGAAGCATCCAGGTTAGCTATAGGAGTTGGCGTCGACCAAACATACATCGACAACAATGCCGAATCGGATACGAGATTGTACTGCTGCAGAAAGCAAGTCAACGTCGAGTCAGTGTAATCGACATCGAGTGAAAGATCAGTACATACCTGGGCTAGGGAGGCAGTCGACGTCGAGTGGATGTAGTGGACGTCGAGTGAAGCACTAGAAGTCGAGTGGGTGCAGTCGATATCTAGTGAGGCTATACATGCAGAAAAGAAAGCAGTCGACATCAGGTTAGTTGAGTCGACATCGAGTGAGTAGTGGGTACTTACCTGGTCTGGAGAGGCAGTCGAGATTGAGTGAGGAGGGGACTCGATGTCGAGTGGTCCAGTTGACATCGACTGACTCCGCTCAAGATCAAGTGAATCTTCCCGCTCCGCTGATACGACGTCATCGAAGAATTCCTCCTCGCTTTTGTATGCAACATATAACTCATTCTCCAGCTTAGCGTCAGCATTGGCTAAGACCTCCTCATCTGTCATGGCCCTTTCCGTCGGTTCATTGCATGTGATAACATCGATTCAAGCATAAACAGACTTGATCTCCATCATGCGAACCTCCTCCATTGTGGGGTTGAAGGAGAATTCGATGATCTCTGTTAGGAGGGAAACTAGTGAATAAATAATAAAATATAAACTCAACCAACTCCATGTCCAAGCAAATAAATTCAAGAATCCCTCACACTGTAGTGGTAGGGAATCAGGTTCGAAACCACGAGAAAGCGTGTCAGCGGAATCCTAAATAGCGTAGATCCATGTTCTGTATCTACTCAAAAGCCTACTCGATGTGGACTGAATCAGTCAATCTCGATTCGAAGCTGTCGATCTCGAGTAAGTCCTTGCAAAGACAAAAACAACAATCGACGTTGAGTGAGAGACTCAATGTAGAGTGATCGGTGGCTCGATATCAACAGGCTCAGAAAACTGCAGTCGATGTCGGGTGAAATAACAGTAACCAGAAAACGTCGGAAAAGATGGTCGAAGAATAAAAGGATGGACAAGAAAGATGGTCAGAAATAACAAGGTGTGTTGAGTTTTTCGATGACCCAACGAACGACAATATAACGAAGTAAACAAATATGATAAAAGATCTTCCCAAGCTAGGGTTTACGAAAATGACAACCATGCAAGTGAAATCATAAATCGCAAAAGATGAGAACTTTATCGATAAAGAAAAAGGCTTTCACTAAATCTGGCAAATAGGAATATAAACCTTTTGATAAATAACCCTAATTGCACCTATCATTTTCATAAATAAAGTTTATAAACTTCCAAATAGAAACCCTAATTACTACCAAAATTTCACATAATGAGTTCCTTAATTTTTCAATTAAAGATGAAGCGCAAGAATACAGTGAGATAAAGTACCTTTCTTTCACGACTTACCAATCCACCGACATGGCTATCATCACGCTCACCCCGACCCTTGAAGAAGGGCGACTATTCGCTCACAGTAACAAAAGACATGATTGAAAGGAAATAAACTTGCATAAAATAAACTCAAAGTCTTTACAATTCCGGCACGCAAACTCTTGCAAGAACATCAAAACCCTAAAAGCTTCGAAACCATAGACTCTCTACTAGATGTGTTTCTCCTTCTGAGATTGAATGAATAAAATCCAACCCCTATGGCTTTATTTTAGGCTCTAATCCTTAATAGTCAAGGAAAGGGCAATCCTATCTAAGCTAGAAGATAAAACTTAAGTAGATAAAATAATAATAAAACTAATGAAACTCCCTAGGGTAAATAAATAATCAACTATAAGGATAGAACTAAATAAGGTTGATAGAAGATCTCTTCCTTTGTGCATAATCAATCACTCTCCAAATTGAATTCATCAAACGCATCTCGGCCAAACAACATCTTCAGTCGACGTCGAGTAAGGTCTACTCGATGTCGAGTGACTCACTCGATATCGAGTCAGCTCGGTCGATCTCAAGTACTTATCTCAGCTAATAAGTATTGTTCATGTGCTCACTCGATGTCGAGTCCTCCTAGTCGATGTCGAGTCCTCCAGTAGACATCGAGTGATCATCTAGTAGCTAGCCAATTTCAGGGTCATCTTGTGGAATTCTGCACTTCTTGGTTTTGCTCTGAAATTGCTTCAAATTCTACAATATTAAACCAAAAGTTGTGTAGACCTCTATTTCTTGCAAATAAGCATAAACTACACAAATTCACTATATTCCTAACCCAGAATACGTAAAATAATAGACTAAAGAGCTACAATAAGAATGAAAACATGGTATAAAACATGGACTTCAATCTCATACCCTATTGTGAAGACGAGGAGTCCTTTTCTCACGCTGATGTTGGCATCTACAGTGGCAAGGAAAGGCCTAACAAGAATGATAGGGCAAATAGGAGCCTTTGGCATACCTAATACAATGAAATCCGCAGGGACAAAGAACTTCCCTACCTTGATAGGGACATTATCTACTACGCCTATGGACCTCACACAAGATCTAGGGTGTATCCACTAGCTGGACCCCGGATCTGAATACTGCGAAGAAGAAGAAGCGCCTCTGCTTCCTTGGCGGCGAGTTTCTGGCTCGTACAAGCTTCTTCGGCGACTATCTGTGCTTCCGAGGCCAGATCTGAACGAGTTCTTCCTCCTTACTTCTCTTCTTCTCTTGAACTTGCTTTCTTGGATATTATCTTGTTGGATCTGTGTATATTTGTGTAGAAACTGCAACCCTATATCTTGTAATCGTTAAAACGAACATAGTGAACTTGGGCCTGAGTCTCCCCGAACCTGAGACTCCGCGGATGTAGGATTTGATCCGAACCGCGTAAACACGCCTTGTTGTTCTTTGTCTCATTTTTAAGTTTCTGCTATACTCGACGTTTCAAGATCTTAGATCCTATTCTATGGGTCCTAGATCTACAGATTGGTATCAGAGCCTCAGATCTGCTCTTACCGTCGCTTCCGCTCCTAAACCTTGGTGTTTTCTTTAAGATTTTTTCTTGCTTTCGAAAACTCAACCAAGTTTACTTACTGTTTTTGCTTTTGTGTTGATCTCAGGTACCTTACCATGGACAGCACATACCGCATCAAGCCTTTCGATGGCGTCATCGACTTTGCCATGTGGCAAGTCAAGATGCGCGCCATCTTGATCAAAGAAGGCTGCTGGAAAGCCATCTCTCATCCAGTGGAGGTCTCGGCTTCGTCCTCATCCAAAGATGAAGAGGATGACAACAAAGGTAAGAAGGTAGCCCCCACTGATCTGGAGCTCGAGATGGATCTCAAAGCACATTCGGAGATCATGCTGATCTTATCTGACGGCATAGCCCGTCAGGTGGTAAGATTCTCTTCCGCCTCCTCTCTCTGGAAAGCCCTGGAGGAGCTTTTCTTAACTAAATCGCTGCCCTCCAGGATCTCTTTGCTCTGTAGATTGTTTACGTTTAAAATGGACACTGCTCTTACTTTAGACGACAATCTTGATAAGTTCCTTAAAATGACCCAAGATATGGAAAGATGCAAAGATGTTATTAAAGACACTCACCAAGCTATCCTTATTCTGAATGCTTTACCTGCTCAGTTTGACAACTTCAAAGATGTTATTCAGTTTAGTAGTTCTGAGTTATCTAAAGATAAAATCATTGAGTCTATTATTGAAAAGAATGAACTTATGAAAGTTTTTAAGATAAAAGGACACCCTGCTAAAACTGATAAATCTGAAAAAACTGAGGTTCTTTTTACCAAAGGAAAAGATAAGAAGGGTAACAAGTATAAAAAGAATAAAAAGGATAAAAAGGATCAAGCTTCATCCTCTGAAAAACCTGATAAAGATCCTAACTCTAAATGCAATTACTGTGGGAATTTGGGTCATTGGTTTAAGGACTGCAGAAAAAAGAAAAGGGCTGAGCAATTGGCTCAGAAAAATAAGACTGAATTATCTGCTTCTGTGCTTGAGTCTATGAGTTCTTATCCTGCTGAATTATTCATGTGTGCTAATAGCTGTGATAAATTCCCTATTAATGCTGATACATGGATACTCGATTCTGGCTGTACCATGCATGCTACTCCTAATAAAAACATGTTTAAAACCCTTGATGAGTCTATTGCTAGTGATGTTATGTTATGAGATGACACCATTTTAGATATAAAAGGTGTTGGTTCTGTTTCTCTTATTATGCATGATGATGTAGTTAGAACCTTTACAAATGTTAAGTATGTTCCTAATCTGAGAAGAAGTTTAATGTCTGAGTCATCTCTTGAAGAAATTGGTTGTGATATATCTTCTTCTAATGGCATTAGAACTGTGTTTATGAATAATAGAGCTATTTTAAAAGCTAACAGAATTAAAGGGCTTTATTATGTCATTGCTAAACCTGCTGAAATAAACACTGTATCTTTGCCTGTGATGACTGAATCTGAAACCAAAACGTGGCATAACAGAATGGGCCACATTGGTAACAAAGGTCTGTTTCAATTGTATAAATCTGGATTCCTTCCTAAGAAACCTGCAACTTTGGATTTATGTGAGAATTGTGTGCTAGGCAAATCTGCTAAGTTACAGTTTCCTAAATCTGCATATATTGCTTCCTCTCCTCTTGAGTATGTGCATTCTGATCTTTGGGGCCCTGCCCAGGTTGACTCTATCAGTAACATGAAATATTTTATTACTTTCATAGATCGTTTCTCTAGAAAGGTCTGGCTCACTTTGCTTAAATCTAAAGATCATGTTTTTACTTTCATAGATCATTTCAAGGATTGGAAAATTATGGTTGAGTCTCAATCTGGATATAAATTGAAATGCTTAAAGACTGACAATGGCCTGGAATATTGTAACAAAGAGTTTGATAATTTCTGTAATGCTAATGGTATAAAAAGACATTTAACTGTTCCTGGAACACCACAACAAAATGGTACAACAGAAAGGATGAATAGAACTCTTCTAGAAAAGACAAGATGTATGCTTATAAGTGCTGGTCTGAAACCCAGTTTGTGGGGTGAAGCTGTTATCACAGCTGCCTACTTAATCAATAGATCACCCTCTAGTGCCATAGGATTTAAAACTCCACAAGAAAAATGGACTAGTAAACCCCCTAATCTGACTTACCTTCGGCCTTTTGGTTGTACTGTTTATCCCTATATTTCACAAGGGAAGTTACAACCTAGAGCTGTGAAAGGAATACTGTTAGGTTATCCAGAAGGGGTTAAGGGTTATAGAATTCTATTGATACAACCTGGGGTTTACAAAGTGATATCTGCTAGAAATGTAAAATTTAATGAGCATGATTTCTACTTTAAGACCACACAAACATCTGTTGCACAAGAAACAGGTACCACTCAGCACAACAACTGGAACTTTGTACAGTTTGGCCCTGCTGCCACTGATGCTGAACTGGAGGATATGAAGTTCGACATAGGAGCTTCACCCACACTTCCCCAACCATCCACATCACGGGGGGAACACAAAGGTGAAGAGGAAACAGAGGAAACAGCTGGAGAAGCAGAAACCCCTGAAGAAGAGGCTGACAACACTGATGAAGAACCTCCTGAAGCAGAAGAACTAGTTTTAATACCTGCTTTACCTTCTTCTCCCCTCTCTTCTGGTTCTGTACCCGGCCTGTCTAATAACTCTTGTTTCTCCTCTCCCCCCTTCTTCTGATTTATCTGTGCATGCTAATGTGAATGATTATCAGTTAGTAAGAGATAGGGAACCTAGGATTAGTATACCTAACAAGAAGTATACTAGTTACTTAGTAGAGTATGCCCTCATAACAGCTGAAACCATCAGGCACCCTACTACTCCTAGCTCCTTCGAAAAGGTTAACTCCAATCCCCTCTCTAAATATTGCTTTAAAGCCATGCAAGAAGAGATATATTCTATGCATCAAAATAAAACCCGGACCCTTATACCTAAACCAGAAAAAGCTAGGCTTATAGACTCTAAGTGGATTTTTAAACTTAAAGAAGGCTTAAACCCAACCGATCCTCCTAGGTTTAAAGCCCGTCTAGTAGCCAAAGGCTTTACTCAGCGAGAAGGTTTAGACTATAACGATATATTCGCACCTGTAGTCAAATATAAAACCATGAGATTACTCCTTTCTATGGTTGCTATGTTCAATTGGGAATTAGAACAGATGGATGTTAAGACCGTATTCCTCCATGGGGATTTAGATGAGACTATCTATATGCGTCAGCCTAAGGGTTTCATAGATAAAAGATACCCTAACCATGTCTGTATCCTTAGAAGGTCTATCTATGGTCTCAAGCAATCACCCCGTCAATGAAATCTTAAGTTCGATGCCGTTATGGAATACCTTCTTAAGTTCGATGCCGTTATGGAATCTTAAGTTCGATTCATGTCAAATCCCGGAATGGACCACTGGAATGCTATGAAATACCTTCTTAGGTACATCTCCGGCACTAGAGATCTGTGTCTAGCTTATAAGCAGTACTCTCCCCTAGACCAACTGTATGGTTACGTAGATGCCGATTTCGCTAGTAACAAAGATAGCCGAAAATCTACCACTGCCTGCTACTTTACTTAGGCAGGAAACTGTATATCCTGGAAATCGCAGCAACAAACCGTTGTAGCGTTATCCTCGACCAAAGCCGAATATATGGCTGCTACTGAAGCAGCTAAAGAGGCTATTTGGTTGAAAGGCATTTTAGGAGAGATTCTTAAAAAGAAATTCAAACCCGTGATTTACACTGATAGCCAGAGTGCCCTTTACTTATGTAAGGACCCTATGTATCATGAGAGAACCAAGCATATAGATGTTAGGTTCCACTTCATCAGGAATAGAATAGAAGCCTCTGAGCTAGATGCTAAGAAAATTAAAGGTGAGGAAAACCCTGCTGACTTTGGCACTAAAGTTGTGCCTTCTAACAAGTTCTGTTTCTGCAGGGATTTCCTGCATATAGAGAGGCCTCCTTATCCTCTCATACTTGAGTCGACGACGGTCCGATTGTTCACTCAGGTCCAGTATGGTTCACTATGTTTTGATTACTAGGGATCAATACTTAGATTAGGAGGGCAAATTGTAAAGCCTATCTTAATCTTAGTGTAATCCCGCACAAGATATAGTCGGAAGGCAGATACTATACAATTATATATTTGATGTTTAGGAAACACTCATGGTAATATTTATATTAAGTATTCGAAGTATTAATCCGGAAACATAGGGTTCCAGGTCATATACTCATACTATATATAAATATAAGCTAAGTGTTACACTAAATATCCCAACTATACTATAAGACCTTATATATTACATGTATATGTTATATTGTCTGTTGGCTTTGTTACTTGATGGACCACTTCCGACAGGCCCAAAGCCCAACTTACCGAAGCCCAGTGACGAAGCCTAGTGACGCCAAAGCTGAAGCCCACTTGCTTCTAGGGTTCCAGCTAAGCGCTCTCTATAAAAGGAGCTCGCCTCTAGGGTTTCCGTCATTCCGTCTGTTCAACTGGTAAGCCTCCATAGAGAAAGAAAGAGAGAGAAAGGGAGCGAGAGCTAGGGTTTCCATCTCCGGCGACCTTCCCGACTCCAATCGACGACGAAGACTTCAGATCTAGGGTGTATCCACTAGCTGGACCCCGGATCTGAATACTGCGAAGAAGAAGAAGCGCCTCTGCTTCCTTGGCGGCGAGTTTCTGGCTCGTACAAGCTTCTCCGGCGACGATCTGTGCTTCCGAGGCCAGATTTGAGGGAGTTCTTCCTCCTTACTTCTCGTCTTCTCTTGAACTTGCTTTCTTGGCTATTATCTTGTTGGATCTGTGTATATTTGTGTAGAAACTGCAACCCCATATCTTTTAATCGTTAAAACGAACATAGTGAACTTGGGCCTGAGTCTCCCCGAACCTGAGACTCCGCGGATGTAGGATTTGTTCCGAACCGCATAAACACGCCTTGTTGTTCTTTGTCTCGTTTATAAGTTTCTGTTATACTCGACGTTTCAAGATCTTGGATCCTATACTAAGGGTCCTAGATCTACAATATCTAATCACTTTATCCATCTAACCTAATTTCTAATGAAAAAACAGCAAAGTAATAACGAGCACTTGTAAGCAGTGTCACTCCTTCCGCCTCCTTCCGTACGCATCATCAACACATTCATCTTGAGTAACTCGGCGCATCTTGTTTATAATTTATAAAATGATCCCAAACTCCAAATTTATTCGATCCAAGTCAAAAATACCTAATATATATAAAAACACTAGTGTAGAAAACTAGATAATACAAATTAACTATAAAATATGTATAATCACTATAGGAAAAAGGGGTAATTTTTGACACTTTTAATTACCAATCTCGACGCTTTAAAGCCACGAAAATTCTTGTTTCGATTCTTTAAGTAAGCATCAAAATTTCTTCCGTCAAGAATGATACCTTGTAATTCTCGATGTGTAAATACGTCGAAACCATTTTTGACACCCTATGACGGAGGGAAAACTTGTCGTTGATCCGTCAAAGAAAACTCAAACCTATAACTAGTATAGCAATAAGTAAGAGGTCGATCCACAGGGAAATTTATTATCCAAGTATGATTTAGATGCCAATTAAAGTAACCAAGAAGGGGGTTTTTAAGTGTGAAAGTTCCGCCTTTTATCAAAGCGGATTGATGAAAGCAAAGTAAATGAATTTTGTTTAAACAATTATGAGAAGCAATTCTACCTACAATTTTCCACCTTATTTGCTTGAAGCGATCCTTGTAACTTCTTCTCGTCCTATTAAGTTTCCTATGAATGCCCTTGTCCCGACCTAATATAGTTACTAGTCCAATCAGTCCAAGAAACCCTTATCAATCGAACAGTCCCTAAAGAAGGATTTAACCCAATTGATAGCTTTAAGTCCAGATATTAGCCAAGGTAATTGCAGTCCCTAAAGAGCGATTTAACAACACATCGAACTTCCTACTTATGCAATTAGTTCAATCAGCCCTAAAGGGACAAGTTTGCTACTTAGGTTAAGGTTCACAATCAGGAATCTACAAAACCTTAGCAATCGAATTGATCTAACAAGTTGGCCAAACAAGATAGAACAAAACAATAAACAATCAAGCACGAATAAGTTGAAGCATTCAAATATAAGAAAGAAGGAACGAGAATTAGAAACTCACAATCAATCCAAATAAAACGTCAAACTGTAGGCAAAACAGATGAGTTTAGGGTCCTCATGGAAGACATCTCTCAATCTCTAATTGTCTGATAGAACGTAGAATAGAATAGAAGTGAAAGAGAAATAACATAAATCGGCCTTTAATTAGTCTAATCGGCCATGGAACAAAAATAACAAAACTAGGGTTTCATTAAACGAAACGCGGCGTCGCTGACGACCCATGCTGCGGCCGTGACATATGTTGCGGCCGCTGCATGTGCTGCTCCTTCCTTGCCCGCTGCACGTACATTGCTGCGGCCGTGGCATGCCTACTGCGGCCGCGACATCTCTCGTTGTCGGCTCTTCTCATCCAAGCCAAGAGCAGCTCCAACTACTTTTCCTTTTCTTCATTCATTTCTCCTTTCCATGTCTTTTTGTATTTCCCTTCCAGATGTTGCATCTTCCAAATGTGTTCAGATTCAATCTGCAAATGTAACCACAAATTTGCGCAGAATCCGACTTCTTCCAGAATAATCACAAGATGCAAATTAACTATAGATTATGAACGAAATGCAACCTAACTAGCCTAAAAATGCCTATAATGCCTATCTAAGATATGCATTATCAAATTCCCCCCACATTTAACCTTTGCTTGTCCTCAAGCAATGATAGAATGAACATGAATCAATGCATCCCACAGGAAATTCCTTCAAGTTTCAACCTCATCAAAAAGCAACATCATAGCAGGTGAAAGCATGAACCAAGCACACAAACGTCATAGTATGTATTCCAGTGATCAAAGCTTAGAAGTAGACATCATCCAACCTCACCAGAAATACGTGTTTCACTCGTGTGTTTAGACTTTAAGGTACAACTCTCAACTCAAACCAACATGCACTAAACTCATAGACATTGACTACCATATCACCAAATCTCCACCGAAATGTCATTACTTGCGAGACAGAATAAAGGAGACTAAATAAAATGTGACTTTTTTTTTCTTTTTTTCTTTTTTTTTTCTTTTTTTTTGCTTGTCTTGGTGCTTTCCTTACGCGAGGCGCAAACATGGGTGTCATGAGTTGCCTCGGTCTATCAACACCTTAACCTACTAATATGAAGTCCACTTGAACATCTTTTGACGCAAGTTGCAAATATGGGTGTCATGAATGAACCTGGTTACTCAATGATCAAGCTACCATTTTGGGCGAATCATACCCATGGGTGTCATGCGTAGACCCGGTTACTAAGTGCATCAACCATTGCCACCTTATTTCACTAAGTATGCACAAATTCAAACAAAAGACTCAAAATATAAACATAAACTCCGCAAGCAACAATCATGTGAATCGGTCTTGAAAAATAGATACTGCAGTCAACGCCAAGAGGTAGCAACACAAGGAAAGTAATTCACACAATTGAGCAAAAGATTTCAAATAAGGCTAAACATTATCACAAGGTCATGTTTTTAGGACTTCAATCATACTTTAGCTCAATCATACATGCTCAATTATATTTGCTAGCTCATGTTCCAAAAAAATCAAATATAGACAAGGCCAAAACATCTAGAACTCCTTGGGATTTATATGATCATGCTTGAAATTTAAATTAGAGGACAAACTAAGCCAGATGGTTATTTGAATAATACATATGGATGCAATGCATGCTTTTTTTTGGATTTTTAAAATTTTTTTTAATTACGAAAATGGCTAAAAATTAAGAATTAAATAAACTAAACAGCAATTAAACTAACCAATGATTAAATAAACTTAAACATGGAGCATAAAATGAAATATGATCTACTAAATGACAGTATATACAACATTCCTCTCCCCAACACTTAATGTTTTCATTGTCCTCAATGAAACAGTACAGACAAAAAAAATAAAACAGATGAAATCAGGGTGAAGGAGACAGAAACTAACTGATAACTCCACTCCCTTGATGAAAATCGGAAATGGTTTCAAAGGCTTTGACACAAAGCTTGTGTCAAAGGTCTTGAAGCTAAAGTTGTATTGATGAAATTCAAAACTTGTATTTTAAGTATTTTATTTATATATATTATTTATGTATGGTTTCTGAATATTATTATACATATCTTATACTAACCATACAGCAAGGATTTCGAAGAAATCTTCTTTCTTAAACTAAAAGACGTGAAGATCAAATCTGGTGGATTGTGGCTTCGTAGTTTCCCGGAATAGAAGATTGCGAAGATCGTTCCTAAGCCATGATCTCAAGTATCCATTGGCGGAAGATTTTTGGTTAAAAATGGCGCCGATTTGATCGAGTATAAAAGGAGATGAAGAAGGGAGAAGAGACACAAGTGTCGAACACAAACATCATCGAACTACATCGTACACAAGCCATCAAGTCAATTTGTCTTCTTCGTGTACTCTCTGCTAAGTGTTAAGAGTCGTATCTTTTGTTTCAAAGCATTCGAGAGTTACATAGTGAGCTTATAGGATATATTCTGAGAGTGTTATACTCGAGAGTTTATAACTCAGGAAGTGAGCACTAGGCGATTGATTCACGAAGTGTAAGAGGATTGTACTAGATAGCTGAGAGAGGTGGGGCTCTTCTAGATTGGTCTAGGACTCCAAGGGAACGTGAATTGACTAGATTGCAATTGTATAGGAGAGAGACATCTCGGTGAGCTATTAGGATACTAAGTCTCGGTGAGTTGACTAGATTGCAATTTGCTTAGTGTTTCTCAACTGTGTGATAGTGGTAATGATGTTGGATTGAACAAGAAAAGATGTCTAGTGCACAGAGAAGATACAGGTGAAGTAGTTCTAACTACCTATCGCTATAACAACATCTATGCTGTGAATGCTGAGCAAGTGGCACAAGGAAGCTTAACCTGTCTAAAGGCTTTGACGGACGATCCAAAGCTTTGGCACAGGAGACTCGGTCATGTAAGCCCACATACACTACAAAAGCTTGTGTCCAAAGGGCTTGTAAAAGGACTACATGAGATGTACTCCAAAGGTAATGAGATGTGCAAAGCATGCACACGAGGTAAACAAACACGTAGCTGTTTCAAACCCAAAAAGGTTGTAAGTACTTCTAGACCCCTTGAACTTTTACATATGGATTTATGTGGTCCTATGCGAGTCAAATCTCCCAATGGTAAAAAGTACATGCTTGTTGTCATATTTGATGAAGGCAATGACGGTTCTTTGAGTGAAAGTGAAAGTGTTGCAGATTTAGATCTAAACAGCCATATAGAGAATGAGGATGGTGATGATATTGCTACTAAAAACACAGAGAAGAGGAACATGTAGGATCAGATTCTAAACACTAAGGAATTGACCCAAGGTCTTGAAGCTCAGTCCAAAGCCCTTGGCGACAAATCCAAAAGTGTTGAGACTTCTGAAATTGCTGTAACTTAGCCTAACATATCCATGGAGTCAGATGTACCACAAACCAATCCTGTTGACGTGACGAACCAAGGAGTTGAGACTAGCAAGAGAAAGTTCAAATACTCCTCATCACACTCATTAAAGGATATCATCTCTGACCCTACATCTAGTGTTCAAACTCGTTCTAAACTTAAAGATCTCTGTGCTTTTCAAGCTTTTGTTTCACTTGTAGAACCAAAGAAGGTGGATGAGGCCCTTCAAGAGCCATACTGGATCATTGCTATGCAAAGTGAGCTTAACGAATTTGAAAGGAACAAAGTCTGGACCTCGAAGCCTAGGCTAAAGCATCAATCAGTCATTGACACACGTTGGGTATTTCGGAACAAACTAGATGAGAATGGTAAGATCGTGAGGAACAAAGCAAGGCTTGTTGCTCAAGGCTATAATCAAGAGGAAGGTATCGACTACGAGGAGACTTTTGCTCCCGTAGCCAGGCTTGAAGCCATTCGCATCTTATTAGCATTTGCATCTTTTATGGGCATAAAATTATATCAAATGGATGTCAAGTGTGCTTTTCTTAATGGTTTCTTAGAGGAAGAAGTCTATGTGGCTCAAACCCCAGGTTTTGAAAGTTAAGAATTTCCTAATCATGTTTGCAAACTAGACAAAGCGCTATATGGTTTGAAACAAGCCCCAAGAGCTTGGTATAAGCGATTGTCAAAATATCTTTTAGAAAATGATTTTAAAAGGGGGTTGATCGACAAGACTCTTTTCATCAAAAACAAAGGAAAGGACATATTGGTTATCCAAATATATGTTGATGATATATTGTTTGGGGCTACTAACACATCTTTGTGCAAGGAATTTTCTGATATTATGTGCAGTGAATTTAAAATGAGCTTAATGGGAGAACTCAACTTCTTTTTGGGGTTGCAAGTTCATCAATCTAAGAAAGGGATCTTTGTCAACCAAAGCAAGTATACTAAGGATCTCTTGAAGAAGTTTAAGAGGGATCAATCCAAAGCAGCCAAGACACCCATGAGCTCAACCTTGTCCCTAGATCAAGACAAGACCGGGAAAAGTGTCAATCAAAAGGAGTATCGATGGATGATTGGATCTTTACTATATCTTACTGCTAGTAGACCTGACATCATGTTTAGTGTTTGCATGTGTGCTAGGTTGAATAGAGTAGACCTGATATCGTGGTTGTGAAGAGGATCTTTCGATATCTCAGTGGCACTAAGGACCTTGGCTTGTGGTATCCAAAGCAAAGAGATTTTACACTAATTGGGTATTCCGATGCAGACTTTGCAAGCTATAAGGTGGATAGGTAGAGCACGTCGGGATGTTGCCGATTCTTAGGAGCATCCTTGATTAGTTGGCACTCAAAGAAACAAAACTAAGTTGCTCTTTCCACTGCCGAAGCCGAATATATAGGTGATGGAGCATCTTGCTCCCTAATCCTTTGGATAGCTCAACAAATGATAGATCTTGGCGTCGACCTCAAAGACATTCCCATTAAGTGTGACAACACTAGCGCCATCTCCATTACAAAGAATCCCGTTCAGCATTGAAGGACCAAACATATTGATGTAAGGCATCATTTCATTAGAGACCATGTCGAAAAAGGTGATGTGTCCATATCCTTTATTTCAAATGATTATCAATGGGCTGACATTTCACTAAGCCATTGGAAGAGGACAGGTTCATCTTCATTCGACATGAGATCGGAATGCTTAACAGGGATGCACTTTCGTAGGGGGAGCTTTCCCCTAACGAAAGAAAACTTCTACTCAGTGTCAAAACCTTTGAGATTCATGTCAAAGTTTGTGAACCGAATAGTAGAGCACATATAACATATCAAATATTTGGTTGATATCATATTAGATATTTGATCAAATATGGTTTTAATGGATTTTAACCTTCTTTATATGTTACCTATTTTATTTTCGAAAAAATCCTTTTATTTTATCCGAGTATAGTTTATTTGTGGAAATTATTTTAAAATCGGATAAATCTTTTCTTGCCTTAATCATTAAGATTCGAACGGCTCCTTGTTTAAATTTTGAAATTGTTTTGGTAAGTCTGATTTTGGTGACTATTTTCACGCTCCTCCCTTTGTTGAAAGGCAAAAAGGGGGAGATGGTTAGACGTTAGACTTTAAACTGCTTTGCACTAGGGTCTTGGAAGACCTTATTTTGCCTTATTTTGTTGGATGCTTTTATCATTGGTTTTGAACTTATATGATCCAACATTTGTCTAACCCCTGCAGGTACTTAGTCTGATTTTGCCTTATGATATATTTGCTTGACTAGGTTATAGGGATGTACAGGTTTTGTCTTTCATCAAGGGGGAGATTGATAACTCCACTCCCTTGATGAAAATCGGAAATGGTTTCAAAGGCTTTGACACAAAGCTGTATTGATGAAATTCAAAACCTGTATTTTATATATTTTATTTATATATATTATTTATGTATGGTTTTCCAATATTATTATACATATCTTATACTAACCATACAACAAGGATTTCGATGAAATCTCCTTCCTTAAGCTAAAAGACGTGAAGATCAAATCTGGTGGATTATGGCTTCGCAGTTTCCCGAAATAGAAGATTGTGAAGATACTTCCTAAGCCATGATCTCAAGTAGCCGTTGGGTGAAGATTTTTGGTTAAAAATGGCGCCGATTTGATCGAGTATAAAAGGAGATGAAGAAGAAAGAAGAGACACAAGTGTCGAACACAAACATCATCGAACTTCATCGCACACAAGCCCTCAAGTCAATTTGTCTTCTTCGTGTACTCTCTGCTAAGTTTTAAGAGTCGTATCTTTTGTTTCAAAGCATTTGAGAGTTACACAGTGAGCTTATAGGATATATTCTGAGAGAGTATTATACTCGAGAGTTTATAACTCAGGAAGTGAGCACTATGCGATTGATTCACGAAGTGTAAGAGGATTATACTAGATAGTTGAGAAAGGTGGAGCTCTTATAGAATGGCCTAGGACTCCAAGGGAATGTGAGTTGACTAGATTGAAATTGTATAGGAGAGAGGCTTCTCAGTGAGCTATTAGGATCCTAAGTCTTGTGAATCAATAAAGCTGGTTGAATCCTAGGGTTGTGGAAGAACCCTAGGCGGGGACTAAGCCTTTAAGGCGCCGAACCTCGTTAACAATTCATTGTGTTCTTTACTTATTGCTTTACCATATTTCCGCACTTGTTTCGAATTGTATAACTCTATTGTGATTCAGGTTTCCCAGTCAAAAGAATTGAGTTTACTCTCAAAGAGTTTTGCAAGCGTTTCATAAGTCTTGAGATTGACAGCGAAAAGTTGGCGAACTCTATTCAACTCCCCTTCTAGAGTATCTTTATTCTACTTTGTTATACATTATTGAACCATCACTAACCACTCACTGGTGCGGAGGCTAGTAGGGCGGAGACTGGTAGGGCGGAATATGCGGATACTGCGGGAGGAGGTATTAGGTCTGCTCTCTCCGCATCTCCTCCATGTTATAGGACATCTCCCGCACATTGCGGTAAACGTCACTGAGGGTGAACTCGAATGAGTCCTGATGCATAGACATACGACGGAACTATGTGAACATGTGGTCTCGCCAAGCATCATCATCAGCAGAAGAGCGAGGCCCCTTAGAAGAGCCACCAGCATGCTGTGCATCCCCCATGTGATAATCGGTCTGCGCAGAGGCATCCTCCTGATCCTTCTCATCAACATCTCATCATTGTCGTCGTCATCGCCCGAAAGGTAGAGGGAAACGTTGGTAGGGCCATAAGGCAAGCCCCTAGGTAGCCTCATACGGTGGTCTCCATGCTTTCCCGACTTTCAGATGAAGCCCCTCGCCTCAGAGCCCTCAATCAGATAGGCTCTCCTCAGCTGTTCCTCTGTATAGGTGTACCCACCAGACATTGGTACACCGCACTGTGTAGGATCGATATAGCGGCGGGCGATGAGGCTGATCATGCCTCCCAGACCAATTCTACCTTTCTTCTTCCCTTGGATCCTCAAACAGCTCTCGACAAAATGTTCAACCTAGTTTGGCGTGACATGGGACTAGGGGACAAGGCTCCATAACCAAGGCAAATCATCGACGGGTACTTTGTTCACATTGCTTTGGCCACTGAAAGACATGGCCAAGACTTTGTGAACCAATCGAAGGCACGGGTGGACAAACTTGTAGTTGTACTCGCCTTTGTGTCCATCAAATCATGAAGTTGTTGTTCCGACGCCAGGTAAGACCAATCTGGGGTGGGCGCATTAGTGATCCCAAAGACCTCTCTCAGTTGGTCAGAAGTGCAAGTGTGGATCTGGTCCATCAAATTGAACCGAATCCGAGAACCATCCACACGCTCCAGCATAACTAAGAACTCCCACGCCAGCTCTGCATATGTGGGGGCACTACAGTCTATGAATGCCCCCAAACCCCCATGAGCGAGCATCTGACGCGTGACACCCAGCATCCCTAGCCTCTGTAATGTAGGAATATCGAAGAACTTGGTCTGCACAAATCTCTTCGGATCAATGCTCTCATAGGCCTTCCTCTACTCTTTAGACATGGATCTCAATCGACACACCATTCTCTCAAAATTTCAACAGTAATATATCAACCCAAACAGATCCAAAATCCAACCAAAAAATCAAACACACTTCAAGCAAACCAAATAACTCCAACACTTCCAAATCAACCTAAAGTCAAGAACACCAAATAATTATCAAACAAACACACCAAATCCTTCAAACCAACCACAAATCTCAATAGCACACTAACACACTAAGAACTAGAGATAAACACACCACAACTCCAAAATACCACACAACTAGAAAAGTTCAATAGGGGACAAACCTAGCGGCAGGTACACTGGCGGCGGCCGCAGCGTCCGGCGGCGGGCACAGCAACACTGGCGGCTTGTCGGATTCCTTTGTTTCGAGTACAGATCCGGCCCAAGGAGATTGAGGGGATGTAGATCCGGCCTAAAGGGGTTGCAATGGTGATTGGTGGAGGCGAAAAAGGAGAGGAAGGAGAGGGAGAAAAACAATGGATGTTTGAGGTTTGTGAAGGAGAGAGGACAACAATGGAGGTTTGGGGCTTTCTTTGACAATGGCGACAGGATTAGGAGAAAGAAGGTGAGGTAGGGTTAGGAAAAAGAGATCCCATGACTCTTTCTTGCATTTATTTTTATTAATTTTTTTTTATAATTGGAAAATCAGAAAGTGGGTCACGGATAGGGATGCGGCGGCCGCTGCAGCGGGTCATTACCGCGGGTTGATGTGCTGCGACTGCAGCATTATGCAGCGGCCGCGGCATACAGTGCAGTAGTGGCTTTGTTTTTTTTATTTTCGTTTTGTTCATTCCACATTTCAAATTCGAAATAACCTTAAGCAAACTTGCTATAAAACTACCTAAGACGATGATGAAGATGAAAAGAAAAGAAAACTTATGACCATTGACGTAATGGCCCCTGAGTGGCCTAGTTGGTCGGTTTAGCAAGCACCAACTTCTATTCTTCGTTCCGCGAGATGTTTTCAAAGTATGGCTTAACTCTATGACCATTGACCTTAAAGAGCTCAGGAGACTTAGGGTCATAGAGTTCGATTGCTCCGTGAGGGAATATCCTTGAGATGGTGTAGGATCCTTCCCACCTTGATCTAAGCTTTCCTGGGAAGAGTTTCATGCGTGATTGGCATAGGAGAACCTTGTCTCCTATATTGAGTTCCGTCCGCAGGATATGTTTGTCATGTCAAGTCCTTGTCTTCTCCTTGTAGATTAGTGCATTGTCCTAGGCATCCATGTGCAGTTTCTCTAGCTCTTGCAATTGGAGCTTTCTGAACTCACCCACTTCATTCATCGCCATATTGCAGTTCTTTACAGCCTAGTATGCCTTATGCTAAAGATCTACAGGAAGATGACAAGCCATTCCAAAAAAAAGTCGATAAGGGGACATACCAATGGTAGTCCTATAGGTCGTCCGATTGGCCCACAGAGCATCATTCAACCTTGGACTCCAATCCTTCCTGTTAGGAGCCACTGTTTTCTCCAGAATGCTCTTAATCTCCCTATTTGAGACCTCTTCTTGACCATTGGTCTAAGGATGATAAGCAGTGGACACTCTCTGCGTGACATGATACCTCTTTAGGAGGGCAGTGATGGTCCTATTGTAGAAATGTGTCCCTCTATCGCTAACTAGAGCCTTAGGAACCCCAAATCTTGCGAAAATTGTGTCTTTCAGGAAATCTGCAACCACTTTGGAATCGTCAGTTCTGGTGGCCTTTGCCTCCACCCACTTGGAGACATAGTCCACCGCAAGCAAAATATAGATATTCCAAAAAGAACTAGGAAAGGGACCTATAAAATCAATACCTCAAACGTCGAAAATTTCACAGAATATGATCTTAGTTTGTGGCATTTCATTTCTAGCCGATATGTTCCCAATCCGTTGACATCTATCGCAAGATTTACAGAAAGCATTAGCATTCCTAAACAAATGAGGCCAAAAGAAACCTGCTTCTAAAACCTTCCTAGCAGTCTTTTGAGGACAAAAGTGGCCTCCACATTCATGAGCATGACAAAAAGTAAGGACAGATTGTACCTCGTTGTCCGGCAAACACCTCCTAATTACCTGATCAGCACAATGTTTCCAAAGGTAGGGGTCATCCCAATCGTATAAGCAAGAGTCATGTCGAATCTTGTCCTTTTGAGCTTTGGTAAAATTTGGTAGAAATTCTCCCGTGACCAAGAAATTCACCATATTGGCAAACCAAGGTCAAGGAGTATGGACACCCATCAACAATTTAGGAGCAGAGGGACTTACCTCATCGGAGCAAAGCAAAAAGGACGTCTGGAAAGGATGCGGCGGCCGCGGCATGGAACCTGCGGCCGCTGCTTCATTGATATGCTGTGGCCGCGGCATAGTTGCTGCGGTCGCGGCATCCTCCGTGGCTCCCTACAGCTGCAAAGACGAAGTGTGAGTTAAATAAAATAATGTATCATTAGGGAACTCACCATGAATGGGTCTTTGATCTTCCGGCTTGTCCTCTCCTTGGACAAGTTTGCTGAGGTAGTCCGCTACTAAGTTCTCTGTATCTTTCTTATCTTTAATTTCAATGTCAAATTCGCTCAAGAGTAAAATTCAACGAATCAATCCAGGTTTTTCTTCTTTCTAAGTAAATAAATAGCGAAGTGCAGCGTGATCAGTGAAGACAATTACCTTAGCTCCTAGGAGATAGGAGCGAAACTTCTCCAGTGCAAAGACCACGGTCAGAAGCTCTTTCTCAGTGGTTGAGTAGTTCCTTTGCACTCCATTCAGAGTCATGGAGGCATAGTAGATGACATGAGAGCTCCTTCCTTCCTTTTGTCCCAACACAGCACCCACAGCATAGTCGCTAGCATCACACATAATCTCAAAAGGTTGAGACCATATGGGTGCTTGAATTATAGGAGCGCTAGTCAGGTGACCTTTTAGCTCATCAAAGGATGCTCTACACTCAAACTCAATAGCTACTTCTTTTGTAGTAGATCGCAAAGAGGTGCAGAAATCTTAGAAAAATCCTTAATAAACCTGCGATAGAACCCTGCATGGCCTAAAAAGGAACGGATCTGGCGCACATTAGTGGGGTAAGGCAGAGACTGAATGACATCAATCTTAGCCTTGTCCACCTCAAGACCCCTGCTAGACACAATATGACCCAAAACAATGCCTTGCTCAGCCATAAAATAACACTTCTCAGAGTTAAGAACTAAGTTGGTGTCTACACACCGCCTAAGCACAAGTGACAAATGGTGCAAGCAAGTATCAAAGTCATCTCCATGCATAGTAAAATCATCAATAAATACCTTTATGAAGTGCTCTACATACTCAGAAAATATGCTTACCATACACCGTACCGTTGGAATGTCCCAAGTGCGTTACATAACCCAAAAGGCATTATGCGATATGCAAAAGTGCCAAAGGGGGTTGATGTGAGCCTAATTTTCCATGTTTTATAGTTACTTTTATATCGATTTCTGCATGTATTTCATACATTTGGGCTAGAATAGTACAGAATCAATGTAGTTTATGCTTATTTGTCAAATTATGGAATCTACACCAGTTTCTGTTTAATTGCGCAGAAATCAAAGCAATTTACAGCAGTTCTAAGAAAGGACGAAAAGCTCGAAGTCAACTACAGAAGTCCGAGTTCAAGGAGTAGCGGAACCAGGACAAATCAAGCTGGAAAGAAGAAAACCGAGTCAAAACACACAACTCGATATCGAGTACTACAAGTCGATATCGAGTAAGGTCAAGTCGATTTCCACTGACTTGCCCAGAATCGAGTAGAGCTGAGAGACTTAGTCAATATCGAGATGTTTTACTCGATATCGAGTAACCCATATCGAGCTGGAGCACTAGGAATTGACGAGCAAGCTGGGAGTTGAACATGCAAGTCGATATCGAGGAACTTTACTCGATATCGAGGAAAACTTAGTCGATTTTCACATCTTGGAGCCGAGATCGAGTTGTTGAGCAGAAGACGGAAAAATGCTAGTCGATATCGAGCAATCCTACTCGATATCGAGTAACACCTAGAAGCCGAAATCGAGGGTATCCGTTTCTTGTTAAGTTTCTATCCCGAGTCCAATGGTGATATCCGCGAGATCAAATTCTATCAAGTTCCATCAAGACCTATCAAGTCAAAGGATGATTTATCCACAATTAGTTCTAGTTACTTTTTAGATATAATTATTTATTTCCATGTTTTATCTTTATGTTATTAGATGGATAAAATTAGATATAGATACAGTTTTCTTTCCTAGATTAGCTTGGAATGAAGGCTATAAATAAATCCTATAGGGCTGGATTTTTATTCATTCAGTCATACATTTTAATTTCAGAAGAAGTAAGTAGTTACATGGAGAGGGAGAGCTTGTAGCCGATTGGAGAGGAGTTTTGCGAGAGCGGATTTGGCTTCAATTGGTTGTAAGGTTTATTTAGTTTATTGAATGCAATTTCTTTTCCTGAAATCTTTGATGAGTTTATTCATGATGAAGAGCGAGTAGTCCACCCACTTCTAGGGTCGGGGTGAGCCCGACGGTAGCCATGTGAAGTGATGCGGTAAAGGTTTGATCTTTTTATGCAATTCGTCTTCTATCCTGGCAAGCATGATTCTTTTGCGAAAGTTGAAGGTGATCCTTGTTTGTGTTATTGAAGCGAAAGTGATCTTAATACAACTTGGGTTAATTATGTGAAAAGGGTTAGTAACAATTAGGGTTTATGCGAAAGCCTCTATCTTCCTATTTGTTAATAACGAAAGTTATTTGATGAAAAGCATGATCTTTTATGCCTTTATGTGTTATTTTGCATGGTTATCGTTGTGGTGTTAAAACCCTGATCTTGGAAGTCTTTAGTTTATTGATTTATTTCATCGAAATTCGTGTTATGTGTTCGAAAAAGTTACAATTTAAGTTTCTGTTTTACTCGATCTCGGGGAATTTTTGGTCGATCTCGAGGAATTTGGTCGACATCGAGGAAAGTTGTCGAGATCGAGTTGTCTTCTTTGGTTTTGCTTTCTGCTAGTCGATTTGGAATATTGTTAGTCGATTTTGCTAGTCGATATCGACCAAGTTTGCTGTTTTCGTTTTATGTTCCGCTTATATTATTTCTGTCTGTCTATTTAATTTTCTGCCTGTAAGATTTTCTGCTACCTGAGATCCGCTGACGTGCTTCCTCGAGGATCGGTCATGACGGCCTTCTACTACAACGGGAGGAAGTCTTGTATTTATTTGTTGAGACAGGGAGTCAGCCTGATCTTATATTTATATTTATTTCCATACTTGACCATCCTCCTGCAACAACAAATTGGCGCCGTTGCCGGGGAAGCAATCATTTGCGCCTTAGGTAGTTACATCTCACTTTTTTCATTTAAGTTTTGATTTTGCAGGTGTATGCGCCGTTCTGGTCAACCACCTGAGTTTGACGCCTTAGACAATCCGGAACGCCTTATACATATCCATTCTAAACTGAAAAGGATCATGGCGACTGCCGAAACACAAGCTGAGATGATTGAAAGGCTTAAGAGGGAACTAGCCACCAAGGATACTGCTCTCACCGTTGAGAGAGCACGCACTGCGCAGGAAACGGAGCGAAGGAGGCAGGTGGAAGCTGAGCTTGCCCAATACCCTACCACTGCAGAGGATTACATGCACCCGACTCTCGTCGTGCCTGAATCGGCCATTCTGATCCCTCAAAATAACTTTGAAATTCGCACTCCTTTCCTGATTGAGATTAAAAATAATGCTTTCTATGGTAGATTTAATGAATGCCCTCTTCAACATATTACCAATTTTTCTGATATGTGCCGTACTCTTACAGAAGGTACCACTTTGGAAAATGTCATGATGAAGGCTTTTCGATGGTCTCTAGCCGGTCCAGCATTGAAGTGGCTTGAAAGTCTCCCTCCACGATCCCTGACAACATGGGCTGCAGTAAGGCAGGAATTTCTCAACAAATTCTTTCCTCCTACCAAGACAGCACTCCTCCGCCAGAAGATTACAACTTTCAAACGGAAGCCTGGGGAGCCGCTAGCAAAAGCATGGGAACGATACAAGGATCTACTGCGATCCTGCCCTACACATGAACAGCCACCCTATGTCGTTCAGGAGATCTTCTTCAATTCTCTTGAGCTGACCGCTAAGGATAGAATCAACCAGTATACTCATTATGAGTATCTGACAATGCCACCAGCTGACGCATGGGCTACCCTCGACAAGCTTACCAACTACGACAACAAGTATGGGACTCCAACAAACTATGATGAGAATGCCTATGCCAGGCCAGCCCCATCCATGCCCATCTTTGAGCCTTCTAAGGAGATTGACCCAGATGTCAAGGAGCAATACTACAGAGATTAGAATCGCAAGCTCCTGTTGTACGATGGGAAATCAACCACAAATAAAATACCTCAATTCCCACTATGTAGATAGCGGAAGTCGGGATCGTTCCACTGGAGAGAGGACAGCACTTTCTAGAGTAGTTCCTGTGATCTAACAACACACAAAAATCAGTAGCAAAGGCGGTCGATATCGACTAGAGATGTCGATATCAAGGGGATGGTCGAGAGAAGTGATGAATGTCGAGTGATTGTTTATTTTCCAGCAGCGAAATAGAACAAAAAGCAAGGGATTTTATGGATGTAAACAATATAAAAAGAACTTCCAAGGTCAAGGGATAACCACAACAACAACCATGCATAAACCACACAAGAATCATAGAACAAAGATCATGTTTTTATCATCAAAAGATAGCTTTCGCATACTTCACAAATAGAGAATAGAGGCTTTCGCATAAAACCTATTCGTTCTACCTTTTCTTAATTAGATCCCTTTTACTTTCGTTAAAGATCTCTAATTACTATCCAAATTCATAATTAAATCCACTTTCGCTTCATAATCATAAACATGGAATTGTCCGCAACTTTCGCAAAGGATTTAAGCACAAGATAGATGATGATAAACTCATAAAAACATCATAGATTCAAGCTTTCATACATGGCTATTGTTGGGCTCACCCCAACCCTAGAAGATGAAGAACTACTCACACATAGCTATAGAAAACATGCTGAAAATTGAATAAAACATAATCTGAAATTGCATAAAATCAAACCTCAAAACCAATGTCAAAACTTTCAACCAAAAGCTCCCAAAGCGTACGTTCCTTCTGCTGTCAATTCAGTCGTGTGTTCTGATGTGGAGAGAGATACCTAATTAGCCTCTAATTGGCTTTATTTAAAGATAGAAATTAAGACTTAATCTTCAAGGAAAGAGATTTTATCTTAGGAAAATAATATAATCTATCTAAGGAATGATAAAATATCCCAAGTCTATCTAACTAAAAGATCCTAAAAAGGAATTAAATAGAAACCCTAATTAAAAAGCCCAAAAATCAATTAAATCAGTCCGCCAGAAAATTCTGCTGGTGCGCAGATTCGCACAGGGTATCGGCGCCGAGGTCTGGGTGTCGGCATCGAGATACCTGTTCGAATGCAGTAACTTCTGTTTTTCTCCAGCTTTTCGTCTCTGTCTTCAATCACACTTTCCCGAGTCCTCGTTAATCCGATTGACGCATATGAATATGCGTTGGAAAGCTCTTTTCAAGGACTTCAAATCTCATGAAGGCTCCAGAACTTGAATCGAAGTGATGGATGGCGAAAATGAGGCTTTTCTCCAGCTGCACCTATTTTTTTTGCTTTTGCTTGGCTTCTCCATTGCATTCATGATTTTTCATTAAGCTCTAAAGTGCATCCAAACTCTTCCAAATCAGCTCCAATACCTATAAAATCACACCAAAGCTTGTGTAGACTCCATATCTTGCAATATTAAGCATAACTACACATTTTCCTTACTTTCCCAACACAAAAGCTAATAAAATGACTTAGATGGAATGAAAACATGATGTAAAATATGACTAAAAATGCGGACATCAAAACACCCCATACTTAGACTTGCTTGTCCTCAAGCAATAACCAAACAATAAACACTACCTACAACACATCCTTCAAGTCTTTGCCTTCGCCAAAAAGCAACATCATAAACGCAAGTGGTCTAAAAGATTCAAGCAATCAAACGTCATCACACATATATAAGTAACTCTAAGCAAGAGCAATCGAAATCCGACCTCACAAGGATATATGTGTTTCACTCAACTCTCAATGTGTTTAGGCTTTGAATAACATCTCTCAACTCCATCCTTAATGCAAAAAGCTACATAGACATTGTTATTTATATCACCAATCTCTCCACCGGAGATGTCAAAGCAATCAAAATCATCAAGAGGACTTATGGCTCAATGAAAGACTTCAAAGAAGACTTCATTCGGCCGGGTTGTAATGGGGCTTGGTAAGAAATAAAAGGTATGGAATTATTTAGGCAAAGTGGTGCTAAAAATCCGGGAATCAAGACTCCTAAACTTCCAACTCAACTCAACCAAACAACTCATCTCAAAATCAGCACATCTACCAAACTCATCAACAATCAAGATCATCAACCCATGAAATGACTTCTCAACCAACAATTTCATCCAACTCTCACATATAATGAACTAGGCTCTTAATAAACACTTTTCTTTTTTGCATTTTTTTTCTTTTTCGCCAACATTTTTTTTCATTCTTCTTTTTTTTTCTTTCTTTCGGCAATATTACATATATATAAATTTTCGGAGCCTCTAAAATATAAGAACAATACGAGGAATAATGCACAACCTTACATAATCTCACTCAAAGCATCTCAACAAAGCTCAACAACTTGGCTTCTTCTCCATCAAACTCAACTCGATCAATTTCCAACCAACTCTAAATCCTAATTCCCGGATAAAGGGTCAAGCTTATAATCGGCTAGGAATTAATTTTGTGGAGCTAACAAAGAATAGGCCAAGGTTCAAAGGGTTTCAAGCAAAGATAATATGCAAGGTAGGTAAATGAATGGATAAAATATGGCTAAGAAAATATAAGTCCTTCATCATCTAATTTTAATAAGCAATGAACTAGTATCTCAGAATCGGTCTCAAGAAATAAATAACCACATCAATGCCAAGAGGTAATCACATAAGGAGAGTAAATCACACATAAAAAATAGAGGGAAATATAAAAATATGAAGAACATTCCCTATAAGGTCAAAAATTTCTCACTAGGACATAGATTTGGATTTCAATCGCCTCTACCTAAAATCATATGTGCTCAATTATAATCGCAAGTCAAATTACCACATAAAAATCAAACTTTTCAGGAGACTTAGGCTAAACCATCCAAACTATGCCTTAGGATATTATATGGTCAAGTTCAATTATTAGATTTCATCATTGGACATCTAAGTTAGGTGTTTTGAACTAAACTAAAAACTAAAATAAAGGCGAAAATAATAAATAAACATGCATTTTTTTCTTTATTTTTTCGACATTTTTCAGTTTTTTTTTTTTTTTAATGGACTCAATAAAAATGCAAAATATGCAAAAATACAAAATAATGCAAAACACCACCAAAAACAAACTTCAAACCATAAGCATATAGTAAGTTGTTACCCCCACCCCATACTTAAAAAAATACTTTGTCCTCAAAGTATAAGCTCAAAAATAAGAGATGGGTGTAAACGAAAACTTAAAAGATAGAATTGGAGCTCATTTCGACCGGAAATAGGTGCTACTATCGAGCCTAGGAGTCGACGTCGACATGGAGTGGTCGATAAGCTTCTCTTCTCCAAGGTTGTCCTTTCGTCATGCTTAGCACCTACCACTTCGTTAGCAATCAAAACAAAAACCTCCAAAAACAAAGTTTAAAGAAAAACCAAAACAAAATCCAAAACCAACAAAAATAAAATCCTAAATAATCACGGGTCTATGTACAAGCTCTAGATTTTTAAGTCGCTAGGCCGACTTCTTCTCTTATGCTCATGTGGGAATTCGCAAGGCCCATGTGGCGCGGGCCTCCTCCTCCGGACTTTCAAGTTCGACCTTGAATATGACTCCTTCCTTGTCCTTAAGCTCCATTGCACCGGGTCGAATCTTGTGAATTTCGAATGGACCAACCTTCTTCCCTTTGAATTTGCTAGGGAACCATTGATTCTTGGCCTTGGAGATGTACACCGTATCTCCTACCTCATAAACTTTTGGATCTTCATTGCATCCCCTACATAATCTCACAAACCAAGGCATACCTCTTCCATTCGTAATAGATAGGTTTTTAATAGAAATAGGGGAAGAGAAATTCATACCTTGACTTACCTTGTTGGGACCGGGATGGTGGTCTTCGGCCCAACTCTTTCCTTTCTCGTCCACTCTTCCTTCCATGGTAGCGCAACCACCTTCTTCACGTTGTCCTGCTGCTGGAGGTGTCGATGCCGAGGCTGAGGGTATCGGCGCCGAGGCATCAGTAGCTTTTTCACCGTACTGCAGGAACATTTTATCCTCCACGGGTGTCGACGCCGAGGGTGAGGGTGTCGACGCCGAGGCATCTGTAGCCTTCTCAAGTTTCTGCAGAAACTTTTCTTTGTCCAGGGGTGTCGACGCCGAGGGTGAGGGTGTCGACGCCGAGACACCTGTAGCATTTTCAGCATGGTGTGGAATCGATGTCGACAGAGGTGGGTCGATGTCGAGGACCCCATACATAGCCGTTGTCGTGCTCTTGATTTCCACTTCTTCATTATCCAAAGTAGCCAATAGATTGTTGATTTGATCATCCGTTGGTGTTGGATCCTTGGCTATCATCTCCTTTGTAAGCTCCTCACATGGAATGACGTCCATTCGTGCATATAGGGCATTGACCTCCATCCTCCTTACCTCCCTCATAGTCGTATTAAAACGAAACTCAATTACCTCATCGGCTATGGTGAAAGTAAGTAGGCCATTCTTGACACTAATGTTCGCATCCGCCGTGGCCAAGAAAGGTCTACCCAAGATGATTGGTACGGTGGGATCCGGTTCCATATCTAGCACAATGAAGTCGGTTGGGACAAAGAACTTCTCCACCTTGACGGGGACATTATCCATAATCCCTGTGGGCTTCACCCATGTGTTGTCGGCCATAAACAACTTCATCTCCACCGGCTCCAATGCTCCTAGCTTGACTTGGTGCCAAATAGATAGAGGCATAAGACTTACACTTGCTCCCAAGTCACACAAGGCTTTGTAACGATGATTTACAAGCCCAATAGAGATGGCGAACTTCCCTGGATCAGCCTTCTTTTCGGGGAAGTCCATCTTGTTGCATTCCTCCGCAATATCCACTAGAGACCTCTTGTTACTCAAGATCTCCTTCAAAAATTTCACATAGGCGGGCATCTCTCTAAGTGCTTCGGTGAGGGGGATAGTAACGTTGAGGCCTTGAAGCATTTTCATAAACCGCTTGAACTTCCTATCAGTGGGGTCCTTCGGCACCTTGGAAGGGAATGGGAGTGGTACCTTAGGCTTAGAAGCAACCTCAGAAGTTCTCGTTCTTTCTGCAGCAGGGGTCGGCGTCAAGGCAGTAGGGTTCGGCGTCGAGGGGTCTGCAGTGTTGGGAGAGGTTTCTTGAACAGGTGTGTCGGCATCGACACTAGAGGGGTCGGCGCCGAGGGGCTGTGCACTTCCAGCAGCTTCTGCAGTAGGTTTTGGAGCTGTCAGGGTGTCGGCGCCGAGGGTAGAGGTGTCGGCGCCGAGGGTGTTTCTGGGCTCGTTGTCCTCTTTTTTCGAGTTGTGTTGGTCTAGTAACTCGCGTCCACTCCTTAGCTTGATGGAAGCAACATGCCCAGTTGCAGGGCCCTTAGGATTAGCCGTGGTTTGGCTTGGTAGGGTGCCGGGTTGCTTTGGAATTTGAGCCGCCAATTGACCCACTTGGGTCTCAATGTTTCTCCTCCATATGTCCATTTCCCCAAAGCGAGCATTGAGACCTTGCAATTGAGTTTGGATAGCCGAGTTAGCAAGGTCATTCTTTGCTTGGTTCCTCCTCATCTCCTCAAGGATCATGCTCATATCATTGCGTGATTGCTCACGCTCCGGATGGCCTGGAGCTCGATAGAAGTTGTGTCCGCCATAGTTTTGTTGGGGTTGACGATTGCCCCAAGTGTTTTGGTTTCCTCCTTGGCTAGGACCTCCCACATAATGAGCATCCTCATATGTCTCTGCTAGGTGCACTTGATCGGCGTGAGGGCATTGGACCGTGGTGTGGGAAGTAGATCCACACTCTATGCATGCTTGATTTGCCGATAGATGTCGAACTTGCTTTTGTAGCTTTCTCACTTGATCCTTCCTAAATTGCTCGCGAACATCCGGATCAATCTCTTTAGATGGTTGATAGAGAGCCATAGATGGTGGGGGCCTCACATCCGAGATTTCGGAGGTCCCATAGGTGTTGTCGTACTCAACCAAGCGCTCTAGCTCTTCCCATGCTTCCTCCGGAGTCATCTCAAGGAACCGGAGGTTGGTGTGAACATTAATCCGATCCTTTGTTGCCGAATTCAGCCCATTGAAGAAGATCTCTTGGAGCACATATTCGGGTTGCCCATGCGTAGGGCATTGACGTTGAAGCTCTTTGAATCTCTCCCATGCCGCCGCCAAGTCTTCCACCCTCAATTGCTTGAAAGTAGTGATTTTTTTCCTTAGCTCCGATGTCTTTGAAGGTGGGAAGAACTTGGTTAAGAAGGAATCATGTAATTGTTCCCAAGTGGTGATGGTTTGGGTTGGCAAGCTATCTAGCCAATGAAGGGCCTTCCCCGCAAGTGACCATCGAAAGGCCTTAAGTCTCACATACTCCAAAGTGTCACCATGAGCGATGGTGTCACAAATATCCAAGAACTCGCGCACATGCTCCATAGGGCACTCCGTTGGTTTCCCCGAAAATTGGATCTTCTTGACCATGGCAATGAAGCTTGTCTTGATCTCAAAATTAGCGGGAGCGTCGGGGAAGATAATAGGTGATGCGGGCACTCTAAGAGGTGGGTGCATATATTGCCGAGCATTGCGAGGAATCCTAGCAAGTTGTTCCTCCGCTTGACGTGCCCTCTCGGCCTCTTGTTCTCGAGCACGATTGGCCTCTTGGTTCTCCCTTTGCAGCCTTTCCACCGTTTCCTCAAGGGTCTCACGTTCGGCCATGATTCCCTTTAGCCTTTCTCTTAGATGAAAGTAACGCTCCGGTTCGTCTAAAGCCTCAAACTCTATTATGCGATCAGCGCGTCGCATACACCTCTCAAAACAAACACAAGAAGCAAACAAGTAGCGTTAGAAAACAAGGAGGAGGTGGGCTAGTCCCAACTCCGAAAATCAGCTACTCTAGATGGCGATTGTTACCCTCCCCGGCAACGGCGCCAATTTGTTGTACGATGGGAAATCAACCACAAATAAAATACCTCAATTCCCACTATGTAGATAGCGGAAGTCGGGATCGTTCCACTGGAGAGAGGACAGCACTTTCTAGAGTAGTTCCTGTGATCTAACAACACACAAAAATCAGTAGCAAAGGCGGTCGATATCGACTAGAGATGTCGATATCAAGGGGATGGTCGAGAGAAGTGATGAATGTCGAGTGATTGTTTATTTTCCAGCAGCGAAATAGAACAAAAAGCAAGGGATTTTATGGATGTAAACAATATAAAAAGAACTTCCAAGGTCAAGGGATAACCACAACAACAACCATGCATAAACCACACAAGAATCATAGAACAAAGATCATGTTTTTATCATCAAAAGATAGCTTTCGCATACTTCACAAATAGAGAATAGAGGCTTTCGCATAAAACCTATTCGTTCTACCTTTTCTTAATTAGATCCCTTTTACTTTCGTCAAAGATCTCTAATTACTTTCCAAATTCATAATTAAATCCACTTTCGCTTCATAATCATAAACATGGAATTGTCCGCAACTTTCGCAAAGGATTTAAGCACAAGATAGATGATGATAAACTCATAAAAACATCATAGATTCAAGCTTTCATACATGGCTATTGTTGGGCTCACCCCAACCCTAGAAGATGAAGAACTACTCACACATAGCTATAGAAAACATGCTGAAAATTGAATAAAACATAATCTGAAATTGCATAAAATCAAACCTCAAAACCAATGTCAAAACTTTCAACCAAAAGCTCCCAAAGCGTACGTTCCTTCTGCTGTCAATTCAGCCGTGTGTTCTGATGTGGAGAGAGATACCTAATTAGCCTCTAATTGGCTTTATTTAAAGATAGAAATTAAGACTTAATCTCCAAGGAAAGAGCTTTTATCTTAGGAAAATAATATAATCTATCTAAGGAATGATAAAATATCCCAAGTCTATCTAACTAAAAGATCCTAAAAAGGAATTAAATAGAAACCCTAATTAAAAAGCCCAAAAATCAATTAAATCAGTCCGCCAGAAAATTCTGCTGGTGCGCAGATTCGCACAGGGTATCGGCGCCGAGGTCTGGGTGTCGGCATCGAGATACCTGTTCGAATGCAGTAACTTCTGTTTTTCTCCAGCTTTTCGTCTCTGTCTTCAATCGCACTTTCCCGAGTCCTCCTTAATCCGATTGACGCATATGAATATGCGTTGGAAAGCTCTTTTCAAGGACTTCAAATCTCATGAAGGCTCCAGAACTTGAATCGAAGTGATGGATGGCGAAAATAAGGCTTTTCTCCAGCTGCACCTCTTTTTTTTGCTTTTGCTTGGCTTCTCCATTGCATTCATGATTTTTCATTAAGCTCTAAAGTGCATCCAAACTCTTCCAAATCAGCTCCAATACCTATAAAATCACACCAAAGCTTGTGTAGACTCCATATCTTGCAATATTAAGCATAACTACACATTTTCCTTACTTTCCCAACACAAAAGCTAATAAAATGACTTAGATGGAATGAAAACATGATGTAAAATATGACTAAAAATGCGGACATCAGCTCCTCAAGCAAATCAAGTATCTTTCTGTCAACCAGCCCTGAATCGAATGCAAATCACAGCGGTACACCACTACTGAGTGCCCACACACAGAGCAAGTCAGGATGGCAGAAAACCACGAAGAGGTAGCTTACGCAGGGGGTCCCAGTCGCTATATGGGGGACCAAAGGTTTCAACAACCACAATGGAACCAAGGTGCCCCTAGGAACCCCCCGCCATACAGAGCTCCAGGACATCCGGAAAGGGACCAGAAGAGGGATGACTTACAGACCATCCTTGAGAAATACAGAGGAATCATTCAGACACCAAGCAGTCCTTCAATTCTGTCTACACCCAGATACATGGTGTCAACGCTAGGCTTGGAGAAATCGATGTCTGGAGGAAATCAATTGATACACAGATTGGCCAGCTAGCGGCAGGCGTCCCCAGACAGTCAGGTACGCTCCCTGGATCTTCTGAGCCCAATCCCAAGGGGAAGACCAGACACATCGCAGTCATAAAGCTCAGGAGCGGGCACCAACTACGCGAGCCAGAGGTCGAAAAGCAGCAGGACGAAGCTAAGAAACAACTCGACATCGACCAACAGCAACTCGATGTCGACCAAAATTTGGTCGATGTCGACCAAAATTTGGTCGATGTCGAGCAACATCAAGTCGACATCGAGCAACAGCTTGGCCAAGATTCGTCTGCACAACACTCCAACTCGACATCGAGGAAACTGGTCGATATCGAGGAAAATCTTGTCGATGTCGAGGAGAACCAATTCGACATCAAGGAAGCTGCAACACCTCCGACATCTGTTCTGGCTCCGAACCAGGAAAATAAGCTGCCTTTCCTAACGAAATCTCCAAAGGACCCAGCAGAGAAGAAATTCCAGCACTTCATTAAGATGCTTCAGAGACTCAATGTCACCATACCTTTCAGAGAAGCTCTTAATGAAATGCCATCATATGTCAAGTCGCTAGGCCGACTTCTTCTCTTATGCTCATGTGGGAATTCGCAAGGCCCATGTGGCGCGGGCCTCCTCCTCCGGACTTTCAAGTTCGACCTTGAATATGACTCCTTCCTTGTCCTTAAGCTCCATTGCACCGGGTCGAATCTTGTGAATTTCGAATGGACCAACCTTCTTCCCTTTGAATTTGCTAGGGAACCATTGATTCTTGGCCTTGGAGATGTACACCGTATCTCCTACCTCATAAACTTTTGGATCTTCATTGCATCCCCTACATAATCTCACAAACCAAGGCATACCTCTTCCATTCGTAATAGATAGGTTTTTAATAGAAATAGGGGAAGAGAAATTCATACCTTGACTTACCTTGTTGGGACCGGGATGGTGGTCTTCGGCCCAACTCTTTCCTTTCTCGTCAACTCTTCCTTCCATGGTAGCGCAACCACCTTCTTCACGTTGTCCTGCTGCTGGAGTTGTCGATGCCGAGGCTGAGGGTATCGGCGCCGAGGCATCAGTAGCTTTTTCACCGTACTGCAGGAACATTTTATCCTCCACGGGTGTCGACGCCGAGGGTGAGGGTGTCGACGCCGAGGCATCTGTAGCCTTCTCAAGTTTCTGCAGAAACTTTTCTTTGTCCAGGGGTGTCGACGCCGAGGGTGAGGGTGTCGACGCCGAGACACCTGTAGCATTTTCAGCATGGTGTGGAATCGATGTCGACAGAGGTGGGTCGATGTCGAGGACCCCATACATAGCCGTTGTCGTGCTCTTGATTTCCACTTCTTCATTATCCAAAGTAGCCAATAGATTGTTGATTTGATCATCCGTTGGTGTTGGATCCTTGGCTATCATCTCCTTTGTAAGCTCCTCACATGGAATGACGTCCATTCGTGCATATAGGGCATTGACCTCCATCCTCCTTACCTCCCTCATAGTCGTATTAAAACGAAACTCAATTACCTCATCGGCTATGGTGAAAGTAAGTAGGCCATTCTTGACACTAATGTTCGCATCCGCCGTGGCCAAGAAAAGTCTACCCAAGATGATTGGTACGGTGGGATCCGGTTCCATATCTAGCACAATGAAGTCGGTTGGGACAAAGAACTTCTCCACCTTGACGGGGACATTATCCATAATCCCTGTGGGCTTCACCCATGTGTTGTCGGCCATAAACAACTTCATCTCCACCGGCTCCAATGCTCCTAGCTTGACTTGGTGCCAAATAGATAGAGGCATAAGACTTACACTTGCTCCCAAGTCACACAAGGCTTTGTAACGATGATTTACAAGCCCAATAGAGATGGCGAACTTCCCTGGATCAGCCTTCTTTTCGGGGAAGTCCATCTTGTTGCATTCCTCCGCAATATCCACTAGAGACCTCTTGTTACTCAAGATCTCCTTCAAAAATTTCACATAGGCGGGCATCTCTCTAAGTGCTTCGGTGAGGGGGATAGTAACGTTGAGGCCTTGAAGCATTTTCATAAACCGCTTGAACTTCCTATCAGTGGGGTCCTTCGGCACCTTGGAAGGGAATGGGAGTGGTACCTTAGGCTTAGAAGCAACCTCAGAAGTTCTCGTTCTTTCTGCAGCAGGGGTCGGCGTCAAGGCAGTAGGGTTCGGCGTCGAGGGGTCTGCAGTGTTGGGAGAGGTTTCTTGAACAGGTGTGTCGGCATCGACACTAGAGGGGTCGGCGCCGAGGGGCTGTGCACTTCCAGCAGCTTCTGCAGTAGGTTTTGGAGCTGTCAGGGTGTCGGCGCCGAGGGTAGAGGTGTCGGCGCCGAGGGTGTTTCTGGGCTCGTTGTCCTCTTTTTTCGAGTTGTGTTGGTCTAGTAACTCGCGTCCACTCCTTAGCTTGATGGAAGCAACATGCCCAGTTGCAGGGCCCTTAGGATTAGCCGTGGTTTGGCTTGGTAGGGTGCCGGGTTGCTTTGGAATTTGAGCCGCCAATTGACCCACTTGGGTCTCAATGTTTCTCCTCCATATGTCCATTTCCCCAAAGCGAGCATTGAGACCTTGCAATTGAGTTTGGATAGCCGAGTTAGCAAGGTCATTCTTTGCTTGGTTCCTCCTCATCTCCTCAAGGATCATGCTCATATCATTGCGTGATTGCTCACGCTCCGGATGGCCTGGAGCTCGATAGAAGTTGTGTCCGCCATAGTTTTGTTGGGGTTGACGATTGCCCCAAGTGTTTTGGTTTCCTCCTTGGCTAGGACCTCCCACATAATGAGCATCCTCATATGTCTCTGCTAGGTGCACTTGATCGGCGTGAGGGCATTGGACCGTGGTGTGGGAAGTAGATCCACACTCTATGCATGCTTGATTTGCCGATAGATGTCGAACTTGCTTTTGTAGCTTTCTCACTTGATCCTTCCTAAATTGCTCGCGAACATCCGGATCAATCTCTTTAGATGGTTGATAGAGAGCCATAGATGGTGGGGGCCTCACATCCGAGATTTCGGAGGTCCCATAGGTGTTGTCGTACTCAACCAAGCGCTCTAGCTCTTCCCATGCTTCCTCCGGAGTCATCTCAAGGAACCGGAGGTTGGTGTGAACATTAATCCGATCCTTTGTTGCCGAATTCAGCCCATTGAAGAAGATCTCTTGGAGCACATATTCGGGTTGCCCATGCGTAGGGCATTGACGTTGAAGCTCTTTGAATCTCTCCCATGCCGCCGCCAAGTCTTCCACCCTCAATTGCTTGAAAGTAGTGATTTTTTTCCTTAGCTCCGATGTCTTTGAAGGTGGGAAGAACTTGGTTAAGAAGGAATCATGTAATTGTTCCCAAGTGGTGATGGTTTGGGTTGGCAAGCTATCTAGCCAATGAAGGGCCTTCCCCGCAAGTGACCATCGAAAGGCCTTAAGTCTCACATACTCCAAAGTGTCACCATGAGCGATGGTGTCACAAATATCCAAGAACTCGCGCACATGCTCCATAGGGCACTCCGTTGGTTTCCCCGAAAATTGGATCTTCTTGACCATGGCAATGAAGCTTGTCTTGATCTCAAAATTAGCGGGAGCGTCGGGGAAGATAATAGGTGATGCGGGCACTCTAAGAGGTGGGTGCATATATTGCCGAGCATTGCGAGGAATCCTAGCAAGTTGTTCCTCCGCTTGACGTGCCCTCTCGGCCTCTTGTTCTCGAGCACGATTGGCCTCTTGGTTCTCCCTTTGCAGCCTTTCCACCGTTTCCTCAAGGGTCTCACGTTCGGCCATGATTCCCTTTAGCCTTTCTCTTAGATGAAAGTAACGCTCCGGTTCGTCTAAAGCCTCAAACTCTATTATGCGATCAGCGCGTCGCATACACCTCTCAAAACAAACACAAGAAGCAAACAAGTAGCGTTAGAAAACAAGGAGGAGGTGGGCTAGTCCCAACTCCGAAAATCAGCTACTCTAGATGGCGATTGTTACCCTCCCCGGCAACGGCGCCAATTTGTTGTACGATGGGAAATCAACCACAAATAAAATACCTCAATTCCCACTATGTAGATAGCGGAAGTCGGGATCGTTCCACTGGAGAGAGGACAGCACTTTCTAGAGTAGTTCCTGTGATCTAACAACACACAAAAATCAGTAGCAAAGGCGGTCGATATCGACTAGAGATGTCGATATCAAGGGGATGGTCGAGAGAAGTGATGAATGTCGAGTGATTGTTTATTTTCCAGCAGCGAAATAGAACAAAAAGCAAGGGATTTTATGGATGTAAACAATATAAAAAGAACTTCCAAGGTCAAGGGATAACCACAACAACAACCATGCATAAACCACACAAGAATCATAGAACAAAGATCATGTTTTTATCATCAAAAGATAGCTTTCGCATACTTCACAAATAGAGAATAGAGGCTTTCGCATAAAACCTATTCGTTCTACCTTTTCTTAATTAGATCCCTTTTACTTTCGTCAAAGATCTCTAATTACTATCCAAATTCATAATTAAATCCACTTTCGCTTCATAATCATAAACATGGAATTGTCCGCAACTTTCGCAAAGGATTTAAGCACAAGATAGATGATGATAAACTCATAAAAACATCATAGATTCAAGCTTTCATACATGGCTATTGTTGGGCTCACCCCAACCCTAGAAGATGAAGAACTACTCACACATAGCTATAGAAAACATGCTGAAAATTGAATAAAACATAATCTGAAATTGCATAAAATCAAACCTCAAAACCAATGTCAAAACTTTCAACCAAAAGCTCCCAAAGCGTACGTTCCTTCTGCTGTCAATTCAGCCGTGTGTTCTGATGTGGAGAGAGATACCTAATTAGCCTCTAATTGGCTTTATTTAAAGATAGAAATTAAGACTTAATCTCCAAGGAAAGAGCTTTTATCTTAGGAAAATAATATAATCTATCTAAGGAATGATAAAATATCCCAAGTCTATCTAACTAAAAGATCCTAAAAAGGAATTAAATAGAAACCCTAATTAAAAAGCCCAAAAATCAATTAAATCAGTCCGCCAGAAAATTCTGCTGGTGCGCAGATTCGCACAGGGTATCGGCGCCGAGGTCTGGGTGTCGGCATCGAGATACCTGTTCGAATGCAGTAACTTCTGTTTTTCTCCAGCTTTTCGTCTCTGTCTTCAATCGCACTTTCCCGAGTCCTCCTTAATCCGATTGACGCATATGAATATGCGTTGGAAAGCTCTTTTCAAGGACTTCAAATCTCATGAAGGCTCCAGAACTTGAATCGAAGTGATGGATGGCGAAAATAAGGCTTTTCTCCAGCTGCACCTCTTTTTTTTGCTTTTGCTTGGCTTCTCCATTGCATTCATGATTTTTCATTAAGCTCTAAAGTGCATCCAAACTCTTCCAAATCAGCTCCAATACCTATAAAATCACACCAAAGCTTGTGTAGACTCCATATCTTGCAATATTAAGCATAACTACACATTTTCCTTACTTTCCCAACACAAAAGCTAATAAAATGACTTAGATGGAATGAAAACATGATGTAAAATATGACTAAAAATGCGGACATCAGCTCCTCAAGCAAATCAAGTATCTTTCTGTCAACCAGCCCTGAATCGAATGCAAATCACAGCGGTACACCACTACTGAGTGCCCACACACAGAGCAAGTCAGGATGGCAGAAAACCACGAAGAGGTAGCTTACGCAGGGGGTCCCAGTCGCTATATGGGGGACCAAAGGTTTCAACAACCACAATGGAACCAAGGTGCCCCTAGGAACCCCCCGCCATACAGAGCTCCAGGACATCCGGAAAGGGACCAGAAGAGGGATGACTTACAGACCATCCTTGAGAAATACAGAGGAATCATTCAGACACCAAGCAGTCCTTCAATTCTGTCTACACCCAGATACATGGTGTCAACGCTAGGCTTGGAGAAATCGATGTCTGGAGGAAATCAATTGATACACAGATTGGCCAGCTAGCGGCAGGCGTCCCCAGACAGTCAGGTACGCTCCCTGGATCTTCTGAGCCCAATCCCAAGGGGAAGACCAGACACATCGCAGTCATAAAGCTCAGGAGCGGGCACCAACTACGCGAGCCAGAGGTCGAAAAGCAGCAGGACGAAGCTAAGAAACAACTCGACATCGACCAACAGCAACTCGATGTCGACCAAAATTTGGTCGATGTCGACCAAAATTTGGTCGATGTCGAGCAACATCAAGTCGACATCGAGCAACAGCTTGGCCAAGATTCGTCTGCACAACACTCCAACTCGACATCGAGGAAACTGGTCGATATCGAGGAAAATCTTGTCGATGTCGAGGAGAACCAAGTCGACATCAAGGAAGCTGCAACACCTCCGACATCTGTTCTGGCTCCGAACCAGGAAAATAAGCTGCCTTTCCTAACGAAATCTCCAAAGGACCCAGCAGAGAAGAAATTCCAGCACTTCATTAAGATGCTTCAGAGACTCAATGTCACCATACCTTTCAGAGAAGCTCTTAATGAAATGCCATCATATGTCAAGTCGCTAGGCCGACTTCTTCTCTTATGCTCATGTGGGAATTCGCAAGGCCCATGTGGCGCGGGCCTCCTCCTCCGGACTTTCAAGTTCGACCTTGAATATGACTCCTTCCTTGTCCTTAAGCTCCATTGCACCGGGTCGAATCTTGTGAATTTCGAATGGACCAACCTTCTTCCCTTTGAATTTGCTAGGGAACCATTGATTCTTGGCCTTGGAGATGTACACCGTATCTCCTACCTCATAAACTTTTGGATCTTCATTGCATCCCCTACATAATCTCACAAACCAAGGCATACCTCTTCCATTCGTAATAGATAGGTTTTTAATAAAAATAGGGGAAGAGAAATTCATACCTTGACTTACCTTGTTGGGACCGGGATGGTGGTCTTCGGCCCAACTCTTTCCTTTCTCGTCAACTCTTCCTTCCATGGTAGCGCAACCACCTTCTTCACGTTGTCCTGCTGCTGGAGGTGTCGATGCCGAGGCTGAGGGTATCGGCGCCGAGGCATCAGTAGCATTTTCAGCGTACTGCAGGAACATTTTATCCTCCACGGGTGTCGACGCCGAGGGTGAGGGTGTCGACGCCGAGGCATCTGTAGCCTTCTCAAGTTTCTGCAGAAACTTTTCTTTGTCCAGGGGTGTCGACGCCGAGGGTGAGGGTGTCGACGCCGAGACACCTGTAGCATTTTCAGCATGGTGTGGAATCGATGTCGACAGAGGTGGGTCGATGTCGAGGACCCCATACATAGCCGTTGTCGTGCTCTTGATTTCCACTTCTTCATTATCCAAAGTAGCCAATAGATTGTTGATTTGATCATCCGTTGGTGTTGGATCCTTGGCTATCATCTCCTTTGTAAGCTCCTCACATGGAATGACGTCCATTCGTGCATATAGGGCATTGACCTCCATCCTCCTTACCTCCCTCATAGTCGTATTAAAACGAAACTCAATTACCTCATCGGCTATGGTGAAAGTAAGTAGGCCATTCTTGACGCTAATGTTCGCATCCGCCGTGGCCAAGAAAGGTCTACCCAAGATGATTGGTACGGTGGGATCCGGTTCCATATCTAGCACAATGAAGTCGGTTGGGACAAAGAACTTCTCCACCTTGACGGGGACATTATCCATAATCCCTGTGGGCTTCACCCATGTGTTGTCGGCCATAAACAACTTCATCTCCACCGGCTCCAATGCTCCTAGCTTGACTTGGTGCCAAATAGATAGAGGCATAAGACTTACACTTGCTCCCAAGTCACACAAGGCTTTGTAACGATGATTTACAAGCCCAATAGAGATGGCGAACTTCCCTGGATCAGCCTTCTTTTCGGGGAAGTCCATCTTGTTGCATTCCTCCGCAATATCCACTAGAGACCTCTTGTTACTCAAGATCTCCTTCAAAAATTTCACATAGGCGGGCATCTCTCTAAGTGCTTCGGTGAGGGGGATAGTAACGTTGAGGCCTTGAAGCATTTTCATAAACCGCTTGAACTTCCTATCAGTGGGGTCCTTCGGCACCTTGGAAGGGAATGGGAGTGGTACCTTAGGCTTAGAAGCAACCTCAGAAGTTCTCGTTCTTTCTGCAGCAGGGGTCGGCGTCAAGGCAGTAGGGTTCGGCGTCGAGGGGTCTGCAGTGTTGGGAGAGGTTTCTTGAACAGGTGTGTCGGCATCGACACTAGAGGGGTCGGCGCCGAGGGGCTGTGCACTTCCAGCAGCTTCTGCAGTAGGTTTTGGAGCTGTCAGGGTGTCGGCGCCGAGGGTAGAGGTGTCGGCGCCGAGGGTGTTTCTGGGCTCGTTGTCCTCTTTTTTCGAGTTGTGTTGGTCTAGTAACTCGCGTCCACTCCTTAGCTTGATGGAAGCAACATGCCCAGTTGCAGGGCCCTTAGGATTAGCCGTGGTTTGGCTTGGTAGGGTGCCGGGTTGCTTTGGAATTTGAGCCGCCAATTGACCCACTTGGGTCTCAATGTTTCTCCTCCATATGTCCATTTCCCCAAAGCGAGCATTGAGACCTTGCAATTGAGTTTGGATAGCCGAGTTAGCAAGGTCATTCTTTGCTTGGTTCCTCCTCATCTCCTCAAGGATTATGCTCATATCATTGCGTGATTGCTCACGCTCCGGATGGCCTGGAGCTCGATAGAAGTTGTGTCCGCCATAGTTTTGTTGGGGTTGACGATTGCCCCAAGTGTTTTGGTTTCCTCCTTGGCTAGGACCTCCCACATAATGAGCATCCTCATATGTCTCTGCTAGGTGCACTTGATCGGCGTGAGGGCATTGGACCGTGGTGTGGGAAGTAGATCCACACTCTATGCATGCTTGATTTGCCGATAGATGTCGAACTTGCTTTTGTAGCTTTCTCACTTGATCCTTCCTAAATTGCTCGCGAACATCCGGATCAATCTCTTTAGATGGTTGATAGAGAGCCATAGATGGTGGGGGCCTCACATCCGAGATTTCGGAGGTCCCATAGGTGTTGTCGTACTCAACCAAGCGCTCTAGCTCTTCCCATGCTTCCTCCGGAGTCATCTCAAGGAACCGGAGGTTGGTGTGAACATTAATCCGATCCTTTGTTGCCGAATTCAGCCCATTGAAGAAGATCTCTTGGAGCACATATTCGGGTTGCCCATGCGTAGGGCATTGACGTTGAAGCTCTTTGAATCTCTCCCATGCCGCCGCCAAGTCTTCCACCCTCAATTGCTTGAAAGTAGTGATTTTTTTCCTTAGCTCCGATGTCTTTGAAGGTGGGAAGAACTTGGTTAAGAAGGAATCATGTAATTGTTCCCAAGTGGTGATGGTTTGGGTTGGCAAGCTATCTAGCCAATGAAGGGCCTTCCCCGCAAGTGACCATCGAAAGGCCTTAAGTCTCACATACTCCAAAGTGTCACCATGAGCGATGGTGTCACAAATATCCAAGAACTCGCGCACATGCTCCATAGGGCACTCCGTTGGTTTCCCCGAAAATTGGATCTTCTTGACCATGGCAATGAAGCTTGTCTTGATCTCAAAATTAGCGGGAGCGTCGGGGAAGATAATAGGTGATGCGGGCACTCTAAGAGGTGGGTGCATATATTGCCGAGCATTGCGAGGAATCCTAGCAAGTTGTTCCTCCGCTTGACGTGCCCTCTCGGCCTCTTGTTCTCGAGCACGATTGGCCTCTTGGTTCTCCCTTTGCAGCCTTTCCACCGTTTCCTCAAGGGTCTCACGTTCGGCCATGATTCCCTTTAGCCTTTCTCTTAGATGAAAGTAACGCTCCGGTTCGTCTAAAGCCTCAAACTCTATTATGCGATCAGCGCGTCGCATACACCTCTCAAAACAAACACAAGAAGCAAACAAGTAGCGTTAGAAAACAAGGAGGAGGTGGGCTAGTCCCAACTCCGAAAATCAGCTACTCTAGATGGCGATTGTTACCCTCCCCGGCAACGGCGCCAATTTGTTGTACGATGGGAAATCAACCACAAATAAAATACCTCAATTCCCACTATGTAGATAGCGGAAGTCGGGATCGTTCCACTGGAGAGAGGACAGCACTTTCTAGAGTAGTTCCTGTGATCTAACAACACACAAAAATCAGTAGCAAAGGCGGTCGATATCGACTAGAGATGTCGATATCAAGGGGATGGTCGAGAGAAGTGATGAATGTCGAGTGATTGTTTATTTTCCAGCAGCGAAATAGAACAAAAAGCAAGGGATTTTATGGATGTAAACAATATAAAAAGAACTTCCAAGGTCAAGGGATAACCACAACAACAACCATGCATAAACCACACAAGAATCATAGAACAAAGATCATGTTTTTATCATCAAAAGATAGCTTTCGCATACTTCACAAATAGAGAATAGAGGCTTTCGCATAAAACCTATTCGTTCTACCTTTTCTTAATTAGATCCCTTTTACTTTCGTCAAAGATCTCTAATTACTATCCAAATTCATAATTAAATCCACTTTCGCTTCATAATCATAAACATGGAATTGTCCGCAACTTTCGCAAAGGATTTAAGCACAAGATAGATGATGATAAACTCATAAAAACATCATAGATTCAAGCTTTCATACATGGCTATTGTTGGGCTCACCCCAACCCTAGAAGATGAAGAACTACTCACACATAGCTATAGAAAACAAGCTGAAAATTGAATAAAACATAATCTGAAATTGCATAAAATCAAACCTCAAAACCAATGTCAAAACTTTCAACCAAAAGCTCCCAAAGCGTACGTTCCTTCTGCTGTCAATTCAGCCGTGTGTTCTGATGTGGAGAGAGATACCTAATTAGCCTCTAATTGGCTTTATTTAAAGATAGAAATTAAGACTTAATCTCCAAGGAAAGAGCTTTTATCTTAGGAAAATAATATAATCTATCTAAGGAATGATAAAATATCCCAAGTCTATCTAACTAAAAGATCCTAAAAAGGAATTAAATAGAAACCCTAATTAAAAAGCCCAAAAATCAATTAAATCAGTCCGCCAGAAAATTCTGCTGGTGCGCAGATTCGCACAGGGTATCGGCGCCGAGGTCTGGGTGTCGGCATCGAGATACCTGTTCGAATGCAGTAACTTCTGTTTTTCTCCAGCTTTTCGTCTCTGTCTTCAATCGCACTTTCCCGAGTCCTCCTTAATCCGATTGACGCATATGAATATGCGTTGGAAAGCTCTTTTCAAGGACTTCAAATCTCATGAAGGCTCCAGAACTTGAATCGAAGTGATGGATGGCGAAAATAAGGCTTTTCTCCAGCTGCACCTCTTTTTTTTGCTTTTGCTTGGCTTCTCCATTGCATTCATGATTTTTCATTAAGCTCTAAAGTGCATCCAAACTCTTCCAAATCAGCTCCAATACCTATAAAATCACACCAAAGCTTGTGTAGACTCCATATCTTGCAATATTAAGCATAACTACACATTTTCCTTACTTTCCCAACACAAAAGCTAATAAAATGACTTAGATGGAATGAAAACATGATGTAAAATATGACTAAAAATGCGGACATCAGCTCCTCAAGCAAATCAAGTATCTTTCTGTCAACCAGCCCTGAATCGAATGCAAATCACAGCGGTACACCACTACTGAGTGCCCACACACAGAGCAAGTCAGGATGGCAGAAAACCACGAAGAGGTAGCTTACGCAGGGGGTCCCAGTCGCTATATGGGGGACCAAAGGTTTCAACAACCACAATGGAACCAAGGTGCCCCTAGGAACCCCCCGCCATACAGAGCTCCAGGACATCCGGAAAGGGACCAGAAGAGGGATGACTTACAGACCATCCTTGAGAAATACAGAGGAATCATTCAGACACCAAGCAGTCCTTCAATTCTGTCTACACCCAGATACATGGTGTCAACGCTAGGCTTGGAGAAATCGATGTCTGGAGGAAATCAATTGATACACAGATTGGCCAGCTAGCGGCAGGCGTCCCCAGACAGTCAGGTACGCTCCCTGGATCTTCTGAGCCCAATCCCAAGGGGAAGACCAGACACATCGCAGTCATAAAGCTCAGGAGCGGGCACCAACTACGCGAGCCAGAGGTCGAAAAGCAGCAGGACGAAGCTAAGAAACAACTCGACATCGACCAACAGCAACTCGATGTCGACCAAAATTTGGTCGATGTCGACCAAAATTTGGTCGATGTCGAGCAACATCAAGTCGACATCGAGCAACAGCTTGGCCAAGATTCGTCTGCACAACACTCCAACTCGACATCGAGGAAACTGGTCGATATCGAGGAAAATCTTGTCGATGTCGAGGAGAACCAAGTCGACATCAAGGAAGCTGCAACACCTCCGACATCTGTTCTGGCTCCGAACCAGGAAAATAAGCTGCCTTTCCTAACGAAATCTCCAAAGGACCCAGCAGAGAAGAAATTCCAGCACTTCATTAAGATGCTTCAGAGACTCAATGTCACCATACCTTTCAGAGAAGCTCTTAATGAAATGCCATCATATGTCAAGTCGCTAGGCCGACTTCTTCTCTTATGCTCATGTGGGAATTCGCAAGGCCCATGTGGCGCGGGCCTCCTCCTCCGGACTTTCAAGTTCGACCTTGAATATGACTCCTTCCTTGTCCTTAAGCTCCATTGCACCGGGTCGAATCTTGTGAATTTCGAATGGACCAACCTTCTTCCCTTTGAATTTGCTAGGGAACCATTGATTCTTGGCCTTGGAGATGTACACCGTATCTCCTACCTCATAAACTTTTGGATCTTCATTGCATCCCCTACATAATCTCACAAACCAAGGCATACCTCTTCCATTCGTAATAGATAGGTTTTTAATAAAAATAGGGGAAGAGAAATTCATACCTTGACTTACCTTGTTGGGACCGGGATGGTGGTCTTCGGCCCAACTCTTTCCTTTCTCGTCAACTCTTCCTTCCATGGTAGCGCAACCACCTTCTTCACGTTGTCCTGCTGCTAGAGGTGTCGATGCCGAGGCTGAGGGTATCGGCGCCGAGGCATCAGTAGCATTTTCAGCGTACTGCAGGAACATTTTATCCTCCACGGGTGTCGACGCCGAGGGTGAGGGTGTCGACGCCGAGGCATCTGTAGCCTTCTCAAGTTTCTGCAGAAACTTTTCTTTGTCCAGGGGTGTCGACGCCGAGGGTGAGGGTGTCGACGCCGAGACACCTGTAGCATTTTCAGCATGGTGTGGAATCGATGTCGACAGAGGTGGGTCGATGTCGAGGACCCCATACATAGCCGTTGTCGTGCTCTTGATTTCCACTTCTTCATTATCCAAAGTAGCCAATAGATTGTTGATTTGATCATCCGTTGGTGTTGGATCCTTGGCTATCATCTCCTTTGTAAGCTCCTCACATGGAATGACGTCCATTCGTGCATATAGGGCATTGACCTCCATCCTCCTTACCTCCCTCATAGTCGTATTAAAACGAAACTCAATTACCTCATCGGCTATGGTGAAAGTAAGTAGGCCATTCTTGACGCTAATGTTCGCATCCGCCGTGGCCAAGAAAGGTCTACCCAAGATGATTGGTACGGTGGGATCCGGTTCCATATCTAGCACAATGAAGTCGGTTGGGACAAAGAACTTCTCCACCTTGACGGGGACATTATCCATAATCCCTGTGGGCTTCACCCATGTGTTGTCGGCCATAAACAACTTCATCTCCACCGGCTCCAATGCTCCTAGCTTGACTTGGTGCCAAATAGATAGAGGCATAAGACTTACACTTGCTCCCAAGTCACACAAGGCTTTGTAACGATGATTTACAAGCCCAATAGAGATGGCGAACTTCCCTGGATCAGCCTTCTTTTCGGGGAAGTCCATCTTGTTGCATTCCTCCGCAATATCCACTAGAGACCTCTTGTTACTCAAGATCTCCTTCAAAAATTTCACATAGGCGGGCATCTCTCTAAGTGCTTCGGTGAGGGGGATAGTAACGTTGAGGCCTTGAAGCATTTTCATAAACCGCTTGAACTTCCTATCAGTGGGGTCCTTCGGCACCTTGGAAGGGAATGGGAGTGGTACCTTAGGCTTAGAAGCAACCTCAGAAGTTCTCGTTCTTTCTGCAGCAGGGGTCGGCGTCAAGGCAGTAGGGTTCGGCGTCGAGGGGTCTGCAGTGTTGGGAGAGGTTTCTTGAACAGGTGTGTCGGCATCGACACTAGAGGGGTCGGCGCCGAGGGGCTGTGCACTTCCAGCAGCTTCTGCAGTAGGTTTTGGAGCTGTCAGGGTGTCGGCGCCGAGGGTAGAGGTGTCGGCGCCGAGGGTGTTTCTGGGCTCGTTGTCCTCTTTTTTCGAGTTGTGTTGGTCTAGTAACTCGCGTCCACTCCTTAGCTTGATGGAAGCAACATGCCCAGTTGCAGGGCCCTTAGGATTAGCCGTGGTTTGGCTTGGTAGGGTGCCGGGTTGCTTTGGAATTTGAGCCGCCAATTGACCCACTTGGGTCTCAATGTTTCTCCTCCATATGTCCATTTCCCCAAAGCGAGCATTGAGACCTTGCAATTGAGTTTGGATAGCCGAGTTAGCAAGGTCATTCTTTGCTTGGTTCCTCCTCATCTCCTCAAGGATCATGCTCATATCATTGCGTGATTGCTCACGCTCCGGATGGCCTGGAGCTCGATAGAAGTTGTGTCCGCCATAGTTTTGTTGGGGTTGACGATTGCCCCAAGTGTTTTGGTTTCCTCCTTGGCTAGGACCTCCCACATAATGAGCATCCTCATATGTCTCTGCTAGGTGCACTTGATCGGCGTGAGGGCATTGGACCGTGGTGTGGGAAGTAGATCCACACTCTATGCATGCTTGATTTGCCGATAGATGTCGAACTTGCTTTTGTAGCTTTCTCACTTGATCCTTCCTAAATTGCTCGCGAACATCCGGATCAATCTCTTTAGATGGTTGATAGAGAGCCATAGATGGTGGGGGCCTCACATCCGAGATTTCGGAGGTCCCATAGGTGTTGTCGTACTCAACCAAGCGCTCTAGCTCTTCCCATGCTTCCTCCGGAGTCATCTCAAGGAACCGGAGGTTGGTGTGAACATTAATCCGATCCTTTGTTGCCGAATTCAGCCCATTGAAGAAGATCTCTTGGAGCACATATTCGGGTTGCCCATGCGTAGGGCATTGACGTTGAAGCTCTTTGAATCTCTCCCATGCCGCCGCCAAGTCTTCCACCCTCAATTGCTTGAAAGTAGTGATTTTTTTCCTTAGCTCCGATGTCTTTGAAGGTGGGAAGAACTTGGTTAAGAAGGAATCATGTAATTGTTCCCAAGTGGTGATGGTTTGGGTTGGCAAGCTATCTAGCCAATGAAGGGCCTTCCCCGCAAGTGACCATCGAAAGGCCTTAAGTCTCACATACTCCAAAGTGTCACCATGAGCGATGGTGTCACAAATATCCAAGAACTCGCGCACATGCTCCATAGGGCACTCCGTTGGTTTCCCCGAAAATTGGATCTTCTTGACCATGGCAATGAAGCTTGTCTTGATCTCAAAATTAGCGGGAGCGTCGGGGAAGATAATAGGTGATGCGGGCACTCTAAGAGGTGGGTGCATATATTGCCGAGCATTGCGAGGAATCCTAGCAAGTTGTTCCTCCGCTTGACGTGCCCTCTCGGCCTCTTGTTCTCGAGCACGATTGGCCTCTTGGTTCTCCCTTTGCAGCCTTTCCACCGTTTCCTCAAGGGTCTCACGTTCGGCCATGATTCCCTTTAGCCTTTCTCTTAGATGAAAGTAACGCTCCGGTTCGTCTAAAGCCTCAAACTCTATTATGCGATCAGCGCGTCGCATACACCTCTCAAAACAAACACAAGAAGCAAACAAGTAGCGTTAGAAAACAAGGAGGAGGTGGGCTAGTCCCAACTCCGAAAATCAGCTACTCTAGATGGCGATTGTTACCCTCCCCGGCAACGGCGCCAATTTGTTGTACGATGGGAAATCAACCACAAATAAAATACCTCAATTCCCACTATGTAGATAGCGGAAGTCGGGATCGTTCCACTGGAGAGAGGACAGCACTTTCTAGAGTAGTTCCTGTGATCTAACAACACACAAAAATCAGTAGCAAAGGCGGTCGATATCGACTAGAGATGTCGATATCAAGGGGATGGTCGAGAGAAGTGATGAATGTCGAGTGATTGTTTATTTTCCAGCAGCGAAATAGAACAAAAAGCAAGGGATTTTATGGATGTAAACAATATAAAAAGAACTTCCAAGGTCAAGGGATAACCACAACAACAACCATGCATAAACCACACAAGAATCATAGAACAAAGATCATGTTTTTATCATCAAAAGATAGCTTTCGCATACTTCACAAATAGAGAATAGAGGCTTTCGCATAAAACCTATTCGTTCTACCTTTTCTTAATTAGATCCCTTTTACTTTCGTCAAAGATCTCTAATTACTATCCAAATTCATAATTAAATCCACTTTCGCTTCATAATCATAAACATGGAATTGTCCGCAACTTTCGCAAAGGATTTAAGCACAAGATAGATGATGATAAACTCATAAAAACATCATAGATTCAAGCTTTCATACATGGCTATTGTTGGGCTCACCCCAACCCTAGAAGATGAAGAACTACTCACACATAGCTATAGAAAACATGCTGAAAATTGAATAAAACATAATCTGAAATTGCATAAAATCAAACCTCAAAACCAATGTCAAAACTTTCAACCAAAAGCTCCCAAAGCGTACGTTCCTTCTGCTGTCAATTCAGCCGTGTGTTCTGATGTGGAGAGAGATACCTAATTAGCCTCTAATTGGCTTTATTTAAAGATAGAAATTAAGACTTAATCTCCAAGGAAAGAGCTTTTATCTTAGGAAAATAATATAATCTATCTAAGGAATGATAAAATATCCCAAGTCTATCTAACTAAAAGATCCTAAAAAGGAATTAAATAGAAACCCTAATTAAAAAGCCCAAAAATCAATTAAATCAGTCCGCCAGAAAATTCTGCTGGTGCGCAGATTCGCACAGGGTATCGGCGCCGAGGTCTGGGTGTCGGCATCGAGATACCTGTTCGAATGCAGTAACTTCTGTTTTTCTCCAGCTTTTCGTCTCTGTCTTCAATCGCACTTTCCCGAGTCCTCCTTAATCCGATTGACGCATATGAATATGCGTTGGAAAGCTCTTTTCAAGGACTTCAAATCTCATGAAGGCTCCAGAACTTGAATCGAAGTGATGGATGGCGAAAATAAGGCTTTTCTCCAGCTGCACCTCTTTTTTTTGCTTTTGCTTGGCTTCTCCATTGCATTCATGATTTTTCATTAAGCTCTAAAGTGCATTCAAACTCTTCCAAATCAGCTCCAATACCTATAAAATCACACCAAAGCTTGTGTAGACTCCATATCTTGCAATATTAAGCATAACTACACATTTTCCTTACTTTCCCAACACAAAAGCTAATAAAATGACTTAGATGGAATGAAAACATGATGTAAAATATGACTAAAAATGCGGACATCAGCTCCTCAAGCAAATCAAGTATCTTTCTGTCAACCAGCCCTGAATCGAATGCAAATCACAGCGGTACACCACTACTGAGTGCCCACACACAGAGCAAGTCAGGATGGCAGAAAACCACGAAGAGGTAGCTTACGCAGGGGGTCCCAGTCGCTATATGGGGGACCAAAGGTTTCAACAACCACAATGGAACCAAGGTGCCCCTAGGAACCCCCCGCCATACAGAGCTCCAGGACATCCGGAAAGGGACCAGAAGAGGGATGACTTACAGACCATCCTTGAGAAATACAGAGGAATCATTCAGACACCAAGCAGTCCTTCAATTCTGTCTACACCCAGATACATGGTGTCAACGCTAGGCTTGGAGAAATCGATGTCTGGAGGAAATCAATTGATACACAGATTGGCCAGCTAGCGGCAGGCGTCCCCAGACAGTCAGGTACGCTCCCTGGATCTTCTGAGCCCAATCCCAAGGGGAAGACCAGACACATCGCAGTCATAAAGCTCAGGAGCGGGCACCAACTACGCGAGCCAGAGGTCGAAAAGCAGCAGGACGAAGCTAAGAAACAACTCGACATCGACCAACAGCAACTCGATGTCGACCAAAATTTGGTCGATGTCGACCAAAATTTGGTCGATGTCGAGCAACATCAAGTCGACATCGAGCAACAGCTTGGCCAAGATTCGTCTGCACAACACTCCAACTCGACATCGAGGAAACTGGTCGATATCGAGGAAAATCTTGTCGATGTCGAGGAGAACCAAGTCGACATCAAGGAAGCTGCAACACCTCCGACATCTGTTCTGGCTCCGAACCAGGAAAATAAGCTGCCTTTCCTAACGAAATCTCCAAAGGACCCAGCAGAGAAGAAATTCCAGCACTTCATTAAGATGCTTCAGAGACTCAATGTCACCATACCTTTCAGAGAAGCTCTTAATGAAATGCCATCATATGTCAAGTCGCTAGGCCGACTTCTTCTCTTATGCTCATGTGGGAATTCGCAAGGCCCATGTGGCGCGGGCCTCCTCCTCCGGACTTTCAAGTTCGACCTTGAATATGACTCCTTCCTTGTCCTTAAGCTCCATTGCACCGGGTCGAATCTTGTGAATTTCGAATGGACCAACCTTCTTCCCTTTGAATTTGCTAGGGAACCATTGATTCTTGGCCTTGGAGATGTACACCGTATCTCCTACCTCATAAACTTTTGGATCTTCATTGCATCCCCTACATAATCTCACAAACCAAGGCATACCTCTTCCATTCGTAATAGATAGGTTTTTAATAAAAATAGGGGAAGAGAAATTCATACCTTGACTTACCTTGTTGGGACCGGGATGGTGGTCTTCGGCCCAACTCTTTCCTTTCTCGTCAACTCTTCCTTCCATGGTAGCGCAACCACCTTCTTCACGTTGTCCTGCTGCTAGAGGTGTCGATGCCGAGGCTGAGGGTATCGGCGCCGAGGCATCAGTAGCATTTTCAGCGTACTGCAGGAACATTTTATCCTCCACGGGTGTCGACGCCGAGGGTGAGGGTGTCGACGCCGAGGCATCTGTAGCCTTCTCAAGTTTCTGCAGAAACTTTTCTTTGTCCAGGGGTGTCGACGCCGAGGGTGAGGGTGTCGACGCCGAGACACCTGTAGCATTTTCAGCATGGTGTGGAATCGATGTCGACAGAGGTGGGTCGATGTCGAGGACCCCATACATAGCCGTTGTCGTGCTCTTGATTTCCACTTCTTCATTATCCAAAGTAGCCAATAGATTGTTGATTTGATCATCCGTTGGTGTTGGATCCTTGGCTATCATCTCCTTTGTAAGCTCCTCACATGGAATGACGTCCATTCGTGCATATAGGGCATTGACCTCCATCCTCCTTACCTCCCTCATAGTCGTATTAAAACGAAACTCAATTACCTCATCGGCTATGGTGAAAGTAAGTAGGCCATTCTTGACGCTAATGTTCGCATCCGCCGTGGCCAAGAAAGGTCTACCCAAGATGATTGGTACGGTGGGATCCGGTTCCATATCTAGCACAATGAAGTCGGTTGGGACAAAGAACTTCTCCACCTTGACGGGGACATTATCCATAATCCCTGTGGGCTTCACCCATGTGTTGTCGGCCATAAACAACTTCATCTCCACCGGCTCCAATGCTCCTAGCTTGACTTGGTGCCAAATAGATAGAGGCATAAGACTTACACTTGCTCCCAAGTCACACAAGGCTTTGTAACGATGATTTACAAGCCCAATAGAGATGGCGAACTTCCCTGGATCAGCCTTCTTTTCGGGGAAGTCCATCTTGTTGCATTCCTCCGCAATATCCACTAGAGACCTCTTGTTACTCAAGATCTCCTTCAAAAATTTCACATAGGCGGGCATCTCTCTAAGTGCTTCGGTGAGGGGGATAGTAACGTTGAGGCCTTGAAGCATTTTCATAAACCGCTTGAACTTCCTATCAGTGGGGTCCTTCGGCACCTTGGAAGGGAATGGGAGTGGTACCTTAGGCTTAGAAGCAACCTCAGAAGTTCTCGTTCTTTCTGCAGCAGGGGTCGGCGTCAAGGCAGTAGGGTTCGGCGTCGAGGGGTCTGCAGTGTTGGGAGAGGTTTCTTGAACAGGTGTGTCGGCATCGACACTAGAGGGGTCGGCGCCGAGGGGCTGTGCACTTCCAGCAGCTTCTGCAGTAGGTTTTGGAGTTAAAAAAATAATGAAATTTATGAAAAAGTTAGTGCAATGATGATATTTTTTTTAAAGTAAAGTGTTTTATTAAAACTTGTGCAAAAGGCTAGAAGCCCATGTATTTTAGGACGGAGGTAGTATCATGTTATGCACATATCACATTATGTTGTGCATATCTAATAATATAATGTTACATTGTGCACATATAACATTATGTCGTGCAAATATAACATTATGTTGTGCAAATAAAATAATAAAGTGCAAGAATAAAATGGTGTATGAATAATAATAATATGAAGTGTACAAATAAAATTATAAAGTGCATAAATAAAATGATAAAGTGCAAGATTAAGATTATGAAGCGCATGAATAATATTATAAATTGCACCTTTATCATAAAATAATACAAACTATTAAAATTAAGCAATTTAGTCTATGTAGGAGTCGAACCCACATCTATGCGCATAAACACATTGCTTTACCATTGAGCTAATAGACTTTTAAATCTTATTCTGCACAAAAGGATTCATTAACAACAACACCATCAAGAGTTGCACAAAAGGCAGCGATGGAGGGCTGCTGCTACGCGGTTGGCTTCGGGTGGTCTACAAACCCTATTAACACTCTCCGGCGACAAGAGAGCCTACTATTTCTCGGGATTCCAATGATTCCCAGAGCTAAAGGTTCATTTGGGATGATACACTGAAACTAATAAGGTGCTTATTTGTCTGAAGAGGTAAATATATAAATGATGGCTAGAGCCAAAGAGTAACAAGAAGCAAAACCATACGAAGGGTCTTGCGTAAAAATAGCTTACTGCCCACAAAAATCTCCACTTTCGGAATAAATCCCACTACTACCTCCCCTACCGACTTCTTAGAATATGTAACATATTTTAATGTAAGAATATATGAAAATATGCAATATAATAAGAAGCCAAGATGAAATATACCTACTCCCCCTAAATATTTGCCAACCAAATACCAAATAGACCGGACCCAACCAACTCTTAAAAAGGGCCAAAGTCCAAACCTAGCACTTGAACCGACCCAATAACAATTTAGATTCCCTTACTAAGAATCTATGACAGCAGAATAATTCATAAAAAGCCATTAGTAGAAGAAGCGCTACCAAGGGAAAAGATTAAAGGCAACGGCTCAACCAATTTGGATCCATGCCATTGTAACAATAGAATAGCAACAAGACACCTAAGAGTGCCCGCCGACCGTTCGAGTAGCAGCAGCAACACAGAAGCGAACAACAGTTGTGCACCCATGCGAACAATAGCATCAAACGGACAGCAGCACCACCGAAAACTTCAAAAAACAGTAATTTGAACAGCTTAAGGAAGAGCCACTAGACAGTATAAGCAACCTGAGCAACCTCCAGCCGACAATCAACCACTCCACCGGAATTTACATGGGCTATTAGCACAAATAAGGTGCTTATTTGTGCTAATAAGGTACTGACAAGTAACTTATAAATGGATAAGCTCATGGATAAGCTCATTCTGCCAAACAAATCTTAAGTTACTTCCAGTGGAAAGCGGGAAGAATCCTTATTTTCATTAAACGCATCATCATCAACATTGGAAATTTCAGAACTAATGAATGAAGGTCACAATCGAAGGAAAGCTTGTCAGATAAAAGATAACAACATCTACAATAAACAAACCATGAGAAAAATGAATGGTTAGGTTAAAGATGTTAAGGTAATATATCAATAAAGGAGTAATGTTGTTAGTTACTTTTAAACAGAATAAAGAAGGGGTGGTTAGAAGCATAACAGGTTGGGGTAGTATAAATAAGGTTCGGTTATAGTCCAGAGCTTCAATTCCATCTTGTAAAGCTCTTGCCTCTCTAATGGCAGCTGTAACCAAAGTTCTCCCTCCATAATAAAGCTTCACAACTCTTCCAATCTTGCTCGTGGTACGCTTCACATGGTATTAGAGTGACGGTTGAAGCTGTACCTCGCTTTGTTTTTGTCTTTTGCTCACAGATCTGTGTTGATTGCAGATCTCGCTCTTTCTCCTTGAGATCGTAGCTGTGATCACTTGATCTCGCTGCAATTCACCGTGTTCTTAATTCGACTATCATTTTTTTTTTGTGTGAAAAACGATCGACGAAATATGGCTGAAATTGGAGGATCCTCATCTGAACCGAGATCTGAATCTGGTGAGGTCAATTCAGGTGTGAACAATGATCCACTGGCGCTATCAAACTCGGATCATCCCGGCGCTCAACTCGTGTCTAACCTCTTCAACGGAACGAATTTCCTCAGCTGGAGCAGAGGGATCAAAATGGCGCTAGGGGCAAAATTCAAGATCGGCTTCATTGACGGGAGCCTCCGAATGCCAGATCTGGGATCTCGCGATTTTCAGCGTTGGCTAAGATGCGACTATATAGTACGTTGCTGGATTATAAATTCTATGTCTGGAAATTTGTCCGAGGGATTCATGTATGTGAATCCAGCTCGGCAACTGTGGCAAGAAATTACTGAACGATTTGGTCAGTCAAATGGACCACTTGTGTTTCAATTGAGACGTGAAATGAGTAGTTTGGTTCAAGATACCTCTTCAATTGCTGAATACTATGGTAAAAGGAAAAGGATCTGGGATGAGATTGATAGTCTTGAGGAGATTCTGCAGTGCTCTTGCGGTGCTATGGATCAATGCTCGTGCACCTTACTGAAGCGGATGTTAGATCTGAAGAATAGGAACAGACTGATGGAATTCTTGCTAGGGCTCAATGATGGATTTGAAACTATGAGAAATCAGATTCTCTCCATGGAACCGCTACCTTTTGTCAATCGTGCGTACTACTTAGCTATGCAAATAGAGAGACAGAAGATTATCACAGGAAGCTCAGTTGATTCAAGCGCTTTCAGTGTCAATAGAGGCAACAGGCAGCAAACTGACTACAAGAATGCTGATAGGAATGGAGCAGGTCCCTCAAAGAAAGGAAAGATTGACAAGTCCGACAGGAAATGCACCAATTGTAGCATGAAAGGTCACACTGTGGACCAATGCTTCAAAATTATTGGCTATCCAAAGTGGTATGTTGAAAACAAACTCAAGGATGCCAATAAGGACACCAAGAAAGTGGCTAATGCAAACATTGTCAAGTATGAGATTGTTGACAATCCCTTGGAGGTGTCTCAGGATTTTGATCATGCCATGGTCAACGCTGTGTTCAAGGAGGTGAGGGTGTCGGCGCCGAGGGTAGAGGTGTCGGCGCCGAGGGTGTTTCTGGGCTCGTTGTCCTCTTTTTTCGAGTTGTGTTGGTCTAGTAACTCGCGTCCACTCCTTAGCTTGATGGAAGCAACATGCCCAGTTGCAGGGCCCTTAGGATTAGCCGTGGTTTGGCTTGGTAGGGTGCCGGGTTGCTTTGGAATTTGAGCCGCCAATTGACCCACTTGGGTCTCAATGTTTCTCCTCCATATGTCCATTTCCCCAAAGCGAGCATTGAGACCTTGCAATTGAGTTTGGATAGCCGAGTTAGCAAGGTCATTCTTTGCTTGGTTCCTCCTCATCTCCTCAAGGATCATGCTCATATCATTGCGTGATTGCTCACGCTCCGGATGGCCTGGAGCTCGATAGAAGTTGTGTCCGCCATAGTTTTGTTGGGGTTGACGATTGCCCCAAGTGTTTTGGTTTCCTCCTTGGCTAGGACCTCCCACATAATGAGCATCCTCATATGTCTCTGCTAGGTGCACTTGATCGGCGTGAGGGCATTGGACCGTGGTGTGGGAAGTAGATCCACACTCTATGCATGCTTGATTTGCCGATAGATGTCGAACTTGCTTTTGTAGCTTTCTCACTTGATCCTTCCTAAATTGCTCGCGAACATCCGGATCAATCTCTTTAGATGGTTGATAGAGAGCCATAGATGGTGGGGGCCTCACATCCGAGATTTCGGAGGTCCCATAGGTGTTGTCGTACTCAACCAAGCGCTCTAGCTCTTCCCATGCTTCCTCCGGAGTCATCTCAAGGAACCGGAGGTTGGTGTGAACATTAATCCGATCCTTTGTTGCCGAATTCAGCCCATTGAAGAAGATCTCTTGGAGCACATATTCGGGTTGCCCATGCGTAGGGCATTGACGTTGAAGCTCTTTGAATCTCTCCCATGCCGCCGCCAAGTCTTCCACCCTCAATTGCTTGAAAGTAGTGATTTTTTTCCTTAGCTCCGATGTCTTTGAAGGTGGGAAGAACTTGGTTAAGAAGGAATCATGTAATTGTTCCCAAGTGGTGATGGTTTGGGTTGGCAAGCTATCTAGCCAATGAAGGGCCTTCCCCGCAAGTGACCATCGAAAGGCCTTAAGTCTCACATACTCCAAAGTGTCACCATGAGCGATGGTGTCACAAATATCCAAGAACTCGCGCACATGCTCCATAGGGCACTCCGTTGGTTTCCCCGAAAATTGGATCTTCTTGACCATGGCAATGAAGCTTGTCTTGATCTCAAAATTAGCGGGAGCGTCGGGGAAGATAATAGGTGATGCGGGCACTCTAAGAGGTGGGTGCATATATTGCCGAGCATTGCGAGGAATCCTAGCAAGTTGTTCCTCCGCTTGACGTGCCCTCTCGGCCTCTTGTTCTCGAGCACGATTGGCCTCTTGGTTCTCCCTTTGCAGCCTTTCCACCGTTTCCTCAAGGGTCTCACGTTCGGCCATGATTCCCTTTAGCCTTTCTCTTAGATGAAAGTAACGCTCCGGTTCGTCTAAAGCCTCAAACTCTATTATGCGATCAGCGCGTCGCATACACCTCTCAAAACAAACACAAGAAGCAAACAAGTAGCGTTAGAAAACAAGGAGGAGGTGGGCTAGTCCCAACTCCGAAAATCAGCTACTCTAGATGGCGATTGTTACCCTCCCCGGCAACGGCGCCAATTTGTTGTACGATGGGAAATCAACCACAAATAAAATACCTCAATTCCCACTATGTAGATAGCGGAAGTCGGGATCGTTCCACTGGAGAGAGGACAGCACTTTCTAGAGTAGTTCCTGTGATCTAACAACACACAAAAATCAGTAGCAAAGGCGGTCGATATCGACTAGAGATGTCGATATCAAGGGGATGGTCGAGAGAAGTGATGAATGTCGAGTGATTGTTTATTTTCCAGCAGCGAAATAGAACAAAAAGCAAGGGATTTTATGGATGTAAACAATATAAAAAGAACTTCCAAGGTCAAGGGATAACCACAACAACAACCATGCATAAACCACACAAGAATCATAGAACAAAGATCATGTTTTTATCATCAAAAGATAGCTTTCGCATACTTCACAAATAGAGAATAGAGGCTTTCGCATAAAACCTATTCGTTCTACCTTTTCTTAATTAGATCCCTTTTACTTTCGTCAAAGATCTCTAATTACTATCCAAATTCATAATTAAATCCACTTTCGCTTCATAATCATAAACATGGAATTGTCCGCAACTTTCGCAAAGGATTTAAGCACAAGATAGATGATGATAAACTCATAAAAACATCATAGATTCAAGCTTTCATACATGGCTATTGTTGGGCTCACCCCAACCCTAGAAGATGAAGAACTACTCACACATAGCTATAGAAAACATGCTGAAAATTGAATAAAACATAATCTGAAATTGCATAAAATCAAACCTCAAAACCAATGTCAAAACTTTCAACCAAAAGCTCCCAAAGCGTACGTTCCTTCTGCTGTCAATTCAGCCGTGTGTTCTGATGTGGAGAGAGATACCTAATTAGCCTCTAATTGGCTTTATTTAAAGATAGAAATTAAGACTTAATCTCCAAGGAAAGAGCTTTTATCTTAGGAAAATAATATAATCTATCTAAGGAATGATAAAATATCCCAAGTCTATCTAACTAAAAGATCCTAAAAAGGAATTAAATAGAAACCCTAATTAAAAAGCCCAAAAATCAATTAAATCAGTCCGCCAGAAAATTCTGCTGGTGCGCAGATTCGCACAGGGTATCGGCGCCGAGGTCTGGGTGTCGGCATCGAGATACCTGTTCGAATGCAGTAACTTCTGTTTTTCTCCAGCTTTTCGTCTCTGTCTTCAATCGCACTTTCCCGAGTCCTCCTTAATCCGATTGACGCATATGAATATGCGTTGGAAAGCTCTTTTCAAGGACTTCAAATCTCATGAAGGCTCCAGAACTTGAATCGAAGTGATGGATGGCGAAAATAAGGCTTTTCTCCAGCTGCACCTCTTTTTTTTGCTTTTGCTTGGCTTCTCCATTGCATTCATGATTTTTCATTAAGCTCTAAAGTGCATTCAAACTCTTCCAAATCAGCTCCAATACCTATAAAATCACACCAAAGCTTGTGTAGACTCCATATCTTGCAATATTAAGCATAACTACACATTTTCCTTACTTTCCCAACACAAAAGCTAATAAAATGACTTAGATGGAATGAAAACATGATGTAAAATATGACTAAAAATGCGGACATCAGCTCCTCAAGCAAATCAAGTATCTTTCTGTCAACCAGCCCTGAATCGAATGCAAATCACAGCGGTACACCACTACTGAGTGCCCACACACAGAGCAAGTCAGGATGGCAGAAAACCACGAAGAGGTAGCTTACGCAGGGGGTCCCAGTCGCTATATGGGGGACCAAAGGTTTCAACAACCACAATGGAACCAAGGTGCCCCTAGGAACCCCCCGCCATACAGAGCTCCAGGACATCCGGAAAGGGACCAGAAGAGGGATGACTTACAGACCATCCTTGAGAAATACAGAGGAATCATTCAGACACCAAGCAGTCCTTCAATTCTGTCTACACCCAGATACATGGTGTCAACGCTAGGCTTGGAGAAATCGATGTCTGGAGGAAATCAATTGATACACAGATTGGCCAGCTAGCGGCAGGCGTCCCCAGACAGTCAGGTACGCTCCCTGGATCTTCTGAGCCCAATCCCAAGGGGAAGACCAGACACATCGCAGTCATAAAGCTCAGGAGCGGGCACCAACTACGCGAGCCAGAGGTCGAAAAGCAGCAGGACGAAGCTAAGAAACAACTCGACATCGACCAACAGCAACTCGATGTCGACCAAAATTTGGTCGATGTCGACCAAAATTTGGTCGATGTCGAGCAACATCAAGTCGACATCGAGCAACAGCTTGGCCAAGATTCGTCTGCACAACACTCCAACTCGACATCGAGGAAACTGGTCGATATCGAGGAAAATCTTGTCGATGTCGAGGAGAACCAAGTCGACATCAAGGAAGCTGCAACACCTCCGACATCTGTTCTGGCTCCGAACCAGGAAAAGAAGCTGCCTTTCCTAACGAAATCTCCAAAGGACCCAGCAGAGAAGAAATTCCAGCACTTCATTAAGATGCTTCAGAGACTCAATGTCACCATACCTTTCAGAGAAGCTCTTAATGAAATGCCATCATATGTCAAGTTTCTCAAGGAGATCCTAAGCAAAAAGCGATCAATGGCTGAGATCGCAGAGGAGTGCAGCCATATGGACATTCTTGAGAAAAGGCCAGATCCAGGTAAGTTTGCACCAGAAGAGCCGAAATCTTCGATGTCGAGCAGCCTTACTCGATATCGACCAAAACAGGAGCTTCCGACATCTGATTCTACAAAGGTAAGCCAAGGTATGGATCTTTCTTCTCCTATTTCCATTAAAGATTTATCTATACATGGGAGAGATTTTCCTTGGTATGTGCGATTATGTAGGATTTCCAATGATGAGCCTAAGGAGTATGAAGTTGGAGACAAGCTCTATGTTTCCAAATCAAAGGATCATTGGTTTCCTAACAAATTCAATAAGAAGAAGATAGGGCCTTTCATTGTGAACAATATCCATTCAGGAGGATTGCAGCTGATGGACAAGAATGGAGTCATGTTTGAAGCCCAAGCTACAGGGGCCCTGTAGATGCAACCTTGAGCTTAATGGAAAAGTCGGCCTAGCGACTATAAAATCTATAGTTTGTAAATAGAAATTTATTTTTGGGACTTTTGGACATTGTTGCTTTTTTGTTTTGAACTTTTAGTTTTTCTATTGTGGGTATTTCTCTTCTACAATTTTTAGGTCCATGGAGATAGAAGCAAGCTAAAATCGGACTAGGCCCAGCAGCATAGCACTCGATTATGACGATTACCACACATGTCTAGTGAGTTTCTTTCTTTACCCTTATTTTTTATACAGTGAGGACAATGTAATGTTTAAGTATGGGGTGGGGAAAGGGCTTACTTCATGCATATTTAATCATATTTGACATTATGTGTGGATATTTAAAGTTTATTTCTTGAATTGCTTATGCATGGCTATTTTGGAATTCATATTTGATTTATGGGCTTATATGCAAGTTTTCCAAAGCTTGAAAAAATGACCCCCTTTGAATTTTTTCGATTAATGTCATGGAAGTTCAATATTGAACTCGACGATGCAAAATTAGATTCATTACAGATATAAGCATTAAATTGCCTAGTAAAGGGAAGCCACAATGAAATGCATATTCTTATGAAAACCATGAAAGGAGGTAAAATTTGATATTGCTTTTGACATGTTGCATAATAAGAGGATGGAGGACTTTATATTTCCATATAATGCTCATATTGTTATATTCCTAGCCTTACCTATGCTTATGCATCACAAAAGCCATATTATATGCCTTATTTCAATTATTGCTCCAAATGTTCCAAATATTGCCATTCTTTACCCTATTTCCTATCCGGGGATTATGTAGAGAATGATTTTACATTATGGAGATGTTATGTGGTGTTTGTGTTATGGTTATTATCATTATTGGAGTTTGGTAGGAATGTTTGAAATATATGGAAAATTTAATGAGTAAAAGAAAATACGGTCACCTCAGGAGATAAAGGTAGATCAACCCTGCTAGCCGAGATAATAGTTCGGCAAGATGGGACACACAGGTGAGGAGCCCAAAGCACTAAGTATCCAGGGCCATTCATGACACCCATGTTTGCGACTCCCGATAAGGCAGTGCTGAGGTTAGAGAGATAAAAGCATTGTAATTGAAAAAAGCAATGAGCAATGAGAGAAAGGTGATGAATCTTTTGAAAAAGGGATGTGGTTAAAGAAAGTTTAGAAGTACTCCATTTCCCCGGATTATTAGCACCACATGGCCAAAAATTGCCCACCTTTAGCCTATTACCAATCTATTCCTTATTGAGCTTAAATTAAAGTCCTCTTGATTATTAATGCTTTGTCACATGAATTGTTTTTGCATAACCCTCCTTTTGTGAGTAGATGTTGCTTTTTAATTGCACATACATGGATTTGTGACACTAGTACCTTTTCGAGGATGGTAATTGATTGCAGGGACATATGAGAATGAATCTAAGATGTTGAGAGTTTTGATTTCTTCCCCTGAATGACAATTAAAAGTATTGCTTGAGGACAAGCAAGCTTAAGTATGGGGTGTTTGATGTGAGCCTAATTTGCCATGTTTTATAGTTACTTTTATATCGATTTCTGCATGCATTTCATACATTTGGGCTAGAATAGTACAGAATCTATGTAGTTTACGCTTATTTGTCAAATTATGGAATCTACACCAGTTTCTGTTTAATTTCACAAGGAAAAATCACCAAAAATAATCCCACCTATCCACTCTCAACCAAAAATAATCCCACCTTTTAAAATAACCATTTGGTATCCCAACTATCTCCATATGTAATGAAAACGATATGAATCAAATTCCGTCTTAAGCTCCGATATGATTTCGTCGGAAAGTTGACTTGGCACAACGTGGCAAAAAAAAAAAGCACATGTGGCATTGCCACATCACTACAAACAACATAAAACCCATTAATAAAAGAAAATTAAATTTCAAAAATTAAACCCTAAATTGTACATCCAGCCGATTCAACTTGTTCAATATCACTGATTCTACTTTGATTGTTCTCTCACACTCACGAATTCACATACTATTCAAGGATAATGGAGCCGGACTAAATCGAAGCACCAATTCTGGTGAGATTGGGAGATTGAAGCAAGAAGATCACGATGAGGTGAGAAACACGCTACCTTGCAGAATCAATCGAAGCCAACCCTATCCTATGTGTGAAGAACGACAACTCAACAAGGGGAACTTCAATCCCGATTCGATCAACTACCAAGATAAAGAGGTCAGCGCAAGACACTAATTTCATTCAATCCTTTCTATTTACGGTTTTCCTTTGTTCTTCAATTTAGGATTTTCGTATATATGTTGAATTTAGGGTTTTAAATTGTAACCTGCGCTCAAAATGAACGAGATTGATGGTGAATTTGAAATGAATTGGGTCGAATTTTTAGCTAACGATGTAGATGATGCATCATATGATGAATCTGATTATGTCCCGGGTGATGAGGAAGAAGTGATTTCTGCTAAAGACAAATATGTGTTGTATGAATTTGAAGAAGAATCTGAAGTTGAGGAGGCAGAGGAGTATGCCATGGATGTACATGAAATGGACACCAGTGATTAGGAGTTTCAAACATCAAAACAAAGGGTTAGAGAATATAGAGCTGAAATTGATAAGATGGGTGATGAGAATGTAAGTGAATATGAAGATTCTGATGGCGAGATAATGATTCTCTCTGAAACTGAAGAAGATGAAAATGCTGTGAAGAGAAGAAAGAGTGGCATGTCTGTTACTGAGAAGACTGATTACAAGAAGATTGAATGGAAAGTTGGCTTAAGGTTTCCAAATATCAACATATTTAAGGAAGCTGCTAGGAGGTATGGTATTTTCAATGGTTTTAGCCTAAAATTTGGGATGTCTGACAAAAATAGGGGAAAAGTCGGGGTGATTTGTAAGCAAGGTTGTGCATTCAGAATTTATGCATCATGGCATGCCAAGGAAGGTTGTGTACTTATAAAAACTGTCAACAAGGAACATCAATGTGTGAGAGATATGCAACGTAATCGTCAGCTTACATCCAAATGGCTTGCTAAGGAATATCTTCCTCGCTTGAAGGATAATCCTCAATGGCCAGCTAAAGAAATGGTTAACAGTGTGAGGAAAAGGTATGGAGTCATCATAGAAAAATGGATTGCATACAAGGCAAAGAAAATTTCTTATAAGATGTTGCATGGTTCAATTAAAGGTCGTTATAACAAGGTTGGTAGGTACATGGAAGAGTTAAAAAGATCGAACGATGGAAGTACATTTCAGCTACTTACAATCCCATCAAGTCCTCCTGTTTTTCAAAGGTTCTTTATTTGTTTCCAAGGACTGAGAAATGGATTTTTAGCTGGTTGTAGGCGATTCATATGCTTGGATGGATGTTTTCTTAAAACATTCATGGGTGGAATTTTACTAGTGGCGATAGGGAGAGATGGAAACAACCAGATGTTTCCTGTTTGTTGGGCTGTAGTAGAGGGGGAAACCAGAGATAGTTGGGAATGGTTTCTCAAGAATTTAAAATCTGAGTTGAATGGGACAGACGGAGAAGGTTGGACGTTCATGTCTGACCAACAAAAGGTATTGATATATTCTTCTTATAGTTCATATTGATTTGTTTACTTTATGAATGCATTATGAGATGTGGCATTTTTTTTCTACACAGGGTCTTCTTGCAGCATCTTCTTCCGTGTTCCCGAAGTCTTACCATAGAAATTATGCGAGACACATATATGCGAATTGGCATAAAATTCATAAAGGAGATGAGTTGAAAATGTTGTTTTGGAGGGTTGTTAGATCTTATAATGAAGCTGATTTTGAAGATGCTATGACAGAGTTGAGGAATATATCCTCTCGAGCTGCTGATGACTTTTTACGCCAGAATCCAAGTGTTTTTTGTAGAGCTTTCTTCACTAGTGTTAGCAAGTGTGATGTGGTTGTGAACAATATGGCAGAGACATTTAATGGATACATTCTAAAGGCTAGGGGAAAACATCTCATCGATATGCTTGAGGATTTCATGACTTTGCTTATGGAGAGGATTGTTGCCAAACAGCAGCTGATGGAAGGCCATGATGTAGCAGCTATTTGGCCTAGAGTGAAACTGAAGCTTGAGGAGGAAAAGGTTAAAGCATGGGAATTATCAGTCTCACCTTCATCGTTGACAGTTTTCAAAGTGAGAGAATTTGTGGATGCTTTAAAAGTTGATATTCAAAATCAAAGCTGCACTTGTAGGAAATGGGATCTGACAGGTATACCATGTCGTCATGCTATAGCTTGTTTTTCATTTATGAAAGTGAGATCCGAAGATTATGTTCATGAACACTATAAGAAGGAGGCGTACTTAAGGGCTTATGAAGGGCAGATTAACCCATGTGTAAGTGAAAGGTTTTGGCCCAAAAAGAACTTTCCTATGGACCCTCCCCCTATTAAAGTTCAACCCGGACGACCTAAGAAGAATAGAAGGAAAGACCCACATGAAGATCCAAAGAGACCGGGAAAACTTACCAAGCATGGGATGCAAATGAAGTGTAGTTTGTGCAGTTCAAATACACACAACAAGAGGAAGTGTCCACAAAACAGTGACTTACCACCTCCAACTGAAAAGAGGCCTCGAGGTAGACCTAGGAAATCTTCAACTGAAAATCCTCACATGGATGGTACATGTTCAGGTAAATTGGATCTTACACCAATTGGTTTTTTCTTTTTCTTTCTTTCAATCATGGTTTAATCAATAAACTTATTGTATTGTAGGTGATCTCACAACTAGAAGGGGCAGAGGAAGAGGGAGAGGGAGAGGGATACATGCAAGAGGAACTGAAATGACATATCTCGAAGGAGGAGGTGTTTTGTATGGATCTAGTGCATTTGGACAACCATTGATGTTTAGCCAAGGTCAAGGGCATTCTCAATTTTCTGAGACATCTCAAGGAAGGCAATATTTAGGACATGGTACTGAAAATCAGAGATTAAGCGAGCCGTAATGCTATACCTTTGGTTTACATTTTGGCATCATCAACCTTTTGACAAAACTTTATAGTTGATGCAAAACTCAAACTTTATTGTAAAGCTATGGTAAATGATGTTAGTTAGCTGATGTAAAGCTCAAACTTTGCTGCATTTTGTAAAGCTCAAACCTGTTGAATTTTGAAAAGCTCCATCACTTTATGGATGATGTCTAATTTAATAGTTAATGCATCTGAATGTTATTGATAACTTGTTGAATCTTCGTTGACATGTGCTAAATTTTTTACAGCCAGTTGATTTTTCCCACAAGCTGATTTTCTTACAGCATACTGATTTTTTGACAGTGAGCTTACGGCTGAATTTTGACAGCTTGTATACTTGCTGATTTTTTTTACAATAAGCTTACATACTTGCTGAATTTTTAGGCAAGTTGATTTTTCCCATAAGCTGATTTTCGCATACTGATTTTTTGACAGTGAGCTTAAATATTTGCTGAATTTTGACAGCTTGTATACTTGGATTACTTGCTGATTTTTTTTTTACAAGAAGCTTACATACATGCTGAATTTTTACATTACATAATTTGCATTAGGAGTAGTAGTTATTGACAACTTGTATGACATGTGCTGAAATGTTTTATAGCTAGGAATGACAATTTCATTCAACTAAATGTTCATCCAATAGCTGTTCAATTTCAGCATAACAGTTGCCATAAAATTCAAAACAAAACTAGTTTCAGGCCGCTTGCACCATGGCATGAGCTGCCTTGTTCGCCGTTCTCCGCACTCAAGCCCACCTGCACTCGTCGAACCTTCCTGCTTCCTTCCGCACCCCTTGCAGCAGATTGTCGAGCTATCCTCGGACCTCCTTGTTGTGCCTAAGCTTCTCGTACAATGCCTGACAGTATCCCTCAAAGATCACATGAGTAACACCCGCCTCCACCGTCTTCCTCATCGCCCATAGGAGTACCTCAGCTTCAGCCACCTCTACATCCTCCGTCGGTCGAATCCTCTTCGTTTCAAAGAAGCAAAAATCTCCATCTTTATCCCTTCCAATCAGCCCCACACCGCATCCTCTCCGTTCATGGACAACTTCATCTACTTTGAATCCAAAATACAAATATATTTGCAAACGGAATAGGAAAATCCGATTCGAGTTTTAATACCATCCCTTCTCTTCTACTAGGAAGCCAAATTCAAGAAGACTATATAATAGAGCAAGCCATTGCTTGGGCTAATGCCTCAACTTGATCTTCACTTGCTTAGGATCATCCCCTACGGAGTTTACCCAAAAAAAAAAAATCCCCTGCGGCTACCAATACACAGGCATGATTATTTCAACCATCATGAATCATACAACAATCAGTTTCAATTTTTGAAATGCTGGGAACGTTCGATTGCATCCTAATCTGCGGCGACGGGAACGTTCGATTCACAACGAAGTAGAGATTGAGTGCCGGCAAGGTGTTGCACAATTTTCGCCCTTCCTCTTCGCTAAATCCAAACCCTAGCTCTATGGATCCCTTCGAATCGTGCAAATCGGCATCTGTTGTCATCTCTCCGTCCTCTGTGCAGGCGGCGACAGTCGGCTGGTACAGCTCCTCGGTCGGAGTGGCGTCGGAGCTTGCGATTATGAAAATGACTGGGATGTGGTGCCATACTGCCATGTCACTTTTTTTTTCCAAGTGGCATGTCCAGTCAGATTTCAGACGAAGGGTTGCCGGAAATATTGTGGAAATTTCAATCGTATCGTTTTTGGTTAATATTGAAATAATTGGGATACTAAATGGTTATTTTAAAAGGTGGGATTATTTTTGGTTGAAAGTGGATAGGTGGGATTATTTTTGGTGATTTTTCCATTTCACAATAATCGAAGGAATTTACAGCGGTTCTGAGAAAGGAAGAAAAGCTCGAAGTCAACTACAGAAGTCCGAGGTCAAGGAGTAGCGGAACAAGGACAAATCAAGCTGGAAAGAAGAAAACCGAGTCAAAACACACAACTCGATATCGAGTACTGCAAGTCGATATCGAGTAAGGTCAAGTCGATTTCCACTGAGTTGCCCAGAATCGAGCATAGCTGAGAGACTTAGTCGATATCGAGATGTTGTACTCGATATCGAGTAACCCATATCGAGCTGGAGCATTAGGAATCGACGAGCAAGCTGGGAGCTGAACATGCAAGTCAATATCGAGGAACTTTACTCGATATCGAGGAAAACTTAGTCGATTTTCACATCATGTAGCCGAGATCGAGTTCCTGAGCAGAAGACGGAAAAATGCTAGTCGATATCGAGCAATCCTACTCGATATCGAGTAACACCCAGAAGCCGAAATCAAGGGTATCCGGTTCTTGTTAAGTTTCTATCCCGAGTCCAATGGAGATATCCGCGAGATCAAATTCTATTTCCATCAAGACCTATCAAGTCAAAGGAGGATTTATCTACAATTAGTTCTAGTTACTTTTTAGATGTAATTATTTATTTTCATGTGTTATCTTTATGTTATTAGATGAATAAAATTAGATATAGATATAGTTTTCTTTCCTAGATTAGCTTGGAATGAAGGCTATAAATAAAGCCTATAGGGCTGGATTTTTATTCATTCAATCATACATTTCAATTTCAGAAGAAGTAAGTAGTTACATAGAGAGAGAGAGAGAGAGCTTGTAGCCGATTGGAGAGGAGTTTTGCGAGACCGGATTTGGCTTCGTTGGTTGTAAGTTTTATTTAGTTTATTTAATGCAATTTATTTTCCTAAAAATCTTTGATGAGTTTATTCATGATGAAGAGCGAGTAGTCCACCCACTTCTAGGGTCGGGGTGAGACCGACGGTAGCCATGTGAAGTGATGCGGTAAAGGTTTGATCTTTTTATGCAATTCGTCTTCTATCCCTGCAAACATGATTCTTTTGCGAAAGTTGAAGGTGATCCTTGTTTGTGTTATTGAAGTGAAAGTGATCTTAATACAACTTGGGTTAATTATGTGAAAAGGTTTAGTAACAATTAGGGTTTATGCGAAAGCCTCTATCTTCCTATTTGTTAATAACGAAAGTTATTTGATGAAAAACATGATCTTTTATGCCTTTATGTGTTTTTTTGCATGGTTATCGTTGTGGTGTTGAAACCCTGATCTTGGAAGTCTTTAGTTTATTGATTTATTTCATCGAAATTCGTGTTCTGTGTTCGAAAAAGTTGCAATTTAAGTTTCGGTTTTACTCAATCTCGGGGAAGTTTTGGTCGATCTCGAGGAATTTAGTCGACATCGAGGAAAGTTGTCGAGATCGAGTTGTCTGCTTTGGTTTTGCTTTGTGCTAGTTGATTTCGAATACTGTTAGTCGATTTTGCTAGTCGATATCGAGTAACTTTAGTCGATATCGACCAAGTTTGCTGCTTTCGTTTTCTGTTCCGCTTTTATCTGTTATTTCTGTCTGTCTATTTAATTTTCTCCCTATGAGATTTATTGCTACCTGAGATCCGCTGACGTGCTTCCTCGAGGATCGATCCTGACTGCCTTCTACTACAACGGGAGGAAGTCTTGTATTTATTTGCTGAGACAGGGAGTCAGTCTGATCTTATATTTATATTTATTTTCATACTTGACCATCCTCCTGCAACAACACATGTAAATGTCGTTTTCTCGTGATCCTCCGGTGCTATGGGTACCTGAAAATATCATGAGTAGCCATCTAAAAAGCAATAAAAGGACCGGCCGGCAGAGTGCTCAAGCATTTGATCAATAAAGGGTTGGGGGAAGTGGTCCTTGCGAGTAACCGCATTCAACTTACGATAATCAATACAGACCCTCCATCCAGTTTGGACCCTGCTAGGGACCAACTCACCATCCTGATTCTCAACGACAGTGATACCCCCCTTCTTAGGGACAACCTGAGTAGGACTCACCCATTTGCTATCAGATATGGGAAAGATCGTACCTGCTTGAAGGAGCTTTAGCACCTCCTTCTTTACCACTTCCATCATTGGTGGGTTGAGTCTCCGCTGAGGTTGTCTAGATGGCTTGGCATCATCCTCCAGAAGTATTCTATGCATGGAGAGGGTAGGAATGATGCCCTTAATGTCTGTGATCGTCCATCCTAACACCTCCTTGTTTTCCTTTAGAATAGTCACCAATCACTCATTCTGCCCAAAAGTGAGTTTGTTAGAAATAATGACAGGCAGAGTATCATTTTCACCAAGAAAAGCATAGTTAAGGTGATTGGGAAGGTGTTTCAATTCAAAATCAAGCGCTTGGATAATGGATGGAAGAAGCTTTTAAGTTGCCATGGTCAGCTCGATGCGTACTCCCCTTGGTGGCACATAGGTGGGAGATCGATGGTCTAAATCCAATATAGCCTCCTACAAGTTAGATGAAAAGACATAATCTCTAGAAATTTCATCTATAGGGGTCTGTAAAAAGACTTCCATCTCATTAACACACTCCAAATCAAAGCAATCTTGTACCATAGTATCAATAACATCCACAAAGCACAGAGAAGGTTTATCAGATGGAAATTTCATGGAATCATAAATATTATATTCAACTCTTTTACCATCAAATTCCATAGTAAGAGATCCTGAATAGACATCTATCTTGGTCCTAGTAGTTTTCAAAAAAGGTCTGCCCAACATAATAGGGCCTTCATTGTTACTAGGACCCATGTCAATCACAAAGAAATCAGTAGGGAATATCAAGTTGTCAACCATAACCAAGACATCTTCAACAATCCCTTTCGGGTAAGTAGTAGATCGATCAGGAAGTTGAATTACTACCCGAGTATCATTCAGAGGTCCCAATTCCAAGGCATGTTAAACATGAGAAGGCAAAACATTAATAGATGCTCCTAGATCTAAAATGGCTTTGTCAAATTTAGTATCACCAATCACACATGGAATAGAAAACATACTAGGATCACTACACTTCTCAGGCAAACGCTTCTGATATACAACAGTGACATGTTCGTTTACTTTTTACCTTTTGCTTACCTTTCAGCTTCTGGTTCTGCTTGATAGTGCAAAGTTCCTTCAAGAATTTAGCATATCTAGGAATGCTTTTAATCAAATTAAGCAAACAAATGTTTACCTCGCACTTACTAAATGTCTGAAAGATCTCCTTGTCGTTCTCATACCGTCGTGTATCCTTCAGGACTTCCGGGAATGGTGGAACAAGTTGGGAGTCTCCAGTGGTAGAGAAGAAGAAGAAGGAAGAAGAGGGGAAGAAGAAGAAGAAGGGGAAGAAGACGAAAAAGGTGTACCTGACACCAAAGGTTCGGCGGGGGCACAGGCTGCGGGCGCTGCATATTTGATGTGCCGCGGCCGCGGCATGGTTACTGCGGCTGCCGCACCGTACATCGTCTGTCCTCTTTGTCTATTACCTCTATTTCTTCGTTCATTATTTCTACGTCGTCCTTTTGAGGTGTGACAATCAGTTCCTTGCCACTCCTAAGCGTTACAGCACTGACATTCTCCTTAGGATTCTCGATGATTTGCAATGGAAGCTTCCCTGAATTGTTTGCCTCCTTAGCACTTAAGATTTGAATGAGGTGGCTCATTTGTTTCTCCAGATTTGTCATCTGATTTGATTGCTGCTTCTCTAGATTTACGATCCACTCCGATTGTTGTTTCTCATTCTTCAAGACCAACCGTGACAATTTCTATAGTGGATCCTCCTTATCCTCATTCGATTGCTGCTGACCTCCCTGTCGAGGTTCAAATTGTTGTTGGGGCCTTGCATGTTGCCCCCCTTGCTGATTGAAAGAGGCTTGGTAGTTCCCATAGCCCTGCTGATAGCCTCTGTTATAGTTGTTGTTGTTGAAATACCCAGGATTTCCAAAATTGCCTTGCTTAGGCCTTTATTGAGTGAAATTCCCAATGGCATTCAAATCTACGTAAGGATATTGCAAAAGCGGGCACATGTCCATAGGATGAGTGAATAGATTGCAAAGTCCACATGCTTTCAACTGTTGAGGAGTTCTATTAGTTATCAACTGTTTGATCATCTCCTTCACCTCTGCCATGTCGGTCGGAAGTGCAGCCACATGGGCATCAATAAAAAGTACACCCCTAGCACGAGTGCTCTTGTTGAACTGTCTAGAGTCCTCAGAAAGCTCCTCAAACACATCTCAAGCTGCAGTAGGCTTCTTATTTAGCATGTTTCCTCCACAAGCAGAATTCACGGTTTTGCACTCTACATTAGTAAGCCCATTGAATAAAAAGAGAACCAGATCCTTTTGAGAGTACCCATGGCATGGGCAGCTAGCACAGAGTTTCTTGAAACGCTCAAAATACTCATGAATAGACACCGTCGCGTACTGCTTAATGCTGCTGATTGACCTTTTCAAGGCATTAAGCTTTGTTGCAGGGAAGTACATCTCCAAGAAGACTATCTTCATATCAGCCCAAGTAGTAATAGATCCAGGTGGTAGATAGAAGAAACATTCATTCGCATCATCCTTCAAAGCGTAGGGAAAAGCTCTCAGCTTGATTTGATCCTCAGTAACATTAATCTCAGGTTTCATCCCAACTACCACAGTATGGAACTCAGACAGATGCTTGTGGGGGTCCTCTCCACTCAACCCATGGAACTTGGGTAGAAGAGGAACTACCCCAGATTTCAGCTCAAAGTTGACTCCTTCCCCTAGCACAGGGAATTGGATTGCCAGGGGTTGTTGTGCCAAGCCAGGAGCAGAAAGCTACTTAAGAGTGTGATTTACTTCGTCAGCCATCTCTGCAGTGCTTTCTTCTTGATCAAAAGGGAGCTCGCGGAAGCAATTACGAGTTTCTCGCCTTAAAGAGGCAAGGGTCCTTTCAATCTCTGAATCAAACAGCAACAAAGAGGAATTATTAGCACGGGTATGGACCATATAAAATGGTCCACGCCAAAATCAACACCAAAAAACACACAAGAATTAATAAAATTCCCCAGCAACTTATTATCCAAGTATGATTTGACGGAGGGAAAACCTGTCGTTGATCCGTCAAAGAAAACTCAAACCTATAACTAGTATAGCAATAAGTAAGAGGTCGATCCACAGGGAAATTTATTATCCAAGTATGATTTAGATGTCAATTAAAGTAACAAAGAAGGGGGTTTTTAAGTGTGAAAGTTCCGCCTTTTATCAAAGCGGATTGATGAAAGCAAAGTAAATGAATTTGGTTTAAACAATTATGAGAAGCAATTCTACCTACAATTTTCCCCCTTATTTGCTTGAAATGATTCTTTTCACTTCTTCTCGTCCTATTAAGTTTCCTATGAATGCCCTTGTCTCGACCTAATATAGTTACTAGTCCAATCAGTCCTAGAAACCCTTATCAATCAAACAGTCCCTAAAGAAGGATTTAACCCAATTGATAGCTTTAAGTCCAGAGATTAGCCAAGGTAACTGCAGTCCCTAAAGAGGGATTTAACAACACATCCAACTTCCTACTTATTCAATTAGTTCAATCAGCCCTAAAGGGACAAGTTTGCTACTTAGGTTAAGGTTTACAATCATGAATCTACAAAACCTTAGCAATTGAATTGATCTAACAAGTTGGCCAGACAAGATAGAACAAAACAATAAACAATCAAGCACGAAGACGTTGAAGCATTCAAATATAGGAAACAAGGAAGGAGAATTAGAAACTCACAATCAATCCAAATAAAGCGTCAAACTGTAGGCAGAACAGATGAGTTTAGTTCCTCATGGAAGACATCGCTCAATCTCTAATTGTCTGATAGAACGTAGAATAGAATAGAAGTGAAAGAGAAATAACATAAATCGGTTTTTAATAAGTCTAATCGGCCATTGAACAAAAATAACAAAACTAAGGTTTCATTAAACGAAACGCAGCATCGCTGATGACCCATGCTGCGGTCGCGGCATATGCTGCTCCTTCCTTGTCCGCTGCACATCCTTTGTTGTGGCCGCGGCATGCCTGCTGCGGCCGCGGCATCTCTCTCTGCCGAATCTTCTCATCCAAACCAAGAGCAGCTCCAAGTACTTTTCCTTTTCTTAATTTTTTTTGAGCACTCCTTCTCTTCATTCATTGCTCCTTTCCATGTAATTTTGTATTTCCCTTCCAGATGGTGCATCTCCCAAATGTGTCCAGATTCAATCTGCAAAGTAACCACAAATTTGCGCAGAATCCGACTTTTCCAGAATAATCACAAGATGCAAGTTAACTATAGATTATGAATGAAATGCAACCTAACTAGCCTAAAAATGCCTATAATGCCTATCTAAAATATGCATTATCACCCTACGACGTCGAAAATGACATGCCATTTTCGACACATATGAGTGTCAAAATTAACTCATTTTAACTTTTAGACTATTTGCAACATTACCGACGCTTTACAGCGTCGTATCCAGTCATGACGCTTAAGAGTGCCAAAAAATTTCAACCATGAACCTGCCTATTAAATAGCTTCCAATCTGCTTTATCTTTCGCCCATAGTCGATGTGGGATTCAGTTTAATCTAAATAAAACCAGGTTCACAAGCAAATCTGTGAATGCCTTTTAAAATGTGAACCCATGAAAGCAAAATGAAAATATTGCATGTTTATACACGGTGGATCAATAGCAATTCAAAGTGGTATTTAAAATTTTCATTTATCAGTAAACACACAGAAAAAATACATACATCCATAGAGTGAAATTTCCCACATGAAATTTCTTAAACACTCCATCAACTATTTCCCTTCACTAATATTTTTCAATGCTATTCCTATATGCATCTTCTCCTTGGAAGCAATGAAAGTCACCACTCCATTCCCCATGAAAGGCACCGAACATGAATACCTATAGAATAAGAGATTTCTACTCCCAATCAGCGTCAAAAAATCCAGCATCTCTCATCTCTGAATAATATGCATTGTCTAAAATTATGTCTTAACTTCCTCCTACAATGATCAACTAAGAATTAATCATGCTACCGAAATCTAAGAACTCACCAGCAAATAAGTATAGTAATGAACTCAATGAAACAATTTTCAATACCAGTAAACTGGAAACCTAAAGATGATCTCAAAACAAAAGGACAGGAAAAGTGATACTTGCTTGGAAAAAATCTGAGAGGAATGTTACGTACATGAAAGGGGAGATAAAGCGAGTGATAGCATATGTTGGCAATATCATATAACCTGTAAGGGGAGTTGATGGTTCAATGTCATTAAAAAATAGGGTCTTGGCAAAATAAAATAGATATAATATTGCATATGATTCTTATGAACTTCATTGTACCGAAATCCAATGTTCGATCCGAGGCTTGCAAGCTCGGCCACAAGTTGAGACAACTACCACATTCATCACAAACATTGTAATGACATACCTATAGAACATTGGCCTTTCTGCAAAAAGCAGATTTATGATGTGTTATATTTTCAGAAAAGGATCAGGTAATGTATCAAAACTCTCATTTTCAAGATATATATACACATTAACAGGGTAGCTGTTCTTTCCCTTTTGAATAGTGAATGAACAAATATATACAAAAGCATATGCACGTTTTGTATATATAATCGTTTTTCTTTATTTATATCTAATTATTTTCCATATGTATGTGCTTGCATCCAAAATAAAACTGGTGAATATCCACAAAAGGAAGAGGTACAGACAACAATCTAAAAAATTATCTAGCAATGATTTCGTGAAAGTGAAGAGTCGGTACATAGACCAAAATCCACTTAAAAGTACTACTTCTAAAACGTCCATGTTTAGTAAAGACACAAATTACCTTCAGCAGAGCATCAAAATAAAACACACTGAGAGCTTGACAAAGCCGCGTGAACAAAAGAAAAGGTTGATTTAAGACAAATTTGAATTAGTGAAGGCCTCTTCTTCACAATCTTCAACATCTAAGCTTTGTTTAACTAGCATGGGAAGATATGTGAAAGGTAAAACCTCAATTTTCACTCTTGCAAGGATTCTCAACATGATTTTAGGTGTAAACAATGCCATCTCCCCTTGAGGATTCACAACAACTAGTCTATCTGTTACAAAGAGAAAGCTTTGATTGAGAGAAACCTAGACAGGCTTAGTCATACCTGCACTCCTGCATAGTGCTTCCAAGCTTTATCATGCTTGTACTATGTGGAAATGAAGCGATAATTGGATAAATGAAGCTCATAATCTTGCAACATGAAAGCATAATCACCCAAAACGCGCATTTGAGACTTGATAAAGTTGTAAGTATACCTTAAAACAAAGAACATGGCAGTTATATCGGAAAATTTATGGAAAAAAGCATGCAACATAACATCATCGACCAAGACATTCCAGAAAGGGAGAAATACTTAACATACATTAGGCCATTTGATGCATCTAATGTATTTCTTTCCCTTTTCTCCACCATAAATTATTTGTTTGATTCCTAAAACCTCTCCTTGTAGCTGAAACCTAAAGAAAGTATAAAGCACTCAACTTGAAAAGAAGAGGAAAGGTACAAGAGATGAAGTAACAAGGAACGGCAAGTTGCACAATGAAACAACTTTGATAAGGAGACTAATACTCTATAGTTTACTTGTTGATTGAGCAGTCGAATTTTTTGTTCAATGAGAGCAATCGTTTGAGCTAAATGTACTTTTCATCTCTGAAAAAATATTTGATGCTTTGAGATGAAACAAAAAATTTCCTTTAATAATTATAACATCCCCCAACGCAACTTACAAATTGAAACCTAGGTTTGATTCAAACATATTCCCAATCTCAATCAAATATCTCAATTTCAATTCCTAAATTATCCAATCTCAATACACATATAATCAATTCAAACAACTATTCCAATAATTCATCAAATCAAAACCTAATTCATCAAAACTAAACCAAATCAATCCACAGATCTAAGGATATACCTAATCTCGACCGGATCAACACGAAGTAATCTCAGAGGAAGGCAGTGACTTACGACGGTGAGTGACTCCGACGTCGACAGATCTAATCAATCAACGCACGCTCGTTCTCTTGTGGCATGTGGTAAGCACCGACTTGGATGGCTTGCGGCTGTTTACACACATCTAGAAAGGGAGGCGATGGCTTGCGGCTATTTTACCCCTTGGACGGAGCTAGAACTTTCTGAAAGAGGAGCGAAAAAGTGAAGAAAATCAATATATTAAGAGTTCATACAAACCAAAAAAAAATTTCAATACCCCAAATAGAGATAAAAGATAAATAGTTTATTAATTTAAAGAATTCATCAATAGAAAGTAGCGTTTTATAGTATAAAATAGTTAATCAACCTAACTATAAAATAGTTAATCAACCTAACTATAAAGGGGGTAAATCCATTTTACGAGTCTTCATAGTCTGGAAATATTTAAGGATAACCTCATTATCAATGCGCTTGAAAATATCTTTCTCGACATAACAAACTAAACTATCAGTGAGAAGATTATCCCCCATCTTGTTGCGCAAATCTGTCTTGATAATACTCATCGCAGAGAAAGCCCTTTCCACCATAGGAGTTGCATGTAACCGGTAACACTAAAACCAATTCGATAAGAAGATATACAAATCGAAAAGCTTTGTGAATTCCTACCTCAACCATCTTCTTAGAAACAGCTTCAATATCTTGCAAACTAGAAAATCTTTCATTTCCCCTCATTTTAACAATCCATGCCTTCAACTCTTCTTGAATCTCTACTTGATCAGAATTTCAGAAATCTTGTGGATATAATTGTGCAAGTTGATGCAGCTTTGAAACATTAAAATTGAAGAACGAATCCCTTGGATCAAGGCATGCTATACATGTGAGTAATTTTGTGCTCGACTCGCTAAAACGATTCTCCAACTCTTGACCAATTTGATCAATAACCTACAATTACAAATGTAAAATAATATTAATTGAATGAACTAAACAAGTTAACAAATTATTATAGATGTTCTACAAATAAAAATTGGTAGAGAAATAATAAATTAAAGTACCTGGAAAAATATTTCTACTTTAAATTGGTGGTGGATTGTTATAGCATGTCCCGCACGCCTAGAACGGTATCGATCTGGGATATTATCATCCATAGCCACAACGTCAATATCATTGACAACACAAAAACGGTTGACATCTTCCAAGAGATCATCCCATCCATTCTTCCTCAAATCTTGAAATCGCATTTTAATGCTCTGAACCATACTCGTCGCCTGAATAATATTTTGATCTTTTTGTTGCAGCAGTTGTGACAAAGCATTTGTCATCCCCAATACTATCTTCATCAAGTGAGCAATAAAAACAAACCGATAAGTCTCCATCTTTATAATCAAGATAGCACCAAGACCCCGAGTTTTGATATAATTTCCATCTTCCTCAATATTTCCAAGCACATCGATGGTTGGGGACCACAAAGATAGAAGACTAACAATGGTTGTAAAGTGTGAACCCCATCGTGTAGCTCCCGGCCAAACTAATGAAGTTTCTTGATTCAATCCTCTCCCAGTTGCAAATTCACCTTTCTCTAATCTTATCACTGGGTTTTCATGTTGTTTTTGTCGAAACTCATCTTTTCTCTTGCAAGAGGCTCCAAACATGTTCGTAATCATTGATAAATATTGAAAAAAATCACTCACAAAGAAGTTCTTTTATGAAACCGCCACAATCACTAATTGTAATTGATGAGCAGAACAATGTACATATCTAGCACATGGATTTTCTTCTAACAGAAGAGTCTTTAATCCGTTGAACTCACCCCGCATATTAGAAGCCTCGTCATATCCTTGGTATGTTGTTGACACCACTTCTCTACCTTTTCCTTCTTTATTATTTACCTCACAATGAGCAAAGATGTCATAAAGAATTTGTTCATCTTTCCATTTACGATCAAATCTTAAGGCATGAGGAAAGGGTGGTGCAGGTCTTGAAACCTCAAAAGACCACTCTTTGGAAGCTTTCTTCGGGGATTGAGCAACGTCTGAAGTCGGTTCCGTCAAAGCAGATGGCGGTGGGTGCCACGGCGAGGGGAGGTGGGCACTGTTTTCGCAGTGTGTCTCCAATTCCGTCTCTTCGTCCTTTTTGCCCAAATCCACTTCTTCTCGAGGCATCTCTTCAACATTCCTAGTGGGTGTATTCACTTGTTTACCTATTCTAAGGATCATGGCGCTTACATTTTCCTTCGGATTCACTACCACTTGTGATGGCAACTTTCCCGAATCTTTCGCTTTCAATTCACCAATCTCCCTAGCCATTTGACTCAATAACTTCTCTTGAACACTCATCTTGTCCAATAGCAACCTCAATGTCTCATCTCTGTCATCTTTTTGAGTGTTTCTAGGACGATTCTCATATTGTCCTCTTTGAAAAGGAACTTGTTGCTGCTGGCCTCTCCCGTAGAATCCACTTTAGTAGTTTGCATTGTAGCCTTGATTGTAATTAGTACCAAAGTTGCGGCAAGGTCCATAATCCATAGGATTTACTTCAGCTATGTCCTCCGGAATCAAGGGACACTTATCATTCGGATGAGTAGGATCTCCACAAACTACACAAGGTCTAGGCTAATGGGGTTGATTTATTTGCATAGCTATCTTATTCACGATCACGATAAGCCTATCGATATCATCCTTGTGTCCATCTTTCGAGCTATCCAACTTATGAACTCCTCTAACTCCTTGGAGTCTTCCATATTGTTGTGATGCATTAGCCAACCCTTCAAAAATCTACATTGCTTCTTAAGGTGTTTTATCCAAAATATCTCCTCCACTAGTAGCATTGATGAAACTCCTGTCGGTGTCAAGCAAGCCTTCATAAAGATATAACACTAGATCATCCACGTGTATACTGTGTTGCGGGAAACTACCCCTAAGCTTCTTGAACTGCTCAACATACTCATAAAGACTATCCGTAGGTGATTGCTCAATACTGAACAACTCCTTCTTAAGTTTGTTGAGGCGAGTCGCAGGAAAGTACTTTTGTAGGAAAGCTTTCTTGAATTGCACCACCAAGTAGTAATGCTCTCTGGGGTAGGTAGTAAAGGCAATCGCCTGCAGCATCTTTCAAAGTAAAGAGGAACACTCTATGCATCAATTGGTCGTCAGACAAGCCTTGGGGTCTCAGTCTATCATATACGCTTGCAAAAGTAGAAAGGTGCTTGTTTGGCTCTTCCCCAGGCAATACATGAAAGTAAGGCAAAATAGATGTCCAATTTAACTTGAACTCAAATCTTAAAGACTAATTGCAAGTGGTTGAGCACTCAAATCAGGTTCTTTTAAGTTTCTCATGGTCCTTCTTGGCGGATTAACAACAACGTCTGTCATCTCTTCGTTTATCTCAAACTCGAGCCTCCTTTTTAATCCGAAAGATCTTTCAACCTCAAGATCAAAAGACAAAGACAATGAAGTAGAAGATCTAGTTTGAACAATGCAAAGACAAAACAGACTCAAAATAAAGAGTAATTGATAGAGTTAAAGAAAAGGAAACTCCTTTCCTCTCCCCGGCAATGGCGCCAAGTAGTTTGATGTGGGACGAATGTCGTTGGAAATTTCGCCCTTCCCAAACTAGTGATAAAAATCCAAACTTAAACACACGACCAATAGATTAGGCAATCAATCAATTGATAAACCAAATAACTACTAGTATAGTAAGAAAGTCCGGTGTCGAACCCAACGGGAGAATCGATTTCCTATTCAATAACTCTAGACAAGACTCTTTAAATCAAAAGCAATATCTTTTAGACAAATAGCAAATATAAAAGTAACCAGATTGCAAATCACAAAGCATATTGATATTAAGATAGAAAGAACATTTCATCTGTAATTCTATGACAATGGTTGGAATTCATGGTCCTCGAATTGATTTATCAATTATTCATATTCTTAGATCTACTTTACTAATGTTGAGAGATCCGCATAGATTCACTCATCTTATTCGATATCACTAAAGAATTGCATTAAGAACTCAAGTAATCAAGACCAATTGGCACATTGACTCTATTCAATCAAGAGACATCACTATCATCAATACCTTTGTTTGCTATCAATCAAATATTGATAGCAAACAAAGGTATCAAGAAAACAAGGCACATACCAAACTCACTCCCAATCAAATATCCTCAACATAGATCAACTGAAATCATCCACTACAAAGACAAAGAGACATCACTATCATCAATACCTTTGTTTGCTATCAAGAAAACAACAATGAATTCCTAGCTAAAGATGATATTCCTAACATGTTGATCAGGCATAGAAAGGAACACAAATATAAATTAAGCACAAGATGATAACTAAGAACATGAATAATCAAATAAACTCAAATCCTCACAATCCAAATAACCATCTCTTTCAAATCACAAGCGAAACTATTAGTTCAGCAACTAATAGGCCAATTCTCTCTCTCTCTAATGGTGTTCATAGTTTCACACAATAGCCACACCACACAGCGGAATAAACTGAAAGCAACCTAAATAAGGTCCACAAGGGTCGGCAAAACCCTAGAGGGAAATAATAGAAATAATATAAATTAATTTTTGATGGAGGGAAAACCTGTCGTTGATCCACCAAAGAAAACTCAGACCTATAGCTAGTATAGCGATAAGCAAGAGGTCGATCCACATGGAAAGTTATAATTCAAGTTTGATTCAAGTGTCAATCAAAGTAACCAAATTGGGGGGTTTTTATGTGTGAAAGTTCCGCCTTTTATCAAAGCAGATTGAAGCAAATAAAAGCAAATGATTGTAATTCAGACAATTAGGAGAAGCAATTCTACCTACAATTTTCCACTTTATTTAGTTGAAGTGATCCTTGTAACTTCTTTTCGTCCTATTAAGTTTCCTATGAATGCTCTTGTCCCGACGTAATATAGTTACTAGTCCAATCAGTCCTAGAAACCCTTATCAATCGAACAGTCCCTAAAAAAGGATTTAACCCAATTGATAGCTTTATGTTCAGAGATTAGCCAAGGTATTTGCAGTCCCTAAAGAGGGATTTAACAACACATCCAACTTCCTACTTGTTCAATTAGTTCAATCAGCCCTAAAGGAACAAGTTTGCTACTTAGGTTAAGGTTCACAATCAGGAATCTACAAAACCTTAGCAATTGAATTGATCTAACAAGTGGATCAAGCAAGATAGAACAATTCAATAAACAATCAAGCACAAAGAAGTTAAAGCATTCAAATATAGGAAACAAGGAACGAGAATTAGAAACTCACAATCAATCTAAATAAAGCTTCGAATTGCAGGCAGAATAGATGAGTGTAGTTCCTCATGGAAGACATCTCTCAAATCTCTAAAGTGTCTGATGAATGAAAGAATAGAATAGAAGTTGTGAAAATAACATAAAACTCGGCCTTATAAAAGTCTAGGCGGCCACACAAAAGGAAAACACAAAACTAGGGTTTTTAATTAAAACGGCGTCGCGCTGGCAACACATGCTGCGGCCGCGGCTTCATCTATTCCCGCTGCAAATTGATTGGCCGCGGCCGCGGCATGGTTGCTGCGGCCGTAGCCAGGGGCCTTTCACTGAAAATCTATCCCGAATTTGCTCTTCTTGTCAACAGGAGGAAAGTTGTAGTTCTCTAAAAGAACTTTCCAACGCATGGTCATAATAGTCAATCGGACAACCGAGGCCTCCAGAAAGTGCAAAACAAGTTCAGCATGTCTGACGACAACTTCTGCAGACTTGTTCTTCGTTTAGGTCCGCTTCTTCTTCTCAGGACCTCTTGAGATCTCCATGTAAGCTTCTTCGATCAACTAGACATTCTCATCTAATGCGTTTACAACTCCTGTCTCATCATCGGATCCACGATTACCTGAAATAATCAATAAAAGTGTGTACATTCTGACTCCACTAACATAGAGAGCAAATATGCAAATTGTACTTAATCCATCCATGAAATGCATCTTAACTAAGCTAAATGCAACCTATTATGCCTAACTAAATGCATGCTATCAAACTCCCCCACACTTAACCTTTGCTTGTCCTTAAGCAATAATAGAATGAACACGAATCAACGCATCCCATAGGAAATCCCTTCAAGTTTCAACCTCATCAAAAAGCAACATCATAGCAAGTGAAAACATAAGCTAAGTAAACAAACGTCATAGCATGTATTCCAATGATCAAAGCTTAGAATTAGACATCATCCAACCTCACCAGAAATATGTGTTTCACTCATGTGTTTAGGCTTTAAGGTACAACTCTCAACTCAATCCAAAATACACTAAGCTCATAGGCATTGACCAACCTATCACCAAATATCTACCGAAATGTCATTACTTGCGGGACACAATAAAGACAACTAAATAAAATGTGACACTTTTTTTTCTTTTCTTTTTTTCTTTTTTCTTGTCTTGGTGCTTTCCTTACGCGAGGCGCAAACATGGGTGTCATGAATAGCCCCGGTCTATCAACACCTCAACCTACTAATATGAAGTCCACTTGAACATCTTTTGACGCAAGTTGAAAACATGGGTGTCGTGAATGTACCTGGTTACTCAATGATCAAGCTTTCTTTCCTAGTGGATAGTTTTCAACACCTTTTTGCGCGAATCATACCCATGTGTGTCATGCATAGATCCGGTTACTAAGTGCATCAACCATTGCCACCTTATTCACTAAATATGTACGAATTCAAACAAAAGACTCAAAATATAAACATAAACTCCGCAAGCAACAAACATGTGAGTCGGTCTTGAAAAACAGATATTGCAGTCAATGGCAAAAGGTAGCAACACAAGGAGAGTAATTCACACAATTGAGCAAAAGAATTCAAATAAGGCCAAACATTCTCACAAGGGTCATGTTCATAAGATTTCAATCATACTTTAGCTCAATCATACATGCTCAATTATATTTGCTAGCTCATGTTCCACAAAAATCAAATAAAGACAAAACCAAACCATCCAGAACTCCATGGGATTTTTATGAACATGCTTGAAATTTAAATTAGAGGACAAACTAAGCCAGATGGGTAATTGAATAACACATATGTATGCGATGCATGGTTATTTTTGGTTTTTTCGAAAAAAACTTTTATATATATATACGAAAATAAACAAAATTAATAAAAATATGATTACAGAAATTAAACATGATGCAGAAATTGAAATATGATCTCCTATATGCATCTATATACAGAATTCCTCTCCCCCACACTAAGTTTTCATTGTCCTCAATGAAACAGTAAAGACAACAAAATTAAATCAAATATACTCAGGGTGAAGGAAAAGAAAAAGGAAAAGAAAGAAAAACTTACCTCGGGTTGCCTCCCGAGAAGCGCCTTTGCTTTAAGTCATTGGCTCGACGTAATGGCCCTTGATTTGCCTAAGTTCCTCCACTCGGGTCACCTACACCTGTCATTTCATTGACAAATGCGGGCACCCTGGGAAGGTGTAGCTTTCTGTTCCAACATTCATCCATTACCCTTACCTTCTCTCCTTGAGCTAGTCCTGGGGGTTGTCTTGGAATCACAAAAGGTTTCAATTTGTTAGGGGGCTCAAATTTCCATAAACTATTTTCCTTAGGTGTTTCTAACAAATCACGAAAATTATTGTTGCGATCCATATTGTTAACAATAGGCATATCTAAAGAATTTTCAGGAGAAAGCTTGTCATGATTAAAGGGAGAGAATTCTATCTTTCTTCCATCAAACTCCATAGTCAATAAACCCTCACAACAATCAATTTTCGTTTTTGAAGTTTTCAGGAATGGTCTTCCTAGTATAATGGGTGTTTCTGGGGTTCTCTGCTCCATATCTAAAACAAAAAAATCAACAGGGAAAAACAAATCCTCTACCATAACCAAAACATCTTCAATAACGCCTCTTGGCCTGATTTGTGATCGATCAGCAAGTTGCACTGGAACCCCAGTCTCAGTCAGAGCACCCAAACCCAAAAACATGTACATGTTATAGGAAATAACATTAATTGAGGCTCCTAGATCTAGCATGGCTTGTTTGAAACTAGTATTCCCAATTGCACATGGAACTGTAAACATACTTGGGTATCCACATTTTTCAGGCAATTTCTTTTGCAACACAGCAGAGACAATTTCATTCAAGCTTACCTTTCCCTTCTTTTTCAATCTTTGCTTCTTCTTGATGGTGCATAATTCCTTCAAAAATTTAGCATATCTAGGAATGCTCTTAATTAATTTGAGTAAAGAAATATTTACCTCGCATTTGCTGAACGTCTCAAAGATCACCCTATCATTCTCATACCTTCGTGTATCCTTTAGGGCTTCCGGAAAAGGTGGAACCGACTTTGGAGTATCGATATGTATAGAAGAAGAAGGAGGAGAAGGAGGAGGAGGAGGAGGAGGAGACGAAGAAGAAGGGGAGAAAGGCGAAGATTGCGTACCTGACACCGAAGAGTCGGCGGGGCTACTGGCGGCGGGTGTGTCCTTTGGCTGCGGGCGCAGCACATTTGATTGGCCATGTCCGCGGCATGGTTGCTACAGCCGCAGCTAGGAGCCGATGTCTTCTTCTTTGGTTATTCCTTCTATCTCCTCGTCCAACGCTTCCTCGTTGTCCTTTTGAGGTGTGACAATCAGTTCCTTGCCACTCCTAAGCGTTATTGCACTGACATTCTCCTTAGGATTCTCATCCGTTTGCGATGGAAGCTTCCCTGAATCATTTGCCTCCTTCGCACTCAAAACCTGAATGAGCTAACACAATTGATTCTCCAAATTTGTGATCTGGTCTGATTGTTGTTTCTCAACCTTCAACACCAACCGTGACAATTTCTGTATTGGATCCTCCATGGCCTCATTGGATTGTGGTTGACCTCCCTGTCGAGGTTCTAATTGTTGTTGGGGCCTTGCCTGTTGCCCCCCTTGCTGATTGAAAGAGGCTTGGTAGTTTCCATAGCCCTGCTGATAGCCTCTGTTATAGTTGTTGTCGTTGAAGTACCCAGGATTTCCAAAATTGCCATGTCTAGGCCCTCGTGGAGCAAAATTCCCAATGGCATTGAACTCGACGTTGGGATCTTGCAGAAGCGGGCACATGTCCATAGGATGAGTAAATTGATTGCAAAGTCCACATGCTTTAAGCTGTTGGAGGAGTTCTATGAGTGACCAACTGTTTGAACATCTCATTCACCTCTGCCATGTCTGTCTGAAGCGCAGCTACAGGAGCATCAATAGAAAGTACACCCCTAGCACGAGCACTCTTGTTGAACTGTCTAGAGCCCTCAGATAACTCCTTGAACACATCCCAAGCTGCGTCAGGCGTCTTATTCAGCATGTTATCTCCGCAAGCAGAGTTCACTTTTTTCCGCTCTATATCAGTAAGCCCATTGAATAGGAAGAGAACCAGCTCCTTCTGAGAGTACCCATGGCAAGGGGAGCTAGCACAGAGTTTCTTGAAGCACTCAAAATACTCATGTATAGACTCCGTCGCGTATTGCTCAATGCTGCTGATTGACCTTTTCAAAGCATTAAGCTTTGTTGCATGGAAGTACATCTCTAGAAAAACCTTCTTCATCTCATCCCAAGTAGTGATAGATCCAGGTGGTAAATAGAAGAACCACTCATTTGCCTCATCCTTCAAAGAGAAGGGCAAAGCTCGGAGCTTGATTTGATCCTCAGTGACGTTCTCAGGTTTCATCCCAACTACCACAGTATGGAATTCAGAGAGATGCTTGTGGGGGTCCTCCCCACTCAACCCATGGAATTTTGGTAACAAATGAATTACCCCAGATTTCAGCTCAAAGGTAACTCCTTCCCCTAGCGCAGGGAATTGGATTGCCAGAGGTTGTTGTGCCAGATCAGGAGCAGAAAGCTCCTGATGAGTGCGGTTTGCGTCGTTACCCATCTCTGTTGTAGTTTCGCCTTGATCAAAAGGGAGTTCGCGAAAGAGATCACGAGTTTCTCGCCTTAGAGAGGCAAGGGTCCTTTCAATCTCTGAATCAAACGGTAATAAAGAAGAATTAGTAGCACGGGTATGGACCATATAAGATGGTCCACACCAAAAATCAACACTAAAAACACACAAGAATTAATAAATTTCCCCGGCAACGGCGCCAAATTTGACGGAGGGAAAACCTGTCGTTGATCCGCCAAAGAAAACTTTGACCTATAGCTAGTATAGCGATAAGCAAGAGGTCGATCCACAGGAAAAGTTATAATTCAAGTTTGATTCAAGTGTCAATCAACGTAACCAAATTGGGGGTTTTTTATGTGTGAAAGTTCCGCCTTTTATCAAAGCAGATTGAAGCAAACAAAAGTAAATGATTGTAATTCAAACAATTAGGAGAAGCAATTCTACCTACAATTTCCCACTTTATTTGGTTGAAGCGATCCTTGTTACTTCTTCTCGTCCTATTAAGTTTCCTATGAATGCCCTTGTCCCGACCTAATATAGTTACTAGTCCAATCAGTCCTAGAAACCCTTATCAATCGAACAGTCCCTAAAGAAGGATTTAACCAAATTGATAGCTTTAAGTTCAGAGATTAGTCAAGGTATTTGCAGTCTCTAAAGAGGGATTTAACAACACATCCAACTTTCTACTTGTTCAATTAGTTCAATCAGCCCTAAATGAACAAGTTTGCTACTTAGGTTAAGGTTCATAATCAGGAATCTACAAAACCTTAGAAATTGAATTGATCTAACAAGTTGATCAGGCAAGAAAGAACAATTCAATAAATAATCATGCACAAAGAAGTTGAAGCATTCAAATATAGGAAACAAGGAACAAGAATTAGAAACTCACAATCAAATCCAACTAAAGCTTCAAATTTCAGGCATAATAGATGAGTTTAGTTCCTCATGGAAGACATCTCTCAAATCTCTAAAGTGTCTGATGAACGAAAGAATAGAATAGAAGTTGTGAAAATAACATAAAACTCGGCCTTATAAAAGTCTAGGCGGCCACACTGCCTCTTATCTGGATTCTTTACATCTTACGATGTAAACCCCGGGACGGACCAACTGGACGTTTTTTCAGACCATCGATTTTCCGAAGCAACTGCAGCGTCTGGTATGTCCTTCAAACTTCATTCTTTGCTCCTTTCTTTGAGCATTAATTTTTTTGCTAAGTCTTCTCCTAAACTTGAATGGGCAGTCACTGCCCTCGCGCTTCGAGGATATGTATGGCCCGGTCATTCCTAAGCAAGTTCTTTTGACGTCTCGTATTCTTACAGACTTCCCTGTTAACGTCGTCCGCAGTGATTATGGTGTTCCGCATCTTGGTAAAGGGTGGAACCACTTTGCCTGCACACATAGTGTGGACATAGGTTCTTCCATGAATTTTCTACATAAGGGGGGCACTTGGTTCGTCGTACGTGTAATGAAATAGGACGGTGATGAATTTGACGAGAAATGGATGGAGCCTCACTCGAAAGGGGCTTTGCCCAATGGGAGACGTTTGTGCCAGGATAGGACTCGGATAGTCCCTGACAGATCGAGGAGGGGGTGAATTCTCCCATAACCAGAGGGTGCTCGAAGGGATCCCTTTTTCAGGGATTAGGCAGGGGCTTCCCTGCTCATAACACTCAGTTTTTATGTTTTTTTTTTTGCTCTTGTTGTCTTCCCCGGTGGGGATCCTGTAGCCACTTTGTTTGGTCTTGACGTTTTTGATAATTTATGATTCGTGTCGAACGAACATTTGAAGGGTTTCATATGATCGTTTTGGTAACCTGTCCTCAACTCGGATGACAATTTCAGGAATTGATAAATAATTTGATCCGGGAGGTTCTTACTACGATCGGATACCCGAAGTGTAGCAAGCTCTAGTGTCTTGGGACTTTCTAAATAATTCGATCCGGGAGGGTCATGCTACGACCGGATGCCCGACACGGAGCAAGCTCCAGCGTCCAAGGACTTTGTAAATAATTTGATCCGAGAGGCTCACGTTATGACCGGATTCCCGGCGCGGAGCAAGCTCCAGCGTCCTGAGACTTTGTAAATAATTTGATCCGGGAGGCTCACACTACGATCGGATGCCCGTTGCGAAGCAAGCTCCGGCGTCATGGAGCTTTGTAAATAATTTATTCCTGGAGGCTCACGGTACGACCGGGCGCCCGACGCGAAGCAAGCTCCAGCGTCCGGGGAATTTGTAAATAATTTGATCCGAGAGGCTCACGCTACGACCGGCCGCCTGACGCGGAGAAAGCTCTAGCGTCGTGGGACTTTGTAAATAATTTGATTCGAGAGACTCACACTACGACCAGATACCTGACACGGAGCAAGCTCCAGCGTCCTTGGACTTTGTAAATAATTTGATCCGGGAGGCTCACGCTACGATCGGATGCCCGATGCGAAGCAAGCTCCAGCGTCATGGAGCTTTGTAAATAATTTGTTCTAGTAGGCTCACGCTACGACCGGACGCTTGATGCGGAGCAAGCTTCAGTGTCTTGGGACTTTGTAAATAATTTGATCCGAGAGGCTCACGCTACGACCGGACACCCGACGCAGAGCAAACTCTAGCGTCGTGGGACGTTGTAAATAAATTCGGGAGGCTCACGCAACGACCGGATGCCCGATGTAAAGCAAGCTCCAGCGTCCTGGGACTTTGTAAATAATTTGATCCGGGAGGCTCACGCTAGGACCGGATGCCCGACGCGGAGCAAGCTCCAGCGTCCTGGGAATTTGTAAATAATTTCATCCGGGAGGCTCACGCCACGACCTGATGCCCGACGCGAAGCAAGCTCCATCGTCATGCGGCTTTGTAAATAATTTGTTCTGGGAGGCTCACGCTACGCGGATCAAGCTCCAGCGTCCTGGGACTTTTTAAATAATTTGATCCGGGAGGCTCACGCTATGACCGAATGCCCAAAGCGGAGCACGCTCAAGCGTCATGGGACTTTGTAATTTCCTCAGACATAAGAGATAATTATATTTAAAAAAGCACCCTCTATCCACTTTGATTTATTTACTTTAGCGGGGGTGACTTGGGCGACCTTCGAACTTCGGTTAATTACACATAGTACTTCTTAAGGTGTTTCACGTTCCAGGTCTTGCTGAGGACCACACCCTCGGGTGGTTGGAGTTTGTAGGCCCCGGTGTGGATACATTCTAATACCACATATGGGCCTTCCCATTTTGCATCCAACTTTCCACCGGTCAAGGTCAGGTGGAGCACTAAGTCCCCTTTCTCGAATTGACACGAGCTGAGGTGTCGGTTGTGGTACTTCTTGGTTTTTTTCTTGTATTCCTATGCCTTTAGTGCCGCCATCATCCTTTTTTCCTCGCGAAGATGTAGCTCCACCTCCATGGCCTCGTCGTTGGCTTTGGGTTCGTAGGAAAGAACTCGGGCTGAGGGGACCAGCCTTTCGACAGGGATTACCGAGTCTACCCCGAAAACCAATGCAAAGGGCGTTTCTCCCGTGGGATTCTTGATAGACGTCAATATGACTAGAGCACCAATGGAATTAATTCTGCTCATCGGCCTTTGGAGGTTTTCCCCATCAATTTCTTCATTCCTTCCAAGATTTGGCGGTTGGTGGTCTCCGCCTGCCCATTGGTCTAGGGATGTGCTACTGATGAGAATTTTAACTTGATGTTAAAGCCTTCGTAGAAATCTCATATTTTTTCACAATCGAATTGAGTCCCATGGTCCGTGATGATGGCTTTTGGGACTCCAAAACGACACACCAAATTTTTCCAAAGGAACTTCCGGACCTTCTCTAACGTGATTAAACCCATAGCTTCCGCCTCGACCCCCTTGGTAAAATAGTCCACCATGACAAGGACGTACTTCAGTTGTCTCGGGGCCGTGGGGAAAGGTCCCAGAATGTCCACTCCCCATAGGGCGAAAAGGCATGCCCCGTAAATGCTCTTGAGTGGCTTAATGGGTGTAGCCTTAACGTTCCCATGCCTCTGGCAAGTGTCGCAGCTCCGTATATAGCTTTGCACGTCAGCTCTCATTGTTGGCCAGTAGTATTCTAGCCTCAGGGTCTTCATTGTTAGGGCTCCCCACCAGGGCTCCCCACCCCTGGTGCTGTGCGCATACTCCAGCGTGCAACTCTTTAACGACGAGCTTTCCCTCATCTTCGGTGACGCACAATAGGTCGGGGAAATTGAAACCCTTCTTGTACAATCTTCCCTCGTGGATAGTGAAGCGCGTCGCTCGGTTGGCCACTTTCCGAGCTTCTGTTTTGTCCGAGGGCAGCGTCCCCTTCCCCATGTACTCGAAAATTGGGGTCCGCCAGTCAGCCGGTCCCTCATTCTGGACCGTGTAGACGTCTTGGATGAGTCTGCGCCGTTCTTTCTTCTCGAATTCGAACTTTCCCTCAACCCCTGTGGGCATAGCCGCCCCAATCCGAGCCAAAAGATCCGCCTACTCGTTCATTTCTCGAGGGACTGACTTCAGATCAAAGTGCAGGAAAGCTCTCTTCAGAGCCATGACCTTTCGTAAGTAGTCCGGCAACATGCCGGTTTTGGCTTCGTACTCTCCCTCTACATGCTTCGTCATGACCTCAGAGTCGGTGTATATGATTATCGCTCGGACTCTATGGGCGAGGGCCAACTCAAGCCCGATGATCAGGGCTTCGTACTCTGCTTCGTTGTTGGTTGTTTGGAAATTTAGTTTGTGAGCGAAGCACAACTGTTCCTCCTCCGAGGAAGTGAGGGTGATACCAGCTCCGTAGCCGTCTTTGTTCACGGCTCCGTCCACTTTCATGGTCCTTCTGTTATGGGTGTTCCTGCCATTTTCATCGAAGCCGGTTTCAAAAAGAAATCCGTTAGGACTTGCGCGAGAGCCGCCTCACGAGGAATGTAAGGTATTTCAAACTCAGAGAGTTCCACTGACCATTTCGTCATTCGTTTAGAGAGGTTGGGCGGATGAAGAATTTGTCTCAGGGGGAGATCGGTTAATACCTCGATCACATGATCTTGGAAATACGGTCGCAGCCTTCTGGCCGCGAATATCAGACATAAGATCACCTTCTCTACTGGCTCATACCTGGTTTCCGCTTCTTGGAACACCCTTCTTACATAATATACTGGGTATCGACCCTCTCTGGTGAGGACAACGCTGATAGTCGCACCCTTCGTGGCCAAATAAAGCTGAAGACTTTCAAATTTCTAGGGCTGATGTAGAGTGGACAGGCGTTGTAGGAAAGCTTTTAACTCCTCGAAAGCGCGTTGAAGCTCTGGATTCCATTGTATCGACCCCTTCTTTTTTAACAACGCGAAGAAGGGCAATGATTTGTCGGCCAGACATGAACAAAACCGCCCCAGGTAATTCATGGCCCCATTCAAAGACTATACTTCCTTGATGGTACGCGGCGGCTATAGATCTTAGATTGCGGTGATCTTTGTCGGGTTCACATCTATGCCTCGTTGACTAACAATGAAGCTGAGAAATTTTCCATAATCTACATCAAAAACGCACTTTTCGACGTTCTGATTCAGACCTCCTCGTCTCAGGGAGTGGAAGGTCTCCTGTAAGTCAGACGTGTGATCTTCTGCCTTGCGGGTCCTCACCACTATGTCGTCCACATAAATTAACACATTCCTCATTAGTTGTCCGCAAAAGATTTTGTCGACGACTCTTGGGAAAGTGGCCCCAGCGTTCCTTAGGTCTTAGGGCATTACCCAGTAGTAGAGGATCCCCTGATTGGTGATGAAGGTAGTTGCTTTCTTGTCCATGTGGTTCATGCGGATCTGGTTGTATCCTTAATAAGCATCTAAGAAACTTATTGTTTCGTTCCCGGCAGTTATATCAACCAACTCGTCAATTGATGGTAGAGGATAGCTGTCTTTTGGGCACGACTTGTTTAAATCTGAGAAGTCAACACACATTCTCCATTTTCCATTGGCATTTTTGACAAGGACGACGTTTGAGAGCTAGTCCGAGTCATCCACTTCCTCAGTGAAGCTGGCTTCTAGTAGTTTTTCCATTTTTTTCTTCGCGGCGCGAGACCTTTTCGGAGCCATTTTCCTCTTCTTTTGGGCTACACGTCGGGCATCGTGGCGAATCCTGAGCGTGTGGATTGCTATGGACACGGGGACCCCTAACACGTCTCTTGGCGACTAGGCAAACACTTCACATGATTGCCGGACAATCTTTAGAACACGTTCCTTCTCCATTCGTCCTAGTGTCTGGCCCATATAGATCCTTTCTTGAGGGTTGGGGAAAGGCTGGTGGACAGTTCTCCGATCAACGGTTGGGATTTCTCTATCCGCTGGCATGACCTTGAGTTCTGCTTCCTGAGTTCCCTCTCGTGGGCCAATCACCACCTCGTCCTCGGCTTGGGGGTTCTTCTCTAAGTCTTCAACTTTTCTTTGAGCCGTCTCGTGAATCCACACTACCTACTTCTTCTTTCGGAGAGAGGTCATGTAGCAGCTCCAGCTGCTGGATTCCTGTTCCTCCTCCGGATGCTGGGTACTTCCCCTTGAAGTGGTAGATGGAGACGATCATCTGAAATTTATAAAGGGATACCCTGCTCAGGAAGGCATTGTAGGTGGTTGTGATTCTGACCACGGTGAAGATAATGTTTTCCATTCGACGGCGAGGCACGGACCCTAAGACAACAGCGAGCTCTATGGTGCCGGCTATCTATACTTAATCTCCGGAAAAGGTTACTAAAGTGTCATGATAAGGTTTTACGGCCGATGCGGAGACGCCCAACTGGGAGAAAGCTTCCCAAGATATGATGTCTACTAACAACCCGCTGTCGATGAAAACTCTCTTTACTGTCTTGGTGGCAATCTGGGCATGAATGACCAATGGATCCACGTGGGGCATGTGGACATCTTCAGCGTCGGCCACGGTGAAAATCACTTCGGTGTGCGGTTGCAGGGCAATCTTCTGACTGGCTGCTGACGGAGGTGAACCAGATAAAGGTGCGAGAAGCTGGCGATCGAGCTTTAAGGTAGGTTAGTGAACCAGATAAAAGCAATATTTGTCAGAGTTGAGGGGAAGGTGTGACACAACATCAGATCTTTTTACTCGTTTATCCCCAAAACTGTCACGAAGTGGCACAAATGATCATCGGGATCAGTCGTGCCATCATATTTCATCAGGCTAGCATCCCTCCAGCGTTTAGGAACAGGTGCCCGACTGGTGAAGACTGGCGGTATAAGGTCCGGCCCCTCCGCCTGTGTACAGAGCGAGTTCGTCCTTATCGACGTGGAGATATCAAAGGATCGTCCACCCCGGTGATACTTGCTGGCGTGCTGATCCCCATAGTGATGGGGTCGCCCGGGGTGCTCAAAACCTCTCTACTAGTAGTAGTCATGATGGGTTTTACCGTACACATTATGGGGGAAAGTGGTGTATGGATTCCCTTGCTGATGGACCTGGTACCCGTCGTACCCGTAAAAGAACGCATGTTCTGGGTTCGGCGAATGGAAGTGTTGATCCTCATACACTGCCCCGTGTTGCCCGAAGTGATGGGGTATGTACGGCGAGAAAACCGGGTCATCGGGGATTCTAGAAGGGTGAGGAGAGGCAACATGCATGCTGGATTCTGCAAACACTTCAGCGTCTTGGCTCATCATGTGAGATGCATCATCCATACGCTCACTAGTTTTCCTGTAATTTAAATAAAGATTGTGGTTAGTGGCAAGTTTCAATTCGAACGTAGTCTTGTCATTGTACCTCGGGACCTCTTAGCGTGAGAGTGTCCCCACGGACAACGCCAGTGATGAAACAACAATTGAAAAGTGAAAAATTCTCCACGTCCCCGTGGGGGAGTTGAGCCACGTGTCCTTTTTTAATTGGTTGGCGGTCTTACCTGGGGCCCTTCCCTCCTGTCACCATCTATCCTAAATAGGGGACCTTGACCTGTGCCGCGGAGACCATGGAAACTTTAACGGACTTACCTGGATCCGGCCTGCGGATTGGACGACTCCAGTGCCGCCGAGTTGTACCCTTGGCTCGTTCCACCTTTTGGGCGATGGTTTCACCAAAGCTCTTCGGGTAGGAGAAAATTCATTCTAGATCGGGGAGAGTGAAGGAAGGTGGGGGTGAACCCTTTAACCCCTGAACGTCCGATACCTGCGTCCACGATGTCCGTCCTCTCTTTAACAATGTCAGGGGGCTATTCGCGGATCAGTAAATGTTACCTTTCTTTATGGTTGGGTACGTCCGTAGAGTCTCCCTTCTCTCCCGTTCTCTCCATCGTTCTTACTATCGAATTCCTCCATTTGTTTTTCTAAAAAAGCCCCTTTCTTCAGCGAGCTTTCCGGTTATTATAGTGGATGTCGGCCTTCCCTCCGGGACACGTCGATTCATCTTCCTGACCACTTGTCGTGATCCAAATGCCACGTGTTGTTCAACAGGGGGCACCTGGAAGGGGGGCATGCTTGACACCTCATACGCCTCTATACCGTTTTCGTCCACGGCCCCTTACGGGTCATACGCCCGCGGCTGGCCTTTCTAACTTCTTCCCCCCCCCCCCCCCCCCCCCCCCCCCGGTCATTTTCCATTTCCTGTTTATTTTTTAGGCGTCATCGGCTGACAAATGACATTTTCGTAATTATATATGCGGACAAATGTATTTTAATGTTTATAAAAAGATATTATACATTTGTGATATATTTACAAAGGACAATATGAGAAAATATGTGCTAATAAACGAAAACAGATTATATGTTTGTGATATGTTATATGAGAAATACGTATATGTATGCTAATATTGAATAGATTTATATGTGAAGAATTGTTTTCATGTGTTATTAAATATTTGAATGAAATCGATCGAGCAAAAAATGTTAACAAATTCAATAGAGCGGCATTTGGCGAAAAAAATAAAAACCTCAAGGGCATTTGGCAAAAAAATAAAAACCTCAAGGGCATCTAGTGAAATATGTCAAACTTTTACACACCATACGAATTAGTCTTTAACTTCAGGGGCATTTAACGAAAATTTCATTGATTTAAACAGCTAAAAAATGTAGCGATGTCACATTAGTTAAAACTCTTTTATTTTTATCACATTTACTATATACTAGCGTGGTTCCGCGTGCTACGCACGCGGGTCTAAACGTTAATTGAAAGTTTTGATAAATACTACGTATATATTTTATGGGGAATGAGATGAATTGGTCCTCATTGATATGGAATAGGCGCAGACCACAAGCCTAGGTAGATGAAGAACAGAGCATACTGGAAAATCAAGAACAAAGAGAGAAGTGTGATGTGCAGAAAATGGAGGAATACAAGCTGTAGTGTGTCCTGGCTTCATACATATACGCTGCTTGTAAAGAAACATGCTAAATTTTGTTGCAATGAAATGAGAAGAAAAGGGACAGTTATATTCGAGTCACCGAAAAACCTAATTTCATATCTATAAGCATTTAGAACACTAAAACGTATAAGATGCTCTACAAGGCTACAATAGTTGCAAGTCGACACTCGGGTTTTCGAATCAAATGGTTGTGATATACAAGATTATCTATGGGTATGATCTAACTTTATTATTTTGATGTTCGTCCTTACTTATCACAATCACTTGTCACCTTATGATAACATATGAGAAACAGTTCAATTAGATAGGAAAGAGTTCGAAAAATTACACTGTTTTCCCAACTTGCTACTATATATATTTACACTCCAAGTCTTATGGATCAAGCTGCTCTTCATCTGCACTTATCTCTACCATTTGCTTTTTAGGTTCTGATCCAGCATAAATGCTCTGCTTTGGATATAAAATGTAAAAGATGAATGAGATTGACTAAGGATAAGTTGAACTGATGTGAATCGAACAGATATCAGTGATTAGACTCTTACTTCTTGGGTGTACTGTGATGTGTTAATGTGGAAAGCAAAACAAGCCACAATCTGCAAGGAGATCCTAAGGAGGTGGGGTTTGAAAGTCTTGGGATGAATTAGTGCAACTCTCAACCAGGAATCCCGTTCTTTAACAGCTGTTGTTGTTTACAAGGCCTAGTTGGCTTTGTGAAGTAGATTTAAGAATAAATCAGAGTGGATCAAGGTAATACCAGTTGGACATAGTGAGCTGCCACACACAATGAATGAAAAACTCTTTAGGATGGCTTTCTTGTTCATACGTGAACTTCAATTGAGTAAATATCTGCCAAAAATTAGAAAAGGAAAGAAAATGTCATGATTACAAAACATTCAATCATAGGCATTCTCTATGGCATTCAATATATCAATGGAACATCACACTATGGTAATATTAGAATCAAAACATGTCTAAGCATAACCCAGAAAGCTAGACACGCCTACTTTTCCATTACAGACCAGTTAAAACATAATAACTCACAGAGGCATTAACTGGAATTCTTGAGTTCAAACCAGGCCATTAATTTGCCTTCTTGCTCCTAGCCTTTCTCAATATCATCATGCTCAAGCATTGCTGCCTTACCATGACGATGCTTAAGGCTTCCAAATGCCAGCTGGGTTTGTTCAGACAACCTGTTAGTTCATGGGAATCTTTGCAACAGACGGATGGTTACGTGCCAGGTAGGTCAGGGTTTCAAACTGAATCTCAGAATTTTGAACCCTAAAAGCCACTCTGGCTATGCTACTTCTAAAATATCAGGGAGATCTATAGGAAAAGTTGAGAGCAAATAGTAGCCGAAGATACATAAAGCAAAAAATGTATGCAACTTCCGACTCTTGCACAACCACTCTAGTTGTTCAAAGCAAGGATCGGTTTGATTGGGTGGAAAAATACATTTCTTTCGTGATAGGGCTTTGGTAAAATTTCAGTATCCTAACTCGTAGTCGTGACTTAGATGGCTCATTTCGAAAAGGAAATTAACTTGAAGCTCGGATTGATAGAATCAAGTGTATCCTTTCTAGACATCATAATATGCAATTCAAAGAGATTGAAGTTACTTTCTTTATAGTCCCACTTTAAAGATACATTAGCTTACAGACTAACACTATCATGTTTCAAAAAAAAAAAAGCTAACACTATCACAGTTCGTCTTAATAGCTTTATCAGTGCAGATCATCATTCAAAGATATTGAAGCTCCTTTCTTTACTTGCAAAGTTACTGTATTCAATTATGTACTACAAACTCCTACAAGTTATGCAATTAGAAGACTTATTTGGTTGCCACGTGAATTTCATCCCATAGTTCAAATCCAAACTACAATCTGCGACTAATTAACTACTGAAGAAGCACCTTCGTCATCTGTTAAACCTACCTCGTTTAAGCCTACTGTCATAATCGAGTACCGAAGATCATCAGACAAAAACTAAATTTAAAGGATTAGTTTTCACTAGGGGGACATCATCCAAATATAATATATTTTGTAAGGAAAAATGGTCGGTTTGTCTCTATGGAAGTCCAGTATTGGAATCAAACATCTACAGACTACAAAGCGGTGGCATTTTCTCAATTAGTCATCCAACAATATTATCTGTGAGCTGAAGATTAATACTGGAAACATGGCAATGGTAGGATAAATAACCAGCAGCTGCAACTACAAAACAGATGATAAAGAAAAGGAATGAAACTTGCCTGATCCACCATGAAACTGAAATAACAAACACTGAGGCTCTGGATATGCTTTCCTTTTCCTAATTGATGAAACAAACAACACCCTTGCAGCCCAGCAGCTGCAACTACAAAACAGATGATAAAGAAAAGGAATGAAACTTGCCTGATCCACCATGAAACTGAAATAACAAACACTGAGGCTCTGGATATGCTTTCCTTTTCCTAATTGATGAAACAAACAACACCCTTGCAGCCCAGCATACACAAACCCTATCACATTGAGTGTCATAGAGTACCTGAATTCACACAAAATCCATCAACTTCAGCTTCATAGAACCCTAATATTTGACAATTTCGTAAAGGTCTGCAATGAATCAATTGGTCATGGGTCCAGACTTGATCTTTGCCACAAACGCCGGCGGCTGGTCTCGGATCAACCAGTGAGAGACGGGAGCCTTCTTTGCCATCACCAGACGCATCGGCGGCGGAGGCGACAGCGGATTCGGGAATAGGGCGCGGGAGAACGACGATTGGTTGGGCTCCGGGTGGTGAGTTGGGTCGGAACGGGAGAGGGCTTCGCGGAGAAGCCATGGAAGGTGTGAGTTGAGCACCGGATGAGAGACAGGGCGAGAGAGATGATAACAGTCGAGGATGATTAGAAACGGATCCAAAGAACGGGGAGAGATACCGAGGTGGACGCGGAATTTTACAAAAGACCAGGGAGAAAAATGTAAATTTACTGTTTAAGAGCCTCTTGCTCTCTTTATATATATTAGCTAAGAACCGCGCACGAATGCGCGCGATCTTATTGTAAATGCATTCTATATATAATAATATTATGTTATTATATCTCTTTCTCACCTCCACATTTTCACTTGGAATAAGATCAATACATGTAATCAATCAAGGAATGGAACACAACGTTGATTGTAACAGTTAATAAGCAATTACATTTCACATTAGGGTATATTCTACCTATTTGAAGAGGCAAAACAAGCTCTAAAAGGAAGACAATGCTTGTGGAGTCGCAATTGATGGAAAAAATAAGAAATAAAATTGAGTGGATCTCATGGTCAAACCATCCTCCGATGCAGTAGCAACATTCCAGAATCATAAGTTTTACATCCTCAAATCAGTAGCATTGTTCCAGAATCACAAGCTTTCCAAGCAAATCAACAATTAAGTGTTCATCTTCTACACATATCCTTCTCATTTTGTCATGCTAGCTATGCATTAAGCTATCTTGTACAAATCCTTCTCATTTTGTCACAAGCCTTTTCCATTAAACTAAGCTTCTACTTCTTGTCATTTTCGCATAGCATTACTGATGCTTGTTAATTCAACTGGCCTAATCGAATACCTATCTTGCAAGTACATTGCCATGTCCACAAATCTTTGCATAAATACCTATGTAGAAACGCAGAGAGTATGAGCTAGCTGTGTCTTCCCAGAACTGACATATTCATGACAAAAACACCAGGATAACAATTTATGTCAAGTATATTCAAAACACTGACATGGAATAGAAGAAAAAGGAACTTTGTAAAATAATGTTACTAAAGAAGATACTCTAACATCAAGAGTTTGATCGTAGGATCTAGAAGATTTATTGTCAATTACCGAAACTCCCCAAAAGCCTCTGTGATTGCCAGTGTTTAAATACCTCATGTTGAAAGTCCAGGCAAATGAAAATAGTTTTCAGAAACTATGTGTTTGAGGCTTAAACTAATTTAATATGTTAGTGATACTACTTCATTACCTCCTAAAAGCTCATTTAAGGATTGTCTACCAATTGTGATCTTAACCACTACTTTCCTCTGTACATAATTTTAAAACCGTAAGAGGTTGAAACAAAATCTAGATAGAGAGAACTAAAATCTATGTATGCGACTGTAAAAAAAAATCGACATCATTAAATGATCATTTCTCAAACAAACTCTTTTGATTTGAAAAAAGAGTGAAATAGCAGATCGTTACCACTATCTTTTCAGCAGCTTCGCATTCGCATATCTTATCTACTTTAGCTTCTAACAGTCCTTTGATTTCAGTCAAATTCTAGCAGAAGGAAAAACACTGTTAAGCTTCTTCGAGCAAGAGAAACTGAAAAGTCTTCAGAAACAATCAACAAACCTTCTTTGTGTGCATCATCAAACCATTGCATGTATAAATCCCTGCATCTTGAAGTTTCTTCACGTCTCCAGCGTTAATTCCATGAGCAATCACTGTCGTAATCTCAATGACAAAAAGCGACAGAATCAGAACCCTCGGAAACGTGCAAAATAAGCACTGATATAACGTAATCAAGATCGATTTCAGATCGGTAATCAACTAACGGAAAATTAACATATAGAAACCATAGACAGATTTTAAAAGTCTATAACATGGACAATTCCTAAAGGGACAAGAGTATACCTAACTCAGGAGACCCCTAAATTTGATCTTCAAAGATATCACTTGGGCCATATGCTTTTAAACCTTCCCTACAACATCAGAACCAATATTATATTCAGCATGTCCAAAATTTCCTTCATCTTCTAATTTCTTGTTGACCAACAGGAGTAAAGAAATAAACACGAGTTAAGAGCAAAAGCACCACAAAGATAGCTGAGAATATATTGCGTTGCAAAATTATAAGATATATAACTTATAAGGGTACAAACTGGTTGCATTGCTAAAATTAAAGCGAAAAGCAATATTTCTTTCATGTAAAATTGAGCAAAAACCAAAAACAATATTACTATAAATCAACTTTCTGACTTATAAAGAAGTACAATTTTACAAGCTTCTAATGAGCAGGAAGTGATACTAAGGTATCCGAGAATCAGTAGGGTGCTTACAAGTAATGCCACATACTATAATTCATCTCTGATTCAAAACACTGGTTCCAACAAACAAATTGAGAGGTTATTGACAAAATAATAAGAGGTGTCCAAAAAAAAAACATATTTAGTTAAAGAGAAAAGTCAGTCCTTCACCTCCTTCTTTTTGCTTGGTGTATAAGAGATCTGAGGAGAGCCACCCCTATGGGAAGCCTCTGCCAATACTAATGCTACTTCATGAGCAGCATCATCATCCTCAGCTTCTTCTACCTTCACCTTTTTTATGATGGAGAAATATATTTTTCTGTGATATCATAAGTATATTTTATAGGGACATGAGGTGTCCTTTTCCCCACTGCACAAGGTTGGCTTCCTGACAAATAGGCTTACAACATTTTTCAATTGAAAGTGGAAACAAGAAAGCAAATTCAGATGAAGTAGGATGATTTTTTAAAAATAGACGAAAGTTTGCGAAATTAGCCAACTAACCATAGAAAAGAAAAGAAGAAACGCAAAAAAATTTAAACCTGGAAGAAGACAATGCGGGAAAAAAGAAGAGCGAAACTCAATTAACCCTAAATCAAAACCCTTAAGCTTAAAGCATCCTAACCTTAAAGCTCACAAAGCTGGAAAATCACCTCAACCTATCATTCATCTAAAATAAATAAAAACCCATGAATTCTTTTTCCCAATCGAAACCCAAAAAAGAGCAGTTGAAGTCGAATCCGAGTAAACCTCAACCCCAAATCGGGATAAAAACAAAAACCAAGCACAATTTTGATCAAATATCCTTCTCAAATTAAACCCCAACTGCCCTCTCTTAATGGTATGCAATTACTCAAAAACAAAATGGTATGCAATTAATTAGCTACTGCCTTTAATTGCCATGTAGAAAGGGTGTTCATGTCCAGTAGGTATATGGCGTTCATGTTGTTGGACAGTGGGGAAAGATTAACATGAACTTCACCATTTAATAGATGAAAGGATGCATTTGAACCCTTTTTGATAGGTTGAGGACTAAATAAGAAAAAATATGGAGTATTTCATTTTTCCGTAGGATGATCAAAGAGAGTATTATATTAACATTTTGGTATTTCTTAAGCAGCATAAAGTAAGATTATAAAATATGTTAACATATTAAAAAAAAAGATATGCTAATACTTTGTGAAAAAAATATTTGTAACAGGACTGGGGAATTGGGATAGATGATTTCAAATGTTTATTCCTATTCCTAAAAGCATAAAATCTCACTTTTGATTCTGTTTATTCTTTCATATCCTAAATTTAATTACAGTAATAATCAAAACTAATTGTTTAGTTGGTTAATGTATCAATCCTCTGCAATGAGCCTCAATGGCATTCGTCTCCAAAAATTGGATCTCCATGTAGGGAACACAAACGCTTCTCGCAGTCCATCTTCCCCCACCTCGCGTCAACACGTTCATAGGGAAAAACGGGCTTCCCAAGGCTGTCTAATAATGCAATTAAAATATTTTGGCATGAAACACGAACAAAGACCAATAAAATTTGGAAAGCCAAGTTACCTTCTACTGTATTAACAAAACTGTGCACATGACATAGCCATGATAAATTCCAACTTGGGATCCAGCTTGTACAGGATTTTTTCTGTTGAAGAATTGCACTTGATTAGGTACATAAAATGTAGCAGGACATTAAACTTAGCTCGTGTTGAAAGAAAGAATGAACATTTTGAAAATAGAGTAAAATGTAAAAATTGTTTACACAAATTTTAGAAGCAATATTGCATTAATCTTCCTAGACCTCTGAACAGAACAATGATGTACAAATGACACTTAAATTAAATGCTGGAATTTGGCCCTGCAATGAAATGCATTCAAGCCAAAATTTCAGCACAAGAACTTGATACAATCAAACACCAATAACCAATAACCTTTCCAGAGAGTTATTCGTTGATTTCAGCAATACATAAGAAAAAAGACAGCACAAAAAAAATTTATATCCGCAATCAAATGCATTCAAGCCAAAATTTGAACATCAGGAGAATCAAATATCCTGCAATGAAATGCATTCAGGCCAAAATTTCAGCTCAAGAACTTGATCCAATCAAACACCAATAACCAGTAACCTTTCCAGAGAGTTTTTCGTTGATTGCTGCAATCCATAAGAAAAAAGACAGCAATTTGAGGTTGAATGAAAAAAATAAACACAGAATTTAACAGACTTACTCCGAGCAACGGAATCAATCTCGGTGATGGAGCGGATCATTTTTACCAAATTCCCTGTTCCCGAATCCGTCAACCAGACAAACCCTAAAATTTAATTTCACAAATTCAAATTAAGGGATTTCAAAATTGTAGGATTTGAGCAGTACCAAAGAACCAGGACGTGACGAGAACGATCAGGCAATACCAGACGGCGGCACTCATGTCGGCAGGGGCCAAGTCGGAAATGGAGATGTTAACGGCGCGATTCGAGGGGCGTCGGGGTGCGATTCAGGGGCGTCACGGACTGATGACAGGAGGAGGAGAAGTCGGAGGAGGAGAGCGGCGGGGGAGGAGAGCCGGCACAGGGAGGCGAGAGAGAAGGGGAGCGAACGAACAACGAAGGGATTAGCAAGAGACGGAGTTAATTAACATTGTTAGTTCACTGTTCATTCAGAAGTTGGCGCTTTTATAATAGTATAGATAGAGAGAGAGGGGGAGGGGGTGGCTCCCTGTATCATGTCTTACGGTGTAATTTATGAGCAACTTTTAACCATTGGATGATAAAAAAATGAGTGGACAAAATTAATTCTAAATTTTAATCAATTTTTAATTAATTGAAATGTGACCTGCATCGAAATTTGGTCCACTCTCTTTAACGAGAGAGTGACTATCACTCTCCACGCTCAAAATTTAAAGACATTGATAATGCAAACAATTATTCGTATATATACAACTAATTTATTTGTAGGCTACCGAAAAATTATTCGTACGTAACATTAACTTTTTCCAAAGCCATTAATTACTTTTTATATCACCAAGAGGAATAATATGGTGAGTGTTATGAAACCATAATTGTAGATGTTTCACGTGACTACCCATTCATCTACTCTAACTTTGCTCCCACATGGTGGAAAGCAAATGATTGGTGACTTTATGGGGGGTTTTATCCTTATGTATTCCTTGCCTATATAAGGAATTGTAACCCTACTTTAAATGAGACACAAGCAATAGATCGAACTTATCACTTTTCTCTTCCTACTCTCACTCTATTATTTTTACCCATATTATAACACGTTATCAACACAATTCTATTCCTAATTATTTTTCTCGTTTCCCCTATTCGATGAAGTGTCGGTTGCTAAAAGTACCCGTTGTGCTCCAGAAAAAGAAGAAGGTAAAAACGGGTATAAAAACGATATTGTTTGATCGAAATATAAAATGATTGTTGTTGCATCCATATGTATACCCATGTGTACGTATATATGTGATCAACATGTTTTAAAGGTCTATAATCATACTCCGACCGTATATGCTCCATTGATTAATTAAACTGATTGATTATGATATTTGATTAATGAAACTGATTATTTCAAGCGTTAATATCGCATAAAGGTATCGATTTTTTTTTTTGGTAGGAAACCGTGAGAGGTAGGCTCTCATCTATAAATAACAAACGGACTACACAGGCACCAAACGGACTACACAGGCACCAAACGGGGAGTAGTCCTTCCCCTAGCGTCCTTCTCAACAACGAGTTCAATCTCTAAAGGCGGAAATGAAATGTACACCAAAAGGAAAAGTATAGGCTAGAGCCGTGAGGGAGTCGGCGACGGAGTTCGCTTCCCTGAAGACATGCCTCAACTGGACCTCTCAGTCTCGACTAAGTAAGCTTCGGCACTGCTGTACCAGGCTGGAAAGGGAGTGATGACTCCCCACTCCCTTCTGCAGCAAACTGATTGCAGTCCTGGAGTCCGACTCAACAATCACCTGCTTATGTCCTGCCTCCCACGCCAATCGGATCCCATCCAACAGACCCCAAAGCTCGGCAATTGGCACCGTACAGCACCCAATGTGCCGAGCATAACCGGCCAGCCAACGCCCATCTGCATCTCGCATAACTCCGCCTGCACCGACACTCCCATCCGATGCAACAGAGCCAGCAGTATTCACCTTAACCCAGCCCACAATCGGCTTCTCCCACCCGATCTCCGCCCTATGCTTCTCGAAGGCGGATGCCCTGACACCAAGGCGTTGCCAAGCAGCAGCGTACTCTAGTGCTTTTGTCTTGATGAACTGCACTATGTCGACCACACATTCCTTATCGTTAAACACACGGTCATTCTACCACCTCCAAATCCAACAAAGCGCCGTCGCGAAAACACAGCCCCAATCGACTTCGCCAACATAAACCTACGTCACAAGCAGCTGCTCCCTAACCCAGGCAGCAAAAGGACTCTCGAGGAAAGCCCGACTACTCGTCGGCCTACCAAAAGCCATCCACAACCCATTTAAAGGTATCGATTTTGAATCATGGTTTTTAGGATTATTTATTTGAATATATAGCTTCTTAGATCAATCCTGATTTGTATGGTATTCAACATGTTTTTTTTTTACAATAGGCAATAAATTGGATATACTAACGACATTCATGATCATCTCGCAAGATGATGTTCTGGAACTCACAACAACAGGAACTCAAAATAAAATTACAATTCAACTGAGATTTAGCAAGAAAATCAGCTGCACTATTTGCCTATCTGTAACAGTGCTGAATTGTGGCGCTCTCAAAATATTTGCTTAACGAACGGATCTCTTGGATTATTTGAGCGACCTCCCATGGTATATTGCTCACTTGATTGATGGCATTGACGATGATTGCACAATCACTTTCAACTATTACTCTTCGATTCCCCATCTCCGCTGGCAGTCTTATACCTGTATAAAATGCAAAAGTTTCTGCTATAATGACCGAACTCATCCTAACGATAGATTTATGAATTCGAAGAACTAGACCGTCATTATTCCTAACAATACAACCAACCTGCGGTTGAGTATCAATTTTCACCGAAGCATCTACATTGATCTTAACGACATTTATTGGAGGGCATTTCCAAATCAATTTATTAGGAGGTCTAACACGTTTAGGTAACTTCGTTTTTACCTGATGTTTATTCCAACATGAGATTTTGTCTACAGTTTGAGTTAGAACATAGATAATACCTATATCCGAAGTATTGTGGAAAATAATTCTATTTCTAAGCTCCCAAACAGAGTGTCATAAATGAGATAAGTCTGTAAAATCCATATTAAGAGCCCTAGTATTTAATATATTTTCCGAAACATTACTTGTTAAATTTGGAATATTATAACATTTTCCCAACTTAACACCTAGATTATGAATAAAGGATCTTGTGATCCGACAATTAAGCAATAAATGATTTGTATCTTCTGTATCAGTATTACAAAGAGAGCAAGTACTAGGAACTCTATTTATATATCTATTTAGACGGGTCTTGGTAGGTAAGATATCTAAAATAATTTTCCAAATAAATTTTTTAATATTCGGAGGAATATTAAGTTTCCAAATCTAGTTTGCTAGAATTTTCTTAGTATTCCCTGTATTACAAATAGAAGATGTGGATTTAACAGAGAATTTTCCATTACTACTATAAATCCAAATTAGCCTGTTTGGAATATCAATTACTGGAATATGGATATCAGTAATAGCCTGAATAATATGATAGGGGAATATACTATTTAATTTATCAATATCCCAAGAGTTGGTATTTGGAAATAAATCACAAAGTTTTAAGTTAGGATTACGATCATTTCGAAAGTTTTGAAGATATTGCGCATTTACCCAAATGTCAGACCATACATTTATAATTTTCCCATTACCTACTAGCCAGAGCAGACCTTTAGAGAAAAGATCTTTGACATTAAGAAGCCTGCCAAACTTCCAAGAAGTTTTGAAACTGCCTCTTTCTAATAGAGGTTCTGTCGAGAGATATTTATCCGTGATAACCTTCGACCAAATATTATCAGGATTAGCCAAAATTCTCCAAAGAAGTTCCATTTGCATACCAATATTAATTTGCTCTGCTGATTTAAAATCTAACCCACCATCTTTTTTAGGAGTACATAGATGTTCCCAACTGATTAGAGGATGATAGTTATCCGATTAAATTGTATTCAACTTGTTTATTTGATTCCGCCCAATGTCTTTCAATTGCTTGTATTACAACTTTATTTTTATTGATGGTTATTTTGATAAGTGCGGCAGGGGTCTAACTAAGTCCGCGCCTCAACCATCCGCGGCTCCGCTCCCGCATCCTTCGGCTCCACCATCCAGCCAACCTCTCCGACCTTCCGCCATGACTCCACTGCCCGTGGTTGCCAGCCTTCACCTTGGCCATGGGTGATACGCTTCTTTATTATCCTCTGGATATATGAAAATAAAATTACAATTTTCAATCCTTCTGGCATGTGTTTTTTTCCTTTTGATTGTTGTTTTAATCTTTCACCTTTTGCTCATCTTGCCTATCTCTATTTTGGCTTGCCTTGTGCAGCCTATTACGATCTTTGTATCGTCCTTGAGGGGTTAAGATGGGTTTTTGGGTTTAATTGAGCAATGGTTTGGTTAGGATTTAGGCTTGCCAATTGGTGTGCAGTGTTGTTCTTGTTGTCTGCAGGCTTCATGTGAATGGTGGTCGATTTGCTATGTTCGAAGACGTCGTGGAAGTGCGATCGATATATGAAGGCTCTATTGGAGTCCATAATCTAAGATGTCCGCTAGGTTCCCCAGAGTTCTCTGTGTGCGTCTTCCCTTTAGCCGATTGGTTTGATTGTTCTGCTAGCTTGTAGTTTTGGTGTAGGATGACTTGTACTTTTATTTCTGCTTTTATTTTTGTCATTTGCTTCGTGTTATTTCTTTATGTCATTTGCTTCAGTCATTTGCTTATGTATGTTTTTTCGGTTGTACGTAATGGTTAGTCCATATACCGAATTTTTCTCTTGCTTCAAAAAAATGCTATATATATGCTAGACAATCGACCACCCGAAGTTGGTCTACACTTATTTAATTTGTTACCCATTTATATATAAACAATTTTATTATCCCTCGAAGAGAATATATATAGAAAATTGGTGATGTTTTTTGAATTCTCCCTCGAAGTGGACAATTGATCGAATTTATAAATATTGAAACTTATTGATGTAGCGATGATATATCCCCGGAAGTGGATTCAATAAAAATTATTCTCTTGAATAAAATAATCCCTAGAAGTGGGATATATGAGATCTATATCGTTCCCGAAGAGACAATTTTCAATATTTTCATAGTGATTGAAGAAGATATATACATATAGAAATATATTTATCCTGGTACAGACGAATCAATTTCATGATCCTCATCATGATCTTCCGAAGATGATGCACTTGTAAGAATTATACACATCTTTGTAGAGATAAATTAATATCATCCCCGAAGTGGATGAAAGTGAAGAAATTGATATTATAAATCACTTGATGTGATCGATAAAGTCTCATCCTCGTAGAGATGAACTGATTAGCCTCATCCCCATAAAGATGAACCGACTAACCTCATCCCTGTAGAGATGAGCTGACTAATCTCATCCCCGAAGCGATGAATCAATAATATTGATTGATTGTGTATGTTAATTATATTTAATTTTACACCAGTTATATCTCCTGAAGTGGATTAACAAATAAAGAGCCAAATTGATCTTATTCCCTGAGTTGGATAAAAGTGGATTTGTAAAAGTGGATTTGAAATAATAAATCATAGTGATTGATGAATTTCATCCTAAAGTGGATAATAAATATTTAGAGATAGATCAATCTTGTTCCATTCATCTAAGTATACATCGATAACAAATTTATTCCAGTTGAGAAAAATTAATATCATTTCCAGAAGAGAATGTGTGTACATAGACTAATTCATCCCCGCATTGATGAAGGGCTGAATCTCATCCCGCCAACCATGAATTATTTATTTATTTATGTTATTCGTATGATTTTTCATTTTTCATCTCCTGTAGCAGATAAACATTATCTACCAAAGTAGATAAAATTATTTAAAAAAATATATATATAATCCCAGAAGCGATGAATTTTATCTTTTAAAGTAGATAAAAAATAATGAGTTTATATATCATCTAAAGTGATGAAATTTATATTTTGAAGTCATTTCGGTAGGGTTCGGGTCAGATCGTTTCGGGTCCCGGGTAAACCGGGTCCCGGGTAAAACGAGTTCCGGCTATATCCGGGTCGACTCGAACCCGGGTGTGACCAGGTTTCGGGTTATTTTGGGTCGATTTCGGGTGTGTTAATTTTTTTCTTTTTTAAATTAAAAAAATCACGATTTGATAATTTTGCGATAATTTTAAAATTATAAAATTATAGACGTTCATTAGTTCTAGTGCTTGAAATTATAAACTATATCTAATCTAAAATATTTGATTTTTATTATTTCTCATAATTTTTAATAAAATATAATAATATATAAAATATCAAAATTTTAAATAATTTTTTTAAAACGATTTCATGCAATTAGTAATAAGCATAGAATTATTTTCATATTTTAATATTTTTTAGAATTTTTATCTTATAAAAAAATGTGTTGAAAAATAAAAAATCAAATATTGTCGATCAGACAGAGATTTACACAATACAAATAAATATAAAAGTTGATTTTAAAATGAAAGATCAAGTGATTGTAATTATAAAATGTAATAAATTGGAATCTCCAAATAAAAAATTAATCATATATAATTATAAATCAACCGGGCCACCAGATCAATCGGGTAAATCGGGTCAAAATTACCGGGTCAATCGGGTCACCGGGTCGAAACCCAGATTACCCGGAAAATTTCCGATTTTTCGGTTTCAGGTTGAAAAAAAATTCCTGGTCAAAATTTCCGGGTTCGGGTCGGAAAATTTCCGAGCATTCGGGTCGACTGGGTCGGGTTGGGTTTAGACAGGTCTACTTGAAGTCGATGAATTATAATAGTTATAATTATCCCTATCGTGAAGATTCGTATGGATAGAGAAACAAATCAAATCAGTATTGTTTCTCCATCAGTCTCCCGAAGCAGACGATAAGATTGCATATAAGAATACCACCTCTTATCGAAGGTGATGAAAAGGTCTCGATGATCTATACCCAACGTTCTTGTCCCTCAGAAGTTGACATTGATTTTTATTTTAAGATTATTGTTGTTTATGTTTATTGATATTGACGCGATCGTGGAATTTCACCTATACTTATTACCTCAGCGTGACGACAAATGTCCGAATATACCTGCAAGCCCAACTAAGGGGGAGGGGGGGTGATGTTCAAGATATACGCTTATTGGTCCAAGTGGTCATCGTGATTCTCTCGGCTCGCGAAGAGGTTGTTATGGTTCAAACGTCGTCTCGGGAGGAAGTAAGATGATGTTCTTATTCCAGATACGTTCATATTCGACCAAAGACCTTAAGAACTCAACTCCAACGGTTTTAGGCCAGGGTGTTTTGCAGAGTTCTTCTTCTTCTCTCTTGAAATCAGATCTCTTTCCCGCCAAAAAGCTTATTCTCGGATGGGCTTGAATTGATCCGGCATGTCCCTCGGCCCATTTGGGGGGGGGGGGGGGGGGGGGTTGACCCCACGGAGACCTATAAGTGAGGGTTTCACTTCTAGTTACTTCATTCTACACGTCCAGAGATAGAAAAGAGAGAGAGAGAGAATTCAAAGGGTTTCCATCTTCGGAAAGATGGTACTGGAGTTAGGTGGCTGATGTGGATCAAGACCGATTTGAGAGCCATTAATGGCAAAGAGTGTCGCCCTCAAGAGGAAGAAGAAGGCGCCACCATGGATTGAAGAAACGATATTTTATTTATTTAATTATTATTATTATTATTAGTTTTTAGATTCTTTCCATATTTAGTAACTCTTATGTTAGTTGGAGCTATTTATGGAATGTCTTATTTTTAGTAATACTTAGTTAGGTGAATAAAAGTAGAAAAGGAAAGTCTATCCTTTTAGATATTTTTCTTGACCACTAAGTAGGAATATTTATCTAGGATTTATTTATTAGTATTATTTGGATTTAAAATTTATTTATCTAAGCCAAAACTCTATCTTTTGCAAAGATAAAATTGACATGCTTTGTTATTTAAACCCTTTCCTACCTTCAAGAAAATTAGATTGAATTAGAATTGAGAAACCCCTTTATAGGATTAAAGGGTTCTCGATTATCAATCCAAAAACCCTCTTCCGTTGCTTATATCTTGAAATCAAATCACGTTCCCATCCTCCAATTACTCACGATCGTTATTGTTGCTTCGAATTGAATCAGCCGGTAGTATAGCTTCGGAGTTGACCGTCATTCTCACGCCAAGGAAGTAGAGTTGAATTGATAAAGGAAGGAATTCATCCACGTCATTGATCATTGGAGTTAATTAACAAACATGTTAATTAATTTCCTATTTCATACGGTGGTGAATTCGATTCGTTCAAGAGAAATCAAGGAGCTAAGTAAGATCGACGCTTTTATTTTAGCGATTGGCCGGCCTAACCAATCGCTATGCATCAATTGGTATTCAGAGACAGGTTATGCTATGCTTTTTGTTTCTTTGAGTTGATGTTATTAATATTTTGATTGGATGACGTGGGAAATTTGGGGCGACTGGGAGGATGATCCCGATCCATTGGATGGATTTTTTGCTTTGGAACGTGCTAAACAACAACGACGCCAACAAGAGTTGCGTCGGAGAGCTTGGCTACAACAACAAACCCTAGAGCATCAAGGCGAGGCCAAAAGACGCCAACTTTGGCTTCAACGTCAAGAGGAAGAACAACGCCAATTGGAGATCGAAGATAAGAGGTGTCGACAACGCTATCAGATTCGGCTTCTCCAACAAAGAGAGGCTGAGGAGGCACGACGACAAGAGGAGGAGGAACGTCGCCGAGAGGAGGAACGAAGCCGATGGTTGAAGGCTTTGATTGCGGAGATGGTGGACAAATTCGTTGCCCAGAGAACAGCATAGCGCGCCGAACTTGTTTCGCAGATTCCCGTTGACTCCAACCTCGGAATTGAGTCAACTCAGTCTTGTTGCGAAGCTGACTCGAAGTGCTTTCCAACAGTGGGTCACACGCTGCCAGACTCCTCAGGGAAGACCTCCGAACCTGCACAGCAAGTGGACTGCAGTGTTGCGCCAGATGATGTGATTGCTTCTGACGACGACGATGAGGATGTTGGGGACACTTCTCTTGATTTAGCTATTGTACCTCTTGAGATTGTTCCTAATGTTGAGACTTCTGAAGTTCATAGGGTTATTGGGTCTAATGATATTGTTCCTCTTGATTGCTCAATATTCCCTATCATCCAGTCTTTTTCAGCACCTACCAATCAAAATTGAAACCACAGTTTGTAGCTAAGTTTATAGATTTACTACTTTCAAAAATAAAAGGAATCTTCCCAATTATGCTTTGGGGGACTTTAAGTAACGTTTTCCTTAAGGATTACATGTGAAGAACAATTAATTGTATGTTTTGAATTAAGGGACAACTAAATGAAAATTCATATATTTGACGGATGGTTTTGTGTCCAGTGAGCACGTGGTGGCGGATGTTACGTATGTGAGGTATGTGCTGAAGCAAGCAATGGTTAATCAACTTCTAGAAGCAGCAACCCCAGACTGCCAACTACAACACCACCCTTTTAAAAAGGCTAAAATGCAAAAACCATCCCTTATTCAATGTTGTTTACAAATTGTAAGTTGTGTAACAAGTGATTTGCTCTATCATGGTTAGAGTGCAAAGTGGAAGAGAGTTTGGAATAGGTGACCTTCACTCTGTTGTTAGGAGGAGATCGAGTATGCAAAATAGAAATAAAAATAAATCACAGCAAACCAGATTCCGTCCCTTGCAAATAATTACAAGACTTCCTCCCGATGCAGCAGTGGGAAGTCAGGATCGATCCACGAGGAAGCGTGTCAGCGGATCCTAGGCAGCGGTGAAATCTCACGGACATAAGTCGACAACAGGGGTCCTAGATCTCGAGTACAACAACTCGACAGAAGATCGGACAGTCGAACAACGTAGCAGTCACAGGCACAGGGCTAGTCGATCTCGACAAGGCCTACTCGAGATCGAGTAGAGTCTTGGTCGACTTCGGTTTGTCTCGTCGAGTACCTGCACACAGAAGCTACAGCGACCTTGGTCGAAAATCAATAGTCGAGATCGAGAAGTGCTATTCGATCTCGAGGAAAACAGAAAATAAAAACCGAAAGAAAGTAAATGCAAGGGCTTTGGGGATTTGAACTAAACTATATAAAAAGGGCTTCCAAGATTGGGGTTTGCAACAACGATAACCAAGCATGCATAAGGCAGGAATAAAACAGATAATCATGTGAATCGCATCAAAGGACTTAAGCTTTCGCCTTTTCCAACAATTAGACAACTCTTTCAAGAAACCCTAATTGTCTCTACTGATTTTATGTTTACAATCCAAGTTGTTAGCATGGACCTCCATCAGATGGGTAATAAACACATAACAAGTAGTAGATGCTCAAAACATGATAAAGGTCGGATCTTTACCTCAATTATGCATGGCTATCGTCGGGCTCGCCCCAACCCTAAAAGTGGGTGGACTACTCGCGCTTCATCGCAACTTCAGACATTGATTGATGAAAAGAAATAACTACTTGCATTAAACAAAACTCAAGAAAGTACAAACCAAACAAAGCTGGATCACTCTCGCTCTCCTCCTTCACTCGACCTCTCTCTCTCTCTCTCTCTCCTCTTCTCCTAATTGTTGTGTGATGGATTCCATGAAAAACCAGCCCTCTAAGGCTTTATTTATAGCCTTCTATTCCTTGCTATTCAAGGATAGAATATCTGTATCTATATCTAAAACTTTAAAGATAAATAAAAGCTACAACATAATTAAATCTAAATAAGGGAAATATATCTAAAGTGTCTTCAAGTGGATAGATGATGTATCTTGATAGAATCGGCAATCTTCACGCCCATGTAATCCCACACCGAGTAGAATTGATCAAACCGCGTAACGCGTCTTCTGGAGGCGTCCTCGGTCTCGAGTAAGGCTACTCGATCTCGAGTAGAATTATCGGTCGACTGGGCTTGACACGGCGTCTCGGCTAGCTGGTGCTCGACAGACTCGGACTTGACTCACAGGCTTCGTCGATCACGAGGACCCTTACTCGACATCGAGTTGGGTGGCTCATCGACTGGGTCTTCTCGGCAGCGTCGGGTAGATCTTCTCGACATGCCCGGGTGTGGCTCCTCGGCTTTGTCGATCTCGAGGAACACTCCTCGATCTCGAGTTGGGTGTCCGGGCATGGTCGGGTAGTCTCTCAATCTCCTCGGACATGCTCTCCTCGACTCCGGGTTGTCTCCGAGGCCTTGTCGATCTCGAGTAGCCTAAATCGATCTCGACGAAGGTTCGGGAGTCGAGTTCTTCGTCTTCAGCTTCTCGACATAGGCTCCTCGATCCTGGCAGGTGTCTAGGCATGGCTTGTCGAGATCGACTAAGGCTTGTCGATGTCGAGTAGCTTTTGTGCTCCGGTTCTTGCTTCTTGATTTTCTCCCGAAGTGGTTCCATATTCTGCAATATTAAACAGAAACTTATGTAGATCTCCATTTCTGACAAATAAGCATATACTACATAAATCTGACATATTCCCAACCCGAAATATGCAAAATGTAAAGAATATGGAACTAAAATATGCATAAAGACATGGCTACTTTACAGACATCAAATCACCCCATACTTAGACTTGCTTATCCTCAAGCAATAACCAAACAATAACCAAAACCTACAACACATCCTTCAAGTCTTCGCCTTTGTCAAAAGCAACATCTCAAGTAGTAGCAATGTAAGACAAGTGAATTTAACGTCATCACACATATATGAGCGATCCATAGACATAGGCAATATAAATCCAACCTCACAGGGATAATGTGTTTACACTCAGCTCTTAATGTGTTTAGGCTATGTATATCGACTCTCAACTCAATTCCATATACAATCTCATAAACATTGCAATTTAAATATGTATCCACTTTGCAACCAATTATGAAAATACAACAAGAATTATCAGGAGGACTTCGCTCAATAGAAGTCTTCAAAGAAGATTCTATTCGGCGGGGTTGTAATGGGGCTTGGTAAGAAATAATAAGGAATGGAATTATTTGGCCATGTGGTGCTTAATAAAATTCGGGAATCAAGACTCCTAAATCTCCAACACAACCAAACCATAACTTCTCAATCATATGCATCAACCAAACTCTCTAATTTATCTCAATGAAGTATGTAACCTTTCAAACTTTCTCAACCTCTCCAAAGTATGTATCTTGCAAATAATGAAGGAAATAAGGTAAATTTGGCTCATGCACTTTATTCACAATTGCAAACTATATTTTTTTTCTCTTTTGCTTTTCTCTTTTTTTCGATTTATTTTATTTTATTTTTATTTTTATTTTTTGAAACAAAAATAAAATAAAACTAATGGTGCATTTATAAGGTGAGCCATAAATCCTTTTACATAGTATGCATAGCAAGATAAAAATGTAAAACCAACCCATGTTTCAATAATTTCAACAATCCTTGTTACTTGAAATGCAACATAAGCTTATTCTTTCCACAAATCATCATTCCAACCAACTCTAAGTCTTAATTCCCAAATGGGGGTCAGGCTCAATTTGGCTTAGGATAATTTTGTGGAGTTCACAATAAAAGTCTCAGGCTAATGTTCTGGCTTCAAGCAGAGATAATGCAGGGTAGGTAAAGAGAGGATAAAATTGGCTAAAAAGGTGCCTCCATCATTTAATTCTCATCAACATAAACATATAAATGCATTGGCTTTGAATAACTATCACAACATTTAGAGATGCATAGGAAGAGTAAATACACTCAAGAAAGCAGAGGGATTTTTAATGTTCTCCCTATAAGGCCAAAATTCTCACTGAGACAATTTTTGTTGGATTTTAACCTTTAGCTTAGGATCATATGTGCTCAATTTCATCACAAGTTCACAATCCACATAAAAACCATTTTGAGGACTTAGGCTAAACCTTCCAAACACGCCATAGGATTTATATGATCAAGTCAGTCATTATTTATCATCATAGGACATCTAAGTTAGGGTATAAAACAATGCAAACATTTAAACATGCATTTTTTTTCATTTTTCGACATTTTCTTCTTCTTTTTTTTTTATGCAAAAACAAAACTAAAATATGGAAAAGACTAAAATGCATAAAATTTAAACATGAATACATAACATAAAAATAAAATAAAAAAATTAAAATTTCACCATGTAAAACCAAAAGGCAAGACTAAAATATATAATAATGATAATGAGCCCTTCCCCCACCCCATACTTAAAATTTACAGTGTCCCCACTGTATAAAATCAAACAAGAGTAAAGGAAGAACTCACAGGATAACACAATCGAGGAGGGCGAATCAGTGCAGGTCGAGGAAATGGGCTTGTCGATCTCGAGTACAGTGTACTCGATCTCGAGGAGATTTTCTGCGTCTAGTGGTTTCTGAAGTCGAGGGGTATTCTGGGCTTGGTCGATCTCGAGTTGGCCTACTCGACATCGACGAGTGTCTGGGCTGCTCCTCCTTGTCGTCGTCGACTTGGCCTTCGTCGATTTTGACTGTTTTTCAGGGACTTCTTTATTCCATTTTTCGCGGTCCTTATTTGCTTGCCGACCTAAAAGTGATAGATTGCACGCAAAAACAAGACTATCCACATGAAGTATTCTAAAAGACATAAAACCAAAAAAAAAACAAAAAACAAAAAAGTTCAAAAGGTCTCAAAATTTATAAAGTTTATATACATGCTCTAGATTTTAGAGTCGCTAGGCCGACTTCTCCGTTTGCGCTTAAGGACCATTAGTGTGGGGCCCCCTTATGCTTGGCCCTTTTCCTGGATCATCTAGGTCCTGATGGTAGTATGCAAGCTCAGCTGACAGGGGGTTGCTTGTATCATCTCCCTTCTCCTTCTTTTTCTTCCTTCCAGCCCTTAGCTTTCGCAGATTTTCTCGCCACAGGGTCTTACCTCCCCTTAAATTATTGAAAAATTTCTTTATGGACTGAGGGGGAGTAGGATTCATACCTGAACTTACCTTTTCGGACCCAAAACAGAAAACTTTGGGCTTGGGGCTAGTCGATGTCGAGTACTGCTGGTCGACCTCGAGTACAGGGACCCCATACTTAGGTTCTTGGCAAGTCAATGGCTCAGCAGAGGTTGTCGATATCGATAAGGTCTTGTCGAGATCGAGTAGGTGGCTAGCCGAGATCGAGGAGCTCTGGTCGACCTCGAGTACAGTGTTGGCGCTTTCCTCCGCTGTTTGTTTGGTCCCGTGGTTGCTGATGCTTTTCACCTCCAGCCATGAAATTTCCTCTTTTGCAGGGCCAAAAGAGAAATCTAAAACCTCATCACCTATGGTGAAGGTGAGCGAGCGATTCTTAACACTAATTCTGGCATCTGCAGTTGCTAAGAATGGTCTACCAAGAATAATAGGGCTAGTAGGATCTTCAGCACAGTCTATGATAAGGAAATCTGCTGGAACAAAGAATTTACCAACCTGGACGGGGACGTTTTCAACTATACCTGTAGGGATGACCACTGTATTGTTTGCCATGTATAGTTTGGCATCCACAGGCTCTATACATCCTATTTTTACCTTCCGCCAAATTGATAGAGGCATGATGCTCACACTTGCTCCTAAATCACATAGAGACTCATATTTATATTGCCAAAAACCCACAGTAACAGAAAACTTACCAGGGTCAGGTCTTTTTTCAGGGAAGTGGAGTACTTTGCATTCGCCTGCGATCTCTGAAATGGATCGCTTCTTACTCAGGATTTTCTTCAGAAATTTGACATATCCAGGCATCTCTTGCAGGGCTTCTGTAAAAGGAATAGAAACATTCAGTTCTTGTAGCATATTAACAAATCTGGTAAACCTACCTGCAGTGGGATCTTTCTGTGTTTTAGAAGGAAAAGGCAGTGGCTTTTTCTGCTTTGGAGCCAGATCAGCTGTCGGAGGCATTGCAGAGTCTTCGACCTCAGCTTGCTGTTCCTCGATCTCGACCAGGGGGTCCTCGAGATCGAGTGGGGTGGTCGACTTTGACTTGCTGGGTTGCGCAGTGGAGTCCGAGCTCAGCTTCTGGTCTGTGTCGAGCAGTGGCTTGTCGAGATCGATTACGCTCTCCTCGAGATCGAGTAGATTTTGCTCTGTCTCGAGTTGCTGCTCTGCCTTGCCTTGCTGTTTCTCGACCTCTGGCTCGTGTAATTGATTCCCACTTCTGAGTTTGATAGCTGCGACGTGTCCGGTCTTCCCTTTAGGATTTGGTTCTATTTGCCCAGGGAGCTGTCCGGATGGTCGTGGGATCTGTGCAGCAATTTGACCCATCTGGGTTTCTATTCCTCTTTTCCAGATATCCAGTTCTCCAAATTTTTTAGTGATGTTCTGGAACTGGTTGTTGATGGTGCCTTGATTCCGACGCATCTCCTCAAGGATCAGCTGCAGATCATCCTTCTTTTGATCCCTTTCTGGATGCCCTGGAGCTCTGTAGGGTGGAGGGTTCCTAGGAGGACCTTGGTTCCACTGAGGCTGATAGAACCTTTGATCTCCCATGTAGCGATTTGGACCCCCAGCATAGGCTGCTTCCTCATGTGTCTCTGCCATTCTAACTTGCTCAGTGTGTGGGCACTCAGTAGTGGTGTGCCGCCGTGATCCGCATTCTATGCAAGGCTGATTGACAGATAGATATTTGACTTACTTGAGGAGCTTGCGATTCTGGTCTCTGTAGAACTGCTCCCTGACATCTGGGTCAATCTCCTTTGCTGGCACATAGAGTGGCATAGATGGTGCTGGCCTGGCATAGGAGTTCTCCTCATAGTTTGCAGTAGACCCATATTAGTTGTCATAATTGGTGAGCTTGTCTAGCACACCCCAGGCGTCAATTGGCAGCATCGTCAGATACTCATAGCGAGTATACTGGTTGATCCTGTCCTTAGTGACTTGATCAAGAGAGTTGAAGAAGATCTCCTGAATGACGTAGGGTGGCTGTCCATGAGTAGGTCAAGATCGCAGCAGTTCTTTGTAGCGTTCCCATGCCTTTGCCAGCGGTTCCCCAGGCTTCTGTTTGAAAGCGGTGATTTTCTGGCGGAGGAGTGCTGTCTTGGCATGTGGGAAGAATTTATTCAGAAACTCTTGCTCTACTTGGGCCCATGTTGTGAGTAATCTTGGTTTAAGCCCTTCAAGCCACTTCAGTGCAGGCCCAACGAGAGACCAGCGAAAAGCCTTCATCTTGACATATTCAAAAGTTGTACCTTCAGCAAGAGTACGACACATGTCAGAAAAATTGGTAATATGTTCAGGAGGCCACTCATTAAATTTGCCATAAAAAGCATTATTTTTAAGCTCTATCAGAAATTGAGTGCGAATTTCAAAGGAGTTTTCAGGGATAAGAATCGCCGATTCAGGCACGACGAGAGTTGGATGCATATAATCCTCAGCCGTGGTTGGGTACTGGGCAAGCTCAGCCTCCGCTTGTTCCCTTGCTGCTTTCTCAGTGGCGATAACAGCATCTTTAGCGGCTAGTTCCCTTGTAAGCCTCGCAATTAGCTGTTCTTGTGTCTCAGCGGCCGCCATGGCTCTTTGTAGTTTAGCTCGGATGTGTAGGAGGCGTTCCTGTTCGTCTAAGCCGTCAAACTCAGGTGGTTGACCAGAACGGCGCATACACCTGTAAAGTGACTCAAAGAAAATGTGAGATTTTAACTACCTAAGGCGCGAATGATAGCTTCCCCGGCAACGACGCCAATTTGTTGTTAGGAGGAGATCGAGTATGCAAAATAGAAATAGAAATAAATCACAGCAAACCAGATTCCGTCCCTTGCAAATAATTACAAGACTTCCTCCCGATACAGCAGTGGGAAGTCAGGATCGATCCACGAGGAAGCATGTCAGCGGATCCTAGCCAGCGGTGAAATCTCACAGACAGAAGTCGACAACAGGGGTCCTAGATCTCGAGTACAGCAACTCGACAGAATATCGGACAGTCGAACAACGTAGCAGTCACAGGCACAGGGCTAGTCGATCTCGACAAGGCCTACTCGAGATCGAGTAGAGTCTTGGTCGACTTCGGTTTGTCTCGTCGAGTACCTGCACACAGAAGCTACAGCGACCTTGGTCGAAAATCAGTAGTCGAGATCGAGAAGTGCTATTCGATCTCGAGGAAAACAGAAAATAAAAACCGGAAGAAAGTAAATGCAAGGGCTTTGGGGATTTGAACTAAACTGTATAAAAAGGGCTTCCAAGATTGGGGTTTGCAACAACGATAACCAAGCATGCATAAGGCAGGAATAAAACAGATAATCATTTGAATCGCATCAATGGACTTAAGCTTTCGCCTTTTCCAACAATTAGACAACTCTTTCAAGAAACCCTAATTGTCTCTACTGATTTTATGTTTACAATCCAAGTTGTTAGCATGGACCTCCATTAGATGGGTAATAAACACATAACAAGTAGTAGATGCTCAAAACATGATAAAGGTCGGATCTTTACCTCAATTATGCATGGCTATCGTCGGGCTCGCCCCAACCCTAGAAGTGGGTGGACTACTCGCGCTTCATCACAACTTTAGACATTGATTGATGAAAAGAAATAACTACTTGCATTAAACCAAACTCAAGAAAGTACAAACCAAACAAAGCTGGATCACTCTCGCTCTCCTGCTCCACTCGGCCTCTCTCTCTCTCTCTCTCTCTCTCTCTCTCTCTCTCTCTCTCTCCTCTTCTCCTAATTGTTGTGTGATGGATTCCATGAAAAACCAGCCCTCTAAGGCTTTATTTATAGCCTTCTATTCCTTGCTATTCAAGGATAGAATATCTATATCTATATCTAAAACTTTAAAGATAAATAAAAGCTACAACATAATTAAATCTAAATAAGGGAAATATATCTAAAGTGTCTTCAAGTGGATAGATGATGTATCTTGATAGAATCGGCAATCTTTGGGCCCAAGTAATTCCACACCGAGTAGAATTGATCAAACCGCGTAACGCGTCTTCTGGAGGCGTCCTCGATCTCGAGTAAGGCTACTCGATCTCGAGTAGAATTGTCGGTCGACTGGGCTTGACTCGGCGTCTCGGCTAGCTGGTGCTCGACAGACTCGGACTTGACTCACAGGCTTCGTCGATCTCGAGGACCCTTACTCGACATCGAGTTGGGTGGCTCATCGACTGGGTCTTCTCGGCAGCGTCGGGTAGATCTACTCGACATGCCCGGGTGTGGCTCCTCGGCTTTGTCGATCTCGAGGAACACTCCTCGATCTCGAGTTGGGTGTCCGGGCATGGTCGTGTAGTCTCTCAGTTTCCTCGGACATGCTCTCCTCGACTCCGGGTTGTCTCCGAGGCCTTGTCGATCTCGAGTAGCCTAACTCGATCTCGACGAAGGTTCGGGAGTCGGGTTCTTCGTCTTCAGCTTCTCGACATAGGCTCCTCGATCCTGGCAGGTGTCTAGGCATGGCTTGTCGAGATCGACTAAGGCTTGTCGATGTCGAGTAGCTTTTGTGCTCCGGTTCTTGCTTCTTGATTTTCTCCCAAAATGGTTCAATATTCTGCAATATTAAACAGAAACTTATGTAGATCTCCATTTCTGACAAATAAGCATATACTACATAAATCTGACATATTCCCAACCCGAAATATGCAAAATGTAAAGAATATGGAACTAAAATATGCATAAAGACATGGCTACTTTGGAGACATCACACTCCCCTACCATTGCCACAATTTTAAGCCTGGGTAAAACCATATTCATACAAAAATAAAATTGAAAAATCAGTTTAATAAGATTTAAGATGGGGATTAACATAAACAAAGTCAGAAACAAGATAAAAGATTCCAAAGAGAAGCATCAAAGTAAAGTGCGGTCGAAATGCTATGGTAATATGATACAGATACATCTGATTTGAGAGGATCCACTAATGCACTCAAGTAATTTTTTTTCCATATCCCACAACCTTTGTCGGTCCTATATATATTGAGTGATATCCGTACAACTACCAAAAAATTAATCTCTTGATGCCTCAAACTGTAAGACCCTCAAGCAAACTTGGAAATGTTAAATTTTATCATATTCAAAGAGCCATATAAGAAAGAAAAATAGGGATTCTGAAATTAGGGTTTTCATCCATGTTCAAAGAGTCATTGAAAGTGTTTTAAAGAGATAAGAAGGCAAAATAAGGGTTCTCACAGTTAGGGTTTTCACAAGCTTCATAACGATTCTCAAATTAAGGTTTTTATACCTTGATTTGGGTGTTTAATGGAGTTGAAGAAGACAAGTTAGAGGAGCGAATGGACCCATGACTCGACCTCACTTTGGTAGGACTGAGAAGCCGGAGGAGATGAAGGAATGGGGCACCGGAGATCGGTTGAAGACAATGGACACCAGTACGTTGAAGCCGACTGACCCTAGACGTAGACGACCCACTCCAGTTCAGATGACAGTTGAAGAAGGTGATGGAAAGAAGACGACCTCTCTTCGGTGTGACTAAGAAGCCAGAGAAGATGATGGAATCGGGTGCGAGAGAGCGGGTTAGGGAGAGGAAGGCTAGGTTTCTTTGATCGCCGACCCCATCGCCATGAATCGCCTCCCCTGCTACTCCTCCAATTTGGGGATTTTTTATTTTCCTCATGTGGGCAGTAAGACTAACTCCAATGGTTGTGTGTAAATGTCTAAATGTGTACTTTTTAGACATTTTTTAGCTACATTGGTTGCTTTTGGGGTGTGCAAATGTGTACATTTGAGCATGTAATATGCAAATTTGAGCACATCACCTCCCCCATGTGCAAAAAACTTTTTAAAAAAGCAAGACAATTTTATTAGCATATTTTTTATGATTTTTGTTTTCTTTTTTGTTTTAAATTTATTGTATTTGAATGATGTGTAAAAAATACACATTTGACCATTGGAGCAAAATAACAAAAAGTAAGGTGTATTTTTACACATCTTGTGCAAATTTATACACTATAGGCAAAACCATTGTGGATAGTCTAATGAACTAGGGTACTGGATATTTGGCACTTGTTTTTACCAAAAATCCAAAAAGTCCTTTTTTTTGTTAAGTGTTTTGATTTTACCGCTCTATTGTTATAAGCGCTCTTTCAAAAAAAATCAAAACGCCTTTTTAACATTATCCAAAAAGTAAGACTGATGTATATATTTTTATGGGTGTTGATAGATACACCGCAAATCTAGATTAAGGATTTGCACGTCCTAGGACGTGCAAGTGTGGGACTGTGCACGTCCACTAGCAGACCCTTTGCACGTCCTTAACAACGTGTATGCACGTCCTTAAGGACGTGCAATATATGCACGTTGTTAAGGACGTGCAAACCCTAGTTAGGGTTTCGCGTTTAGGGTATAGGGTTTCCGAGGGTTTTTTATTGTTAATTGAAAAAATTGAAGGGTTTTTTATTGTTAATTGAAACAATTGAAGGGTTTCATTTCCGGGCACCTCGATCTCCAAAAACCCAAAGAGTATGGAAAGGTTTGAGTAGTGGCTGGAATGGTCTTCACCCCTAGAGGTCTTCCCCGAAAAGCTTCAGTGGAGTTGAATGATTTAGGGTCTAATTAAATAGACAACAATAATTGTTAAGGTTTTCATTCGGATAATATGCGAATAATGTTACAAGGAACGGAAAAAAAGGTTTACATCCATAATTTTAATAAACTGGTGGAATAAAATCTAGGAAAATAGTAAAGGGCGACCGCACTCGACACGTAAGGCTCGAAATCTCTCAAACTGAGCTTGGAACGGAGCATCCCATCCTTCGATGCTCGGTTGATGATGTGCGACCCATTCTGGCGGAGGCGGCGGAATAGGAGCATTATGACGCAACTAGATCTATGAGAACGGAAAATTAGAGTTAGAGTATTGACATCTATATGAAAAGCAAGAATAGGTAATAAAAAAAGACGTTTGAAGTCGTACCGCGGCAAAATGGTCTTGGTTTCTGATGCAAGCTACACCAAGGGTTGCTGATTGAGGGTTGTTAGCAGGTGTCGGCGAGGTCATGGGGAGACATGTGAATGGATAATGCCAAGCTAGGACGACGAGAGGAATCTGATATACCGTTGCAAATACTAAACCCAAGATGGGTAGCTCTATCCACCGTGTCCTATCACCATGCACAGCTCCCACCCATCTCTGGTAGTCGAAGAACTACTGGAATGGGTACTCTCCCGTATAACAATCGGCGTAGAGATCGGCGTGATCCTCCAAGTGATTGCATAATAACGTTTTGAGTTCCGGGAAAGCAGACTCGCCGATCGAAGATGTCAATGACACCAAAGCACGGTAGCCACAATGACCATCTCCAACAGTGTCCCTCACACCCTCAATATGACCGAGCATGAAGGGATCAACGTTGTTTCGACCCCAGTTGAACCCTCCAAACACATCATCACGTCCACGTCGAGCTGAGGTCGCTTGTGGATGATGTCGAGCAGCATTTCGAGCAGCACGTGCTTCTTCTCTCTCAAATCTTGCCCTTAACTCCTCGTATGGAAACGGGTTGGTTCTGCCGGTATTCCTCAACCCCCGAGGCCTCCCCTTTCTTCGGACGCATGCAGATGAGGGTGGGTGCAGCTCATCATCACATACATCGTTGGAAGCCGTGTATGAAGATGACAGCTCATACGGCAGTGGGGTGTCGTCGATGTCAGTCCATCACAAATCCATCCAGAACGGGTGGATGTCCTCGGCGGGTATCGGAGTGCCGGAGTTGATGTATGCCTGAATCTCATGGACACAAGGGATCCCGTAACAAACCCTCAAATGTCTGTCCGTGCATTTCGGAGGAACCTTTTGGTTCACGACATCCTGCCACATCTTGTACAGATAATCGAAGCACTTTTTGGAGATTAAAGTCTTTACCTCATCGAAAAGGTTGACTTTATACGCCGTTGTTGGCCATTTGAAGCGGTCGATGTCCAAAGCAGTTTGCAGCTCATGCAATTGACAATCGTTGACTCTATGGATTGCATCGATCACGATGCGAAAGTCACCAGTTGATGAGTGCAGTGCCTCCTTCAGAACCTTGTGTTGACCCTCACCTCTGTACACATTGAAGTGCTTACCACTAAATATTCGATGTTATATCATATTGTAACGGGATATATGAAGTAAGGTTGTACCTGTTTGTCGTACGGGTGCCGAGATGGAAGACATTATCTACGTAGCATCATACGATGTTCCTGCTGTATGGAAGCCACACCGCCTCTAAATACGCCACCACACCTGGGAATGGGTGCCATGCAACGTGTAGCGCCCGACGACATCGGTTGAATGATTCCTCCGACCTCAATTCGAACAACCCCCAATAGTTTCCCTTAAAGATGCCAACGTGGTTTAAATTCTTTGTGATCTTCAGAGCAGTTTCCTCGCATCTTCTCGTCACGTGTAACCAGCAATGGAGATGCTGGACGTCGGGGAAGACAACATTCAGCGCCGCCAAGAGACCTAGCTCCCGATCAGTCATGATAGCTTGAGGTTGAACCGTCCCAAGCAAGATCTGAAGCTGACGCAACACCCAGACGTAAGTGTCTTCGTTCTCTTGCGATATGAAGGCATAGGCGATGCTGTAAGTATTGTCTGAGGGTGTGAACCCGACCACCTCGCACAATGGAATCCCATATCTGCAAGTGTAAATGTGTTATATGTACAATATTTTATAATTGACTATATGCGTAATAATGTAATCGTAAATAAGTAACTTACACATTTGTTTTGTACGTGCTGTCCAATACGATGACGTAATGGAACCTTCGGAGAAGCCGTATCCCGTCAGGATGCGCCAGGAAGAGGTCGCTCAAGACGTTGTCGTCATCCGGATGTCGTCTGAAGTCGTAGTAGTACCCTCTTTCCCGCAGATGGATCAAGGTATCCTGGGTCATCGTCCGACTACCTCTTTCTTCGGTGACCATCATGTTGAGCGTGTTGGTAAGGGTCTTTCTTGACGTGACGCTGGTCTCATCCAACTGCCTCAATCCGTACCCAATGGATTTTGGAGGAGTGCCAATTTCCTTCATCCACCTGGCCATCTTCTTTTCCCCCTCTGTCATCTGTCCGGCGATGGCGTGACCCTTCAAGCTCGTGGGAAGCCCGTGGTTATGAACACCGTGGGTTACCGTCATAACCTAGTGACCCGGCGGAGCTTCGTGCCCGTGTAGAGAGAATGGACAACCGTTTATCTTCGATTGCGTGCTTCGGAGCTTCCTCCCGCGTGGTCGGTACTCCCCATACTGCTCGCAAGCAAGGAGAACCCCACCTGGACGGTTCGACGCCCCCGTCCAAGACCGCTTGATTACTAAAATCATGCAGTATCTCCGACCCAAGTCCTTGAAATGCGTAACCATTTCGTCACGGTCATTCCAAACCCTTGGGTCCGAGAACTCAGAAGTGAAGTCTCGAAACTATAATAACATTAGTGGAAATATGAACAAAACGCAAGGCCTAGGAAATATATTAACTATACGAAACGTATCCGTACCTAGCAAACTTGGAGACGACGACGTGCATTTCGGTCCCTAACCCTAACCCAACAACCCTAACCCTCATCCCTGTCGTCATGCGAGCACAACCCGAGCTGAAGGTGAAGTATGCGAATAAGGTCCCCACGTTGTTTGCCATTCGCCGGGACATGGGCCTTCCACAGAACAAGCTAAGGTAAGTTGGGTTCCATGCTTCAATTTCATTTCATTCGATGTGGTATCGGCGTCCAAGTTATGACGGATTGTTCCCTATTGCAGCGGTGATTGTGGCTCGTACACCGCTGCAATGGATTGGATGACATTTATATTGGGGCATACCGGCAGATGCTAGTTGTTGGCCTCTTCCATGGTCGACTCGGATGCTAGCCTTTGGAGTGGCGATTGAATGTTTGTTGTGAACACTTGATTCCAATAGAAACACGCAGTTGTAATAGTTGAAGAAGGACTTTGGATATTTTGCTAAACATGGTAGTTGTAGAATGTAGACATGAACGTGTATTGCGTTTACATGGTCATGTCCAATCGATCCAAATTTGATAGTTTAGGTATGTGGACATGGACATGTATTTTGTTAAACTTGGTAGTGTAGGTATTAACATGGGTGCACTTGGTACATTGTCTAATCGATCCAAATTGGCGACAAGTTACATTTTGTAAGATGACACGGGGATTCAAAGGGGTGACATGGGTGATTTCGACTATACGTAGGAATTTAAGAGAGTGGATATTGACACCAAAAAACCTGAAAAGTAACACGTGCATGCAATGATGTGACCCGATACTAGAAGAAAACGAAAATATGACATGGAATCTTTCCAAGTGGGAGTTGATTGCATAGTTACTTTGACTTACTTGAAAAAATAGAAAAACAATAAAACCAAAAATTCTCCCTGAAAAAAAGGTAAATAAATGAAAGTTACTTTCACCAACTTCCATTCATTGCGGTTGGGGAAAATAAACCACCACCACAAGGGAAAAGGAGTGACTTTTAATAGTTTGAGAGAAATGGAAAGATGGAAGTGAATTGACATTGGACAAGGGTGGCCGTTGTGAACAGAGGGCATATGAGAAGGGAGGAACACGCCGGATAAGACCCTACCGGAGAGGAGCGCGCCGGAAAAGAGGTACAACGCACAAATTCTTCTTGAAATCCCTCTCCCTTCTCTGCCACTCTAAATCTCGACTTATTTTGCAATGTTCCATTGTTTCATTCAAAGCCATGCATTGGGGGAATGGAAAAATTTGGGAAATTGGGGATTTGGGTAAATGGAGATTTGGGGAATTGGGGGATAAGAGGAAATAGGGATATGGGGAAATAGGGCTATAGGGATCTGGAGAATGAAGATTGAAGAGCGAGGGAGGTTAAAGATGAGCGAGGGAGGGTTGTGGGTCCTTTCACGCAGAATGTCGGCGTTGAGAAGAACATATGTCAGAAATGGGTATTCCAGGAGTATTCGGAGAAGCCAACTGACATGCATGACATGGGTTTTTTGTTGGGTGACACGGGTTTTGACTAAGGGGACACTGGCAGTTTCTTGTAAAATTAGGAGAAACTTGTAGACAGATATAATAATTAGGGGATGATTTTGTTTGGATATTTGATTTTGTTCATGTCCACCGAATTGCAGGAAGGAGATGGTTTGTTCCCAAAACTGGAGGAGGAAGGGTGTCCCGCCACCGAAGAAGGTGGAGCCATGACTCGCAGTCCCGGAGGAGAAGCATTTCCGGGGGCGGGTGAACCATTGTTCGAGAGCGTCGCTGCTCATGAACTTGGACGACTGGGTCGACCCCGTCGATTGGGAGAAGCTGCAACGAAGTCAGTTTGGGGGGTTGTGCAATTGGAAAACCGGGTACAATTGTCATCGCAACAACTGCATTACGTGTTACAACGACATCTTGTGACAGAGAATAAGTGGGAGACTTGGTACATGCTACAAGAAAAGCTCCGGCGATTCTCGATCAAGGATTTTGCGCTCTCATGTCCACCTAATTACTTGGCTGCAGTATGGTCGAGGCTAGAGGGAAGAGATGGAGGATGACAAGAAGACAAAGAAGGCTCTCAATGACTTATTCAGAACGGACAGCATGACGGTGGGTGAGCTAGAGAACGCGTTCAAGAACTCCATCTTGAACGAGCCGAGTGCGAGAAGGCGCTATAAGATCACTCTCCTCCTCATCGTCGAAGGAGTTCTGCTGGGGGGAGAACCCAAGAAACCCATACGAGGGTGGATTGTGAAGCTTGTGGAGAACATGGATCGGTTCCTCGAATACCCATGGGGCAGAACTGTGTATGAGGCCACCCCCGCGTCCCTGTCGGGTGTCATACAACGACGTATAGCTGACTTGAAGCCGAAGGAGAATGACGATAAACATTGTTATGGCCTAATGTGTTATCCGTATGCGTTCCAGGTTACCTACTCGACCCAAGTAATATTTTCATTATTGAGTACAATTGATGAACTCGAGTGTCATATGTTTGTGTTGTAGATTTGGCTAAACGAAGCGGTACCGGACATTGGGGAGGAGTTTGCGAATAGGGTGTCGAAGACGGCGTTGCCTCGCATGCTGAGGTGGACGGCCGATGACGACAATCTAAGCTATGAGACGATCCAAACCCACATGGACCTGGAGGAGTCGGACATCATAAAGGTGGAAGACAACCCGATACTAGTACCGAAGGACAACGAATTTGAATTGATGCTCGGGTGCTTCTACAAGCATGAGGAGTCTGACCTCTATTATTATGACATTGAGGCTGCGTTGGCACCTTGTATGCTGCTCGATATAGCATGTCGGTTATGGTTGTGCTTCAAGTTCATGTCACATGTATGCTCCTCCATATACTTTCGGATGGACCACATAGTGGTGCACCGGTAAGTCGACGCCCTTAACATCCACGTGCACTTGTTGTCCACATACCCAACGATATACACCGATTTCGTCGACCTCTTCACAACAACCTCGAAGCACTTCTCTACCGCATTCCACTTAAGACGAGTCTGCACATCAGCCTTCGATGCGAATAATTGTCCCTCCGAAAGTTTTGTCAGGTTGCGTCGTGGATCCTGGGTGTGAGGCATTGCTCTGTCCACCATAGCTTCAACGTTCTCCATCGTAGGTGGGGATATGCTGGACTTCGGAACCCAATCTTCAAGTTCCCTCATCACCTCATCCTCAACTTCGTCCCCCTCCATCCACATCCTCATACTTGGGTCGTCCTCGACACCCTGCCAGTCAAAGTAATCCTAGACTACTTCCCGCTTCACTCTGACGTCGAAGTCCTCATCCTTCTCCTCGCCGCTTATGAATATGACCTCCAACCCCAGATACATGTCACCTTGAGAGTTTACCGTGTCATCTGAGGAGTAGTACGTGTCATCCAATTGGATCACATCCAAACCCTTACCCTCGTCACCTTCATAAATATGCATGTCACCAGTTCCAAACCCCCTGTCAGTAGTGTGCTCCTGGCTCTTCCCTATCACCTCACCCATGGGGATCACATCTGGACCCTTATCCTTGCCACCTAAATAAATATGTGTGTCACTTGTTTTACATCCCTTGTCTGTAATATTGTCTATCACACCCAGTTCCATTCGCTTTCATTCGGCCTCCATCACCTCACCCAAGATGATCACCTCCGGACCCTTACCCTTGTCACCTGAACATATATCTGTGTCACCTGTTTGAAACCTCGTGTCAACCATGTCTATCACCCCTATATTCTTGCTCTTCCATATTGATTTGCTAACCTCTCCTCCCCCATATAACCCAACATCTACAAACACAGGGTTTGGTTGTGCCTTACCTTCTGCCTTGCCAGTGAAAATCTCATCCAGGTCGTCCATGTTTTGGGAGGTACATGGCCCACTCAAGCATTCTTCCTCTATGCCGGGTTGCTATACTTCAACACTCTCCTTCACAAATGGACCAACATATATCGCCAATGGCCATGGATGTTCCCCAGACTTCGAGTTCAAAAACTTAAAAGCTTCAAGATCGTCATCATCAGCTATCGTGATCGGATGACCCGCTTCTTCCGCCTTTGGCATGTAAGACAGCCGTCAATCTTCATATGAACAATCATGACCGACTTTGAGCCCGATCAGTTTTTTTAGAGAGGTGAAGTCGATATTCTCTTCAATGATCACATTCTTGCGCGCGGCCTCACTAGAAAATACCCATCTAACACCCTCCCACAACCAACGACCGTTGAAGACGAGAGTGACACATACTTTGGCGTTTTCCCTTGCAAATGAAAAGTGGGATCAACACCATTGTTAATGGGCATCTACTTATTGTAAAACATGAGGAGAAACAGGAGAGACGCCTACCCATTACAACTGAGAATTAGGGTTTCTCAGAAACCGAGATGACGCGGATGTTTATGAACACTGACACGAACAAAGAATGAGGCCGACAAGTGCTCTGCAACTGGACGTTGAGTCCGATGGATTTTCTTCAATGGTGGCCTTCTTTTCCAGCCCTTTTGTGTAGGGGAGGAAGAAACTGAGTGTCCTCTCCCCTTCTCTCTTTTTAAACTTTACAAATTGGAGGGAAAGCTCCTATCACATTACCCTTTTCCCTTGTAATCATTAGAGTCATATCACTCCCTCTCTCTCCTAGTTTTGGCGCCAAATTCCCCACCAAAACCTCCTCTCTCTCCCTTCTTTCCGATGACCTTCAACCTGCTATCCCCTTCCAAATTATTTTTTTGCACAAAATGACACCTATGCTAGTTTTGTAAATCCCCAAAAAAAAGTGACATTTTTGCAAAGTCAGATAAAAAAACATGCTAGTTTTGCAAAAAGTCTTATTTTGTTATTGTTGTTGTTTTGTTAGTAAATTGTTAGTCGTTGTTATTATTATTATGACACTATTATTATTATTTCGTTTTTTTTATGAGGTAAGAATTCAGATGCACACCAGGCGCTATCCGAGTGCATCCATGCGGATGAGGTCCAACAGACCTTGATCGCTTAGTAAGTTAGGGTTATTGGTACTGCGTCCCAAGAAAGCAATCCTATCAGCGACACAATTACCAGTGCGAAGTATATATGAGAACAATACTTCCTTGAACCCCCTCAGCAGGGAAGTAATATCCGTCCTGAGGATCTCAATTTCCCAAGGACAACACTTTCTGTTCTTAAGATAATTGATAATGATAAGAGAATCCCAATTGATGAGGAATATTTCTAAATTTAATTCCTTTGCCTTGATGATGCCTAGACGGAGCGCACTAGATTCAACAACTATAGGAGATTGTTGCCCAATTCTTCTGACATCCACAGAAACTAGCTGCCCTTCACAGTTTCCAATAACGAAACCACTTGTGCACCTTCCAAATTATTTCGTGATTGATAAATACAGTATATTTTCTTAGAAATTATTTATATATTATCAAATTATTTTTTAAAAAATTTGGACCATTTCTCCATTATGACAAGTAGTAGAAATCAAGATCCCCCAAAGAGAGCGGGTGGTTAGAGAGAGAAACTCTCAAAGAAGGATTCTTCCTTCTTGCCTTCCCTCTTACTCCGGCGAGCCTTTCCGACTACACTCCGGCTTACCGGCCTCCTAATCACCGGCCAGCTATCGTCTCCCCATCGCCCTCCTCTCCTTGATTGCCCCATTGTCGATATTTTCAGGTGTTGGAAGAATCTTGTTTCTCTGGCATTAATTCTCTCCAACTACCTCCCTCGACATTCATTTCCACCTCTCCTACCTCGTATTGTTCTGTTACACATTGATTTCTCCTCCCCCCCCCCCCCTTTTTTTTTTTGATTTCAGCTACAGCTGTCTATGAGCTGAGATTACAGGTTACCCCACCGCCTCTGGCGGCGGCGCTTTTGTCGTGCCATGCCGGAACTACCCCAATCGCATCATTGTCCTACTCCCAGTGTTCAAACAAAACTAGCCGTTATCTCCAAAAACTAGCCGTTACTTCTGACTCCTTCTAGCCGTTACTCAGAATAACGGTCAACTTATTTTCAAACTCCAAGTTTTACCAACGTTGACCTTTCTTCCTCGACCTCCTCTCTCAGCCTGGCTTCCTGGTGCTCCGACGCCGGAAAAAGCAAACTCTGTTTCATACCTTCCCTCTTCCTTCTCTTCCTCCAATTATCGTCTTTGCACTTTCTCCCTCTTTCTTTACTGGACTCCTCGCTCCAGTAATACTCTCCACAAAACAGCAATCCTTCCGGGGGTCAGCTACTCTTAGCCCCTCGGAAAATTGAGCCAGGTTTCCTCTTCCAAGCTTCATCTTCTACCACTAGCCTTACGAATTTCTGCTGAGAATCACTGTACCTAAAAGCCCCAAATTGACCTAGGGTTTCCTGAAGAACTGCCTGTCCAACGAATTCCTTCAAGGGGTCCGCATACCACTCCCTCTGGACAAACTGCCTCCAGATTACGAACTCCTTCCCCCTCAAGTACTCAAAGCGTTACCAATTTGGGTTTTCTGGCTCTATGGAAGAAACCCCCAATTTGGGACAGAGCCTTTGTGACGAAGGATACGGGAGCTGCCTTGTTTCAAACGAAATTGTGGTCACAAAACAACTCAGTTCCTGGTACCTACTTGGATTCTTACCAATTTCACAAAGGAAGTGGAATCCAACAAAGCCCCAATTCCTAGGGCTTCTGACGACTGCGATTTTCTGACAACATCGGATGGAGAAGGAGACGTCCCCAGGAAATGGGCGGCGGGCTCCTCAGCCTCCAAGCCAAAGCATGCCCAGAGAACAGAGGTGACGACCCCGACAATACCAGGTTCCTCTACTCTCCCCCTCTTTGAACCATTTCAGTATGGTGAGGTACGCCACTCTTCCACCCTTCCCCCGGAGCAAGCCGGGTCCTCTAGGATAGAGATTGAAGTGCAGAAGATCCCAATGGAGGGACAAACTACATGTTCTATGGTCAAGAAGATCCCAATGGAGGGACAAATAGTACTTAGCCCTAATACACTTACTGAAAATTGTGTTTCAATTGATAATGCTCAGAAGATCCCTAATGATGGACAACAACCTGAATTTGTTATGATAAACATTGCTGGTCAAAATCAAACCACTGTGGTATCTGATTCAATGATTACCACCCACCTCCCACCTGACCTCAACCATAGTGCTTCTATAGAACCCAGCCAGTGTGACACCTCTGAAGCCAATGCTAATGGAACTCCTGTGATTACTGCATCCACAGAGGTTCAGGAACCCACCCCGGCTGAAGCTTATAGAACAACCTCCTTTACTGCCATTCCCCCTCCCATCCTCCCCACAGGTAACCCACCTAACCACCTTCAAGGAGCCTGGGCTACTCCATCCCCTATGATTGGTACCACTTCCAGATTCAAGGGCTACAGACTGTCATATCAGAGCTCAGGTGAGGGTGATGTTGTTAAGGCTAAAAAGAGTGAGTGTATGTCTCTAGAAGAAGCCTAGGGGTTTGCATTAGTTGGATATATTGTTGGGAGATTCCCAGGCTTTGAAGCTATTGCTAACCTCAGGAGAAATTGGCCTAAGCATGATTACAATGCCCAAGGTGGATGGGTAATGTTTAAATTTTTCTCTGAAGATGATAGAGATTCTGTGCTGATGAAAGGGCCATACACAGGACCTGGATATACCCTTCTACTTAAGAGTGTGCCAGAGAGATTTACCTTTGACAAAGCCAGGTTTTCTAGCCTACCAGTTTGGATAAGAATTCACAAACTACCAACTGAATTTTGGACCCCTGTCTTGTTGAAATAGCTTCTAAAATTGGGGATCCAATCATGACTGATGGCTATACAGAACATAGATCTAAGCAACTATATGCTAGGGTTTTGGTTGATATGGATTGCTCTAAGGAACTCAAGAAAATGCTGACTATTGACTTTGATGATGCACCTGACCATACCTGCTATATAGAATATGAGAACCTCCCTCCTAAATGCAACAGATGTTTGACCTATGGTCATGAAACAACTAAATGTCCAGCTGCTAGAGGCACAACAGCAGATAATAGACAGATGAAGCAAGCTGCTCCCTAGAGAATTTATAGAGAGAAGACTCAGCCCTCGGCTGCAGGGGCTCCATCCTCTCATCCCTCCTCGTCCTCTGAACCCACCCCATTACCTACCTCCAACCCTACTAACCAACCTCCACCCCCTGCACCTCCCCCTCCCCAAACAGCTCAGCCCCCTGCTCTCTCTCACCAGCCCCCACCAGCTGCTCTACAAAACTCCCTATCAGTTTCTACCTCTTCCTCCCCCTCCCCCTCTTCCAACCTCACTCAATGTCTTGATGGTCAAGCTCCCTCTTCTGTCCCTGACACACATCCCTCCCCCCCTCCTCTCCTCCCAACTCCTGGCCCTGAGCACAGCATTAAGTCCCCTCCTAATCTTGGAACTCCCAACAGACAGCTTCAAAAAACCCCTCCCACTGGATTCAAGTCCACCATGACAAATGTCAAATCCTCCCTCTTCTCGTCCATTGAAAGAATAAACCAAGTCTATCAAAGGAAGAAAAATTCCCCTCCCCCTGCAAGAGCTGAGAACCTGAGTGATATACAACAGACATATATAGAGGTCTCTAAAAGGGTTGAAGAAGAAATGAGGATTGATGATCTGTTGAAAGAAAAAGGAAAAGGAAAGAAGAAAAAAGTGACGTTTGCTGATAACAATTCTTTCCATATGTTACAAGAAGTAAGTGAGGATTTGGTTACAGATGTGCAAGGATCAGAAGCTTTACTCTTGACTGATGGGAAGAAAGGAAAAGAAAAGAATATAGAATTGAACAAATCCAAAGATAAATCAGGGGTAAAGATGAAAGAAAAGGAGCAGCAGTTTATTGAGGTTAAAAGAAGTGGCAGACTCAACAAGCAAGGGCAGATCCCTATAACAGAAAGTGAGGCACAGGAGATTAACACTGATGATAGTGAGGAGGAGGGAGATCTGAAAATGGAAGAAAGAGAGAAGAAGGAAATGGTCTTAGCTCTGAATAACTGGCCAGTACACAAACTTGAAGGTGGACAGATAGCTGATAAAGGGCCTAGCACCCTTCATAGAAGGATTAAATGATCATAGCTTCATGGAATATAAGGGGGTTTAACAGCACCCCTAAGCACAAGGTTGTTAGGAGCTTTTTGAGAGAGAGAAATATCTGTTTACTTGGACTGCTTGAGACCAAACTAAACGTTGCTAAGCTACAAGCTATTATGCAGAAGAGCTTTTGTCAGTGGAATTATATTCACAATTTTGATCATAGTACCGCTGGTAGAATCATCTTAATCTGGGACTCTCAAAGAGTTCAGTTTACATGCAGAACAGTTACTGATCAGCTAATATGTGGTGAAATCCAATGCAAGATCAATGGGAAGACCTTTCAGTTTGCCCAAGTATATGGTCTACACACAATTGTGAAGAGAAGAGGGTTGTGGAAAACTCTTGAAGATGAAATTGGTACTACTTCACTGCCTTGGCTAATACAGGGGGATTTCAACGCCATCATGAGGTCATGTGAAAGAAAAAATGGGGCCACTGTGACTGCTTATGAAATAGCTGGTCTGTGGAATGTTTGCTCTGAATTGGACTTGCATGATGCTATAAGTAAAGGTATTGATCATACATGGTTTAAAGGCTCAAAATCCACAAAAATAGACAGAGTTATGGTTAATGGCTGTTGGGATACTATGAACATATACTGAAAGCAAATTTCCTAGTTCCTAAATCCTTCTGTGATCACATCCAAGTGGTAGTTGAGGTTTTTGAACAGCAGAGAAGCAAAAGAGGCCCTTTCAAGTACTTTAATATGTGGAGCCAAAATGAAGATTTTCAACAGCTGATCAGAGAGCACTGGACATTATATGGTAGAGGCTCTGAGCAATACCTTCTCTGTAAGAAATTACAAAACCTTAAGAAGCCACTACAGTTTTTTAATAGATCTCAGTATTCCAACATCAGTGACAGAGCTAAAAAGGCTGAAACAGAATATGAGAAGGCCTTCATGGAGCTTAGAAATGATCCCTCTTCCCATGTTCTGTTAACTGAAATAGAGAACTCAAAGAGGAAAGCTAATACACTTAAGGATGCTGAATTCAAATTCCTCTCTCAATTAGCTAAAACCAAACACATTTTTTGGGGAGACAAATGCAGTGCTTACTTTCATGGCCTTATGAAGAAGAATATGAAGAGAAATCATGTCAGCTCCTTGATTAAAGATGATGGTCAGGAAACAATGTCAATAAATGAAGTTGCTGATGAATTTGTGAAATTTTATAAAGGGCTATTAGGGACTGAGAAGCAGACTTTGGATGTTGATCAAAGATATATCAGAGATGGTGGTGCTATTTTCACTATAGACAGACATGCTGAGCTTACAAGACCAGTCACAGAAGAAGAAATCAAAAATGCTTTATGGATTATTGGTGATGATAAGTCTCCTGGGCCAGATGGTTATACCTCAAAGTTCTTCAAGGACACTTGGTCCACGACAGGAGACCAATTTATTCAAGCCGTGATGGAATTCTTCAGAACCAGCAACCTTCTTAAACAAACCAATCATACCTCCATTGCCCTTATTGCCAAAACTTCTAATGCCAAATCTGAAGGTGATTACAGGCCCATTTCTTGCTGCAATACCTCTTATAAAGTGATCTCCAAAATCCTTTCCTCTAGACTGTCTCCTATCCTGAAAGCTCTGGTTTCTCCTGCTCAAATAGGTTTCATTGAAGGTAGAGCCATGAATGAAAACATTTTCCTCCTCCAAGAGCTGATCAGGAATACTCCAGGAAAAGAATCAGCCCTAGATGCATATTTAACCTAGATCTTAAAAAAGCCTATGATTTGATGTGAGCCGAATTCGCCATGTTTTACACTTACTTTTATATCGATTTCTGCATACATTGCATGCATTTGGGTTAGAATAATACAGAATCTGTGTAGTTTACACTTATTTGCAATATATGGAGGTCTACACAAGTTTTGGTTATATTTCGCAGAAATCGGACGCACTTTGGAGCTTAAAGGAAACTCATGGAGAAGCTAAGAATGGTGCAGCTGGAGAAAAGGCCATTTTTCACCATTCTTCGTTCTGAATCAAGCTTTGATGTCTTCATGAGAGTTGTAGCCCTCGGAAAGAGCTTTCCAACGCATGGTCATATGCGTCAATCCGACGAACGAGGACTCGGGAAAGTGCGTTTCAAGAACAGAACAGAAAGCTGAGATAACTCTACTCGAGATCGACTAGCATCTACTCGATCTCGACGAGTGCTGGTCGAGCACACCTGGTCGAGCAGAGCTGATCGAGGACACTGAGTCAGAAGCAACCCGACTCCGGAACCTTACTCGATCTCGAGTACCATCTAGTCGAGATCGACGACACTTCGGAGCCATGTCCGGAGTCGACGAGCTGTGCCAAGCCGAGAAGTCGAGGACGAAGACGCAGACCACCTCTACTCGATACAGATTAGCCGTGGTCGATATCGACCAGACCTCCAAGCCATGTCCGAGCCTTGTCGAGCAGAGTCACCCAGCCAGACCAAGTCGACGAACCCTGGTACTCGATATCGAGTAGCCGTGGTCGATATCGAGTAGACATGTCGAGCCGCGTTACTCGGTTTGAGCAGTCCGAGTAGAGCTGGGATTTCTTGGGCACGAAGGAGGTCGAGTAGGCCGAGATCTATCATCATCTATCCATGGAAGGGAGATCTATCAACATGAAGAAGACTTACCTAGTTTAGATTTATCTTTCCTTTAAAGATTTATTTCCCTTTAGCAGTTTATTTATCATTAAAGCTTTTAGATATAATTTTAGATATAGATAGGAGATTATATCCTTGAATAGCGAAGATTAGAAGCCTATAAATAAAGCCCTAGGGGCTGGTTTTTAATCATTCAATTCAGAAGTCAGAGACAAGTAGTTCCACAGAGACAGTTTAGGAATTCGAAGATTTTAGGGTTTTGGCTTTCAGCGAAAGTTGGATTGCCGGGATTGTAAAGGCTTTGAATTTAGTTTTAATGCAATTTAGTTCTTTTTATCAATCACTTCTGGGGCTGAGGTGAGCCCAACGGTGGCCATGTGAGGTGATGCGGTAAAGGTCAGATCTTGTTATGCAATTCATCTTCTATCCCTATGAGCATGATTCTTTTGCGAGAGTTGAAGGTGATCCTTGTTTGTATTATTGAAGCGAAAGTGATCTTAATGCAACTTGGATTAATTATGTGAAAAAGGGTTAGTAACAATTAGGGTTTATGCGAAAGCCTCTATATGCCTATTTGTTAATAACGAAAGTTATTTGATGGAAAGTATGATCTTTTATGCCTTTATGTATTACTTTGCATGGTTATCGTTGTGGTGTTGATACCCTGGCTTTGGAAGTCTTTTAGCATATTGAGTTTATTTCTGTCAAATTTCTGAATTTGGGTTCGAATCTGCGATTTACAGTTTTCTATCTTGCTAGTCGATACAGAGGAGTTTTTGGTCGATACAGAGTAGGCCGTACTCGATATCGAGTACGAACTTGTCTACATCGAGTTGTCTGCTTTCGTTTCTGAGTTTCTGTTGTCGACCTCCTTAGTCGATATAGAGGACTGTTACTCGAGATCGAGTAACTTCTATGTCCTCGCTTTTGTTTCTGCTTTGCTTTGCCTTTTCTGTTTTCGTTTTGATCTTTGCTTTTGTTTGTTCTTTTCTGTTTCATTTCTGTTTCTGCTTCTTTGTTTCTGTGTTTTTGTTTTCTGCTGCTTTGTCTGTGAGATTTACAGCTACCTGAGATCTGCTGACACGCTTCCTCGTGGATTCGATCCTGACTTCCCATTACTGCATTGGAGGAGTCTTGTATTTATTTGCGTGGGCCTGAATCTGGTTTGATCTATTTTGTTATATTTCATACTCGATTTTCTCCTCACAACAAATTGACGTCGTTGCCGGGGAAGCTATCAATCGCGCCTTAGGTAGTCAGTTCTCACTTTTTCTTTGAGTTAATTTACAGGTGTATGTGTCGTTCTGGTCAACCACCTGAGTTTGACGGCTTAGACGAACCAGAGCGCCTTCTACACATCAGGGCTAAACTGCAAAGAGCCATGGCAGCTGCGGAGACACACAGGAACAACTGATCGCAAGGCTTACAAGGGAATTGGCCGCTAAAGATGCTGCTATCACCGCTGAGAAAGCAGCAAGGGAACAAGCACAGGCTGAGCTTGCCCAATACCCAACCACGGCAGAGGACTACATGCACCCAACTCTCGTCGTGCCTGAATCGGCGATTCTTATCCCTGATAACTCTTTTGAAATTCGCACTCAATTTCTTATAGAGCTTAAAAATAATGCCTTCTATGGTAGATTTAATGAGTGTCCTCTTGAACATATTACAAACTTTTCTGACATGTGCCGTACTCTTGCTGAAGGTACAACCCTGGAATATGTCAAGATGAAATCTTTTCGCTGGTCTCTCGCTGGGCCTGCACTGAAATGGCTTGAAGGGCTAAAAGCAAGATCACTCACAACATGGGCCCAAGTAGAGCAAGAGTTTCTGAACAAATTCTTCCCACCCGCCAAAACAGCACATCTTCGCCAGAAAATCACCGCCTTCAAACAGAAGCAAGGGGAACCACTGGCAAAGGCATGGGAGCGCTACAAGGAACTTCTGCGATCTTGCCCTACTCATGGACATCCACCCTACGTCATTCAGGAGATCTTCTTCAACTCTCTTGATCAAGTCACTAAGGACAGAATCAACCATTATACTCGCTATGAGTATCTGACAATGCCGCCAAGTGACGCGTGGGGTGTGCTAGAGAAGCTTACCACCTATGACAACAAGTATGGGTCTACTGCAACCTATGAAGAGAACCCGTACGCCAGGCCAGCACCATCCATGCCCCTCTATGATCCTCCTGAAGAGATCGATCCTGATGTAAGGGAGCAGTACTACAGAGACCAGAATAAGAAGCTCCTTAAGCAAGTGAAGTATCTCTCTGTCAACCAGCCTTGCATAGAATGCGGATCGCAATGGCACACCACTCCTGAGTGCCCACACACAGAGCAAGTCAGGATGGCAGAGCATCATGAGGAGGTAGCTTACGCAGGGGGTCCCAATCGCTACATGGGGGACCAAAGGTTTCAGCAACCACAATGGAACCAAGGTGTCCCTAGGAACCCCCCACCCTACAGAGCTCCAGGACATCCGGAAAGGGACCAGAAAAAGGATGATATACAGACAGTCCTGGAGGAAATACGGAGGAACCACTCAGAAACTAGGCAGTCCTTCAACTCCGTCTATACTCAGATGCAAGGTGTCAACTCTAGGCTTGGGGAAATTGATATATGGAGAAAATCAGTTGATACACAGATTGGTCAGCTAGCTGCGGGAATCCCCAGACAGTCAGGTGCGCTCCCTGGATCTTCAGAACCAAATCCCAAGGGAAAGACTGGACACATCGCTACTGTAAAACTCAGAAGCGGCCATCAACTGCAAGAGCCAGAGGTCGGAAAGCATCAGAACAACGATGACCAGCAACTCGACATCGACCAGGGCCTAGTCGATCTCGAGGAGGGCCTACTCGATCTCGATGAGAAACTTCAGAAACCCTCGTCTGCACCACACAGCAACTCGACATCACCAAATCTGGTCGAGATCGACAAGGGTGTAGTCGATGTCGAGGAGCCCCTAGTCGAAGTCGACAAAGCTACAGCACCTCCGACATCTGTTCTGGCTCCGAATCAGAAAAAGAAGCTGCCTTTCCCCACAAAATCTCCAAAGGACCCGGCAGAAAAGAAATTTCAGCGCTTCATCAAGATGCTTCAGAAGCTCAACGTCACCATCCCCTTCACAGAAGCTCTCAATGAAATGCCATCCTATGTCAAGTTCCTGAAGGAGATTCTAAGCAAAAAGCGATCAATGGCTGAAATTACAGAGGAGTGCAGCCATTTGGACATACTGGAGAAGAGGCCGGATCCAGGTAAGTTTGCTATAACTATTGGATTTGGTCCATACAAAATTAATGCCTTATGTGATCTTGGAGCTAGTGTAAGTATAATGCCTTTAACAATTTGGTCCAAGATTAAGATAGGTGCCCTAGAGCCTGTGGATGCTAGACTTTACATGGCCAACAACACGGTGGTCATTCCAACAGGCATGGTGGACAATGTGCCAGTACAAGTAGGTAAATTCTTCATCCCTGCTGATTTCTTAGTTGTTGATATGCAAGAAGATCCTGCTTGTCCAATTATTTTAGGAAGACCATTCTTGGCGACGGTGGATGCCAACATAAGCGTAAGGAAAGGAGTGCTCACCTTCAACATCAGCGATGAGGTAATTGAGTATTCCTTTAATAAAACTGAAAGGCATACAGGTCCAATGGAAGAGGTCAAATCTATCTCAGCTGGCTACATCACCTGCGGGGAACCCAAGGTCAGAAATATGACCCCTGAGGAGCTGGAAAAGAGGGACATGGAGGCCCAGGTGGAGGAGATCATGGCAATCCTAAAGGAAAACACGGAGAATCCAATCGACACAGACCAAGGTAAGTCGTTATGGATTAATTATTTTTCGGATGCCTTGACAGGAACCAAGTATGGGGTCAAGATCGACCAAGGCTCCTCGACATCGAGAACCCTAGTCGACCTCGACCAAAAACAGAAACCTCCACCAGCACCAGCATCGTCGAGCAGCAACACCGAAGAGCCAGAATCCTCCTCGACATCGACCACGCTACTCGATGTCGACTACCCCTCTGCTGACTCAACTTTGCCTTCCTCGACACTGACGACACCGGAGCCAAAATCGTCCTCGATCTCGACCAGACTAGTCGATGTCGACCACGACCCTGTTTTCCCAGCGCCGTCTTCCTCGACACAGAAACCACCAGACGAACCAGGCTCCTCGATCTCGACCATGCTTGTCGAGATCGACCACCACCCGGCTCCACCAGATCCTTCCTCCTCGACGCTGCAGCCACCAGGAACAGGACCCTACTCGAGATCGAGTAGGCTACTTGAGGTCGACAAGCCCTGCCCTTCGTCGACTTCTGCATCCTCGAGCAGGCCACCACCAGGACCTGAAACTTTGTCGAGATCGACTAGCCCTAGTCGAGATCGACCAAACACTGTGGTCCCCGATTCCGTCTCTGCGAAGGTAAGCCAAGGTATGGATCTTTCTTCTCCTATTTCCATTAAAGATCTATCTATACATGGGAGAGGTTTGCCTTGGTATGTGCGATTATGCAGAATATCCAATGATGAGCCCAAGGAGTATGAAGTTGGAGACAAGCTCTATGTCTCTAAATCAAAGGATCATTGGTTCCCTAATAAATTCAACAAGAAGCGGATGGGACCGTTCGTGGTGAACAAGATCCATTCTGGAGGATTACAGCTGATGGACAAGAATGGAGTCCTATTTGAGGCCCAAGCTACATGGGCTCTGCAGATGCCACCTTGAGCATAAATGAAAAGTCGGCCTAGCGACTATAAAATCTAGAGCATGTACATAAACTTTTTAGGACATTTTGGACATTGTTTTATTTGTTTTTGGTTTTGAACACTTTTTCTATTATGGGTATATGTCTTCTACACTTTTCAGGTCCATGGATAGAACCAAGCAATATTCATACTCGGCCCAGGAGGTGCTTCCATTCGAAATTTAGAAGCCCTGCACACCTGTCTAGTGAGTTTCTTTCTTTACCCTTGTTTTTATACAGTGAGGACACTGTAATGTTTAAGTATGGGGTGGGGGAAGGGCTTACTTTGTGCATATTTGATCATTATGTGCATTTTTTTCTTTGAATTGCTACATGGCTATTTTGGAATGCATTATTGATTTATGTGCTTATATATGCATGTTTTCCAAAGTGTTGAAAAATGACCCCCATTGAAAATTTTGAATAATGTCATGGAAGCTTATATTGAACTCGACGATGCAAAAATTGGATTCATTAGAGATATAGCATGAAATTGCCTAGTAAAGGGAAGTCACAATGAAGTGCATATTTTCTTGAAAACCATGAAAGGAGGTAAAATTTGATATTGCTTTTGACATGTTGCATGATAAGAGGATGGAGGACTTTATATTTCCATATAATGCTCATATTGTTATATCCTAGCCTTACCTATGCTTATGCATCACAAAAGCCATAATATGCCTTATTTCAATTATTGCTCCACATGATCCAAATATTGCCATTCTTTACCTTATCCGGGGATTATGTTGAGAATGATGTTACATTATGGAGATTATCATATGGTGTTTGTGTTGTTAATTATCATTATTGGAGTTTGGCGGGAAAGTGTTTGAAATATATGGAAAATTTAATGAGTGAAAGAAAATCCAATCACCTCAGGAGATAAAGGTAGATTGACCCTGCTCTCTAAGATAATAGTTTGGAGAGATGGGACACATTGTGAGGAGTCCAAAGCACTAAGTATCCGGGGCCATTCATGACACCCATGTTTGCGACTCGCGAGAAGACAGTGCTGAGGTCAGAGAGGTAAAAGCATTATTATTGATAAAAGCATTATGAAAGGTGATGAATCTTATGGAGAAGAAATGTGGAAATTCAGTTTGGAAATACTCCATTTCCCCGGATCATTAGCACCACATTGCCAAAAATTGCCCACCTTTAGCCTTTTACCAATCTACTCCTTATTTGAGCTTAAATTAAAGTCCTCTTGATTATTGATGCTTTGTCACATGAATTATTTGTGCATAACCCTCCTTTTGTGAGTAGATGTTGCTTTTGTATATTTGCACATGCATGGATCTGTGACACAAGTACCTTTTCGAGGATGGTAATTGATTGCAGGGACATATGGCAATGAATCTAAGATGTTGAGAGTTTGAATTCTTCCCCTGAATGACAAATAAAAGTATTGCTTCATGACAAGCAAGCTTAAGTATGGGGTGTTTGATGTGAGCCTAATTCGCCATGTTTTACACTTACTTTTATATCGATTTCAGCATACATTGCATGCATTTGGGTTAGAATAATACAGAATCTATGTAGTTTACACTTATTTGCAATATATGGAGGTCTACACAAGTTTTGGTTATATTTCGCAGAAATCGGACGCACTTTGGAGCTTAAAGGAAACTCATGGAGAAGCTAAGAATGGTGCAGCTGGAGAAAAGGCCATTTTTCACCATTCTTCGTTCTGAATCAAGCTTTGATGTCTTCATGAGAGTTGTAGACCTCGGAAAGAGTTCCAACGCATGGTCATATGCGTCAATCCGACGAACGAGGACTCGGGAAAGTGCGTTTCAAGAACAGAACAGAAAGCTGAGAGAACTCTACTCGAGATCGACTAGCATCTACTCGATCTCGACGAGTGCTGGTCGAGCACACCTGGTCGAGCAGAGCTGATCGAGGACACTGAGTCAGAAGCAACCCGACTCCGGAACCTTACTCGATCTCGAGTACCATCTAGTCGAGATCGACGACACTTCGGAGCCCTGTCCGGAGTCGACGAGCTGTGCCAAGCCGAGAAGCCGAGGACGAAGACGCAGACCACCTCTACTCGATACAGAGTAGCCGTGGTCGATATCGACCAGACCTCCGAGCCATGTCCGAGCCTTGTCGAGCAGAGTCACCCAGCCAGACCAAGTCGACGAACCCTGGTACTCGATATCGAGTAGCCGTGGTCGATATCGAGTAGACATGTCGAGCCGCGTTACTCGGTTTGAGCAGTCCGAGTAGAGCTGGGATTTCTTGGGCACGAAGGAGGTCGAGTAGGCCGAGATCTATCATCATCTATCCATGGAAGGGAGATCTATCAACATGAAGAAGACTTACCTAGTTTAGATTTATCTTTCCTTTAAAGATTTATTTCCCTTTAGCATTTTATTTATCATTAAAGCTTTTAGATATAATTTTAGATATAGATAGGAGATTATATCCTTGAATAGCGAAGATTAGAAGCCTATAAATAAAGCCCTAGGGGCTGGTTTTTAATCATTCAATTCAGAAGTCAGAGACAAGTAGTTCCACAGAGACAGTTTAGGAATTCGAAGATTTTAGGGTTTTGGCTTTCAGCGAAAGTTGGATTGCCGGGATTGTAAAGGCTTTGAATTTAGTTTTAATGCAATTTAGTTCTTTTTATCAATCAATGTCTGCGATTGCGATGAGGCGTGAGTAGTCCACCCACTTCTGGGGCTGGGGTGAGCCCAACGGTGGCCATGTGAGGTGATGCGGTAAAGGTCAGATCTTGTTATGCAATTCATCTTCTATCCCTATGAGCATGATTCTTTTGCGAGAGTTGAAGGTGATCCTTGTTTGTATTATTGAAGCGAAAGTGATCTTAATGCAACTTGGATTAATTATGTGAAAAAGGGTTAGTAACAATTAGGGTTTATGCGAAAGCCTCTATATGCCTATTTGTTAATAACGAAAGTTATTTGATGGAAAGCATGATCTTTTATGCCTTTATGTATTACTTTGCATGGTTATCGTTGTGGTGTTGATACCCTGGCTTTGGAAGTCTTTTAGCATATTGAGTTTATTTCTGTCAAATTTCTGAATTTGGGTTCGAATCTGCGATTTACAGTTTTCTGTCTTGCTAGTCGATACAGAGGAGTTTTTGGTCGATACAGAGTAGGCCGTACTCGATATCGAGTACGAACTTGTCTACATCGAGTTGTCTGCTTTTGTTTCTGATTTTCTGTTGTCGACCTCCTTAGTCGATATAGAGGACTGTTACTCGAGATCGAGTAGCTTCTGTGTCCTCGCTTTTGTTTCTGCTTTGCTTTGCCTTTTCTGTTTTCGTTTTGATCTTTGCTTTTGTTTATTCTTTTCTGTTTCATTTCTGTTTCTGCTTCTTTGTTTCTGTGTTTCTGTTTTCTGCTGCTTTGTCTGTGAGATTTACAGCTACCTGAGATCTGCTGACACACTTCCTCGTGGATTCGATCCTGACTTCCTATTACTGCATTGGAGGAGTCTTGTATTTATTTGTGTGGGCCTTAATCTGGTTTGATCTATTTTGTTATATTTCATACTCGATTTCCTCCTCACAACATGATTCTATCTCTTGGAAGTTTATTGAGCAAATGCTAAAACACCTAAACTTTCCCACTCAATTCATACACTGGATTCTTGAATGTGTTTGCTCACCTACATTTTCTGTTAGTATTAATGGGTCTCTTAATGGTTACTTCTATGGCTAAAGAGGTTTGAGAAAGGGCGACCCCATCTCCCCCCTCATCTTTGTTCTTTCAGTGGATTATCTCTCGAGAATCCTAAGATGCAGAACTAGATTACCAGGGTTCAAGTTCCATCCAAAATGTGATAGGCTCCAAATTTCACACTTGGCTTATGCTGATGACTTGATTTTGATGTCTAGAGGTGATAAAGTTTCTATGAGTATTTTACTTGATGCTCTGAATCACTTTTCTGAGGTCTCAGGTCTTGAAATTAGCCCAACTAAATCATCCTATTACATTGATGGCGCTAAGGAGGAGGATAAAGCTTTTCTTGCCTCCAGATCTGGCTTCTCACAGAGATCCTTCCCCTTCAGATACCTTGGGATCCCAATCTCCTCAGGAAAACTTACTATCTCTCAATTTTCCCCCTTCTTGGACAAAATCTTAACAAACATAAGCTATTGGAACTCAAAAACTTTGTCTTATGCTGGAAAAGTTGAACTTATCAAAACTGTACTTCAAGGTATTAGTGCTTTCTGGTTTTCTATCTTACCCTCTCCTTCCACCTTGATTGACAGAGTTAACAGCTTATGTGCTAAATTCTTATGGAAATCCCATCGTGTTAAATGGAAAGATGTTTGCCTCCCTAAGGAAGAAGGGGGCCTTGGCTTAAAAGATCTTAAAACATGGAATAATGCTTTCCTTTCAAGAATGCTTTGGGACATTGTTAGGAAAAAGGATAGTCTATGGATTAAATGGGTTCATCATCAATATTTACAACAAGGTGATGTATGGAGCTGGCAAGTCCATAACAAAAATGATTCTCCCTTGTTGAAGAAAATCCGTGCTATCAGAGATGCCTTGCTAACCTCCACAGGTACCTCAACTAATGCTGCTGCTATACTGGAGAGCTGGTGTCACGGGGGCAAATACAACATTGAAGCTGCTTACAATCACTTTAGAAGAAAGGCCACTCCCCCTCCATGGTCGTCAGTTGTATGGGATAGAGCTATTAGTCCTAAACATGCATTCATTCTATGGTTGGCAGCCAAAAGGAGACTTGCTACAAATGATCTAATTAAGTCAAGGGAAGTTAACCTAAACTGTCACATGTGTAATCAATACATTGAATCCCATGAACACATATTCTTTTCTTGTAATTTCTCTTCAAATATTTGGTCTCAGGTAAAAGCTTGGCTAGGAATATTGAGAGGAATGGGATCAATCAGAAGTGGACTCAAATGGCTCAAAAAGGAAGCTAGAGGCAAAGGTTGGTGCTCAAAGGCAAAGAGAATTGCATTTGCTGCTACTGTCTACCTTATTTGGAAGACAAGAAATGAAAAAGCTTTTGAAGGTTCAAGCAGGAATGTGGATGATATCGTCCACCTTATCAAGCTTCATGTTTACAAGGCCCTTGCACATTAATTCTCCCTCCACTTCACGACATCAGCAAGGCTACAAGATGGGTTAGATCATACTACAGGCACTACAAATCAGATCTGAAGCAAGGATCAACAACTCCCAGAAACTAGTTTAAGGTCCTGAAGCTTGTAATTTTTGCTCCTAAAATCTTCTATAGCCTCGTCATCCGTTGGGCTGATAAGCCTTGGATGAAATTTTGTAATTATGGATTTGGATGGAGTAGTAGTCTTATAGACTAGGTGTGCTATGGATGTGTTGGTGTAATTCTCTTGATGGCCGAGCCGAAGGGAGATTTATACTTACACATCCTTAGGGGTAGGTCCGACTTCTGATATCCGTGGCTTGAAGAGACAGGAGTTACCCCGAGCATCGGGCTCAACACACACATAGATTGAAGCAATCTCAATTGCTTCATGATTTTGGTAGGGATGAACGAGTGATACCACCACTTATTCCTCACTTTCGTACCCTGTACATATTTTCCTTTCGTGCAATATATTAACCCTTAAAATCAAAAAAAGAAATCAAGATCCCTATTTGCCGATTCTTCCGTTACGCACAGCTAGCTACTGAAGCCTCTCTCGCCGGAAGCCATTGATGATCCATCTACTTTCAACGGATCCACTTCTCGTTCTTTTCCCTTTCCTAACTCTCTCTTCCCATAATCCCTCCGTTCTCTCTAATCTCCCAATTGTTAATTTCTCTTGCTCTCCGTACAGCCACACACTTCCGTTCTCCTGCATCATCTTTTTTGCTGCGAACTAACTAAATAGCATCAATATATTCTTCCTCCTGCTCGTTCGATGATTTGATTTTGGGTCTAATCATCTATCAATTTCTAATTGTTAAGATCGTTCGCTCGCTTCTCACGCATTTTCTCCAGTTCTTGCTTGATTGGCGATGGCAAGGCCAAGGATGAATCTCAACAATCCAGTCGGTTTTTTTTCAACTGTACTTCTTGTGCTTCTCGCCATTATTGTGACCTGGCCCTTGAGTTTCTTCTCTGGACAAGCGTTGCGCAATTTCTTCACACCTGCTGGTCAGTTTTTTTTCTTCTCTTCCTTTTTTGCCGCGTTCAAGATTTGCGTTGTTAATTTCTCGATTGCATCTTCAGTGGACTTAAAGCAAGTAGCATAGTTTCTTTAATTTCTTTTTCTAATTCTTCTGAAATTTGTTGATTTTTTTTACTACTATTTACGGGATTACTGGCTGATTTAGATTCTTCAGGTTGAGAATCTTGTTCATCAATATTTTGAATAAGAGCGTGAGCTAAATTATTCGTGAATGAAGTTTTTGAGTTCAATTTGCTTGTCTTTAGATCCTGGATGTGTGAGAAATGTGAAAACAAATTAATAATAATAATAATAATAATAATAATAATAATATTATTATTATTATTATTATTATTATTATTATTAAATCTTGCATTCTTGGATAATGGATACAAATTTGTTTCCCTTATATTGTACTGGTTAATAAATTGAAAAGATTAATGTTTGATTAAAAACTAAAATAAACTGCTTCTGCTTCTGCACCTGAACTGCATATTGTAAGGTACTGCAGTTTCGGTTGTTTTGTACTCACTGCTTCATAATGGTTCCTACCTCCTGGTGTATAATGCCCTTCTTGCTTGGATCTGCTGGTAATTGAAGTTTGATAATAAGAAACTGGTGTTATCATGTGTATAACATTTGGACCATCGGCTATCACTTTATTAAAGATGCCAATGTAGTGTTGGTGCCCTAAGAACTTGATCATGATGCTTCACGGTTAGAGACTATTAGTTGAAAAAGGAGTAAGTGAAAACAAATAAATCATGTTTGGATTGATTGACATACAAGGGTGTACTGTTGGCTGAAGATAAAAAGGTACTGTGCTTATTTCAAAGCGTTAGTTCTGGATTTTAAAAAAACTAAGATGGAAGAATTGTCTATCTGATGTCTTCTTTCCTGATTCCTTCTTTGATCAGTTTCCTGCTTTTTTTCCTTTGCATTGTCTATCTTGAACCTATCTTGAACTTATTATTTTTCGCCTCCTGCAGATGGGGTTGATAGTTTGCTTGGTTCAATCATGGTAGGCAAGTTCCTTCAAGTTGTTTTTTTGTTTTGTCTTCTCTCCAAGTTAGCATTATAAGTGATAAAATTTATGTCTATAATGTAGAATGTTGATGTTGATTGGCGTGCGAGACAAGCTGCACAGCACCTAAAAACTTTCTTCTCAAACGACGCAAAAGTATGTGCCCGTTTTTTCTTCTTATGATTTGCATTCAGTTTTACCTGATTTTGATAGTGAGATCTACAATTTTCCCCTCTTATGCCTCTTATAATCTCAATGCAGGTTATTGATATACTTACTGTTAGTAAAAATCTGGGCCCACTGAGCATTGATTCTATCAAGAAGAACAATTTGTCTTCTTCATGGACAACTGTGGGAAATGACAATTCTGATGATACATTTTCAGAGGTACATGTGCTTGCTTGACAGTAAGGATTAGTTATTTAGTTTCATAATCCTGTTCATTTAGAAGCTTTTCAGATTTGTGTAAAAGGTTAAATAATCCCTGATCCTAACTTTTTGTTAAAGGTAGTCCAAGATACTCCTGTTATGAAGAAAGAAAGGCAAACAAATGAAAGAGACCAGATATTAGGTCCTGTCCCTATTCATGATATGCTGAGGTACTCATCATGGCAACTTCGAATATCAGTAACTCTTTGTAGATTTGTCTATATTCAGGAGTTGATCATGAGGATACTGGTGATTTACCTGATATGGAGAAAGAAAAGCAAACAAATGAACAAGACCAGCTATTAGGTCCTTACCTATTCTTGATATACTGAGGCATTCGTTTCTACAACTTCGCAGATTAGCAACTTTTAATAGATTTGTCCATATTCATTATTGAGGAGATGATCTCGAGGATACCGGCGATTCACCAGAGTTGCATACTCGCAGGGTCTGTCAGTAATTTCCATCTTGGCTTCTCGAGGATACCCTTTTTTTTTGAGCAAGCATGGACCCCTTTGGTTTCCTAGTTCCTATGCCTGAATTATTGTTGATATTTTGCCTCTTTATATGCAGAAGCAGAGGGTGAAAAGACGTGAAGAACGTGCAGCTGAATTGATCAAAGAGGATGTTAAAGTAATTGAAAAAATTGAAGATTCTGCCATTCAGCGGTCCAAATCTTTTGTCGCTACAGCTTTGGGAAAGTACAGCAGCGAATTGGATGACGAGAAAGCTGATTCCACTTCAAGGCTTGTGAGGGATCAGATGATCATGGCTCGAGCATACGTGAGCATTGCTAAAATGAAGAATAGGACTGACTTGTATGAAGAACTGCAGCAAAAAATAGAAGAGAGGGAGCGTGCAGTGGAAAAGGCAGCTTCTCATGCTCATTTGAGACAAAGGTAGGTAGGACTCTTCGGAATGCAACTCCACTTTTACCTTTTCTCCTTCAATCAGGAGTGGCTTCTCCTGTTTGTATTTGTTCTGATCCATCCACTTTGTTTCTAGTGCATCTGAGAAAATCAAAGCCATGGGCGAAGTCCTTTTAAAAGCAAGAGAACACTTGTACGACTGTAGATTGGTCATCACTAAGCTGAGGTCAATGATCCAATCTGTGGATGATCAAGTGAAGAGCTCAAAGCAGGAGAGCATATTTCTGACCCAAGTAGCAGCAAAAGCCATGCCCAGCGGAATTCACTGTCTTACTATGAAATTGACCATAGATTATTATCTTCTTCCTCAAGAGGAAAGGAAGTTCCGGTGGAACTTGAATCTGGAGAACCCTGACCTATATCATTATGCACTCTTCTCTGATAACGTCCTAGCGGCATCAGTTGTTGTGAACTCAACCATACAACATGCCAAGGCAAGATCAACAACTTTGACTTGGTTACATTCCTTATGTTAAGAATGGTAATTTCATGTAAATTATGTAATTAGTATGAAATCTTTTATAAATTTTATATATACCAACCAGAAAAAAGCATCAACGCCACAAAATTATATTTACACCCATCAATCTCATGGGGTTTTCTGTTATAAAATTTTATATTTTTCTTTGAATCTTCACCGTGGTTATAAATTATAGTTTTTCTGTTAGTTGTGCATTTTAATTCTAAAATGAAGCTTTTGTTCTGTCAACAGTTTATTGTACTAGACTCGGTGCATGTTTTAATCATGTTTTAATCTTGCTTGATTTGTTTCCCAGGAACCAAAGAAGCATGTGTTCCACCTTGTTACTGATAACCTGAATTTTGGAGCTATGAACATGTGGTTTCTACTTAATCCTCCTGGAAAAGCAACTATTCACGTCGAAAATATTGACAGCTTTAAGTGGTTGAACTCCTCATACTGCCCAGTCTTGAGGCAGCAGAAATCTGCTGCCATGAAAGAATATTATTTGAAGGCAGATCATCCAACCACTATGGGTGTTGGACAATCCAATTTCAATTTTAAGAATCCAAAGTACCTGTCAATGATGAATCACTTGAGGTTCTATCTCCCGCAGATCTATCCTGCATTGGATAAGATTTTATTTCTTGATGACGACGTTATCGTCCAGAAAGACTTGACCGAACTTTGGTCAGTGGATCTTCGTGGAAAAGTGAATGGAGCTGTAGAAACATGCGGGAAGAGCTTCCACCGATTCGATAAATACCTCAACTTTTCCAACCCGCAAATTGCTCAAAACTTCGATCCAAAAGCATGTGGATGGGCTTATGGAATGAACATTTTTGACCTCAAGCAGTGGAAAAAGAGGAATATTACTGGCATTTATCACAAATGGCAGAACATGGTAATTTTCATGAATACTTTGCAGTTTACATTTTAGTAGTTTGTGAGCGAAAAATACAGTCTTATTTGAAATTCCCTTGAAATATTTTGGAAACTTGTTAAACCAAAAAAATTGTACAGAATTGGTATAGTTCGTCATTAGCTAGTTGGCAGTTTCGGTTTTGATATAATGAGTTCCCTGTTTGTTGTGGACTTGTGCAGAATGAAGATAGGACAATATGGAAGCTGGGGACGTTGCCTCCTGGGCTGATCGCATTTTACAGGCTAACACATCCACTTGACAAGTCCTGGCACGTGCTTGCCTTGGGCTATAATCCAGGTATCGACACATTGGATATTGAAAATGCAGCAGTTATCCACTTCACCTGAAGCCATGGTTGGAGGTTGCAATAGATAAGTACAGCTCCTACTGGACACGGTATATAAAATACAATCATCCCTATCTTCGCGACTGCAAGCTCACAGAATGAACAAGGTGGGAGGATCCAGAAATGCAGTGACAGGTTCATTCTTTCCCTTGCTGGTTCTCACACCAGGTTAGATGTTGTCTAGGGATCAAGTGTTTCCGGGTAGAAGAGGGAGCACCCTATATCCCACATTGCATCACAAGTTCTCTATCTGCTGGTTATGCACGTACATCTCAAATTTCGTTAGCAACAAAGGTGAACATTTATTGTAAATACAGCATAGCCTATAGGAATATCTCCAACTTCAAGCATACTGCATCTTTTTCCAAGATTGATAGGGTTAATATTGAAAAGTATTATGTTCTCTCTTCACAGAAAAGCTTTTCAGTTTTGGTTATTGATTAGTACAGAAATTGCACCTTGCAATAATAGTGCAGAAATTACACCATTCTTTATCTCGGTCTTTTCGAGAGTTACAGCATCATAAGATAATAACAATAAATCATAGCAATAGTTGCCAGATACCTTGAATCGAGAACCTTCGGCTACTGGCATTGAAACGGTGCTCAGTTGAAGCGGAGCACCCTCTTGCTTCTGCTTTCTGGCATACCGATGAAAAGGTCAGTCTCTACATCATCCGATAATTGACTCGATTCTTCGGATGGTGTATCCTCACTCGCCTTGTTACCATTTTCCATCGGTTCCATCAATTGATACTACATCAGAAGAAGAAAAAACGACAGTGGTGCCAGTTAATCCTAATTTTTTTTTTTGGTGGAAAAACCTTGTCCAAAGGACAAGGATCAGAAAGAGAAATAAAATAAAGAAAAGGACCAGCTTCCAGCTACACAGTGCACCAGCGGGTCTTGGAGACCCCCCGGGCATCATCTAGGAGAAGGCCAGTCACAAAGTCAGGAACCGAGTCCCAAGTTACAAAGCCTAACGGCAAGGAGAAAGCATAACGAGCAATACAATCGGCAAGACAATTGCCCTCACGAAAAGAATGACGAAACTGGATAGACCAGTCTCTACAGATGAAGCCATGGCAAAGGTTCACCAGGCTAGCACAGGGGTGGTAAGACTGCACCCCCACTTCCAACAACTTCAAAGCAGACGCCGAGTCGGTCTCGCAGACCACTTTCTTATAACCACTCTCCCAAGCCACTTGGAGGCCTTTGGCGATAGCCCATAGCTCAGCCATATCCACCGAACAGATTCCCACGTTGTGAGCAAAACCCACCAGCCAATCCCCATCCTTATTGCGCACCACTCCACCGGTAGCAGCCTCCCCGGACTTGTTCACGGAAGCATCCGTATTGACTTTAACCCAGCCGGCATCCGGGGGGACCCATCTAATCTTCTTCTTCACCTTTTCCTTCGCCTTGGTATAAGACAGTGATCTAGATCTTGCCCTACTATACTCCTGGACAAGCAACCAGCAGGCATCAGGAGATAAATCCGGGGTCACACTTTCGCCAAAGACCAAGCTGTTCCTTCTCAGCCACAACCGCCACAGGGCAGTAGCGAAGAACGCACTCCAGTCCATCCTATCCGCTGTGCAGGGTTTGGAGAGGATATTGTCCCGGATCCACGCCGCAAAGGGGAGCGTAAGAAAGCCCGGTCTCCCAACAGCACCTTCAACCTGCATCCAAAAGGCGTTAGCAGTATCGCAGTCCCGGAACATGTGGATAAGCGATTCACAATGAATAGAACAACAAGGACACAAGTCAGAGTTACCGATGTGTCTTCTTAGACGCTCCTGATTAGTGAGTATCCCGCCTTTGCACGCAATCCATATGAACATTTTAATTCTCTCATTCACATTCAGCTTCCAAACCGCCTTAAAGAAGGACTCATCGGCAAACTGGAAACCATCCAGACCCCTTAATGAGAGGTAGCCAGACTTCGCAGTGTACCCGCCATCCTTGCAGCCCGGCCAGCACACCACATCATCTTTGTCAGACACCGTAGTAGCAGCGATCTCCATCAACGAATCGTTAGGCAAGAAATGAGCGAAGTCATGCCACCTCCAACCTCCCTCGGCATCCCACAAGTCTGAAACCAGCGTCATCTCAAGGCCGGGGGGACTGCTGTTACCCGTCAGCTCTTCCAAGGTCTTATCTCCCAACCATCTGTCCTTCCAGAAGCGAATACCATGCCCATTACCGAGACACCAATTCACCTTTGGCTTCAGCAGGGTTTCAAGCGCCTTACGGAGCCCTTTCCAGAAGTGGGAAGCGCCCGGGGAGGTGCCCAGGGACTTGTTAACATACTTACTAATAAGAACCTCCCCCCATAGCCCTTCTTCACCATGCAGCAGACGCCAACCCAGTTTGGTAATCAGCGCCGTGTTGAGATCAGTCATTTTCTTAATGCCGAGCCCACCAAGCTCCTTGGGCAAAGTTAACTCCGACCAAGCCACCTTATGCATCCGACGCTTCTCCGGGGAAGAGCCCCATATAAAATTCCTACACACCTTCTCGATCTTGTTACACGTCTCCGCAGGCAAGCTCAAGGTCGACATCGTATAAACCGGGATAGTAGACAGTACAGCACGGGTAAGAGTAACCCTACCAGCCAGGCTTAGAAGCGACGCCTTCCACCCGGACAGTTTAGTGGCAAATTTGTCCAGAATAGGACTGAAGATGGCATTGGCGACCCGCTTATGCAGAATCGGGATCCCAAGATAGCACCCGAGATCATGGGTGGCAGCAATACCACCTTCGATCTGGATTCTACTCCTAAGAGGCAGCCCCACATTTCTAGAAACAAAGACCTTGGATTTAAGGAGACTCACCTTTTGACCAGAAGCTCCGCAGAAGATATCCAGGCACTTTCTGATGTTCCTGACCTGCGCAACAGAAGCTTCCGCGAAGAGCAGGATATCGTCGGCGAAAAAGAGGTGGGAGAGTTTAGGACCCCCTCTAGCGATACTGATCGGTTTCCACTCCCCGGCCTCAACAGACTCCATAATGAGATGGCTAAGTCTCTCCATACAAAGTAGAAAGATATAGGGAGAGATGGGATCACCTTGACGGATGCCACGGGATGGGACAAATTGTTCCGTGACTTCCCCGTTCCATAGCAGCTGCATTCTCGGAGTCCGGATGCACTCCATAACCCATTTAACCCCGATCTCCGGGAGACCAGCACAGTGCAAAGTTTCCTCAATAAAATCCCAGTTCAATCTATCGTAGGCTTTCTCGAGGTCAAGCTTCAAGCACATCCAGCCCTTAGCCCCTTGTTTCCTTCTCATCGAGTGCACCACTTCCTAGGCTATCACAATATTATCGGATATGAATCTGCCGGGAATAAAGCTCCCTTGAGTGGGCCCCACTAAAGCCGTCATATATGGTTTGAGGCGGGTAGTAAGGATCTTGGTTATCGCTTTATACACAACATTGCACAAGCTGATAGGCCTAAATTGCTCAATTTTTTCAGGCTTGCCAACTTTAGGGAGGAGGGCAATGATGGTGTCGTTCACTCCAGCTGGGAGCTTGGCCGAAATAAAGAAGTCCGTGATAAAATCAGTAACCGACCCTCCGATAATGTCCCAACACTTCTGAAAGAAGACCGGTTGGAAGCCGTCTATCCCCGGGGATTTGTAGGCCCCCATGCTTTGGAAGGCTGATCTGATCTCACTGCTAGACGGAAGCATACACACTTTATCCCAGAAAACTTTCTCAAGGTGGGGAAACGTCCCAGGCAGCATCATCGTAGGGCTACTGTTTCCTTCACCGTTGTAGAGCTTTCTGAAATAATCGACAGCCAGGGCCTCAACAACCTTAGGGTCCTCGACCCATTCACCATTGTCCGTCGTCAACCCTTCCACCCTATTCCGCTTGCGCCGAACCACCGTGGAAGCGTGGAAAAAGGTCGTATTCCGGTCACCAAACACCAGCCACTTTTCACGGGATTTTTGAAACCAGAGGATCTCCTCCTGCTCGAGGACGCCATCAAGCTTGGAACGAATGACCGACTCCAGATTCCAATCAGCCGTCGAGTGATTGCTAGCATTCTTCTTCTGAATAGCCTCCAACGCGTGAACCAGATTGTCCTTGCGCCTCTCAATCCTCCCAGACACCTCCTTGTTCCATTTAGACAAGTCGATACTAAGCTTATCGAGGGCAGCAGGAACCGGACACTCCCTCACCCAACTGGTCTCAACAACTCCAGAAAACTCCTCATGAGTAAGCCACGCGGCCTCGAATCTGAAAGGCCGGCGTTTCCTATCCTTCCTGACAAGCGGATTGAGCTCGAGAAGCAGAGGGCAGTGGTCCGAGGAGTACCGGGGCAAGTGACGGACTCTCGCTTCCGGCCACCGAATACGCCCATCCAGGTTAGACAGCACTCTGTCTAACCGCTTAGAAATCACCCGACCCCCCAACGACACCTTACTCCAGGTAAATTCCTGACCTGAGAAGCCAAGGTCCACGAGGGCCGACCTGTCGATAATACCGTTAAACATCGGCGCATCCCGATGAACAGCACCCGTACCTCCCTGAGACTCCTCCGGACGAACAATGCAGTTAAAATCGCCACCAATGAATAGCGGCCCGTCAATGGAGTTCAGGCATCTAGACAAATCCTCCCAGAAAAGGGCTCTTCTCGCCACTGTGGGGGGGGGGGGGGGGGGGGGGGGCGTACACAGCAATCAGATGCGCCCTCGAACCGCCCACCGACCAAGAGGCATGAATAAAGTCATTGTACTTAGCCTGGATGTCCAAATTGCACTTGTTAGCGTTCCAGAGAATCCAAATACCGCCAGCGAAACCGTCCGCCTCAACACGGTCACAATTGGAAAAGCCCAATTTATCACAAGCCTTCCTAGCTTTCTCTCCCGAAATACGAGTCTCCAACAGAATCAGCACATCCAGAGAGCACCGCTTTAAGATGAACCTGATAGCTCTTCTGAAACTTTTCTTACCTGCACCAAAACAATTCCAAAACAAAACGTTAATATTACTATCCATGAGAAACAAAGGTAAACAAGCAAAACGGTACTGTTGTTGACTCCCGTCTTAAGTTGTTTCTTCTTGAATTGAGAAACCTTTGGGCCTTTTAATTTTGGCCCAGCCTTCCGGCCTTCCTTACCAGCTTGAACATTTCGGCCCTTGGCAGAGTGGCCCACCACGTCCATAGCCTCACCCGGCCCATTACTCTTAGTCTCATTAGGCGTCTGTGGAGCACTCCTTTTAGACTTAGGATCTTGCGTGTTCCCCACTGCCGCCGTCTTTTCAGAGGAAGGGCCCCCTCGAATACTGCCACTCCCTACCCCCACGTTCGTCTTGGGAACCGACGGAAAATTCCTAGCCGTATTGCGATCCCTAGGCTCCATAATGACATGTCCACGCTTAACGGTCGAATTAAGCGCGCGGGTTGGAGTCGGAGCCGGAGCCGGAGCCGGATTCTTCACCCTTTCGCCGCCTTTCGGATTGTCGTTCCCATACTGGAAAGAGTTCAGTTTCACCGGCTTCTTCCTCCTTGAGACCACCATCCAGGGCCCATGGATCCCAGCTTCCTCTCCTGAAGCATCATCATCACCCTTGTCCTTCTGCTTATCTGTGGATTCAACCGTCCCTTCACCTTCTTTGACAGGCTCATCCTTCTTCAAGATATTAGGGCACCTATCCTTCAGGTGACCGACTCTCCCGCAGGCGAAACAAATCCTCGGGATTCCTTCGTACTCGAGCAGGTACCTCTCTCCATTGATAGTGATAGATCCTTTCAGAGCTTCCTCCAAGTTCACTTCAACACAGACCCTCGCAAAGTTCCCTCTATTAGTGTAAACCGTCCTGTGATCCACCTTTAGAGGCTTGCCCAGACCTTCAGCGATTTTCATGAGGACATCCTCCTGGTAGAGAACTAACGGGAGATCGAGTATTCTAACCCAGGACGGAGCACACTTGATGGCATCCGAAGGTTTGAAGTCAGGGGTCCAGGCCTTAATAATCAGGCACTTGCCAAAAACCGACCAAGGCCCCCCCATGAGAACCATATCACAGTCCTCTTTCCTGTCGAAGCGAGCGAGGAAATTCCCATACGGAAGATCAATCACTTGAAATCTTTCACAGCTCCTCCATGCTTCTCTCAGCTTCTTCTCCATGACGTACAGCGGGATTCTAGGACCAAGGACTCTGATAACCAAAGAGTTATCCCAAACTCCGGCAAGAGCGTTTAACACCAGCGGATCGATGGACACCACCGGATCACTGCCCGGACCGTGAGGGAAGGACACACTTATCTTGCCTTGGATAAGACCCTCGTTCAACCTAGTCTTCTGCTGCGTGACGCCTCCCAGCACCACCTTATCCTTCCAGGAAACTGTGCTACCAGGGGGTGGGTAAACAAACGGACCCGGTGCTGTACTTGAGTTCCCCGGAACTCCCAGGGGGGGAGGATCCGGCCCACGGTCCACTTGCATCGTCTCCGGGGTTATCTCCACCCTGGGCGTGGTCGGCGTAACCGCTTTGGCCGAAGCAACCATGAGAGGGAGGAAACGCTTTCTTCCTCAATCAGAGCGTTTGCTTGGGGAAACGGAAACTCTAGGAAATGGAGTGTTTGATAATTGGAGATTCACATTATACTGGGTATAATTTTATAATTCCAGTTAATCCTAATGCTACAACAGGTTTTATGTGCACATGAATATCCCTAAAAAAAATGGCAAACTAAATAACTAATTACTGTAATAGCTTAAAGCAAAGGGTTCAACCTTTTCGGACAGCCTTCCATGTTCAGCAGCTAGAAGCATCTCCTGAATTACGACCAAACACAAGCAATTAATGTCAATAAGTCGTGTTTCAACTTTTATGCGATATAAGGCATCTGAATTAGCAGATTATTCAGTACTGCTGTCTAGTCTATTTTTAACCTTCCATGTAGTAGATTTGTCACCTTGTAAGGTACGTAGAATGCTAGCGCCTAGCTACACTAAACCCAGCCAGGCAGGGGCGGATCCTCTTTAGGGCCAGAGGTGGCAGTCGCCCCCCCAATCAAAAATAAAATTTAATATACATATTCCTCTCGTCGATAGCTTCGATTTCATATATTATAAGCTCAAATCCGATAACCGAGTAAAAAGTTATAAACGTTTCAAAACTGAAGCGATATAAATCCTCTTTCACATCATTTACCAAATTAATATACTTCTATCATACTTATCATTTGTTAAACTTCATAACTTAATACTATAATTTAACCCGAAAACTTCAAATATTGATGGTTTTTTTCGAAAAAAAATTAAAGATCAATTTTCCGCCCCTTCAACTAAACGCTTCAGGATCCGCCACTGCAGCCAGGTGAAGTTTTAACTCAACCCCCTTCAAAACATCTAGAGCATAAATATTATTTAAAGATGTTATATTACCTTAAATGAAATAGTTAACCATTTCGGAATGGCTCACCGGAAAGGACTTGTGGATAATAGTCATAGGTCCCCGATTCGAACCCCGTAATGGCCGCTCTTTATTTACCAATTCAAGAAATAGTTGGTAGAAACAAAAAAATGAAGCATTTGGGATTTGAATCTAGCTACACTAAACCTAGCTACACTAAACCCAGCCAAGAGAAGTTTTAATGATATAGTAAAACATAAATATGACATTTTTTAAATGGAAAAATGGACAAAAATAATACCAAGTATCAACTTTTGGCCAAAAATAATACGAACTTTGAAATTGACCGTTTCATATACGAACTACCGCCCTATTAACCGAAAATAATACAGATGTGTATTTCGGTGAACATTCCGACCAAATACGCCACGTGACGCCGTAAAACACACATGTCATAAATTTTTACCACGTCACCAAACTTGTAAGTTATGTCATGTCATAAATTTATTTTTCTTTTTTTTAAAAAAAAAAGAAAAAGAAAAAAATAAAAAATAGGCAAATAGCTACAGTACCGTTCGAAATAATGGAATCGAGGGTGGGCGTCTTCAGTTTCTTCTCAATGTTATATGCTCGTTCTCTCCTCCATTGTTTCGAAAGGTACTGTAGCTATTTGCCTATTTGTTTAATTTTTCTTTTTTTTTTAAAAAAAAAATGAAAAATAAATTTATGACATGGCATAACTTACAAGTTTTGTGACGTGACAAAAATTTATGTCATGTGTGTTTTCCGGCGTCCACGTGGCGTATTTGGTCGGAAAGTTCACCGGAATACACATATGTATTATTTTCGGTTAATAGGGCGATAGTTCATATATGAAACGGTCAATTTCAAAATTCGTATTATTTTTGGCCAAAAGTTGATACTTGGTATTATTTTTGTCCATTTTTCCTTTTTAAATTAAAATAGTTGATAGAAACAAAAAAAAAAGATAGAAATGAAGAAGAATTAATGAAATAATAAAAGAAATAAAAAGTGAAGCATTTGGGATTTGAATCTACACAACACTGTTGTTTCAAATATGTAAATTTTTTTTTTTTTGTATTTTTTTCTGGGCCGGGGTGCTCAAGCACCCCAAACAACCCCTAGCTCCGCCCCTGTATCCACTTTAGACTCACAACACTGTCTACTAGAAGATATGCATCTCGATCTATTTCATCGTTCAATGTCATATAAATGTTCACTTTCTTTTCTTCAATTTTGTCATACAGATCATTTCGGTTAAAATCTATTTTAGTTAATTGGCTCTATGCACAATAATCAACATGAGTTTTGATACAGTAACTGTGAGTGCATAAATCTGCTCTCAATAACTGTTGATGGAGACCGATCTTGATAATGATCTCAACACGAACCCTAGCCTGTGGAACAAGAACAAACGAGGTCGGGGCGGGGCTTGTCTCCCCGGGAGGAGACTCCAACGCTCAAGTCAGTATTGTTCTGATTCATCCTCTCTGATGGAGGCATATTTTATGTTTTATAATCAAAATTAGGGTTTGAGGGTTACCGTAGGAAAGACAATAATGCCCTTGGGCCTTAATGGGCTCGCTTAGTTTTGCTCTCTCAATTGCCCCTCGGGCTTCTTTAGCACTTATCAGTGGTGAAGGAGGCCGATAATTTCTTATCCTTGGGAATCTTTATGCTTGTACTTGGATTTTCCCCTTTACCACTTAGTTGATCCTTGATCTCGTAGATGGGTACTTGGATAACAAGTTGGATAAACTCTCTTGATTGCCAATAGTTGAATAATATTGACCATGATTGGTGCTGAGATTCTGGCCGGCCTGCAAACGGCAACTATAGACCTTAGTTGGTGTCCACTAGTTGGTCTGTAAATGACGACTATTGGCCTTACATGGCGTTCACTATTTGGCATGTAAATGGCGACTAGTGGCCGTGATTGGCTACTTTTTGGCCTTGAAAGGCGATCTGTTGGCCTTGATTGGCTACTTTTTGGCCTTGAATGACGATCTGTTGGCCTTGATTGGCTACTTTTTGGCGAGAGATTGGTCCTGTCATAGACTCATTTTGATCGTAATTGGCTAGAGATTGGTCCTGTCATGGACTCATTTCGGCCGTAATTGGCTAGAGATTGGTCCTGTCATGGACTTATTTTGGTCGTAATTGGCGAGAGATTGGCCCTGTCATGGACTTATTTTGGCCGTAATTGGCTAGAGATGGGTCCTGTCATGGACTTACTTCGGCCGTAATTGGCTAGAGATTGGTCCTGTCATGGACTTATTTTGGCCGTAATTGGCGAGAGATTGGCCCTGTCATGGACTTATTTCGGCCGTAATTGGCTAGAGATTGGTCCTGTCATGGACTTATTTTGGCCGTTATTGGCAAGAGATTGGTCCTGTCATGGACTTATTTTGGCCGTAATTGGCTAGAGATTGGTCCTGTCATGGACTTATTTTGGCCGTAATTGGCTACAGATTGGTCCTGTCATGGACTTATTTTGGCCGTAATTGGCTTTTCTTTGGGTCTTGATTGACGATCACCTGAATGGCCTATGAGTGGCAGGAATTGTTGGCCTTGATTGGCTATTCATTGGCCTTTATCGGCTACTTATTTAGGTGGACTTGCACTTGCAGAGTTGAGAGGTGCAAGGGGCATACCCTCGGCTTTGCTTGTTGTAATTCATAGCACTACATCCTCTGCCATTGTCGATGACGATTTGTTGCTGTAATTCATAGCACTACATCCTCTGCCATTGTCGATGACGATTTGTTGCTCTGCTCCTAATCTGAAGACACTGCACTTCAATGTAATTTACAATCAATTAATCACCAAGCCTCTTTAACCTTTTGCCTCTAGTATAGCTAGCTCATGTCATACGAATGCAAATCAAATAAATGGCAATACAAGTGAGGCCGCTCGAGGGAAATTGTTGTACGCTCAGGTGTCACCGTATGAGGCAAACCTATATCAATAACTCCAAACTCATTTAGTAATCATTCTAGGCATATATCAAATTGCAGACGATGAAATCATTCTTATGAAATGTCAATAGCTGTAGGAGTAGAGTACTTAGCTAAAACTCATGTGTCATTTGTAACACTTACAACCTCAAAGAATGTTGTTCCTAGCACTCTTCATGGCTTCAAATGACCTTCGTGACAAAATGATTGCATGCGTCATGTGTAACCTCCTGGCTTGCAATAATGCCCATTGCAACACCAACTTTGCCATATACCTTAGTTTGCGGTTGAATTATTAGAGCATCACTCAAAACATTAAAAATCATGCAATGAATATATATTTTTTTAACGGCGTAGTTTACACTAGGATAATGAGATGAAACATTTTATCATATAAACGACAAGGTGAATTTCGAAAACTTAACTTATGGGTTCTTATACATCCCGTGTGAGTTGAAGCAGTGGTGTCTCGATCATCCAGTCTTCAACTATTTTGGGTTCGGTGCCCCAGATAATCACGATTGCCTCTGTGCGCCTCGCGGTAGTGCATAGTGCCCCAGCGTCAGTCATTCGCGGGACAGGAGCAGCAGAGCACGACAAGGTGGCAAGGCACACATGCGCTTCAGTGGGTAGCTGATTCATTTTAGAGATGAATTTGATTGAATCGTCCCTTTCAATAAGCCAGCAGCAAAAGGGAGGCTTGTACTAAGCCTGCTACTTCAGGGAGGGAAGTCAAAATCGATTTACCCAAGCAGTCTCCAAGCGAGATAAGATCTTGCTAGCAAAAATATATCAATTTCATGTGGTTTTGTGCAATTCTTTATAGACAAGCAAACTGCAAGAGGCTATACAATTGAAAGACGAAGAAATGAAATTAAGAAGGAGAAAGGCTTATCCATTTGCGAATCTGATCTGATCTCTTCGATGTGGCGATTACGATCACGATTCTCGTTGCCTCGATGTGATTTCAGCCAACATGAGTCGATGCCCTGTGTTTGATGATGCCGTGTAAATGGTGGATCGTGTAAATGGCCAATTCCTTGATTGTTTATGTCCATTTGAGAGCGTTGTACTTCTAACGAGAGTTAGCTAAACTCCACATATTTGACTTCAACATTAACAAAGGAGGATACATGTCATATTTATGAAGTAAATAAAGGAACAATCAAGCCATATATATACCAAAAACCATATTTGTTAAGAGAAAGTCAAGGTTTTGAGCACTTCCTGATTTTGAATCGTTCGATTTTAATGTTCTGACCTCTTGACCCTCGTCATCCTCTTCCTTTGCGAACCTGAAATCTGCACCTTTGAGAATTTGGACCACTTACTGTAATTACTTAGAAAAGTCAGGCCAATTTTGCGATTTGTGAGAGCTTTGGGCCAATTTTGCAATAAATCCAAATTTGCCATCTTCCTCGTTCGGAATTGTACAGAGCGGCGACGGCGATGGATTTCCAAACGGCGTCCTCGGCCTTTCCGAGCTCGAGAGGACGGACAAGCGGTAACATTGAGCATCAACGGCGATCGAGTATCTCCGCGATCGTGTATTTCAGCTAAGGACTAGAGCAGTCACGCCCGCTGATTGTTTGTGAAGACGCTGTGTCCCCGCAGTGTCGAGTGACGCCAAATCGAGGATCTTTACGGTCGCGCCCCAGGCCACGAGATTTGAGGCCGGGATCTTCCTCGCGTGTAGCCCGCCTTTCCGGCCTCTTCCGGTCTTAGATGGACAAGGCGCCGACTTGGTGGAACCACAAGGGCATTATTGTCTTTCCTACGGTAACCCTCAAACCCTAATTTTGATTATAAAACATAAAATATGCCTCCATCAGAGAGGATGAATCAGAACAATACTGACTTGAGCGTTGGAGTCTCCTCCCGGGGAGACAAGCCCCGCCCCGACCTCGTTTGTTCTTGTTCCACAGGCTAGGGTTCGTGTTGAGATCATTATCAAGATCGGTCTCCATCAACAGTTATTGAGAGCAGATTTATGCACTCACAGTAACAAAGCATTATAGACAAAAATAGAAATACACATTTAATTAAGAGGAGTATAAGTTTATTATCATATTTAGAGATCAAATTGCCAGTTGATCGTGTTGCCAGAGAACTTACCTTTTCCTGCAACCAGTAGCGGAGCTGGGGGTGCTCGAGCACCCCTGGCTCGGAAAAAAATACAAAAAAAATAATTTTTTTTTCATATATTTAGTATTTTTAAGGTAATATAATACATTTAAATTATATTTGGAACAAAAGTGCTATCTAGCTCAAGTGGTAAGGGAAGGAAGGGAGAAAGTAAGGAGAATCAAAAGATATTGGATTCAAATCCCACTTCTGTAACTTTTTATTTGTTTTACTCTATCATTAATTCTTCTTAATTTCTCTTTATATTTTTTGTTCCTATCAACCATTTCATTAAAAAATGTCATATTTATGTTTAAATTATATATTAAACCCTTTCTTTCAATATTGGATTAAAAATAATTCTTCATCATTTTTATCTATATTGTTTTGTTTCTCTTCGATTTTTTTGATTACTCTCAACTATTTAAATACAAAAAAAATCATTAAAAATAACAATTTTAGTGTTTCTTCAATATTTTTTTTACAAAATCTTCTTATATCAAGTATACAAAAAAAAAAAAAATTTGCTCAGTCGGACTATTTGAAGGATCAAATTAAGTAGATGTCTTCCGACCCTATCAAATGTGCTAAATGTCCACCTAAAAAAACAGGCCCCCCCTCAATATCAGATCTGCTCCTCTCTCGCGCCGCCTCCAAATCTCAGACCCGATCCTCTCTCGCTCACCATTAAAGCTTCCCTCTTCCTCGGATCTTCCTCGTCTTCAACGGATCTAGAGAGCCGTCGATCTTCCTCGTCATCATCTTCGCCGCACTGATGGTGCAGCAGTGCGGCCGCCTTCAGAAGATGAAGAAATTGGCGGAGAAGCACCGCCGGCGGCCGCACTTCAGCAGATCTTCCTCGTCATCATCTTCACCGGATCGAGCACTGTCGATCTTCGTATCTGTTGCTGTCGCGCCTGAGAGAGACGGTGAACTTCGGCGCACTTCAGCAGATTCATCGCTAGCAGCTTCCATAGATCTAAGGTTCTCTTCGCCTGAGATTATTCGCTAGCCGCTCCCGTACTAGAAGTTGTTCTCCAGATCCGAAAATCCTAGATCTATTCTCTCCTACTCCCTCTTCCATAGATCTAAGGTTCTCTTCGCTTAGATCTGTGGTTCCTCTCGCAGATCTTCATGGTTTTGAAGAGATTTGTTTACTCCTAACCTCCCACACATTTAACTGGTTATTAGCATTTCAGCATTTTCAGCATCGTGTGCGAGCTTTGTTGCGTGTTGCAGTGATGTTGTCCGGCCTTGCTGTCTAAAAGCTGCATAAGCCATGCTTTTGCTCCTTTTTTAGTCTAGGCTGGAGATTTGACCAATAGGTGTGGGATCTTTTGTGAAACTTGACTCTTGTGGGTTTAAAATTGTGGTTGAATTTCAGTGGGGTAGTAATAGTGTGTGGTTCAATGAATTTTAGTGAGTAAGAAGACTTTTGTGGAGTGCAACTTGTGGTAGGAAATTGTGAGCAGTTCTATGGATTTGTATTTTTCATATGACTCATTGTATGGTACAGAGTATTATTTTTGTAACTTTTTGGCTTTATGCCACCGGTCTATCTATTTACCTCTTTAAAAAAAAAACATTTTAGCATTTTTTGCGGATGTGGAAAAAAATAAAAAGAAAACAATTTCAGTTTCAGTAATGTCGGCATTAGCAATTCCGTTGTCGAAGTGCTAACGCGAAAAGAAAAAAAGTAAAAAAAAAACTCTGGTTTCAGCAACTCCGGTGTTGTTGTGGTGATGCTAAAAAAAAAAGCAACTCCGGTTTCAGCTGCACTGTTTCATCACTACGGTTTCAGCAACTTCGGCGTCGAAGTGGTGACGCGAAAAAAAAAGAAAAAGAGAAAGAAGAAAAAAAAAGCAACTCCGATTTCAGCAAATCCGGTGTCGAATTGGTGACGCGAAAAAAAGAAAAAAAAACAACTCCAGTTTCAGCAACCTTTGTGCTACAGATTTGGCTATGAGTCGTCCAATCCGATTGATTTTGCTGAAATCATTGGTGTTATGCTGAAATCATTCGTCATGGTGTTTACTTGCTGTTTGATAAATGGATTGAACAAGGCTAGGGATTTTCGAGAAGATACCGTTGTTATTCGATGATATGGTCCGGTTTCAGCAGCTCCGATGTCGAAGTGGTGACGCGAAAAAAAAACTCTGGTTTCAGCAACTTCGGTTTCAGCAATTCCGGTTTCAACATCGCCAGTGTCATCAACGCGGTAAAAAAAACCTAAAACAGGGGTTGTGGAAACCGTATGTGCTGAAATAGGAGTTTCTACAATTCTGTTTCAGCAACGCGAAAAATAAAAAACTGGAAAAAAAGTAAAAAAAAAAAAACTGAAACAGGGGTTGCTGAAACCGAATATGCTGAAACAGAAGTTTCAGCAATTCCGTTTCAGCAACTCTGGAAACGCGAAAAAAAATAAAAACTAAAACAGGGGTTGCTGAAACCGCATGTGCTGAAACAAGAGTTTCAGAATCAGCACATGCGGTTTCAGCAACGCGAAAAAAAAAATTGGAAAAAAAACAAAAAAAAAAACTGAAAAAGGGGGTTGTTGAAACCGTATGTGCTGAAACAGAAGTTTCAACAATTCCGTTTCAGCAACTCTGGAAACGCAAAAAAAAAATATATTAGACGGGAGGGGGGGCACAGGGGCACGGGAGGGGGGCACAGGGGGGCGGTGGACATTTAGCTAATTTTGAAGAGGTGGGAGACGTTTTCCTAATAAAGGCCAAAAATTAGGACATCGAGGTAATCACTCAAAAAAAAAATTTATGAAATTTTTTTAGCACCCCCTAGCCGAAATCCTGGCTCCGCCACTGCCTGCAACTGCCTTATCTGCTCATTGTAAACATGTTCCTGAAACAAAATTACAACACCAATCATGTCAAACGCTAAGGCGATTAATCCCAATTAATCTACTTCAGGAACAGAAAAGGACAGTGTTGCTTTTGCAGATATTACTTTTTGTTTTCGGATCTTGGTTACACTCCGCTCCAAATTGTTCTCTAACTGCTGTAACTCTTCAATAGTGCATGATGTTGTAAAACCCTCTCCAAACAGTGTCCTGAGACAATTAACCAAAGTTCCATGAAAAGTTTATGCAATTTCACAGGAGAATTTTGTTAAGTTTCTTAATTAGCCATGTACATATATAGTTGTCGAAACGGTAATGCACAGAAGGACATGAGAAAAAGCTGGCTTGCCGTTTTGAAGCTTCAGCAATCTCTATCTTTCTCATCAATTCTTCAGTTTCGTTTTTCAAAAGCTGTCAATAAAGATCATTGTACATCTTAAGGAGAGACCGACAGAACGTTCTATGGTGGCAATGTAGTATGCATTGGTTTCATGTTTGCGACCATTTAAACTAGAATTGACATACATACATACATAAATCATAGTAGCACACTAGCAGCAAATATTTCATCAGTCTAAAATCACGAGGGTTGTTAGATTCGATTTTGAATTCAGTTGACAATTCTAAGATAACAGCTAAAAAATTTATCAATATAAACATAAGATTTTAAGGTTTATAATTACCCATCAACAAGTTATATCATATATCTAAACAAAGGTTAGTTCAATCTATACATCTATATATTTATTTATACGGGTTTTCTAATTTATACCCCAATGGGGTAGGATAAGACTCTTGTTTTGGAAAATATTTCCCTAATTAAAATGCTTTAGAAATGTTTTAAATTAAATTCTTAGCTAGGGTTCACTCTTTTTTTGGTTGGAAATCTTTCTCAATCTAGGGATATTATCGACATCGATTTTAGTTTAGTTTCAACTAGCGCAATACCCGTGCGTAACGCACGGGATTTGTAAAATATATTATATATTTGTGATGATATTATCATAATTTATCTAAATTATATATATTATGATAATATGAAAAGTCGATAGTGAAATACTATTAAATCCAAACATCCAATTAATCCTAAAAATAAATCAAATCCAAACATCCAATTGATAAATATAGTTCATATGAATATAGGTATATAGATCAAGACAATTTCATTAATCGATAATTAAAAGGGTGCTATATAGATCAAGACAATTTCATTAATCCATAATGTTGGAGAATTCAAGGCATCGTTGCACAGTTTTGGTGTTGGATGTATCGTCAGGTTTAAGAAACCTGTAAAATAAATATAGTTCATATGAATATAGATATATAAAGTAATAATAGATACAACAAATAAGTGAAATAAGGAATTACTTTCTTTGATATGTGTTGCTTTTATAAAATCTCGGGTTTACAACTTTGTCACATTGGCTAAAGTTGATAATATTATCTCATCTACACACAACAAAAGTTAAAGTCAATATGATTTGAAACTCATGTCTAATATCTTTTACAATAAGAAATTGAAATAACACAATTCTTGTGAAAAAAATTCAATATAAAAGGTGATACCGTCAATAAATTATAACAGAATATACAAATCAATGCATATAAAAATGAACTTGCCTATCATTCTTCAAGATAAGATCAAATCTACGATCGATGGTTGGATACGGTTTATTTATTATATATATTATGAAATATGGTTTAATTATATTGGCTTGTTTTGTATTTTTTTATGAAAGATTCGGTTTAATCAGATTGCTTTCTTTTTTATTTTTTTGATGAAAGATTTTGTTTATTTAGATATGAATGAATTTCCAAAAAATGTGAAAATCATTTTTTCCCCTTACGTGTGTTAATGGATTGGTCTTTATCATTTGGTGTTGGAAATTTATTTAAAAAATAAAATAAAAAAGAGTATGGAAAAGTAGAACCACCGTTCAAGGTCTTTCAAGGTGTTGGCTTCTCCCGCATCCTTTCTCCCAGTACTCATCTTCTTCCTTTCTATTTCAATCTGAACAATCAGAGAGATCCTTCCTCAATTTCGATTTCAAATCGATCCTTCCAGTAACTCGATCTAAGAAAACAAAAAGAGACAACCTCTTTCTCCACAGCTCCAATTCAGTCATTCTCCTCCATTCGAAACCCTAAAATCAATTTCCATGGTATGTTACTGTGTTGTGATCCTAAGGGATCCTTGTGAGATTGAAGAGAAAGGGAGAGAGATTGAGGTAGGAGATGGAGAAGATAGAGGAAGGAGAAGATGAGATTAGAGACAGAGAGATAGAAAGAGCGAGAGAGATAGGGAGAATTACAGTATAGAGAAGAGATAGAAGATGTAAATTGGGTTTCTTATTTCCATACCCCACATTAGACCCATATGATGCCTTATATAGCAATCATCTTGCTAATCTCACAACATTACTCCACCCATGTAAAGCCTTGACTCAAGGCTTAAGAACACACAATGCACACAACATTGCCTAAACTACCCTAATCCAACACCATACCTAATATCTGAGATCATAACATTGCCTCCTACTTATAAAAGCTTTGTCTCAAAACTTATATACAAGGAAAAAAAATAGGAGTAACAAGCTTATACACAGTATGGCCATGTTCTGCAGCTGCGCAACTAAGCACCCAAATTGATGTGCTGCTCCCATGAATGTTCCTAGCTGCTCCAATTTGCAACTTCCATCATGAATGTATTAGCATTCATACCAACAAGCACAAGTAGTTCCTCACATTTTATGCACAACTTTCTGACATCCAAAGAAGCAAAATTCATTTTTTTTTCCTCTATCAAATGGCATTATAAGTGGATCCTGATTTGCTTCATGAATGCCTAACTTCATTTTTGAGCTTTGAAGAAGTGGTTGCGGCTCCTGAATGACCTGCCACCTGGGACAAAAACCAAAGTGTCTCCCCACACAACATGCCCGTCCAGTGCAACCATTAGCACATGGATTATACAATATCCTTTTCCCTCTGTTAAAAGGGAGTGATATCCAATCTTGCTTCAGCTCTGCACACAAACTAGTAATCCTAGGCTCAAAATGAACAAGATTTGAGCAACAACCAGTTGTCATTTCATCAAACAGCTGATATGCATATGGAGCTTCTAAAAACTCAATTGAAGATTTCCCAGGATCAACAATTCCTCCTATTTCTAATTTCACAACAGTAACCCTGTTCTCCTCAAATTCCAACACAAAATTTCTATCTCATTCAACGTCGTCCCACACAAGAGGCATGGATTCAGAACTAACCTTTGAAGACTCCAAGAGCGGTCTCTTGCTGACTTCCTGGGTTTGGTTTGCGCTGTCTCTTTAAGATGTGGAGTGCAACCCACTGTTGTTCCTCTTGTCGACGACTTCATGACTCGAGCCTGTGATTTCTTGCTCATGGTTCGCCATCGGAACCTCCATTGGATTCTTTACAATGACCAAGGCTTCACTTTGAATCCCGTTTGCAAATGGGGCTTCAAATTGATTCGCATTTGCATCTGGAGCATTCGCAATTGGAGCGCCTTCGATTTCGCTCCTTTGATTTTCTACTTCAAATTCTGCCAGGATGTCTCTTTCTTGATTTGAGGAAGACGATACCGCGGAAGCCAAGGACAACTCCAATTGACAGCAATTGTCGTAGACGTCCCGACCATTGAGAGAATTGAATGCCTTGATTGCCGCATTCTTGTTCTGAAATCGGACTAGCGAGTGAAACCCCTATGAAGGACCAAACTTCTCTATGCTCTCTAAAACACTGAATTCAGAGAACACTTGCTCTAGCACGTCCTCTAAGATTGTGTACTTCTCGACATGAATTTTGACAAACACCGATCAATCATTTTCTTGGTTCTCGATTTGTAAGGAAGGGTGATTGATCGGCGGTACACCCTCTTGAATTCTTACTTTGTTGAGTGCTTGGTAGAACACTCGATTGGTTTCTTGCCATTGAGTCCACCCAGAATCCAAGGATGATGACCCTGTCATTGCCGATTCCGCCATCACCGAACGATGCCGCTTGACCTGTCTTCCATGGCTGATAAAGAATTTCAAGATAAAATCGAGAAATTGGTCGGAGAATCGACTACTCTGATACCAATCTGTTGTGATCCTAAGGGATCCTTGTGAGATTGAAGAGAAAGGGAGAGAGATTGAGGTAGGAGATGGAGAAGATGAGATTAGAGACGGAGAGATAGAAAGAGCGAGAGAGATAGCGAGAATTACAGTGTAGAGAAGAGATAGAAGATGTAAATTGGGTTTCTTTACCTCACATCCGGCCCATATGAGGCCTAATATAGCCATCATCTTGCTTAGGGCTGGGCAAAATTTGGATCGGACCGTAATCGGACCGGGACCAGACCGGAATTTACGGTCTTTGGATCGGACCGGAATATTACGGTCTGGTCCATGGTCCAAGATATTTTGATTTCCGGGTTCCGGTCCAAACCCGGGACCAGACCGGAATTTCCGGTCCGGACCGGAATTGGACCGGAACCCATATATTTAAAAAAAAAATCATTTCGCCTTGGCACAAGGGTGAACTGTGAAGATGGAAAGTAACCGAACCATGGAAATTATGGCCCATAATTATAAGGCCTGTTATGTGGGCTGCAAACAGGTTTAAATAAAATCAATCCAAAGTTTGGACTGATTTAACCTATTTTATAGGTATAAGTCGGCAGGTCCTCAATTTCTCTTTCTGTTCACCACCATCCGCCGCCTATTCGCCTCGTGCCCGTCGGCCCTCTCCACCATCTCCGTCGCTGGTGCCCCCTCTCGCTCCTTCGAACCCTCAAGCGACGGGTGCTCCGACCCCAGGCGCCTCTGGAGCTTCACCACCACCAGCTCCCACTCTCACCGTCGAGCCCACTCCGGCCACTCCTACAAATGGCGACCCACCACCCCCAGCCAGTCCCTCGTACTCCGACCACTCCTACAGGTGGCGACTCGCCACTCCGGCCACTCCTATGGGCGTTCTTCTTCTTCCCCCCTCTATTCTTCTTCTTCCCTGTTCTATTTTGATTATTTTCGGATCCATTTCAGAAGGAGAAATTATAAACATTCAAGATTCAAGATAAGGATTTGAGATGGTTGTTTTTCAGATCTAATTTAAAGAAATTTAAAAATTTTAATTTGCAATATTTTCTAGATCAGGTTTCATTGGTTTAATGTTGGCGGTCCAAACGGTCTTTACGGTCCGCGGACCGGAAAACCCGGGACCATATTTCTCGGTCCCGATCCGATCCGCGGTCCATGTTTCCGAAAATTCCGGTCCATCGGATCAGACCGGGACCGGAATATCCGATCCGGTCCGATCCGGTCCAGACCGGATGCCCAGCCCTAATCTTGCTAATCTCACAACACTATGTTCCCCTAAAATTTGCCCTCACTTTGATCTGATTTGAGTGATTTGCCCCTTCTTTTCCCTCAAATTTGCCCTCACTTTGATCTGATTTGAGTGATTTGGGGTTTGGGAAAACACAGGGCTGATTTTTATTTTAGGACTGCTTCGTTTAGGCGTGACTTTACCCTCTTCAAATTGCTACCGCTGCTGATTTTTTTTTCTTTGGGTGATCTCTAGCTTAAATGCCAGATTTTGATTTGTTAGGTTTAGTTCACACTTTTATTTTGTAAAGAACCAATCTGGTGGAATTTTTCCAGAGTGTTGCCTCAACTTTGATGCTGGTTTCACTTCCTGCTCATTGATTCTTTAGTTAAGTTTAGCTCAGAATGTTGAACACAGATTTTTAACAACAGTTTACATATTTATATATCACAGTATTACAGATTACAAATGCAATTTTATAGATTTAGTTTTCAAAAATTCAGCTTATAGATTTTTTTACAACAGTTTACAGATTTCCAATCTTTGAAATATATATATATATATATATATATATATATATATATATATATATATATATATATATATATATATATATATATATATATATATATATATATATATATATATATATATATATATATATATATATATATATATATATATATATATATATATATATATATATATATATATATATATATATATATATATATATATATATATATATATATATCATTCTCTGGTGCAAATTTTCATCTCTGGATTTTTTTAACAACAGTTTACTATGTAAATATATAATGATGTAAAAAATTATGGATTCATCTCTTTAATAGTAAGTTAATGAAGATGAAGTAAAAATAAAGTATACATACCTGAATTTAAAAATTTTGGATTTATCTCTCTAATAGTAAGTTAATAAGGATGAAGTAAAAATAACGGAAATTTCGCCAGGTACCCCCGAGGTATGGCCTTTTTCGCGAGTTGTACAAGAATTTCACCTATTTCGTCTAGTACCCCTCAAGTTCATAACAATTTCGTGTCGTGCCCTTGTAAGGTTAATATTAACAGATCTCCGTTAGATTTATTTGAATTAAAAAAAGAAAGGGGAAATATGCAGAGAGAACGAACCCATTGACAGAGGAGACACATAAGGAGAGGAGATCTCGCAAGGCCGACGATGCAAACTGGAGTGGGAGGTCACGCCGGAATCCGCCGGAGAGGAGGGATGAACTACAAAGAAGAGGTAAACTGCAAGCCTCGATTGAGAGGAGAAGGAGGTTTGACTGAAGATTTCGATTGAGAGAAGAGAAGCCACATCCGACACACACCAGCGATTTTCTGTAATTTCGGTGCGCCTATTGGAGCATAGAGCTGGAATCCAATTGTAAAAGGTTTGTATTTGAGTTTTAAAAAATTAGTGATTTGAATATTAGGGTTTTGAGTTTGGGGGTTTTGGTATTGAGTGTGTAATTAGGGTTCTGAATATAGCAACAATTTTATAGGAGCAATCGATTTTGGAATGTTATAGGAGTAATCGAGTCTCCAATGTTATAGCAGCAATCGATCTTGGAGTGTTAGAGCAGTACGTAATTGAATTTTATAATTCCGAATATTAGGGTTTCGACTTTGGAGTCTCGATTCGTTTATAGTAGGATTAGCAGCAATCGATTTTTCATGTGTGTAATCGAGTCTCGATTCATTTTAAAGATTTCCTATGGATATGTTGTCTACATAATTTTTCGATTTCAGGATTGCAAAGCTTAGTGAGAAAAAGAAGGGATTGTGCAGGGAGGTGCAGAGACTCGAAATTGTGGTAAATTCTTATTCTGAGGTATGTGATGTGGAAATTCAGTGTTATAGATTTAGGATCTTCAAGCTGGGGTTATAGCTAGGGTTTAAGGCATTTGATTAATCTGTGATGTGAAAATTCAGTTTCTGTATAATTTTTTTCTCCCATTGATTATTTCTATTGTTGGCTTGAAACTAGTTTAGGGTATCTGATTAATCTATTAATTCAGATAAGAGAGTTGGTGCAAATCTGGATGGTTTCAGGATCTATTAATAGCTCCCTATTAGTGCATTTGCAAACAGAAGTACTCTCTTGTTTAGAAACCATTACATAATTAGACAACTTCAAATTTTAGATACTTCTTTTCTTGATGCAAATCCTTTAAGTTCTTTATACGATTATGCCTCAGTGAAGACAGAATATGTTAGCCTCCCGTTTTTGAAAATTTTGGCTTATTAGCTCAATCGGAAGAGCATTGTGCTTAGGCACAAGATATGGGTTCAAATCCCACATATGCCGGATATACATTCAAAGATGAATGTGCTTCAGATTGCACCTTATTTTTCAACCAATATTGAAATTCACAAACTCATATTCAAAATCTCAACTTAAGATAGCTACTCCAATACTCATATATCTACTTTTATTTGCAACTCCAATACTGAAATTCACAAACTCATAGTCGACGTTGTACTCTAGCGAGAGCTTCTCTTTCCAAACTCCAATCAAACTCCACATTTGTACTCTAGTCGGCGTTGGAATCTCTGTAACGCCCTCTCTATCGAGTTTCTTTCTCACTAGTGTCGCCTTCTTCATCTGCTTTCTTTCAACTGATATGGTTTTAATGTAGTACTTCCTGTCATAAATCTTCCTGGCTATGCTTTTAATGATAGCATAACTGAAAATCATCTAGAAACTGAATTCGGCTTTAAAAAATGTTAGTTTGTGTTTATACATTACTTGAAAACATGTTAGTTTCCCAGCTGGATCGAATAGCTACATAGCCTACATCTTCGTGCTTGAATTGGTTATCGACATATCCTTTACTCTTTACTCCTAGCCTACATCTTCATGTTAGTTTGTGTTTGCACTTAGACTATTTCAACATTATATCATACTCCGTATAAAAAATTAACACATGTACAGATTAATAAACATGTTCCTAATAGGCAGTAGCACATCCATAACTTCATTGCACAAAACCAACATGGTAGAAAATTGTTCTCTCTCAATTAGCATATTAACTCATGTAAAATACTAAACATGTTCAAGGCGAATCAATTTGTAAATTATACTTTGAATAAAAAGTGTAGCCTTCATTTAGACAAATTGAATTAGCCTATGCGGGATTTGAACCTGCATATTTGTGCTTATACACATTGCTCTACCATTTGAGCTAATAGGCTTATATTTGTTATATAGAATTAGAGACTAGCAATATCGTATTCTATACAAAATGACCACAAATTACACGCTGGTAAATGGTAATCCACACTGACAGTAAAGATGTTCTCTAAATGACAGTAATCATCTCAGCAAAGGAGCAAACCTGCCTAACAAAGAGTTATTACTTATTAGCATATCATTTCTAAATCTAAAACTAATTTGATCAATGTATCAGATAATTTTCTCAAAAAAAAAATATACATCAGATAAAAAATCAAGCATCATGTCAATTCAACAAGTAAAGCTTGAAACCAAACATTGTGCCAAGTGATCAGTACATGACATTCATCAATGACCAACACAATGGATGTCAACTATGTAGATTTGGAGCATTACTGTCAACTGCAACCATTCAAAGATCCATTATGCAGGCTATTTAGTTGCAACCTCACTCCCAAGAATATAATTGTTGTGAGCCGAATTTGCCATGTTTTATAGTTACTTTTATATCGTTTTCTGCATGCATTTCATACATTTGGGTTAGATTAGTACAGAATCTATATAGTTTATGCTTATTTGCCAAATTATGGAATCTACACCAGTTTCTGTTTAAATTCGCAAAAATCGAGGCAATTTACAACAATTCTGAGAAAGGAAGAAAAGCTCGAAGTCAACTACAGAAGTCCAAGGTCAAGGAGCAGCGGAACCAGGACAAATCAAGCTGAAAGCAAGGAAATCTACTCGACAACACGTTGGTCGATATCGACTAAACTTTGTCGATATTGAGTAAATCCAAGTCGATTTCCAGCAAAGTTGACCAGAATCGAGCAAGGCTAGGGAAGAAGTTGAACAGCTTAGTCGATATCGAGGAATTTACTCGATATCGAGTAAACCCAAGTCGATTTCCACTTCTGGAGCCGAGATCGACAAGCTGAGCACCAGACATCGACGAAGTGAAGCTGGGAACTGAACAAGTTACTCGATGTCGATGAAATCTTCTCGATATCGAGGAAAAGTCAAGTCGATGTGCTGTCCTGGAGGCCGGAATCGAGTTACTGAGCGGAAGACGAAGAAAGTGCTACTCGATATCGAGGAATTCTAGTCGATATCGAGGAAATCCCAGAAGCCGATGTCGAGCTATCCGAGATCTTGTTAAGTTTCTATCCCGAGTCCAATGGTGATATTTTCGAGATGAAATTCTATCAAGATCTATCAAGTGCCATCAAGTCAAGAGAGAAGATATTTTATCCACATTAGATATAGTCCTAGTTGATTTATTTCTTTATTCCATTATTTTATCTTAAATAATTAGATAGATAGATATAGATATAGATATAGATATAGATAGGATATTCTTTCCTAATTAGAGAGGGAAGGAAGCCTATAAATAAAACCTTAGGGGCTGATTTTTATTCATTCAATTCTAGTTCCAATTACATCAAGTAAGTAGGAGAGAGAGAGAGAGCTGGTGGCGAGTAGGAGAGAAGGTGTTGAAAGACGGTTTGTCTTCGATCGGTTGTAAGTTCTCTTTGGTTTATTTTAATGCAATTTATTTTCCTGAAATCTTTGATGAGTTTCTTGATGATGAAGAGTGAGTAGTCCACCCACTTTTAGGGTCGGGGTGAGCCCGACGGTAGCCATGTGAGATGATGCGGTAAAGGTTTGATCTTTTTATGCAATTCGTCTTCTATCCCTAAAAGCATGATTCTTTTGGGAAAGTTGAAGGTGATCCTTGTTTGTGTTATTGAAGCGAAAGTGATCTTAATGCAACTTGGGTTAATTATGTGAAAAGGGTTAGTAACAATTAGGGTTTATGTGAAAGCCTCTATATTCCTATTTGTTAATAACGAAAGTTATTTGATGACAAACATGATCTTTTATGCCTTTATGTGTTATTTTTCATGGTTATCGTTGTGGTATTGAAACCCTGATCTTGGAAGTCTTTAGTTTATTGATTTATTTCGTAGAAATCCGTGTTCTGCGTTCGATAAGGTTGCAATTTAAGTTTCTGTTTTTTTGTCGATCTCGAGAAGTTTTTGTCGATATCGAGGAGTTTGCTCGATATCGAGGAAGGGTTGTCGACATCGAGTTGTCTGCTTTGATTTCTGTTTCTGTTCGTCGATTTTGACTTACTTTTGGTCAATTTCTTTACTCGATATCGAGCACTGTTTGTCGATATCGACTAGTTTCTGCTTTCGTTTTCTTTTCCGCTTTTCTTTGTTATTTCTGTCTGTCTGTCTAATTTTCTGTCTGTGAGATTTTCCGCTACCTGAGATCCGCTAACGTGCTTCCTCGAGGATCGATCCTGACTTCCCGCTGCTACATCAGGAAGAGGGCTTGTAATTATTTGCGTGGGCACGAATCTGGTTTGATCTATTTTATTATATTTTAAACTCGATTTTTTCCTATCAACAAATTGGCGCCGTTGCCGGGGAAGCAATCATTCGCGCCTTAGGTAGTTAGATCTCACGTTTGTCTTGAGTTACTTTGCAGGTGTATGCGTCATTCTGGTCAAACACTTGTGTTTGACGCCTTAGACGTTCCGGAACGCCTTATACACGTCCACGGTAAATTGAAAAGAGCCATGTCGGTCGTAGAAACACAAGAACAGCTGATACAGAGGCTTCGAGCTGAGTTAGAAGCCAAGGATACTGCTCTCACCACTGAGAGAGCACGCACTACATAGGAAGTTGCGCGAAGGAGGCAGGTGGAAGCTGAGCTTGCCCAATACCCTACCACTGTAGAGGATTACATGCACCCGACTCTCGTCGTGCCTGAATCGGCTATTCTAATCCCTGAAAATAATTATGAAATTCGCACTCCTTTCCTGATTGAGATTAAAAATAATGCTTTCTATGGTAGATTTAATGAATGTCCTCTTCAACATATTACCAACTTTACTGATATGTGCCGTACTGTTGCTGAAGGTACCACGTTGGAATATATCTTGATGAAGGCTTTTCGTTGGTCTCTAGCTGGTCTAACATTGAAGGGGCTTGAAGGTCTCCGTCCACGATCCCTCACAACATGGGCTGAAGTAAAGCAGGAATTTCTCAGCAAATTCTTTCCTCCTGCCAAGACAGTGCTCCTTCGCCAAAAGATTACAGCTTTCAAACAGAAGCCTGGGGAGCCGCTAGCAAAAGCATGGGAACGATATAAGGATCTACTGCGATCCTGCCCTACACATGGACAGCAACCCTGCATCGTTCAAGAGATCTTCTTCAATTCTCTTGACCTGGCCACTGAAGATAGGATCAACACGTATACTCATTATGAGTATCTAACAATGCCGCCAGTTGAAGCATGGGCTACCCTCGACAAGCTGACCAACTACGACAACAAGTATGGGACTCCAATCAACTATGATGAGAATGCCTATGCTAGGCCAGCCCCATCCATGCCCCTCTATGAGCCTTCTAAGGAGATTGACCCAGATGTCAAGGAGCAGTACTACACAGATCAGAATCGCAAGCTCCTCAAGCAAGTAAAGTATCTTTCTGTCAACCAGCCATGCATCGAATACGGATCACAGCGGCACACCACTACTGAGTGTCCACACACAGAGCAAGTCAGGATGGCAGAAAACCATGAAGAGGTAACTTACGCAGGGGGTCCCAATCACTATATGGGGGACCAAAGGTTTCAGTAACCACAATGGAACCAAGGTGCCCCTAGGAACCCCCCGCCATACAAAGCTCCAAGACATCCAGAAAGGGACCAGTGGAAGGATGACCTACAGCTTATCGTTGACGAAATGCGCCGGAATCAGGTCACCATCAACAATCAGTTCCAGAACATCAATAAAAAACTTGGAGAAATCGATGTCTGGAGGAAATCAATTGATACACAGATTGGCCAGTTAGCAGCAGGCGTCCCCAGACAGGTACACTCCCTGGATCTTCTGAGCCCAATCCCAAAGGGAAGACCGGACACATTGCAGCCGTAAAACTCAGGAGCGGGCACCAACTACGCGAGCCAGAAGTCGTAAAGCAGCAGGACAGAGCTGAACAACAACTCGATATCGATGAACAGCAAGTCGATGTCGACCAAAACTTGGTCGATATCGAGGAAGGTCAACTCGATGTCGAGGAAAAACTGGGCCACAATTCGTCTGCACAGCACAGCAACTTGACATCGAGGAATTTGGTCGATATCGAGGAGAATCCTGTTGATGTCGAGGAGAATCAAGTCGACGTTGAGAAAGCTACAACACCTCCGACATCTGTTCTGGCTCCGAACCAGAAAAAGAAGCTGCCTTTGCCAACAAAATCTCCAAAGGATCCAGCAGAGAAGAAGTTTCAGTGCTTCATCAAGATGCTTCAGAGGCTCAATGTCACCATACCTTTCACAGAAGCTCTTAATGAAATGCCATCATATGTCAAGTTCCTCAAGGAGATCCTAAGCAAAAAGCGCTCAATGGCTGAGATTACAGAGGAGTGCAGCCAAATGGACGTTCTTGAGAAAAGGCCCGATCCAGGTAAGTTTGCTATAACCATTGGATTTGGTCAATATAAATTTAATGCTTTATGTGATCTTGGAGCTAGTGTAAGTATAATGCCTTTAACAATATGGTCCAAGATTAAGATATGTGCCTTAGAGCCTGTGGATGCTAAGCTTTATATGGAAAACAACACAATGGTCATCCTAACAAGCATGGTGGACAATGTGCCAGTGCAAGTAGGAAAGTTCTTTGTCCCTGCTGATTTTCTAGTTATTGATATGGCGGAGGACCCTGCTTGTCCAATTATTCTAGGAAGGCCCTTCTTGGCGATGGTGGATGCCAACATAAGTGTAAGGAAGGGAGTATTCACTTTCAACATCAGCGATGAGGTAATTGAGTATTCTTTTAATAAAACTGGAAGGCACACAGGTCCCATGGAAGAGGTAAAATCTATATCAGCTGGTTACATCACCTGCGGGGAGCCTAAGGTAAGAAATATGACTCCTGAGGAGCTGGAAAAGAGGGATATGGAAGCCCAGGTGGAGAAGATCATGGCCATCCTAAACGACGACACAGATGATTTGCTCGACATCGACCAAGGTAAGTCGACGTCGACTAAATATTTCTCGGATGCCTTGACAGGATGCAGGTATGGGTTCGAAGTCGACCAGAATTCCTCGACATCGATGAATTTTGTCAAAATCGACCAAAATCAGAGCCCCCCACCAGCAGTAGGAGCGTCGAGCAACCAACCCAAAGTCGAGGACTCCTCGATATCGACCAATTTGGTCGACATCGACCAAAATCCTTCTGCCTCGACTTCGCCTTCATCGACGAGAAATCCACTGGAAAACGAGGATTCCTCGCTATCGAGGAATTTGGTCGACATCGACCAAAAATATTCGTCCTCGACTACACATTCCCCGACCAGCAGTCCACCAGACGAGCGTACTTCCTCGACATCAAGTAATTTTACTCGAAATTGACCAAAACAGGAGGTCCCCGAATCCGATTCTGCAAAGGTAAGCCAAGGTATGGATCTTTCTTCTCTTATTTCAATTAAAGATTTATCTATACATGGGAGAGGTTTGGCTTGGTATGTGCGCTTATGGAGGATTTCCAATGATGAGCCTAAGGAGCATGAAGTTGGAGACAAGCTCTATGTTTCCAAATCAAAGGATCATTGGCTTCCTAATAAATTTAACAAAAAGAAGATGGGGCCCTTCGTGGTGAACAAGATCCATTCGGGCAGACTACAGCTGATGGAGAAGAATGGAGTTTTATTTGAAGCCCAAGCTACATGGGCTCTGCAAATGCCACCTTGAGCTTCATGGAGAAAGTCGGCCTAGCGACTATAAAATCTAGAACTTGTAAATAGACATTTATTTTTGGGATTTTTTGGACTTTGTTGTTTTTGGTTTTTGAACTTTTAGTTTTTCTATTGTGGGTATTTCTCTTCTATATTTTTCAGGTCCATTGGGATAGAAGCAAGCTAAAATCAGAACTAGGCCCAGCAGCATAGCACTCGATTCTGACGATCATACACACCTGTCTAGTGAGTTTCCTTCTTTACCCTTATTTTTTATACAGTGAGGACACTGTAATGTTTAAGTATGGGGTGGGGGAAGGGCTTACTTTGTGCATATTTGATCATATTTGACATTATTTGTGCATTATTTAAGGTTTATTTCTTGAATTGCTTATACATGGCTATTTTGGAATTCATTATTGATTTATGGGCTTATATGAATGTTTTCCAAAGTTTATAAAAAATGACCCCCATTGAAAATTTTGTTAAATGTCATGGAAGCTTTAATTGAACTCGACGATGCAAAATTGAATTCATTAGAGATATAGCATGAAATTGCCTAGTAAAGGGAAGTCACAATGAAGTGCATATTTTGATGAAAACCATGAAAGGAGGTAAAATTTGATATTGCTTTTGACATGTTGCTTGATAAAAGGATGGAAGACTTTATATTTCCATATATGCTCATATTGTTATATCCTAGCCTTTACCTATGCTTATGCATCACAAAAAGCCATATTATGCCTTATTTCAATTATTGCTCCACATGATCTAAATATTGCCCATTCTTTACCTTATTTCCTATCCGGGGATTATGTTGAGAATGATGTTACATTATGGAGATTATTATATGGTGTTTGTGTTGTTGTTATCATTATTGGAGTTTGGAAGGAAATTGTTTGAAAAATATGGAAAATTTAATGAGTGAAAGAAAATCCGATCACCTCAGGAGATAAAGGTAGATCGACCCTGCTCGCTGAGATAATAGTTTGGCGAGATGGAACACACAGGTAAGGAGTCCAAAGCACTAAGTATCCGGGGCCATTCATGACACCCATGTTTGCGACTCGCGAGAAGGCAGTGCTGAGGTTAGAGAGGTAAAAGCATTATTATTGATAAAAGCATTATGAAAGGTGATGAATCTTATGAAGAAGGGATGTGGTTAAGAAAGCTGGGAAATACTCCATTTCCCCGGATCATTAGCACCACATTGCCAAAAATTGCCCACCTTTAGCCTTTTATCAATCTACTCCTCATTGAGCTTAAATTAAAGTCCTCTTGATTATTAATGCTTTGTCACTTATGAATGTTTTGCATAACCCTCCTTTTGTGAGTAGATGTTGCTTTTTATTTGCACATGCATGGATTTGTGACACTAGTACCTTTTCGAGGATGGTAATTGATTGCAGGGACATATGGCAATGAATCTAAGATGTTGAGAGTTTTGTTTCTTCCCCTGAATGACAATTAAAAGTATTGCTTGAGGACAAGCAAGCTTAAGTATGGGGTGTTTGCTATGAGCCGAATTTGCCATGTTTTATAGTTACTTTTATATCATTTTCTGCATGCATTTCATACATTTGGGTTAGATTAGTACATAATCTATGTAGTTTATGCTTATTTGCCAAATTATGGAATCTACACCAGTTTCTGTTTAAATTCGCAGAAATCGAGGCAATTTACAGCAATTCTGAGAAAGGAAGAAAAGCTCGAAGTCAACTACAGAAGTCCAAGGTCAAGGAGCAGCGGAACCAGGACAAATCAAGCTGAAAGCTAGGAAATCTACTCGACAACACGTTGGTAGAAAATAGAAAATTGAATCAATACTAATACATGAAGAAGGTGATTTGAAAAACATTAAAATAAGGGAAAGGGGATACCGAGATGGTGCAAGAAGGGGAATTGGTAGCGATCCTGAAACACATAAATGTAAAACATAATAAGTAAAAGTGGGTTGAGAGAGAAGTAGATAATGAATTAAAGCATGAATAAGCAGAGTATGTAAACTGTTGAAGATGGATGAAAATAGGTGATTTAATTGTATCTTTCATTATCAATATATAGAGATGAATAAATTTGAATAATCCAATAGTAAAAAATCCCAGAAAATATTAGATAAATATTGGATTTTAACCAATTTTCTAAATTTAGAGTGAATAATCCAGCAGTAACCGAATTTCTGATTTTTTCCTCAAAAAGGTAAGCAACCGAATTTCTGATTTTATGATTTTTCTGGATTATCTAACCAATAATCGAGTAATTATTATTGAGGAATAGATAAACTTCAGGTAAACATTGACTTTCAGAAGATAACCAATCCAGCTCACGGGTAAAATCAATTGTGTTGGTTGTAGATTGCAATCTTTTTTATTTTAAATTTTCTCAGCAATTCCCCCATCAAAAAAGGTAAGCAACCGAATCTAACTCATTAAGGGATAAGCATATTAATTTCTGAGTTTTTTTTCCAATTTATTTTAATTAGTTAAATTCGGATTTACTTAAGATTGATTTTTTTTTTCTTGAATAATTATTTGTTTTTTTCTTGAATAATTACTTAAGATTGATTTTTCCAATTCATTAAGGTAGTGATTGTTACGCTCGTTCATATTTTTAATTAGACATAGGCATGCACATCTGCGTTGAGTACATCAAATATTGCTTGCCCTTCTAAATCTCGCGCTTCATCTTCATCTGTCTTTCGTCCTTTTTGGTGTTGGTTTTAATAACCTCTGCAGGTTTACATGCCGGCAAGGTTTGTGGTGAGAAGTGGAGATCCATGTCTGATGAAGTGGGTTTCATTCCCAATTGATCGATCTCAATACGTTTGAAGAAATAAGTTTCAATTTTGTGACCCCAATTTTCCGAAATGGTTTCAGGAGAAGAAACACTATGTTGATAAGGTTGCAGAGCTCAAGGCACAGTATAAGAAGACCTTGAAAGAGTTGGATGCCAGCCCAGCCGGAGAAGCAAATGTAAGAGTGATGTTTTGTTTTTACACATATTATTTGTTTCAAGTTATGCTTGTTCTCGATCCGGTATGAACTTGTGTATCTATAATAATTCTTAGTTTTGGTTGCTTTTAGTTTTTAGACTACTTGAGATTTGATAAATAATGATCATGTATGCAGTTTCTTGATGCTACTGATGCAAAGTGGGAAACTATGAGCGAGGCTGAAAGAGCAACGATGCAAGAAGAATTATTGAAGAAGCTCCCTGAGATTATTTTTTGTAATTCATATGAAATATTTATTTTTTGTAATTCGTTATTTATAAAATCATCAAATATCTCAGGGAGTTTTGTGGAATAAAATCATCAAATATCTAATAAAAAAGTTTTAAAATTAACAAAATAAATCTCACGTGACAATCATTCAAAGGAGTTTAATTAGTGAAATTTATTTATTAGTAACATATTGATTTATTATTTTCTGGCTTTAAAAATCTTGGATAAATAATAATCTGTAAATTTGGAGAAGTTGTTATGATTTGGTCAACAAATTCAAAATATTTTTATTAATAAAAATGATTTTAAGTATATTTATTTTAAATATATATGGGGGGTAGGTTAAGCGAATGGCTATCACATGACACTTTCAATGTGAGGCCGCCACGTGTATCCTTCGCAGCTATTTTAGTATTATATTAGATAGATATTAGATATTAGATATCAATATTTTTTACATTTTTAGAAGGTTTTTTTCTTTCTTTCTTTATTCTACATATTTTTTTAAACAATCTATTTTTTTTTTGTCAAATTTTTTTAAACAATCTATATATATATATATATATATATATATATATATATATATATATATATATACAACTCTTAAAATAGAGTTTTCCCTACCAACTTTTTAGGGGTTTATCCAATGGGATTTTAGTTTAGTTTCATTATTTTACACATTTTTTTTAACATACATATACATATATATAGAGAGAGAGAGAATTTGCGCCAAAGGCGCAAATTTTCGGTCAAATTAATTAATTGTCTCCCACCTTGACAAGGGATTTTCAGTCGCCTTAAATCCTATCAAATAAATCCGACTAACCTAACTAATGTAGTTTGGCAAGTACGGGTCGATCCCACAGAGAGTCAATGATTCGTATGCAAGTCAGAGTGCGTCAACAAGAACAAGAAATAAAGGGGGGAATTTTGATGGTTTGAACTAACTACGAATGCAAAAGTAAGAAAAATAATAAAGTAAAACAGATTAAATGGATGAATATGAGAGAATAGTTCAGGTCAATCAATCTCAGCAATCAGGTTTGTTCATTGATCATTGATATCGAAAAGATAACTTCCTCTTGAATACTTTGTTGTGGAAAGACTAGGTCTTTTGAATCCAATTCCTTATCGAATCTAGTTAACAGGACAACCAGACCCTGAAAACCCTAATTATCAAACAATCTTGAAACTATCAAGATTCAATTCAATAATTGATGAAGCTTAAAGGAAATCAACAAAGACAATCGACGCGCACAACAAGTTATTGCATCAATTGCAAATCAATTCTTTATACAAATCCCTAAATCAACCAGTTTCAGGGATTTATATTTTGCTACTCAAGAATATAGATAATTCAACCAGAAATTACCTATATCTAGCTATAGATTATCATGAAAAGGCATCGGTTGATCAGACTAACGGAAATTCACGAAAACCCTAAACAATCAGCGCAAAGAATTGATAATATTCAAAGAGTATTAAGAACAGAAATCTCACAATGAAATAGAAAACCTGAAGCTTCGATTAATTTCCCCGAGCAAAGAGGTTTAGTGGTTCATGGTTGAAAAGAAATCAAAAACAAAAGTCTCCAATGGTTCCTCGTACAAAACCTGTTCCATTGGCAAAAACCAAAAACAAGCCTTTTGATCTTCCGAAAACCACTGTTTTCTATTCTTCCTAATTAATTACTTATAAAAATTCTAACATATCTCATAAATGAATTATAGTAATATCTGTCACAGCCCACATGTTGCAACTGCTACGTAACTCGGGCGGAAACCAACAAACTCGGCCAAGTTATGTTGCCCAGACCGAGTTCCTTCCAGCAGCCATCTTGACGTCCCGATTTCGCTGTTTTCAAGGCTGAATTTGGAAAAGTCGTAAACACAAAAGTTGTAGGTCTTCAAATCCTCTTTCCAACAAGTATAAGTACGCCCTGATCCGATAACTACAGCCTTCAAACGACTCGTTTTAGTGCAGCGTCGCCAAATTGGACAGCTCCAATCAATTGTACGTTTAACTCCTCTCCTCGGCTCTCGTGCTCTTCGGTTTCCATTCAGTCTTCGAGCATTGGCTCGATCTTTGGTTCACCTCTTTACAATCACCTGAAATCATGCACAAATCTCGTAGATTCCGACTCTAATTGAAATATAATGAAAACATGAAAACTACTCTAAACTCATGCATTTTACCCTACCTAAACCCATCTAAATGCCTATAATAACACTACCTAAAAGTGCATGATCACACCTCTTCCAAATTAGCTAAAAGTCCACGACCTAAATCCGTGCCCCCCTCCCCTAAACCTCGCTTGCAACATCGACTCTCTGGATCTCAGGGCGTCGTTCTCCATCGCTTCATCTCGTCATCGTCGTCGTCGCCTGGCCTCGCCGTCACCTGTCACTACAAAAAAAAATTAAATTGGCCACGCTACGTAGCTTCGGCAAAGGGGTTGGCGTGGCAATTGGTATCTTTTGCCACCATTGGTTGCTTCGGCAAGAGCTACCCACCCTTTTGCCACTCTATCTAGCTTCGACGTTGCTATACCGTGGCAAATTAAAGACGCGATGTTAACCCTATATACTCTCCGCCTCTCAATGGAACGAAAAAGACATTGCGATTTGAAAACCCGACACCGAAACCCTAAAATCACATCTAGGCAGCCACAAATTTAGACAAGAAGATCAAATCAAGGTAACCACACAAGTAGAAATCGAAGAGTACTGGAGCAAAGGAAAGAATCGAAGGAGGAGTAAAGCGAATGAAAGCAAAAAGGAGCACTGGCTAGGAGAGGAGAAGAGAAGAAAGAGAGAAGAAGGGAGGCATGAACTACAGATCTGCCAAAATCGAAACAAAAAGAAGCAAAAAAAGTAGGGGTAGGCACAAATCTCGCAAATCCCGGGCCCGTCCCGGTCCCGGTGGGATTTGGAAAAAAAAAATAGTGAATCTCATCCCGGTCCCGTCCCGCAAAAATTATGCGGGACGGGACGCGGGACGAGGATTCCTTATCCCGCAAATCCCGTTTCGTCCCGCATATATACAGTGTATATATATATATATATATATATATATATATATATATATATATATATATATATATATATATATATATATATATATACACACTTTATATATACCAATTACAGTGCATAATTATATATATGGTATACCTTGAATTATAGTGTATATACCAATTAAAGTGTATGCATATCAATTACAGTGTATAATTATATATATGGTATACCTTGAATATATATATATATATATACACTTTGTATAATGTATGTACTGTGTATATATACACAGTTTTACAGTGTGTGTATATAAATAGAAATGACTCAAACATAGCATTAATGTTATGTTTATATATATACACACACAATGTATATATAAGAAAAACATTATATATATGTTATGTCTTTGAAAACCGCAAAATATATATGAATTTTAGAATTCTTTTTATAATGTTTTTATTTGAAGGACAAGGCCCGTCCCGTCCCGTCCCGTGAGGGACAAGGCTCGGCCCGTGCGGGATTGAAAAAAAAGTAGTGAATCCCGTCCCGGTCCCGTCCCGCAAAAAATACGCGGGACGGGACGTGGGATGACCCCCGTCCCGTCCCACGCCCACCCCTAAAAAAAGGCAGAACCGGAATGAATGGAAGGCAAAAAGGAAGAAAGAAGAAGGTCGGATCCGAAACCGAGTAAGGAGAGAGGAAGAAAGAAGGAGCAGGCGCAGAAAGGGCTTCTCGACTACAAAGGGGTCGGGTCCGGAAAGCTGCCAGGAGAGAGAGGAAGGGGTCGGATACGCTGCTAAGACTCAGACTGCTACTAATCCGGTCAACATCGTCTTTGGTATGATTTCTTTCCCTTTTCCCTCTATGATTCTGTGTTGCGTTGGTTCTTGCTCTATCTCAGTCAATTTACCGACTTATTTCGGTGTTCATGTCGTTTATCTTTGAATCCTCTTCAAGTGCTTAAGCTGACATCTATTGCAGGTTTGTGATTGTTTTCCTTTCTAGTGTTAAACCAACATGCTGCACTTATATTTGAGAGGTCGCAACTGATTTCCCTCTTTGATCTAGGGTTTATTTATTTATTTATTATTATGGATGAAGAGTTAATCGAATTGACTTCCTCTAGAAATTAATTCCAGGGAGAGTGGCTTAGTACTTCCTCTAGAGGTTTATACAAGCTATGTTACAACTAAGGTTTCTAAAGACAGATTGAAAAATAAACAAAGAAGACATAAAATTAAGATAACTTTAGCTCACTCATTCTTTTACTGCTTAGTGTTTTATTATGCTTTCAAATTTGCACTATGCTTTGTTATGTCATTTAAGTTTATAGAATTCTGGGAATGGAGGTTAACTTGACTTTGAATGTTTTAGCAGACTTACGATCAATGGTTACTTGGAGCACAAAATAAGTAGGTTTATGTCTTCATTTTACATGTCGTCTACCTTTCTAATGTGCTTACTAAGGATTTATGTGAAATTTCAGTAAACTATGATTTGATGACCTACTTGAGTTTTAGTTCAATTATCCCTGTAGAAATTTTATGTTCGCTTGAGTGTAGTATGGATCTAGATGTAAGCGCATAGCTTAAAAGGTAGTATGGCTAATACTAATGTTTAATGTTTAGATTAGTTCATGATCCTTATTCAAGTTACAAAATGGTAGTGCAGCTTTCTAATTTAGACCCATCTTTCACAAATTTATATCGAATTACCTATTTAGATATAATTATTTAGATATAATTATTTATAGTTCTATGAATGTCAGTCATAAATCATTAATGGGTCTCTTCATCTCATCTCTATTTTTATTTTGTTTTCTTTCATTGCTCATATATTGCAAGTTGGCAGGCTAAATTATTTCTTTTATTGTCCATAATCATTGTGGTAGAAAAGATTGGTCCCGTTTTCTTAGTCATTTGATAATGGTATTGACTAACCTGAGTTTTATTGTCCATGGCTTCAGGTAGTTAGGGACTATCAGCCCAAGTGCCCAATCAGTACACTTGTGAGGTTATAGATCATACATGACATTCATAGTTTTATGTATCTGCAACTTCTTTAAATAGGTGAATATTTATGATTCCTCCTTCCCTATTTGCAACTCCATATTAACCTCTAATGGATAATAAGAAACCTTTATGTTAGGATTAGCTTTGTGTAATGTCGATAATGTAGATTGAGAAAGACCCACCAGAAAAACCCCTCTTTGACTAATTTTCATCATTTCATTGTCATTGTTGGAAGTTATTGCTGGGACAGTTTACTTTGGAAATGTTTATTTAAATTTGTTAATTCCAGTATATGTAAATTTGACATTCAGCTACACCTAGAAGATTTCTTTCAACAATTCATCTCTTAATTTCTGGTGCCTATATGCTAGTAAATATCTTCTGGCATTTTTTTTTCAGTTCATCAAAAAAGTTTATCTGCTTTAGTATTGGTTAGCTAGCAATTCCAGAAATGAGCTAGACTTTATCTTCTTTTCTCTTTGCTTTAGGCTGCACCATGGTTACTAAATGGCAGGCGTGTAATTGCAGAGTTTCCTGATCCTCAATTAAAAGGTTTTTTCCCCTAAAGAGGAGATGCACATAGTGGCTTACTTAGAAAAGGAGTGTTTGCTTCTGGATCCAGATAGCCGACTAGCATGAGTGAAGTTGTTCATATACTCCTGAGTCCTGACGATTTCAGCCGACACATCCACCAGAAGAAAGTTGACCATAAATCTTTTTCAGGTGTTTTGTTCAAGCTTTTCACTGCTTTTGATTATGTTGTGAACTTTTTAGATTTTGAAGGTTGTACATCACTAAGACATCCTCACCAGTTTAAATTTATATTCAAGTCTTAATAGGGTTCTAGGTTAATTAATATGGTTGTAGCAATACAAAGTAATTGGATCACATGACACATAGCTTCTGACAATTGACATGCAGTGTCTCTGTACAATGCTAATGTTAGAATGATGCCTATTAAACAGATAATACTTCGTAAGAAACTTGTATTACAATTGACAACCTTAGAAATGCTAGTTTACTGCAGCTGCTAGTTTCATTCATCGATGCTAAATTTCAGTTTTTATATCTGTCCTTGTTCATCATTATTGATCTTTAAATTATATCTAAAGGTATCACAGGATGGAACATCTTGATTCCTAAGAAGATTTTCTTTGCTTTTATTATTACTTACTAATATAGATTGACCATCTTATAGGTATCACATGATGGTATAGTTTCACATTCCATGCTATGGTTTCAAAATTTTCAAGACTATTTCCCCAAGCATACTGCATAGATGAGGTTGAATATCACGTGCTTTTCCATTTCATATAGCATTCTAGTAATGTATCTTGCCTTGAATATCACGTGCTTTTCCTTCTCCTAGTATTGCCTAATCTTATAGGCCAGCAAGAACATGTGAAGCTTACCGGTCTCATGCCGGATTATTTCACTTAAGCCAGTAAACATGAGGTTTCCTTTCCTTGGAAAATATCATAAGGAATTACTGAAGGTTTGAAGTTACTTTGTTTGGGGCTATCGTTTTAAAGGTTATATAAAAATTTTCTACCAAATGTTTCAGCTTGTGAGGTTAGTTGAGGTAGTATTATTTATTTCAATGATTCTAATAAATGAGACTGCTGGTATTTTGCCTGATATTAATAAATTATTAGTGGTCAATTAAGTTTGTATGCTTTTGAATGAAATGAGTATATGGATGTTTATTTTCCAATTTTGCATTCTGATTCTGCTCATGTTAAAAATAGCCCAGAAGGCATTGAGAAATTGTGCACAGATATTAAGGTGGATCATACAGATGTTAGAATACTGGGTCTAAAGAATATTGGACTTTTTAGCCCGAGTCTAAAGAATCTGGGCTAAAAAGCATTTTTTTTATATTTTCCACCCACAATTTGGCTACGGCAACTTGCCGTGGCAAATGTGTGGTGTATTTCACCAGGGGTTGCTTTGCCGTCGCTTAGCCGTGGCCAATTTTTTTGCGACGGCTATTTGCCGAAGCTACCAAATTTTGCCACGGCCCAATTCACCACACCCCCATTAGCCGTCGCAGAGCCGAAGCTAGATGCCTTTTGCCACCACTGGAGGGGCTTTTTCCACGACTTTTTGCCGAAGCTAATTTTATTTTTTTTATAGTGTGTCCTCGCCGTCGCCTGGCCTCGCTTCATCTCGTCATCATCGCTCTATCTCGTCATCAGATCTCGAAGGTCTCCACTCTAAACCAATCGTCTTCCTCTTCTGCTCCGATTCTCTTTCTCTTCCGCGCGATCTGACAGGACAGCAGCCTCGTCTTCCTCCGCTCGCCGCTCCGCCGCCTTCTGGTCGCACCTCCTTCGCCGCCCTCTCTATTGCTTTCAAATTCCCAGATCTGATTGCAGAAAATCTTCGACCTCGCTGACCATGGCCGCCTAGTTTCTCAGGTCTGAAATTAGGGGAAGAAGAGACTACGAGGCCAGATCTGCGGTCGAAACCGCTCCGACACCGCCACCTCCCTCTGATCTCAGACGGCCTATCTCTGATCTCAGACAGTTTCAGCAACTCCCTCTGATCTCAGACGGTACCCACGGATTCGCCTCTTCTAAGCAACCCAGCACATCCGATCCTGCTCGTGGGATGAGGAAGGGGCGTCTTTCCGAATTCTTAAGTTTTGTAAGATTCTATTTTTTTTAGAACACAATCTTTGTATTTCGATGGTTGTGAGTTGAGATGTCTCTGACTAATCGGTTCTATTTGTGGATGTTTCAAATATATTTGTATTGATTTCATCTTAATTTGCTGAAATGTGGAAGTTTGAGTCGCGTGCTCCTTTGATCATTTCCTTGAGTTATCTATTTCCTTTAATCAATTGCTGAAAGTTGGAGAACTGTTTGACTACCTTCACTATCAATTTTGATGTGTGTTTCCATATTTGTGCTTCAAGGTGAACTGTAGAAATTGCAATTTTGACTCTTTTGCTGTTAGCATATGTTGCCATGTTAGAGGGGCATTTTTTAGGTATCTCGTTGTTCGGCTTATGAGTGCGGTGAGCTAATTTCAGCAATTTCAATTTCATAAGCTTGATTGGTTTTATAAGAATTAATTTCAGATATACTAGTTCATATAATTTTATAAGAATTAATTTCAGCGTTTTAGCATAACAAATTTTGCAAATAAGAATAAATTTCAGTGTTTCAGCTTTTCAGCATTTCAGATCACAAAAAAAAAGAAGCTAATAAGTTCTCCAAAAGTTTAAGCATATATTGATGGCATTTAATCATTTCAGTATTTTCTGTTGACGCGGAAAAAAAAGCAACACCGGTTTCAGCAATCCGATGTCGAAGTGCTGATGTGAAAAGAAAAAAAGCAACTCCTGTTTCAGCATCACGGTTTCAGAAACCCAGGGGTCGAAGTGCTGAAGCGGAAAAAAAAAAGAAAAAAAGCAACTACGGTTTCAGCAACACGGTTTCAGCAACTCCGGTGTTGAAGTGGTGACCTGAAAAAAAAACAACTCCGATTTCAGCAACACGGTTTCAGCAACCCGGAATCGAAATGCTGAAGCGGAAAAAGAAAAGAAAAAAAAAGCAACTCCGGTTTCAACAATATGATTTCAGCAACTCCGGTAGTGGTGACGCGGAAAAAAAAGAAAAAAAAAAAACAACTCCGGTTTCAATAACTTCGGGTTCAGCAACTCCAGTGTCGAAGTGGTGATAAAAAAGAAGAAAAAAAAAAGCAGCTCCGATTTCAGCAACTCTTGTTTCAGCAACTCTAGTGTCGAAGTGGTGACGCGAAAAAAAAAACAAAGAAGAAAACAAAGCAACTCCGGTTTCATCAACTTCGATTTCACCAAATCTAGTGTCGAAGTGCTGAAGGGGAAAAAGAAAAGAAAAAAAAGCAACTCCGGTTTCAGCAACTCCGGTGTCGAAGTGGTGACGTGGAAAAAAAAACAACTCCTGTTTCAGCAACTCCGAGGGTTGAAACTGAAACGCGAAAAAAAAAACTGAAAAAAAAACTGGGAAAAAATGCTGAAACAAAGGGTGGTACAGGGGTTTCAGCAACTTTGGAAACGCGAAAAAAAATAGATGAAACGGGAGGGGGGCACATGGGACACGGGAGGGGGGCACAGGGGGGCGGTGGATATTTTGCTAATTTGGAGCACTTGGGAGCCATTTTCCTAATAAAGACAAAAAATTAAGACATCCTAGTAATCACCCCATATATATATACACGAAAATGTTAAAATAGAAGATTTTTCGTTTATGTGTCAATATCATCTTTTTAGGGGTTTTATCCAATGGGATTTCAGTTTAGTTTCATTATTTTGCGTATTTTTAGAAGTTTTTGTTCTTTTCTTTTTAATTTATTTCCATGAGTTTACACATCTTTTTTTAAGAATAAATTTGCCAAACAGGCACTTTTTTGGACAAATTGGTGAATTGTCTACCGTTTTGGACAAATTAGCAAAATGTCCATCTCATATATACCCTAATTTAATCCTAATTAGCAGCCCCCAAATTCTGATTTCGCTCGCTCACCTGTTTCGCTCAGAGATCTCCGATCGACTTCGGAATCCGGCGAAGCTCCTTCGCTCATCGTTCGGCGCCGGATCTGATCTCTGTCTTCCTCCTCCCTTTCCTCAGATCCCTCCTCCCCTGTTATTCATCATCGACACCATCGACGCCTTCCTCAGATCTTCCCCTGGGCTCCTTCGATTCAACTATGAACTCCGCTCTTCCTTTCCCGCTCTTCCTCCTGGCGCCGCCGGTTAGTGGCCAGATGCGCCACTGCCTCTCGTCTCCCATGTACTCTTGCTGATCTAGCGTTTTGCCAGCGTCGATTTCATCAAAAGCAACAACGCCGTCGGTTCTCCCGTCTCACTTACCGAAGGTCCGTGCTATGAAGGTCTGGATCTGAATTCGTGTTCTCGCATACAGTTCCATTGAGGACGAAGGCGTCGAATCACGATCCAATCGCCTACCGGAGTGAGCGATCGAGGGAGCGGCCAGAATTCGTCTTTAGATCTCCGTCAATCAATTGCAACCGAATCAATTCGATTGGAATTCGACGAGGGGTGTGCCTCAGATCTGAATCTCTAACCGATGACGAAGGAGAGAGGGGCCGATCGAGAGAGATGCGGACCGTTTGCGTCGGAGCGAGCGAGTGAGTTCGAGGGAGCGGCCGGAGCGAGCGAGTGAGTTCGAGGGAGCGGCCGGAGCGACCAAGTGAGGTCGATAGGGCGGTCGGAGCGAGATCTGTCGGGGAGGTGTTCCGTGTTCATCGATTACAGAGGGAGGGAGAAAGGTAGAAGAAGACTTTTTTTGTTAAATTACAAAAATCACCCTATAAATATGAGAAATTAAAAAAACTATCTACATTTTATTATGTGATCCATAATCTATATTTTTATTTTTATTTTGCACAACAAAATTTTATGTTTGCACAACATATGGTTATATTTGCACATCGTACTCTTATATTTGCACGATAAAATGTAATAAAAAAAACTAGACTTGGGTCATATTTGCACAACTTACGGTTATATTTGCACACACACAACGCACTCTTATATTTGCACGACAAAATATTTAAAAAAACAACTAGACTTGGGTCATATTTGCACAACTTAAGGTTATATTTGCACAACGTACTATTATATTTGCACGACAAAATGTTAAAAAAATAAACAAAAAAAACTAGACTTGGGTCATATTTGCACAATTTACGGTTATATTTGCACAACATACTCTTATATTTTCACGACAAAATGTTAAAAAAATAAATAATAAATAAAAATAAATAAATAAATAAAACTAGACTTGGATCATATTTGCACAACTTACGGTTATATTTGCACATCATACTCTTATATTTGCACGAAAAAATGTAAAAAAAAAAGACTTGGGTCATATTTGCACAACTTACGGTTATAATTGCACATCATACTCTTACGTTTGCACGACAAAATGTAAAAAAAAAACAAAAAACTAGACTTGGGTCATATTTGTACAACTTACGGTTATATTTGCACATCGTACTCTTATATTTGCACGACATGGTCTTATTTTTGCTCAACAATAGATTATATTTGAACAACAATTGAGACTTGTGAAATTATGCTCAACATGATCTTATTTTTGCTCATCAATAGACTATAATTGCACAACATGGGAGATTGGTGAAAATGTGCTCAACGTGATCTTATTTTTGCTCAACAATAGATTATTTTTGTACAACTATTGAGACTTGTGAAATTGTGCTCAACATGATCTTATTTTTTCTCAATATTATTTTATAGTTGCTCAATAGATTATTGCACAACATAGTCTTATTTTTGCTCATCAATAGACTATGATTGCACAATATGGAGGATTGGTGGAATCATGATCAACATGATCTTATTTTTGCTCAACAATAGATTATATTTGCACACCAATTGAGATTTGTGAAATTGTGCTCAAAATGATCTTATTTTTTCTCAATATTATTTTATATTTGCTCAATAGATTATTGCATAGACTAATTTAGATGGATCATTGCATAGACTAATGAGAGCAACTAGTTGATAAAACGGTAAGGGAAAATCAAACTTGATTGTTATGTATAATCGATAGAAAAAGATCGTACCAATATATAAGAGACAAACTTTTGAGTAAGATTTAGTGTTTGAACAAGTTAGAAGTAGTAAAAGAGACAATCACTGTGGTATACTCGGAGAGCTCCTCCATACGATTGTAGAGTCCAAACTGGCATCCGAGCGACGATTTTCTCCTACTTTTAAGCTAGATGATTTTCTCCCTTTTTAAAAAATTTTTATTCATCTTTCTTTTGTTCAAAAGATATGTCTCGCTCATTAACCCGAGTCCATTAACCCTTTTATTAAAAACGTACAACCACTCCTCTCTCTATCATGTTGAAGGCTATATGACCACCGATTTTACCGCCAAAGCACTCCTCCACTGCATCCTATCAGATGTCATCTCCTTAGTGTGATTCAAAATGACCCAAAATGACAAGATCTTGTCTAGCAACCTTCTTCCACCTCTTCTTTGGCCAACTTCTGCCCTGACAACAATTTTCAATAGTAAGGATGTTGCAACTACACACGGACACACTTGGATCTCTCATCTGCACATTAACATAGCATCAGAGCCTGGACTCCCCCAACATAGCATATGATGTGAAAATTTGAAGACATCATTTCCCTTATGTGTATAAATTATTTTTTTTTTAAAAAAAAGAAAAATTGCAAGAATATACCAAAAAATCACTAAAGTTGCAAAAGTAGCACTGCTATTGACAAAATTGTATGGGGGGAGGAAATTGCTATTTTTGAAATTTGTGTGGATACCCTCTTAGCCGATTGTAGTTCAAAAACAAATGAAGAAAAAAAGAAAAAGAAAATTCAAGAGGTGCAGAGGAGGAGCACTCCAGCGACCGAAAAACCGGAGAGGGGTGGAGTTCATCGGGCGCTAGATCGGGCCGGAACAGCGGCGATAGCAGCGCTGGTCTACAAAGCGACAGAGGAAACGCCAATGGAGGAGAAGACGTGACTATAGTCGCCACCACCAGGCACCACCGGTCGAAGAGAGACAGAGGAGCACGAAACGCCAATGGAGGAGAAGACGACTACAATCGCCACCACCAGGCACCACCTGTCGAAGAGAGAAGGGGTAGCCACCGGCCCACTGAGTCCTCGGACCTGAGTACAAGCCACTTGAAGCCAGCCAAGCCGGCGGGTAAAGGGCGACGATTGACCACCCCGTGAAGACATCGAACTCGGGTTCACAAAGGAGGAGGTTGTACACAAAATTGGGTAGAGCAAAGACTGATTCAGGGAGATAAACCCAAAATCAAACAAAGCTCCAACACAATTTTGGCATTCGATTACAATCCGAACAATGGGTTACGGATTTAGGGTTTCACGATTAACAAACTTTACCGGAGAACGAGTATGGCGGAACTACGGCGACAAGGGAGAGGTCGAAGTCAGATTAAGGTGGTCGAAGCCGGATTAAGGTGGTCGAAGCCGGATTATGGCGGCCGAAGCCGGGGTCGGGGCTCTCTCACTCAAGAGGGAAGAGAGAGCTTTGTTCCGTCACTACTTTCTCTAAAGGTAATGATAATTTATTATGTGTCAGTAACAACGGTTTATGTGTCAATAATGGTTTTTGTCATGCCAGTAAATGTGTATCCTATGCCAAGTCATACGACTCGGACAGAAACCAGTGTCAGGTGTACGTATTATGTGGCAAGACAATTTTATATGTGACGCTCTAGACATTTTTTGTGCCAATACCGTTAATTACTGTGCCAACAAAGGTATATCCCTTGCGAATTCGCTGTGGGTGGGCTATTCTTCTTCTTCTTCAAAATCCTCAGGTTTTTCCTCCCTTCCTCGACCTCTTCTTCCCTTTCCAAGCGTGGATTCTCTCTCTCTCTCTCTCTCTCTCTCTCTCTCTCTCTCTCTGTGTGTGTGTGCAAATCTTATCACGCTCGAAGGATGGGGCTTTACTTTCTTCTTCGTCACTGGTTTTCATTTCCTCTACGCTTGTCCTGCCTTTATGGTTACCTTGAATGAGCAGTTGGAGAAACCTGCTATTTTTGCAAATTTTTGGGGTCTAATGCTATTTTTGCAAAATTTTGAGGGGTAGTGCTATTTTTGCAAGGGTGTGGGTGTTTTTAGACACACCGCAAATCCACCATAAAAAATGCACGTCGGAATTGACGTGCAAGCCTTTCTGATTAATTAGCACTTTAAAAAAATTAATTAACTCACTTTAACCCTACACGTCGGAATTGACGTGCATGATTTGTGGTGTATATAGCGGAAACGTTTTTGCAAAGAGGCGACATTTTTTGTATATTCAATGTCATTTATATACTCTAAAAAAAAAGCAATTTCATTGGTATATTTTCTTATGGATTTATTTTGTTTTTTGTTTTAAATTAATTGCATTTGAATGGTATGAAAGAAATGCACATTTTACAAATGAAGCAAATTACTAAAAAGTGATGTTTATTTTTAAACATTTTGTGCAAATGTGTACATTTTAATCAAAAAGCATTGTTAATGGTCCAAGCTGTTTCAATTTCGCTATATGGGCATAAAACCCTTGAAATGATCAACCTGCCCTTCACCATCTCTGTTCTCTAGAGCCCAGGTGCAGGATACCAGTGTTCAAAGCTGGCTTTGTCGAGGCCATACACGCAGCGCTGAGGATGTAGCTCATAAGAGGACTTCAGCTGGAGAGAGCGAGGCAGCCTACATCTTTCCAGGCCCAGCCAGCCCCTGAATGAGGTTTCAATACAAGGGCTGGACGCGTAAGAGAACTGATTCAAATGCAACATGAGCTGAAAGATTCCATCTACAGCAACCCTTTTGCGTAGGGTCGAACGCATCAATATATGCTCAGCAGATAGCATGTCAAGGTTGAGAAGGACGCATATAACATAATAGGCTAAAAATGATGACCAATTATAGATAGGTTATGGAACAGCACAAGGTTTCTTGTGTACCTTAGAAGATGAACTTTACATTACAGTACACAAGCATCAATAATGTCAAGCAAGTTAGGGTCTCCAATTTCGATGATCTGTTGTAGTGTATACATGGGCCAAAGCGGAACCACCTCCTAAAAAAATTAAAGCCACAATGTGATAGGCGATTCGGGACGGCATACTACACAATCTCCCCATGCCGAAACGCACTATCCCCACAGTCCGTACCCGAATCCAACCCACAAGGGGAATCATACCACTTGGGATTCTCTGGATAGAAGCTATCTACCTGAATACCGACAAGACCCACATCCGTGTCTATACTGTCATCGTGCCTAGTAACCTTGGTTAGTTTAGAGCACTGAGAGTGAAGGATACTCTTCTCGTCAAACTCGCTGCTGTTCAACCATTTCTCGGCTTTACAAGCCTCACTGATCAAGTCCTTGCCACTCCTACATCCGGCATCCACCTGGTCCCATGGGGCGACTTCATGAAGTGTTCTCTCAAAGCTGTCATCGTCATCATCGATCAAATCAGTATCCTTGCCATCAACATACATTCCTTCTGTGTGTGCATCGCTCCAGTGAGTCAAATCGCCATCCCCAAGCAAAACATCTGGGTGAGGCTTATTAGAAAGCAATCCAACAGGCTTTGAAGCCTCCTCTCCTAATAACCTAACTTTATTTACTATATCAAACAAATGTCGAGACACTGACCCCAGTAGCTCATGTGGGATCTTCCCAATTTTCCCCTCTAGCAGTACAGCTTCGTTTTTCAGCTCCTGCAATTGGTGCATTACCGTCACACGAAAATCCCCTTCATCCACACCCAAACCAGACAGAACATCATCCCCCTCCGCAACCTCATTCACCCCATACTCAGATTCCTGGTCCATCAAGAATCCTCCCTTCTGCCCGACGACCCGATGCATAATCCTAGCATTGCCATCCAATGGTCCTGGCTCATGGCCCGTGTGCACTGCATACAACTTAAACACCGCCATCCCTTCCTCCTGATAAACAAAACTCTTATCTTTCTCATTGTAATTAGCAATAGGCACAATAGCCCTAATCCTGAAACCACAGCCACACCGCTTTGAAGCATATGGCTCCCTCTTCAGAGCCTTTGAAGACTTCTTTGAAGCGGGCTCCCCCGCCCGGTGACAAGCATAGTCCTTCACCTCAGCCATGAAGGGCTTATACCTAATATACTTCTGCCTTATACAGAGCACAACCTTGTGCTTCTTCGCCAATTGTTGTAGCTTATTCGGTACCTCCTTGGCAGCAACATCGAAGGACTCGGTGTACTCGAATCTCCTCCTCTTAGGCCTCCCCCCACCAAACCCCACACCACTGCCATCCCCAGCACCCAATCCAGAGCAAACAGGGCAAGCAGAAACACAAACCCTAATGAAGCTCTCAGGAATGCCATAAAACTTAGCCCCAACCGTCCAAACTTGCTTAATCCTCTCAATTGTCTCCTTCAACCCTAGATGTTTAAAATCGCTATCCCCATGGAAACTCGTGACAATATCTTGCCACTGATTGAAATGGGAAACGAATTGCTGGGAGCTACTGTTCTTAAAGCAGAGGAATCGGTTACCGTGGTCGTCGACGTGGGGCTGGAGCTTGTCCTGGATGCGCTTCCAGGCGGTGGTGTAAGCCGTGTCCTCGTTGCGGTCCTTCCAGACGGCGCGCCAGGAGCGGAGGACGTCGGGAGAAGTGGCGGCGCGGATCTCAGCCGGCGCCGCCAGCCGGCCCTCGACGAGGCATTTGATCATCAGGGAGTGAGATTCCCTGTTAAAGGTGTAGAATTGGGACGATATGTGGGGCTCCGGGTTCACGAATCCGGGTCTGGTGGGGTCGATTGGGAGGGAGCCGGATAGATCGGCGGAAATTAGGGTTTGAGGGGGCGGGGGGGCGTGGGGGAGGGATGCGGGTGAGGGAGGGTGGGAGGCACGTGGGGCGAGATCGTCAGGATCGTCGTCGGAGAGGCCGGGGGAGGAGTTGTCGTCGTCGGTGTCGCGGTAGAGGAGGGAAAAGGGAGGGTCTTGGGGGACGGAGGAGGGCTGGAAGGGGCGCTGGGAGTCGCCGTCGTCGTCGTCTGGCAGGATCTGGCGGTGGTGGAGGTGGTGGAAGTGACGGTGGAGGAAGGGCTCTCCGGAGTCGTCGTCGGACTTGGTGGGATTCATGGCGTATTTAGGGAGGATTTGAGGAGAGGAAAGCCGAACGAGAGGGAGAGAGAGGGAGTGCAGGCTTGCAGCGGGTTTTCTGACATCTACTATGTCTTCTTTCCCCTTCTCTGGTTTCTACTTCCTACCTTTTTCATTTTCTTTTTACTTTTTTTTTAATCTTTGGCAAATTTTGCTTTTTTTTTTTTTAATTACTGTATTAGGTAAGAATTCGAGTACAGTCATATCTGAAACTCGATGGCCGGTCAAGCCCGCAGACGGAAAAATCGTCTAAAAACCAAAAAATACAATACAACAGAAGATAGCGGTGCAAACTCAGACAAACACACTCTACAAAAAAAACGAAACTTAACGAAACTTAGCGGACCAAAACCAAACAGATTTGGAAGAAAACGACGGACGAAGCCAAACCCCATTTTGAAACAAAACTGTAGGTCAGCGATACATCAGGACCCGATCATCTCGTGGACAGTGAGAACGAAACACCAGGGAAGCAGTCAACCCGAGTAAAAGAAACGCCGTGATACACACTGTCACGATCCCAACTTATCCCGACTCCGACAACCAGAAAACATCCAAAGAAAAGAATGTCAAAGTCATGCCACCGTAAAGCCGCACACCGCATGAGTAAAGAGCACCGAAAAACCCTAACGGGATCTAGTCAACCCTAACATGATTTTGTATACATCTCGGGGTTTTATAAATATTATATAAATATATATTTATATAACACGTTTTTTTTAACTTCACACACACGCTTGGCGTGCAAGTACCCCAAAAGGGCAAATTGTACGCCAAGCACCAGCAAATTGGGTACCAGCAAGGAGGACTACCGAAGGGCACTTGCCGTCGAGGACCACCAGGGAGGCCAGCCGCTGAGACGACATCATCTCTGAACAACCTAGGCGGAGGGAGAACATCGCCCTGACAATAAGGAGAGCGGGCGACCTGAAATCGGGGAATAACTGCCTTCGAAGACCAGGACAACCACCAGATGCAGTGGTGCCTCCACTAGGCGCCGACGGTGGCGAGATGAGAAAGGCAAGCGCGACTCAGAACCACAAAAAAGGCAGACAAAAAGAGCACGCCGGCGGTTTGGGAAGAAACGGTTTGAGGACCATCCGACCAAACAAACCACATGTTTGAAAGGGGATGGAATTGCACGAAGATGGACCAACAAATTACATTTCCAGGGACGGGAGACTCAAATCAACCAAAGCCCCAAATCAATTTGTTGTTTAATCGAAATCCGAAAACTGAAATCCAGAGTGAGGGTTACTCTATTAACGTTCTACACAACTGGGATCATGTCGGAGCAAGCGTGTGACGGAGCCACAGTGGTACTAGGGCGGCCGGAGCCGGATTGAAACGGCCGAAGTCAGAGTATGGCAACCGAAGCCGATGTAGAACAGACTAAGCCGAGGTTGGGTTTCCTTCTCTCTAGAAAAACTAGAGAGAAGAGAGTGTTTTTAAGCATCGATTGCCTACAATTTTTCTTTGGAAATCTCAAAATAGTTTCACTCGTTAATTATAACTTTAAGACGATCTCTAGCATTTTTTTTTAAAAATGGAATAACAAATATTGTACATACTTTTTAAAAAATATTTTTATTTTTATTTTAACATAATTTTAAAAAGACACTATTTTTTCTTCTTCTTTCTCATTTTCGAGAATAAGATGGGATACTTGTTTGAACTAAAAAAAAAAACTTAAAATTCTCCGAAAATTTCAAAATCTTCGAAATGAAAAATCTATCGGAGATGCTATGAGTTGTTGCAAAACTAGTATTTCCAACTTGCACATGTAATTGGCAAAGAACATGTTTATCATTGCACAATCCTGGATCCCTTAACATAATTTTTTATCTGTCATATCAGTTTAAAAGCTTTATTTCACTTTTTCACTTTTTATAATGGAAATTTTTGCTAAGCATCCATTTTGAATATGTGATTTTGCAAAATGTCTAGTTTTATAAGTTATTTTACAAAATGTCCACATTTTTACCCCTGTCATATTACCCTTCCTTTTTTTCTAACCCGCGAGAACATCGGAGACGATGGTGAGCAGGGCTATTTAGCAATGGTGGGCCACATCGATGAATGATGTCACAAACGCCATCCACCAGCGATAACATCAAAGGGGATGGTGATCGGCGCGATTCAGCAGCGGTAAGCCACAACGATGAACGATGGTACAAACGTCATCCACTAGCGAGAACATCGGAGGCGATGGTGAGCGGCGCGATTCAGCAGCGGTTGCTCCTGACGATGAACGACGGTGCAAACCAAAAAAAAGCAGAGGCAGTTACAAACAGGGGGAGATTGAAGAAGATGAAATGAGATGAAGAAGAAATCACTCAAAACAAAAACCTCACCAATTTCACTCAAACACGTGGCATCTTGTTTTGCCTATTTACAATAATTAATTAATTAAACTCAGATCATATCAGTAAGTAAGTAGTATATTGCTCTAGTTTGGGGGATTGAGATTGCTAATAATTTATGAACATATTAGTTATGAGGTGACAATTTGTTGCGGTGGCAACTCTTTTTATTATGTGACAAATTTTTTTGCAATTATTTTTGTTGATAATTTTTTATGAACAAATTCTGTTACTTTTGAAGTGTCATTAGTAGTGTCACTACTATAAAAAACAGTGTAACCACTAATATCACTAAAGAAACAATGAAAGCACAAACCCTAGAGGGGATAATGTTAAGAAAAGTCATTGTTGTCACCAAAAGAAAACCTTAGGACAATGAAGCACAAACGCTAGAGAGTCTAATACTAAGCAAAACCACTGATGTCACCAAAGGAAACCCCTAAGAGAAGAAAAGATGTTATTAGTAGTGTCACCACAAGTAAAAAAAAAGTGATCATTGTTGTCACCAAAAGAAAAACTCTAGAACAAGAAAAAGTGTTATTAGTATTGTCATCATAATAAAAAAAAATGTAATCACTGTTGTCATCAAAAGAAAAACCATAGGAAAATGGAAGTGTCATTAGTAGTGTCATCACAATAAAAAATTGTAAGCACTGCTGCCACCAAACGAAAACTCTAGGATAAGGGAAGCACAAACCCTAAAGGGGTTAATGCTAAGCAAAAGACCTACTATCACCAGAGGGAAACCCTTATCACGGGTGACGCTATTGATAATACATGTGGAGGCAACTTTTTTAAACATTTTTTTAACGAGTTCAGTGTCACCACAATGGTGATACATGTGGTGACAACTCTTTTTTCTTTGTGACAACTTTTGTTTACATTTTTTTTGGTGACAACTTTTCAATAAGAGATTCAGTCATTTCCAAAGTGTTAGTAGTGGTGTTACCACCATAAAAAAAAAAGCAAAACCACTGCTGTCACTAGATGAAAATCCTGGGACAAGGGAGAAAAAAACCTTATAGGGACTAATGCTAACCAAAAAAACATGTCATGTTCAACATAAGTCATGATAAAGTTCAGATATAACTATCACTATTACAAAAAAAAAGTGTAACCACGCCTGTCACCTAAGGAAAGTCCTAATATACATTAAGACAATGAATAACAAAATGTTATTAGTGGTGTCACCACCATAAAAACAATGTAACCACTACTGTCAAGGAAAAATTTAGGATAAGGGAGACACAAACGCTAGAGGGGCTAATGCTAACAAAGAAACATGTGGTGTATAGTCTGATTTAGGGTTTAGGGTTGAGTCTTTAGGGAGAGGGCAAAGGAAAGTGTTATTAGTGGTGTCACCACAATAAAAAAATGTCAACACTACTGTCACCAAAGGATAAAAAGTATTTCGTTAAAAGATGAAAGGCTAAGTTTGTTAATAGTGGTGTCAACAAGATAAAAACAATGTCACCACAAGTGTACCAAGTAGTGTCACCACCAGTGTTATATATTAGTGGTGTCACCAAAGTAAAAACAGTGTAATCACTATTGTCACCAAAGGAAAACCCTAGGACATGGGAAGCAAAAACTCTAAAGGGGCTAATGCTAAGCAAAAGCACTGTTGTCACCAAAAGAAAACCCTAGGATAAATAAGGGAAGTGTTATTAGTAGTGTCACCACAATAAAAAAAAATGTAGCAGCAGTTGCCACCAAATGAAAACCCTAGGATAAGGGAAAGTGTTATTAGTGGTGTCACCAAAATAAACAAAAATATAACCGAATCAAAACTTGGAGCTTTCATCAGATATATTCACACCAGTAGTGGCCCATTTATACCCATTTAAATAGTGCTGTCACCAAGGAAAACTAGGTTCATCACAGCTATCACTAAAGGGAAAACCTAGAACAAAGAAAAATGTTATTAATAGTGTCACTACAATAAAAAAAATAAAAATGTAACCACTGCTGTCACCACAATGAAAATTTTATGATTATACTGTCACCGACCTTATGTCATCACTGATGGTGACATGTATGTTTTGACAATTCATTTTTATTTTATGCAGCAAAAGAGTAAGATGGAAGGGCTTATAGCAAATTACTCTTCCTTCTGAGCATATCTCTCTCGGGTATATAGAGACAGATTAAACAATAAAGTGGGTTAGGTAGGCATTCAACATAAATTCTAAAGAAAAAATGACTCAAAATAATACGAACTATCAACGGTGAACAAAAATAATACAAACTTTAAAAATTATAAATTTATATACAAACTATTTCCAATTAAACTAATATTAATACAATGGCTACAATTTGCAAACAAAAAAAAAACTAATTTTGACTCAAAATGTAATTAACAATAAAGTTTGGTAATTTTTTTTAAAAAGCAATCTTCTTCATACTACTATACTAGCTACTGTAACTGGCGGCTAGGGCTTGGATATAGATTCAGATGTGGCAAGGAAATTTTTTTTTTTTTGAAGGTTGATGCTCGATTTACCCCTTTTATGACTGGATCTGACCTAATTGACGGGATGAGGAACTTATTTAGTTGCAAGTTTCTAAAAAGAAATTCCGGAAGCGATTTGGGATCTCGATTATGTATGATTTAAACGATGAAATTAGTTGAGGGGTTTTGATTAATAGGTGATTTCAAGTCTCCAACTAAAGAATTTGAGTCATATGATCATATCTATTATCGAATTGAATTTTTATTTCTACTTCATTCTTCATCCATCAAGGGGAATCCATGAAAGGGAACGGTGGTTTTTGATTCAACTATGTAGGGGAGACAAAGAAGATAGTTTAATGATGTTGAGGTAGATCCGAGTAACCAGTGATGTCGGCGGAGATGAGATATAGTGGAGGTGGATGAGATTTGGAAGGAAAGGGATAGAGCGAGGGAGAAGACGGTGAACAGTGAATTTCTATCTTAATTTTACATGTCTTTTCTAAACTTCTTATGTTAATTATATTTAGAGTCCAAATTTTTTTATATTTGTGACTTTTGCCCATTGTATCATTATTGATTTAATTAGATATAGTTTGCATATAAATTTGTAATTTTGAAATTTGATATTATTTTTGGTTCACACTTGATAGTTCATATTATTTTGAGTCATTTTTCCAATTCTAAATACACATATAAATCCATGGATTTAGACCAACCCTTTCCACAATAAGTAGCTTAAATTTACATCCAGTAATGTACCTAATTAAGTACAATTTCCATTGAACACTTATACTCCATTGCACATGAGGTATAATTAAACACAAGGACAAAACAAAAATAAAAAACTAAGAAATTGAGTTTCGAAAGGAATTGGACGAGAGAGAGGCAATTAAGTTCCAGAATCACCAACATCCATTTATACGAAGCAGAGATTTGGAAACTCCTTGAAAGCTTCACTTCAAAGTTGCGGTTACCGTTGTTGAGGAATGCGGAGGAGTAGCTACAAAGCACTGCTTCCATTGTTGCGACTTCCGACATACGTGTTTGGGACAACAGTGGTGAGAGGGTGGTTTAGGAACCAAGCGGTTTAGGGCCTGTATGGCAATAGCGTTCTAGAGCTTTAGATAAAGCGTTTTATAGCTTCCCACAAAAACGCTTTTCATGGTTGTGTTTGGCTGTTCATTAGCGTTTTCAAGACGCTAAGCATTTCGGGCATGTTTGACATGCACATTTTTTAATCTAGCTTAATATTATAATCTAGATGAAAATTTTAATCTATCTTAAGATTGAGCATCTTGTTTGGCATGACTATTGATTATCCAAGCCTTTTGGAGATTAAATGGTAAAATTACCAAAATTAGTCTATTTTATTTGATGCATGACTTTACAGTTCGGTCATATTTGGCCTGGGCTATAAAGTTCCTTTATAAATGAGAAAAAGTACATGACTTTATAACCTAACAACAATGGCGGGCTATGAAGCCAAAATCATACATTGTCAATAAGGGTGATATTTTTTTATTGAGCTTGGTTTTGTGCTCATATTCGGCTCGCGAGTAATTAGACACGTTGGAGCTCAAATTCGAGCTCTTTTGCTCATTTTTGCTCGTTATGCTCGTTTTTTCTTGTTATGCTTGTTTTGTCAATTTCGCTCATTTTAATTGCTTTGAACTTGTTTTCAAGCTTATTTCGACTCGTCTTTAACCCTATATCTTTGTATTAGGAATTACATGTAAAAATACATTTAGAACTCAAAAGTACAATCTCGAAATGACAAGTTAAAACAAAACACAAGGTGGACAACACATTCAATAACAAGCCAAGTTATTCCCTTCCTTCATATTTGATAACACAACCTTACATCTTGCAAGGGACATTCATAAATCCATCTATCATCTTGTCCTCTTCTACATGGATCACACTCTTAAGATCCCTAAAATACAACCATACAAGTTTTATATTGAGCAAAAGTGTATTCCAACTCAAATACAACGTCGGGCAGAAACGTAAATCCAAATGTCGCAGGGAATGAAGGTATTGAATCCCGTATTTAGGTAATTGAAATGTCCTGTTCCGAAATCCAAATATCGATTTCTCAAGTCCCTGTAAAAACAGATTTCTATTTATAAAAATTTCTATTTCCCCCCCCCCGAATTGGTAAATAAAGAGCGGCCATTCCGGGGTTCGAACCGGGGACCTATGGGTACTACCTACGAGTCCTTTGTGGTGAGCCATTCCGGAATGGTTAGATTTCTTTTCATATTTAGGTAAAAAAAAACAGATTTCTCAAAATGAATAGACAACAAAGATGTAAGATGCAAGATATCTATGTAAGCTGTAAGATGCTCTTCAACACTGCGGGGTAAAAGAAAATGAATAGCCATTAAAGAAATATATCTACCTATACATGAATATATCTACTAAAGAATGTTTATGCATACAGATTATGAGAACACTTGACCAACAAGAGCTCTTTTATATCAAAGAGCTTTACATAAATTTTTTTCACAAACAAAACCCAGCTGCACTGATAATGTAGTCTATATAGATATATAGCATGTGGTAGGTTCTATTTTTTAGTTTCCAGAATGGTGAAAATTACTGGTGTTCATCAAAATGTAGGGGAAATAGAAAGCTATATAGATATAGTTGTAAGCTATATAGATAGCATGTAGTCTATATAGATAGCTTGAGTTTGAACATTTAAAACTACCTTTTCTTCAATACATTCGTCTGCATAAACTTGCAATATTAATAACCTATACATTATGAAAGTGTAGATTAATTTGATAGCAGTGAACTACATGTAATACCCAATATATTGTAAACTACATGATTGTTTTCTATCTCAAGGTTAAAAAAAAAGTATTACTTTTTTCCCAAGTTTCAACTTGCTCTGAATCTAACTGCAAACCATTTTCAAGTTTCAAATATAAATTAAAGAAGCATAAAAATGTGTAACTACATATACCTATTCACCTGCAGCTTGATAATAATAATAATAATAATAATAATAATGGTGGTGGTGGTGGTGGTGGTGGTGGTGGTGGTGGTGGTGGCGGCGGCGGCGGCGGCGGCGGCGGCGACCATCAATGATTTTCAAAAGCAAATTCAGAGATCGATTTGCAACAGTTGCATACCTCATTGTGAGATCGAAGACGGAAACAGAGACATGTGAAGAAGACAGAAACTGAAGAGAAATGGGGATAATCTGGTCTTTTCCAATCTCAAACGCTGTCGGATTTCATAAAACGATTCCGTGGGGGAGATGGAGATGAAACGCTTTGTATGATTACGAGAGAGATGAAATGCTTAGCGTCTTGAAAATTCTGATGCACAACCAAACACAACCATGAAAAGCGTTTTTGTGGGAAGCTAAGGCTCTAGCTAAAACGCTGTTGCCAAACAGGCCTTTCATCTCCCTCGTAAGCTTGCAAAACTTTTCATCTTCATCTCCCCCACGAAAGCATTTGATGAAATCCGATAGCGTTTGAGATTGGAAAAAGACCTGGATTATCCCCATTTTTCTTCAGTTTCTACCTTATTCACATGTCTGTGTTTCGATCTTTGATCTCACAGTGAGGTATGCAAGTGTTGCAATTCGATCTCTGAATTTGCTTTTGAAAATCTTGCATCTTACATCTTTGCTGGCTATTTGATAATGCATATATAGATAGTCATTATAGAGTAGTTTTAGGGTCATTCAGATGTATATATTGTACTTTAAAGGGTTAGTTTACTTGTTTGCTCATTTGGTACTTAAGTGCGAAATCTACTCAAGTTTAGCGAGTAATTGCAGATTTTGGATTCGAAGAATGGATCATATGGAGTCATATGGATCATATGGAGGCAAGAACGAGCTGGAGAAGCCAAGATGGAATGCACAAGGAAGAGGCAAAGGGCATATAAGAGAGAAAACGGCACCCGCGGCCAGAGGAACAAGGGAAGCCAGAAAACCGCACCCGCGGCCACAGAAACCGCACCCGTGGCCATTCCAGCAGATCACCAATTCTGGGCAGCACCCGCGGTTTTTCTGGGCCGGATTTAGCGCCGATTGTCTATGCTTTTAAGTTGGGCCTATCTTTGGGAAACACTTTCTAGGGTTTTTTATGACGGTATTCTTAGGTATTTAAAGACTTAAATTAGTTGTTTTTAGGGAATCTTTTATCCTTTGGAAGAATTGAGAGTCGCTGATACGGGGTTAGCCGTAGGATGGCCCGATCTTCGACAATCAAGACTCAAAGACAAGAACGGAAGAAAAGACTCAAGAATAGAACAAGAACAAACAAAATGTAGCAATGAAAGACTCGAAATTGAAAGCAAGACACGACCGATAAGGACTGAATCGAGCTAAAATAGAACGAGGCAAAGACCCCAGGCCTCCTAAGAGGGTAGGAACCAAATACCAACGACTATAAAGCCCCTCTCAACAACTTTACACAACCAAGCGGACAACTTGGACGCACAAGGAGGGGACTTGTGATTACCAGGATCACCAAGCTCTCGCGAGGTTGATGAACTCAAAGCAAACCAAGCAAGATCTATAATCAATTTGCAATCGATGAGCAACGCTTCGAATCGATTGACTTACGCTCTATGTATTTCACACAAAAAGAGAACTTTCATAAATTTCAACGTGTTTCTTCAACAATGATCAGCCGTCCATATATAACCTAGGGCTGATTTACTAATAAAGATAATAAATAAAAGTAATTAAAATGAATTAATAAAAACCCCTAAATAACCTAAATAACTTAAATAATGTGACTAATTAAGTTACGTAACTAATTAAGTCTCATAGCTTACCAATTGAGAAGATCTCAAGCCGGCACAAGGAGGGAACGATCAGCGCCAACAAGCCTCACCCGCACATACGCGCGGCCTGACGCACGCCCGCGCGCCTGGACGTCTGCGCCCGTGCGACCTCCTGCACGCCCGCGCACGTCGCTGCTGCCCTCACGTGCTTCGCTGCTGGCTTCCGGCATCGGCAACCTGGGTTCCAATGCACATGTACACCTTCATCGGTGGCTCCGGGAGTTGGACCGCGCTTGAGAACAAAGAGTGACTCACAAAGAGAAATGAGTCGCGTTGCAGCTTCTTGGCTCGGGCTCGAGTCATAGGTCCGTCTCCGAGTATGATCGGCGCGTCCGGAGGTGTAGATGACGGTGTAGAAGATGTCCCGCATCAACCTCCTCTTCTTGGAAGAGATTCGACCACGAATCCAAGTCCTCGTCCACGGCAAGATATGGAATGAGATCCACGACGTTGAAGGTAGCACTGACGCCATATGTGCCAGGAAGCTCCAGCTTGTAGGTATTGTCGCCCACCTTCTGTAGAACCTTGAAAGGTCCATCTCCTCGCGGTGCAAGCTTGCTCTTACGAACTCAACATGCTTACCTGCGTCAAAAGACTCATTCTCTCTCATAGGATATGGAGTAATATCAAAAGGGGTTAGTGGATTAACACCATAGACACATTCAAAAGGAGTTATTTTAGTTGAGGAATGCATTGTCCTATTGTAAGCAAACTCCACATGACATATGGCTTCTTCCCAAAGCTTTAAATTTTTCCTTAAAATGGCTCTAAGGATAGTGGTTAAGGTCCTATTGGTCACCTCAGTTTGGCCATCCGTTTGGGGGTGACTAGAGGTAGAGAATAACAACCTAGTTCCCAATTTATTCCATAAAGTCCGCCAAAAATGACTAAGAAACTTCACATCCCTATCACTCACAATTGTGTTAGGCACACCATGCAACCTAACTACTTCCTTAAAGAACAAATTTGCAACATTTGTAGCATCATCAGTCTTATGGCATGAGATGAAGTGAGCCATCTTAGAAAATCTATCCACCACAACAAAGATAGAACCCCTCACGTTCTTAGTTCTAAGCAATCCCACAATAAAGTCCATAGAAATATCTTCCCAAGGGTCAGAGGGAATCGGCAATGGGGTATACAAACCATGAGGCATAAGCTTAGACTTGGCCTTTAAACAGTCAATACATCTCTTAAGGCAATGTTCTACATCCCTAAGCATATGTGGCCAATAGAAGTGAGACTTAAGTGTGTGGTATGTCTTATCTCTCCCAAAATGACCCATTAAACCTCCACTATGGGCTTTATTCACTAATAATAATTAAAGATAACACCTAGGTATACACACTTGGTCTTTCCTAAACAAGAATCCATCAAAGATATAAAATTGGTCGGTAGGACCCTTATCTAGGCACTTCCCAAAAGCTTCCCCAAAATCAGCATCATTAGCATACAATTCCTTAATGTATACAAAGCCTAAGACTCTAGAATCCAAAGTGGTCAAAAGGACATGTCTCCTAGATAAAGCATCAGCAACCACATTGTCTTTCCCTTTCTTATACTTTATAACATAAGGAAATGTCTCAATAAATTCCATCCATCTACCATGCCTCCTATTAAGTTTATCTTGACTCTTAAAATGTTTTAGAGATTCATAATCAGTCCTAAGTATAAACTCTCTAGGCCAAAGGTAATGGGACCATGTCTTAAGGACTCTAAACAATGCATATAATTCTTTGTCATACGTAGAGTAATTAAGACATCCACCTTTTAATTTTTCAGAGAAGAAGGCTATAGGCTTACCTTCTTGCATGAGGACGCCTCCAATCCCAACTCCGTTAGCATCACATTCAACCTCGAAAGGCCGAGTGAAGTCAAGCAGAGCCAGTAATGGTGCATGAGTGAGCTTCTCCTTGAGCTTGCAGAACACCTCCTCCTGAGCTGGACCCCACTTGAACTCACACCGCTTCTTTGTGAGTTTTGTGAGAGGGGCTGCGATGGAGCTGAAGTCGCGCACAAAACGTCGGTAGAAGCTCGCTAGGCCCTGGAAACTCCTCACATGGCCGATATTGGAAGGTGTCGGCCAGTCCTGGATTGCCTTGATCTTAGCATCGTCGACTCGCAATCAGCTTGAACTCACTACAAAACCCAGAAAAGACACTTGATCATTACAAAGCTCACATTTCTTAAGATTGGCATACAAGTGTTCTAATCTAAGTGTAGAAAGTACTTCCCTCAAATGTGCTTCATGTTCCTCAGGTGATTTACTATAGATAAGAATGTCATCAAAATAAACAACAACAAATTTACCTATGAAATTCCTAAGCACATGATTCATTAGTCTCATGAAAGTACTAGGTGCGTTAGTCAAACCAAAAGGCATAACCAACCATTCATAGAGTCCAAATTTAGTTTTAAAGGCTGTTTTCCATTCATCGCCTTCCTTCATCCTAATCTAATGGTAACCGCTTTTTAAATCAATTTTAGAGAAGATAGAAGAACCATGCAACTCATCTAACATGTCATCTAAGCGAGGTACAGGATGGCGATATTTTACAGTAATGTTGTTAATGGCCCTACAATCTACACACATTCTCCATGAACCATCTTTCTTAGGGACTAACAACACAGGCACAGTACTAGGACTCAAACTTTCCCTAATGTATCTCTTGTCCAACAGTTCCTGGACTTGGAATTGAACCTCTTGGGTTTCAGTGGGATTCATTCTATAAGCAGGCCTATTAGGCAATGCAGCCTCTGGAATGAGATCGATTTGATGCTCAATTCCTCTGACAGGGGGTAGACCTGTTTGTATGTCCTCGGGGAAAACATCCTTATATTCTTCAAGAAGAGATAGGATGCGAGGAGGGAAGGTAGCTCGAAGCTCCTCACTCAACATATTCAACCCTTTGCATAGGAGCATGAGGATTGATTCCCCATCCGCAAACTCGTCTAAAAATGTACTCTTGGAAGCCAAAAATACACCCTTAGGCCGAGTAGAGGTAGACACATGGCTCGACTGAGCCTCCTTATCTAACTCACCTTTACTTACCTTCCGCTTCTCAATCTCATCATCCACCTGGGTTGGCGTCATAGGCTTGAGAACCACATTCTTGCCCTGAAAAGTAAAGGAATATCTGTTAGAAAAGCCATCATGTAAGACCTTACGATCAAATTGCCAAGGACGTCCTAATAAAATATGACAGGCTTGCATAGGTACAATATCACATAACACATCATCTTCATAATGTCCTAGTTTGATATGCACTTTCACTTGGATATTCACTTTCAAATTACCGCAGTCATTCATCTAATGCAATCTATAAGGCCTAGGATGCTGAATAGTAGGAAGTTGTAATTTATCAATCATCTCTTGACTAGCTAAGTTACAACAACTTCCCCCATCAATGATCACATTAAGCACTTTACCCTTAACTAAGCATATAGTATGAAATAGATTCTCATGTTGATTGTCATCACATGGTGCAGGAACAACACTTAAGACTCTCCTAACAATCACTGATTCTCCATGTTCATAATCAATGCCATCATCATCCTCATCATAAGTAAGCAGATTAAGGTTTTGATCATTATCATTAGCATGCTCTTCATTTTCATCACAAGAATTGTCAGACACATATTCACCAAAGTGATTAATCATGAGAGTTTTCTTATTGGGACAATCCTTCATAATATGACCTCTACCCTGACATTTAAAGCACACAATGTCCCTAGATCTAGTAGTAGAGGGGTTAGGATTACTCCCTTTGGGACCAGTAGATGTCCCAGACGAATCTCGTCCTGTCCAAGACGCCTTACCCTTGTCAGAAGCTGTAGGGTAGGTTCGGCCATCTCCTCTCCCTGGGGCTTGATTTGGCCGAGAGGTGTAACCGCCGTCAGACCGCCCTTGGGGCTGTTGTGGCCGGTTTTGGCGCCAAGGTTGGGCTGCCCGCTCGTCCATCTTCCGACCTGGTTCCTGTATCTAGCTCCACGTTCAACTTTAATAGCTAAATGTAACAATCAGTAGGAGTAGAATAAGGAAAGCAATCAATATCATGAGCTAAGGCGGGATGCAAGATCCTAAGAAATCTAGCATTAGTTTCCTCGTGTGATTCTACCACATTGGCTCTAGCCATAGTTTCTTGCATAAGGTTAAATGTTTCCTCAACAGTTTTATTACCTTGCTTAAGATTTTCTAATCGTTGCATAAGCTCTCGATCATAGTGTTGAGGGACAAACCTATTTCTCATCAAAGCTTTCAATTGGTTCCAAGACGCGATAGGCGGATCAAGGGCTCTTCTTCTTTCCTTAACCACATTATCCCACCAAATAAGAGCAAATCCTTGAAATTCTAAAGAAGCCAATTGAACTTTCTTAGGGTCAGAAAAAGTTGTGATAGTTCCAGATTTGTTCCATTTTAGTTTCCCAGTCTATATATGCATCTGCATCTGTCTTACCATCAAAGGAAGAAATTTTTATCTTAACCTTACCTATGCCGTCCTGATCAGGATCTCTAGGCTCACGATATTGGTAACGTCCTCCTCTGTCGTTCCGCCTCGGGCGTTGATCCCAATAGTCCTCCTCTTAGAAGTCATCTTCACGCTCCGAGTAGTAGAACTCCTACTGGAAGCCACGACCTCTTCCTCTTCCCCGTCCTTGCCCCTGCGCATTAACAAATCCGTTATTTCTACCATTTCTCTCCACTCGTGGAGAGTTGTTCTCTTCAAAAATAGGATTATTGAAATTAGGGTTAGGAGGAGGGTTAGGATTTCGGACTTCCCTTTCATCATTAGGCGCCTCGTCACGCCGTTGATTACCTTGACCACCAAGGTTATTAGAACCTGTTGCTCTAGCCTCCAAGGCCGTCAGCCTATCTTTTATCGCCGCCAGTGTGGTGGCAAAAGTGTTCATTTGGGTGTGAAGAGTGTTCATTGTGTTGTTGAACACTGCGGCGGATAGAGTGGTTTCAGAATTATTGTCGTCGTTGCCATTGTTGGCATTGTTCGGGTTGTTAACCTGCTGAGACATTGCAAATAAAACAAACACAGAACTATGTCAAGATTAGCAAATAAAACAACTCACAATGTGTTTCTCTCACACACTTCTCTCTAATTGGTTATGACAAGCTTGTTGGGGCAATCCGCTTTTGGCAAATCAACACTTCAAGCAAGGACTTGACAATCAAAGAAAGTAATCAAGAGAAAGAACAAAGAATGACCAAATAAGGGCCTCGACAAGGACTATAATTTACTGAACAGCAGCACTAGAACTCGACAGAAATAAGGTGCAAGTCGACAAAAAGGATAAGAATACCCGAACAACACAAAGAGAGCTCAAAAGGAGCTATAGCAACTCGACACAGCAAACCAAACAACTCGACACAACAAGGACAGCAACTCGACAGGGCTGGATGGTACTCGGCAAGACCAAAACAACTCGATAGGAGCTGCAAAGTGCTCGACAGTGGCACAACAGCAACTCGAAAGACTAGGAAATAAAAGAAAAGTAAGGAAAAACAAAGAAAAACTTGGAATTGTACCTCTTGTTGATTTAAACCCGTAGTAAGGACGTTGTAGTTGCAAGGTAGGACTTAAAAAAAAAATTTATGGTTTGGGAGGTATGTGTTTAAGGCCTTTCCGAGTAGGGCTATGAAATTTTCACCAAAAGTGGTCCTTGAAGCTTCTTGCACTAGACTCGACAATCCTTTTTTTTGAAGCTACTTTTGCCCCTAGTGAATTTTATCCTCCTAGGTCAAAGCTTTTGAATGTATTTTTTTTTAATACGCGGACTGTATTTTTTTTTTAAACCTAATGCAAGAAAACTTAACAATGAAATAAAGGACTCTTGAAAATTTAAACTATGGTGAAAGAAAATAAAATATGTAGCCCTTATGAAATATCTATAGGTGAGGGTTTGTCTAACTTTGGTAAGTATATCTATCTAAAGCCTTTTATAATTTATGATAGATATATGAATTAATCTACCATAAAATCAGAAATTAAATAAGGCAATTAAATAGATAAAACAAAAGATGGAACAAGATAGACAAACTAGCTAGGGTTTTATGTGTGTGGATTCGGCCAACTTGTCTAGCAAAGGCTTGGTGCCGTCAACTATGAAGAATCTAGCGCCACTATAATGGCACTCGGCTAAATGATATATATCAAATATGATTTGTGCCAAAGGTTGGTCGACTGCAACAGGGGTCTCGGCTAGTTGTGTTTAGGACTAGCAACCACAAACAATCACAAATAAGAGGTTAGTAATAATCAAATTCAAGAATTAATGAAGTAAAAACCAAGAACAAAGAAAGATTCTATTTTTTTTAGTTTTGTGTTTATGAATAACAAAAGACACAACTTTGATGTCGGAAACCTGGCTCTGAAGCCAATTTGATACGGGGTTAGCCGTATGATGGCCCGATCTTCGACAATCAAGACTCAAAGACAAGAACGGAAGCAAAGACTCAAGAACAGAACAAGAACAAACAAAACGCAGCAATGAAAGACTCGAAATTGAAAGCAAGACACGACCGATAATGACCGAGTCGAACTAAAATAGAACGAGGCAAAGACCCCAGGCCTCCTAAGAGGGTAGGAACCAAATACCAACGACTAGAAGCCCGCCTCTACAACCTTACACAACCAAGCGGACAACTTGGAGGCACAAGGAGGGGACTTGTGATTACCCGGATCACCAAGCTCTCGCGAGGTTGATGAACTCAAAGCAAACCAAGCAAGATCTATAACATATTTGCAATCGATGAGCAACGCTTCGAATCGATTGACTTACGCTCTATGTGTTTCACACAAAAAGAGAACTTTCATAATTTTCAACGTGTTTCTTCAACAATGATCAACCGTCCATATATAACCTAGGGCTGATTTACTAATAAAGATAATAAATAAAAGTAATTAAAATGAATTAATAAAAACCCCTAAATAACCTAAATAACTTAAATAATGTGACTAATTAAGTTATGTAACTAATTAAGTCTCATAGCTTAACAATTGAAGAGATCTCAAGCCGGCACAAGGAGGGAATGATCAGCGCCAACAGGCTTCACCCGCACGCTCGCGCGGCCTGACGCACGCCCGCGCGCCTGGACGTCTGCACCTGTTCGACCTCCTACACGCCCGCGCATATCGCTGCTGCCCTCACGTGCTTCGTTGTCGACTTCCGACGTCGGCAACCTAGGTTCCAATGCACATGTACACCTTCATCGGTGGCTCCGGGAGTTGGACCGCGCTCGAGAACAAGGAGTGACTCACAAAGAGAAATGAGTCGCGTTGCAACTTCTTGGCTCGAGCTCGAGTCATAGGTCCGTCTCCGAGTATGATCGGCGCGTCCGGAGGTGTAGATGACGGTGTAGAAGATGGTCCCGCATCAGACGCCGTTTAGGAGCATGAGCAACTAAACTCATCGTGTTTTGCCTACGATCATGACTTGGTTTTGTTGAATTGTGAGTTTGGATATTCTTTTGATAGGAAACACAACGATTTTGTCCTGTCACTATTCATTTTGAGAAATGTGTTTTTTATATAAATATGAAATAGAAATATTTTTTTACAAAAATTGGTTTTTACATAGAAAATAGATTTTTTATAAATAGAAATCTGTTTTACAAAAATCTGTTTTGAGTCTTTTGACATAGAAAACAAATTTTAATGAATAGAAATCTGTTTTACAGAAATTTAATACATCTCTCCTAGAAGTTGATTTCTTGCATTCCTTTTACATAAGTTGGTTTCTATCTTTTAAAGTCTAATTGATTCTAAAAGTTGTTTTTTTTGTCAAAACAGATTTTGGTAATTGATACAGGGTGGTAATGGTACATCAGAGAAGATTTCTGTCTTGTACCATTTTGGTAATTTCTTGCATTCACCTACTTCTGTAAAAGCATGTGCTCTAAATTTCTGAAAGTTGATTTCTGAAATTTGTTTCTAAAAGCTGTTTTCTATCAAAATAGATTTTTGTCTCTGAAAGTCTGACCTGTCCGAGGCTCAAGATTCACCTACTTATACTGCGATAATTGGTAGTGACATTCATATTTTTACAATAGACTCTGGTGTTCCTCATCGGCCACCAGCTGGCAAGCAAGCCACTGACCAGGAGAACTATCCCAAAATTGAGAAAATTTAATAAATTTTAGAAACAAATTTCTTGCATTCACATATTGTCACAAATTTCATAGAAAACAAATTTCATAAACATCCCTAAAATAGGTGTATAAAGCACCTTACTGCACTCAAGATATTAGCCATTAATTACTGCTACCATCTAAAGTGGGTGTCTCGTCGTGGGCTGGCACATCTAACTGCCCTCAAAAGTCTGTCTTTATACAATGGTGAATTGGGTGAAGAAGATGATGAGGAGTACAAGATGGGAAGTGAAGTAGGGATGCCATGGAAGGCTTTACAGGGACTTGGGGAATCGATACTTGGATTTCGGAACGAACAGATATCAAAGTAGAAAGAATATTTCACCTGTAATTCTCTGACAATGGCTGGAATTCATGGTCCTCGGATTGATCTATCAATTATTCATATTCCTAGGTCTACTTGACTAAAGTTGAGAGATCTGCAGAGATTCACTCATCTTATCCAATATCACTAAAGAATAGCATTTAGAACTCAAGTAATCAAGACCAATTGGCACATTGACTCTACACAATTAAGACTAAAAGGCGCATACCGAACTCAATCCTAATCGAATATCCTCAAGATAGATCAATTGAAATCATCCACTACAAAGACAAAGAGACATCACTATCATCAATACCTTTGTTTGCTATCGAGAAAACAACAACGAATTCATAGCTAAAGATGTAATCCCTAACATGTTGATCACGCATAGAAAGGAACACAAATATAAATTAAGCACAAGATGATAATTAAGAACATGAATAATCAAATAGAATCAAATCCTCATAATCAAAACAACCATGTCTTCGAATCACAGACGAAACTATGAGTTTAGCAACTCATACGTCAACTCTCTCTCTCTCTCTCTCTCTCTCTCTCTCTCTCTCTCTCTCTCTCTCTAATTGAGTTCATAGTCTCTCTCAAAAGAACCGTTCACAACTCAAAAGAATTGAAAAACAACTAATAAAGTCTCCCAAAGGTCGGCCAAACTCTAGTAGGAATTTATAGAAAATAATATAAAATAATGGTCTTCGGATCCAAAACCGTGTTTTCGGAATTTGGGTCCATGACGGGCGCCGTGCAAGGGGCGGCGGGCGCCGTCTCTGCATTGTGCGACGTTCTTCAATTTCCTTCAATGGATTCCAATGTCGTGCCTCCTTGCTCTTCCTTAGCTCCTCCTTAGCCTCCAAATGCTCCAAAACATGCTTCTTAAGCTCTTCCCAAAGTCCATTCAAGGTCGGAATGTAATTCTGTAGAATAAACACTAAAAACACATATATTCTGAACTCGAATACTTCACAGGTAATATACGGAACTAGACTCAAAACATAACAAAACCATTACCCAGTAGAAATAAGAAACACATATAATGCTTATATAAAATATGCATTATCAAATCCCCCCACACTTAACTCTTGCTTGTCCTCAATCAACCATAAGAAAAAACATCATCTACGCATCCCACATGAAATCTTTCATAACTTTACTCATCAAAAGCAACATCATCAATAGTGAAAATATAACCAAACATATAAACGTCATAACATGTATATATGAGATCAAGTTGCTTGCATGCTCAAAGATCAACCTTACCAAGGATAAAATGTGTATCTCTCACTCTCATGTGTTTAGGCTTTAAGCACACACTCACCTTAATTCCATATACAAGCATCAACTCAAATATTGACATTTATATCACAAAGTCTTCACCGGATACGTCAATGCAGAAATAAGGACATCAAGAGGACTTTCGCTCAATGGAAACCTTCATAGAAGATTCCATTCGACGGGGTTGTAATGGGGCTTGGTAGAAACATAAGGGCAATGAATTGTATTTGGTCATGTCGTACAATAAATTCTGGGAAAACAAGATTTCAAAACTCCCAACATAACACAAATCAACTCAATAGATTAAGCTCACAAGTGCACAACATCTCTCAATATCATCAAAATAACTCCAAATAATCAAATCACATCTCAACTCTCATCATCTTACATATCATGCGATCTCATAACCAATATGGGCTAGGAATAATAATTTTGTAGAGCTAACAATAAAAAGGCTAAAGGCTCAAATTGGCTTCAAAGCAAGATATAAGACAAGGTCGACATGGATAAATATGTGGCTAAAAGGTTGCCTCTATCATTTGAACTTATCAAGCATTGAACATGTATATAATCAGCCTTGAAAATAGATAACCATTGCAATAGTCAATGATAAATGCATAGGAAGAGTAAATCACACAAGAAAAGAAAAAGGAATTTGGTTTCTTTTGGCCTTGGTGTATTCCTTACGGAAAAACAATATCACCAAATCTCCACCGAAATGCCATTACTTGAGGAAAAACAATAAAAATAAGCAATTTGGCTCTAGATTTCACTCTTTTTTTTTTTTTTTTTCATTTTCAGCTTTTTTTCATTTTTTTCCTTTTTCTTGCGTTGCTTTCTTTCGGCCTTGGTGTATTCCTTACGCGAGTCGCAAACATGGTGTCATGAATGGCCCCGGTTTATCAACACCTCAACTTACTTGAATAAAGTCCACTTGAACATCTTTTGACGCGAGTTACAAACATGGGTTTTATGAATGAACCCGGTTACTCAATGATCAAGCTTCCTTCTTTAGTGGGTAGCATTTGACACCGTTTTACGCGAATCATACCCATGGGCGTCATGCGTAGATCCGATTACTAAGTGTCTCAACCATTGCCAGTTTGTCACCTTATTGCACTCAATTCACACATGCAACTAAAGCCAAATATAAACATAAAAGCATAAAATTCCGCAAGCAACAAACATGTGAGTGGGTTTTGACCATAGATAATGAAGTCAATATCAAGAGGTAGAAATATAAGGAGAATAAATCACACATAAAAACAAAAGGAATTATGAATGATTCCAATAAGGCTAAAAAACAATCTCACAAGGGTCATATTGTGTAGGATTTCAATCATACTCAAGCTCAATCATACATGCTAAATTAAATCACCAAATCATGCTTCATAAGAATACCATTTTAAGGCGATAAGGCTAAACAATCCAAACATATTATGGAATTTATTATATGATCATGCCAAAATACATAATAGAGGACAAACATCGCAAGATGAGTACTTGAATAACACATATTTATGCAATGCATGATTTTTTTTGATTTTTTTGACATTTAAAAAAAATTTCATTTTTGACATTTTCTAAAACAAATAACATAAAATAAAATAACTAAGAATTGAAACATGAAAAAGAAATTAAACATGAACTAATCTAACTAACTAATTTACTGCACTCCCCCCCTCCCCCCACGCTTAAACTATTCATCATCCTTAATTGAAAATCAAATAAAGACAACATATTTTAAAATAAAATCACAAGTGAGAAAAAGGGAACATACTTGATCGTGTGGTGGTGGTTACAACTATCGGACAAACAAACTTTGGAACACTAAGGCGGCGGCGGGCGCCGGTCATGGGACGGCGCCCGGGGGACGGCGGGCGCCGTGTGTGCAGAACCATGAATCCGAGTTACAACATCGATGTTCTGACGTCCAAACTCCTTCCAAATTGCTCTTTGAAGATCAGGACTTTGTTTCAAAGTCTTTCTTTTGTGGTAGGGATGGTGATGGTATGAAAAGAATCGAATTTGATGGGTGAAGGGTAGTGATGGATGGAAAAAAGAAAGGCTTTTGATTGAAACACAAGACTTAGGTTTGGGAATTTAGATTCAAGGGGAGAAATTAGGGTTCTTTTGTGGCTTGGAGACAAAGGCACTGAATGATCAAATTTGGGAATTGGGATAGATGGTTAAATGGAAAGGGAAAGGATCATCTAAAAATCGAAAATAATAAAAGGATAGAAAATACTCCTTCCAATGTTACCAAAATCCTGAAACGTGTCTGTGAACAGTGTCGGCAGGCGCTGTGGATGGGACGGCGGCGCTGGTTGTGCAGAACACCATTCCGTCATTCAATCAAGCAAATTTCAGGGTTCACTCAAGACTCTTCCAAAAATACATATCTAAATAGAACTCTATCATTTTATTGAATTTGAAAGACTAAATACCTAACTAGGAATTGAAAAACTTGCAAACTAGAAAACAAATCATGGGTTGCCTCCCAAGAAGCGTCCTTGGTTAACGTCATAGATTCGACGATTTATTGTGTCTTTTCCTTAAGACTTATTCAGACATTGTTACAACCCTTAAAAGCAAATCAAACTCTTGTGCCCAACCAAAGTTTGAAAGAACACTAAACATAAAAAACTTTGCAATTAAGGATACCTTTGACACTTCCCTATTTACCTTGGTTTGATCATCTCTAGAGGGAATGTAAGACCACCAACGCAGTTCCGCTGGCATCTTGTAGAAGTAATTCTCACAGGGATCCAAATATTCACGATAATCCACAAAAGTGTTAGAAATTTCATTACCTTACGCAGAAGAGACATAAATCGGCTTTGGAATTGGTTATGTGATTGGCGCGATCGAGATGAGCTCTTCAAATGAATCAGGAGCCAAAACATATAGATCCTCATGCGTGCACTCATGAGATTCCAATTCAATAGGCATTGGGCTTTCTATTTCACCAGGTTATGGATAAGAAGAAGTAATGATAAGATGATGGAGAAGAAGGCATAATAGATGATGGATAAAAAGACAAAAGGAGAGGGTATACAAGATAATGGAGAAGAAGGCATAATAGATGAAACCTCATGCGTCGACTCATGAGACTCCGTGTCAAGAAGTACTAGATCCTCTTCTTAATCCCAGTCATCATCAGAGAAGCCATGCGTCTCCCAATATTCTTGCTCGGTTACTATCCTTACCTTTGGGTAGTCTGCAGAGACAGGGGGCGTCGTGGATGGGACGGCGGGCACCGCCCTATCCAATGGCGATTCCTCCTTGAGTATCTCAACCAACTTCTTGCATCCTTTCTCCCATGTTTCTTTTAACTCACAATCAAGGGCTATGTGTTGGATAAGATCCCATATTCCTAGTCTTGGACTACTCTCTCCATTGTCAATAAGTTTCCTTATTTCAGGTTGCGCACCCTCCATAACACAAAGCATCTTATCTAACACACTATCATCAAAACCTTGTCATTTGCGCTCGCTCACTAGATTTAGCACTTTTTCTAGGTAATGGTGAAACTATTCTCCCTGATTTTGATATAACATAAACATTTTTTTTTAATTTTTGAAAGAAACTACTAACAAAATAAAGAAAAACAAAACAATGAAACCAAAAACAAAAATCAATAAACACACAAAACAAAGAAATACACTTTCTTCCCTGGCAACGGCGCCACTTTTGACGTGAGGGAAACGTCGTTAGATTTCACCTCGTCAAAAAAAATAACCCAAACAAATAAAATAAACTAGCAACCTAATATAGCAGATGAGTAAGGGGTCGAACCCATAGAGAAACAGGTACCTCAATGCAATGTGTATTTATCAATTATGACACTAACGATAGAATTGGAATACGAATGAAGAAAGACAATGCAAATAAACTATGACAAAGATATGAATAAGAAATAAAGAGAAGATAAAAGATAAGAGTGTGATTTGCCTACAATTCGCAACATTGGTTGATTTACTTGATTCTTGAGATGATTGCAATACTATTCCTAAGCCTTTGTCGACTTCCTTTAATCGATTGATCCGTAGAGACACAATCTCTTTTCAATATCACTAAAGAATAGCATTAACGATTCGAGTACTTAAGACCGATTGGCATATCAATTCAATGCAAATAGGAAACAAAGGAACAACCCATTCGAACCCTAGAAATATCTACTTGACATAGATCAATTGTTATCATCCACTACAAAGACAAAGAAATATTACTACTTCAATACCTTCGTTTGCTATCAAGAACACAACAACGAATTCATAGCAAAGATACAATTCCTAACTAGATGGCCAATCGTGGAAAGGAACACAAATATAATATGAAGAACAAGATAATAAATAAACTGATGAATAATATATAAATCAAGTCTCACAATCAATCAACCAAGTCATGAATCATAGCAAAACCACAAGAATTCTAGGCAAGCATGTACCTTGAATTCCTAAACTTAAATCCTCTCATCTCCCTCAATTGAATATGAAACTAGGTCTATGAATTTTGTTCTTAATGAAAGCTGCTGAAAAATGTCTAATATAGGCCTCCTTTCGTCGAGGAAAAACCCTAGGCAAGATAGATAAGTGTTCTCATAAAGATAGACTTAGGCCGCGTATCACAAATCCGGATCTGACAAAGACGGCGCCGCTCTTACAGTGCTGACAACTTTGGCAGACTGAACTTGTAATGCACTTTCTGGAGTCATCCTTTGTCCGATTGACACATATGAATATGTGTTGGAAAGCTCTTTCAAAGCCCTACGGTTCTCATGAAGACCTCATAAGCTAATTCCAACTTGTCAGAACCTTAAAGACGGGATTTCTCAATTTGTTCTCCATTTCCGCTCTTGTTCCTTAGCTCCTCTTTGTCCATTTGCTCCATTCTTTCTCCACCTTTCGAGGCCGGATGTAAATACCTACAAATAAACACTAGAAATCTTAGATTCTGCACTTCGAATACCAAATGATCAAGAATATGAATAAGCTTATTAAATATGAAATATAAATACCTAATGCACCTAAGACCTACCTATAATGCATATATAAAACATGCATTATTAGGAGACTCTCAAGCTCCTACGCCGTTGTGAGTTGCACCTCGTTCTCATTATTAGTAGGAGTCGACATGAGTCTTCTCCTCAGTCTTTGCTTGAGATAAAAGAAGTGTTCCGGTTCAAGAAGAGTATCAATGGGTGTGCGATCAGTTCTTCGCATGCACTTGTAAAACAAAAAGAAAAAGAAAGACTAAAAAGGAACTAAAAAGGGCGTGATTGCTAGCTTCCCCGGCAACGGTGTCAAAATTTGTTGTGGAGGGAAACTAGTCAAATAAATGTCAAATATAAAATCAACCAACTCCTTGTCCAAGCAAATAAAATTAGGGTTGGGCGGTGGTAAAAAAAATACCGTACCAACCGTACCAAAAGGACTTTGGTACCAAGTAGTCGGTAACCGAATGAATCGGTAACCGAAATCTCGGTACAGAAAGAAGTCAGTACGGTACATGGTATGGAAATCCCAAATACCATGGTACCGTTGGTACCGATTATATATGTATTTTTTTTTAAAAATAAAATATTTGATAAATGGTACAGAAATTTGCGGTGCCATCGGTACCATCGGTACCGTCGGTACAAAATAAAATATTTGATAAATGGTACCATTGGTACCATCGGTACCATTGGTACCATCGGTATCGTCGGTACCATCGGTACCACAAAGTATAAAACGGAAATTGATTATTGAAATTTGCGGTGTTGGTTACCACGGTACCGATCTTCGGTAACCAAAAGTTTCGGTACCAACAATATCGGTTACCGATATTAACGGTTGGTACGTGGTACAAAAAATTCCATACTGAATGGTATCGGTACGGTAAGTGGTAACCGAAAATTTACCATGGTACCGTACCGTGCCAGCCCTAAATAAAATACAAGAATCGCTCCCGCTGTAGTGGTAGTGTATCCAGGATCGTATCCACGAGGAAGCGTGTCAGCGCTCGCCTAATTAGTTCCAAGATCACCCTCGAAATCGACCAGATGCTAACTCGACGTCGACCAGATGTAGTCAATGTCGACCTAAGCTGTCAAATCCCTGTAAAACTGCACAACAGAAGACAAAATATACTCGAAGTCGAGCAGAAAGTACTTGATATCGACTAAGGTTACTCGATGTCAACTACAGAAGTCGATGTCGAGTTCGTCAGTGCAGTAAAAATTGTAACTTTGCAATAAAATAAATGACAGAAATACACACGACTTTGTAAGATTTAATTCAATAATATAAAAGCTTCCGAAATCAGGGTATCAACGCAACAAAGATAACCATATAAGAATTATGCCAAATATATAAAAGATAATGCCTTTTCATCAAATAACTTTCGTCATTAACAATTAAAAATATAGAGGCTTTCACATAGACCCTGATTGTTACTACCCTTTTCACATAATTAATCCAAATTCGCATTAAGATCACTTTCAGTTCAATAACACAAATAAGGATCACCTACTAATGTCGTAGAAGAATCATGCAATTTAGGGATAGAAGATGAAATCGCAATAAAAGTTGTACCTTTGATGCATTACCTTACATGGCTACCGTCGGGCTCACCCCGATCCTAGAAGTTGGGTGACTACTCGCTCTTCATCATGGTAACAAACATCAATATTATAAAAGAAACTACTTGCATTAATTCAACTGATGAAAGTACAAACCGAACAAAGCCAGATCACTTCCGCTCTCCTACTCCAATCGACCTCTCTCTCCAAAACTCTTGAAAATTGCCTACCTCTATGAAACACAATTTATTGTGGCTTGGATGATCCTAAAACTCAGCTCCTAAGGCTTTCTTTATAGTGCTCCATCTAGCTAATCCAGGAAAGGAACAACTATATCTTCTATCTAATTTTACCTATCTCTTTCCTAAGATAAAACTAAATTCCCCCTAAGGTAAAAGTGGGAATTACTAATGTGGATAAAATCTTTCTTCATGATAGAACATCTCGTGCCTTCTCTTGCAAGTAAATCATCACTCGGACTCCTACTCGATCTTGGCTCAGATTCGTCTCTGGGCTCCACTCGACATCAAGTAAGTGTACTCGACGTCGACTCAGTCTTGTGTTCTTGGCTCAACTTGTGCTCGATCTCAGCTTCAGGAGGTGATGTCGACTAGATGGCACTCGACATCGACAAAGTGTAGTCGATGTCGGCTATATGTGTCGAGTGATGTTGGTTTCAATCTCCTCTGATCCCAAGTTGTTGTAGTCAACCTCAAGCTCTTCGATAGTTTTCTTCTCTCCTCAGAATTGCTCGTAAAGTGTCTCGATTTATGCGAAATTAAACAAGAACTAGTGTAGATCTCCATAATTGGCAAATAAGCATAAACTACATAATTCTTGCATTAGTCTAACCCTGAAACATAAAATGTATACAAAAATAGATATAAATGTTAATGCAAAACATGGCAAATTCAACGCACATCAGTGGTGCAGGCTAAGTACACCATAACAGAGAAAGAGTTCTTTGTCGTGTTCTTTGCTTTTGAGAATTTCCGCTCTTATTTGGAGGGATCTAAAGTTATTGTTCATACTGACCATGCAACTCTTAGGTATTGGATGTTGAAGAAGGATGCCAAACCTAGGCTCCTACGGTGGGTGCTCGATGCCCTTTTTTTACTGTTATTCGGCCTTCTTTGCCAACGCCCTTTGTTACTGTTTTTTTACTCAACATCAATTGCATGACAGTCTTTTGAGTCGATCGATTTGCTGTTACTGACCTCGATATCGACTCATCTAGTCGACATCGATTTCCATTTTTCTTTATGTAGGAACTTACTGGAGATCGACACCCACTGGTCGACATCGACTGCTTCTCGGTCGACGAGTGACTGTTGGTCACAAAACGTGTGTTTTTGGGCTACTTTGGGATCCACTGACACGCTTCCTCAAGGATCGAACCTGATTCCTTTCCACTACAACGGGGGCGTCTTGAATTCATTTGATAGGCTAGGAGTAGCCCGTTGTGTCTATATTTATAGTTTCATATTCGATTCTTCCCTCAATCATTACTGTAAATGTTGACCCTGTTTATGTTGCTTTGGATGGATTTGAACGTCTTTTGGTAGAGGTGGAGAAGAAGCACAAGGAAAATCTCCTGACTATCTCTACCAGGATCACTGATATTCACACACTGTTGTCGCACGTACTTGCTGATTTTCACCAACAGTCTGGAGTTCAGCCTCCGCCTTCCCAGTGATAGATTAGTATCCCTTCCTTCTCCATGAGTTTATTTCATTGTTCTTTACGTTTATGCATTGAAGACAATGCAATATTTACGTGTGGGGGAGTGCTTTATGTTAGTTTCATTCATGTTTATGATTTTAGTTTCATGTTTATTTATATTTTGTTTAGTTGTTTATGTTTATAAGTTCTTTAAGTATTTAAGTTTGTTTTCATGCATCATGTTTATGGTTTATTATTGTAATTAAAGTCAAAAATGAATTTTTTTTTGAAAAATGTCAAAAAAAAATACAAAAATATATATCATGCATTGCATATGTGTGTGTGTGTTATTCAAAAACCCCATCTAGCTTATTTTTTCCTCTATTTCATTTTGGCATGATCATATAAATCCCAGGAAATTCCGGATGATTTAACCTTGTCTTGAAAATGGTTTTATGTGGAATATGATTTGGCATATGTAATTGAGCATGTATGATCTAAGTTCCTAGGCATGATTGATATCGAACAAAAAAAATTGTCCTAGTGAGAATGTTCAACCTTATAAGGGATTACATCTATTTCCCTTTCACTTTTGTTGTGTGAGTTACTCTTCCTATGCATCTATCTAAGAGTATTGACATGGATATCTATTTTTTAGGCCGATTATATACATGATCATTGCTTAATGAGTTGCATATGATATAGACACTTTTAGCCAATTTTAGGGGTGTGCATAACCGGGTACCCGACACGAACCGGTTAATCGTGTCGGGTACCCGAAACCATTTAGGTCCAAAACCCCGATCCGGATACGACACGGATAAATCCGGGTATCCGACACGGATACACTAACCGGTTCCGTATCGAATACCGGGTTATCCGACATGAACCGTTTGGTGTTTTTTTTTTTTTTTTTTTTTTTTGCGATCCCTAGTTGACTGTTGTACATCAATACATGGGTTACAATGGCAGAACTAGAGAAACCATAGATCCTCTTCAATGGCGGAAATGAGATCGGAGAGGAGATCGAAACAGAGGAGAGGAGAGGGGTGCAGTTGATCGAGCGGCGGAGGCGATGATGGATTCCAGTTGAGCCACCGGCATATTGAATCTCGAGAGTGGTACATCCTCTCTCGGGAAGTTTTCTTGTCTTGCTCGCCATGGGAGGAGGAGAGAGAAACCTTAGGTTTGTCTTCAATGGTGGAAATAAGATCGGAGAGGAGATTAGAGGATCGAGGCGTGCAGGGGAACTGGAGAAGAAGGCCAATCACTTCACTTTCTGCTGAGATTAGAATGGGAGATTGAGAGTTTAGGCCAGGGGGTTTGGTTGGAGATTGGAGTCTTCATTGTTTTTCTTGCCATGGGAGGAGGAGAGAGAAACCTTAGGTTTGTCCTAATGGCGGAAATGAGATCGGAGAGGAGAGGAGAGGAGAGGAGGGAACTGGAGAAAAGAGATTGAAGTTTTCTTCACTGTCACTGTCGGCTGAGATTAGGGTTTGGTTGGAGATAATGTGTCGGCTGAGAATGGGCGAGTTGGGCCTTAGGGTTTGGTTGGAGATTTAAAAAAAAAAAAGGGGCGAAAATGGGAATAAAAGACCATAACACGTGACTCGAACTCGGGTCTTCGGGACTCGGGAGCAAGGCTCGACTTTACTTACGCTGAATACCAACTGGGCTAACTTTGTTTTAGTGTTATTTTAGGTATTGAATTTATAATAGTAGTATATTACAGAATCTATAAATTTAAAAAAAAAAAATCGGTTCGTGTCGGGTATCCGATAACGGGAAATGCCCGATCCGAACACGAACCATTTATTGCCGTGTTTTACCGGTTCGTGTCATTTTCATGTGGTGTTATTTCCGGTTCGTGTTTTTTCGTGTCGTATCACCGTGTTTTCGTGTCGGGTTTTTTTGCACACCCCTAGCCAATTTGAGCCTTTAGCCTTTTTCATTGTAGCTCCACAAAATTTATGTTTCCTAGCCTATGATAAGCCTTACCCTTCTGGAAATTGGGATTTAGAGTGGGTTATGGACATCTTTTTGATTTTGAGGGAAAAGCTAAAGTGAGTGCTTATTATTTATGGTTTTTAGTGAGATGTAATGTTATGTGATTTATTTTCTGATATTTGTATTTCATGCATATGGCTCAATAATATATAAAAAATGCCGAAAGAAAAAAAAATGTCAAAAAAAAATTCAAAAAAATAATAATAAAGAGCCTTATTTATTTATTTTGCATATGAGAGTTGGTTAAATGTTTGGTTGAAAGTAAATGAGTAATTTTGAGAGTTTATATTTTGAGAGATTATTGTTTATATTTTGAGAGTTATTTATATTTTGAGAGTTTATGTTCTTATGTGAGCTTGATGTACTTTTTGAGTTGATTTGAGTTATTTTGGAGGTTTTAGGAATCTTGGTTCCCGAAATTGACAACATCACATGACCAAATACAATTTCTTGTATTTATGTTCTTACCAAGCCCCATTACAACCCCGCCGAATGGAATCTTCTTTGAAGATTTCCATTGAGCGAAAGTCTTCTTGATGGTTCTTATTTTGCTTTGATATCTCCACTGGAGATTGTGTGATATAAGGGTCAATATTTATTTTGATGTTTGCATATGGAATTGAGTTGAGTGTATGTGTAAAGCCTAAACACATGACAATGAGAGAAACACATATTTTCCCTTGTGAGGTTGGATTGATAAGCATGCAAGCTACTTGATCATCCACATACATGTTATGATGTTTATGTGCCTTATTCATATTTGCACTTTGATTTATGTTGCTTTTGATGAGGTAAAATTGTAAAGGAGTCTCCTGTAGGGTGCATTGATTTATGTTGACTCGTCATTTGCTTGGGGACAAGCAAGAGCTTAAGTGTGGGGGGATTTGATAATGCATATTTTAGATAAGCATTATAGATATGTTTTATTGCATTTAAGTATTCATATTGCATATGTTTTTTCTTATTTACATTGTCTTGCATGTGGAGTATTCGAGTTTGGAATTTACGTTATTTCATGTTTATTCTACAGTTTTTTAATCCGAGGTTGAAGGGAAACTTGAGAGATCCTAAAGAAGGGATTTTAGAGCATAAGAGAGGCTAATGAAGGACCATCAAGGGAGCTAAGGAGCACAACGTCGAAGGCAAAGAAGAATCGCAGAGCTAGAGTAGCGGCACCCGCCGCTTTTCCACCGGCGCCCACCGGTCTTGCGTGTTCAGCGATTGTGATTTCGTCCGAAGATATTATATTTACTTTACTATTATTATTTGCCCTAATTTTGACACGACCCTATTTAGGTTAATTCTATTCATTTTTAGCCGTGGTTGGACGTAGTTAGGTTAAACAATAAAGAGAGATACTTTGGCTTTGAGTTGCTAAACTCATAGTTTCGTCTGTGATTCGAAGACATGGTTGGATGAATTGTGAGGATTTGATTTCAATTTGTTATGCATAAGTTATTTATCATCTTTATTCTTCACTGATTTAGTATTTGCACATGTTCTCTCTATGATTAATCATCTAGACAGGAACTGCATCTTTGCTAGCGATTTCTTTCATAGATTGGTTTCTTTCTAGCAAGCGAGAGTAATTGATTTAGTAAAAGCATCAATTGTCTCTACAGGATGATAACTATTGGTTTGTATTTATTCTATTTGACTCTTAATTGCATTGAATTGATATTGCTGATTGGCCAAAGTACTTGGATCTTTATACTGTTCTTTGTAGTGTTGCATTGAATGTTAGTGATTGTGAGTTATGGATCAATCTACACTAGTATAAAATCAGTAATATACCCCGGACATTTTTATTTATATACCTCGGATCTGACAATATAGTGCTCCGGGGTAGGGTGGTGTTAATACACGGTCCGACTTTATACCTCGGATAGTTTTTTTAAAATCCGGGTTCTAAAACCTAGATCTTAGCAAGCAGTCTATAAGGGCCCATATAAAATGCCTGTCCACTTCATGGGGCGTCATAATGCAAGCTCGGTTAGAAAATTTCAAGAGGGATCTCAGTTCGAAAAGGTTTGGTCTCAAAATCATTAAAGTTCTCGATCGCGTTCAATTTCTCAAAATCCAAGTTATTCGTTTTTAAACATCATTTAAAATCCCTTAACCCCGATGTTAGTCAAGCAAGTTTCAATCTCAGGAGGTGGAATCATCCACCTCTAAGGGCTAATCCCATATTTCTTTCCTAGGTTCCAAGTCAGAATCAAATTTCATCAATTCGTTTCTAGCATCCTAGCAATTCCAATTCAAGGCATCATATAACATAGCAATCATACAACAAAGAAATCGTATCACATATCATAACAGATCTAGCACAAAATCGTACATAGTAGGATTCATCATATCATGAAAGTTGCACATCATATCAATCAGATAAGCACATCATATTTATGTTAATCTACTAAGCATCATTACCTTTGTTTTCTATCAAGAAAACAACAACGAATTCATAGCTAAGATGCAATTCCTAACATGGTGATCAAGCATAGAAAGGAACACAAATATAATCAATAAGCACAAGATGATAACTATGAATATGAATAACTAAATAGAATCAAATCCTTACAATCCAAACAACTATGTCTTCAAATCACAGGCGAAACTATGAGTTTAGCAACGCATAGGCCAATTCTCTCTCTCTCTCTCTCTCTCTCTCTCTCTCTCTCTCTCTCTCTCTCTCTCTCTCTAATTGTGTTCATAGTTTCACAATAATCCTCTCCTTCTCTAGAATAAACTAAAATAACCTAATAAAGACTCTCAAAGAGTCGGCCAAACCCTAGTGGAAATAGGAATAAAATAATAGGAAATAATGTCTTCGGATCCAAAATCACAATCGCTGGAAACCCGTCCACGGCGGGCGCCGCCTATGTAGTGACCAATGTTTCTCGAATGACATCAATAAACTCCAATGTCCTGCTTCCTTGCTCATCTTTAGCTTCCTCTTTAGCCTCCATATGCTCCAAAACATGTCTCTTAAGCTCTTCCAAAGCCCATTCAAGGTCAAAATGTAATTCTGTAGAATAAACACTAAAAAGGTGTAGATTTGGAACTCGAATACTTCACAAGCAATATACGAAACTAGACTCAAACAATAGCAAAACCACTACCTAATTGCAATAAGAAATACCTATAATGCCTATATGAATTATGCATTATCAATCCGCTTGTTGGGTGAGTGAGAGGACTTAGTTTGAGACTAAAGGAGAGAACTTGGAGAGTTTGGAAGTGAAAGGAGGAGAAAAGGTGCCAACTTACCCTTCCTACACTCAAAACCGAACAAATAGACTCCGGGGGCTTTTATCTTGGATCTCCGGGCTGTTGGGGCTTCTTCCTCCACTTGGACGACACCATGGGGTTGATTGGTGAGGCTGCTATCGTTGCGCATGGAGAAGGCAAGAGAAAGGAACTGGCTTTTGGCTTTCTTGAGCTCAAGAGGGGGAATAGAGCTTCCTTTGATTAGAATGGAGAAGGAAGTTGAGGGGGATGATGAAATGGGGCTGTTGTGGGGATGATTTGAGCATAAAATGGGTGTGTCTAGAGCTGCTGGAATCTCTCATCAAGGGAGGAAAAGGAGGAAGATAGGAGGAGGAAAGATAAGGTTTCCTTGGGAGCATTTAGATAAGATTTTTGTGTGGAGTGTGCTAGGATTTTTGTTTACTTTGTGTGGGATGTCAAATGATCCTCCAAATCTGATTTTTGTAGGCAAAAGGAGGGTTTGGATGAGGCCAAGACGTGGGGGCCAGGGAGAGGAGAAGGCATGGGACTTGTCCCCCTTGAACATTTTGAGTATAGGTCAAAGATGGGAGGGAAAAAACATGTTGTGGGTGTCTCACCCAAATGAGGGCAGGGGAATCCTTTAGCTTTGAATTTGAACTTCAAATGTCTCAACTTGGCTAGGGTTTCACATGGGGATTCGGCTAGGGAAAGAAGAATGAGAGTGCGGATCATGGTTCTGACGTTGAAAGCTTGAATCCCGAGGGGTGTCCTGAAGTTAGTTCCCGGTGTTAGCTTCCCAAATCCTGCTCTCTCTCGTGCAATCAGAATTTGAAATCCGAGAATCAAGGTTTTCATGTTAGTTTTCAAAATTTTATTTAGGTCGGAAATCTGCTTTACGAGTTCTAAAATCTGAGTTAGCGAGATTTTCGTTAAATTCCGCTTTTAAATTCATTTGATTTTCCTTTTTTCGAAAAATTAGAATTTAAAAATCCAAGCCTTTACATGTGGTTTGGTATGTACTGAACCCACTATCTTAGAAGTGAATTCGCCCCAACCGCAGGTGTAAGTCGGCTACTTGGCATCGCCCCCCCCCCCCCCAGGTTACACAACACACCTCAAATTCGTGCATTCGAAAACGTAGTTTGGAATCACAAAAGCTTGCTCAAAACTGAGATGGAAGAGAAGAAGAAAGTTTTATGGGAATGTGTTTTTGGAAGAAGAAGAAGACGAACATTTTTAAAGAACCTGAATGCTTCTGAATGTGTGAAGATAGAGGGCGAGGAAAATCCGGAAACCGTTTCAACAACCAGATAAAGAAGAAGAAAAAAAATCCAAAAAAGAAAAGGATAAGTTCGTAGAAGTCTATCTAAACCCTCCGCAACTTATCAAGCCCAATTAATTCAACTAAAGCACAAAAACAGACCCCACCACGCACGTGCTATGAATTGGGCCGACGACGGTGGTGGTGTTGCGCTTGTGTGAGTCTCCTATTCCATCTCTCAAACCATGGGTGGATAAAGGACTCTTTTAAAACAAATCTTCATGCCTATAGAAAACAAAACCTTTCACCTTCCACAAAACATATTTCAAGCATTTACTCCAACATATTATTTAATAATAAAAAATTTCACGAGGTAACCCTGTGCTCTAGCTTAATTCATGTGGTAAATGAGAGTTTTAAGATTTTCGCTAGGTAATCCTAGGGTTTTGAAAAAGTTTGTTTCGTGCCCAAATCTTGTGATTTGGTTAGAAAAAGTGAGATTGAACTTTTATAAGGTTAAATACTACTCCCTCCGTTCGCGAAAACTTGTAATTTTAGACTTTTGATTTTGTTCAAAAAAACTTGTCACTTTAGAGATTTTACCCATATTTTTCCAAATTTACCCTCATTTTTTTTAAAAATTTGAATTACCTTGAAAAATGTGATTGTGCTTTGTTAAGACATAAGTAGGGGTAATGTTGGTAGTTTAGATATTTCTTAAATATTGTGCCGGAAGCTAAAATGACAAGTTTTTGCGAACGGATGGAGTATAGTATTAAGAAATTATGTGGTTTTTTTAACAAATAAACTAAATTATTAACCAATACAGATTGTTATACAAGCGAAAGAGACAAGGGCCAACGAGAGGAGAAGAAGAACCGGCCTCTCTGACAATGGGTGATGGCAGTAGATTGTTATACAAGCGAAAGAGACAAGGGCCAACGAGAGGAGAAGAAGAACCGACCTCTCTGACAATGGGTGATGGCAGTAGCAGAGCTCGGTGGTGGCTCTAACAGTGGTTTGTTGGGATGTGTAGTTGCTATGGTGGCAGCAAACTGGTGGAGTTGGATTTCAAGGGGAGTTGCATGATCGAAAGATTTGCGCTATGAAATTTCAATTTAACAAGTTAAATTTCTTCATATTTATTAGGATAAATAACTTAGGTAGGAAATTGGGGTCAAATCTTGGCTGAATGATTTGATTTTTGAAATTTAGGGTTTTAAAAATTAGGAGGTTTTTGTTTCATTTGAAAATCAGGAACGGGGAGATGTAGCAACTTCATCGCTGCAACCTTTTCGTTCAGATCCTCCACAGTAGGGACGACAGGGAGGATGAAGAACCAGCAACACACACCAAAGTATGAACACCATCTTCACTCTCATCTTCGACTTCGTTGCCCAGCTCTGCCTGCATAACACTTCGCCCAAACGAGTTAAACCGCGATTGCTACAAATCTCTCTCCAAACTCAACTTCTCCAAACTCGACTTCATTGCACTCCGTCTTCCTCTTCTCCTAGCCATGCATGCCTAGGGAGTAACACACCACCTCAGCGAACGCTGCCGCCGTTGCACAGTAACCTGACACTTTTAGGACGGGAAGAGGGAAAAGAAAATGGCTTTATTTGAGAAACAAATGGGGGAATTTTTGAAATGTCCATAAAAGATGACCCAATTGGTGAAATGTCCACAATATATACCGGCTGCCTTTGTTCTACTCCCTCTCTTACGCACGCGCTGCACCTCTTCTCCCTCATACGCGCTCCTTCTCTTATCTGACCTACTCGCCGATCGATCAACTCTCCGATTACATCAAAACTGCCTTCGATTTTTGACGTGTCTGTGTCGATTCTGAAGTATACATTCAAATCTAGTAATGATCAATGCATTGGAATCCTAAAAAATTTGCGCTTTCGGCGCAAATTTTCTTCGATTTTTGACGTGTCGGAGTTGATTTCTCACCATTGAAGGCGAACCTGGTAATCGGCAAAGAGGAATTGCGTGCGAAGGAGACGACTGCTCAATTTCTCACCATTGAATGCTTCAATCGAACGAATTGCTCACTGGTATACTTTCTAATTATCAATCGATAGAATCTTCGACTAAGAATGTGATTCGGGTTTCAATGGTTTCAGTGCTTTCTAATTGCTCACTGGTATGCCTTCTAATTATCAATTGATTGAAGATCGAGTGATAGGACATCAATATTTACTTCTGCTGACTTTGCTTCTTTGCCTGTAGGATTTTGTAGGAAGTTGATCTTTGCTTCTTGTTGCAGGCGAGATACATGCTACAGGCGGGTTCAGTTGCTTATGTAACTGTCACTCCTTGGCTTACTGTATCAGCATGCTGCTGCTTTTTTTCTTCACCATTCTATAGTTGAGTCTCGGACCCTGGTAACAAGCTGCACATTAGAAACCTCACTGCATTTTGTATGGTCATATTTTTAGCTGATTCTTTTCTGTAGGATACTTAGATGTGTATATTTGATCTACTTGTAGTCCGAAGAGTATAGACGGTTAAAAGGCTTTTGTGAATTGGTATTTTTTTATAGTGTACATTTATATATTTGTATCATTCTCCTTCTACCATCTTTTGATGTGCAATTTATGTGACCATTAATTTAATTCATTTCAATACAAATTCACAATAGAGATAAAATTACAGATGTGATGAATCTGATGATATATCATCATCACAATAAAACTCTCAGAAAAGTACCAGTTTCAAACTCTTCAGGGCCTCGTCTGTATCCTTTGTTGAACTAAAGCTCATAAAGCTCTTATTTTGACCTTATTTTGGTCATCATCAATATATAAAATGCAAGAATAGTGCTCTTTCAAAGGTTGAAACTTATCTTCTAGTTGGTAAATGTGGTTTGTTTACAGGATTTTGAAGGTGTCTGCATCTTTTTATCACTAACAACTTTTGCTTTAGGATCGGTTAACTTTGCAGACTTTTAAGGAGCTCACGTTGAACTTCGTTGGAGAAATGTATAGAGAGTATGTCCCTTGGAGATGGTCATCACCATGTCTGATTGTTTCTCCACGGGATTCTTGTGTGATCTTGTTACTGTTGCTGTCTTATTGTCCCTGGTGTGCTGTTTGTGGCTGTTTTGATTCAATCTAACAAAACTATGACTTTTTTTTTCTAAAGTTTCTTAATTTGTTGTCATGTGGTGCCGTGGTGGGTTTGGGCAAAAGAGATGCACGAACAAGGCACTTTGCAGTGAAAAATGGGACAAATGTGGTGGGGACTGATCTTCACCAACAGAAAGATAACACAACTTATCTTGTTCTCAGCAGCAGAGGTTTCAAGGCCATGGCCAGCAATGGAATGGATCCAAAACTCTTCAACCTTGGCCTTGTAGATGTTGAATTCAAGAGGTCAGCAACTGACTAAACCTTATCATGTTTGTTTTGCTTCCACAAGTAAGCTATATTCCCCTGTACTGCATATGTATATGTTAACTAAACTGTTCATGTGTTCCTGAATTATTCATTACCTTGCATCTCTTCTCCCTCCGCTCCATTCAAGGTAGTAGCAATCAAAACATATCATAGGTTCATTCATTCCCCTTTAGTCAGATTATTATCGTCAAAAAATGTTGTTCGTTTCAAATTATATGCTACTAGTTCAACAGATTTGCAATTTTCCCAAATCAAGCTCTCAATTCCCAAATCCATTACCGAATTTTACCCGAACACCACCATACCAGGTAAATTTATCTCTAACCAAGCTCTTAAATCAAGCTCTTAAATGATTAGGAGCTCATGGAGCAAATTGGCGGGCCACACCACAATGTCTTTGCTTGATGTTCATGAATTTTGAACTCTTTTTATTTGTGGAATTAAAGGTTCTATGATTTATTCTAGATATGAAGCGGTTCAAGGTCAATTGCATCTATTTTTTATTTTATTTTGGTAGAGAATTGCATCTATTTTATGATTTTGTGTTGTTCATATATATATATATATATATATATATATATATATATATATATATATATATATATATATATATATATATATATATATATATATATATATATATATATATATATGATTTTTTATACCCTGGTTGATATGAACAGATATAGATTTGCATCTGCAGGATGATAATGTTTATGAATCTAGAAATGTGCCTGAGTGGTTTTGATTTTGACCTGTGGATTGGTGTTTCTGTTGTTGAATTGGTTTTTTTTTAATTGCTTTCACATTATAGAAGCTATTTGTTCTTGTTAGATGTTGGAAAAACTTCTCTAGTTCACTTGATCATGAATGGTAGTTCTACCTCTCGCCCTCCTCAAACAATCGGATGCTCAGCCAGCGTTAAGGCGATTGAAATTTTGCTTTGGAACTTAAAAGCAAAGCATTAAAAATACTCCGTAATTGTTTTGCATTTCTTCTTCTAAAGACCAATATTTTCTTTGGCCAGCACTTGAAACATGGAAGCTCTGGTAGCTCTTCAATTAGCATCAAAGCTGATGCTGAACGAGATTTCTTTGCAGAACTATGGGATATTTATGGACATGATCGTTACAAAGATAGCCGATCTCTTTTCTATTCCCAGATTAATGGTAAGGTTGCTAGGATTTGTTGCTTAAATGGATTCAGTTGGATATCTGGCTATTATTAGTTTTGTATTTATATCGATCCTTTCTAAATCAAGCTTCCTATTTTTGTACAAATCATATACATGAGTAATTTTTGTTTATGATCTTTCGCAAAGAAGGACCAAAACAAGCTTGATAAAACGGGCCTCGGAGATTGCAGCAACTGGAACTTTCTCTGCCCCCATGGGTTCTGCAGAACCAGGTGGCCTTTGATGTCCATGTTTTATGCCATGTTTTTATGCTTATTTCAGCTCCTTATTCTATCACCATATGTATTTTGGGATGGGAATATAGCGAATTTATGTAATTTATGCTTATTTACAAGAAATAGAGGTCTACATAAGTTTTGGTTTAATATTACAGAATTTGGAGCCATTCCGGGACGAAACCAAGAAGAGAGGACAAAAGCTGAAACTTGCTCGATTTCGAGGAAAGTTCCTCGACATCGACTAAAAATGAGAGCAGAGCTTGATCGAGGAAAGAAGAAGAAAGGAACTCGAGTTTGACTCAACTCGATGTCGACATAGTTCCTCGATGTCGACCAAGACTCAGAAGCACACCCGAGCTCGAGGAAGGAGAGGTTGCTCGAGAAGACGAGAACAAGCTGAGATCGAGCAAAGTTCCTCGACATCGACCAAACTGAAACTGGGCCGCGAGTCTGTTAGGCCAATCCGAACACGAGTTGAAGACTTGAGCACGAAGCAAGGCCGGATTTCATCCTATTCTATCAAGATCTATCTATGGAAGAAGGATTTATCTACCACATGAAGATATTTAGATATTTAGATAGTTTTCCTTCTAAGATAAATGTTCCTTTTAATTAAGTTTTATCTTTAGAAAGTAGATATAGTTTGCTTTTATTGATTAGCAAGGATTAAGCCCTATAAATAAAGCCCATGGGGCTGATTTTTATTGATTTAATTCTAGAGAAGGAGAGGAGGAAGTAAGTAGAGAGAGAGAGAGAGTGGAGGCCGAGAGGAGTAAAGGAGCGAGAGTAAGTTGGCTTCGATCGGTTGTAAGCTCTGTTTAGTTTATTAATGCAAGTTTGTTTTCCATCAATGATGTCTGCAATTGCGATGAAGAGCGAGTAGTCAACCTACTTCTAGGGTCGGGGCGAGCCCGACGATAGCCATGCGTGTTTGAGGCAAAGATCCGACCTTTATTATGCTTGATCATCCACTGCCTTTTATATGTTTATTACCTATTTAATAGAGATCCATGTTAACAACTTGGATTATAAATATAAACTCGGTAGATACAATTAGGGTTTCTTGAAAGAGTTATCTAATTGTTGGAAAAGGCGAAAGCTTAATCCTTTGATGTGATTGCATGATTATCTTTTTATCTTACCTTATGCATGTTTGGTTATCATTGTTGCAAACCCAGATCTTGGAAGTCTTTTTCATACATTGTTTAAAGTTCGAGATTTGCATTCGTTTAGTTACTGTTTCTGCTCGACTATGACTAGACCCTAGTCGACGTCGACTACTGACCTTCGATCGAGCAAAATCGCTGTTGCTTCTGTCTCTGCAGGTTACTCTATTTCGACTAGCTTACTCGACTATGACCAAAACTTCCTCGACGTTGAGTTGCTTACTCGAGATCGACCAAATGCAGTGACCTTTGCTTGCTCGGATTCGACTATGCTTGACCCCCTGTCGACTAGCCTTAGTCGAGGTCGAGTACTTCTAAAGTCGACAACCACTTGTGAGTTTCGTCCGCTGCCTGAGATCCGCTGACGTGCTTCCTCGAGGATCGATCCTGACTTCCTGTTGCTACATCAGGAGGAGGTCTTGTAATCATTTGCGTGGGCATAATCCGGTTTGATTTATATTTCTATATTTTGAACTCGATTTCCTCTTACAATAAATTGGCGCCGTTGCCGGGGAAGCAATCATTCGCGCCTTAGGTAGTTTTTGTAGGAGGAAATCGAGATTGCAAATAAAACATAAATAAAATAAGGCAAACCAGATTCCGTCCCTTGCAAATAATTACAAGACTTCCTCCCGATGCAGTATTGGGAAGTCAGGATCGATCCACGAGGAAGCGTGTCAGCGGATCCTAGGCAGCGGTGAAATCTCACGGACAGAATTCGACCACAGGTTGTCGATCTCGACTAGGGTTAGTCGACAGAAGATCGGACAAGTCGAAAAGTGCGGCAGCAAGCACATGCGGTTTTGGTCGAGATCGAGTAAGCCCTACTCGAGATCGAGTAGACTCGTCGATGTCGATGATGCTCTTGTCGAGTACCTGCACACAGAAGCTACAACGATTCTGGATCGAGGATCAGTAACTCGATATCGAGGAGTGCTAGTCGATATCGAGTAAGACATAAAGTAAAATGAAATAAAGTAAAAAACAAATGCTTTGGGATAAACTATATGTAAAAGACTTCCAAGATTGGGGTTTGCAACAACGATAACCAAACATGCGTAAGGCAGAAATAAACAGATAATCATGTGACTTGCATCGAAGGACTAAGCTTTCGCCTTTTCCAACAATTAGACAACTCTTTCAGGAAACCCTAATTGTATATACTGATTTTATGTTTATAATCCAAGTTGTTACCATGGACCTCCATTAGATGGGTAATAAACACATAACAAGTAGTAGATGTTTAAAACATGATAAAAGTCGGATCTTTACCTCGAACACGCATGGCTATCGTCGGGCTCGCCCCAACCCTAGAAGTGGGTGGACTACTCGCGCTTCATTGCAACCTCAGACAGTGATGTATGAAAAGAAACTTGCATTAAACTAAATTCAAAGCCTTTACAATCCCGGCAATCCAACTTTCGTTGAATGCCAAAACCCTAAAACCTACGAACACCTAAAACTTCTCTGTGAACTACTTCTTTAGCTTCTGAATTGGATGATCCCTAAAATCAGCCCCATGGGCTTTATTTATAGCCTTCTACTCCTTGCTATTCAAGGATAGAATATCTCTATCTATATCTAAATCTATATCTAAAAGCTTAATGATAAATAAATGGAATAACATAATTAAATCTAAAAAGGAAATTATATCTAAAAGTCTTCAAGTGGATAAATCTTCTTTTCCATGATGGATCTTGATAGATTCGGATAGACTCAGCAATCTTCGGCCCCAAGGAATCCCAATCCGAGTAGAACTGCTCAAACCGCGTAACGCGCTCCCGGACAGCTTTTGTCGATCTCGAGTAGGTTTACTCGATCTCGAGTAACATGGTCGTCGACTTCAGCATCAGCGGCGTCTCGGGTTGCTCTTCCTCGACATGCTCGGACATTGGTTCTCTGCTGTCCTCGATCTCGAGTAGTGTAGCTTCATCGACTTGTGTGGCTTGGCATGTCGGGTAGCCTCTCTTCGACACTGCTCGGACAGGTGCTTCTAGGCTTGTCGATCTCGAGGATGTTCGTTGATATCGAGTACGGGTGTTGCTCAGTGTCCGAGTGTTTGGTCAGGTCGGGTAGCGCTCCTCAGCATCCTCGATCAGTGCTCGCATCCTCGACTCTGGACTGGCTTTCAGGGCTATTGTCGATCTCGAGTTGAGTACTCGATCTCGAGGAACTTCCTGGAGTCGGGTTGGCTCGTCTTCAGCTTCTCGACATGGTGCTCCTCGATCAGTGATGTGCCCGGACATTGTTGTCGATATCGAGTAGCTTGTTGCTTCCGTCTTCACTTCTTGGTTTTCTCCCAAAATGGATCCATATTCTGCAATATTAAACAGAAACTTATGTAGATCTCCATTTTTGGCAAATAACCACATATTACATAAATTCGACATATTCCCAACCCGAAATATGCAAAGTGTATAGAATATGGAACTAAAATATGCATAAAAAACATGGCTACTTCAGATACATCAAATTACCCCATACTTAGACTTGCTTGTCCTCAAGCAATAACCAAACAATAACCAAGACCTACAACACATCCTTCAAGTCTTCGCCTTTTGTAAAAAGAAACATCTTAAGTAGTAGCAATGTAAGACAAGTGAATTTAACGTCATCACACATATATGAGCGATCCATAGGCATAGGCAATATAAATCCAACATCACCGGAATAATGTGTTTACACTCAGCTCTCAATGCGTTTTGGCTATGTAGATCAACTATCAACTCAATTCCATATACAATCTAATAAACATTGCAATTTAAATATAAATCCACTTCGCAACCAATTATGTAAATGCAACGAGAATGGGGGCCAGGCTCCTAAATCTTCAACACAACTCAACCAAACTATAACTCTCAATCATATGCATCAACCAAACTCTCCAACTTATCTCAATGAAGTACATAACCTTTCAAACTTATTCAACCTCTCCAAAGTATGCATCTTGCGAAAATGAAAGAATTAAGGTAAATTTGGCTCATGCACTTTATTCGCTAACATATATACAAACTTTTCCTTCTCTTTTTTTTTCGATTTAAAAAAAAAACGAAAATAACTAGTGCATTTATAGGGTGAGCCAAAAATCCTTGTATATAGTATGCATAGCAAGATAAAAATATAAAACCAACCCATATCTCAATAAATTCAAAAATCCTTCTTTCTTGAAATGAAACACAAGCTCATTCCTTCCACAAACCATTATTTCAACCAACTCTAAGTCTTAATTCCCAAATGGGGGTCAGGCTCAATTTGGCTAAGGATAATTTTGTGGAGTTTATAGTAAAATTCTCAGGCTAATGTTCTGGCTTCAAGCAAGGATAATACAGGGTAGGTAAAGAGAGGATAAAATTGGCTTAAAAGGTGCCTCCATCATTTAATCCTCATTCACATAAACATATAAATGCATTGGCTTTGAATAACTATCAAAACATTTAGAGATGCGTAGGAAGAGTAAATACACTCAAGAAAACAGAGGGATTTTTTATGTTCTCCCTATAAGGCCAAAATTCTCACTAAGACAAATTTTGTTGGATCTCAACCTTTAACTTAGGATCATATGTGCTCAATTTCATCACAAGTTCACAGTCCACATAAAAACAATTTCGAGGACTTAGGCTAAACCTTCCAAATATGCCATAGGATTTACATGATCAAGTCAGTCATTATTCATCATCATAGGACATCTAAGTTAGGGCATAAAAACTAAGACAATGCAGAAATTAAACATGCATTTTTTTCTTTTTTTTTCTTTTCGACATTTTTTTTTTATTTTTCTATGCAACTAAAAAGAACAAAACTAAAGTATGATAAAAGACTTAAATGCATAAAACTTAAACATCAATGCCTAACATAAAAAATAAAATTTCACCATGTAAAACCAAAAGCAAATAAAATTTCACCATGTAAAACCAAAAGCAAGAATAAAACATATAATAATGATAATGAGCCCTTCCCCTACCCCATACTAAAAATATACAGTGTCCCCACCATATAAAATTAAATAAAAACAAGAGTAAAGGAAGGAACTCACCGAATAACACATCGAGGAGGGCAGATCAGGCATATCGAGTAAAATTCTTGTCGATATCGAGTACAGTACTCGATATCGAGGAAGGTGTCTGCGTCCAGTGGCTTCTGAAGTCGAGGGGACTCTGCTGGCTTAGTCGATATCGAGTTGGCCTACTCGATATCGAGGAGTTTCTGGGCTTCTCCTCTTTGTCGTTGTCGACTTGGCCTTCGTCGATTCTGACTGTTTTTTAAGGACTTCTTATTCCACTTTTCGCGATTCTTTTATGCTTGCCGGCCTAAAAGTGTTAGATTGCACACAAAGCAAGACTTTCCACATGAAGTATTCTAACAAAAACCAAAAACAAAAACCAAAAACCAAAACCAAAAATCCAAAGTCCCAAAATTCATTAAGTTTTATATACATGCTCTAGATTTTAGAGTCGTTAGGCCGACTTCTCCGTTTGCGCTCAAGGACCATTAATGTGGGGCCCACATGTGCTTGGCCTTTCTCCTGGATCATCTAGGTCCTGATGGTAGTATGCAAGCTCAGTTGATAGGTGGTTGCTTGCATAGTCTCCCTTGGCTCCCTTCTTTTTCTTTCCAGCTCGCAGTTTCTGCAGATTCTCTCGCCATGGGGCCTTACCTCCCCTTGAATTATTTATAAATTTCTTAATGGACTGAGGAGGGGTAGGATTCATACCTAAACTTACCTTTTCGGGCCCAAAACAGAAATGTTTGGGCTTGGGGTTAGACGATATCGGGTAGGACTGGTCGATATCGAGTACAGGGACCCCATACTTAGGCTTTTGGCAAGTCTGGTGCTCAGAAGAGGAAGTCGATATCGATGAACCTTTGTCGAGATCGAGGAGCCTTTGTCGATCTCGTGTTGTCTCCTGGTGTCTTCCTCCGTTGTTTGCTTGGTCCCGTGGTTGCTGATGCTCTTCACCTCCAACCATGAAATTTCCTCTGTTGCAGGGCCAAAGGAGAAATCTAAGACCTCGTCGCCTATGGTGAAGGTGAGCGATCGCTGTTTGACACTAATCTTGGCATCTGCAGTAGCTAAGAATGGTCTACCAAGAATAATAGGGCTAGTAGGATCTTCAGCACAGTCTATAATAAGGAAATCTGCTGGAACAAAGAATTTACCAACCTGGACGGGGACATTCTCAACTATACCTGTAGGGATGACGATTGTATTGTTTGCCATATATAGCTTGGCATCCACCGGCTCTATGCATCTTATCTTTACCTTCTGCCAGATTGATAAGGGCATGATGCTCACACTTGCTCCTAAATCACATAAGGACTCATATTTATATTGTCCAAAACCCACAGTAACAGAAAACTTACCAGGGTCAGGTCTCTTTTCAGGGAAGTGAGTACTTTGCATTCGCCGGCGATCTCTGAGATGGATCGCTTCTTGCTCAGGATTTCCTTCAGAAATTTGACATATCCAGGCATCTCTTGTAGGACCTCTGTAAAATAAATAGAGACATTCAGGTCTTGCAGCATATTAACAAATCGGTTAAACCTACCTGCAGTGGGATCTTTCAGTGCTTTGGAAGGGAAAGGTAGTGTCTTTTTCTGCTTCGGAGCCAGATCAGACGTCGGAGGTATTGCAGAGTCGTCGACCTCTGCCTGCTTCTCCTCGATATCGAGAAGGGCCTCCTCGATATCAACTATTGTTGTCGATCTCGGGTTGCTGGGCTGTGCAGTGGAGTCTGAGCTGGGCTTCTGGTCTGTGTAGAGGAGATGTTTGTCGATATGGACCACTGGCTCCTCGATATCGAGTTGCTTCTGCTCGTTGTCGAGTTGCTGCTCTGCCTTGTCTTGATGCTATCCGACCTCTGGCTCGTGTAATTGGTGCCCACTTCTGAGTTTGATAGCTGCGACGTGTCCAGTCTTCCCCTTCTGTCCGGATGGTCGTGGGATCTGTGCAGCGATTTGACCCATCTGGGTCTCTATTCCCCTCTTCCAGATGTCCAATTCTCCAAATTCTGTAGTGATGCTCTGGAACTGGTTGTTGATGGTTCCTTGATTCCGACGCATTTCCTCAAGGATGAGCTGTAAGTCATCCTTCTTTTGATCCCTTTCTGGATGTCCTGGAGCTCTATATGGTGGGGGTTTCTAGGAGGACCTTGGTTCCATTGTGGTTGATAGAACCTTTGATCCCCCATATAGCGATTGGGACCCCAGCGTAGGCTACCTCTTCATGTGTCTCTGCCATCCTGACTTGCTCAGTGTGTGGGCACTCAGTAGTGGTGTGCCGATGTGATCCGCATTTGATGCAAGGCTGGTTGACAGAGAGATACTTGACTTGCTTGAGGAGCTTGCGATTCTGGTCTCTGTAGAACTCCTCCCTGACATCTGGGTCAATCTCCTTAGCAGGCTCATAGAGGGGCATAGATGGTGCTGGCCTGGCATAGGAGTTCTCCTCATAGTTTGCAGTAGACCCATATTTGTTGTCATAATTGGTGAGCTTGTCGAGCACACCCCAGGCGTCAATTGGTGGCATCGTCAGATACTCATAGCGAGTATACTGATTGATTCTGTCCTTAGTGACTTGGTCAAAAGAGTTGAAGAAGATCTCCTGAATGACGTAGGGTGGCTGTCCATGAGTAGGGCAAGATCGCAGCAGTTCTTTGTATCTTTCCCACGCTTTTGCCAGCGGTTCCCTAGACTTCTGTTTGAAAGCTGTAATCTTCTGGCGGAGCAGTGCTGTCTTGGCGGGAGGGAAGAATTTGTTCAGAAACTCTTGCTCTACTTGGGCCCATATTGTTAGGGATCTTGGTTTCAACCCTTCAAGCCACTTCAGTGCAGGCCCAGCGAGAGACCAGCGAAAAGCCTTCATCTTGACATATTCCAGAGTGGTACCTTCAGCAAGAGTACGACACATGTCAGAAAAATTTGTAATATGTTCAAGAGGACACTCATTAAATTTGCCATAAAAAGCATTATTTTTAAGCTCTATAAGAAATTGAGTGCGAATTTCAAAAGAGTTTTCAGGGATTAGAATCGCCGATTCAGGCACGACGAGAGTCGGGTGCATATAATCCTCTGCAGTAGTTGGGTATCGGGCAAGCTCAACTTCTGCTTGTTCCCTTCCTGCTTTCTCAGCGGCGATAGCAGCATCTTTAGCGGCTAGTTTCCTTGTAAGCCTCGCAATTAGTTGTTCTTGTGTTTCTGCGGCCGCCGTGGCTCTCTGTAGTTTAGCTCGGATGTGTAGGAGGCGTTCCGGTTCATCTAAGCCATCAAACTCAGGTGGTTGACCAGAACGGCGCATACACCTGTAAAGAAACTCAAAGTAGACGTGAGATTTAACAACCTAAGGCGCGAATGATAGCTTCCCCGGCAACGGCACCAATTTGTTGTAGGAGGAAATCGAGATTGCAAATAAAATATAAATAAAATAAGGCAAACCAGATTCCGTCCCTTGCAAATGATTACAAGACTTCCTCCCAATGCAGCAGTGGGAAGTCAGGATCGATCCACGAGGAAACGTGTCAGCGAATCCTAGGCAGCGGTGAAATCTCACGGACAAAAGTCGACCACAGGTTATCGATCTCGACTAGGGTTAGTCGACAGAAGATCGGACAAGTCGAACAGTGCGGCAGCAAGCACAGGCGGTTTTGGTCGAGATCGAGTAACCCCTACTCGAGATCGAGTAGACTCGTCGATGTCGATGATGCTCTTGTCGAGTACCTGCACACAGAAGCTACATCGATTCTGGATCGAGGATCAGTAACTCGATATCGAGGAGTGCTAGTCGATATCGAGTAAGACAGAAAGTAAAACGAAATAAAGTAAAAAACAAATGCTTTGGGATAAACTATATGTAAAAGACTTCCAAGATTGGGGTTTGCAACAACGATAACCAAACATGCGTAAGGCAGAAATAAACAGATAATCATGTGACTTGCATCAAAGGACTAAGCTTTCGCCTTTTCCAACAATTAGACAACTCTTTCAAGAAACCCTAATTGTATCTACTGATTTTATGTTTATAATCCAAGTTGTTACCATGGACCTCCATTAGATGGGTAATAAACACATAACAAGTAGTAGATGTTTAAAACATGATAAAAGTCGGATCTTTACCTCGAACACGCATGGCTATCGTCGGGCTCGCCCCAACCCTAGAAGTGGGTGGACTACTCGCGCTTCATTGCAACCTCAGACATTGATGTATGAAAAGAAACTTGCATTAAACTAAATTCAAAGCCTTTACAATCCCGGCAATCCAACTTTCGTTGAATGCCAAAACCCTAAAACCTTCGAACTCCTAAAACTTCTCTGTGAACTACTTCTTTAGCTTCTAAACTGGATGATCCCTAAAATCAGCCCCATGGGCTTTATTTATAGCCTTCTACTCCTTGCTATTCAAGGATAGAATATCTCTATCTATATCTAAATCTATATCTAAAAGCTTAATGATAAATAAATGGAATAACATAATTAAATCTAAAAAGGAAATTATATCTAAAAGTCTTCAAGTGGATAAATCTTCTTTTCCATGATGGATCTTAATAGATTCGGATAGACTCGGCAATCTTCGGCCCCAAGGAATCCCAATCCGAGTAGAACTGCTCAAACCCCGTAACGCGCTCCCGGACAGCTTTCGTCGATCTCGAGTAGGTTTACTCGATCTCGAGTAACATGGTCGTCGACTTCAGCATCAGCGGCGTCTCGGGTTGCTCTTCCTCGACATGCTCGAACATTGGTTCTCTGCTCTCCTCGATCTCGAGTAGTGTGGCTTCATCGACTTATGTGGCTTGGCATGTCGGGTAGCCTCTCTTCGACACTGCTCGGACAGGTGCTTCTAGGCTTGTCGATCTCGAAGATGTTCGTCGATATCGAGTACGGGTGTTGCTCGGTGTCCGAGTGTCTGGTCAGGTCGGGTAGCGCTCCTCGGCATCTTCGAACAGTGCTCGCATCCTCAACTCTGGACTGGCTTTCAGGGCTGTTGTCGATCTCGAGTTGAGTACTCGATCTCGAGGAACTTCCTGGAGTCGGGTTGGCTCGTCTTCAGCTTCTCGACATGGTGCTCCTCGATCAGTGATGTGCCCGGACATTGTTGTCGATATCGAGTAAAACTCGTCGATATCGAGTAGCTTGTTGCTTCCGTCTTCACTTCTTGGTTTTCTCCCGAAATGGCTCCATATTCTATAATATTAAAACAGAAACTTATGTAGATCTCCATTTCTGGAAAATAAGCACATATTACATAAATTCGACATATTCCCAACCCGAAATATGCAAAGTGTATAGATTATGGAACTAAAATATGCATAAAAAACATGGCTACTTCGGAGACATTAGTAGTTAGATCTCACGTTTTCCTTTAAGTTTTGATTTTGCAGTGTATGCGTCGATCTGGTCAACAACCTGAGTTTGACGCCTTAGACGATCCAGAACGCCTTATACACGTCCTCGCTAAATTGAAAAGAGCCATGGCGGCCGCAGAAACACAAGCTTAGCTGATAGAGAGGCTTCAAGCGGAGATAGAAGACAAAAACACTGCTCTCACCGCTGAGAGAGCACGCACTACGCATGAAGCTGAACTGAGGAGGCAGGTAGAGCCTGAGCTTGCCCAATTCCCTACCACTGCAGAGGATTACATGCACCCGACTCTTGTCGTGCCTAAATCGGCTATTCTAATCCCTGAAAATAATTTTGAGATCCGCCCTGCCTTCCTTATTGAAATTAAAAATAATGCTTTTTACGGAAGGTTTAATGAATGCGCTCTTGAACATATTACCAATTTTTCTTATATGTGCTATACTCTTGCTAAAGGTACTACTCTAGAATATGTTAAGATGAAAGCTTTTCGTTGGTCTCTTGCCGGTCCAGCATTGAAGTGGCTTGAAGGACTGACTCCACGATCCCTCACAACATGGGCTGAGATAAGGCAGACATTTCTTAATAAATTCTTTCCTCCTGCCAAGACAGCGCTCCTACGCCAGAAGATTACAACTTTCAAGTAAAAGCATGCGGAGCCGCTAGCAAAAGCATGGGAACGATACAAGGATCTACTGCGATCCTGCCCTACACATGGGCAGCCACCATATGTCATTCAGGAGATCTTCTACAATTCTCTTGATTTGGCCGCTAAGGATAGGATCAACCAATATACTCAGTATGAGTATCTGACGATGCCACCAGCTGATGCATGGGCTACTCTCGAAAAGCTCACCAACTTCGACAATAAGTATGGAGCTCCGACCAACTATGACGAGAATTCCTATACAAGGCCAGCCCCATCCATGCCCCTCTATGAGCCTCCTAAAGAGATTGATCCAGATGTAAGTGAGAAATATTACAAGGATCAAAATCGCAAGCTACTCAAGCAAGTCAAGTACCTCTCTTTCAACCAACCTTGCATCGAATGTGGCTCACAGCAGCACACCACTATAGAGTGCCCACATACAGTGCAAGTCAGGATGGCAGAAACTCACGAGAAAGTAGCTTACGCAGGGGGTCCCAATCGCTATATGGGGGACCAAAGGTTCCAACAACCACAATGGAACCAAGGTGCCCCTAGGAACCCCCCGCCATACAGAGCTCTTGGACATCCAAAAAGGGATCAGTAGAAGGATGATCTACAGATGATCCTCGATTAGATGCGCCAAAATCAAGCGGAAAGCAAGCAAGCCAATAGCGCCATCAACAGATCTAGAACATCAATACAAGATTTGGAGAGCTGGACATCTGGAAGAGGAACATTGAGACCCAGATGGGTCAATTCGCAGCACAAATTCCACGACCGACCGGGCAGGTCCCTGGGCATTGATGGACGGTTTTTAGTCGCCTAAACCGTATCAAAATATATTCGAACCTACCTAACTAATGTAGCGTGGTAAGTACGAGTCGATCCCACAGAGAATCAAGTTATTTATAAGTTAAGTTTATTTACCAATTAGTATCAAACGGGGGGTTTTGAGTGGTGAAAATAAGAAAGAAAATAAAATAAACTACAAACAAATTAATGGAGATAGCGATTAATAAAATAGTTTCACCTACCATTTTCCACTTTATTTAGTTGAATTGATATTGTAACTTCCTCTTGCCCTTTTAGTCTTCCTATGAATGCCCTTGTCCCGACCTAATATAGTTACTAATCCAACCAGTCCTAGAAACCCTTATCAATCGAACAGTCCCTAAAGAAGGATTTAACCCAATTGATAGCTTTAAGTTCAGAGATTAACCAAGGTATTTGCAGTCCCTAAAGAGAGATTTAACAACACATCCAACTTCCTACTCATTCAATTAGTTCAACCAGCCCTAAAGGAACAAGTTTGCCACTTAGGTTAAGGTTCACAACCAGGAATCTACAAAACCTTAGCAATTGAATTAATTCTAACTAGTTGCGCGGGCTAGATAGAATAAAACAATAGACAATCAAGCACAAAGAAGTTGAAGCATTCAATATAGGAATTAAGGAACAAAATTTAGAAACTCACAATCAATCCAAACAAAGCTTAAAATTGTAGAAAAAACGGGAGAGTTTAGGTCTCCATAAAAATAAAACAAAACACAATTAGGATTAAAGGAATGTAAACAAATCTAGTCGGCCGAGACTCGGATTCACGTTCGGCCTCCCTTATTCTCTTATGTATGATTGTATCTATATATACTAACATCATAATAATATATTTAATCTACCTAATACTATTCTATCCTTATATATATATATATATATATATATATATAATATATATAATTTATCTAATCTAATTGCTTATGAAAGTAACGGCAAAGTAAGACTAGCAGCTTGCAACCCGTATGTGGGCTCCTCCCGTATAAAATTTCATCGGCTCAACTTGCGATCCATACTTTGCAACTCTCCCTGGCCTCTTATAATTTGTCCAATATAATTCTTTCTGAATTCGCTCCAAAATACCTCAAATATATAAAAACACTGGTGTAGACTCCGAAAATTAAATAATACAAATTATCTATAAAATATGTAAAATGTGCTCTAAATTAATATGCAAATCTATACTAAAAATATGACTAAAATAGACCCTATCAAACTACCCCATGCTTAGACTTTTGCTTGTCCTCAAGCAAAGAAAAACAAATATAGAATTAATCATCCCACAAATAAGATCTTCATGCTTTAATTTTATAAAAGCAACATTAAGCAATAGGAGTCATGAATAAGAGAACAAACATCCTAGCAAGTATATGAGCGATTCAATAGTAAAGGCAAATTTTAATCCAACCTCACCGGGATAATGTGTTTCACTCAAGCTCTCATGTGTTTAGGCTTTAAAGTACAACTCCCAACTCAATCCAAAATGCTCTATACTCCGTGAAAGTCATCACTTGCAAACAACATCATGAGGACTTTTATAGGGTTGTAATGGAGCTTTGGTAGGAACATAAGGCATGGGAAATATTTAAGCTTGTGGTGCTAAAAATCCGGGAAAAAAAAGAACAACAACCAACCAGAACAACACCAAAACTTCCATACTTCGCAAACCATTCCAATAACATAAACTCCAATACACATCAATAAGATCTTCGATTTCAATAGCCATACAACTCATGCAATTTTTCCATTTGGATGTTGACTTTTTTTTTCTTATATGCATACTTTTTCCCCTAGGTGAATTTTATCCTCCCTAGGTCCAAGCTTACTAGACTTTTACTCCTAAGTGAATTTTATCCTCCTTAGGCCCCTAGTAACAAGTCATCTTTATTATGCAAGAAGGGTTACCTTATTTTGGTTATGCCTCTCGCAATGCACAACCATACATACATCATCTCCACTCAAAGCAACTCCAATATAAAGGATTTTCACCAATTATCCTCCTAATTCCCGGATAGGGTCAGGCTAATCATTGGTTATGATATATTTTTGTGGAGCTATCAAAAAAAAAAAGGCTTTAAGGCTCAGATGGGCTTCAAGCAAAGGATAATATGTAGGTAGATAGGGTATAATATGGCTAAAAAAAACATGTCTCAATCATTTGAAATTTACAAGCAACAAACATGTGCAATACGGTCATGAAAAACAAGCATATGGAGAGTATAATCACACAATAAAAGCAAAAGGGAAATAATTATGAATAGTCCTATAAGGCCAAAATAAACTCACAAGGGTTATATTTTTTTAGATTTCAATTAAACCTCAACTATGAACCATACTTGCTCAATTATATTCACAAATCATGCTCCAAAAATCCTTTTCAAGCAATTCAATCAATTCATGGGATTTATGCAATTAAGATCATAAAAATGAATTAGATGACAAACTAAACCAAGATGGGTATTGTTAATAACACCTAAATGCAATGAAATGCATAAAAAAATTGAAAAAAAAAACAAAAAACAGAAAACTAACATATATATATAAAGACGGAGCTACACTCGAATTCCCCACCCCATGCTTAAAATCTTACTTTGTCCTCAAAGTAAAGAAAATGAATGAAAGAGGTATAGAAAACTCACAATGAAATCAAGCATTCGGAACAAGCTTTCAATTCAAACGGAGAGGTACTGGTGTTGTAGCCACTGAACAGACCATAAAATTAAGCCTTTCTCATAGTTATAGGACCTGTCCAATACCAAAACAGCAAAACAAACCAGCAAAACTAGAATAGAAATCAGCAGCAGATTCAATTTAGTAACAAAGGAATATCAAATGCAGAAAATTCAGCAAGATAAGTGACTATTCCTAAGTACTAACACCATCAAAACATGATAAAAGAGTAGAAATTACCGCCCTGGGTGTTCAACAGCTACTTGGATGCAATTGGCATATGTGAACCTTCTCGGAGTTGGATAAATATAGGCATCATCTCCTTTACCAAAGGTCTGGCCAAGACACAAGGCAAAGAAAACACAACACAACAAAGCAGTCCAACTTTCCAAGCATAATATCATCATCCAAGTAAAAGAAATAACAAAACCCATTATATCAAAAATCAGCTTATCAGTACCTACTCAATCACTTATGACAATTTAGAAACATGGAATTCAAGTGATTTCAGGGAGCAAGAACTTAGTAAGCAAAACTCGAAGCATGGTCACCATCTCAAATCACCCGGACTTATATTGATATTAGCATTGAAGACTAAATAAAAATAATCAGCTGATTTCAAATATAGCAAGGAGGAATCAATCAGCCACAATGAGTTTAGGGGCTTCAATGGAATCTACAAAAGTCAACATATCATCTCATGAAAATAACCTCCTTGAAATTCCAACAAAACCACAAATAATTGTGCTGCATCAAAATTCAACGGAGGGAAATCAAGGACAAGTAAAATCAAGGAAGCAAACTAGGACAACTATCAAACTCACTCTAATTCACAATCGGATCCTTCACATTACCGAATTGAAATTGCAGACGAAGGAACGCGCATCCAGGAGCAGCCGCAGAGCCTTCGAGCAGCACTTGTGTGAGAGGATAGGGAACCCGCGGCGAAGAGCGCCGGCATTGGAGGTGCGGGTTGAGAAACGCCGACTTAGGGTTCAGGCCAAGAGATGGGCGAAGAGTGGAGAGGTGATGGAGTAGTGGCTGCTGGTGGCTAGCGAAATCGGAGACGGTGGATGCGGGTGGCGGCTTCAGATGGCCAAAGACGGTCTGGGGAGCGGCGATGGCTGGCATTCTCGGAGAACAGTGGAGACGGTAGCGGCCAAGCTTATTTACCAATTAGTATCAAATGGGGGGTTTTGAGTGGTGAAAATAAGAAAGAAAAAAAATAAACTATAAACAAATTAATGGAGATAGCGATTAATAAAATAGTTTCACCTACCATTTTCCACTTTATTTAGTTGAATTGATATTGTAACTTCCACTTGCCCTTTTAGTCTTCCTATGAATGCCCTTGTCCCGACCTAATATAGTTACTAGTCCAACCAGTCCTAGAAACCCTTATCAATCGAACAGTCCCTAAAGAAGGATTTAACCCAATTGATAACTTTAAGTTCAGAGATTAACGAAGGTATTTGCAGTCCCTAAAGAAAGATTTAACAACACATCCAACTTCCTACTCATTCAATTAGTTCAACCAGCCCTAAAGGAACAAGTTTGTCACTTAGGTTAAGGTTCACAACCAGGAATCTACAAAACCTTAGCAATTGAATTGATTCTAACTAGTTGCGCGGGCTAGATAGAATAAAACAATAGACAATCAAGCACAAAGAAGTTGAAGCATTCAATATAGGAATTAAGGAACAAGATTTAGAAACTCACAATCAATCCAAACAAAGCTTAAAATTGTAGACAAAACGGGGGAGATTAGGTCTCCATAAAAAAAATAAAACACAATTAGGGTTAAAGGAATGTAAACAAATCTAGTCGGCCGAGACTCGGATTCACGTTCGGCCTCCCTTATTCTCTTCTGTATGATTGTATCTATATATACTAACATCATAATAATATATTTAATCTACCTAATACTATTCTATCCTTATATATATAATATAATTTATCTAATCTAATTGTTTATGAAAGTAATGGCAAAGTAAGACTAGCAGCTTGCAACCCGTATGTGGGCTCCTCCCGTATAAAATTTCATCGGCTCAACTTGCGATCCATACTTTGCAACTCTCCCCGGCCTCTTATAATTTGTCCAATATAATTCTTTCTGAATTCGCTCCAAAATACCTCAAATATATAAAAACACTAGTGTAGACTCCGAAAGTTAAATAATACAAATTAACTATAAAATATGTAAAATGTGCTCTAAATTAATATGCAAATCTATACTAAAAATATGACTAAAATAGACCCTATCAGGCATACAGAACCAAATCCCAAGGGGCAGCACGAACATGTCGCTGCTGTAAAGCTAAGGAGCGGACGCGAACTGCACGAAACAGAGGTCGAAGAAGCAAACGACGGCGCTGGACAACAGGTCGATATCGACCAACACCTGGTCGATATCGACCACCCTCAGGTCGATATGGACCCATCGGCACCAGCAACCCAGAAATCGACCAAGGAGCTCGAAATCGACTAGAACCAGGTCGATATCGACCAAGATATAGTCGATATCGAGTCACCCCTAGTCGATATCGATTCTTCTGCATCGCCTCCGACAGCTGATTCCGATCCAAAGCTGAAAAAGACGCTTCCTTTCCCTTCCAAGGCGCTGAAAGACCCCACTGCAGGTAGGTTTAAACGATTTGTTAAGATGCTTCAAGAACTGAATGTTTCAATTCCTTTTACAGAAGCTCTTCAAGAGATGCTTGCATATGTCAAATTCCTCAAGGAGATCCTTAGCAACAGGCGATCAATCATAGAAATCGTCGGCGACTTCAAAAGGATGGACTTCCCTTAGAAGAGGCATGATCCTGGTAAGTTTTCTATTACTGTGGGATTTGGACAATATAGATATGAGGCATTATGTGATCTAGGTGCAAGCGTAAGCATCATGCCCTTATCAATCCAGCAAAAGGTAAAGATATGAGCAATAGAGCATGTGGATGCCAAGCTATACATGGCAAACAATCAAGTAGTCATCCCTACAGGTATGGTTGACAATGTCCCTGTCCAGGTTGGTAAGTTTTATATTCCCGCTGATTTTCTTGTTATAGATTGCACGAAAGATCCTACTTGCCCTATTATTCTTGGTAGACCTTTTCTAGCTACTGTAGATGCCAAGATAAGCGTCAGAAAGTGATTGCTCACCTTCACGATAGGCGATGAAGTCTTAGATTTCTCTTTTGGCCCTACAAAGGAGGAAGTTCCATGGCTGGAGGTGAAGAGCATAGGCAACTACGAGGACGGGCACACAACAACGAAGAAAAGCACCAGAGAGCTACTCGATATCGACAAGCCCAGGTCGATATCGACCACACCACTCGACATCGACCATCCCTGGTCGATATCGACCTCCTCTGTTAAGCCTTGAACCTGCCAGGAGCCTAAGTATGGGGTCCCTGCACTCGATATCGATCCCTATCACTCGATATCGGCTGACCCCCAACCCAAAGATTCCTGTTTTGGGCCTGAAAAGGTAAGTTCAGGTACGATCCCTATATCTCCTCCGTCCATTAATAAAAATAAGATTTTTAGAGAAGATAAGGCCCCATGGAGAGCTAACCTGCGTAGGGCTAGGACTGGAAAGAAGAAGAAGGAAGGCAGAGGACTCTATGCAAGCAACCACCTAGAAGCTGAGCTTGCATACTACCATCAGGACCTAGATGATCTAGGAGAATGGCCAAGCACAAGAGGGCCCTACTCTAAAGGTCCTTGAGCACAAGCGGAGAAGTCGGCCTAGCGACTCTAAAATCTAGAGCATGTACATAAAACATTTGAATTTTCTTTAGGACTTTAAAACTTTTGGTTTTGGTTTTGGTTTTTGTTTTTGGTTTTGAATACTTCATGAAGGTCTTGTCTTTTTGCGGGAAAAACTAACAAATTTTGCAGGTCGAAAAAAACTGGAATCGAAGCAACCTGGTCGATATCAACGGACCTTAGTCGATATTGACCCTGAAGGTAGAAATCGACCAGGAGAGGAGAAAAAGAAGACAATCGATTTCGACCAACCTTACTCGATATCGAGTAAGTTGGTCGATATCGACCAAAAGTCCCCGAATTCGACCAGCTGTATACTTGGAATCCGATGAATTGCGGTCGATATCGACCTGTACTTAGTCGATATCGACTTCTGGCAATCAACAACAGCCTATTTCATCCCTACAGCGCATTATTCGGTAAGTTACTTCCTTTACCTTTGTTTTATTTTATTTATACAGTGGGGACACTGTATATTCTAAGTATGGGGTGGGGGAAGAGCTCATTATCATTATTTTATGTTTTATTCTTGTTTCGGTTATTACATGGTTAATTTTGAGTAAATTTTTAATTTTTGTGTATAATTGTTAAACTCAAAGTTCTATGAGACATCTCCCAAAGCTTGTAAATTGTTCAAAGAAATAGTGTCATGGAAGTTATATTAAACTCGACGATGCAAAATTGGATTTATTAGAGATATAGCATGAAGTTGCCTAGTAAAGTGAAGTCACAATGAAGTGCATTATTTGCTTGAAAACCATGAAAGGAGGTAAAATTTGAAGTTGTTTTTGACATGTTGCATGATAAGAGGATGGAGGACTTTATATTTTCATATAATGCTCATATTTTCAAATTCTAAGTCATACCTATGCTTATGCATTTCAAAAGCCATATTATGCCTTATTTTATATTATGCTCCACATGATTTAAATATTGCCATTTTCTACCTTATTCCATCCGGGGATTATGTTGAGAATGATGTCACATTATGGAGATATTATATGGTGTTTGTGTTGTTATATATCATTATTGGAGTTTGGCAGGAATGTTTGAAATACATGGAAAATTTAATGAGTGAAAGAAAATTCGATCACCTCAGGAGATAAAGGTAGATTGACCCTGCTCGCTGAGATAATAGTTCAGTGAGATGGAACACACAAGGTGAGGAGTCCAAAGCACTAAGTATCCGGGACACACAAGGTGAGGAGTCCAAAGCACTAAGTATCCGGGGCCATTCATGACACCCATGTTTGCGACTCACGAGAAGGCAGTGCTGAGGTTAGAGAGGTAAAAGCATAATATTGAAAAAAAGCATTGAGCGAAAAAGTGAAAAGGTGATGAATCTTATGAAGAAGGAATGTGGAAATTCAATTTGGGAATTACTCCATTTCCTCAGATTATTAGCACCAATTTGCCCAAAAATTGCCCATCTTTAGTCTTTTACCAAATCTACTCCTTATTGAGCTTAATTAAAGTCCTCTTGATTATTATTGCTTTATCACTTATGATTGTTTTGCATAACCCTCCTTTTGTGAGTAAATGTTGCTTTTTATTGCACATGTATGGATTTGTGCCACTAGTACCTTTTCGATGATGGTAATTGACCGCAGGGACATATAAGAATGAATCTATGATGTTGAGAGTTTTGAATCCGCCCCCTGAATGATCATCCAAGTTATTGCTTGGGGACAAGCAAGCTTAAGTATGGGGTGATTTGATGTCCATGTTTTATGCCATGTTTTTATGCTTATTTCAGCTCCTTATTCTATCGTCATATGTATTATGGGATGGGAATATAGAGAATTTATGTAGTTTATGCTTATTTGCAAGAAATAGAGGTCTACATAAGTTTTGGGTTAATATTACAGAATTTGGAGACATTCCGGGACGAAACCAAGAAGAGAGGACAAATGCTAAAACTTACTCGATTTCGAGGAAAGTTCCTCGACATCGACTAAAAATGAGAGCAGAGCTTGATCAAGGAAAGAAGAAGAAAAGAACTCGAGTTCGACTCAACTCGATGTTGACATAGTTCCTCGATGTCGACCAAGACTCAGAAGCAAACCCGAGCTCGAGGAAGGAGAGGCTGCTCGAGAAGACGAGAAGAAGCCGAGATCGAGCAAAGTTCCTCGACGTCGACCAAACTGGTCGAAGTTGATGTCTCTAAAGTAGCCATGTTTTTATGCATATTTTAGTTCCATATTCTATACACTTTGCATATTTCGGGTTGGGAATATGTCGAATTTATGTAGTATATGCTTATTTGCAAGAAATGGAGATCTACATAAGTTTCTGTTTAATATTGCAGAATATGGAGCCATTTCGGGAGAAAAACCAAGAAGCAAAGACCGGAGCTCAAAGCTACTCGACATCGACAAGCCTTAGTCGGTGTCGACAAATCATGCCCGGACACACCCTGATCGAGGACAAGTGGATCGAGAAGCCAAGGAGCAAAGTTACCCGACTCCAGCACTTTCCTCGATATCGAGTTGGGTACTCGATGTCGACAAAGACTGAAGACCATGCCCGGAGTCGAAGAGAAGCTGAACGAGGATGCCGAGGAGAGTTACCCGACCTGGCCAGACACCCGGACACAGAGAAACATCACTTCTCGATATCGAGGAAAGTCCTCGATATCGACAAACCCCGAGCATCTGTCTGAGCAAGGTCGAAGAAAGTTACCCGACACCACCAAGCCAATCTAGTCGACGAAGCCTTTCTCCTCGATATCGAGGAAAGTTCTCCAGATCGATGAACCCCAGGAGCCAAAGTCCGAGCCAGTCCGAGGAAGAGCTAGTCGACATGCCGAGCCACTGAAGTCGACGACCATTTTACTCGAGATCGAGGAAACTCCTCGAGATCGGCGAAACCTTCCAGAAGCCGCGAAACGCGTTTTGAGCTGTCCTACTCGGATTGGGATTCCTTGGAGCCGAAGATTGCCGAGTCTATCCGATTCTATCAAGGCCCATCATGGAAGAGAAGATTTATCAACTTGAAGACTTTTAGATATAATTCCCCTTTATGGATTTAATTCCTTTATTGCATTTATTTATCATTAAGCTTTTAGATATAGATTTAGATATAGATAGAGATATTCTATCCTTGAATAGCAAGGAATAGAATGCTATAAATAAAGCCCATGGGGCTGATTTTAGAGGGATTCAATTCACAAGCTAGAGAAGTAGTTCACATAAACGTTTAGGAGTTCGAAGGTTTTAGGGTTTTGGCTTTCAACGAGAGTTGGATTGCCGGGATTGTAAAGGCTTTGAATTTAGTTTAATGCAAGTTTCTTTTTACACATCAATGTCTGAGGTTGCGATGAAGCGCGAGTAGTCCACCCACTTCTAGGGTTGGGGCGAGCCCGACGATAGCCATGCATGTTTGAGGTAAAAATCCGAATTTTATCATGTTTCGAGCATCTACTACTTGTTATGTGTTTATTACCTATCTAATTGAGGTCCATCCTAACAACTGGGATTGTAAACATAAAATCAGTAGATACAATTAGGGTTTCTTGAAAGAGTTGTCTAATTGTTGGAAAATGCAAAAGTTTGATCCTTCGATGCAAGTTACATGATTATCTATTTTATATCTGCCTTATGCATGCTTGGTTATCGTTGTCGCAAACCCCAATCGTGGAAGTCTTTTACATACAGTTTATTTCGAAACCCCAAAAGCATTTGTTTTACTTTATTTCGTTTTATTCTCTGTCTTACTCGATATCGAATAGCACTCTTCGATATCGAGTTACTGATCCTCGATTCCAGAATCGTTGTAGCTTCTGTGTGCAGGAACTCGACCAAGTCAACTCGACGTAGACGACTTTACTCGATCTCGAGTAAGACCTAGTCGAGATCGACGAGAACCTGTGACTGCTGCTGCGCTGCTTCGTTCGACTTGTCCGATCTTCTGTCGACTAACCCTAGTCGAGATCGAGGACATCTGTGGTCGACTTCTGTCCGTGAGATTTCTCCGCTGCCTAGGATCCGCTGACACGCTTCCTCGTGGATCGATCCTGACTTCCCACTGCTGCATCGGGAGGAAGTCTTGTAATTATTTGCGTGGGCCTAAATCTGGTTTGATTTATTTTATTATATTTCATACTCGATTTCCTCCTACAACAAATTGGCGCCGTTGCCGGGGAAGCTATCATTCGCGCCTTAGGTAGTTAAATCTCACGTCTACTCTGAGTTACTTTACAGGTGTATGCGCCGTTCTGGTCAACCACCTGAGTTTGACGGCTTACACGATCCGGAACGCCTCTTACACATCCAAGCTAAGCTAAAAAGAGTCATGGCGGCCGCAAAAACACAAGAACAGCTGATTGCAAGGCTTACAAGGGAACTGGCCGCTAAAGATGCTGTAGTCGCCGCTGAGAAAGCAGCAAGGGAACAAGCAGAAGCTGAGCTTGCCCAATACCCAACCAAGGTAGAGGATTATATGCACCCGACTCTCGTCGTGCCTGAATCGGCGATTCTAGTCCCTGAAAACTCTTTTGAAATTCGCACTCAATTCCTTATAGAGCTTAAAAATAATGCTTTTTATGGCAAATTTAATAAGTGACCTCTTGATCATATTACCAATTTTTCTGACATGTGTCGTACTCTTGCTGAAGGTACAACTTTGGAATATGTCAAGATGAAGGCTTTTCGTTGGTCTCTCGCTGGACCTGCACTGAAGTGGCTTGAAGGGCTGAAACCAAGATCTCTCACAACATGGGCCCAAGTAGAGCAAGAGTTTCTAAACAAATTCTTCCCTCCTGCCAAGACAGCGCTCCTCCGCCAGAAGATCACAGCTTTCAAACAGAAGCATGGGGAGCCGCTGGCAAAAGCATGGGAACGGTACAAAGAACTGCTGCGATCTTGCCCTACTCATGGACAGCCCCCCTACGTCATTCAAGAGATCTTCTTCAACTCTCTTGACCAAGTCACTAAGGACAGGATCAATCAGTACACTCGATATGAGTACCTGACGATGCCACCAGTTGACGCATGGAGTGTACTAGACAAGCTCACCAATTATGACAACAAATATGGGTCTACTACAAACTATGAGGAGAACTCCTATGCCAGGCCAGCACCATCTATGCCCCTCTATGAGCCTGCTAAGGAGATTGACCCAGATGTCAGGGAGCAGTTCTACAGAGACCGGAATCACAAGCTCCTCAAACAAGTCAAGTATCTGTCTGTCAACCAGACTTGCATCGAATGCGGATCACAGCGGCACACCACTACTGAGTGCCCACACACTGAGCAAGTCAGGATGGCAGAAACACATGAGGAGGCAGCTTACGCAGGGGGTCCCAATCGCTATATGGGGGATCAAATGTTCTATCAACCAAAGTGGAACCAAGGTCCTCCTAGGAACCCCCCGCCATACAGAGCTCCTGGACATCCAGAAAGGGATCAAAAGAAGGATGACTTACAGCTCATCCTTGAGGAGATGCGTCGGAATCAAGGCACCATCAACAACCAGTTCCAGAACATCACTACAAAATTTGGAGAACTAGACATCTGAAAGAGGGGAATAGAGACCCAGATGGGTCAAATCGCTACACAGATCCCACGACCATCCGGCCAACTCCCTGGGCAAACAGAACCAAATCCTAAAGGAAAGACCGGACACGTCACAGCTATCAAACTCAGAAGTGGGCACCAATTACATGAGCTAGAGGTCGGGAAGCACCAAGACACAGCAGAGCAGCGACTCGACACAGAGCAGAATCAACTCGATCTCGGCCAGCCCGTAGTCGATCTCGACAAAGATCCTCTCGACACAGACCAAAAGCCAAGCTCGGACCCCGCTGCACAGCCAGGTAACTCGAGATCGACAAAACTACTCGATGTCGAGGAACCTTTAGTCGAGATCGAGGAGAAATTGGCCGATGTCGACGACTCTGCAACACCTCCGACGTCTGATCTGATTCCGAAGTAGAAAAAGACACTGCCTTTCCCTTCCAAAGCACTGAAAGATCCCACTGCAGGTAGGTTTAACCGATTTGTTAATATGCTGCAAGAACTGAATGTCTCTATTCCTTTTACAGAAGCCCTGCAAGAGATGCCTGGATATGTCAAATTTCTGAAGGAAATCCTGAGCAAGAAGCGATCCATCTCAGAGATCGCCGGTGAATGCAAAGTACTCCACTTCCCTGAAAAGAGACCTGACCCTGGTAAGTTTTCTATTACTGTGGGATTTGGTCAATATAAATATGAGTCCCTGTGTGATTTAGGAGCAAGTGTGAGCATCATGCCCTTATCAATCTGGCGGAAGGTAAAGATAGGATGCATAGAGCCTGTGGATGCCAAGCTAAACATGGCAAACAATACAATGGTCATCCCTACAGGTATAGTTGAGAATGTCCCCGTCCAGATTGGTAAATTCTTTGTTCCAGCAGATTTCCTTATTATAGACTGTGCTGAAGATCCTTCTAGACTTATTATTCTTGGTAGACCATTCTTAGCTACTGCGGATGCCAAGATTAGTGTCAAACAGCGATCGCTCACCTTCACCATAGGCACCGAGGTCTTAGATTTCTCCTTTGGCCCTGCAAAGGAGGAAATTTCATGGCTAGAGGTGAAGAGCATCAGCAACCACGGGATCAAGGAAACAACGGAGGAAGGCACCAAGACTGTACTCGAGATCAACAAAGGCTACTCGATCTCGACAACGGTGTTACTCGATCTAGACCAAAAGTCATCGACATCGACTTCTTCCTCTGCTGAGCCACAGACTTGTCAAGAGCCCAAGTATGGGGTCCCTGTACTCGATATCGACCAGTCCTGCCCGATATCGACTAACCCCAAGCCCGAAGATTTCTGTTTTGGGTCCTAAAAGGTAAGTTCAGGTATGAATCCTACTCCTCCTCAGTCCATTAAGAAATTTATCAATAATTTAAGGGGGGTAAGGCCCCGTGGCGAGAGAACCTGCGGAAACTAAGAGCTGGGAAGAAGAAGAAGAAAGAGAAGGAAGATTATGCAAGCAACCACCTGTCAGCTGAGCTTGCATACTACCACCAGAACCTAGATGATCCAGGAGAAGGGTCAAGCACAAGCGGACCCCACATTAAAGGTCCATGAGCATAAAAGAGAAGTCGGCCTAGCGACTCTAAAATCTAGAGCATGTATATAATACTTTTTGAATTTTGGGACTTTGGAACTTTTGATTTTGGTTTTTGGTTTTGGTTTTTGTTTTTTGTTTTTAGTTCAGAATACTTCATGTGGAAAGTCTTGTTTTTATGTGCAATCTAACACTTTTAGGTCGGCAAGCATATAAGGATCGCGAAAAGTGGAATAAGAAGTCCCTGAAAAACAGTCAGAATCGACGAAGGTCAAATCGACAACGACAAAGAGGAGCAGCCCAGAAACTCCTCGATATCGAGTAGGCCAACTCGATATCGACTAAGCCAGCAGAGTCTCCTCGACTTCAGAAGCCACTTGACGCAGAGGGCCTCCTCGAGATCGAGTACTGTACTCGAGATCGACAAAGACCATTTCCTAGACCTGCACTGATCTGCCTTCCTCGATGAATTATTCGGTGAGTTCCTTCCTTTACTCTTGTTTTTATTTGATTTTATACAGTGGGGACACTGTATATTTTAAGTATGGAGTGGGAGAAGGGCTCATTATCATTATTATATGTTTTAGTCTTGCTTTTGATTTTTACATGGTGAAATTTTAAATTTTATGTTATGCATTCATGTTTAAATTTTATGCATTTGAGTCTTTTGTCATACTTTAGTCTTGTTTTTAGTTGCATAGAAAAAAATAAAATAAAATAAAAAGAACGCATGTTTAAAATTTTGCATTGTCTTAGTTTTTATACCCTAACTTAGATGTCCTATGATGATATATAATGATTGACTTGATCATATAAATCCTATGGCATGTTTGGAAGGTTTAGCCTAAATCCTCGAAATTGTTTTTATGTGGATTGTGAACTTGTGATGAAATTGAGCACATATGATCCTAAGCTAAGGGGTTGAGATCCAACAAAAATTGTCCTAGTGAGAATTTTGGCCTTATAGGGAGAACATTAAAAAATCCCTCTGCTTTCTTGAGTGTATTTACTCTTCCTATGCATCTCTAAATGTTGTGATAGTTATTCAAGGCCAATGCATTCATATGTTTATGTGAATGAGAATTAAATGATGGAGGCACCTTTTAAGCCAATTTTATCCTCTCTTTACCTACCCTGCATTATCCCTGCTTGAAGCCAGAACATTAGCCTGAGACTTTTATTATAAACTCCACAAAATTATCCTTAGCCAAATTGAGCCTGACCACCATTTGGGAATTAAGACTTAGAGTTGGTTAGAATGATGGTTTGTGGAAAGAATAAGTTTATGTTTCATTTCAAGTAAGGAGGATTTTTAAGCTTATTGAGATATGGGTTGGTTGTATATTTTTATCTTTCTATGCATACTATGTAAAAGGATTTTTGGCTCACCCTATAAATGCACTAGTGTTATTTTATGTTATTTTCGTTTCAAAAAAAAAAAAAAAATCGAAGAGAAAAAGAGAAGGAAAAGTTTGTACATATGTTTGTGAATAAAGTGCATGAGCCAAATTTACCTTAATTCTTTCATTTCGCAAGATGCATACTTTGGAGAGGTTAAGAATGTTTGAAAGGTTACATACTTCATTGAGATAAATTGGAGAGTTTGGTTGATGCATATGATTGAGAGTTATAGTTTGGTTGAGTTGTGTTGAAGATTTAGGAGTCTTGATTCCCGAATTTTATTAAGCACCACATGGCCAAATAATTCCATACCCTTTTATTTCTTACCAAGCCCCATTACAACCCCGCCGAATGAAATCTTCTTTGAAGACTTCTATTGAGTGAAGTCCTCCTGATAATTCTTGTTGCATTTACATAATTGGTTGCGAAGTGGATTTATATTTAAATTGCAATGTTTATGAAATTGTATATGGAATTGAGTTGAGAGTTGATCTTCATAGCCTAAACACATTGAGAGTTGAGTGTAAACACATTATCCTTGTGAGGTTGGATTTATATTGCCTATGCCCATGGATCGCTCATATATATGTGTGATGACGTTAAATTCACTTGTCTTACATTGCTACTACTTGAGAGATGTTGCTTTTGACAAAAGGCGAAGACTTGAAGGATGTGTTGTAGGTCTTGGTTATTGTTTGGTTATTGCTTGAGGACAAACAAGTCTAAGTATGAGGTGATTTGATGTCTCTAAAGTAGCCATGTTTTTATGCATATTTTAGTTCCATATTCTATACACTTTGCATATTTCGGGTTGGGAATATGTCGAATTTATGTAGTATATGCTTATTTGCAAGAAATGGAGATCTACATAAGTTTCTGTTTAATATTGCAGAATATGGAGCCATTTCGGGAGAAAAACCAAGAAGCAAAGACCGGAGCTCAAAGCTACTCGACATCGACAAGCCTTAGTCGATGTCGACAAATCATTCCCGGACACACCCTGATCGAGGACAAGCGGATCGAGAAGCCAAGGGGCAAAGTTACCCGACTCCAGCACTTTCCTCGATATCGAGTTGGGTACTCGATGTCGACAAAGACTGAAGACCATGCCCGGAGTCGAAGAGAAGCTAACCGAGGATGCCGAGGAGAGTTACCCGACCTGGCCAGACACCCGGACACAGAGCAACATCACTTCTCGATATCGAGGAAAGTCCTCGATATCGACAAACCCCGAGCATCTGTCTGAGCAAGGTCGAAGAAAGTTACCCGACACCACCAAGCCAATCTAGTCGACGAAGCCTTTCTCCTCGATATCGAGGAAAGTCCTCGAGATCGACGAAACCCAGGAGCCAGAGTCCGAGCCAGTCCGAGGAAGAGCTAGTCGACATGCCGAGCCACTGAAGTCGACGACCATTTTACTCGAGATCGAGGAAACTCCTCAAGATCAACGAAACCTTCCAGAAGCCGCGTAACGCGTTTTGAGCTGTCCTACTCGGATTGGGATTCCTTGGAGCCGAAGATTGCCGAGTCTATCCGATTCTATCAAGGTCCATCATGGAAGAGAAGATTTATCAACTTGAATACTTTTAGATATAATTCCCCTTTATGGATTTAATTCCTTTATTGCATATATTTATCATTAAGCTTTTAGATATAGATTTAGATATAGATAGAGATATTCTATCCTTGAATAGCAAGGAATAGAAGGCTATAAATAAAGCCCATTGGGCTGATTTTAGAGGGATTCAATTCACAAGCTAGAGAAGTAGTTCACATAGACGTTTAGGAGTTCGAAGGTTTTAGGGTTTTGGCATTCAACGAGAGTTGGATTGCCGGGATTGTAAAGGCTTTGAATTTAGTTTAATGCAAGTTTATTTTTACACATCAATGTCTGAGGTTGCGATGAAGCGCGAGTAGTCCACCCACTTCTAGGGTTGGGGCGAGCCCGACGATAGCCATGCATGTTTGAGGTAAAAATCCGACTTTTATCATGTTTCGAGCATCTACTACTTGTTATGTGTTTATTACCCATCTAATGGAGGTCCATGCTAACAACTTGGATTGTAAACATAAAATCAGTAGATACAATTAGGGTTTCTTGAAAGAGTTATCTAATTGTTGGAAAAGGCGAAAGTTTGATCCTTCGATGCAAGTTACATGATTATCTATTTTGTATCTGCCTTATACATGCTTGGTTATCGTTGTCGCAAACCCCAATCTTGGAAGTCTTTTACATACAGTTTATTTCGAAATCCCAAAAGCATTTGTTTTACTTTATTTCGTTTTATTCTCTGTCTTACTCGATATCGAATAGCACTCTTCGATATCGAGTTACTGATCCTCGATTCCAGAATCGCTGTAGCTTCTGTGTGCAGGAACTCGACCAAGCCAACTCGACGTAGACGACTTTTCTCGATCTCGAGTAAGACCTAGTCGAGATCGACGAGAACCTGTGACTGCTGTTGCGCTGCTTCGTTCGACTTGTCTGATTTTCTGTCGACTAACCCTAGTCGAGATCGAGGACATCTGTGGTCGACTTCTGTCCGTGAGATTTCTCCGCTGCCTAGGATCCGCTGACACGCTTCCTCGTGGATCGATCCTGACTTCCCACTGCTGCATCGGGAGGAAGTCTTGTAATTATTTGCGTGGGCCTAAATCTGGTTTGATCTATTTTATTATATTTCATACTCGATTTCCTCCTACAACAGAAGTCAACCAAACTAAAACTGGGTCGAGAGTCTGTTGGGCCAATCCGAACACGAGTTGAAGACTTGGGCACGAAGCAAGGCCGGATTTCATCCTATTCTATCAAGATCTATCTATGGAAGAAGGATTTATCTACCACATGAAGATATTTAGATATTTAGATAGTTTTCCTTTTAAGATAAATGTACCTTTTAATTAAGTTCTATCTTTAAAAAGTAGATATATTTTGCTTTCCTTGATTAGCAAGGATTAAGCCCTATAAATAAAGCCTATGGGGCTGATTTTTATTGATTCAATTCTAGAGAAGGAGAGGAGGAAGTAAGTAGAGAGAGAGAGTGGAGGCCGAGAGGAGTGAAGGAGCGAGAGCAAGTTGGCTTCGATCGGTTGTAAGCTCTGGTTAGTTTATTAATGCAAGTTTCTTTTCCTTCAATGATGTCTGCAATTGCGATGAAGAGCGAGTAGTCCACCTACTTCTAGGGTCGGGGCGAGCCTGACGATAGCCATGCGTGTTTGAGGTAAAGATCCGACCTTTATTATGCTTGATCATCCACTGCCTTTTATATGTTTATTACCTATTTAATAGACATCCATGTTAACAACTTGGATTATAAACATAAAATCGGTAGATACAATTAGGGTTTCTTGAAAGAGTTATCTAATTGTTGTAAAAGGCGAAAGCTTAATCCTTTGATGTGATTGCATGATTATCTTTTTATCTTACCTTATGCATGTTTGGTTATCGTTGTTGCAAACCCCGATCTTGGAAGTCTTTTTCATACATTGTTTAAAGTTTGAGATTTGCATTCGTTTAGTTACTATTTCTACTCGACTTCGACTAGACCCTAGTCGACATCGACTACTGACCTTCGATCGAGCAAGATCGCTGTTGCTTCTGTCTCTGCAGGTTACTCAATTTCGACCAGCTTACTCAACTACGACCAAAACTTCCTCGACGTCAAGTTGCTTACTCGAGATCGACCAAAAGCAGTGACCTTTGCTTGTTCGGATTCGACTGTGCTTGACCCCCTGTCGACTAGCCTTAGTCGAGGTCGAGTACTTCTAAAGTCGACAACCACTTGTGAGATTCTTCCGCTGCCTGAGATCCGCTGACGTGCTTCCTCGAGGATCGATCCTGACTTCCTGTTGCTACATCAAGAGCAGGTCTTGTAATCATTTGCGTGGGCATAATCCGGTTTGATTTATATTTCTATATTTTGAACTCGATTTCCTCTTACAACAGCCTTCCTGTTCCTTTCATTGTTATTCAAAACAAGGCAGATCTTGCTGCCAAGGAAGGCAGAAGAGTTAGCAGTGGTAATCTCGTTGACATAGCCCACCATTGGGTTGAGAAGCAGGGTTTACTATCCCCAAGTGATGAGCTTCCCCTCATTGAAAGTTTCCCTGGCAATAGCACACTTTTAGCTATGACATAACCGCCTTCTATTTTCTTTAATCTTGTCAAAATGTCTCTTGTTCTTGCACGTGTCTGGATTCTGGAATAACAAATGGCTTTCCCTTCAGATTGTGATTATGAACTTCATCTACAATTTTTTAGTATTAGTTATCAGTCTTCTAGGTCAGAATTCAGAACTACAAGAGTGTGATATGAGAAAGTAGAAGCTGGAAGTAGATTTGCATGCATCGTAAATAGAGCTGCCCTTTACACTCGCATGAACTAACAATTTTGAATAGTTTCAAAAGTTGTATCCATTTTTAGGATACATGGTAGTTTTTTTTTTACTGAAACTCATACATGATAGCCTGCTGTTATATCTGACATGGATAGTTTCTATATATTCAACAAGTTAGAAACCTACTAAATTTATCCTAAAAATTCAAACCCTCATTAAAGCATTGTATAAAGTATATAACATAACAGTTCAATCTAAGCATCGATATCAAAAACATACCCGAAACTTATAATTGGAGGACCAGGCTTATCATCAAGAGTTGGGAACTCAAACTTGTAGCTGCAAAGAAAGAAATTCGCCTCAAGAAATTTCAATTCTAAATATTCTGGCAACGGCAATGTCAGCACTGTCAGCCTCAAGAAAAGCCAATGATGTGGCTGATATGGCACGGGCAGAAGCAGCTGCTGCTGCTCAGAAGGAGAAGAGTGAAATAGAGCGCATAGTCGTCAAACACATCTTTGAGGCTATGAGGTATATCTGTCACAAACACATCTTTCGTCCTTTTTTTTAATGCTAGATTGCTAATTGAAGCTCAATCACTGATTTTGTTTGGTTGTCTTACTAGAAGAGTTGACTGCTGACAGAGTAAGATTGCTCAAAGAGAAGATATCTAGTAACATCTCTTCCATGCCTCTTGTTCTGAAGAGGATGAATGAGTGCATTTCTAGGATGGGCAAACTTAGCTCTTGCAGTGACATACATGTTAGAAATCAATAGCAGGTTAAGAACCTTCACCATTTGCACTGATCTGTTAGTTGTTAGTTTCAATCATGTGGATGAAATTCACCATTTACACTCGATCACAACACTATATAAGTTGTATTGAATATTCATTGTAATCAATTTGACAAAATTCAATGAATTCAGTTACACATTTTCTCTCAAACTCTCACATTTCTATCTTTAAGTCACCTCTGTCTGCAGTCTTCATTTCTTCTTCTTTCTGCTCTTAGCTGTTCATGAATCTTCATCTTCACAAAACTAAGCGAACTAAAGCATCTAATGACCTTTGTTGTGATTGCAGATTTGCTGGATCTGGCCGAAGGTTCAGTCTGAAGATGATAAAGGATTCCAAAAGATTCTGGATAATGTCCAGTACAAATGCAGTGGCTGAAGAGGATCTTTTGCTGCTCAAAGATCAGTTCGAATAAAAGGGACCCGTACAGATGTTGAAAGAAGGGGATCTTTTTCTGTAATCATTGTGTAATTCTTTCAATCAGATGATTGCAGATGAGACTTCCGAAAGGGTTTCAATATTGTCTATGACAAATCTCTTTCTATTGGCTTGACATGTTGCTTTTCTAGACTGTGTAATGTTGTTACTAATCATATCATTTATCACTGGAGGGCAAAAGCAACCCCATATATATATATGAACGCCCCTTTTACATTAATTGCATGAAATGGCGTCAACTTTTATAGGATGAGCAAAGTGATTAACAAGTATGTGCTATTAATAATGCAGGTTTAGTTAACTCTTGATTATGGAAGTATTAAACAAAATATTCCATTACTCTCCTACCTTATGTCATCTATTATTAGTATAAAAGTATTTTTAATAAATTAATTTAAACTAAAATTGCACTTTTTTTTCCCGTGTCAGCACTTTTTAAAATTTTATGTTGGTGTGCAAATATAGGTTTAGGTTGTTCAAATATAATCTATTGTTGAGCAAAAATAAGAGCATGTTGAGCAAATTTCCACCAATCCCCAATGTTGTGCAATCATAGTCCATCGATGAGCAAAAATAAAACCATATTGTGCAATAATCTATTGGGCAAGTATAAAATAATATTGAGAAAAAATAAGATCATGTTGAGCACAATTTCACAAGGCTCAATTGTTGTGCAAATATAATATTTTGTTGAGCAAAAATAAGATCATGTTGAGCAAATTTCCACCAATCCCCCCTATTGTGCAATCATAGTCTATTGATGAGCAAAAATAATACCATGTTGAGCAATAATCTATAGAGCATGTATAAAATCATATTGTGAACAAATAAGAGCATGTTGATCACAATTTCACAAGTCTCAATTGTTCTGCAAATATAATCTATTGTTGAGCAAAAATGAGATCATGTTGAACAAATTTCCACCAACCCCCCATGTTGTGCAATCATAGTCTATTGATGAGCAAAAATAAAACCAAGTTGTGCAAATATAATCTATTGTTGAGCAAAAATAAGAATCATGTTGAGGAAATTTCCACTAATCCCCCATGTTGTGCAATTATAGTTTATTGATGAGCAAAAATAAAATCATGTTGAGCAAATTTCCACCAACCCCCCATGTTGTGCAATCATAGTCTATTGATGAGCAAAAATAAAACCATGTTGTGCAAATATAAGGTATTGTTGAGCAAAGATAAGATCATGTTGAGGAAATTTCCACTAATCCCCCATGTTGTGCAATTATAGTTTATTGATGAGCAAAAATAAAGTCATGTTGAGCAAATTTCCACCAATCTCCCATGTTTTGCAATCATAGTCTATTGATGAGCAAAAATAAGACCATGTTGTGCAATAATCTATTGAGCAAGTATAAAATTATATTGAGAAAAAATAAGATCATGTTGAGCACAATTTTATAAGTCTCAACTATTGTGCAAATATAATCTATTATTGAGCAAAAATAAGATCATGTTGAGCAAATTTCCATTAATCCCCCATGTTGTGCAATTATAGTTATATTGATGAGCAAAAATAAGACCATGTTGTGCGTTAATCTATTGAGAAAGTATAAAATTATATTGAGAAAAAATAAGATCATGTTGGGAACAATTTATCAAGTCTCAATTGTTGTGCAAATATAATCTATTGTTGAGCAAAAATAAGATCATGTTGAGCAAATTTACACCGATCCCCCATGTTGTTCAATCATAGTCTATTGATGAGCAAAAATAAGATCATGTTGTGCAATAATCTATTGAGCAAATATAAAATAATATTGAGAAAAAAATTAGATCATGTTTAGCAAAATTTAACAAGCCTCGATTGTTGTGCAAATATAATCTATTGTTGAGCAAAAATAAGATCATGTTGTGCAATAATCTATTGAGCAACTATAAAATAACATTGAGAAAAAAATAAGATCATGTTGAGCATAATTTTCAAAGTTTCAATTGTCGTGTCAGCATCTTTTTAACTAATCAATCAATATTACTTACGAATTTTCCAAATCTTTAATATTTTAATCATTATTGGAGGATTAGGATTCGTTCTATATTTTTATATAGCATGGTATAGTCAGATCTACTATGATTAAAAAGTGCTGACGCGAAAAAAAAATGCACATTTAAGTTCTAAAATTGCACGTATAGGTTCTAAAATTTGCACAACTGTTCTTTACAGTTGCACAACTGTACTTTACAGTTGCACAATTGTACTTTACAGTTGCACAACTGCACTTTACAATTTATGTTGTAGCCCTTGAATAGTTTGTCTTGAAATGTACTGCTGAATCCATCAAAGCCTGATAACAACAGATATCATATTATAATGGGCTATTTGCACAAGTAGACTACTTTTTAAAAATGTTTGCACAAGTAGACCATCTTTTGGAAAAATAAAAAAGTGGTCTATGGTGTTATTTGTGCAAATAGAAAATGTTACCCAAAGGGCCGGTAGCAGGTGAACCAAAAGGGAGGGAATAGGTGAGAGGGAGGAGAGAGGGACGAAAGAGGAAGGGTTTGGCGCCAAATTGGAAGAGAGAGGGTGAAGTGATGTTGATGTGATTTTGTGGAACCCTTTTCCATTTTGTATGGTATAAAGGGCAGGCTTTTCATTTTCTTCTTCTCCCACAATTTCTGAAGTAGAAACTCATGGAGAGAGAGAGATGGGAGAGAAGGAGAAAGTTCCACCATGGAAGACAAGCTCCCGACTTGCTGTTCTAGTTCCAGGGCACGTGTCAGCTTCAATCTGTGCACCTGTCAGTGATCAAACTCTCCGTGTCAATGTGATGCCCCAGAAACCTTTGTTGGCAGAAGAAAGGGGTAAGTGTTTTATGCGAAGTACTCTTCATCTATGGCGTTAGATACCCATCAATCTCTCTTTTGAACTTTGGTTTTGTTTTTCAGGTGGCAACACCTTGGTATGCGTCACTCTCTTCCTCCATGGTTCTTGGGTGGTCGAGAAAGGTACATGGGTGTATGTGGGTTCAAGGGCGATGAAGAATATCATGATAAAACAGGACATCGACTTCAACTCTTTGAAAAACGTAATCAGGCTGAAGGGTGGTGATGGTTCCTCATATGCAGAGTGGGCATTGTGGTACGTGCCGAAGTCGAAAGAAGGGGGTCAACCAATCATTATTGCTGATGATGATGACCTCGAGGCGTTTAAATATCTGAACTTGAAGTGCGGAGAAGACCCATGGCCCCTGGCCATATATGTCGGGCCATTGGAGACGGAGAGCTTTGAAGTGAAGCAACCTGCCGGGGAAGAACGCCTTAGTGGGCCACCCTCGTCATAAAAAGAAAACAATTTGGCTGAGATTGTTAACGATGATGCATCCGGCAAGGCACATCAAACCCCCATGTGTGTAGATGGTGTGTTACATGCTGGGGGAGAGGTGACCGAGGTCATATGAAAGACTAAGAAGCTGGCAGCGATGGACAATCCTGACAAGGGTCATACGTCCGGTGACAAAGGAATGTGTTTAGGTGACAGGGTACAAGGTCTGCCTGCGATGGACAATCCTAACAAGGGTTATACGTCAGGTGACAAGGGAATGTGTTCAGGTGATAGGGTACAGGGTCTGCCTGCGATGGACAATCTTGACAAGGGTAAAATGTCAGGTGACAATGGAATGTGTTTAGGTGACTGGGTACAGGGTCTTGAGGTGATAGAGTTAGGCGACACGGATACCTCTTCAGGTGACATGGGACCTAGTTTGGATGTGATATGCCTTAGCAGCGAGGAAGAGGATGATGATGGGATAACCCCCACGAAAGATTTTTGGAGCTCGTTCGAGGCCGAAGATTATGAAGTGAAGCTCGAAGAAGAGTGGGATGACTTGGAATCCAACGGTGTGGAGGAGGACAAGAGTATGAGGGAGTTGGTGGAGGGGGAAGTCGAGGAAGAGGTGATGAGGGAACTTGAGAATTTTAAGCCCAGGACTAGCGTCTCCCCACCTACGATTCAAAACATTGACGCTATGATGGATAGAGCAACGACTCGTACCCAGGACCCATGACGCAACATTACTCAACTTTCGGAGGGACAACTATTTGCATCAAAGGCTGAGGTGCTGACTGGCCTTTGCTGGAATGCGGTGGAGAATTGCTTCGAGTTTACGGCGAAGAGATCTACAACAAAGGTGATAGTCGTGGTATGTGTGGACCCAAAGTGCACGTGGACGTGTAGGGCTTCACCTTACCGCCACACCACTATGTGGAGCATCCACAATTATGTCCAGGAGCACACATGTGGGATCAATGTGAACCACAAACATAACCGATATGCTACGTCTGATATGATTGGCCGGAACCTCGTGTCCAAGTAAGTTGGACGATAGTTGTGAATACTGTAATCCATGTCACATGCTAATATTTCACTTGTCACCTGTCATTTTTGTGTGAGGGAAAGTAACTTGGTCTATTACTTGTAGGTTCACCGGCACTTGGAAGAACCTCGTTCCCGACCAAGTGCAGGCACTGACGAAGTCTGACTACGGCGTCACGTGCAGCTACTCGATGGCCCGAAGGGCACGATTGGCGGCGAGAAAGGTCAAGCATGGGACCGATGAAGACAGTTACCGAGATATTATTCCATACTTGCACGTTCTGGAGCAGACTAACCCCGGGACATATACTAGGGTAGAGATGGACTCCTCCCAAAGATTCAAGTACGCATTTGTTAGCTTTGGGGTATGGCGCAAGGCGATCCCCCACCTTCGAAAGGTAAGCCCTGTGTCACCTCTTTATTTGTAAATGTCAACCAGAAGGATAGACCATGTCACAAATCCAACATTTATCGATGTGCATGTGCAGGTGATTTCAGTGGACGGGAGTTTCCTCAAAGGTAAGTTCAGGGGCACAATTCTTTTTGCCACAACCCAAGATGCAGACCACAAAGTGTACCCGATCGCATTTGCGATTGTCGATGGGGAGAATCACGGGTCATGGGTCTTCTTCTTCAGGAACATGCTACATGTTGTGGAGGACACACCGGACCTCATGTTTGTATATGATCGCCATCTGAGCATCGTCCAAGGTATTAGGGACCACTATGTGTTTGAGAAGCAAGGGTTCTGCATTTGGCATCTATTTTGTTATGCTAGGTCCAAGTACAAGGGTGTGACGGGGCTGCTGGATTTGTTCTTCTCGATGGCGAAGGCGTGCACGAGGGCGGACTTCGACAAGTTGTTCTCTGATTTCTGCGCACAGTCCGCCCCGGCGGGACAATACGTGAAAGAGGCTGGTTTCCAGAATTGGGCCCGAGCGTTCTTCGTGGGGGCTCGCTACAACATATTGACAACGAACACCTCTGAGTGTCTTAACTCTGTCTTCAAGGAGCCACGCGACCTACCAATCACTGCATTGATTGATGCCATCATCAAAACCACCTCCACATGGTTTTACAAGCGACGGGAAGAAAGTAGCGTCAAGGGTTTGAAGGTCAGCAAATTTGTTGATGATGCTCTGAAGAAGAACTACGCGATGTCAATTTGCTTGGTTGTGGCAGCGCTCAGCCCATACGAGTTCACTGTCCGTAAAGGTTTGTCCTCATGGGCTGTCAACTTGAGGGCATGTACCTGCAGATGCAAGCGCTTCGACATCGACCAGTTTCCCTGCACACTTGTCATGGCCGCTGCCAAGTTCCGAGGGATCAATTTCTACACTCTCGTCAATGACTTCTACAAAGTCGCAGCATGGAAGGCGTGTTACGCGGATGTGCTATACCCACTCCCTCCAAGATCAGAATGGCATGTCCAGCATGGCGTGTTACGCGGATGTAATTAGGTTGGTATACTTTTGGGTAACTAGGTTGGGGAACGGGGTAAGTAGGTTGGAGTCCTCTTTGGTTCCATGCACATTTCACAAAGTTCCGGTATTGGGCGTTGTAGTTCGCTCAGGAAATTTTTTGTGGATGCAAAGTTACTTACTGTAAATCGTATATGGCATTGGTATGAATTTCATATGACTCCTGTTATATTTCACGTGCCACCTGTTATAATTCACGTGTCATGTTTTGAATACCCGTAACTCCTATCATGTGCACATTTCACAAACTTCACGTATTGGGCATCTATATGAATTTCACAAACTTCACGTATTGGCGTTGTAGGTTGGTATTTTGTGGATGCACAGTTACTTATTCTGTAAATCCAAATGGCATCAATATCAATTTCACATGTCGCTTGTTATTATTCTCGTGTCACTTGTCATAATGAACGTGTCAACTTTTACCCGTGTCACGTGTTTATATGACCGTGTCACCTATAATATATTACGTGTCACCATTAATTTCACACATTCAATATGAAAGCAAGTACATGGATAGAGAAAACCCCTACTACAGAGGATGTTCATAAAAGTATTACATCTACTGAGCAATCAATGTCATAAATGAGTGAAACAACTAACCAACTGATATGATAACGTCCTAAAGTTGTAACCAATGACATGAATCAACAAAGATCAAGTAACGTCCTAATGCAACGAAAACCACGTAGTCATATAAATTGGAAACTGGTTTATAACAGTCTGTCATGGAAGATGGCCACAGCGAGCATGTCCATGTATGCCCCGATGAAGGCGTCGTCCAGTCCCTCGTATGTAGGGGCGTCTTTGGTGAGGAGTTGCATAACCCTGATGTTGTATGGTGCACAGTCTCCGCTGCAATAGGGATGCGAATGGTCATATTCAAGTGGCCCGGCTAACACCGTACCGCACGACGCTATTGAATTTAGGGCTGGGCATGGAATTACCTCTGCTTGTTCTGCGGCACCCGTTTGTCGCGGTGTAGGGTGAACTCCTTTGTCACCTTGTCCGCATAGGTGGCCTTCAACTCCGGGTGGGCATTCATCGGTATGGGGATGAAGTGCGTGACGCATCTTAACTGTGCTGGAAGATGGCGATCTATCACGATGTGAACATCCGGATCATAAACCCTCACCTGCCAGTCATTCAGATCAATCGCTACGGCGACCCAATGCACATTCATGAGGTTCAATGGAAGAAGGATTAGTTCCACCCCTGCCCATGACATGCCCACAGTCGTTGGGGACCGGCCGTCGAAGAAGCTAAGCAGCTTCTTATCCGCTTCGTAGTTGTCCGCATTGCTGCTATATTTTTCCCACTCATTCTACAGAAGCCACCCGAAATAGGAATCCACAACCGCAACTCGACTGCCAGCTTCAACTTCCCTCTCCATTAGGCCTTTGCGTAGAAGATAGCATGCTTGCTCCATATGCTGCGTCAATGAAAAACATCAGGACAAGCCATTTCGCATTCAATAAACAAAGGACAATGCTGAGCCGACATTTGTAACTCACTGTTTACCCAAAATGTGGGCGTTTGTAAGGATGTGAAGAACGGTTTTGTCAGCTCCGTGCCGTATCCACTCTTCCACTTCTCCCCATCCCCGCTACATGGCCACAACGACAATGTTATGTGACAGACATCGTTCCTAGCATATTTTCGATACAAAGACATATTTGGGGTACCTTTCCATCCACCGGCCGAACGCATCGTTGTCGGACACGGATATGAGTCCCAGCTCCATCGCGTCCGCGGATTAGACTACTTCCTTCCCTTTTCGGCCCCGCGGTTTCATCGCAGGAGGGGACTTTGCATCTCCAAGATCTCCCGGATCCCTCTTAGTATTCTTGCCTTCGACTCCCCCCACTTTTGCAACCTGCTAAGATAAATGCCAAAATGGTAAGGATTTTCGAACACTTAATTCCGTGTCACCAAACTAACAATTGCATGTCAATTAACAACAACACACTTGTCACATGTTAGAGAAAATACAATGTCCACTTCCATAAAAATGTACCTCCTCCGCCGATCCTTCAAGTGGCAGGTCATCCCCTTTTGGTATACCATCCATGTTCCCGACCTCTTCCCCTTTAGGTGTACCATCCGAGCTTCCAACCGTGTGGTGGTCGTCCTCATCCTCTCTATGATCCCCCCCCCCATCCGTTTGACGGACACCCCTCATGTGTTGATGCGCACGTCCTCCCTTGGCATGGGCATCTCTCACCTCTAGCACAACACATTCCAAGGTCTTCATCTGAACACATATAACATAAAGGAGGGGTGGTTCGCCAAATTGATAACAGTCAGCGACATTAACGTGTCACGTACTAAATATAATGTGTCATTGGTGTAACTATCCTTGTCATTGAGCAATGTTATGCAGACACTGGCAAAACCAGAAATAGGAGAATAACGTACCTTGTCATCCATGCTCCGCATCCACGTTACCATAGATCCCAGCCTCTCCAACATCAGTTCAAGTGTCTTCCCCACCTTGCCATCCACGAGTTCATTGTTCCCATCAGGTTTTCCAGAACTTGCTCCAGCCTTGCTAGAGCCGTCACCATAATAACGGGGTGCCAACGCATCCTCAACGTCATCGTACAAGAGGTCATGCTCCTCATGCGTGTAGAAGCACCCGTACATCAACTCAAACTCACCGTCGGTTGGGACTAGTATGGGGTTGTCTTCAACCTTTATGCTCTCCATCTCCTTCGGGTCCATGCGGGTTTCGATCGTCTCATAGCTTACATTGTCGCCGTCGGCAGCCCACCTCAACATGCAAGGCAACGCCGTCTTCAACACATTGTTTGCAAACTGCACCCCAATGTCCAGTACCGCTTCGTAAAGCGAAATCTACAACACCCACACATGACACTGCACATCATAAATTCCTCTGAACAAATAAAATATAACTACAGTCGAGGAGGTTACCTGGAACGCCAGTGGATAACTGGTGAGTCCATAGGCATGGCGGTCGACATTTGGCTTCATATCAGCGATCCGCCGTTGTATGAAACCCAACAACGACGCATCCGTGGCCTCATACACCACCCTGTCCCAAGGGAATGCCAAGAACCGATCCACGTTCTCCAACAGCCTAAGAATCCATCCCCGCACTGCGTTCCTGCTTTCCCGTCGAAACAAAACTCCCTCGATGATGAGGAGGAGAGCTATCTTGAACCCCTGAAGAGAGATGTCTTGAATGCGTACTCTAATTGACCTACCGTCATGTTGTCCATTGAGAAGTAGTCCTTCACAGCCTTCGTGTCTTCCTCCATGGATACTCCCCGCACTCGACCACAGCGCAACCCACGAGCGCAAGCTCCTTGATCGAGAAGCATCCCTTGCATCATGTACCACGTCTCCCACTTCTTCTCCGTCGTGAGCTGCCGCTGCAAGACGTAATGCACGAGCTGCGGTGAGAATTGTACTCGGTTTGCCAATTTAACAACCCCCCGAAGCTGGCTTCTCTGTAACTTCTCCCAGTTAACCGGGTCGATCCAGTCGTCCAAGTGCCCGAGCAGTGACACTCTCGAACTTAGGTTTATATGTCCCTGGAAATGCTTCTCCTCTGGGACTGCGAACCGTACGTGGCTCCGCCTTTTTCGGTGGGCGGACTCCCTTCCTCTTTAACTTTTGTGACCGGACCATATCTTTCTTTCCTACAAGTATGTAAACCTGAACGGAATCAGATACACCCACAACGTCATTAGCCTTATGTCACCCTTCTAAAGTTTCCATGTCAACATACTAAAAAAGTCATGTCACTTTTTCTACCCCGTGTCACCCAACTGCAAAACCCATGTCACTGAACTCGATCTTCTTCAATCGCATCTCAGCCCCACACTCCCCCGTTCATCTTCAATCTCAAACCAGTACATCCCCGTCTCCTAATTTCCCCTCCCAAATTGGCATGCAACAACTCCCTCAACCCAATTTCATCGTTTCATGTTGGATACCCCAAACCCACCCTCCGAATTCGTCAACTGCACCCATCCATCATTCGAACAAATTTTGGGATAAGAAGACATTTTTCAGATTCGCAAACAATGAAGAGTGAGAAGTGGGATCCAAGTTTTAGAGTCGCAAAGAAGGGACAGAGATTTGAAGGAAACGGTGTGCGGCTTACCTCCAATCCGACGATGAACTTGCTCCGGCGTGGCCTTTGTTGCAATCGGCGGCCTCCCACTTCTCAAACTCCCTTCTCAACTTGCTCCGGCGTGGCCTCTCCCTTCACGGGGTTGTAGGTAAAAAACCCACTAACTATTCCCTTATCTTTTGGGAGATTCCCTTGTTTTACCCCAACTGCAATAAATGGAAGTTGCTGGAAATGTAACTTCCTTTTGGGAGATTCCCTTTTTTTTATTTTTCTTTTTTCTATGCAGGCAGTCAAACTAAGGTCACTTCCTATGAAATACAGCCACGTGTCATGTCATACCACGCACGTGTAAGTTCCTTGCATCCACGTGCTTGCCATTTTGCCCAACTGAATTATATAACCCCTATCATCTGTTTAAATCCTCGTGTCACCATGATTGAAACTCCTTGCTGGTTTTCACCTGAATTATCTAACTTGTTACTTTGTGTATATGCATCGAGTCAATTACACACCCAAAAAGGCCATGTATAAACGGCCATAATCAAGCAAGTACAATAAGTACGAAGTCCTACTTCCAGCATTCATGTCCAACCACAAAATAATTGTCGGCCCTAATTCAACTATTCAAGGTAATTGTATCGAAACAACCAAAGGACAAGTTTAAGAGAAACATTGTTCACAAAAAACGACAACAATTCACATCCATAACTACATTCCAAAGACAATCAGATTATGCGTCTACCGAGTCGACCATGGAAGATGGCAACCGCTAGCATTTGTCTGTATGCCCCAATAAACGTGTCGTCCAGGCCATCGAAGGTGGGATCGGTCTCCATGAGGATCTAAATGAATCTGATCGTGTAAGGCCCACAGTCGCCACTGCAATGACGGAGATTTTCTCAAAAGAGAGGAGGAGTTATCATCCAGTGAAATGAAATACAAGCGTCGCACCCAACATACCTGAGCTTGTTCTGCGGAAGGCGCTTGTCGCGGTGTATGCCAAACGGGGTTGGCACCTTCGACGCATCAGCGCCTTCAACTCAGGGTGTGCATCCATGATGATGGGGACAAGGTGGGTAACATGCATCAATAAGGGTGGGAGCTGGTGGTCTGTCACGCAGTGCACAACGTAGTCATACAGCTTCACCTGCCACTCCTTCAGATCAAGCGCGAGGGCAACCCAATGTTTGCCCCTTAGGTTGAGGGGTAGGAGGACGAGGTCCACGCCTGCCCACGGACGGGTCATGGGCGCCGGGGACCGGCCATCGAAGTATGAGAGGACTCTCCCACTCGCTTGATAACCGCCGACGTCTGAGTTGTACTCCTTCCTCTCCCTCTCCAGATAGAGGGAGAAGTAGGAGTCCAAGACGATGACTCGACAGCCAATGTCGTCACCCCTCTCCGCGACTGCTTTACGCTGCAGGAAGCATGACTGGTCGAAGTGTTGCGACAAGTTAACCTCCATTACAACCCAATACTTAGTGCAAGTGCAACCCAAATGCGTATGCAAGGCGAATCATAATCAAATGCAAAAATTACAATATACCAGCTTCGTACCTCTGAGTTGATCCAAAATCGGGGCGTCTAGATGGAGGTAAAGAACTCCTTCGATAGGCCCCTGTCGCAGCCCGTTGGCCGCTTCTCAGCGTCCGCACTGGACCGTAGGTTTGAGTGGAATTAATCAATGGGTAACTTTGCCGTATAATGAAGACTGAAATGAGACGATGGGTTACCTTGCGAGCCACCCCTGTAGTCCCTCGTAGTCGGCCGCAGAAACTAGTCCCTTGGCTACGGCGTCAATGGGAACGACGGTGTCCTTCCCTTTACAGGCCCGCGGTTTCTTCGCCGGTGGGCCCACAACCAATGTATCATCCTTCTTCGTCTTCTTGGACGCCTTTCTCTCAAATACCTGGCCGATGGTTGAAGAGAACAACTTCTGAATTCCCAAAAAAAATTCCCATGTCACCAAACATAACAACCCATTCACCTAAATATAGCATCCCCATGCCACAATTGAAAACATAAAGGATGAATGGCACGGGCCACAGGGAGCGTACCTTAGCAACTTGACGGGGCTTCTCCACAGCTTCAGTACGAGTCCCCTTTGGTACAACATCACCACCTACCACCTGGAAAACAAAAAAGGGTCCAAGAAGTGTTTTCAATAAAGTAGCATGTCAAGTGATTAAAAGTTCAGAAGTCAATTTCAATGTCAGAGTTGCTTACATTATCCCCGTCTGCTTGTTCAGGCTCCCCACCGGCTGATTTTGAACTCTCTGTAACCCCTTGGACATGTTCGGCCTAACAAAAAAATTTAACCCTTTCAGTTAATGCGCATATATCTTGTCGCACAACATAAAACACCATGTTACTCTACATAATAATTCATGTCATCATCAATTCATAACGACATTGTCAACTTCCACATCAACATAACACAAGACCTTACCTTATCACCTTCTTGCTGGCTCGGCTCTTTCAGGAGCTCAGTACCAGTCCCCTTTGGTACATCAACATCAACATCAACAACATGAAAAACCCGATCTACAAGTTAAATGGATTCCAATATGACTAGCTTTTTTCTATGAAGTGACGCAGGCCACTGGACCTGACCTTAGCAACTTGTTCTTTATCAGCATTCCCACCATCTTTTGTTTCAGTCTGGGTAACGTCATGCACCTGAACGTGGAAAACAAAAACATTCTTGCAAGTGAACCCCCTGAATCCCGTGTCACACAACATGTCATCCAAAAATAAACATACCTCCTCCTTCTCCTTTCGTGCCCCCGATACTTTGTCCTCAGCATCGCTTTTTCCAACTTTCTCACCAACGATGTCCTCCACGTACGTCTCTCCCCAAAGTCCGTGTCCAGATCCATCTTTCTCTTTCTCAACATCTCCAACCTCGTTTTCACTATCCCTTACTATTTCTTCCTTGCCTCTTCCCATCCATTTACCATCGCGCAGTTCATGGACCGTCTCCTCCAACACTTTTATCTACACACAATAAGTTGTTACAATCAATCCTACATACTAATTTCAACAAACCAGATCACAAAATCACCATCAGTTATTTAGAATGTATTTATTTCCCGTGTCATCTACTGTATGTCCAATGTCATTAGTCTATTTAGCCCAGTTTCTGAACTTATTAAGATTATGCAGAAAATAATGCGAAAGAATGAAGTACCTTCTCATCCATCTTCTCCAAGGTATCCATCATCTTCTCGAGTGTCTTCACCATGTTATCCCCAGCATCGTCCGTCTCCTCAGCTCGTGCACTGGTTCTTGCGGGGGGAGGGGGGGTGTCAATAGGAGCATCGTAATGGTGCGCCAATGGCCACACAATGTCGTCAAAAAGGGGTCAGGCTCCTCACCCTGATGGTTACACCCATCCAACATTGACAGCTCGCCCTTCTTCGGCAGTAGCACTGGGTTCTCAGTAACCGTAATGACTTGCTCCCCCTCCGGGTCCATGCGTTTGACAATGCTGTCATATGAAAGGTTATCTTCGTTGGCAAACCACCTCGTGCACCGAGGGATCGACTTCTGGGATAGCTTGTTCGCAAACACGAAGCCGAAGTCCGGAATGGATTCATATAGCCAAAAATATAAAATCCAGTTGCAACAGCATATGCTTCTTGATATAAAGCATAGAACACAGAGCAAGAATATAAAATCCAGTTGCAACAGCGAAAATTGGAAGCCATCAATTCAAAGGCGAGCGCTTCACGGAATCGAACAAAGCTAAGCAAAATTAGTCTCCAGATTAGAAACTTGATTTCTACGCGAAGCAACAACTATCAAAAAATGGAGCACGAGAAAAAAAAAATGACAATATCAGGAATCAAACCTCTGCAGCCATCGGATGCTCAGTCGCGAACTTCCGTCACTCCAGAACCGTTCCCCTCTGAAAATTCAACAGCATCAGCGACCAAAATTAGTCGATTTTCCAGAAAGCCGAAAAGGTACCAGATCTCGATTGAGAAAAAGATCTCAATTGCAAGAAAGCCAAAGACCTCAAGCGACGGAGCAGAAGCAAGAAAGCAAAAGAGATTCGACCTGCTCGCTCCCGCCGCTCGCTCAATATCCTCCACACTCGTCCTCGCACATACACGCCCTCGACCTCCTCGCCCCCGTCGTTCGCTCGATCTCGCCGGAGAGGGAGTTACAGATCCTCCATGGCACCGATTGAACACAAAATCATCGAAATCGGAATCGACATCCTTTCTATTCTCTGAACGGTCAATTGAACACAATCGGAATCGGAATCATCGAAATCGGAATCGGGGTCCTCTGGTCAAGAGTGATAGAATCCGCGATGGAGGCATGGAGCGATGGGAAGAGAGTGAAGGCCGCATGAGAGATAGCACGTAGGTTAGGGAGGATATTTATTGTGGACATTTTGCTAATTTGTCCAAAAAGGTGGACAATTCACCAATTTGTCCAAAAGAAGTGCCTGTTTTGCAAAAATTTTCGAAACAAATCCACAAAATATTTAAATATTATAGTACTTAACCCTTTAAAAGTTCAAACTCATTCTTTCTAACCAAATCACAAGTTTTGGGCGCCAGATAAATTTTTTCAAAACCCCAGGGTTATCTGACGAAAATCTTTAAACTCTCATTTACCACGTGAATTAAGCTAAACCACGGATTACCTCGAAATTTAAGTTTAATAATTTACCTTAAAGCTAAAACGTCACTTAATTTTAACACCCATCAGTCAATTTGGCCTTCCCCTAAGGCCTAACCCTCCTATGGAAAAAGCCGTTAGATATGAATTACGGCGTAATGTTTAGTTTTCAATGTCAACGGCTACATTAATATTTTTGTTACATGATTAAAACTTAATCATACGACTGCTTTATTGTCTTAATCGCTAAGTTGGGTTGCCACCAGCGACTCCCAAGGGCTCATTGAAAAGATAGATGCAGACGACAAATGCCACCCTATTCAGCCAGATCAGACAACCTACCTTCTTGGTTGTTTTGATGCCACCTAGGTTGTTTGCTTTCTACACACGCACATTACTGATAGCGCATGGTTTAAATCAGAGAAATAAGTGGAAGAAAATTTAAGTACTCTTTGATAGAAAACTTCTTTACATGGAGAAACATCTGCCGAAAATAACAAGAGAGGAAAAGAAAGACTACAAGAGGAAGAGCTCCTGCACGAATCTATTTATCTCCTAAGAGAACCAGTCTTAATGATAATCTTCCTACTAATTCATCATACACCTGCAAACTATTATCATACTTGCCTGTAATTATTCAAAGACCGAAAACGAGCAAAATGAGATTCGAAATCTTACCTGGGTTGAAATTCTTTTTATCATACAATCCTGTTCTTCATTACAATTAATTAATGGCCGCGGAAACAGATCAGCAGGATCTTAGCAGAACTGGGCCTACCGAAGAGCTCAGGAGTTCCCCGAGGGCGGTTTGAACCTCTTTCGACCCATGTTCACAGCTTATCAAGCTGGAGAGAAGAGGGAAGAGCCCGGGCAAGTTTCTTTCAAATGACGTCTCTTCGAGAGTGGATATGGCGTCAAGGGTTGCCACGATAAGTGGGGCCCGTGCACTTGTCTCCCTTCGCCGACGGGAGCCCAGTGGGACTAGCCACAGGGGCTTCCTGCCATCGGGCATATTTTGGATATGTCTGGGTGAGTTTCGGATGTAGAACTGCAGCACCTCTCGGCAAAGGCCAACAAGGAGGGTCTCGGCTTGAGCCTCCTCGTGGCCAGGGGGCCTGTCCATCAAAAGATTTTGGAGTAAAGTGAGACACATTTGGTATGTCTCAGTTTCAAGGCGCAGAAGAGGTGGATTGTGCATCTGGGTGATGGACTTGAATTCCTCTAGCTTCAAGCAGAGCTCTGAATCACAGTTGATCTTGTGAGCATTTGATGCAACAGCATGCAAAGCCTCAAACAGGATGCTAACGTGCTTGGCTGAGAGGTGAGTCCTGTACGTTGTGTAGATCTCCATCACGGCCTAAAAATTGGAGAAATGGAAAATCAATGTTTCAGGATCCATTAGGGTCATGAGATTATACTCACAGAGTTCATGAACACGCATAATGACATATACATTAAGGCCACTAATGTCTGTTTCGCGACCTTTTTTTTTTCTTTTTTTGATAAACTTCTATTTTGCTAGTTAAATTTATGCAAAAAAAATATAAAACAGCATTGCAAGGTTAAATTGGAAAAATAGAAAACCAAATGCACGCTTTAAGAAGGAAATTCATATATACCTGAACCAGTAACAGTTGCGTAGCACATCGGACCCTGGCATCAGATAGAGAAGAATGCAGTTGTTGATTCCTTGTACTCGAACTTGACTGACCAGGATTTTGTTTATCCAAAGGCTCTTCATTGCTCACAACTGTACCATCACCCCCAAGAATGAAGGAAAAGTCAGGGAGGGTCCCACTGGCTGCTTCATTCATTGATGAAACCACTTCAAGCCATTTTTCACCAGAGAACAGATGTCCAGCATTCGTTACCAGTCGAACAAAAGCAGCAATACCAATTCCAGCCAGACTCTGGTGAGGGTGCTTCATGAAACTGACTAAGAGTGTGAGCACTTTCCTAAGAAGAGGACCAACGGTAGGATAGAACTTAATAAATAGATCTACGACTAGTTCAAGAGATAATGTGCAGGTCCCGAAGAGCCATGAATCTTCATAAAATTCGGGCATACCATTGCTAACCCCATGTCCAGAGAAACTATTCCCAGAAGGGTCAACAGCATGTCGAACAGAATCAAATATACGAAATAAGACTGATTCAAATATACATTCCCACAAAGGCAATGAAAACAGATGCCCATGGTTCCGTAGAGAGTCGAACAAAACTTGCAAAGCACTTTCTCTGATCTCGGGTCTGGGATCAAAGCTAAGTTCTGAGAGTCCTGCAAATCAGAAAGAAACATAATTTGTTCAGGTTTAGCATTCTGACTCTCATTTGAGATGAGCACAAGATTCAGGAGAAGATTACCAAAAATATGTTTAACTACAGAAAGAGGTACTAAAATGTTTGACGAGCATGAGCTCCAAGCTATTAGCAATATCGATGAAACATAATATTACTGAGTCTTATGTTATACTATTAAGAACGCAAACAACATTGAAGTTAAATTATATTACTAATAATTCCAAGTAAATTAAAGCTTTATCTTTATGCCTCGTATATGAGCCATATTACTTTTCCAAGTTATGCAACTACGAATATGATTGAGTTCAGCAAGGTATCAAATCTTTTCCTCATTCGAAAAAAAGTATTGTCTTTAAATCATCTTAAAGACCGTATTTAGTTCACTTACCAGCCAACAAAGGAAACCAGAGATAAAGATGGTCATCTTTCTCATGCAACTCTCCGTTTTCCAGCTTTCCATCTCTAACTGTTTTCATTGTTCCAAATGTTTGCTTTTCAATGTTCCTAGCTGACTTGCCAAGATTCCCTTCTGCAAGCTTTTTGGCACAGAAGCGAAGGAAGCCAATGGCATTAAGGCTTATGTCTCTGTTAATTCTGCTATTAGTAAAAGCAACAAGGCAATTCACACAATCTGTAAAGGTGGTTGTCTCAGTCTCAGTGATATATGGAAAGTAATCTCGGAGAACTTTCTCCATTACATCAAAAGCCAAGAGAACTATGCTTTTGTGTTCATCATATGCCGCTGCCGTGAAGACCTGGGGCATAAAGAAGGAGAAATAAATATCATAAAGTAAAAATTCATCCTGGCTATTTATAAAGAATACTAATGATTCAGGCTAAAATACTCCCCTTAATTTAAAAATCATTACACCACCACCACCAACATTCCCAGTATATCCCGCTCAAAGCAGGGTCTGGGGTCCGAATTGTACACAACCTTTCACCGACTGGGTCGAGAGGGTGTTTCCTAGTGACCCATGACAAGTCAATCAAAGACGGACAATTTAAAAATAATTAGAGGAAGAAAATTGATTATCCTAAACAACAGCCAAGTATATGATACATATGAAGAGAGTAGGAAAATCTGATAACCATGAACATGCTCTTCCATCCGGACTTCACATTCTTCACTTTGGATAATACCATCTGGGAAACACATCTGATTATTAGTTCTCTAATTTCAACTGCAGCACTCTTCCTCATGACAACAACAAAAGGTTTCATGAATTCATTCTGGAAATTGTAATTAGCCAACTCTTCACGCTCCAGAAATTTCATAGATAATTGGCGTAAAGAGTCCATGGCAAAAATTGCAATTGACAAATTCTCTGAACACCCAATGGTTATGAAGAAGTCAGAAAGCACGTTCCAGATGCTTGACCATACTAGCCTGATCCGTTTCATATTATAATGCCTGTTCAAAAGATTTTAGAAATCATTAGAGGAAGACAAAGTCAAGAATGATTTAATGTAACAAATCATAACGAAGCAATCAATATGGGCAAGCATTCATACGCAATCTCAACAATCTTTGTAAGACTGAAAACTCGTGGATCAGAAGTGGATTGCAATTCCTCCATAGAGACCTTGCATAGAGCCTTAACAAAGTCAACTATTGCCTCACTATTTAATTTCTGACTGCGAGTAAATATACGATTCATTTCACCACTCCCAACTTGCTCAAGCATGTTTAGATTTGAGACTAAATTGTTCATCTGTTCAGATGTAAGCATCCCAGATGTGTTCCCACTGATACTGGAACTATCATAAGATCCCCTTCTTACAGCAGCAGCTGCATACTGAAGTTTTCCAGCTCCTTTCTTCATTAGAAGAGGAAGAATGGTCATCTTGGACTGCCTTGACTTTTCCACGTCATTCTGATTTCTAGAAAAGAAAGTAGCATCAGGAGGTGCACCTTCACCCAAGAGATGCAAATGCTCAAAGCGAGAAACGCATGTTAATATATGCTCCCATGCTTCATGTAAGTGATTCCCCTCTTCGTCTGCAATTTTAACTATTGCCTACATAAAAAGCAAAAGATGGTAAGCTAATGTAAACAAGTGGAAACAATAAACATTGGGATTGATTTATGCATGCATCAAGAAATTATCAACCTTGATAGCATCAACGTTTCTCTGTTTGATGTCAGCTGGTGAATGGAGGGAGGTAAATTTGGCTAGGGAAGTCACAAACGCATCCCTATGTGTCTTCATAGAGATGATAGAAGTGACATGGATTGCAGATTGGAATCCATCAAGACACAAAGATATAATCACTTCATCGTCAGTTTGATCAAGTGAAACACTGAATGCAGCCAACATTGGAGCCCAGCAAACCTCAATCATGAACCTAAGGATCACTACATCTGTGGCAGCATAATAAACTGACCTACAATTTGACAACAAATGTAAACATCATCAAAATCAAAAGAGACAAGCACCATGTTTCCTTGTAACACAAAATATACAAGCAAGAAAATTTGAAGAGAAGGATGAGGAAGAAAGAAAAGAAGAGGATGAGGAAGAAGAGAAAATAAAGTTACTTAGAGACAACATCGAAGCAGTCCAAAAAGGTGATACGGCAAGTAGTAAAGAGAGGAAGGCATATAAGAAGCTAAACGATACACAAAGAACTTATATAGCATTGGGTGAAACAGAACAGGGAAATCATTAATTGGTCCTTTCTCTTGTTAATATTAAAATGCTGTGCTAAGAGGCTCATTAAATTTTCCTAGGAATAGATGGTAGCTAAAACACTATATTCTTATATCTAGAAGAATAAAAGAAAAAAGTTATTCAGTTCAAAGTGAATATATCCTACATCAAAATGATTAATCAGATTGTCTGTAGCTTCCACAGCTTGTTATATAATAGAAGAACTTCTACAGAAATCTGTCAGCAAGTATATAACCGACAAATTTTGAGCAAGAGGAGAAAGCCAAGCTGATCTTACTCAGACTTGCTAGCTTTTTCCTTAAACTGTTGCTGCATATGCTTGATAAGATCATCGCTAGTCTCCATATTATCTTCTTCGTCATGTTTTCTGATCACAATATTCAAGATACTGTCCAGGCCTAAGATTTTCACTGATTGCCTTTGTTGGGGAGCAAACTCATCTTCTTTCATCTTAATTTGACTTTTTGTTATGCGCTCGTACAATGATCTCATGTAATCCTCAGGGAGATCTTTACCATCATCAATACCTCGGTTGTTTCTTATAAAATCTTCAGCTGACATCTGTGAAAGGAGTCACCAGATAAATAAACATTAACAATGTTCAAATTCTTGCATCTTAACAAAACAGACCTAATGGATCAAAATACCTTGTTCTTGACCATGGGATTATGTGCATCGGTGTTGAGCAATATAACAGAATAAGCAAGAACGTATGCTGTGTCAGCACCGGAAAAAGCCTTAGGATTGCACTTCCAGTACCGCTCAGCAAATTTCTCCATAATTCGATCAATCTTCTGCGCTTCACCAGGCAATCTAAACCCTTGCAGAAAGACCCTGATTGCTTCATCTAATTGTGTGCCTTGAAAATCGAATGAATCTATGTATGCATGCATCACTTTCAATGGCAATTCTTCTCTTTCCCCTAGATAATCACCAATCAGTGTCTTGTTTAAGCCAGAAGCATCCTTCAGGAAAGATGCTATTTCCTCAGGTGAATCACCCACTTTATTAGCATTGATAAGGAACTCGATTCCTTTTTTTGGTTTCCTATTGAACAAGGAAATACCTTCCTGCTAAGAATAATAGGTTAAATATTCAAAATAGTATTCCAATAGCAGGCAGCTTAGAGCTTCACTATTAAAATGCCTATTTGTTACCTGAAGTTCGAGCTTATAAGCTCGCCTTTTCTCAATTGTTTGAACATCGGATAATTCATTTGAAGTTTCAGAATGACCATCAGATCCTTCTGCAGGTTCCTCCCTGTTTCCATTTTCTAAAGGAGAATCTGTATATTCATGACTGATATCAGCTAATTCAAACCTATATGTTGAACGAGGATTTGGAATCCGCAGTTGCTTGTCCACCCAGTCTCCCATGGAGTTCAAAATGGCCACCAAGCACTTCATTGCTTCAAGCTTCATGGTTTCTTCCTGAGGGGGCAACAGTGTGGTAGCAACACCAGCTGGAACTCCCTGAGCAGTCTTAAGAAGACCATTGACCATTCTGCATAGATTTAAAAGAAAATGACACACACACTTCCAATTTTGGAAAACTTACTTATCAACCCAGTGAATCCTGAATTGTCGTAGGCAAATGATCTTGCAATTCATATGTACAATCAGAAGGTCAATGCTTGCTTACCTCTCAAATATGTTAGAAGAATTCACATCACAGTCATAATTGAGAAATATGTCCACTAAGATCTGTGAACCTTCACAAAGCTTCTCTATGAATTTCAGAACTATCATCTTCTGCTGGAAATTTGGTTTAGCAACATTTTCTAGTACTCTAAGAACTATCATTGGGAAAAATACCCCAATCTCTGCCTTTAGTCCAGCCCTAAACCTTGATACCAGACTCATGAAGATAGAGCATGACAGCTGAAAGACAATCATCAAGTTTGAAGCACTATTCTTCAATAATGACAAGCACAAGTACTGCTTGATAGCACCTAAAAACCTGCACGTACAAGGGGGAGGAGGGGGGAATGTAAGCATAGGTGTAAGGTGATAACACCCAAGGTCAAAAAGTGAAGTCATTGGACCAAAATAGCATGCATGATATCACAGCATAAACATCAATATGATAAGGATTTGGCACAATCCATTCTTTCAAGGGCCTGTCTACGAAAGAAGGGAGGGAGCCAGTGACTGGGAAATCCTGATTGCCATGGGCAAGGAAGTTGCCACTCCCCAAAGTGGGAAGTATTGGAGTAACCCTAAGGCAGCAGGCAACAGAGTGGTACAATGCTGACCTGGCCAATGAGGTTATTTGCTATAAGCTACATGCATATTCTAATTGCACACATATTCTTGAAGCAGACATGCAACCACACTTAGGTAAGTTCATGGTGTTGCTTGAAAGATCTTCACTAACGGAATACAAGTATTTTTGCTGGTGCTTGAAGAAGAAATTTGGGAGGATATGTTCATAATTTAATCATGAAGATTATTATTATAACACAATCAAAGCAGTTATATAAATTTTAATGGTAGTACCATAAACATTTTCTAAAGGAGGTTGCACCATAACTTAATTCAATCACTACTTATCGTGTACACAAAACTAGCATTTTTAATAATATTTTTAAAAAAATATGTATTGACAAATGAGCCACGGAAAATATTAGGGGTGGGCAAAAATCCCGCAAATCCCGTCCTGCATCCTTTCCCGATCCCAGCGGGATTTAGACAAAAAAAATTCAATCCCGTCCCGCGTTTGCGGGACGGAGAGTTCTCATCACACAAAACCCATCCCGTCCCGCATATATATATATAATTAAAATTAATAAAAAAATCTAAGAATATATTTATATTATACATTAACATTTATTTAAACCCAACATTAAAATAATTAAAAATATTTAAAATATTTATAAAAAAAAAAACTTTCTGTAATCTTTTTATTTTTTGTGAACAACAAGAGCGCGCCAGAACTAGTCCCGGTCCAAAGGGCTATTTCATTAGTAAAAGGAAAAAACAATCAGGAAGTGCAGCTTCCCTAATTAATGGATAATAGACTTACACTAAAAAATGTGGTAAGATTTTAATCTTTTTTCACCTTTGCAACTTACACTAAAAAACAATCAGGAAGTGCAGAATATATTTTTCTGTAAGATTTGGTAGATTTTCACTATGCTACTTGTTATTTTTGGAGTTAATTGGATTATTGTTTAATCTTTTTTTTACGAGGGACAAGTCCCATCCCGTTTCCGTCCCGTGAGGGATAAGACCCGGCGAGATTTGGGGAAAAAAAAAAAATTAATCCCGTCTCGATCTCGTCCCGCAAAAAATACGCAGGACGGGACGCGGGGTTACCCCAATCCCGTCCCTTCCCATGCCCACCCTTAGAAAATATAAGTTATGTGATCTTACTTCCGGCACTTGCATTCCTAATCAAGAATGAATCTACATACTCATTATGAGATTACGGTTTCATAAGCTAGCTCCAACAATCACAATTCCACATATCCATTCATATTCCTAATCGAGCAGTAAGAATAAATCCAAATACTCGTCATCATATTATGATTTGATAAGCAAGCTCCAACAATCACAATTCCACATATCTAGAACATCAGTTTTCAGTCAAATAAAGTGATGAAATTTGTAAAATGCCAAAACTCAACTAGAGAGCAACTAAAGAATATACCTGTCACTAGTCCTAAAAATTGCACCAGCATTCTCCAACAAAATCTTAAGCAACTCCAAAGCCACAATCTTCGCCCTCATCAACATGGGATCGGATAAAGCATCTTTAGGCGGAGTCTTCATGGACAGCTTACAAAGCGCTCTAAACACCAAAAACGCATCTCTCCTCAACTTGTTGCCAATCTGCACCTCCAAATCGTCCTCCCTCTCCATCTCCCCATCAGCCAGCTCCCCTTTTCTATCTTCCAATGCAGACTTATACATACTGATCTCCCAATACTTAGCATCCAACATATCCTTATCTGTCGAATCTAACAGATCAGCTGGGTTAGTCCCCTCCACGGTGGCATTAATCCTAGTCTCAAACGCCCCATCATGGCCCCCACTCACCCCCACAGGCTTCCCAGCCATGGCAGGATTCAACACCACGTCAATGTCCTGTATGATCTTGGTTATAAACCCTTGCACAAACTGAGTCATACCTTGATCAACTTCAGATTTCTCCACCGGCTCCATGTCCATGAGCTCCGCAACTACAATTGGCTGCACAGGCACTGTAGATGAGTCTGCTTCCATTCTGCGGAACACGATCACCAACATTTGAACCAGAGACGCTTTTGCAGTCGTCTGATTCACCACATTTTTACTATCCAAGTAGATATCATAGCAAGTCCTAACAATCAACAACAAACAATCGCCATGGATCCTGAAACTCATGGACGTAACAGCGGACAACAGAGTCTTCAAAATAAGCAGCTCCACATTCTCATCTACCATCTGAGTACACTTGCAAATGGATTCAACCAGTCTAGCAAGAAGCTTACCTTCGGGAGCGGAGCCACTCGAATCGGCCTCCCCGCGAATGTAGCCATGGGAGACGAGCTTCTGGACACAGTCCAAGCCAGGCTCAGCGATCTTGAGGTTGCCGGATCCGCAGGCGGTGATGAGAGGGTTCAAAACGAGTTCCGAATCGGCGAGGGAGAGGTCGTTAAGTGGGCCGGGGACGGAATTAATGTCGGAATTGGGATCGGAGGAAGAGGCAGGAGTTAGGGATCCGGTGTTGAGCTTGTCGAGGAGGGATTTGCAATCGCTGACGAGCTTGGAGTGCTTCCGCCATGAACCGTTCTTGATGATCTTCTCGAGAGTGGGGGCGAGGAGTAGCTTGAGACGGGAATCGGCTTCCGAGGAAGCCATTCCCGATTGAGAGCGCAGATTACTCAGATCTGTTCGGTGAGGAGATCGATCGATGGAGTTGGAATTCGAAGGTGAATTTGATCGGATGAGGGACAGATCGCAGAAATTTGGGGAGGGTTTTAGGGATCTGGCCTCCGGGGGATTGAACTTCTTCGCCAGATGTGGGGATGATGAATTTCGTTGAATCTTTGCCGAGCAAATGAAAGTAGAGATCATGTGTTTGAATTCTCTCACCTTTTTTCATTTTTACTAATTTTAATCTTTTATTTAATTTTATTTTACTTTAATTAGTCTAAACACTATCATTAGCAAGTCATTAATTCATTATCCCTATCTCAATCCTCAAATTCCATGCAGCATTCGTCTCTTTCACTCTTAAAAAAGGGGGAGACTATCCGCACGGCTAAAATATCGCCAATCACACGGTGGCGGTGACGAAATTGAAAACCGTAGGGAAATATTGTGGTTTTAGTTTTGAAAACCGTAGGAAAATTCACGGCCACGGAGTTGGAAATCGTGGACTTAGCCCAAAACAAAAAAAAGCCCAAAAAAATAAAGCCCAAAACAAAACCCTAAAAAGAGGCCCGATTTCCCGCTGCCACAGTTCTGGAAACCGTGAGAACTGTAGCACGCGGATTCCCAATGACCTTTTATAGTTTTTTTTTTCTGGTGGTGTAACAATTTTCTTACAATTTGAGAAGCTGTGGCAGCGACAATTGCTACGGTTTTCAGAACTGTCGCCACATTATTCCCCACAGTTTTCGAAACTGTGACAGCCCAGATTCTCGCGGTTTTCGGAACTGTGGCAGCCACCGTGTATTTGGCGAGAAATTGGCCGTGCGCTCAGCAAACCTGTTAAAAAAGGGCAAAAAGGTGTCCATTCATTAGAAACATCCTTTTTTATTGGTTACGAGTACTTTTTATATATTAGAAAAAAATTTGGAGCGGGTATCATGTCTAATCAGTATTCTAAATGTCGGATATATCGGCCATATATCCGATATTTAGAACCCGATACGATATCGACGTATCGGTTGAAAAATATCGGTCAACACTATTTATCGGGTCAACGACCGATATATCGGTCAATATCGGGTTGACCGATATATCAATAGCCCAAAAACGGTGTTGTTGTTGTGTTTTTTTTTTACGTAAAAAAAAATGGTTGAGATCCTACTCAGATTGTTCATTTCGATGAATTCAATCCAAACATAGGGGCCAGGGCTTGCGAGAGGGGAATCGGTGAATGCTCTTCTCCGGCCGCACCTGCTCAGGTTGCTTCTTCTCCGGTCGGTGACCTCCCTTGTTTCTTCTCCGGCACGACGGCACCCATCAAGCCCCGCTTCTTCTCCGACCGCCTCAGCCGCTCAGCGCGATTACTTCTTCTCCGATTGTCTCTTCTTCTTCTTCGGCCGCCCCTGATCTTCTCCGACCGCCTCTTCTTCTCCGGTTGCCCCTCTGATTTTGGGAGCAATTTGGAGTCTGTGTACTGTGTAACTGTGCTTTATCAGTTTGAGGGATTGAAAAAGTTTCAATTTGAACAAATGGGTTTCAAAGAGGGATTGAAAAAGTTTCGATTTCTGTGGGTATTTGAAAATTAAAAGGAGTAAATCTTATGTAGGCTATCTGAAGTGAATTAATTAATTGTAAAGCTTTCAATTTGTGTATTTTGAATAGTTGACATTAGTGGTTCATAATTGCATAAGGAAGCTTTCAATTTGTTTCGCTTATTTTTATTTTTTTCAAGTTCATTTGATAATTTTATAATTTCAATATTGTTAGAATATCAGTAAGAAGAGAGCAATGAGGAGGCAGAGAGAAGGGAGCAAGTAGATATGTATATCGTTTCAGAAGAGATTACAAGCCTTTATATAGAAAAAGGTGGGAGGTTTTGAGGAGGTGAAACATCCATCCTTAATGACTTTATAACACTCTCTCTTGGATATACACCTCTGATATTACAAACTGTCTCGTTAAAAACCTCGCCTAGAAAAACCCAATGGGACAAAAACTAGGACTAAGGGAAAAAGAGTACAGATGTTGTTTGATACGCTTTGATGATACTGCCTCGTTAAAAACCTTGTCAGGAAAACCCAGTGGGACAAAACCTGATCGAAGGAAAAAAGAGTGCAGTGCGTATATTCTCCCCCCGAATTCAACATTCTGCTTGCAACTTTCTCTATTTGATAAGCTCTTTGAACTTCTTGATAATCTGACTTCATGAGTTGCTTTCGACGTGTGCAAGTTAAAACGATTCATGTATCACACTCGAGTTCGATGCGATAGACTTCCTTGTCTTTGGTGATGAGCTGCTTTCAATGCACATATATAAGGTACCTCAGGACATAGAGTGCTTTTCATTGTTTGATACGGGGGAATCTAATGTATAGATGGTGTATAAGTTGCCTCATTAAAAACGTTACCTTGGAAAAACGCAGTGGGATAAATACCAAGATCAAAGAAAAGAGTACAACGTTGTGTATAGTAGTACTTCAGGACTCAATACACTATGTCACCACTTACACAATACTTCAAGTACTATAAGCACCCTTTGTCTTAATCGTGTACATATGACAAGGCTTTCATATTGATGCTTTAGGCATTTCAAATTAATCGATCACTTTCACTTATATTCTTTTATTAATGATCAATTTGAGTATATAACTATTATGCCCGTCAATTGCGGTTAGAGTCGGTTCATCGATAACCAAAGATTATATCCACTGCTGGTGAATATACTTTCATATCATCCACTGTAGATTTTTGTGCAATCAATCTTGCTTTATATCTTACAGCTTCATTTCGCTTATTGCGGTTTTGTATAAACTCCAATTAAAACAAATGATCTTATATTATCCGATGTTGGAACTACGGGTCCAATTGGATCGAGCTTAAAGAATTCACATGAATTCCTTCTTTCTATCTCTTTTATCATATATCATTTCGATGTCGACATCTATTATTTGGTTGATGATCATCATATTCTCATGCGCTCTTTCCACTTCTGGGGAATCCTTAAAGTGAGAGCCTAGTGATCTTCAATACTTCTGGTGTATTTGAGCATCACTTGATTTTTGTTTGTTTCGGAGTTACTTCTAGAACCTTCAAATGACCTAGCTAGTGTAATATATGTGACTTAGTCACTTCCTTGGCCTTATTAAATGCATTTGATGACTTTCTGCTAAACCATATAATTATCATTTGGTGTACATAAATGTTGAACTTCTGGTTCTCTTTCATTTATCAGCGGATCCCAAATGATAGAGAAGTTGCTTTCATGCAATCTCTTTCTTAATACAGTCTCATTTCCTCTCCCCCTAAATACCGAGCATTTGATCACCTTTCTAAAGCTCGAGGTATTTGATATCATTAGGGACTCAAACCCCATGTATCATTCAACTTCTTTGTGGTCTTTTAGTTAATTTTGGAGAAGGCCTCGGAACATATACTCTCTTCTGGAGATAATTTGAGATAAGTTATTGTGTCAAATTCGAAATGCAGAATTGCATGGGCTCATTTGACTAACGACTCTTCTAGGTCATTGTGAGCTACTATATGCTCCTCAAACATTCTCTACCTTTTCATATGACCAATGTGTTAAGGCATCTATATTGGAATAACATTGGTCCATATGCCGATGTTTTATGTTCGTAGTTGTCTCATTGAACTCGGTCAAGAAACATAAGAGACTTTGCATTTACTTTTTACTATAGACGGTCTTGTTATTTTTTTGCCAAGAGAACAAGCTGTACATGTATGGTCACCCTTATTGAGGATCTTCCGGTCCTAGGATCTTCTAGTCCTTTTGGTGGGAATTCATGTAAAATTCAATGATCATGAAAATCATCATTTTACTTGAGCGACCAAATACCACAAAGAATAAGATTTTATCATCAAATAACTTCTGGTTAGTGACATCATAAGTCTCAATGGTAAAACATTCTAACCATTGAACTTTGTACATGGTGATCCATTTATTTAATCAGATGTCTTTAACTGGGTATTTTCAGAACTTTCGTTGGTATCATACTACATGTATGAAACTAACAACCAACTATATTTATCTTTATTCATAATATTCTTCAAGACATTAGAAATTAACCGTACAAAGACGACCTAGTTATAAGCCACAACAATAACTTTGGTTGCGCGCTTAACCATTACCTCTTTTACACCTTCTATAGGAGGGGCATGCTTCAGGCTAAGCTTAGAGGATTGTCAGGAAGTGGCCTTGTAAACCAGATCATGTTTTGTGGTTATTTATATTGGTTCTGAATATATCATAAAAACCATATTCCATGTACTTCTTCAAGAGTACAAATGTTTAAAATAAGATATTATACTCTTTTAGAGTTTATAAGAAGATGAAATTAGAGTCTTCAAGCTCTGATGTAGATTTTGATAAAAACTCACAATCTGCTGGATTGTTTACAAATGGTACCGAGACTTTGAGCTCTTAGCGAGATAAGTGTCACAATCTACTGGATTGTTTAACCATTGAGTTTAGGAACTTCAAGCCCGGCCACAAAATAGGTGTTGAAAAACTCACAATATAGTGGATTAATGGAAGTAAAACTATGTAAAAGATAATACTAAATATTAAAGTATATTAAGAAACATGAATATCAACAAAAATAATCTTAAATAAATAAATAAAACTAATGTCAATTTTGAGTGACAAGAAAATTTAACATAGATCTCCGAGACCATTTTATCACATGCATCAGGAGGTTGTATTCTTATATGTAATTTTATCGTCTACTTCTAGAGATCGATTTGAGTGATACATAAGTTGTATTTACTTTATCTACTTCAGGAGATAATGTTTATCTACTTTAGGCAATAATGGTTGTCTACTTCGGGAGACAAAGGATGAAAGTAAAATATAATATATGAATATAGATAAATAAAATAAAATAAAAGGATAATTATTGTTCATCGCTACAGGGATGAAATTTATCGATTATAACTACGGAGATGAGGTTTGTCGTTCATAGCTATGGGGATGAGATTTATTGTTTCATCGCTACGGGATGAGATTTTTCAATCACATCAAGTGATTTATCAATTTCCTAATTTGAGATTAGTTTATATCCACTTCGAGGGATGAAACTCACCACTTTGGGGTTGATATATTTTATATCGACCCATCATCTTCGGGATGCGATTTGTGTATTCGTCTACTTCGGGGGACGTATACAATAATCTACTTCGGGAGATGAAATTTGATTTATCTACCGGATAAATTTATTTTATATTTTATTCATCCATTTCCACTTCGGGGTTGATATAATTTATGTATACACTTCCCCACGAGCTAAATCGTTCTCATCGCTTCGGGGTTGATATTGATATATTTATCGTTCATCACTACGGGGATGATATTAAACCATTCATTTGTTCATCTAGGAAAACAAAAAAAAATAATTAAATTAACGGAAATTAATTTCGTGAGGTACCCCTGTGGTATAGCAATTTTCGCCGGGTGTACAAGAGTTTGACATATTTTGCGTGGTACCCCTAACATTTGGGTAGATTACGCCTCGTGCCCTCAAGGGTTAAATTTAACCGAGAAAAGCGTCCCCGTTATATTTGAATTTAAAAAAAAAAGGAAGGAAGGAGGGACGAAGGCAGGAGCGAGCGAACTGTCTGAGCGAGGTAACTGAGAAGCGAGTGAACGAAGGAGAACGAAGGCAGGAGGAGAACGAAATGGCCAATGTCTGCATCTTCTCGAAGCCGGCGAACGCAACCCTCCGACTGAGCATATGGGTGTCAAAGGTACTTCTCCCTACCTTCTTGGAAAATTAGGGTATAGTTCCTGCGTAGGTTTCTATGAATTGGGGCTTCGAGTTCCTGCATAGGTTTCTATGAATTAGAAACTGTTTTCATGGTGGAATCTTTCTTCATCACTGGATGCAAGTGATGACTAATTTAGGGTTCAAATTGGGGCTTCGAATGTGTTGATTATTGAGTTGTCAATGCAGATGATTTTCTACTTTGAATTTGTGAATGTGAGTATGTAATTAGATAGATAGACGTGGACTGAATATTGGAGTTTGTGAATTGGGAATTTTTAGTTCTGAGTATGGTTTTCGGAGAGCAAAACTCAAAAAGAAGTTTCAGACAAATATTGTAAGCAAACACAACAGTGTTTCAAACCAGACCTGCATGGGTGGATAATCGATCCTCGTGGAATGACAACTTGCATGTGTAACAGGCTCTTTTTGGCAGCAATCATGGCTTCTCTCCTTATAGAGCCTTTTTACTGCTTCTCACCAAGGTCCTTCCTAAACTAGTCTGCATAAAAGATTCAGTTAGTAATTACAAAAGTTTCTGATAGCTTAATATTTGCTTCATGTCATTCAGCATTTTATGTAGTTTAACTTCTCCGAAAACAATAACAATTACAATGATATTGGACCACATAGTAATTGATACTGGCTGGTTATTAGCTAGTTAATTTAGGAACTTTTTTTTCATCATGTATTGCTGTTGTTTTTGAGATTGCTGTTGGATAGTGTCATAACTAGTCATGTACTGGTGCTGGTTGGTTTGCTGGTCAATTGTGGAGCCTTTTCTATCACGTTTTGGAGATTTTATCTAATTTTAGTCTCTAATTCTATCTTACGAAGCCTATTAGCTCAAATGGTAGAGCGATGTGTTTAGACACAAAGATGTGGGTTCAAATCCCACATAGGCTATCTTGATATTAAGTCATATATTGCATGTCAACCAATGATCATAAACTTGTTAGAATAAGCTCCTTTTTTAAAAACAAATATGAGCTATGATAAAAATATAGCAACCCATCATAAACTTGGCAGTAGAGCTATAAAGAATCTATTTTATTTTATTTTTGGTGAGAAAACAGGGAGGTTACCCTCTCCTCCTCAGAAACAGTGGAAATAGCATAACACCTAAAGAATCTAGGTACCAAGCTAGTTCTTTCATAAAAACAAAGAAAACCAATATTCAAATATATAAATTAGATACAAATTTTGTAAGTAACTCACATAATTCTTTACTCAAAACTCAATCCCCAATTCACAAACTCAAATTCCCGTCCACATCTATCTAAATTCACATCTATCTAGATATTAGGTGTTGACAATTATTCATGGGTTGGAACATGATTTATGTTTTTCAAGACAATTGGCTTACAAAAGAATAACAACAATCCATGGGTGTTAGCCAATGGCCCATGATATGTCGATGGCGCAAGATCATTGCTCCTCAAAGTGTGGCAGTCAAGGACACAAAAAGATCAGCAATTGTCTGACTATAGCTAAAGCTTGCTTAAATTGAGGGTAGTCCTCGACTAGGCTAGAAAATAAAATATGTTCAAGATAATGCATCTAATTACAACTCTGACATGTACTTTGATTGTGGGATTGGTTAAATGGTTGATGAATTTAACAAATTAAACCTATGTGGGATTCGAACCCACGTCTTTGTGCATGAGCACTTTGTTCTCCCATTTGAGCTAATAGGCTAAAAAAAACTTTGATGACCCAAGATAATCAATGTCCTCTAAATGATGATCTAAACTTATTGAGATAATTTGTAGATGCTATTTCATGTTGATTCACATTAAGACAGTATGCAAGTGCATAATTGCTATAATTTGTAGATGCTCACAAGTGCAGACCTTTGAAAGCAATCATAAAATTGCCAAAATGAAAATTTTTTCACACATTTGGTAATCATAAAGATGCCGATAGGAAATTTGTTTACATGCTATTATGCTAACCCCCATCCAAAGTAGGATACTTAACCTCCAAATTTTCACAATCAAAAGCAATACATATGCTAATCGGCATAATCCCTAAAAATTTCACACAATTTAGCAGTAATGTATTTCCTTTTTATCCAAATTGTCCAGAAATTGCATCCAAAACAGGATGCTAACCTTGACCCCTATGTAAATTACCAGTATTTCGTTTACAAGTATTTCAATTATCCACCCATGCAGGTCTGGTTTGAAACATTGTTGTGTTTGCTTACAATCTTTGTCTGAAGCTTCTTTGTGAGTTTTGCTCTCCGAAAACCATACTCAAAACTAAAAATTCCCAATTCACAAACTCAAATATCAAGTCCACGTCTATCTATCTAATTATAGACTCACATTCACAAATTCAAACAGAAAATCTTCAAATCGAAATTGAAAATCCCCAATTCATAAACTCAAACTCATATAGCATATAACCCTAAAAGTAGAAAATCATCTGCATTGACAGCTTAATAATCAACACATTCGAAGCCCCAATTCGAATCCCCAATTTGAACCCTAAATTAGTCATCACTTGCATCCAGTGATGAAGAAAGATTCCACCATGAAAACAGATTCTAATTGATAGAAACCTATACAGGAACTCGAAGCCCCAATTCATAGAAACCTACGCAGGAACTATACCCTAATTTTTGAAGAAGGTAAGGAGGGAGAAGTACCTTTCACACCCATATGCTCAGTCGGAGGGCTACGTTCACCGGCTTCGAGAAGATGCAGACACCGACCACTTTGTCCTCCTCCTGCCTTTGTCCTCCTTCGTTCACTTGGTTCTCAGTTACCTCGCTCAGACAGTTCGCTCGCTCCTGCCTTCGTCCTTTCTTCCTTTTTTTTAAATTTAAATCTAACGGAGATGCTTTTCTCTGTTAAATTTAACACTTAAGGGCACGAGGCGTAATCTACCCAAATGTTAGGGGTACCACGTGAAATATGTCAAACTCTTGTACACCCGACAAAAATTGCTATACCACAGGGGTACATCGTGGAATTTCCGTTAAATTAAATAGTGAAATAGGCCATACGTGTTTTAGTGGATTTAATTAAATAGTGAAAGTAAATTACAATTTTGCTCCAAGTCTAGAAGCCCAATCACGAGTGTAATTTCAGGCCAATAGGCCCGATAATACCTGTTTCATCGTTTGATCATCATCACCCTAAAACACAAGGGGTTAACTCACGCCTTCGCCGCCAGATCCTACAACTCCACCAACCTCCAGGATGGCGCCTTTCTTCCGATCAACGGAGGTGGTGACAGTAGCTGCTTGGTGATAGCGGTGCTGCTTGGCTGGATCGGGTGGCCCACCGCTGCTCGTCGGTGATGCTCGTCGGCTTCATGTTGGTCGAAATCTGCACCAACCTCGTCGGCGACCCTTTGATCTTCAGCGTTGTATGGAAAAACAGATTCACACACATCAATGAATGAAGATAGAAAAACAAACCGAAGAAATCAATCCTAAAATTCAATCGAGACAATCGTGGTTCGATGGTTGTGAGGAGGCGCTAACGAGCTGGAGGAGAACACAAGGAGCTATGGATGGTGAGCTATCCGACGAGCCCCTAGCGCCAAGGATGGCGAGCTATGGATGCGGGGTGGTGATGACGATCGTGAGTCCATGGCGAGCCATGTATCCGGTTTGCCTCGGACTGGTCTAGTTAGATCCATCGGGGTTCGTCGACTATCTCAATCTCTCATGTTACCGACTGATTAGATTCAAATCTCTGGAGTGCACGAGGCTCCACCACTGTTCGGAGAAATCCTCGACGACGTCGCAGTAGGCCATCCGGATGAAGGCCAAAGCGTTGGGTTGAGCTTGGAGGTAGGCGGTAGTTGGCAACAGATGTAACATCTCCCGATGATGCCGAGGTCGCACCCAGGGATGAAAAAGATTTGATGAATGGAGGCATCAAGAAAGAAAAAGGGATTAGGATTCAAATATTAATTTTTCGTGTTTATTTTTATATTTTAAAGTATAAATATAATATTTATGGTTAAAAATTAGCGAATCCGATATATCCCGATATATCTCCGATATATCCTTTTTACCCCAAACTGATAAGACGCTGATACCCGATATTTAGACCATTGTGTCTAATACTCTTCATCATCCTTTTGAATAAGGTTTTAAAAACATGGGTCATTGAAAATATCAATTCTCTTTTATAACGGCAAAGGTGAGTTTGTTGCAAATAGAGGAAAGTGAGAGAAGGAAACTTAATTCACATTTAAGAAAATAATTTTTATATCGGACATGAACATTTCAATTTTACAGGGAATTTTATTTGGATTTTAGGTGGCTTATAATGGTTAAGGAATCATCCTCTGTTTGTACTTTGTTTATGCGTAGTTGGACAATTTTTTGAATTCCTTGTTTTAGGGCTAGTTGATAACTTCTATCCCTTGATGAAAATCGGAAATGGTTTCAAGATCTGGAACTTTGGAACATTATAGAGAATGGTCCGAAGATTCCAGAGAAAGACGGACCAAATGGAACCAAAGTCGCGAAGACCAAGGCTGAATACATCCAAGCGGATCTTGAACTCGTCTCCAAAAACTACAGGGCCATTAACTTACTATATCGTGGTCTTAGTACTGATGAGTTTAACCGTATTTCATCTTGTAGGTCAGCTAAAGAGATTTGGGACAAGCTGGTTCTCACCTACGAAGGAACCAGTCAAGTGAAGGACACCAAGATCAGTATCTTCCTTCGAAAGTATGAACTTTTCAAAATGAAGCCCGATGAGTCTATCAAGGCCATGTTAACATGGTTCACGGAAATCACAAACAACTTTGACTCTCTCGGCAAGACCTTTAAGAGAGTTGAGAAAGTGAGGAAGATATTGAGGTGCCTCACAAAAGACAAATGGGGCCCTAAAGTGACAGCCATAGAGGAAGCCCAAGATCTCACCACTCTACCCCTTGATGACTTGCTTGGGAAGCTGATCACACATGAGATGATTCTCAATGAATACGATGGAGAACTCCCAGCAAGCACTAAGAACTTGGCGCTCAAGTTTAAGAAGGATGAGCCCAAAGACAAGTCTGATTCTGAAGATGAGGATGATGATGAGGACGATCCTTTTGCTCTTATTACAAGGGGTCTTTCTCGAATTCTTAAAATGAAGAAGCAATTCAGCAACAAGGATGGATCAGAGTCTTCAAAATTTCGAGGTAAGTCTTAGTACAACAAATATGACAAGAAGACTAAACCTTTGTCTTGTTTTGAATGTGGTGAAACAGACCATCTTGTGAAAGACTACCCTCAAAAGACGAAGAGGCAGTTCAAGAAAGGTGATAGATGGAAAAAGAAAGCCATGGTGGCAACTTGGAGCAATTCTGAAACAGACTTCGATGATGAGAAGGCCAATGTCTGTCTTATGACCTCAGGAGATGAATCCTATGATGAGCAGCTTGAGGTAACGGTAAGAGAGCTTATGGTAAGTCCAAAAGAGGTATTATCGGAATTCCTTTCTAATATGATTACCAATGAAGAGAAACTTATTGCCCAAACTAACACTCTTATTAAGAAAACTGTGGATCAGGAAAGAACTATTGAGGATCTGTCTATGAGGGTCAAAAGTCTTGAATCTTCTTATTCAGGTCTTGACATTAAAGTCAAGACTCTTGACTCAGAGAAATCTGAACTCAAGCAAGATCTCTCCTCTCTAAGAAATGAACATCATGACTTACAGAATGAGAAGATCTCCCTGATCGAACAAAAAGATTCAAGATCAACAGACAACCCTCATAAGTTTTACCAAATCCAAAGGCACTCTTGATAGGATGTTGGGTGAGCAACAAAGTTCTCTAAACAAAAGTGGTATTGGTTACAATCCAAGGTTTTTAAAGAAGCAGCACATTACCACTTTTGTAAAGGAAAAAGGAAGCAGAACCTCTCCTATATGTCACCACTGTGCGAGAAAGGGACATGTAAAAGAGAGCTGCCCCTATAGAAGAAAGGATCCACATATCATTCGCAATACATTTCCTGTTCACTTGAGAAAAGAACGGATAACGCAAGTTTGGGTCCCCAAAGACACTATTTTACCAAATATGGTTTATCCCAATAATGGATCTAAATTTGCTTATTGGTCTAGCCACAAAGATTGATGTTTGTCTTGCAGGAGATCACCAATGTGAAAGAGCAAAAATGGATTATTGATAGTGGATGCTCGAGACATATGAGTGGGAAGAGGTCTCTCTTCCATGATCTAAAGAAGAAATCCACTGGAACAATCACTCTTGGTGACAAAGGAAAGTGTGACATCGTTGGTATTGACAGTGTTGGGAGTGATCCTAACCATAGTATTAAAAATGTTTATCTTGTTAATGGTTTGAAGTATAATCTGCTTAGTGTTTCTCAACTATGTGATAGTGGTAATAATGTTGGATTTAACAAGAAAAGATGTCTAATGCGCAGAGAAGATACAGGTGAAGTAGTTCTAACTGCCTATCGTTATAACAACATCTATGTTGTGAATGCCGAGCAAGTGGCACAAGGAAGCTTAACCTGTCTAAAGGCTTTGACGAACAATCCAAAGCTCTGGCACAAGAGACTCGGTCATGTGAGCCCACATACACTACAAAAGCTTGTGTCCAAAGGGCTTGTAAGAGGACTACCTGAGATGGACTTCAAAGGTATTGAGATGTCCAAAGCATGCACACGAGGTAAACAAACACGTAGCTCTTTCAAACCCAAAAAGATTTAGATCTTAACATTCATACAGAGAAGGAGGATGGTGATGATGCTGCTACCGAGAACACAGAGAAGAGAAACATGCAGGATCAGTTTCTTAACACTGAGGAGTTGGCCCAAGGACTTGAAGCTCAGGCCAAAGCTCTTGGCGACCAATCCAGAAGTGTTGAGACTTCAGAAACTGCTGTAACTGAGCCTAACATATCCATGAAGTCAGATGTATCACAAATCAATCCTGTTGATGTGACGAACCAGGGAGTTGAGACTAGCAAGAGAAAATTCAAATGCTCCTCATCACACTCATTAAAGGATATCATCTCTAACCCTACATCTAGTGTTCAAACTCGTTCTAAACTTAAAGATCTTTGTGCTTTTCACGCGTTTGTCTCTCTTATAGAACCAAAGAAGGTAGATGAGGCCCTTCAAGAGCCAGACTGGATCATTGCTATGCAAAGTGAGCTTAATGAATTTGAAAGGAACAAAGTCTGGACCTTGAAACCCAGGCCAAAGCATCAATCAGTCATTGGCACACGTTAGGTATTTTGAAACAAGCTAGATGAGAATGCTAAGATCGTGAGGAACAAAGCAAGGCTTGTTGCTCAAGGCTACAATCAAGAGGAAGGTATTGACTACGAGGAGACTTTTGCTCCCGTAGCCAGGCTTGAAGCCATTTGCATCTTTTATGGGCATAAAGTTATATCAAATGGATGTCAAGTGTGCTTTTCTTAATGGTTTCTTAGAGGAAGAAGTCTATGTGGCTCAACCCCCAGGTTAGGAAAGTTCGGAATTTCCTAATCATGTTTACAAACTAGACAAAGCCCTATATGGTTTGAAACAAACCCCAAGAGCTTGGTATGAGCGCTTGTCAAAATATCTTTTGGAAAAAGGTTTTAAAAGGGGGTTGATCGACAAGACTCTTTTTATCAAGACCAAAGGAAAGGACATTTTGGTTATTCAAATATATGTTGATGATATATTGATTGGAGCTACTAACACATCTTTTTGCAAGGAAGTTTCTGACATTATGTGCAGTGAATTTGAGATGAGCTTGATGGGTGAACTCAACTTCTTTTTGGGATTACAAGTTCATCAATCTAAGAAAGGGATCTTTGTCAACCAAAGCAAGTACACTAAGGATATCTTGAAGAAGTTCAAGATGGATCAATCCAAAGCAGCCAAGACACCCATGAGCTCAACCTTGTCTCTAGATCAAGGCAAGAACGGAAAGAGTGTCAATCAAAAGGAGTATCGAGGGATGATTGGATCTTTATTATATCTTACTGCTAGTAGACCTGACATCATGTTTAGTGTTTGCATGTGTGCTAGGTTTCAAGCAGACCCTAAAGAATATCACCTCGTAGCTATGAAGAGGATCTTTCGATATCTCAATGGCACTAAGGAGCTTGGCTTGTGGTATCCAAGGCAAAGAGATTTTACACTAATGGGGTATTCTGATGCAGACTTTGCAGGCTATAAGGTGGATAGGAAGAGCACGTCAGGATGTTGCCAATTCTTATGAGCATCCTTGATTAGCTGGCACTCAAAGAAACAAAACTCAGTTGCTCTATCCACTGCCGAAGTCGAATACATAGCACCTGGAGCATGTTGCTCCCAAATCCTATGGATAGCTCAACAAATGAGAGATCTTGGCATCAACCTCAAAGGCATTCCCATTAAGTGTGACAATACAAGTGCCATCTCCATTACAAAGAATCCTGTTCAGCATTCAAGGACCAAACATATTGATGTAAGGCATCATTTCATTAGAGACCACGTCGAAAAAGGTGATGTGTCCATATCCTTTATTTCAACTGATTATCAATGGGCTGATATTTTTACTAAGCCTTTGGCAGAAGACAGGTTCACCTTCATTAGACGTGAGATCGGAATGCTTAACAAGGATGCACTTTCGTAGGGGGAGCTTTCCCTTTACAAAAGATAAATTCTACTCAGTGTCAAGACCTTTGAGAGTTATGTCAAAGTTTGTGAACTGAATGGTAGAGCACATATAACGGATCATATATTTGGTTAATATCTTTTTAGATATTTGATCAAATATAGTTTTTATGTTTTTTAACCTTCTTTATACATTACACATTTCTTTTTCCAAAATTATCTTATCCAAGTATATTTATTAATGGAAAATATTATCGGAAATATTCCTTCTTGAATTTGAAATGTGATAAGATGGTTTGAATTTAAAATTTTTGGAAATCAGATCTTTTCAAAACGGCAGTGTGTTATGATTACTACCATTGGAACCATAAACCCGTCCCATCAACTTACCCCTCTCACCCTTTTTAAACCACACATTTTACCCTAACTATTCCTCACCTCTCCAGAACAACCTAAACCCTCTCTTAAACTCCTTCTTCAACCTTTTTCTGAAAGCTTAGCCGAATGTCATCCATGGCACCCAAATCCAAGAAGACCTCCACACCCAAATGCCTTGGCGCTACCCCCAAAGGACGCCAGGCCATTGTGATCTCCCCTCAACCCGAACCTACTCCTCAAGTTATTGTCCCAGCCATTGTCCCGAGCACCGTCCCTGAGAGCACCATTGCTGAAATCAAGCGGTCCCTGAAGCGCCCGACGAAGAAGTCTCTCAGTGCCAAGCAAAAAGGGAAGAGAAAGATCATTGCTGAGGAAGAGGAGGAAGAGGAGGATCTTGATGAGATTCTAGAGCGAGATGCTGCAAAGGAGGCCGAGGAAGAGGCCCAGAGAAAGAAAAAGGTCGAGGAAGAGGCTGAGCAAGCAAGGAAAAGAGCCGAGGAAGAGGCTGAAAAAGCTAGGAAAGAGGCCGAGGAAGAGGCCCGAAGAGTTGCAGAGAAGAAGGTTCCCACTGAAGAGGAACCAAAGGAAGAGGAAGACATCTTGACCGTTGATCTATTGAATTGGATGGCTGTGATAATTACACATTTTTCCATTTTTTTAATAATGAAAATAGTGGGGCCCACGAGAAGTTTTTGCCTCATCTGGCAAAACCGCACTACCAAAAACGTAGAAAATAGCCACGGATTTTTAGCCACGTCATAAAGTCGTTGCCACGTGCATCTGTAGCTGATAGCCACGAAGATAACTTCGACCTGACAAGTTGTAGCTATATTAGCCTCGAATGAAAATATTTGTGGCAACGATCGTGGCTAGTGATGAAGACATAATTTCGTGTCAAGAATTTGGTGGATTCTAGCCACGAATAAAAATGTCGTGGCGGGTGTCATGGCTATTAGCCAGGACTTTGGCCATTATCACATTTTCCATGGCCGATTTCGACACCATTTTGGCGAGTCTAACCTGACGTGGCAATGTAGCCACGACTTTAACCACGAATAATATCCGTTGTTGTACTCATGACTAAGAATATGAGGCAATTAGTAATATATGACCCGAGTTGGAGGTGAACAACCACGAATTTTTCCATGGTTGGATTATCCGTGGCGGAATTCGACGCTAACATGGAGGGACCCATTGCCCCTTTGGTGTAACCGAATAAAGGAAATTCATAAATTAAAGCAAATTAATTTGAATGAAAATATCATTTTTAAGCCCAAAATCTCAACAAAAAAAAAGGTAGGGCCTAAAGATGGTCAAGTCCAAAGGCGGTCAACCCGTTAGTGGTAGTCAAAGCCCAATGAATATGTAAGTCCAATCAATAGCTCTCGGCATATTAAGGAGCCCAATTAATAGCCACGGTCCTATCCGTGGCTAATGTCGTGGCTATTTACAGTTAACCTCAATTGACACACTTTAATTTCTAATGAGCTTTAATTTATTATGGGCTCAAATACGGCTATAATTTCCGCCAAAAGGCCCATTAATGGTATATGTATTTATACATAAATAAATACTAGAACATAAACAAAACTAATAATTGTTAAATAAAATGTGTTTTGAGGGGGAAAAATCATATAAGTAACTAATAATCATTGAATAAAACCTTATATTAACTAATAAATTCATATGAGAATATTATGAGAGTTTGCCTTGAGAAAAAAATCATATAAGTAGCTAATAATTGTGGAATAGAACTTTATATTATGCAATAAATTCTTATTCGAATAATCTAAGTGAGTGTTTTGAGGGAAAATAATATATGTACCTAATAATTGTGGAATAAAACCTTATATTATCTACTAAAATGTTATAAGAATACTATAAGTGTGTTTTTTGATGGAAAACCATATAAGTAACTAATAATTGTTGAATAAATCAATATATTAACTAATAAGTTGTTATAAGAAAACTATAAGTGTGTGTGTTTTGAGGGTAAATCATATAAGTAGCTATAAATTGTGGAATAAAACCTTATATTATCTACTAAAATTTTATAAGAATTCCATACGTGTGTGTTTTGAAGGAAAATCATATACACTGCTAATGATTGTGGAATAAAACCTCATATTATCTAATAAAATGTTATAAGAATACTATAAGTCGGTGTTTTGAGGGAAAATAATATAAGTAGATAATGATTGTGGAATAAAACCTTATATTATATAATAAATTGTTATAAGTAACTAACAAATATTTAATAAAACCTTATATTAACTAATAAATTCTTATTAGAATATTATAAGAGTATGTTTTGAGGAAAACTCATGTAATTGACGAATAAATGTTTAATAAAACCTTATATTGACTAATAAATTCTTCTTAGAACACTATAAGAATATGTTTTCAGGAAAACTTATAGAAGTAACTAACAAATATTTAATAAAACCTTATTTTAACTACTAAATTCTTATTAGAATACTATAAGAGTATGTTTTGAGGAAAACTCATATAAGTAACTAACGAATGTTTAATAAAACCTTATTTTAACTACTAAATTCTTATTAGAATACTATACGAGTATGTTTTGAGGAAAACTCATATAAGTAATGAATAAATGTTTAATATAACACTATATTAACTAATAAATTCTTAATAGAATACTATAAGAGTATGTTTTCAGGAAAACTCATATAAGTAACTAACAAATGTTTAATAAAAACCTTATATTGACTAAAAAATTCTTATTAGAATACTATAAGAATATGTTTTGAGGAAAACTCATAGAAGTAACTAACAAATGTTTAATAAAACCTTATTTTAATTACTAAATTCTTATTAGAATATTATAAGAGTATGTTTTGAGGAAAACACATAATAGTAACTAACAAATGTTTAATAAAACCTTATTTTAACTACTAAATTCTTATTAGAATACTATAGGAGTATGTTTTGAGGAAAACTCATATAAGTAACTAACAAATGTTTAATAAAACCTTATTTTAACTACTGAATTCTTAGTAGAATAATATAAGAGTATATTTTGAGGAAAACTCATATAAGTAATGAATAAATGTTTAATGTAACATTATATTAACTAATAAATTCTTATTAGAATACTATAAGAGTATGTGTTCAGGAGAACTCATAGAAGTAACTAACAAATGTTTAATAGAACCTTATATTGACTAAAAAATTCTTATTAGAATACTACAAGAGTATGTTTTGAGGAAAACTAATAGAAGTAACTAACAAATGTTTAATAAAATCTTATTTAAACTACTAAATTCTTATTATAACACTGTAAGAGTATGTTTTGAGGAAAACTCATAAAAGTAACTAAAGAATGTTTAATAAAACCTTATTTTAACTACTAAATTCTTATTAGAATACTATAAGAATATATTTTGACGAAAACGCATATAAGTAATGAATAAATGTTTAATATAACATTATTTTAACTAATAAATTCTTATTAGAATACTATAATAGTATGTGTTCAGGAGAACTCATAGAAGTAACTAACAAATGTTTAATAGAACCTTATATTGACTAAAAAATTCTTATTAGAATACTACAAGAGTATGTTTTGAGGAAAACTCATAGAAGTAACTAACAAATGTTTAATAAAACCTTATTTAAACTACTAAATTCTTATTAGAACACTGTAAGAGTATGTTTTGAGGAAAACTCATAAAAGTAACTAACGAATGTTTAATAAAACCTTATTTTAACTACTAAATTCTTATTAGAATACTATAAGAGTATATTTTGACGAAAACGCATATAAGTAATGAATAAATGTTTAATATAACATTATATTAACTAATAAATTCTTATTAGAATACTATAAGAGTATGTTTTCAGGAAACCTCATAGAAGTAACCAACAAATGTTTAATAAAACTTTATATTGACTAAAAAATTCTTATTAGAATACTATAAGAGCATGTTTTGAGGAATACTCATAGAAGTAACTAACAAATGTTTAATAACACCTTATTTTAACTACTAAATTCTTATTAGAATACTATAAGAGTATGTTTTGAGGAAAACTCATAAAAATAACTAACGAATGTTTAATAAAACCTTATTTTAACTACTAAATTCTTATTAGAATACTATAAGAGTATGTTTTGAGCAAAACTCATATAAGTAACTAACAAATGTTTAATAAAATCTTATTTTAACTACTAAATTCTTATTAGAATACTATAAGAGTATGTTTTGAGGAAAACTCATATAATTAAGTAACTAACAAATGTTTAATAAAACCTTATTTTAACTACTAAATTCTTATTAGAATACTATAAGAGTATGTTTTGATAAAAACTCATACAAGTAATGAATAAATGTTTAATATAACATTATATAAACTAATAAATTCTTATTAGAATACTATAGGAGTATTTTTTCAGGAAAACTCATAGAAGTAACTAACAAATGTTTAATAAAACCTTATATTGACTAAAAAAATCTTATTATAATACTATAAGAGTATGTTTTGAGGAAAAATTATAGAAGTAACTAAAAAATGTTTAATAAAACCTTATTTTAACTACTAAATTCTTATTAGAATACTATAGTATGTTTTGAGGAAAATTCATAGAAGTAACTAACGAATGTTTAATGAAACCTTATTTTAACTACTAAATTCTTGTAAGAATACTATAAGAGTATGTTTTTAGAAAAACTCATATAAGTAATTAACAAGTGTTTATTAAAATCTTATTTTAACTACTAAATTCTTATTAGAATATTGTAAGATTATATTTTCAGGAAACCTGATATAAGTAAATAATAATTGTTGAATAAAATATAGTATTAACCTTGTATAAAACCCTATATTAACCTTATTATTATTATTGTTATTTTTTAATATATATTTTTTAATTTTTGTTTTTAATAATAAATTTAACTATTATATTATACTATTATTATTTTTACCATTATTTTGTTGTTTAAAATATATTATATTTTTATTTGTATTGATGGTTTTGTTTTCTAGATGTAGATTTTGAATGAAAATAAAAAAGCAATTCATGCCTTAGTGTCCGAAATTTTGTTTACCGCCTAAATAGGTTTTGAACGGTAATTTTCCCGCACCTAGAAATTCAGAGCATTTTGAAGCAACCCTAATTCATTTTGGCACCGCCTCATTCATACATGCTCTTCCTCATATCTAGCCGCTCCATCTTCATTCCATAACTCTCTCTTCCAAAAATTTCAGATCCTCATCCTCCCCATCTCACATCCACTCTTATCCTCCTCCACCGGAGATCGACGCCTCCAGACCACCACCGGAGGGAGCGCCGCCTTCTACCGTCTCTTCCCAATTCGTGCAGGCATCACCGCCGTCGGGCCAAACCACCATCGCCGACCTTCTTCTTCATCCCGCTAATACAATACCCATATACAGTTGCATAATGTTGATTACCAACCTGGATAACCATGAAATCCCAATTCACCCCCAAAAAAATGTCACTCATCTTACTGTAAACACATCACACGCTAATTCATCTATGATCCCAACAATTTGCACTCCGAATTAACATATTATAAACTTTTTTTCAAACAACCTGGTACTTAATAGCATCCACACATACATATGCATAATCTGATTTTACCCCCGAATACAATACCCGTATACAGTTGCATAATGTTGATTACTCACCTGCATAACCCTAAAATCCTAAATTAACAAAGCATAAACTTTTTTTTCCAAACAAACCGGTATTAAATAGCATCCACACATACATATGAATAATATGATATTCCCCCTGAATAACCCATGCTTACCATCAAAATAGTTACCATACACAAACAAGTAAGCGGGTAGTTTATTCGAAAGTATATTGCCTAGCTTGCTGCTAAATAAGTAATTTATCTAAATTGAACGATGAGTTTGAAATATAATGTGAATGTTTAGGTTCTTGGGCATTTGGAAGAGTAGCAATAGTCTAGTGGATCAACCAAATCTAAACAACGCAACTGGTGTCGATATCATAACAAGAGCTTGTAGATCAAAACAAGTGTAGGATAGCCATGGATGCATCAACCCAATCAATTCAAGTAGCTAGTCTAACGGAAACACCAGGATGCTGCCAAAAAGGATGATGTCTCACATGGCTAAATATGAAGATTGATTTTATGCATTTCTTGAATTTTATTTTTAAGGTTGAATGAGATGCATCAATGAATACTAACCTGCGTAACACTAAAATCCAAATTCACCCCCAAAAATTCACCCTTATTGGGTGTGATAGATTCATATACATTTGCATAATTTGGCTAATCACCTGCATGGCTGCATAACATTAGAATCCCAATTCACCCCCAAAAATATGCCACTCATCTTCGGAAATTTCGCAAGTTTATACCCTTAATCCTTAGTAATTCCACTTCTCGCTCACACAAAATCCACAATCAAATGTCAACACAAATCCACAATCAACAACCATAAAACCAAATTCGACCATGCCAAATCCATAATCAACAACAAAAAACTATGAATTTGACCCTAAAAGTTTCACATTTAAAAAAAAAACTGAAATTCTTTTAACTCAAATAAAAAACTTACCCATTGATGAAATCGAATAACTTCAAATCGGTGGTGTAGATCAGCGATACCTTCAAATCCACAATCAACAACTTCAACTCTACCGGGTTCCTTCTCGTTCCTCCAACAACTTACAATCCCGGCGACGCTTTTTTGGTCGGTGCTGGTGGTGCAGATGGCGAGTGGTTGGGCGAACCCGACTTCCAGCCTCGGAGTCCCAAGCGTCGGTGTCCAAATCGGCCGGAGTAGATTTCCATATTTTTCGATTGTGAGGTAGAAGTAGATTTAGGGGGGTGTTTACACGCACATGGTGGTGAATTCTTTATGTTTTTTTTTTCATTTTTTCATTTTAGTTATAATCTCAACCCTCCGTTAAGCGCTGAGTATACCGGAACCAACCCCCTCTCTCTCTCTCTCTCTATATATATATATATATATATATATATAGAGAGAGAGAGAGAGAGAGAGAGTTTCCTGTGATATTTATGTTTATATATATATATCATGTTGTCCACCATGTAAAGGCTATAAGTGTTTCTCTGTTCTTGTTAAATAGTTTCCTGTGATATTTATAATTGGTTTTATGTTTCTAGAATTGCATATCATATGACGTTGGGTTGCTGGTTTCAATAAATGTTGGATATTATTGAACTAACATTCCAAGAAGAGTTGTGTGCTATCTTCCTCAGCATGATTATATATAGTACACAAGTTGTGTAGACTGCAGAGTGGTTTGTAAAAATATTCACAAAATATAAAATATTTACCAAATTATTTAGTGTTTGAAAGTTTTTACAAAAATATTCACTAGGGTCCCACTTGTCTTTTATAATTTCCCATAAAAATAAAAAATCGTATAAAATCACCGTATCTTTTTATAATTTTCATTTATAATTAGAACCTTGATCCTACAATTTGGTATCAGAGCCTAGTTAATTAAAAATAATTTGTATCTATCTATAAGACAATCTGGAGGTGTCTACTAATTGCCCTCATAAGACTTATCCTCATGCTTTACATTTAGATGTAAATGATAAGCACTTTGGAGCAATTTTAAATGCCATTTCAGACCAACTTATAGATTTAAAACTCGAAGTTAAAAAATTAGAACAATTATATATTGAGATTAGCAGTAAAATATTTAAAACTGTAAAAGAGACATGTGAAGTAAATCACTCAACAAATCTAAAAGCCATTAACGAAATTAGCTATCAGATAAGCCTAACATCAGGTGGTGAAATTAAGAAAGGAGATCCTTTTAAATACAGTTATCCATTTAAAAAATCCAAAAAGAAGTTTTCCACTAAATTAGATAATATAACGAAAAAATCGACTATAGAAGAAGACCAAGACGAAAATCTTAAAAATGAATCACCATCCACTTCGACAAACAAGGAGATTCAGCACTAAGTTGGATGACCCAGAATGGAAGATGAAATTACAGAAACAAAAAGCCATTGAAACCAACTTTATGAATCAAGAGGTCATGAGCGACGACGAGTCTGAAAAGAATTCGGATGAAGAAGCTGTGTATCAACAAATGGGATTAATTAACCTAAAAGATATGGAAAACATTCCCATATCTAAAGTCCAAAGAAGGTTAAATGAAATTTTAAGACAAAGAAGGCTGAAGGAGAATGAACCTGTGGAACAAAATGAAGCTAGAAGACATTACAGAAGATATGAACATGGTTCAACTAGTAATTACAGACCTAGGTTAAAACCCAGAGAATTTCTGGAGAAGAAGGAAAGATTTGAAGTAAGCATTATGCCAAACCATAGACCAAATCAAAGAGAAATTAATCTAGAACCCATAAGTGAAACAGGTTATAAATTAAACCTAGATGGTATAAGGAATAGGCATGAAATCATAGAGTTCTGGAAGAAAAGTATGATGAGTGTATTAAACATGAACGTAGGATGGAACTCTTCTCAATTCCTTAATTACATAGAACATAGTTTCTATGGATGTATTGCCGACTGGTATGGAGCTATTGGTGACGAACCAAAACAAGAGCTTAGAAATTTAGCAAGCCCAGTGACGATGTTCACCTTAATATGTGAATTAATAGAAGACGAATTCATTGGAGAAAAAGAAGATGAAGATAAGGAAGCTTTAAAATGGCAAAGAACCTTAAACAATCTTGAAATCTGTAACATGAAATATGTCGATAATTATATAACAGAATTCGAGAAGTATTACTATAAGATAGGGGAAAACAACACTAATCTACAAATGTTCTTTGATAAACTTCCTGCCCCAATTAATGAACAAATAAGTGAAGAGTATCAAGAGTTAATTAAAATTGGAGATAAAGATACCCTTGGTAACAGAATTTCCTATGTTAGAAAATGGGTTGAGAAAAAATGTCGAGACGTAAGAAGCACCCAAAGAATGAAGAAACAATTTTTAACTTGTTGGGAGACGCCAACAGAATGGGGATGTAACAATAGAGATTACCAAGGAAAAAGAAACAATAAGAGAAAAAGTTTCAATAAACAAAGAGGTGAAAAATATTATAAAAAGTATTATAAAAAACCATTCTCTAAGAACAGAAGGTTTTTCCAGAAAGCCTCGTTCTGTCCCGAGAAAAAGAAAAACTGTAAATGTTGGGTATGCGGAGAATCCGGTCATTATGCTAATGAATGCAAAAACAAGAAGAACAATAGATTAGCAGAAGCCCTAGGTAGTTTGGATTATATCGAGCTATCTGAAGATGAAGCAGTAGATCTAGCCCTAAGAAATAACAAAGGGATAGTAGAAATAATAGAAGAAAAGCTTGAAGAAGATATAGAATCTGAAAATGAGTCAATAGAAGGTGAAGAAATTAATGAAATGATGGAAGGAGAAGCTCCTAGTGAGTTATCTGATGAATATGAAATGACTACTTTAGCTCAACTTCAGCAAGCTGAAACCTCTATTGATGAGGAACAAGTTGAAGAAATGACGAGATCCGGGGTTGATTTCCCGATCATCGCTAAAGAACAGTTTGTTAAAAAATCATTATTCTCTAAATATGCTAAATATGTCTGCGAAGAAATGTCTAGAGATGTAACTGTCAAGAATAATGAAAATCAAGCAACTGAAGTAAACTTAATCAATTGGGCAAACATTCAGAAACATAACAAAGATAAAAAATTTAAATATATTTTCATATGTGGCATCCAAGTAATTATAACTCCATTACAAGACTATGGAAAAGATGTGCAATGCATTAATTTTGTTTGTGACATTAGGCATAAAAAGTTTAGTGATCAATGCATCAGTGGTATAGTCTGTAATTTGAGTCAAGGAGCAGTTTCTTGGATCTGTAGACCTAACTATTATGTTAGTCTAGAAGATCATTATGCATCTAAGTTCTTAGCTATAAAATTGTTAACAGAAGGTATTAGTATGCATAAGGGAACTTGTCCTTTACAATTAAAATGGAAGGTAGTTTATAAACTTGAAAATACTACAAATCCTCCACAAAAGTGCCATATAGTAGAAGCTGAGAAACACGAGGTGGTAGGTCCAAGCAAAGAAGTTGTACCTGTTAAGTTAAGACCTGATCAGATAAAACTTAAGACCATTTGGATAAACGCATTTGAAAATTCTATAGGTACTAGCAGTAATAAAGTTTTAACCATAGATGAAGAAGGTAGAATCCATACGAATGCTAAACCACCAGCCAGTCTCTCGAGATGTCCAAGTTTATCCAGAAACACTAGTTTTAGAATCAATCCTAATCTTAGTATTACTCCAAGGAATCAGGGAGCTAATACAAGCAGAAAAGACAAATCATTTGTGGTAGATGAAGACATAGTAAGCATGATAGCAGCATTGAACAAGAGGTTAGAAAATAGAATTATAAAAGAACCACCTAGACATAGTATAGACTTAGGTTCTAGCAAATTTAGGGAATCGATAACATCAATTCCTCCAATAGTTCAAAAGGTTAGAGAAAATCAAGAAGGATCATCTAGTTCCGAACAGAAAGGAAAGATAATAGGATACCAAACTAAAACCTTTAGTGAACCTATCTATGAAAATGATCCAAGGGCTAAAGATTTAAAAGAATCTCTCACAGATTCTTTATTTGATGAAGAGTTGGGAATGAGAATGGAAGTAATAGACCTCAGACATCTCTATGGAGATAATATGAGAATAGAAGAAAGCTTTGAACATGTCAGTAGAGAATCACTAAAGAAAAATTATAGGATTACCAACCCTAATAGCATTTATATCCCGATAAGTATTTGCTTAGAAGGGTTTAATAAATATGAATTATGTGCCTTTGTAGATACTGGATGTTCAATATGCTTTGGAAAGAAGGCATTATTTCCTGAGTTTATTTGGCAAAAGTCTCGTAGACCAATTCAAGTTAGAATAGCTGATGATAGTATCATGGTTCATTCAGAATTTGTAACGGCCCAGAATTATAATTTCCGGGTTACGTTTCAAGGGATAAAACCCCTTGTTCGGATCTTGCAATCCAGGTACGGGTCGAGGTTTCAAATTCAATTTTTAGGTCAATAATAAAGGGGGATTTCAAACCCTAAAAACATCGAAGGGCCGTTGGGTACCCTTGTCCTGTCCTAAGACTATGTCGCGGAATCCATTTCAAACGGAAGTAAGGCGAAAACAGAGTAAAGATACAAGTGTCACGGAAGAACCGGTCAAAACCAAAGCATGAGTGTTTAATTACCATTTTACTAGCCAGATTCTTCGATTCGCCAACAGGGAACCCCGTCATATAGACATCGAGCACTCAAATCTGCAGAGAATACCTTTAAAAGAAGAACGGGGGAAAGGAGTCAGATCGAGCCACTCATGCGGGACCGGCAGTCCTCGCTGAGGCCACATAGTATGTGCTATACCTAATAAAGATGCTCTAATGCAGTACGAAATTCAAACACACTAGCATGCTCCTAGTTCATAATAATGTGCAGAAATACTGTAAAGGGGCCCAAGACAATGCCAAGTGGCATATCCCTCTCCTACCTCCACCCCTTTCGATAGGTGGAGACTGGCCAGCTCGTGAATGCATTCATTCATAATCGGGGGGCACGCATGCCTAACCCGCTCCACAATAAAGCCCGCAGGCATAATATAAGAAAGTCATGACTCGATTGACTCAGGGTACCCGATGAGGCTGGGCTACCCTATGACCCTAGCAAAGACTCTAGGACTATCACAGATAACGGCCGTTCTGTTTCAAACGCATAAAGTAAACAGATGCTCAATCAATTAGTGCAACCTAAACATGATACTACATGGCATGCTTTTATGCATATGCAACACCTAACATAAAATGCAACAACAGGCATGAATGTCCAACCTGAGTAAGCCCCCTAGGGAACTTACCTGAAAATGCAGAACAACGAGATAACATAAGCAAGGGCCCAAATGCAAGACCAGAGCGATCCAACCGCAATACGCACCTATTATTAAGCCATTTCCATAAGCTACCGGACCAACATTCACACATACATAGCCCAAATGCTCAACATTCTCAAGACCAATCGATAGTGAAACCATTTCTAAAACCTTTCCGGTATTATTAATAACAATCAAAATCATTTACTTCCAAACAAACTCATTGATAAAATCGTACCAACCATATTTCTAAACTTCTTTCTCAGAACCAACATCATGGAACCAAGACAAGGAATACCTCAAAATCACATTATAAAATTAATTCCGGCATTTTTCTTTTCCAACACAAATCCTTAAAGAATGTTTCCAAAAAGTTGAAAGCTCCTTTTTAATTAACCTAAGCAATGTTTATCTGAAATAGCACCACTTAAATCCATCCTTGGAAATCATATTTATAAGTCAAAACCATCAAGGTTTAAATAAAATACAACACCAAACCCGATCCATTTTAGCAATTCACCATTTTGGGGAAACGATACTAAATTACTTTTATCATTTCTAAAACATCTATTAAAACACTTCTTAATATCACATATATATATATATACATATCAAATAATATTACTTTTAAACACTTTTTAAAATATGTGTTCATTTTCATAAAATATATAATCACAAGATGATAATATATAATTATATAGTCACATGGTATAACACAACTATATAACAAAATTAACACAACAACAACAAACAACCCACAAGGATTAGGCCCAAGTCCCCCATGATTTTTAAACAAGCCCGGCCCATGATCCAATCCTCTGAACCGGATCCTAGCCCACGACCCGCCTAAAATAGAAAGAAGGAAGGAGAACCGGGTTTTTAAATAATTAGGCTGAACCGAACCGAAAATAAAACAATGCACTAAACCCACCTTCTTCCCCAATTAAACAAACAGGCCGGCAAAAAAAAAAAAGCGAACGGAAGGCAAGAGGAAGAAGAAGAAAGGGGACCAGCCTGCGGCCGTTCTCACCCGACCACACTCAAAGACCCATTACCGTCCTCAAACAACCCATTGGATTGAAACAAGAGCAAGGAATAAGGAGGAAGAGGAGTCTCACCGAGAGGAACTGTTCTCCGCCGGAAAGAGGGCCGTCGATCTCGATTCGGCTCCGAGGATGGCGGAATTCGCGTTGTCTTGGCCTGGGGAGAGTGGGAGGGAGTCAAAAGGGGAGCTTTGGCTCATTTTGGGGAGAGACGAAGGGAAACGAAGCTTACCGTCTTCGAATCGAGAAAATAGGACACACAAGAGAGAAGAAGGGCTCGACGGAGGTGTTGTCGCCCGCTCCTGGGCTCCCTGCTCTCGGTTCGGTAGTCGTAGGAGTGCTGCTGGCCGCTGCTTGTCGAGAAGGACGAAGGTGGGGCTCAGAAATGTCGGAGGCATCAGGGGTGGCTTACTGCGGCCGGAGGAGAGCTAAAAAGCTTGTCTTTGTGGCTTCTATGAAGGAGAAAGAGGGGATAGAGAGGAGGGTAGGGTTGTGGATTTTGGGGTTTCTCTGAAAATGAAATGTAAGGGGTGATTGGTGTTGTTGCCTTGTTGCTGAGCTGTAGGGGATAAGAAGAGGGGAAGAAGACAAGAGCTAACTCCCAATTGCAGTTCACAGAGAGAGAGAGAGAGAAGGGGGAAGAAAAGAAGAAAAGGAAAATAAAATAAGAATGGTCCTCACAATAGAATTCAAAATAGCGGAATAGACTCAACCCGCTCGCTCGACTTTAACCCGACTCAAAAAATATAAAGCTTACAACTTCAAATTTAAATCGAATTCTTGACTGAATCAAATAATAGAATTATGTTATACTTTCAAATTTTAGCAAGCGAATAGCGAAAATAAATCTGAATGGAAGTCCATTTAAAATAATCATATGCCGGAATTCATTTTAAGAGATTTTAATTACCCCGATTTAATTTCATTTTAATTATTATTATTATTATTATTGAAAATTAGGATTTAAAAACCCGAGCCTTTACATCATCCACCTCTAAAAACAAGTCTCGTCCCCGAGACTAAAACCAAAATAAAGTAGGGGATGAAGTTTGAAATTGATGAGTCCTAGGACCGTGTCTAAGAACCTCGTAATCATCTCGGTTGCGTCTTCCGGGATTCTCACAACATTCTAGTCACAGTCGTGACATCTCCAATTGGCCTTGACAAGTATGCGATAAGCGCCCCTATCACATACTCGCTTCGACTTTTCGGAAGTACCACAACTCTAAAAGTTCTACAATGTCATCACTAGGTCTTAGCAAGCACCCTACAAGCGCCCTCATAAAATGCTTGTATCCACTTCGTGAAGTATCATAGAGTTGCCCGGGTCTGAAAGTTTCAAAGAGGATTCCGCAATTGAAAAGATTAGCCTCAAAATTCTCGATATTGTTCATTCTTTTACAATCAAAGTCGGCCCTTTTCCCAAAACCGTTCAAAATCTTCAAATACAACGTCTAATCAAGCAACCTTACACCAAAACAAGTCAAATCCTTTCAAATCAAGATTTCGTCAAAATCTTCCAACCACTAGATCAGTTTCTCGCATATCAATCAATCAAATTCAGAAATCAGGAGGTGGAATCATCCACCTCTAAGGGCTAATCCCATATTCTCTTCCTAGTTTCAAGAATCAAATCAATCCATCAATCTCCATTCAAGCAAGATTCATACGCCATAAGAAATGCATAACAGCTTAAACCAATCAATCTCCAACCAACACATCATACGACAAGTCTCAACTATGTACCCACACAGTGCCACAAGGTCACATCAAGCATCTCCAACTCACACTAAAGGTTATAATGTGCATCTCAATCAACATATCAAAATCATAACAACGCCTCGACATCACACCATAAATCATAAAAGGTATCGCACTATCGCATATCAACACCGCAATCATAGTAGGGTCAGTCACAACAAGGGATCTCATTTAACGCATTAATTCACATAGTCATCCTATCCAGCTTCTATCCAGCATTATCATAACAGATTTATCACATCAAACATTTGTATTTGCAAGGATAGCCACAGCGGGATTTCATCATAAGTCAATGAAACAAAACTAATTATAACCACATCAATACAACAGGGTCATGCTAGTAAGATTCAACAAAAGGGAAGATCAAGCAGTATATCAACATCAATATGTCAACATGCTCTCCAGATATCATCTCAACTCGTCACAACACCATATAACGATCATTTAGTCATTAGGCAGACATACACTATTATCTCATATATATATACGAGTCATATTCATGCTCTGAGTCATATTCACCATTTAATATATCAATAATCATGCTTGCCAACCATATAATAACACAGCATTATCTCATGTATCATATCACAACACATCCTATCATGCTTCTAAATCAACATAGCAAAGCAGCAATATATCATGATAACATTTGTCACTACCACTAGATTTCAGTATTGCATAACAACAGGTAATATCATTCCCTATCAGATGCATCATGGTCATTATCTAACGTCATGCCAGCAAATATAAATAAATCACATCATCAAGAAAATCCTCACATCATACCAGTCAAAATAAAACAAAATCCCCACTCGCCCATCTCCACTCTCAAGCCAAGACTAATCCTCTTCTAGACCGTCAACGTCATCTCAGAAAAATTTCCCAAAGAAATCCCAATTCATCCCGATGCTCAAATCTCGCCCCTCCTTCTGCCAAGCACTACCACACCATCCACCTCTAAGAATCCAACTCCTACTTCTAACTTCACACCCAAGTATCCTCCAATACCATGTCCTCAATATTCACGAGTCATTCCTTACACTCTTCGCACTACCCAAAGCATTACCAGCATCACCTAGAAGCTCATCAGAACCACCAACACCGCCTACTATAAATTCCGAAGGTCACTCAGTCTTACCTAGGCCAACTTCCTTCTCTCGTGACTCACCTCCTAATACCATCGATCATCCCAACCGCCCAAAATTCTTTCACCATTCTCCAATCACGCTACCAAATGACCTCACTCACAGGTTTAAGGAATAAGCAATCATGAAAATCATCAACCATAAGGTCTACATCATATCCACTAGCATTTATAAACATAACATCATGGATTCAACAAGTCTCAGTTTACCATCATGCTCTATAGTCAATGCAAACATCATATACGAACATAATGAAATCAAGCTAACATGTTGCATTATAACCTTATCCGATACAATTCATGCTTCTTAACATATATAGTTCACATTTTACAGGCAAAGGAATTCAAATCATGCTTAGCAACTTAGAGTAGCAACATGTCAAGACATCATGGTACATGAGATCTATAAGTCATCAAATCATATCATCATACACAACAGATAATCAGGCAACGGTCGTTTTCAATTCAGCACATCAACACATAAATCTCATCGCTATGTCAGTACAATATCGTCGTCAACAAATTCAAAAGGGTTAGTAATTCGAACGGAGAACAATCCCGCTTGCAAATCATATCGTACACAGTAACCGTAATCCTCGATGCATGCCCGTTCCGCCGACATCATAGATCCTGAGGCCCGTGGGTTATGGGCCCACACTTCTGCGACACTGCTCTATCGCTATGCAACTTTTCGTTCCGTCTTCCATGCGGTCGCTCACCGAAATGTATCGCGCAAGAGTCCAAGTTAGCAGAGATAGGGGAGTGACAGGGACGAGAAACCCAAGGTTCACTTCGGAAATACAGACCAAGGCTAAAAGGATGACAAGACTGGAGACAAGACTCTAACTCGAGAATAGCAACGATGCCCTTATGAAAGTCTATTAGGTTATAATCGCGACAAATAACATAAATTCATCATAGAGCATATCAATCATATTAATCCACTCTAACATGTACCTATATCAAGGAGCACCACATACGCATTCATTCCAAAAGACATATTCGAGTGGTGCACGGATGCATGCGAGACAAGATAGCAGTCTATTATCCCATGAAAGCCGATATGCCTAGCAACTTACGCAAGATATGCAAGATTTAATGGGTATCACAATTGTCACATATATGAACAATGCACGAGCTTAAGGTATGCATCATATGAGAACATATAGGAGCAACATAATAACTATCTCATCTGGCACAATGATCATATATTAGGTCAAGCGTGACATGTAATCATATGATGGGATACATTTAGAAAGCATGGGTCATTCATGATACTAGCGATACATGATGTGATACAAGCATAGTCAAGAGTCATTAAGAGGAATTCAACATAATATTCACGAAACATGAGGAATCATCAAAAGTAACAAGAAAGATATCATGGACGATAAATTATAATCATGCTAAGAAGGAACCATCATAGAGCACATATATGGTACAATAGTCATCACATTATAGAACAAGTACAACATGTGATCATTTGGCGAGTCGTTTTGGAAATCATAAGCCCTACATGATACTACTAGCACATATCGAATCATGACCACAATCAAGGTAACTCGACTAAATTCATTCTAACATTCATTCGTCATGCATATGCGAAATAATACAACGTGGTGTGTGATCATGCGAGGTGCCAAGTCATACATCTATGCCAGCACAAGAGGAATTCATAACGTAATAGGGAAGCACTACCGAGTGATAACATGTAAGCATGCTATGATTAACCATTACGAAAAGCAAATCAATCATCGAATTCAACATCAATTATCTTGCATGAGTAAGACATGTTATGGTGATAGAAAGAGGGAGGAGCCACACTATCAGGAACCTAGCTCGAGAGAGAATCGACAATAATGCAAGCAGGATATAATTCACACGAGTCATAACCAAGGATCCTACATGATACTAAGGCTCAACATAATATACGATGCATGCATGCACTGATCGTGACGACGCGCAAGAAATCAATTCAATCACATTCCAACAATACAGAAGCATGAGGGAGGTTTTTACGATGTATAACACGAGTCTAAGTATTGAGCAATATGACTAGAATACGGGAACATGAGTTCAATTCAGCACATACTAGGATGAAACATTCATTCACCAAGACTCAATTAAACCTCATATTCTCCATTCCACGCAAGTAACACACAACAATATCAACTTGCCAAAATCATCAACACTATTCAATTTGACGAATACAAAATGGATGGGCATGCGATAGATTCTTGTCACAAAAGGAGTAATAAGCATCGACGCGTCATCATCTAGCATGTACTGGGAATTACATATTGCATAAGGCATGTTGACATCCAATTGTAACACGTGTCCATCAAGTAAGGAACTCACTCTATCATGGTATTAAAACTGAACGATCACACTATCATGAACCTATTCACATGGAGGACGTCGATTATGCAACTTTTCAACATATGACATTTACATTCATGCACTTGTATGACGATGCAGCATACTAAGTAAAACATGTTGGGTTGATAGGAATGTAACAATTGTACTCGGACCCATACAATGGTCATCATGAACATCAAACATGTAAGCACAATTTCACATTAAAGATTAATTCGTAGGTCAAGGAGTAGTACATGTAGAATCATACGATCAGTAAGTCGAGTAAACCTGCTATAACCATAACATGAGCTTAAATAATAAACCATGACAGAAGGCAAGGCATCATAAGCAGCTTCTTACTAATGATCATTTGCAAGGTACATGCGGTAGATTACAAAATCATATCATGCAATTCAGAGAGAGTCACCATTACAACCGGACAGAGATCCCTAAAGGCAACCATTGACTTCTCCCGACTGACTTATCACCCCTCTTTCCCGTGGGACTCCGGTACGACTCTTTAAGGCAAGATGACACTGGTTAATCATCATAAGAATAAGGAAACACATCCACAAAAACACCTTACTTCTGACTCAAAGTGACATCAAAACTTCCAACACTCACTCAGACAACTTAATATCCAACCATGATCCCCGACACAATGTGTTTATCAACCCGATTTCCCGTGGAAGATACTGACATCCAGGAAAAGGCTAGATAGAACCGTAAAGGGGTTAACATAGTGGAAGGGGTTGTTCCACACAAGCTGGGTTTGACCACACAGGAACAAGGGTACTCCCACTATCCCGTTTGCACAGATCAGTCAATACACAACTCATTGTTAGGCATACCAAATCAGATTTCTAGCATAGCAAGCACTCAGCACAGGATCAGTTAATAACACTCATACTGATCTCATTTGAGTCTCCCAACCCATCTGTAAAGAACAAGCTGATATTTGCCTACCCATTCCCAACTACATCCAATAGGGATGATCTAACGTCTTTCTACCCACTCGGTCCCTCTTTAGTCGGTTTTTCTCTTTTATTACAAGTCGAGTTCATTACTTAGTCCAATTTAGGTTAGACATCTTAAATTCATTTTGCCCCTTTAAAACACGTTCAAAACCCTTGAAATTCATGGGCAGTTTTCCAAAACATACACTCGACCCTTTTGTACCCGAATTGCACAACCTCAGCTCTGATACCATCTTTGTAACGGCCCAGAATTATAATTTCCGGGTTACGTTTCAGGGGATAAAACCCCTTGTTCGGATCTTGCAATCCAGGTACGGGTCGAGGTTTCAAATTCAATTTTTAGGTCAATAATAAAGGGGGATTTCAAACCCTAAAAACATCGAAGGGCCGTTGGGTACCCTTGTCCTGTCCTAAGACTATGTCGCGGAATCCATTTCAAACGGAAGTAAGGCGAAAACAGAGTAAAGATACAAGTGTCACGGAAGAACCGGTCAAAACCAAAGCATGAGTGTTTAATTACCATTTTACTAGCCAGATTCTTCGATTCACCAACAGGGAACCCCGTCATATAGACATCGAGCACTCAAATCTGCAGAGAATACCTTTAAAAGAAGAACGGGGGAAAGGAGTCAGATCGAGCCACTCATGCGGGACCGGCAGTCCTCGCTGAGGCCACATAGTATGTGCTATACCTAATAAAGATGCTCTAATGCAGTACGAAATTCAAACACACTAGCATGCTCCTAGTTCATAATAATGTGCAGAAATACTATAAAGGGGCCCAAGACAATGCCAAGTGGCATATCCCTCTCCTACCTCCACCCCTTCCGATAGGTGGAGACTGGCCAGCTCGTGAATGCATTCATTCATAATCGGGGGGCACGCATGCCTAACCCGCTCCACAATAAAGCCCGCAGGTAAAATATAAGGAAGTCATGACTCGATTGACTCAGGGTACCCGATGAGGCTGGGCTACCCTATGACCCTAGCAAAGACTCTAGGACTATCACAGATAACGGCCGTTCTGTTTCAAACGCATAAAGTAAACAGATGCTCAATCAATTAGTGCAACCTAAACATGATACTACATGGCATGCTTTTATGCATATGCAACACCTAACATAAAATGCAACAACAGGCATGAATGTCCAACCTGAGTAAGCCCCCTAGGGAACTTACCTGAAAATGCAGAACAGCGAGATAACATAAGCAAGGGCCCAAATGCAAGACTAGAGCGATCCAACCGCAATGCGCACCTATTATTAAGCCATTTCCATAAGCTACCGGACCAACATTCACACATACATAGCCCAAATGCTCAACATTCTCAAGACCAATCGATAGTGAAACCATTTCTAAAACCTTTCCGGTATTATTAATAACAATCAAAATCATTTACTTCCAAACAAACTCATTGATAAAATCGTACCAACCATATTTCTAAACTTCTTTCTCAGAACCAACATCATGGAACCAAGACAAGGAATACCTCAAAATCACATTATAAAATTAATTCCGACATTTTTCTTTTCCAACACAAATCCTTAAAGAATGTTTCCAAAAAGTTGAAAGCTCCTTTTTAATTAACCTAAGCAATGTTTATCTGAAATAGCACCACTTAAATCCATCCTTGGAAATCATATTTATAAGTCAAAACCATCAAGGTTTAAATAAAATACAACACCAAACCCGATCCATTTTAGCAATTCACCATTTTGGGGAAACGATACTAAATTACTTTTATCATTTCTAAAACATCTATTAAAACACTTCTTAATATCATATATATATATATATATATATATATATATATATATATATATATATATATATATATACATATCAAATAATATTACTTTTAAACACTTTTTAAAATATGTGTTCATTTTCATAAAATATATAATCACAAGATGATAATATATAATTATATAGTCACATGGTATAACACAACTATATAACAAAATTAACACAACAACAACAAACAAAGGGGAGCTTTGGCTCATTTTGGGGAGAGACGAAGGGAAACGAAGCTTACCGTCTTCGAATCGAGAAAACAGGACACACAAGAGAGAAGAAGGGCTCGATGGAGGTGTTGTCGCCCGCTCCTGGGCTCCCTGCTCTCGGTTCGGTAGTCGTAGGAGTGCTGCTGGCCACTGCTTATCGAGAAGGACGAAGGTGGGGCTCAGAAATGTCGGAGGCATCAGGGGTGGCTTACTGCGGCCGGAGGAGAGCTAAAAAGCTTGTCTTTGTGGCTTCTATGAAGGAGAAAAAGGGGATAGAGAGGAGGGTAGGGTTGTGGATTTTGGGGTTTCTCTGAAAATGAAATGTAAGGGGTGATTGGTGTTGTTGCCTTGTTGCTGAGCTGTAGGGGATAAGAAGAGGGGAAGAAGACAAGAGCTAACTCCCAATTGCAGTTCACAGAGAGAGAGAGAGAGAAGGGGGAAGAAAAGAAGAAAAGGAAAATAAAATAAGAATGGTCCTCACAATAGAATTCAAAATAGCGGAATAGACTCAACCCGCTCGCTCGACTTTAACCCGACTCAAAAAATATAAAGCTTACAACTTCAAATTTAAATCGAATTCTTGACTGAATCAAATAATAGAATTATGTTATACTTTCAAATTTTAGCAAGCGAATAGCGAAAATAAATCTGAATGGAAGTCCATTTAAAATAATCATATGCCGGAATTCATTTTAAGAGATTTTAATTACCCCGATTTAATTTCATTTTAATTATTATTATTATTATTATTATTGAAAATTAGGATTTAAAAACCCGAGCCTTTACAGAATTAGCTTCTGATGTACCTATCATGATAGGAGGAGTTCAATGTGTAATTCCTACACCATGGGCTACTAATTAGCCATCACATGATATGTTAATAGGGAATAATTTCCAAAGACTCCATGTCCCAGTAACTCAGCACCTAGACATGATGGTCTTCAACATTCATGGAGAAGATGCTTGGGTTAAAAAGATTAAACAAGCTTATACGCACCAAGCAATAGAGTTTACGCGCACTAAGCGTGGTGAGGAATATATTCTTCCTACACAAAGAGAATTTGCACTCTCTATATGTGAGGTAACATTAAAAGATAAAATCCTTAAACAACAAGAAAAAATGTGTAAGGAGTTATATTCTGAAAATCCTTTAAAATTTTGGGAAAAAGATAAATTATTTGCTACCATAGAGATAATAGATCCAAAAGCTGTCATTAGAGTAAAACAGATGGTTTACACTTATAAGGATCAACAAGAATTTAAAGAACAAATTGATGAACTCTTAAAGAAAGGCTTAATTCGAGAAAGTAAAAGTCCTCATTCTAGTCCTGCCTTTATGGTCAGGAATCATGCAGAAGAAAAAAGAGGAAAAGCCAGAATGGTTATCAATTACAAAAAGCTTAATGATAATACTGTTTTTGATGGATATTATATCCCTAATAAAACAGTTTTATTTAATAGAATACAGGGAGCCACTTGGTTCTCTAAAATGGATTGTAAAAGTGGTTATTGGCAGGTAAGAATGGATGAAAAAAGTATTCCACTTACTGCATTTAGTGCTCCACAAGGACACTATGAATGGATAGTCATGCCCTTTGGTTTGAAAAATGCACCACAAATATTTCAGAGAAGAATGGACAATGTCTTTAAAGAGTTTAAACATTGCTGTCTTGTTTACATTGATGATATCTTAATCTTCTCTAAAACTATAGAACAACATAAGCATGACTTGAAAGCTATAACTCAAAAATGTATTGACCATGGAATCATTTTAGGACAGAAAAAATGCATTTATGCTGAGCCTGAAATTGAGTTCCTAGGATTAAAAATTAAAGCAGGTCAAATTATTTTGCAAGAACATATTCTAGAAAAAGTAGAAAAATTTCCTGATGAAATCAAAGATAGAAAACAACTAGAAAGATTTCTAGGTTGTCTTACTTATGCTTCTGATTTTATTAAAGATCTAGCCAAGTTGAGAAAGCCTCTACAGGTTAAATTAAAGAAAGATCAAGTCTGGAGTTGGACTCAATTAGACACTAAAATAATCAAAGAACTTAAAAGAAGATGTGAAAAACTTCCAATATTGACTTTACCTAATGAAGAGGATGAGTTAGTTCTCGAGACAGATGCTAGTCATTATCAGCGGGGAGCTGTTTTAAAAATAAAGAAAGATAACAAGCTTTGCAGGTATAGCAGTGGCAGCTGCAACAATTCTGAGTATAATTATACTGTCATGGAGAAGGAGATTCTTGCAATTTATCGTGGAATCCAGAAATTTATAATCTTCCTAGCTCCTAAACCTTTTACAGTCAGAACAGATTGTAAAGGAATATTGGGTTTCATAAATAACAATCTTGATAATATGAAAGCGCATGGGAGACTCATGCGTTGGCAATTAGCCCTTAATCAATTCACTTTTACCATTGAACATGTGCAGGGATCTAAAAATTCTCTTGCTGACAGCTTAACAAGAGAGTTAGCTGATGGATCAGAGAAATCAAACGCGGTGGGAAAATCCGCAATGGGTGTTCCACCCATGGGATATTAATATCTTAGGAGAAATAAGAGGATACCAAGGATGGGTTTCCCCTCCAAGTTTTCATATTTCTGTTGATTTTGGAAGATTTACTGAAAATAGATTCCGTCGTGGACTCCTACAAACGAGACACAGAGCGGTTATAAGAATGTTAACTCTAGAGATAATTATAAAAGTTCTCCAGCTACCTACTGAACTCCAGGAAGACATTTGTAGAAGATGGAAAATGAGAGATTTCGACAACTTCTACTGGATGGTAACTTTAAGAGATCACGATACTCCAGCAAGGATAAGAGAATGGTGTAACCATTTTTGTGTAACCACTGGCGCCGGATTGGGAGGATTATCATTACCCATCATGCCAAGTGAAGATGCAGACTATTTAAATTCATGGAGATATGGAATGTGCAATGGAATCCACAATAACAGGAGACCATGGCCAAAGAAAGAAGAAGAAAGCGTCTTGTACAAGTATTTCACTAAGTTCCAGAAGGAGGTCTTCCTCAGAGCAGCAACATTCGAAAAAATAGAAGACATAAGTTGTTGCCGTGTTATCAGTGCCTGCATAGATGTTAGCCAGGGAAAAACCCGGCTACCACATTACCTAATCTTCCTACTAATGAGGGAAGACTATTGGTACGTGACAGATCTAGTAGTGGAAGGAAGAATCGACGTAGTAAGACATACTTGGGAGGAAAGAGCCAAAGGATTCTTTTACATCTACTACTACATCACCAAGTTCAGACAGACAGATTGTGGGATATTCAAAGTCGGAAATACAACCTTCATTGTAACCCCACAACTCAATCCATTGATGCAGCAAGCCATAAACAGGACCGAATCCATCAATCTTTACTTAGCAGAGATAGAGGCCGGTCACTTTCTAGATAAAAGAGGACACGAGAGGATGATCGATTTACTGATTGCATGGGATCGAGAATACACTGAAGGATTAATGCTTGATCTCGATCTAGACAATGATCAAGATCTAGAGTTTGATAATACTCTAGATCTAGTTCAAGATTACAATGATGATGACCTGGAAGCCAACATGGGAGACGAAGGGGTCCAGAACCTGGACGACTGAAAGCCATCATCATCCACCAAGCACAATTATTGTACTTTCTGCTTTTACTGTTTTTGCTTGTATCACGTGAACCTGTAAAATTATTGTACTGTGTGCTTTGTCAGGCCAACCTGTAGGCCAATCAATGTAGTCGTTGGAGAGGCATCCAATGCCCTTCAAGTAGTTCTATATAAAGGGCTCTCCTCAGACTTCTGAACACACAATTCCAGAGAGAGAAACGATAGGAGAAAAGAGAAGAGAGTTTGTAAATCAGAAAGAGAAGTAGAAACGTTTTGAATTTGAGTAGATTGGTGTTTCCATCACTCTAAAGTTCAAAACCTTTCAATGGATCTTCTGATATGAGTGTTAAGTGTGTCTAAGTTTTAAGTTAAGAGTGCTTGTGTGTTGTAATATTTCCCAGATTCAATAAAGTTTGTTTTTAAGAAAAGGAAAGCTACTTAATTGAACACTATGTTTTGAATACTTTGTTTTCTTGATTCAAATCCCTTCACCCTCTCAAAAACAAAACCAAAAGCTAGAGACTAGGTCTGAGGTAGGAAACGAAACAGATCTGTGCTCTATCTGGACTAAGGGAGGCCTGGTTGAAGGTTAGCCACCTCTAGAAAGCCGGAAGCTAAGGAACGCCGGTGGTCCAGTGTAACTACGTTCAGGTATGGGTCAAACCTCTTTACCTTAAAGTTTTAGTTGCAGAGCGTGGTGAGCTTGAAACCACAGAAAACTTATTATTCATAATATAGTTAGTAGATTATGGTAGTTAGTACCACCAAAAGTCATTTATAAGTATTCTATATTGCATCTTGAGTATTATTGTCGAAAACTAGAAAGTTAAGACCAAGTTTGTAATTTAGTATAAAGTACGGGTACCTTTTGAAAATTAAAAAGAAAAAAGCTGAAATCTTTGAATATTTTTGAAAATAATTTGAAAGAGTGAATATTATAGTAATTATTTTAGAAAACGTGAATATTTTGAAAGAAATTTCTAGACTGCAACACATTTTTTAATAAAGCGGGATTTTGTTAGTAAGCCAAATTGGCCCAGTTTCCAAAGGAAATATATCAGTCCATCCGTTTTAGATTAATTGACTTTTTAAGAGAAGAACACATAAATTAAGGAATTAAGATGGAAGTACAAAGCGTATTAGTGACTCGACAAATTCCACCTTAATTATGATATGGAGTATTAATTCAAAACAATCTCCACTAAGTATTTGAATTTTGAAGTACACATATATTGGGATTATCAATGATTTCCTTATCAATTTAGATAGATTTTGGAAAATTTTAATTATAAAAATAATTAAAGGTACATGAGTTGGGTTGGGCAGTGTCTAACAACATATATTTAACACAACTTTAAAAAACCTTAAAACATCAAATCATTTCAAACGGAGGGAGTAATTTTTGGTGGACTGATAACACATATTTTGTATAGGCATTTTAGGTGGTCTTAAGTGCATTAAAGTGTCCATATTGCATGTTTAATAAGTTAATTTGCATTTTTGATCATTTGGTATTAGATGTTCCGAATATACTATTTTTAGTTCTTATTTGTAGATTACAAGATCCGAGCAAGAAAGGTGGGAAAATCATGAGCAAATGAAGCTAAGGAGAGCTAAGGGACAAGCTATTAAAGAGAATAGAGAAGGCCAAGGAAGGGTTAGAAGTCGAATTGGGAAGCTAGCGAGCGTGAAAACAAGAGCGGAAACGAATGAAGTAGAGAAATCTCATCTTGAAGCTTTTGAGAACTTTGAATTAGCTTCTAAGGTCTTGATGAGAGTTTTATTCCTTGAAAACAACTTTCCCATGCATATTCATATGCGTCAATCGGATGAACGACCACTCCAAAAAGTACATTACAAGTTCAGTTTGTCAAATCTATCGCCACTACAAAAACGGCGCCCGCTAGTTTCGCTGTTTTCCGAATCTGTGAGAGCGACCCAATTCTATCTTTACGGAAACTCTATCTATCTTTTCTAGAGTTTTTATGCCTCCGATTTCAGGCTTTATATTAGATATTTTCATTAGGTTTTATTCATTTACTAACTAAGATTGAGAGAGAGGAGAGGATTGAAGTTTAGAGATTCAAGGTACGTTATGCATACCTAGGATTCTCATGGTTTTGTCTTCAATTCAAGACTTGGTTGGTTGAATTGTGAAACTTGATTTCTATATTATTCCCATGTTTATTTCATTATCCTTGTGCCTACTTCTTTGTTAATTCTATCTTGCTTAATTACCTTGATTGAATTGCATCATTGATAGGGTTTCAATTGTTTTGCAAGAATAGTTATACCTTTTTGTAGCAAGCATGATTAGGTGATTCCGCGAGGATGATCTCAATTGTGCAGGGTAATGACAGTTTGGGCGACCTTTCTGTCGATACTTTGGGAATTTGTGCTGTTTGTATGTTAAATCCTGCAGGGTTGCATATAGATGTAAGGGATTGTCATCTCCGCGAGGAAAGTCAATCCATATAAACCAAAGTCGGAATAACTAATTGAGATTGAATAACTTGGAATTGAGTCAAAGATCGAGAAAACCAACCAATGTTGCGAATTGTAGATGAAACCACACTACTCTTCTATCTTTTAGTCGCTCTTATTAACATCTTCCTAATTTATCTACATTCCTTATAATTTATTTACATTCCCTATTGTCTATTTGCATTCATATCTTCTCTTTACCTTCAAATTGATAAATACACATTGCATCTGGGTTCGACCCCGTACTTAGTTTGTTTGTTTGTTTGTTTGGGTAATTATTATCTCTAGCGAGGTGAAACCCACGACATTTCATCCCACTAAATTTTGGCGCCGTTGTTGGGGAATCAAGTTTATTTCTTTCTTTTGTATATTTATTGATTTCTGTTTATATATCTAACTCTGTTGTGAACCTATGTTACGATTCATAACACCTCGCTACTATTTTTTTTCAAGATGTTGAGATTATATCAGGACCAGGGAGAGAACTTTCACCACTACTTCACAAGGGCGCAAGAGTTAGTGAACTACCGTAAGTCACATGGTATCCATGATAGTCTGCGAGATATGGAGCTTTGCGTTTGTGAAGGCGCAAGTCTTGATATGAGAGAAATTATCGATTCATGGGTGACGATGGCTTATGCAACCCAGGACTGTCAAGAATGTGGGATCTTTTCTACGACCTGGCTAATGAAGCATTGGAGGAAGAATGCAAGGAAGTGGCCGACCAAAACAAAAAGGACAATGATTCAGTAGAACCGGCGCCCGCCGCTCCAAAACGACGTTCGCCCTCTCTGTAGACATCTCAGACACATGTGAAGAAGAAGTGGAAGAGCCTATCAAAGTCAATGATACCCTTTTGGATGATGAAGAAGAAGATCTAGTGTTTCCTGACATGGAATCGCATGAGTCGACGTATGAGGTTTCATATGTTATGTCTCTTTCTCCAAAATATGTTATTCCTTCTTCTCCATTATATGTAATGTCTCCTATTTCATCTGACACACCAAATTGTTTTGAGGATCCATGTGTTTTAGTGCCTAATTCATCCAAAGATCTTACCCTCATCGCATCTATCAAGAAACTAAGTCCAGAGCCGATTTCTGTGGCTCCTTGTTACAAAGGGAATCAAGTCTAAACAAATATAAATATAAATTCAAACCGATTTCCAAGTCCACGCAAAAATAAATACAGAAAACTCTCTCATTATAGTGCTAGGGAATTAGGATCGAATCCACAAGGAAGCGTATCAGCGCTCGCCTAATCAGTTTCTCGAAAACAGCCCTTAACGTCGACCAGAAGCCCACTCGATATCGACTTAGATGGGTCGATATCAACCGATTGATTCCTAGTGAAGAACCTGTACAACAGAATATAACAGACTCGGCGTCGAGTACAGAGGGCAATGTATATTGACTTAGGGACTCGATATCGACTGGGAATGGGTCGAAAATCGAGTGATTATGCAGAAAACATAAAACAGAAAACTTGCAGAAATCAAAATAAACGTCAGAAAAGATCGTCCAAAGAATATAAGGATGGATGAGAAGATGTATTAACAGAAAGATCACAAATTGTTGTTGTATATCAAATAAACTAAGAAACTTCCAAAGCCAGGGAATTATGCCACAACGACAACTATATAAGTATATTATGCCAAATTCATGAAAGTAATAATAACATTCGTTATTAACAAATAGGTGGATAGAGGCTCTCGTATAAGCCCTAAGTATTACTACCCTTTTTGATAACTAATTCAAATTTATAATAAGATTGATTTTGCTTCAATGTTGTAAATAAGGATCACCTACTACTCTCGTAGAAGAATCATGCAAATGAGGATAGACGATGAAACCGCATTAAAGATCATACATTTGACAAACTTACATGGCTATCGTCAGGCTCACCTCGACCCTAGAAGTAAGGGGACCACTAGCTCTTGATCATATCAAACATCATCATAATCATAAGGAAAATAACTTGAATTGAAATATAAACGAAAGAGTACAAACCGAACAAATTCACAATCGCTCTCACTCCTTCAACTCCACTCAATTTCTCTCTCTCTCTCTCTCTCTCTCTCTCTCTCTCTCTCTCTCTCTCTCTCTCTCTCTCTCTCTCTCTCTCTACCTTCTACTTGTGTTGGAATCGAATTGGAATAGAATAGAATGCATAAAAACTCAGCCCCTAGAGCTTTATTTATAGGGCTTAATCCTAGCTATTTTAGGAGAGCAATCTATCTATCTTCCTAAAAGATAAAAGTTCCTTAATTAAAATAAATAAAACAAATAGAAAATACCCTAGTTAAATATGGAATTAACCTAAGAGGATAGATGTCCATCAAACTTTATAAAAGATCATTGACTTAATGTGGAAGCAAGCCTTCTCGGATTAGGACTCGTCAAGGCGTCGGATCGGTTTTGTAATTCACTCGATATCGATTCATTTCTTCTCCCGAGTGAAGCTCCACTCAATGTCGGATCTTCGGCAAGGCATGTCGAGTCCGTCACTCGATATCGAGTCAGGGGACTTGGTATCGACTCCTCCACATCGGGTCGAGTTGCTTCATTTGCTTTTGGCTCGATATGTTCTTCTATGAGACTCGATGTTGAGTCCTTCGGTAGACGTCGAGTGGATTTCCAGCTTGTTCTCTCTTCTCCAAATTGCTCCGAAAATGTCTCAATTTCTGTGAAATTAAACAAGAACTTGTGTAGACTTTATATAGGACAAATAAACATAAACTACACAGATATGCACTATTCTAACCCAGATGTACAAAATATGAATAAAAAACGGAATAGATGTAAGCGTAAAAGATGGTGAAATGAGCGCACATCAATATCTCTTACTTAAGCTTGCTTGTCCTCAAGCAATAATTTTAATGGTCATATAGAAGAAGAAAACAAACTCTCAACATATAGATCCATTCTTATATAACCCTGCAATCAATTAACATCCTCGCAAAGGTACTACTGTCACCAAATCCATGTCTGTGAATAAAAGCACCATCGCAAACAAAAGGAGGGTTATGTAAAAACAATTTCATATGCGACAAAGCATTAATAATCAAGAGGACTTTTATGCGCATGGTGAAGAAAAGGTAAAAAGTATAGTGATGGGTTATATTTGGGAAATGTGGTGCTAAATCCAGGGAGAACTCTTTAAAATTTGCTTCTTTGCTTTAATGCACTTTCTCCTGTCATATGGTATTTCCACATCACTCATCCTCTCATAATTCACTCTTTGCTTTTTTTTTTCACTTATATGCTTTTACCTCTCTAACCTCAGCACAACCTTCTCGCGAGTCGCAAACATGGGTGTCATGAATGGCCCCAGATACTTAGTGATTTTGACTCCTCACCTTGGTGTCCCATCTCGCCGAACTAACATCTCAACAAGCAGGGTCGATCGACCTTTATCTCCTAAGGTGATCGAATTTTTATTCTCTCATTAAATTTTCCATAATATGAATCATTCTCTTTCCAAACTCCAAATATAATGATACAACACAAAAACCATATAATAATCTCCATAATATTTCATCAATTTCTCAACTTACTCCCCGAATGGGTCATAAGGTAAAGAAAAAAGCAATTTATCGATGATGTGGAGCAAATATGAAATAAGGCTCAATATGGCTTTGTGATGCATAATAGCATAGGTAAGGCTAGGAATAAGGTAAGAATATATGGAAAATAAAGTCGCCCGTTCTCTTATCATGCATATGTCAAAAGCAACTTCGACTTTACCTCCTTTCATGGTTTACAAGAAATAATGCACTTCATTGTGACTTTCCTTTACTAGGCAATTTCATGTTATATCTCCAATGAATCCAATTTTTCATCGTCGAGTGTTGAGGATAGAATATCGAGGTTGCAAAAAAAATATAAATAAAATAAAGCAAACCGATTCTGTTCCGTGCAAATAATGTTCAAGACTCCCTCCCACTGTAGTAGAAGGAAGTCAGGTTCGATCCATGAGGAAGCGGGTAAGCGGATCTCAGATAGCCAGCAAATCACGTTCATAAGTCAATTCAGAAGCACTCCACCTCGACTAGATTGTAGTCAACCTTGATCAGTGCAGTCGATTAGGGAGCTCGACATCGAGTAGAATGACTGTCTTGTGTACTTGCAAAAGCAAAAACAACAATCGATCTCGAGTAGGGCACTCGATCTCGAGTAGTCAGTGGTCGATGTCGATTGGCTCAAAAGACCGCCAGTCGATCCAATGCACTCGATGTTGAGTGGCCTGCAGAAACGTAACTAAGTCATCTAAGAGCAAGCCCAACATCTTCTCTAAAATAGAGAAAAAGAGATATTTTAGAAAAAAGGACCATTTTTTCACCCCAACAGCTTCTCCAAACCCATCTCTAAAATAGAGAAATTGATAGAGAGAGTGAAAAAATCTCTAAATTTGGAGGAAGAGAAGTTGATCTCTATAATTTAATGTTCACTTGTCCCTATATAGAATTTAATGATGCAACCCCACATTTTCACCCATAATAAAGAAAAAAATATAATTTCATACTTAATTACTAGTAATAAAAATATAATTATTTTTAAAAATTAATTAAAAAGTTGATATAATATGATATAATATATAAATTAATTATGTTAAATAAATATAGATAGAACTAAACATCATAATTCTATGTTAACTTTTATAAATAAAATAGCATAACTAATTTCATCCAATTTAATGCTACAAAATTCACATTAAAAAATTAGTCTATAAAATTTTCACTTCAAAAAATATTCACTTGAACTCATAACTCATATTGGAATGATTTTATTTTTATAAATTATAAATTAAGCCTTATTAGTTAATTAATTTAATTAATTAATCATATATGACTAATAACCAATCTAATTTATAATACAATATATATCAACTAACTGAAAATAATAAGATTAAGTTTGAATTATATTTTATCCAATTTTATGATAACTTTTATAGTAAAAATCTAAATTTAATATTAATACCATTTAAAAAATAAATATCAAATTTATCACTAGATTTTGTTTTTAAAAAATATCATATGAGAATATAATAATAATAAAAAAAAATAAGATATCATGCAAGAAGATGGGTAACATATAATAGTTCATCAACAAATGTGAGGTTAAATGTTAGATTTAAGTTTAAATTAAGTTTTTAGAAATGTAGAATTAAATATCTTTAATAAATACATTTATTGATTATAGTTTTTAATAAATGTAAAAATCTGTAAAATAGAGAAGCTGTTGGAGTTGGAGTGAATTTTTTTTAGAGATTTTGACATTTTAATCTCTATTTTAGAGATTTTTTACCAAAGTTGTTGGGCTTGCTCTAAGGTGGCCGAATAGAGCGCGAGGATGGTAAAGAATCAATGATCATAAATAAACCAAGTGTTGAGTTTTTCGGGGACCCAACGAACGACAGAATAGCGGCTGTAAAAAAATATGAAATAAAACTTCCAAAGTCAGGGCTTACCACAACGACAACCATGCAAGTGAAATATTAAATCGCAAAGGTAGGAACTTTATAAATAAAGGACAAGGCTTTTGACGGAGGGAAAACCTGTCGTTCATCTCCCAAAAAAAACTCAAACCTATAACTAGTATAGCAATAAGTAAGAGGTCGATCCACCGGAAAATTTATGATTCAAGTGTCAATCAAAGTAACCAATTTTGGGGGTTTTTATGTGTGAAAGTTCCGCCTTTTATTAAAGCGGATTGAAGAAAGCAAGAGTAAATGATTGTAATTCAGACAATTAGGAGAAGCAATCCTATCTACAATTTTCCACTTTATTTGATTGAAGCGATCCTTGTAACTTCTTCTCGTCCTATTAAGTTTCCTATGAATGCCCTTGTCCCGACCTAATATAGTTACTAGTCCAACCAGTTCTAGCAACCCTTATCAATCGAACAATCCCTAAAGAAGGATTTAACCCAATTGATAGCTTTAAGTTCAGAGATTAGCCAAGGTATTTGCAGTCCCTAAAGAGGGATTTAACAACACATTTGAAGGTTCGATAAAGTATAACAAAGTAATATAAAGATACTCTAGAAGGGGGGTTGAATAGAGTATGCCGGTTTTTCGCAGAAAGTCTCAAGACGTTTGAAGCTCTTGCCAAAACCTTTGAGATTAGACTTAGTCTTTTCTCTAAAAACCTGAATCACAAACAAGTTATACAATACGAACCAAGTGCGGAAATATGGTAAAGCAGTAAGTAAAGGACGCAACGAATTGTTAACAAGGTTCGGCACGAACTTGGCCTACGTCCCCGCCTAGGGTTCTTCCACAACCCTAGGATTCAACAGGCTTTATTGATTCACAAAGCTTAGGATCCTAATAGCTCACCGAGAAGCCTCTCTCCTATACAATTGCAATCTAGTCAACTCACGTTCCCTTGGAGTCCTAGACCAATCTAGAAGAGCCCCACCTCTCTCAGCTATCTAGTACAATCCTCTTACTCTCGAGAATCAATAGCCTAGTGCCCACTTCCTGAGTTATAAACTCTCGAGTATAACACTCTCTCAGAATATATCCTATAAGCTCACTGTGTATCTCTCAAATGCTTTAAAACAAAATATAAGACTCTTAAGAACAAGCAGAGAGAACACGCTGAAGAGAGATCGTAAACTTGAGGGCTGATTGTGCAATGATATTCTTGAAGTGCGTCCCTTTCTCTCTTCTTCTTCTCCTTTATATAGTGAAGATCATCGGCGCCACTTGAGGAAGGAATCTTCTCCAACGGCTAAGAGAGGATCATGGCTTGAGCGCAATCTTCTATCTTTGGAAACTTCGGAAGTCATGATCTCGATTTGATCTTTCTCAGCTTTGAACGCTTAAGGAAGGAGATATAATTCAAATAGCTTCCTAAAAGGTTAGTGAATATATAATAATATTCGGAAACCATACATAAATAATATGAGATAATAATAACATAAAATACAGGTTTTGTGTTTCATCAACACAGCTGTCGCTTCAAGACCTTTGACACAAACTGTCAGGCAAAGCCTTTGAAACTAATTCCGATTTTCATCAAAGGGAGTGGAGTTATCAATCTCCCCCTTGATGAAAGACAAAACCTGTACATCCCTACAACTTAGTCAAACAGATATATTGATAACTCCCTCCCTTGATGAAAATTGGAATAAATGTTTCAAAGGCTTTGACATGATGTTTGTGTCAAAGGCCTTGGAGCGTTAACAGTTGATGAAATACAAAACCTATCTTATTTATCCGTATAGTATTTTATCTTATTATATACTTCCGTTATATTATATATACATGCATGCCTAACCTTTTTCAGGAAGTATTTTCGAGATTATATCCTTCCTTTAAGTACATATTGAGGAGATCTATTTCAAAATGGATTATGGCTTTGGAGTATCTATAAATAGAAGATTCAAAGATCAAGCCTGATTCGAAGGAGCCGTTGGAGATCTGGTGTTGAAGATCCTCACGCTCCATGCTCTTATATAAAGGAAAGGAAGGAGAAGACAAAGATAACAAGTGCTACACACGAGCTTTCATTCAAGCAAGATCTGTCTTCCAAAGTGTCTCTCTGCTAAGCGCTCAAGAGTTTGTTGTTTATTTCAAAGCCTTTGAGAGTCACTGTGAGCTTATAGGATATATTCATTTATAGTGTTACTCGAGAGTTTATAACTCGGGAAGTTGCACTAGGCTATTGATTTGTGAGAGTAAGAGGATTGTACTAGATAGCTGAGAGAGGTGGGGCTCTTCTAGATTGGTCTAGGACTCCAAGGGAACGTGAGTTGACTAGATTGCAATTGTATAGGAGAGAGGCTTCTCGGTGAGCTATTAGGATCCTAAGCTAAGCGAATCAATAAAGCCTTTGAATCCTAGGGTTGTGGAAGAACCCTAGGCGGGGACGTAGGCCAAGTTGTGCTGAACCTCGTAAACAATTACTCGTGTTCTTTACTTATTTGCTTTACCTTATTTTTGCACTTGGTTCGATTGTCTAACTTTGTGATTCAGGTTTAATCTCAAAGGTTTTGGTACAAGCTCCAAAAGTCTTGAGACTTTCTGCGAAAAACGGGCATACTCTATTCAACCCCCCTTCTAGAGTATTTCTTATTACATTGTTTTTATATTATCGAACCTTCAATTGGTATCAAAGCTTTACTCACTGTTTTTGATCTAACAATCTTGTGAGTTTTCGATCATGTCTGGTGAAGCAAGCGGAGGATTTGCACAGGGAAGGTCCACAAGCAGACCGCCACTCTTTGTAGGAAACAACTTTGTCCACTGGAGATCTTTGATGAAGATGTTCATCATAGACTAAGATCTAGAGCTTTGGAACATTATAGAAAATGGTCCGAAGATTCCAGAAAAAGATGGACCAAATGACACCAAAGTTGCAAAGAAGGAGTCTGAATACAACCAAGCAGATCTTGAAACCATCTCCAAAAACTACATGGCTATTAACTTACTTTATTGTGGTCTTAGCACTGATGAGTTTAACCGTATTTCTTCTTGTAGGTCAGCTAAAGAGATTTGGGACAAGTTGGTCGTCACCTATGAAGGAACGAGCCAAGTGAAAGACACCAAGATCAGCATCTTCCTTCGAAAGTATGAGCTCTTTAAGATGAAGTCTGATGAGTCAATCAAGGCCATGTTCACACGATTCACAGAAATCACCAACAACCTTGACTCTCTCGGCAAGAGCTTTACCAACGTTGAGAAAGTAAGGAAGATACTGAGGTGCCTTCCAAAGGAGAAATGGGGTCCAAAAGTAACAGCTATAGAGGAAGCCCAGGACCTCACCACTCTACCCCTTGATGACGTTCTTGGAAAGCTGATCACGCATGAGATGATCCTTAATGAAGACGATGGAGAACTTCCAGCTAGCACCAAGAACTTGGCACTCAAGTCTAAGAAGGATGAGCCCAAGGATGGATCTGATTCCGAAGATGAGGATGACGATGAGGATGATCCTTTTGCTCTTATCACAAGAGGCCTTGCTAGAATTCTCAAAATGAAGAAGCAATTCAACAACAAGGATGGATCAGAGTCTTCAAAATTTCGAGGTAAGCCTCAATACAACAAGTATGAAAAGAAGACTAAACCGTTGTCTTGTTTTGAATGTGGTGAAACAGATCATCTTGTGAAGGACTGCCCTCAAAAGACAAAGAGCCAGCCCAAGAAAGGTGACAAATGGAAGAAGAAAGCCATGATGGCTACTTGGAGTGATTCCGACTCTGACTCCGACGATGAGAAGGCCAACATTTGTCTTATGGCCTCTGGAGATGAATCCCACGATGAAAAGCTTGAAGCTACTGTAAGAGAACTTATGGAAAGTCCAAAAGAGGTATTATCGGAATTCCTTTCCAATATGATTGCCAATGAAGAAAAGCTTATTGCCCAAACTAACATTCTTATTAAGAGAACTGTGGACCAGGAAAGAACTATTGAGGATCTGTCTATGAGGGTCAAAGGTCTTGAAGCTTCTTATTCAGGTCTTGACATTAAAGTCAAGACGCTTGACTCGGAGAAATCTGAACTCAAGCAAGATCTCTCCTCTCTAAGAAATGAGCATCATGACTTAGAGAACGAGAAGATCTCCCTGAATAATAAGATTCTAGACCAACAGACAGCCCTCATAAGTTTTACCAAATCCAAAGGCACTCTCGATAAGATGTTGGGTGAGCAACAAAGCTCTCTAAACAAAAGTGGTATTGGTTACAATCCAAAGTTTTTAAAGAAGCAACACATTACCACTTTTGTAAAGGCAAAAGGAAGCAGAACCTCTCCTATATGTCACCATTGTGCTAGAAAGGGACATGTAAAAGAGACCTGCCCTTATAGAAGAAAGGATCCATACATTATTCGTAATACATTTCCTGTTCATTTGAGAAAAGAACGGATAACACAAGTTTGGGTCCCAAAAGGCACTATTTTACCAAATATGGTTTACCCCAACAATGGATCCAAATTTGCTTATTGGTTTAGCCACAAAGGTTGATGTTTGTCTTGCAGGAGATCACCAAGGTAAAAGAACACAAATGGATTATTGATAGTGGATGTTCGAGGCATATGAGTGGGAAGAGTTCTCTCTTTCATGATCTAAAAGAGCAATCCACGGGAACAATCACTCTTGGTGACAAAGGAAAATGCGACATCGTTGGTATTGGTAGTGTTGGAAGTGATTCCAGCCATAGTATTAAAAATGTCTATCTTGTTAATGGTTTAAAGTATAATCTGCTTAGTGTTTCTCAATTATGTGATAGTGGTAACATTGTCAGATTTAACAAGAAAAGATGTATAGTGTGCAGAGAAGATACAGGTGAAGTTATTCTGACTGCATATCGTTACAACAATATATACGCCGTAAATGCTGATCAAGTGGCACAAGGAAGCTTAACCTGTCTAAAGGCTTTGACGGACGATCCAAAGCTCTGGCACAGGAGACTCGGTCATGTGAGCCCACATACGCTACAGAAGCTTGTGTCCAAAGGGCTTGTAAGAGGGCTACCTGAGATGGACTTCAAAGGTATTGACATGTGCAATGCGTGCACACGAGGTAAACAAACACGTAGCTCTTTCAAACCCAAAAAGATTGTAAGTTCTTCTAGACCCCTTGAACTTTTACATATGGATTTATGTGGTCCTATGCGAGTCAAATCTCCCAATGGTAAAAAGTACATGCTAGTTGTCGTTGATGATTTTTCTAGATATACTTGGGTTGCATTTTTGAAAGAAAAAATCAGGGGCCTTATTTGAGTTTTCAAAACTTTGTAAGGAGTTGCAAACTTTAAGAAATGAGCCCATAGTGTCTATTCGGAGTGATCATGGTAGGGAGTTTGATCAACTTCAATTTGATTTGTTTTGTGCTAAATATGGCATCTCCCATAACTTTTCTGCTTCTAGGACACCTCAACAAAACGGGGTTGTGGAACGCAAGAACCGCACCTTAGAGGATATGGCCAGGACTATGCTTTTAGAAAATGCATTACCTAAAACCTATTGGGCTGAAGCTGTTAACACAGCTAACTATATTTTGAATCGTTGTCTTATTTGTTCTATCTTAAAGAAAACTCCTTATGAACTTTTCAAAGGCCGCAAACCACTTATATCTTATTTTAAACCCTTTGGCTGTACTTGTTTTGTTCATAACAATGGAGAAGATAACCTTGGGAAATTTGATGCGCGTAGTGATTAAGGTATATTTCTTGGCTATTCCACGAGTAGCAAAGCTTATAGAATCTTCAATAAAAGGACCCAGGTAGTTGAAGAAAGTATACATGTTATTTTTGATGAATGCAATGATGGTGCTTTGAGTGAAAGTGTTGCAGATATAGATCTTAACATCCATGAAGAGAACGAGGAAGGTGATGATACTGCTGCCAAGAACACGGAGAAGAGGAACATGCAGGAACCGATTCTTAATACTGAAGAATTGGCCCAAGGTGTTGAAGATTCGTCCAAAGCCCTTGGTGTCCAATCCAACAGTGTTGAGACTTCAGAAACTGCTGTAACTGAACCTAACAGGACCACGGAGTCAGATGTACTGCAAGTCAATCCTACCAGTGTGACGAATCAAGGAGCTGAGACTAGCAAAAGGAAATTCAAATACTCCTCATCACACTCATTAAAGGATATCATTTCTGACCCTACTTCTAGTGTTCAAACTCGTTCTAAACTTAAAGATCTTTGTGCTTTTCACGCGTTTGTTTCTCTTATTGAGCCAAAGAAGGTAGATGAGGCACTTCAGGAGCCAGACTGGATCATTGCTATGCAAAGTGAGCTTAATGAATTTGAAAGGAACAAAGTCTGGACCTTGAAGCCTAGGCCAAAGCATCAATCAGTCATTGGCACTCGATGGGTGTTTCGAAACAAGCTAGATGAGAATGGTAAGGTTGTGAGGAACAAGGCAAGGCTTGTTGCTCAAGGCTACAATCAATAGGAAGGTATTGACTACGAGGAGACCTTTGCTCCCGTAGCCAGGCTTGAAGCCATTCGCATTTTATTAGCATTTGCATCTTTTATGAGCATAAAGTTATATCAAATGGATGTTAAATGTGCTTTTCTTAATGGTTTCTTAGAGGAAGAAGTTTATGTGGCTCAACCCCCAGGTTTTGAAAGCTCAGAATTTCCCAATCATGTTTATAAACTTGACAAAGCTCTTTATGGTTTGAAACAAGCCCCAAGAGCTTGGTACGAGCGCTTGTCTAAATATCTTTTAGAAAATGATTTTAAAAGGGGGTTGATCGACAAGACTCTTTTTATCAAGACCAAAGGAAAGGACATTTTGGTTATTCAAATTTATGTTGATGATATATTATTTGGTGCTACTAAGACATCTTTGTGCAAGGAATTTTCTGACATCATGTGCAGTGAATTTAAGATGAGCTTGATGGGTGAACTCAACTTCTTTTTGGGATTACAAGTTCATCAATCCAAGAAAGGGATCTTTGTCAACCAAAGCAAGTACACTAAGGATCTCTTGAAGAAGTTGAAGATGGATCAATCCAAGGCAGCCAAGACTCCCATGAGCTCAACATTGTCTCTAGATTAAGACAAGACTGGAACAAGTGTTAATCAAAAGGAGTATCGAGGAATGATTGGTTCTTTATTATATCTCACGGCTAGTAGACCTGACATCATGTTTAGTGTTTGCATGTGTGCTAGGTTTCAAGCTGATCCAAAAGAATCTCACCTCGTGGCTGTGAAGAGGATCTTTCGATATCTCAATGGCACTAAGGAACTTGGACTATGGTACCCAAAGCAAAAGGATTTCACTTTAATTGGATATTCTGATGTAGATTTTGTAGTCTATAAGGTGGATAGGAAGAGTACATCAGGATGTTGCCAATTCTTAGGAGCATCTTTGATCAGTTGGCACTCAAAGAAGCAAAACTCAGTTGCTCTATCCACTGCAGAAGCCGAATATATTGCAGCTGGAGCCTGTTGCTCCCAAATCCTTTGGATAGCTCAACAAATGCGAGATCTTGACATTAACCTCAAAGGTATCCCAATTAAGTGTGACAATACAAGTGCCATATCCATCACTAAGAATCCTGTTCAGCATTCAAGGACCAAGCATATTGATGTAAGGCATCATTTCATTAGAGATCATGTTGAAAAAGGTGATTTGTCCATATCTTTTATTTCTACTGATTATCAATGGGCTGACATTTTTACTAAGCCTTTGGCAGAGGACAGGTTCACCTTCATAAGACGAGAGATTGGGATGCTTAACAAGGATGCACTTTCGTAGGGGGAGCTTTCCCTTTACGAAAGATAAATTCTACTTAGTATCAAGACCCTTGAGAACTATGTCAAGGTGTGTGAACTAAATGGTGGAGTACATATATCGGATCAGATATTTTTGGTTAATATCTTTTTAGATATTTAATCAATTATATTTTTATTGGATTTCAAAATTACCTATTTCTGTGATTTTCTTAACCGTCAAGATATTTTATTTTTGGAACTAAATCTCGGTTTGTTCAGTCCGATTTTAATGGTTAGTTTGAAATTTGAATTTGAAAACCTTTCAAATTGGCAATGTAATGATTTCTTTCCTTGGAACCCTAAACCCGTCCCATCACTCCCTCTACTTAAACCCAATACTGTACCCAATTTCTTCACACTCTCAAACTGATCCATACCCCTTCACCTTCTCCCTCTTCAACCTCTCATCTGTTCTAAGAAAACCCTATCCAATTTCCTCCACGGCACCCAAAACCAAGAAAGCTGTCATACCCAAAAGACTTGGCGCCACCCCCAAGGGACGTCAGGCCACTGCTACCTCTCCCACACCTGAACCCGCTCCTCAAGCTATCGTCCCAACTGTCGTCCAGAGCACCATCGCCGAGAGCTCGGCCATTGTTCCCAAGGGCTCTCAAAAGCGCTCTGCTAAGAAGCCGATCAGTGCTAAACAGAAAGGAAAGAGGAAGATTCTGGTTGAGGAAGTGGATGAGGATGAGGACGAAGATGACCTTGACGCCCTCCTAGAAAGAGATGCTGCCAAGGAAGCTGAGGAGGAGGCCTTAAGGAAGAAAAAGGCCGATGAGGAGGCCGAACTTGCTAAGAAACTGGCCGAGGAAGAAGCTGAGCGGATTCGGAAGGAAGCCGAAGCCGAGGAGGTTCCGTCCGAGGAGGAGCCTGAGGAAGAAGAAGAAGAAAAGCAAGAGGGATCTGGAGAGGACGAGGAACCTGAAGGTGATGAAGCGGGGTCCGGTGAGGACTCGGGGTCTGAGGAAGAGGAGGAAGAATCTCCCTCTCCTTCTCCTCCTCCTCCCCCGTCTCCGAAGAAGCGGAAAGCCCCTGCTGCTGTCAAGCCTCCATCCCCCAAGCGTACCATGAAGGGCACTGTCAAGAGTCTTGTAGCGCCTGTCAAGAGAGCTGCTCCAACAGTTGTGCGCAGAAAGAATGCAGACCCCCCGACCTATATCCAGGTAAATCAATCTTTGCCCTCCTCTTGGTTTCAAGATGCTGAGACTGCTGGTAAGTGGGTAGACGAGTTTCGAACTCGTAAGATTAGCTGTTCTGATTTTTTAGATTTTGAGTTCTTTGAAGCTTTGAAGTTACCTTGCATTGAGCTCCTAAAAAAATCTCCAGCCTGGACCCTTCTTAACCTTGAAACTGTCTACTACCCTCAGCTTACCCGTCTGTTTTACATAAACCTTAAAGCCAAAAACGACACCGATGGTTGGTCTTTGGAGTCTGTTGTCAAAGGGGTTAGAATCTCTCTCAACTCCAATGATTTTGCAGATTTCCTAGGCTTACCTACCCCTGTTCCACCCGCTGACATACACCCCTCAAACAAGAATTGCATCATCCTTGCCCGAGCCAAATATCTCCTACCCGAAGCATCCAACAGCACCTCAAAGCAACTCACCCACTCATCCCTAACCCTTGAGGCAGAAATAATTTTCAACATCATTGTTAGATGCCTCTTACCCCGTCTTAACTATGGCTCACTCCTTACCGACAATGCTATGGTCCTGCTCTACCGCATCCTAAATGGCCTTGATCTTGATCTGGCCAACACTATCCTTGGAACCATGGCTCATGCCAGAAAAGCTAGAAAAGGCTCTCCCCTCCCCTTTGCTACCCTTTTGACACCTATCTTCAAAGCTTCTGGAATTGATGTCAAAAATGAAGAACAACTGCGTCATACGGGTAAGTTCGACTCTAAAGGCCTTGAAAAGATTGGCATCACTCGGTCTCCCCAAGGGACCTTGAGTCTTGCCACTCCTTCAAAAGCCTTTCCCACTGCTCCAGCTTTCGATGAACGCATGGACAACCTAGAGTTGGGCTTGGAGGAAGTTCGCCTGGATATTAAGGAGCTGCAGAAGGAGATGATGACGGAGATGAGCGGGATTTCAAAGATGCTGGAAGGACTGTGGATGAGGCTCACTGATGATGCTCCGGATGACTAAGCCTAAACCTTAACCCACCCTATCCCACCCCTGAAACTTGATACATTGCTGGTTTGTTGGAAACGTTTTCAAAACTTTTGGTGACTTTTTGGTGACTGTTTTTACCTCCGCCCTTTGTTGAAAGACAAAAAGGGGGAGATAATCTGTGGTGCTTAGACTTTGAAAACCTCTGCTTAAAGATCTTGGATGACCTTGGTTTCTGATTTATGGTTTTCGGTTGGATGTTTTCATACTTTAAAATTTTTGATCCAACATTTGTCTAACCCTTGCAGGTACTTAGTCCGATTTCTATTGTATTATCTATTCTTGACTAAGTTGCAGGGATGCACAGGTTTTGTCTTTCATCAAGGGGGAGATTGATAACTCCCTCCCTTGATGAAAATTGGAATAAATGTTTCAAAGGCTTTGACAGGATGTTTGTGTCAAAGGCCTTGGAGCGTTAACAGTTGATGAAATACAAAACCTATCTTATTTATCCGTATAGTATTTTATCTTATTATATACTTCCGTTATATTATATATACATGCATGCCTAACCTTTTTCAGGAAGTATTTTCGAGATTATATCCTTCCTTTAAGTACATATTGAGGAGATCTATTTCAAAATGGATTATGACTTTGGAGTATCCATAAATAGAAGATTCAAAGATCAAGCCTGATTCGAAGGAGCCGTTGGAGATCTGGTGTTGAAGATCCTCACGCTCCATGCTCTTATATAAAGGAAAGGAAGGAGAAGACAGAGATAACAAGTGCTACACACGAGCTTTCATTCAAACAAGATCTGTCTTCCAAAGTGTCTCTCTGCTAAGCGCTCAAGAGTTTGTTGTTTATTTCAAAGCCTTTGAGAGTCACTGTGAGCTTATAGGATATATTCATTTATAGTGTTACTCGAGAGTTTATAACTCGGGAAGTTGCACTAGGCTATTGATTTGTGAGAGTAAGAGGATTGTACTAGATAGCTGAGAGAGGTGGGGCTCTTCTAGATTGGTCTAGGACTCCAAGGGAACGTGAGTTGACTAGATTGCAATTGTATATGAGAGAGGCTTCTCGGTGAGCTATTAGGATCCTAAGCTAAGCGAATCAATAAAGCCTTTGAATCCTAGGGTTGTGGAAGAACCCTAGGCGGGGACGTAGGCCAAGTTGTGCTGAACCTCGTAAACAATTACTCGTGTTCTTTACTTATTTGCTTTACCTTATTTCCGCACTTGGTTCGATTTTCTAACTTTGTGATTCAGGTTTAATCTCAAAGGTTTTGGTACAAGCTCCAAAAGTCTTGAGACTTTCTGCGAAAAACGGGCATACTCTATTCAACCCCCCTTCTAGAGTATTTCTTATTACATTGTTTTTATATTATCGAACCTTCATATATCATAAGCAAAATCGGACTAAGTACCTGCATGGGTTAGACGAATGTTGGATCATATAAGTTTTAAAACCAATGAAAGACATCCAACAAAATAAGGTCTAAACCATCAAACCATCTCCCCCTTTTTGTCTTTCAACAAAGGGAGGAGTTTAAAAACAGTTACCAAAATCAGACTTACCAGAATAATTCAAAATTCAAAAGTTCCTTTCAAATCTTAAAGGCAAGAGAAGATTTATCCGATATTAAAATAATTTCAACAAATAAAATGTATTCGGATAAAAAGATTTTTCGGAAAATAAAATAGGTAACATATAAAGAAGGTTAAAAAACCATTAAAACTATATTTGATCAAATATCTAATAAGATATTAACCAAATATATGATCCTTTATATGTGCTCTACTGTTCAGTTCACAACCATTGAAATGAGGTTCAAGGATCTTGACACACCGAGTAGAATTTATCTTTCGTAAAGGGAAAGCTCCCCCTACGAAAGTGCATTCCTGTCAAGCATTCCAATCTCTCGTCTAATGAAGGTGAACCTGTCCTCTGCCAAAGGCTTAGTAAAAATGTCAGCCCATTGATAATCAGTAGAAATAAAGGATATGGGCACATCACCTTTTTCGACATGGTCTCTAATGAAGTGATGCCTTACATCAATATGTTTGGTCCTTGAATGCTGAACATGATTCTTTGTAATGGAGATGGCACTTGTATTGTCACATTTAATGGGAATGCCTTTGAGGTTGATGCCAAGATCTTGCATTTGTTGAGCTATCCAAAGGATTTGGGAGCAACAGGCTCCAGCTGTAATGTATTCGGCTTCTACAGTGGATAGAGCTATTGAGTTTTATTTCTTTGAGTGCCAACTGATCAAGGATGCTCCTAAGAATTGGCAACATCCTAATGTGTTCTTCCTATCCACCTTATAGCCTGCAAAATCTGCATCAGAATATCCAATTAATGTGAAATCCTTTTGCTTTGGGTACCATAGTCCAAGCTCCTTAGTGCCATTGAGATATCGAAAGATCCTCTTCACAGCCACGAGGTGAGATTCTTTAGGATCAGCTTGAAACCTAGCATACATGCAAACACTAAACATGATGTCAGGTCTACTAGCCGTGAGATATAATAAAGATCCAATCATTCCTCGATACTCCTTTTGATTGACACTTATTCCAGTCTTGTCTTGATCTAGAGACAATGTTGAGCTCATGGGAGTCTTGGCTGCCTTGGATTGATCCATCTTGAACTTCTTCAAGAGATCCTTAGTGTACTTGCTTTGGTTGACAAAGATCCCTTTCTTGGATTGATGAACTTGTAATCCCAAAAAGAAGTTGAGTTCACCCATCAAGCTCATCTCAAATTCACTGCACATGATGTCAGAAAATTCCTTGCACAAAGATGTGTTAGTAGCACCAAATAATATATCATCAACATAGATTTGAATAACCAAAATGTCTTTTCCTTTGGTTTTGATAAAAAGAGTCTTGTCGATCAACCCCCTTTTAAAATCATTTTCTAAAAGATATTTTGACAAGCGCTCATAACAAGCTCTTGGGGCTTGTTTCAAACCATAAAGCGCTTTGTCAAGTTTATAAACATGATTGGGAAATTCTGAACTTTCAAAACCTGGGGGTGGAGCCACATATACTTCTTCTTCTAAGAAACCATTAAGAAAAGCACACTTGACATCCATTTGATATAACTTTATGCTCATAAAAGATGCAAATGCTAATAAAATGCGAATGGCTTCAAGCCTGGCTACGGGAGCAAAGGTCTCCTCGTAGTCAATACCTTCCTCTTGATTGTATCCTTGAGCAACAAGCCTTGCCTTGTTCCTCACAATCTTACCATTCTCATCTAGCTTGTTTCGAAATACCCATCGTGTGCCAATGACTGATTGATGCTTTGGTCTAGGCTTCAAGGTCCAGACTTTGTTCCTTTCAAATACGTTAAGCTCACTTTGCATAGGAATGATCCAGTCTGGCTCCTGAAGTGCCTCATCTACCTTCTTTGGTTCAATAAGAGAAACAAACGCGTGAAAAGGATAAAGATCTTTAAGTTTAGAACGAGTTTGAACACTAGAAGTAGGGTCAGAAATGATATCCTTTAATGAGTGTGATGAGGAGTATTTGAATGTTCTTTTGCTAGTCTCAGCTCCTTGATTTGTCACACCAGTAGGATTGATTTGTGGTACATCTGACTCCGTGGTCCTGTTAGGTTCAGTTACAGCAGTTTCTGACATTTCAACACTGTTGGATTGGACACCAAGGGCTTTGGACGAATCTTCAACACCTTGGGCCAATTCTTCAGTGTTGAGAATTTGATCCTGCATGTTCCTCTTCTCTGTGTTCTTGATAGCAACATCATCACCATCCTCGTTCTCTGTATGGATGTTAAGATCTATATCTGCAACACTTTCACTCAAAGAACCGTCATTGCATTCATCAAATATGACAACAAGCATGTACTTTTTACCATTTGGAGATTTGACTCACATAGGACCACATAAATCCATATGTAAAAGTTCAAGGGGTCTAGAAGTACTTACAACCTTTTTGGGTTTGAAAGAGCTGCGTGTTTGTTTACCTCGTGTGCATACTTTGCACATCTCAATACATTTGAAGTCCATCTCAGGTAGTTCTCTTACAAGCCATTTGGACACAAGCTTCTGTAGTGTATGTGGACTCACATGACCGAGTCTCCTGTGCCAAAGCTTTGGATCGTCCGTCAAAGCCTTTAGACAAGTTAAGCTTCCTTGTGCCACTTGCTCAACATTCACGGCATAGATGTTGTTATAATGATAGGAAATTAGAACTATTTCACCTGTATCTTCACTGCGCACTAAACATCTTTTCTTGTTAAATCCAACATCATTACCATAATCACATAGTTGAGAAATACTAAGAAAATTATACTTCAAATCATTAACAAGATAAACATTTTTAATAGTATGGTTATGATCACTCCCAACACTACCAATACCAACGATGTCACACTTTCCTTTGTCACCAAGAGTGATTGTTCTAGTGGATTGCTTCTTTAGATCATGAAAGAGAGAACTCTTCCCATTCATATGCTTCGAGCATCCACTATCAATAATCCATTTTTGCTCCTTCACCTTGGTGATCTTCTGCAAAACAAACATCAACCTTTGTGGCTAAACCAGTGAGCAAATTTAGATCCTTTATTGGGATAAACCATATTTGGTAAAATAGTGCCTTTGGGGACCCAAACTTGCGTTATCCGTTCTTTTCTCAAGTGAATAGGAAATGTATTGCGAATAATATGAGGATCCTTTCTTCTATAGGGGCAGGTCTCTCTTACATGTCCCTTTCTCGCACAGTGGTGACATATAGGAGAGGTTCTGCTTCCTTTTGCCTTCACAAAAGTGGTAATGTGTTGCTTCTTTAAAAACCTCGGGTTGTAACCAATACCACTTCAGTTTAGAGAACTTTGTTGCTCACCCAACATCCTATCAAGAGTGCCCTTGGACTTGGTAAAACTTATGAGGGCTGTCTGTTGGTCTTGAATCTTATTATTCAGGGAGATCTTCTCGTTCTCTAAGTCATGATGTTCACTTCTCAGAGACGAGAGATCTTGCTTGAGTTCAGATTTCTCTGAGTCAAGAGTCTTGACTTTAATGTCAAGACCTGAATAAGAAGTTTCAAGACTTTTGACCCGCCTAGACAGTTCCTCAATAGTTCTTTCCTGGTCCACAGTTCTCTTAATAAGAGTGTTAGTCTGGGCAATAAGTTTCTCTTCATTGGCAATCATATTAGAAATGAATTCGATAGTACCTCTTTTGGACTTGCCATGAGCTCTCTTACGGTTACCTCGAGTTGCTCATCATGAGATTCATCTCCTGTGGCCATGAGACAAAGGTTGGCCTTTTCATCATCGGAATTTGAGTCAGAGTCGCTCCAAGTTACCACCATGGCTTTCTTTTTCCATCTATCGCCTTTCTTGAACTGGCTCTTCGTCTTTTGAGGGCAGTCTTTTATAAGATGATCTGTTTCACCACAATCAAAACAAGACAAAGATTTAGTCTTCTTCTCATATTTGTTGAATTGAGACTTACCTCGAATTTTAGAAGACTCTGATTCATCCTTGTTGTTGAATTGCTTCTTCATCTTGAGGATTCGAGAAAGACCCCTTGTAATGAGATCAAAGGGATCATCCTCATCATCATCCTCATCTTCAGAAACAGACACATCTTTTGGCTCATCCTTCTTAGACTTGAGTGCCAAGTTCTTAGTGCTTGTTGGAAGTTCTCCATCGTCTTCATTGAGAATCATCTCATGTGTGATCAGCTTCCCATGCAAGTCATCAAGGGGTAGCGTGGTGAGATTCTGGGCTTCTTCTATGGTTGTCACTTTTGGACCCCATTTGTCTTTTGGGAGGCACCTCAATATCTTCCTTACTTTCTCAACGTTCGTAAAGCTCTTGCCGAGAGAGTCAAGGTTGTTGGTGATTTCCGTGAATTGTGTGAACATGGCCTTGATAGACTCATCAAGCTTCATTTTGAAAATCTCATACTTTCGAAGGAAGATACTGATCTTGGTGTCCTTCACTTGGCTGGTTCCTTCATAGGTGATGACCAGCTTGTCCCAAATCTCTTTAGCTGACTCCTTCTTCGCAATTTTGGTTCCATTCGGTCCGTCTTTCTTTGGAACCTTCGGACCATTCTCTATAATATTCCAAAGTTCCAGATCTTGATCTATAATGAACATCTTCATCAATGATCTCCAGTGGACAAAGTTGTTTCCTACAAAGAGTGGTGGTCTAATGGTAGACCTTCCCTGTGCAAATCCTCCGCTTGCTTCACCAGACATGATCGAAAACTCACAAGATTGTTAGATCAAAAACAGTGAGTAAAGCTCTGATACCAATTGAAGGTTCGATAAAGTATAACAAAGTAATATAAAGATACTCTAGAAGGGGGGTTGAATAGAGTATGCCGGTTTTTCGCAGAAAGTCTCAAGACGTTTGAAGCTCTTGCCAAACCCTTTAAGATTAGACTTAGTCTTTTCTCTGAAAACCTGAATCACAAACAAGTTATACAATACGAACCAAGTGCGGAAATATGGTAAAGCAGTAAGTAAAGGACGCAACGAATTGTTAACGAGGTTCGGCACGAACTTGGCCTACGTCCCCGCCTAGGGTTCTTCCACAACCCTAGGATTCAACAGGCTTTATTGATTCACAAAGCTTAGGATCCTAATAGCTCACCGAGAAGCCTCTCTCCTATACAATTGCAATCTAGTCAACTCACGTTCCCTTGGAGTCCTAGACCAATCTAGAAGAGCCCCACCTCTCTCAGCTATCTAGTACAATCCTCTTACTCTCGAGAATCAATAGCCTAGTGCCCACTTCCTGAGTTATAAACTCTCGAGTATAACACTCTCTCAGAATATATCCTATAAGCTCACTGTGTATCTCTCAAATGCTTTGAAACAAAATATAAGACTCTTAAGAACAAGCAGAGAGAACACGCTGAAGAGAGATCGTAAACTTGAGGGCTGATTGTGCAATGATATTCTTGAAGTGCGTCCCTCTCTCTCTTCTTCTTCTCCTTTATATAGTGAAGATCATCGGCGCCACTTGAGGAAGGAATCTTCTCCAACGGCTAAGAGAGGATCATGGCTTGAGCGCAATCTTCTATCTTTGGAAACTTCGGAAGCCATGATCTCGATTTGATCTTTCTCAGCTTTGAACGCTTAAGGAAGGAGATATAATTCAAATAGCTTCCTGAAAGGTTAGTGAATATATAATAATATTCGGAAACCATACATAAATAATATGAGATAATAATAACATAAAATACAGGTTTTGTGTTTCATCAACACAGCTGTCGCTTCAAGACCTTTGACACAAACTGTCCGGCAAAGCCTTTGAAACTAATTCCGATTTTCATCAAAGGGAGTGGAGTTATCAACATTCAACTTCCTACTCATTCAATTAGTTCAACCAGCCCTAAAGGAACAAGTTTGCCACTTAGGTTAAGGTTCACAACCAGGAATCTACAAAACCTTAGCAATTGAATTGATCTAACAAGTTAGCCAGACAAGATAGAACAAAACAATAAACAATCAAGCACAAAGAAATTGAAGCATTCACATATAGGAAACAAGGAACGAGAATTAGAAACTCACAATCAATCCAAATAAAGTTCCAAATTGCAGGCAGAATAGATGAGTTTAGTTCCTCATGGAAGACATTGCTCAAATCTCTAAAGTGTCTGATGAATGTAAGAATAGAATAGAAGTAGTCTCAAAATAACATAAATTCGGCCTTATAAAAGTCTAGGCGGCCACACAAAAGGAAAACACAAAACAAGGGTTTTTAATTAAAACGGCGTCGCGCTGGCAACACGTGTTGCGGCCGCGGCATATGCTGCGGCCGCTGCCACGACCGCGGCTTCTCTTCCTTATCCCGGAACATCCTCACTGGCGGCGGCCGCGACACACATGCTGCGATCGCTGCATCGGTCTTTTACGGAAAATCTGTCTCGAATTTGCTCTTCTTGTCAACAGAAAAGTTGTATCTCTTTGAAAGAGCTTTCCAATACATGGTCATAATAGTCAATCGGAAAACCGAGGCCTCCAGAAAGTGCAAAACAAGTTCAGCATGCCTGGCGACAACTTCTGCAGACTTGTTCTTCGTTTAGGTTCGCTTCTTCTTCTTTGGACCTCTTGAGATATTCATGTAAGCTTCTTCGATCAACTAGACATTATCATATAATGCGTCACCAACCCATGTTTCATCCTCGGATCCACAGTTACCTGAAATAATCAATAAAAGTGTGTAGATTCCGACTCCACCAACATAAAGAGAAAATATGCAAATTGTACTTAAACCATGCATGATATGCATCATAACTAAACTAAATGCAACCTATTATGATCATCTAAATGCATTCTATCAAACTTCCCCACACTTAAGCTTTTGCTTGTCCTCAAGCAATGAGAAACAAATATATAATTAATCATCCCACAAATAAGATCTTCATGCTATAGTTTTAGAAAAGCAACATCAAGCAATAGTAGACATGAATAAGAGAACAAATATCCTAGCAAATATATGAGTGATCCAATAGTAAAGGCAAATTCAATCCATCCTCACTGGGATAATGTGTTTCACTCAAGCTCTCATGTGTTTAGGCTTTGAAGTCCAACTCTCAACTCAATCCAAAATGCTCTATACACCGTGAAAGTTATCACTTGCAAACAACATCATGAGGACTTTTATAGGGTTGTAATGGGCTGTGGTAGGAACATAAGGGATGAGAAATATTTAGGGCTTGTGGTGCTAAAAATCCAGGAAAAAGGAACAACAACCAACCGGAACAACACCAAAACTTCCATACTTCGCAAACAATTCCAATAACATAAACTCCAATACACATCAATAAGCACTCTTCGATTTCAATAGCCACACAACTCATGCAATTTTTCCATTTGGATGATGACTTTTTTTCTTTTCTTTTCTTTTATGCTTACTTTTGCCTCTAAGTGAATTTTATCCTCCCTAGGTCCAAGCTTACTAGACTTTTACTCCTAAGTGAATTTTATCCTCCTTAGGCCCTTAGTAAAAAGTCATCTCTATTATGCAAGAAGGGTTACCTTATTTCGGCTATGCCTCTCGCAATGCACAACCATACATACATCATCTCCACTCAAAGCAACTCCAACATAAAGATTTTTCAACAATTCTCCTCCTAATTCCTGGATAGGGTCAAACTAATCATTGGCTATGATATATTTTTGTGGAGCTATAAAAAAAAATAGGCTTTAAGGCTCAGATGGGCTTCAAGCAAAGGATAATGCAAATGGTAGATAAGGTATAATACGACTAAGGAAAACATGCCTCAATCATTTGAAATTCACAAGCAACAAACATGTGCAATACAATATTGAAATAAGAAGCATATGGAGAGTATAATCACACAATAAGAGCAAAAGGGAATAATATGTAAAGTCCCTATAAGGCCAAAACAAACTCACAAGGGTTATATTTTTTTAGATTTCAATTAAACCTCAACTATGAACCATACTCGCTCAATTATATTCTCAAATCATGCTCCAAAAATCATTTTCAAGCAATTCAGTCAAATCATGGGATTTATGCAATGAGATCATAAAAATAAATTAGAGGACAAACTAAAACAAGATGGGTATCTTTAATAACACCTAAATGTAATGCATGATATTTTTGTGATTTTTTTTTCAAATGTGATATATGAGTAAAAACAAATATGAAAACATAAATAAACATGATATGCAAACTCTATCTATATGCAATGCAATCCCTTCCCCACACTTAAACCTTTCATTGTCCTCAATGAAACATAAAAGACAATAAAAAATAAAAAGATAGAGAAAGAGATGAATGAAATACTCACAATGTGGTGGATGGGTCTCTATAGGTCGGATCTGAGGATTTCGATGGCCTTTCCTGAAAGCTTAGTCTATTCCAAACAAAAAACAACTATCCAATATCTAATGGAAAACCTAATTTATTGAAAAACAAACTAACTAATGAGGAATCGAAATAACTAAATTAGAAAACTTACCTCGGGTTGCCTCCGGAGAAGCGCATTGTTTCATGTCGTTGGCTCGACGTAATGTTGAAGCTCAAGACACTAATCAAACATAGTCAAAGCCCTCATCAACCTATCAAACTCTTGTGCACAACTAACAAACAAACATGCACTACATACAAATAAATTGAAACTAAATATTAATACATTTAAGAACCGTTTCAACTTATTGTATTCATGAGCTTGGCAACCCACAGAGGGTATATAATACCACCAATTTAGTTCTATTGGTGGCTTGTCAAAGTAGCAGTCAAATGGATCAACGTATCCACCAATATTCTCTCTAGTGCAGGAGACAACCTTTACTTGCTCTGTAGCCTCAGCAGTAGGCTCTAGATCAGATTCATCAATGGGGGAGCTAGGGATGATCTCGTCAGATGGAGTGTGGTCTTCCTCTACCTTCTCAATGTGATTTTCCACCATGACCTCAAGAGGTGCAACAGAGGTCTCAACGATTTGAGATACTGGAGGAAGTGACTCGTTCTGTGCACATTGATGATCCATGTAGCAGAAAAATTCCCACATCTCCGAGAGTCCCATATCTAATAAACCTCCATCACTCATGCGATCAGCAAGACTCCGTGTCTGAGAAGTCATGCCATTAAAGATGCATAGAAGCACTTCCCTTATACTAGTTTGATATCCTCATGAATAAAAATCGTTAATATACTCCTGCAGTCTGATGAAGTATTGATGAAAACTCTATCCGTCTAACTGCAATAACCTCACCTTCAACATATGTTAGTAGCACGAGTGTGGACCATGTAAGTGGTCCACACCAAAAATCAGCACAAAAAACATACAAGAATCAATAGATTTCCCCGGCAACGGCGCCAAATTTGACGGAGGGAAAACTTGTCGTTGATCCGCCAAAGAAAACTCAAACCTATAACTAGTATAGCAATAAGTAAGTGGTCGATCCACAGGGAAATTTATGATTCAAGTGTCAATCAAAGTAACCAATTTGGGGGGTTTTTAAGTGTGAAAGTTCCGCCTTTTATCAAAGCGGATCGAAGAAAGCAAGAGTAAATGATTGTAATTCAGACAATTAGGAGAAGCAATTATACCTACAATTTTCCACTTTATTTGATTGAAGCGATCCTTGTAACTTCTTGATACGTTTGGGATACCCGATCCTTCGCCTGTGGGCTTCAGATCAAGAACCACGCCGTATATTTGCTCCGATCTTGCAATGCTCTTTGATAACTCCTGATTTGGAACAATTCAAACAAGTGATTAAAATTCTGATTTAGCGACAGAATTAAACTTAACCAAATTCAGCAACTAGAACAAAGCTTATAGCGACAGAAAAAGGGACGAAGAACAGCGAGGTGGTAGCGAGGACTGAGCGCGGGATTCTCGCTGGGCACACAGGCTTCAAGCCTCGGGGTGTGCGCGGATGGGGGTGCGCAGGTGATCACGCTCGCTGGAAGCGAGAACGCTGGCGGGAGAGAAGACGCGGATGCTGGCGACTGGGAGCATGGACGCGCGCGTGAGAGCGAGGGCGAGGCGCCTGGGCAGGCCTCGCTCGCTGGGAGCGGAATTGCTTGCGGATGCCGCCAAGGGGTCCTGGTTCTCGGAAGCGCCTGTGTCGACTAGGGTTTGTGGGTTTGTGTTGCTCGATGTCGACAAGCAGGTGAGGGCTGTGTTGGGTTAGGGTTGCCGAAGGAACCAAGGTGAGGGAGATGTTTTGTGATTGCCAAAAGTTCTTAGAACACAAGAGCTTTGGGATTGATAATCGAAGAACCCTAATTCCGTTAAGGGTTTCTTCAATTCTATTTCAATCTGATTAAATTCAAAAGACATAACATGAATTTATAGTAAACTAATGAGAAATCTAACCAATCCTTCCTTGCAAAGGAAAGAGGTTTGGATAGATTAATTCTATCTAAGATTAATGAAATACTTAAAGATAAATAAATCCTAAGAAGATAGAAATATAATAACTTGGTGGGAAAGTAATATATCTAGAAGAGATATAATTAATTTCCACCTTATTTATCTAATTGCATAAAATAACAACTAATTAATTAAATTAATTTTCGGCCCATGCACAAGGGAAACTCGGCCCATGCATTAAGCCCTATTCGGCCAAGGCTTGATCAAGGTGGGTGTCGCCGAGTCTTCATGAGCTCCGAGTGTGGACGCAAGCTCACTTCTTGTGCTGGCGGTGTAACCTTGAGCCAAGTGATCCAGGGTGGCCTGAACCCTTGCTCTAACGTTCCATGGTGACGGACAAGAAAGGCCTTAGTTGCATTTTGAATCTTCTTGGCCCTTGAACGAGTGACAGGGCCATCAAATGGAACCTTCATGTTGTCCTCAATGTCACCAGGAGTCATCGATAATTGAGCGGCATCACTTCTTCTCGTCCTATTAAGTTTCCTATGAATGCCCTTGTCCCGACCTAATATAGTTACTTGTCCAACCAATCCTAGCAACCCTTATCAATCGAACAGTCCCTAAAGAAGGATTTAACCCAATTGATAGCTTTAAATTCAGAGATTAGCCAAGGTATTTGTAGTCCCTGAAAAGGGATTTAACAACACATTCAACTTCCTACTCATTCAATTAGTTCAACCAGCCCTAAAGGAACAAGTTTGCCACTTAGGTTAAGGTTCTTAACCAAGAATCTACAAAACCTTAGCGATTGAATTGATCTAACAAGTTGGCCAGACAAGATAGAAAAAAACAATAAACAATCAAGCATAAAGAAGTTGAAGCATTCAAATATAGGAAACAAGGAACGAGAATTAGAAACTCACAATCAATCCAAATAAAGCTTCAAATTGCAGGCAGAATAGATGAGTTTAGTTTCTAATGGAAGACATCGCTCAAATCTCTAAAGTGTCTGATGAACGTAAGAATAGAATAGAAGTAGTCTCAAAATAACATAAATTCGGTCTTATAAAAGTCTAGGCGGCCACACAAAAGGAAAACACAAAACTAGGGTTTTTAATTAAATTGGCGTCACGCTGGCAACACGTGCTGCGGCCGCGGCATATGCTGCGGCCGCTGCCACGGCCGCGGCTTCTCTTCCTTATCCCGCAGCATCCTCACTGGCGGCGGCCGCGGCACACATGCTGCATCGGTCTTTTACGGAAAATCTATCTCGAATTTGCTCTTTTTTGTCAACAGGAAAGTTGTAGCGCTTTGAAAGAGCTTTCCAACACATGGTCATAATAGTCAATCGGACAACCGAGGCCTCCAGAAAGTGCAAAACAAGTTCAGCATGCCTGGCGACAACTTTTGCAGACTTGTTCTTCGTTTAGGTTCGCTTCTTCTTCTTAGGACCTCTTGAGATCTTCATGTAAGCTTCTTCGATCAACTAGACATTCTCATATAATGCGTCACCAACCCATGTCTCATCCTCGGATCCATAGTTACCTGAAATAATCAATAAAAGTGTGTAGATTCCGACTCCACCAACATAAAGAGCAAATACGCAAATTGTACTTAAACCATGCATGATATGCACCATAACTAAACTAAATGCAACCTATTATGACCATCTAAATGCATGCTATCAACTTTCACCAAATCCGGAAAGTGTAGGAATATAAATCTTTCAATAAATAACCTTAATTGTGTCTATCCTTTTCATAATTAGAGTTCATAAACTTCTGAATAGAAATCCGAATTACTACCCAAGTTTCACAACATGAGTTCTTTAACTTTTCAATCAAAGATGAAGCACAAAGAATAGAACAATATAAAGTACCTTCCTTTTTGTAATTAGTTAATCCACCGGCATGGCTATCGTCGGGCTCACCCTGACCCTAGAAGTGGGTGGACTACTCACGCTTCATCATAGCAAGAGACATGATTGTAGAAGAAATAACTTGCATTAACTAAATCAAAGCATTTACAATTCCGACACTCTAACTTTCGCAAAAGCGCCAAAACCCTAAAACCTTTGAAAACCTAAAACTATATGTAAAATGTTTGCTCTAGAATTGGATGAATAACAACTAGCCCCTAGGGCTTTATTTATAGGGCATGATCCTTGCTATCCAAGGAAAGCAACTTCTATCTAAACCTAAAAGATATAAAATTGGATAAATAAAGATATAAAATCTAAAAGGTAAATAACAATTCTCCCAATGATAACTAAATCTTCCTCTTTGTGGACAGATCTCGATAGATGATGACTGCTTCATGGCCAAGTATCTTCTCCTCATCATTGGATCGGCCCAATTCGTTCTCGGCCCTGCAGAGTTGTATTCGACATCGAGTAGCGTGGTCGACATCGAGTAGGTTGTCCTCGATCTCATGTTATCTTGTGGATGTCGAGTATTCCTTCTAGTCGTCCTCGAGTATGGCTTTCAAACGCAGTCGACGTCGAGTACGGTGGTCGACGTCGAGTAGCTTGTTCGATTTCGAGTCTTCTCAGCTGGCTTTACAGTAGCTTGTCTCCTTCTCCTTAGTCATATTTACTCCTATCTTTAGTCGACGTCGAGTAAGTTCACTCGACATCGAGTGGATTCCTGCAGTCGTCTCCTCCTTTTGGTTTTGTCCCGGAATGTCTCCGAATCCTGCAAGATTAAACCAAAACTTGTGTAAACCTCTATTTCTTGCAAATAAGCTTATACCACACAAATTTAACATATTCCCAAAACAAAATATACAAAATACTTAGAATAAGGAGCGAAAATATGCACAAAAACATGGTTACTTTAGTGGACATCAAATCACCACATACTTAAGCTTGCTTGTCCCTAAGCAATAACTTGGATGATCATTCAGGGGAAACCTGCAAAAACTCTCAACACATTGAATTAATTTTTATATTACCCAACACTCAATTGCCACCCTCGAAGAGGTACTTAGTGCCTTCAAATTCGTGCCTGTGAATGAAAAGCAACATATCACACAAAAGGAGGTTATGCAAAACAATTTTTCTGTGACAAAGCAACAATAATCAAGAGGACTTTATGCAAGCTCAAAAAGGAGTAGATAGGTAAAAGGCTAAAGGTGGGCAATTTTTGGCCATGTGGTGTTAAATCTGGGAAATCAAACTTTATTTCCAAACTTTATTTACCACATTCCTTCTTCATCATATTTCTCCCCTTTCACTCTTTCGATTAATGCTTTTTTTTTCAATATATTGCTTTTACTGGCAGGAGGAAAACCGTCGTGTGTAAACCTTGCCAAAGAAATTCCCACACAAATAACTAAGTATAGCGATAAGTGCATGGTCGATCCTACAGGGAAATCTAAGACTCAATCTAAAAGCTACTTTACCAAAACGTGGGAAATAAACAAGCAAATATGAGAAATAGAACTAAAGATCAAGATTGCAAATGAATTAACAAAGCATCAAGAATGATGGTTTTGATAATAAATCACTGGACAAAATAGTTCCACTCGCGCTTTCATCGACATTAGTTGGGTTAATTGGTCCTAGACATAAACTCATGTTGTATTATTCCTTTAACTTACATTCTTCCCATCTTATTTTGAATAGATTAAAGCACAAAGAGCACAATTAATCCCTTACACATTTATGCAACCTAAGCACGGACAAAGATTTAACATAAAGATAGCACAAGTTCCTAAGAATCTCGGCATATGAATAACACCAAGTATGCAAGGTAACCGATGTATAAGACATATGTTGAAATCTCTAGTTAGTCATGATCAAACGAAGGTTCTCACAATCCTAAGCATGCTACTAGGGAATTCATTCAATGACGAAAGAACAAATACCTAGCAAGATACTATTATGGCGGCCAATCACAACAATATCATCAATAATTATAAGAGAAATCAAAAGAACAGTAGGAAACAACTAAGTTTAAGCCTCACAAACCACCGACCAAGTCTCCAAAACACAGTCGAAACAAATAATGAACTTACCCACTCATAGCGTAGGAAACAAGCAAAATATTATTCGAATTGATGGAAAAATAAGCAAACTTGAATGGATGACTGAACTACTGTAAAATATGATTCAAGGTCTGAGAATGGTTGTGCTCCAAGTCTAATTTCCTTAAAGCTAATTTCGTGCCTGATAGGAAAGAAGAGACCCCGAAAACCTTGATACTTTCCTTAAAGATAATGCGGAAATAATCCTAAAATAATATAAAATATTCTAAAAATATTAAAATTGAAAATAATAATAAATCAGTCTCAAAATATCTTCCTTAAACCCTAAGGAAAAAGTTTTCAAAAGATTGGATCGAATCTCCCACCAAAAGGATAGAATTTTGATCTCGAGCTGAAATTCTCTAGACGAACTCGCTGCCACGACATGCCTCTTGCGCCCGCGAATTAGGATCTTCAGCAAACCCTCCCGCGGGCATCTCTCCATGGTGAACAGGGATGACTTGTGGGCGCGACATGGGGACTCGCGGCCGTGACATGTAGACAAAACCGTGTGTTCTTGTGCTTCTCTTCTTGACCTTTGCTTTCCAATGCTTATTTTCTCTTCTTCTCTTCACTCTACTAAGAACTCTTCCAAGCTAACCACAAGCCGGATCTACGAACCTACATAAAACAATCGAAATAGCATAGTTTCCGAACTTTCCAACCAAAAGAGCAAAATATGAAATTAACTCTAAAACCTAACCAAACAAACCATAGAATTCAACTAAAACTACTCTATAATGTCTAACTAAATATGCATTATCAAACTCCCCCACACTTAAGCTTCGCTAGTCCTCGAGCGAACACTAAAAAGCAACCTATACCTATGAGTTCATATCCATGCCATAGCCTTAAACAAGAGCAACATCAATATAGAAATGGAGCACATGATCAAGTGAATAAACATCCTAGCATGTATTTAGCGATAAAAACATAGAAGTAGAAATCATCCAACCTCCGAAGGAATATGTGTTTCACTCAGGCTCTCATGTGTTTAGGAAATTACGTCCAACTCTCAACTCGATCCAAAATACACTAAGCTCATAGAAATTAACAACAACATTATCAAATCTCCACCGAAATGCCATGACTTGCGGAATGCAATAAAAACAAGCACTTTGGCTCTAGAATTTCACCTTTTTTTTTCTTTTTTTTTTCGGTTTTTTCCATATTTTTTCTTATTTTTCTTCTTTTTATGGTTTCTTTCGGCTTTGGTGTATTCCTTACGTGAGTCGCAAACATGGGTGTCATAAATGGCTCCGATCTATCAACACCTCAACTTACTTGAATGAAGTCCACATGAACATCTTTTGACGTGAATTGCGAACATGGGTGTCATGAATGAATCCAGTTACTCAACGATCAAGCTTCCTTTCCTAGTGGATAGTTTCAACACCGTTTTGCGCGAATCATACCCATGGGTGTCATGTGCAGATCCGGTTACTAAGTGTATCAACCATTGCCACCTTATTTCACTCAAATCTCACAAGTAACTAAAGCCAAATATAAAACATAAAAACATAAACTCTGCAAGCAACAAACATGTGAGTCGGCTTTGACAATAGATAATGAAGTCAATATCAAGAGGTAGAAACATAAGGAGAGTAAATCACACATTTAAGGAAAAGGATTATAGATGAATCCAATAAGGCTAAAACAATCCCACAAGGGTCATGTTTTGTAGGATTTCAATCATACTTTAGCTCAATCATACATGCTTAATTACATCACCAATCATGCTCCATAAGAAAACATTTTAGAACAATAAGGCTAAGCAATTCAAACTAATTGTAGGATTTACAAGTTCATGCCATAAGAAAATTTCGAGTTTCGCTAACTAAGGTGGGTGTTTGCATAACAACATATTATATGCAATGCATGATATTTTTGGATTTTTGACATTTTTCTATTTTTTCCATTGATTTTCTAATGCATAAAATAAAAGTAAAGACATAACTTGAATTGAAACATGTAATGCATACAAGAAATCAAAATATGACCTAACTATACACACTAAATCCCTCCCCCACACTTAAATCTTTCATTGTCCTCAATGAAACATAAAACACAAGAAAAATAAACAAATGAAATTGAGGCGAGGGAAGAGGAAACTAACATGCTCACTGATGTGGTGGCTGGGCGGATAGCCTGGTATTTGCAATCCACGGAGCATAGATCAAAGATCATCAAAAATCGTCCTTTGGGCCTCCTGAGCAGCTTAAATATCATCCTGATAATCGCGCAAGATAGCCAGTTGGGTGTCAATAGAATCGAATCGCTTTGCAACAGTACCAAAGTTCTGATCGACAGATGTGAACCTCTGATCAACAGCAGCAAACTGACGATCGTTGGACATGTCCATATGCATGTAGTTGCGAACCATATGGCACTAGTTGTCGAAAATCATCTGATGTTGGTCCTGAATAGGACGGAAGAAACCCTCGAAATACGCCTGAGAAGGAAACTCATCGCCGAATCCTCCATGAGATGAACTAGCACTTCATAATAGTTCTCGCCCGGGTAGGCAGTCTCCTCATGAGGAGGGAACTTATAATCCATGTCATCTACCTGCTCCTCCTGCTGAGGAATCTCCTGTTGTAGTGGCTGATGCGGAACTATAGGCAACTAAGCTCTTGGATGCTCACTCGAGAGTAACAAATATGCGGTGGTGGGACCAGTAGGCAGGTCCTGGCGAGGAAGATAAATCATATAAGCTCTGTCGATCGTTGGACAGAGATCAGCCTCCCATGCTTCAGGAGGTTGATATCAATCCGATGACCTCCTCTCAGTGCATCATACTCATCCAAAATAATCCCTAACTCAATAGCAAGCAAAGTAATCAATCCACCAAATCCAATCGTAGTAGAATCCTTCCTGACATTCCTGGCGGAGGTGAGAGACTGACAAGCCATGAAGAACTGCTCCAACCAGCAAGGAATCACGTCAGGCTCATGCAACAAACAGATAAAGTAACTCCAAGTAGATCTCATAACCTTGTTGCCCTCAGCCTGGCCAAAGAAAGTGTTGTTCAAAACCTTATGAGATAGCCTCACCGCCGGATGAACAATGCTTGTGTTCAAATCGTGCCCTGAGTTCATCAGTAACCCTGTCAATCTATGCCAATGTTGCTCGGGCATCTCAGTAGCTTTAATATCCACCCAGTTCACCATTGGCTCTATCGAAATACCAAACATTCTCCTCATTGCCGCAAAAGACAATCTATGACTATGTCCACCCAATCGAAATCTGCAAGAACTACTACCTTTCTTATATGTAGCCAAAAACTTTCGAACAAAATCAGGGTAAGTAGGCAAACACTTGTCAACTAAATCGGCAACACTGCCCCTATCCATAAACACTCCAACATTTTCCTCCAAACCCAAAGATCGGAGAGTCAGAAGATCCAAAAACTTATTGCAAGCATATTTTCGACCCTCTAGCCTATTCCACTTATCTCTAGCATCACTCTTAAGTCCATTCGACATCTCCATATCTATATGAGCCATGATAAACAGGGAGAAAGTGACGAAAATTACCAAAATCAGTGGCTACTGCAGTCAGTCGCGACGACAAACAGGGTTTTGCGGCGGCGAAAGTTTGAACCTCGTAGTGGAATTGCTGGGCAGCAGTCGCGGCGGCGACAGAAGGTCTCGCGGAGGCGACGACGAATATAAGAGACGGGCAGCAGTTGTGGAATTTCGATGGAGATTTGGTGATATGGTGGTCAATGTCTATGAGCTTAGTGCATTTTGGATTGAGTTGAGAGTTGTACCTTAACGCCTAAACACATGAGAGCATGAGTGAAATACATATTTCTGGCAAGGTTGGACGATTTCTACTTCTAAGCTTTGATCACTGGAATACATGCTATTACCTTTGTTTGCTTGGTTTATGTTTGCACTTGCTATGATGTTTCTTTTTGATGAGGTTGAGACTTGAAGGGATTTCCTGTGGGATGCATTGATTCATGTTCATTCCATCATTGCTTGAGGACAATAAAAGGTTAAGTGTGGGGGAATTTGATAATGCATATCTTAGATAGGCATTATATGCCTTTTTAGGGTAGTTAGGTTGCATTTAGTTCATAAATTGTAGTTAAATTGCATCTTGTGATTATTTTGGACAAATTAGGATTCTGCGCGAATTTGTGGATATTGGATCTCTCAATGGTATTCAGATTCAATCTGCAAAATAACCACAAAGGACGCAACGAGAGAAGCAACTTCGCACCAAGGTAGTTCCGCTCGTCAAGGTGCTTTGGTCAAAGCACGGGACTGAGGAGACGACTTGGGAAACTGAGGAAGAAATGCGGAGACGTTTTCCTCAGTTGTTTTCTACTTAGCACGAGTCGCATAGTGATCCAATTACCTCATTCATTCGGATATTAATAAATAAGGAAGCTTATTAGAGACCTTTTATCATAGTTCCTTGGGTTAATGTTTTGGATTCATCTTTATAGCCTCACAGGTTCGAGTCAAAGTGGGGAATTGGTGTGCGAATTGGTAATATTCTAACGTTGAATACCATATAAGCTATGAACACCTCCCCACTAATATTCCTTTCATTTATATAGTCGGTTCTAGTATGTTGATACTTTTGATTCCATATCAAGCTGGTCAATCCGTGTTTTTATAGACATCCGAAACGAGTCGGGAAGTGCTCCCTATAGACTCTCGAAAGGCTCATCTGTTTCACTTCTGTATAAGCAGGAATAATATCCGCATGTGAAATCGGTGATTAATGATCGATATGTCATACGCAAGGTTCTTCTGGAGGATAATTAGTAACTTTCTGTGTTTGTAGGTTCACCATTCCTAAATCTTTATAGGATTAAACGATCATGGGTTACATATTTCATCTGTCCTTTCCATGATCGAGCAACCGAACTCTCATTTGTAAAAAGCTTGAGAATAATATATAGATATATACGCGATTTTTGTTTACGAAGAAGACAAGGACGCAAGGACGCATGTGCTGAAGAACCGGACAACGTTCATGTCGATAAAACAGAAAACGAAAACCCACAACTCATCTCATATGAATAAGGCTAGCTAGTTTTGTCACAATGGTTGCCTTCAAAGCCACCCGGGCCATTTGGCATCTTTGAAAAGGATGCCAGATGGGGCTGAGACGAAAGTCAATGATAAGCTAGTTAACCCTGTTCCTTATATAATGCGAGTTCACTTACCTTGAGCGACGAGGATGAATATTAAAAGATGTCTCTCCAAAGTTTATTATCCTTATTTTAGATACTTATAACTATAGAGATACACTGTATTCATATGATTAAAAATTTCAAGCTTTGCCATTGAAGAGTTCGGAAAACAATGAGTTACTTTAGATGTAATTCTCATCGCTCAGGTATTCGATAAAGCCATTAAGCGAAGCGTGATAAAATTCTACCTATTCGGGAGCCATTGTTAGATACACCTAGCTTTGATTTGATCAATCTATATTCTCTCATCTATTTCGAGGTTAATATCCTATCTTCAATTCATGTCTCGTTTCTTTTATAAGTTTCGGGGCAAAACTTATTTTTAGTGAGTATATTGAACTATAGTATATCTTGTGAATATGGTCATTTAATAAATTCACCTAAGATATAGCTATAAACAACAACAACCCAGTCGAGAGAGTGTTTCCGATAGACCCAAAATAGGAAGGCCAGAGGATGTACGCACTCTTTCCCCAAACTAGTCGAGAGAGTGTTTCCGATATACCCAAAACAGAAAGCCACATAACTCACAAGGAGACAAGAAAGACATCAAACAGGAAGGCCAGAGGAAGCAGAAAATAAGGCGGGCACTATAAAACATACTACTAAACATCATAAACCCGAATGCGCCTCCTCCAGTGGTCTCTATCCAAACTCATATCTTCAGACAGGTTTAGCATACGAAGGTCCTGGCGGATAACCTCCATCCAACTCTTTTTCGGCCTACCTCTACCCCTACAAATAGCTCCAAGCTCCAACCTCTCGCACCTACGCACAGGAGCTGAAATCTGTCTCCTACGAACGTGCTCGAACCACTGTAATCTGAACTCCCGCAGTTTGTCAAACAATACTCGCGACTCCAACCTTGCTCCTATTGTCTTCATTTCTGATTCTGTCAAGTCTCCTGTGCCCACTCATCCAACGCAGCATTCTCTTCTCAGCCACTGACAACTTCTGTACCTGGGCTTTAGTGATAGGCCAGCACTCAGAGCCATACAATAAGGTCGGCCTAACAACCACCTTGTAGAACTTTCCTTTCAATTTTGGCTGAACTCTCTTGTCGCATAGCACCCCTGACGCCCTCCTCCATCTCAACCATCCTGTCCGGATTCGATGCTCGATATCCTTGTCGACTCCCCCACTCCCCCATCGCTTTCAACGTAGGAGCCAAGGTATTTAAAATACTCTTTCCTTGGTACATGATCATCCCCCAAAACAACTAAAGCTTCCGGATCCATGCCTTCTCCAAAACAGAACTGAACATACTCGGTCTTTGTCCTACTCATTCGGAAACCCTTGGACTCCAACACCTAAGATATAGCTATGAATTAGAATAATTAAATTATTCTAAAGAGAAATAATATATGGTGGATTTAATTACATAAATCCTATAAATACCCATATTATTTAATTTATAGTAACATCCCTTTTAAAATCCCAAGGGTGCGTTACAACGCCAGTGAATCCGCTGACTTTAATGACTTTGCATTCACCTGAGGCTTATACGAACATGCAATCATGCTCTCAAAAACAAGATGATACTTCATGCAGTTGAATAAAATAATGCGGAAGTAAAATACCAAAACCATAAAGTATAAATAAACTCCAAAATAACTAAAAACCAACGTACGTAGCGTTGCAGAAACTTAAAAGGTTCAAAACTACAGTGTAAAAATCCATAAATGATATAACGCTCTTCAGCTCTCTCCTATTCTGCTACTCTTACTAGACTTGTGGAATATGGTCTGGTGTTTCGTGAGTACGAAGGACACCAGTCATCCAGTAAATAGGATGGTTAGTACAATTAAGACTAGCAAGTGATAAGAAAAATGTTCAGACTTTAACCTTACAGTGACCATAAAACGGTATGTCATAGGCTAAGAGAAAGACACGAATATTTAAAGTGGAAACTGAATAAAAAGGTAAAAATTCGCAACATGACTCGGATGATCATAACGATCGCTTATAAGATAAGAAAAGGAATTATACCTGATAAAACCGTAATCGAGAGCGGACCCCACCCAACTTTTCTATGGAGGGGGGGGGGGGGGGGAGCCACGTGTTCTGATTTAAGTGGTCAACGGACTTACCTGAAGTTCCTCCCCTTGAGAACGATCCCTCAGAGCCACTATCCTAGGGGGGAGGACCTTTGCCGATGCCGGGATGACCACACAATTCAAGATGGTGTTACCCCATTCCAGTCCTCCGCGGACGGCAGATGACCAACAACGGGTGCCGCCGAGTCTTACCTGAGGCTCGTTCCACCCTTCGGGCGTCGATTTCATCAAGGCTATTCGGAGAGAATGAGTTCTCTCTCTAAAACGGAATGAAAGGATTGAAGTCGGGAAATCCAGGTTGAGTAATCTCTCAACAATGATACCTGTAAGCCCACCTGCTCGGCGATTATGATGGATCATTGGCACTTATGCGGTTAACTTAGTATTGTGGTTTCTAGACTTCATCCCCTGATCTCCGTAGGGCAAGACCCTCCTTTGAGTTTTCTGAAAAAAGCCACGAATTTAGAGTGTCTTCTCGTATTTATAGTGCGTGCTCACTTCCCCCCCCCCCCTCGGGGGAGTGTTTCTTCCTTTTTGCCACTTGTTGAAGTATGGTTGCCACGTGTTCCAAGGGGAAGGGCGCGTGGATGGTGGGCATGCGTGACATCTGGCTGAGCTGCATGCGACCTTCATCCGCGGATCACTTGTCAGCTATTTTCCGCTATTTCTTCCTCCTCATGTAGCGATTGGGACCCCCTGCGTAGGCTGCCTCCTCATGTGTTTCTGCCATCCTGACTTGCTCAGTGTGTGGGCACTCAGTTGTGGTGTGCCTCTATGATCCGCATTCGATGCAAGGCTGGTTGACAGATAAGTATTTGACTTGCTTGAGGAGCCTGCGATTCTGGTCTCTGTAGAACTGCTCCCTGACATCTGGGTCAATCTCCTTTGCTGGCTCATAGAGTGGCATAAATGGTGTTGGCCTGGCATAGGAGCTTTCCTCATAGTTTGTAGTAGACCCATATTTGTTGTCATAATTGGTGAGCTTGTCTAGCACAACCCATGCGTCAACTGGCGGCATCGTCAGATACTCATAGCGAGTATACTAGTTGATTTTGTCCTTGGTGACTTGATCAAGAGAGTTGAAGAAGATCTCTTGAATGACGTAGGGTGGCTGCCCATGAGTAGGGCAAGATCGCAGTAGTTCTTTGTAGCGTTCCCATGCCTTTGCCAGCGGTTCCCCAGGCTTCTGTTTGAAGGCGGTGATTTTCTGGCGGAGGAGTGCTGTTTTGGCGGGTGGGAAGAATTTATTCAGAAATTCTTGCTCTACTTGGGCCCATGTTGTGAGTGATCTTGGTTTCAGCCCTTCAAGCCACTTCAGTGCAGGCCCAGCGAGAGACCAGCGGAAAGCCTTCATCTTGATATATTCCAAAGTTGTACCTTCAGCAAGAGTACGACACATGTCAGAAAAATTGGTAATATGCTCAAGAGGACACTCATGAAATTTGTCATAAAAAGCATTATTTTTAAGCTCTATAAGAAATTGAGTGCGAATTTCATAAGAGTTTTCAGGGATTAGAATCGCCGATTCAGGCACGACGAGAGTGAGATGCATATAATCCTCAGCAGTAGTTGGATATTGGGCAAGCTCAGCTTCTGCTTGCCTAGCGCACTCAGTTTCTTGTTCCCTCGCTGCCCATTCAGCGGCGATAGTGGTATCCTTTGCGGCTAGCTCCCTAGTAAGCCTCTGTATCAGCTGCTCCTGTGTTTCTGCGACAGCCATGGCTCTTTTCAGTCTAGCGTGGGCTTGTATAAGACGTTCTGGGTTGTCTAAGCCGTCAAACTCAGGTGGTTGACCAGAACGGTGCATACACCTGAAGAGTAACTCAAAGTAGATGTGAGATTCATCTACCTAAGGCGCGAATGATAGCTTCCCCGGCAACGGCGCCAATTTGTTGTAGGGAGGAAATCGAGTATGCAAAATAGAATGTAAATAAACGAAGGCAAACCAGATTCCGTCCCTTGCAAATAATTACAAGACTTCCTCCCGATGCAGTAGTGGGAAGTCAGGATCGATCCACGAGGAAGCGTGTCAGCGGATCCTAGGTAGCGGAGAAATCTAACGAAAGTCGACTACACGGGTCCTAGATCTCGAGTACAGCAACTCGACAGAAGATCGGACAGTCGAACAGCGTAGCAGTCACAGGCACAGGGCTAGTCGATCTCGACAAGGCCTACTCGAGATCGAGTAGAGTCTTGGTTGATGTCGATGACTGGCTCGTCGAGTACCTGCACACAGAAGCAACAGCGACCTGGATCGAAGATCAGTAACTCGAGATCGAGGATTGCTAGTCGATCTCGAGGAAAACAGAAACTAAAACGAAAGAAAATAAATGCAAAGGCTTTGGGGATTTCGAACTAAACTTATAAAAAGGACTTCCAAGATTGGGGTTCGCAACAACGATAACCAAGCATGCATAAGGTAGAGATAAAACAGATAATCATGTAAATCGCATCAAAGGACAAGCTTTCGCCTTTTCCAACAATTAGACAACTCTTTCAAGAAACCCTAATTGTCTCTACTGATTTTATGTTTACAATCCAAGTTGTTAGCATGGACCTCCATTAGTGGGTGGACTACTCGCGCTTCATCATAATTAAAGACATCAATAATAAAAGGAAATAAACTTGCATTAATAAAATAAAATAGAGCTTACAACCAAAGGAAGCCAATTCCGCTCTCGCTTTACCAACTCTTCTTGGCCACTCACTCTCTCTCTCTCTCTCTCTCTCCCTAATTGTTGTGTGATTGAATTCATGAAAAACCAGCCCCATGGGCTTTATTTATAGCCTTCTAATCCTTGCTATTCAAGGATAGAAATCTCTATCTATATCTAAAACTATATCTAAAAGCTTAATGATAAATAAATTGAATAACATAATTAAATCTAAAAAGGGAATTAAATCTAAAAGGTCTTCAAGTGGATAGATCTCTCTCTTCATGATGTAACTTGATAAAATCGGATAGAATCGGCAATCTTCGGGACCAAGTAATCCCAACCCGAGTAGGATAGAGCAAAACGCGTTACGCGGCTTCTGGAAGCTTCCTCGATCTTGAGTAAACCTACTCGATCTCGAGTAGACTTGTAGGTCGACTGGCTTGACTCGGCGTCTCGGCTAGCTGGTGCTCGACAGACTCGGACATGGCTCACCAATCTCCTCGATCTCAAGTACGGTTGTCGACATCGAGTAAGGATGGCTCGTCAACTGGTGTGGCTTGGTTAGCCGGGCAATCCTTGTCGACATGCTCGGACACAGGCTCCCCGACTTTGTCGATCTCGAGGACAACTCCTCGATCTCGAGTTGGGTGTTCGGGCATGGTCGGGTTGTCTCTCCTCGACATCCTCGGGTGGCCTTCTCGACTCCGGTTGTCTTTGAAGCCTTGTCGACATCGAGTTATGGTACTCGATCTCGAGTAGGTTGCTGGAGCCGGGTTGTTCGTCTTCGGCTTCTTGATATAGGCTCTTCGATCAGTGCAGGTGCCTATACATGACTCGTCGAGATCGACTAGAGTTAGTCGATATAGAGTAGACTTGGGTCTCCGTCCTTGCTTCTTGGTTTTCTCCCGAAATGACTCCATATTCTGCAATATTAAACAGAAACTTATGTAGATCTCTATTTCTAGCAAATAAGCATATACTACATAAATTCGACATATTCCCAACCCAAAATATGCAAAATGTAAAGAATATAGAACTAAAATATGCATAAAGACCTGGCTACTTTGGAGAGATCATGAAGTCGGGGAGCTTCTGGGCTTGTCGATCTCGAGTTGGCCTACTCGACATCGACGAGTGTCTGGGCTGCTCCTCCTTGTCGTCGTCGACTTGGCCTTCGTCGATTTTGACTGTTTTTCAGGGACTTCTTTATTCCACTTTTCGTGATTCTTATATGCTTGCCGACCTAAAAGTGTTAGATTGCACACAAAAACAAGACTATCCACATGAAGTATTCTAAAAGACATAAAACCAAAACCAAAAACAAAAACAAAAAGTTCCAAAGTCCCAAAATTCATAAAGTTTATATACATGCTCTAGATTTTAGATTCGCTAGGCCGACTTCTCCGTTTGCGCTCAAGGACCATTAGTGTGGGGCCCGTTCATGCTTGGCCCTTCTCCTGGATCATCTAGGTCCTGATGGTAGTATGCAAGTTCAGCTGATAGGTGGTTTTTTGCATCATCTCCCTTCTCTTTCTTCTTCTTCCTTCCAGCTCTTAGTTTCCGCAGATTCTCTCGCCACGGGGCCTTACCTCCCTTTAAATTATTGAAAAATTTCTTTATGGACTGAGGGGGAGTAGGATTCATACCTGAACTTACCTTTTCGGACCCAAAACAGAAATCTTTAGGCTTGGGGCTAGTCGATGTCGAGTATTGCTGGTCGATCTCGAGTACAGGGACCCCATACTTAGGTTCTTGGCAAGTCAGTGGCTGAGCAGAGGTTGTCGACATCGACAAGGGCTTGTCGAGATCGAGGAGAAGCTTAGTCGAGATCGAGTTGGCTTGGTCGACCTCGAGTATAGTGTTCTTGCTTTCCTCCGCTGTTTGCTTGGTCCCCTGGTTGCTGATGCTTTTGACCTCTAGCCATGAAATTTCCTCCTTTGCAGGGCCAAAAGAGAAATCTAAAACCTCATCGCCTATGGTGAAGGTGAGCGATCGATTCTTAACACTAATTCTGGCATCTGCAGTTGCTAAGAATGGTCTACCCATAATAATAGGGCTAGTAGGATCTTCAGCATAGTCTATGATAAGGAAATCTGCTGGAACAAAAAATTTACCAACCTGGACTGGGACATTCTCAACTATACCTGTAGGGATGACCACTGTATTGTTTGCCATGTATAGTTTGGCATCCACAGGCTCTATGCATCCTATCTTTACCTTCCGCCAGATTGACAAAGGCATGATGCTCACACTTGCCCCTAAATCACACAGAGAATCATATTTATATTGCCCAAAACCCACAGTAACAGAAAACTTACCAGGGTCGGGTCTCTTTTCAGGGAAGTGGAGTACTTTGCATTCGCCTGCGATCTCTGAGATGGATCGCTTCTTGCTCAGGATTTCCTTTAGAAATTTCACATATCCAGGCATCTCTTGCAGGGCTTCTGTAAAAGGAATAGAAACATTCAGTTCTTATAGCATATCAACAAATCTGGTAAACCTACCTGCAGTGGGATCTTTCTGTGCTTTGGAAGGGAAAGGCAGTGGCTTTTTCTGCTTCGGAGCCAGATCAGACGTCGAAGGTGTTGCAGAGTCGTTGACGTCGGCTTGTTGCTCCTCGATCTCGACCAGGGGCTCCTCGACATCGAGTTGGGTTATCGACCTTGATTTGCCGGGCTGCACAGTGGAGTCCGAGCTAGGTTTCTGGGCTTGTTCGAGGAAAGTTTTGACGAGGTCGAGTAGTGGTTTCTCGAGATCGAGTAGTGGCTCCTCGACATCGAGTTGCTTCTGTTCTTTGTCGAGTTGCTGCTCTGCCTTGTCTTGATGTTTCCCGACCTCTGGCTCACGTAATTGATGCCAACTTCTGAGTTTGATAGTTGCGACGTGTCCGGTCTTCCCCTTAGGATTTGGTTCTGTCTACCCAGGAAGCTGTCCGGACGGTCGTGGGATCTGTGCAGCGATTTGACCCATCTGGGTCTCTATTCCTCTTTTCTAGATGTCCAGTTCTCCAAATTTTGTAGTGATGTTCTGGAACTGGTTGTTGATCTTGCATTGATTCCGACGCATCTCCTCAAGAATCAGCTGCAGATCATCCTTCTTTTGATCCCTTTCTGTATGTCCTGGAGCTCGGTAGGGTGGGGGTTTCCTAGGAGGACATTGGTTCCACTGTGGCTGATAGAACCTTTGATCTCCCATGTAGCGATTGGGACCCCCTGCGTAGGCTGCCTCCTCATGTGTTTCTGCCATCCTGACTTGCTCAGTGTGTGGGCACTCAGTAGTGGTGTGCCGCTCTGATCCGCTGTGATCCGCATTCTATCCTGACTTGCTCAGTGTGTGGGCACTCAGTAGAACTGCTCTCGGACATCTGGGTCAATCTCCTTTGCTGGCTCATAGAGTGGCATAGATGGTGCTGGCCTGGCATAGGAGCTCTCCTCATAGTTTGCAGTAGACCCATATTTGTTTTCATAATTGGTGAGTTTGTCTAGCACACCCCATGCGTCAAGTGGCGGCATCGTCAGATACTCGTAGCAAGTATACTGGTTGATTCTGTCCTTAGTGACTTGATCAAGAGAGTTGAAGAAGATCTCCTGAATGACGTAGGGTGGCTGTCCATGAGTGGGGCAAGATCGCAGCAGTTCTTTGTAGCGTTCCCATGCCTTTGCTAGCGGCTCCCCAGGCTTCTGTTTGAAGGCGGTGATTTTCTGGCGTAGGAATGCTGTCTTGGCAGGTGGGAAGAATTTATTCAGAAACTCTTGCTCTACTTGGGCCCATGTTGTGAGTGATCTTGGTTTCAGCCCTTCAAGCCACTTCAGTGCAGGCCCAACGAGAGACCAGCGGAAAGCCTTCATCTTGATATATTCCAAAGTTGTACCTTCAGCAAGAGTACGACACATGTCAGAAAAATTGGTAATATGCTCAAGAGGGCACTCATTAAATTTGCCATAAAAAGCATTATTTTTAAGCTCTATAAGAAATTGAGTGCGAATTTCATAAGAGTTTTCAGGGATTAGAATCACCGATTCAGGCACGACGAGAGTGGGATGCATATAATCCTCTGCAGTAGTTGGATATTGGGCAAGCTCAGCTTCTGCTTGCCTTGCGCGCTCAGCTTCTTGTTCCCTCGCTGCCCTTTCAGCGGCGATAGTAGTATCCTTTGCGGCTAGCTCCCTAGTAAGCCTCTGTATCAGCTGCTCCTGTGTTTCTGCAGCAGCCATGGCTCTTTTCAGTCTAGCTTGGGCTTGTATAAGACGTTCTGGGTTGTCTAAGCCGTCAAACTCAGGTGGTTGACCAGAATGGTGCATACACCTGAAAAGTAACTCAAAGTAGATGTGAGATTCAACTACCTAAGGCGCGATGATAGCTTCCCCGGCAACGGCGCCAATTTGTTGATAGGAGGAAATCGAGTATGCAAATTAAAATAGAAATAAATCATAGCAAACCAGATTCCGTCCATTGCAAATAATTACAAGACTTCCTCCCGATACAGCAGTGGGAAGTCAGGATCGATCCACGAGGAAGCGTGTCAGCGGATCCTAGGTAGCGGAGAAATCTCACGGAAGTCGACTACAGGGGTCCTAGATATCGAGTACAGCAACTCGACAGAAGATCGAACAGTCGAACAACGCAGCAGCAAGCACAGGGGTTGGTGGTCGATCTCGACAAGCCCTTACTCGAGATCGAGTAGGCTTCGTCGATGTCTGGTTGGTCTTGGTCGATCACCTGCACACAGAAGCTACGGCGATGCTGGATCGAAGATCAGTAACTCGAGGTCGAGTAGTGTAATTCGAGATCGAGTAAAGGCAGAAAATGAAAGAAAATAAAAACAAGTGCTTTGGGATTTCGAACTAAACTGTATAAAAAGGACTTCCAAGATTGGGGTTTGCAACAACGATAACCAAGCATGCATAAGGCAGAGATAAAACAGATAATCATGTGAATCGCATCACAGGACTAAGCTTTTGCCTTTTCCAACAATTAGACAACTCTTTCAACAAACCGTAATTGTCTCTACTGATTTTATGTTTACAATCCAAGTTGTTATCATGGACCTCCATTAGATGGGTAATAAACACATAACAAGTAGTAGATGCTCAAAACAAGATAAGAGTCGGATCTTTACCTCAATTATGCATGGCTATCGTCGGGCTCGCCCCAACCCTAGAAGTGGGTGGACTACTCGCGCTTCATCATAATTAAAGACATCAATAATAAAAGGAAATATACTTGCATTAATAAAATAAAATAGAGCTTACAACCAAAGGAAGCCAATTCCGCTCTTGCTTCACCAACTTCTCTTGGTCACTCACTCTCTCTCTCTCTACTACTACTAATTGTTGTCTGATTGAATGAATGAAAAACTATCCCCATGGGCTTTATTTATAACCTTCTAATCCTTGCTATTCAAGGATAGAATATCTATATCTATATCTAAAATTATATCTAAAACTTTAAAGATAAATAAAAGTAACAACATAATTAAATCTAAATAAAGGAATTAAATCTAAAGTGTCTTCAAGTGGATAGATCTCTCTCTTCATGATGTATCTTGATAAAATCGGATAGAATCGGCAATCTTCGGCCCCAAGGAATCCTAATCCGAGTAGGATAGATCAAAACGCGTTACGCGGCTTCTGGAGGCGTCGTCGATCTCGAGTAAGGTTACTCGATCTCGAGTAGGATTGTTGGTCGACTGATGTGGCTCGGCATCTCGGCTAGCTGGTGCTCGACAGGCTCGGACATGGCTCCTAGGCGTCGTCGATCTCGAGGAGTGGTCCTCGACATCGAGTTGGTGGCTCATCTTCTTCGGCCTTCTGGTGTTGTCGAGGAACCCTTCTCGACATGCTCGGACATTGTCTTCAGCTTCGTCGACATCGAGGAAGGTCCTCGACATCGAGTTGGGTGTCCGGGTACCAGGTCGGGTAATGCTCTCGGCAACTCCGGGTAATCTCTCCTCGACTCCGGATAATTTTCCCTCGACTTCGGATAATCCCTTCTTGGCTCCGGGTTTTTTTCGAGAGCTTGTCGACTTCGAGTAAGGAACTCGATCTCGAGTAAGTTGCTGGAGCCGGGTTGTTCGTCTTCGGCTTCTCGACATGATCCTCCTTGATCCTGGCAGGTGTCTAGACATGGCTTGTCGAGATCGACTAAAGTTAGTCGATATAGAGTAGACTTGGGTTTCCGTCCTTGCTTCTTGGTTTTCTCCCGAAATGACTCCATATTCTGCAATATTAAACAGAAACTTATGTAGATCTCCATTTCTGACAAATAAGCATATACTACATAATTTCAACATATTCCCAACCCGAAATATACAAAATGTAAAGAATATGGAACTAAAATATGCATAAAGACATGGCTACTTTGGAGACATCACTCCTCGAGCCGTGGGGAGACCTGGAGGATCTTTCCGCGGTTCGAAATCACCCTGCTTGTCCTATCGTCCCCAGCGCTTCCTGGGGCAGGAAATGGAAAAAAGGAGGCCCGTTGGGCTGAGTTGGGCTTTCTTGGGCCTGTCTCCACTAGGCCCGTTTACCTGATTGATGTGTCTCCGGAGTTTGACACGTGGGCCGAAGTGGGAGACGAAACGTCGTTAAGAGGGAGCCTATAAATAGGGGCCTTCTCCCTTCTCATTTTTTACCGTTCTCCGTTTTTTACAGCTATCGCCTTCAGCGGATCAAGGTAGAGTTGTTATTCTCTCTTTTCGTTTCGCGTTTTGTTCTTGTTTTATTCTTAGTTTTCTTTTCTTTTCTATCTCTCTTAGCCGCGGTTATCGCACGGGTTTTTTCGGGCGCATTTTTATTTCCTGTTGGTCCGTAGGTTCTTTCCCAACTTGTCCCTTCTTTACAATCCACTAGCAGCCCTCATCATATCGACCTCGCAAACCAGTTACAACAGCGTTCAAGCCCTGATTAGGTCTCCGCCTCCGGTGAAGTCAGAGGGTAAACTTCTGATGGGTGGTATAGCAGTTCCTGAGGAAGTCACAATTCGCCAACCAAAAACCCCCGCAGATCCCTCTTTCTATTCTTCTCCGGGTCGCGTACGCGACGAACCCCCTTCTCCTGCTGAATCCACATCTTCTAGATCGGGTGAGGGCGCTTCGTCGTCGGGATCTGACTCGATACTGGAATCCCCTGAGTCTCAACATTCCTACAAGGAGTGGGATTCCTGTACTAATCTGCCATCCGGCATTGTCTACCTATCATCGGAGCGCCCTTTTTCGTCCGTGCTGGGGGATTTCCGCCCAACCTTATATGATGAGGGGGTATTGGCGACGTGCGCTTTTAGGAAAGACATTCAGCCGTCTGCCGCGGGTCCAATCTCGGTTGTTCTACCGCAGAGGGTGATTCCCATCGCACCGCCCAATGCTCAGGACCGCAGAGGAGGGACTTTCACGACCCTGGATGACCTATGCGTGATTGCTCGCGTCTTTCCCTGGCCAGAGGGAGTAGTGTTGTGTCTACCGACGAAGGGCGGTGGGAGCCTAGACGCATATCCGGGGTGCTTGATTGTCTATATCGAGAGTCTGGTTCAAAGGTTTTGGCTTCCTCTCCCTAATCTATTTAAGCGCTATTTGAAAGCTTGTGGTTTGAGCCCCGCCCAACTGGTGCCAAATAGCTGGCTCTTTTTTACTTCTTTTGTTATGCATTGCCTGGAGATTAGGGTTCAGCCGACCCTGGGACTTCTTAGCAACATGCTCACTTTGGGTCATTGAGGCACCTATAAGAATTTCTACCAGGCTAAACTTAGCGTCTCGATAGTTGAACGAAATTCCAGCAAACTGGAGTGGAGGCACAAGTGGTTCTTAGTTCGCGATCCTTCTCGTCAAATCTTGAATTTCCACACCGAGCCGCGTCTGTATACGTGTGTGAAGAAGAAAGCTGTTGCAGATCTGAAAGAGGTCGAGCGGAGGTTTGTAGTGGGGACAAAACCTTCGTGGAGAGATGTGGTGTCTCCTTTGCGGCTGGAGATGGCAGGCTTGAGTCTCCCTCATCTGCGCATAGGTTGTAGTTAATTTGGGTAACACTTTTTGTTTTCGCTTCTTCTTGCGTTATTGGTTTTGTACTGATGCCGCCGTCCTTTTCATGGTTCCTCCGGCGCTCTGGAGTTGAAGACAATGGTGGATGCTACGAAGATGTCCTCCGCTCCCCCTTCTTCTGCTAAGAGAAAGATACCTACAGACGTGATGAGAGCCCTGAAGCGCCCCAAGGCTTCGGCTCCCAAGCCAAAGAGCAAGAGAGCGGCGAAGGAGAAGACTGCGATCGTAGCCTCTTCCTCTCCTGCTGTCCCGGCGGTGCCTGAGCCACCAGTTGTCGATATTGAGGCTTCTCCGATTGCTGAAGTTCATTCTCTTCCTCTAGCGAGCCTTGTGGAGCCTCGGCCTATTTCTCCTTCGGAGGCGGGAACTTCGAACGCTCCTCCAAAGAAGAAAAGGATGTGTCCTTTCCCGGCTTGGGAAAGAGTCGACTGGGACGTGCCGGTCTTCCATGTGGATGTCAACAACCGCCCTGCGTACCAGATGCCCGGCTTTGACTCAGATGTCCTCAACCAGTTGGCCTTCCCCCTGGAGCTTGGGGTGGCGGAGTTGCGATACCTAGACCAGCTGACCGATGAACAGTTCACGTTGGAGCAAGAACGCTAATGCAATTGGGTTAGTGAGTCGTGCTCCGTAACTTTCATTACTCGTTTGCCTTGGTTTTCCCATTGGGAGTTTTCCTGACCTCTCTATTTTCTTTGTAATCAGGGACGCGTCTTCACCCACAGCGGCTGGGGACGGTATCTTCGTTTGCTCCGACACGCCCGTGGCCTGGAGGAGAACTTGCAGCAGATGAAGGAGAGTCTTTTGGAGGCAGAGACGCCGTGGAAGGAGGTTGAATCTCTTCGTTCGTGTTTGGAAGAGGGGGAAACTGCCCTGGCCGCGGAGAAGGCAAAGGATAGTAAATTGGCCGAGGACTTGGAGATGATGCGAGCCCAGCTCGAGTCTTCCCAGCAGTCCCTATCTTCCCTGCAATCTAGGGCCGAGGCCCGAGCTGCCGAGTTGGAAGCTCAGTTGATTACGGCGAATAAGGAGCGGAGCAAGGCGGTCTTGGAATCCAACCGTCGTGCGATCGAGCTGGAGCGGTATCGGTCCCGGACGGATGGGGATATCGTTATATCTTGGTTAGACGTTCCGCACAACCGTACCAAGCTTGTGGATGACTGGTTGAGGACCCCGAATGGCCTGGACTTTATGAGAAGTGTGGTTCCGGAATGGTTAAATGAAGAGGTCGGGTAGGATTTCATTCAAGACAGATACATGGACTGCTTCTACATGGGCATGAAGGCCGGGATTCATCAAAGCGTGCGGAAGTCCGCGGAGAACCCGGGCGTCCCTCTTCAGCCTTTTCCTCCGAGCGAGGATAGAGAGGATTGGGACTTGAAGGAAGACGAGAATGTGGACATAAGTGGTGATGACCTGTAAACTCTTTTTCTGGAAGCTGGTCTTTTTATCATCGTTTCTTTGGGGCGAACAAACTTCGGTACTCCGTTTTATGCCTTATTTTTTTATGTTAATGTGTTCGCTGTGTGATTCGTGTGGAAAACTCGAACGTGGTCTCTTTTGTGCCCACGTTCCCTATTTTGCTTGAAGAACAATTGATTACCGCATTTTTTGCTTAGGGATTGAGTTTCCAGTTTTCACAAACACAAGTTTTTTCGCGAAATAGTTTTAACATAAAGTTACCGGATATTGCCAAGGCTACATCCTACGCGAATGGATACTTCTTCTATCCTTCATCTTCGGTGGTCCCACAACCTTCGCCTTCGGAAGTTCCGACGTCTTCTGGCGGCAGGACACGAACCTTGAAGCGCGAGTTGCTGAGGTAGCTGAGCGTCACAGCCCCTCCTACCTGGAGGCCTCTTGACCTTGCAAAGGAACTCCACCCTTGGGTGAGCCAGAGTACCCCAGCATCGTCTTGTTCTACTCGGACGCTTGTTCCCCGTCTTCCTCGTCCATTGGTCAGTGAGATCCTTTCGACGCCTGGCAGCCCGAACTCTGCCTCAAAGCAGGCCGGTAGCGGCATCCTTTGCGTGAACATAGCGTTTTGCACCCAGCGAAGGAAATCTCTTGTATCTCTTCCCGTGACAGAGAAAAGGGGTTCGGGTGAGTCGCCGGCAGCCATCTCGTTTATTTCAAAGGAGAGAGTTTCGTTGTCCTTTCGGGATGGGGTGATGTGGTTTAAGACTCCACTAGGGCCATATTTTTAGGAGGGTTTCCTTCTTTCTTTATGTGATGATTTACTTTCTGTTTTTCGGAGATTTATCATGCCTTATTTGGCTGTTTCCGCATATTTTCTTTTTTTTCTTTTCAATCAAGGTACCTCGGAAAGGAGGACATTCTGAAAAAAGGGGACCCGTGTGGTCGGTTTCACTACGGGGCCCTTACATTTGTCGGTTGTACTTTAACTAGGGAGGAAAGGGTTAGCCGTGGGCTGCGCTTCTTTACTTTCTGTCAGTCGGTTTTATTACATTGTTGTCCCCTGTTTCTGGGAACCCTTCTTCGTTGAGCTGGACCGACGTCCGTGGTTGAGGGGGAATCAGGATATGACACGTATACCTCGAAGTGCGAGTCGCCCTCGTATACGAAAAGGAGAGCGGATCCGACGTGCATGCGGTTTATGAAGGTGAAATCCGCCCACCCTCTCGTGTACTAATGCGTTCCTTCGTCGTCTTTTTCGACACCGACTTCGCAATCTTGGCATGAGGTTAACCATAGGTGGGCGAGCTTGTGGGCCTCTTCTTCTAATCGTCCGTATAATTGTGGCAGCCGCAATCTCCGCAACTGCTCCCCCCGGGTGATGAAACGATAAAAAGCCCTTGGGGGTTCTTCGGTCCCCATGGTTATTTTTCGAGAGTGGTGAAGATTTCTATATGGTATTCTAAAAAACCCTTGCCCCCCTTTTTATAACACTTACTGCTACGGGGATGTTTTGCCCACGTGGCCTTTGGCCAAGTGCCTTCGTTCTACGTGGATGTTGCCTTGGCCCCACGTCTGAGCTAAACGGCTCCATGACTCTACCGGTCTGGCCTATTGTTGAAGGAGCCCTGGCGGGATCGTTGGGAAAATGCTTTTCTTATTTTGAAACAAATAAAGTTAGCGAGGAAAAGATCCTCTTACACCTTCTTAACGTAGTTGTGGAGGAATCGAGCCTTCCAGAGCAGAAGTTTTTATGATACAGACTGATTATCTTACACGGCTGGGGAGGCTTCTTCGTTCTCAAGATCTGGGTCCACCACGGAAACCTTGTATCCGGCTCTTGTTTCTTCCTTGATGAACTTAAGGACGGCCTCCACTCGTACGCGATTTGCGGCGACGAAATCCCCCCATCATTCGGTTAGCCAGTAGATCCCGTTGTTATCTCGTCCGACCATGACGTTGTGCTCTTGGAACGAACGGGATTGGAGGATGACCCTCCCCTGAGCATCTTCGAAGGCTAGTTCATATGTTAAGGGAAGTTGGAGTCGCAGAAGTTGATCGCTTTGGAGGATTATTCTGTAGAACGAGGTTTGAGACGAGTTTGATTCCATTTGTTCCTGGGAGGGGCGACGCTCCTTGTGCCAAGGATCTACTTCCCCCTCCTAACGTTTGGTATACGGTGCGAGGTCCATTTGCTCGCCTCTCCGAGGCAAGGTGCTCATACAGTGTAATGCTAAATCTTTTTGGACATGTGTCCTCTATGCTCAGCCTCGAATATCCCATGTTTTTGGCTCTCTTATTCTTGGGACGCTGCGACTACACCAATCGAGGTGGAGTTCTTTTGGACAGGTATCCTTAATGCCTTGTCTTGTGCAGATCGCGCTCGTCCTTTCACATCATTCTGGTGGTTCGCCGAAGTCCTGACGGGCCTGCCCCGGGGTGGTTCCTGTGCGGCTCGTAACCCCCGGGGCTCCCCTTTAAAGAGAAGCCTTCTTTGCTTCCTTGTTCCTCATCTAAACCTTTTCGCTTTTCAAATATGCCTGCTTCGAGACGAACCAACTAGGCGTTCTTTCAAACCATCGACTTCCCGGAGCAGCTGTATCGTTTGGTAAATCTCTTGACCTTATACACTTTTTGGTTTGTTTCTTTCATTCTAACTTTCATGCACCTGCGTTGTTTATTTCGGACAGATGCTGCCACTTCGTTTCGAGGATGAGTATGGTCAGGTTCTTTCCGAGCGGGTCCTCTTAATAACTCGGATTCTGAAGGATTTCTAGGTGGCTGTGGTTCACGGTGATTACGACGTTCCTTATCTCCGTCATGGGTGAAACCAATTTGTTTGCACGCATAGCGTGGACATCAGATCCTCTCTGACCTTCCTTCATAAAGGGAGACCTCGATTCGTAAATCACATCCTGACTTCAGGAGGAGATGAAGTTGACGGGGATTGGGAAGAGCCACACCCCGAGGGTCCTCTCCCTAACGGAGCTCGCCTGAGTGAAGATAGAACCCAACTGGTCCTTGGTAGGCCAAGAGCGGGGTGAAGTTCGTTGGATGACGTTGGGATCCTTATTTCCCGGGACTCCATGTATTTCCTGTTTTCTGAACGCTTTGCAAATTCAGTCAGGCGCCCTGTTGGGGGTGATCCTGGCAATCCCTCCTGCTTCTGTCTTGTCCGCTGTTACTTTTGTTTCAGTATTCCTGAAGTTCCTGGCCCTTTTATTAGCTTTAGTCTTTTGGTACGGGAGATATCTTCCGGCTCTCCGGGGCGTATGTTCCCCAGGACACGCAACTTTGGTAAGTGCTTCAATTTGGGAGACCCGACGCGGGGTAGGCTCCGGTGTTATGGGTTTTTTAACGAATTTGTCCATCCGGAAGACTTAAGCTCCAACCGGATTTCCGATGCGGAGCAAGCTCCAGCGTCCTGGGACTTTGACGAACATGTCGATCCGGGAGACTAGAGCTCCAACCGCATTCCCGATGCGGAGCAAGCTCCAGCGTCCTGGTACTTTAACGAATATGTCGATCTGGGAGACTAAAGCTCCAACCGGATTCCCAACGCGGAGCAAGCTCCAGCGTCCTGGGACTTTAACGAGTATGTCGATCCGGGAGACTAAAGCTTCAACCGGATTCCCGACGCGGAGCAAGCTCCAGCGTCCTGGGACTTTAACGAATATGTCGATCCGGGAGACTAAAGCTCCAACCGGATTCCCGACGCGGAGCAAGCTCCAGCGTCCTGGGACTTTAACGAATATGTCAATCCGGGAGACTAAAGCTCCAACCAGATTCCCGACGCGGAGCAAACCTTGACGTCCTGGGACTTTTAACGAATATGCCCATCCGGGAGACTAAAGCTACAACCGGATTCCCGACGCGGAGCAATCTCCAGCGTCCTGGGACTTGACGAATGTGTCGATCCGGGAGACTAGAGCTCCAACCGGATTCCCGACGCGGAGCAAGCTCCAGCGTCCTGGGACTTGACGAATGTGTCGATCCGGGAGACTAGAGCTCCAACCGGATTCTCGACGCGGAGCAAGCTCCAGCATCCTGGGACTTGACGAATATGTCGATCCGGGAGACTAAAGCTCCAATAGGATTCCCGACGCGGAGCAAGCTCCGGCGTCCTGGGACTTTTAACGATTATGCCGATCCGGGAGACTAAAGCTACAACCGGATTCCCGACACGGAGCAAGCTCCAACGTCCTGGGACTTGACGAATGTGTCGATCCGGGAGACTAAAGCTCCAACCGGATTCCTGACGCAGAGCAAGCTCCAGCGTCTTGGGACTTTAGCGAATATGTCAATCCGGGAGACTAAAGCTCCAACCAGATTCCCGACGCGGAGCAAGACTTGACGTCCTGGGACTTTTAACGAATATGCCGATCCGGGAGACTAAAGCTACAACCGGATTCCCGACGCGGAGCAAGCTCCAGCGTCCTGGGACTTGACGAATGTGTCGATCCGGGAGACTAGAGCTCCAACCGGATTCCCGACGCGGAGCAAGCTCCAGCGTCCTGGGACTTGACGAATGTGTCGATCCGGGAGACTAGAGCTCCAACCGGATTCTCGACGCGGAGCAAGCTCCAGCATCCTGGGACTTGACGAATATGTCAATCCGGGAGACTAAAGCTCCAATAGGATTCCCAACGCGGAGCAAGCTCCGGCGTCCTGGGACTTTTAACGATTATGCCGATCTGGGAGACTAAAGCTACAACCGGATTCCCGACACGGAGCAAGCTCCAACGTCCTGGGACTTGACGAATGTGTCAATCCGGGAGACTAGAGCTCCAACCGGATTCCCGGCGCAGAGCAAGCTCCGGCGTCCTGGGACTTTAACGAATATGTCGATCCGGGAGACTAAAGCTCCAACCGGATTCCCGACGCGAAGCAAGCTCCAGCGTTTTGGGACTTACTCTTTGCTAGAGATGGTTATTTGATGGTTTTGCACGGAATCTTAGAACCCACTAACCGCTTTCATTTATTCACATTCAGCGGGGGTGACTTAAAACATTCTCCAACTTATGGGATGATTACACATAGTACTTCTTGAGGTGCTCGATGTTCCACGTTTTGTTGAGGATCACTTCTTCTGGTGTTTGGAGTTTGTAAGCTCCGGTGTGAATGCAATCAAACACCACATAGGGTCCTTTTCATATTGCATCTAATTTGCCACCTGTGAGGGACAACCGGAGAACTAGATCTCCTTTCTCGAATTGGCGGGGGACCATGCGTTGGTTGCGGTATTTCTCTGTCTTTTTCTTGTATTCTCGTGCCTTTAAAGCGGCCAATCTTCTTCTTTCCTCTTGGAGGTGCAGGTCCACCTACATGGCTTCATCATTGGCTCTGGACTCGTAAGCAAGGACTCGGGCCGAAGGGACCAGTCTTTCGATGGGTATGACGGTGTCCGCTCCGAACACTAGTGGAAAGGGGGTTTCTCTCGTTGGGGTCTTGGCCGTTGTTCGGTATGACCACAGTACCAGTGGGAGTATGGGGCGGTCTTTCCTAACTTCTTCTTTATCCCTTCCAGGATCTGGCGGTTGGTGATTTCCGCCTGTCCATTAGTTCGTGGATGCGCGACAGACGAGAATTTCAATGATATCCCTAGCCCTTCGCAGAAATCCTGGATTCCTTCGCAGTCGAACCGTGTCACATGGTCCGTGATGATGGCCTCAGGAACTCCAAATCTGCACACCAAATTCTTCCACAATAACCTGCAGACTTTTTCAGCGGTGATCAATCCCATGGCTTCTGCTTCCACCCATCTAGTGAAGTAGTCTACCACAACAAGAATGTACTTCAGCTGTCCTGGGGCCATGGGGAAAGGTCCGAAGATGTCCATTCCCCATAGAGCAAAGGGGCATGCCCCAAAAATACTTTGGAGCGGCTCGGCGGGTGCTACGCGGACATTTCCATGTTTCTGGCATGCGTCGCAGCTCTGCATATGACTTGACACGTCCTTCCTCATGGTCGGCCAGTAATACCCTAACCTCATGATTTTTACGGTCAAGGATCTCCGCCCTTGGTGGTGCGCACATACTCTTGCGAGCAATTCTTCAACTATGACTTTTCCTTCGTCCGTGGTCAAACACAGCAGGTCTGAGAAGTTAAAACCCTTTTTGTACAACCTGCCCTCGCGAACCGTGAATCGGGTGGCCTGGTAATTCACCTTCTTGGCCTCCATTCTTTCTGAGGGGATGACTCCTTTTCCTAAGTACTCCGCTATTGGGGTGTGCCAATCTCCTTGTCCCTCGGTTTGGACCGCGTGGACTTCCTGGACGAATCCCCGTTGCTCCTTTTTTTCAAATACGAAGTTCTCCTTTGCTTCCGGTGGTATGGCCGCCCCAATTCGAGCCAGGAGATCTGCTGACTCGTTCATCTCTCGGGGGACCGATTCTAGGCTGAAATGTAGGAAGGATCGTTTCAGCGCCATAACCTTGCGCAAATAGTCTGGTAGAAGGCCTGTCTTGGCCTCATAGGTTCCGCCCACCTGCCTTGCAACTACTTCTGAGTCGGTGTACACAGAAACTGTTCTCGTCCCTCGAGCTAGCGCGATTTCCAGTCCCGCGATTAGAGCCTCATACTCCGCCTCGTTGTTAGTCGCTTGGAAATCCAGTCTATGAGCGAAGCATGATTGTTCTCCCTCGGGGTTAGTGAGTGTGATTCCTGTCCCGTTGCCGTCAGCATTTACGGCTACATCTACCCTCAGAACCCATCTGTTCTAGTCGTCTCCTCCGTCATCCTCAAAGCTTGTTTCACAGATGAAGTCGGTGAGGACCTGAGCCAGAGCCGCTTTGCGGGGGGCGTAGGTTATTTCGAACTCAGAGAGTTCTATGGCCCACTTGGTCAATCGTCCCGACAAGCTGGGCGAATAGAGGATCTGCCTCAATGGCAAGTCCGTCAGTACTTCTATCCCATGATCCAGGAAGTATGGCCAGAGCTTTCTAGCCGCGAAGATCAGACAGAGTATCACCTTCTCTACTGGCTCATATCTGGCTTCCGCATCGTGCAGCACTCTGCTGACATAGTATACAGGGTATGGGTCTTCTCGGGTGAGAACCGCACTGATTGTAGTGCCCTTGGTTGCCAAGTAGAGCTGCAGACTCTCTGCCCCCTGTGGTTGGTGCAGAGTGGGCAAGCGGTGCAGAAAAGCTTTTAATTCCTCAAAGGCGTGATGAAGCTATGGAGTCCATTGTATCGGCCCCTTCTTCTTTAGTAACGCGAAGAAAGGTAATGACTGGTCGGCCAAGCATGAGCAGAAACATCCCAAGTAGTTTACCGCGCCATTTAAGGACTGAACTTCTTTAGCCGTCCGCGGCGGCCGCAGTTCCTGAATTGCGGTAATCCTTGCGGGGTTCACGTCTATCCCCCGCTGGCTGACCATGAAGCCTAGAAACTTACTGGAGTCGACACCAAACACACATTTTTCTACGTTTAAATTCAGCCCGCCCCGCCTCAAAGAGTCGAAGGTTTCCTGGAGATCTGCTGCATGATCTTCTGCTTTGCAGCTTCGTACTACTATGTCGTCCCTGTAGATTGACACGTTCTTCGAAAGCTGTCCGCGGATGATTTTGTCAACGGTTCTCTGGAAAGTGGCCCCAGCATTTCGCAGACCAAAAGGCATCACTTAATAGCATAAGATCCCCTGATTGGTGATGAAGGTGGTAGCTTTCTTGTCTATCAGATCGATGCGAATCTGGTTGTACCCGGAGTATGCGTCCAAAAAACTCAAAGCTTCATTCCCTGCGTTGATGTCTACCAATTCGTCAATCGAAGGTAGGGGATAACAGTCTTTTGGGCAAGACTTGTTCAAATCGGAGAAATCCACACACATTCTCCACTTCTCATTTGCCTTTTTGACTAGGACGATGTTCGAGAGCCAATCAGAATCTTCCACTGCTTTGATAAACCCTGCTTCAAGAAGTTTCTCTACTTCCTCCTTGGCGGACTGGGACCGCTCGGGGGCCATTTTTCTCTTTTTCTGCGCTATTGGTCAAGCGTCATGGCGAATCCTGAGGGTGTGGATGGCAATGGACACAGGGACCCCTAGAAGGTCCTTTTTGCCACTTGTTGAAGTATGGCTGCCACGTGTTCCAAGGGGAAGGGCGCATGGATGGTGGGCATGTGTGACATCTGGCCGAGCTGCATGCGACCTTCATCCGCGGATCACTTGTCAGCGCGTCCGTTCCGGCCTACTTTCCCAGTCCTCTTACTGCTTTTTCCTTTTCTTCCTCTTTCCGCTATTTTTTGGCATCGTCAATACCCGAGACAGATGAGTATAATAACTGAAATGATCACCTATTTAATAGTCGATAATAACCATAATCACACTAATCACAATGATAATAATAATAGTAATAATACATGGGACCGGTCGGGCCTTTAACAAGGACCACGACCTACATCAGATCGTTGTTTTACCACGTCGCAGAGAATGCATTCCGGGATGGATGTTTCATGAAACCTTATAAGGCGGCGGCTTAACGAACCACAACCTGCAAGTCAGTCTACTGCATAACTTGCCAATGACCTATAGTCACTCGCATCACATGTTGCGCATTTTAACTTATCATACATAAGCATCACATGGTGCATATCTTAACTTATCAATCATAACCAGTTCATAATAGGTGATCATAATAACGACATTAGACCAACAAGGACGTACAAGTACGGATATTTCAAGGATCTTAATATCGCATGCTATTAATTTGCATGAAAGAAACAAGCAGGATATCATGCAATTTAGGAAGAAGAAAATGGGCAATTTTCACTTTTCTAAGTGAATTTGTAAATAAAGAGTGGCATATCCGGGGTTCGAACTGGGAACCTTTAGATACTACCCGCAAGTCCTTTCCAATGAGCCATTCCGAAATGGTTATTTTCACTTTTCTCGGGTTATAAACAAACAACGTATTTAATTCACATATCAGTATAATTAATTTAATAAATTGCCCATCAATTTATACTCATGACAGTTTATGAATAAGGAGATAAATTATAAAGAGATAAATTACATCAAGCAGATGAATAGGCAATTTATCAAAACTGGCAAGGAAATTGGACACAGAGCCGCATTCGACACGGAAGAATTAATTAAAAAGGCACGTCAAAAGAATCACGAAACACGCAAAGAGCATTGAAAGAAATCACTTGCCTTAACCTTCAAAGATCGGTTGACGACAACAAGACGATATTTTAGCACCTATTGAATATTGAATCCAACCGAAAAAGGAATATTTAATATTGATATTTCATACAAATAACTTTACTGAACTCAATTTGAAATTGAATTAATTCTATAAAGTTAAGAATCTATACCAATATCAATTCCTCAAGGAGTGGGATCCGGTGTGGGTGCTTTGAGATTGTTTGGTGTCGCTGAATCGGCAAGAATCGAATAGTTTAGAAATATTGGTCGCCTAACCTCATAAATAATTAACTTATGGTCAGAAACGAGAATAGCCTAAAATAAGGGGAGTTTCTACGGTTTTTTTACCAAAAGATATTACAAATCCCCAAATTGGCTGCAATGGAGATAAGCGTACAGTCGAAGACGGAGCCCGGGTGAAGGCGATGGCTCGGCGCGGCTTTCCTCAGGGGTCGATGGCTAACGGCGCAGGCGATGGCCTCGACGGCAATGGGCAGTGGCAAGGCACTTCCTTCGGCAGCTCGGACGGTGATTGGCGGCGGCAAGGCAGGGCGGCAATCGGCCTGCTGTTCGTTGGTGTTCTCCGGGCAAGGCTGCGCCGCGGTGAGTTCTGCAGCAATTGGAGGTGGCTCGAGGCGACTCGACTGCAGGGTCTAGTGGCGACGGGCGATGGTTAGACAGTGATTGGCTCGTGGCTCAGGGTCGCCGGCGGCTCGGCAGTGGTGGACGGTCACGGCCCACCGAAGTAAATGGAGAGTCGGGTACGGTGTTGAGAGATTATGAGGAGGACGGTGATGGCTGGTGTGTTTGGGGTGTGGTAACCCTGGGATTTCAGGTGTATCTAATCTATGAATTAGGTTAGATAAAAGATAGATTTTTTATGTTCTGGATTAAGAATCAATAAAAGAAATGGATAAAGATGGGGATAAAAGATAGATTACTCCCCTTTATCGGGATGAATATTATTTAATTTATCTTTATAAATTAAATAATAAGGGTATTTATAAGATTTATGTAATTAAATCCATCATATATTATTTCTCTTTAGAATAATTTAATTATTCTAATTCATAGCTATATCTTAGGTGAATTTATTAAATGACCATATTAACAAGATATACTATAGTTTAATATACTATAAATTGATTTAATTAAATGAAAAATAAGAAATAGCCCAAAAATAATTTGGGGTATTTCAAGCGCGGTCTTTAGGGCCCGCAAGCGTTTCTGGGACTGACTTCGTGGATAGTGTTAGGTACTTGCTCCTTGCTTGCTCCATGCTTCTATGACGGGGAATCCTCCTAGGCGAAAGTGAAGAACCAGCCTAACTCGCTAATTTGGTAAGTGTTATTTAATTATGTTTTAATGTTTTGGTTTTTACCCGGCTCTACAGTGGAAAATTGTACTTTACCTTTGTTTTCCGTTCCGCTTTCCTTAAACGAATTTCCCCGACTTAGTCCTTAGGACATGTTAAGGGTACCCAACGACCCTGCGATGGTTTTGGGGTTCGAAATCGTCGCTTTAATTACTAATGTTTAAAGAGGTTTGAAACCTCGACTCGTACCTGGATTGCAAGATCCGAACGAAGGTATCTGACCTTCGAATTGTAACTCGGGTATTTATATCCGGGCAGTTATAGGTGATTTGCGTTTTTTTTATAGATTTGAGAGGGATTTTTGCACGAAAACAATCCCTGAGAGGTAGGGAATGTGCTTGAATGGGAAATCGATGTCGAAAACAACCGACCATTGAGTTCATTCACATCCCCGACGGCGTCGATTCTTGTGGCAACTACAACCTTGATCCCTTAGAGAAGAAAGATGATAACGAGGTGTTTATTGACGGAGATGGAGAGTCGATTCTTGTGGCGCTAATTGTGAGGTTAACCGGGCCTGATTTTAAATTTTTTTTAAATTTGGCCCATTTTCACATTAAGAGTCATTTTTACTTTAACAACCATTTTCATTTGGCCGATTTGCATAACTAGACCAGAAAAAAAAAGGTTTGCATAACTAGACATGTACTTTGTTTTTTTGGTTAGGGGTAGAAAGTAGTCTAATTTTGCAAATAAAAAGGGAAACCGGATGGGAGAGTTGCAGGTGAAGGGGAGGGGCACTGTAGCTACACTGTAGGTGTCAGTAGCTGTTAGTGACATGTGGCACCAAAAGGCATCCTCCGTTCATTTCAGAAAACTGTACATTGTCCATCTTACCAGTAGAATGAATTGGTCCTACCAATAGGCTAAACCTGTCTTTCCATACCTGGAGATATTTTGGAGAGAATCTGGAGGGGATTCACTGTAGTTGATTTGGCGGGCTGTCAGTGTAGTTTTGGCGCCAAAACAGGGTTCCTCCTTTGGGGAAAGGGGGAGCATTTATGAGGGAAAAAATGCAATGATTACATTGATGGGTGTCCCCCAAGAACATATATAAGCTTGAGAGGAGGATCTGAAACACCATAACATGCTCTTCAAAAAGTGAGGCAGAGTAGGAGAGAAGCGAAAAGGACGGGGGAAAATTTGCCCGTTCATCCTAGGAAACGATACAGTCCCATCCTACCAATAGAATATTTCCCATCCTACCAATAGAATATTTCCGTCCTACCAATAGTTTACAACTGTCCTTTCATATTTGAAAAAGTGCAAGAAGATTGTCCGTTGGCAGTGGCAACGATGGGTAAGTGATCTTGTACCTATACTTTGTAGTTGTTCCTCTTTCTTATAACATAACTACCATCAGGCTAATCCTCTGTTCCCGTGTTGCACCCCAGGTGATAGGGTTTTTTCTGAAGGTCGTGTTCGGCGGTTGGTGGGCTCCCGAAAGTGGGAGTTTGGCACAACCAATCATCAACCTATGTTGATTCCAAAATTTTCAAAAAATGTTATATGGAAATGAAATTGATGCTAGAAGTCTATACTCACTGTCGACTACCTCGTAACTCATCAAATACTTGGTCTTTACTATTACGATGATAAATAGCCTATTAGCTCAATTGGTAGAGCGTTGTGTTTGCACACAGATATGTGAGTTCGACTCTCACATAGGCTAATACGGAGTGTGTGTTCATAAGTCTCCGATATATTGTGTTGTGGTAAAGTCAATTATGCATTTACATATTTCCAATAGTATAAATATATCGTACCATCAGTGTGCATCTATCCTACCATTAGTGTCAAGTTATACAATAATTAGCTAGTGGGTTTTCATTATGATCCTACCAATATCGTTGTTTTCTCCTACCATTAGTTTCCATCAATCCTACCATTCTGATCCTACCGATATCGTTGTTTTCTCTTACCATTAGTTTTCATCTATCCTACCATTTTTTTGCATCTATCATACCAATTTAAATAGCTTTCAAGGAAAATCAAGCTAGAAACCGTAGCAAATTATGTTCCACATTTTTCAGAAAAACAACTAAGGGTAGAGGGTTTCCAGTCTACAACAGAAGATGAAGGAAACCTAAGTAACATTATATCCAAGGGTAGATGTTCTAATTCAGTCGTTCTAGCATTGAATTAGATTGGATTCATGAATTTTGATTGATAGAAATTGGATTGAGATTGGGATTTGTGGATTGGTAATTGAGATTGAGATTAGGGTCAATTCACGCCTCAGTGATTACTAGTCTGGGATTGGTCAATATCAGTTCTACTTCTTTCCAATAGTACAAATATATCGTACCATTCGTGTACATCTATTCTACCATTAGTGTCAAGTTATACAATGAATCAAAAAAAAAGTGTCAAGTTATACACATGAATTTCGGTGATTACATTTTTATCATACCAATATCGTATATTTATCCTACCAGGTTCACAAATTTGTCCTACCACTAGTCTATATATTTCCTACCAAGTTCATAATTTTATAAGTTCAGCGATATTCATAATTCATAAATTTGTCATACCAGATTCATACATTTGTCCTGCCATTGGTGTATATATTTCCTACCATGTTCAATCGTATAAATCCAGAGAGATATGAACGCATACTCCGTGTTAGCCTAAGTGAGAGTCGAACTCACATCATTGTGTGCAAACACAACGCTCTACCAATTGAGCTATTAGGCTATTTATAAAATCTATCATAAATCTTTATGCATCACTTGATCCATCCTCTTTTACCCACTTCAAATTCATGAACAAGAGAACCAAAGGCTACCAAGATATGAAGCTACAGCTACATAATTCATAAGACGTTTTGGATATATCTCTATATCATAGGATTCATAGCAAACCATGGTTCTTTTCCGATGTCTCAATTTCCCCCTTTTTCTTTTCGAAGTTTAGGTTTTATTCATTTTTCTTTCTCCAAATGATGATCATGAACTTGTCAGCGATGGCTGGGTACTTTTGAGTGTCAATCTTCACTACTTGGATCTTGTCTTTCAGTGCAGTACTAACATTATCCAGGATAGGGACCATAGCTTGAGAAAGTAAATAAAAACAAAACATTACTATCTAATGCAGTTTCTCAAAATATAAAGCATTGTTCTAGAGCTGACAAGGTATATAAGCAAACGTACAATCTTTATTTGCAAACACTTGAACAACACCATCATCCCCTTGGGAAAATTATTGCAATTTTTTTATAATAACAATATTATTTGCCTAAAAATCAGCAAATTGTAGAAACCAAAAATATTGTAACTAAAAGGGAGGTCTCATCGTAGAATTCTTCGGCTTCATGACATTGTTGGACAAAAATGCGCAAAATAATCGTACAACACATTTTATTTGATTTTAATATTTGAGTTCGACCCCTTTTGGTTATCCTCTTGATTCGAAGTCGTATCAATACCAAGATTTTGGTGGTTTTGGTGATTTGGGTTGCACCCGAAATTTAGCGGGTTGCCTACGTATCTCTTGGAAGAGAATCAAGCCTCTCGTAGTTCATAGTGTTTTGGATTTTGAGTTTGGTTTGATTTGAGTTTGGTTTCGTTTTCTTGTATACATCAGAGGATGAAATTCAAGCCCACCTTCTAGGAAGGGTAGCTTAAACAACACTCCACCCGAGTAACCTGAGCCCACCTTCTCGAAAGGGTAACTCAAGTAACCCGCCTATCATTTCCATAAAAAACGATTTGATTTTGATGTGGAGTTTGATTTGTTTTGATTTGAGATTTGACTTAAAGGCCAATTTGGGGGTTGTGATTGAACTCGTTTGTGAGTTTCCTACATACCCTTTTGGAAGGGATCAAATCGCACGTAGTTCTTAAAAATGCCAAATTTGAAATTGGTATTTGTTTTTTGACGTTTTGGTCGTGACCGAACTCGACGAGCGGAAGCTTTGTATCGAGTCGGAGGAGACACTTTGGATTTGATGGAAATTTGATTTTTGGGACGACTTAGAGTCGATAAAGTGAATTTTAGGAGATTTGATTTGAAAGTTTGGATGTAACTGGACTCGATGAGAATTTGATTTACACCGAGTTTCCTACGTATCCACATGTTTGGTGGAATCAAGTCACCGTAGTTCGGGACAAAGATGAATTTTTGTATTTGGGTTTGATCGTGAGAGATCATTTGAGGGTGGTTATTGAACTCGACGAGCAGAAGCTTTGTATCGAGTCGACATGGAAAATTTGAATTTGTTTGATTTTGACCTCATATTCATTTAAAGGGAATTTAGAGGTCGATGACTGTACCCGATATATTTTTAGGATTTAATATCGGGTTACCTACGTAGCCGATAGGAGGCTTCAAGTCTTTACGTAGTTCTAAACGAACCGATTTGATATTTTTGGATTGACGATTGTACTCGACGAGCATAAGCTTTATGTCGAGCTACCTATGTACCCGTTAGGACGGGATCAAATCATCCGTAGTTCTTTTTGAGAACAAATTTGATTTTTTGGTTTGACGATTGAACCAAACGAGCTTTAGCTTTATGTCCGGTGGCCTACGTATCCGATAACTCGGAATCAAATCAGGCATAGTTCTATACAGAACCCAAATCTGATCGTTTGAGGACCGTGTGATTGAACCCGATGAGCTATAGCTTTGTATCGGGTTTCCTACGTATCTTTTGGAAGAGAATCAAATCACTCGTAGTTCTAAACAAGAGCAATTTCATTTGCTTGGTTTTGACCTCATATTCATTCAAAGGTGAATTTAGAGGTGGGCGACTGTACCCGATATATTTTCAGGATTTAATATCGGGTTATCTACGTAGCCGTTTTTATAGCGTCAAGTCTTTATGTAGTTCTTTTCGGAACTGATTTTGCTTGACTGGCTTAACTTCATTTGGAAATGAAGGAAGTATTTTTTGGGGGAATTTGCGATTGAACTCCAAAGGCTTTGGCTTGACATCGAGTTTCCTACATATCCGATGAAGCGGAATCAAATCTTATGTAGTTCTTAATAGAAGGAACCAATTTGATTTTGTGGTTTTGCCCTTTTGGTCGTTTGAGGACCGTGTGACTGAACCCGATGAGCTATGGCTTTGTATCGAGTTTCCTACGTATCTCTTAAAAGAGAATCAAATCACTCGTAGTTCGTTTAATGATAAATTTGATTTAATTTGAGATGGGCGACTGAATCCGATATATATTGAATTTGATACTGAATTTCCTACGTAACTCATAAAAGAGTATCAAGTCTTACGTAGTTCTATATAAAATCAAGTTTATATTTGGTGAAACTTGATTTGACATTTTGACTCCGCTTTTGTTTAGGAATTATTTTGAAATTGACCCACTAGAATTAACTGGCAAAGAATATTTGACGATTTTAATTTTATATTTTGATCCAACTTGAATTCTTAATTTGTGCCAATTATAATTCGTATATTTTAGTGGATAGGTCTCGTAATTAAATAAATTTAATAACCAAATTTGTTTCAAATGTGAATTGTTTTTCACATTCTCGGCAAAATGAATTTCTTAAAATGAATGGGTCCAAGCCCATTATCAAATTGAATCCAGCCCGTATTGTTTAACAAAAGCAAAGATTTTATTTCAATTGGCTTAGCTTTGACATCTCCGTTCTTTTTTTTCTGAGAACGAGACTAGTTGCTCGGCTCTCGCCTCTCGCCTCTCGTCTCTCTCCCTCATCAGTAGCCGCCGGAGCTGGGCAGTTTAGGGCTCGGACAACCGGAAAGAGTGGGCGGAGCGGGAGCAATGCGAATCGAGCCTCGACAATTAAGAGCGATCCAAAGACGCACTGATCAAAGGTACCCAGACAGATATTTTCTAGGGTTTTTTGCTCGAAAATGTTCCGACCCCAAATCTGCTATTTGATTCAATATCTGGATGATTTTTGCTCCAAAATTCGAATCTCCTCCTTCATCAACCTCTAATTGAGTACACAATTTCGGGGTTTGACTGATTTTTCATAGGATTGGCAACTTATGCCCAATTTTCTGTCTTCTCGTCATCCAGGGGACTTGCCAACTCCCGAGAGCTTCCGAGGTCGCCGACGCCTATAACTTTTGACAGCGGTGGCGCTTTGACGGACAAAATTGGGGCTCTGGACTTGGGGTAACCGACAGGAGGAGCCAAGCAGCTCCAAAGCTTCCGAAAATCTGAAGCAGGCTGATGGTGTTCCGACTTGGGCAATCGGAAGGGATTACAGAGCTGCAAGGGTTCATCCAAGCCTCAAATGCACCATGGCTAATCCGAGAACGAACACAAACTCGCCCTCTCTAATCAGGTAGGCTCGGCAGCCTCTTCTTTCCTTCCTTAATTTAATACCCTTGATTTCTCAGTAGCACTGATTTGTTGGACCTAATGATTTGGGGTTTCAATTTGCCGATTGAGTTTTGATTTGTACTTGGCAGAGTCCTGACTTGAATGTGTTATGGATTCTGATTTTTTTTATGAACTCCCAATTTCATTTGTTTGGTGTTCACTTGAGACTGAAGAAAGCAACCTTTTTTGTTTATCATTTTAGTGCCTTCCTGTAGCTAGATTTGTGTTGTTATTTGACAAAACACAACCTTTCCCATGTTCATTTTCATTTGTAATAGCATGTGGAATTCTGCATTTAGTCGCTTATGAATTCTAGGAAAAATTTGACAGCACTTCGACCCAATGAACTAATGCTCTCAACCTATTACGTGATGGTCTCTAGGCAAGAAGAGCCTATTACAATCCCAAACACTAGGTGAGAGCATGTGTCGTTTTAACCATTTCTGCAAGCTGAAAATTGGGCAGGGCTTCGCCTCTCTAAACCGATCCTTGCCGGGATCGAATTCCCCCAACCTATTACGTGATGGTCTCTAGGTGAAAGCCTATTACGAGCCCAAACACTAGGTGAGAGCATGTGAACCCGACCCCGACTATGAGAGTGGATGCTCTCAACCTACTACGTGATGGTCTCTAGACGAAAGCCTATTACGATCCCAAACACTAGGTGAGAGCACCTAAACCCAAGCCCGGATTGGTCTTCTCCGTTGTAATGCTTATTTGTTCCTGCAAAACCAAAGAAAAGAAAAGAGAATAGACTTCTAGCCTTTTTGTTCTACAACTTTCTTTTCTTCTTGCTGATTTTTTTTTTTGGTTTTATGTATGTGCTGTGTTGCAAACAATTGCCCAGGAGGAAGAAGAAACTGCTTTTGTTATTTTGTGTTGCAGTTGAATAAGGTAAAGAGGATAAGAAGCCAGTCGAAGGGGACTAGGAGGTACACGCCTCTAAGAGTGCTGGAGGAGGAAATCAGACCCTCTTGTAGCACAACTTCCTTTTATAGAGTGAATAATTTAGAGTAGTTATCTGAGGACAAACCTACACATACACTAGGTGTATATGTAGAGGCATACACCTCCAATTAAAATGCAACATCTGGAATTTAAAAGAATTTTTTTTCTGTAAAAATTAAACGTAATTTGAAAACTTTTTAAACTACTCCTATGTTGAAACATTTTAAAATTACTAGTATTGTTTACAGATCTTTTCTTAATTTTGGTGTAGTAACTGTATTTTGAATTATTTTATTTATGAAAATGATTTTTTCTTTCATCAACTTTACTAAAACTTACTTCATATATATATTCCCAACTTTATAAAAGAAATTACATACAGTATATCAAAAGGATTTTTTAATTAATTAATTTTTAATAAATTAAATTAATAATAAATAACTTACTTTCGAAAAATATTCCCAACTTTATATTATATGATACTCTCTATTCAGCAAAACAAATCATAACTATATACTTACGTTTTTACGGAATACTTGTATTTATATTTATCAATAATTTAAAATGAATCATAGCCTAGTATTATTTCAATTACTTTCATCAATACCCATAATACTTATATTGATATTTATTATTAATATTAAATTAATCATAACCAAATATCAGTAGAAATTACAAATCACCAATTTTAAATTCATCTATTTTTTATCAGTTAAGTTATACAGTACATCTCTATATATACTCACTACGTACTATATACAGTAGTATACTGAAGATAGAATGGGATTTTTTTTTTTCAAAAAAAAATTGAAGATCGTGGGTGGTGGTAATGGGAGGTAACCACCTACTTTTTCTTTTTATTTTTTGATAATTTTTTTTGCCCTACACGTGTCTAATTGTAATTAAAAGTGTATAAATTAAAAGATACACCCAGTGTATCTGTATCACTCTCCGTTATCTGATGACCCCACTCCCCCCACTTTCACTGTACAGTTTTTTTTAACTGCTTCACTGTACGGTTTTTTTTTTAGTGCGTGTAACCTCTCCCTATTACAGGTTACCCTTTTGTTGTAACTGTTGTTATTTAGATTGGGCTTGGCTTAATTTCTTGGGCCTTTGGAAGAAAACTTGCACGTTTTTGTCAAATTTCAATCCAATTCATTTGTAGCCCATTCTTCCATTTTAATAATGGATATCAATTAAATTAATGACAATTTGATATTTCGATATATGATTAATTTAATGGGAGAATTTTAATATTCCAAATTTGTGAAAATTAACCCTTCAACAGACATATTAGAAGCATTATTTTTTTAACAATGAACATAGAAGAACTATAACAAACTAAACGAAGGCTTTAAGTTGAGACTCAACTTTCAAACCTCTTGCCTGATATTTTGTATAATATATGAACGGAAAAGAATGAATTGAATCTCACCGTTGGGCTGCCCTAAATATATGTGCATCGGAAAGCACATAAACTGAAAAGGGAGGAAAGAAATATGAACAAACCACCGCTTGATATGAATTCTTGGTCTGTTGGCCTTGCATACCTTCTTGTGTGTGTTTTGAAATATACTCATGACTGGATCATTATGCTAGATGTCCCGTTCATGACTTGGATCATTATGTTAAAGCTGCATGCTACTAGACAGTACCTGGTGACCCACAAACATAAACAGATAAGTTGAACCCGATCGAACAATTAGCCTTCCTTACTAGCTGGGATGGCACCCTAATCCTCCCATTTAAAATCTTAAGCACAGACCTAGACCCAGTTATAAAACCTCTCTAAGCACTAGTCCAATCAAGCATCTCAAACTTGGATAAAGTTTCAAAAAAAGAAGCCCAACCATTATCAATATATAACTAGTGCTAGTGATTTCCTTAATCTGTATATGAATTGCCAAAAGAAATTACCATATGGGCTGATTTCAAGCCTAAAAGCTACAAGGTCAAGCTAAACACTTTGCAAGTCACTATATACGATATGTACATGATCAAATCATGGTTGGAGCAGCAAGATGTACTTGTTCCTGGTCACCATTTTCCACATGTACCAACTGGTTTTGAGATGTTTAAAATTAGATCATATCCACAATCAGATCTATAAAGGAGAGGGATAACAATCCCTTTCTAAACAACCCTATATCCTCTAGAAACTAATACGCGTAATTCAGAGTCACTTCGACATCAGAAATTACAGGGAATAAGAGATACACACCTGAGTTTGATTTCAATGAGCAAAACTGTTGTAGGAGGAAATCGAGTTTAAAATATAAAATATAAATCAAACCAGATTCGTGCCCACGCAAATAATTACAAGACCTCCTCCTGATGTAGCAGTGGGAAGTCAGGATCGATCCTCGAGGAAGCAGAAAAGGAAACGAAAGCACAGACAGAAATAAAAAAGAAAAGCAGAAAAGGAAGAAAAGCAGAAAAGGATCGATCTCAGGTAACAGCAAATCTCACGAACAGACAGAAATAACAAAGAAAAGCAGAAAAGGAAACGAAAGCACATAAACTGGTCGATATCGACTAAAGTTATCCGATATCAACTAAAAATATCGACCAACAGAAGCTCAATATCGACTAACAGAAATGAAACTTAGCAAAAGTAACTCGATGTCGACAACCTTTCCTCGATATCGAGGAAACTCCTCGAAATCGACAAAAACTTCTCGAGATCGACAAAAACAGAAACTTAAATTGCAACCTTTTCGCAAGCCAGAACACGGATTTCGACAAAATAAATCAATAAACTAAAGACTTCCAAAATCAGGGTATCAACACCACAACAATAACCATGCAAAATAACACATAAAGGCATAAAAGATCATGCTTTTCATCAAATAACTTTCGTTATTAACAAATAGGAATATAGAGGCTTTCGCATAAACCCTAATTGTTACTAACCCTTTCTACATTATTAACCCAAGTTGTATTAAGATCATTTTCGCTTCAATAACACAAACAAGGATCACCTTCAACTTTCGCAAAAGAATCATGCTCGCAGGAATAGAAGACGAATTGCATAAAAAGCTCAAACCTTTACCGCATCATCTCACATGGCTACCGTTGGGCTCACCCCGACCCTAGAAGTGGGTGGACTACTCGCTCTTCATCATTAAGAAACTCATCAAAGATTTCGGGAAAATAAATTGCATTAAAATAAACATAAAGAGAAAGCTTACAACCGAACAAGCCAAATCCGCTCTCGCCTTTCCACCTTGCTCTCGCCACAAACTCTCTTTCTCTATGTAACTACTTACTTCTCCTTTTGAAATTGAATGAATGGAAATCAGCTCCTAAGGCTTTATTTATAGCCTTCTTTCCAAGCTAATCTAGGAAAGAAAACTATATCTATATCTAATTCTATCTATCTTTTATCTAAAGATTAAAACATGGAAATAAATAATTATATCTAAAAAGGAAATATATCTAATTTAGGTAAATATCTTCTCCTCTTGATAGCACTTGATAGATCTTGATGGATTTTGGTCTCGAAAATATCTCCATCAGATTCGGGATAGAATCTTAACAGGACTCCATATCGGCCAACAGGATGCATGTCGACTTGGTTTTTACTCGATATCGAGTAGATGTCCTCGATATTGACTTGAATCTTTTGCTCCCAGCTTCCTCGTCGATTTCTGGGACTCCAGCTCGATTTGGGCTTGGTCGACTTTGACCAATTTGGTCGATGTCGAGCAAATGTGACAGCTCTCAGCTTTCTGCTCTGTTCTTGAAACGCACTTTCCCGAGTCCTCGTTCGTCGGATTGACGCATATGACCATGCGTTGGAAAGCTCTTTTCGAGGGCTACAACTCTCATGAAGACATCAAAGCTTGATTCAGAATGATACATGGTGAAAAATGGCGTTTTCTCCAGCTGCACCGTCCTTAGCTTCTTCATGACTTTCCTTTAAGCTCCAAAGTGCGTCCGATTTCTGCGAAATATAACAAAAAACTTGTGTAGACCTCCATATATTGCAAATAAGTGTAAACTACACAGATTCTGTATTATTCTAACCCAAATGTATGAAATGTAGACAGAAATCGATATAAAAGATGGTATAAAACATGGCAAATTAGGCTCACAACAAAAACAAACCCTAAGCCATCAGAAAGAGGGCGAAGAGTGAAAGGGGGCGAACAAACCTTTAGCAGTGGACTTACTCGAAGGAGCTGGAGAAGGTCCACTTGGAGGACGCCCGAAATTGGATGTTGTAACTTGTCTCGACTTCTCCTTCTCCATAATCTCGAAAATCTTCGGATATGCCGCCACCAAGGGCACGTTGCCTCATGATTTCACCGCGCCACAGCGCGATTCCAGGGAAGAATTGACAGAAACACGCTTAGACGACGAAGAACAAGGCGAGTCCTCCCTATCGCGACGCCGCTTGTGGAGGCACTTAGCGTGGCCTAGAATCCGGAACTCCTCCGCGCCCTCCCATCTTCATCATCGGCGTCGTCTTTCTCCTCGGGATCCCTGTTGAGCTCAAGGAGAGGGCCTCTCTCATCGAAGTCGTTCTCAACCCTGGAATTCTGCGTGGACTGCTGCAGAGGGATCGACAAATTCTTGCGCAATCGGGAGTCGATCTGGAACGAGATCGATTCGTCGTTCATCCGCGGGGCCCTAATCGTGTTCTCCAATGGTGCTCACCTAGGATTTGGCTAGGAGGAGGCAGCGACGGATCTGAGTTCTAGCCTCTCTCATCTTTTCTTTTCCCAGGTCACCTCCTACAACCGGTAATGAACAGTGCCAAAAAACCTGAAGTTTTATTTGCTTGGGGTAGAGGGCTTATTTTGGCCCATTTTTTGGCCTTGTGGTCTAGTTGTGCAAATAGGCCCATTTTTTGGTCTAGTTGCTACCATTTCCTCTTTTCATTTTAACCATATATATATGTATGTATGTATGTATGTATGTATGTATGTATGTATGTATGTATGTATGTATGTATGTATGTATGTATGTATGTATGTATGTATGTATGTATGTATGTATGTATGTATGTATGTATGTATGTATGTATGTATGTATGTATGTATGTATGTATGTATGTATGTATGTATGTATGTATGTATGTATGTATGTATGTATGTATGTATGTATGTATGTATGTATGTATGTATGTATGTATGTATGTGTGTATGTATGTATGTATCATAAGAACAAATCTAGCCCATAAACTACAACCAAATCAATGGTTAAGATTAATACTAATTTTCATTTGAAAAGAAAAAACAAATCAGTGGGCCCTGCAACAAACCATTCTCATGCGCATTGTAGGTAATCACCATCATCCATGTTTACGGAACTTTTTCTCTTTTTTTTTGGGTTTTTTTTTCTTCTTTTTTTTTGGTTTTGAATTTTTTTTACCAATATAATTGTATTAAAATTATATTATTCCGTCACATTAGAAAGATTATTCGATTAAATGTGAGATATTATTCGGTAAATTTGAGAGATTGTTCGGTTGAATTATAAATATTATTCGTATATAAGATGACGATTGTACTAGTAATTAATATTTTTTGGCTAAAATTAAAATATTTGGTTAAATTAGACGAATTATTCCGTTAAATGTGATATATTATTCGGTTTCATTGGGAGATTATTCTGTTAAATTATAAATATTATTCGTATATAAGATGACAATAGTTATATTATTCGGTTAAATTATATTATTTGATTATATTAGAAAGATTATTCGGTTAAATTGGGACTCGATTATTTGTAGAAATCCCCCGTATTGTTGTGCCCTAATCCACTACTTCCTTGAGCGGCAACTCAAGAACTTTAGTACTTCGTTGTGTTTGTTTTAGGTCTTAAAATTTCCTCCCTTTTGATGATTGTTCCCTTATGTTTAGGATTTATGTATGGATGGTTTTATGGATGGTTGTTCTGAATATTGTTCCGATTGCTTTAGTTTGTGCTTAATATATATTGTTTATCCTGCTATTGGGAAGTTTTTGAGATTGACAAGATCCGACAGGGATTAATCTTATATTGGCTGAGACATCGTTTTTAATAGAGAGATAAAAGTATTTACTAGCTAGTAAGCATAAATCACAAACGTTCGTGTTGCGCATCTTAGGCAAACAAAACGGACAACACCATTGGGATGATCCTAGTGGTCAATGGGCTCGACTCATTTTTCTTACAAAGCTTTGTCGCAGAAGCCGAATATCAACTCTCGTTTAAGAAAACAACATGGCGACACCGTGGTATTTTGGCTCTTTTGGGCTATGTCAAATTCTGATTGAAGCCAATAAGCACTTGTTGGAAAGATATTTTAAGTTGCTACAACTTTTATGAAGGAGACTTTTCGTAAATCAGCCCCGGCGATGGTCACATTTTATGTTATTTTCAGTAGTTCATAGCTGAACGAATTTTCAGCTATGAAGAACTTCATTTCAAATCAAGTCAAGTCAAGTTTGGGGGATATATTTTCAGCCTATATATTGCTTGTAAGAACTTCATTTCAAATCAAGTCAAATTTAGTTGAGTTAAATGTTAAGCCACTAATAGCTTCCTATGATTACGGGTTAAGGATCGAGTTCTTGGTGAGAGGCTAAGAGCGAACCCTTGGGTGAGAGGCCGAGGGTGACACCCTAGTGGGATGCGAAGGTGTCAAAGGGTCGAGATCCTCGGAGTGTAATTCTGAGATGATTGAGAACGAGTGTAGGGGATTCAAGGGTGAGAGGCCTGCGAATCTTGCTCCACATATCCCTTCTTTTCAGTTTTTATAAACCACAAAAATTAGTCCCACAAAAAGAGTGTTCAAAAACTCGAGCCTTGGTCGATCTCGGTCCTTGGGTCTCATCACCCATAGTGTCAACTACGTATATGCAAAATAACAAAAACCATCATTCGGCTACGTAAAAGAAGAGACATCCTTAAGACGAGCGCCATATGATGACCTTGGAGACCCACATCAAGTCAGGGGTATCCGGGACGACTCTAAGCATTTAAAAGTATGATGGCATGAGGTAGTACGAGTCCTCGTTCCTTCCATAGAGGGTCCCCATGTGGAAGAGCTTTTGATGTGATCTAGACTTATAGATTTTTCCTTTGTTTTTCTATCAAAAAAATGTCCCACATCGGTTGTAAACACTTAAGAGGCAACAATTTTCTCCTATATATTTTGTAAGGCTTGCAATTTTCTAATACAAGTTGAATTTTTTAGTGAAAAGTTGAGCACATTTGCTTCCTTTTATTCCGGGTTAAGGATCTTGTTTTTGGTGAGATGCTAAAAACAAAACCCTTAGGTGAGATGCCGAGGGAGACACCCTAGTGAGAGGCGAAGGTGTCGAAGGGTCGAGATCCTCAAAGTGCGATTCTGAGAGGATTGAGATCGAGTGTGGGAGATTCAAGGGTGAGAGGCCTATGGATCTTGCCATACATATCCGGTTACTAGTAGAAGGTTTATCCCTTCAAATAAAGGAGGAACCTCGTCGTTGATCCTGGCGGCTCGGAGTGTTCCCGAGCACATCAAGTTGTATCAGAGCTTCCGGCTAGGGTTCCTTAATCTTTTTGTGTTGTTGTCACAAGCATCCACAACCATCCGTTGGAGTTTTGTGCAGGACCAACCATTGAAGTGCATCACGCAGATCCAACGTACAGCGGCGTAATGTACCATTTGGAAGGGCCTTATGGATTCGAGAGCTTTTGCAGGACCAACCATCGATACCTTACGTAGATCCAACGTACAGGGGCGTATCGTATTTTTCAGAAGGGCAACGCAAGATTCGAGGACGAATCTTTTTCAAAGGAGGGGAGGATGATGTGGTCTAGACTTATAGATTTTTCCTTTGTTTTTCTATCAAAAAAATGTCCCACATCGGTTGTAAACACTTAAGAGGCAACAATTTTCTCCTATATATTTTGTAAGGCTTGCAATTTTCTAATACAAGTTGAATTTTTGAGTGAAAAGTTGAGCACATTTGCTTCCTTTGATTCCGGGTTAAGGATCATGTTTTTGGTGAGATGCTAAAAACAAAACCCTTAGGTGAGATGCCGAGGGAGACACCCTAGTGAGAGGCGAAGGTGTCGAAGGGTCGAGATCCTCAAAGTGCGATTCTGAGAGGATTGAGATCGAGTGTGGGAGATTCAAGGGTGAGAGGCCTATGGATCTTGCCATACATATCCGGTTACTAGTAGAAGGTTTATCCCTTCAAATAAAGGAGGAACCTCGTCGTTGATCCTGGCGGCTCGGAGTGTTCCCGAGCACATCAAGTGGTATCAGAGCTTCCGGCTAGGGTTCCTTAATCTTTTTGTGTTGTTGTCACAAGCATCCACAACCATCCGTTGGAGTTTTGTGCAGGACCAACCATTGAAGTGCATCACGCAGATCCAACGTACAGGGGCGTAATGTACCATTTGGAAGGGCCTTATGGATTCGAGAGCTTTTGCAGGACCAACCATCGATACCTTACGTAGATCCAACGTACAGGGGCGTATCGTATTTTTCGGAAGGGCAACGCAAGATTCGAGGACGAATCTTTTTCAAAGGAGGGGAGGATGATGTGGTCTAGACTTATAGATTTTTCCTTTGTTTTTCTATCAAAAAAATGTCCCACATCGGTTGTAAACACTTAAGAGGCAACAATTTTCTCCTATATATTTTGTAAGGCTTGCAATTTTCTAATACAAGTTGAATTTTTGAGTGAAAAGTTGAGCACATTTGCTTCCTTTGATTCCGGGTTAAGGATCATGTTTTTGGTGAGATGCTAAAAACAAAACCCTTAGGTGAGATGCCGAGGGAGACACCCTAGTGAGAGGCGAAGGTGTCGAAGGGTCGAGATCCTCAAAGTGCGATTCCGAGAGGATTGAGATCGAGTGTGGGAGATTCAAGGGTGGGAGGCCTACAGATCTTGCCATACATATCCGGTTACTAGTAGAAGGTTTATCCCTTCAAATAAAGGAGGAACCTCGTCGTTGATCTTGGCGGCTCGGAGTGTTCCCGAGCACATCAAGTGTCTCCCTCGTCTAGATCACATCAGCTTTGTCCAACATCGCCTCCACATCCTCGACGGACATCCCTAGAGCTTTCGGCCTCCTGCATCTCATCATTGGATGATATTTTCATACATCTCGTTGACGACGTTTGCTCAAGCGACTCCAATGTTATTAGTCCGGTAGTTACATTCTCCTAATCTGACGAGCTCCCCAAGTGGACGGAATTAACCCTCCTCTTATGGCCACCCCCATATATAGTATCCTCCTCATCACTACTCAGACATATTACCTGTTTCCCACGATCCAGCTCAGCCACTTTACCTATCATCTCTAGAGCAACGGTTGTCGGTTCTGTCTAAGTTTCTTGGTTTGTCTTGCCAGTTGTTTGAATTTTTGAGCCAGATGGATTGTTTTTATGCCATCCAAATTGTTTTCCATGACATACTCGAAATTGAGTTCAACATGTGATGTAGACCCATCAACGTCCATATCAACCCAACCCCTATCTTCCATTCACCACGCCAGTTGCGATGTCTCCGTCTGGGGATTTGGTACGTATATAGGCACTTATTTAATTTGTACGCGAACTACCTCGACTTTGCTTCAAATTTCTGTCTTCTGAAGTTTATGATAATTTAGTATGTGCCAGTTTCGACATTATTTTTGCCAATAATGTTTGTTTACTAGCCATTAAAGGTGTATACCTTGCCAACTCATAGGAATCGGACAGATAAAACCAAGTTATAGGATAACAATAAAATCCTAGAAGTAAAGGTATATATCAAAAGAGACCAAATGTATGAGTCCTACAATCATCAAAAGCGACCAAATGTACGCATCGAGTCCTACAACAAAAAAAAAAAAACCAAATGTACGAGTCCTACAATCTTAAAAAGAGAGCAACTTTTGGTGGCAGTCACGAGGAGGCAGGAGCCTCTTCCAATCTACAGCAGCAAGGGCGTCGTCAATATGGCGAATGAGCCCTATCTTTAAGAAATGGTTGGCCCTCCCAATCTTAGAGAAAGGGTTGGTCCTTCCAATCTTGCTCGATGGCATCGACACGACCTTCCCTCATTTAGTTATAACCATGACTCACTTATTTTTATACCTGAGATACAAGTGTGTACATTGAAAGTTACAGGTTGCTAAAACAAGCGCCAGTAATTAAAAAATTCTTGCCAGTAATGAAAAAATTTATGCCAGTAAAGAAAAAATACGTGACAGGAAAAGTGTATGACAATAAAAAATCCACGACAGTAACTACTTTCCCATTCCAAAATCCACCAATTAATCAAGACTTTCAGTTCGATTCACACATGTTCTGACCATCTATTTCAACTTCTTCTTCAATCTACCAATCAATCACTACTTTCTCAATTCCCCCAACCCTTCCAACTCTCACAAAATTAGGGTTTCAAAAAAATTTCAACCCGATTTCTCCCCAACCTGACTGACTATCACAATCTACAATATTTTCGAGTTCAAGAGAGGGGGGGGGGGGGGGTGAGTACTTACTTGCTTTCTGCGTGGGTGAGAGATTTTTCTTCGTCAATCGCATCCAATATTTCGTAGGGGGTGGGGTTTCTTCTTATTCAAAATAAAAATAGAAAAATCACCCCCCTCCCCAATTCAATTAAAGCGCGCGCACCCCCTAGCCACAATCTACCATTTTCAGTTTCCAAGCCTAGAGAATAGAGAAAGAGAAGGGGATACAATCGGGCCTCCGGCTGAACAAGCAATTGAGACTCCGACGACGAGTCTCTTACTAGCATTTGAAGGTGGAGAGGTGAGGTGCGGCGAAGGTGGGCGACGACTGTGAAGGCGGCGTGGGCACATCCATTGCAAAAGCGACATCGATTGCGAAGGTGCAGGCGACTCCGAAGGCGGCATCGATTGCGAAGGTGCAGGCGACTGCGAAGGAGGCGGCGACATTGGAGATTATGTTTTCGATGGTAATGGTGATGGCCTTCCTCGATGACGATGGTGATGGAAATAGCCCTCCCCGATAGACAAGGCATCTGGCGACGGCGGCCCTCCCTATTGCTCGATTTGAAGTGGCGAGCGGCTAGGAAGATGGTGGAAATGGCAAGCGGTGGATGGATGGAGGGACGGAGGCATGATGGTGCCGGCGAGAAAGATGGTGCAATTGTCGGCTATTCAACCGCCATTACTGATGTGCGCTCAAATTGCCATGTTTTGTCACTAGTTGTGTATTGATTTCTGTACATATTTTATATCTCGGGGTTAGAATAGTGCAGAATTTGTGTATTTTATGCTTATTTACCAATTATGTAGATCTACACTAGTTCTTGTTTAATTTTTCAAAAATTGAGACACTTTACGAGAAATTCGGAGAAGAGAAGAAAGATGACAAAGGCACTCGAAATCGACCAAAACAACTCGATATCGACTGAGAGACGAAGACCAGAAATTGAGCAGACGCAGAGAAGTCGATATCAACCCAAGCCAAGTAGATATCGAGTGGCACCTACACGAAATCTATTCCGGAAGCTACATAGGAGGAGTCGATATCGAGTCACCACACTCGATATCGAGTGAAGCAGCAGTCGACCTCTACCTCCAGGAGCCGATTTCGAGTGAAGTGTTTTTGCAGGAGGATGTGTTTAGTAAATAAAGTAAAAAAAAAAAAGCAAACCGACTCCTGTCCAAGCAAACAAATACAAGACTTCCTCACATTGTAGTAGAAGGTAGTCAGGATCGATCCACGAGGAAGCGTGTCAACGCCCGCCTTTTTAGTCCAGAAACTCTCGAAAACGATTCAGGAGACACTTTAGTCGACTTTGACTACTCAGTCTGCAAAACAGGAAACAGAAGCAAAGAAAAATTCAAACGAAAGAAGAGAAGTGGTCGATGTTGAGCAGTGTACTCGACGTCGACTACTGATGTCCATGTTTTGTGTCATGTTTTATATTGACTTTTATATCGATTTCTGTATACATTTCATGCATTTGGGTTAGAATAGTACAGAATCTCTGTAGTTTAGGCTTATTTGCCAAATTATGGAATCTACACTAGTTTCTATTTAATTTCGCAGAAATCAGACACACTTTGGAGCTTAAAGGAAACTCATGAAGAAGCTAAGGATGGTGCAGCTGGAGAAAAGCCCACTTTTCGTCATTCATCATTCTTAGTCAAGTTCTGATGTCTTCATGAGAGTTGTAACCCTCGAAAAGAGCTTTCCAACGCATGTTCATATGCATCAATCGGACGAACGAGGACTCAGAAAAGTGCGTTTCAAGAACTGAGCAGGATGATGAGAAAGTGGTCGATATCGACCAGACCTACTCGATATCGACCGGATTGTGGTCGAAAATCTCTTGATCGACTCGAAATGACCAGCAGACAAGAAGACTACTCGATATCGACCAATTTTGGTCAATATCGACCAACAAGCACTCGATATTCCTCCAGGAGCCGAGATCGAGTAAGCTGAAGAGAAGCCGAGAAGATAGCTCGATATCGACCAAACTTGGTCGATATCGACCAACTCACAGTGACGAAGTCGAGGTCGATTCTGAGTCTATCCTGATTCCGAGCTGAAGATTCCAAGAGAAGATTCCTTGCACATGAAGACTTGAGAGGATTTATCTTATTATCTTTTTATCTATCCTAAGGGTGGAACATTTAATTACCCTTTAGGATTTATCTTGTTTACCTAAATTAGATTTATTTATTTCATAGTAGAATTATATCTTTAGATATAGGATAGATAGATTTCTTCCTTGGATAGCAAGGACTTGGGTCTATAAATAAAGCCCATGGGGCTAGTTTTTATTCATTCCATCTTAGAAGAAAATAGCGAGTAGGAGAGAGAGAGTGGAGGCCGAGTAGGAGCAAGGAGCGAAAGTTGTCTGGCTTCGATCGGTTGTAAGCTTTGGTTTGTTTTAATGCAATTTAGTTTTCTTTTATTATTGATGAGTTTTCCTACGATGAAGAGCGAGTAGTCCACCCACTTCTAGGGTCAGGGTGAGCCTGACGATAGCCAAGCATGTTTGAGGTAAAGATTCGATCTTTATTGTGCTTTGAGCATACACTACCTTTTATTTGTTTATTACCTATTTAATAGAGATTCAGGTTAACAACTTGGATTATAAATATAAAATTGGTAGATACAATTAGGGTTTCTTGAGAGAGTTGTCTAATTTTTGGAAAAGGCGAAAGCTTGATCCTTTGATGTGATTGCATGATTATATCTCTTTATCTTGCCTTATGCATGTTTGGTTATCGTTGTTGCAAACCCCGATCTCGGAAGTTTGTTCATACGTAGTTTATTCTGAAATCTGCGAAGCTTTGTCTTTTATTTTACGTACTGCTTTCAACTCGATTTCGACCAAAACTGGTCGATATCGACTTCTAATGCTTGATCTAGAAAGATCGCTGCTTGTTTGTGTTTCTGCAGGTACATGTTGATTTAGAGCAAACTGGTCGATATCGAGTGCCTTGGTCGATATTGCCTGATGTCTACAGAAGTGCCCAGAAATCAACTGAATTGGTCGATATCGACTACCCTTGGTCGATATCGAGTGGTCCCTTGAAGTCGAAATCCAACGTGAGATTTACCGCTACCTGAGATCCGCTGACACGCTTCCTCGAGGATCGATCCTGACTTCCTGTTGGTACATCGGGAGGAAGTCTTGTAATTATTTGTGTGGGCAAGATCTGGTTTGATTTATATTTCTATATTTTGAACTCGATTTCCTCCTACAACAAAATTGGCGCTGTTGTCGGGAAAGCAATCATTCGCGCCTTAGGTAGTTAGATCTCATGTTTTTCTTTTAGTTTTGTTTTACAGGTGTATTCGCCGTTCTGGTCAACCACTTGAGTTTGACGCCTTAGACGATCCGGAACGCCTTATTCGCATTCACTCTGGATTAAAGAAGATCATGGCGACTGCCGAAACACAAGCTGAGATGATTGAGAGGCTTCAGAGGGAACTAGCAGCCAACAATGCTACTCTCACCGCTGAGAAAGCACGCACAGAGCACGAAGCAGAACTAAGGAGGCAGGCAGAGGCTGAGCTTGCCCAATACCCTACTACTACTGAGGATTACATGCACCCGACTCTTGTCGTGCTTGAATCGGCTATTCTAATCCCTCCTAATAACTTTGAAATTCACATTGCCTTCCTTATCGAAATTAAAAATAATGCTTTTTATGGAAGATTTAATGAATGCCCTCTTGAACATATTACTACTTTACTACTTTTTCCGATATGTGCCGCACTCTTGTTGAAGGCACTACTCTTGAATATGTAAAAATGAAAGCTTTTCGTTGGTCCCTCGCATGTCCAACACTAAAGTGGCTTGAAAGACTACCTGCACATTCCTTAAAGACATGGGTGATACGTACTCGACTCGGGTTGAGCGAGTACAACTCCCAATCGTCTGGTGTCAAGGTAAATCGATCGACCCTCGTGTCGTGGAATAGGACTCGAACCGGTGAAGACTCACGTGAATTGGGGTCCCAACCGGTATTAGTACGGCACTAGTCCAATTCCAACAAACGCAACCGTCTAATTGAAAGTGGCGGCCAAGAATCTGAGATCTCCGATTGGCTTGACTTGCAAATTGCAACTTTGATTAATTAGCAAATGCTAATTAGTATAAATATATATACTGCGATGGATATTGCCGATCGAAGTAATCAGTAGCAATCTTCTTCTTGATTTGACTTTCGATTTCAATATTGAAATACGACGGCAGTGATTTCTGACTTAGGCTAAGCACATGATACGCCAGTGGGTCTCAATCGGATCGCACACGACTAGCGACAGTGATGGTTTGACCGGCGCTCGTAGCGGCTGTGGGTGGTGCGTGTGTAGAGCGACGGCGGAGCGGTGATGGTGATCGAAGCAAGGTGAATCTCTTCCAAACAAGGATGAGACTCCGATCTTCAATCAATTCCAGCGAGAACCTTTGATTGAAGATCCAATTGAATTCAGCAGTAGCAATCAATCGAGTAACAAAGAGAACGATAGGGTTTGTGACGTCAGGGAGGAAAAGGGGGAGTTTCAACTCAACGCTCTTCAGTTCCTCGAAAAAGGGGGAGTTTCAACTCAACGCTCTTCAGTTCCTCTAAATTTGACGTAAGAATAAACATTAACCCTAACAGCGTATTTAAAGAAAACTAATAAAACCCTAATTACTAATGGGCCTAATTGGCTAACGGGTTGGACTTACTATGTAAAGTAAGTTCACACCTCTTATTAAGAAACAATACTAAAAATAGAAATAAGTGGATATAATCATAAATGGTTTATTATTGCGACGTCGGAGTCGTATCCTACGGGGGCTGGAACACATCAATGGGTTGAGGTAAGGAATGTGTTACTTAAAAAATTCTTTCCTCCCGCCAAGACAGCACTCCTCAGACAAAAGATTACCGCTTTCAAACAAAATCCTGGGGAGTCGCTAGCACGAGCATGGGATCGGTACAAGGATCTGCTGAAATCCTGCCCTACTCAAAGGCTTAGAAGGAGACTTATGGCGACTCCACCCAACGAGAATTTGGGCCAGCTCACACCAGGACAGGAGCTTGAGCAACTCCGCCTGCGGATAGAGGAGTTCACCACCAGAGAAGCAGAACACGCCCGACGAGAGGCGGAATATGCACAGAATCAGCAACGGTGGGAGGCAAGGGTATATCGCGAGATCAATGCAAGAACGGAACTTGAGGAGCGGATTGGCCATGTCCCAGCCAACGCAAAGGAGTATCTTCACCCTACTCTGGAAGTTCCAGAATCGCCGATCGTTCTTCCCGCTATTAATTTTAAAATTCGTCCTTCTTTTATTACTGAAATTAGGAGGAGTCAATTTAGGGGAAGAATCAATGAATTTCCTTTAGAGCATGTTACTACTTTTCTAGATTTATGTGAAGCAATTGCTAATGGTGCTAATCTAGAATATCTAAAACTAAAGGCTTTTCGTTGGTCCCTTGTAAGAATAGCACAACAGTGGCTAGAAGGATTGCCTGGACAATCAATTCGCACTTGGAACAAACTACAGGACATGTTCCTCAACAAGTTTTTTCCTCCTGAAAAGACAACTGCTCTCAGATAACAAATCACGGCTTTCAGACAGAAGCCAGGAGAGACACTAGCACAGGTCTGGGAGTGCTAAAAGAGGCTTCTGAAATCTTGTCCTACGCATGGACAGCCGCCCTACGTCATCCAGGAGATCATCTTCAACTGCCTGGATGCGTCTACTAAGGATAGGATAAAGAACTACACCGCCTATGGGTATCTCGAATAAACTCCACGCCGTGCTTGGGAGGTGTTTGAGATGCTGGCTAACTACGACAACACATATGGGACTTATGCCGCCTCTTCTGACGAAAGGTATGAAAGGACTACCCCATCTATGCCAATATGCCATTGTATGTGCCACCAAAGGAGGTGGATCCAGACATTAGGGACCAGTTCCACAATGACTAGGTACGCCGTCTCACCAAGCAAATGAAGTTTCTGTCTAAGGATAAGCCTTGCTTGGAATGTGGGTATGTGAGGCACAATACTACTACGTGTCCACGCGTCGGTCAAGTACATCAAGGAGAAACCCACGAAGAGGTAAGGTATGTCGGGGGACACTACTCAGGACCACACCAAAACCAGAACTGCAGCTATTATCGCCAGCCCTAGCATCAAAACCCCTCGTCCTACAGAGCCCCTGGTCACCCTGACAGAGAAGGTAAGAAGGATGATCTGTAGACCATTCTTGAGGAGATGCGGAGGACTCATTCAAACACCAGGCAATCTATCAATTACATCCACACTCAGCTGCATGGTGTCAACTCTAGGCTTGGGGAAATCGATATCTGGTGGAAATCGATTGACACATAGATTGGCCAGCTGGCAACATCCATCCCCAAACAATCAGGTACACTCCCTAGATCCTCAGAACCTAATCCAAAGAATAAATCTACATGACAGGTAGCGGCCATGAACCTAAGGAGTGGGCGACAGATGCAAATGCCCGAGCGAACGACGGAGGAGGAGGGCACTGAAGACCAGTCGATATCGAACAACCCAGTTGATATCGACCAGTCCCCACCACTCCATATCGACCCCCCTATGGTCGAAATCGACCCAACTCCTCGAAAAAACCTGAGGCCAGTAACTCCAGTCGATATCGACCAGAGGGCAGTCAATATCGACTAGAAACAGGTCGATATTGACCCCCTTCACTCGACATCAGCACCTCCGACGAAAAAGAAGTTGCCTTTCCCGACGAAATCTCTAAAAGATCCAGCAGAGAAGAAGTTCCAGCGTTTCATCAAGATGCTTCAAAGGCTCAATGTCACGATAACCTTCACAGAAGCTCTTAATGAGATTTCATCCTATGTCAAGTTCCTCAAGGAGATTCTGAGCAAAAAGCGGTCAATGGCTGAGATCGCAGAGGAGTGCAACCAGATGGATGTAATTGAGAAAAGACCAGATCCAGGTAAGTTTGCTATAACCATTGGATTTGGTCAATATAAATTCAATGCTTTATGTGACTTGGAAGCCAGTGTGAGTATAATGCCTTTATCAATCTAGCCCAAGATTAAGATAGGTGCCCTAGAGCCTGTGGATGCTAAATTTTATATGGCGAACAACACAGTGGTCATCCCAACAGGCATGGTGGACAATGTACCAGTGCAAGTAGGTAAGTTCTTTGTCCCTACTGATTTCTTAGTTATTGATATGGTGGAGGACCCTGCTTGTCCAATCATTCTAGGAAGGCCTTTTTTGGCGACGGTGGATGCCAACATAAGCGTAAGAAAGAAAGTGCTCACTTTCAACATCAGCGATGAGGTAATTGAGTATTCCTTCAACAAAACTGAAAGGCATACATGTCCCATGGAAGAGGTCAAGTCCATATTGGCCAGGTACATCACTTGCGGGGAGCATAAGGTAAGAAATATGACCCCCGAGGAGCTAGAAAAGAGGGATATGGAAGCTCAGGTGGTGGATATCATGGCCATTCTTAACAAAGATACAGAGGATCCACTCGACGTCAACCAAGGCAAGTCGATATAGACTAACTATTTTTCGGATGCATTGCTAGGTTTTAAGTATGGGGTCGAAATCGACCAGGAAAAATCGACTGAGCCACAAAACAACTCGATATCGACCACCCTTGGTCGAGATCGACCTGACCATGTCGACTCGATTTCTCCCGAGATGAAGCCAGCCGAAATCGAGCAGCATAGCTCGATATCAACCACCCTTGGTCGATATCGACCAGTCCAAATCGACCCTTCTTCGTCAGAATCGACCGAATCACCACCAGATCAGCAGCAGTCGATATCGACTGATATTGGTCGAAATCAACCCAGGCCCTCAGGAGCTGAATAACACAGGATCTGAAAAGGTAAGCCAAGGTATGGATCTTTCTTCTCCCATTTCAATTACAGATCTATCTATACATGGGAGAGGTTTGCCTTGGTATGTGCGCTTATGCAGGGTTTCCAATGATGAACCCAAGGAATACGAGGTAGGAGACAAGGTCTATGTCTCCAAATCAAATGATCATTGGTTCCCTAACAAGTTCAAAAAGAAGAAGATTGGACCTTTCACGGTGAACAAGATCCATTTCGGAGGACTACAACTAATAGATAAGAATGGTGTCATGTTCGAAGCCCAAGCTACATGGGCCCTGCAGATGCCACCTTGAGCCCAATGAAGAAGTCGGCCTAGCGACTATAAAGTCTAGAGCTTATAAATAGACATTTAGTTTTTGGGATTTTTTCGGACATTGTTGTTTTCTTTGGTTTTTGGTTGTTGGACATTGTTTTTAAGTTCTTCTATTGTGGGTATTTCTTGTCTAACAATTTTTGCAGATACAAAGAAGGAAGCAGCAGCTCACTCGATTTCGAGTCATCTAGGTCGATATCGACCAAGGCCACTCGAAATCGACCAAGTCCTACAGAAGCAATGCACTCGATTTTGACGATTAACACACCTATCTAGTGAGTTTCTTTCTTTACTCTTTTTTTTTCATACTGTGAGGACACTGTAATGTTTAAATATGAGGTGGGGGAAGGGCTTACATTGTGTATATTTGATTTTATTTGACAATATCTGTGCATATTTGAAGTTTATCTCTTGAATTGCTTATACATGGCTACTTCGGATTTCATATTTTATGTGCTTATATGCATGTTTTCCAAAGTTTAAAAAATCACCCCCATTTGAAAAAATTTATAAGTGTCATGGAAGCTTTATTGAACTCGATGATGCAAAATTGGATTCATTAGAGATATATATAGCATGAAATTGCCTAATAAAGGGAAGTCACAATGAAGTGCATATTTTATTGAAAACCATGAAAGGAGGTAAAATTGAAGTTGCTTTTGACATGTTGCATAATAAAAGGATAGAGGACTTTATATTTTCCATACAATGCTCATATTGTTTATATTCTAGCCTTACCTATGCTTATGCATCACAAAAGCCATATTATGCCTTACATTATACTATGCTCCACATGTTCTAAATATTGCCCATTCTTTACCTTATCCGGGGATTATGTTGAGAATGAAAGCTACATATTGGAGATTATCATATGGTATTTGTGTTGTTATTATCATAGTTGGAGTTTGGCAGGAAATTGAAAAAATATGGAAAGTTTAATGAGTGAAAAAAAATCCGGCCACCTCAGGAGATAAAGGTAGATCGACCCTGCCTGCGTTGAGATAATAGTTCCGCAGGATGGGACACCAAGGTGAGGAGTCCGAAGCACTAAGTATCCGGCGCCATTCATGACACCCATGTTTGCGACTCGCGAGAAGACAGTGCTGAGGTTAGAGAGGTAAAAGCATAATATTGAAAAAAACATTGAGCGAATGAGCGAAAAGTGAGAAATCAAAGAAGAAGGAATGTGGTATAAAAATTTAGAAAGTACTCCATTTCCCCGGATTTTTAGCACCACATTGCCCAAAAATAGCCCACCACTATATCTTTTACCTTTTCTTCACTATGAGCTTAAATTAAAGTCCTCTTGTTTATTAATGCTTTGTCACTTATGAATTGTCTTGCATAACCCTCCTTTTGTGAGTAGATATTGCTTTTTAATTGCACATGCATGGATTTCTGACATTAGTACCTTTTCAAGGATGGTAATTGATTGCAGGGACATATGAGAATGAATCTAAGATGTTGAGAGTTTTGAATTCTTCCCCTGAATGACCATTAAAAGTATTGCTTGAGGACAAGCAAGCTTAAGTATGGGGTGTTTGTTGTGAGCCTATTTTGCCATGTTTTACATTAACTTTTATATCGATTTTTGCATCCATTTCATACATTTGGGCTAGAATAGTAAAGATTCTATGATGTTTATGATTATTTTCCAAATTATGGAATCTACACATGTTTCTGTTTAATTTTGCAGAAATCGAGGCGTTTTACAGCAATTCAGAGAAAGGAAAGAAAACAACAAAAAGGTCGATATGATATCGACCAGACTTGGTCGATATCAAGTGAAGTCAAATCGAGACGAATTTCCAGAAATCAACCAGAAAGATGGAGCAAGAAAGGACACGTTGATATCGACCACATCTGGTCGATATCGAGTCAAGCTGGTCGATTTTTACCTAGAAGGCCAAGATCGAGTGAAGAAACACAGAAGAGGTCGATTTCTACCCACACTGACCGATATCGACCAAAACCAAGTCGAAAATCCATGTCAGAGCCGAAATCGAGTTGTCAGAAGGCGAAGTCAAGAAATCAACTCGATATCGACCACTTTTGGTCGATATCGACCAACCTACAGAGGCTGATTTCGAGAGATCCCGAGTCCGAGTGCTAAGCTTGCTTTCTTCCAAATGAAGCAAGATATATTTTATCAACTCTAGAGGAGATTTATCAAGTTCTATCAAGAGAAGAAGGATCTATCCACGCTAATCCTAGTTTCCTTTTAGATATATTTGTTTTATTTCCAAATTTAATCTTTAAGCCTTTAGATAGAGAATTTAGATATAGATAGATATTTCTTTCTTAGATTAGCTAGGGAATGAAGCCTAAGGGGCTGAGTTTTATTCATTCAATATATGTTACAATTAGTCACATAGAGAGGTAGAGAGATAATTTTGTGGACGAGTAAGGTGGAGATTGTCGAGAGGCGTTTTGGCTTTGTTCGGTTGTAAGTCTTTCTTTGATTTTATTAATGCAATTTAGTTCCTTTTATTATTGATGTCTTTCTTGATGAGGAAGAGTGAGTAGTCACCCAACTTCTAGGGTCGGGGTGAGCCCGACGGTAGCCATGTGAAGGTGATGCGGTAAAGGTACAATCTTTTAATGTAATTTCGTCTTCTATCTCTATGAGCATGATTCTTTTGCGAAAGTTGAAGGTGATCCTTGTTTGTGTTATTGAAGAGAAAGTGATCTTAATGCAACTTGGATTAATTATGTGAAAAAAGGTTAGTAACAATTAGGGTTTATGTGAAAGCCTCTATCTTCCTATTTGTTAATAACGAGAGTTATTTGATGAAAAGCATGTTCTAGTATGCCTTTATGTGTTATTTTACATGGTTATCGTTGTGGTGTTGAAACCCTGATCTTGGAAGTCTTTAGTTTATTTGATTTATTTCATCAGTTTTGAGTTCTGTCTTGCGAAAAGTTGTGAACTTTAGTTTCTGTGTTGATCGAATTCGAGCACTGTTTGGTCGAAATTTTAGGTCGATACCGAGTAGGTAGGTCGATATCGACCAGTGTGAGTTTTCTGTCTGTTTCTGCTTGTTTCTGCGTTTTACAGTTTCTATCGATAGTTTGGTCGATATCGAGTGCTCTTCTGGTCGATTTCGTGCTGAGATTTGGAACTGAAAAGGCGGGCGCTGACACGCTTCCTCGTGGATCGATCCTGACTACCTTCTACTACAGTGGGAGGAAGTCTTGTAATTAATTTGCGGAGAACAAGGAGTCGAATTTGGAATTTATATTTCATACTTGATTTTCCTCCTAACTATCCACATAACTCAATCCGATATCCTTGCACACCTTGCGAACCCCTTTCCAATCCGGAGGGAAGCTGTGACCTTGCGGAAGCATGTCATTGATCCATGCACAGTTGTCATCCACACACTTATCAGACATCCCATGTTTTGCCTTTAACTTCATTGCCCTCAAAGCAGCGCTCAAAATAGTTTCCTTACATCCATGAAACAACGGAGTTCGAGCTTCCACTAACAGTCTCTCATATTTTTCATAATCGTCGTCCACCGCGTCCTCAAAACGAACTGAATCATCACCTGCCCCATATCCGGCATGATACGGGAAGTTGTCATGAAGAATGTTCATCACCGGATCAACGCTAGAAGAACTTGAAGCACCTTGCTCCAAATATTGCGTTCTGGCAAAGGAGAATGTTGGTGAAATCGGGGCTTCGCCATGTTTGTCCCAAACTGTATAACATGGATCCATACCTCTACGATACAAGTGTGAATACATTTGTCCAGGAGTCAATCGTTCTCGACAATTACGACAATGGTTGCACAGACAATGAAAATGGGTCCTCCCTTTGCTTTCTCAATCACATGGACAATTCGCACAAACTCGATTATCCCATCAACGTATTCTTTAGATCGAAATGGAAGTTGCATCCAACTCTTATCCACCATCTTTGCACAAATCACTCCCTGTTAAGAAATATATCCACCATAAATTCAATAAATGTAAACTCTTAACCAAACTTCTTTTCACCAACAAAAAATATCATCATTGCATACAAATTTCATTCTTGTCAAAAACTAGTGAAATATCTCATATCCAAATTTCATTCTCCCCAATTTCAAAAATTAAAGTTTCTATCAACACAAACACACATATTTGAATCAACACAAACACACATATGTCAACCCTTGCTCCAATTTTCCTTCTTTTTCAAAAGTACCAAAAATTCCACAATTTCAACTGTAGCACAACATAAACACATATTTACTATATATTATATATATAATCACAATACACAAATGATTTAAAAATGTTTCACAACACTAGCCTCAAATGTAACCAATACTTCTTCAAATGTAACAAATCTGGGGAGAATTTGTGCAATTTTTTTTTTGAAGATCCACCTTGAAAGAAAGAATGAAGAGGAAGAGCAAGCTCGGCAGTCTACTGCTCCCGTATACCCAACACAACAACCTTAAACATTTTAGGTAACAGGTACATATTCATTAATGCGGTGGTTGGAAAAGTTGAATTCAAGGAACGAACAAATATTTGTTCGTCCCTTGAATGAGGTCAACGTCTGGTCAACTGCTGAAACTTGGGTTTGTTGAATTGGGATGGATTTATGTGATTGATCTTTACAAATTTAACGGCCCATTGTATTTTATAGGTCAAATATAACACCCTTAAAGCAACAATTAGATATGAATCATATGATACAAAACCTACTTTACTTGATGCTAAGTTCAACAAACCGATATCTGAAATGCTATGTTCAAGAAACCAACATAATAGCTACAATACGATACAAAAGCCTTAAGTTAGAACAGTCTAGTTGCCTTGTTACCAAATCTGACGACGAGAACGACAACATTACAAATTAAGACACAATTACATAAGGTGGAGGCCATGCCTACTTCTTCACAAATGCAAGGAGGAGTTCTCCCATCTGACGGTTGCGTTCAGTTAGATCCCGGTTGTGCTCAGTTAGCTCCCGGTTGCTCTCTGTTAGACACCGGTTGCGTTCTTCCACTTCATGCAGCCGCTCAATTAGATTCTAGTTGCGCTCGGTTAGATCCTGGTTGATTTCTACCATCTGACGGAGCAATGGGTTCTCGCTACTAGTTGCATCATCCTCCTCAGCCGTCGTGACATGGTTCTTCTTCTCTTTGCCCCGCGGCACTTCCTCCATCTCATCACTATAGGGAGTCCACTACGAATCATGACATTATATTCATAAGCATGGCATTATATATAGATGCAATCATCCTGTCATTTTATGAGGATACTAATATATGTATTCATACAAAGTATGATGATGATTTAAAGGCAAATAAGTTCCTTTTAAGAGCCATATGCACCAAAGGAACAAATGAACATTCATGTTATAGAAAATGAATATTCCTATGAACAAATCAACATTCGATCTAGAAATACAATGCACCAACAATCAACTCAAAAACATACGTACACAACCACCTCAATCAACCCAATAAGACATGATGTGATCGTAGTCGCCCATGAGCTCGACTCTTTTTTCCTACAAAGGTTTGTCTTCGGAGCTGAACATCAACTTTCATTTTTGAAAACTGTTTGGCGACTTGTCGGTGTTTTGGCTTGTTCTAGATGTATAAAATTCCGATTGAAGCCGATGAGCACTTGTTGGAAAGATATTTTAAGTGGCTACAACTTTATTGAAGGATTCAATCGTCAATTCAGCTTGAAAGATGGCCGAAATCGGGGATCATCGAAGTAGTCTGAAATTATGGAAGCTCATCGGAAATGCAATAAATAAAGACAGCATGAATTCAATAAAGTCGGATTAAATGACGGGGCTTTAAGGATTTTCGACCTTCCATCTCTTTGATGGCAACCAAGACCATTCGTTTTTCCCCATTATGGTTGTCCATCTCTCCGTCATAAATCTCGAAAACCCTTTCGTATTATCCGTCATTAGTTTATCAATTTATTTTAATTTCTTTTATTTTTCATAGATTCAATATTTTTCTTATATAAAGGGATGTAAGAACTTTTTTTAAGATAAGTTGAAGTTTGAGAAAAGTTAAGCCTTTTATCTTCTAGTGATTCGGGTCAAAAATCTCGTTCTTAGGTGAGAAGTCAGGAACAAAACCTTCGGTGAGAGGCTGAAGGAGATTCCTTAGAGAGAGACGACGGAATCAAAGGGTTCGGAGTGCGAGACCGAGAGTGTGGAAGATCGAGTGTTGGCGAGAGCTCGGAGTGCGAGGCCGAGAGCGATCTTGCATAACATATCCCTCAACCCCCATCCACTACTTTACCACCGTTCTAAAGTCTTTCACAGCCCCATCATCACCCTCAAACCACCCCAAAAACGGCACTCCAAATCAGCCCCTCAATCCCCCTCAAACAAGCCCCGTTTGAAATCGTCTATGCACAGGCGACGTCTCGGTAAAACGCGATTTCCCGCTTCGTCTGACCTCCGATTGACGAGATCTGCCCCAATCCGCAACCGGGACTTCAAGATCTACAAACGTAGCACTTGCACGTCCCTAGAAGCCAAGCCAATCGACGGGAAATTGGAATTCTTTGAAGACTGATCTGTTGCCTCAAAAGCTGTCCACAATTTCCCGACGTATCGGAACTCTCGCCGCCGGTTCTTTTTCTCGAGCCCGGGTGCGAGCACGTCAAAGTACACAACAAAATCATGTGTAGAAGTTCATCTCCAACAACATAAAAATAAAATGAGGGAACAAAGAAGCTAAGGCCAAAAAATTCATCTCCAACAACATCAATCATAAATGAATTACATTCATCTCCACCAAAACCAGTTCTTGCCTTCATTACAAAGTAAATTAAAAGCAATTTGTTTACCTGACGTTCGTATGGCTCATCTCCTCCAATCCATGGGTACTTTTCTGGACAACCGCTCGACCAACTACTGGAAGTGTCTGACATGCCTGTGGATGGAACAACATGGAGTATAAGAAACACCAGACAATTCATGATGTACAAGACATGGAAGATTAAGTGATAACGCATCAAAGCAACATGGTATGCTATGCTTAATGAATAAGCCAATTTTAAAAATGAGTAATCATGATCATAGCATTTAGTTAGACCAATTTTAGAAGAAACCTTACAACCTTGCATATGCATTGATCCACTACCTTACAACCTAATTCATAAATGTCTCCATAGTAATTTTAGAAGAAACCTTGCATAGACGATCCACTACCTTACAACCTAATTCATAAATGTCTCCATAGTAATTTAGTTAGACCAATTTTAGAAGAAACCTTACAACCTTGCATATGCATTGAAGACCAAGGAAGGAGATCGAGGACGAGATGCCAAATACCCCTCACTGTCTAGAATAGAGGATGCGAAATAACCCCACTGTCCGGAAGAAGACGATATGCCAAACACGTACGGAATCACATGTTTTATTTTAAAGTACAGTTGATTAAAGGGAAGAACTTATATATGTTCGTCCCTTGAATGATGATGGCATGACTGGCATCTAACAATCCTTATTGAGACACCATGTTTATCGATGGTCAACGATGCATGTGGTCAACTTTCACTTATTATTCAAGCGACAAACTTAGTAATTATTCGTCTCCTGAAAGGCTCTCTTGGATGGGTATACATCCAGTCCTATTGTAAGTGACGACCCAGACTATATTCGTCCCTTGAAGTGTATCCAGACGACGACTAAAAAGCCGTCTGTGTCTAGAACGTCAAACTGGCCTAGTGAGACAAAGAAAAGCAAAGGAACAGAAAGTATAATATGGTCCATGTGGAAACACAAACACAAGGTCTAAGATTCTAAGCTATGAAAACAACTAGTCGTGTTTAGTTAAGATTTATCTAATTCAGGAAAATAAAATAGATATTTAAGTTTATCTTTACGATAAAATTAAAATAATTAATTAGCCGGGATAATAATCACATACAGTACATCATTACTTCAATAAATGAAAATATCATTCTCCATTCACAAGATACAGCCTCAGCATGATACCCAAGAAAATGAATCTAAGGAACCAACCACAAATCTACATTACACATGGGCATGATTCAAAACAAATATAAGATGTGATAAATTATCCAGCCAATCAAGATAAATATCCAGCAATGAAGAAAATGAAATATTATACATTTATATTAATCACATATCTTACTAATTAATATATAATACGACGCAACCAATCATTACCATCATAAGTTCCAAAACCATAAGTTCAGTTAAAAGAAAATACAAACATAATTAAGTAAGAAATTGTCTCCCCAATAAAGGGTAAACCCATGTTTCCTGGAGGGAGGTTTAATCTAGGCTGCTGGTTTGTATGAGATGAAATTTTCCATGCGATCCAATTCCAGAGACGCATATTGATAAATAAGCAAACCCACTAGGAAGAATCACTGTTAAGATGATGAATCAACTAAAAAAGGCAAGAGCAGTAAAGAATGAAAGTAATTCCATGGAGGGGTATGCCTAACAATGGAGAGCTAAAACTCTATCAAAGGCCAAAGGCAAATGCCTAACAATACTCTGAAAATGGATAAGCCACCAATCTGCTTTTGAGCTCTCCCTAATCGCCTATTTGAACAAGACTAGATATTTCATTCTTGAAAATTACAAATAATAGCATGAAATAACCGTATCCTTCAAGGCCTTTATCCAAGATATAAAATCTTGAGATGTCCCCTCCATAAAATATATAGCTTACTGTATTTCATCTCCCTTGGGGAGCCAAAAAAGCAGATAGTGTACGGTACCATCTCCTTGTACACTAATATTTTTACGGAGTACTTTTGAGTAGATGCCTCAATACAAACCCATCTCCTGGTATATCCGCGTTGACTCGAACCAAAGTTTGACCGGGTTTCAGGTCACTTCTGTTCGATTTCGGGTTTGTCAATTTTTTATTTTTTAAATTAAAAAATCATGATTTGATAATTTTGCGATTATTTTAAAATTCTAAAATTAATTAGTAGTTGTTCATAAGTTCTACTTCTTGTAATTATATACTACAATATCTGATCTAAAATATTTGATTTGTATTATTTCTCGTAATTTTTAATAAAATGTAATAATGTATAAAATATCAAAATTTTAAATAATTTTTTAAAAATAATTTCATGCAATTAGTAATAAGCATAGAATTGTTTTAATATTTTTATATTTTTTAGAATTTTTATCTTCTTAAAAAATGTGTTGAAAAACAAAAAATCAAATACTATCGATCGGACGGAGTTTCACACAATACAAATAATTATAAAAGTTGGTTTGAAAATGAAAGATCAATTGATTATAATTATAAAATGTAATAAATTATAAAATGCAATAAATTGGTTGATTGGGTACATATTAGCCCGGATCAAGAGGATTGTAGACACACCCAGGTCATTATATATCATAATAACCCGAATATGGCTGCTCTGGGTTATTTGATTTAGATTGTAGTAATTCACCCATGACATTTGGGCGTGTCATATATCCGGGCTATATACTCTATAATTTTTTTATAAAAAAAAAGGATAAAAGATTGGAAGCATATTATATCCGGATTTTACACATCGGCCGACCTCTTATGTAGCGTGCTATATTCACATTTTTCTACTAGTGTTTCTTCTTCTTCTTGTCTTGCCTTATCTATTTCTCCTTTTGTCTTCTTCCATGACTATTCCTTAAGCTTCTACGGCTTCATATCATAGCTTCCTTGACTCTTCTCCTTTCGCTTGATTTTCAAGAATCTACATAAATAGGCTAGGCATAAAACGCGCAGGTTATAAACTTTGCAACTTCCAAGACAATGAATGTACTTTATGTTAAAAAACTAACTAAATGCAAACTTAAATGACTTATGAATTACTTAGAATGCTTATACAAATCATGCATTATCAATCACATATTACCTATTCTAAATGTAAAAGCGACTTACCCTAATCAAACTAGAGTAGGATCATTAAAAAAAATGCTCCCTCCTAAATCACGTACTCCACTAGTTAATGTTGTACGTGTTGATACTTTTTCGGAAATTTGGCCTAGTACCCCTGTAGTATTACTTATTTCATGTGGTGTACAAAAGATTCACTAAATTTGCACGGTATCCCATAGTTTTATATGTATTTCGCGTCGTGCCCCTGGTGAGTTAAAACTAACATACTCTATTTGTTTCTTTCCTCTTAGATGTTGTATTCTAAAAAAGAACCGTAGACCTGGAGGAATGAAGAAAGGAGAGGCCGATTGACTGGGCACGAACCGTCGACGAAGAGAGCCCGAGGCCACCGGAGGAGAATGAGAGCTCGACCTGGAGGAGCAATTGGAGAAGAGGGCTCGACAACAATTAAAAAATGAACCGACCCTTGGAGAAACAAACGGAGTCGGTTAGTTTTAACTCTATCACCAGGGGCACAACGCGAAATACGTATAAAACTTGGGGGTACTGTGCAAATTTAGGGAATCTTTTGTACACCGCATGAAATAAACAATACCACAGTGATACTAGGCGAAAGTTCCGTATTTTTTTTATTTAATTATTTATGTTTATATATAAAGAGCTAGTAGAAATTAATTATATGTACATTGATCACTTTGTTGTAATACTAATGGTGGATTGTCCACCTCCCTTACCTTTCACCTTCTAAATTCCCACCATGATGACACAATTGATGTATGGCCTATATATATATGGCTTTGTAATCTCCAAGAAAGATACACAAGCAATAGAGATCTCTCCTTTCTCTGCCTTTTTCCTACTCATTTTTCGTTCGGTTTATAACACGTTATCAGCACGAGTTTGCTCTACTACGCTTCAAGGTTTCAAGATTGTTGATGATCGATCATGAGGAAGCTTGCTTTGTGTCGGTTTCAAAGATAAGTTTCGATCGAATATAATTCAATTTATTTTCTTCTTTTGATCTTATCATACTTACCAATTGCTTTTAAGGTTCCATCCCCGCCATCGATCTCCCATCTATCTCTCGATAATGGCCACCAGGAGGTGGCAATCGGGCGAGTCGGGTCGGGTTATTCGGTTTTCAGTTAAATCGGACTCGGGTTGATATCGAGAGTGATGAAAATTCGAGTCGGGTCGGTCCGGGTCGGGTTTATTCGGGGAATTATTTTTTTGGATACAATCGGGTTTTCGGTTGCAATTTGATCGAGCAATTTCGGGTTTCGGCCAAATCGGGTTTTGGTTGAACCGAGCTTCGGTCAAATCAGGGTTTGGTCTAATCGGATTTCGGTTAAACTAGACTTCGGTTTAATCGGGTTTCGGTTGAAACGGATTTTGGTTAAAGGGAGTTTTTGTTGAACAGAGTTTCGCTTAAATCGAGTTTCTTTTTTTGGAAAAATCTAATTTCGTTTGAATTGAGTTTCTATGAAATTGAGTTTCACTTGAATCAAGTTTATATTAAATCAGACTATATGAATCAAATTGGATAAATGAAATAAATTCTAGTTAAACTGAACTTTAATTTTATTGAAATTTTAATTTGATTCAAAATTTGCGCTATAAGTTGTAACTCATCATTAATAGAGAGATTTTAGATTTTTTTTCATATTTATAATAATAATAATAATAACTTATATAGGAGATATTTATCTTTTTATACAAAAGCTACTTCTTACCAACTTTTAATCAATATATATATATATATATAATGTGTATTTTTACTATATAGTAATATTAATATAAGTTAATTACCAAGTGATCATATAGTCATACGTGACACTAAAATAAATGAAGTAAATGATTATATAAAAATTATCACTATTAAATTAAGTCAATAAAGTTATTCAAATTATTTAAAGATTTAAACATAGGGATGAAAATGAGTTATGACTTATGAAGTGATACATAAACATAATTCATCGACCAATTTGTTTGTTATTCTACTCCATTTGATCCGTCAATCACCTATCTACCCTTTTCATATATGATAATGACACCATCTAAATGAGAATGATCAAATGTTATAATATTTCTCCAAAGTAAGATTTATCCAAACTTCATATCATCTGATTTGATAACTATGATTTCAATAACTATAGTATATTTTGAATGGTTAGATGAAAATTATTATTGCTAAAGAATGAATTCCTAGATAAATGGAAAAGAAAAAGTCCACTAAGTAGTTTTAACTTATATTTTCCAATATATCGTCCTAAAAAGAATACTTACAAATATGTTGTTAAAGAGTATGTTTTTCCACCGATCATAGAATATATAATCTATAACAACTAAAAAACTTAAATATTGTTAAATATATAAGTTTTAAAAAAGAATAAAAATTATAAAATAGAAAAATATACCACATAAGTAAGAGAATTAATAGAAAAAAGATGAAATAAATTTAAAATTATTTATGACTATAACTTAATATTTGAAAGTTACATAATAAAAAAAATTCAAGAATGTCTATTACTATATAAATTTATCATTAAACTAAATAAAAGAAAAAAAAGATATAAATTAAATAAAAGAGAAACCGAAAATTTGGGAGGGAAATAAAATAAAAGCAAATGTCATTTTGGGAGGGAACTAAAAAAATGAAAATTTTAGGAGGGAACTTACCTTACATTTTAATTTTACTTTACAATTTCACAAACTATACTAAATTAGTAAATTCATTTTACAATTTACACCTCTCAGTTCTCTTTGCTAATTTGGGGCTCAATTTAGGGCTAGGGCTCGAGCTATTCTTCTTAGCCCTTATGCTCTTCTCCTTCTCCATTCTCTAATCGAAGCTCCTATTGTGCTTGACTGCTTGGATCTGAACGACTGATGATCTCTGTTGTCTAGGTTCATCTTTCTCCTCCTCTATCCTTCTCTTCTGTCGGCGTTTTGTTTGGATCTAATCGGTCGACACTCTTCGGTGTCTAGGTTTGTCGTTGTCATCTCCGGCGTTCCGTTTGGTTACTTGGATCCAATCGAAGCCGGTGGTGCTCTCCACTGTTTGGTTCGTCTCTTCGCTAGTATGGTACATTGACTGCAATCTTGTTTCTTTCTCATCTCTCTCCCTCTCTGTAATCTTGTTTCTTCATGTATTTTGTCAATCTGCAAGTTTAATGGCACTTGGCAATTAATGTGGACAATCAGGTCAATCTGCAAGTTTAATGGCACTTGACAATTACAGTAATCTACATATGTCTTATTTAATTTGTGTGATAATATTATGGGTATAAGGTAGAAAAATGATCCTTTACTAGGGGAAAAAATAATGTTCAAGATAATTAAACTTTGAGAAGAAATATTTCAGGTTATTTGACATTTTGAATATAATTGGGTTATTTCAGGTGTCGAATATAATCGGGTTCGGGTGATTTCGGACGGATATAATCGGGTTCGGTAGATTTCGGGTTTCGGATATAATCGGGTTCGGGTCGTTTCGGTCTTTGGGTTATTGTCGGGTTGGTTCATTCGGGTATAATCGAGTTCGGGTTATTATTGGTTTCGGATGGCTATCGGGTTCGGGTGTAGTTCGGGCCGGTTCGGTCGGTCTCAGATCTGAACTTTTTGAAATTTATTCGGGTGTCGATCGAGTTCGGTCTCGGATCATTCGGATCGGGTTTCTCGGATCGGGTCGGGTATTGCCAGCTCTATCCGAATCGACTCCTGTCATCGGACATCTGCTTGCTCCCGTCACACCGAGACTAGAATCTGTTAAAGCCCCGTTGGTCTTATCAAGTCACCGGAGATTCGCACTTGAAACTGGTGCCGCCTTCCGTCCAAGAGACAGCGGCAGAAAGAGAGAGACACAGGCGGAGAAGGGGAGTGCGCGCCACCCGTGGGATGTGCTCCTCTGATCCTCCTAAGAAACCGTAGCCCCGAACACCATCGAGCACTCCAGAAACTCGAGGATGGCCGGCCTCGAACACCATTGAGCACTCCGGCAACTCGAGGATGGCCGGCCCAAAACACCACCATCTTGACGCCTCCTCAGATCTGCAACCCTGGATCCACCGATCCACCGAACAAAGGTTTGTTTTTTTGATCTCCTATAGAACGGAATCCATCGATCCACGTTCTAATGGCGTCGGAACACCGGTGATGGAGGAAGAGCAGTCACCCGCAAACCCTAGCGAAGAACCGTTCCGCCGCCTCTGTGAATTCATAACGAGGAAGGAAGGAAGAAAGGTTGCAGGTTATATTAATTAATTACAAATCCAGCCTCGGAATTCTCAAAAATTGCATATCAGCCTACACTTTTCTGATATTACAGAAAAGACCGAAAGTTTCAGGGTTGTACATTTTGGCCCCTGAAGTATATGTACACTCCTGAAGTAGTGTTATCCCTTGTTGTGGATATAAGCTAATCTTATGTAATTATATTCCCTGAAGTGAATAATTTAATTACTAATCTCATCCCTCGAAGTGGACAAAAGTGAAGAATAGATATTATAAATCACTCGATGTGATTAATAAATCTCATCCCCGCAGAGATGATCGAGCCGATAAATTTCATTCCCGTAGTGATGAAATTCTATTGATTGTTTATGTTTATTTAATTCAAATGTATGTTATGTTATTTTATTTATTTAAACTATATTTTGTTTCCCTCATCTCCCGAAGTAGATGAATGAAACCATCGCATCTCTCGAAGTAGATGAACGGGTACATCTCTCGAAAGAGATTAATGTTCTCATCTCTCGAAGTAGGTGAATGTACAAGTCGTATCTTTGAGATAGACCGAATAATTTCATCCCTTAAGCGATGAACCAAATATTTTCATCCCAGTAGTGATGCATCAATGATTAGCCTTTTATTTTGTTTTATTTAATTTTATTGGTATACATTATATTTTTATTCTTCATCTCTTGATCAAAATAAATGAATAGATATGTCTCTCAAAGTAGATGGATAAAACACATCTTTTGAAATAGATGAGTGGACATCTCCCGAAGTAGATGAATGATAAAACCGCACCCTCGTAGTGATGAACCGGTAAAACGTCATCCTTGTAGTGATGATTCATATAGGCAGAGAAATAAAAAACTGATCCTTAATGTTTCTCCATCAGTTTCCTGCAGTAAAAGATAAAATTACATATAAGAATGTCATCTCCTGTTGTAGGTGATAAAAAGGTCTCGAAGATCTATGCTAAATTTTCTTGTCACTCGAAGTTAACATTAATTTTATCTATTTATTTAAGATTATTTTTGTTGATATACATGTTTCTTAATATATATACTTTACTATTTACTATTATCTTTTACATAGTTTTATTATTTTTATTACTACCTTAAGGCTTAACCCACTATAGTGTAAGTTTTTTTTAACACCTATTTTGTAGGCTTGAAGCTCCTAAACTCAATGGTTAAACAATCCAGTAGATTGTGACACTTATCTCGCTAAGAGCTCAAAGTCTTAATACCATTTGTAAACAATCCAGCATATTGTGAGTTTTCATTAAATCTACATCAGAGCTTGAAGACTCTAATTTCATATTCTTATAAACTCTAGAAGGGTATAAGAATCTTATTATAAATATTTGTACTCTTAAAGAAGTACATGGAATGTGGGTTATGACATATTCAGAACTATTTTTATTTGTTTAGTACAACCAATATAAATAACCACAAAACATGCTCTAGTTTACAAGGGCACTTCCTGACAATCCTCTAAGCATGACCCGAAGCATGCCCCTCCTGTAGAAGGTGTAAATAGGTAATTGTTAAGCGCGCAACCAAAGTTATTGTTGTGGCTTATAACTAGGTCATCTTTGTACGGTTAGTTCCTAATATCCTGAAGATCGAATATTATGAATAAAGATGAATATAGTTGGTCGTTAGTCTCATACCTGTAGTATTACACCAACTAAAGTTCTGAAAATATCCAGTTAACGACATCTGATTAAATAAATTGATCACCGTGTATAAAGTTCAATGGTTAGAATGTCTAACTATTGAGACTTATGATGTCACTAACCAAAAGTTATTTGAAGATAAAATATTATTCTTTGTGGCATTTGGTCGCTCAAGTAAAATGATGATTTGCAATATCATTGAAATTCACACCAAAAGGACTAGAAGATCCTAGGACAGGAAGATCCTCAATAAGGGTGACCATACATGTACGGCTTGTCCTCTTAGCAAAATAATAACAAGACCGTCTATAATAAAGGGTAAATGCAAAGTATCTTATGTCTCTTGACCGAGTTCAATGAGACAACTACGAACATAAAACATCGTCATATGGACCAATGTTATTCCAATATAGATGCCTTAACACATTGGTCATATGAAAAGGTAGAGAATGTTTGAGGAGCACATAGTAGCTCACAACGACCTAGAAGAGTCGTTAGTCTAATGGGCCCATGCAATTTTGCATTTCGAATTTGACACAATAACTTCTCTCAAATTATCTCCAGAAGAGAGTATATGTTCCGACTTCCGAGATGTCCTCCACAATTAACTAAAAGACCACAAAGAAGTTGAATGATACATGGGGTTTGAGTCCCTAATGATATCAAATACCTCGAGTTTTATAAAGGTGATCAAATGCTCGGTATTTAGGGGGAGAGGAAATGAGACTATATATATTAAGAAAGAGATTGCATGAAAGAAACTTCTCTATCATTTGGGATCCGCGGATGAATGAAAGTGAACCAGAAGTTCATGCAACAATTATGTACACCAAATGATGATTACATGGTTTAGCAAAAAGCCATCAAATGCATTTACCAAGGCCAAGATAGTGACTAAGTCACATATATTGCACTTGCTAGCTAATTTGGAGGTTCCAGAAGTAACTCTGAAAACCAACAAAATCAAGTGAGTCTCAAATACACCAGAAGTGTTGAAGATCACTAGGTTCTCACTTTAAGGATTCCTCGAAGTGGAAAGAGCGCATGGGAATATGATGATCATCATCCAAATAATGGATGTCAACATCGAAATGATATATGATAAAAGGAGATAGAAAGAAGGAATTCATGCAAAGATGAATTCTTTAGGCATGATTGTATTGGACGCGTAGTCCCAATATCGGATAGTATAACATCATTGGTTTTAAGTGTGTGTTTATACAAAACCGCAATAAGCAAAATGAAGATGTAAGATATATATATAGCAAGATAGATTGCATAAAAGTTTTATAGTTGATGATATGAAAACATATTCACCGGTAGTGGATATAATATTTGGTTGTCGATGAAGTCCTAATTGACGGGCATAGTAGTTGTATACTCCAATTGATCATTAATAAAATAATATAAGTGAAAATGATTGATTAATTTAAAATGCCCGAAGCATCAATATGAAAGCCTCGTCATATGTACACGATTAAGCCAAATGGTGCTTATAGTACTTGAAGTATTGTGTAAGTGTTGACATAGTGTATTGAGTCCTGAAGTACTATACACAACGTTGTACTCTTTTCCTTAATTTTGGTTTTTATCCCACTGGGTTTTTCCAAAGTAAGGTTTTTAACGAGGCAACTTATACACCATCTATACATCAGATCCCCCGCATCAAACAATGAAAAGCACACTAGGTCTAGAAGTACCTTATATTTGTGCATTGAAAGGAGCTCATCACCAAAGACAAGGAAGTCTATCGCATCGAACTCGAGTGTGATACATGAATGCATTTTATCTTGCACACATCGAAGATAATATTCAGACTCAACCATGCAACTCATGAAGTCAGTATTATTAAGAAGTTCGAAGAACTTATTAGAATGAGAAAGTTGCAAGAATAATGTTGAATTTAGGGGGAGAATATACGCACTGCACTTATTTTCCCTTTGATCAGGTTTTGTCTCACTGAGTTTTCCTGACAAGGTTTTTAATGAGGCAGTATCATCAAAAGCGTATCAAACAACATTTGTACTCTTTTTCCCTTATTCCCAGTTTTTGTCCCATTGGGTTTTTCTAGGTGAAGTTTTTAACGAGACAATTTGTAATATAAGAGGTGTACATCCAAGGGGGAGTATTGTAATACTAATGGTGGATTGTCCACCTCCCTTACCTTTTCACCTTTTAAATTCCCACCATGATGACACAATTGATGTATGGCCTATATATATGGCTTTGTAATCTCCAAGAAAGATACACAAGCAATAGAGATCTCTCCTTTCTCTGCCTTTTTTCTACTCATTTTTCGTTCAGTTTATAACACACTGGTTTAATTAGGTAATTAAAGATGTAAGAACTTGAGCCTTTTTTTTTGGTTCAATGCAGTCGACCTTAATTACATTTTCTAGCACCAATTAGCCAATAAACCTTACTCAAATATTAACCCCACTCGCAAAATTCATGGTTGGCCGAGTTTTTTTACTTGGAATCCTACAAAAATTGACTTCATATCGATCTGTTTTAAAGATTGATAACCAACCGAGATCGATTGTTTGACCCGGAATCGGAAAACTATCCCAAACCTCAAAGGAGGGATATCTTTTGCCCTGATGACTTATACTTAAAAGATAGAGCAGCTTATATTTTACAAGGATGGATATCTATACTCCGTAATAGAAAGAAAAAAAAAACAATATATCATCCACACCGATGTTTTAGTTTTGGAATAAATCTAAAAAATGTGTTGTCTTTCAGTTTAGAAATTATGTATATATATACGTATATCATAATATGATATGCGCACACGGCACACGCACTTACTGTCATATATATTTGATAACACAAACTGCATATATATGGATTACAAATCTTGATTTCAATCTGAGGGATTTAAATTAGAAGCGCGATCGAAATGAAATGATAATTAAAATTCGTATTATCAGAGGTTTTAAGTTGGATCTCTTGAGTGGAATTTGCGTAAATATATCAAATGTTGATTAATTAGAAATTTTATTTAATAGGTGAGTAATTAAGAATAATTAGAGATGGGTTTGGTCAACACATAAACATCCATCCCTTTGAACGAGAAAACAGGAGGGAGGAATCAGGGTTGATGGACGAGAAAACGTGGGGGTGGGGTCTCTAGTATTGTGGACCCCACCAAAAAAACTCAACTTGCGTTTTCTGTATTAGGAGGGAGGGTGTGGGTCCCACCCACCGCCCATGCGCACGCTGTCTTTACCAGAACTAAACCCATCTCTTTCCTTCTTCCTTGAAGAAAAAGGAAAAAAAAAAAAAAAAACCTAACCCTAACCCAATCCCCTCCATCTATGCCTGGTTGTCCCTTCACATAGTTAAAAATCCACTCTCCACACCCAATCTTCAACCTCCCAAACCCTTCCATATCTTAAATCCCCCAAACCAATATCCCATCAAAGTGTTGAACAACTTCAATTCAATCAATCGACCTGCCGGATATTGGCAAGCCATTTTCAGCTAATTTAAGCAGATTCAGTTCTTCTCCAGCTGATTTTCCGGTTCGTATTTCGTTTACTGTTATCTTCTTCTCCTTAATACGTATTTAATTCGGCCATTAAAGAACTGAAACCCTAGAGATAGCGCCAATCAAGCAAAATCCAATACCTCTACTTTCAAACCCCTAAAAAAAAAGTAATCTTGATCGATCCCAATCTGTGAAAATTCAATAATTACTCGGAATTGAGAGGGGGGAAAAGATGCTACCGCCTCCATTTCACACCAATCTCCATCTGAATCCTCACAACAACCACCAATTCACAGCCCACCAATTCGCCCAAAACAACAGCAGCTCCCGCCCCCAGCAGAACCACTCCGAGGAGAGCGCCAGCAACTCCGACCTCAAACCCAGCGCCAAGCGGGGCGGCGGCGGCGGAGGTGGGGAAGATAACCACCTGGACGGCTCGGAGCAGTCCAAGGACTGCAGCGGCGGCGGCGGGGGCAGTGGGGGAGAGATCACGCGGCGGCCAAGGGGGAGGCCGGCGGGGTCCAAGAACAAGCCGAAGCCACCGGTGATCATCACGCGCGACAGCGCCAACGCGCTCCGCTCCCACGTGATGGAGGTCTCGAGCGGCTCCGACATCATGGAGAGCGTCACGCACTTTGCCAGCCGCCGCCAGCGCGGTGTCTGCGTCCTCAGCGGCAACGGCGCCGTCACGAATGTCACCCTCCGTCAGCCCTCCACCCCGGGCTCCGTCGTCTCCCTCCAAGGGAGGTTCGAGATCCTCTCGCTCTCCGGCTCCTTCCTCCCACCCCCCGCCCCGCCTGCAGCCTCTGGCCTCACCATCTACCTTGCTGGAGGCCAGGGGCAGGTTGTTGGCGGGGCCGTCGTAGGCTCCCTCCTCGCCTCAGGGCCGGTGATGATCATGGCGGCCTCCTTCGGGAACGCTGCGTACGAGCGGCTACCGCTAGAGGAGGAGGAGGCCACGGGGGTGCCGGGGAGTGAAGGGCTAGGAGGAAGCCAGCAGCAACAACAATATCTCGGAGGAGATGCGAACTTGCTACAAGGGTTGCCTCCGAACATAATGAACTCGTACCAGCTCCCGAACGAGTCCTATTGGGGCGGAGCTGGTGCAGGACGGCCTCAGTTCTGATACCTTGATGCGATTACTCACTCGTATGTTAATTTGTTGCCATAAAAAAAAAAAAAAGTTGCATAAATGTTGAATATATTGTGGTTTGGATTGAAACTAGTGGTGCAAATGCGGATCGGAAGAACCCCATTTGGGATTCAGCAGCAGTCATCAGCTAGATTAATAGCCATAGTGAAGAACAAGTGATTTATCATCAAGTGCAAGTAGACATCTTCTCCTGCTTTCAATTTTTATTATTTGTTTTGTGCATTTTTTTTTGTGGTTTATAATAGTTTGACTTGGATAATGATGATCAATCCCAATTGGTTTTTTCCGCTAGCAAATTAATCTTTATTGTTGTTGATGGATTTCCTTGTGGCATTACTGGAGAGGAATTAGGATTAATGCATGTGCATCGGTCAGATGACAGTTGAAGCACGTTCTTTGTTTTTTTTTTTTTAAAGAAAACATATTTTTTTAAAGTTACAGCTAAAGACATGTAGAAAGATGATTAATTTGTTGAGGTAGTAGTGGGTGGCAATGGCATGGTCTGCTGCATCTTCCATTAATTTGTTTAGTTTCCGATAGTGTAATCTATATATCTGCTCGATCCCCTTCATACAGCAAATCAAAGATAGTTAATTCTCTTCTCCGGTCGGGGTGTAGAGCAAGGGATGATATAGAGATCCTGGATTGATATCACTGTCTCTGTCTCTTTCTATGAATAAAAATTCAGGTTTGCTTTACTCTCTACTACTAGGTCGAACTGTTCGACGTAAGCCGATTTACATAGGTGACTCTTGCCGGCTTGGTCACGTACTCGGGGTTTACCATCGATGAGAGGTTCCTCGTTATAAAAAAAAAGATTTGTTAATCTCTTTTATATATATATTATTCACTCTTCTCTTTTCATCTTAATTTTCCTTCAATTTATGTACAATAAATTATAATTATGCTAAGTCTCTTAACATATATACACGATACATGTATTATAAAACAAATTAAAAGAGCCTATTTAGGGGCCGATCCAGAAATTTTTTCGAGGTGGGCACAATTTTTTTTTGGATAATTTTTATATTATTTTTATTAGAAATATTTATTAAAAATATATGAAAAGAATATCTTAAATTTGTAAGAATAAATAATATAATTATTTAATTGTAAAATACCAAATAAATTATAAGAATTTTAAAATAATGAAAAACGGATTGAGAAAAAAGAAAATGAAAATGTGTGCCTAGTGAGAATTGAACAAGGGTTGATTGAATACTACTCCCTCCGTCCAAAAATACATGGTCTTTTAGACCTTTGCACGTTGATTAAGGAAACCTATTTATATTTAAATCTCATTACTTTTAGAGATAATAGCATTCAATATACCACTTTCCCTAACCATTGGCAAAACTAACCCCCCCTCTTGAAAAATTGCAAAAATAGCATATGGCCTGAAGGTAAGCCAGTTGAAGCGGTTTCAGAGCACAGGGGAGGGAGCGGTGACACCGGTGACGCAGGAGGAGAAGACGCCATATCCGAGAGGTGAGGAAGCTGGTGACGCCGTATCCGACAGGTGAGGAGAAGACGCCATATCCGGGAGGAAGCCGGTGATGCGGGAGGAAGCCAGTTGAAGCCGTGACGCCGAAGCCGGGAGGAAAGCCGGGGAAGCCCTGCTTATGCGTTTGGAGAAGGACGAAGAGCAAAAGAAAATCGCCGGAGCACCTGTCGATTTTGAAGAAGAAGAAGACTGCATCTGACAATGAAGAAGACCGCATCTGCCGGAAGAAGAACGACCAAGAGGCATCGTTTTCCCCATCTACAGTTGCGAATGCGATGGGGTAGATTTTATGGTCTGTGTCTTGGGTTGTAGCCGATAGCATCGTCCCCTTGTACTTTCCCTTTAGAAAGCTCCCGTCCACACAAAACACCTACGACATGTGCAAAGGATACAGTTGGCACACATTTCAAGGGACATGACATGCATTTCAATGTGTCTGGCTAACAAAACGTTTGGACTGGCACATTGTGAAATTAGTAGTGATTGGGACGTAACTTGCGAAGGTGAGGGACTGCCCTCCTTGGTTGATGCGTTATCGTGGTTGTGCAGGTTTCAGGCGCTGAATTGTCCATGACAGAGATTGGAAATTTTGTGCCAGCATCTCAGTTTTCGGTGCCAGACATGGAATTTTGTATGCCAAACTTTGTCCTCTCCATGTGCTTCAACTCGTTGATGCCCAGGTATGCAGAAGGGAATGCACCTCCGAATGGGTTGGTTTTTGGAGACAAGTCTATCACCACAGACTGGAGGCCTACCTGGGTGCCGATTTCTTTCAATTACACGTACAACGGAGAGGGTCACGCTCATTCTCCTATGGTCGACTTGAGAAACTTGAACGCATCCCAGTCGGACTAGTCGTACACTGGTCGGCCACAATCGTAACAAATACGAGTTTTTTCTCCCCTGCACTCGTAAAAGCATAAAATGATTTTACCAATTTCAATGGGGATATGAAGAAAAGGGAAGTAGTTATGTCCATAAATAAACCCACAAGATAGCTTACCCATTTTTGTTAATGTCCACTGTATGGTGTTGACACGTGTTACTTTTCCTCTGGCACGTAGAACTTTTATAGAGATGAGAATCTTTTAATTTGAATTACTATTGTACTTTTTAGGGGTAATAATTACCCTATAACCCTAAAAACCCATGTATTTTTTTATAAAATTTCAAGGCCTAAAAGGCCATGTATTTTAGGACGGAGGGAGTATTTAAAAGAAAATGTTTGGTAAAATGTCCATTTTCATATCCCTCCTTTTCAAAATGTCCATCCTAATTCCCCTTTTGCTAAATGTTCATTTTTTTCCATAATACCAAGTTTACCCTTTATTAATTAAACTCCCCTCATCCTCAATACCCTCTGTTGAACTCTCAATCGCTTCATCTTCTAACTCTCTCTCCTTTTTGCTTCTCCCCCTCAATTTCTCGATTTTTACTAGCGATCCTTCACTTCTCTGAGGAGTGTTGCTGGATTTGAAATGACTCCTCCCCAATCGATGTCAGCGGTAGATCAAATCGGTGTCGAAGGCTTCAAATCCACCGTGAAATCGGCGTTGATAAAGATCCAATTTATGGATCCAATTTATGGATTGCTTCCGAGACCGCCATGTACGCCAAGGACCACAACTTTGAGGACGCTGAAGTCAACGGAGATGACACTACCACTGCCACTACACGCCAGTGAGTGAATCTTCCTATTCCTTGAAACGGTAAATATATAGATGTGGTGAGTTACCAGGTTACAAAAAGAGGAAACCTTACAACGGGTCTCCTGTAAAATCAAGGAATCTATAAACAAAAGGATTCCTATGTGATATCTCTATCTAATCCTCCAAGATCGTCTACCTATACCACTACTTCCCCTTCTCTAATTACATCTGCCAATCTATAATTAACATCTAGCATTCCCAACCAAGCTTTCGATCCAGTCTTTTAACTAGTGAGTTGCACTTCCACTTAGCTAAAAAGCGGGATCGACAGTTATTCAAAATATGTGTTGCACAAACCTTGGGGTGAAAGGGTTCCCCACTAAAAACTAACTCGTTTCTATACCACCATGTAAAAATAAATAATAGGTTCAAACACAAGAAGCTTAGCTTGGAATAAGGGCGACTTCTGAATCTTCTTAGGCTCCTTAGCAAATCACTCCAGCCACTCTCGGATGTTACCATGTCGACATTCAATCCCAATCCACAGTAGAACGAGGTTCACAACTCCTTGGATGCCCAGGCAATCGAACCACAGGTACACCTCAATTTTTTCTGCAGCTTTGCAAATCTGGCATTCCGCTGCGTCCTTCCAATGCTTAACCTTTCGCCCGGTACTGGGTCTGTTATGCGATGCTAACCACACAACAAAAGCCCATTTTCTACATTGTAACCTTCCCAAGATCATGGCACCCCAGCTGACCTCCTCACTTCTATCCCGTATGATATGGTAGAGTTTAGAGCTAGAAACTCCACCATTCGGCCCCAAACACCCCTCAAGATCTGGCATGTGTTGGGAGTTCAAGCTCATTAGCCCCTTCATGTCGTCTCGAGTCTCCAACAGGTTTTTCCATAGCCAACTATCATTCACTTTCCTCTGAACTTCCCAGATCGACTCGCTCCTCATATGGTTGCTAACGCACCAGCTTTTCCATACACTTGGCTTGACCAATACAAGATCTCCGACCAGTTTGGCTTGAATACTTTTATTCCAAGAGAGCATCTCCCGGATATCCAACCCTCTTTCCATGAAAGGCTTGGTAACATTTGTCCACTTGACAATGCATTTTCTTCCTTCTAAGTTTCTGCTCCAAAAAAAGCGCTTGCACATACTTTCTATACGGTGCATAACCCCCTTAGGAAGAACAACCACTTGGCTCCAAAAGAAGGTGGTACCACCGCATATAGCCTTCAGAAGGGAATGCCAAGATATCTCACGTGCAAGAGTGAATTAGGGAGGCAATCTTATTGTAGAGTGCATCATATTCAACAACAGCTATATCTTGGAATGTAAGGGAATGCCATGATATCTTACGGGCAAGCTACCAACAACAAAATCTAGTTGTTGTACAATCTAAGCCCCCACCTCTTCCAAGACTCCTGCTAGAAACACAGAGCTCTTGTCCTTGTTTGCATACAACCCAGACACAACAAAGAAAGAGTCCAAGCAATCCTTGATGATTCTCACTGATTCATATTCGGCGCAGCAGAAGACAAGCAAATCATCCGCAAACGCTAGATGTGTGAGCTTTAAGGCCTTGCATTTGGGATGAAATTTGAACCTCGGATTTTCAGTTGCTTTCTGCAGCATTCGACTCAAGATTTCCATACATAGTACGAAGATGTAAGGTACGTGATAGTGGATCTCCTTGCCTTACTCCTCTCCTCCTCGGGAAAAATCCTTCAGGCGCTCCATTTATCAAGATCGAATAGGATGGAGATGAAATACAATCTATAATAAGCTCGACAAGCCTAATCGGGAACTGAAATTATAATAAGGTGCTCTTGATAAAATCCCAGCTCAAATAATCATAGGCTTTCTGCAAGTCTACCTTGATGGTGCACCTAGGTGACACCCTATTAGTCCCGTAGCCATTAACTATATATTTCAAGAGCTACAACACAGTTGTGTGCTATTGAACGTCCCGGAATGAACGCACCTTGATTCTCATAAATCAGCCCACTCAAATCCCCTTTGATCTTCCTAGCAATGAGCTTTGTAACCACCTTCATGACCGTATTACAGCATGATATCGGTCTAAGGTCTCTGACGTAGGTGGGATTGGACACATTTGGAATAAGAGAAACGAATGTACTATTGAGTTGCCTAAGTACCTTTCCATTTCTAAAAATTTCCCGAAAAGCTTCACAAGTGTCCCGCCCCACCACACTCCAGGCATCTCTGAAAAATTTTCTTCCACACCCGTCCGGGCCTAGAGACTTGTTGACACCAATGCTCCATAAACATTTTCTAATCTCGTTATAACTAGGAATATGAAGCAATTCCAGCCCTCTGTCTTCACCAATCATAGCTCCTTGCAACTGTTCAGGGAACGCATCAATTGGAACAGCAGTGGATAGAAAATCTGTGAAAAACCGCAGGATGTGCCCTCTAATTTCATCTTCATCCTCCATCAAAATATCGTCTGAATTTCGCATAGCCACAATCGCATTTCTCGCTTGTCTTTCTTTAACATTACTGTAGAAGATCGAGGAGGTTTCTTCCCCCATTGTGAGCCAATGAAGCTTTGCCTTTTGAGTCGTCAAGCTGATCAAACGAGCCACATTGCTTCTAAGTCCTTTCTCAACCTCAGTTATCTGATCATCCAGTCTCACATTGTCCTTCTCAACTCGGCTTTTGATTTGTAACTCATTCAAGATGCCTTTGTCAAGCTTAATCCGATTCTGAAGCTCCTGAAACCTAGCTTTGTCCCAAGGTTTGAGGGCTTCTTTGACGCTCTTGAGTTTCTTAACTAGTTTGTATTGCTTAGAACCCATTTTTGAAACAGTCCAGGCCGCCCTGACAATGGCATCAAATTCAGCTTCACTACCCCAGAAATTCTTATACTTGAATGGGTAGCGCCTCCTTGAAACTTCATTTTTGAGCAAGGCTATCCCCGGAAAGTGGTCAGAAAAGAGAGGCGTAACAAACACAACTTTGGTATTCTCAAACAGCTCCATCCACCTTTCATTCACCATTATACGATCAAGCTTCCTTTTTTTTTTTCTCTCCAACCTGTTTATTTGTCCAGGTAAGCTGAGCACCAGTAAACGGTAAATCAGTAAGCCTACACAGATCCATCGATGTACGCAGTTCAACAAATTCATCACATCTAGCTAGTCTCTGAGGCCATTTCTCCTCCATACGTAATATACAGTTTAAATCACTTAATGCAATCCACGGAATGTCAGTTTGAGCAGCTATCTGTTGCAGCTCCTCCCACATCGAGATTCTCTCAGTTTTAGTATTATAGGCATAGGTGAAAGTAGCTGCAAACCTGAATTTCTTATCCTTAGTTTCAACCAAACAATGGATAAGTTGTTCTCTAATTCTCATCACAAAGACATCAAACGCGCATCGCATCTTTTCATTTCAGTTTCAGTGTTTTCAAGTTGTTGATCGTGATGTAGGTGTAAATATGCATGCTCTGGTTAATAAATTTGACTCTGGATCCTCCGATTTGGTCATTTTTATGGCTGGTCGGTCGATTTCGTTTATTTTGTTCGTGTCTTTTGCGTGCTTAAGTTGGATTGGATGCGCATCTGGTGTCTTGCTAAAATGCGTGAGACATATTAGATGTATATATTGATGATCCGGTGAATAAATTTGACTTCTCTTTCTTCTAGATCCTCCAATTCGTTCATTTTTATGGTTGATCGGTAGATTTTGTTTTTGTTGTTTGTATATGTTCATGTACGTTCCATTGGATCCAGATTCTATACAATTGTTTTTTTCTCGTTAGGATTGTTTGATTCAATTAGACTATAGCAGTTGGTATAGGATCCGTTGTTTGTATATGTTCGTTAGGATTTGATTCAATTGCACTACGCCAAACAGACACTCAAGAGACGAACAAAAGTCGTCGCCTGAGAGCAAAAACCATCGCTAGAACATTGAAGCGACGGACATCCGTCGCCTGAAGGGTTGTCGCATGGACGCCGTCCCTTCAGTTAGATGGCGACGGAATGACTAAGTTCGTCGCTTCAGTTACATCGAAGCGACGAACTGTTGTCGTCTCCTGGACATAGCGTTGACCTTTCAGGAGGCTCTCTCTCGTGGCTAACTAGTATTCAAGCGACCAACTATATTCGTCGCCTGAATGGTTAGATAATACCTTTTTTTGGTGATTTAAGTAACTATTTTTTACAATATTTTGATTAACAATTAATAATTAAAATCTACATATATAAAAAAAAATTAAAATATGCATACATATAAATAAAATGTGATATATTATACAATAAATCATACAGTATTTTGTACAAAGTGATTTTACAAATGATAATAACACATTAACACTAATTGAACCTTAATAAAGTACAAAATTGGTTAAAAAAGACTAGCTACCCTAATAGGCTAATACACAAAGCTTTTTATTAATCTTCCATTCATCTTCAATCCCCTAATGCCAAATCAAATACACAACTCATCTTCAAAGCTTTTTATTAATCTTCCATTCATCTGCAAATTAAACGAACAAATACACAACTCATCAATATACCCAGTACAACTACAAAGAACAAATATACAAGTGAAATCATGAATAAATAAAAGCAACTCACCAAATCAAAACCCAATACAATTGGACCAAATCAAATGAACCCCCACTGCAACCAAAATGAACAGATCTGAATGGAGATAGAGCACATTTATTACTAATTACTCATATTATATTCATGACACATATGAATATAATATTAATTTATAATTTATGTCATTATAATTTTTGAATTTATAACAATATGATTAAATTTATTGATTATAACATATATATTTGAATGTTTTATAACTTATGAGTTATTACTAATTACTCATATTATATTCATGACATATATGAATATAATATTAACAAATACATGAACTCGTATAAAAACATTATAAATATATCTCTAGTTAAATAGTTTAATATTGTTTTATAAAAATATTATGAATAGTACCTAATAAATATGGTTGTATTAAAATATTATAAATATTAGAAAATTATAAATATAATAAGATTATAAGTTCTCAAGTGACGGACTTAGAAATAAATATTGTTCGCCTGAATATATTTCAAATTTTCACAAAAATTTAGGCGGTAAATCTTGGCGCCTGAATATATTAAATTCGGGAAATTAAAAACACTCAGACGACGAACAAAGTCATCTACCCGTCGCCTCAACAGTCCCATTAAATCAAGCCCCCTCAAAACTATTCAGGCGACGGTACAAATGGCTCAGGCGACGGAAGCTTTATGGTTCGTCGCCAGAACATCCTTCAGGCAACGGACATATCCCCCCTCCATCTCTTCATAGTTATCTCCCAACAGCTTGTGGTTTGACCACACTCAGGCGACGAGATGAAGTGGTTCGTCGACAGAAACGCATTGGAGCGACGACAATTGACCTGTTCGTCGCCTCAGTGTCTATTTGGCGTAGTGTTGGATCCAGATCACATATGCATGGCGAGTCGCTGCTGCTGGTCCTAGGATAAATGAAAGTCATAGTTTCAAGACACCACGCCTCCACTATTATGTACGCCATCCAATTTCAATGGAATTGAAATGAAAGTTTTGCAATTGGTTTAATTGATTTAATTGGGTTGCAACTGTGTTTTGATTTTGTTTGGATTGTGTTGCTTGTTGCGATTGTGCTTCTTAGGGATTTCATAGGGTTTCTGGATTAAATTTAAAATAAAAACAAAATTGTCATCGCATCCAAAATTTTTTGTCATCAATAGTGTCACCATTGATAAAGGCAGTGGTGACAATGTTCTAGAAAAAAAACCTCTAAAAATAAAGATGTCTCCGTCGCCCAAAGAAAAGTTGTCACGACACATGTCACCAACAGTGTCACCGTTGATCAATAAGCGTGGTGACAATGATCTCATAAAAAAAACTATGAAAATAACCCTGTCACTAAAAAAAGTTGTTTCTAGTGTCACCACTGACAATATCGCTTCTGTGATCTCGTAAAAGAAACTCTAAAAACAAAAGTGTCACCGCAACGATAAGGTGTGATAGCGATTTAGGGTGGTGACAACGATAGGGGTGGTGACAGTGATAGGGTTGGGACAGCGATAAGAGTGGTTACAGTGAAGGGGGTGGTGACAACGATAGGGGTCATGACATCGATAGGGGCGGTGACAATGATAGGGTTGTGACAACGATAGGGGTGGTGACAACGATACTAGTGTGGTGACAACGATACAGGTGGTGATAGCGATAGGGTAATGACAGTGGTAACGGTGGTGACAACGGTGGGGGGGGGGGTGACAGCGATAGGGGTGGTGACAACGATACTGGGGTGGTGAAAGTGATAGGATGGTGACATCGATACAGGTGGTGACAGCTATAGTGTGGTGACAACGATAGGGGTGGTGACAATGATAGGGGTGGTAACAACGATATGGGTGGTGACAGTGATAGGGGTGGTGGTGACAGCGATAGGAGTGGTGACAGCGATAGGGCAGTGAAAGTGATAGAGGTGGTGACAACAATAAGGGTGGTGACAGTGATAGGGGTGGTGGTGACAGCGATAGGAGTGGTGACAACGATAGGGCGGTGACAACGATAGAGGTGGTAACAACGATACGAGTGGGGACAACGATAATAAGAGTGGTGACAACGATAAGGGTGGTGACAGCGATAGGGGTGATGTCAGTGATATGGGTGGTGACACCGATAGGGTGGTGATAGTGACCTCGTAAAAATAAAAAAAAAAAAAAACTCTAAAAATTAAGATGTCACAAAAAAAAAAAATTGTAACCACTTATAAAGGTGGTGACACTAATCTCGTAAAAAAATTGTCACCAACAAATTTGTTTATCATCATACATGTGTCACCAAAGTCATTGACTGGTGTCACCACTTATAAAGGTGGTGACACTAATCTCGTAAAAAAAAAACTGTCACCAATATATATTTTTTTATCATCCTACATGTGTCACCAAACTTGTGCCGCCAAATTCATTGACTTTGACCGGTCAATGGTCAAAATAAAAATGGGAAGAAAGGAAGGGAGTCAACTTAAAAATGGGACGGAAGGGCAAAAATGTCATATTAGGACATTTTGCAAAAGATAATATAAAAGTAGACATTTTGCAAAATGCGTTGTTAAAATTAGAAACTTAGCTAAAAATCCTAATTAAAATGGGATTGACACTAAGCAACTAAAGATACTTGTATTTTACCTTTCAATTTTTTACATAACATATATATTCTTGGAGTACGCCGGTACGGCTGTTATCCGAGTCGAACGGGTCGAGTACTGTTTTTTTTTTTTTTGAGAACAATAGTGTCTATTCATATTTAGCTCGTTTAGAAATAAATCGAGCTCACGCCAAGCCTAAATTTGGACGTTTAAAAATGTGCTCATACTAGACTCGTTTAGGAAATGAACGAGCTCGAGCCGAGCTTTTTTCGAGTATTAAACAGTCCGATTTGCTCAGAACATAGTAATTTAAAGGAAATTTTAGAATTTTCTCAAAATTCGACCTACTCGAGCTTAAATCGAGTCAATCGGGCTTTGAAATGAGCTTAAAAATGTGCTCATACGCGGTTTGTTTAAAGGATTGAACGAGCTCAAGCCGATGGTGAGGATTTTAAAAGGAGAGACAAATAAATTTAGAGAAAAAAAGTGAAGGGGTTGGAGTAGGGCTGCTCATCGGTTTAAAACCGGGCCTAACTGAACCAAATCTAAAAGAAAGGCTAACTGCTTGCTGGCTGGGAGCTGACCGAAATTTTAGAAATTGCAAACCTAAAACCGAACTTAACACCTTAGTTTCGGTTCAAGTTTTGAATTTAAATGTACATAATTGACAATTAATTATAAAAAAATTAAAACTTTTAATTTTTACAACAATTATGTTATAGAAAATTTCTTAAAAATACACACAATATTTTATAATGGGTTATAATTTTTTCTATGAGAATTAATGTAACCTAAATTAGTGTTGTATAATATTTTGTATTTAATTAAATAAAAGTTGGGTTTGAACCAAACCAAACCTAACTGAATCCAAAATTGAACTTTTAGAAATTGCGAAGCGAAAATCAAACCTAATCTCTTAGGTCATGTGCAAACATGGACTTTACTTAACTTATAAGTGCTAAAGGATAAACCCATAGTTGCAAGTCAAACATTAAGACAGATACGTTGTCAAAAATTTCAGTAGGGAAAATCTCTTACATTGGAGTTGACGATGACTGATGAGGAGAAGAGAAGTAGGCAGGTGGCCGGGCCGGGAGATGGGGATTGAATATATTTGGGTTACACGTGCGGTGCGGATGGGAGGAGATCCATCCATGGATCTGTCCATCACTACTCGCAACAAAACAAAAGTAGAGTGCCTTTGGTTTCCAATGCAAAAATGCAGAAAGTGTGAGTTAGACAAATGGGGTGCGTGGTGTGCTGCTGCTCACTTGCTTACCAGTTAAGCCATTTTCCAACCCCATATTGCCCATATGTAAGTTAGAGTGCAGTGGGTAGTGATGGTGTTGCTGACTCTCTCTGACTTAATTGGGTGGGTGTGTGGGAACATCTTCTCTCCCTCTCCCTCAATTTACTCATCTGATCCGATTCCCAAGGGCAGGCTTCTCTACCTTGTTTTCTTTGTTTTTTCCACCTACACATCGAGCGTTATAGAATTGGGTCCACTACCACTGCCAACACAACTCTTCCATTCTTTTTACCAACACAACTCTTCTATTGAATTTGAAGGAGTAATCACAATCCATCTAAGATCTAAATATTTGTATATATTTTTTTCTATTTCTCTTTTTAATTAAAATAAATTTAACATTTGACTTGTAAACATAAAATGAGAATGGGTCTCCCTATATAAACCGCAAATCCGCGTTTTGCGCTGCTAATGAAACGTCGAATGTGAGGTTTTAGCAACGTTGGATTTAACGTTTCATCAACCTTCGTTTCGACGTTGTCATTTATCCTACACAACGTTGTGAATTGGAGGAAGTTGGGCGGGTCGGACACTTTAGCAACGTCAAATCTGACATTGCTAAAGTGGGCCTCGTCGTGCCAGACAGCAACGTTGAATTCAACGTTGTTACAACGTTACATGAAACGTTGTATTATGAGAACTTACATAACAAAGTTTAATTGGACGTTGCTAATTAAGTCATCTATATATACAACAATATCTGCGTTTCATTATTGGCATGCACGAAACACACGTAATGGCATCAAGCCCAAATTGTTTTGTTAAATATGGCATGTTCAATGATGGAACCCGTTTCATTGTTGAAGTGGGGAGACACCCTCGCCCGCCGAAGTTGGATGCTTGCAACTGCAAGCACATTAACTATACACATTATTTTCGATGCAATCTATTTTCTGTGCAGGTTTGCCGCTTCCTAGAGAGGTCAACACAGTTGCAGTTCGGGTGTCAGGAGTGTGACGACGACCCTGCATCTTACTATACACGGATGGTTGAGCAGATAACGGATATCCTGATCATTTTGTACGACGACGTGTCTCCGTCGCGCTGTCGCAGAGTAGCACAATATGCAATTGATACAGTAGTGCGCCCTGTCCAAGATCTGATGACGACATATGCATTCCAGCAGGTGCAGATTCGGATATACCCAAACATTCCTGAAGAGTCGGTCGATAGTTGTTCCGTTTAATACAACAACCCTTGCTGAAATGTAACGTTAAAAACCGTTTTTCATTTTAGATATGAGGCCAACTTATGTTTGTTTTGGTTTAATGATTGCTTTTTTATATTGTTTCTACGTCTTCATAACAACAAACATTCAACTTTCAACTCTTACCTTCATAGACAAGAAAACAAACAAATACAACACGGATAATTCCAATTTTCATGACTGCTAAACATGGTATAGAGGGCAACCATCCTGAATCCGCAATGCTCTAAATCTATCAAATTGGTCTTGGAAGGGAGTATCCCATCCGTTGATGCTCGGGTGATGGTATGCCGTCCATTCATGCGTTGGAGGAGGTAAAGGGGCGTCGGGATGTAACCATATCTGCAAAAAGGGCAAAAAGTATAGTATAATGTTAAGTGTGGTAATTAATGATAGTTAATTTATGGTTGGAGCGAGAGTAACAAAGATCATACTCACCGCTGCGAAATGATCTTGGTTCCCAATGCATGCCATGCCTAGTATGGCCTCGTGAGGTGTGTCATTTGGTTGTTCGGTGTACATAATGAGGCATGTGAACGACATGTGCCAAGATAAGACGACAATGGGAACCTGGTAGACGGTTGCGAACACAAGACCCATGATCGGCAACTCGATCCAGTATCTTCGGTCACCTCCCACTATGCCGGAGTAACTCTGCAGGTCGACAAACTCTCGGACCGAATACCCTCCCATGTAACAACTAGCGTAAAGGTGATAGTTATGCTTGACGAGAGGGTTTCTCGACCAAATAAATTTGTAGTCAAGACCCTGCTATAGGATAGTGGAGTCAGGTTCGTCCTCAGGAGAGAAGTCAATGGTTCTAGGTTTACTGTGTTTTGGGGTTCAGGGATAGCAGGAAAAGGTGATGAGGGTGGCTGTCGACAAAGAATAGAGGGGTCGATGTTGAGGGATGGAGAGAGAATGGTGGTTTGATATCGAGTAGAATATGTGCCGAATAAAAATAATAAAATAGAACAAATAAAGATGCAAACTTCCAAGGTTAGGGATCACCACAACAATAAACATATGTGCAGATCATAAATCACATAAAGATGCATGCTTTATATCAAAGAATCGACTTTCGCAAAAAAAACCCTAATTACTACCTTTTCTTAATTAGTTTCTACCTTTTCTTAATTAGGATTAGTTGGCTCTCGCAAATAAACCCTAATTACTATCCAATTCATAATAAGATCACTTTTGCTTCAATATCATGAATAAGGAATTTCCTCAACTCTCGCAAAGGATTAAGCACATAGGTAGATGATGATAAAGACATATAAATTCTTGGATTTATAAATCAAACACACATATCTATGTTGGGATCACTCTAACCCTAGAAGAAGGAAATTAAAAACAAACCATAATAAAAGAAATTAACTTTAACATAAAATAAACTAAAACTTACAACCGTTCGTCTCCTTCCTCCTCCTTCTCTCTCGCCTCCTCCTCCTCTCTCTCTCTCTCTCCTCTCTCTCTCCTCTCTCGCCTTCTCTCTCTCTCCTCTCTCCTTGCGCCCAAAGACGGCTTTGCTTGAATGAATGAAAATCAGCCCCCTAAGGCTTTATTTATAGGCTTCATTCCCTAGCTATTCTAGGAAAGAAATTATATCTATATCTATATTTATCTATTTAATAACATTAAGATAAAACATGGAAATAAATAACTAAATCAACTAGGACTATATCTAATTTCGGGATAAATCCTCCATGGAGTTGATAGATCTTGATGGAATTCGCCCTCGAAAATATCTCCATCGGCTTCGGGATAGAATCTTAATAAGAATTCGGATTACTCGACGTCGGCCATTGGGGCTTTCCTTGATATCGAGTAGAATTGCTCGATATCGACTAGAAGAAAATATCTCCATCTCGTCTTCCGCTCAGCAACTCGATTCTGGCCTCCAGGAGAAAAGTCGGCTTGATTTTTCCTCGACATCGAGTAAATTTTCCCGACGTCGAGTAACATGTTCAGCTCCCAGCTTCACTTGTCGACTCCGGGGTCTCTGACTCGATATGGCTTACTCGATATTGAGTAAAACAACTCGATATCGACTAGCTTCATCAGCTCTACTCGATTCTTGTCCTCTAGAGCATTAGTCGAGTAAAATTTTGGTCGATGTCGACCAGTTTGGTGGATTTCGAGTAACTTGTCGCTTTCAGCATCCTGCTCTGTTCTTGAAACACACTTTCCCGAGTCATCGTTCGTCGGATTGACGCATATGAGCATGCGTTGGAAAGATCTTTTTGAGGGCTACAACTCTCATGAAGACATCAAAGCTTGATTCAGAACGATGCGTGGTGAAAAATGGCGTTTTCTCCAGCTGTTCCATCCCTAGCTTCTTCATGAGTTTCTTTTAAGCTCCAAAGTGCATCCGATTTCTGCGAAATATAACAAAAACTAGTGTAGACCTTCATATATTTCAAATAAACATACAATACACAAATTATGTATTATTCTAGCCCAAATGTATGAAATGTATGCCGAAAACGATATACAAGTAACTATAAAACATGGCAAATTAGGCTCACAACAAACACCCCATACTTAAGCTTGCTTGTCCTCAAGCAATACTTTTAATTGTCATTCAGGGGAAGAAATCAAAACTCTCAACATATTAGATCCATTGCCATATAACCCTGCAATCAATTACCATCCTCGAAAACGTACTTCTGTCACAAATCAATGCATGTGCAATTTAATAAGCAACATCTACTCAAAAAAGAAGGGTTATGCAAAACAATTCATAAGTGACAATGCATTAATAATCAAGAGGACTTTAATTTAAGCTCAATAAGGAGTAGATTGGTAAAAGGCTAAAGGTGGGCAATTTTTTGGCAATGTGGTGCTAATAATCCGGGGAAATGGAGTATTTCCAAACTTTCATACCACATTCATTCTTCATAAGATTCATCACCTTCCATAATGCTTTTTTCAATATTATGCTTTTACCTCTCTAACCTCAACACTGCCTTCTCGCGAGTCGCAAACATGGGTGTCATGAATGGCCCCGGATACTTAGTGCTTTGGACTCCTCACCTGTGTGTCCCATCTCGCTGAACTATCATCTCAGCGAGCAGGGTCGATCTTTGATCGGATTTTCTTTCACTTATTAAATTTTCCATATTTTTCAAACAATTCCGCCAAACTCCAATAGTGATAATAACAGCACAACAACCATATAACAATCTCCATAATGTAAAATTATTCTCAACATAATCCCCGGATGGAAATAAAGTAAAGAATGGCAATATTTGGAACATGTGGAGCAATATTTGAAATAAGGCATAATATGGCTTTTGTGATGCATAAGCATAGGTATGGCTAGGATATAACAATATGAGCATATATGGAAATATAAAGTCCTCCATCTTCTTATCATGCAACATGTCAAAAGCAACATCAAATTTACCTCCTTTTATGGTTTTCAAGAAAATATGCACTTCATTGTGACTTCCCTTTACTAGGCAATTTCATGCTATATCTCTATTGAATGCAATTTGGCATCGTCGAGTTCAATATCAAACTTCCATGACATTATTCAAAAATTTTCAATGGGGGTTATTTTTTCAAACTTTGGAAAAACATGCATGTAAGCACATAAATCAATAGTGAATTCCAAAGTAGCCATGTATAAGCAATTCAAGAAATAAACTTTAAACATGCGCACAAAATGTCAAATATGGTCAAATATGCACAAAGTAAGCCCTTCCCCCACCCCATACTTAAACATTACAGTGTCCCCACTGTATAAAAAATAAGGGTAAAGAAAGAAACTCACTAGACAGGTGTGCAGGGCTTCAAAATATCGAGTGAAATTGCCGCTAGGCCTAATCTGATTTTAGCTTGCTTCTATCCACATGGACCTGAAAAAATGTAGAAGAGAAATACACACAATAGCAAAACTAAAAGTTCAAAACCAAAAACAAACAAAAGCAACAAAGTCCAAAAGTCCCAAAAATAAATGTCTATTTACAAGCTCTAGATTTTATAGTCGCTAGGCCGACTTCTTCATTAAGCATTAGCCTGGCTCATCTTTGTCCGGAGGTATAGGTGGATTTGGTGGTTCCTCCAGTGGTGGGAAGCGTGAGATGTCATTCGGGGGCATCATGTGAAGAAGCTTAAACCTCCCCGAGTGGACGCTCCATGGCTCCACCCATTCATCTTCCCTGGCTCGAGCTAGCATGTATAAGGGAAGATATAAAGAAAATATACATACCTCATCATCATACCTCTTCCGTTCTTTAGGTTGACTTGGTTGTGTATCTCCACCACAGCAGAACGGTGGAGAGGGAAGAGATATTTCCTCCTCATCCTGGGGAGCTTTATGCCACTTTGCTAGGACCCCATACTTGAATATGAACATCGGTTGCTCAAAATCATCGGGGATAGCCTTCACCTTGTAAGGTAAAAGCGATCTTGGAATGCCCTGGTCAACAATGTCGAACTTCTTCTCTTCTAGTGCTATTTTGCCTTGGGATCCTTCATATGATTCATCAACAATAGGTAGCAAAGTAGGAATGAAATTTGAGGAATAACATACCTGGTTGTCGACATCGAGTGGGTCAATTGGCTCGTTGAGAGGAGGGCATGGTCCTTTAGACTGAATGGAAGCCTCAAGCCTTCGGATTTCGTCTTCCAGCCGAGCTATTTCCCTTAATCGTGACTCCTCCACTGCGATCCTATTTCTCCGTATCAAATCTTGAGACCATTCTTCCCATGCAGGATTCCCTTCGACAAAGTCTTCCATCTTTGTACCTAAGCTTTGAAATCACAATCAAGAACACAAATTAGTGGCAAAAGCTTGGCACCCAGTTGGTACCGGTGAGGTAGGTGGTGGTAGGGTATGTGATAGGGTAAGAAAAAGGGATGGGCTTTTCTGAACCTTAAACACAATTAAATTAGGCGCGATCGATATCTCCCCGGCAACGGCGCCAATTTGACGAGAGGGTTTCTCGACCAAATAAATTTTTAGTCCAGAGCCCGCTATAGGATAGTGGAGTCAGGTTCGTCCTCAGGAGAGAAGTCAGCGGTTCTAGGTTTAGTGTGTTTTGGGGTTCAGGGATAGCAGGAAAAGGTGATGAGGGTGGCTGTCGACAAAGAATAGAGGGGTCGATGTCGAGGGATGGAGATAGAATGGTGGTTTGATATCGAGTAGAATATGTGCCGAATAAAAATAATAAAATAAAACAAATAAAGATGCAATCTTCCAAGGTTAGGGATCACCACAACAATAAACATATGTGTAGATCATAAATCACATAAAGATGCATGCTTTATATCAAAGAATCGACATTCGCAAATTCCAACAATATAGGTGATAGAGGCTCTCGCATAAAAACCTAATTTGTTTTTACCTTTTCTTAATTAGGATTAGTCGGCTCTCACAAATAAACCCTAATTACTATCCAATTCATAATAAGATCACTTTCGCTTCAATATCATGAATAAGGAATTTTCTCAACTCTTGCAAACGATTAAGCACATAGGTAGATGATGATAAAGACATATAAATTCATGGATTTATAAATCAAACACACATATCTATGTTGGGATCACCTCAACCCTAGAAGAAGGAAATTAGAAACAAACCATAATAAAAGAAATTAACTTTAACATAAAATAAACTAAAACTTACAACCGTTCATCTCCTTCCTCCTCCTTCTCTCTCGCCTCCTCCTCCTCTCTCTCTCTCTCTCTCCTCTCTCGCCTTCCCTCTCTCTCCTCTCTCCTTGCGCCCGAAGACGACATTGCTTGAATGAATGAAAATCAGCCCCTTAGGGCTTTATTTATAGGCTTCATTCCCTAGCTATTCTAGGAAAGAAATTATATCTATATCTATATTTATCTATCTAATAACATTATGATAAAACATGGAAATAAATAAATAAATCAACTAGGACTATATCTAATTTGTGGATAAATCCTCCATGGAGTTGATAGATCTTGATGGAATTCGCCCTCGAAATATCTCCATCGGCTTCGGGATAGAATCTTAATAAGAATTCGGATTACTCGACGTCGGCCACTGGGGGGTTTCCTCAATATCGAGTAGAATTGCTCGATATCGACTAGCACTTTTCTCGTCTTCCAATGAGCAACTCGATTCTGGCCTCCAGGAGCAAAGTCGACTTGATTTTTCCTCGACATCGAGTATATTTTCTCAACGTCGAGTAACATGTTCAGCTCCCAGCTACACTTGTCCACTCCGGGATCTCTGACTTGATATGGCTTACTCGATATCGAGTAAAACAACTCGATATCGACTAGCTTCATCAGCTCTGCTTGATTCTTGTCCTCTGGAGCAGTTGTCGAGAAAAATTTTGGTCGATGTCGACCAGTTTGGTCGATTTCGAGTAACTCTGTCGCTTTCAGCATCCTGCTCCATTTTTTAAACACACTTTCCCGAGTCCTCGTTCGTCGGATTGACGCATATGAGCATGAGTTGGAAATCTCTTTTCGAGGGCTACAACTCTCATAAAGACATCAAAGCTTGATTCAGAACGACGCATGGTGAAAAATGGAGTTTTCGCCAGCTGCGCCATCCCTAGCTTCTTCATGAGTTTCTTTTAAGTTCCAATGTGCATTCATTCTGCACGGGTTCCTCCTCCCTCTAGGTCTGCCCTTTGACCGTATGCTACCCCGCTCCGGTGGGTGCAGATTAAGGTCACAAGCTTTATTGGATGCAGTAAACGAAGCCGACCTGGCATAGGGTAAGACCGCATTGTCTGATTCATCCCACGTCAGATCCATCCAAAATGGGTGGATGTCGTCAGGTGTTATTGGAATTCCTTCATCAATAAAACGCTGAACGTCGTGCACACAAGGTATCCCATAGCATATTCTCCAATAACGGTTGACGCACTCTGAAGCTACTGTTTTGTTGACAACTTTCCTCCAATGACCATAGAGAAGTTCGAAACACTTCTTCGAAACCACATGCTTAATCTGATCGAATAAGGGGACTTCGTGTGCGTTAGTTGGCCACTTGAAACGATCTATCTCCAACGCAGTCTGGATCTCGTGCACCTGACATTCATTCACTCGATGAATGGCATCCACCACGACACAAAAATCACTAGTGGACGAGTGTAATGCTTCCTTCAACACTTTATGTTGGCCTTCAACCCTACACGATGAATCATGTACTCGAGGTGAACGACTGTCGAAATGTAGTAAAAGAGTGACAAGGGTAACGACGAAAAGGATATGCGTAATTATTGGTTTTCCTCGTGCCAAAGTTCAGGACGTGGTCGGTGTGACATCTGACAAGGCTCGTCTGGTGGAGGAGCCACACTGTTTCCAGTTACCCCATGACCCCGGTCATGGGCTGCCATTGGGCGTGAATCCATCTACGCCGCCTCTCGAACGACTTCTCCGTCGAAGACGAGAATAAACCCCACACCTGATTCTTGAATAGAGTTGAAAGTTCCAGATTTTTTGTAATCTTCAAAGCGGCTTCTTTGCAGTTGCGAGTTACATGTAATCAGCACAGTAGATGTTGCACATCGGAGAAGACGACCCTAAGTGCAGCGAGAAGGCCCAACTCCTGATCTGTCATGATCGAATCGGGAACCTTACCCCAAAGAATAACACGTAGGTTGTTGAGCACCCAAGTGTACGTGTCCGTGTCCTCGCGAGCCATAAAGGCATATGCGATGCAAAAGTTATTTCCCGTTGGCGTTAAGCCGACTATCTCGCACAGTGCGACGTTGTACCTATGGACGCGGTGCAACAACGTACACACCTTAGCATATCACTATATATGGAAGAAATGTGCGAAGACATAGGATATAGTACTTACGCGTTGGTCTTGTACGTATTATCCATGACGATGACGTATGGGTATTTGTTCAAGAGACGAATCGCATCCGGGTGTGCGAGAAAAAGGTCATTCAATACATTGTCATCGTCTGGGCTTCTCTTGAATTCGTAGTAGTAGCCCCTTTCTCAGAGACGTTGGAGGGTATCTTGGGTCATCGTTCGATTTCCTCTCTCTTCAACGGCGAGCTTGTTGAGGGTGTTCTCCAGTGATTGCGCTGAGGTGACGCTATTCGCATCTGCTTGCCATAGCCTGTACGAGATGGCCTTCGGCGGAGTTCCTATTTCTTTCATCCACTTGCACATTTTCTTCTCCCCTTGTGTCATCCTTCCCGCGTAAGCATGACCCTTCAATCCTTTAGGTAGGCCATGGTTGTGCGTTCCATTTTGCACGGTCATCGTTCACATACTCGGTCACCCCTCATGACCGAGTAAGGAGAACGGGCAGTTGCTTAGTTTGCTCTACGTGCTGCGAATCTGATTCCCCCTTCTGCGAAACACCCCATATTGCTCGCACGCTAATAACACGCCACCCGGTCGGTTTGAAGCGGTCGACCACGATCGCTTGATTACTAATACCATGTTGTTCGTCACGCCGAGTTGCTTGAAATGGTCGACCATTTCGTTCCGGGATTGCCAAGTACGGGCGTCGGTAAACGTACTTGTAAAGTCTCGAAACTAGATAAAGGCATAACAACGTACATGCACTTGATATTACTTAAATGATATATATTTACTTCGGGTTATACATGATAATGGAGAAAAACATAGAGACGAATACAGCCATAGGATTTTACCTATAGGACGACATTGCTTCGTCGTGCGCGGGGGGGGGGGGGACTTGTGCCACCTCCGCGTTTAGCGCTGCTAATAAAACGTCGAATATGAGGTTTTAGCAACGTTGGATTTAACGTTTCATCAACGTTTGTTTCGACGTTGTCATTTTTCCTACAAAACGTTGTGAATTGGAGGAAGTTGGGCGGGTCGGACTCTTTAGCAACGACAAATCTGACGTTGCTAAAGCGGGCCTCGTCGGGCCAGACTGCAACATTGAATTCAACGTTATTACAACGTTACATGAAACGTTGTATTATGACAACTTCCATAACAACGTTTAATTGGACGTTGCTAATTAGGTCATCTATAAACACAACAATATCTGCGTTTCATTATTGACATGCACGAAACACACGTAATGGCATCAAGCCCAAATTGTTTTATTAAATATGGCATGATCAATGATGGAACCCGTTTCATTGTTGAAGTGGGGAGACACCCTCGTCCGCCGAAGTTGGATGCTTGCAACTGCAAGCACATTAACTATACACATTATTTTCGATGCAATCTATTTTCTGTGTAGGTTTGCCGCTTCCTGGAGAGGTCAACACAGTTGTAGTTCGGGTGTCAGGAGTGTGACGACGACCCTGCATCTTACTATACACGGATGATTGAGCAGATAACGGATATCTTGATCGTTTTGTACGACGACGTGTCTCCGTCGCGCTGTCGCAGAGTAGCACAATATGCAATTGATACAGTAGTGCGCCCTGCCCAAGAACTGATGACGACATATGCGTTCTAGCATGTGCAGATTCGGATATACCCAAACATTCCTGAAGAGTCGGTCGGTAGTTGTTCCGCTTAATACAACAACCCTTGCTGAAATGTAACGTTAAAAACCGTTTGTCATTTTAGATATGGGGCCATTTGATGTTTTTTTTGGTTGAATGATTGCTTTTTTATATTGTTTCTACGTCTTCATAACAACAAACATTCAACATTCAACTCTTAACTTCATAGACAAGAAAACAAACAAATACAACACGGATAATTCCAATTTTCATGCTCCTAAACATGGTATAGAGGGCGACCTTCCTGAATCCGCAATGCTCTAAATCTATCAAATTGGTCTTGGAAGGGAGTATCTCATCCGTTGCCGCTCGGGTGATGGTATGCCGTCCATTCATGCGTTGGAGAAGGTAAAGGGGCGTTGGGATGTAACCATATCTGCAAAAAGGGCAAAAAGCATAGTATAATGTTAAGTGGGGTAATTAATTATAGTTAATTTTATGGTTGGACCGAGAGTAACACAGATCATACTCACCGCTGCGAAATGATCTTGGTTCCCGATACATGCCAGGCCTAGTATGGCCTCGTGAGGTGCGCCATTTGGTTGTTCGGTGTACATAGGGAGGCATGTGAACGACATGTGCCAAGATAAGATGACAAGGGGCACCTGGTAGACGGTTGCGAACACAAGACCCATGATCGGCAACTCGATCTAGTATCTCCGGTCACCTCCCACTAAGCCGGAGTAACTCTGCAGGTCGACAAACTCCCGGACCGAATACCCTCCCATGTAACAACCAGCGTAAATTTGATAGTTATGCTCTAAATGGTTGCACAATAACCCTTTCATATCTGCGAACCGTGCCTCCCCTGGCCGTAACATCAGTTGCGCCAAAGCTCGATATCCGCAGTGACCATCTCCCACGGTGTTAACGACTGCCGCAATGTGCCTGAACATGAAAGCGTCCACATTGTTGTCTCCCCAGCTAAATCCCCAATACTATGCGTCAGACGGATGTCGGGACTGTCGGTCCCTATCGCGACGACCTAATCTGGCATCTTCCCTTTCAAAATTCGTCCGATATTGCTCAGATCGCAAGGGATTCGTTCTGCACGGGTCCCTCCTCCCTCTAGGTCTGCCCTTTGACCGTATGCTACCCCGCTCTGGTGGGTGTAGATCAGGGTCACAAGCTTCATTGGACGCAGTGCACGAAGCCGACCTGGCATAGGGTAAGACCGCATCGTCTGATTCATCCCACGTCAGATCCATCTAAAATGGGTGGATGTCGTCCGGTGTTATTGGAACTCCTTCATCAACAAAACGCTGAACGTCGTGCAAACAAGGTATCCCATAGCATATTCTCCAATAACGGTCGACGCACTCCGAAGCTACTTTTTGTCGACAACTTTCCTCCAATGACCGTAGAGAAGTTCGAAACACTTCTTTGAAACCACGTGCTTAATTTGATCGAATAAGGGGACTTCGTGTGTGTTTGTTGGTCACTTGAAACGATCTATCTCCAACGCAGTCTGGATCTCATGCACCTGACATTCATTCACTCGATGAATGACATCCACCACGACACAAAAATCACTAGTGGACGAGTGTAATGCTTCCTTCAACACTTTATGTTGGCCTTCAACCTAACACGATGCATCACGTGCTCGAGGTGAACGACTGTTGAAATGTAGTAAAGGAATGACAAGGGTAACGACGAAAACGATATGCGTACCTATTGGTTTTCCTCGTTCCAAAGTTCAGGTCGTGGTCGGTGTGACATCTGACAAGGCTCGTCCTGTGGATGAGCCATACTGTTTCCAGTTACCCCATGACTCCGGGCATGGGCTTCCATAGGGCGTGAAGCCATCTACGCTGCCTCTCGAACGACTCCTCCGTCGAAGACGAGAATAAACCCCACACCTGATTCTTGAATAGAGTTGAAAGTTCCAGATTTTTTATAATCTTCAAAGCGGTTTCTTCGCAGTTGCGAGTTACATGTAACCAGCACAGTAGATGTTGCACATTGGGGAAGACGGCCCTAAGTGCAGCGAGAAGGCCCAACTCCCGATCTGTCATGATCGAATCGGGCACCTTACCCTGAAGAATAACACGTAGGTTGTTGAGCACCCAAGTGTACGTGTCCGTGCCCTCGCGAGCCATAAAGGCATATGCGATGCAAAAGTTATTTCCCGTTAGTGTTAAGCCGACTATCTCACACAGCGCGACGTTGTACCTGTGGATGCGGTGCAGCAACGTACGCACCTTAGCATATCACTATATATGGAAGAAATGTACGAAGTCATAGGATATAGTACTTACGCGTTGGTCTTGTACGTACTATCCATGACGATGACGTAAGGGTATTTGTTCAAGACACGAATACCATCCGGGTGTGCGAGAAAAAGGTCATTCAATACATTGTCATCGTCTAGGCTTCTCCTAAATTCGTAGTAGTAGCCCCTTTCTCAAAGACGTTGGAGGGTATCTTGGGTCATCGTTCGATTTCCTCTCTCTTTAACGGAGAGCTTGTTGAGGATGTTCTCCAGTGATCGCGCTGAGGTGACGCTATTCGCATCTGCTTGCCTTAGCCCGTACGAGATGGCCTTCGGCGGAGTTCCTATGTTTTTCATCCAGTTGCACATTTTCTTCTCCCCTGGTGTCATCCTTCCCGCGTAAGCATGACCCTTCAATCGTTGAGGGAGGCCATGGTTGTGCGTTCCATTTTGCACGGTCATCGTCCACATACTCGGTCCCCCCTCATGACTGAGTAAGGAGAACGGGCAGTTGCTTAGTTTGCTCTGCGTGCTGCGAACCTGCTTCCCCCTTCTGCGAAACACCCCATATTGCTCGCACGCTAACAACACGCCACCCGGTCAGTTTGAAGCGGTCGACCACGATCGCTTGATTACTAATACCATGTTGTTCTTCACGCCGAATTGCTTGAAATGGTCGACCATTTCGTTCCGGGATTGCCAAATACGGGTGTTGGTAAACGTACTTGTAAAGTCTCGAAACTAGATAAAGGCATAACAACGTACATGCACTTGATATTAATTGGTATATATTTACTTCGGGTTAAACATGATAATGGAGAAAAACATAGACACAAAGAATACATCCATAGGATTTTACCTATAGGACGACATTGCTTCGTCGTGCGGGGGGGGGGGGGGGGGGGGGGAGGGGGGCGACTCGTGCCACCCCCATCGCTTCTTCACTTTCTGAGGATGACATTTTCCAATCATTAACATTAACATATGAATCATTTACATATTCGCTTCAATGGAACCTACTAAGAAGATCGAAACATTAACATATGAATCATTTTCATATTCGCTTGAATGGAACCTACTAACAAGATCGAAACATTAACATATGAATCATTTTCATATTCTTTTGAATGGAACCTACTAACAAGATCGAAATGTTAACATATGAATCATTTTCATATTCGCTTCAATGGAACCTACTAAGAAGATCGAAACCTTAACATATGATTCATTTTCATATTCGTTTGAATGGAACCTACTAACAAGATCGAAACATTAACAGATGAATCATTTTCATATTCGCTTCAATGGAACCTGCTAAGAAGATCGAAACATTAACATATGAATCATTTTCATATTCGATTGAATGGAACCTACTAACAAGATCGAAACATTAACTCGATATGTTCATATTCACTTTCAAAATCACTTGATATCGGTTTAATTAACTCGACATCGACAAAATAATAAGGTCAAACTGCAACGTCGGAACAAACGTTGCTATACCCTAGCAACGTTGAATCCAGTTTTGCTAACAACCCTTGTAACCCTAGCATAAACCCTACGTGTAGGGTTGGGATAGGGCAGCCCTATGCAACGTCGAATCAAACGTTGCTATACCCTAGCAACGTTGAATACAGCGTTGCTAACAACCCTTGCAACCCTAGCATATACCCTACGCGTAGGGTTGGGATAGGACAGCTGATAGATTATGATTAGTATTGCATAATAGATTACATTTAGCATAGTTTAGTTGTGAATAATGCATATTTTAGTTACAATTACATGTTTACCTGTGGTGTTGGTAGAGTCGGAATCTATGCAATTTTATGGTTAATTTCAGGTAAATGTGGATCCGACGAGGAATTAGGAGACTCTTGGATGAAGGAAGATTCAAGTTGAGGAAGAAAAGTGAAGAGCACGGGAGCGGAGTCGAATTTCGAGAGCCTAAGTGAATAACAAGTCATCAAAAGTTGTCGCTAGACATGCTGAACTTGTTTCGCACTTTCTGGAGGCCTCGGTGGTCCGATTGACTATTATAACCATGCGTTGGAAAGCTCTCTTCGAGATCTACAACTTTCGTGTTGACATCGAGACCAAATTCGAAACGGAAAAATTGCTGTGAACAGTAAAAGCCGCCCCGCGGCCCGAACCTCTGACGAGCGATTTCGCTGATCGCTGGCCGCCCTGCGGCCTGGGTTGGCTGCCCCGCGGCCCTCGCAGAAACACGCCGTTCAGGATTGGACTTTAATTAGGGTTTTTGTTTTATTCTTTGGCCGACAAGTTAGAGGCTTTATAAGACTTTTCTAGTTTATTATTTCATTCACCTTATGCACTTTATTCCGTTGTTGAGAGCGCCGTTGAGCATGAGCAACTAAACTCTCAAGGTTTTGCCTACAGTTTGGATCTTTGATTGTTGAATTGTGAGTTTCTTAATCTAGTTCTTATTCCTATTCCAATGTTTTGACTTCTTTGTGCTTAATTGCTTGAATGTGTTTTATTCTCTCTGGCCTGATCAACTAGTTAGAGTAGATTCATTCAATTGCTAGGGTTTTGTAGATTCCTCGTAGCGAACCTTAACCCAAGTGACAATCATATCCCTTTAGGACTCGTAGAACTAATTGGATGTGTAGGAAGTTGAATACATGTTGAATATCGACTCGTAGCTTGATATTATGTGTACCTTGGTTAATTCATAATCTTAATGCTATCTCTAGGTTGAATCTTAACCGTGTTAGGGTTATTTAGAGATAAGGGTTGCTAGGACTCGTAGGACTAGTAATTTACCTAAGATCTGGACAAGGACATTGATAGGAAAAGACAAGAACTAGAGGCTGAAACAAGGATCGAATTCATCAATCGAAGTGATAAATTGTAGGTGAACCTATTTCTCTCCACTGAATTCTACAATCTATTTACTCTATTTGCTTGCTTCCGCTTTGATAAAAGGCGGATCTTTTCACACCAAAAACCCCCCATATTCTTACTAGCGATTAGAATTGATACTTAAATTGAATAGATTTCCCTGTGGATCGATCTCTTGCTTACGCACTATACTAGTTGTGAGTTTGAGTATTTTTTGGCAAGAACAACGACAGGTTTTCCTCTTGTCAACAGCCGTATGCAACATCGAATCAAACGTTGCTAACCCCAGGCAACGTTTAATCAAACGTTTCTAAACCCCACCCCTAGGGTTCCTCTATGCAACGTCTCTTCTAACGTTGCAAAACCCTATGCAACGTTAGATTGAATGTTGTAAGTTGAAGTGCCTATAAAAGCCACCCCCACCCACACCCACTATCCATCCACCACAAACTCTTCCACACTAATACTACCTAATGTCGGCCCCTAATAGACTCCCCACTTACTTCACAAAAGACGGAGAAACGTCCGAGGGGATCGGCTATCAAATTAGGGGGACGAAACACCGTTATCCACCCGAGGAAAGCGACTGCAACTGCCAACACCGGAAGTACAAGCATGCATTTCCATGCTGCCTGTTCCGCGTCGTATGTCATAGTGGCTCAAGGAGATCGGTGCCGTGGGAGTTCGGATGCCACAACGACGCCATGATTTATAGAAACGACCGAGAGGCCTACCTATCCAAAATGGGCAAAAGGATTAATGCTGGACATGTTCTACCGTGATGTATGTCGGCATTGTATCCGTGAAGTTACGGCGTACGTAATTGAGAGGGTGGTGGGTCCGAAAAATGATAGGTTGCAATCGTACGCGTTCATCGAGGTATAAATCGACATCTTTACCACTCTAGATGAGTCCGTAGGTAGTTGTACACCCAATAACGTCAGCACCCCGTAGTTGTAGACTCATCGTATGCAATGTATGTAATACATGTATTTTCAAAGGGGGAGATGCCCAGAGATCAGGGTATGTAATATATGTATTATCATTTTCATATTTGACTATGCCGGAAGGGTTTTTGGGAGATGGAGATGCCCGGAGACCGGCGTATGTACAAAATGTATTATCATTTTCATAATTAAATATGTATTATCATTTTATTTATGTATTTTATCTTACTGTACATACATTAATACGACGGAATGTATTTTATTTATTTATTAAATATGCCATGTTCAATTTCAACGAACTAAAATGTGAAAATAATACGACAGAATGTATTTTATTTATTTATTAAATATGTAAAGTTCAATTTCAACGAACTAAAATGTGAAAATAATACGACGGAATGTATTTTATTTATTTATTAAATATGATTTCCAAAATGACCATGTATAAGCATGCATATAAGCACATAAATCAATAATGATTTCCAAAATGGCCATGTATAAGCAATTCCAAGAAATAAATTCTAAATGTGCACAAAGTAAGCCATTTCCCCACCCCATACTTTAAATATTATAGTGTCCTCACTGTATAAAAACAAGGGTAAAGAAAAAAACAATTTGTTGTAGGAGGAAATCGAGTTCAAAATATAAAAATATAAATCAAACCAAATTCGTGCCCAAGAAAATAATTACAAGACTCCCTCCCTCTGCAGTAGTGGGAAGTCAGGATCGATCCACGAGGAAGCGTGTCAGCGGATCTCAGGTAGCTGTAAATCTCATAGACAGAAAAGCAAACAAAAAGACAGAAAAAAAGACAGAAATAACAAATAAAAGCAGAAACTAAAGCAAAGACAGCGACTTTGGTCGATATCGACAAAGGGGTACTGGATATCGACTAAGCTTAGTGACGACAGAAAGCAAACTCAAACACAGAAACTCGATCTCGATAAACCCTTACTCGATATCGACAAAGCACTACTCGATATCGACTAAAACTCCCCGAGATCGATAACACAGAAACTTAAATTGCAAAGCTTTCAAACACAGAACTCAGATTTCGATGAATAAAATCAATAAACTAAAAGACTTCCAAAGCCAGGGTATCAACACCACAACGATAACCATGCAAAATAACACATAGAGGCATAAAAGATAATGCTTTTCATCAAATAACTTTCGTTATTAACAAATAGGAATATAGAGGCTTTCGCATAAACCCTAATTGTTACTAACCATTTTCACATAATTAACCCAAGTTGCATTAAGATCACTTTCGCTTCAATAACACAAATAAGGATCACCTTCAACTTTCGCAAAAGAATCATGCTCATAGGGATAGAAGATGAATTGCATAAAAAGATCAAACCTTTACCGCATCATCTCATATGGCCACCGTCGGGCTTACCCCGACCCCAGAAGTGGGTGGACTACTCGCTCTTCATTATCAAGAAAGACATCAATAATAAAAGGAAATAACTTTGCATTAAATTCAACTAAAAAGAAAAATTACAACCGAACAAGCCAAATCCGCTTTCGCCTTTCCACCTTGCTCGCCACAAACTCTCTCTTTCTCTATGTAACTACTTACTTGTTCTCTCTGAAATTGAATTTCTAAATTCTAGCCCCTAAGGCTTTATTTATAGGCCTCATTCCCTCTCTAATTAGGAAAGAAGATCCTATCTATATCTATATCTAAATATCTACTTACTTAAAGATAAATAAATGGAATAAAGGAATTAAATCCATAAAGGAAATAAATCTAAAGTAGGTAAATCTTCCATGGTGTTGATGGATTTTTATAAAACTTGATAGATGTGGATATACTTGGACTTCTTCGGCTCCAAGTAATCCCAGCTCGACACGGACAGCTCACCGCGTAACGCGGCTCCGGATAGATCTCCTCGATATCGAGTAAAGTACTCGATATCGAGTAACTTGTGTCGTCGACTACAGCTTGCTAGGCATCTCGGGTAACTAGTCCTCGATCTAGCTCGGACAAGCGGTGCTGGGATCCTCGATATCGAGTAAAGTCGTCGATATCAAGGAACTTGGTTCGTCGACTAGGCTGGCCTGGTGTTGTCGAGCAACTGGTTCTCGATCCGGCTCGGACAGGCGGTGCAAATCTTGTCGATATCGAGCAAACTCGTCGATATCGAGTAACTAGTGCCCGACATCTCCAGCTCTCGGCTTCTCGACTTGGCGTTGCTTCCTCGACCCGAGGCATGATCTTCAAGGTTTGTCGATATCGAGTAAACTGCATAGATTCTATACTATTCTAGCCCAAATGCATGAAATGTATGCAGAAAACGATATAAAAGTTACTGTAAAACATGGCAGATGCAGCTCACAACTAACACCCCATACTTAAGCTTGCTTGTCCTCAAGCAATACTTTTATTTGTCATTCAGGGGAAGAAATCAAAACTCTCAACATATTAGATTCATTTTTATATCTCTGCAGTCAATTACCATCCTCGAAAAGGTACTTGTGTCACAAATCCATGCATGTGCAATTTTAAAAGCAACATCTACTCATAAAAGGAGATTTATGCAAAACAATTAATAAGTGACAAAGCATTAATAATCAAGAGGATTTTAATTTAAGCTCAAATAAGGAGTAGATTGGTAAAAGGCTAAAGGTGGGCTATTTTAGGCAATGTGGTGCTAATGATCCGGGGAAATGGAGTACTTTCCAAACTAAATTTCCACATTCCTTCTCCATAAGATTCATGACCTTTCATAATGCTTTTTTCAATAATAATGCTTTTACCTCTCTAACCTCAGCACTGCCTTCTCGCGAGTCGCAAACATGGGTGTCATGAATGGCCTCGGATACTTAGTGCATCGGACTCCTCACCTGGTGTCCCATCTCGCCAAACTATTATCTCAGCGAGCAGGGTCGATATTTGATCAGGTTTTCTTTCACTCATTAAATTTTCCATATATTTCAAACAATTTCCTACCAAACTCCAAATATGATAACAACAACACAACAACCATATAACAATCTTCATAATGTAACATCATTCTCAACATAATCCCCGGATAGGAAATAAGGTAAAGAATGGCAAATATTTTAGATCATGTGGAGCAATATATGAAATAAGGCATTATATGGCTTTGTGTAATGCATAAGCATGGGTAAGGCTAGGATATGACAATATGAGCATTATATGGAAATATAAAGTCCTCCATCCTCTTATCATGCAACATGTCAAAAGCAACTTCAAATTTACCTTCTTTCATGGTTTTCAAGAAAAATATGCACTTCATTGTGACATCCCTTTACTAGGCAATTTCATGCTATATCTCTAATGAATCCAATTTTGCATCGTCAAGTTCAATTTAACTTCCATGACATTTATCAAAAAAATTCAATGGAGTTCAATTTAACTTCCATGACATTTATCAAAAAATTCAATGGGGGTCATTTTTCTCAAACTTTGGAAAACATGCATATAAGCACATAAATCAATAATGATTTCCAAAATGGCCATGTATAAGCATGCATATGAGCACATAAATCAATAATGATTTCCAAAATGGCCATGTATAAGCAATTCCAAGAAATAAATTCTAAATGTGCACACATAATGTCAAATATGGTCAATATGCACAAAGTAAGCATATCCCCCACCCCATACTTTAAATATTACAGTGTCCTCACTTTATAAAAACAAGGGTAAAGAAAGAAACTCACTAGACAGGTGTGCAGAGCTTCATAGTATGCCTAGGGCGAGTCCGAATATAAGCATATAAATCAATAATTACAAGACCTCCTCCTGATGTAGTAGTGGGAAGTCAGGATCGATCCACGAGGAAGCGTGTCAGCGGATCTCAGGTAGCTGTAAATCTCACAAACAGAATAGCAGAAAGAAAGACAGAAAAGAAGACAGAAATAACAAATTAAAGAAGAAACTAAAGCAAAGACAACGGCTTTGGTCGATATCGACAAAGGGGTACTCGATATCGACTAATCTTAGTGACGACAGAAAGAAAACCCAGACACAGAAACTCGATCTCGACAAACCCTTACTCGATATCGACAAAGCACTACTCGATATCGACTAAAACTCCCCGAGATCGATAACACAGAAACTTAAATTGCAAAGCTTTCGAATTGCATAAAAAGATCAAACCTTTACCACATCATCTCACATGGACACCGTCGGGCTCACCTCGACCCCAGAAGTGGGTGGACTACTCGGTCTTCATTATCAAGAAAGACATCAATAATAAAAGGAAATAACTTTGCATTAAATTAAACTAAAAAGAAAGCTTACAACCGAACAAGCCAAATCCGCTTTCGCCTTTCCACCTTGCTCGCCACAAACTCTCTCTACTACTACTCATTTGTTCTCTCCGAAATTGAATTTCTAAATTCCAGCCCCTAAGGCTTTATTTATAGGCTTCATTCCCTCTCTAATTAGGAAAGAAGATCATATCTATATCTATATCTAAATATCTACTTACTTAAAGATAAATAAATGGAATGAAGGAGTTAAATCCATAAAGGAAATAAATCTAAAGTAGGTAAATCTTCCATGGTGTTGATGGATTTTGATAAAACTTGATAGATGTGGATAGACTCGGACTCCTTCGGCTCCAAGTAATCCCACCTCGACACGGACAGCAAACCGCGTAACGTGGCTAAGGAGAGCACTCCTCGATATCGAGTAAAGTACTAGATATTGAGTAACTTGTGTCATCGACTACAGCTTGCTAGGCATTTCGGGTAGCTGTTGCTCGATCTAGCGCGGACAGGCGCCTCCGATCTTGTCGATATCGAGCAAAGTACTCGATATCGAGTACATTGTGTCATCGAATTTGGCTGGCCTGGTGTTGACGAGCAGCTGGTTCTCAATCCGGCTCGGACAGGCGCTGCAGATCTTGTCGACATCGAGCAAACTCGTCGATATCGAGTAACTAGTGCCCGACATCTCCAGCTCTCGACTTCTCGACTTGGCGTTGCTTCCTCGACTCCAGGCATGATCTTCAAGGTTTGTCGATATCGAGTAAACTACTCAATATCGAGTAGAGCTCCGGAGTCGGGTTGACTTCGTCTCTCAGCTCCTCGATCCGCTCCTACTCGACCAGGCACTACTCGGACTTTTTGGTCGATATCGAGTAAGGTCCTCGATATCGAGTAACTCTTGGCTCCAGCCTGATTCGTCCTGGTTTCATCGTTCTTTGACCTTGGGCTTCTGTAGTTGATTCCCGAGCTTTTCGTCCTTTCTCAAAACTGCTGTAAATTTCCTCGAATTATGCGAATTTAAACAGAAACTGGTGTAGATTCCATAATTTGGCAAATAAACATAAACTACATAGATTCTGTACTATTCTAGCCCAAATGCATGAAATGTATGCAGAAAACGATATAAAAGTTACTGTAAAACATGGCAGATTCAGCTCACTACAAACACCCCATACTTAAGCTTGCTTGTCCTCAAGCAGTACTTTTATTTGTCATTCAGGGGAAGAAATCAAAACTCTCAACATCTTAGATTCATTCTCATATGTCCCTGCAATCAATTACCATCCTCGAAAAGGTACTTGTGTCACAAATTTATGCATGTGCAATAAAAAAGCAACATCTACTCACAAAAGGAGGGTTATGCAAAACAATTCATATGTGACAAAGCAATTTTTTGGCAATGTCGTACTAATAATCCGGGGAAAGGGAGTATTTCAAAACATTCATACCACATTCCTTCTCCATAACATTCATCACCTTTCATAATGCTTTTTTTTTCAATAATAATGCTTTTACCTCTCTAACCTCAGCACTGCCTTCTCGCGAGTCGCAAACATGGGTGTCATGAATGGCCCCGGATACTTAGTGCTTTGGACTCCTCACATGGTTTCCCATCTCGCCAAACTATTATCTCAGCGTGCAGGGTCGATCTTTGTTGTGAGCCTAATTTGCCATGTTTTACAGTTACTTTTATATCGATTTCTGCATACATTGCATACATTTGGGTTAGAATAATACAGAATCTGTGTAGTTTACACTTATTTGCAATATATGGAGGTCTACACAAGTTTTGGTTATATTTCACAGAAATCGGACGCACTTTGGAGCTAAAAGGAGACTCATGGAGAAGCTAAAAATGGTGCAGCTGGAGAAAAGGCCATTTTTCACCATTATTCGTTCTGAATCAAGCTTTGATGTCTTCATGAGAGTTGTAGCCCTCGGAAAGAGCTTTCCAACGCATAGTCATATGCATCAATCCGACGAACGAGGACTCGGGAAAGTGCGTTTTAAGAACAGAGCAGAAAGCTGAGAGAACTCTACTCGAGATCGACTAGCATCTACTCGATCTCGACGAGACCTGGTCGACCAGAGCTGATCGAGGACACTGAGTCAGAGACAACCCGACTCCCGGAACCCTACTCGACCTCGAGTACCTCTAGTCGAGATCGACCACAGTTCGACGCCATGCCCGGAGTCGACGAGCTGTGCCAAGCCGAGAAGCCGAGGACGAAGACGCAGACCACCTCTACTCGATCTCGAGGAGGCTTAGTCGAGATCGAACACGCCTAGGAGCCTTGTCGAGCAGAGCCACCCGACCAAGCTAGCCAGACGACGAATCCTACTCGATCTCGAGTAGCCCTGGTTGAGATCGACGAGCAAAGTCCGAAAACGCGTTACGCGGTTGAGCAGTCCGAGTCGAGCTGGGATTCCTTGGGCACGAAGGAGGTCGAGTAGGCCGAAATCTATCATCATCTATCTATGGAAGGAAGATCTATCAACATGAAGACATATTACCTAGTTTAGATTTATCTTTTCCTTTTAGATTTATTTCCTTTATTGCTTTTATTTATAATTAAGCATTTTAGATATAGATAGGAGATTCTATCCTTGAATAGCGAGGATTAGAAGGCTATAAATAAAGCCCTAGGGGCTGGTTTTTCATTCATTCCAATTCACAATCAATTCAAGTAAGTAGGATAGAGAGAGAGAGTTTGTAGCAAGCAAGGTGGAAAGGCGAAAGCGGATTTGTCTTGTCGGTTGTAAGCTTTCTTTATTTAAATTAATGCAAGTTAGTTTCTTTTGTTATTTGATGTCTTTCTTGATGATGAAGAGCGAGTAGTCCACCCACTTCTGGGGCTGGGGTGAGCCCGACGGTGGCCATGTGAGATGACGTGGTAAAGATCAGATCTTGTTATGCAATTCGTCTTCTATCCCTATGAGCATGATTCTTTTGCGAGAGTTGAAGGTGATCCTTGTTTGTGTTATTGAAGCGAAAGTGATCTTAATGCAACTTGGATTAATTATATGAAAAAGGGTTAGTAACAATTAGGGTTTATGCGAAAGCCTCTATATGCCTATTTGTTAATAACGAAAGTTATTTGATGGAAAGCATGATCTTTTATGCCTTTATGTATTACTTTGCATGGTTATCGTTGTGGTGTTGAAACCCTGGCTTTGGAAGTCTTTTAATATATTGAATTTATTTCTGTCAAAAATCTGAATTCTGCATTCGAAAATTTGCAATTTAAAGTTTCTGTTTCCAGTCGACATAGAGGAGCCCTAGTCGATCTCGAGTGGGAGTTACTCGATCTCGAGTACGCTTGGTCTAGGTCGAGTAAAGCTTCTGTCTTTTGTCGATTTCTGAAGTTTCTGTCTTGACTTGCCCTAGTCGATCTCGAGTAGGTTTTGTCGAGATCGAGTTGATTTGTCTGTCGAGTTGTTTTGTTTTCGTTTCTGAGTTTCTATTGTCGACTGTCCTTAGTCGATATAGAGGACAGCTACTCGAGATCGAGTAGCTTCTGTGTCCTCGACTTAGTTTCTGCTTTACTTTGTCTTTTCTATCTTCGTTTGGTTCATTGCTTTTGTTTGTTATTTTCTGTGTTTCTGTCTTTCTGCTGCTTCTGTGAGAATTTACAGCTACCTAAGAACTGCTGACGTGCTTCCTCGTGGATTCGATCCTGACTATTCTCTTACTACAACGGGAGGAAGTCTTGTATTCATTTGCTGGGACAGGGAAGTCAGACTGAACTTTATTTTATATTTATTTCATACTTGACCATCCTCCTGCAACAACAATCTTTGATCGGATTTTCTTTCACTCATTAAATTTTCCATATATTTCAAACATTCCTCCCAAACTCCAACACAACAACCATATAACTTCTCCATAATGTAACATCCTTCTCAACATAATCCCCGGATGGAAATAAGGTAAAAAATGGCAATATTTTAGATCATGTGGAGCAATGTATGAAATAAGGCATATATATGGCTTTTGTGATGCATAAGCGTAGGTAAGGCTAGGATATAACAATATGAGCATTATATGGAAATATAAAGTACTCCATCCTTTTATCATGCAACATGTCAAAAGCAATATCAAATTTACCTCCTTTAATGGTTTTCAAGAAATAATGCACTTCATTGTAACTTCCCTTTACTAGGCAATTTCATGCTATATCTCTAATGAATCCAATTTTGCATCGTCGAGTTCAATTAAAGCTTCCATGACACTTATTCAAAAAAATTTCAATGGGGGTGATTTTTTCAAACTTTGGAAATCATGCATATAAGCCCATAAATCAATAATGAATTCCAAAATAGCCATGTATAAGCAATTCAAGAAATAAACTTTAAAAACGCACACAAAATGTCAAATATATCAAATATGCATGAAGTAAGCCCTTCCCTTACCCCAAACTTAAACGTTACAGTGTCCTCACTGTATAAAAACAAGGGTAAAGAAAGAAACTCACTAGACAGGTGTGCAGGGCTTCATAATATCGAGTGTAAATGCCTGGGCCGAGTCCGATTTAGCTTTCTTCTATCCCCATGGACCTGAAAAAATGTAGAAGAAAAATACCCACAATAGAAAAACTAAAAAGTTCAAAACCAAAAACAAACAAAAGCAACAATGTCCAAAAGTCCCAAAAATAAATGTATATTTACAAGCTCTAGATTTTATAGTCGCTAGGCCGACTTTCTCTATTAAGAATCAGCATGGCTCATCTTTGTCCAGAGGTATAGGTGGGTCTGGTGGTTCCTCCGGTGATGGGAAGCGTGGGATGTCATCCGGGGGCATCATGTGGAGAAGCTTAAACCTCTCCAAGTGAACGCTCCATGGCTTCACCCATTCATCTTCCTAGGCTCCAGCTGGCATGCATAAAGAAAGATATAAAGAAAATATGCATACCTCATCATCATACCTCTTCCACTTTTTTGGTTGATTTGTTTGCACATCTCCACCACAGCAAAACGGTGGAGTGGGAAGAGATATTTCCACCTCATCTTGTGGAGCTTCATGCCACTTTGCGAGGACTCCATACTTGAATACGAACATCGGTTGCTCAAGATCGTCAGGGATGGCCTTCACCTTGTATGGTAAAAGCGACTTTGAAACACCATTGGCAACGACGTCCGAATTTTGCATTGGTAGCTCTTCTTCTTCTTGGGACCCTTCAAAAGATTCTTCAAAGATAGATAGAGAAATCGAAATAGAGGAAGGCCCTATCTGGATTTCTGTGGTACAGTCGATTTCGGCTAGTGTTTCTAGATCAGTTCCTCCAGAATGTGTATATGTCGAGTCCAGGTAGTCAATGTCGACTGGATCATAGAAGGGGACGTTATCGAACCAACTTGTCATTGTTGATTTGGGCGATTTAGTGTAATGTTCCCATCTACGCAACACAAGCTCAGCTTCTGCCTGCCTTTTGCGTTCTGTTTCCTGCGCAGTGCGTTCTCTCTCAGTGGCGAGAGCAGTATCCTTGGGGGCTTTTTCCCTCTGAAGCCTCTGTATTAGCTGTTCTTGTGTTTCTGCGGTCGCCATGATCCTTTTCAGTTTAGAATGGATGTGTAGGAAACGTTCCGGATCATCTAAGGTGTCAAACTCAGGTAGTTGACCAGAACGGCGCATACACCTACAAAATCAAAACTTAAAGAAAAACATGAGATCTAACTACCTAAGGCATGAATGATTGCTTCCCCGGCAACGGCGCCAATTTGTTGTAGGAGGAAATCGAGTTTAAAATATAAAATATAAATAAAACCAGATTCGTGCCCACGCAAATAATTACAAGACCTCCTCCTAATGTAGCAGCGGGAAGTCAGGATCGATCCACGAGGAAGCACGTCAGTGGATCTCAAGTAGCTGTAAATCTCACAGACAGAAGAACAGAAAAGAAAGACAGAAATAACAAATAAAAGCATAAAAGAAAGCAAAGGCAGAACCTACTCGATATCAACTACGAGGTCCTCGATATCGACTAAACTCAGCAACAACAGAAACTCAGAATCGACCAACAGACAGCAGACACAGACAAAGTAACTCGATCTCGGCAAGCTTTCCTCGATGTCGACTAAACCCTACTCGATATCGACAAGAACTCATCGGAATCGACTAGCAATAGAAACTTAAAAGTGCAACTTTTCGAACTTAGAACGCAGATTTTGATGGATTAAATTCAATAAACTAAATACTTCCAAGGCCAGGGTATCAACACCATAACGATAACCATGCAAAATAACACATAAAGGCATAAAAGATCATGTTTTTCATCAAATACCTTTCGTTATTAACAAGTAGGAATATAGAGGCTTTCGCATAAACCCTAATTGTTACTAACCCTTTTCACATAATTAACCCAAGTTGTATTAAGATCACTTTCGCTTCAATAACACAAACAAGGATCACCTTCAACTTTCGCAAAAGAATCATGCTCATAGGGATAGAAGACGAATTGCATAAAAAGATCAAACCTTTACAGCATCATCTCACATGGCCACCGTCGGGCTCACCCCGACCCCAGAAGTGGGTGGACTACTCGCTCTTCATTATCAAGAAAGACATCAATAATAAAAGGAAATAACTTTGCATTAAATTAAACTAAAAAGAAAGCTTACAACCGAACAAGCCAAATCCGCTTTCGCCTTTCCACTTTGCTCGCCACAAACTCTCTCTACTACTACTCACTTGTTCTCTCCGAAATTGAATTTCTAAATTCCAGCCCCTAAGGCTTTATTTATAGGCTTCATTCCCTCTCTAATTAGGAAAGAAGATCCTATCTATATCTATATCTAAATATCTACATATTTTCTCTAATTAGGAAAGAAGATCCTATCTATATCTATATCTAAATATCTACTTACTTAAAGATAAATAAATAGAATGAAGGAATTAAATCCATAAAGGAAATAAATCTAAAGTAGGTAAATCTTCCATGGTGTTGATGGATTTTGATAAAACTTGATAGATGTGGATAGACTCGGACTCCTTCGGCTCCAAGTAATCCCAGCTGGACACGGACAGCAAACCGCGTAACGCGGCTAAGGAAAGTGCTCCTCGATATCGAGTAAAGTACTCGATATCGAGTAACTTGTGTCATCGACTACACCTTGCTAGGCATCTCGGGTAGCTGGTGCTCGATCAAGCTCGGACTGGTGTCTCCGATCTTGTCGATATCGAGCAAAGTACTCGATATCGAGTACATTGTGTCATCGACTTTGGCTGGCCTGGTGTTGTCGAGCAGCTGGTTCTCGATCCGGCTCGGACAGGCGCTGCAAATCTTGTCGACATCGAGCAAACTCGTCGATATCGAGTAACTAGTGCCCGACATCTCCAGCTCTCGGCTTCTCGACTTGGCGTTGCTTCCTCGACTCCAGGCATGATCTTCAAGGTTTGTCGATATCGAGTAAACTACTCAATATCGAGTAGAGCTCCGGAGTTGGGTTGGCTTCGTCTCTCAGCTCCTCGATCCACTCCTACTCGACCAGGCATTACTCGGACTTTTTGGTCGATATCGAGTAAGGTCCTCGATATCGAGTAACTCTTGGCTCCAGCCTGATTCGTCCTGGTTTCGTCGTTCTTTGACCTTGGACTTCTATAGTTGATTTCCGAGCTTTTCGTCCTTTCTCAGAACTGCTGTAAATTTTCTCGAATTCTACGAATTTAAACAGAAACTGGTGTAGATTCCATAATTTGGGAAATAAACATAAACTACATACATTCTGTACTATTCTAGCCCAAATGCATGAAATGTATGCAGAAAACGATATAAAAGTTACTGTAAAACATGGCAGATTCAGCTCACAACAATATGCCAAGTTCAATTTCAACGAACTAAAATGTGAAAATAATACGACGAAATGTATTTTATTTATTTATTAAATATACCAATTTCAATTTACAAAAAAAAAATATAACTACAACATCCAAATTGACGTTGTAATTTGAATTATAACGTCAAACTGGACGTTGTAAATTGAATTACAACGTCTATTTGGACGTTGTAATTTGAATTACAACCGGTCGTCAAATCGACGTTGTGGTGCGAAGGTGTTCGAAACGTCGGGTGACGTTACGCACCACAACGTCCGATTTGACGTTGTCCAGCTATGCACAACGTCGGATTCGACGTTGTGCTTCTTTTTATATAAAGCACAACATCGAAACCGATGTTGTGCTTCTTCCTCCACACGCGAGCGATTCGGGAGAGAGAGCGATTCCTCCGAGAGAGCGAGAGAGCGACCGATTCCTCCGAGAGAGCGAAAGAGCGACCGATTCAGGCGAGATCGATGGTGAGATCCCGGAGACGAGGCCAAGGATGCGCCGGCAAGGGCGGATCTGGGCGAGGTGCGGGAGAGGAGATGGTGGCCGTGGGTGGAGGCGGCCGAGGAGGTGCTGGGCGAGGTCTTGGTTTATGCGGCGGTGATGGGGGCTCAGGGACAGGAGGCGGCCGAGGTGTGGGGCGCGGCGCCGATGGCGGCTCAGGGACAGGAGGCGGTGGTCGAGGTGTGGGGCGCGGCGGCGATGGCGGCTCAGGGACAGGAGGCGGTGGCCGAGGTGTGGGGCGCGGCGGCGATGGCGACTCAGGGACAGGAGGCAGTGGCCGAGGAGTGGGTGGATCCCGCGCCGGGGCTGCTGGTGGTGGTGGCCGTGGGCATGGTGGTGGTGGCGCCTGGAGGACCGCCGGTGATGGGGGTGGTGGCGGTGGTGGGAGAGCCGGTGCTGGCTGGAAGAGGCGGACGAAGGAGGTATCTCCCCTGACGAGTACGATATCGGTTAGTATGAATTTATTTAATTTTTCATTTTATCTTGTTGTTTAATTGTTGAATTTTATAACGAATAACTTTATGATATGAATTGGATAAGTTAACCTTATTTAATTTGAATGCACAATATATTTAAGTCAAATTGTTACAAAAGAACTACTTTAATGTCTAAAGCAAAATTATAGAAAAAAATTGTTACAAAATAATATGTATTAGAAGAAATTGTTACAAAAGAACATGTTCAAAAAGAAATCATAGAAACGAATTATCGAAATATACAAAAAGAAATTATAGAAACGAATTATTACAAATGAAGATGTTTACAGTGAACTACTTTAAGCGGATCGAAAATTAAATTCTTGAATGAAATAAAATATTTTAATAGAGGGGTGAATATGAAATTCTACTTAAATGAAAAAATATATTTACAAAGTAGTTCAAAAATTTAATAGGATTCTCGGATGAGACGGGGTGATGGGACCGTTCGCATCGTTCTCGTGCGAGACCGCAATGCGCCTTCACATGCCCTAAAGAGCGCCGATTTGGAGGAGGTCATCATCAATGACTCATCTTCGCAGACGGTGTCAGATCTCATGGCTCTTGCGGAGCAGGAAACTTTGACCGTGAGAGATACGGCGGTTGAGCCTGATAATTTCTCCCGACACAGCGGAGAGAGGAGGAAGCTTCGGACACTGATGGTATTTTCTTCGGCTTGAGTGCTGGGGTGCGCTCAGCACAAGGGCTGTTGGCAGTACCTCTGTCATCGCAGACGGCGTTAGATCCTAGGTTGTTGCCAGTACCTCCGGACATGCTCATGGACACGCTGCTTGGGCTGAGGTCATCGCAGCAGCAACTAGCTGCTTCACACCTACTGTGGTGGCGGATGAGACGCTGCTTGTTTGGATTGTGGGTCTGTGAGGCATAACACCACCGCGTGCCCACACGTCGATCAAGTACATCAAGCAGAAACCCACGAAGAGGTAAGGTATGCAGGGTAGCACTACTCAGGACCACATCCAAACCAGAACTGGAGCTACTATCGCCAGCCCTAGCATCAAAATCCCCCGCCCTACAGAGCCCTTGGTCACCCTGACAGAGAAGGTTAGAAAGATGACATGCAGACCATTCTTGAAGAGATGCGGAGGAATCATTCAGACACCAAACAATCCATCAATTCCATCCTCGCTCAGATGCATGACGTGAACTCTAGGCTAGGGGAAATCGATATATGACGGAAGTCAATTGAAACCCAGATGGGACAACTAGAAACATCCGTCCCCAAGCAATCAGGTACGCTCCCTAGATCCTCTCAACCTAACACTAAGGGTAAATCTACAAGACAGGTGGCTGCCATGAATCTAAGGAGTGGACGACAGATGCAAACGCTTGAGCCCTACACAGAAGGAGATGCGGCAAAGGACTCCTCGACATCGACCAGCCCAATTGATGTCGACCACAACCTGGTCGATATCGAGGAAACCTTGGTCGATATAGACCAGAACGCCACGCCCAACTGGAAATCGACTTCTGTACTCGACGTCGAGGAGACCCTAGTCGACGTCGACCAACCTTCTGCCCAGTCGATCATCCTTCAGCACCTCCGACGAAGAAAAAGCTGCCATTCCCAACAAAATCTCCAATGGATCTAGTAGAGAAGAAGTTCCAGCATTTCATAAAGTTGCTTTAAAGGCTCAATGTCACAATCCCTTTCACAGAAGATCTTAATGAGATGCCATCATATGTCAAGTTCCTCAAGGAGATTCTGAGCAAGAAGCGATCCATGACTGAGATCGCAGAGGAGTGCAGCCAGATGGACGTACTAGAGAAAAGGCCAGATCTAGGTAAGTTTGCTATAACAATTGGATTTGGTCAATATAAATTCAAGATTTGTGTGACTTGGGAGCCAGTGTGAGTATAATGCATTTATCAATCTGGTCCAAGATTAAGATAGGTGCTCTAGAGCCTGTGGATGCAAAGTTATACTTGGTGAACAACACGGTGGTCATCCCAACAGGCATGGTGGATGTTGTAGGGAGGAAATCGAGTTTAAAATATAATGAAATAGATCAAACCAGATTCGTGCCCCGGCAAATGTTTACAAGACTTCCTCCCGATGCGGCAGTGGGAAGTCAGGATCGATCTCGAGGAAGCGTGTCAGCGGATCTCAGGCAGCGGTAGAATCTCACGGGCAGAAAATTAAACAGACAGACAGAAATAATAGAGAAAAGCAGAAAAGAAAGCAAAGCACAGAAAACTTGTTGATATCGACTACTATTACTCGATATCGACTAAGCAAATCGACCACAGTGACTCAATATCGACTAACAGAAAGCAAAACTCAGCAAAGTAACTCGATTTCGACCAAATCAACTCGACATCGACCAATTTCCTCGATGTCGACCAAATTTTCTCGAGATCGAGTAACTTAGAAACTAAAATTGCAACTTTTCGCAACACAGAACACGATTTTCGATGAAATAAATCAATTAACTAAAGACTTCAAAGATCGGGGATTCAACACCACAACGATAACCATGCAAAATAACACATAAAGGCATAAGAGATCATGCTTTTCATCAAATAACTTTCGTTATTAACAAATAGGAATATAGAGGCTTTCGCATAAACCCTAATTGTCACTAACCCTTTTCACATAATTAATCCAAGTTGTATTAAGATCACTTTCGCTTCAATATTACAAACAAGGATCACCTTCAACTTTCGCAAAAGAATCATGCTTTCAGGGATAGAGAACGAATTGCATAAAAAAATCAAACCTTTACCGCATCAACTCACATGGCTACCGCTGGGCTCACCCCGACCCTAGAAGTGGGTGGACTACTCGCTCTTCATCATGAATAAACTCATCAAAAATTTCAGGAAAATAAATTACATTAAATTAAAACTAAAAAGAAAGCTTACAACCGATCAAGCCAAATCCGCTCTCGCCTTTCCACCTTGCTCTCGCCACAAGCTCTCTCTCTCTCTCTCTCTCTACTTACTACCTCTTCTCCTTCTCTAGAATTGAATGAATAAAAACTAGCCCAATAGGCTTTATTTATAGGCTTTAAATCCTTGCTAATCAAGGAATGAAATTATATCTATATCTATATCTATCTATCTAAATTATTAAGATTAAATAATGGAAATAAAGAAATATATCTCTAAAAAGAATTATATATAATGTAGGTAAATATCTTCTCCTCTTGATAGCACTTGATAGATCTTGATGGAATTTGCTCTCGAAAATATCTCCATCGGATTCGGGATAGAATATTAACAAGATTCGGACTACTCGATTCCGGCTTCTGTGGGTCAACTCGATATCGAGTAGTTTCCTCGATTTTGACCAACTTTTCTCCGTCTTCAGTTTCTTCGTTGATCTAGGCTTCAGGAAGTGAAAATCGACTTGGTGATTACTCGATATCGAGTAAAGTTTCTCGATATCGACTTGAATGTTCTGCTCCCAGCTTTCTTCGTCGATTCCTGGGTCTTTGACACGATATAGGTTACTCGATTTCGAGTACAGCAACTCGATATCGACTAACTTTCTCAGCTCTGCTCGATTCTTGTCAACTTTTGCGGAAATCGACTGACGTACTCGATATCGACAAGGCTTAGTCGATATCGACCAAGTGGTGTCGAGTCGATTTTTCCTTGCTTCCAGCTCGACTTGTCCTGGTTCTGCCGCTCCTTGACCTCGGACTTTTGTAGTTGACTTCGAGCTTTTTCTCCTTTCTCAGAACTGCTGTAAATTGCTTTGATTTCTGCGAAATTAAACAGAAACTGGTGGAGATTCCATAATTTGGCAAATAATAATAAACTACATCGATTTTGTACTATTCTAACCCAAATGCATGAAATGTATGCAGAAATCGATATAAAAGTAACTATAAAACATGGCGAATTAGGCTCACATCAAACATCCCATACTTAAGCTTGCTTGTCCTCAAGCAATACTTTTAATTGTCATTCAGGGGAAGAAATCAAAACTCTCAGCATCACAGATTCATTGTCATATAACCCTGCAATCAATTACCATCCTTGAAAAGGTACTAATGTCACAAATCCATGCATGTGCAATTAAAAAGCAACATCTACTCACAAAAGGAGGGTTATGCAAAACAATTCGTAAGTGACAAAGCATTAATAGTCAAGAGGACTTTAATTTTAGCTCAATAAGGAGTAGATTGGTAAAAGGCTAAAGGTGGGAAATTTTTTGCAATGTAGTGCTAATGTTCCGGGGAAATGGAGTATTTCCAAATTTTATACAACACTCCTTCTTCATAAGATTCTTCACCTTTCATAATGCTTTTATCAATAATAATGCTTTTACCTCTCTAACTTCAGCACTGCCTTCTCGCGAGTCGCAAACATGGGTGTCATGAATGGCCCCGGATATTTAGTGCTTTGGACTTCTCGCATATGTGTCCCATCTCACTGAACTATTATCTCAGCAAGCATGGTCGATCTACCTTTATCTTTTGAGGTGATCGAATTTTCTTTCTTACTCATTAAATTTTCCATATTTTTTTTCATTTTCGCCAAACTCCAATAATGATAATCATAAAACAAACACCATATGACAATCTCCATAAAGTGACATCACTCTCAACATAATCCCCGGATAGGAAATAAGGTAGAAAATGGGCATATTTTAGAACATGTGGAGCATAATATGAAATAAGGCATAATATGGCTTTTGTGATGCATAAGCATAGGTAAGGCTAGAATATAACAATATGAGAATTATATGGAAATATAAAGTCCTCAATCCTCTTATCATGAAAAATATCAAAAGCAACATCAAATTTTACCTGCTTTTATGGTTTTCAATAAAAATATACACTTCATTGTGACTTCCCTTTACTAGGCAATTTCATGCTATATCTCTAATGAATCCAATTTTGCATCGTCGAGTTCAATATAAGCTTCCATGACATTAATCTCAAAATTTCGATGGGGGTCATTTTTTCAAACTTTGGAAAACCTGCATGTAAGCACATAAATCAATAATGAATTCCAAAATAGCCATGTATAAGCAATTCAAGAAATAATGCACAAATAATGTCAAATATATCAAATATGCACAAAGTAAGCTCTTCCCTCACCCCATACTTAAATATTACAGTGTGCTCACTGTATAAAAACAAGGGTAAAGAAAGAAACTCACTAGACAGGTGTGCAGGACGTCGAAAATCGAGTGTAATGTTGCTGCAGAGCTGGTCGAAATTGACAAGGGCTGGTCGACTTCGAGGAGATTGGTCGATGTCGACCAAGTCTACTCGAGATCGAGTAGCTTGTTACCTCCAGGGTGATCCTTCTCTACCACAAGCTCCTTTTTGCTCGAGATGTTTGGTCGATTTCGAGTAACTTACTCGATGTCGAGTACGTTTGCAGCTTTTTCTTCCTGCAAGATGCGTTAGAAAAGACATACCCACAATAGAAAAACTAAAAGATAATGTCCAAAACCAAAAACAAAAAACAAAAATGTCCGAAAAATCCAAAAAACTAAATGTCTATTTACAAGCTCTAGACTTTATAGTCGCTGGGCCGACTTTCTCCGTTAAGCTCAAGGTGACATTTGCAGGGCCCACGTAGCTTGGGCTTCAAACATGACTCCATTCTTGTCCATCGGCTGCAGCCCTCCTGAATGGATCTTGTTCACCGTGAAGGGGCCCATTTTCTTCTTGTTGAATTTGTTGGGAAACCAATGATCCTTTGATTTGACAACATAGACTTTGTCACCAACTTCATAGTCTTTGGGCTCATCATTAGAAATTCTACATAATCGCACATATCAAGGCGATGTCTCTAAAGTAGCCATGTCTTTATGCATATTTTACTTCCATATTCTATACACTCTGCATATTTCGGGTTAGAAATATGTCGGATTTATGTAGTTTATGTTTATTTGTCAGAAATGGAGATCTACATAAGTTTCTGTTTAATATTGCATAATATGGAGCCATTTCGGGGGAAAACCAAGAAATCAAGACGGAGGACACATTTTACTCTATATCAACTAGTCTTCGTCGATATCGACAAAGACATGTCCGGACACTGCAATGATCGAGGAGCCCATGTCGAGAAGCTGAAGACGAGCCAACCCGACTCCAGCACTTTCCTCGAGATCGAGTTACCTACTCGATGTCGACAAAGCCCCGAAGACCCTGCCCAGAGTCGAGGAGAAGCCCACCCGAGGATGCCGAGGAGTGCTACCCGACCTGGCACCCGGACACCACAACTCGATGTCGAGGACGTTCCTCGAGATCGACGAATTTCAGAGCAGACATCCGAGCCAGTCCGAGGAAGAGCTGCTCGACGCCACCAGGCCGAGCTATATCCGACACTGTTACTCGAGAACGAGTATGTAACTCGAGATCAAGGAGATTTGTGAGCAAGCGTCCGAGCCACATCGAGCAAGGGTTACCCGAGATGCCGAGCCGCTGAAGTCGACAAGACCCTGTTACTCGAGATCGAGGAAAACTCCTCGAGATCGAGGAAATCTTCCGGAGATGCGTAACGCGGTTTGAGCTGTCCTACTCGGATTGGGATTCCTTGGGGCCGAAGATTGCCGAGTCTATCCGATTTTATCAAGATCTATCATGAAGGAGAAGATTTATCCACTTGAAGACTTTTAGATATACTTCCCTTTTTTAGATTTAATTATGTTGTTGCATTTATTTATCTTTAATGCTTTAGATATAGATTTAGATATAGATATAGATATTCTATCCTTGAATAGCAAGGATTAGAAGGCTATAAATAAAGCCCATGGGGCTGATTTTAGGAATCATTCAATTTACAAGCTAGAGAAGTAGTTCACAGAGAAGTTTTAGGAGTTCGAAGGTTTTAGGGTTTTGGCATTCAACGAGAGTTGGATTGCCGGGATTGTAAAGGCTTTGAATTTAGTTTAATGCAATTTTCTTTTCATCAATAAATGTCAGAGGTTGCAATGAAGCGCGAGTAGTCCACCCACTTCTAGGGTTGGGGCGAGCCCGACGATAGCCATGCGTGCCTGAGGTAAAGATCCGACTTTTATCGTGTTTTGAGCATCTACTACTTGTTATATGTTTATTACCCATCTAATGGAGGTCCATGCTAACAACTTGGATTGTAAACATAAAATCAGTAGAGACAATTAGGGTTTCTTGAAAGAGTTGTCTAATTGTTGAAAAAGGCGAAAGCTTAGTCCTTCGATGCAAGTTACATGATTATATGTTTTATTCTTGCCTTATGCATGCTTGGTTATCGTTGTTGCAAACCCCAATCTTGGAAGTCTTTTACATACAGTTTACTTCGAAATCCTAAAGCATTTGTCTTTACTTTATTTTCTTTCGTTTTAGTTTCTGCCCTTCCTCGAGATCGACTAGCACTCCTCGATCTCGAGTTACTGATTCTCGATCCAGCATTGCCGTAGCTTCTGTGTGCAGGTGATCGACAAGAGCCAACCCGACGTCGACGACCCTACTCGATCTCGAGTAAACCCTTGTCGAGATCGACCAAAACCGCCGGGAGTTGCTGTTGCGCTGTTCGACTGTCCGATCTTCTGTCGAGTAACTATACTCGAGATCTAGGACCCCTGTTGTCGACCAATTCTGTGAGATTTCTCCGCTGCCTAGGATCCGCTCACACGCTTCCTCGTAGATCGATCTTGACTTCCCGCTGCTGCATCAGGAGGAGGTCTTGTAATTATTTGCATGGGCAGAATCTGATTTGATCTATATTTTATATTTTAAACTCGATTTCTTCCTACAACAAATTGGCGTCGTTGCCGGGGAAGCAATCATTCGCGCCTTAGGTAGTTAAAATCTCACATTTTCTTTGAGTTACTTTACAGGTGTATGCGCCGTTCTGGTCAACCACCTGAGTTTGACGGCTTAGACGAACCGAAACGCCTTCTACACATCAGAGCTAAACTACAAAGAGCCATGGCGGGCGAAGAAACACAAGAACAGCTTATTGAAAGACTTACAAGGGTACTAGCCGCAAGGGATGCTACTATCGCTGCTGAGAGAGCAGGAAGGGAACAAGAAGCTGAGCGCGCGAGGCAAGCAGAAGCTGAGCTTGCCCAATACCCAACCACAGCAGAGGATTATATGCATCCAACTCTCGTCGTGCCTGAATCGGCGATTCTAATCCCTGAAAACTCTTTTGAAATTTGCACGCAATTTCTTATAGAGCTTAAAAATAATGCTTTTTATGGCAAATTTAATGAGTGTCCTCTTGAACATATTACCAATTTTTCTGACATGTGTCGTACTCTTGCTGAAGGTACAACTCTGGAATATGTCAAGATGAAGGCTTTTCGCTGGTCTCTCGCTGGACCTGCACTGATGTGGCTTGAAGGGCTGAAACCAAGATCACTGACAACATGGGCCCAAGTAGAGCAAGAGTTTCTGAACAAATTCTTCCCTCCCGTCAAAACAGCACTGCTCCGCCAAAAGATCACAGCCTTCAAACAGAAGTCTAGGGAACCGCTAGCAAATGCATGAGAACGCTACAAAGAACTGCTTCGATCTTGCCCTACTCATGGACAGCCACCCTACGTCATTCAGGAGATCTTCTTCAACTCTCTTGACCAAGTCACTAAGGACAGAATCAACCAGTATACTCGCTATGAGTATCTGACGATGCCACCAATTGACACCTGGGGTGTGCTATACAAGCTCACCAATTGTGAAAACAAATATGGGTCTACTGCAAACTATAAGGAGAACTCATATGCCAGGCCAGCACCACCTATGCCCCTCTATGAGCCTGCCAAGGAGATTGACCCGGATGTCAGGGAGCAATTCTACAGAGACCAGAATCGCAAGCTCCTCAAGCAAGTCAAATATCTGTCTGTCAGTCAGCCTTGCATCGAATGGGGATCACAACGGCACACCACTACTGAGTGCCCACACACTGAGCAAGTTAGGATGGCAGAGACACATGAAGAGGTAGCCTACGCTGGGGGTCCCAATCGCTACATGGGAGATCAAAGGTTCTATCAACCACAGTGGAACCAAGGTCCTCCTAGGAACCCTCCACCACACAGAGCTCCAGGACATCCAGAAAGGGATCAAAAGAAGGACGATCTGCAGCTGATCCTTGAGGAGATGCGTCGGAATCAAGGCACCATCAACAACCAGTTCCAGAACATCACAACAAAATTTGGAGAACTGGACATCTGGAAAAGGGGAATAGAGACCCAGATGGGTCAAATCGCTGCACAGATCCCACGACCATCCGGATAGCTCCTTGGGCAAACAGAACCAAATCCTAAAGGGAAGACCGGACACGTCGCAGCTATCAAATACAGAAGTGGGCATCAATTACACGAGCCAGAGGTCGGGAAGCGCCAGGACAAAGCAGAACAGCAACTCGACAACGAGCAGAGGCAACTCGAGATCGAGGAGCCTATACTCAATCTCAACAAACATCTCCCCGACCAAGCCCAGAAGCCCAGCTCGGACTCCACGGCACAACCCAGCAACTCGAGGTCGATAACCCAAGTCGAGATCGAGGACCCTCTTGTCGAGATCGAGGAGAAGTTCGCCGACGTCGACGACTCTGCAACACCTCCGACATTTGATCTGGCTCCGAAGCAGAAAAAGCCAATGCCTTTCCCTTCTAAAGCACAGAAAGATCCCACTGCAAGTAGGTTTAACCGTTTTGTTAATATGCTGCAAGAACTGAACGTCTCTATCCCTTTTATAGAAGCCCTGCAAGAGATGCCTGGATATGTCAAATTTTTGAAGGAAATCCTGAGCAAGAAGCGATCCATCTCAGATATCGCAGGCGAGTGCAAAGTACTCCACTTCCCTGAAAAGAGACCTGACCCTGGTAAGTTTTCTGTTACTGTGGGTTTTGGACAATATAAATATGAGTCTCTGTGTGATTTAGGAGCAAGTGTGAGCATCATGCCCTTATCAATCTGGCGAAAGGTAAAAATAGGATGCATAGAGCCTGTGGATGCCAAGCTATACATGGCAAACAATACAGTGGTCATCGCTACAAGTATAGTTGAGAATGTCCCCGTCCAGGTTGGTAAATTCTTTGTTCCAGCAGATTTCCTTATTATAGACTGCGCTGAAGATCCTACTAGCCCTATTATTCTTGGTAGACCATTCTTAGCTACTGCAGATGCCAAAATTAGTGTTAAGAATCGATCGCTCACCTTCACCATAGGCGATGAGGTTTTAGATTTCTCTTTTGGCCCTGCAAAGGAGGAAATTTCATGGCTAGAGGTAAAAAGCATCAGCAACCATGGGACCAAGCAATCGACGGAGGAAAGCACCAGCACTGTACTCGAGATCGACAAAGCTTCCTCGATCTCGACTAACCCTCTACTCGATCTCGACCAAAGCTCGTCGATATCGACTTCCTCTACTGACCCACAGACTTGCCCAGAGCCTAAGTATGGGGTTCCTGTACTCGATATCGACCAGCCGTACTCCATATCGACTAACCCCAAGCCCGAAGATTTCTGTTTTGGGTCCGAAAAGGTAAGTTCAGGTATGAATTCTACTCCCCCTCAGTCCATTAAGAAAATTATCAATAATTTAAGGGGAGGTAAGGCCCCGTGGCGAGAGAATCTCCGAAAACTAAGAGCTGGATGGAAGAAGAAGAAAGAGAAGGGAGATTATGCAAGCAACCACCTGTCAGCTGAGCTTGCATACTACAATCAGGACCTAGATGATCCAGGAGAAAGGCCAAGCATGAGCGGGCCCTACACTAATGGTCCTTGAGCGCAAACGGAGAAGTCGGCCTAGCGACTCTAAAATCTAGAGCATGTATATAAAACTTTATGAATTTTGGGACTTTTGAACTTTTTGGTTTTGGTTTTTGGTTTTAGTTTTCTGGTTTAGAATACTTCATGTGGATAGTCTTGTTTTTGTGTGCAATCTAACACTTTTGGGTCGGCAAGCATAGAAGGATCGCAAAAAGTGGAAAGAAGAAGTCTCTGAAAAACAGTCAGAATCGACGAAGGCCAAGTCGACAACGACAAGGAGGAGCAGCCTAGAAACTCCTCGATATCGAGTAGGCCAACTCGATATCGACAAAGCTCAGAAGCTCCTCGACTTCAGAAATCCACTGGACGCAGACAAGCTCCACGATATCGAGTTCTGCACTCGAGATCGACAAGTATGGGGTGGGGGAAGGGCTCATTATCATTATTATATATCTTAGTCTTGCTTTTGGTTTTACAAGGTGAAATTTTAATTTTTATGTTATGCATTCATGTTTAAATTTTATATATTTTAGTCTTTTTTCATACTTTAGTCTTGTTTTTAGTTGCATAAGAAAATAAATAATAATAATAATAAAAAAAATAGAAAATGTCGAAAAAAGAAAAAAATATGCATGTTTAAATTTCTGCATTGTTTTAGTTTTTATACCCTAACTTAGATGTCCTATGATGATGAATAATGATTGACTTAATCATGTAAACCCTATGGCATGTTTGGAAGGTTTAGCCTAAGTCCTCGAAATTGTTTTTATGTGGATTGTGAACTTGTGATGAAATTGAGCACATATGATCCTAAGCTAAAGGTTAAAATCCAACAAAAATTGTCCCAACGAGAATTTTGGCTTTATAGGGAGAACATAAAAAAATCCCTCTGCTTTCTTGAGTGTATTTACTCTTCCTATGCATCTCTAAATGTTGTGATAGTTATTCAAAGCCAATGCATTTATACGTTGATGTGAATGAGAATTAAATGATGGAGGCACCTTTTAAGCCAATTTTATCCTCTCTTTACCTACCCTGCATTATCCCTTCTTGAAGCCAGAACATTAGCCTGAGACTTTTATTATAAACTCCACAAAATTATCCTTAGCCAAATTGAGCCTGACCCCCATTTGGGAATTAAGACTTAGAGTTGGTTGGAATGATGATTTGTGGAAGAAATTAGCTTGTGCTTCATTTCAAGTAAGGAGGATTTTTTTGAACTTATTGAGATATGGGTTGGTTTTATATTTTTATCTTGCTATGCATATTATGTAAAAGGATTTTTGGCTCACCCTATAAATGCACTAGTGTTATTTTATGTTATTTTCCTTTCATTCAAAAAAAAAAGAGAAAAAAGAGAAAAAGAGAAAGAAAAGTATGTATATATGTTTGTGAATAAAGTGCATGAGCCAAATTTGCCTTAGTTCTTTCATTTTCACAAGATTCATACTTTGGAGAGGTTTATTAAGTTTGAAAGGTTATGAACTTCATTGAGATAAGTGGGAGAGTTTGGTTGATGCATATGATTAAAAGTTATGGTTTGGTTGAGTTGTGTTGGAGATTTAGGAGTCTTGATTCCCGAATTATATTAAGCACCACATGGCCAAATAATTCCATGCCCTTATATTTCTTACCAAGCCCCATTACAACCCCGCCGAATAGAATCTTCTTTGAAGACTTCTATTGAGCGAAGTCCTCCTGATAATTCTTGTTGCATTTTCATAATTGGTTGCGAAGTGGATTTATATTTAAATTGCAATATTTATGAGATTGTATATGGAATTGAGTTGAGAGAGGATCTACATAGCCTAAACACATTGAGAGCTGAGTGTAAACACATTATTCCTGTGAGGTTGGATTTATATTGCCTATGCTTATGGATCGCTCATATATGTGTGATGACATTAGAATCACTTGTCTTACATTGCTACTACTTGAGATGTTGCTTTTGACAAAAGGCGAAGACTTGAAGGATGTGTTGTAGGTCTTGGTTATTGTTTGGTTATTGCTTGAGGACAAGCAAGTCTAAGTATGGGGTGATTTGATGTCTCTAAAGTAGCCATGTCTTTATGCATATTTTAGTTCCATATTCTATACACTTTGCATATTTCGGGTTAGAAATATGTTGGATTTATGTAGTTTATGTTTATTTGTCAGAAATGGAGATCTACATAAGCATCTGTTTAATATTGCAGAATATGGAGCCATTTCGGGGGAAAACCAAGAAATCAAGACGGAGGACACATTTTACTCTATATCAACTAGTCTTCGTCGATATCGACAAAGACATGTTCGGACACTGCACTGATCGAGGAACCCATGTCGAGAAGCTGAAGACGAGCCAACCCGACTCCAGCACTTTCCTCGAGATCGAGTTACCTACTCGATGTCGACAAAGCCCCGAAGACCCTGTCCAGAATCGAGGAGAAGCCCACCCGAGGATGCCGAGGAGTGCTACCCGACCTGGCACCCGGACACCAACCCTCGATGTCGAGGACTTTCCTCGAGATCGACGAATTTCAGAGCACACATCCGAGCCAGTCCGAGGAAGAGCTGCTCGACGTCACCAGGCCGAGCTATGTCCGACACTGTTACTCGAGATCGAGTATGTAACTCGAGATCGAGGAGATTTATGAGCCAGCGTCTGAGCCACATCGAGCAAGGATTACCCGAGATGCCGAGCCACTGAAGTCGACAAGACCCTGTTACTCGAGATCAAGGAAAACTCCTCGAGATCGAGGAAATCTTCCGGAGACGCGTAACGCGGTTTGAGCTGTCCTACTCGGATTGGGATTCCTTGGGGCCGAATATTGCCGAGTCTATCCGATTTTATCAAGATCTATCATGAAGGAGAAGATTTATCCACTTGAAGACTTTTAGATATACTTCCCTTTTTTAGATTTAATTATGTTGTTGCATTTATTTATCTTTAATGCTTTAGATATAGATTTAGATATAGATATAGATATTCTATCCTTGAATAGCAAGGATTAGAAGGCTATAAATAAAGCCCATGGGGCTGATTTTAGGAATCATTCAATTCACAAGATAGAGAAGTAGTTCACAGAGAAGTTTTAGGAGTTCGAAGGTTTTAGGGTTTTGGCATTCAACGAGAGTTGGATTGCCGGGATTATAAAGGCTTTGAATTTAGTTTAATGCAAGTTTCTTTTCATCAATAAATGTCTGAGGTTGCAATGAAGCGCGAGTAGTCCACCCACTTCTACGGTTGGGGCAAGCCCGACGATAGCCATGCGTGCCTGAGGTAAAAATCCGACTTTTATCGTGTTTTGAGCATCTACTACTTGTTATATGTTTATTACCCATCTAATGGAGGTCCATGCTAACAACTTGGATTGTAAACATAAAAGGTGAAAGCTTAGTCCTTCGATGCAAGTTACATGATTATCTGTTTTATTCTTTCCTTATGCATGCTTGGTTATTGATCGGTCTAAAACCAACACCCCGCAAGCGTACGGTGTCAATTGTAGTAATCGAGTGTCGAATCTCAGGGACCGTGTGAATACCAATTGCAGAACCTCAACTAGTTTACTAAGCTAAATAAGAGAAGTGATTTTTGAAGAAATAAGAGAATAAGAAGAAGAAAAATGACAAATTGCAAGTGTATGAGAATATATGATGCGAAACATTCCAGAGTTAAGGTTCACCACAACAATGCATCTTCGATAGACTATATAATTTTCATGCTTGAATAAATTAAAAAGAGATATTTGAAGGTAAACTATCTAAATTCATTATCGCTCAGCCTACGCATGTTGCAATAACTATGTCCATTTTAATCAATTACCACTCAGCTTGCGCTTGTTGCAGATCAATAAATCAAATTGGACTCATTAAGCACTTAGATCCTAGCGAGCAAATCGATCAAAAAATCGCAGGCGCGATCCGTATAATCAATTCAAACCTAGGTTGTCTACGATAGTTTATTATCCTCAAGAGAATTAAATAGATTGCTCATAAACAATTCTCAAGTTCAATCCATGTTTTCCAACAACTTTGTCTATGTATCCAATCTCAATTCGCAGCTGGCGCATGTTGAACATCAAAAGGATTCCAATCAATCATAGGATTAATCGGACTAAGCACTCATGGATCGAATCAAACAACAATAGAATTCATTCAGGCAATCATCACGCAGATGTCTATCTCAGCATCGTTGGGATCACCCCGACCCCAGAACAGGGAAATTAGCCAGACATAGATTCAGACACAATCAAAGAATTCATGATGAAAGAATATAAGACTAGATTAACAAATCGTATTCTTAAATCCAGCAAAACAAACCTTCAAGAGGAAATCCCTGAAAGAGCCTAAAACTCTCAATGTCTGCAACTAGTTTCTGACGTGAAAAATTGGATTGCCTCTAATCTAACCCTAATTCTCTATCTATATTCCTAAAAAAGTTCTGAAAATAGTCCTAAAATAATAATAAAATATACCAAAAAGTCGTCCAATAAAAGATAAAAGCGAATAAAATATCCCGACGAAATAACGCTGAAGACAAGTATCGAGTCGATACTTCAGAGTATCGAGTCGATATGTAGCTACTGTAAAGCAATCTGGCTCGGAATGTGAAGGTATCGAGTCGATACGTGTGGATATCGAGTCGATATGTGAAAGTTTCGGGTCGATACTTTGACTCAGCCTCTGAAGCATCTTGATGAAGCGCTGGAATTTCTTCTCTGCTGGATCCTTTGGAGATTTCGTCGGGAAAGGCAGTTTCTTTTTTTGCTTCGGAGCCAGAACAGATGTCGGAGGTGTTGCAGAGTCCTCGATGTCGACCTGATTCTCCTCGATGTCGACTAGATGTTGCTCGACATCGACCACTGTAGTCGATTTCGAGTTGGATTGTCGTGCAGACGAATCTTGGCCAAGATGTTGCTCGATTTCGACTTGATGTTGCTCGATATCGACCAAATTTTGGTCGACATCGACTTGCTGCTGGTCGATATCGAGTTGTTTCTCAGCTTCGTCCTGCTGCTTTCCGACCTCTGGCTCACGTAGTTGGTGCCCGCTCCTGAGCTTTATGGTTGCGATGTGTCTGGTCTTCCCCTTAGGATTTGGTTCTGTTTGCCGAGGGAGTTGCCCGGTCTGTCGTGGAATTTGTGTCGCGAATTGACTCATCTGAGTCTCTATGTTCCTCTTCCAGAAGTCCATCTCTCCAAATCTTGTATTGAGGTTCTGGAGTTGATTGTTGATGGCGCTTGTAGACTGCTGCTGTTGTGCCTGATTCCGGCGCATCTCATCGAGTATCATCTGTAGATCATCCTTTCGTTGATCTCTTTCTGGATGTCCTGGAGTTCTGTAGGGCGGGGGGTTCCTAGGGGCACCTTGGTTCCATTGTGGTTGCTGAAACCTTTGGTCCCCCATATAGCGATCGGGACCCCCTGCGTAAGCTACCTCTTCGTGGGTTTCTGCCATCCTTACTTGCTCCGTGTGTGGGCACTAAGTAGTGGTGTGCCGCTGTGAGCCACATTCGATGCAGGGCTGGTTGACAGAAAGATACTTGACTTGCTTGAGGAGCTTGCGATTTTGATCTCTGTAGTACTGCTCCTTGGCATCTGGGTCAATCTCCTTAGAAGGCTCATAGATGTGCATGGATGGGGCTGGCCTGGCATAGGCATTCTCATCGTAGTTTGTCGGCGTCCCATACTTATTATCGTAGTTGGTAAGCTTATCGAGGGTAGCCCATGCGTCAGCTGGTGGCATTGTCAGATACTCATAATGAGTATACTGGTTGACCCTATCCTTAGCGGCCAGATCAAGAGAATTGAAGAAGATCTCCTGAACGACATAGAGAGGCTGTCCATTTGTAGGGCAGGATCGCAGTAGATCCTTATATCGTTCTCATGCTTTTGCTAGCGGCTCCCCAGGCTTTTGTTTGAAAGCCGTAATCTTCTAGCGGAGGAACGCTGTCTTGGCAGGAGGAAAGAATTTGTTGAGAAACTTCTGCTTTACATCAGTCCATGTTGTTAGGGATCGTGGAGGGAGACCTTCAAGCCACTTCAATGCTTGACCGGCCAGAGACCATCGAAAAGCTTTCATCTTGACATATTCCAGAGTGGTACCTTCAGCAAGAGTATGGAACATGTCAGAAAAATTGGTAATATGTTCAAGAGGGCATTCATTAAATCTTCCATAGAATGCATTCTTTTTAATCTCAATCAGGAAAGAAGTGCGAATTTCAAAGTTATTTTCAGGGATTAAAATGGTCGATTCAGGCACGACGAGAGTCGGGTGCATGTAATCCTCTACAGTGGTAGGGTATTGGGCAAGCTCAGCTTCCGCTTGCCTCATTCGCTCAGCTTCCTGTGCAGTCCGTGCTCTCTCAGCAGTGAGAGCAGTATCCTTGGTGGCTAGTTCCCTCTGAAGCCTCTCAATCATCTCAGCTTGTGTTTCAGCAGTCGCCATGATCCTTTTCAGTTTAGAATGGATGTGAATAAGGCATTCTGGATCATCTAAGGCGAAAAACTCAGGTGGTTGACCAGAACGGCGCATACACCTGCAAAATAAAAACTTAAAGAAAACGTGAGATCTAACTACCTAAGGCGCGAATGATTGCTTCCCTGGCAACGACGCCAATTTTGTTATAGGGAAGAAATCGAGTTTAAAATTTAATGAAATAGATCAAACCAGATTCGTGCCCATGCAAATGTTTACAAGCCTTCCTCCAAATGCAGCTGTGGGAAGTCAGGATCGATCTCGAGAAAGCGTGTCAGCGGATCTCAGGCAGCGGTAGAATCTCACAGGCAGAAAATTAAACAGACAAACAGAAATAACAGAGAAAAGCAGAAAAGAAAGCAAAGCACAGAAAACTGGTCGATATCGACAACTATTACTCGATATCGAATAAACAAATCGACCACAGTGACTCAATATCGACTAACAGAAAGCAAAACTCAGCAAAGTAACTCGATTTCGACCAACTCAACTTGACATTGATAGACGGTTTTAGTCGCGTTAATCGTATCAAGATAAATTCAAACCTACCTAACTAATGTAGTGCAGTAAGTACGAGTCGATCCCACAGAAAATCAAGTTATTCCTAAGTTACGTCTATTTACCAATTAAGACAAAATGGGGTTTTGGTGTGATGAGAATAAGAAAGAAAATAAAATAAACTATAAACAAGTTAATGGATATAGCAATTAAGAATAGAGTTTCATCTACAAATATCCACTTTAATTTGACCGGTTGATCCTCGATTCTTCTTCAAGTTCTCTTTTCATCCTATTATTGTTCCTGTCCTGATCTTGTGTAAATTACTAGTCCTACGAGTCCTAGTAACCCTTACTAATTAGATAACCCTAACACGGTCAAGATTTAACCTAATAGTAGCATTAAGATTAAGGATTAACCAGGATATATGCAACACCAAGCTACGAGTCAGTATTTAACATATAATTGATTCTCTACACACCAGTTTAGTCCTACGAGTCCTAAAAAGGCATGATTGCTACGATGGATTAAGGTTCGCTACGAGGAATCTACAAAATCCTAGCAATAATCTCAACTAGTTGTACGAACTAGAAGAAATTAACAATATTCGCAAAAGAATCAATACGAATCAATAGGAATAGAACAAGAATAGAAATCTCACAACTTTATCAAATCAAAGCTTCAATCTATAGACGAAACGGAAGAGTTTAGATTTTCATAAAAATAAGACAAAACATAATAAGCGTTTAGGGTTAGAATTGAGTCACGGCCGGCTACGGTCTCTCGTTTACAGCCGTTTTAATGAATGTATATATATATATATATATATATATATAGCTAAAGTTCTATCCTAATATAAATATAGAATAATAATATATCTAATTCTACCTAATTCAATCTATCTAACTAATCTAATCCAATGAAATAACGTAAAGTAATACTCCGTATGGAGCAGCACTGCATGCGGCCTCATCTTTCTTTGCTCGGTCCAGTCCAACTCATACATTCGAACTCCAATTGCATTGCACATTTAATTTTAACGCAGAAATCCGCTCATCTCTCAATTTGCAAAATAATCCCCATAAATTGTGATGATCTTCCAAATTCATACGATTCGATCTAGCTCGAAAATACCTGAAATATATAAAAGCACTAGTGTAGACTCTGAAAAGCAAATAATACAAATTAAGCTATAAAATAGGTAAAAATGCTTTAAATTACTATGCAAAGCTATACCAAAAACATGACTAAAATAGACCCTATCAAACTACCCCATGCTTAGACTTTTGCTTGTCCCCAAGCAAACTAATCACAAAACAAAGGCAACTAAAAAAGAAAGACAACGACTCAATGAAATTTCTATGAATGATCACTCAACAGTATGGTTCTCATGGCTACGAGAGAGCATTTATTACTTTAAGCTCAAAATAGTTTGGACACTATGAGACCCACATCAAACCATTCATACTCATTGCTTTAAACTCCAATTAGGTTCAGGGCTGCTTGCATTCAGAATGTATTGAGCAATCAAATTCATTAAGCACATAAAAATCGTCATAAACACCCATAGATTACTAGGCCTTTTCTACTTCGGATTTTCAATCAAGCTCATATTTTTCTTTCTTTCTTTGTTTCCAAGTATGTTCTAATTATTTTTTTCTTTCTCCTGGCGTGAATTTTATCCTCCACAAACAGGATCGGTTACTAACCGTATTTTTTTTTCAATTCTCATTAGTTTCGAGTAAATATTATCCTCCTCGAACATTTCTATCAAGCTTGGTTTATTGATGATTCTTCTCACTCGAATGAATTTTATCCTCCCCGAGCGGTGTAAGTGAATTTTATCCTCCTTACACTCATCAACCCAACATATATATCAAATCACATCAAATAGATAACCGAATTTACTAGTGCTTTTCATCAGGGGTTTAGACATATGCAATAGAAATCATATAAAAAGTTTTTTTTTTAAATTGCTCTAAACTGAACATCCAACCAATAATCAAGTTATAACTAAAGCTCATAATCCAGATCATCTATGAGAATTCCACAAGTGTCTTTATTCAATTAAAATTCAATTTTATTAACTCTTAAGGCATGAAAAACCATATATCATCATCAAGGTCATACCAATCATAGAAATAACTCTTAACACAACTAAAAGAAAAACTAACAAAACAAAAACAAAGACTCAATAACATAAATTACTATGACCATGGGATAATTATCGAATATAAATATCTATAATGCAACCTATAATGCGATGAAGTGCATAACAAAAATTGAAAAACAAATAAAAAAACTAAAACATATATATAAAACGCGGAGCTACACTTGAATGTCCCCATCCCATGCTTAAAAGTTTACTTTGTCCTCAAAGTAAAGAAAAAGAAAGAAAGAGTAAGAGGTAGAGGAAAACTCACAATTAATCAGGCATATCGAACATAAATCTTCAATTCAAATCTGGAGGAAGGAAGAAAACCCGTGATGTTCTTGGAAAAATCAGTAGCAAATCCCTCCAGAAAAACGCAGCAGCAACTCCCATCACCTGTGAAGCAAAACATACCTGCCCAAAACAAGCATACCAAACCAACAAGACCAAAAATTTGCTAATGGAGCGCAAAGCAGAACTCAAAACATGTAAACTCATCGCTAGTCCAAACTCAAGTTACTTATATTGCATGAAAATCAATAAATTGATATAACTTCAGGGAGGAAGGAACTAGCAAGCAACTCAGCAGAGTTGATGTCAAATAAGAAACAGAGGAAGCAATAGCCCTACGACTCACACTAAAAAAAAAATCAGCAAACAACTCTTTATGCATTTTGCACTTCTGAACCGTCTTGGATTTGAAAAAACATGGGCATCGTCTCCTATGCAAAAGGTCCTAGCAAAGACACAAAGAAAACATACAAGACAAAGCAACCCGACTTTCCAAGTACATATATCATCCAAGAACATAGAACAACACCGTCCAAACCACTAAAATCGGCCCCAAAAGCTCATGCTCAATCACTTACATTGGACTAAAAACATGGCATTCAAGTGATTCCAGAGAGCAATAAACATCCAGAGAAACCCCTAGTATGACTAGAACGACCTTGTTTGCAATAGATAAGTGTCATCGATGACTAAATTCCTAAGAGCTAAAGCGATCAATTGCAGCAGCAGAAATTAGCCAAATTTCACCTCAAATTCCAATTCCAAAGATCAGAGCATTCACCAATTCGGCACAATCCCACAACCAATTGATTCATCAGACAACCAGATCAGAGCATCCATATCACTCATGCTCAACAAATTTCACAACCTCATAGCACAAGGAAACAACATTGGGGACTAAATTATGATCTAGTAAACAACTAATATCCAAATTCACCAAAACATTCACCGAAACAAAGCAACTTCTAGGCAACCCCCAAATTATAATTATACACAATCCCACAACCAATTCAACACCCCAAATTTGCAATTCGACAACTAGTTATTAAGGGAATAGAATATACCTGCTCGGAGACTGAATAGGCATCGCAATTGGGAATAAAATGGAGTTGCTTAGCGATGACGGGGATCCGCTGTGGAGTTGAAGGTGACGGCGGATGCTGCTGTGCGGGTGGCTGCTGGTGTGTAGAGGGATCGGGCCATGCCGGTGTGTAGAGGGATTGAGCGAGGAAGAATGGAGGGGGAGATCCGGCGATCCGGGGCAGGGTGTGCTCTGCCATCGGTGGCGGGCGGGTGTTGTGCTGCAGCGAAGGGCGAGGGAAGGAGAGGTATGCGGAGGGGACATCCAGGCGAGGGGAATCTGGTGATCAGAGGCGGACGGCGGCGTGGTGGTGTGCAACAGCGGCGAGAGAGAAGCAGTGGTGCGGAGCAGGCGGCGACCAGCAGTAGACGGCGAGAGGAGGCAGCGGGATATAGGCGATTCGATGGAGGGTGTTGGGGATGGCGATGTCGGAATGGGGGACAGCAGAGGTGGTGCGGTGGGTGAAGGTGAACAAAGAGGACGACGATGGAGAAGGCGGTTCTAGGGACTAGCGGTGGGGGAATTGGTTTCGTCGGCGGAGGCGAGCAGGGTAGAGAAGAGAAGGACGGCGGTGGCTGAACTCTCGGGCGTGGAAGAAGGGAAAGAGTGGGGTTTTTTTAAAAAAAAAATTTCGAAAATTAAAACAAATATATATATATATATATATATATATATATATATATATATATATATATATATATATATATATATATATATATATATATATATATATATAAATAATCTTAACTAACAAAGCCTAACAATAAAAAGGAAATTAAAAAAATAACTAAAAATAAACAGAAATATAAAAAAAGAACTCATACCTTGGGTTGCCTTCCAATCCTTCGGACATTGTCAAAACCCTCAGCAGTCTGTCATGTTCCTGTGCACACATCTTACCCAAGACGTCATAACACACTAGTAAATTAAAATTATATAATATTATATAAGTTAAAAACTCTTTCAATTTATCAAAGTTATGACACCCTACTGAGGGAATATGAAACCACCGGTTTAGTTCCACTGATGGCTTTTCAAAATAACAATTAAAAGGATCAAATAAAAATAATCACCATTACCTTCCAAATTGCAAAATTTTACCTTTAGTACCTCTCGAGCCTCAGCAGGTGGCTCTAGACATGGTTCATCAACGGGCAAGCTCGGAATGAATGCATCGGATGGAGTAGGAGACACAACACATGAAACCTCATGTGTCGATTCATGAGATTCCATGTCAGGAAGCACCAGACCCTCGTCTCCATCGTCAAAGAAATTGTCATCATCCGTGAATAATTCCTCCTCGTTCTTAAACCAACTAGGCGGGAATGAATTAAGAACAATGACTTCGATATGATCTTCCATTCTTGCATCTTTCAATGTCTCAGTGGATGACGGAATGGGTTGACTTTCTTTATCAACCTGAGGGGCGGCCATTTGATCTGCTATTATCTCGCTCGATGTTTGAATAAGTTGGCTCAATTGTTCCCCCAAGTTTTTGATCCTCTCAGCATTCTCCTGCACCGCTTGTGTAAGGGTCTGGATTGCATCATCCAGATGTGTGACAGAGTCCTCCATTGGTAGAGATATCGAAGTGAAAGATTCTTCCTGTGCAACATGGTAATCCATGTAACAGAAGAAATCCCACAAACCCGACAAACCTAACTGTGCTAGGCCTCCGTTACTCATGTGCTCAGCAAGCGCTCGTGTCTCAGCAGTCATCCCATCAATTATGCAAATAATCATATCTCGGATGCTGTCTTGATAACCTCGTGAATTAGGAATGTCAACATATCTCTGCAATCTGGTAAGATATTGGTGAAAGTTCTGACCTTGAAACTGCAATAACCTTAACATCTCAAAAATTAGTAGCAAAGGTGTTATGAACCGTAAGATAGGTTCACAACAAATTAGATATAGACAAAAATTGATAAACACATAAAACAAAGAAATAAACTTTGATTCCCTGGCAACGGCGCCAATTTGATAGACGGTTTTAGTCGCGTTACCCGTATCAAAATAAATTCGAACCTACCTAACTAATGTAGTGCAGTAAGTATGAGTCGATCCCACAGAAAATCAAGTTATTCCTAAGTTAAGTCTATTTACCAATTAAGACAAAATGGGGTTTTGGTGTGATGAGAATAAGAAAGAAAATAAAATAAACCATAAACAAGTTAATGGATATAGCAATTAAGAATACAATTTCATCTATAAATATCCACTTTAATTTGACCGGTTGATCCTCGATTCTTCTTCAAGTTCTCTTTTCATCCTATTATTGTTCCTGTCCTGATCTTGTGTAAATTACTAGTCCTACGAGTCCTAGTAACCCTTACTAATTAGATAACCCTAAACCGGTCAAGATTTAACCCAATAGTAGCATTAAGATTAAGGATTAACCAGGATATATGCAACATCAAGCTACGAGTCAGTATTTAACAAATAATTGATTCTCTATACACCAGTTTAGTCCTACGAGTCCTAAAAAGGCATGATTGCTACGATGGATTAAAGTTCGCTATGAGGAATTTACAAAATCCTAGCAATAATCTCAACTAGTTGAACGGACTAGAAGAAATTAACAATATTCGCAAAAGAATCAATACGAATCAATAGGAATAGAACAAGAATAGAAATCTCACAACTTTATCAAATCAAAGCTTCAATCCATAGACGAAACGGAATAGTTTAGATCTTCATAAAAATAAGACAAAACATAATAAGGGTTTAGGGTTAGAATTGAGTCACGACTGGCTACGATCTCTCGTTTACAGCCGTATTAATGAATGTATATATATAGCTAAAGTTCTATCCTAATATAAATGTAGAATAATAATATATCTAATTCTACCTAATTCAATCTATCTATCTAACTAATCTAATCGAATGAAATAACGTAAAGTAATACTCCGTATGGAGTAGCACTGCATGCGGCCTCATCCTGCTTTGCTCGGTCCAGTCCAACTCATACATTCGAACTCCAATTGCATTGCACAAGTAATTTTAACGCAGCTATCCGCCCATCTCTCAATTTGCAAAATAATCCCCATAAATTGTGATGATCTTCCAAATTCATACGATCCGATCTATCTCCAAAATACCTGAAATATATAAAAGCACTAGTGTAGACTCTGAAAAGCAAATAATACAAATTAATCTATAAAATAGGTAAAAATGCTTTAAATTACTATGCAAATCTATACTAAAAACATGACTAAAATAGACCCTATGCAAATCTATGCCCAGAAAACTGGTCGATATCAACTACTGTTACTCGATATCGACTAAGCAAATCGACCATAGCGACTCAATATCGACTAACAGAAAGCAAAACTCAGCAAAGTAACTCGATTTCGACCAACTCAACTTGACATCGACCAATTTCCTCGATGTCGACCAAATTTTCTCGAGATGGAGTAACTCAGAAACTAAAATTGCAACTTTTCGCAACACATGACACAATTTTCGATGAAATAAATCAATTAACTAAAGACCAAGATCGGGGATTCAACACCACAACGATAACCATGCAAAATAACACATAAAGGCATAAAAGATCATGCTTTTCATCAAATAACTTTCGTTATTAACAAATAGGAATATAGAGGCTTTCGCATAAACCCTAATTGTTACTAACCCTTTTCACATAATTAATCAAAGTTCTATTAAGATCACTTTCGCTTCAATAATACAAACAAGGAATTATATCTAATGTAGGTAAATATCTTCTCCTCTTGGTAGCACTTGATAGATCTTGATGGAATTTGCTCTCGAAAATATCTCCATCGGATTCGGGATAGAATCTTAACAAGATCCGGACTACTCCATTCCGGCTTTTGTGGGTCAACTCGATATCGAGTAGTTTTCTCGATATCGACCAACTTTTCTCCGTCTTCAGTTTTTTCGTCGATCTCAGCTCCAGGAAGTGAAAATCGACTTGGTGATTACTCGATATCGAGTAAAGTTCCTCGATATCGACTTGAATGTTCTGCTCCGAGCTTGCTTCGTCGATTCCTGGGTCTTTGACTCGATATAGGTTACTCGATTTCGAGTCCAGCAACTCGATATCGACTAACTTTCTCAGCTCTGCTCGATTCTTGTTAACTTTGGTGGAAATCGACTGACGTACTCGATATCGACAAGGCTTAGTCGATATCGACCAAGTGGTGTCGAGTCGATTTTTTTTTGCTTCCAGCTCGACTTGTTCCGGTTCTGCTGCTCCTTGACCTCGGACTTCTGTAGTTGACTTCGAGCTTTTTCTCCTTTCTCAGAACTGCTGTAAATTGCTTCGATTTCTGCGAAATTAAACAGAAACTGGTGTAGATTCCATAATTTGGAAAATAATCATAAACCACATAGATTCTGTACTATTCTAACCCAAATGCATGAAATGTATGCAGAAATCGATATAAAAGTAACTATAAAACATGGCGAATTAGGCTCACATCAGTGGACAATGTACCAGTGCAAGTAGGTAAGTTTTTTGTCCCTGATGATTTCTTAGTTATTGATATGGCGGAGGACCCTGCTTGTCCAATCATCCTAGGAAGGCCCTTCTTGGCCACAGTGGATGTCAACAAAAGCGTAAGGAAGGGAGTGCTCACTTTCAACATCAGCGATGAGGTAATTGAGTATTCTTTTAATAAAACTGAAAGGGATACATGTCCCATGGAAGAGGTCAAATCCATATCAGCCAGGTACATCACTTGCGGGGAGTCTAAGATAAGAAATATGACTCCTGATGAGCTGGAAAAGAGGGATATGGAAGCCCAGGTGGAGGAGATCATGGCCATCCTGAATGACAATACAGAGGATCTACTCGACATCGACCAAGGTAAGTCGATATCGACTAACTATTTTTCAGATGCCGTGCTAGGATTCAAGTATGGGGTCGAAGTCCACCAAAGTTACTCAACGTCAAGTACTCTGGTCGACGTCGATCAGAACTCGAGCCCACCACCGACTGCAGCTTCTTCGAGCAACCCACCCGAAGCCGAGATTTACTCGACGTCGACCAAGCTCCTCGATGTCGACCAGACCCATTCTTCCTCGACTCCGCCTTCCTTGACCAGCAGTCCACCAGACGAAGGTAAGTCCTCGACGTCGAGTACCTGTACTCGATTTCGACCAGACCCCGAGGTCCCAAAATACGAATCTGTGAAGGTAAGCCAAGGTACGGACATCTCTTCTCCTATCTCCATTAATGATTTATCTATACATGTGAGAGGTCTCCCTCGGTATGTGCAACTATGCAGGGTTTCCAATAATGAGCCTAAGGAATATGAAGTTGGAGACAAAGTCTATGTCGCCAAATTAAAGGATCATTGGTTTTCCAACCAATTCACCAAGAAGAAGATGGGACCTTTCAGGGTGAACAAGATCCATTCAGGAGGACTACAGATGATGGACAAAAATGGAGTCTTGTTTTAAGCCTAAGCTACATGGGCCCTGCAAATTCCACCTTGAGCTGGCCTAGCGACTATAAAGTCTAGAGCTTGTAAATAGACAATTAGTTTTTGGGATTTTTGGACATTGTTTTTAAGCTCTTCTATTGTGCATATTTTCCGTCTAACAAGTTTTGCAGGTACGAAGAAGCTGCGGGAGTACTCGATCTCGAGTAACACTGGTCGACGTCAACCAACCTCCTCGAAGTCGACAACCCTCCTCGATGTCGACCACCTCTGCAGTAACATTGCACTCGATTTCTAACGATCTGCACACCTGTCTAGTAAGTTTCTTTCTTTACCCTTGTTTTTATACAGTGAGGACACTGTAATGTTTAAGTATGGGGTGGGTGAAGGGCTTACTTTGTGCATATTTGATTTTATTTGACATTATTTATGCATTATTTCTTGAATTGTTTATACATGGCTACTTTAGATTCCATATTTGATTTATGTGCTTATGTGCATGTTTTCAAAAGTTTATAAAAATTACCCCCATTGAAATTTTTTTGAATAAGTGTCATGGAAGCTTCAATTGAAGTCGACGATGCAAAATTGGATTCATTACAGATATAACATGAAATTTTCTAGTAAAGGGAAGTCACAATGAAGTGCATATTTTTATTGAAAACCATGAAAGGGGGTAAAATTTGATATTGCTTTTGACATATTGCATGATAAAAGGATGGAGGACTTTATATTTTCCATATATGCTCATATTGTTATATCCTAGCCTTTACCTATGCTTATGCATCACAAATGTCATATTGAGCCTTATTTCATATTATGCTTCACATGATCTAAATATTGCCAATTCTTTACCTTATTTCTATCCGGGGATTATGTTAAAAATGAAAGCTACATATTGGAGATTATCATATGATATTTGTTTTGTTACTATCATTATTGGAGTTTGGCGGGAAATTGAAAATATTATGGAAAATTTAATGAGTGAAAGAAAATCCGATCACCTGAGGAGATAAAGGTAGATCGACCCTGCTCGCTAAGATAATAGTTCGGCGAGATGGGACACATAGGTGAGGAGTCCGACGCACTAAGTATCCGGGGACATTCATGACACCCATATTTGTGACTCGTGAGAAGGCAATGCTGAGATTAGAGAGGTAAAAGAATAATGTTGAAAAAAAAAAGCAATGAGCGATGAGCGAAAGGTGAGAAATCAAAGAAAGAAGGAAGGTGGTATGAAAGTTTGGGAAAGTACTCCATTTCCCCGGATCATTAGCACCACATGACCAAAATACATCCCACCTTTTCCATTTACCAATCTAATCCTTATTGAGCTTAAATTAAAGTCCTCTTGATTATAAATGTTTTGTCACGAATAAATTGTTTTGTATAACCTCCTTTTGTGAGTAGATGTTGCTTTTTATTGCACATGCATGAATTTGTGACATTAGTACCTTTTCGAGGATGGTAAATGATTACAGGGACATATGGCAATGAATCTAAGATGTTGAGAGTTTGAATTCTTCCCCTGAATAGCCATTTAAAGTATTGCCTGAGGACAAGTAAGCTTAAGTATGGGATGTTTGTTGTGAGCCTAATTTGCCATGTTTTACACTTACTTTTATATCAATTTCTGCATGCATTTCATACATTTGGGCTAGAATAGTACAGAATCTATGTATTTTATGTTTAGTTGCCAAATTATGGAGTCTGCACTAGTTTATGTTTAATTTCGCAGAAGTCGAGGCATTTTACAGCAATTCAGAGAGAAGACAGAAAGCTCGAAGTCAACTACATAAAGTACAAGGTCAATGAGCAGCGGAACCAGGACAAATCGAGTAGAGGATGAGAAAAGATCAACTCGACACAGTCTGGTCGATGTCGACCAACTTTGGTTGATATCGAGTAATCCAGTCGAATTCCAGAAGTCGAGCAGAAGCCACTCGAGGAGCCCGGTTCTACTCAATGTCGAGTAGACTTACTCGATGTCGAGTACATGTCGACGAGCCCAGAAACCTGCCCGAGCTCGAGTGCAACCCTAGGAGAAAAATCCTACTCGACGACGAGGACATTCCAGTCAAGTCTGAGTCGAGTACGAGGAGAAATCCGAGTGATTGGAGTTACTTGCAAGCCAAGGCACGACAAATCTATCAACATGGAGTCAAGATCTATCAAGATGGAAAGAATCTATCCACATCAGCTTTATTTCCTTTTAGATATAATTATTTTATTTCCAAATTTTATCTTACTGTTTTTAGATAGAAAGTTTAGATATAGATAGATTAAAGTTTGATTTCGAAAGGTATGATTTCGTATTTTCCGTATATTAATGTTTAAATTATAACAAGTAGTGTTTAGGGTTTAGTTTTCACGAAAATCAGGAAATGACACTTATTCAAGAGGTTTTAATGTTTATAATCAAGTAGTTATTCAGCCTTCCAAGAGCTACCATTGCTAATTCAATTACTTCCTCATTATAATTTGTAGTTAATATGATGGATTTATCGTTCAATTTTGAAATTTATATGATATAAACTGCCTTCTTTTACAATGTCATTACGTCCAATATTTGTAGAAATTGATTGTAAGTGTTCATTCAGTAGGTAAACGTCCCAGAGATTAAGTGATTCACCTGTCCTACACAGTCCAAATTGAATTTCCAAGAGATCAAAAAGATCTGGAGTTAAATCTCCAATAGTTGATTTATATAGAGATTCTCCTCCCTTCAAAGATGAATTGTTTGTTGATACTGAGCCTGGTAAAGCCTATGAAGTAGGGGAGGGTTGGCGGTCACTTGAATCCAAAGATTCGCAACCGCTTGTTCGAAAAAACAGTAAGAAAGAAGTTCCCCCTGTGAATGTTCTTCCTATTAGCAATGTTGTTGTGGAAACCCTTGAAATTGCTGGGTTGCATAACCATTCGCCTAATGAGACGGTTGTTCAACTTGTAAACCCAACTGTGCATATCATCACATCTGATGAGCAAACGGATCCCACAGGCATACAAACTAACACAGAAAATAGGCAGATGATTGGGAGGAACGAGAGGAACACGAGACAAAAAAATCTCCTGTCTTTGAAGGCACGTTCAAGCCCACGCTTGTTGGTGTCATCATTGAAAAAAATGAATGAAAAGCAGAAGAAATTCATTCAAGATATTGGGTTTGGATTTTTGTTCAACTTGGATATTATTACCCTACCACTGCATCTTTCATATTGGTTAGTGGATCAGTTTGATCCTAACAAGTGTTGCTTGGTGCTGGCTAATGGAGGAGAATTTGAAATTGCATAAATAGATGTGCATATCACAATGGGTTTCCCCATGAGGAAGGGTTTAGTTGGAAGAAAAACAGCTAAAGAGAATTTCAGTCTTGTGCAAGATTGGAGAAGCACATTTGAGGTACAGGAAAATATAACAACAGATATGGTTATGGATAAATTGATAGCTGACACTGACTGTAGTGATCAAATCCTTGTTAGCTTTATTGTTATATTAGACTCTATCTTGGTTTATACTCTAGGAAACGGACATGCCAACCAAAGTTTAATAAGATTAGTTCCTGAATTGGGTGACATGAAAGACCTAAATTGGTCTGGTCTCGTGTTGGAAAGTTTGGTTGACGCAAAGAAAAGCTGGGAAAAGAACAAGAATGGCCATTTCAGAGGGCCTATATTATTCTTGGTTGTAAGTATTTTTTAACCTTTCATCTGATGTTAACTTAATTTCTTTACCATGTCGGTAGTACCCATGTCAGCACTGCCTACTTTTACCTCCATATCTACAGTATTCTTCATGTCAGCATTCCTTGCTCCATCATTATACTGATATATGTTTTCCCCTTGGTGTGGCAGTTGTTTTAGATGGATAGGGTGAAACTATTCTCAAGCACCGCACTCAAAAGAATGACTCGTTCTTTCCCAGTGTTTGTTGGCATGAATTACAAAATTTTGCGCAAGCGAGAAACTGATGATATTAGTACTAAAGGCTTTGGCTGTGGCTTAGTCCAGGCTCGCCAAATTGTTCCTCCCCATCAAGACATACCACCTACAGCTTGTCCGCACACTACTGCACAAAACGATGAAGGCACCAGTCACCCTGCTGATCCAGAAAAACAACACCCCGAGTTGAGGTTTATATGAATTTTTTAAACCAATATAATCTAATATTGGTACAGTTTAGCATGTTTTGATATTTACTGATGTTTTTTTTATTTTTATTTTTTATGTGTTGTTATCTTATAGAGTTGGATACAGTCTTTTGCTCAAAAAACTTCTATGCTTGCATCTGCTATATCCGATTTTTCTGAGTGGTCTACAAATGTACCGCCTGAACTACAACACAATGACAAGATGAAAAGACTTCTACATGGGGAAAACCAGCTTCTAGGGATGGAAGATGTGACCTTTGAGCCTGCTACAGATGCTGCTGACAGGTCTTATATGGAGGACTCTCCACACACAATTTTTAACAACTCCCAACACCCATTCTGGTCAGATCCTGCTTTCATAGATTGCATTACTCAGATTGAGGTGGCATATCAGAATAAGCAAAAATTGAAATCAAATATCAAAGGAGATGAGAATTTTTCCTTTGATTTATTTGCAAATGATCCTGCATTTGAGGAAGATACATGCATGGCGCAGAACCCTGCAGATGCAAACGAGAATGCTAATGACGTACAACAGAATCCTGCAGAAGGCCATGGTCATCCTCTAATACAATAGGATGTTCAAGCTAAGACTGGTGACACATTATGCACTACGACCAATCCCCTACCCACTCAAACTGAAACTCATATTCCACCAGGGAGGCCTTTGGGGGATAAAAGAAAATGCAAGTCCCCTGCTCCCTTGCCAACACGTAGGTCACCGCGTGCAACGCAGCTGATGTGAATGCTGCACAACAACTTAATGACACAAAACGGGAAGAAGCTGCAAGAAGACCACATAAACCTTCTGCATCTTTGAGAAGCCCTTATTATTCATGTGTTGTTGACATTAACGATTCTATCTCTGAAATTGAGCACACTGTTTCAGCCTATTTAGCAATGAAAACACCTCATATGACGTAAGTTGATTTTAATCTTAATTTACTTAATGTATGTTCAGTTACAAGTTAATTTTGTAATGATTCGCATTGCAGGGAAATTTTATTCAAACACAAGTCTGTTGAAGTGGTTAGAAAAGACATGGGTACACTTGAATATGAAACCCACATGTCTAGTGTCGTTGTTGATGCTTGGACAGGAGTCCTCAACCACAAGGAACATTATAAAAGTGCTCTGTCACCATCAAGACTATTTGTGAATATCAACAAATCTGGAATATTTTTACTTTTTCATCTTTTAATTACACTGTGGGTCCAATTCTTTGTCATTATTACAATAGGCCTGTTTTCTTACTAATCTCTATTCTTGATCCAGTTTAATGTGGAGAGTGTATCATCAGGAGCTTGTGACGAATAGTTTAAGAAGTTTAACCTCTAGCTTGATACTGCATTTTCAATGTCACCACACATTCAGTTGAGAGATATAGACATGGTACTCCCACACAACCCCCCAAAATAAAGTTCTTTAAATTCTGAATTTGAGATAAAAGTTAACAAGCTCCATCCATAATTGCTATTTGTTTAATATTATATATTTGGGGTTCAACGCGAAGAGATTTATGTCATGGTTGCCTACAACTTGAAACAAAAAGTCATCCAAATCATTGATATGACTCCGTCTTGTCCTGAACCCACTTGCACCTTTACATCCCCCTTTGAATGTTTGGTAAGTTTTGTTAATGATGTCTAAGACATTCTTCACTTGTATTATTTAAAATCAAATATCATCTCAGTTTACCATTAACCATTACATGTCTTATAATTCAATTCATGCAGAGGGATATACTAATTGAGTATCTAAATGAAAAGGGGCTTGAAGCAAAGGCATAGATAATATCAAATGCACCAACATCACATGTCCCCATCACATGGGCCGGAGAAGAGAAACTTCTGCATTCTGGAGTATGCCTTGTGCGCCACATGGAGACCTTCTTTGGGACTGAGAAAGTTTACAAGTGTGGATTAGAAAAAGGCAATTTCAAGAATGTATCAAAGCTACGGGTGAAGTTCATAACAGATATAGTCTGCTTAGAGGTGAATGAAGTGAATACGGAAGTTGTGAAGGCAGCGAAATACCATGCACAAATGACTACAAAGGAGATCTAGGGCCAGAAACTAAATCTTGGTTGAACAGCTACAACACAGTTTCATGTTTTTTAGCAAACTTTGGAATGTATTTGGGCATAGACTATTTTGTATTCAGCATTAATACCTTAAACTTCTGAACATGATCAATGGATGAATATTACTAGTTACAACTTTGTATCTGTCACCCCTACTTCTAATATGTGTCAGCACTAATTTTAAACCATCCACTTAACTGCTAAAAAATATAACCCGCTTTTCAAAACATGATCTACCTGTCTTAATGCTCATGAGACTAATACTTTTAGAGAATTGGGATGTGAACATATAATATATTAGTGTCAAAATACAAAACAGAGATATGTCACCACTAATTTCACCAAATTACCAATAACATAAAACCTTAGTTAAACAGTGTAAGCACTACTTTTGCCAAAACAATCCCCAAATTACTCAATGTGTCCGCAATATCACAAAAGATAGACATAACACTTCAGTAACACTTTATAATATCAAATACGAGGTGCGAAATTACAAAATATCCGTATAATTAATATGATATTAATAAGTTACATCATATCATTAGTCTGAAACACATAGAAACTAAAAAAAAAACATTGAACATATAAATAAGTTCCAATTCCAATATTATCAGTTATTAATATACTAGAACTACAGTCCTAAAAAGTCATCAATCTTCCTCCTTCTTTCAATTTCTGCATCTAAAACATATTTAACGCACTGCATGAGGTTGTCCTTCGCCTCTTCCAACATCTGTCTTTGTTTCCCAAGTTCTCGTTCCACCTAGATAAAACATAAAATATAAGATTTAAGACTAGAGGGGAAAAATTAAGGATAACACTTCAAATATCACCTTTGATAGTGCTTCAGTGTCTTCATCTTTGGGTGCACTACGAATATGATGTTCGGTTGCTATTCTTGATCTTTGTAATTCCTCATATAATGTATAATGAAGCACAACAGCTTCCACCAACTCGACTGATAGACGGTTTTTAGTCGCGTAAACCGTATGAAAATAAATTCGAACTTACTAACTAATGTAGTGTGGTAAGTGATAGAGCATATTTAGTAGTGCATAATATATTGCATTTAGCATTATTTAGGTGTGAATATTGCATTTATTTAGTTGAATTTGCATTATCACTTGTTGAGTTAGAAGAGGCGGAATCTACATGATTTTATGGTTTATTTCAGGTAAAGTAGATTGGAGGTGAAATGGATTTGAAAAGAGAAAACAAGTTGAAGAATACTTAGGAGCTGCTGGAGACGAAGAGGAAGCAGCCCGGAAGAATCGCAGGACGCCCCGCAGCATTGCTGGCCGCCCCGCGGCTCGAAGGAAGAAACGAGGAACTTCGCTGATCGCCGGCCGCCCCGCGGCCTGGCCTGGTCGCCCCGCGGCCCGTGCAGTAGCTGAACTTCGGAAACGGATTTTTACTTAGGGTTTTTATGATGTTATTTTGGGCCGAATTTCTCTAGACTATTTAAGGCTTTTCTAGTTATTCGTTCATTCACCTTATGCACTTTACACCATTGTTGAGAGCGTCGTTGAGCATGAGCAACTAAACTCTCGAGGTTTCGCCTACAGTTTGGATCTTTGATTGTTGAATTGTGAGTTTCTTAATCTAGTTCTTATTCCTATTGCAATGTTTTGACTTCCTTGTGCTTAATTGCTTGAATGTGTTTTATTCTCTCTGGCCTGGCCGACTAGTTATAGTAGATTCATTCAATTGCTAGGGTTTTGTAGATTCCTCGTAGCGAACCTTAACCCAAGTGGCAATCATATCCCTTTAGGACTCGTAGGACTAATTGGATGTGTAGGAAGTTGAATACATGTTGAATATCGACTCGTAGCTTGATATTATGTGTACCTTGGTTAATTCATAATCTTAATGCTATCTCTAGGTTGAATCTTAACCGTGTTAGGGTTATTTAGAGATAAGGGTTGCTAGGACTCGTAGGACTAGTAATTTACCTAAGATCTGGACAAGGACATTGATAGGAAAAGACAAGAACTAGAGGCTGAAACAAGGATCGAATTCATCAATCCAAGTGATAAATTGTAGGTGAACCTATTTCTCTCCACTGAATTCTACAACCAATTTCCTTTGTTTGTTTGCTTCCGCTTTGATAAAAGGCGGACCTTTTACACACTAAAAAACCCCCTTTTCGCTCTTAGCAATTAGAATTAGACTCGAATTTAATAGATTTCCCTGTGGATCGATCTCTTGCTTGCACGCTATACTAGTTAGTGAGTTTGAGTATTCTTTGGCAAGAACAACAACAGGTTTTCCTCTTGTCAAATTTGGCGCCGTTGCCGGGGATTTCTTTTGAATTCTTGTGTTGTTTTAATTGCTAATTTTGGTGTGGACCACTTATATGGTCGACACTCGTGCTACTAACTCATCTTTATTGTCTTTAGATCCAGAGATTGAGAGGACTCTCTCTAGATTGAGGCGAGAAGCTCGTGATCACTTTCGCGAGTTACCCTTCGATCAAGGAGAAGAAGAGAGTATAGAGATGGCTGGTAATGAGGATAATCGAACGCTGAAGGAGCTCACTACAACAAACTTAGCCCAACAACCATTGGCTATCGTGCTCCCTGAACTTGATAAAGGTGTCCATTTTGAGCTAAAGTCTGGGGTGGTTCATCTCTTACCCAAATTCCATGGGTTGAGTGGTGAGGACCCCCACAAGCACTTATCTGAGTTCCATACTGTTGTGGTGGGTATGAAACCAGGCGATGTCACGGAGGAGCAAATCAAGTTAAGGGCATTCCCCTTTTCGCTTAAGGACGCTGCTAATGAGTGGTTCTACTACTTGCCACCAGGTAGTGCAACAACATGGATACAATTGAAGCGTCTCTTTCTGGAAAAGTACTTCCCTGCAACCAAGTTGAACAGTCTGAAGAAGGAAATCAGCAGCATTGACCAGCAGGCTACAGAGACACTCTATGAGTACTTTGAGCGCTTCAAGAAGCTTTGCTCTAGTTGCCCTCACCATGGTTTTTCAAAGAAGGATTTAGTGCTCTTTCTATTCAATGGATTGCTTGACGAGGAGCGCAAGACGGTGAACTCTGCCTGTGGAGGCAACATCTTGAACAAAACACCCGTTGCTGCTTGGGAGGTGTTTTCAGAGCTTGCTGATGGCCCTAGGCAATTCAGCAAGGGACTTCATGCTAGAGGGGTCCTCGCCGTTGACTCCTCAACTTCCGCATTACATAGCGATGTGGCTGAATTGAAGGATATGATGAAAAGGTTCATGCTACAAGGAACCCCACAACAACTTAAGGCATGTGGCATTTGCGCTGATCTTTATCACCCGACGGACACTTGTCCAATGCTGCAGGAGCCCAATGTAGATCTGAATGTCATGGGGAACTTTGTTCCTCAGTGACCCAGGTATGGTAACTATGCCAATCCCAATCAATTCAATAATAACTATAATGCAGGTTACCAGGGGTATGGCTATGGTAATAACCAAGCCCCTTTCAATCCACAAGGAGGACCCAATTTCAAACCTCAGCAACAATTTGATCAAAGACAGAGAGGACCTCCACCAACTGATAATCAATCCAATGAGGACCCTCTCAAAGCTCTCACAAAGATCGTCCTGGATCAAGCTGAGCACCAAAAGAGACAAGATGAGCACCAAAAGAATATGGAAAAGAAACTTAGCCAAATGGCTCAATCGCTGAGCGAACTGCTGGCGAAGGACTCAGGACAACTACCATCTCAAACGGTGGTGAATCCCAAGGAGAACGTCAGCGTTGTGACGCTAAGAAGTGGTAAGGAACTGATTACCACTCCCCATAATAATACTAACCTTGATAATTTTGAAACAGGTGCGAACGAGGAAGAAGAAGAAGTTCGAAATCGCCAGCCGCCCCGCGGCACCCATGAGCCGCCCCGTGGCCAAGGCGATTCTGGCGACGCTGAAAATCGCCGGCCGCCCCGCGGCCAAGACGAGCCGCCCCGCGGCCTCTCCAGTGATGCCTCTGACAGGTATGTTCGACCTGATTTCCCCCCTTTAAATTCTTTTAAGCCTGTTCCTCCCTTTCCTGAAGCACTCAGAGACACAAAAAGACCAGACAATGACAAAGAGATCTTTGAGACGTTCAGTAAGTGCGAGGTAAACATCCCTTTACTCAATCTGATTAAAAGTATTCCTCGTTATGCCAAATTTCTCAAGGAACTTTGCACAATAAAGAGGAATCAAAAGTTGAAGGGGAAGCAGAAAATTAAGGTAAGCGAACATGTGTTTGCTGTGTTTCAAAAGCGTCTGCCTAAGAAATGTAGCGACCCTGGCATGTTTACAATTCCATGTGTGATAGGTGAAACTAAGTTTGATAAAGCTTTGTTAGACTTGGGTGCATTTATTAATGTTTTACCTTATTCTCTGTATGAATCATTGGGTTTAGGACCTTTGCATGAGACCAGAGTGGTAATCCAACTAGCGGATCGATCAAATGCTTTTCCTAGAGGCATAGTTGAGGATGTTTTAGTTATGGTTGACAATTTGATCTTTCCTGCTGATTTCTTTGTCTTGGACATGGAGCATGGTAACCAAAAGGCTCCTATTTTGCTAGGAAGGCCATTTTTAAAGACTGCTAGAACAAAAATTGATGTGTATTCTGGTTCTTTGACTATGGAATTTGATGGTGAGAAGGTTGAATACAATATATACGATGCTATGAAATTCCCTTCTGATGATCATTGCTTATGCTTTATGGATGCCATTGATACTTGTATGCAGGATACCTTTGATATGAGTTGTGTAGATGACCTGCAGGTAGCTTTAGAATCTCCTACTGAGGAATTTTCATTGAATTATGTTTTGACTACTAACCTGCAGGATACCATAAGAGACTTGTCTTCCCTTCCTTCCAAATCGCAAGAAGAAACCTTTATGGCATTAACTATTCCAAATGAAAAGCTCTTACCTTCTATCGTACAGGCACCTGAAGTTGAGCTCAAGCCTCTTCTTGAGCATCTGAAATATGCATTTGTGGGGGAGGGTGACACCTTGCCTGTCATCATCTCTAACAAGCTTACCAAAGAACAGGAAGATAGGTTGGTAGGAGTGCTCAAAGAGCATAAGACAGCTCTGGGATGGACCATAGCGGATATCAAGGGAATCAGCCCAGCTACTTGCATGCACAGGATCCTACTAGAAGAGGGAGCCAAACCTTCAAGGCAACCTCAAAGGAGACTCAACCCACCTATGATGGAGGTAGTGAAGAAGGAGGTGCTCAAACTCCTTCAGGCAGGTATGATCTATCCCATCTCTGATAGTCAATGGGTTAGTCCAACGCAGGTAGTACCAAAGAAGGGAGGCATTACAGTGGTTGAGAATCAAGAAGGTGAGTTGGTCCCTACCAGAGTCCAATCAGGCTGGAGAGTTTGCATCGATTATCGTAAGCTGAATGCGGTAACTCGAAAAGATCACTTTCCCTTACCTTTCATTGATCAAATGCTTGAAAGACTTGCTAGTCGTCCATATTACTGCTTTCTAGATGGATATTCAGGGTACTTTCAGATAGCCATCGCACCAGAGGATCAAGAGAAGACAACATTCACTTGTCCGTTTGGCACTTTTGCATATCGCAGAATACCTTTTGGCTTGTGCAATGCTCCTGTAACATTCCAACGGTGTATGGTAAGTATCTTCTCTGAATATATAGAGCAATTTATTGAGGTCTTTATGGATGATTTTACAGTCCATGGTGATAGTTTTGATGCTTGCCTCAACCATTTGGCGCTTGTGCTTAAAAGATGTGTTGACACTAATTTAGTGCTCAATTCAGAAAATTGTCACTTTATGGTTGAGGAAGGCATTGTTTTGGGTCACATTGTCTCCCATAAAGGGATTGAGGTTGATAAGGCAAAGATTGACATCATTCAATCATTGCCTTATCCTACTAATGTGCGTGAAGTTCGTTCCTTTTTAGGCCATGCAGGATTCTACCGCAGGTTCATTAAGGACTTCTCAAAGATCACCTCACCCTTGTGCGAGCTGCTGAAGAAGGAGGTTACATTTGCCTTTGATGAGAAGTGCAGGACGGCGTTTGATGAGTTAAAGACTTGTCTTACCAGTGCACCAATCATACAAGCACCAAATTGGTCTCAGCCGTTCGAATTGATGTGTGACGCTAGTGACTATGCTGTGGGAGCCGTGCTTGGACAAAAGGAAGGGAGAAGCTCTCATGTCATATACTATGCATCTATGACCCTGAATGGAGCTCAAAGAAATTACTCAACCACAGAAAAAGAACTTCTTGCTATAGTTTTTGCACTTGAGAAATTTAGATCTTATTTGCTTGGTACAAAAGTTATTGTTTACACTGATCATGCAGCACTTCGCTACCTTTTGACGAAGAAAGAGGCTAAACCAAGACTTATTAGATGGATCTTGCTTCTAAGCGAGTTTGACATTGAAATCAGGGACAAAAAGGGTGCTGAGAACCTGGTTGCTGACCATCTAAGTCGTATTGTGCAGGAGGAGAATGGACAAGATGGCATATTGGGGAGCTTTCCTGACGAAGAGCTTTTACAGGTCTTCGCCATCGCCAGCCGTCCCGTCGCCAACCCAGGCCGCCCCGCGGCCGAGTCATCAGAGTTGGATTTCTCCGCAATCGCCGGCCGCCCCGTATCCACCACAGGCCGCCCCGCGGCCGAATCCTCAGAGAAAGTCTTCCTCGGAATCGCCGGTCGCCCCGTCGCCACCCCTGGCCGCCCCGCGGCCCCTGCAGAATCTGAGCTCGAATCTCTCCTCAAGGTTAGTGCTCTTCCACGCCCTTGGTTTGCTAACTTGGTAAACTTTCTAGTGTCGGAAGAGTTTCCACCCAACTTTTCAAAGGCTCAAAAGGACAAGATACGCCACGATGCTCGTTTCTACGTTTGGGATGACCCCTACCTATGGAAGCATTGCGCAGATCAGGTGATACGTCGGTGTCTACCCGACAATGAGGTACAATCTGTCCTTAATTTTTGTCATTCCCATGAATGTGGTGGACACTTTGGACCACAAAAGACAGCTAGGAAGGTACTTGATGCAGGATTCTTTTGGCCTCATATATTTCGTGATTCTTATGCCTTTTGCAAATCCTGTGATCGCTGTCAGAGAGTTGGGAATCTTTCTAAGAGGAATGAGATGCCACAAACTCGCATGATATTCTGTGAGATTTTTGATGTTTGGGGCATTGACTTCATGGGACCATTCCCTAACTCCTTTGGAAACCTATATATTTTGCTTGCGGTGGACTACGTCTCCAAGTGGGTGGAGGCGAAGGCCACCAGAACTGATGATTCAAACGTAGTTGCAGGTTTCCTCAAGGAGCTATTCTCTAGATTTGGAGTCCCAAAAGCACTAATCAGGGATAAGGGGACCCATTTCTGCAACAAGACTGTGAGTGCCCTCTTAAAGAAGTATCATGTGACTCAAAGGGTGTCTACTGCATACCACCCCCAGACCAATGGGCAAGCTGAGGTGTCTAATCGCGAGATAAAGACTATGTTGGAGAAGACTGTTGCCCCAAACAGGAAGGATTGGAGTGTCAAACTTGATGATGCTCTATGGGCCTATCGAACGGCTTACAAGACTCCCATTGGGATGTCTCCGTTTAGATTGGTCTATGGAAAGGCTTGTCATCTTCCTGTCGAGCTCGAACATAAAGCATATTGGGCGGTGAAGCAGTGCAACATGCAGATTGATGAAGTTGGGGAGTTCAGGAAACTACAGCTGCAGGAGCTGGAAGAGTTGAGATTGGATGCCTATGATAACTCCGTCACCTACAAGGAGAAGACAAAGGCATAACACGATAAACATATCTTGAGAAAGGACCTCAAAGTTGGGGAAAAGGTCCTTCTTTTTCAATCGCGCCTACAACTCTTCCCAGGTAAGCTTCGTTCTAGATGGACAGGACCATATGTGATTACTAATGTCTTTTCTCATGGTGCAGTTGAGCTACTAAATGAGAGGAATGGAGACATCTTCAAGGTAAATGGTCATAGAGTTAAACCATATTATGAGAATTTTGTCAAACAGGACGGGGATAAGTTGGTTCTTACTGAACCAAGTGTTGAGGATCAATAGGGTGTCATAACGTCGAGCCAACGACGTTAACTAAAGGCGCTGCTTTAGAGGCAACCCAAGGTAATAGTTTAGTTATTTTTATTTTGCATTACGTTTTTTTTTTTAGTTTATTTTTGTTTTGGTGGTGCATACTAACACTGCAGGGAGAAAGAACAAAGGAAAAGGGCGAAAAAGATTCTGGCCGCCCCGTCGCCAGCCAGGCCGCCCCGCGGCTAGGTCACAGCGAAATCCCTTCGCAAAGATCGTCGGCCGCCCCGTCGACTGCCCTGCTCGCCCCGCGGCCTAAGCCGGATAAGAAATTTTTTAGGGGCCCGTGTGGGCCCCCACTTTCTACCAAAATAAACCCTACCCTTTCTTTTTCTCCCCATTCTATCACCATCAGCCGCCATCCTCTTCTATCCTCTATCTTCTTCCTCCTTCAAGCTCCCTCTTAGAAACTCCATTAAAACCCCTCCTCCAAGCTTCCTTCTTTCACCAAAATCACCCTCTTTCCCATTATTTCCATCCCCCTTCTACAAAAACTGCATCCCACCACCTCTCTCTTCTAGATCTACACAGAAACCGGCTTTCTCCCACGAAATCTCCAAGTTTTCTTTCGGATCCACACCGGAGAAGGAAGGTTTAGGACGTCGGAGAGCAGATCCGACGTCGGAGAGTTCAGATCCAGAAAATCGTCGGCCGCCCCGTCACCAGCCGAGCCGCCCCGCGGCCACCCCTGTCGCCGGCCGCCCCGTCGCCACCTTCCGCTGCCCCGCGGCCTCTGCAAAAGCTTCCATTCCGTGAGTTCTTCTTTGATTTCAATTCTTTTGGGTAATATTTGTTAGCTCCGATTCACTATGTCGAGGCCACATGGAATGAATAGAAATCAGAATGAGAGATGGACTTCGTTGAACACTAGAAACTTCTTTGTAACGAAATTCTTTCATGAGCCTACCTTGAGATTATTACAGATGGATGCCTGCACTAGGCAGCTATTAGAGCATGGGGGCCTAGGAGGGTTTTTGGAGAAGAATGCTCCTACTTACCCGAGTTTATGTAAGGAGTTTCTAGCCACTTTGAGTGTGGGACGTACATCCATTGAGTTTCGATTATTGGGGAGGGGTCATGAGCTATCAAAGGTGAGATTGGCAGAGATTCTGGGTGTTACTGCTGCGCCGACCGCTGGTTGGCTTGATGTCTGCAAGGGAGAGGGCCCTGTGGCTTTTTGGGTGGCATCTACTAGGGTGCCTTTTGAGGCCAAGAAGGGCCAGTACAACTCCAGCATTCGCCATCCTGCCTTACGACTGATTCACAAGGTTCTGGCGAACACCTTTTTCGCACAGGCTGAGGTCAACAAGATCTCGCTGAAGGACATGTCATTTCTGTGGTGTTTGACGCCAGAGAGCCCCGTGGTTCCAGGTTGGGTAGATTTGTTCCTGATGAACTGCAAAGACATTTTGGACAAGCGCGACAAGGCGACCATCAGCTTTGGGGGTCTTATCACCCTCATAGCTCGCGCATGCATTGATATGAGCACTGTCCATGACATTCAACATGGGTCATTTCTGTATGATGAGGCCCAGCTGAGGAAGACTGGCCACCTGGAGGGCAGAGCACCGATGTGGATCTGGAGGGCAGGCCATCAGAGGAGGGTTCGATTGAGATTGCCCCGCCATCTCCCTTTTGGCCCTACAGCTGCTGATTTCTATATGGGAGATGAGATGGATGCGGATGATGATAAGGAGGAGCAGGTTCCTGATGATGAGGATGTTCCCAGAGTTCAGACGGATTTTGGAGGAGCTGGACCTTCTGGCACAACTGGAGGTGCTGGTCCAGATTACTACTCGCTGACACAGCAGATAGCTGATATGTCTCTCCAGTAGAACACCATGTGGGAGCATCAGCAGATGATGTCGCGTCACCAAGACACAATGTGGGAGAACCAGCAGCGGATGCACCAGCGCCAGGACGCGATGTGGGACCACAACCAGCAGCTGTACGTGGAGGTCGGCGACATTCGTCGAGATGTACATGGCTTGACTTCCCACTTGGAGGAGGTCTCTGAGAGCCAGGCGGCAATCCGACGGATGCAGGAGCAGATATGGCAGAGACAAGAGGACTTCTATCGATTCGCATATCCACAGTTTCCACCATACCCGCCGCCGCTCCACCTCAGCAGTGAGCATGTTAGTTGTTTCTTTTCTTTTCCCTTTTATTTTTATTTTGATGTTTTTGTTCTCTTTTCTACATTGAGGACAATGTTCGATTTAAGTGTGGGGGAGAAGACTTGAAAACTCTCTGTATTTTGGTTCTGATTTGCACTGCATTTTAAGTTTTAAGGTTGCATGTTTATTTCTATTGGTTGTTGCATAGTTAGTGTCTTCCATTATTTCTTACATAAAAAAAAAAAAACAGTTTTAGTTCTTGCATTATTAGGAATAGGTCTTATTTCCCCATATGGATGCCCTTTGTCCTCTATATTTTCTATTGAGATTTATGCCCCATGATGTGCTTGGATTGTTGAAGCCTTCGATATATGTTTTCTACACTATTTGGTGGGCATGATTGATTGATAATTGAGCGCATAAAATCTTGAATTTTTGGGTGATCTTGAAGTTCTAGACATGTCCTGGTGAGCTTATTCTGGCCTATTCAGGACTACACTTTATTTAGTCCTCTTGCTTGTTGTGTGTACTCTCTTCGATTACTTCCTCTTTGACTTGCATTTAGATATCTTTTTCAAGGCTGCATTATTATGATTTCTGCACATGACTTAAACATGATTGAGGCACCTTTATTAGCCCTATTTGACTCTATTCCCACCTTACATATTATCCTCTACTTGAAGCCAGTTTGAGCCTAATTGCCTATTCTTTTATAGCTCCACAAGATTTTTCCATAGCCAATTATAGCCTGAGCCCATCCGGGAATTTAGGACTAGTTGGTGAATATCTATTGTGGATGATGGTTTGTAGTGGTGGATTGTATGTTGGAGGTGTATTTATGAGATGTTTGATTCTTGCTAGCATTTTTATTACTTGGGACCTAAGGAGGATAAAATTCACTTAGGGGTAAAAGTCAAGAAAAATAAGTTGATATAGCATGAATGAAAAGAGAAAAAAAAATACAAAAGAAAAAAAAAGAGAAAAAAAAAGAAGAATAAAGGAATGAGTTGAGTTGGTTTGTAAAGTTTTGTGCTTGAGATATGGTATGAGATGTTTATGAGTGGTTGTATGATTTGGTTTCTTCCTTAGTTCCCAGATTATGAGCACCACATGACCAAAATTGTTCCATACCGTATATGTTCTACCTTGGCCCCATTACAACCCAATTGAAAGACCTCATGATTTTTGTTGTGTGTAGAGTCACCAGCGGTGGAGATTTAGAACACTGGTGCAAGGCTCTTGTAGCTAAGTTTTTGAAGATTGAGTTTTGAGCGTAAACATTTAAACCCAAACACTTGAGCGAGAGTGAAACACATCTCCTTTGTGAGGTCTAGAATGAATATGGTTGCCTGATTTCATTGATTATTCCAATTATGTGCTATGATGTTATTAATCTTTTGTGTTTACTAGTTTTCATGCACTTAAAGAATATTGAGGTGTGGATACATGAATTGCTATTCTGTGGGGCTGCAGAGTTAAGTTTTCTATTGCCTGAGGACAAGCAAAGGTTCAAGTGTGGGGGAATTTGATAGAGCATATTTAGTAGTGCATAATATATTGCATTTAGCATTATTTAGGTGTGAATATTGCATTTATTTAGTTGAATTTGCATTATCACTTGTTGAGTTAGAAGAGGCGGAATCTACATGATTTTATGGTTTATTTCAGGTAAAGTAGATTGGAGGTGAAATGGATTTGAAAAGAGAAAACAAGTTGAAGAATACTTAGGAGCTGCTGGAGACGAAGAGGAAGCAGCCCGGAAGAATCGCAGGCCGCCCCGCAGCATTGCTAGCCGCCCCGCGGCTCGAAGGAAGAAACGAGGAACTTCGCTGATCGTCGGCCGCCCCGCGGCCTGGCCTGGCCGCCCCGCGGCCCGTGCAGTAGCTGAACTTCGGAAACGGATTTTTACTTAGGGTTTTTATGATGTTATTTTGGGCCGAATTTCTCTAGACTATTTAAGGCTTTTCTAGTTATTCGTTCATTCACCTTATGCACTTTACACCATTGTTGAGAGCGCCGTTGAGCATGAGCAACTAAACTCTCGAGGTTTCGCCTACAGTTTGGATCTTTGATTGTTGAATTGTGAGTTTCTTAATCTAGTTCTTATTCCTATTGCAATGTTTTGAATTCCTTGTGCTTAATTGCTTGAATGTGTTTTATTCTCTCTGGCCTGGCCGACTAGTTAGAGTAGATTCATTCAATTGCTAGGGTTTTGTAGATTCCTCGTAGCGAACCTTAACCCAAGTGGCAATCATATCCCTTTAGGACTCGTAGGACTAATTGGATGTGTAGGAAGTTGAATACATGTTGAATATCGACTCGTAGCTTGATATTATGTGTACCTTGGTTAATTCATAATCTTAATGCTATCTCTAGGTTGAATCTTAACCGTGTTAGGGTTATTTAGAGATAAGGGTTGCTAGGACTCGTAGGACTAGTAATTTACCTAAGATCTGGACAAGGACATTGATAGGAAAAGACAAGAACTAGAGGCTGAAACAAGGATCGAATTCATCAATCGAAGTGATAAATTGTAGGTGAACCTATTTCTCTCCACTGAATTCTACAACCAATTTCCTTTGTTTGTTTGCTTCCGCTTTGATAAAAGGCGGACCTTTTACACACTAAAAAACCCCCTTTTCGCTCTTAGCAATTAGAATTAGACTCGAATTTAATAGATTTCCCTGTGGATCGATCTCTTGCTTGCACGCTATACTAGTTAGTGAGTTTGAGTATTCTTTGGCAAGAACAACAACAGGTTTTCCTCTTGTCAGTAAGCACGAGTTGATCCCACAGAGAATCAAATTATTCCCGAGTTAAGTTTATTTACCAATTAATAGAAAAAGGGGGGGTTTTGTGTGATGAAACTATAAAGAAAATAAAATAAACTATAAACAAATAACGAAGATAACAATTAAGAATATATTTTCATCTACAAATATCCACTTTAGTTTGACTAGTTGATTGATCCTTGATTCTTCTTCAAGTTCTCTTTTCATCCTATTAATGTTCCTGTCCTGATCTTGTGTAAATTACTAATCCCAGGAGTCCTAGTAACCCTTACTAATTAGATAACCGTAACACGATCAAGATTCAACCTAATAGTAGCATTAAGGTTAAGGATTAACCAGGATACATGCAACACCAAGCTACGAGTCAGCATTCTGATGTGAGCCTATTTTGCCATGTTTTATATTGACTTTTATATCGATTTCTGCATGCATTTCATGAATTTGGGTTAGAATAATACATAATTTGTGTAGTTTATGTTTATTTGCAATATATGGAGGTCTATACAAGTTTTTGTTATATTTCGCAGAAATCGGACGCACTTTGGAGCTTAAAGGGAAGTCATGAAGAAGCTAAGGATGGTGCAGCTGGAGGAAAGCCCACGTTTCGCCATTCATTATTCCAAATCAAGCTTTGAAGTCTTCATGAGAGTTGTAGCCCTCAGAAAGAGCTTTCCAATGCACGAGCATATGCATCAATCCGACAAACGAGGACTCGGGAAAGTGCTGTTCAAGAACAGAGCAGCATCCTAGAAACTGCTGCAGAGGTCGATATCGACCAAAGGGTTGATATCGAGTGGATTAAATCGGTCAGAAAGCCCAGAAATCGACCAGAGAATGCTGAGAACTGAAGAGGTGGTCGATATCGACCATACTTGGTCGATATCGACCTGACTTTGGTCGATTTTCACTCCAGAGGCCAATATCGAGTGTCAAGAAGCAGATCCAAGAAGATAAGGTCGATATCGACCTAGGCTGGTCAATATCGAGTGACCACTAGTGGTCGGTTTCGAGCATATCCGAGCTCTAATCCAATTTCTATCCAAAGTCCAATGGAGATATCCACAAGAGGAGATTTTATCAAGTTCTATCAAGACGGAAGAGATATTTATCTACTTTAGATATAGTTCTTTGTTGATTTATTTCTTTTATTTCCATAATTTAATCTTTAGATATAGATAGATAGATTTAGATATAGATATAGTTGTTCTTTCCTAATTTTTTAGGGAATGAAAACTATAAATAAGGCATTAGGGTCTGGATTCAATTCGAATTCAATCAATCCAAGCCAAGCCACTAGAGAGCATAGAGAGAGAGAGAGAGAGAGAGAGAGAGAGAGAGAGAGAGAAATCGAAGAGGAGAGCGGAGGTGGAGGCCGAGTAGAGTTTGTGAAGCGAGAGCGGAGTTGTCTTTATTCGGTTGTAAGCTTTCTTTTATTTTATTTAATGCAATTTAGTTCCCTTTTATTATTGATGTCTTTCTTTATGATGAAGAGCGAGTTGTCACCCAACTTCTAGGGTCGGGGTGAGCCCGACGGTAGCCATGTGAGATGATGCGGTAAAGGCATGGTTATTAGGATCCCGATCCGGATCCTACGATCCTACGATCCTACGATTCTAGGCAAGGTTTTGATCCGGATCGGGCATATAGACTCCTTCATGCTAGGATCCACCTAGGATCCTATGGGATTTTGTGGGATCGGTAGGATCCACCTAGGATCTATCGATCTTAGAAAAAATATCCGATCCTAGTAAAAATCATATTTGTGTAATTGTGTTTGTTTTGTTTTAATATTGGGTCTTCTAGATACGATGGACCTTTTTATTTTTATTATTATTTAGGTAGCCCATATCCTTAGAAATTGAAGGCAGAAGAGTGAAGACGTTGAATTGAAACCCTATGCCCTTTGTTTCGTTACTCAACTCGACAAATCCACGTCTGAGCGTCTGAAAATTGTTCATGATGTGATTAATTGCGATGATGACAATTGAAACTAGAGATGTCATTGGATATTTGGATGTGTGATTTATCTCTTGTATGTTTGTCATATTTTAAGACATTATCCTTGTCTGTTTGTCACCTTTTCAGACATTATTCTTGACAAATTATGAATGTTAAATGCTTATTATTGGACTATTTTAGTTACATAATTTGTTTAATGGAGGAAAATTTTAGTTTATTTTAAAATTAAGGTATTTGTTTAGGATGATTTGTTTTTATTTTATTATTTTATTTTATTTTTAATTTTTGTCTAGGATCTTACGATCCTACGATCCGATCCTACAACCTTGTCTCAATCCCACACTAGGATCTCGATCCTAAAAACCATGGGTAAAGGTATAATCTTTTGATGCAAATTCATCTTCTATCCCTATGAGCATGATTCTTTTGCGAAATTCGAAGGCGATCTTTGTTTGTGTTATTGAGGCGGAAGTGATCTTAATACAACTTGGATTAATTATGTGAAAAAGGGTTAGTAACAATATTTAGGGTTTATGCGAAAGCCTCTATCTTCCTATTTGTAAATAACGAAAGTTATTTAATGAAAAGCATGATCTTTTATGCCTTTATGTGTAATTTTACATGGTTATCGTTGTGGTGTTGAAACCCTATCTTGGAAGTTTTTATTTTGTTGATAAATTTCACAAATTTCGAGTTTTGGTTTCTGTTTTGAGTCAATATTGAGTTAACGTCAGTCGATATTTCAAGTCGATATCGAGTAGCTTAGGTCGATATCGACCAAGTTTCTGTCTTTGTTCTATTTTCTGCTTTTCTGTGTTATTTCTGGTTGATTTTCTGCTGAGATCTGGAACTTAAAAGGCGAGCGCTGACACGTTTCCTCATGGATCGGTCCTGACTACCTTCTACTACAGCGGGAGGAAGTCTTGTAATTTATTTGCGGAGATCAGGGAGTCGAATTTGAGATTTATATTTCATACTTGATTTTCCTCCTAACAAATTTGGCGCCATTGCCGGGGAAGCCATCAATCACGCCCTTTTTAGTTCTTTTTCTCTTCTTTATATTTAGTTTTGCTTTTTAGTTTCTTTTTACTTGTTTCCTTTTATTTTTGCTTTTCAGGTGCATGCGAAGAACTGATCGCACGCCCATAGACCCTATTCTCGAGCCAGAACGCTTTTTTCATCTTCAGCAAAGGCTAAGGAAGAGACTCATGTCGACATCCGACAACGAGAATGTGGGTCAGCTCACACCAGCACAGGAGCTTGAGCAACTCCGCCAACAAATTGAGGCATTCACCACCAAAGAGGCTGAACACGCCCGACGAGATCAACGCAAGGAGGCACAGAACCAGCAGCGGTGGGAAGCAAGGGTAGATCGCGAGATCAATGCAAGGAGGGAACTTGAGGAGCGGATTGGGCATGTCCCAGCCAACGCAAAGGAATATCTGTATCCTACTCTGGAAGTTACAGAATCAGCGATCGTTCTTCCCGCTGTTAATTTTGAAATTCGTCCTTCTTTTATTACTGAAATTAGAAGGAGTCAATTTAGGGGAAGAATAAATGAATGTCCTTTAGAGCATGTCACCACTGTTATAGACTTATGCGAAGCTATAGTTGATGGTGCTAATCTTGAATACTTAAAACTATAGTGGTTGGAAGGATTGCCTGCGCGATCAATTCGCACTTGGAATGAACTACAGGACCTGTTCCTCAATAAGTTCTTTCCTCCTGCAAAGACAGCTGCCCTCAGACAACAAATCACGGCTTTCAGACAAAAGCCAGGGGAACCATTAGCACAAGTCTGGGAGCGCTACAAGAGGCTTCTGAAATCTTGTCCTACGCATGGCCAGCCACCCTACGGCATCCAGAAGATCATCTTCAACTGCCTGGATGCACCTACAAAGGATCGGATCAACAACTACACCAACTATGAGTACCTCGGATACACTCCACGCCGAGCATGGGAGGTATTTGAGACACTGGCCAACTACGACAACGCATATGGGACTTATGCGGCCGCTTCTGACGAAAGGTATGAAAGGCCTGTCCCATCTATGCCATTATATATGCCACCCAAGGAAGTTGATCCAGACGTCAGGGAGAAGTTCCACAACGATCAGGTACATTGCTTGGAATGTGGGTCTGTGAGGCACAACACTACTGCGTGCCCACACGTCGATCAAGTACGTCAAGGAGAGACCCACGAGGAGGTAAGGTATGCGGGGGGGACACTACTCAGGGCCACATCAGAACCAGAACTGGAGCTACTATCGCCAGCCCCAACATCAGAATCCCCCTCCCTACAGAGCTCATGGTCACCCTGACAGAGAAGGAAAGAAGGACGACCTACAGACCATTCTTAAGGAGATGCGGAGGAATCATTCAGACACCAAGCAGTCTATCAATTCCATCTACACTCAGATGCATCGTGTCAACTCTAGGCTTGGGGAAATCGATATATGGAGGAAATCGATTGACACACAGATTGGCCAGTTGGCAACAACCGTCCCAAAACAGTAAGGTACGCTCCCTGGAACCTCTGAACCTAACCCTAAAGGTAAATCTACTGCACAGGTGGCTGCTATGAACCTAAGGAGTGGGCGACAGATGCAGACGCCCGAGCAAACGACGAAGGAAATGGGCACTGGAGACCAGTCGATATCGACCAACCCAGTCGATATCGACCAGTCCCAGTCGATATCGACCCCCCACTGGTCGAAATCGACCCAATTCCTCCCTAGATCCCAAGGCCAACCAATCCACTCGATATCGACCAGACACAAGTCGATATCGACCAGACTCCAGTCAATTTCGGCCATCCCATTCGACATCAGCACCTCTGCCAAAGAAAAAGCTGCTTTTCTTGACAAAATCTCCAAAGGATCCAGCGGAGAAGAAGTTCCAGCGTTTCATCAAGATGCTTCAAAGGCTCAACGTCACAATACCCTTCACAGAAGCTCTTAATGAGAGGCCATCCTACGTCAAGTTCCTCAAGGAGATTCTAAGCAAAAAGCGGTCAATGGCTGAGATCCCAGAGGAGTGCAGCCAGATGGACGTACTAGAGAAAAGGCCATATCCAAGTAAGTTTGCTATAACCATTGGATTTGGTCAATATCGATTTAATGCTTTATGTAACTTAGGAGCCAGTGTGAGTATAATGCTTTTATCTATCTGGTCCAAGATTAAGATAGGTTCCCTAGAGCCTGTGGATGCTAAGATTTATATGGCGAACAACACGATGGTCATCCCAACAGGCATGGTGGACAATGTGCCAGTACAGGTAGGTAAGTTCTTCGTCCCTGCTGATTGCTTAGTTATTGATATGGCGGAGGACCCTACTTGTCCAATTATTCTAGGAAGGCCCTTCTTGGCGACGGTGGATGCCAACATAAACGTAAGGAAGGGAGTGCTCACTTTTAACATCAGCGATGAGGTAATTGAGTATTCCTTTAACAAAACTGAAAGGCATACAGGTCCCATGGAAGAGGTAAAGTCCATATCAGCCGGATACATCACTTACGGGGAGCCTAAGGTAAGAAACATGACCACCGAAGAGCTAAAAAAGAGGGATATCGACCAGACCCTCAGGAGGTCCCGAAGTCCGAATCTGCAAAGGCAAGCCAAGGTATGTATCTTTCTTCTCCTATTTCAATAAAAGATCTATATATACATGAGAGAGGTTTGCCTTGGTTTGTGCGCTTATGCAGGATTTCGAATGAAGAGCCCAAGGAGTATGAAGTTGGAGACAAAGTCTATGTTTCCAATTCAAATGATCATTGGTTCCCTAAAAAATTCAAGAAGAAGAAGATGTGCCTTTTCACGGTGAACAAGATCCATTCAGGAGAACTACAGTTGATGGACAAGAATGGAGTCTTGTTTGAAGCCCAAGTTACATGGGCCCTGCAGATGCCACCTTGAGCTTAATGGAGAAGTCGGCCAAGCGACTATAAAATCTAGAGCTTGTAAATAGACAATTAGTTTTGGGGATGTTTGGACATTGTTGCTTTTGTTTTTGGTTTTGGACATTATTTTTTATTGTGGGCATTTCTCTTCTAATTTTTGTAGGAATAAAGAAGGAAGTAGCAACTCGATATCGAGTACATCATGTCGATATCGACCTGCCCACTCGAAATCGATCAGTCCCATAGAAGCATAGCACTCGATTTCTGCTGATTAGCACACCTATCTAGTGAGTTTCTTTCTTTACCCTTATTTTTTATACAGTGAGGACACTGTAATGTTTAAGTATGGGGTGTGGAAAGGGCTTACTTTGTGCGTATTTGACATATTTGACATTTTGTGTGCATATTTAAAGTTTATTTCTTGAATTGCTTATACATGGCTATTTTGGAATTCATTATTGATTTATGTGTCTATATGCATGTTTTCCAAAAGTTTATAAATATCACCCCCATTTAAAATTTTGATTAGTGTCATGGAAGCTTAAATTGAACTCAACGATGCAAAATTTGATTCATTAGAGATATAGCATGAAATTGCTTAGTAAAGGGAAATCACAATGAAGTGCATTATTTTATGAAAACCATGAAATGAGGTAAAATTTGAAATTGCTTTTGACATGTTGCATGATAAGAGGATGGAGGACTTTATATTTTTCATATAATGCTCATATTGTTATCTCCTAGCCTTTACCTATGCTTATGCATCACAAAGCCATATTGAGCCTTATTTCATATTATGCTCCACATGATCTAAACATTACCCATTTTCTACCTTATTCCTATCCGGGGATTATGTTGAGAATGATGTTACATTATGGAGATTATTATATGGTGTTTGTGTTGTTATTATTATTATTGGAGTTTGGTAGGAAATTGAAAAAATATATGGAAAATTTAATGAGTGAAAGAAAATCCGATCACCTCAGGAGATAAAGGTAGATTGACCCTGCTTGCTGAGATAATAGTTCGGCAAGATGGGACACATAGGTGAGGAGTTCGAAGCACTAAGTATCCGGGGTGATTCATGACACCCATGTGATAACTCCCTCCCTTGATGAAAATCGGAATAAATGTTTCAAAGGCTTTGACAGGATGTTTGTGTCAAAGGCCTTGGAGCATTAACAGTTGATGAAATACAAAACCTGTCTTATTAGTCCGAATATTATTTAATCTTATTATATACTTCCTTTATATTATATATATATGTATGACTAATCTTTCAGGAAGTATTTCGAGTTTATATCTTTCATTTGGCGCATATTGAGGAGATCCTATTCAAAGAGGATCATGGCTTCGGAGTATCCATAAATAGAAGATTCAAGATCAAGCCTGATTCGAAAGAGCCGTTGGTGAAGATCCTTAGGCGCCACTCCACTTCTATATAAAGGAAAGAAAGAAGAAGACAGAAAATACAAGTGCTACACGAGCTTTCATTCATTCAAGCGAGATCTGTCTTCCAAAGTGTCTCTCTGTTAAGCGCTCAAGAGTTTGTCGTTTATTTCAAAGCCTTTGAGAGTCACTGTGAGCTTATAGGATATATTCATTTATAGTGTTACTCGAGAGTTTATAACTCGGGAAGTTGCACTAGGCTATTGATTTGTGAGAGTAAGAGGATTGTACTAGATAGCTGAGAGAGGTGGGGCTCTTCTAGATTGGTCTAGGACTCCAAGGGAACGTGAGTTGACTAGATTGCAATTGTATAGGAGAGAGGCTTCTCGGTGAGCTATTAGGATCCTAAGCTAAGCGAATCAATAAAGCCTTTTGAATCCTAGGGTTGTGGAAGAACCCTAGGCGGGGACGTAGGCCAAGTTCGTGCCGAACCTCGTAAACAATTACTCGTGTCCTTTACTTATTGCTTTACCTTATTTCCGCACTTGGTTCGATTGTCTAACTTTGTGATTCAGGTTAATCTCAAAAGGTTTTATACGAGCTCCAAAAGTCTTGAGACTTTCTGCGAAAAACGGGCATACTCTATTCAATCCCCCTTCTAGAGTATTTCTTTATTACATTGTTTTATATTATCGAACCTTCACCATATTTGCGACTCGCGAGAAGGCAATGCTGAGGTTAGAGAGGTAAAAGCATAATATTGAAAAAAGCAATGAGCAATGAGAGAAAGGTGAGAAATCAAAAGAAGATGGAATGTGGTATGAAAGTTTGGAAAGTACTCCATTTCCCCGGATCATTAGCACCACATTCCCAAAAATTGCCAACCTTTAGCATTTTACCAATCTATTCCTTATTAAGCTTAAATTAAAGTCCTCTTGATTATTAATGTTTTGTAACTTATGAATGTTTTGCATAACCCTCCTTTTGTTAGTAAATGTTGTTTTTTATTGTACCTGCATGGATTTGTGACACTAGTACCTTTTCAGGGATGGTAATTGAATGCAGGGTTATATGGCAATGAATCTAAGATGTTGAGAGTTTGAATTCTTCCCCTGAATGACAATTAAAAGTATTGTTTGAGGACAAGCAAGCTTAAGTATGGGGTGTTTGATGTGAGCCTATTTTGCCATGTTTTATATTGACTTTTATATCGATTTCTGCATGCATTTCATGCATTTGGGTTAGAATAATACATAATTTGTGTAGTTTATGTTTATTTGCAATATATGGAGGTCTACACAAGTTTTTGTTATATTTTGCAGAAATCGGACGCACTTTGGACCGTAAAGGGAAGTCATGAAGAAGCTAAGGATGGTGCAGCTGGAGAAAAGACCAATTTTCTCCATTCATCATTCCAAATCAAGCTTTAAAGTCTTCATGAGAGTTGTAGCCCTCGGAAAGAGCTTTCCAATGCATGCTCATATGCGTCAATCCGAGGAACGATGACTCGGGAAAGTGCGTTTCAAGAACAGAGCAGCATGTTGGAAACTGCTGCAGAGGTCGATTTCGACCACTTTTGGTCGATATCGAGTGGATCAAATCGGTCAGAAAGCCCAGATATCGACCAGAGAATGCTGAGAACTGAAGAGGTGGTCGATATCGACCAGACTTTGGTCGATTTTCACTCCACAGGCCAATATCGAGTGTCAGGAAGCAGATCCGAGAAGACGAGGTCGATATCGACCTAGGCTGGTCGATATCGAGTGACCACCAGTGGCCGATTTCGAGCATATCCGAGCTCTAATCCAATTTCTATCCAAAGTCCAATGGAGATATCCACAAGAGGAGATTTTATCAAGTTCTATCATGATGGAAGAGATATTTATCTACATTAGATATAGTTCTTTGTTGATTTATGTCTTTATTTTCATAATTTAATCTTTAGATATAGATAGATAGATTTAGATACAGATATAGTTATTCTTTCCTAATTTTTCAGGGAATGAAAACTATAAATAAGGCATTAGGGTCTGGATTCAATTCGAATTCAATCAATCCAAGCCAAGCCACAAGAGAGCATAGAGAGAAAGAGCGAGAGAAATCAAGTAGGAGAGAGGAGGTGGAGGCCGAGTAGAGTTTGTGAAGCAAGAGCGGAGTTCCCTTTTATTATTGATGTCTTTCTTTATGATGAAGAGCGAGTAGTCACCCAACTTCTAGGGTCGGGGTGAGCCCGACGGTAGGCATGTGAGATGATGCGGTAAAGGTACAATCTTTTGATGCAAATTCATCTTCTATCCCTATGAGCATGATTCTTTTGCAAAAGTTGAAGGCGGTCTTTATTTGTGTTATTGAGGCGGAAGTGATTGTAATACAACTTGGATTAATTATGTGAAAAAGGGTTAGTAACAATTAGGGTTTATGCGAAAGCCTCTATCTTCCTATTTGTAAATAACGAAAGTTATTTAATGAAAATCATGATCTTTTATGCCTTTATGTGTTATTTTACATGGTTATCGTTGTGGTGTTGAAACCCTGATGTTGGAAGTTTTTATTTTACTGATAAATTTCACAAATTTCGAGTTTTGGTTTCTGTTTTGAGTCGATATTGAGTTACTGTCAGTCGATATTTCACGTCGATATCGAGTAGCTTAGGTCGATATCGACCAAGTTTCTGTCTTTGTTCTATTTTCTGCTTTTCTCTGTTATTTCTGGTTGATTTTCTGCTAAGATCTGGAAATGAAAAGGGGGGCACTGACACGCTTCCTCGTGGATCGATCCTGACTACCTTCTACTACAGCAGGAGGAAGTCTTGTAATTTATTTGTGGAGATCAAGGAGTCGAATTTGAGATTTATATTTCATACTTGATTTTCCTCCTAACACATTCAACATGTAATTGATTCTCTACACCAGTTTAATCCTACGAGTCCTAAAAAGGCATGATTGCTACTATGGATTAAGGTTCGCTACGATGAATCTAAAAAATCCTAGCAATAATCTCAACTAGTTGTACGGATTAGAAGAAATCAACAATATTCGCAAAAGAATCAATACAAATCAATAGGAATAGAACAAGAGTAGAAATCTCACAACTTTATCAAATCAAAGTTTCAATCCATAGACGAAACGGAAGAGTTTAGATCTCCATAAAACAAAACAAAAGACAATTAGGGTTTAGGCTTCTAAAGTCAGTCACGGCCGGTCACTAAGTCGGCCTCTGTGCACTTGTCGTCCCCTCCGTACGGTATGAATGTTGAAAGTATATATATTGCAAAACTTAATACGTACCCTACTCTATCTATCTAATCTAATATTAATATATTAAGCTAAGTCTATCAATGTACGGTAGTAAGTCATTGGAGCCATGACCTTCCGCCTCTTCCCGTAAGAATTCACCGGCCCATTCATCATTCATAACTAGGCCCATCTCGACTATAATTTGTTCGATGTGAACTATTCCGAATTAGCTCCAAAATACCTAAAATAAATAAAACACATGTGTAGACTTCGAAAACCAAATAAATACTAAATAACTATAAATTATGTTTAATATGCATGAAAATGACCTAATATAATATACAAATATATGACTAAAATAGACTCTATCAAACTACCCCATGCTTAGACTTTTGCTTGTCCCCAAACAAACTAACTTAAAACAAAGACAGATTTAAAATGAAAGACAAGAGACTCAACGAAATTTCTATGACTTATCACTCATCAGTATAGTTGTCATGGCTTTAGGAGTACTTATTATGTTAAGCTCAAAATAGTTATGACACTACGAGAACCACATCAAACCCTTCATACTCATTGCTTTAAACTCCGATTAGGTTCAGGGGATCCTTGCATTCAGAATGTATTGAGCAATCAAATTCATTAAACACAGAAAAATCGTCATAAACACCCATAGATTACTAAGCCTTTTCTACTTCGGAGTTTCATTAAAGCACTTTATTTTTCTTTCTTTCTTTGTTTCTCTAAACACTTTTTCTTCCTCCTTGCGTGAATTTTATCCTCCACAAACAGGATCGCTTACCAACCGTATTTTTTTTCCAATTCTTAATAGTGTCGAGTGAATTTTATTCTCCTCTAATATTGGTTTATTGATGATTCTTTTCACTCGAGTGAATTTTATCCTCCCCGGGCGGTGTAAGTGAATTTTATCATCCTTACACTCATCAACCCAGCACATATATCAAATCACATAAAAAATATAACCGAATTTACTAGTGCTTTTCATTAGGGGTTTAGACATATACAATAGAAATCAAATAAAAGTTTAAAGATTGCTCTAAACTGAACATCCAACCAATAATCAAGTTATAACTAAAGCTCATAATCTAGATCATCTATGGAAATCCCACAAGTGTCGTTATTCAATTAAAATTCAATTTTATTAACTCCTAAGCCATGAAAAACAATATATCATCATCGAGGTTATACCAATCATAGAAACATCTTTCCTATAAAAACAACTAAAACAGACTAGCAAATCAACAACAAAGACTCAATGACTTATAACGAACATGGGATAATTATCAAATACTCTCCCCAATGCAACCTATAATACGATGTAATGGATAACAAAAATTGAAAAAACAAAAAAAAAACTAACACATATAAATACAGAGCTATACTTGAGTTCCCCAATCCATGCTTAAAATTTTACTTTGTCCTCAAAGTAAAGAGAAAGAATAAAATAGGTAGAGGAAACTCACAATGCAATCAGACATTCAGGTAATTCCTTTAGCTCAAGAAGTAGTGGTGGAGCATTGTAGAATCTGAACAGACCAAAAATTTCAGCAACTTCTCAAAATTATAGGACCTGTCCAACACCACAAACAGTAGAAAAAAAAAACAAGCAAAACTTGCATAGCAATCAGCCGCCAAATCAGTTAAGTAACAAAGGAATATCAAAGCATAAAATTCAGCAAGATAGGTGACTATTCCTAAGCACTAACACCCTTAAAACATGATAAGAGAACAGAAATTACAACCCTAGGTGTTCAGCAGAAGTTGTCAGCAACTCTTCGATGCAATTGGCATTTATGAACCTTCTTGGAGTCGAAAAAATATAGGCAGTCTCCTTTGCAATTTGTCCTGGCCAAAACAAAAGACGAAGAAAACACACCACAACCAAACACATTCCAACATCCAAGAAAACTATATCATCCAAGAATGATGAACAACAAAGACCATCCAAACCAAATAAAAAAATCAGCCTTGATGCTCAGGCTCATCCATATTTCGGACGTAAAATCATGAAAATTTGATGGATACAAAGAGCATGAGACAAGCAAGCAAAATCATGAAGGGACACAATCCGAGGGCATAGAACCAAAAACTCTTAGCTGGCAGATTAAGTACAGAGTTAGTTAACCAATAATGAGTAGCTAAACATCATATCCAAGCAGAGATTCTCAGCTAAACCAACTCCATAAATCAAGAAAAACCCAACTCAACAGCAAGTATTTAGCACAAGTTAAACCAATTCTAACTCTTGCAGTCATGCTCAGTCATATACATCACTAAACATCAATTAATACAGGTGACTTCAGGGAGCATGAAACACACAAGAATTAAAAACGATAAGCATACTAAGTTGCAGATACCAGGATTCAAATTTGTACAACCATATTCAACCATCAACTAATCAGGGGCTGCCCGATCAAATCGAACAAATACTCATCTAATTCTCCAATATCATATCGAAGCCTCAACAATCCCTTAAACCATATCTGTTGAACAAAAATGCGCGAATAATCGTACAACACATTTTATTTAATTTTTTAGAATTTGAGTTCGACCCATCTTGGTTATCCTCTTGATTCCAAGTAGTATTGACATCGAGACTTGAGTGGTTTTGGTGATTTGGGCTGCACCCGAATTTTAACGGGTTGCCTACGTATCTCTTGGGAGATAATCAAGTCTTACGTAGTTCAGAGTATTTTGAAATTTGTGTTTGGTTTGGTTTGGATTTGGTTTTGTTTTGTTTTCTTGTATGCATCAGAGGATGAAGTTCAAACCCACCTTTTAGGAAGGGTAGCTCGAACAACACTCCACCCGAGTAACCTGAGCCCACCTTCTCGGAAGGGTAACTCAAGTGACCCGCCTATCATTTGCATAGAAAAACGGTTTGACTTGAGGTGGAGTTGAATTTGAAATTTGACTTGAGTTTTGACCTAGAGGTCAATTTGAGGATTGTGGCATTTGATTTTTGATTTTTGGATGTGGCTAAACTCGACGAGCGAAAGCTTTGTATCGAGCGTGAGTAGACACTTTGGATTTGATGAAAATTTGACATTTGGAACGACTAGGGTCAACAAATGAATTTGAGTAAATTTGATTAAATGTTTGGGTATGACTGGACTCGGTGAGAATTTGATTGACACTGAGTTTCCTACATATCCACTTATTTGATGGAATCAAGTCACCGTAGTTCGGGACAAAAATGGATTTTGTATTTGGATTTGATCATGAGATCATTTGAGGGTGGTGATTGAACTCAGTGGGCTTTAGCTTGGCACCGAATGTCTAGCTCTACTTATCTCTTAAAAGAGATTCAAATCACTTGTGGTTCTAAATGAACCAATTTGTTTTGAATTTGGCAATTGAACCTGACGAACTTTAGCTTTAGCTTTGTGTTGGGAATCAAATCTTATAAAGTTCGTTTGAGAACAGATTTAATTTGATTTGAGATGGGCGACTGAATCCAATGTATATGTGAATTTTGACATCGGATTTCCTACGTAAATCATAAAAGCATATCAAGTCTCCACGTAGTTCTTTTTAGAACTAATTTGATTTTTTGGTTTGCCGATTGAGCCAGACGAGCTTTAGCTTTTTGTCCGGTGGCCTACGTATTCGACAAGTCGGAATCAGATCAGGCGTAGTTCATTCTTAGAAGAAATTATTTAATTTGGTTGGACTTAGACCTCCTATTCATTTCAAAGTGAATTTAGAGGTTGACGACTGTACCTGATATATTTTTAGGATTTAATATCGGGTTACCTACGTAGCCAATATAAGGCGCCAAGTCTTTACGTAGTTCTTTTTAGAACCGTTTGAATTTGGGGAAACTTGTTTGAAGGTTTTGACTCCGTTTTGCTTAGAAGTCAAATCTGGGATTGACCCACTAGAATAAACTGGCAATGAAATTTTACGAGTTTAACCTTTTGGTTTTTGTTAAACCCAATTTCATGATTTACACCAATTATAATTCTTCTATTTAAGTGGGCAAATCTTGCAATTCAACACAATTTCATATACGTGTGTGTTGTGCAGAACAAGAGCTTTGTTTCTTCTTTTCCTCTTTTTTTTCGGAAATTTCGCCTAGTACCCCTGAGGTAAGGGCTTTTTCATGTGGTGTACCAAAGTTTGACATATTTCGTCTGGTACCCCTGGACTTTTATTTTATTTCGTTGCAGGCCCTTCCGTTAAAATCATTACCATTTTCCGTTAATTTTTTTAATGGAAAAAAAAATACAAAAAACCTCGTGCCTCTTCTGCCTCGGTTTTGTGCCTTCCCCTTCGGGGGCGATTTGGTGTGAACTGGTCATTTTGGGCAATTCCGTGCTCCTCCCTCCGGTGGGTGGTTTCGACGCCGATATTCTTGGCCTCGTTGCTGCTGCCAAGCTTCGCTGGGATGCGTGGGTGGCGGATTGCAACCGTATATCGAGTGATTGTATGGATTCTCCTGGTTCGGCTTGTTTGCTGGGCTCGTTCTTCTGTCCTTCTTGGCTTGGTCCCGACGCCATGGTTTGGTTTGTCGCTTGCCCATCCTTTGATTGTTCTCTCTTCTGATCCCTATTCAGAATATGTTGTGTTTTTTATGGGATTTGCAACCTATGCTTGTGTTGGTTGCTGTGTTTAGTATGGGTATTAGAATTTAAGGTGCGAGTTAAAAAGTCTGGATGTTGATGTTGTTCTTGTGTAGCTTAGGCTTATGGCTTGTGCTGCTGCTATCCCTGGTGGTCAAATTTAAGGTATGAATTAAAAGATTTCAGCAACTCAATTGAAATTGTTGAATTCAAAGCCAAAATTTTTAGTAGTTACTGAAACAAAAGTGAAGTGAATTCAAAACAAAAGCTATTGAATTCAAAATTGAAATACAAATCAACCGAAATTGCTTTATTCAACTCCATTTTCAGCAACAAGAACAAGAACAAATCAACCGAAATTGCTTAATTCAACTCAAATCAACCGAAATTACATATGTAATCCACCAAAATCTCCCAATCCGAAAAAAACCTAAATCCATAACCTTGAGCAGGGAAAATTCGACCACACACCCATTCCAGCAAAGCTTTGGGAGTGAAGAAGATGGCTTGAGTAGAGAAGAAGACGGTTAGCAATTGCTCCTCAATTATCCTTTTGTAATTTTATTTTTATTTAAATTATTTTTGACGGAAAGTGTTAAGGGTTTTACAGTAGGGGCACGTGGAAAAATAAAATAAAAGTCCAGGGGTACCAGGCGAAATATGTCAAACTTTGGTACACCACGTGAAAAAGCCCTTACCTCAGGGGTACTAGGCGAAATTTCCGTTTTTTTTTCGTTTGCCCCAAGCTGTAGCACAATTTGATATTTTGCTTTAATTGAGCCCCCATTTCAGATTTTGCCATATTTACTCATTAGTCATTACATAGTATTATTTTTATCTTTTCATTTGTTATTTTTTTTAACACAAGATGTCGTTCTCAGGCTTTTGCAAAACCTCTACTCCATCTTCTTCGTTCTTGCTTCTTTAAGGAGCGAGACTAGCAGCTCAGCCTCTCTCGCTCGTTCGTCAATGGCCGCCCAGAAATTTGGGGCTCGGGCAATCGGAAAAGAGGGCAAAGGAAGGAGAGGTTGAAGCTCCGACCCGAAGCAAGTCCCAATTCAGATCTCTGCTCAGGTAATTTTTAGGGTTTCTTGTTGTGTTTAATTTCTGACCCCAAATCTCCCATTTGGGTGATTACTAGTCCCAATTTCAAATCCCCCTTTCAATTGAGTGCCCAATGTTTACACTCAACTGATTTCGTTTTCAAATCGCGATTTCAGGGTATAACTTGTCCGATTTGGGGCTTTTCAACTTAAGACAAGCAGAAGAGGTCGGGAAGAGCTTGAAGACGGAGAATCCAAGAACTTCATCAACTTAAAGGACGATCAGGTTTGCCCACTTTTCTTTTCATCAAATTTGTTCTCGCTTTTCGTTGGTTTGCAATCTGAGATTATTTTGCTTAGGGTAGTCGAGAGAGGACTGTAGGCTTGGGGAATACGGAGACGAGAGAGTCACTTCGAAGGGCGGACGCACGCAGTAATTTCAAAGCGGCCACCACTTTGGCGTTTCAAACTAGGTACGCTGGCTTCCCCTCTCTTCTTTATTTTCATTGAGCCGAACCGTCAATTGACAGTAGGCATAGGATGACTTTGATTTGGATGTTTTAATTTAGGATTAGATGCAATTTGGTAGCAACTAGTGAGGGTTTGGGATTTGTTTGATTTGGATTGTGTTTGACTTGTCTGAGAATCTGAGAGAAAGAATGTCTTGCTTGATTTGTGTTTTTTTTCTTCCTTCAGAAACTTAGTTTTCCTGAACTAATTTACTTTGTCTAGGAAAGTTGTTCTCTTTCTCCAGAACAAATTTGTTCTCTTTCTTTTGATTTTGATTTTAATTTTATCCCTCTCCTCTCTTGACTACAGTGAACCTGTCTCCTTTGTTTGTTTGAAACATGTTGCAATTTTGTCCATGTAAACTAGCTGACCAATTTAGGAACAATCGAGCATTTTGCTCAAACTTTGATGTTGATTTCGTTCCTTTAGTTGTAAGTCAGTGCCTTCGATTTTCTCACAAGGACTTGGTTTCTGGGATACCAATTCGTTTGGTTTACTTGGGATAGAAATTGATTCCAATTTGGGGTTGCTTTGGGGCTGCAGGAAAGTTTTTTTCGTTGGCTTGCTTGAATTTGCTTGAAACTTGTAGACTTAGTCTAGCCTTGGAATGAGACTTTGTGTCTCTACATAAACTTTGACAAAGATTCACCCTTGTTTAGGGTAAACCCCTGACTGCGTCTCTGCAGAAACTGAATTCCTTTTCTTTGCTTTTAATTTCTTTGCCTTAGAAAAGTCTTGACTGCAGTGAAGTCGCTTCCTTTGTCTGCTTGAATTAGTCGCTTAGTTTACGAGGCAAAAATCCAGCAGCGTTTCGCCCTCTTTTAGGGCTATTTGATGATCCCAAAACCCAGACCACAATAGAAAGCCGCAAGCATCTCAGGGGTGGGGTTTCAATGATCGAATTTCGGCAGCAATTGGACTCCTTTGGTGGTGATTGACGATCCCAAAAGCAGACCCAGGAGAAAACCGCAATCATCTCAAGGGTGGGTTTCGAAGATCAGATTTATGTGGTGATTTGGCCTATTTAAGGCTGACAGGTGACTACCGATCCCAAAAACCAGACCCAGGAGAAAACCGCAATCATCTCAAGGGTGGGTTTCGAAGATCAGATTTGTGCAGCAACTTAGCTGGCCGATTGGCGATCCCCAAACCAGACCACAAGAGAAATCCGCAGACATCTCAGGGGTGGGTTTTGGGACCACACAGGTGACGATGTTTCTTTGTGCTGCTGCTATGTTTTTCTCTTCTTTGTGTTTGATGTGTTAATTCAGCCGTGAGTTTCAGCCTCCCTCTTTCAACTGACCTAGGCCTTGTTTTATAGGGGAAAAGATATATTTTTACCTTCCTTTAAGATAATACACAATATCTTCTTTTGGCTGATTTTATATCTTTTATTTTCTTTACACGTTGCTGATCTTTTTTCCTTTTTGGTTTAGATATAGGTAAATTGTTTTACTCATCTACCCATTTACCTTTTTTACTGATTTCTTTATTTTTTTGACTCTACTGATGAACCTAGCAGCCACGCTCTATTCCTACAACTTGTTTTGGGCTAGTTTTGTAGTTTATTTTGGGCTCCCTTTTAATTTAAACAAGCCCATGTGGAAAAAACCCAATAATCAACTCGACTGAATTCTATTGTTGCAGGTCCGATCTGGTAGCTGATCCAGCGCTGAATTTCGAGCAATTTGCCACCCATGCGACGGGATTTGTGCCCTCAACAGCTTGACTATATATATTTTTTTTAATAGTATGCTCGACTATTGTATTAAATTCGTATACTTTAGTCATGAGCTTGTAGTACGCTAACATGATGTTATTTAGTTTCTAACACATTTCGCACAATCCTCACTTGTTTGTTTGATATATAAAGCATCACACGCAAGCCTTCATAAAAATAATTTCATGAGCTCATACGATAACTTTTAATCAAACACGAAATTTCACCCCCAAACAATATCAAATAACACTTAAAGCAGTAACAATCCCGCAACACAATTCAACCCTGCCACTTATTAGAATCCAAATTCACCAAGTTTAGATTAGAATTTGGTTACAAGTGACAAGGAAAACCCGCACATCCCGGGCGGAGATTGAAATCGAGGGCACAGATTCAGGGATTGAAATCGAAGCCAGTAACGGCAAGGATTGAGGCGGCGTCGGGTGGCATTAGCAGAGTGCTGGGACCGGGCCGCTGTTGATGCTTCGTCATCTATTCTCTCCCTTGCCTTAGGTGCTGTGTGTAGGTGGCGGTCAGAGGCGGGATGTAGGCGGGGCGGAGAGACGTGCGGTGCAGCACCGGCTAGGGTTCAGGCGAAAAGATGGTGCGTGCGGTGCAGAGAGCGGGAATGCTGAGTAGAAGGAGAAGGACGAGATGGTTGAGACAGAGAGGTGGCGGCGGAATCGGAGAACAACATGGAACAGAGGGTGGAATCGGAGAACGAGATGGAAGAGAGGAGAAAAGAAGCGCCGGTTGTCTCAGGTGAAAGGATGGACGAGGAAGACGCCGACCTGGGAAGGGAAGAAAGGAAAGAGGCAGGCTCGGCCATGGTTTTTAGGATCGGGATCCTAGTGTCGGATCGAGACAAGGGTGTGGGATCGGAATCGTTGGATCGGATCGTAGAATCGTAAGATCCTAGACAAAAATTAAAAATATAATAAATAATAAAATAAAAACAAATCATCCTAAACAAATACCTTAATTTTAAAACAAAACTAAGATTTTCCTCCATTAAACAAATTAAGTAACTAAAATAGTCCAATAATAAGCACTTAAGATTCATAATTTTTCAAGAATAATGACTCAAAAGGATAATGGCTTAAAATATGACAAACATACAATAGATAAACCACACATCCAAATATTCAATGTCATCTCTAGTTTCAAATGTCATCATCGCAATTAACCACATCATGAAAAATTTCAGACGCTCATACATGGATTTGTCGAGTTGAGTAACAAAACAAAGGGCTTAGAGTTTCAATTCAACGTCTTCACTCTTCAGCCTTCAATTTCTAAGGAGATGGGCTACCAAAAAAAATAAAAAATAAAAAGGCTCATCGTATCCAGAAGGCCCAATATCCAAACAAAACAAACACAATTACACAAATATGATTTTTGCTAGGATCGGATATTTTTTTTCTAGGATCGGTAGATCCTAGGTAGATCCTACCTATCCTACACGATCTCATAGGATCCTAGGTAGATCCTAGCATGATGGAGTCTATATGCCCGATCCGGATCAAAACCTTACCTAGAATCGTAGGATCGTAAGATCCGGATCGGGATCCTAATAACCATGGGCTCGACCTTTCTTTTCTTTTTTAAGTTTTTTTTTTGTTTTAATTTTTTGCTTTGTACGAAAATTAAAAAAATATATATATATATATAAAAATTAATCCTAACCAAAAAGAAAAAGAAAAACCCTAAGTTATGATTTTTATGTCATTAACATGACGTATTCTTAATCTCAAATCCTTACCAATCAGACATCGTCAAAGCCCTCAGTAGTCTGTCATATTCCCGTGCATACATCTTACACAAAACGTCATAGCACACTAATAAATTGAAATTGTATAATACGATATAAGGTAAAAACATTTTCAATTTATCAAATTTATGACTCCCTGCGGAAGGAATATGATACCACCAGTTCAGTTCCACTGGTGGCTTTTCAAAATAACAATTAAAAGGATCAAAATAATCACCATTACCTTCCGATCGCAAAATTTTACCTTTATTACCTCTCGAGCCTCAGCAGGTGGCTCTAGACACTGTTCATCAACGGGGGCGCTAAGAATGAATGTATCGGATGGAGTAGGAGACACAACACATGAAACCTCATGTGTCGACTCATGAGATTCCATGTCTGGAAGCATCAGACCCTTTTCTCCATCGTCAAAGAAACGATCATCATCTGTGAACAATTCCTCCTCGTTCTGAACATCATTATCACGTTGAAACCAACTAGGATAGAATGAATTGATCACAATGACTTCGACATGATCTTCCATTTTTTCATCTTTCAATGTCTCGAGGAATGGCATGATGGATTAGATTTCTTTATCAACTTGAGGGGTGGCCATCTGCTCTGCTATTATCTTGCTTGATGTTTGAGTAAGTTGGCTAATTTGTTTCCCCGAGTGTTGGATCCTCTCAGCATTCTCCTGCACCGCTTGTGTAAGGGCCTGGATCGCATCATCCAGGTTTGTGACAGAGTCCTTCGTTGGTGGACAAGACGTGGTGAGCAACTCTTCCTGTTCAATATGGTAATCCTTGTAACAGAAAAAATCCCACAACCCCGACAAACCTAACCGTGCTAGGCCTCTGTTACTCCTATACTCAACAAATGCTCGTGTCTCAGCAGTCATCCCCTCAATTATGCAAACAATCATATCTCGGATGCTGTCTTGATAACCCCGAGAATTACGGATGTCAACATATCTCTGCAATCTGGTAAGATATTGGTGAAAGTTCTCACCTTCAAACTGCAATAACCTCAACATCCTAAAAGTTAGTAGCAAGGGTGTTATGAACCGTAAGAAAGGTTCACAACAAATTAGATATATACAAAAATTGATAAACACACAAAACAAAGAAATTACTAGTCCTACGAGTCCACTTTAGTTTGACTAGTTGATTGATCCTCGATTCTTCTTCAAGTTCTCTTTTCATCCTATTATTGTTCCTTTCCCAATCTGGTGTAAATTACTTGTTCTACGAGTCCTAGTAACCCTTACTAATTAGATAACCCTAACACGGTCAAGATTCAACCTAATAGTAGCATTAAGATTAAGGATTAACCAGGATACATGCAACACCAAGCTACGAGTCAGCATTCAACATGTAATTGATTCTCTACACACCAGTTTAGTCATACGAATCCTAAAAAGGCATGATTGCTACTATGGATTAAGGTTCGCTACGAGGAATCTACAAAATCCTAGCAATAATCTCAACTAGTTGTACGGACTAGAAGAAATCAACAATATTCGCAAAAAAATCAATAGGAATAGAACAAGAATAGAAATCTCACAACTTTATCAAACCAAAGCTTCAATCCATAGACGAAACGGAAGAGTTTAGATCTCCATAAAACAAAACAAAAACAATTAGGGTTTAGGTTTGTAAAGTCAGTCATGGTCGGTCACTAGGTCGGCCTCGGTGCACTTGCCGTCCTCTCCATACGGTATGAATGTTGAAAGTATATATATATTGCAAAACTTAATACGTACCCTACTCTATCTATCTAATCTAATATTAATATATTAAGCCAAGTCTATCAATCTACGGTAGTAACTAGTAAGTAATTGGAGCCATGACCTTCCGCCTCTTCCCGTAAGAATTCACCGGCTCATTCATCATTCGTAACTAGGCCCATCTCGACTATAATTTGTTCGATGTGAACTATTGCGAATTAGCTCCAAAATATCTGAAATAAATAAAATACATATGTAAACTACGAAAACCAAATAAATACTAAATAACTATAAATTATGTTTAACTAGTTGACGTGCGCGTGCTACGCAGGGTTTTTATAATACTTCATCCAATTAGCTTGTGCTACGCAGGGTTTTTATAATAGTTCATCCAATTAGCTTAATTAAAATTTGATGGTTTTGTTTTGTTAGAGTCGGAAAATAAAATTCAGTTGATTTTCATAGATAATGTTTTTTTTTATATATTCATAATTTTCGTTAACATTTTTTTTTTGTTAGAGCCAGAAAATAAAATTTAGCTGAGTTTCATAGATTAAATTATTTATATATTCATAATTTTCGTTAACATTTCTCTTACACACCTAAATGAAAATTTTGATATATTTAAGCGAATAATTTGACATAATTTATCCACATGTTATCGTTTGTGTTAACCTTAACCGATAAAAAGTTATAAAATATTAATTTTTTAATTAAAAATTTAAAATAATATTATAATTATTAGTAATAAATATGATATTTATGTAAAAAAAATTAATTAAAGAATTACTCCTTCCATTTGGAAATAAATGAGTTTTTGAAGTGAAGCACACCTTAAAATATTTGTATGTAATTTTTTCGGTCCTAAAAACGCTGGGAGTAATATTTTTATGTAATTTTTCCAGTCCCAAAAAAATGTGTATAACTTAAAAAAAATGAAGGAGTACGTACTCCGTATTATTTACGTATGGGGGAGTAATATAAATATTCAGCCACATATTGCTAAAACAGTAAACCTGTGAATTTACACAGTAATAATCCCACATTCCCACATACAGTAGTACGTACTCTTTTCGATCCAAAATATGCGTCGTCTTTTTAACACGTATTTTAAGGAGCTAAAAACTATATAATATATATTAATTTTTTTTATTTTTATTTTTTTACAATTTAATACTTGTTACCAATAAATATTAAATTGTAAAAAAATAATTTACAAGAAGTTAATATTTTACCTTTTTAAAATACGTGTTGAAAAGTCAAACGATATGAGGTAGTACTATTTTTTTACAGTAATTTTGACTTTGACGGTTCCATAAGTAACTTTCTCGAAAATAGTGGAATATACTCCCTCCGTTCGCGAAAACTTGTCATTTTAGCTTCCGACACAATATTTAAGAAATATTTAAACTACCAATATTACCCCTACTTTTTCCCCTTCCGCACTCTAATAGATCTGATAATGGACCTTGTATTATTTGATTTTCAGCATGGTCAACGATGATCTCAACATGGCTATAATCAAAGGGGCAAAAAACAATTGTTAGGGGCTGCATAAGTTCAGATACAGGTATAAAATTGTTTTAATGAGCGTAATATGCATTCATATTTCATGCTAAAAACCAATAAGGTTCATACCTCATTCGATTGTTGAATTCAAGTAATTGAGGAATATGGTTCCCATCAAAGATTTATGTTGATGTAGAGCTTGAGAGGTATAACTCATCTACACATAAGGTCATTATGTTTCAAGATTAATAATAAATTATGAAGATAATAGTATATAGTTTTAAATGAACATAACTTACCTTTAAATTCTTTAACATTCATTGCAACCAATATGATGTTGTACTTCACCCCATCTTGAGATTTTTGCCTCAAAAGTTCATCTCCCAGCTTCTCCCATAAAGTCATCTTGACCTTTTTACCCCTATATTGCACAATTAAAGACTGATTTTCCATATTCAACCGAGCAGAAACGAAGATGTGTAACTAAAAATTGAGTTGTGTGAACAATTACCTTTCATTGATTAAAAAGAAATCGAGTGTCGTTGAGTTACCGGTCAGTTTCGGTGCCTTTCCAACATTTGTGACACAGCCTATGACATTAAATTGGGCTCAAGGGAAAAAAATGAATGCTTGAGAAAGATATTCCTGGATGAAAAAACAAAACAGCTAACTGAAACAATTATATCTTAACATCTCAGAGCAAGCTATGAAAGTACTTCAATATATTCTGATATGATAATTTTGAAACACTTCTTACCAATAAGAAATCTCTTCCCAGTAGGCTGAAGATTCTCAAATTCAACTAAATTAAAAGGATAGCGAAGGAATCCATCATTTAGTATCTTCACTCGACTAACGGTTGTAGATCCTTCAAGTTTAAGCATATGAGCACTGGTTGTAACAATCTGGTACTCAAGCCTATTAGGAAGGATATTAAAGCCCTTCAACCGATACATGCAACCTTCTTCTAACTTGTCAATGATAGAATGAGCAATCTTACTCTTCACATAACAATGCATAATATTTCCCTAAGAAGACAAACAACAAATCCAAACTTAATAAGTAAGCCATGAAAGTATATATTTATGTAATATATAATAGTATTCTATGATATTTTTAACATACCTTATCATCCGAGAGGATAAAATCAGTGCTCATATACCTCCCATAAACACTCAAAACATCCCATTTCTGACGAACCATCACTTTGATCTCAGCATCAAGCCCTTCAACCAATTAATTTAGGGGGACACATAGCATATCATCACCCATGGTGTTTGGTTTTGTCGCAGGTAAAGCAGGAAAATGCAAAGAGAAGCAACCTTTTGTGGGTTACAATGGAGTCTAATCCAATTACATTCTGTATTTTTGCATTTATGCAATGAAAGGTATAAGTGGACTTCAAAGGCTTGTGATGTCCCATTGGATACTCGGAATACAAAAAGGTTGCTGTTTCTTCTGGGTCATTTAAGTACATGTCTTCCTTATTACAGAAAATACGAAGGGGTTGATGTCTTGCCTCATTTCCATATTTATTTATGCAGGTTACATGTTGATCCAATATTTCCAATTAAATAATTGGAATACAAAAAGGTGAGGTTGCTATTTCTTCTGGGTGATTTAAGTACAGGTCTTACTTGTTACATAAAATATATGAAGGGGCTGATGTCTTGCCTCATATGAAGGGGCTGATGTCTTGCCTTATTTATTTATGCAGGGTACATGTTGTCCAATTAAATAATTGGAATACAAAAAGGTGGGAGCTCTGTTTTTGACTAATTGAAGTCCGAATTGTGCTTTTTCATTTCAATTACCATCTTATCCAAACGTTAGCAGGTTATATGTTGATCCAATATGTCCAATTTAATAATTGGAATATAAGTGTTGGACATTAACCACCTTGTGTCAGCACTACTTTGGGCCTTAACCACCTAGTGTAACCACATAAACTTCAATAACAAAAAACGTCACCACATACACTTCAAAATCAAACAAACACAAGGCTAGTGTCACCAATACTTTTCCAACTACTCTAACCAACAGTGTCACACAAGACTTTGGGCCCTAACCACCTCGTGCAACCACATACACTACAAAATCAAAAAAATATAAGGCTAGTGTCACCAATGATTTTAACTAATATCAGTGTGAGCACTACTTTGGGGCTTACCCACCTAGTGTCACCAGATAAACTTCAATAACAAAAAATGTCATCCCATACACTTCAATATCAGAAAACACAAGGGTAGTGTCACCACTACTTGTAACTAATATCATTGTTAGCCCTACTTTGGGCCTTAACCACCTAGTGTCACCACATACACTTCAAAATCAAAAAATACAAAGCTAGTGCCAACACTACTTGTAACTAATATAAGTGTCAGCACTGGTTTTTGATCACAACCTTGTCCCGATGGAGGTTGTCAGCCGGTTGATCTTGACACATGTTTTTCTTCTCTTGCATGGGACCTTCTCTTTGGCTATTGTGGAAACGATATAGGAGACATTATTTTTCAGGGTGACTATTTTTTTATTGTATATCCGAGCATCCTACGTGATGTCCCGGAATACTTGATGCTCTTTGTACATTATAGGCTTGTACTCGCCCTTTAGGGCTTATTTACACATCTATTTACATACCTACCCCCGGTGATGGGGGGTGGTTTTGCAAACAAAATATAAGGCTAGTGTCACCACTCCTTCAAACTACTCTAACCAACAATGTCAACAATACTTTGGGTCTTAACCACCTAGTGTCACCACATAAACTTCAACTGGCCAGTAGCACCAATAACATTTATCGGATGTTATGATATTACGTATAACGTATGAAATTTCACTTGCTCTCATATAGTTTAAGGAGGAATATTATATCTAAAATGTATAATTTTTTCTACGAATTTTTAAAAAATCAGTTACATATTTGTTCCAAATCCAACCGGAATGTATGTGCAAATTCCTAATTGTACAGATCGTATTTTTCTGTCAAAAAAGCAAATGTCCTACTTAAACATCAAAAACAAATATGATTGAATTGAAATCACAAACAAATATGATCAAGAACACACTTCATTCATAATATACATTTGCTTACACCCAGTACCATAAAAAGTTACAAACTGCACTGATATCATACAATGGAAATCAGATACAAACACTGTTAAACACAAATTCCATTCAGATCCCACATTTGATTATATCAAGTCCCCCCCCCCCCCCCCCCAAAAAAAAGTTTCCACTACACTGTCTTTTGATAACATGACGATCCCAAACAAAAACTAAATGATAATTACTTCGAATTTGCAAGAGACTTACAGCTAGATTGCTGATCGTCAAAGAGGACCATTGCCTTGAACTCTAAACCAAGATCGCAGACACCTTGGGTGGAAGAAATGTCTGCATGGCGTTTCAAGGACGGGAATCGATGCCAACATCGGCTCCAGACATATTGTACATTCCTCTTCATCGAGATCAAGGTGATATATCTCTCTTAAGGCGTTAATATGTTCTGTAGGTGTTGGATGATCTGGGTGGTCTACCTCCATGTCAGAGTCAGAGTTTATGTTGGATTCAGAGCTTGAATCAGACAAAGAGTCAGTAATGAAGTGTACATCCACAGGGATGTTCGGGAAGAGACCATATTCAACAAAATCAGCGTCATCCAGAAACCAACTGCTAGTATATTCCATTAAAAGCCGATTGGCTACCTGACTTCTAACCACACTGGTGACTCCTGCATCATGTAACACTACATTGCAGCGGGCTAAACTCATTGGCATACCATTCCAAGAAGAACCATGATTAAATGTTAAAGGAACGCTATCAGAATGGATGGATACCACCAGTTGGCTCGGTCCATACCAATACGACTCGGTTGCTGATATAATGCAGTAGGAACTAAGCAAAACAAACAACAATATATGCGTTTACTCGATTGAAAGGTAATGGAAAGATAAATGAAAATCGCAAAATACAACAATAAAAAATTTTCTGAAAGAGTGCATCAACATAACCGATCACTTTTATTTTCAGAGGGAGGAAACGGAAAGGGATACATACCAGAAGTGGAATCGCTCCTTAAGAAGAGAAAACTTTAATGGGAAAGAGAGTGGAGGGAGATGAACAACTAGAGGGAGATGAAAAGACTTGGGAATTCTTTAAAGTGCGTTCAAACCATGTATAAAAAAAAAGGGAAATGGGTCGGACCTCTCTAAACGAAGCCCAACACATATGTTTAGGACAAATTCAAAAGTCTCAATTTTTGTGCAAAAATAAACTATTGTTAAGCAAAAATAAGATCATGTTTAGCAAATTTTCACCAATCGCCAATGTTGTGCAATTTTATTCTAATGATGAACAAAAATAAGACCATGTTGTGCAAAAAAACTATTGAAAAAGTATAAAATTATATTGAGAAAAAATAAGATCATATTGAGAACAATTTCACAAGGCTCGATTGTTGTGCAAATATAAACTACTATTGAGCAAAAATAAGATGATGTTGAGCAAATTTTCACCAATCCCCCACATGTTGTGCAATTTTATTCTATTGATGAGAAAAATAAGACCATGTTGTGCAATACTCTATTGAGAAAGTATAAACTTATATTGAGAGAAAAATAGGATCATATTGGGCAAAATTTCACAAGTCTTGGTTGTGATGCAAAAATAACCTATTGCTGAGCAAAAATAAGATGATGTTGACCAAATTTCCACTAATCCCCCCATGTGCAATTTTATTCTATGAGCACAAGTTTCGCAAACCTCGATTGTTGTGCAAATACAATCTATTGTTGAGCAAATATAAGACAATCTTGTCACTATCATGCCACCACATAAACTTTGGGCCTCAACCACCTAGTGTCACCACACACACTTAAAAATAAAAAAATACAAGACTGGTATCACCACTACTTGTAACTAATATCAGTGTCAGCACTACTTTGGACCTCAAACACATAGTGTCACCACATACACTACAAAATCAAAAAATACAAGATTGGTGTCACCACTATTTGTAACTAATATCAATGTCAGCACTAATTTGGGTCACAACCACCTAGTGTCACCACATAAACTTCAATATCAGAAAACACCAGACTAGTGTCACCACTACTTCAAACTAATCTGACCAACAACGTCAACAATACTTTGGGCATTAAACACCTCTTGTCACCACATACACTTCAAAATCAAAAAATACAAGGCTAGTGTCACCACTACTTGTAACTGACATTAGTGTCAGCACTATTTTGGGATGCACATCCGCGTAGGATTTTTGGAAAATAAGTTCCATATTTGTTTCAAATCCAGACACAATATATGAGCAAATCCATAAAGGTTCAGATTCTCTTTTTCTGTCAAATAAAACCCAATGTCATACTCAACCATTAGGACAAATATGATAGAATGGAAATTACAAACAAATATAATCAAACACAAATTTCATTCATATTATTCATTTACATACACCAAGTACCCCCAAACGTTACAAAATACACTGGCATGATTTGAATGGAAATCAGATACAAAAATTGCCAAACACAAAATTCCATTCATATCCTACATTTGGTTAAATTAAGTCCCCCAAAAAAGTTGCAACTACACTGTCTTTTCACAGCGGATATACAAGAGACCTACGGCTAAAGTGCTGATCGACAAAGCGGACAAATGGTTTGAACATTAATCCAGTTTCGGAGACACTCTAGGTGGAAAAAATGTGCACATGGTGTGGCAAGGAGAGGCATCGATGCCAACATCGGATCCATTCATATTGTCCATTTCTCTCCATCCTGTTCAAGATGATATATCTCTTTTAACGTGTCACTGTGTTCTGTAGTTGCTGGATGATCTGGGTGGTCGACAGGCATGTCAGAGTCAGAGCTCATGTCAAATTCAGAGCTTGAATAAGAGCTTATCTTAGATTTAGAGTCGTCAATGAAGTGTACATCCACAGTGATGTCCGGACAAAGACCATATTCAACCAACTCAGCGTCGCCCGGAAACCAACTGCAAGTATATTCCATTAAGAGCTAGTTGGCTACCTGATTTCGATCCACACTGGTGATTCCTGCTTCACTTAACACTTCATTGCAGTGTGCTAAAGTCATTGGCACACTGTTCCAAGCCGAGCAATTATTAATGGTCAGCAGAGGGAGGCTATCAGAATGGATAGACACCACTAGTTGGCTCGGTCCATACCAATACGACTCACTTGTTGAGATTACCACTTCAAAAGAACCAACAATGTAGTCATACCCTACTTCAGTTACAGTTGGAAATGCCATCGAAGGATAGAAGACCTACACAGACAAAATAAACATACACTCATATAGTATCCAATCACTTAATAATCAAGGATTATAGGAAAGGTAATCGAAATATTACGGTCACAAAAAGAAGAAAAAAATTTCTGAAAGAGTGCATCAACACTAACCGACCACATTTATTTTCAGTCGAAAACAAACAACAATAAGAGGAAATAATGAAGTAGCAACTCACCAAACACAAACAACAATATATGTGTTTAATCGACTGAAAGATAATGAAAAGGTAATCTAAAATCGGAAAAAACAACAATAAAAAATTTGCTGAAAAAGTGTAAAAACCCTAACCGATCACTTTTATTTTCAGAGGAACGAAAGGGAGAGGGCTACATACCAAAAGCGGGGTCGCAACTTTTGAAGAGAAATTCGGAATGGGGAACAACAGTGGAGGAAGATGAAAACACTTAGGGATATTGTAATGGGGAAGAGAGTGGAGGGAGTTGAAGTGACTTGGGAAATTACTCAAGTTCAAACTATATAGTAAAGTAAAGAAAATGGGCCAACACCTATGGTCCGAAAAATGGGTCAGGGCTCTCATATCATGAATTTTAAACTAAACCCAACACCCATGTTGTCCAATTTTATTGTTGTGCAAAAATAAGATCATGTTGAGCAAATTTTCACCAAACACCCATGTTATGCAATTTTATTCTAACTAGTCTATAACCCGTACGCTACGCACGGGATTTTTAAAAATATTCTAAGTTTACTCATCTTATTTTTCGGATATTATCATATTAATTAATGTGTTTTAATTGAGGTATAAACCACATTACTCACCCAGGAAACATTCTTATATTTTTCGGACGAGTATTCAATTTCCTGAGTTATGAAGATGAATATTATATCAATCTACTAATTGACTAGCACATACAATATAAATAGGAAAATACAAGATATCAATATATCATCTCTCAGTTGCACCTCGTTGTTTGAGAGAAAATGTAGCACAATGAATAAAATTATTCTCAACTTATTTAGGTGAGTCCTGTGTCTAAGACACGGGTATTTGTTTAAAATTTTGAGTTACATTCTAAATTTCTAATGTGAGTATTTTTTTAAAGTTAAGTGGTAGTGATATGTTAAAAAATGCAAAACCGAATTTGATCATGTATGGAAATGATAGAATAATACAAACAAAAATAATGGTTTGTTGGAAAATTTATTTATAATTCCTTAATCAAATAATTTATCAATAATAATAAAGAGAAATATTAATCCAATGTAAAATGAAAATTGACTATAGATTTTTATAATGTGCTCATCAACATACAATTAGAACATAAAAATGAAGAAAAATCATAAGCTTGTACTCTGCATAAACTTTAGGGGCTAATGCATTCAAAATAAAAGTAATTAAAGACATTTATTTAAAATAAACAAATAAATATAAGAGGGTTAATCATAAACTCCATTGATTATAAATATAGATGGTTAATCCTAAAATTCTAAAGATATGAGGCTTATTAATAAAATTCTAAATATTTTTTAATTTCAAAAATATTTATTTACTTATAACATTATAAATTGAAAATGAATTATAGGAAAGAGTATATAATATAACTTTATTTCTTAACTATCGTTCATTTTATTCTTTTATAATTAATTAAATAAATAACTTGATAGTGGGGTTAGTGAGATGTAATTAAGAGGTGGTTATTAGAGATGATTAGGTGTAATGTGATGTCAAATAGGTGTTAAGTGAAAAATAATTGAAGTTAGAAATGATGTGGCATGCTCCAAGTTCTGACATGTCGATTCGTTTTATAATTAGCCTCCGATCGGAAATAAACGATGTTTGATTTTTGTACATGTAATTTTAGGAGCTAAAAACTAATTAAAATCTTATTTATTTTAATTAAAAATTCAATCATTTAATTTTGATTAGTAATAAGTATTAAATTGTGAACAAAATAAATAACATTTTATATAGTGTTTAGTTGTTAAAACTACGTGCACAAAAGTCAAACATCGTTGATTTCCGATCGGATGAAATATAGATTTGAAGCAATTACCCTTGTCATTAAATATTATTCATATTTCCCTAATCCACATGTTTCACGTGATATATCTATCATTGGTTATACAAAAGACAAATCGATCTGTTTATCCAGCCATTTTCAATCTTCTCCTATAATATCACAAGCTTCTATTAAAAAAATATAGATTACGATAATTAATAGAGGAAATGGTAGTAAATACCACAATTCCAAAAAACTTTGTAAAAATGCCGGCCTTTTGGGAAAATTTGCAAAAATGCCATTTTTTCCCAAATTTGCAAAACTGTCCAGGTAAACCCCCCCCCCCCCCCCAAATACCGGCTATCCCTTGTTTTTTTGGCCAAAAAAAAAGAAAAAGAAAATGGAGGCATCATTGCCTAGTAGGAGAGAGACAAGGCGGGCAGGAGAAGTAGGGGGGTTAGTAAATGACAATCCAATCACACATCTCTCTCTCGTTTCAAACCAATACAATAGCAGAGAGAGAGAGAGAGAGAGAGAGAGAGAGAGAGAGAGAGAAACCCCTTCATCGGCAGTTGCAGAGACGCCAGGAGAGAGAGAGAGGGAGAGAGAGGGCGGTTGCGGTTTCTTCATCGGCAGTTGCAGACAGCAAAGGAGAGAGAGCGGGCAAGTCCACCGTCACCGGAAAGGACACACCAGTCATGACCGCCGACGAAATAGAGAACAGGTATGCCCTATTACTCTTCTCCCTTTGGTGGTACTGTGCACGGGTGTGGGTCGGGGAAGCGGTGGGTGAAGCGATTAGGGAAATGGTGGCCTGAATGGTGGGTCGGGGTGGTGGTTTTCGTGTTTGGAGAATGGTGGGTGGTGGTGGCATGGGTGGTTTTTGGATATGGAAAGAGGAAATCGGTGGTTAGGGTTTCCAATTGGGTGACAATGGTTTTCGAAATGGGTTAGGGAAACGGTCGGGGAACTATGGATAGGGGAAATTGGTGGTTTGAGGTTCGAATTGGGTGACATGGGTTTGAAGTTGGGTGACAGGGGTTTCTATTTTAGAGAGAAGGGTTCCGAAATTTGTTGTGGTAGGCGGAAAAAGGGAAATGACGAGGTGTGGAAATTGGGATATGTGGATGGCGTAGGTGGCCGATTGAAGGAGGTTTGAGGTATTGGTTATAGGCTTCCGATTCATAAGGGGTGACATGGGTTTCACCTTGAGTGACAGGGGTATAGTGACATGGGTTTGTCTGTTAGGTGACAGAGGGAGATGAATATAATTTGTAAACTGACTTTGTTCGTCTAATCGAAATTGCAGGAAATAAATGGTGAGGACGAGGAATCTGAGATCGAAGAAGCGAGAGCCCGAATACCTAGTCCCGGAAGAGAGGCACTTCCGGGCCCGGGTGACTATGTCGACGCTGGTGACTGGCAGAAGCTCCTGGACTCCCAGCTGGGTGGGGTTGTGCAGTTGGCACACCGCGTCAAATTTTCTTCACAGATGGTGCATTATGCACTCTAGTGCCAGCTTGAGACCGTTAAGGAGTGGGAGACCTGGTACAGGATAAAGGGGAAGCTCCGGATGTTCTCCCTCAAGGATTTTGCTTTAGTTACCGGCCTGCGGTGTAGTCAACCAAGAGCGAGTGAGATGGAGGACGACGAGAAAGCTATCAAGGACTTTTTTGGAAATGAGAGGATGACGATGGGTGACCTGGAGAGCGAACTGAAGAACTCATTGTTGGTGGTGCGGAGCCCACGAAGACGATTCAAGCTAGTTCTTCTCTACATTGTGGAAGGCGTGTTGGTAGGGGAGGAATAGAGGAAGGGGCTGCGGAGCTGGATCGTCAGGTTGGTGGAGAATGTGGATCGGTTTTTGGCATTCTCATGGGGGCGGGTCATCTATGTTGCAACACACGTCTCGCTAGACGGCGCCGTAAAGCGCCGGGAGGCCGAGTTGAAGGCAGAAGATCGAAAGAAGCGTAATGGTTATGGGCTGATGGGTTATCCGCTATCCTTTCAGGTAACCTTCTCGACCACACCCATGATCATTTTGTAATTCATATGCTGAAAATGTATTAATTTGAGTAGGGATGCGGTGCAGATTTGGTTGTTGGAATCCATGCCAAAATGGGGGGTCCGGTTTGCGTCAAAGGTGTCGACCACGGCTTTCCCTCGTTGCATGAGATGGACCCTCAACGACAAGAACCTAGCTTATGCTGATATAGCCAGCCGCACTGAAGCTGAGGGAGAGGCGGCCATTGAGATTGACGATAACCCAATACTCATACCAGAGGAGGCTGAGCTGGAGTTGATGGATGGATGTGTCTACGAGGATGAGAAGTCCGACCCCCTATTCGACGACGTAGTGGCACCCTTCCTGAGCCATTTCGAAGCCCCTGGTGGGAGCTCCCCAAAGACGCGAAGAGGATGCAATGAGAAGGACGGCTGGGTGGAGGACGTGGCCAAGACTCTGGAAGCAGTTATGGACAAGCTTGAGACAATATCAACAGGTATGGAGAAGATGGATGAAAAGGTACGCAATTAATTCCCATATATTCGTTTTGTGGAGACTTTGGAGAACTGTGGTGACAAGGGTAAATGGACTCCTGACACGTGAAATTGGACAAGTGACACGTAGTGTAGATATTGAATGAATCTGCTATGAAATTGAGGGGGGCCTAGTCTGATATGTGTTTGTGTTGAAGTGAATTAGGTGACCTTAGTCTGATATGAAGTGTGAATTTGCATTTGTTGGGTATTGATTACTCATCACAGTTGTCACGTAATAAAATGCTTGTGTTGAATTTTGTCACCTTATGGTGATATGAAGTACGAATCTGTTGACCTGCAGCTGAAATTGTTAGAGGTGACCGTGACTGAGCTGCGGGATGGTAAAGGTAAGGGGACGGCCGGGCAAGAACCAACACATAAAGAACAAGCTGCTGATGAGAAGAAATGGGATGAGTTTGTTGAAAGCTATGAGAATGTAAGTTTGTTTTTACGTGAGATGTGTTTCGATGTTTAGTCCTGCTTGAAATCGGGGATCCAATATCAAACGTTAATTTGTTTTTTACAAGTCGAACTTGATGATTTGATTAACTCAATTGCGCCTGAAGACGGTGAAAAGACCCTAGGTGGACAAGGTGGTAAGGTAAGTTGTTGGTAAACATCAAAAGAATTTATCAATCCAGTGTGACAGGAAGAATGTAGCTATGTGACATGATTTGTTATGTTAAGTGACACTGGAAAGTTTGAGGCCTAATTGAATGTTGATTTCATTTATAGTTTGAAGCTGCTGTTGAGAAAGGAACTGAAGTGGATGATGGCGGGGATAAGCACGCTGAAGTTCAAACTGTGAAGGCAAGGGATGGGGGGCCAGGAGAGAGCAAGGAGGTAGGTGATGATGTCGGGGACAATCAAGATGAAGCTGAATCTGTCAAAGCAGAGGATGGGGGGAGGGGGAAGGAAAGACCAATGAGGTAAGGTTTATTTATCAAATAAAGGTGACAAGGAAAATTATCTCTGTGACATGAACGTTTATGTCAACTGACACGAAAATTTAGTTGTACGACATGAGTAGCGCAGGTGATGGGGCGGCAAGGGAGAGCAAGGATGTAAGTTTTTTCTATCAGTTAATGGTGACAGGGACAATGTAGTTGTACGACATGAGTATATCTGTTATGTGACAAGGGATAGTGTCAACCTTAGCCGAAGTTTGATATGTTTGCAGTTGGGAGAGGCTGGTGTCATGGGGTCTAGTCCTGATGAAGGGGGAAAGAAAATTCAAGGTGATGATAGGGCGAAGCCCCGGGTAGCGCAGGTGTATGCATCTAAGGGGGCGAAGAAGATGAGGAAGGGTGATGGAGAGGAGTTGGCTCCCCCGGCCAAGAAACCGCGAGCCCAGAAGGTAGCCAGTGTTCCCGCTGATGCTGTTGAGCTAGGAATTGTGTCCACGACGGACAAGGACGCCATGACAAGTTGGCTCGCAAGGTACGTACCTTATGTGTCTTACTCTCAAATAGACGATGAAGGTAGATAGTTGAACGTCCACTATACCTGACAGAAACTTACCGTGCAGTGGGGACGTGGAGTTGTGCAAGTCACCTTGCGATGTGGATGTGATGAAGGAGTTACTCAACTGCTTGAAGAAACCCCAAGCTTGGTTTGGCACAGTGGTATGAACATGTGTCACCTATCAAATTTCACGTGTCAGGATTATGGATTGTAATTGCGGTTCACTTCATGCAGGAGATGGAGGAGTGTTGCTACCTTCTGCACAAAGCGGTCGCAGACAAGGCGGCTGACATTGGCAGTCGAGCCATCGTTGTGGATACGTGCTTGACGAGAATTTATCTACCGCGGGAATGGAAGGAGTACAGCGCCAGCCCCGAAGCGTACGATCCCAGTGATGCATTGCTGGCGTACTTAGATGGCCAGTCCTCGAAGCCGTTGGGGCGACCGTGGTCAGGTACGGACCTCATCCTCCTCCCCTTGAACGTGAGGAACAAACATTAGGTTGCGCTTGCAATCGATCTGAAGGAGTGGGAGGTCAGGGTGTATGACTGCGACGTCCACATCGGGACGAAACGCCAGCTCCAACCCCTCTTAATGCCTGTGACAAGCCTCATCCCTATTGTCATGCGGGCACACCCCGATCTCAAGGTGAAGTATGCGGATAAGGTTCCCACACCGTTTGCCATTCGTCGGGACAGAAGCCTTCCACTGAACAAGCTAAGGTAAGTTGGTTCACATGGTTCAATTTCGTTTCATTGGATGTGGAATCGGTGTCCGCGTTGTGACCAATTGTTCCCCTATTCAGCGGTGATTGTGGCCCGTACACCATTAGATTCATGCAACTCCTGTTGGAGACCGCCCCGACCTTCGATGGATTGGACGACACGTACATTGAGGCATACCGCCAGATGCTAGGTGTTTCGGTATTCCATGGTCGACTCGGATGCTAGACTTTGGAGTGTCTCGTGAATGTTTGTTGTGAACACTTGATTCAATCAGAACACCCTCCTGTAATAGTTGAAGTAAAACATTTGGATATTTTGCGAAACTTGGTAGTCGTCGACTGTGAACATTTGGATATTTTAGGTATGCGGACATGTATTTTGTTAAACTTGGCAGTGTAGGTATATGTATCGATCCAATTTAGTGACAAGGTATATGTTGTTACATGACACGAGGATTAAAAGGGGAGACATGGTTCATTTAGACTATACGTTGGAATTTGAGAGAGTGAATAGTGACACGAAAAAACCTGTGAGGTGACACGTGCATGCAAAGACGTGACCCGATACTGGGACAAAACAACAAAACGACAATAGAAAAGGAATCTTTCAGGGTGACAGTTGGTTGCACAGTTACTTTGACCTACTTTAAAAAATAGAAAAAAAGAAAAACCAAAAATTCTCTCTCTCGAAAATAAAATAAAAGGTAAAGAAAACAAAAGCAAAAGTAACTTTCACCAACTTGCATTCATTGCAGTTGGGGAATAAAAACCACCACCACAAGGGAAAGAGAGAGAGTGAATATTAATAGATAGAGGGCAAGAAGGGAGGCGATTGTGAATTGAAGAGAAAGAGGAGAGCAGCAGTCCGGCCGCTGTGCACATACGACATAGGACAAGGGAGAAAGACGTCGGAAAAGCCCGTACCGGAGAGGAAGGCGCCGGAAAATAGGTACAACTCAATTGATTCTTGAAATCAGTCCTCACCCATCTCTGCTACTCTGAATCTTCACTTAATTTGAAATCTTCCCCACTTAATTTGCAATCTTCCATTGTTTCGTTCAAAGGCATGCAATTTGGGAATGTAGAAAATTCGGAAATTGGGGATTTGGGTTAACGGTGATGTGGGGAATTGGGGGATACGGGGAAATAGAGATCTGGGGTAAAAGGGGTATGGGGATCTGAGGAATTGACAAAGAAGAGCGAGGGAGGTTGAAGATGAGCGTGGGAGGGTTGCGGGTCCTTTAACCCAGAATGTTAGAGTGGAGAATAACCCCTGTCATAAACGGGTATTGTAGGAGTATTGGGAGAAGCCAACTGACATTAATGACATGGCTTATGCTGTTGGGTGACAAGGGTTACCCCCTAAGTTGGCATAGGCACTTTCTCGTGAAACACTCGCAGACAAATTTACTAAGTAGGGGGCTGAATTTTTCCGGATATTGATTATGTTCATGTCCACCTAATTGCAGGAAGGACATGGTTTGGTCCCAGAATTTGAGGAGAAAGGGTGTCCGGCCACCGAAGAAGGGGGAGCCACGACTCGCAGTGCCGGAGGAGAAGCATTTCCGGGGGCGGGTCAACCATGGTTCAAGAGTGTCGCTGCTCGTGAACTTGGACGACTGGGTCGACCCCGTCGATTGGGAGAAGCTGCTGCGAAGCCAATTTGGGGGTATTGTGCAATTGGCAAACCGGGTTCAATTCTCGTCGCAACTACTGCATTACGTGTTACAACGACAACTTGTGGCAGAAAAGAAGTTGGAGACTTGGTACATGCTTCAAGACAAGCTGCGGCGATTCTCGATCAAGGAGTTTGCGCTCGTTACTCGGCTGCGATGTGGGTGAGTTCGGGGGGAAGACTCAGAGACGGAGGATGACAAGAAGACAAAGAAGGCTCTCAAGGACTTATTCGGAATGGACAACATGAAGGTGGGTGAGCTAGAGAACGCCTTCAAGAACTCCATCTTGAAGGAGCCGAGTGCGAGAAGGCGTTTTAAGATCGTTCTCCTCTGCATCGTCGAAGGAGTTCTACTGGGGGGAGAACCCAGGAAACCCATATGAGGGTGGATTGTGAAGCTTGTGGAGAACGTTGATTGATTTATGGATTACCCCTGGGGCATGATTGTGTACGAGGCCACCCACGAGTCCCTGTCGGGTGTCATAGAACGACGTGCCGCTGACATGAAGCCGAAGGTGAAGGACGACCGAAATGCTGACTTGAAGCCGAAGACGAAGGACGACCGAAATGGATATGGGCTAATGGGATTTCCGTATGCGTTCCAGGTTACCTACTTGATCGAAGTTATACTATAACTATTAAGTGAAATTGATGAATTCGAGTGTCATGTGTGGTTGTTGTAGATTTGGTTGTACGAAGCGGTCCCGGGGATTGGGGAGGCGTTTGCGAACCGGATGTCGAAGACGGCGTTGCCTCGCATGCTGAGGTGGACAGCCGATGACGACAATCTAAGCTATGAGACGATCCAGTCCCGCATAGACCCTGAGAAATCGGATAGCGTAAAGGTCGAAGACAACCCGATACTAGTACCGAAGGCCGGCGAGTATGAATTGATGCTCGGGTTCTTCTACCAGCATGAGGAGCCTGACCTGTACTTTGATGACATTGAGGCTGCGTTGGCACCCAGTTATTACGGTGAAGGCTCTGGCAAGCCCGGCCCGAGTTCGGAGCAATGAGATGGGACAAGGGAATCCTGGGAAGATAAGGTGGGGAAGTCACTAGAACTGATCTTGGAGAGGCTGGGAACTATGTCAACATGGATGCGGAGCATGGATGACAAGGTACGTGTAAATTTTCTCCCATAAGTGACACGGGTATATTCTATAAGTAACTCGGGTAACTTGTCCCCCAATGGTGACACGGGTATTTTTCAAAAGTGACACAGGTAACTTTTCTCATAATGCCCAATAACATCTGCGAAGCACCCCTCATTTATGTACTCTGTGTACCAGATGAAGGTCTTGGAAGGTGTTGTAAATGGGATGCGAGATGGCCAGTCGAATGCAGGAGGTGTGGAGAAACCAATGGGCGATGTCCGTGGAGAGGATAACGACCGAAAAATCGGGGGGTCAGAGGGACCAACTAAGGTGGACGACCAGCCACCAGAAGGACAAGATAAGGTAAATTGGTTGTTACTTGACATGGTATTTTCTCCCAATGGTCAAGGGTTAATAGAATCAACAGTTTCATATTTCAATATACTGTAGAGATCTGGCACGGTTGTCATAGAACGACGTGTCGCTGACATGAAGCCGAAGGTGAAGGACGACCAAAATGCTGACTTGAAGCCGAAGACGAAGGACGACCGAAATGGATATGGGCTAATGGGATTTCCGTATGCGTTCCAGGTTACCTACTTGATCGAAGTTATACTATAACTATTAAGTGAAATTGATGAATTCGAGTGTCATGTGTGGTTGTTGTAGATTTGGTTGTACGAAGCGGTCCCGGGGATTGGGGAGGCGTTTGCGAACCGGATGTCGAAGACGGCGTTGCCTCGCATGCTGAGGTGGACAGCCGATGACGACAATCTAAGCTATGAGACGATCCAGTCCCGCATAGACCCTGAGAAATCGGATAGCGTAAAGGTCGAAGACAACCCGATACTAGTACCGAAGGCCGGCGAGTATGAATTGATGCTCGGGTTCTTCTACCAGCATGAGGAGCCTGACCTGTACTTTGATGACATTGAGGCTGCGTTGGCACCCAGTTATTACGGTGAAGGCTCTGGCAAGCCCGGCCCGAGTTCGGAGCAATGAGATGGGACAAGGGAATCCTGGGAAGATAAGGTGGGGAAGTCACTAGAACTGATCTTGGAGAGGCTGGGAACTATGTCAACATGGATGCGGAGCATGGATGACAAGGTACGTGTAAATTTTCTCCCATAAGTGACACGGGTATATTCTATAAGTGACTCGGGTAACTTGTCCCCCAATGGTGGCACGGGTATTTTTCAAAAGTGACACGGGTAACTTTTCTCATAATGCCCAATAACATCTGCGAAGCACCCCTCATTTATGTACTCTGTGTACCAGATGAAGGTCTTGGAAGGTGTTGTAAATGGGATGCGAGATGGCCAGTCGAATGCAGGAGGTGTGGAGAAACCAATGGGCGATGTCCGTGGAGAGGATAACGACCGAAAAATCGGGGGGTCAGAGGGACCAACTAAGGTGGACGACCAGCCACCAGAAGGACAAGATAAGGTAAATTGGTTGTTACTTGACATGGTATTTTCTCCCAATGGTCAAGGGTTAATAGAATCAACAGTTTCATATTTCAATATATTGTAGAGATCTGGCACGGTTGTTAATGTCAAGCGACACGTTTTAATATGTGAAGTGACAAGGGAAAAAAGAAATTATCTGAATGACAGTTGAAATAACCATAACCAATTGCTAGATCTCAGAGGCTGTGAAAGCCGAGACCGTTGGAGGAACTGGAGAGATGTCAGTGGAGAGAATGACGGGAAACATAGGGAGGTTGAGGAGAACAACCGTAAGGCCGGGTCAACGGAGGTACCACCTACAAAGGACGACCAGCCAACGCCAGAAGGACAGGATGAGAAGGTAAATTGGTTGTCACTTGACATTATCATTTGAATCTACAGTAGTACGTAAGTGAAAAGTGTATTAGTGTTAGCCGACACGGATAATTGTTAGGGTGACACGGGGGTAAAAACAAATTTGCCCTGACCGTTGAAACTGTCTAACCAATTGGCAGATCTTAGAGGCTGCAAGAGCGGAACCCGTTCGAGGCAGGAAGAGTAAGAGAGTAACAGGAGGTGAAGGAGAAGTGAAGTCCCCGCCTCAGAAGAAACCACGGGGCTGAAAAGGGAAGAACGTTGTCGAAGGCGCGGACCCGATTATGTTGGGTCTTGTATCCGTGTCAGACAACGATGGCTTCCTCCGCTGGATCGATAGGTGACACTCATTAGTAGACACACCCAATTGATTGCATACATGACTCCATTCTCCTAACATTGTGGTTGTGGTTGTGCAGCGGGGATGAGGACAGCTGGAAGACTGCGTATGGCACGGCGCTGACTAAGGAGTTCTTCACCGCACTAAAAACGCCCACAGTTTGGCTAAACTCTGAGGTACGATACCTGCCTAAGTGATTACCTTTGTTTAGTGAATGACACGGTATCTAGTGTAATAGGTACTGCAATAGTATTGGATTTTTACTAGGCTTGTAATCAATGCAGCACATGGAACAAGCATGCTATCTTCTTCGTAGAGGGGTAACGGAGAGGGCCGGTGATGTTGGCGGTCGAGTTGTGGTTGTGGACACATATTTCGGTCGCTATCTGCAGACCGAGTGGGACAAATACAAGAGCGATGCGGATAGCTATGAAGCCGACCAGAAGCTGCTTACCTACTTCGACGGGCGGTCCCCGGCGACGATAGGCAGCCCGTGGGAATGGGCGGAACTCATCCTCCTACCGTTGAACGTGGACAATATTCACTGAATTGCCGTAGCGATAGATCTGATCGGGTGGCAGGTAAGGGTTTATGATTCGGACGTTTACACTTATGCTGCATCACCCACCTTATCCCGGTACTGATGAATGCCCACCCCGCGTTGATGGCCACCTACGCCGACAAGTTGCCAAAGTCGTTCGCCCTTAGTCGCGAGAAAAGGATGCCGCAGAACAAGCAGAGGTAATTTATGTGGAACACTTAAATATCTCTTCGTCTCATAGTGGTATCCAGCTGTAATGAATCTGACTTCAGCATCCCTATTGCAGTGGAGACTATGGTCCATACACGATCAGGTTCATGCAACTCCTCACGAAGGACGCCCCCACCTACGACGGTCTTGACGACGCATTCATCGGGGCATACAGGCACATGCTCACTGTTGGCATCTTCCATTGTAGACGGTTATGATCCCAGTTGTGATCACCAATGCCCAGTGTTATGAACTTTGATGTTATGGTAGAAGGTTGTTATGAACATCGTTTTTATTGTGTTTGATTTTTATGAACATGGTTGCTGCTCGGAACATTTAGTTGTGGACGGTAGTTCACTAGGTTGGTATTTTCGTACGTTGCTATGAACTATGTCGCTTTCTTTATCTTCAGTCGGTGGTTATGTGTTGTAGAATGTTAATATATTTGTATGATATTTTTAGGCAGTGGTTGACTATGTTGTCATGGTCGAAACTTTGGTTATAAGTTCTAAGGAAATCATCTGTGTCACCAAAGTTGGAATCCCGTGTCAACTTACATAATTATCGTGTCACTAATGTCAATATGGTGACTAGGGTGATTTCCTAACACGACTAGCACAAACACTGAGGAATGTAAACATGAGCCGAAACAAGTGTCAATGCATGGGTGATTTCATTATCAAAGTGTCGACCACCGAAATGTTGAACATGAAATTCAAAGTAGTGACATGATAACCCCTTAGACCTGACACGGTAATACGAAGGTGGTGACAGGGGTTATTTTCTGAATCCATCCTTAAAAGTACTACGAACTTCTTAACCACAACCAAAGGACAAGTTTAAGAGCAACGTTGTTCATAAAAAAGGACAACAATTCACTTCCATAACTACACCCCAATGACAATCAGATTATGCGTCCACCGAGTCGACCATTGAAGATAGTAGCCGCTAGCATCTGTCTGTACGCCCCAATAAACGTGTCTTCCGGGCAATCGAAGGGGGGATCGGTCTCCATTAGGAGCTCCGTGAATCTGATCGTGTAAGGGCCACAGTCACCACTACACCGACGGAGATTTTGTCAAAACAGAGGAGGAGATATCATCTAGTGAAATGAAATACAAGCGTCGCACCCAACATACCTGAGCTTGTTTTGCGGAAGGCGCTTGTCGCGGTATATGCCAAACGGGCCTGGCAGCTTCGATGCATACTTCACCTTCAACTCATCGTGTGCATCCATGATGATGGGGAGGAGATGGGTGACATGCATCAACAGGGATGGGAGTTGCCGGTCTATCACACAGTGTACATCTCAGTCATACAGCTTCACCTGCCACTCCTTCCGATCAAGAGCAACGGCAACCCAATGACTGCCCCCCGGGTTTAGGGGTAGGAGGACGAGGTCCACGCCTTCCCACGGACGGCCCATGGGCGCCGGGGACCGGCCATCGAAGTATGAGAGGACTCTACCACTCGTCTCATAACCCCCGACATCTGAGTTGTACTCCTTCCACTCCCTCTCCAGACAAGTGGAGAAGTAGGAATCCAAGACGATGACTCGACGCCCATTGTCGTAACCCCTCTCAGCGCCTGCTTTACGTAGCAGGAAGCATGACTGGTTGAAGTGCTGCGACAAGTTAACCCCCATTACAACCCACAAAATAGTCCAAGTGCAACCCAAACCATAATCAAATGTGATAACTACAATATACCAGCTTCGTACCTCTGAGTGGATCCAATAGCGGGGCGTCTGGAGGGTGGTAAAGAACTCCTTCGACAGGTCATTGTCGCAACCCGTTGACCGGTTCTCACCGTCTGCACTGGACCGTACAATGGAGTGGAATAAATCAATGGGTAACTGTGCCGTATAATGAAGACTGAAATGAGGAGGAAGGGTTACCTTGCGAGCCACCCCTGTAGGGCCTCATAGTCGGCCACAGAAACCAGTCCCATGGCAACGGCGTCACCGGGAACGACGACGTCCTTCCGTTTAGAGGCCCGCGGTTTCCTCGTCGGTGGGCCCACATCCACTGTTTCATCCTTTTTCGTCTTCTTCGACGCCTTTCTGTGAAATTCCTGGTCAACGAACCACCTCTGAATTCCCAAAAAAATTTCCCATGTCACCAAACATAACAACCCTTGTCGCCTTCCTAACATCCCCATGCCACAATTGATAACATAAAGGATGAATGGCTCGGGCCACAGGGAGCGTACCTTAGCAACTTGTCGGGGCTTCTCCACAGCTTCAGTCCGAGTCCCCTTTGGTACAACATCACCAGGTTCCCCGTCTGCTTGTTCAGGCTCACCTTCTTGCTGGCTCGGCTCTTTCTAGAGCTCAGTACCAGTCCCCTTTGGTACATCCACATCAACATCAACAACCTGCAAAACCGATCTACAACTTCAATGGATTCCAATATGACTAACTAGCTTCTTTCTATGAAGTGACGCAGAGAACCTGAATCCCGTGTCACACAATAGAGAACAACATGTCATCAAAAACTAAACTTACCTCCTCCTCCTTTCGGGCCCCCGATACTTTGTTCTCAGCATCCCTTTTTCCAACTTTCTCACCAACGATGTCCTCCGCGTACGTCTCACCCAAATGCCCGTCTCCAGATCCATCTTCCTCTTTATCAACATCTACAACCTCGTTTTCACTATCCCTTACGCTTTGTTCCGTGCCTCTTTCAATCAATTTTCCATCCCGCAGTTCATGGACCGTCTCCTCCAACACTTTTATCTGCACACAATAAGTTGTTACGGGGAACAAACCAGATCACATAACCACCATCTCCCCCAACACCTTTATTTCCCGTGTCACCTACTGTATGTCCCATGTCATCACTCTTTTTACCCCAGTCACTGAACTTAATAAGATTATGCAGACAATAATGCCAAAGAATAAATTACCTTATCATCCATCTTCTACAAGGTATCCATAATCTTCTCGAGTGTCTTCACCACGCTATCCCTAGCACCGTCCGTCTCCTCACCTCCGGCACTTGTTGTTGCGTGGGGGGTGTCCACACGAGCATCATAATGGTCCGCCAACGGCCACACAATGTCGTCAAAAAGGCAGTCAGGCTTCTCATTCAGATGGTTGCACCCACCCAACATTGACAGCTCGCACTTCTCCGGCAGTAGCAATGGGTTCTCAGTAACCGTAATGACTTGCTCCCCGTCCGGGTCCCTGCGTTTGACAATGCTGTCATAGGAAAGGTTGTCTTCGTTGGCAAACCACCTCGTGCACCGAGGGATCGACTTCTGGGACAGCTTGTTCGCAAACAGGTCGCCCAAGTCCGGAATGGATTCATATAGCCAAATCTGCAAGCCAACCGCAATCTATTTACAAACCTACACCGCATAACGGAGTAAAGTAGCATGAGGGTGGTGGATAAGGTTACCTGGAAGGCCATCGGATAGCCCATCAGCCTGTATCCAACGCGGTCGTTGCTCTTAGCATCAGGCTTCAAGTCGGCCATCCGCCGCTCAACGGCACCGGAGAGCGAGTTGTGTGTGGTCTCGTAAACAAGCCTCCCCCAAGGATATGCCAGGAAGCGTTCGACATTCTCCACGAGCCTGACTATCCACCCCCGCAAAGGCTTCCTCTTCCCCCCCCCCCCCCAACAGCAATGCCTCCATGATGAAGAGGAGAACGACCTTGAATCTCTTACTTGCCCTCGGCTCCTTCAGCAGACAGCTCTTCAAGGCGTACTCAAGGTCGCCCACCTTCACGCTCTCCATTTCAAAGAAGTCCTTCATAGCTTTGTTGTCCTCCTCCATTACTGTACGCCTCACTCGGCCACACTGGAGCCCCGTGACAATGGGAAACTCCTTCATCGAGAAACTCCGCAGCTTCCCCTGAATCATATACCATGTCACCACTTATCGTTGTAGTGCATAATGCACTAATTGGGACGAGAATTGGCACCGGTTCGCCAGCTGGATTATCCCGCAAAATTGGTTGTCCAGCAGCTTATCCCAATCGTACGGGTCGACGTAGTTGTCGATGTTGGCAAGCATCGCCAACCTCGACCCTTGGGTTACCCGTGCCTGGAAGTACTTTTCTTCCGGGACACAGTAACGGGGCTCCCGCTGTTTTTCACTCTTTGCTTTTTTTGTCCGAACCATTTGTTTCCTGTAGTTTAAGAGCAACAATAAGTTATCAGGAAATTTTATATTCAATGTCACTCTCTTTGTAAACCCATGTCACTCAATTTCTAAACTCATGTCACCAATGTCAGACAGTTTCTAAACCACCGACGACATACATTCCACATCACCTCCCCAAATCTCAATTTCAAATTAATGGAAATGCGTTTACCATACCTATTACCCATCGAACTACACACCCAATGTCAGACACCCAATTCCAGTTTCAGATTGTAAGCCCATGTCACCTAGATTCCCCACCCATGTCACACCCTTTCTCTTGACCACACCAGATTTTGAAATTAAACACATGTAAACCTCGATCCGTCTTCTTCAACCAAACCCCTAATCTTCCCCATTCCCAATTTCGACCCCCACCATAGCCATCCTCTTCGGGCTTCCTAAACCCTAACCGCGGGTTTGCCCTATCCAATCCCCAAAACCGCGCTCCTTATCCTTCAATCGCAACCACCATTGTCACCCCTCCACAATCCCCAAAAACGTGCTCCTTTGGTTATAAGTTGTAAATTTTTTGCAAATTTTTGCAAGTTTGGCAAAAATTTGGTCTATCTATGACCAGTGGTTGACTATGTTGTCATTCTCGAAACTTTGGTTATAAGTTGTAAGGAAATCACCCGTGTCACCAAAGTTGGAATCCCGTGTCAACTTACATAATAACCCCTTCAACATTGTCATAATGGTGATTTCAATATGGTCACCAGGGTAATTTCCTAACACGACTAGCACAAACACTCAGGAATGTAAACATGAGCTGAAACAAGTGCCAATACATGGGTGATTTCATTATCATAGTGTCAACCACCGAAATGTCAAATATCAAATTCAAAGCTGTGACATGATAACCCCTTCAACCTGACAAGGGAATACAAAGAGGGTGGCAGGGGTTATTTACTGAATCCATCCCCAAAAGTAGTACGAAGTTCTTCACCACTTAACTGTAGTATGTAACCTGTTCCCAAAAGTACACAAGTCTACGTAGAGTTTATCATATGTACAAACAGCCTAATTTCACTACCAAGTACTTAGCCCGTTCACAAAATAACATAGACGGAGAATGGTCCAACCACTAACCCCAAACTGCAAATACAAAAGAAGACCCAGCTGTTGAGGTAAGGCGTTGGACCACCAACGGAAGAACACATCTACGAACGACAGCGCTTGAAACGGGTAAATTCTCCCCGAGATGGGTATCGACAAGTCTTAGGGCGACCAGGGCACCGCTTCACGTCCGGGGGGAGACACACCGCGCTGGACATGGCTGGGGGGATTCGCCAATCTGCTCTTGGAGGAAGCGGATATAGCACATTCTCATAACACGCCTTCCATGCTGCGACTTTGTAGAAGTCATTCACGAGAGAAGAAATTGGTACCTCGAAACCTGGCAGCGGCTATGGCGTGCTGGCACGGAAACTAGTCAATGTCGAACCACTTGCATGTGCAGGTCCGGGCACTCAGGTTCACAACCCAGGTGGAGGACCCTCTGCGGACAGTGTACTCGTGTGCACTGAGCGCTCTGACATCCATGAATGTTGCCAACGCATAGCTCGTTTTCAGCTCACCTTGAACGTAATCACTCACTAGCGACCCCGATTTGGTGCTTTTTTCCTGTCGCTCGTAAAACCACTTCGATACTGTTTTGATGACAGCATCAATCAAGGTTGTGATGTGTAGGTCGTGGGGCTCCTTGAACACGGAATTCAGACACTCGGAGTTGTTCGTCATCAATATGTTGTAGCGCATCCCCAAGAAGTATGCCTGGGCCCAATTCTGGAATCCAGCCTCTTTCAGGTATTGGCCCACAGGGGGTGACTGAGCGTAGAAATCAGCGTAGTGCTTCTCGAACTTTGCCCTCGTGTACGCCCTCGCCACCTTGAAGTACAACGTCTGCAGGCCTGTCACCCCCTTGTACTTCACCCTGGCATTATGAAATAAATGCCATTGGCAAGCCCCTTGCTTGGCAAACACATAGTGGTCCCTCAAACCTTTGACGATACTAAGATGTCGATCAGAGACAAACATTACGTCCGGTGCATCCTCGACGACATGTAGCATGTTCTTGAAGAAGAAGCCCCATGACCCGTGATTCTCACCATCGACAGTCGCAAACGCAATCGGGTATACACTGTGGTCTGCATCTTGGGATGTGGCAAATAGAAGCGTGCCCCTGAACATCCCTTTCAGGAAACTCCCATCCACTGAAATCACCTAGACATGGATATCGATACCAGCTGGTTAGGTGACATGGTTATTTATGTTAGGTGACATGCAATATTATAGTACCGACATGGGGTTTTACCTTTCGAAGGTTAGGTGACATGGTTATTTATGTTAGCCTCTTCCAGCTCTAACCTAGTATATGTCTCGGGGTTAGTCTGCTCCAACATGTGCAAGTATGGAATAATATCTCGATAGATGTCTTCGTCGGTCCCATGCTTCACATCCCTCGCTGTCAGTCGTGCCCTTCGTGCCTTCTAGTAGCTACACGATACTCCATACTCGGACTTCGTCATTTTCTGCACTTGCTCGGGAACGAGGTCCTTTCGAGTCCCGGTGAACCTGCATATAATGGTGTCATGGTGAGTTACATTATGTGACGTGGTCACGAGGTTGTGTCCAATCATGTTCAACGTAGCATGTTGGCTATGGTTGTGCATCATGTTCAGGTCACATGTATGCTCCTGGACATACTGTCGGATGGACCACATAGTCGTGCGCCGGTAAGTCGACGCCCTTAACATCCACGTGCACTTAGTGTCCACACAACCAACTAAATATGTCAATTTACACGACCTCTTCACTACAAACTCGAAGCACTTCTGCACTGCAATCCACTTCAGGCAACTCTGCACTTCAGCCTTCGAGGCGAACAATTGTCCCTCCGAAATTTCTGTCAGGTTGCGTCGTGGATCCTGGGTCCGAGTCGTTGCTCTGTCCACCATAGCTTCAATGTTCTCCATCGTAGGTGGGGATGTGCTGCACCTAGGAACCAAATCTTCAAGTTCCCTCATCACCTCATCCTCAACTTCGTCCCCCTCCGTCGACACCCTCATACCCGGGTCTTCCTCAAAATCCTGCCAGTCAAAATCATCCCAAACTTCTTCCCTCTTCACTCCAGCATCGAAGTCCTCCTCCTCCTCCTGACTGCTAATGGATATGACATCCAACCCCTTATACATGTCACCTTTACATTTTACCGTGTCATCGGAGGAGGAGTCCGTGTGACCCAAGTGGATAACATCTAGACCCTCACACCTGTCACCCTCAGGAATGTTCTTGTCACCAGTTCCAAACCCCTTGTCAGCTGCATGCTCCTGGCTCTTCCCTATCACCCCACCAAACTAGATCAATTCCGGACCTTTACCCTTGTCACCTACACTCATAAGCTTTTCACCAGTTCCAAACCCCCTGTCAGTAGCATCCTCCTGTCTCTTCCCTATCACCTCACCCATGTGGTTCGACTCCGGACATTTACCCTTGTCACCTTCAAAAATAAGTTTATCACCAGTTCCAAAACCCATGTCAGTAACGTGATCCTGGCTCTTCCCTATCACCTCAGCCAAGAGGATGACCTCCGGACCCTTACTTTTGTCACCTGCACATATATCCTTGTCACCCCTTCCAAACCCCGTGTCAACCTTGTTTTTCACCCTTATATCGTTGCTCTTCCCTGTTGACTCGTTAACCCCTCGTCCACCATATAACCGAACATCTACAAACATAGGGTTTGGTTGTGCCTTACCTTCTGCCTCCAGCTCGTCCACCTTTTGAGAGTTACGAGGCCCACTCAAGCATTCTTCCCTGACGCCAGGTTGTGGTGCTTGAAGGCTCTCTTTCACCAATGGACCAACATATATCGCCATGGGCCATGGATGTTCCCCAGACTTTGAGTTCAGAAACTTAAAAGCCTCAAGGTCGTCATCATCACCTATCGTTATCGGATGACCCGCTTCTTCCCCCTTTGGCATGTAAGGCAACCGCCAATCTTCATATGAACAATCATGGCCGACCTTGAGCCTCCACAATTGATTCAGAGAGGCGAAGTCGATGCCCTCTTCAATGATCACATTCTTCCGCTTGGTTTCACGAGAATACACCCACCCGACACCATCGAACAACCAACGGCCGTTGAAGATGAGAGTGACACAAACTTTGGCGTTTTGCCCTGCAAATGAAAACTCGGATCAGCACCATTGTTAATGGATATCTACTCTTCGCGAAACATGAGGAGAAACAGGAGAGAAGCCTACCCATTGCACCTGAGAATTAGGGTTTCTCAAATACCTCTGTGACACGGAAGTTAACTAACACTGACACGAACAAATAATGCGCCCGACACGTGCTCTGCAACTGGACCTTGATGCCGATGGGTTGTTCTCCAATGGTGGACTTCTTCTCCAGCTCTCTTGTCCATGGGAGGAAGAAAGTGATGTCCTCTCTCCTCCTCTCCTATTATACTTTAAAAATGAAGGGAAACCCCTTTCCCATCACCTTTTCACATATGCAATGATTACCCTCCTCTCTCTCCTCTTTTTGGCGCCAAAATCCCCCACCAAAACTCATGTCCTCTCTCTCTCTCTCTCTCTCTCTCTCCTTGTGAGAACCTGCAACCGGCATTACCCTTCCCTAGTTTTATTTGCACTAATACCACCTATGTTAGTTTTGCAAATAATACAAAAAAATGGCATTTTTGCAAACCCACAAAAAATATGTATAGTTGTGCAAATTGGCCTAATTAATATGCACAATTTCTAGTGCAGTACCTACATACAACTTATTAAAAAAAAATATCTTTACTTCCATCAATACTGAATATGTGTATATATAATGTATAGGCATCACAATTCACAACTGATCATGACGAAAACAACAGTTGGAAACTCCAGAAAACTACATCTTCTATTTCACATGTATGTACATATGCATATTAAGCTTCTAATCTACCCCCTTTATTTGCTTCAGACTTCCAAACAGCACACCACTATATTCCACACATTTATTTTAAACATCATCAAATTAAAGAATACCCTATATATCTATATATGCATTATTAATTAAGAATAAGACCAAGAGCCTAACGGCTAAGACAGTTGCTTGGTACTATTGCTGAGCATGCCTTGATATAACCTGCCAATCTTCGGTTCATCTGACCTTATTCTCGGGTGGTTTTCATACTTCCATCTCCGCGTTCTGGTCATCGTCCAGCCCTAACTACTATACAATGTATTGTATCATCATATATGTATTTGTCTACAGTGTATGTATATGTGTATTTATGTTTTGCTTACTTATTGTTCCTTATAACTTGTTCTCACTTTAGTACAGAGGCCTCCATTCAGGAGGTAACCATCTACAATCCCCTGCAACAAACACTCCTTCCATGTTAGTCGAGAAGCGCCCGTACTCTGCCTTCAAGTTTGACCGCTCATCTATCTCCAAACCCAACTTTTCAACAATTCACTACATAAATATACCTCAATCAACTCCTCCGAGCCATCGGCTTCCTTGAACTTGAACTTCCCATTGGCATCCTTTTCCAACTTGACTTGTACAACCTCTAAGCCTTTCATATGGCCATTCTCGTCGCTCACAAAACGCTTTGTCAAAATGTCATAAGTCCGAGGATTTTTACCAAACATGGATTCATCCTCTTGGTGTCCATAGTCCATCCGGAAGACTCGTGGCCACTACCAATCAAACAAAAATTAGCATTAAAATTTCTTTCACCAGTGGTATCACATTAAACAAAAACACCGGTGCAATAGAGAAGGTATGTGTTAGAATTTGAGGGATAAACGGATTACCTCGAATAGCGGAAGCGGAATCTAGATCGTCTTGCCTTCGAATTTGATCACCGGTTAGATCTCCATAGCCCTAAATCTCGTTAGAGATTCAGGAGCAGTGGAGAACCTACGATTCACAGCCTACACACCATGGGAGAGCACTAGAGAGGAAGGAGACTCTCTGCACGAAAAGGAGAGTTCTCTGTGGGTTTTCTTTCCTGAGAGGAACGTCTGACGAACAGACTCCTTAGGGTTTCAGTTAGAGATTAGGGGAGAGGAGTCTCTCCTATTTATCTCTTTTATATTTATTAGATAAATAAATATATAATGAATATATATTATTTATCCTAATATGACTTAATTCTTAACGTATAAGAATTAACTCCCTAATTACGGAAATTAGGTTATTTATCTTTTGGGCGTATATTTCATTATGTACGAATTATATCAAATAATTCTAACATCTCCCTCTCGCCCAAAAGATTACGTTCCTCCAAAACTCAATCTCGTACTCGTCGTGTATAGGCCGTGCGACCCGGCAATACTACCTGCATGAAAATCCCGCTAGGGACTAGGTCACAACGTTAGTTGAAAAGTATTGCTGCATCCCTAGGATTATCTTTCATCGGACTAGTTGATACACAAAACTGGATCCCTTCTCAGTTTTGTTCAACTGTAATGGCGATTCACAACAATACGTAACTGTCGGATCCAGCAAATCCCATTTTCGTCAACGACTACTCATAATACCTTCCTTTCGCATTGGCATCACTTTCAAGTAAATGATGACCACTTTCCCAGAAGTGCCCCACTTAGACCGCATCACTCATGGCCATCGGAACACAACCAAAGTAGCGCATCACCACCACAATCAGTAACCCAAGCCGCTAGTCACTAAGGGTTGCGATGTGTACATATCTTAGCTCACACAGTGATAGAGATGGGATCAATCTATCACCTCATAGGGTCGACTAGCACACACTAGTATGACAGTGTGCTACAGGGAGCGCTTCTCTAAACCGTTGTCCACTCAACCTATAAAGGTGTTCATCTCATAGTCACGTAGACTTGAGAACCATCTTACCCTACAACACCTTGCTTGTCTGAACCAATGGGCGCAGGAGCATAGTTACAAGTCATATGAATGACTTACTATAAATTACCCATTCAGTCTTTCCCAACCGGAGAGACTTCATCTTGACATTCAAAGACAATCAAGGCGGTTATCATCTCATTCCGTTCCCATAAGAATTGAGATACCTTACACCTACAGTGACGAACACTTATAGGAACGTTTGTTCGTGTGAGAAAACAAACTATGGTTCAGTGACATGTAACATATTTCATATTTACATCACCAGTTTTCACCATATCAATGGCACAGCATATGAGTTAAGACCAAAGTCTCCCACTTGCTAAAAACTCAAATCAGAGAGGTGGCTCGCATAACCATCAAGAGTCAAACATATTATGACAACGTTGTTCTTGAGCAACGTCTCTCTGACTAGACAGGGTTTGATCTGAATATCATTTGATCTCCAACATCATTTGGAAATCCTGGTATTGACAAAAATGGTCAGTCACAACCCATAGTCATGACATCCGCTCACCATATTTTGCCACAACCAAATTTTGTGTTTTCAGAAGAATCATTTTTCATAATCTCCTCGGAAGCTACTGATGATGTAAGAACCTCAGCTTCCGTGGTGGAAGGATAAGCAAGACAGTTTCTTGCTAGACATCAACGTCTCTTCTCCTTGGAGATAAGACTTATGGACTGATGTTGATACATACATCAGTGTCTCCTCCCTTAGATCACTAAGATCCACATCTATGTTCCAACATGGACATAGATATCATCCACCACAACACAATACACAGTCTACAAGAGTGCTTTTTCAATCATTCACTGTGCTCAGTGCATAAGACTCGAATCAGTTTGTAAACAAACACATGTTCGCTTGAATACAAGCTTTTGTAGCTATTCATCGGTCTGATTGAACACAATCTAACCAAGTAGAAAGAAGGTTCCAACCTAACTCTCTTGATCTAGGGTATAACTCTCAATGGATCACTCCGCCTATAAAGCTTTAAGAACCCAATTATCTCATTGCTTTATGTCTAGGCAGGATAGAAACCAGTTCGAAACATGGCTTCTTCCATGGACTCATTATCTGTCATCACCATCCGCTGGTTGTGTCTTAGATCCACCGTCAGATCAGAGACTCTAAGTGGTGATTAGTGCTATCTTATTTGGATACTTTTGGAGCAACCACATCTAATGTGTTTCTGAGATACCTCGTGTTCAAAACAACTCCCACTCTAAAGTGGTTTCGATATGCTCACAATCGTTCTAGATGAAAATCCTGAACTCGAAACACATTTGTTCAACAAGTTGTGAGCCAAGAATGAAACTTCTTTAGCTCTGAACATTCTCAGGAACACTAGATCACGTTTGACCTAGAATATCCTGAATGTTAATGTGGCAAGATAACTTGTATCACAACTATCATAAGATAATGTAATAACTGAACTACCAGAGGTTATGCTGTGGTTTCATCAATCAAAACTCATCCTAAGTTGTCTTAACAACTGTCTCTCAATCATGATTAAGAATCCCTGAGCTACGAAAACTCATTTTCCTTATCACATTGCTCTCATCAATCTTAGAAGTTCGCATTTCCAAGATGATTTAAGAATGTGTTCATGTACCTAGCCTCATGCCTAGTACACACATTCTACATGTTACCTTTTATCCAAATGGATTTGATGCAACTAAACAGATAAGGCTAAAAATTTCATGCTGCTAAGCTTATTCTACATTTTAAGGTTCACCAAGTGACCCTCAATCATAAGTACATCTCCAGAGATCATCTTATGACTTTAGCCTTTAACATGACACATGTGCCATTTTCAGGAAGTAACTGACCAAAAAGTGTCCAACAAATGAACCACTCCACAGATCAGCACAATACGCACTCAGCTGAAACCAATGCTTGGTGCTCGGATTTGACCATTTCGGGCAATTTCAGTCAACAGAAGAATTTAAGACAGAAAAAACCTTTTGAATTTCATCTGATTTCTCCATCACACAATGTGAGAGAAAGAATGGATATATGTTAACTAACAAGCTCACCTTGTATATCAACATCCATTTATACACCCTTAGATCCATATTGATCTTGGGAGATCATGAAATTCAAACAGCACAATAGAATTTGTGCTTTGAGCTTCTAAATTTTGTAGAACGCAATCTACAAAAATGTGATGATCTGTTAAAAGTAACAGATTACCCTCGAAGCCTCAAGAGAAGTGCTTAATGCAATAAGCATCTAATCTCTTTGGACAATCCCACAATGATCATCCTGGACATACCCAAGGTGTGTCACATCATTTTCAGATAAGGAAACATCCTCTTCTGACAACTCTGTCTTTTCTCAGGTTCCGTGGAACCTATTCTCCCACTCGCTAGTAGAATACCTTTTAGAGTATGCATTTCATGTACCCTTTATCACTTTGCAAAGTGGTTAAACTATGCTTCCATAGTGACACTTCTCATGAATTACAAAAATTCAGTGAGGATTAGAAAATGTCAAGATCTGAACTTGACATCATCTTATACGATTGGCTTCAGCTAAACTTCGAAGTTCAGCACCAATCCTTGGGTATATCATTTGATCTAGTTGCCTAGTGATCAACTTGAACCAAGTAGATCGCAACTTCATCATTTGGACCTAGCAACGACTTGCTTATTCCTTATGATCAGATTATGCATAAGTTACAAATCATATTTGCAACCATTATCATAAAAGTGACAAATTTAACCTCTTGTTACTGAAACAAAATCAGCAAACTTATGATCATAACATTGGAAATGAAATCCAATAAGATCTCAAGGCATGTTCCATTACTAGCATCATGACATCACATGGTCTTTGTAAGGAAACTTCAGAAGCCCCTTACATTTTCAGGAAAGCTAAACTTTTATTACTACGATACAAATCGACGTAATCTGAGTTCTGCTAACTTCTGATTCAGATCAGTGAATTGAGTATATTACCCGTCTATCACCATTGACCAGAAACATGTTACCCTTTATGCACGAAGCATAAACTAACACATATCATCATTTACCATGGACCTTCGAAGCAAAAACATACATATAGCATGCAATCAACTCCGTTAGAACACAGATTCATGACGACATAATCGTCCGTCTGACGATTTCCAAATAACGTATGTTTAAAGTTATCTTCCAAACTGTGCGAGTCAGTCTAAAGATTTGCTCCCACTAGGACCATGTCCCTAAGTGAAACAGAGTATACTAAATGACAATCTTCCTTAGCATGAAAATGCCTTAGAACCATGAAATTTAGTTTTACAACTCTCTTGATCTGAGAAAATTCAAAGTGAGCTTTACAAATTAGAAAATAATTTTTAAAGCCTAGGACGCAAGAGTTGAACTCTCATCATCCATCTGCTCATTTTCTAATTTTCAAGGGAACTGCGTTACTGTTGACGTACCCAAAGTACTCAACATCAGCTCACTTTATTTATATGTCCATCATATGGATATACACTAGAACGAATCCAGTACAATCGAGCAAAGTCAGATAACATGTCTTCATTAGGACTATCGACTTTCAGGAGCCTAGACATATAGGTCCTTACCCTTTAAGGGTTGATTCAGATTTTTTTTTAGAACTACGTTTAAAAAAACGCTATTCAAGATTACTGAATACTTTCATCAATTTAACAAATGAATTACTTGCTCGATTACCTTGCAATCACACTCAAACAAATTAAGTGCTTTTTCCATAATTTCAAGTACATCACCACGTTAGTAGTAAAACATGAAATTTTCCGCAAGGTTCAGAGATGCATCCCAAATGCCTATCTCTTACAATCTTTAACTGAAAGATTTATTTCTCAGATTTTAATTAACTTACATAAAGTCAATTTTCCATTTTAAGTTAATAAGTTATACGCAATAACTATCCGTTAACTCAAAATAATTTTAAACAATTCACGATTGAATTATTTAAATCCGCTCAATTTTCAAGTAAAGCGACATTCAACCAAAGTTAAACATCCTTGAAAACAAATTCTTTGAAAAAGAATTTTAGAGGGCTCAGTCCGTATGCGAACGTATCAACATAACTTAGGACTCATCATCGCTCGTTATTAGATAAAGGGCCACGTAGGTCGTTATATCATATAACTTTAAAGTTCGTTCGCTTCTATCAAAAATTCAATCAAACACATAGTCCGATCAAAATTTTTGAGAGCAAACATAACCGAAAAGCTGTTTCAACGGACCTAGTTCACATAACTTAGTCACAGCTTGGTCATTTAAAAGCGATGATTTGCGTTCGAACCGAATCGGGCTAAGCCCAACTCATCAAACGCAACCCACCAAGTCTCAGTCCAGGTCCGAACCCGACTAAGACAAGTCCAATGCTCGGTCAAACACGACAAGTCACCGTCCAAAACGAATCTGGACAAACCAGTCACGTTCAACATATAACAGCAAATCCAAATAAAACATATGCTCTGCCAATTTACCCAAAAAAAAAATTAGGCCCAAACAAATTAGGCCCAAATGCTTAAATAAGCCCATCTGAGTCAACACCTTGACCAAGACCTTGGCTGAGGCCCAGAAGCGACCCGAAAGCCCGACCAAGCCCGAGCCTCTAGGTCACAGCAGCCCGGCTCGGCCCGAAGCCAAACCCGACTCAGCCCGATGAAGCTCCAGCCGCCATGGCCACAAGCTCAAGCTTCTCTCTCGAGTCTCACCCATCAGCAACATCAGGCCGGTAGCGCCGACGCCTCCTAATGCTCCACCATGGGGCACGGTGACGAGCAAGGCGCCGCCAGGCCATGAGTCTCCGGCGAGAAGAGCCCAGATCAGGAGAATCGAACGCCGTCGATTGTAACAGGCGGTAGCGCCGCCGCCCCCTTTGTACTCCGTCGAAGAGCACAGTAGCAGCGACGTCGCCAAGCCCTTTTCCGGCAAGGTCCCCTAATGAAGAATCATAACGAAAAAAACTCAAATCCGAAAATCCATCTTCATATTTCAATCATAAATCAAAATCAAGATTGGACTTCCATTGATTCTAGGTTCACATTCCCAGATCCTCCATCATCCATGCCAAAACCGAGCCAAGAAGCTCCAATTTCTCAGATCTAGGTAAGAACCCACGAAGGATTCGAACCCCTGCTGCGAAATCAAGAAGAAGGAGAAGCTTTCCTCACTCCTTGCCGCCGACGACCCTAGGCAGTGGCGCCGCTGCCTCCAAGCGCTCCGACAAGGAGGACGGTGGCAAGACCGACGCCGCCATGCCCAAAGCCTGGCTAGGAGATCTCGATCGAGAGGATGAAGCCCCAATTTCAAGCCTGGATTTCGACTCAAACAAGCAAGCACACATCTAGGAGATCTATACGAAAAGAATTCCCAGAAAAAATAGCATGCATTGAGAGAAAATAGCCATGGGAGCATGTAGAAGAAAAGAGGGCAATATGAAGAAGAAGAAGACCTTCTCAAGATTGGGCAAACAGTACGGCTCCACCAAAAAGCAAGCATATTAATTTCCATAAGTAAAAGCGGCTTTACAGTTCACCAAAATAAACCTAAAAGCATTCATGGAAAAAATACGGCAAAACCAAAAATTTGGACTTCTCAAGTTGAATCTAGTTATAAAAACCTAATTCATGCTGTTATTCAATCCGATTGAACAAATTCAAAGGCAATTTGAGCCTAAAGCTCTGATACCAATGTTAGAATTTGAGGGATAAACGGATTACCTCGAATAGCGGAAGCGGAATCTAGATCGTCTTGCCTTCGAATTTGATCACCGGGTAGATCTCCATAGCCCTAAATCTCGTTAGAGATTCAGGAGCAGTGGAGAACCTACGATTCACAGCCTACACACTATGGGAGAGCACTGGAGAGGAAGGAGACTCTCTCCACGAAGGAGAGTTCTCTGTGGGTTTTCTTTCCTGAGAGGAACGTCTGACGAACAGACTCCTTAGGGTTTCAGTTAGAGATTAGGGGAGAGGAGTCTCTCCTATTTATCTCTTTTATATTTATTAGATAGATAAATATATAATGAATATATATTATTTATCCTAATATGAATTAATTCTTAACGTATAAGAATTAACTCCCTAATTACGGAAATTAGGTTATTTATCTTTTGGGCGTATATTTCATTATGTACGAATTATATCAAATAATTCTAACAGTATGATTCAATGGAAACACCTGAGGCCACAGATTGCCAGGTGCTCTGGTCTTTGGTTGCTTGGGAAGCGGCTTCAAGTTGACGACACTCTTACAACCATGTCAAATGGAAGTCTGATACAATCTGTCCCAGTGTCCCCGCCTACAATGACCACAACCTATTTACCTTTGGCATATATATATTTCTCGTCGTTTAAATTGCTATCAAGTAGGCTTTTCGTGTTAGCTTGAAGGAAGTCCACGACAAAGTGAACCAGGAATGTCCCTGTCGTAATATCATAGAGGTTCTGATAAATCCAGTTAGCAAGTTCTATTCCAAGTTAAAGTTGAAAAGAGAACCTGCATAAGGTTATCTGATGTCCCAACAACACTCCACTCCCTTGTAGGTGAATTCAATAACGACGACTTCCCAAAATTTGATCTGCCCAAAATTAGGAACGAATTCAGTGTGCGTATTAGCATATATAATGCTTAATAATTTCATAAAGAATAAGTATTTATAGATGAGGAGTTAATTAAAAAAATCCCAAGCGTTATATCTATCAGTGCAGGGATTCAGAGTAGATTTGCAAAGATGATGAAATAAGTTTGCTGGCATCTTCAATATGTACATCTTTGGTGAAAAGAGCTAACATCTATTGGAGAATAAATATCAAGAACGACTCAAGAAAAACATATATAGTTCTTGCTTCTCTAGAGATAAAGATGAGGGAGGGAGACCTTCAAATGCAATCTCTAGCTAAAGCATCAACTGGTGGAAATGCCGGTGATGAGATGTTAAAATTTGTTTGGAAACTCGAACTGATTTGTAACCATGAATTAAAACCTAATGACAATTACGCATTCAACCCTCTAAACAAACCCTCAAACTCAAAAATTTGATCTACAATACTTGATAGTAAGTTTGATAACGTTGAAACATCTTTTAGCAAAAGCATTGATTTCCTATTCATCCCCAATCTAATTAAACTCAATCAAATAATCAAATTAAAGCTCAAAATTTAATAGAGATGAAACTACTCTCGCATAAACTGTCATAAAATCAAGAAACTCAACCAACAATCCAGTTAGCAGTTTAGTGGCACATTTAATAAAGCTAAGACTAAGAGATCCTCGCAATCTTGGACCATGCAAACAATTGGCCGGTACTGTAAGAGCATAAACCTAGCATGATCTTTTCTAGCAAATCCGAAAGCAGCCAAAATTTCCCAGTCGCAAGTGTTGGATTACAGTTCAAGGGAAGCAAAACAAATATTGAGTCGCATTTGTTGGTAGTGATTCCCGTATAATGCAGTAGAAAAAGAAAGATGAAATAGGGAAATGATTGAAGAATACCTGCGAGGGGATGAAATTTGGCAAAGTGAACGAACTTATCGGCTGAAGAAATTGTACAAGATTGGTATTCCTTATTCTACATTCAGAAAATGAAAAGAGGCAGAGAAACCAGTTACTTTTCAAAGGGAGGGTGATACCTCCAGAAGGTTCAATTAGCATCAAAGTATATTTCAGAAATCTACTAACAAATTAAAGAGAGCAAAGATTTCACATTTGCGATGCCATCAGTCATACAGACTTGAATCTCAAGCGGATATGAAAAAGACTATTGCTGTAGAGAGATGGATAGACACAAGAATGCAAAAAGAAAGCAAATCTCAATCTGAAATGAAAGACCTGAGCTAGATTGTAGTTGTATGTCTAAGACCGAAAGAAGCCTCTCAACGGTACTGTGATTGATAGCATGTTCTATGCAGAGGCTCTAAAAGGGACCGGACCTGAATCCTGAAGTCGTGTGCATTAACTAAATGCAGGTTCTAGCAAAGAAAACAACAATTTTGTATGGTAATTATGATACAAGTTCTCAAGAATTGCAAGAAAGGGAAAACAGTTCAAGCAAATTGGAATGCAAGATGACGTAACCATGTAGACATAACACAGATGGGCTGGATTAATAAGACTACCCTGTGATGAAGCAACACATCTACAAGAAACATATGAGAATCAAAAAAAAATTTATTTCTGTAATTCCAATAGAAGATATTCCCTATGAAGAACATATAAACAACACACAATGAAAGAAGAGCAAAATTCAGAACACAATCACAAAATCATATAGGCATGCTCACGAAATGACTAAGACAACTAAAACCTTCCCAAAAAAAAACTAAAAACATAAAACTCACACACCAAACAGAGATATTTCTCGACAACCAACATCACATGACAGACCATATCGAACAGATCAATATTCATAGCCCCACACACTATTTTTTTCTCCTCTTGCGAATGCAATAGGAAAAGAGAATCTATGCAACCATATGATCAACAAATAGAATATAGAAGAAGGAAAAAATGCATCAAACAATGACTCCAAATTCAGTCTCCAGCAAAAAAAAGGTAAGAAAACCTAGTTTAGGGAATTAGTAAAAAGAAGAAGAAAAGCCCATGTGATAAAAAAACACCAACCCCAACGGCTCTGGGCTCGAAGCTACAAGAATCCGAGCAGCAATCATTAACTATGAAACCAACCATCAACTCTCCATTCCTCCTATGTCAAGTGATGAATCCACTATTCAGGAAGTTATTGAACCTAAAACTCCTCAATTGCCTGAACTCAAACACACCTACAACGAATAATTACAAAGAGCAACAAATAATGGAAGGAAATTACTAATCAAACTTATGAAGAACACAATCTGACCTTAATTCCTTCATGGAAAGGCAATTGGCATCAGTTTCAGCCCTTTACGGAACGAAATCGGAGTCGTCATCCTTCGAATAAGAGGAATCCTTGTCAACTGGAGGAGGAGGATCAAGAGGAGTAGACGGTGAAGCTCTCAATCTCCCAACAACACCCTCCTTAGCGTTCTCGATTTCGCCGATCCATAGCGTCCAATCCTTCGATTTTCGGTCACCAGCATTTGACCCATAGCAACAGCAGTTCCATCCCACAGCAACCCCAATATCTGCTTTCTTCAGTGCTGGTGCATCATAAACTCAATCACCAGTCATGACAACCTGGATTACACAAAAAAAATATATAAATACAATTTGCTATATTCAGTAATAATATATAAATACTATTTTTACCAACTTTTGGTAAGGAATGAGGTAACCCTTTAATAGAATAACTCTCTCTCTGCAATTTTTCTTTTCCTTGTAACACGTAACAACATCACATAGTTCTTATGTTAGTTTGGTGGAAGTGATTATTATTCTTATACAAAATATTTACACCAGAAATGATGTAGAAAATTCAAAACCCAAAAAAGAGGCAACTTATCAGATCTTTACAAGGAAATTGATATAGTTAGATGATATGTCATAAATAATAAACTATGAGGTTAATGACAATCTCTCTTAAATGCACATGACCAACAACGATGAAAAACACCTCAATCTATTATCACAATGGCCAAAAGACAATATGTTAGAAACTTCCACATGTCACTAAATTGATATAATTTTGGAAAGTATTTAAAGCATTGAAAGACAGAATTACCACTTCATTCTGGTTCTGCAAGGCTTCGACTAACATCCTTTTTTGTGATGGTTCAACCCTAAAAAAAAGGATATAAGAGTAGATAACTAATGTAAGCCAAAGGAAATCCAAAGTTACAAGAATAACGGATATCATTTTGACAAAGTAACATAGATCTGAGAAACTAAACAAACAGTTCAACAATATCCGGTCAACAACAGAACTGCAGTTCAAATATACTTGATTTCAGTATACTTATTTAGTTCATTTACTCAAAACATTCAGAACATTAAAGAGGAAGATGTTGATTTTTTGTTCATATATTTTATCCTACCTGGAAAAGAGTACCATACGTTGCAACGTTGTTGCCTTCTACAAAGCTGGAAGTTCTTCAAATTCAGAAGCAGTGTAAGAGTGTCCGACAAAATCCCTTAGGTAATCAAAAGCCCCAATCTTGCGGCACAAAGGCTCTGTTGTCCTCTGATTACATGTCATAATTTTGAAACCTTGTTCTTCACAGAAAGATAGGTGATCTACATAGTTATGTCAAAATGGGAGTGCAACATAATTGTTCATTCAAGATAGGTGACTCACCTTATTGTCCCCTATTACTACTATGACACGTATACCAGCAGTCATGTAGGAGAGTATGGCATCTCGTACTTCCTCTCTTGGTGGATCAAACTTCCCTACCTATTCCAGGCATTGGGTAGGAGGAGAAAAGTATCCGATTGGACAAACAATGACAGGGGAATTTAATTTTCACAAAGAAAAATTAGAATAAAGACCTTAAAAATCAACAATAGTAACCAAGCATATTTATTAAGATTTCTCAACTATGTCTCTACTTTAAACTGATTTTATGAATATATAAGCAAATAAATGATGATAACAGGTATGTGTATAAACACACCCCACACTGAAAGCTATTTATATAATCATATCATAAATTGCAGTTTGAAATATCAAAAAACTTAGTGCAATGTGAAACTTGATGTCCTGGCGCCACAAAAACAACAAAGCAAACCATGTGATGCTTCTTTCATGATGAAAACATAAAAAAGCAACAGATATAATCAACTCTTTCACCACTATTGTAGAAATTTTAGGGGTTTTTGTACCTATTCAATCAGGACATAATTCAATTAGAGTATTGAGCACATCCTCATATTTTTCCCCCAAATCAAACAGGATTGAGTATAAATTGAAAAATCCTAGAATTCGAGCCCAAATCAAACGAATTTGATTAACCCTAAACATCAACCAACCAAGGCCTTCCTCTTGTGGCCAAACCTAAACCACAAGAAATGTCAATATTAAATCATAAATCTGCACTAATTTGAGTAAATAAAAGGCTAACAATTTCAATTTCAATTTCAATGACACCAACAATAAATCAGCCCATTTACCAATTAAACCACAAATCTGCACCAATTTCAGAAAATAGGTGAAAGCAATTTCATACCGTTACTGGAGTCGAGGTCGAGAGTCAAACGGTGACGGTTTGTGATCTGAGCATTGAAGCACAGACGTAGCTCTTTGAGGGGTAGTACCTCAGTCTATGATAGCAGCGAGGGTGGGTAGCCGAGGGTCGACAATGGTGACGGCAGCGAGCAAGTGTGGTGAGAGGAGTGGATGTCGCCGGTTGTGAGAGAGTAAGGGTCACCGGAGAGAAGTCGCGCTCATCGCACCAGGAGAAAGAAAGAGAGGTAGGCGGAGAAGTATGCGAGGGTAGGAAAAGGAAAGATCCGGCGGTGATGAGGTGGTGGTGAAAGGACCAAGCGGGGTTGAAATCGAGAAAGGGAGAAGATGAAGAGCAATTCACAATAATCGCTAGGAGATAATTAGGAAGGAATTGGGAAAGAGAACGTGGTGCCCTAATCTTAACTTCTTTTGCAGAAACCAGGAACACCCTTCCTCCTCGGAGTCGCCTGCTGGCCAGCAGAAATAGTAGCCGAACCGGATTGAGCCATTCTTTGCTCAAAAACACTAATCGCCTGGTCTCCATCTCCGGCGTTAGGGAGATCGTCTTCAGAGGCGGAAGCACCCTTCGTCATCACGGTCGCCTGTTGGCCAGTAGATCCTCTCTTTCCCCTCGGGAGCTTGCCCTAATCACCTCTCCTCTGTCCCCTCCACCAGATCCCCTCTGTAGCTCGCCCTCCTACACAGCACTCCCGCTCTCTCACGCGCCGGAACCACCCTTCCTCCTCGCGGTCGCGTGCTGGGCAGCAGAAGCAGGAGCACCACCGGATTCAGCCATTCTTGGCCTCAAAAACTGTAATCGAGGAAGGAAAAGGGAAATTGGGACAGAATAAAAGAAAAAAAAATTTCTCTCCAAAAAAATGCTTGGCCAACACGTGGCGAATTGCTTTCCAAAGAAGATGCTTTTGTTATTATATTGTAGGGATGATGACAAAAAATAAGACCACGTTGTGCAAATAATCTATTGAAAAAGTATAAAATTATATTGAGAAACAATAAGATCATGTTGAGCACAAATTCACAAGTCTCAATTGTTGTGCGAATATAAACTATTATTGATAAAAAAAAAATAAGATCATGTTGAGCAAATTATCACCAATCGCCCATGTTGTGCAATTTTATTCTAATGATAAGCAAAAAATAAGACCATGTTGTGCAAATAATCTATTAAAAAGTATAAAATTATATTGAGAAGAAATAAAATCATGTTGGGCAAAAATTCGCAAGTCTCAATTGTTGTGCAAATATAAACTCTTGTTGAGCAAAAATAAGATCATGTTGAGCAAATTTTCACCAATCGCTCCTTTTGTGCAATTTTATTCTAATAATGAGCAAAAATAAGACAATGTTGTGCAATAATATATTGAGAAAGTATAAAAAATATATTGAGAAAAAATAAGATCATATTGAGTACAATTTCACAAGTCTCAATATTTGTGCAAAAATAATCAATTGTTGAGCAAAAAAAAAGATCATGTTGAGCAAAAATTCCATTAATCCCCCATGTTCTACAGTACTAGTCAACATACACTTCAAAATCAACAAATACAAAGATAATGGCACCACTACTTGTAACTAATATCAGTGTCACCACTAGTTTGGAACTTAGCCATCCGGTGTGACCACATAATCTTCAATAACAGAAAACGTCACCACATACACTTCAAAAAAAATACAATGCTATTGTCACCACTACTTGTAACTAATATCAGTGTCAGCACTACTTTGGGCCTTGACCACCTAGTGTCACCACATAAACTTCAATCTCAGAAAACACCAGACTGGTGTCAGCACTACCTGCAGCTACTGTAACCATCACTGTCACCCCCCACTTTTGTTATAGCATGTTAAATATGTACGCATGACTCCCACATTTTTATTACAAATTCAAGTAAAATATTGTCAGTGAAGAAAAAGATAACTTAATAAGCATTAATACAACTTAATATGCACATTCATTACATATTCAAAGTCACCGCCAAATACAGTGCATCCAAAAATATCCCATAAAATCCATTAACTAGAAATCTACATACATGTCAACCAACTTAGCTATTTGAGCACTTAATTTGTCAGATTACATCCAAAGTATCCCATATATACATCAACAACCTATCTAAACACTTGTTTTAAAATCTAAAACTCCAGGTCTCCTTGATCAGATCTGAGCACATTAGTTCTCTGAATCGAAAGATCTTCTCATTGTTGAAACCTTTAACATCTCCCCCAAATACAGACGCTTCAATCGCTTTTAATGTAAAAACCCCACATGAAGCACTGCCAACACAAAAAGACACCATGTAATGTGAGCACATAAATAATATGTATCTTAGGCTAACCAATAAACAAAACAAGATAAAAAATACATACCCGGTAGAATCATGCATTAACCCAGGAACCATGTTTAGCTGGAAAGGAGAGGAAGCAAAGTTTTGATATAGCTCAGCCTTTGCCAAATGAATTGGGAGCCAAATAGTAAACGGTTGCAATTGTTCTTCAAGTACACCATCCCTAACAGTAGGCAAATTGCAATCGTACACGTTGATTACCCTCTCCTCAATTTTGATCTCCAACGCCACCCAATGCTTGTTTATCACATTGAATATTGTGTAGATCTTCTTTACAGAGTCCCATGGCTTCCCATAATGAGCAGGGCACATACCAACAAATTACTCCTCAGTGTTCCCTTCAAGAGGTATGTCTTCCCCATAATTTGCAGCATAATCAGGCAGGTACTTTATGTAAAATAGCCAATCAAGAACAAGAACCTCTCGATATTTGACAGGGTCCTTAGAAATGCGCATCCTAATGTGAATCAAACTTGCTTCTAGATGCTACACAACGTAGTAAAAAAGTGATGTGAGCAATCAAATAATACAGTAAAATCCAATCCACACACATATATCTATTTCAAAAAATATGTAGTTATTACCTGACAATCAAGCCACAGATTCTTCGCTAAAATGTTCTGGAAAAACTTTTTGTCCCACCTTGAAATTGGACCAGCAACAGAAATCTAGCATTAGGTGTTGTAACTAATACAATGACAACAACATTTCAGAACAAAGATTGAACAAAAAAATAAAGTATACTTTTTCTTCTTTAAAAGTCCATAAATAAATTGATGATCTTCCAAGCTGATCAATGACTTGTTAGGGGCATGCTTTGGCATCCTCACCTTCTTCTCAATCTTAGTTGGGCCAAACAGGAATGTACTAGTTAATGGGATAAGATTGGAAGCCTTTAATTGTTCAACTTCAATTATAATTGCAGGATCCTTGGCTACCAAATCCCAATCAACACCTACAACCGTGTCATCATCATCATCAGACATAGAGATCTACTTTTCCAAGGATGCGTTAACTCTAACTGCAACAACTTTAGCATCAGCATCTTTACCTTCACACTTCGTAGATCGAGGAACTTCAGCAGAAGTTGATGGAATTCCAAGCTCATCTCCAATCCTTTTGACATCATCAACTTCATGCTTCATTAACGAAATATCACATTTTAAATCCTTCACACACTTCACTTCTGCACCTACCACCTCAAATTCAGTGTCAGCGACAACAGTTGGAAATACAGGAGGAATTTTAGTAGACAGAATCTCCTTATCCACAGCTGGACCCTCAGATATTATTGAAGGCAAGGACACGTGCACCACATTAACAGAAGAGGGTGATGATTTCACCATTACCTCCTCAACAGAGAAAGACTTCTGAGGATTAGCAACAACAACATTCACAATTTTTGTGCCGGCATCTTCATCATCAACCTTCACAGGAGTGCCCTAGGACTTGCCACCGCTGACATCTTCATCATCAACCTTCGCAGAAGTGCCCTGGGACTTATCACCCATGTGCTTATCATCAGGCTTGACAGGATTTGCCTGCAAACTCTCAACCAAAGCCTCATAATTAGCAACCCTAACCTCAAGCTCATCATATATCTTCACCATCTCACTAACAACTTGAAGCATCTCAGTCAGCTCCCCATTCTTTGTTTCAATTGCGTCAACCCTCGCAGACAACATATCCATACATTTAGGTACCTCTTCAAGCTTCTCAATCCTCCTAAAAATCTCCTTCACCCAATAAGGATGAGATGGGAGAGAAGAAGCAAAAGCATCAACATGTGTTTTTGGAGGCAACTCTCCGGGTGAATCATTGTTGGCCTCCGTTTGAGGAGATACATCTTCAGTACCTACCACTTTCTCTCCGTCCCATCCCATTTTGCCAGCTTCAAAACTTGAAACACGAATTTCTTCATTCCCACAAGCATCAAATGTTTGGCCAAACACAGGGCCCCCATCAAAACAATCATGTGCTTCATCACTCCCCAAAGGTGACCTCTGCACACAAGGTGTCGCTACATCACCCTCTTCCTCCCATCATTCTCTGCTGCCTCCGCCAGAACAGACAGCCCAGCAGTAAAGGGAGCACGCAACTCATCAGAGCCAGGAGAATGGTTATCACCAGTACAATCATCAACCTTTTCATCACCATCACTGCTTTCACCACCAGATTTAAAGCCTGCAACATCAATATCTTCTTTCTCCACTCCATGAGCACTCTGATTATCAAGAACAGAAACTGAAAGAAGAACTGAAGACCTGTCAGCAGTACTATCATACAACGGCCTCCCACTACACTTACCATCTTTCTTCATCTTAGACCTCCGTTGAAAGATAAAACTCTGTGTTACCCAACCGACCTCTCTTTGAAGGTGAAGCATTCACATCCACCTCATGCAGATCTGTGTTAGTAGTACCTCTCTTCACCTTCTTAGAAGAAACATCCCCAATCTCATCCTTCCCTGTGGCAGCATCATCTCCAACATCACTTTGCCCTGCATGATCATTCTTATTAAGCACACCAACCACTTCACCCCCCTCCCCGTCATCATCAGTTTTAGCAACAAATGTACCAACATTCCTCACTACTGAAGCCTTCTGTCTAAGCTTCATTACTTCACTTGTAACACGGCTTGCAGAACGACCCCTCCTCACATACACCAGCCCCTCAGCCTTCTGTTTCTTTTTACCACCAATTAATCCAGTCACGGATTTCCTCTTCTTTGAGATATCGACAACACCATCTTTCTCCCCCTCAGGGCAAACTTCAAAAGCAGAATTAAAAGACTTTCCATCATGTTTCTTTCCAGCAGCCTTGCCTCTCTTCACAGGTGTCTTCTTCTTCGAGGTCTCTCATTCATCATGTTTCTGCAAGACATTAGCTTCTTCACCACCAACTTGTACATCCCTCTTTGAAAACCTATGTTCATATGCCCTTTTACGAAGACGACGACTGTCATACAATGTATCATCAACAGGTCCAAAAACTACTTCATCAACTGATGCATCAACTACTAGATCATCTTTTTCATCAGCAAACCCCATCGCTTTTGTGCGTGCAAACTCCCCATGAATAGGGAACAACAGAGTCTGGACATAATGCATGTATTAGAATATTAAAAAAAACACAAAGATGCATCAAATAAAAATGTTCGTAAAGATGAAAAATATAAAATTATTACCAAATCACCATGAAAGATCTTCTCAGCCTCAACATACACATGACTATAATGACATGCCCAGTGCAATGAGTATGGATCTCTATCAGGCATCATAAAATTATAGTCAAACTTAGCAGAGAGAGCTGGGAAAGCTTCTAATATCCAAGCCTGTAACAAAAGAAAACTCGTTATAACACTACAAAACAATAGTAAAAAAATGCTCACATTACAATAAAGTTGTGCTGACACAGACAAAAAATGCTGACATAAGAGATGCAAACACTAAAACACAATACCTGGAATGCAAGGCAATACCCATACATTTGATATGAACCCCTAACCCCATTACGATCTGCAACAGAAGAACTCTTCAATGACTTCAACAAACGGGTGTATGACTCTCTACCCCAAGGATATAGTTCAAACTCCTTCTCGTTGCACGCAAGAGATAAGAATTCTGCACTAACAACCTCTGGCCTCCTATAAACAATTAACCTCTCAATGAGCAACAACTTTGCCATAATAAACTTCTTCTTAGAGTTCTTTCTCTCATATTTGAAACGGGCAACTAACTCTTCATGAGTCATTTTCTTCTGCCCAAAAAATTCAGATATCAACACCTTCTTTGAGATATTACAAACACGGTCTTCACAAGGAAGGCCGGTGACAAGAGGAAAACATATCGTTGTTCTTGCCAAAGAATACTCAACTCACAACTAGTATAGTGTGTAAGTAAGAGATCGATCCACAGTGAAATCTATTAAATTCAAGTCTAATTCTAATTGCTAAGAGAGAAAAGGGGGAGTTTTTAGTGTGAAAAGATCCACCTTTTAGCAAAACGGAAGCAAGCAAACAAAGTGAATTGGTTTAAGAATGCAGTGGAGAGGAATAGGTTCACCTACAATTTATCACTTCAATTGAAGAATTTGATCCTTGTTTCAGCCTCTAGTTCTTGTCTTTTCCTATCAATGTCCTTGTCCAGATCTTAGGTAAATTACTAGTCCTACGAGTCCTAGCCACCCTTATCTCTAAATAACCCTAACACGGTTAAGATTCAACCTAGAGATAGCATTAAGATTATGAATTAACCAAGGTACAAATAACATCAAGCTACGAGTCGATATTCAACATGTATTCAACTTCCTACACATCCAATTAGTCCTACGAGTCCTAAAGGGATATGATTGCCACTTGGATTAAGGTTCGCTACGAGGAATCTACAAAACCCTAGCAATTGAATGAATCTACTCTAACTAGTCGGCCAGGCCAGAGAGAATAAAACACATCCAAGCAATTAAGCACAAAGAAGTCGAAACATTGCAATAGGAATAAGAACTAGATTAAGAAACTCACAATTCAACAATCAAAGATCCAAATCGTAGGCGAAACCTCGAGAGTTTAGTTGCTCATGCTCAACGACGCTCTCAACAATGGTGTAAAGTGCATAAGGTCAATGAAAGAATAACTAGAAAAGCCTTAAATAGTCTAGAGAAAGTCGGCCCAAAATAGCTTAACGAAAACCCTAAGTAAAATTCGAAATTGACGATCAGTCTCTGCACGGGCCGCGGGGCGGCCAGGCCAGGCCGCGGGGCGGCCGGCGATCAGCGAACTTCTCTGTTTCTTCCTTCGAGCCGCGGGGCGGCCTGCGATGTCGCGGGGCGGTCTGCGATTCTTCCGAGCTGCTTCCTTTTCGTCTCCAGCAGCTCCTAAGTACTTCTTTAACTTGTTTCCGTTTTTTTCAATATCATTTCATCTCCAATCTACTTTTCCTGAAATAAAATATAAAATCATGTAGATTCCGCCTCTTCTAACTCAACAAGTGATAATGCAAATTCAACTAAATAAATGCAATATTCACACCTAAATTATGCTAAATGCAATCTATTAGGCACTACTAAATATGCTCTATCAAATTCCCCCACACTTGAACCTTTGCTTGTCCTCAAGCAATAGAAAACTTAACTCTGCAGCCCCACAGAATAGCAATTCATGTATCCACACCTCAATATTCTTTAAGTGCATGAAAACTAGCAAACACAAAAGATTAATAACATCATAGCACATAATTGGAATAATCGATGAAATCAGGCAACCATATCCATTCTAGACCTCACAAAGGAGATGTGTTTCACTCTCGCTCAAGTGTTTGGGTTTAAATGTTTACGCTCAAAACTCAATCTTCAATAACTTAGCTACAAAAGTCTTGCACCAGTGTTCTAACTCTCCACCGCTGGTGACTCTACACACAACAAAAATCATGAGGTCTTTCAATCGGGTTGTAATGGGGCCAAGGTAAAACATATAAGGTATGGAACAATCTTTGGTCATGTGGTGCTCATAATCCGGGAACTAAGGAAGCTACCAAATCATAAAACCACTCATAAACTTCTCATACCATATCACTATAATGCCAAACAACACCAATCTCAAGCATAAAACTTTACAAACCATACTCAACTCATTCTTTTATTCTTCTTCTTTCTTTTTTTCTTTTTTTTTCTTTCTTTTTTTTTTTCTTTTTCATTCATGCTGTATCAAATGATTTTCCTTGACTTTTACCCCTAAGTGAATTTTATCCTCCTTAGGTCCCAAGTAATAAAAATGCTAGCAAGAATCAAACATCTCATAAATACACCTCCAACATACAATCCACCACTACAAACCATCATCCACACTATAGATATTCACCAACTAGTCCTAAATTCCCGGATGGGGTCAGGCTATCATTGACTATGGAAAATTCTTGTGGAGCTATAAAAGAATAGGCAATCAGGCTCAAACTGGCTTCAAGCAGAGGATAATATGTAAGGTGGGAAAAGAGTCAAATAGGGCTAATAAAGGTGTCTCTATCATGTTTAAGTCATGTGCAGAAATCATAATATGCAGCCTTGAACAAGATATCTCAATGCAAGTCAAAGAGGAAGTAATTGAAGAGAGTACACACAACAAGCAAAAGGACTCAATAAAGTGTAGTCCTGAATAGGCCAAAATAAACTCACCAGGACATGTCTAGAACTTCAGGATCACCCAAAAATTCAAGATTTTATGTGCTCAATTATCAATCAATCATGCCCACCAAATAGTGTAGAAAACATATATCGAAGGCTTCAACAATCCAAGCACATCATGGGGCATAAATCTCAATAGAAAATATAGAGGACAAACGGCATCCACATGGGGAAATAAGACCTATTCCTAATAATGCAAGAACTAAAACTGTTTTTTTTTTCATTTTTTTTTTTAGAATAAGAAACAATGGTAGAAACTAAGTATGCATACAACCAATAGAAATAGACATGCAACCTTAAAACTTAAAATGCAGTGCAAATTAGAACCAAAATACAGAGAGTTTGCAAGTCTTCTCCCCCACACTTAGTTCTGACATTGTCCTCAATGCAGAAAAGAGAACAAAAACATCAAAATAAAAATAAAAGGGAAAAGAAAAGAAACAACTGACATGCTCACTGATGAGGTGGTGGCGGCGGCGGGTATGGTGGAAACTGTGGATAGGCGAATCGATAGAAGTCCTCCTGCCTCTGCCATATCTGCTCCTGCATCCGTCTGATCGATGTTTGGCCCTCAGAGACATCCTCCAGGTGAGAAGTCTAGCCACGTACATCTCGACGAATGTCGTCAATCTCCACATATATCTGCTGCTGCTGGTCGCACGTCACATCCTGCCTCTGGGACATCCGCTGCTGGTTCTCCCATATTGCGTCCTGACGACGCGACATCATCTGCTGATGCTCCCACATAGTGTTCTGCTGGAGATATAAATCGGCCATCTGCTGCTGTAGCGTGTAGTAGTCTGGACCAGCACTTCCAGCTGTGCCAGAAGGTCCAGCTCCACTGCCTCCAATATCCGTCTGAACTCTGGGAACATCCTTAGCATCTTCCTGCTCAGCTTCAGAAGCCTGCTCCTCCTCCTCATCATCATCCTGATCCATCTCATCCCCCATATAAAAATCAGCAGCTGTAGGGCCAAAAGGGAGATGGAGGGGCAATCTCAATCGAACCCTCCCCTGATGGCCTGCCCTCCAGATCCACATCGGTGCTTTGCCCTCCAGGTGGCCAGTCTTCCTCATCTGGGCCTCATCATACAGAAATGAGCCATGCTGAATGTCATGGACAGTGCTCATATCAATGCATGCGCAAGCTATGAGGGTGATAAGACCCCCAAAGCTGATGGTCACCTTGTCGCGCTTGTCCAAGATATCCTTATGTTTATCAGAAAAAGATCCACCCAACCTGGAACTACAGGGCTCTTTGGCGTCAGACACCATAGGAATGACATATCCTTCAGCGAGATCTTGTTGACCTCCGCCTGAGCAAAGAAAGTGTTCGCCAGAACCTTGTGAATAAGGCGTAGGGCAGGATGGCGAATGCTGGAGTTGTACTGGCCCTTCTTGGCCTCAAAAGGCACCCTAGTAGATGCCAACCAAAAAGTCACAGGGCCCTCTCCCTTGCAGACATCAAGCCAACCAGCAGTCGGCGCAGCAGTAACACCCAGAATCTGTGCCAATCTCTCCTTTGATAATGTGTAATCCCTCCCAAGTAACCGAAAATCAATAGATGCACGGTTCACACTCAAAGTTGCTAAGAATTCTTTACATAGGCTTTGATAAGTAGGAGCATTCTTCTCTAACAAACCTCCTAGGCCCCCATGCTCTAATAGTTGCCTAGTGCATGCACCCATTTGTAACAATCTAAGTGTCGGCTCATGAAAGAATTTGGTTACAAAGAAATTCCTAGTGTTTAAACCATTCCATCTCTCTTTCTGATTTCTACTCATTTCATGTGGTCTCGACATTATGAATCTGAGCTAAGAGATGACCAAACAAGAATGAAATAGAAGGAAAAAACTCTCAACCGGCGAGACACTGCAGGGGCCGCGGGGCAGCCGAAGGTGGCGACGGGGCGGCCGGCGATAGGGGTGGCCGCGGGGCGGCTCGGCTGGTGACGGGGCGGCCGTCGATTTTCCTGATCTCTCTACTCCGACGTCGGATCCGCTCTCCGACGACAAAAATCTTTCACTCCGTTGTGGATCCGAAAGCAATCTCCTTGGAACTCCTATGAATGGGCGGATTTTATGTAGATCTAGGAGAGATAGGAGATAAAGTGGATTTTTTTGTGAAGAAAGAATGGGAGAGAAGGGTACTTTTGTGGAGATTTTGGTGAAAGGAGAAAGCTTGGAGAAAGTTTTTTAATGGAGGATTTTGGGGGTTTGAAGAAGGAGCTTGAAGGAGGAAGAAGATAGAGGATGAAGAGGCGGCGGCTGATGGTGATAGAATGGGGAGAAAAAGAAAGGGTAGGGTTTATGTTGTTTGGTAAGTGGGGGCCCACACGGGCCCCTAAATTTTTTCTATCCGGAGAGGGCCGCGGGGCGGCCAGGGTGGGCGACGGGGCGGCCGGCGATTTCGCGAAGGATTTCGCTGGTCGCCCTAGCCGCGGGGCGGCCCAAGCTGGCGACGGGGCGGCCCATCCTTTTTTCGCCCTATTCCTTCTTCTTTTCCTTCCTGCAACGTTAGCACTCCAGACCAAACCAAAATAAACTAAAAAAACGTAATGCAAAAAGAAAATAACTAAACTATTACCTTGGGTTGCCTCCCAAGCAGCGCCTTTAGTTAACGTCGTTGGCTCGACGTTATGACACCCTATTGATCCTCAGCATTTGGTTCAGTGAGAACCAACTCATCACCGTCCTGTTTGACAAAATTCTCATAATAGGGTTTAACTCGATGACCATTTACCTTGAAGATGTCTCCATTCCTCTCATTTAGTAACTCTACTGCACCATGAGAAAAGACATTAGTAATCACATATGGTCCTGTCCATCTAGAACGAAGCTTACCTGGGAAAAGTTGTAGGCGCGATTGAAATAGCAGGACCTTTTCCCCAACTTTGAGGTCCTTTCGCAAGATATGCTTATCGTGCCATGCCTTTGTCTTCTCCTTGTAGGTGACGGAGTTATCATAGGCATCCAATCTCAACTCTTCTAGCTCCTGCAGCTGTAGTTTCCTGAACTCCCCAACTTCGTCAATCTGCATGTTGCACTGCTTCACCGCCCAATATGCTTTATGTTCAAGCTCGACAGGAAGATGGCAAGCCTTTCCATAGACCAATCTAAACGGAGACATCCCAATGGGAGTCTTGTAAGCCGTTCGATAGGCCCATAGAGCATCATCAAGTCTGACACTCCAATCCTTCCTGTTTGGGGCAACAGTCTTCTCCAAGATAGTCTTTATCTCGCGATTAGACACCTCAGCTTGCCCATTGGTCTGGGGGTGGTATGCAGTAGACACCCTCTGAGTCACATGATACTTCTTTAAGAGCGCACTCACAGTCTTGTTGCAGAAATGGGTCCCTTTATCACTGATTAGTGCTTTTGGGACTCCAAATCTAGAGAATAGCTCCTTGAGGAAACCTGCAACTACCTTTGAATCATCAGTTCTGGTGGCCTTCGCCTCCACCCACTTGGAGACGTAGTCCACCGCAAGCAAAATATATAGGTTTCCAAAGGAGTTAGGGAATGGTCCCATGAAGTCAATGCCCCAAACATCAAAAATTTCACAAAATATCATGCGAGTTTGTGGGATCTCATTCTTCTTAGAAAGATTCCCAACTCTCTGACAGCGATCGCAGGATTTGCAAAAAGCATAAGAATCATGAAATATATGTGGCTAAAAGAATCCTGCATCAAGTACCTTCCTAGCTGTGTTTTGTGGTCCAAAGTGTCCACCACATTCATGGGAATGACAAAAATTTAGGACAGATTGTACCTCATCGTCGGGAAGACACCGACGTATCACCTGATCTGCGCAATGCTTCCATAGGTAGGGGTCATCCCAAACGTAGAAGCGAGCATCGTGGCGTATCTTGTCCTTCTGAGCTTTTGAAAAGTTGGGTGGAAACTCTTCCGACACTAGAAAGTTGACCAAGTTAGCAAACCAAGGGCATGGAAGAGCACTAACCTTTAGGAGAGATTCGAGGTCAGAGTCTGCAGGGGCCGCGGGGCGGCCAGGGGTGGCCGCGGGGCGGCTGGTGATTGCGAAGACTTGGAAGAGTTCTTCGTCAGGAAAACTCCCCACTATGCCTTCTTGTCCATTTTCCCCCTGCACAATACGACTTAAATGATCTGCAACTAGGTTCTCAGCACCCTTTTTGTCCCTGATTTCAATGTCAAATTCGCTTGAAAGTAAGATCCATCTAATCAGTCTTGGCTTAGCCTCTTTCTTCGTCAAAAGGTAACGAAGTGCTGCATGATCAGTATACACAATAACTTTGGTGCCAAGTAAATAAGATCTAAATTTCTCAAGTGCAAAAACTACAGCAAGAAGTTCCTTTTCTGTGGTTGAGTAATTCCTTTGAGCTCCATTCAGGGTCATAGATGCATAGTATATGAAATGAGAGCTTCTCCCTTCTTTTTGTCCAAGCACAGCTCCCACAGCGTAGTCACTGGCGTCACACATCAATTCGAATGGCTGAGACCAATTTGGTGCTTGTATGATAGGTGCACTAGTAAGACAAGTCTTTAACTCATCAAACGCCGTCCTGCACTTCTCATCAAAGGAAAATGTAACCTCCTTCTTCAGTAGCTCGCACAAGGGAGAGGTGATCTTTGAGAAGTCCTTAATGAACCTGTGGTAGAATCCTGCATGGCCTAAAAAGGAACGCACTTCACGCACATTAGTAGGATAAGGCAATGATTGAATGATGTCAATCTTCGCCTTATCAACCTCAATCCCTTTATGTGAGACAATGTGACCCAAAACAATGCCTTCCTCAACCATAAAGTGACACTTTTCTGAATTGAGCACTAAGTTAGTGTCAACACATCTTCTAAGCACAAGCGCCAAATGGTTGAGGCATGCATCAAAACTATCACCATGGACTGTAAAATCATCTATAAAAACCTCAATAAATTGCTCTATATACTCAGAGAAGATACTTACCATACACCGTTGGAATGTCCCAGGAGCGTTGCACAAGCCAAAAGGCATTCTGCGATATGCAAAAGTGCCAAATGGACAAGTGAATGTTGTCTTCTCTTGATCCTCTGGTGCAATAGCTATCTGAAAGTACCCTGAATATCCATCTAAAAAGCAGTAATATGGACGACCAGCAAGTCTTTCAAGCATTTGATCAATGAAAGGTAAGGGAAAGTGATCTTTTCGAGTTACCGCATTCAACTTACGATAATCGATGCAAACTCTCCAACCTGATTGGACTCTGGTAGGGACCAACTCGCCTTCTTGATTCTCAACCACTGTAATGCTCCCCTTCTTTGGTACTACCTGCGTTGGACTAACCCATTGACTATCAGAGATGGGATAGATCATACTTGCCTGAAGGAGTTTGAGCACCTCCTTCTTCACCACCTCCATCATAGGTGGGTTGAGTCTCCGTTGAGGTTGCCTTGAAGGTTTGGCTCCCTCTTCTAATAGGATCCTGTGCATGCAAGTAGCTGGGCTAATTCCCTTGATATCCACTATGGTCCATCCCAGAGCTGTCTTATGCTCTTTGAGTACTCCTACCAACCTATCTTCCTGTTCTTTGGTAAGCTTGTTAGAGATGATGACAGGCAAGGTGTCACCCTCCCCCACAATGCATATTTCAGATGCTCAGGAAGAGGCTTGAGCTCAACTTCAGGTGCATGTATGATAGAAGGTAAGAGCTTTTCATTTGGAATAGTTAATGCCATAAAGGTTTCTTCTTGCGATTTGGAAGGGAGGGAAGACAAGTCTCTTATGGTATCCTGCAGGTTAGTAGTCAAAACATAGTTCAATGAAAATTCCTTAGTAGGAGATTCTAAAGCTACCTACAGGTCATCTACACAACTCATATCAAAGGTATCCTGCATACAAGTATCAATGGCATCCATAAAGCATAAGGAATGATCATCAGAAGGGAATTTCATAGCATCATATATATTGTATTCAACCTTCTCACCATCAAATTCCATAGTCAAAGAACCAGAATACACATCAATTTTTGTTCTAGCAGTCTTTAAAAAGGGCCTTCCTAGCAGAATAGGAGCCTCTTGGTTACCATGCTCCATGTCCAAGACAAAAAAATCAGCAGGAAAGATCAAATTGTCAACCATAACTAAAACATCCTCAACTATGCCTCTAGGAAAAGCATTTGATCGATCCGCTAGTTGGATTACCACTCTAGTCTCATGCAAAGGTCCTAAAACCAATGATTCATACAGAGAATAAGGTAAAACATTAATAGATGCACCCAAGTCTAACAAAGCTTTATCAAACTTAGTTTCACCTATCACACATGGAATTGTAAACATGCCAGGGTCGCTACATTTCATAGGCAGACGCTTTTGAAACACAGCAGACACATGTTCACTTACCTTAATTTTCTGCTTCCCCTTCAACTTTTGATTCCTCTTTATTGTGTAAAGTTCCTTGAGAAATTTGGCATAACGAGGAATACTTTTAATCAGATTGAGTAAAGGGATGTTTACCTCACACTTACTGAACGTCTCAAAGATCTCTTTGTCATTGTCTGGTCTTTTTTTGTCTCTGAGTGCTTCAGGAAAGGGAGGAACAGGTTTAAAAGAATTTAGAGGGGGGAAATCAGGTCGAACATACCTGTCAGAGGCGTCACTGGAGAGGCCACGGGGCGGCTCGGCTTGGCCGCGCGGCGGCCGGTGATTTTCCGCGTCTTCCAAATCGCCTTGGCTGCGGGGCGGCTCAGGGGTGCCTCGGGGCGGCTGGTGATTTCGAACCCCTTCTTCTTCCTCGTTCGCACCTGTTTCAAAATTATCAAGGTTAGTATCAATATGGGGAGTGGTAATCAGTTCCTTACCACTTCTTAGCGTCACAACGCTGACGTTCTCCTTGGGATTCACCACCGTTTGAGATGGTAGCTGTCCTGAGTCCTTCGCCAGCAGTTCGCTCAGCGATTGAGCCATTTGGCTAAGTTGCTTCTCCATATTCTTTTGGTGCTCATCTTGTCTCTTTTGGTGCTCAGCTTGACCCAGGACGATCTTTGTGAGAGCTTTGAGAGGATCCTCATTGGATTGATTATCAGTTGGTGGAGATCCTCTGTCTTTGATCAAATTGTTGCTGAGGTCTGAAATTGGGTCCTCCTTGTGGATTGAAAGGGGCTTGGTTATTACAATAGTGATAACTCCCTCCCTTGATGAAAATCGAAATAAATGTTTCAAAGGCTTTGACAGGATGTTTGTGTCAAAGGCCTTGGGGCATTAACAGTTGATGAAATACAAAACCTGTCTTATTAGTCCGAATATTATTTAATCTTATTATATACTTCCTTTATATATATATGACTAATCTTTCAGGAAGTATTTCGAGTTTATATCTTTCCTTTGGCGCATATTGAGGAGATCCTATTCAAAGAGGATCATGGCTTCGGAGTATCCATAAATAGAAGATTCAAGATCAAGCCTGATTCGAAAGAGCCGTTGGTGAAGATCCTTAGGCGCCATTCCACTTCTATATAAAGGAAAGAAAGAAGAAGACAGAAAGTACAAGTGTTACACGAGCTTTCATTCATTCAAGCGAGATCTGTCTTCCAAAGTGTCTCTCTGTTAAGCGCTCAAGAGTTTGTTGTTTATTTCAAAGCCTTTGAGAGTCACTGTGAGCTTATAGGATATATTCATTTATAGTGTTACTCGAGAGTTTATAACTCGGGAAGTTGCACTAGGCTATTGATTTGTGAGAGTAAGAGGATTGTACTAGATAGCTGAGAGAGGTGGGGCTCTTCTAGATTGGTCTAGGACTCCAAGGGAACGTGAGTTGACTAGATTGCAATTGTATAGGAGAGAGGCTTCTCGGTGAGCTATTAGGATCCTAAGCTAAGTGAATCAATAAAGCCTTTTGAATCCTAGGGTTGTGGAAGAACCCTAGGCGGGGACGTAGGCCAAGTTCGTGCCGAACCTCATAAACAATTACTCGTGTCCTTTACTTATTGTTTTACCTTATTTCCGCACTTGGTTCGATTGTCTAACTTTGTGATTCAGGTTAATCTCAAAGGGTTTTATACAAGCTCCAAAAGTCTTGAGACTTTCTGTGAAAAACAGGCATACTCTATTCAACCCCCCTTCTAGAGTATTTCTTTATTACATTGTTTTATATTATCGAACCTTCAATTGGTATCAGAGCTTTACTCACTGTTTTTGATCTAACAATCTTGTGAGTTTTCGATCATGTCTGGTGAAGCAAGCGGAGGATTTGCACAGGGAAGGTCCACAAGCAAACCGCCACTCTTTGTAGGAAACAACTTTGTCCACTGGAGATCTTTGATGAAGATGTTCATCATAGACCAAGATCTAGAGCTTTGGAACATTATAGAGAATGGTCCGAAGATTCCAGAGAAAGATGGACCAAATGATACCAAAGTTGCAAAGAAGGAGTCTGAATACAACCAAGCAGATCTTGAAACCATCTCCAAAAACTACAGGGTTATTAACTTACTTTATTGTGGTCTTAGCACTGATGAGTTTAACCGTATTTCATCTTGTAGGTCAGCTAAAGAGATTTGGGACAAATTGATCGTCACCTATGAAGGAACGAGCCAAGTGAAAGACACCAAGATCAGCATCTTCCTTCGAAAGTATGAGCTCTTCAAGATGAAGTCTGATGAGTCAATCAAGGCCATGTTCACACGATTCACAGAAATCATAAACAACCTTGACTCTCTCGGCAAGAGCTTTACCAACGTCGAGAAAGTGAGGAAGATACTGAGGTGCCTTCCAAAGGAGAAATGGGGTCCAAAAGTAACAGCTATAGAGGAAGCCCAGGACCTCACCACTCTACCCCTTGATGACCTTCTTGGGAAGCTGATCACGCATGAGATGATCCTTAATGAAGACGATGGAGAACTTCCAGCTAGCACTAAGAACTTGGCACTCAAGTCTAAGAAGGATGAGCCCAAGGATGGATCTGATTCCGAAGATGAGGATGACGATGAGGATGATCCTTTTGCTCTTATCACAAGAGGCCTTGCTAGAATTCTCAAAATGAAGAAGCGATTCAACAACAAGGATGGATCAGAGTCTTCAAAATTTCGAGGTAAGCCTCAATACAACAAGTATGAAAAGAAGACTAAACCGTTGTCTTGTTTTGAATGTGGTGAAATAGATCATCTTGTGAAGGACTGCCCTCAAAAGACAAAGAGCCAGCCCAAGAAAGGTGACAAATGGAAGAAGAAAGCCATGGTGGCAACTTGGAGTGATTCCGACTCTGACTCCGATGATGAGAAGGCCAACATTTGTCTTATGGCCTCAGAAGATGGATCCCTCGATGAAAAGCTTGAAGCTACTGTAAGAGAACTTATGGAAAGTCCAAAAGAGGTATTATCGGAATTCCTTTCCAATATGATTGCCAATGAAGAGAAGCTTATTGCCCAAACTAACATCCTTATTAAGAGAACTGTGGACCAGGAAAGAACTATTGACGATCTGTCTATGAGGGTCAAAAGTCTTGAAGCTTCTTATTCAGGTCTTGACATTAAAGTCAAGACGCTTGACTCAGAGAAATCTGAACTCAAGCAAGATCTCTCCTCTCTAAGAAATGAGCATCATGACTTAGAGAACGAGAAGATCTCCCTGAATAATAAGATTCAAGACCAACAGACAGCCCTCATAAGTTTTACCAAATCCAAAAGTACTCTCGATATGATGTTGGGTGAGCAACAAAGCTCTCTAAACAAAAGTGGTATTGGTTACAATCCAAAGTTTTTAAAGAAGCAACACATTACCACTTTTGTAAAGGCAAAAGGAAGCAGAATCTCTCCTATATGTCACCATTGTGCTAGAAAGGGACATGTAAAAGAGACCTGCCCCTATAGAAGAAAGGATCCATACATTATTCGCAATACATTTCCTGTTTATTTGAGAAAAGAACGGATAACACAAGTTTGGGTTCCAAAAGGCACTATTTTACCAAATATGGTTTACCCCAACAATGGATCCAAATTTGCTTATTGGTCTAGCCACAAAGGTTGATGTTTGTCTTGCAGGAGATCACCAAGGTGAAAGATCACAAATGGATTATTGATAGTGGATGCTCGAGGCATATGAGTGGGAAGAGCTCTCTCTTTCATGATCTAAAGGAGCAATCCACGGGAACAATCACTCTTGGTGACAAAGGAAAATGTGACATCGTTGGTATTGGTAGTGTTGGAAGTGATTCTAGCCATAGTATTAAAAATGTCTATCTTGTCAATGGTTTAAAGTATAATTTGCTTAGTGTCTCTCAATTATGTGATAGTGGCAACAATGTCAGATTTAACAAGAAAAGATGTATAGTGTGCAGAGATGATACAGGTGAAGTTATATTGACTGCATATCGTTACAACAACATATACGCCGTAAATGCTGATCAAGTGGCACAAGGAAGCTTAACCTGTCTAAAGGCTTTTACGGACGATCCAAAGTTCTGGCACAGGAGACTCGGTCATGTGAGTCCACATACACTACAGAAGCTTGTGTCCAAAGGGCTTGTAAGAGGGCTACCTGAGATGGACTTCCAAGGTATTGATATGTGCAATGCATGCACACGAGGTAAACAAACACGTAGCTCTTTCAAACCCAAAAAGGTTGTAAGTTCTTCTAGACCCCTTGAACTTTTACATATGAATTTATGTGGTCCTATGCGAGTCAAATCTCCCAATGGTAAAAAGTACATGCTAGTTGTTGTCGATGATTTTTCAAGATATACTTGGGTTGCCTTTTTAAAAGAAAAATCAGAGGCCTTATTTGAGTTTTCAAAACTTTGTAAGGAGTTGCAAACTTTAAGAAATGAGCCCATAGTGTCAATTCGGAGTGATCATGGTAGGGAGTTTGATCAACTTCAGTTTGATTTGTTTTGTGCTAAATATGGCATCTCCCATAACTTTTCTGCTCCTAGGACACCTCAACAAAACGAGGTTGTGGAACGCAAGAACCGCACCTTAGAGGATATGGCCAGGACTATGCTTTTAGAAAATGTATTACCTAAAACCTATTGGGCTGAAGCTGTTAACCCAGCTAACTATATTTTGAATCGTTGTCTCATTCGTTCCATCTTAAAGAAAACTCCTTATGAACTTTTCAAAGGCCGCAAACCACTTATATCTTATTTTAAACCCTATGGATGTACTTGTTTTGTTCATAACAATGGAAAAGATAACCTTGGGAAATTTGATGCGCGTAGTGATGAAGGTATATTTCTTGGCTACTCCACGAGTAGCAAAGCTTATAGAATCTTCAATAAAAGGACCCAGGTAGTTGAAGAAAGTATACATGTTATTTTTGATGAATGCAATGACGGTGCTTTGAGTGAAAGTGTTGCAGATATAGATCTTAACATCCATGAAGAGAACGAGGAAGGTGATGATGTCGCTACCAAGAACACAGAGAAGAGGAACATGCAGGAACCGATTCTTAACACTGAAGAGTTGGCCCAAGGTGTTAAAGATTCGTCCAAAGCCCTTGGTGTCCAATCCAACAGTGTTGAGACGTCAGAAACTGCTGTAACTGAACCTAACAGGACCACGGAGTCAGATGTACTACAAGTCAATCCTACCAGTGTGACGAATCAAGGAGCTGAGACTAGCAAAAGGAAATTCAAATACTCCTCATCACACTCATTAAAGGATATCATTTCTGACCCTACTTCTAGTGTTGAAACTCGTTCTAAACTTAAAGATCTTTGTGCTTTTCACGCGTTTGTTTCTCTTATTGAGCCAAAGAAGGTAGATGAGGCACTTCAGGAGCCAGACTGGATCATTGCTATGCAAAGTGAGCTTAACGAATTTGAAAGAAACAAAGTCTGGACCTTGAAGCCTAGGCCAAAGCATCAATCAGTCATTGGCACACGATGGGTATTTCGAAACAAGCTAGAGGAGAATGGTAAGATCGTGAGGAACAAGGCAAGGCTTGTTGCTCAAGGCTACAATCAAGAGGAAGGTGTTGACTATGAGGAGACCTTTGCTCCCGTATCCAGGCTTGAAGCCATTCGCATTTTATTAGCATTTGCATCTTTTATGAGCATAAAGTTATATCAAATGGATGTCAAGTGTGCTTTTCTTAATGGTTTCTTAGAGGAAGAAGTATATGTGGCTCAACCCCCAGGTTTTGAAAGTTCAGAATTTCCCAATCATGTTTATAAACTTGACAAAGCGCTTTATGGTTTGAAACAAGCCCCAAGAGCTTGGTATGAGCGCCTGTCAAAATATCTTTTAGAAAATGATTTTAAAAGGGGGTTGATCGACAAGACTCTTTTTATCAAAACCAAAGGAAATGACATTTTGGTTATTCAAATTTATGTTGATGATATATTATTTGGTGCTACTAACACATCTTTGTGCAAGGAATTTTCTGACATCATGTGTAGTGAATTTGAGATGAGCTTGATGGGTGAACTCAACTTCTTTCTGGGATTACAAGTTCATCAATCCAAGAAAGGAATCTTTGTCAACCAAAGCAAGTACACTAAGGATCTCTTGAAGAAGTTCAAGATGGATCAATCCAAAGCAGCCAAGACTCCCATGAGCTCAACATTGTCTCTAGATCAAGACAAGACTGGAATAAGTGTCAATCAAAAGGAGTATCGAGGAATGATTGGATCTTTATTATATCTCACGGCTAGTAGACCTGACATCATATTTAGTGTTTGCATGTGTGCTAGGTTTCAAGCTAATCCTAAAGAATCTCACCTCGTGGCTGTGAATAGGATCTTTCGATATCTCAATGGCACTCAGGAGCTTGGACTATGGTACCCAAAGCAAAAGGATTTCACTTTAATTGGATATTCTGATGCAGATTTTGCAGGCTATAAGGTGGATAGGAAGAGCACATCAGGATGTTGCCAATTCTTAGGAGCATCTTTGATCAGTTGGCACTCAAAGAAGCAAAACTCAGTTGCTCTATCCACTGCAGAAGCCGAATACATTGCAGCTGGAGCCTGTTGCTCCCAAATCCTTTGGATAGCTCAACAAATGCGAGATCTTGGCATCAACCTCAAAGGTATCCCAATTAAGTGTGACAATACAAGTGCCATATCCATCACTAAGAATCTTGTTCAGCATTCAAGGACCAAACATATTGATGTAAGGCATCATTTCATTAAAGATCATGTTGAAAAAGGTGATGTGTCCATTTCGTTTATTTCAACTGATTATCAATGGGCTGACATTTTCACTAAGCCTTTGGCAGAGGACAGGTTCACCTTCATAAGACGAGAGATTGGGATGCTTAACAAGAATGCACTTTCGTAGGGGGAGCATTCCCTTTACGAAAGATAAATTCTACTTAGTGTCAAGACCCTTGAGAACTATGTCAAGGTGTGTGAACTAAATGGTGGATTACATATATCGGATCATATATTTTTGGTTAATATCTTTTTAGATATTTAATCAATTATATTTGTTTTTTTTCGGATTTCAAAATTATTCTTAACCGTTAAGATATTTTTAAATTTAGAACTAAATCTTTCAGTTTTTCAGTCCGATTTTTATGGGAGCATTTGAATTTTGAATTGGAAACCTTTCAAATTGGCAATGTGATGATTTCTTTCCTTGGAACTCTAAACCCGTCCCATCACTCCCTCTACTTAAACCCAATCCTGTACCCGATTACATCACCAACTCAGAACTAATCCAAACCCCTTCATCTTCTCCCTCTTCAACCTCTCAATCTGTTCTAAGAAAACCCTAGCCGATTTCCTCCATGGCACCCAAAACCAAGAAAGTTGTCACACCCAAAAGACTTGGCGCCACCCCCAAGGGACGCCAGGCCACTGCTACCTCTCCCACACCTGAACCCGCTCCTCAAGCCATTGTCCCAACTGTCTTCCAGAGCACCATCGCTGAGAGCACGGCCATTGTTCCCAAGAGCTCTCAAAAGCGCTCTCCTAAGAAGCCGCTCAGTGCTAAACAGAAAGGGAAGAGGAAGATTTTGGCTGAGGAAGTGGACGAGGAAGAGGAGGAAGATGACCTAGACGCCACCCTGGAGAGAGATGCTGCCAAGGAAGCCGAGGAGGAAGCCTTGAAGATCGAAGAAAAAGGTCGATGAGGAGGCCGAGCTTGCTAGGAAACTAGCAGAGGAAGAAGCTGAGCGGATTCAGAAGGAAGCCGAAGCCGAGGAGGTTCCATCCGAGGAGGAGCCCGAGGAAGAAGAAGAAGAGCAAGAGGGTTCTGGAGATGACGAGGAAGCTGAAGGAGATGAAGCAGGGTCCGGTGAGGACTCGGGGTCTGAGGAAGAGGAGGAAGAATCTCCCTCTCCTTCTCCTCCTCCCCCGTCTCCAAAGAAGCGGAAAGCCCCTGCTGCTGTCAAGCCTCCATCTCCCAAGCGCACCAGGAAGGGCACTGTCAAGAGTCTTGTAGCGCCTGTCAAGAGAGCTGCTCCAACAGTTGCTCGCAGAAAGAATGCCGACCCCCCGGCCTATATCCAGGTAAATCAATCCTTTCCCTCCTCTTGGTTTCAAGATGCTGAGACTACTGGTAAGTGGGTAGACGAGTTTCGAACTCGTAAGATTAGCTGTTCTGATTTTTTGGATTTTGAGTTCTTCGAAGCTTTGAAGTTACCATGCATTGAGCTTCTCAAAAAATCCCCAGCCTGGACCCTTCTTAAACTTGAAACTGTCCACTACCCCCAGCTTACCCGTCTGTTTTACATTAACCTAAAAGCCAAAAACGACACCAATGGTTGGTCTTTGGAGTCTGTTGTCAAAGGGGTTAGAATCTCTCTCAACTCCAATGATTTTGCAGATTTCCTTGGCTTACCTACCCCAGTTCCACCCTCTGAAATACACCCCTCAAAAGAGAATTGCATCATCCTTGCCCGAGCCAAGTACCTCCTACCCGAAGCATCCCACAGCACCTCAAAGCAACTCACCCACTCATCCCTAACCCTTGAGGCAAAAATCATTTTCAACATCATTGTTCGATGCCTCCTACCCCGTCTTAACTCTGGCTCACTCCTTACCGACAATGCCATGGTCCTGCTCTACCGCATCTTAAATGGCCTTGATCTTGATCTGGCCAACACTATCCTTGGAACCATGGCTCATGCCAGAAAAGCTAGAAAAGGCTCTCCCCTCCCCTTTGCTACCCTTTTGACCCCTCTCTTCAAAGCTTCTGGAATTGATGTCAAAAATGAAGAACAGTTGCGTCATATGGGTAAGTTCGACTCTAAGGGCCTTGAAAAGATTGGCATCACTCGGTCTCCCCAAGGGACCTTGAGTCTTGCCACTCCTTCAAAAGCCTTTCCCACTACTCCAGCTTTCGATGAACGCATGGACAACCTCGAGTTGGGCTTGGAGGAAGTTCGCCTGGATATCAAGGAGCTGCAGAAGGAGATTATGACGGAGATGAGCGGGATTTCCAAGATGCTGGAAGGACTGTGGACGAGGCTCACTGATGATGCTCCGGATGACTAAGCTTAAACCCTACCCTACCCTATCCCATCCCTGAAATCTGATACATTGCTGGTTTTTGGAAACGTTTTCAAAACTTTTGGTGACTATTTTGGTGATTGTTTTACCTCCGCCCTTTGTTGAAAGACAAAAAAGGGGAGATGATCTGTGGTGTTTAGACTTTGAAAACCTATGCTTAAAGGTCTTGGAAGACCTTGGTTTTTGATTTATGGTTTTCGGTTGGATGGTTTTTGCATGCTTTAAAAATTTGATCCAACATTTGTCTAACCCTTGCAGGTACTTAGTCCGATTTCTATTTTATTATCTATGCTTGACTAAGTTGCAGGGATGCACAGGTTTTGTCTTTCATCAAGGGGGAGATTGATAACTCCATCCCTTGATGAAAATCGGAATAAATGTTTCAAAGGCTTTGACAGGATGTTTGTGTCAAAGGCCTTGGAGCATTAACAGTTGATGAAATACAAAATCTGTCTTATTAGTCCGAATATTATTTAATCTTATTATATACTTCCTTTATATATATATGACTAATCTTTCAGGAAGTATTTCGAGTTTATATCTTTCCTTTGGCGCATATTGAGGAGATCTTATTCAAAGAGGATCATGGCTTCGGAGTATCCATAAATAGAAGATTCAAGATCAAGCCTGATTCGAAAGAGCCGTTGGTGAAGATCCTTAGGCGCCATTCCACTTCTATATAAAGGAAAGAAAGAAGAAGACAGAAAGTACAAGTGCTACACGAGCTTTCATTCATTCAAGCAAGATCTGTCTTCCAAAGTGTCTCTCTGTTAAGCGCTCAAGAGTTTGTTGTTTATTTCAAAGCCTTTGAGAGTCACTGTGAGCTTATAGGATATATTCATTTATAGTGTTACTCGAGAGTTTATAACTCGGGAAGTTGCACTAGGCTATTGATTTGTGAGAGTAATAGGATTGTACTAGATAGCTGAGAGAGGTGGGGCTCTTCTAGATTGGTCTAGGACTCCAAGGGAACGTGAGTTGACTAGATTGCAATTGTATAGGAGAGAGGCTTCTCGGTGAGCTATTAGGATCCTAAGCTAAGCGAATCAATAAAGCCTTTTGAATCCTAGGGTTGTGGAAGAACCCTAGGCGGGGACGTAGGCCAAGTTCGTGCCGAACCTCGTAAACAATTACTCGTGTCCTTTACTTATTGCTTTACCTTATTTCCGCACCTGGTTCGATTGTCTAACTTTGTGATTCAGGTTAATCTCAAAGGGTTTTATACGAGCTCCAAAAGTCTTGAGACTTTCTGCGAAAAACGGGCATACTCTATTCAACCCCCTTTCTAGAGTATTTCTTTATTACATTGTTTTATATTATCGAACCTTCACATAGCCATACCCCTGGTAACCTGCATTATAGTTGTTATTGTATTGATTGGGACTAGCATAGTTACCATACCTGGGTCGCTGAGGAACAAAGTTCCCCATGGCATTCAGCTCAACATGTGGCTCCTGTAGCATTGGACAAGTGTCCGTCGGGTGATAAAGATCAGCGCAAATGCCACATGACTTAAGTTGTTGTGGGGTTCCTTGTAGCATGAACCTTTTCATCATATCTTTCAATTCAGCCACATCGCTATGTAATGCGGAAGTTGAGGAGTCAACGGCGAGTACCCCTCTAGCATGAAGTCCCTTGCTGAAATGTCGAGAGCCATCAGCAAGCTCTGAAACACCTCCCAAGCAGCATTGGGTGTTTTGTTCAAGATGTTGCCTCCACAGGCAGAGTTCACCGTCTTGCGCTCCTCGTCAAACAATCCATTGAATAGAAAGAGCACTAAATCCTTCTTTGAAAAACCATGGTGAGGGCAACTAGAGCAAAGCTTCTTGAAGCGCTCAAAGTACTCATAGAGTGTCTCTGTAGCCTGTTGGTCAATGCTGCTGATTTCCTTCTTCAGACTGTTCAACTTGGTTGCAGGGAAGTACTTTTCCAGAAAGAGCCGCTTCAATTGTATCCATGTTGTTGCACTACCTGGTGGCAAGTAGTAGAACCACTCATTAGCAGTGTCCTTAAGCGAAAAGGGGAATGCCCTTAACTTGATTTGCTCCTCCGTGACATTGCCTGGTTTCATCCCCACCACAACAGTATGGAACTCAGATAAGTGCTTGTGGGGGTCCTCACCACTCAACCCATGGAATTTGGGTAAGAGATGAACCACCCCAGACTTTAGCTCAAAATTGACACCTTCATCAAGTTCAGGGAACACGATAGCCAATGGTTGTTGGGCTAAGTTTGGTGTAGTGAGCTCCTTCAGCGTTCGATTATCATCGTTAGCAGCCATCTCTTCACTCTCGTCTTCTCCTTGATCGAAAGGTAACTCGCGAAAGCGATCACGAGCTTCTCGCCTCAATCTAGAGAGAGTCCTCTCAATCTCCGAATCTAAAGACAATAGAGATGAGTTAGTAGCACGAGTGTGGACCATATAAGTGGTCCACACAAAAATTAGCAATTAAAACAACACAAGAATTCAATCAGAAAGTTCCCCGGCAACGGCGCCAAATTTGACAAGAGGAAAACCTATCGTTGTTCTTGCCAAAGAATACTCAACTCACAACTAGTATAGTGTGTAAGTAAGAGATCGATCCACACGGAAATCTATTAAATTCAAGTCTAATTCTAATTGCTAAGAGAGAAAAGGGGGAGTTTTTAGTGTGAAAAGATCCGCCTTTTAGCAAAACGGAAGCAAGCAAACAAAGTGAATTGGTTTAAGAATGCAGTGGATTGGAATAGGTTCACCTACAATTTATCACTTCGATTGAAGAATTCGATCCTTGTTTCAGCCTCTAGTTCTTGTCTTTTCCTATCAATGTCCTTGTCCAGATCTTAGGTAAATTACTAGTCCTACGAGTCCTAGCAACCCTTATCTCTAAATAACCCTAACACGGTTAAGATTCAACCTAGAGATAGCATTAAGATTATGAATTAACCAAGGTACACATAACATCAAGCTACGAGTCGATATTCAACATGTATTCAACTTCCTACACATCCAATTAGTCCTACGAGTCCTAAAGGGATATGATTGCCACTTGGGTTAAGGTTCGCTACGAGGAATCTACAAAACCCTAGCAATTGAATGAATCTACTCTAACTAGTCGGTCAGGCCAGAGAGAATAAAACACATCCAAGCAATTAAGCACAAAGAAGTCGAAACATTGCAATAGGAATAAGAACTAGATTAAGAAACTCACAATTCAACAATCAAAGATCCAAATCGTAGGCGAAACCTCGAGAGTTTAGTTGCTCATGCTCAACGGCGCTCTCAACAATGGTGTAAAGTGCATAAGGTCAATGAAAGAATAACTAGAAAAGCCTTAAATAGTCTAGAGAAAGTCGGCCCAAAATAGCTTAACGAAAACCCTAAGTAAAATCCGAAATTGACGATCAGTCTCTGCACGGGCCGCGGGGCGGCCAGGCCAGGCCGCGGGGTGGCCGGCGATCAGCGAACTTCTCTGTTTCTTCCTTCGAGCCGCGGGGCGGCCTGCTATTCTTCCGAGCTGCTTCCTTTTCGTCTCCAGCAGCTCCTAAGTACTTCTTTAACTTGTTTCCGTTTTTTTCAATATCATTTCACCTCCAATCTACTTTTCCTGAAATAAAACATAAAATCATGTAGATTCCGTCTCTTCTAACTCAACAAGTGATAATGCAAATTCAACTAAATAAATATAATATTCACACCTAAATTATGCTAAATGCAATCTAATATGCACTACTAAATATGCTCTATCAGCCGGTAATAACATGGAACTCAACAATTGAAAAGCGTGCAAGATATCCACCAACTCTAAACCACAACTCATTCTCCTTTTGCGTTTGTAGTTGACGCAACACCATTTGATGCATAAGCTGAAAATTCGTAGCCATTTTGGTGCCCTGCGTCAGCACCTATCCAACGCAACTTTTTCGCAGAATATTGTAATGAGAAGGAGACAAATGCTTCTTAATCATATCACAAACAGAAGGATGTGAATATATGTTGGATCTAGAATGAAATCGCTCAGAAAAAGGAATGCAATATTCCAAACCCTGATAAATCACAGACAAGTACCCAAAAATCCAACATCAGATTAGGAAAAAATCAAAACTTGCTCATCAACAAAAGAATTCCAAAATGGAAAACCAAAATAACTTACATCAGAACCACTATGAGAGGTGGATGAATCACGAGATTGAGCTGCTACTAAAAACAAAATAAAGAATAATGTAAAAATATAATAACATAATCCATGATAAACCAAACAACGTACCATAAACAATAACAATGAAATGTCACCAACACATAGTAAAAGAACATAAACATCACAAAGAGAACAAAAAATACCCAATCCAAGTACACACATTTTTTAAACTACCATAAACTAACACAACCATGTATAAAAACAGACAGTGTCAGCCACCCTACCCATGTGCATAACAGCAAATAACTGCACAATGAACCTCACAAACAATAAAAGTATGGAAAACAGATTGACCTACACGAGTAACGCTAAAAAGGCACATACAAAGTGTCGCATCACAAAAATTGAAGCAAACAAACAGTTAAAATCAACGCATTTAAACATGCAAATTACATAAACTACCTACAACACTCAAAATCGCACATATTTATGCATATCAAACATCGATTTACCCATAGATGTTCAAAATTGAAAGAAGAAATCAATAAAATCAACTTAATCCAAAACCCTAGCACGATACATTTAGCAAAAACAAGCGAAATCGATACCTGAAGAACTGCTAGAAGACGACATTGAAGCAGATAGCACAGCAATGAACAGCAATCGGTCGAAAACTCCCTACTTTCGCACAAATTGAAGGAAGGAGGACGAACAAAACCGAATAAACCAGACAAACAACCGTCGAAGGATGAAGAGTGTGAAGAGAGAGTTCTGACGAAGAGAGAGTTCGGATTTTGGAAAAACAGAAGCGAATGTCCGTACAACTGAGAATAAGTATATATAGTGGACATTTTGCTAATTTGTCCAAAAAGGTGGACAATTCACCAATTTGTCCAAAAAAGTGCCTGTTTCGCAAACTTTTTCTTAATTCATTCTCTACCATTTCGTTTGATTGAGGGAGCGAGTGCAAGTGGAGGCGCATTCCATTCGAATAGCCGTGGTCTTTCACTGTCTCGGTATATATAACGTCTAATCGGTTACGAATTCAACATCAAATTGCGGAAATCAAGGAGCATACGCAAGATCGAGCTTTTATTTTAGCAATTGCCTCATCTCAGATTCCCTGCGTAGATAAATTTGAGATCTCTCCAATGGTGGGTCATACGCAACCAGACTCTCCCGGTAAGGCCTCCAAATCGGATCTGTAAGTTGACAGCAATTCTGTGCATAATTTGTTGAACATATTCGGAGATATTCGTGAGGTTCTCTTTGCTGATGTTGAGCCAAAAGTGAAGGTTGTTGATGAGGAGATCAGTGCCATCAAGGAGTCAATTCAGATCATTTATGTTGATTGCTCCAAGGCCATCATGGACGCTACTGTTTTTTAGGCTTCTCGGCCTCAAAATCTCCTGGTAGTTGTCCGTTATAGTCTTCTTTTTGTTCAAGATTAGGCTGCTGCTCCCCTAGTGCCCTACAACCAGTCAATTCGAGGATGAATCGAAGCTAAGTGGGGGAGAATGATGCCATCAAGATTGGCCCTCTCTGGGCTAAGACGATTCGAGGGCCCGATCATCCCTAGAAAGAAGAAGACGTCACCATGGATTCAAGCTTGTTGAAGGGTCGACGTCGAGGGTCCTGGGGTCGGCGCCGAAGGTTCTGCATGGCTGACCGGTTGTTGGACAATTATCCTATCTATTTTAATTATTATTTAGTTATTTAGGAGAAATAAAAGCGAGAGATATTTATCTCCTTGCTTTCTAGGAAAACATTATTTTTAGTCATTTTTAGGTAGATATAATTAGTAGTCTTCATCTTATGTTTATTTATTTATTTTAGATAAAAGTGAGATAGCTAGAGTTTCTTTGCATGTGAACCAATCTCACCTATTTAAGTTGTAATTTAACCTTTTGAGAAATCAGGTTGAAATTAAAAGAGAAGCATTTAGCAAAGTGATTTCTCTTCGTCAACCCTAGCAAATCACGTTCTTCATCTTTGTTCTCTTATTCACGTTCTCCTTCAACCCAATCCACACTCGTTTCACATTCTTCCGATCAAATTAATTTCGATTGGGATTTGTATGTGTGACGTATTCCATCTCATATGCTTTGATTGTTGCCAATCACAAATCACGTTGACCGTATTCGATTGCACTTGTGCGAGGCCGCAATTGTTGACTAAACTTTGTGAGCAGCAATTCATCGACCATCATATTGGATTTAATTAACCAATTGGTTAATTAATTCATTTTCCACCATTTCGTTTGATTGAGGGAGCGAGTGCAAAGTGGAGGCGCATTACATTCGAATAGTCGTGGACCTTCACTGTGTCAGTATATATAACGTCTAATCGATTAGGAATTTAACATCAAATCGTGAAAATCAAGGTTTTCAATTAAATCCAAGAATGGATGCTCGGACTTAGGGTTTCACTTTCACAGATCATAACCGTCGTTAGAATAACAGGGTGGTGGCATCACGGCGGTAAAGGCGTGGTCGAAGCCGGGATTGAGGCGGTCGGAGCTGGATTGAGGCGACCGAAGCCAAAGTAAAACAACCGGAGCTGGGGTCGAAGGCTCCCGCAAGGAGTATGGTTAGGTTGAAGTGAACATGATTGAACCGGTGAGACACCGAAGCTTTGCTGTGGCGGAGCCACCGTAGCACGAAGCGGCCGGAGGCGGATGAGGATGGCCGGAGCCGGATTAAGGCCAGCGAAGCCGGAGTTGTACCCCCTCTCTCTAGATTTCTAGAGAGAGGAGTTGTATCCCCCTCTTTCTTTATTGTTTTGAGATATTTTTCTTTGTTTTTACCTTTTTTTATATCTTTTATTTTTGGTTTTTATGTCTTTTAATTTAAATATAGTTTCAGTTTTTATTTCCCTTTTTATTTTATTAAATTACATATTTTATTTTCGGTTTTTATGTCTTTTAATTAATTTGCAATTTTATTACGTATTTTTATAACAAACTTAGGTATGTTTGCAAAAAAAAAAAAAAAAAAAACAATGCCATTTTGCGGCCGCCACCGTCGCCGCAAAAAGAAAAAAATAATAGAAGAACAACAACAATAATAAGACGTCAAATTGCTTGAACAATGCCTCATTTGCCTTACTTGACACCTGACCTCCACCCCTCTTTCGGGTGCATCATCGACAACTCTTGAATCTCCTACCAGCACCAACAGTCTTGTATCATATGATATCTATACTAGCTCTATACAGTTCAAATGTATGGTTGATTGCAATAAAAATCATAACAAATTTGTATGATAGGAAGACCTGACTATTGAGTCACATACACTGTCCCCGTACAGCACTTGTTCCGAGATCCTCTAGAGTTGAACTGTCCCCGTTCCTGTCTTTATGATTAGCATCCTCACCTGAATCATCCTCTGCTTTCCCAACTGCGACACTATCAATTTCATCAGTTTCATCCTGCACTTTTGACTTACTATCACAGAGCTCATCGCTGTTTTCCGAACTGCCAGCAGCAAAACCCTCTGGGTCTTGTATCTTGACATGATCTATAGGGGGGCTTCTACAAATTTTATCTTCATCTGTATCCTGGGTGAGGGTTGGGTCCGTAGGCAACTCCACGTCTGGACTGGTTTGTGCAGATATGGCTGAGAGTATGTCATGTTTTGGCTTAAGATCCACCCATTTCCCATCCACCCAATCCCTGGAAACCCTTAGGTCCTTTCTGAGTACATCAATCGTCAACTTCTCGCCTGCCACAGTATTATGAAGTGTTAGTTGGTAGCTAAGGAACTAAAAGAAAGGATCATAGGATTTTCCTCCTGCTCTAGAAAGAGGACAGGTAGACTGAAATCGTCAACTTCTCGTCTGCTTTCTTGTGCATTTGGCACAACAAACTCAACCCTATAGAGAGGTCAAAATCTGAAACTATAGAATAGGACAGTTTGGGCAAACATATTCAAACTCCATCAACATAATCCAAGTGGGTGAATATACATTGTTCAAATTTCTTGTACCTCTCCCCAGTCGTTTGATTAGGTCTTTCTTTATTTAATGATGAGGAAGCCTTACACATTGATCTTCTTTTACGTTCAGACAACATACTCAATAAAATCGTTAAGGCATATACCTGAAAGATAAACCTGAACCTTTTCTTCACCACCGGTAACTCTGGTTACAACACCTTCCCACCAGCCATCGTTCCACCATGCATCCACAGGAATCCCAACTTCATCCATAGAGACTGAGAAATCGTTGAGGAGAGGTTGTGGCCTAACAACAGGTCGTCCAGGGCATCTCATTCCAAGTCTATCTGGTGCAGCTAACCTAAAAGCTTGGACCCACTCCTACAATAATATGGAAAAACAATGGTAACTTGTGTGTATTTCCAGGACATTCTAGACATCCATCTCAAAAGGAAACAATGCCTGGTTGCAATAAAGTATACAGGAAAAACAGTAAACAGCTTGGGTGCAAAGTTTCATTTGCAGCTTCTTTTTTTTTTTGGAGAAAGTGTAGATTTTGTTGTACTTTTCTACTTTGACTTATGGTCAAGCTCTATTTGGTAAATTTTCTTTCTTTCCATAATTCCATTTAATACTAAAAAATAGAGTATCCACCAATGCGATGGGGTAAAAGTTTGTGGTTAGTAAGTTTCATCTGCATCTATTTTTATGAGAAAGAGTAGACTCTTGCTTGGGATGGACTTGTTCTTTTGTAAATTTTCATTATTTCCATTTAATTAAAAAAAAACAATAACGAAGTATCCACAGATGTGACGAGGAAAACCCCATCGTTAGTTGTCAGCAATTAACAGCAATCATTATCCAAAACAGTGAGCAAGTAGTATCATAAGCTTTACTAAATACTTTACTTCAAGGTTGAGTAAAGTAAATATTATTCCAACAGGTCACATCTTTAGGTTTACAATCTCACAATAAAACTAATCAAGACATTCTGGGAAAACTGTCCTGAATGATAATAATAAATCCTAACAAGGAAAAATCATCAGAAGCCTGAATTTATGTCCTTCCCTCAAACTACCATATCCTTATTCAGCAAAAATAAAGACAACTATGAAAAAAGATTTACTGTGAGATTGTAAACCTCACTTGAACAGGAAAAAGATTTTCCCAAGTGAAGGTAAAGTCACTAATCAAATTTTATAATGGAACATAATAGTAAGCATTTTAGTACTAGAGCAGAATAGATTTAGCGTCATACCTCAAGCTTTCCACACCCTTCATCATCATCCACGTCATCATATTGTACTTTCATCTGTTTCTGCAAAATCTCTAATACAGTGCACCTAAACCAGCAGCCTCGGATGCCACTATCTTGGCACAACAATTCTACCTTCACACCAACCCTCAAAAGCCAACCATGCCAGCTTCGGAATTCAAGATTCTTAATGTTCTGACAAAGAGAATCAAACATCATTCTCTTGGCTTGCTTTCCAAAACTCTTGGAACCAGAATGAACAGTTAAGAAACTTTGCTGCTCTGCGTAATTTCTGCTCCTTTTAGCTCCTTGCATAACATTTTCTCCATCATCAAAACCATTGATATCATCTGCTTGTAGGGCGTAGCATAACGAATCTTGCTTCACATAGGTGCCAGGTTCCAAAGCGGATAGGATTGGCTGACTAAAATAACCCCTCAATTTACTCAACTCAAATGGCTTGATTTTGTTAGTTCTAAATTGTCGAAAGCAAAGGTGTACATTGGGCAACAAGTTATGAGAAAAATGATCAAGATACTTTTCATAGTGCTCACGAGTAAGTACTATAGCAGGGCCATCAACACATTCAGTACTTATAACCTGAGCATAAGCAGTGAAGAAAACTTCTTTGGTATGGGCATTTCGTATCCGAACAGTACCCTTGACTTCCTGACTATGATGAAACCATCTAACTTTCACTTTCTTTTGCCCCTTCTTGTCTTCATACATATCTTCTATATATGCAACATATCGATTCTCTTCTTGAGCCATCACAAATACAAAGGTTTGAATCTGGTTTCATGAGCCCAGAAAGAAATAATAGGAGCAACAAATTTAGATGGCTATAAAATATTTAGCAGAACATCAATTCAACGATATAATGATACTTACAGAAATAGTTGTTTCATTCCTGCAGAATGCAGAGTAGTGCTTTAGATGCTTACTACACATCCATGAGGTCCCTAGCCACCTGATATCAGTATGCGGATGCCTAAATCCTTTTGTATGATGATTCTGGTAAAAGAAAACCAAGTTATTGTCATTACATGAATAGGGATCAATCATCAAAAAGAAACTTGCAGAAAGCATACCATTTTAAGCGATATGTGGATTTGTTGATCATCTAATCCAGTGGCATGCAATTGAGAAGATCCCATGGCACGTGCAGAGCCTCCTCTTGGCGAATCTGTTACATGTAAGATAATTTTAAATGTCTGCAGATATAACCTTCACTCTCTTGATCTCTTGGACTTGCGCATCCCGGAGTATTAAGCAAGTAATATGCTCATCACAGGTAACATCATTGAAAACCCAATTTTTTTTATTTTTTTTGGGGGTGGGGTGGGTGGGGGAGGTTGAAAGTGTCATAAACACCAGAAATTACTTACAACTAACAATTCATGCAGAAATGAAGCAGTGGAAAAATGCCAATATGAATGTCCAACATTTCGGAACAATACTGGAGAAAACCAAACATGCAAAGGCAAATGCTGCGGAACTATATTTGGCATGAATATAATGCGGAAAAGCCGATTGCATGTGGAAAACACAGCTCTTGGTTCTTAGATAGTAAACCCTTTACTAGAGAAAATAAGAAAAGTCATAGAGTGATATTCTGATTAATTTGGTAAACAGAAGTCTTCGAAAAGCATCAACACTATTTTTTGCAACCAGAGTTTCTTTACACCACCAAAAAGATTACGAAATCATTTCCCTCAAATGACAAGGTTAACTACCCCAAAATTAACCAATAACGGAATGACTTAATTGACGATGAGTATGAATGTCTACCAGTAGTTGCCTGACGTGAGAGGCACTCAGCTTATCTCATATTCTCATGTGTGATGCAGCTTATCGATACGATGTTGTATATTGCCTTAAAGACCAATGCATTTTTGTAAAAGCTGATCAATATGAATCATTTTGCTTACATCAACAATAGAATTCCATATTTGAAACTCAGATAACAAAAACGAAAACAAACAACACCGAAAATAACAAAAAGATACTACTACACAATGAATAACGGAAATACACAAGCAACCAAGCAAGCAAATGAAAAATTTATGGCGAGGTTTAATCTCACCTTGCAACTTCTGCTTACAAAGCATGGATGTAAGCCAGTCAACAACCTCTCTTCTCGATCTCCATTTAAACCCACCACCAGCCGCACTTTCAGACCCATAAACACTCAGAAATTCATCAGCCACAACGTAAACCATATGCCTCAGGCTTCTTTCGGTGCCCACCACTGCAAGTACCGACTCCCCGGAACAATCCTTGAGTATATAGTGAACTACACGGCTTCCTCGCTCCTGTGAAACAAATTCCTCTTTCCATTCTACAAAAGGCTTAGTATTTCTAAGCATCTTCGCTAGGGTAATTTACCACAGTCCCAAAGAAACCCTAATTCAGCAACTACAAACAGCCGCTACACTTCCCAGTGACTGACATTAGACAAACAGGTCCAATCAAAGTTAAAATCAGGGATAGTTGAATCAAAACCCTAAATTAACGTTGACCGCCGCAAACCCCCAAATCCCTGTGCCGAACCCAAACCTAGAACCCTACAGAACCATGCAAAAAACACAGGGAAAATAGATGGATCAGACGATCTAGAACCGACACCGACGAAATACCAGGTGGGCTACGAGTCAGAGACCCAAGAAAGATGAGTAATTGACTTGGGCGCCACGTGCTGTAGAAACCATGAAAGGGGACGAAACGGGTACGCCGCCCAGTAGCGGCTTTTGCACAAACAAGACAGAAGCTTTGATCGAACACCAGAGGTTGAAGAGGGAAAGACCCGCCACTGATTCAGCTTGTTGATGTTCTTGTTCTATACAGGTGAGTGGGAAGCTGGGGAAAGGTGCCCTACGGATGGCAGGTGGAGTGGTTGCAGGGTTTTGGGGGGCTTGAAGCATGTCATGTAATGTGAGTAACTGCAGAGAGAGAGAGAGAGAGAGAGAGAGAGAGAGGAAGGAGGAGAAGAAGAAATGGGTGGTAATGGGTAGGCAGAGCAAGGGTTGAAATTGGACCCTGATGATGAATGGTGATGATCAAATCAGTTGGTCACAGAGATGTTTACGAGGGTGGTGTGCAAGGCCCAAATTAGATATGGAGTTAGGAAGTATGTGATGCCCATCTGTGAAATTGCGTCAGGGTTCAGAAAGCAACAGAAAACAAGAATCCAAGTACTATGTAATATAGACGATCGGATGCATTCCCAATTTCCCATCATTCCATGATTTTCCATCCTATATCAAGTGGTTTGGGCCACAGTATGAAGCGTTGTTATTATACCTTTTTTTATACTTAGGGTTTGTTAAATACACTGGTAACTAGTATGCATGTTCGTGCTACGCACACGTGTTCCAATTGGTTAAACTTGTTAACTATGTCAAGGGAGATTGAATCGGAAAGAATCTTACAGCCTGTTTGGATTGTGGGTTTTGATGGAATTTTTAAGAAGAGAAGTGAGGGGAAAATGAAATTGGTGTTTGGATGAACAATTGAGAGGAAGGGATGGGATTGTAAACGTGGGTAACTGTCCAATTTCATGGAATTTCACAACCCATCAAATAGGTGGAATTTGATGGAAAAGTAAAATTTCTCCCTTTCCTTTCACTTCCTTTCCCTTCTCCAATTTCCTATCCCTTCCTTCCCCTAAAAATTCCAGTTGCCAAACAGAGGGTTAGGGTAGTACCCGATGGTTCCCGGTTCGAGTCTTAGGGTAGTACTCTTGATTTTATTTTTTTTTACTAAAATCAAGGGTTAGACTTGTTAATCGTGTTTTTTTTTTACGTTTGGATTGAGTCCTTTCAAGTTTCGAGTAAAACGGGTGTTGGTTAGATCTAAGGTAGCTAAACCGAGTTTGATCTGATTTTGGGTAAATTTCTAGTTTGTCAATTTTTTCTCGTTTTTAATAAAATTTGTATTTTGAGGACATTGCAATAATTTGAAAATGATAAAGCCAAATACATTATTGTTGTGTTGTTCTTTTTGGGCCATATATTTATTAGAAAATGTCATACAAAGTTCGAATGCTTGTATATTGGGATACTTGTGAATCCCACATCGAAAGTGGGAGGATTCTGAACCTAATATATACGTGGATGGGCTACTCAACCTAATGTCAATTGGTTTTGGGATGGTGCCCTAGTCTGGCTTATATGTTGGTTTTTCTAGTCGGGCACAATAAGACTTTCCCCCAACAAATTGGTACATCTATATACGGTGATGGGTTAGTCGAACCCGTTGCGTAATTCCAACTAGGCTAGACTTGTGATGGATTCACAAGTGAGAGAGGGATTTTGTTAGGACGAAAATCAAGTATAAATATAAAATTTAAATCTCAAACCGAATCCCTTAACCACGCAAAAAAAAATTACAAGACTTCCTCCCGTTGTAGTGGAAGGGAATCAGGATCGTGTCCACGAGGAAGCGTGTCAGCGCTCGCCTTTCTCATTCCAAATCACTCGTAATCAACCAGCAGAGTCCTCGATGTCGAGTAAAAGTACTCGATATCGACTACCTCAGTCGAGTAAACCTACAGCTCTGCACAAAAGAAGACGAAAACAAGCAATGTCGAGTACAACAGTACTCGACGCCGACTAGGGTACTCGAGATCGACTAAACAGTTGTCGAGATCGAGTGTCAGTGTAAAATAGAAACGTAACCTTTGCGATGAAATAAAGACAAAAATAACACGAAATTGGTGGGATTGAATTCAATAATATAAAAAGCTTCCAGAATCGGGGTTTTAACGCCACAACGATATCCATGTAAGAATAATGCTAAAGGTATAAAAAAAGATCATGCTTTTTCATCAAATAATTGTCGTCATTAACAAATAGGAAGATAGAGACTTTCACATAAACCCTAATTGTTACTAACCCTTTTTCACATAATTAATCCAAATTTGCATTAAGATCACTTTCGCTTCAATAATACAAATAAGGATCATCTTCGACTGTCGCAGAAGAATCATGCTCATAGGGGCAGAACATGAAATCGCATTAAAAGTTGTACCTTTATCGCATTACCTTACATAGCTATCGTCGGGCTCACCCCGACCCTGGAAGTTGGGTGACTACTCGCTCTTCATCATCAAAACACACATCAATAATGTAAAGAAACTAAATTGGATTAATTTAAAACAAAGCTTACAACCGAACAACGCCAAATCGCTCTTGTTCTTCACCTCACTCGGCCAAAGCTCTCTAAACTCTCTCTACTCGCTATCTATTGGGAAACACAATTGCTTGTGGCTTGGATGATCCTAAAACACAGCCCCTAGGGCCTTATTTATAGTATTCAATCCCCGCTATCCAAGGAAAGAATAATCTATCTATATCTAAAACTATCTATCTAAAAGCTTAAGGATAAATAAAACAAATAAATCTCTTAAAGTAGAAATAAGAATTCCCAATGTGGATAAATATCTTCAACTTGATAGATCTTCACTCCTCTTGATAGATTTCCCACGTGCCTTCACTTGCAAGTAAACTCTCTCTCTCGGATCTTCACTCGATTTCGACTCGGACTGGCTCAGAGAAGTACTCGACATCGACCAAAGTAGTCAACATTGAGTAGAGTTGTGTTCTCCTCGGATTTGGACTCGAGCTCGACTAGGATTGCTGACTTGACGGTTACTCGACATCGAGTAACGTACTCGACATCGAGTAACGTACTCGACATCGAGTACTTTTTGTGCTATCGAGTGGTGTTGTGCTTGATCCTGTGTTCTGAAGCTGATGTCGACCAAATGTACTTGATATCGACCACTTCTGGTTGACATCGACTAGTGCTATCAAGTGCTTTCTCTTCTCTTCTGCTTGATACGTTCTGATTCATCTGCTACTCCTCCTTGGACTTTCTGTATTTGACCTCGAGTTATTCCATGCTTTTCTCCCTTGTCCGAAAGTGTGTAAAATGTCTCGATTTCTGCGAAATTAAACAGAAACTAGTGTAGACCTCTATATTTGGCAAATAAGCATAAACTACATAGATTATGTACTATTTCCAACCCCAATGATATGAAATGTATGCAAAAATCGATATAAAAGTAAATTTAAAACATTGCAAAATAGGCGCACATCAAACACCTCACACTTAAGCTTGCTTGTCCTCAAGCAATACTCTCAATGGGCATATAGGGGAAGGAATTACACTCTCAACATCTTGGATCCATTGTTATATGTCCCTGCAATCAATTACCATCCTCGAAAAGGTACTAGTGCCACAAATCCATGCCTGTGAATAAAAGCAACTTCGCACACAAAAGGAGGGTTATGCAAAAACAATTTCATATGTGACAAAGCAACAATAATCAAGAGAGCTTTATTTAAGCACAATAAGGAGTAGATTGGTAAAAGGCTAAATGTGGGATATATTTGGTAAAAGGCTAAATGTGGGAAAAGGTACTGGCCGCTGCTTTCTTCCTTGTACTTCTTTGCGTCGTCCTTGTGCATTCCAATTGACTTCTCTAGCTTGATCTCACCTCCATATGGTCCATAAAACTCTCATGATTGACCTCCTTACTATTTCGGTTCCATAATCTGCAAATACACACTAAACATGTGTAGATTTCGAACTTAAACACCAAATGAGCAAACAAGTAAACTAACCAATAAACATGCAATATATACATCTAAATGGCCCTAAAACTACTCCAAAATGCCTATCTAAATATGCATTATCACTTATGAAAAAGCATCCTTATTTTGTATGCGTTTGTAAACAGAACGATTGTTATATGTGCAGTCACTAGAGTCGTTGCTAGGGTCATAGGACAGCCCAGTCCCGAGTCATGAGTAACACCAAAATGCGTATGGTGATGAATGATTGGCATGAATGATTAATGAGGATAAATAATTGGAATGCATTCACGAGTTGGCCAGTCTCCGCCCTAATGGGAAGGGGGTGGAGGTAGGAGAGGGACATGGCACTTGACATTCTGTGTAGGGCCCTAATTTACTGTCTTTAGTACACACACACACACATAAATTGTTGGCATGCTTATGTGTTAAATTATATCCTGCATTCGAAGCATGATATTAGCAATAGCGTATATGTGTGCTTATCTATGGGGACCAAACAAGTGTTGGCCTCAATATGATCCTATACCCGTCTATATTTTTAGGTATGTGATTGATGTACGTGTATGATGCTTGTATGTCTTTATGACATGGCGCGAGGCTTTTGTATGGCGCATGAGAGAGAGAGAGAGAGCTTCTAGACTCTGACTCCATCACCACATCAAACTATGATCGTTTTAGATTACTGTATTTTGGATTTCTGTTTGATGCGTTGCTATTCCCGATCCTTAGCCTGTGGGCTTAAAATCAAGATTAACGACTTAGTTTGTCCCTGATCTTGCAATATCCTTTTATTTCTCTTGGTGTGGAACAAGTATTTGAAATGTAGAATAGGTGATAAAGCCACGGAATCCACAAACCCTCACGGATCAAGTCGTTGTAGAACAACAGACGCCGCAACTGGTAATGTTGCGACCGCGACAAGGGTGCAGTGGCTACCGCCTCTCTCTTGGGCGGAACAGCGACGGTGTTTCCTGAATTCAGCGACGGTTCTCCTTTGTTCTTCTTCTTTGTGTTTGTATTATGTGTTTCGGCGATTGTTGAACGAATGAATGAAAGTAAGAACGAAAGAACTTGATAGCATGAAAGCAAAGTTTGGGATTGATAATTGAAGAACCTTTAGCCAAGGCTTTCTCCAATTCTATTCAATATGAGATTATTGAAAGAGATTAACGTACGTTAAATAGAAAATAGATAAGTCATTCCCCCCTGCAAAGGATTGACATGGCTGAATAAAATAACAATAATTAATTAAATAAACCCTAGATATGGAGAAAAGTCAACTATTTAGTGGTTAAGGAAAATCCTCAAAGATATTTTCCCTTTTCCACTTTTATTCTCTAGAAGAAAATAACAATAATAATATAAAATATTCTTAAATAAAATAAGCGAATGCCGCCAGCCCCTATGCTTTTGAGGTCGACCTACGGTGGCTCGGTCCTTGTCTTCATGAGTTTAGATTGAGGTCTTAAGCTTAACTCCTAGGCTGGTGGTCTAGTTTTGAGCAAAGTGATCCAAGGTGGCCTGAATCCTTGCTCCATAGTCCCTTCGTATTGCATCATTCTCCTCCACTTGAACACGATCAAATGAAACCTTCATGTTGTCCTCAATGTCACCAGGAGTCATCGCCTTTTGTACTGCATCATTCTCCTCCACTTGAACATGATTTGTCCTCGAATTATCATCAGAGGCATCATCAGGCATGAACAAAGAGGGGTCAGCCACATTGAAGGTAGAATGGATGCTATACTTGTCGACAACGAGATCCAACTTGTAGGCATTTGGTCCTATCTTTTGAACCATCAAAAATAGTCCATCTCCCTTAGGATCCAGCTTAGATTTCCGTTGTTGCAGAAATCTTTCCTTCCGCACGTGCAACCATACAAGATCATTAGCGTCACACTCCACATCCTTGCAATGCTTGTCCTCCGCCACCTTGTATTGAGCGCTCTTCCTTTCCAGCTCCACCTTAGTCCTCTCATGCAACCGAAGGATGAAGTCGGCTTGCTTTGTTGCATCCATGCTCTCCTTCTCCTTCATAGGCTGAGGTGTCATGTTCACATGCGTGATAGGATTTTGTCTATAGACAACCTAGAAAGGAGTCTTCTTTGTTAGAGAATGTCTGGACATGTTATAAGCAGTCTCAACAAAAGGTAGGCGGTCCTCCCAAACTACAAAAAAAAAAAAATCAATTTTCCACGGCATTTTGCAACGTCATACACTTGCCATCGCTAACTTGGAGACGGCAATTGTGAACCATCGTTGATTTCTTTAATTAAAAATAAAATAAACATATAAATTGAACCCTAATACTGTCACTTCTCTGAAGCCCTATTTTCTATGCACCACTCCTTTCTCAGTTCAACTCGTTCTTCTCTACGTCTCCATCTCTAACATCTCTAACACCTCCATCTCTACTATAGCTCTCTCATATCTCGACCATATCTCTCTCATCTCTCTAATACCTAACCTTCACAAAGCCCGAAATTGTAGGCTCTCTCGAATCTGTACTTTGTCCGGCGGCGGTTGTAAACAACATCACCTCCAGCCTCCTCCCATGTTTGACATCGAAGGCAATAGACAACATCATCACCTCCTCATGTAAGTCTCCCATTTTAATTTTAATTCAAATAGGCAAATCTATATAGTCGTCACTGCTACGATTTAGGGTTCGATTTTTCTAAAAAGAGTATTTTTAGATAAAGCTCGGATTTGTTCCGAATATTCGCTCCGGTTCATTTTCTTCAACAATTTTAGGAAATTCATAAAATTTCTTCTTATTCGTGGTGAACTGTGAAATCTAAAAAAGAACGAAGATGTCAATCGAAGATTGGATTTGAAGGTAACTGTCATAGCTTTTAGTTTCTTAATCTTTCACTGTTGCTGAAACTCTTTTTATTTTTTTCATGCTTTAATTTCATGCTTTACATTTTTCTACACCAGGAAATAATAATAGAGGAGCTTCACCAAAAAGACTTATTTTTCTAATCAAATAGAGACATGTCAAGACAATGTTTTCTAAGTGGATCGGAGGAGTTTGGGGTCATTCAATGTGTTGATGTAGTAGTTGAAGTGTGGATCATTTAGTAGGCGATTGTGAATTACGTACTTGGGGAAAGTTGCACATTTCTTGTTTGGTGCTTTTAAGTAGTCTCCTTATAAGCTTCGAATTGATACACATATAGAAAATTTAGTTGAATTGTAAAAATTTAGTTGACCTAAATATATGTTTCTGTAGTTGATTTTATTTTTCTAAGGACCTTTATCTTATGTGTTATCTTGTATGATGAGTTGGTAGTTAGGATGCTTGCATTACTTACATGGGTGAATTCGCTTATATATACATGCAAACACACTTTTGGTAATTTTGACCAAGTCAAGCTTACTCTATCTAGACAAAGAGTTAGTCTCTAGTTAGTTAACTGAGAAACTATTCACCTATGCAATTAGTCACTTGTAGCTGGTTGGTGTGGCGATGTATGGTCCTGCTTCTAAGCTTGCAATGCACATGTTCCTCCTTTGGTTTTGTTGTACTAGAATTTCTTTTCCTTTTTGATATATTTGGAGAACAAATTGAACTCGTAAATCTCTATAAGAGAGGCACTACATTCCATCAAGATCTCTGCTCTCTTGAAAGGGCCTTAACCGAATCTTAAGATTGGTACACTTATGTTGTCATTCTTGAGTTTTGAACATTGTTCCATCAAGATCTGTGCATGTTTATGGTGCTTTTCTTACTCCCTGGCCTATGTTTCCCTTTTTGTTTTCCTTGGTTAGCAACTTGCCTTATTGTACCAAAAAATTGTTGACATAACTTATTGCTTTTTATTGTCTGATATGCCTTTTTGCCTAGCATGAATTCAATGTGTATTGATCTCTTTTCTTTCTAAACCTGTAGGTTTTGTACCGTTTTAAGCATTTTGATTGATCTTATAGAAATTTCACAAAATCTTCACAGATGGAAGGAATTAGCAAGATCTCTTTTTGTTTGAGATATAACACCATTGAGGTTAATGTGAGTGTTCAAACTATTTATCAATCTATATCTTTTCCTATCTCATAGTGTAATTGAATGTCTATTTGCTATCCCCCAAGCTATGTTTTAGGTTTGTTGCACTAACGCCTTTATATATTATTGTAATTATATCTTTGATCTTTCACTCTGCAGAATTACGTTGATCTCTCTCTCTCTCTCTCTCTCTCTCTCTCTCTGGTGTTGGTGTTTCAAATTTTGGACACTTTAAAGAAGCTACTGATGTGAATATAGGAACCATTGAAACTTAATCTATGATTTTTCATTCTTAGTAACATTGCCTGATTGAATATAAATTCAGTTGCTATGTGACATATGAGTTTGGTAGGATAGCGAATAAATGGGATCCTTTTTTTTCATTGACAGTAGCAGTGATTGATTGATGTTAATAGGGTATTCTTTTAGAGCTGATCAAGATTTTCATGCAAAAGTCTGCACTGAGTTGTGAGGTTGTTTGCTCGCCTGTAGGTTCGTATGTCACAGAAGCGTGAAAAGAATTTCATATCCTTTCAGGGAAGGATGTGGCTTTGGAAGAGAGGATGGATGCTACTGACACAGAGACAGGACCAACTTTTTGTGCTCAATTGTGTGATGTCCACCAATGTAACCATGTTTTTATGCATATTTTCACTCCTTATTCTAAGTACTTTGCATATTTCCGGTTGGGAATATGTTAAATTTGTGTAGTATAAGCTTATTCGCCGGAAATAGAGGTCTACACGAGTTTTGCAGAATTTGGAGTCAATCCGGGATGAAACCAAAAGGAGAAGACGAAAGCAGGATTCTACTCGACGTCGAGTACTCTACTCGACGTCGACTACAGCTGGGAACAAAACCAATCGAGGACCAAAGACTTAATATACTCGAGCATGACAACTACTCGACGTCGAGTAACGTACTCGACGTTGATCACTACTAAGACCAACTCGAGTTCGACGAGGAGAAAAGCATTCAAGGAGCCGTGAAGAGTACTCGACATCGAGTACGTTACTCGACGTCGACCAGACCTGGAACCTTACCCGAGATCAACGAGAAGAAGGCTACTCGAAAGCTATGAAGATCACCCGAGGTCGAGAAGGCTACTCGACGTCGGCTAAACTAGACGACGTCGACTACACTGTTTTTGGGTCGTGAATCCATTGGGCCAATCTGAGGACGTCTGGACTACTTGGGCATGAAGGAAGGCCGGTTCTATAACGAGTCTATCAAGAGAGTAGAAGATTATTCACCACATGAAGAGGTTTAGATATTTACCTTATTAGATTAATGTTTTACTTATCTAAGTTTTATCTTTAGGAATAGATAGAGATTTGCTTTTCTTGATTAGCAAGGATTAAGCCCTATAAATAAAGCTCATGAGGCTAGTTTTTCAATCATCCAATTCTAGAGATATTTATTCCACATACAATTTAGGAGTTCAAAGGTTTTAGCGTTTTGGGACTTTTGGCTCTTTAGCGAACGTTGGAGTGCCGGAATTGTAAAGACTTTGAATATAGTTTATGTAAGTTTCTTTTACGTCAATGATGTCGTTTGCTATGATGAGGCGTGAGTAGTCCACCTACTTCTAGGGTCGGGGTGAGCCCGACGATAGCCATCTCGGTGGATTAGCGAATTGCAAAAGAAGGTACTTTATTTACTTTATCTTGTTCTATTCCTCGTGCTTCATCTTTAATTGAGAAATTGAAGAACTCATGTTGTTAAACTTGGGTAGTAATTAGGGTTTCTATTCGGAAGATTATAAATTCCAATTATGAAAAGGAATAGACACAATTACGGTCAATAAACGAGAGGTTTATATTCCTACTTGTCGGAGTTGGTGAAACCCTTTTCCTTTGTTGATAAAGTTGCAACCTTTTGTGATTTATGATTCCTCTTGCAAGGTTATTGTTGTTGCAACCTCTGATCTTGGAAGTTTTTGTTTAATTGTTTACATTCTAAAATACGCAAAAACTGGATATTTTCTGTTCACACTTCGATTCCACCCTTAAACTCTTCGGCCATCTTTCGCCGACACAAACAAACGATTTCTGCATTATACTCGACGCCGACTAGACTAGTCGACATCGACTACGGACTTTTTGATCTAGGGTTTCTGCTCGAGATTGGTACTCGTTTTTGTCTCTATAGGTACTCGACTACGACCACCGTACTTGACGTAGAGGATATCTAGTCGATGTCGACTACTTCAGTGCATTCTGCTTGCTAGAATTCGACTGTAGTGACCCCTGTCGACTATCACCTAGTCGAGTCGAGTACTCTGTAGTTGATTACTATTTGTGATATTCTTCCGCTATCTGAGATCCGCTGACCTGCTTCCTTAAGGATCGAACCTGACTTCCTTTTGCTACAACGGGAGGAAGTCTTGAACTTTATTTGCGTGGGCAGAATCTGGTTTGATTAATAATTATATTTATTGAAATCAATTTCCTCCTTCAACAAATTGGCGCTGTTGTCGGGGAAGCAATCATTGTCGTCTTAGATAGCTTGATTTCACGTTTTCTTTAAGTTTGTTTTCAGGTGTATGCGCCGTTTTGGTCAACCAACTGAGTTTAACGCTTTAGACGATCCACAACGCCTTCTTCGCATCCACTCTAAACTAAAAAGAGTCATGGCGACTGCGGAAACACAAGCTCAGATGATCGAGAGGCTTCAAAGGGAACTAGCAGCCAACAATGCTACTCTCGCCACTGAGAGAGCATGCGCTGAGCAGGAAGTAGAACAAAGGAGGCAGGTGAAGGTTGAGTTTGCCCTATATCCAACTAATGCAAAGGATTACATGCACCTGTCTTTGATAGTGCCTGAATCGGTTATTCTAGTCCCTCCTAATGACTTTGAAATTCGCACTGCCTTCCTTACTGAAATTAAAAATAATGATTTTGAATGGAAATATAGTAAATGCCCTCTTGTTCATATTACCACTTTTGCTGACATGTGGCAAACTATTACTGAAGGTGCTACTCTTGAATATGTCAGAATGAAAGCTTTTCGTTGATCTCTTGCAGGTCCATCACTAAAGTGGCTTGAAGGACTGCCTGTACGATCCTTTACAACATGGGTTGAGGTAAGGAATGCGTTTCATAATAAATTCTTTACTTCCGCCAAGACAACGCTCCTACGCCAGAAGATTACAGCTTTCAAACAAAAGTCTGGGGAGCCGCTAGCACGAGCATGGAATTGGTACAAGGATCCGTTGCGATCTTGCCCTACTCATAGGCAGCCACCATATGTAATTCAAGAGATTTTCTACAATTCTCTTGATTTACCCAGCAAGAAAAGGATCAATCAATACACTCATTATGAGTATCTGACGCAAACACCAACAGAGGCTTGGGCATCGATCGAAAGGCTCCCCAACTTTGGACACACCTATGGGGCCCCTACGAATTACGACAATAACGCCTATGCAAGGCCAGCCCCAACCATGCCCTTGTATGAGCCCTCCAGGGAGATTGATCCTGATGTCCAGGAGCAGGTCTACAAAGATCAAAATCGTAAGCTTCTTAAACAAGTTAAATATCTATCTGTTAACCAACCTTGCATTGAATGTGGTTCACAGTGGCATACCACTACTGAGTGCCCACATACGGAGCAAGTACAGCTAGCAGAAACAACAGAAGAGGTAGCTTACGCAGGGGGTCCCAATCGTTATATGGGGGACCAAAGGTTCTATCAACCACAGCAGAACCAAGGTGCCCCTAAGAACCCCCCACCATATCGTGCTCCAGGACATCCAGAGAGGGACCAGCGAAAGGACGATCTACAGCTCGTCCTTGATGAGTTACGATAGAATCAAGTGGAAAACAAGCAAGCCAATGGCGCCATCAACCTACGAATCCAAAACTTCACTACAAGATTTGGAGAAATGAACATCTAGGAAAGGAACATGGAGACCCAAATGGGTCAACTCGCGGCACAAATTCCACGACCGGTCAGCTCCCTAGGCATAAAGATCCAAATCTCAAGGGGTAGACTGGACACATTGCCGATGTCCAACTAAGGAGCGGACACAAATTACACGAGGCAGAGAACGGAGAAGGGAAAGACGAGCCTGCACTTGACGACAACCAAAAAGTACTCGATGTCGACCAGAAAGTAGTCGACGTCGACCACTCCCTACTCGACGTCAAGTACTCACACGGCAAAGAGTCTTCTGCACAACAACAGAACTCGATGTCGACTCCTGTAGTCGATGTCGAGGAGAATCCAGTCGACGTCGAGAACTCTGCATCACCTCCGAAAGCTGTTCTGGCTCCAAAACCTAAGAAGACGCTCTCGTTTCCTTCTAAGGTGCAGAAAGATCCGACTGAATGGTAAGTTTAAGCATTTTGTGAATTTGCTCCAAGGTTTAAATGTTACTATTCCTTTTACAGAAGCACTTCACGAGACTCCTGCCTACGTTAAGTTCCTCAAGGAGATTCTTAGCAACAAGCGATCAATGACTAAGATCGCCAGCAAATGCAAGAAGATGGATTTCTCTGAGAAGCGACCTGATCCAGGTAAGTTCGATATCACCGTTGGACTTGGCCAATATCGCTTCAAGGCACTATGTGACTTAGGAGCAAGTATGAGCATCATGCCTGATATGTTTGGGATACCCGATCCTTCGCCTGTGGGCTTCAGATCAAGAACCACGCCGTATATTTGCTAAGATCTTGCAATGCTCTTTGATATCTCCTGATTTGGAACAATTAAAACAAGTAATTAAAATTCTGAAATAGCGACAGTTTTACACTTAATAAAATTCCAGCAAATTCAACTAGGTAATAGCGACAGAATTCAAGCAAAGGGAAGAGAGAGGGAAGCGAGGTCAGGTGCGCGGAAACAGGCGCCTCAGGGGTCTCGCTCGCTAGGAGAGAAGACCAGGCGCGCGCGGGACGCGGGAGCGACGCTGGGGCTGAAGGCGCGAGCGCTAGACGCGAGAGAGAGAACGCGGGAGCGAGGGCTGGGGTGCTCGGACTCCTGCGCACGCAGAGCTGGAAGCCCGCGCTCGCTGGGAGCGGATGTGGTCGCGGATGGCGCCAAGTGCTCAGCCTCTTCTTGCGACAGATTCGGTTTTAGGGTTTGAGTTTGGCTCACTGTTGCCGATAGGATTCAAGAGGTTGATGGTGATTGTGATGGCCGAATATAACATAGAACACAATAGCTTTGGGATTGATAATCGAAGAACCCTTAATCCATAAAGGGTTTCTTCAATTCTATTTTAATCTGATTTAATTCAATAGAACTACAATGTTTAAATAGAAAAGCTAAGAACCAATTCTACCGTGCAAGATAGAATTTAGTTCGATAAAGATAGATTAAAATAACTTAAAGATAAAAATGAACCTAAGAAGATATAATTCTAAAACTTAGGGAACAAGATATATCTAGAGGCGATATAATCTTGTACATTATTAATTTATTGCATAAAATAATAATTAATAAAATAATAAACTAATTTGAAGACTAGAACCGGCCCACACATTCAAGCTACTTGACATGGGCCTCAAGAGCACTCGACATGGGCCAAGGCCCACTCGATATACATCTTGAATCTTCTTCCATGGTGGCGCCTTCTTCTTCCTCTTGAGGACGAGACTCTTTGCCATCAGTGGCCCTCGAATCGGTTTTGAGAGCTCGTCTGGATCAAGATCATTGTTGGACCCACAGAAGGTCATCTTGATCCGCATCATTCTCCCCTTCTTATCTTCGATTCGTCCTCGAATCGAGTCATTGAAGAGCAGTAGGGAAGGAGCAACCACCAAAAAGTAACTTCCTTGACAATCGATTTGAGGTGGTGCCAGCAGAATTTGAGGGACAGGAACCTCAAAAACAACACCTGTCATAGGGATCATCGAGTAGTCAAAAGGAACAAAATCAAAAGGCCCAATAACCCTATGAACTCCAGAATTATCAACATTAGGAACATTCTCAAGAGGTTCAATAGCTAACTCAAGAGAAGTGTCCCCAACGTCATCATCGTTGTCGTCAGAAGCACCCAACACATCATGCGCAGCACTGCAGTCCACTTACAGAGCAGTTTCGGGTGCCTTAATGGAAGATTCCTTTAGCATGTGAGACACCGTTGGAAAGCTCGTTGAGTCAGCTTCGCAACAAGACTGAGTTGACTCAATTCTGAGGTCGGAGTCAACGGGAATCTGTGAAACAAGTTCGACGCGCTGTGCTGAATCTGGGCCCACGATTTTGATTTCATCCTGGGCTGCGGGCGCGACTGAATCAGGGGTGCCGGATGGTATGGCCGCGGGTGCAGCCTGATTGGTGTCTGTGCCGCAGTGCGCTTCCCGTCTTGCCGCAGCCTCCTTCTCGGCTTTGTATTGGCGTTGTCGTACCTGGTCCTTCAAAACAGCTTGAGGAGATAAGGGTAGGAGGGTGAATCTCCTCCCAGCAAACTTAAAAGCAAAGGTATTTAAGCGACCATTATAAATAACTTGCCGATCATTTACCCAAGGTTGGCCTAAAAGAATATGACAACAATCCATTTTAACGACATCACACAACACTTGATCACAATAATTACCCATTTGAAACGAAACCAAGCATTGTCTAGGAACAAGAGGGTCAGAGTTACCGTCCGTGATACCGTTATAACTATCGTGTTGCAGTGGAGGGGCAGTTGCTAGATGGAGGTACTCGACCACCTTTTCGTTGATCAAGTTACAAGAGCTGTGTTCATCGACGATGACCGATAGTGTGGATGTCTGAACCACACACTTGGTGTGAAAGGTGTGCTCCATTTGATCAGCCGTCAGCGCTTTCTGAAATGGAAGTACACGTCGTTTGGTTTTGTTGAACAGGGCCGGGAAATCAGCACGTTCTTGCGCCATTACGATGGCTCGACGATTTTCAGCATTTGCCAAGTCCTTGCGCATAGCCAGGGTAGAGGTTTAGACGACAGAGTTAATAATATACTGCATATCAGAAGCAGAAATGCCAGTAGGTGGGGTAGGGGAAGGGTTGGGGTTATTGTCGTTTGACATGTTCCTACAATATATGAAGAGAAACAAGTAAACGAAGCAAAGACCAGAAACCAAGTAATGCAAGCTCTAGTGATTCCTAAGAGTGATTCAAGTTTTAGAAATCAAAGAGTGAGAAAACAAGGCACAATATTCAAGCAATTCCCCTGGACACAGAATTTTGCAATATTGAAGACAGCAAGTAATAATCAAAATTGCAAATTAAATCAGCCACAAGTCGGATAGCAAGGATAGCAAATATAAACAAGCGGCTTAATGTGTAAAGAATAAGAGCTACAATGTGATGCTTGAATAATAAGAAAGTGTAATAATCGACAATAGCAATCACAAGGGCAATCAAGTGCACACACTCCGTCAACTATTATCTGACGGTTGCAACACGGTTCAGAGAAAGAGGGGTGTGACCAAGGCTCCAGTGTCGGCACAGCACAAAATCACACAAGTAGGGTTCTTTTGTAATGCTTAAAACCGATTAGATCATCTAACACGTAGCAAGAAAAGAATTAACAATAGAAGAGTTACTAACTCAACAAGGTAATGTATGCTAAACTCTTCTTTCTTTCTCCTCTTTTTTGTTTTTTTTTTTTTGAATTTGCTCTCGGCTTTTTCTGTTTTTTTTTTTTTTTGGCTATGGAATAGCTGCTGTAAAGTAATGCAGAAACCGAAATAAGGGAGAAAAAATAAAAATAAAAAATAAAATAACAAGCTACGATGATCTAAAAGTAAGCAAAAATAAAGAAAATAGGGAAAATAGGCTAGAAACTGGAGAAAATAGGGTTCTTTAGTGGTGCAAGTTTATATAATGCTTTTAATCCAAGAATCACAGTCATAGGCATGATATGTAGCAACTAGGAATAAAAGATCACAACTTGCAGTCAAGAACTCATTATCTTCCAAATTAAAGATCCAAACAAAGAATAACAAAAATAAAGTGCCAATTTTGATGGGTGAAATAATAAAGATTTAATTTTTATGCAGCGGCTATGGTGAAAAATAAGGCACAAAAAATAAATCACTCAAATAGAAATCAAGAGAGTAAAGAACTTGCATTAACCTGAAATCCGATACCACTTGATACGTTTGGGATACCCGATCCTTCGCCTGTGGGCTTCAGATCAAGAACCACGCCGTATATTTACTAAGATCTTGCAATGCTCTTTCATATCTCCTGATTTGGAACAATTAAAACAAGTAATTAAAATTCTGAAATAGCGACAGTTTTACACTTAATAAAATTCCAGCAAATTCAACTAGGTAATAGCGACAGAATTCAAGCAAAGGGAAGAGAGAGGGAAGCGAGGTCAGGTGCGCGGAAACAGGCGCCTCAGGGGTCTCGCTCGCTGGGAGAGAAGACCAGGCGCGCGCGGGACGCGGGAGCGACGCTGGGGCTGAAGGCGCGAGCGCTAGACGCGAGAGAGAGAACGCGGGAGCGAGGGCTGGGGTGCTCGGACTCCTGCGCACGCAGAGCTGGAAGCCCGCGCTCGCTGGGAGCGGATGTGGTCGCGGATGGCGCCAAGTGCTCAGCCTCCTCTTCTTGCGACAGATTCGGTTTTAGGGTTTGAGTTTGGCTCACTGTTGCCGATAGGATTCAAGAGGTTGATGGTGATTGTGATGGCCGAATATAACATAGAACACAATAGCTTTGGGATTGATAATCGAAGAACCCTTAATCCATAAAGGGTTTCTTCAATTCTATTTCAATCTGATTTAATTCAGTAGAACTACAATGTTTAAATAGAAAAGCTAAGAACCAATTCTACCGTGCCAGATAGAATTTAGTTCGATAAAGATAGATTAAAATAACTTAAAGATAAAAATGAACCTAAGAAGATATAATTCTAAAACTTAGGGAACAAGATATATCTAGAGGCGATATAATCTTGTACATTATTAATTTATTGCATAAAATAATAATTAATAAAATAATAAACTAATTTGAAGACTCGAATCGGCCCACACATTCAAGCTACTTGACATGGGCCTCAAGAGCACTCGACATGGGCCAAGGCCCACTCGATATACATCGTGAATCTTCTTCCATGGTGGCGCCTTCTTCTTCCTCTTGAGGACGAGACTCTTTGCCATCAGTGGCCCTCGAATCGGTCTTGAGAGCTCGCCTGGATCAAGATCATTGTTGGACCCACAGAAGGTCATCTTGATCCGCATCAATGCCCCTATCAATCTGGTCAAAGGTAAAGATAGGCGCCCTGGAACCTGTGGATGCCAAGCTTTACATGGAAAACAACACAGTGGTAATGCCCACAGGTATTGTAGATGATGTTCCTTGAAGGTTTGATAATGTATAACAAAGTAGAATAAAGATACTCTAGAAGGGGGGTTGAATAGAGTATGCCAGCTTTTCGCTGTTCATCTCAAGACTTTTGAAACGCTTGCAAAACCCTTTGAGAGTAAACTCAATTCCTTCGATTGGGAAACCTGAATCATAATAAAGTTATACAATTCGAAACAAGTGCGGAAATATTGGTAAAGCAATAAGTAAAGAACACGATGAATTGTTAACGACGTTCGGCTCCTTAAAGGCTTAGTCCCCGCCTAGGGTTCTTCCACAACCCTAGGATTCAACCGGCTTTATTGATTCACAAGACTTAGGATCCTCATAGCTCACCAAGAAGCCTCTCTCCTATACAATTGCAATCTAATCAACTCACGTTCCCTTGGAGTCCTAGACCAATCTAGAATGGCCCCACCTCTCAGCTATCTAGTACAATCCTCTTACACTTCGTGAATCAATCGCCTAGTGCTCACTTCTTGAGTTATAAACTCTCGAGTATAACACTCTCTCAGAATATATCCTATAAGCTTACTATGTAACTCTCAAATGCTTTGAAACAAAAGATATGACTCTTAACACCTAGTAGAGAGTACACTAAGAAGACAGATTGACTTAAGGGCTGAGTGTGCGTTGTAGTTCAATGATGTTTGTGTTCAACACTCGCGCTTCTTCTCTCTTCTTCATCTCCTTTTATACTCGATCAAATCGGCGCCATTTTGAAAGAAGAATCTTTGCCCAAAGGCTACTTCAGATCATGGCCAAGGATGGATCTTCGCAATCTTCTAAAGATGGAAACTGCGAAGCCATAATCTTCCAGATTTGATCTCTACGTATTTCAGCTCAAAGAAGAAGATCTTCTTCAAATATCTTCGCTTCATGGTTAGTTCCATATATAAAATAATATTCGGAAACCATACTTAGATAATATAAAATACATACAATACAGGTTTTGAATTTCATCAATACATCTTTAGCTTCAAGACCTTTGACACAAGCTTTGTGTCAAAGCCTTTGAAACCATTTTCGATTTTCATCAAGGAAGTGGAGTTATCATTTCTGTCAAGGTTGGTAAATTCTTTGTCCCTACAGATTTTCTTGTAATAGAGATGGTAGAGGATCCAGCTTGCCCTATCATTCTAGGGAGACCATTCCTAGCAACTGTAGACGCCAATATTAGCGTCAAAAGAGGACTTCTCACCTTCACCATTGGGGATGAGATTATTGAATACTTTTTCAATCCTGACACGGAAGAGGTAATGGAAATCAAAACTATTTACTCCAAATTCAATGTTATCTCTTGCGCTGAGCCTGCAGGTAGGGTTTTAACACAAGAAGAGGCCTTGGTAAAGGCGGAGTCTATGCTGGAGAAGGAGCTATTTGCTGTATATTCGAGCGAGGAAGAGTTCTTCGACGATGCTTTATCGGCATAGCTAAACGATTCACTTGAAGTCGAGAAAACCCAGTCGACGTCGACCAGTCTACTCGACGTCGAGCAGATTCACCCGATGTCGACCACTTCTCCAGAGTAGGTAAGTACTCTAAACCTACTCGACATCGAGCAGTCACACTCAACGTTGACTACCTTTTCTCCTGCACTTGCACCTAAGGTCAAAAACATCAACTCGACCATTGCTTATGTACTCGACGTCAACTACCAGTACTCGACGTCGACCACTTTTGCAACCCCGTCCGATTCACCGTTGTCGTCGATATATGCTTGGTCGACACCAACTCCTGTAGCTAATTTGGATGCTTCTGTCATGAGGATTGAGACGGATTACCTAGGGGAGATCATGAAGACGGAGGAAGTAGATCCCATCTTGATCCCACAGGGCCCTTCTCCGGTGCTGAAACCCTTACCCGACACCCTTAGGTATGAATTCCTTGGTCCCAACTATACTTTTCCTATGATTATCAATGCTTCATTAACCACACAGGAAGTAGACAAGCTATTGAAAGTTCTCCGCACTCACAGGAAGGCCATTGGATATTTCTTGGAGGACATTAAAGGTATTTTCTTTATATTTTCAGTTTCATCCCACTTTTCCAACTTTAAGGTATGATTTCTCCCTCTTTTCTCTTTAAATTTCAGATTCTATATTATTTTTGAGAACCTAGGTAGAGATTGGATCTTGAGTTGAGATTTGATGGTTTAGGGTTTGAAATTTGCACGGGAAATTAAAATTGATTATTTAGGGTTGTTCTAATGGTTATATTTGGAGGTAAAATAATTTTTATGTGCTGAATTTTATTTATTTATATGATTGTTATACTTAGTTTATGCACGTTGTCAAAGAAATTCATGAAGTTTGGGATCTATTAAATTATACTTGATTTATTGTGAAATTTCTTGAATTTTATCTTTATTGGATAATTCATATATATGATGCACTTATTTGTTTCATTATGTGAGTTTATGCATGTTTGAAAATATGAACTACCTCAGGCTTATTTGATATTAATTTCAGGGTAGTTTAAAACCAAGTATGGGGTTCTTGCACTTTTTATGTTTAAATATTATTTGTATAGGAATTGTCTTATATTGTTCTTTTCTTGCAGAAAATGGTTAGAAGCAAGACCCCCAGCATGGACGTACTAAGGATCGATGACCCAGAGACACGCGTTTGGGCCGAGCAGCTTACCTCTCTGGCCACCCAAGCCCGATGGTATTCCCTGCCTGACATGGAGGAGCTGGGGATGCACCGTTGGATTGTTGAGGCTTTCGATCTGATTAACGTTGAACTTCTGATTGAGCCTCTAGAGCATCACTACCCCGTGTTGATCGGAGAGTTTCTTGCCACCCTTCAGATCCCCGACTCCGCTGGATCTCACGATCCAGTGACGTTCCAACTGGATAACCGCCAGCATCAGCTCCCCTGGCAGAGGTGAGTGCGGCCTTCTAGTTCCCTCACACCACCAGCTCCTTCCGCATCATCAACCCCAACATGATGTGGAGGTACTTGACAGGAGCACTTGAGCCGAACCCCTCCACCACCCTCTGCCGCAACATAGCCAACCCCCTTTTTGCTACCATCCTACGAATACTAGGGAGCACTCTCTGGGCCTGCCCTGAGCTGAGCAGGCCCAACCACCACGAGCTGGAGTCTCTTCGCCGGATGCTCTTTGAGTCCGATCCCCTGCTACACCTGGCTTGAGCACTGCATCGTGCGTAGGGGGTATGGAGGCCAGATCTACGAGGGAGGCATGGTGGCCATCCTCGCCACCCACCCGCATGTTCCTCTCGACATGTATACTCCTTTCCTTCTATTGCGCATCGACACAGAGTCCCTGAGAAAGGGGCGTATCATCAGCCGCCACACAGATCGACAACGATGGGTACAGTGAGGACACTGTGTGTTCCTCTCGACATGTATACTCCTCATGGTTTCCGCCGCATTAGAGATCCTGCTATGCACTTTAGTAAGTTGCCCCCTCCATTGGATTTTTTTTTGTGACAGTGAGGACACTGTCTATTTTAAGTATGGGGTGGGGTAAACTGTGTTTATGTCATTGACTCCTTTTGATGTCTTTGGATTGTATTTTCTATTGCATGGTTTGTATATGATGATTTAGGACATTGCACAACTCTCTTGTGAGTTTAGTTGCATTATTTTGAATATGGTTATAATTGCATGTTTGTATCTTATGATATTCAAAGCGTTTTAAGAGAGTTGTGAGGACGTCACCCAAGCTTGCAAGAGGTTCAAAGAAAAGATTCATGGAAGCCAAAGCAAGACTCAACGATGCAAGAGTGGATTCATTAGAGATATTGCACAAGATTGCCTAGAAAAGGGAAGTCTCAATGACGTGCGATTTTTTTTTAGGTAAAACCACAAAAGTGAGGTAAATTGATTGTTGTTGCTTTTTCATAGACAATTGTTTTGCATAACCACCTTTTGTGCATAGAAATTGCTTTTCATTTACAGGCATAGACTTGAAGGCACCAAATACCTTTTCAAGTATGGCAATTGAGTGTTGGGTAATATGACAATGAATCCACTATATTGAGAGTCTTTGCCGGTTTCCCCTGAATCACCATTCAAGTTATTGCTTGGGGACAAGCAAGCTTAAGTATGGGGTGATTTGATATCCACTAAAGTAACCATGTTTTTATGCATATTTTCGCTTTTTATTCTAAGTACTTTGCATATTTCGGGTTAGGAATATGTTAAATTTTTGTAGTATAAGCTTATTCGCCAGAAATAGAGGTCTACAAGAGTTTTGGTTGAATTTTGCAGAATTTGGAGCCAATCTTGGATGAAACCAAAAAGAGAAGACGAAAGCAGGATTTTACTCGACGTCGAGTACGTAGAGTACTCGACGTCGACTACAAATGGGAACAAAACCAACCGAGGACCAAAGACGCAGTATACTCGAGCACGATGACTACTCGACGTCGACCACTACTAAGACCAACTCGAGTTCGACGAGGAGAAAAGCACTCGAGGAGCCATGAAGAGTACTCGACGTCGACCAAACCTAAGACCTTACCTGAGCTCGACGAGAAGAAGGCTACTCGAAAGCTCTGAAGATCACCCGAGGTCGAGAAGGCTACTCGACGTCGACTAAACTAGTCGACGTCGACTACACTGTTTTTGGGCCGTGAATCCATTGGGCCAATCCGAGGGCGTGTGGACTACTTGAGCATGAAGGAAGGCCGATTCTATCACGAGTCTATCAAGATCTATCAAGAGAGGAGAAGATTATTCATCACATGAAGAGGTTTAGATATTTACCTTATTCGATTAATGTTTTATTTATCTAAGTTTTATCTTTAGGAATAGACAGAGATTTGCTTTCCTTGAATAACAAGGATTAATCCCTATAAATAAAGCCCATGGGATGAGTTTTTCAATCATCCAATTCTAGAGCTATTTATTCCACATACAATTTAGGAGTTCAAAGGTTTTAGGGTTTTGGCGCTTTAGCGAACGTTGGAGTGCCGGAATTGTAAAGACTTTGAATATAGTTTATGCAAGTTTCTTTTACGTCAATGATGTCGTTTGCTATGATGAGGCGTGAGTAGTCCACCTGCTTCTAGGGTCAGGGTGAGCCCGACGATAGCCATGTCGGTGAATTAGCGAATTGCAAAAGAAGATACTTTATTTACTTTATCTTGTTCTATTCCTCGTGCTTCATCTTTGATTGAGAAATTGAAGAACTCATGTTGTTAAACATGGGTAGTAATTAGGGTTTCTATTCGGAAGATTATAAAGTCTAATTATGAAAAGGAATAGACACAATTATGGCCAATAATCGAGAGGTTTATATTCCTACTTGTCGGATTTGGTGAAACCCTTTTCCTTTGTTGATAAAGTTGCAGCCTTTTGTGATTTATGATTCCTCTTGCATGGTTATTGTTGTTGCAACCTCCGATCATGGAAGTTTTTGTTTAATTGTTTACATTCTAAAATATGCAAAAACTGGATATTTTCTGTTCACACTTCGATTCCACCCTTAAACTCTTCGGTCATCTTTCGCCGACACAAACAAACGATTTCTGCATTCTACTCGACGTCGGCTAGACTAGTCGACGTCGACTACTGACTTTTCGATCTAGGGTTTCTGCTCGAGATCGCTGCTCATTTTTGTCTCTGTAGGTACTCGACTACGACCACCGTATTCGACGTCGAGGAGATCTAGTGGACGTCGACTACTCCAGTGCCTTCTACCTGCTTGAATTCGACTGTACTGACCCCTATTGACTACCACCTAGTCGAGGTCGAGTACTCTATAGTCAATTGCTGTTTGTGATATTCTTTCGCTATCTGAGATCCGCTGACCCGCTTCCTCGAGGATCGAATCTGACTTCCTTTTGCTACAACGGGAGGAAGTCTTGAACTTTATTTGCGTGAGCACAATCATGTTTGATTTATAATTATATTTATTGAACTCAATTTCCTCCTTAAACATTGTGCATTGGCAGTTCCGGTTTCAGAATCTGTAGGACGATTATAATCTTGTTATGAAAATGCTTTTTGATTCCTATGGTCTTCTAGTTTACCCAATTTGTGCCTTTACTGGGTTCTGTACATTTTATATCCATCAGTGACCAAGGAGCAAGAAGAATTCTTGAGACTGGTAAAGGAGGTGAGCTAAATAAAGCACCACTTCAGTGCCTTGATGAGAACCAAAGGCTTATTCTCGCTAATCTTGATAATGAAAATCGTGGAAAACTCGCGGAGTGTGCCTAGTAAGTGATCACTTCAGTTTGTTAGATTTTGCATCACCTGACATGCTTTCATTTTCTTGATGTTGAACCTGGATGCACAACATTACTTTCCAAATGGCAAACCATTATTGAAACTTTTGCAGCAATTTTGTTCAATGATTATCAAGTAGGTTGTTGTGACCCTTAGGTGTATGCAACCACTGGTTCTTGTTCGGGGCAGAGTTCGAGCCCGTCGAGTCAAATGTCCCCTAGAAGGTCCGTCTATGCAGCAGATGCTTGACAAAAGAGGCAGCGTTCGGGCGAGAGTTCGAGCTCATTGTCTGACACATGCAAGTTTGTAACACAAATTTCTTTTCAAAGTTCTGTTTAAAGTTCAAACTATGTATTAGTCAAAGTCTCGTGTAGATATTTCTTTCAATATATTGTGTAGATATTCTATTTTTTTAAAAATATATTACGTATTCTAATTTTTTTTAAAAATATGGTATATTCTTATTTTTTTAATAGAATAGGGTTTGTTATATTAAAAAAACATTAGACTTTTTAGCCCGGGCTAAAGAATTCGGGGCAAAAGATAGAGCTTTTTTTTTGGCCGATTTGCAGAAATACACCAAATCGGTGTTCGGTTTGCAAAAGTATACCCGTTTTATGATAATAGCAAAAATAGAATAGGTGGGTCATATGTGCTAAAAAATAGGCTATTTGTGCTAAAAGATAATGACTGATTTTACCTTTAAATTTAAATATAAATTCATTAAAATGAGTATTATGAATTAAAAGAAGATTAAAAAATATTAATATATATATATATTAAAATAATGTTTTTAATATATTTTTCTCAGAAATTTAAGAATAATAAAACTAGCCTGATGAAAATCATTGCCTTATTAAGAGAATCAATTATTGACAAGGATATATTTGCTGTTGACAGGATATATGTTTTTTTATGACAAACCAGATATCTAATAATGACAGGATGGGGTCTATAATAGGGAAGAGAATAAAAATACGATTTTAACCATACCATAACTAGAAATTAAAGGCCTGCCCAAGATGACAAAGTTATTTGTTCCATATGACAGGAAAAATGTTTATAGTGACAGGATTAAACCTATAACCGGGGAGAGAATCAATGAAGATACGGTCAATCATATCTTCAGGATTATTAACCATATTTACAAAACGATTGTCAATATATATCTTCATAATTATTATCCATAGTGACAGGATAAATGGGGTTCTTGACAATCTTATATATGAATACTGACAGGATATGATAAAAAATCGGCGGGAGATTGCGTAAAGATACGGTTTTGATCTAAATCATAACAACCAGATTTTTAACCCTAACCGCTTAGTTGCCGCCTCCTACTAGATATTCCCTCCAATATATTACCCACCCCCGCCAGCTCTAACAACACTTAAACTTTATCTTCGTAAATCATTGCCGCCTCATATCTTTTGGTGGAATACGCTTGATCTTCGATTGATTGGTATTGCATTCATGGGTGAGCTCTTTATCACAATTACTATATGTCATTGATAACCATTACTTGTAGGTCGAAACGATTACTATATGTCATTGATAACCAATGGTGAGTGGAGGGTCAGTGGAACCAAGTGGACCTATGAAGGAAAGCAACTGGCTAAAGGAGTTGTTGTTGGTGACAATATCAAGTACGAGACGATTAAGGAGAAAATGGTCGAGAAGTTAAGTTTTGACCCTGACAGGTATGAAATTGAACTGAAATACATTTCATCTCTGAGAGAGAACTTTCCGCCGTTTGAGATTAACGACGAAGATGATTGGGAAACATTTAAGTTTCTGAATATGAAGTCAAAAGCGTATGTGTGGCCTATTGAATTGTACATAAACCTCGTAAAGAAGAAAGATAGGCAATTGATGGAGAATGAGTATGAAATGAAGCCGATTCTAGAGGGGAAGAGTTCAATGGAGCATACAATAGTTCTTCTATCCGCACCGCAGGCAATACAAAGTCAAGACGAAGTTGGTCCAGACATGGAGGTAGTGGACGTCGTTAGGCCATATGCTCACATCGACGGGTCATTAGATGAAATCATCGATGATGATAACTGGTGTGAATTACTGGGTGACAAAGTCAACACTGGAGATGTTCGGAAATATTTTCAAAGAAAGTCAAAATCTCCTCAAATTGTATCACTAAGCAGTAATGATGATGATGAGGATGTAGAGCCGTTATCATTCTCACCATAGAGCAATGAGTATTGTATTACTTCATCCATATCATCCATTGTAAGAAGTGAGCAAGTCGCATATTGTCTCTTGGGCATTAGTATTTGTATGCTGACCCACTAGATCTAACAGATTAAGAGAATCATAGGATGAATTTGACAAATCAGATTCGCACGAATGTTCTAGATATACTAGTAAATTATTTTTTGAAGCCTCAGGCATATTTTGAACTTCAGATGGCAGTATTGGTTCACTGTAGTTGGAGAGATGAGCATTCACTACTTCGCCTACGAAAATAACCTCTAAATCTTCAATTTGCATTTGACCGGGTAGCTTCATGCACCAAGGTTTTTCCTCCTCTCTGTTAATTGCAAGAATTGGACTCATGGAGGATGAGCAGACATCGTTGTCTGGCAATACAGATTGCACTGGGTTGTCTTTGTAGAAAGATGAGCTTAATTTTTCTTTAATTTCAGAGACCACGGGAAGATTTTTAGCAACCTGATGCGTTGATCACACATATAGACAAGTTTAGATGAATAATTTACAAATAGAAAAAGAAATGTAAATCACCAAGGAATTCAAAAATGGGAAGAACAGAAGGAACATCATGAATCAAAAAATGTGTGCATCCCATTATATAAATGAAAATTTCTTCACCCGTATTTTATAAGCGTAAGAATGTGATCCCCGTGATTCACCGTGATCTCATGATATTTATCATCACGACTAGGTCTGTCACATTAGGATGACTACCTACCTCCAAACACAGGATGGGTGACCAGTGGTCATAGCCTAGTAAATAAGTTAATGACAGAACTACATAAAATTAATTGAAAACAACAGTAAAAAAAGCATTTCCCTAATCGGATGTCAGTTCCTTAACATTTTGGCATGGGAATACAAGGGCACATACTTTCCATCTTAAATCGGAGTACAAATATCTATCAAAGAATGAAGCACTGAATTTTGCTTTCAAACAGTCTTTTTTTACCTTCGGGAAGTCAAGACTCGAGAGAGTTTCTGAGACTCGAGAGATTTTCTATCCAGACAAGTCGCAGGGTGGCCTGATGGAGCCGGAGGGTTGGTCTGCTCTTGGGGTCGAGGCCGGAGTCGAAGGCTGATTGCACCGGATTGCTCGCACAACGACGTAGGGTATGGAAAGCGACGGTCGGGGCGCTTGTTTGTTCTGGTTAGCAATTGGGATTGGGTCAGTCGGGGGCGCGGAAGTGTAGGTGCAGGGGATGGAGCCGGAGACGCGAGCTCTGGTCCGAGCGCCGGATACCTGGGGTTGGGGCTGAGCGCCGGAGACCTGGGGTTGGAGCCGACGGAGCCGGAGAGGGACGAGGTTGTGTGTTTTTGGTTAGGGTTTGGATTGGGATTTGGGGGCCGGGTCTATCAGTCCGGATTAAGGGGATTGAGATTTTAATATTTTTTTTTACTTCTAGATTTTTATTATTATTTGATTATTTAATATAATTTAAAAATATCAGAAAATTGAAAAATATTTAACTTTTATTTTTCTTTATTTTTTGGGGTGGGGGTAGTTTTGATAATAAAATAAGGTATTTTTGCAAATTTCCATATATTGATGCAATTGTTTTCAAATCTAGGTATTTTTGCAAACCAAATATCAAAGTGGGGTATTTAGTAGTAATTCCCCTTTTTTTTCAATTTGTAGAAATAATTTAGCGATGGCCATTAGCCATTGCCAAAGATCATTTGCCACGCTGCTTTTGGCCACAACTGATTTATTGTTGCTAATAGTGGTTGGTGACGGCAAATTGTGTTATTGCGATTGGATTTTGCCATTGCTAATTTTTTTATATGGGCCACCTCCTAAGGTTAGTACGCAACATGATTCTCAAGAGAGCCCCAAGAGTCCTATTAGTAACCTCAGTCTGGCCATCAGTTTGAGGGTAACAAGAAGTAGAAAATAATAACTTAGTAACCAACTTAGATCAAAAAGTCTTCCAAAAACAACTCAAAATTTTAGAATCACGATCAGAAACAATAGACAATGGTAAACCACGTAGCCTAACAACATTTGTAAATAAAAGATTAGCAACATTAGTAGCATTATCAGTTTTTTGACAAGGTATAAAATGAGCTAGTTTGGAGAGCCTATCCACCACCACAAAAATAGAATCATCTCCTCTAGATATCCTAGGCAATCCAACAATAAAATCCATAGAAACATCTTCCCAAGGAGCATTAGAAATCGACAGTGGAGTATATAAACCATTCGCATTAGCTTTAGACTTAGCCATAGCAGATGTAACACAACTTTTGACAAAACGCAGCACATAATTAGTCATCTTAGGCCAAAAGTAATATTCTTTCAATCTAGATAAAGTCTTTTCTAAAGCTCCATGTCCCCTAGGTTCATGCACTTCTTGAGTAAGGAGTCTCCTAATAGAAAAAGATGGGATACAAAGTTTGCCCATCTTAAACAAATAACCATCATCAAAAAAATATGAATCAACTTCACCGTTAGACACACATTGAGCATAAAGGTTCTAATTAAAAAAACTATCATTAGCATAGAGTTCTTTAATCAAAGAAAAACCTAAAATATGTGCATCACAATGGTTCAAGAGGACATACATGCGTCATAATGCGTCGGCTACCACGTTATCCTTTCCCTTCTTATGGTGAACCACATAGGAAAAGGTTTCCAAGAACTCCACCCAATGAGCAAGGTGCCTACTCAACAGCGTCTGACCTTTGAGATACTTCAACGCTTCATGATCCGAATGGACCACAAACTCCTTAGGCCATAGGTAATGTTGCCATATCTGCAAGCAACGGACGAGGGCGACCAACTCCTTGTCGTAGGTAGAATACTTGAGCTCATGATACCATGCATTTATATAGGCATAAAGGTTGTATTTAGCTCAGTTATGATGCATATCATGCAGGGTTTAAGTATAATTTGCATATTTGTTCTCTATGTTGTTGGAGTCATAATTTACACGTTTTTATTGATTATTTCAAGTAATGGTAGATCCAAGGAGGAGACATGGGTTGATAACGCATTGATTGAGAAAGTGAAGTTGATCGAAGAAGCTTACATGAAGATACACAGAGTTCCTGAGAAGAAGAAGAGAGCCTAAACGAAGAACAAGTCTGTAGAAGTTGTCACCAGACATGCTAAACTTGGTTTGCACTTTATGGGGGCCTTGTTTGTCTGATTGACTATTGTGATAATGCGTTGGAAAGCTCTTTCAGAGATCTACAACTTTCATGTTGACAAGAGGATCTGAATCGAGCGAAAGTTTTTTTAAAATACCAATGCAGCGGCCACCACATATGTGACAACGACTGCCGCATCTTCCCACGCAACAATATTGGATGCAACAGAGGCAGCGGCCACCGCATAAGTCATCATCGATCAGACACTATGTTTTAATTAGTAAACCGATTTGGAGATCCTCTTTGGCCGACTTTGAGCCTTTAAGACGTATGTTACCCTAGTTTCTATATTCTATTCTATTCTACGTTCGTCAAACAATTAGAGAGATTGAGCGATGTTTTCCATGAGAAACTAAACTCATTTGTTCTATTTGCAATTTGAAGCTTTATTTGGATTGATTGTGAGTTTCTGAATCTCGTTCCTTACTTCCTATATTGAATGTTTCAACTTCTTTGCGCTTATTGATTGATTGTTTTGTTCTATCTTGTCTGGCCAACTCGTTAGATCAATTCGATTGCTAGGGTTTTGTAGATTCCTGATTGCTAACGTTAACCCATGTAGCAAACTTGTCCCTTTAGGGCTGATTGAACTAATTGGAGAGGTATGAAGTTGGATGTGTAGTTAAATCCCTTTCGGAGGGATTGCAAATACCTTGGTTAATCTCTGAACTTAAAGCTATCGATTGGGTTAAATCATTTTCTGAGGGACTGGTCATGAGATAAGAGTTTCTAGGACTAGTAACTATATTAGGTCGGGACAAGGACATTCATAGGAAACCTAAAAGGACGAGAGGAAGTTACAAGGATCGTTTCAACAAAATAAAGTGGATAATTGTAGGTAGAACTATTTCTCAATATTGTTTGAATCAATTTCATTTATTATTGTTTTCATCAATACACTTTGATTAAAGGCGGATCTTTTGCATTCTTAAAACCCCCTTTGGTTACTTGATTGACATTCGAATCACACCTGAATAGAAAATTTCCCTGTGGGATCGACCTCTTGTTTTTTGCTATACTAGTTATACGTTTGAGTTATATTTTGACAGGATCAATGAAAGGTTTTCCTCTCGTCAAATTTTGGCGTCGTTGCCGGGGAAATTTATTTATTCTTGTGTGTTTGTATTGCTAATCTTGGTGTGGACCCTCATATATGGGCCATACCCGTGCTACTAATCCATCTTTGTTGCCGCTTGATTCAATGATCGAAAAAACAGTTTCTATCTTAAGGCGAGAAACTTGTGATCGCTTTCAGGAGTTACCTTTTGATCAAAGAAAAAACCACTACCGAGATGGCTGACAACGCTAATCTTACTCCGAGGGAGCTTACTGCTCCTGATCTAGTACAACTACCCTTGACAATTCAATTCCCTGCACTTGGGGAAGGAGTGAATTTTAAGCTGAAATCTGGGGTAGTTCATCTGTTACCCAAGTTCCATGGGTTGAGTGGGGAAGATCCTCACAATCATCTATCTCAATTTCATACTGTTTTTGTTGGAATGAATCAAGCGAATGTTACTGAGGAGCAAATCAAGCTGAGAGACTTTCCTTTCTCTCTAAAAGATGAGGCAAATGAGTGGTTTTTCTATCTACCACCTAGAAGTAAATCTACTTGGGCTGAAATGAAGATAGTCTTTCTGGAGAAGTACTTTCCTGCAACTAAGCTTAACACCTTAAAAAGGGCAATCGGTAGCATTGAGCAGCAGGCTACAGAGTCTATTCATGAGTATTTTGAGCGATTTAAGAAACTCTACGCTAGCTATCCATGGCATGGTTTCTCTCAGAAAGATCTGGTTCTATTCTTATTCAATGGGCTTATAGTTGAGGAGCGCAAAATAGCGAATTCTTTTTGTGGGGGAAATATGCTAAATAAGACATAAGCCGCAGCTTGGGAAGTATTCAAGGAGCTCTTTGAGGGCTCAAGGCAATTCAATAAGAACATCCGTGCTAGAGGTGTACTTGCTATTGGCACCTCAACTACTGCTTTACTGAGTGATGTGGCAGAGTTGAAAGAGAAGTTGAAGAGGATTATGCTCCAAAGAATACCTCAGTAGTTGAAAGCATGTGAATCCTACAACGATCCATTCTATCCTACGGTTATGTGATATACTTTGCAAGAACCTGGTGTTGAGTTGAATGCAGTTAGGAATTTCTCTCCACAAAGGCCTAGACAAGGAAACTTTGGTAATCATGGGTACTTCAACAATAATAACTACAATGGAGGCTATCAGCAGGGCTATGGCTATGACAATCACCAAGCCCCTTTCAATCTGCAGGGAGGACCTTAGACAAATGCATACGATGGAAATCAACTACAAGCCCTCAAAGAAATGGTCATGAATGGGGCTAAGCGCACAAGGAACTTGGAGATGTGAACTAAGAACCTCGCATATGCAGTCTTGGACCAAGGTGAACGAAGTAAGAACTTGGAGAATCAGATGAGTCAAATCAGTCAATTATTAAGTGCGAAAGAGGCAAATGACGCAGGAAAGCTCTCATCGCAAACGATTGTGAATCCCAAGGAAAATGTCAGTGCAATAATGCTTAGGAGTGGCAAGGAACTGATTGCTACTCCCCATAAGGAGAATGAAGTAAGCCTAGAGGTGGGGATTGAAATCCTGGAAGATGGAAAGGACGCCCACTACATAGTGCGGCGAGTGCCGCCAATAGGAGGCGAGCGCCACAGCATAACAGAGCAGCGACCGTGGCAACCCTACAGACGCCATTCCAGGTATGTCTTCTGCCCCTTTTCCCGTGTCTTTTGATTTTACAAAGCACGTCTGATAGCATGAATTTAGATGGTCATAATAGGTTTCATTTAGCTTAGTTATGATGCATATCATGCATGCTTTAAGTATAATTTGCATATTTGCTCTACATGTTGTTGGAGTCGGAATGTACACATTTTTATTGATTATTTCAGGTACCTGTGGATCCAAGGAAGAGACATGGGTTGATGACGCATTGGATGAGGATGTCTAGTTGATCGAAGAAGCTTACATGAAGATCTAAAGAGGTCCTAAGAAGAAGAAGCGAGCCTAAATGAAAAACCAGTCTACAGAAGTTGTCGCTAGACATGCTGAACATGTTTTGCACTTTCTGGAGGCCCCGGTTGCCCAATTGACTATTATGAGTATGCATTGGAAAGCTCTTTCAAAGAGCACCAACTTTCTTGTTTACGTCGAGAGCTGATTCGACCTGAATTTTCCATAAAAGAGTAATGCAGCGGGCGCCGCCATATGCTGCAGGTGCAGCAATATGCCACGGCCGCGGCCGCCACATTTGTACAGAGAGACGCGTTTTGAAGTTTAGAGACATGTTTTCTATCCAAAACCCTATTTATTCTATCTTTGTCTTTTTGGCCGACTTGGACACGAAATAGGCACGAAATTGAGAGAGGGCTTAGCCCTAGGTTTTTATTCATTTATTAGATTAGGATTCAAGATGATTTTATTTGGAGATTGAGAGCGATGTTCGCCATGGGCGGCTAAATTCTCTTCGTTCTATCTACAAGTTGAAGCTTTGTTTGGATTGAGTTGTGAGTTTCTGAATCTTGTTCCTTATTTTCTATATTTGAATTTTTCAACTTCTTTGCGCTTATTTATTGATTGTTTTGTTCTATCTTTTCTGGACAACTAGATAGAATCAATTCAATTGCTAGGGTTTTGTAGATTCCTGATTGTGAACCTTAACCCAAGTAGAAAACTTGTCCATTTAGGGCTGATTGACCTAATTGGATAGGTAGGAAGTTGGATGTGTTGTTAAATCCCTCTTTAAGGACTGCAAATACCTTGGTTAATCTATGAACTTAAAGCTATCAATTGGGGTTAAATTCTTCTTTAGAGACTGTTCAATTGATAAGGGTTTCTAGGACTGATTGGACTAGTAACTATATTAGGTCAGGACAAGGACATTCATAGGAAGACTAAAAGGGCAAGAGGACGTTACAATATCAATTCAACCAAATAGAGTGGATAGTTGTTAGTAGAACGATTTTCTCTAAATTGTTTTGCATCAACTTGTTTATATTTTATTTTGTTTTCATTCTTATTTCAATCACCCCGAACCCCCCCCCCCCAATTTCTACTAATTGGTAAATACACATTGCTAAGCAATACTTGATTCTCTGTGGGATCGACCTCTTACTTACTTGCTATACTAGTTTGTAGATTTAAGTTTTGTTTTGATACGGTTTACGCGACTAAAAATCGTTCATCAAATTGGCGTCGTTGCCGGGGAATCAAGTTTATTTCTTTGTTTTGTGTATTTATTGATTTTTGTGCATATATCTAACCCGTTGTGAGCCTATCTTACGGTTCACAATGCCCTTGCTACTAACCTTTCAAGATGTTGAGATTAGCGCAGTTTGAGGGTGTGAACATTCACCAATACTTCACTAGATTGATGGGATGACTGTTGAGACGCGAGCGATGGCTGAGCACATGAGTAACGGAGGCCTAAAGCGGTTAGGAGGATTGTCGGGATTGTGGGATTTTTTTTTGTTATATGGATTACCATGCTGCACATGAAGAATTGCTCGCCACGTCTTTTCCTCTAATGGAGGACTCTGTCATACAGCTGGAGGATCCATTTCACACTCTCACACAAGTGGTACAGCTGTTGGAGGAAGTAAAAATGACCCGCTGTAAAAACTTGCAGAATCTGATGAACCAACTCATTCAAACTTTAAGTGAAAAAGGTGAGAAGGAAAGGGGCTTAGAAGAAGGAGTTGAAGTCATAACAGGGGGGTGAAAATTCTGAGGAGCGGTGACCACCGCAGCAAGACGGGGACCGCCGCAGTGTTACTGACGAGAACCTAACGTCTTCTTCTCTTGATTTTGAGAAACCCATCCCACCACTTGAAGAATTGAAGGATGAAAGAGGGGAAGATCCTATCAAAGTCATTGTGCTAAATTCATTCCCTCCTATGTGGTTTCAACATGACAATGACATGCTGAATGAGGAGAAATTGGTTGCAGACAACGACAGTTTCTTCGACGATGGAGAAAAGGGTCTAGTGCTTCTTGACTTAAAATCTTATAAGTCGACGCATTAGGTTACAAGTGATGTGTCTCCTACTCCATGTGCATCAACCATTCTGAGCTCGTCACTGATAAACCAGGTTTAGAGCCATCTGCCGAGGCTCAAGAGGTAACAAAGGAAAACTTTTTCAGTTTGGAAGGTAAGGGTGATTATATTGATCCTTTTGATTGCCATTTTGAGAAGCCACCAGCGGAACTGTGTTGGTGGTATCATATTCCTTCAGGAATGAGTCATGCTAGACTCTTTGATAGATGGAAAGGGTTTTTGAATTCCATATTTTATGCTTTTAATTTATTGTACTATGATCTGCCTTGTAAGATGTGTGCACATGAATATGATAGGCTAGTGAGGGTCTTGACGATGTATGATAGGTAAGATCTTGATATTGAGAATAAGTCAGGCCAATGACATTAAAGAAAGGCACTTCTCAGGAGGCAACTCGAGGTAAGTTTTCTAATTTAGTTATTTCAATTCCTCGTTAGTTAGTTTCTTTTTCAATCAATCAGGTTTTCCATTAGATATTGGATAGTTTTTTTGGTTTAGGATAGTCTAACCTCTTAGGAAAGGCCACTGCAATGCTCAGATCCGACCTATAGAGACCCATCCACTACATTTTGAGTATTTCATTCATTTCTTCCTTTATGTTTTTTTTGTCTTTTATGTTTCATTGAGGACAATGAAAAGTTGAAGTGTGGGGGAGGGATTGAATGACATATAGATAGAGTTTGCATATCATGTCTATTTATGTTTTCATATTTATTTTTACTCATATATCATATTTAAAAAAATCACAAAAATATTTTGCAATGCATTTAAGTGTTATTAAAGATACCCATCTTCGTTTAGTTTGTCCTCTAATTCATTTTTATGATCTTAATTGTATAAATCCCATGATTTGATTGAATTGCTTGAAAATGATTTTTGGAGCATGATTTGAGAATATAATTGAGCATGTATGGTTCATATTTGAGGTTTAATTGAAATCTAGCAAAAATATAACACTTGTGAGTTTGTTTTGGCCTTATAGGGACTATTCATAATTATTTCCCTTTTGCTTTTATTGTGTGATTGTACTCTTCATATGCATTTTTTTCATGACCTTATTGCACATGTTTGTTTCTTGTGAATTTCAAATGATTGAGGCATGCTTTCTTTAGCCATATTATACCTTATCTACCCTTTGCATTATCTTTTGCTTGAAGCCCAGCTGAGCCATAAAGCCTATTTTTTTTTATAACTCCACAAAAATATATCATAGCCAATGATTAACCTGACCCTATCCGGGAATTAGGAGGAGAATTGGTGAAAAATCTTTATGTTCGAGTTGCTTTGAGTGGAGATGATGTATGTATGGTTGTGCATTGCGAGAGGCATAGCCGAAATAAGGTAACCCTTCTTGCATAATATAGATGACTTATTACTAGGGGCCTAAGGAGGATAAAATTCACTTAGGAGTAAAAGTCTAGTAAGCTTGAACCTAGGGAGGATAAAATTCACCTAGAGGCAAAAGTAAGCATAAAAGAAAAGAAAAGAAGTCATCATCCATATGGAAAAATTGCATGAGTTGTATGGTTATTGAAATCGAAGAGTGCTTATTGATGTGTATTGGAGTTTATGTTATGGGAATGGTTTGCAAAGTATGGAAGTTTTGGTGTTGTTCTGGTTGGTTGTTGTTCCTTTTTCCCAGATTTTTAGCACCAAAAGCCTAAATATTTCCCATCCCTTATGTTCCTTCCAATGCCCCATTACAACCCTATAAAAGTCCTCATGATGATGTTTGCAAGTGATGACTTTCACGGTGTATAGAGCATTTTGGATTGAGTCGAGAGTTGAACTTTAAAGCCTAAACACATAAGAGCTTGAGTGAAACACATTATCCCAGTGAGGTTGGATTAAATTTGCATTTACAATTGGATCGCTCATATATTTGCTAGGATATTTGTTCTCTTATTCATGGTTCCTATTGATTGATATTGCTTTTATAAAATAAGAGCACGAAGATCTTATTTGTGGTATGATTAATTCTATATTTGTTTTTCATTGCTTGAGGACAAGCAAAAGGTTAAGTGTTGGGGAGTTTGATAGCATGCCTTTAAATGGTCATAATAGGTTGCATTTAGCTTAGTTATGATGCATATCATGCATGCTTTAAGTATAGTTTTCATATTTTCTCTCTATGTTGGTGCAGTCGGAATCTACACGTTTTTATTGATTATTTCAAGTAACTGTGGATCCGAGGAGGAGACATGGGTTGATGACGCATTGGATGAGGATATCTAGTTGATCGAAGAAGCTTACATGAAGATCTAAAGAGGTCATGAGAAGAAGAACAAGTCTACAAAAGTTGTCACCAGACATGCTGAACTTGTTTTGAACTTTTTGGAGGCCTCAGTTGCCCAATTGACTATTATGACCATGCGTTGCAAAGCTCTTTCAGAGAGCTACAACATTCCCATTTATGTCGAGACTTGATTCGACCTAAATTTTCCGTAAAAGACTAATGCAGAGGGCACCGCCATATGCCGCGGGCGCAGCAATATGCCGCGACCGTTCCCGCCGCATTTGTACAGAGAGACTCGTTTCAGAGTTCAGCGACATGTTTTCTATCCAAAACCCTATTTATTCTATATTTGTCTTTTTGGCCAACTTGGACAAGAAATGGGCACGAAATTGAGAGAGGGCATAGCCCTAGGTTTTAATTCATTTATTATATTAGGATTCAAGACGATTTTTGTTGGAGATTGAGAGCGATGTTCGCCATGGCGGCAAAACTCTTTTCATTCTATCTACAAGTTGATGCTTTGTTTGGATTGAATTGTGAGTTTTTGAATCTTGTTCCTTATTTCCTATATTTGAATGTTTCAATTTCTTTGCGCTTATTTATTAATTGTTTTGTTCTATCTTGTCCGGCCAACTAGATAGAATCAATTCAATTGGTAGAGTTTTGTAGATTCCAGATTGTGAACCTTAACCAAAGTAGAAAACTTGTCCCTTTAGGGCTGATTGAACTAATTGGATAGGTAGGAAGTTGGATGTGTTGTGAAATCCATCTTTAGGGACTGCAAATACCTTGGTTAATCTATGAACTTAAAGCTATCAATTGAGTTAAATCCTTCTATAGGGACTGTTCAACTGATAAGGGTACCACTAGTAGAAAAATGAAAATATAGCATGCTACCTAATAGGCCGGACGGGGGAAATTTGGTGTGTAATATGCTTCCAAGCTTTTATCTTTTTTTTTTTAAAAAAAATTATAGAGTATATAACCCGGATATAAGGCGCGCCCGGGTTAAAATGTTGTGTGGAAATGGAAATAGCCTTAATCTAATAACTCGGAGCTTAAATATCCGGGTTCTTAGCATCCTCTAATGACCCGGGCGTGTCACAAGTCTCCTAGGTCCGGGCTAATAGTTACACACTCCACCAAACATTAAAAAATGCCCGTAGTAGCATTCGGGACATAAAACAGGGGTGCGAAAGTGGAAAAAATAGAAGCACTAACTCTGAAATTAATTGAAGGAATTCAGTTTACTCAAAATCAAATAAAAGGAATCTCCAGGACAAGAGGAACTAGTAATGTTTCTAGGACTGATTGAACTAGTAACTATATTAGGTCGAGACAAGGACATTCATAGGAAGACTAAAAGGACAAGAGGAAGTTACAACATCAATTCAACAAAATAGAGTGGATGGTTGTTGGTAGAACGATCTTCTCTAAATTGTTTTGTATCAACTTGTTTATAGTTTATTTTGTTTTCTTTCTTATTTCAATCACCCCAAAAACCCCCTTTCTACTAATTGGTAAATACACATTGCTGAGAAATGCTTGATTCTCTATGGGATCGACCTCTTACTTACTTGCTATATTAGTTTGTAGGTTTGAGTTTTATTTTGATACGGTTTACGCGACTAAAAATCGTTCATCAACGTCCCACCTTTTCCGGAAGCTCTAAAGGATGCACGAAAATTTGAGAATGATAAGGAGATCTTTGAGACATTCAACAAGTGCGAGTTAAATATTCCTTTACTCAAATTGATTAAGAGCATTCCTAGATATGCTAAATTCTTGAAAGAATTTTGCACCATAAAGAAAAAGCAAAGATTGAAAAAGAAGGAAAATGTGTGATTCCTTATTTAAAAAAAAAGTGGTTAAATGAAAATGTCTCTGCTGTGTTGCAAAAGAAATTGCCTAAAAAGTGTGGACACTAAGGTATGTTTACAACTCCATGTGCAATTGGGAATACCAGATTCAAACAAGCCATGTTAGATTTAGGAGCCTCATTTAATGTTATGTCCTATAACTTGTACATGTTTTTTTGGTTTGGATGCTCTGACTGAAACTAGGGTTACAGTGCAACTTGCTGATCAACCACGGATCAAGACAAGAGGCGTTGTTGAAGATGTTTTAGTTACTGTTGATGATTTGATTTTCCCTTTTGATTTCATTGTTATAGATATGGAACAGGGAGCCCCAGAAACACCCATTTTACTAGGAAGGCCATTCCTAAAAACTGCAAAAACGCAAAGTGATTGTTGTGAGGGTTTATTGACTATGGAGTTTGATGGAAAAAAGATAGAGTTCTCTCTCTTTAACCACGCTAAGCTTTCTCCTGAAAATTCTTTAGATATGCCTATCGCTAACAACATTGATCGCAACAATGATTTTCTTGATTTGTTAGAGACTCCTAGGGGAAATAATTTCTTAAAATTTGAGCCCCCTAACAAATTGCAATCTTTATAAAAAGAAGAACTGAAAATAGGTGTTGAAAAATATGTTGATCCGCTTAAGCTCATACTTTCACCTTATGAGATACTAATTTCAAATGGCGTGGAAACTTTTGCGATTTCAGGACAACCCCCATAATTAGCTCAAGGAGGGAAGCTAATGGTAATGGATGAATGCTTGGACAGAAAGATGCATCTATCGAGGGTGCATGCACTTGTCAATGAGATGACAAGTGTAGGTGACCCTTGTGGAGGAACCTAGGCCAATCAAAGGAAATTGCGTCGAGCCAACGACGTGAAACAACGACACTTCTCGGGAGGCAACCCGAGGTAAGTTTTCTTTCTTTTTTCGTTTAGATTTCTTTACTAATTAGGTTTTATTTTGTTTTGTATTTGTTTTGTTTGGGTTCAATGACTAACAAGACAGGAGAGCAAGTGGAATTGGATGTCAAAGCAAAATGGATCCGCTACTGCATAGTGCGGCGGGCGCCGCCATAGGCCGCGATCGCCGCCCCAATGTGCAGCAACCGCATATGCAGCGGCCTCCACATGCAAGCAGTGGCCGCCACATTCCTTTTTTCGTCGCCTTTTTCTCCCGTTCTAGCGTTCCCTCAGTGAGTGGTTAGTTTCTTCTGCCCTCACCTCGCGTTCATTTGTTTTATTTTTGTTGTCTTTGATGTTTCATTGAGGACAATGAAAGGCTTAAGTGTGGGGGAGAGATTGCATGGTATATAGATAGAGTTTGCATATCATGTTTATTTATATTGTCATATTTATTTTTACGCGTATATGGCATTGGAAAAAAAAAACAACAACGAAAAAATTGAAAAAGATCAAAAATCCAAAAATATCATGCATTGCGTATAGGTTCAAATACCCACCTTAGTTAGCGAAACCCTACCTTCTTATGACATGAACTTGTAAATCATACGATGATTTTGAGTTGCTTAGCCTAATCTCCTTAAAATGTTTTCTTATGAAGCATGATTTTGTGATGTAATTGAGCATATGTGATTGAGCATCAGTATGATTACAAAACATGACCATTGTGAGATTGTTTTAGCCTTACTGGATTCATTTATAATCCTTTTGATTAAATGTGTGATTTACTGTCCTTATGTTTCTACCTCTTGATATTGACTTCATTATCTATTTTCAAGACCGACTCACATGTTTGTTGCTTGTGGAGTTTATGCTTTTACACTACTAGAAATGCCTTCATACACGTCGGTTAAACACCGATGTCAAACAAAAAAAAATTCAACATGTTAATTGGAGGCGTTAAAGAGGTCCTGAGAAGAATAAGCGAGCCTAAACGAAAAACAAGTCTACAGAAGTTGTCGCCAGACATGATGAACCTGTTTTGCACTTTTTGGAGGTCTCGGTTGCCCAATTGACTGTTATGACCATGCGTTGGAAAGCTCTTTCAGAGATCTACAACTTTCCTGTTGTCGTCGAGAGCTGATTCGACCTGAATTTTCCATAAAAGACTAATGCAGCGGGCGCCACCATATGCTGCGTGCGCAGCAATATGCCGCGGCCGCGGCCGCCGCATTTGTTCAGAGCGATGCATTTCGGATTTCAGCGACATGTTTTCTATCCAAAACCCTATTTATTCTATCTTTGTTTTTTTGGCCGACTTGGACACGACATGGACACGAAATGGAGAGAGGGCTTAGCCCTAGATTTTCATTCATTTATTAGATAAGGATTCAAGACGATTTTAGTTGGAGATTGAGAGCGATGTTTTCCATGGGCGGCTAAACACTCGTCGTTCTATCTACAAGTTGAAGCTTTGTTTGGATTGAATTGTGAGTTTCTGAATCTTGTTCCTTATTTCCTATATTTGAATGTTTCAACTTCTTTGCGCTTATTTATTGATTGTTTTGCTCTATCTTGTCTGGCCAACTAGATAGAATCAATTCAATTGCTAGGATTTTGTAGATTCCTGATTGTGAACCGTAACCCAAGTAGAAAACGTGTCCCTTAGGGCTGATTGAATTAATTATATATGTAGGAATTAAGTTGGATGTGTTGTTAAATCCCTCTTTAGGGACTGCAAATACCTTGGTTAATCTCTGAACTTAAAGCTATCAATTGGGTTAAATCCTTCTTTGGGGACTGTTCAATTGATAAGGGTTTCTAGGACTGATTGGATTAGTAACTATATTAGGTCGGGACAAGAGCATTCATAGGAAGACTAAAAGGACAAGAGGAAGTTACAACATAAATTCAACCAAATAGAGTGGATGGTTGTTGGTAGAACGATCTTCTCTAAATTGGTTTGCATATATCAACCTGTTTATAGTTTATTTTGTTTTCTTTCTTATTTTTTAATCACCCCAAAAAACCCCTTTTCTACTAATTGGTAATTACACATTGCTGAGAAATACTTGATTCTCTGTGGAATCGACCTCATACTTACTTGCTATAATAGTTTGTAGGTTTGAGTTTTATTTTGATACGGTTTATGCGACTAAAAAACGTTCATCAACGTCCCACCTTTTCCGGAAGCTCTAAAGGATACACGGAAATTTGAGAATGATAAGGTGATCTTTGAGACATTCAACAAGTGCGAGTTAAATATTCCTTTACTCAAATTGATTAAGAGCATTCCTGGATATGCTAAATTCTTGAAAGAATTGTGCACCATAAAGAAAAAGCAAAGATTGAAAAAGAAGGAAAATATGTCACTAGTAGAAAATCGGGATTTTACCCCATGGTTTATTACCCCGGATCTCATAATTGTGGGGTGTAATGGCATAACTAGCAAGTTTTCTTTTATTTTTTTATACTAAAATAAATATATCCCAGATTATATAAAGAAATATCTGGGGTATAAGATGTGGGGTATTAATTGAATCATATCTTTTATATACCCCGGGCGTTTTTTTTTTATCAATATCCGGGGTATTAAAGGTAAGGCATTTTCGTTTTTTTTTAAATTAACTATTGTGTAAATATATGTACGCGTTAATTGGAGGAGGCACAAGCCTAGCTTGCCCGACTCTCTCTTTCCTCATGTAGTGTGAAGGTTCGATAATATAAAACAATGTAATAAAGAAATACTCTAGAAGGGGGGTTGAATAGAGTATGCCCGTTTTTCGCAGAAAGTCTCAAGACTTTTGGAGCTCGTATAAAACCCTTTGAGATTAACCTGAATCACAAAGTTAGACAATCGAACCAAGTGCGGAAATAAGGTAAAGCAATAAGTAAAGGACACGAGTAATTGTTTACGAGGTTCGGCACGAACTTGGCCTACGTCCCCGCCTAGGGTTCTTCCACAACCCTAGGATTCAAAAGGCTTTATTGATTCGCTTAGCTTAGGATCCTAATAGCTCACCGAGAAGCCTCTCTCCTATACAATTGCAATCTAGTCAACTCACGTTCCCTTGGAGTCCTAGACCAATCTAGAAGAGCCCCACCTCTCTCAGCTATCTAGTACAATCCTCTTACTCTCAGAAATCAATAGCCTAGTGCAACTTCCCGAGTTATAAACTCTCGAGTAACACTATAAATGAATATATCCTATAAGCTCACAGTGACTCTCAAAGGCTTTGAAATAAACAACAAACTCTTGAGCGCTTAACAGAGAGACACTTTGGAAGACAGATCTCGCTTGAATGAATGAAAGCTCGTGTAGCACTTGTACTTTCTGTCTTCTTCTTTCTTTCCTTTATATAGAAGTGGAATGGCGCCTAAGGATCTTCACCAACGGCTCTTTCGAATCAGGCTTGATCTTGAATCTTCTATCTATGGATACTCCGAAGCCATGATCCTCTTTGAATAGGATCTCCTCAATATGCGCCAAAGGAAAGATATAAACTCGAAATACTTCCTGAAAGATTAGTCATATATATATATATATATATATATATATATATATATATATAATATAAAGGAAGTATATAATAAGATTAAATAATATTCAGACTAATAAGACAGGTTTGTATTTCATCAACTGTTAATGCTCCAAGGCCTTTGACACAAACATCCTGTCAAAGCCTTTGAAACATTTGTTCCAATTTTCATCAAGGGAGGGAGTTATCAATCTCCCCCTTGATGAAAGACAAAACCTGTGCATCCCTGCAACTTAGTCAAGCATAGATAATAAAATAGAAATCGGACTAAGTACCTGCAAGGGTTAGACAAATGTTGGATCAAATTTTTAAAGCATGCAAAAACCATCCAACCGAAAACCATAAATCAAAAACCAAGGTCTTCCAAGACCTTTAAGCATAAGTTTTCAAAGTCTAAACACCACAGATCATCTCCCCCTTTTTGTCTTTCAACAAAGGGCGGAGGTAAAACAATCACCAAAATAGTCACCAAAAGTTTTGAAAACGTTTCCAAAAACCAGCAATGTATCAGATTTCAGGGATGGGATAGGGTAGGGTAGGGTTTAAGCTTAGTCATCCGGAGCATCATTAGTGAGCCTCGTCCACAGTCCTTCCAGCATCTTGAAAATCCCGCTCATCTCCGTCATAATCTCCTTCTGTAGCTCCTTGATATCCAGGCGAACTTCCTCCAAGCCCAACTCAAGGTTGTCCATGCGTTCATCGAAAGCTGGAGCAGTGGGAAAGGCTTTTGAAGGAGTGGTAAGACTCAAGGTCCCTTGGGGAGACCGAGTGATGCCAATCTTTTCAAGGCCCTTAGAGTCGAACTTACCCATATGACGCAGCTGTTCTTCATATTTGACATCAGTTCCAGAAGCTTTGAAGAGAGGGGTCAAAAGGGTAGCAAAGGGGAGGGGAGAGCCTTTTCTAGCTTTTCTGGCATGAGCCATGGTTCCAAGGATAGTGTTGGCCAAATCAAGCTCAAGGCCATTTAAGATGCGGTAGAGCAGGACCATGGCATTGTCGGTAAGGAGTGAGCCAGAGTTAAGACGGAGTAGGAGGCATCGAACAATGATGTTGAAAATGATTTTTGCCTCAAGGGTTAGGGATGAGTGGGTGAGTTGCTTGGAGGTGCTGTTGGATGCTTCGGGTAGGAGGTACGTGGCTCGGGCAAGGATGATGCAATTCTCTTTTGAGGGGTGTTTCAGAGGGTGGAACTGGGGTAGGTAAGCCAAGGAAATCTGCAAAATCATTGGAGTTGAGAGAGATTCTAACCCCTTTGACAACAGACTCCAAAGACCAACCATTGGTGTCGTTTTTGGCTTTTAGGTTAATGTAAAACAGACGGGTAAGCTGGGGGTAGTAGACAGTTTCAAGGTTAAGAAGGGTCCAGGCTGGGGATTTTTTGAGAAGCTCAATGCATGGTAACTTCAAAGCTCAATGCAATCTAGTCAACTCACGTTCCCTTGGAGTCCTAGACCAATCTAGAATAGCCCAGAAGGTAGGCAGTGTTCCCGTTGATGCTGTTGCGCTAGGAATTGTGTCCGCGATGGACAACGAGGCCCTGACAAGTTAGCTCGCATGGTACGTAACTTATGTGCTTTACTCTCGATTAGACGACAAAGGTAGATAGTTGAAGGTCCACTATACCTGACATAAACTTACCGTGCAGTGGCGACGTGGAGATGCGCATGTCAGCTTGCGGTGTGGATCTGACTAAGGAGTTGCTCACCTCCCTGAAGCCACCCCGAGCTTGGTTTGACACAGGGGTATGAATACGTGTCACCTATAAAATTTAACGTGTCAGGAGTGTGGATTGTAATTGCGGTTCACATCATGCAGGATATGTAGGAGTGTTGCTACCTTCTGTGCAAAGCGGTCCCAGAAAGGGCGGATGACATTGGCAGTGGAGCCATCGTTGTGGATACGTTCTTGATGACACTGTATCTACCGCGGGAATGGAAGAAGTACATCGCCAGCCCCGAAGCTTACGACCACAGTGATGCTTTGCTGGCGTACTTAGATGGCCGGTCCCCGGAGACGATGGGGCGACTGTGGTCAGGTACGGACCTCATCCTCCTCCCCTTGAACGTGAGGAACAAACATTGGGTTGCGCTTGCAATCGATCTGAAGGAGTGGGAGGTAAGGGTGTATGACTGCGATGTCCACATCGTGACGGAATGCCAGCTCCAGCCCATCTTAATTATGGTGACAAGCCTCATGCAGCTCCTGCCGGAGACCGCCCCGACCTTCGATGGATTGGACGACACATACATTGAGGCATACCGACAGATGCTAGCTGTTGGGGTCTTCCATGGTCGACTCGGATGCTAGACTTTGGAGTGCGTCGTGAATGTTTGTTATGAACACTTGATTCCAATGAGAACACCCTCTTGTAATAGTTGAAGTAGAACGTTGGGATATTTTGCGAAACTTGGTAGTTGTCGAATGTGGACATGAACGTGTATTGTCCATGCATGTTCGTTTCTAATGGATCCAAATTTGGTATTTTAGGTATGCGGACATGTATTTTGTTAAACTTGGTTGTGTAGGTATGAACATGGGTGCACTTGGTACGTTCTACAATCGATCCAATTTGGTGACAAGGTAGATATTGTTACATGACACGAGTATTAAAAGGGGTGACATGGGTAATTTATACTATACGTAGGAATTTGAGAGAGTGAATATTGACAGGAAAAAACCAGGAAGGTTACACGTGCATGCAAAAACGTGACCCGATACTGGGACAAAACAATAAAACGACAATCGAAAAGGAATCTTTCAGGGTGGCAGTTGGTTGCACAGTTACTTTGACCTACTTTAAAAAATAGAAAAAAAGGAAAACCAAATATTCTCTCTCTCGAAAATAAAAGGGAAACAAAAAAGTAACTTTCACCAAATTGCATTCATTGCATTAAGGGAATAAAACCATCACCACAAGGGAAAGAGAGTGAGTGAATATTAATAGAGGGCAAGAAGGAAGAGAGGCTGTTGTGAATTAAAGGGAAACAAGGGAGCAACACTCTGGCCGCTGTGAACATATGATACAGGATAAGGGAGGAAGACGCCGGAGAAGCCCGTACTGGGCAGGAAGGCGTCGGAAAACAGGTACACCCCGCGTTATTCTTGAAATCCGTCTCCCTTCTCTGCTTCTCTGAATCTTCACTTAATTTGCAATCTTCCCCACTTAATTTGCAACCTTCCATTGTTTCATTCAAAGGCATGCAATTTGGGAATGGAGAAAATACAGAAATTGGGGATTTGGGTTAACGCAGATCTGGGGAATTGGGGGATAAGGGGAAATACAGATCTAGGGTAAAAGGGGTATGGGGATCTAAGGAAGTGAGAGAGAAGGGCGAGGGAGGTTGAAGATGAGCATGGGAGGGTTGCGGGTCCTTTAACCCAGAATGTCAGAGTGGAGAATAACCCCTGTCAAAAATGGGTACTATAGGAGTATTGGGAGAAGTCAACTGACATTCATGACATGGGTTATGTTGTTGGGTGACAAGGGTTACCTCTAAGGTGACATGGGCACTTGCTCGTGAAACACTCCCAGACCTAATTTAATAAGTAGGGGGTGATTTTGTGTGGATATTGATTATGTTCATGTCCACCTAATTGCAGGAAGAACATGATTCGGTCCCAGAATTTGAGGAGGAAGGGTGTCCGGCCACCGAAGAAGGTGGAGCCACGACTCGCAGTGCTGGGGGAGAAGCATTTCCGGGGGCGGGTCAACCCTGGTTTGAGAGTGTCGCTGCTCGTGAACTTGGACGACTGTGTCGACCCCGTCGATTGGGAGAAGCTGTTGCGAAGCCAATTCGGGGGGATTGTGCAATTGGCAAACCGGGTTTAATTCTCGTCGCAACTGCTGCATTACGTGTTACAACGACAGCTTGTGACAAAAAATAAGTGGGAGACTTGGTACATGCTTCAAGACAAGCTCCGACGATTATCGATCAAGGAGTTTGCGCTCTTTACTGAGGTTTGCGGTGTGGTCGTGTTCGGGGGGAAGACACAGAGACGGAGGATGACAAGAAGACAAAGAAGGCTCTAAAGGACTTAATCGGAACGGACAACATGAAGGTGGGTGAGCTAGAGAACGCGTTCAAGAACTCCATCTTGAAGGAGCCGAGTGCGAGAAGGCGTTTTAAGATCGCTCTCCTCTTCATCGTCGAAGGAGTTCTGCTGGGGGGAGAACCCAGGAAACCCATACGAGGGTGGATTGTGATGTTTGTGGAGAACGTTGATCGGTTTCTGGATTACCCTTGGGGCAGGATTGTGTATGAGGCCACCCACGAGTCCCTGCTGGGTGTCATAGAACGACGTGTCGCTGACTTGAAGCCGAAGGCGAAGGACGACAAATATGGATATGGGCTAATGGGTTTTCCGTATGCGTTCCAGGTTACCTACTTGACCGAAGTTATACTTTAACTATTAAGTGCAATTGATGAACTCGAGTGTCATGTGTGGTTGTTGTAGATTTGACTGTACGAAGCGGTCCCGAGGATTGGGGAGGAGTTTGCGAACCGGGTGTCGAAGACGGCGTTGCCTCGCATGCTGAGGTGGACAGGCGATGACGACAATCTAAGCTATGAGACGATCTAGTCCCGCATGGACCCTGAGAATTCGGAAAGCATAAAGGTCGAAGACAACCCGATACTCGTACCGAAGGCCGGCGAGTATGAATTGATACTCGGGTGCTTCTACCAACATAAGGAGCCTGACCTCTACTTTGATTACATTGAGGCTGCATTGGCACCCAGTTATTACGGTGAAGGCTCTAGCAAGCCCAGCCCGAGTTCGGAGCAACGAGATGGGACAAGGGAATCCTAGGAAGATAAGGTGGGGAAGACACTAGAACTGATCTTGGAGAGGGTGGGAACTATGTCAACATGGATGCGGCGCATGGATGACAAGGTACATGTAACTTTTCTCCCATAAGTGATACGGGTATATTCTATAAATGACGTGGGTAACTTTTCCCCCAGTGGTGACACGGGTATTTTCCATAAGTGACACGGGTAACTTTTCTCCCAATGTCGAATAACATTTGCAAACCACCCCTCATTTATGTACTCTGTGTTTTAGATGAAGGTCTTGGAAGGTGTTGTGAATGGGATGCGAGATGGCCAGTCGAATGCAAGAGGTGTGCAGAAACCAACGGGCGATGTCCGTGGAGAGGATAACCACCAAAATATCGGGGGGACAGAGGGACCAACTAAGGTGGACGACCAGCCACCAGAAGGACAAGAGGAGGTAAATTGGTTGTTAGTTTACATGGTATTTTCTCCCAATGGGTCAAGGGTTAATAGAATCAACATTTTTATATTTCAATATATTGTAGACAACTGACACGATTGTTAATGTCACGCGACACGTTTTAATATGTCAAGTGACAAGGGAACAAATAAATTATCTGAATGACAGTTGAAATAACCATAACCAATTACCAGATCTCAGAGGCTGCGAAAGCCGAGACCGTTGGAGAAACTGGGAGAGATGTCAGCAGAGAGAATGACGGGCAACATAGGGAGGCTAAGGAGAACAACCATAAGGCCGGGTCAACGGAGGTACCACCTACAGTGGACGACTAGCCAACACCGGAAGGACAGGATGGGAAGGTAAATTGGTTGTTACTTCACATTGTCATTTGAATCTATAGTAGTAGTTAAGTGACAAGTGTATCAGTGTTAACCGACATGGATAATTGTTCGGGTGATATGGGGGAAAAAACAATTTTGCCCTGACCCTTGAAACTGTATAACTAATTGCCAGATCTCAGAGGCTGCAAGAGTGGAGCCCGTTCGAGGCAAGAAGAGTAAGAGAGGTTCAGGAGGTGAAGAAGAAGTGAAGTCCCCGCATCAAAAGAAATCGCGGGGCCGAAAAGAGAAGAACGTTGTCGAAGGCGCGGACGTGATTAAGCCGGGTCTTGTATCCGTGTCAAACAACGATGGCTTCCTCCGCTGGATCGATAGGTGACCCTCATCAGTAGACGTACCCAACTGATTGCAGACATGACTCTATTCTCCTAACATTGTGGTTGTGGTTGTGCAGCGGGGATGAGGACAGCTGGAAGACTGTGTACGGCACGACGCTGACTAAGGAGTTCTTCATCGCACTAAAAACGCCCACAGTTTGGTGTTGTAAGAGGAAATCGAGAGTGCAAATAAAATACGAATAAAATAAAGCAAACCGATTGGATCCTAGCAAATAATGTTCAAGACTTCCTCTCGATGCAGCAAAAGGAAGTCAGGTTCGATCCTCGAGGAAGCTAGTCACCGGAGGAATCTCACGGGCAGAAGTCGACTTCAGAGTGCTCAACCTCGACTAGGGTTAGTCGACAGAAGGTCAGGCAGTCGAACTGAGCAAGCGGCAGTCACATAGCTTGGTCGATATCGAGCAGTTTACTCGATATCGAGTAAAGTTGTCGACGTCGAGGAAATCTGTTCGAGGTCGAGGAACTGCAGAAAAAAAAGCTACGGCGATCTTGTGGATCGAATGTGAGAAGTCGATGTCGACCAATTTGGTCGAAATCGAGGAGAACAGAAAGTAAAATAAATGCAAATTCCGAATCTAAACCGATGGATGAAAGAGAACTTCTAAGATTAGGGTTTGCAACAACGATTACCATCAATGCGGAATATAAATCATAAAAGGCGGCGACTTTATCGATAAAGGAGAAGGCTTTCATCCAATCTGATAAGTAGGAATATAAATCTTGCGATAAATAACCCTAATTGTATCTATTCCTTTTCATAATTAGAATTTATAAACTTCCGAATAGACATCCTAATTACTACCCAAGTTTCACAACATGAGTTCTTCAATTTCTCAATCAAAGATGAAGCACATAGAATAGAATAAGATAACGATAAAATACCTCCTTTTGCAATCGCTAATCCACCGACATGGCTCTCGTTGGGCTCACCCCAACCCTAGAAGTAGGTGGACTACTCGCGCCTCATCGCAATTGCAGACATTGATTGAAAAGAAATAACTTGCATAAACTATATTCAAAGTCTTTACAATCCCGGCACTCAAACTTTCGTTGAATGCCAAAACCCTAAAACCTTTGAACTCCTAAACTCTAAGTGTGGAACTACTTCTCTCTGAAATTGAATGACTAGAAAATTAGCCCCATGGGATTTATTTATAGGGCTTAATCCTTACTATTCAAGGAAAGCAATCTATATCTACTTTCTAAAGATAAAATTAAATAAAGATAAAGCATTAAATCTAAAGGAAAATATCTAAATATCTAAATATCTCTTGTCTTTCATGAATAATCTTCTCTCCTTAGATAAATCTTGATAGACTTTGATAGAATCGGACTCCTTCGCATCCAAACAAGCCAGCTCGACTCGGACAGGCCCGATCGACTTGCGGCACAGAAACATTTTTGGTCGACATCGAGGAACATTTCCTCGACTTCGGCTATCTTCGTCTTCTCGAGTAGCTCCTTTGCTTTTCTGACTCGGACAATTGTTTCTGGTTTGGTCGATGTCGAGGAAAGTTGTTGACATCGAGGAAAATTATAACTCGAGTTATCTTCTTCTCTCAGTTTCTTGAGCAGCTTCTCCTCGACCAGGCTCTGCTTTACCAATTTTGTCGATATCGAGGAATGTTCCTCGAAATCGAGTAAAATTCTACTTCTGTCTTTTCTTCTTGGTTTTGTCCCGAAATGGCTCCAAATAAAGCAATATTAAACCAAAACTTATGAAGACCTCTATTTCTTGCAAATAAGCATATATTACATTAATTCGACATATTCCCAGCCCGAAATATGGAAAGTATATAGAATAAGGAGCTAAAATGTGCATAAAAACATGGCTATTTTAGTGGACATCAAATCACCCCATACTTAAGCTTGCTTGTCCCCAAACAATAACTTGGATGGTCATTCAGGGGAAACCTATAAAGACTCTCAACATAATGGATTCATTGCTATATTACCTAACACTCAATTGCCATCCTTGAAAAGGTACTTGGTGCCTACAAATCTGTGCCTGTGAATGAAAAGCAATTTCTGCACACAAAAGGAAGTTTATACTAAAACAATTTTCATATGACAAAGCAACAATAATCAAGAGGATTTTATTTCAGCTCAAAAAAGGAGTAGATAGGTAAAAGGCTAAAAGGTGGGCAACTTTTTGGTCATGTGGTGTTAAATCCGGGGAAATGCATTATTTCCAAACTTTCTCAACCACATTCCTTCTTCATAAGATTCATCACCTTTCATAATGCTTTTTTCAATAATAATGCTTTTACCTCTCGGACCTCAGCACTGCCTTCTCGCGAGTCGCAAACATGGGTGTCATGAATGACCCCGGATACTTAGTGCTTTGGAATCCTCACATGTGTCCCATCTCACTGAACTATTATCTCAGTAAGCAGGGTCGATCTACCTTTATCTCTTGAGGTGATCGGATTTTTTCTCACTCATTAAATTTTCCATAAATCTAAATCTTTCTTGCCAAACTCCAATAATGACATAACAACACAACAAACCATATAATGGCTCCATAAAATGAATTTCATTTTTGACATAATCCCCGGATAGGGTATAAGGTAAAAATGAGCAATATAAGACATATGTGGAGCAATAATGACATATAGGCAAATAAGGCTTATAATATGGCTTTTGTGATGCAATTGGGCATAGGTATGGCTAGAAGTATAAAAATGAGCATGTATGGAAATTTAAAATCCTCCATCCTCTTATTGTGCATAATGTCAAAAGCAACATCAATTTACCTCACTTTTGTGGTTTTTACCATTAAAAAAATCGCACGTCATTGAGACTTCCCTTTTCTAGGCAATCTTGTGCAATATCTCTAACAAATCCATCATTTGCATCGTCGAGTGTTGCCTTGGCTTCCATGACTCTCTTTTTTGAATTTTTTGCAAGCTTGGGCGATATCTTTACAACTCTCTTTAAAAGTGCATATTTTGAATAATGTAGAAATTAACCATGCAAATGCGATAAATAATATGCAACTAAACTCAAATATAGAGTTGTGCCGTGTCCTAAATAAATCCGATACAAACCATGAAATGAAACTTAAAATACAGTCCTGGAACCACATAAAAAAAAAAAAAGTCCTAAACATAGTCTTTACTCCCACCCCATACTTAAAATAGACAGTGTCCTAAGTGTCAAAGAAATAAAACCAAAGGGAGGGAAAAAGACTTAGAGAGCTGCTCACTGAGGAGGTGGTGGACCGTAGTATGGAAAGTGGTATCCGACCTAGTAGTCAGGAGCTCCTCCATGGGAAGAGCTACCAGGCTGATGTGAAGAAGATCCACCAGTGTCATGTGTACTCCCCTATCGCTGGAACTATGATGGGCGACCCCAGATGCTCTGATCCATGCCGTCGAAGCGGTCTCTGACCATGAAATGGTGATCCATGGTAGCTGAATAGAGTCGCTCTTGGCGGCTGTCGATGGTGTCAACTCTGAGCGTCAAAGAGGTCATCTGGTCAAACATGGCTGTCTGTAATTCTTGCATCTGTCGCATCTCAGAAACCATCACATCTGAACATCCTCCAGCAGGGTGAGCCTGCTGGGCGTGGTGAGAGGAGATCTGCTGTGGGGAGTGGTAAGAGTGGTGGGAGGGGATTTGCTATGGGGAGTGGTAGGAGTGGTGGGAGGCCTGTGGGCTGTCAGCCTCATCGTCGTCGTCATCCCCATCGTCCTCATCATCTGCAGGATCTGGTTGAGGGTCTACGGCCATAGGCTCAGAATATGGATGGTCGTAGAGGAGAGGATGGTCCCTCAAGGTAGGGTCAGCGACTGGGATGATCTCAGGGTAGTAATCGATCCTTGTCCATGTAGTTTACCAGTCACGGGTATGGTGCAGATCCATCAAATCCTGCCGAATAGGTATCCCTATCCTATAATGGACCCATCTGTCGTGGCGGCGTGCTATGATATGTCCTTTCTGTAGGGACGCCAGATTAATCCTCATCACGTTCCACGTAGTGTACCGGTGGACGGGGAGCTCGAGGTGAAAGGCTAAGATAGCCACCATACAACTGTCGTAGATGGCTACTCATGGGAGGTTCCAGCGGGTAATGCAATGCTCTAGCCATGCATAGGCGAGCGGCAAGGGGTCAGACTCGAAGAGCATCCGCCGTAGACACTCTAGCATTGGCTGGTTGGGCCGCCGCAGCTCGGGGCGGGCCCAAATAGTGCTGCCCAAAACCCTCAGAATAGTAGCGAATAGAGGGCTGGCTATGTTGGCAGTGACAGTGGTGTCCTGGGTAGGCTCCAACATGTTGGCCATGTAGCGCCACATCACATCTGTGTCGTGGATGTGGAAGGTGTTGGTGGTGTGGCGGAAGGCGAAGGCAGCGCTCAGCTCCTCCAAAGTCATAGTGAACCGCCTGTTGGCCAGCTGGAAGTGGACACGGCGGTGGGAGGCAGGAGAATCTGGGATCCGGAGAGTCGCTAGGAACTCTCCTGTCAGTGTCGGGTAGTGATGGTCTAGGGGCTCAATCAGACGGTCAACATCTAGCCAGCCAAACCCCTGGACCATCCAGAAGTGCATACCGAGCTCCTCCATGCTCGGCTGATGATACCAACGGGCGTTCTCAACCCTCTCTGCTAAGTCCTGAGCTCGCAGACGTGTCTCCTCATCATCAATCCTCAGGTGATCCATTTCTGGATATTTTGTTCTGAACATATACTGCAAAAATAAAGTACCCTCTATAAGATAATATCTAAATAAAACCACCCCATACTTAGTTCATAAACTATCCTATAAAATAATAAATAAGCATAAGGAAGTTCATATTATCAAATCATGTAACAATTCATATAATGAAACAAGAAGTGCAACATATATATGAATTTAAATAAAGCCCCAAATTCAAGAAATTTCCAAATATATCATGAATTTCTTTGATAATATATATGAACTAAATATGGGAATCATTTAGATATATAAAAAATTCAGCCCATCAAATATAGCTATTTCCATATATAACCAACCCTTAATAATATAAATATCAATTTCCCGTGCAAATTTCAAACCCTAGACATTCAAAACACAACTCTAGATCCAATCTCTACCTAGGTTCTCATCAAATAATAATCTGAAATTTAGAGGGAAAAGAGGGAGAAATCATATATTTGAGTTGAAATAGGGGGAAGAAATAAGTAATTAGAGAGAATAAAGGGGTGGTTTTCTCGATTTTGTGCAAGAAATCAACTGTGGTCGGCGGTTATGAACTCGCCGACGCGCGGGTGAGGGATCTGGGCTTGGTGGTGCTCAAAGGCGGCGGATCCGGGCTGGTGGAAGCCGGATTTGGTGAAAGGCGGGTGGGTATGGGGAGGTGAGGTGGTCGGCAAAGTGAGATTTGGGCAACAGCAAGAGCAGGGAGGGACAGCTGGGCTCAGTGGTGCTGCTGGTGTGGCGTGGTGGGCTCGGAACTCGGCTTGGTGGCCGGCGATTTGCAGCAGAGAAGGGAGGGAGAGAGAGGAAAGAGATGAAGATGGCGGCTTTGGTTTCTTGGTCGGCTATGGTTATCGAAGTCCGGCAAAACAGAAGGAGAGAGAGAGGGGTTCCAGGCGGCTTTTAAAAAGTGAAAGAAAGACAAAGAAAAAAATGAAAATAAAAGAAAATATGTAAGTAGTTTTTATTTTTTTTTATTTTATATATACATATATATATATATATATTTGTTTTTTTTAGAGAAAGAAAACGTACCTGGAACTTGGTCGACATCGAGGAGCCTCCCACTTACCTGTGGAGCTTAGTCGATGTCGATGAAACTGCTCGACATCGAGGAAAAAATTTCTCCTGCTTGACTCGACTAGAAGAACTCGACTGATAGTGGATCACCCTTGAATTTAGTCGATGTCGACCAAGTTGGTTGATATCGAGTAGACCTTGAATGCCTGAATTTAACAACGAGAAGAGATTATGCACGAATTTCAAGAAAATAAAATAAAACATATTAGAATTAAAGAAAAAGGAGTAAAAAAAGCGGGTTGCCTCCCGTAAGCGCTAAGGTTTAAGTCATTAGCTCGACCCACTTCCCTGTTTTAGGCTTTGACCACCGCTAGGGTGGCGCGAATCTCCTCTTCTGGGTCTTCTTTGTCATAGTATTTCTTGACCCTGTGCCCATTTACCTTAAAGGTCGTTCCATCAGTGACAATTAACTCGACTGCTCCATGAGGGTATATGTGGTGAACCACGAAAGGTCCACTCCATCTTGTCCTGAGCTTCCCTGGGAACAGACGTACTCTAGAATTATATAAAAACACTTTGTCACCTACCTCATATGTCTTCGGCACCAATTTCTTATCGTGCCATCTCTTGGTGCGCTCCTTGTAGATTTCGGCATTCTCATATGCCTTCAGCCTTAGCTCCTCTAACTCCTGCAAATCAATAAAGCGTCTCTTACCTGCCTCGTTGAGATCCATGTTGAGCTCCTTGAGGGCCCACATTGCCTTATGCTCCAGTTCGACAGGTAAATGGCAAGACTTGCCATAAACCAAGTTGTAAGAAGTTGTTCACAACGGTGTTTTGTAAGCCGTCCTATAAGCCCATAGCGCATCATCAAGCTTAGATGACCAATCCTTCCTTGAGCGAGAGACTGTCTTTTCCAAGATGGCTTTGATTTGACGATTAGAGACCTCCACTTGACCACTAGTTTGGGGATGATAAGGTGTTGCCACCCTGTGCGTTACCCCATACTTAGCCAAAAGAGCCTCAAACCCTCTCTCGATGAAATGTGAGCCACCGTCTGAAATAAGAACTCTAGGAACACCAAAGCGAGGAAATATGTTAGTTTTAACAAACTATGAAACTACCTTCGCGTCGTTGGTCCTAGTTGCAACAGCCTCAACCCATTTAGAGACATAGTCGACCGCCACAAGGATGTATTTGTAAGGTCTTGAAGCAGGGAATGGTCCCATGAAGTCAATTCCCCACACATCAAATAGCTCAACCTCCAAAATCCTTGTGAGTGGTGTCTCATTTTTCCAAGTAATGTTGCCCGCTCTTTGGCACTCATTGCATGAGTGGTGTCTCATTTTTCCAATAAAAACCACATTGAAGTACCTTAGATGCAGTTTTGAAGCCTTTTGCATGTCCGCCTGTAGGGAGAGTATGGCAATGGCGAATGACACTTTCTACCTCCTCCTCCGGAATACAACGTCTGAAGATATGGTCCTTTCCTTGTTTGAACAAGTAAGGATCATCCCAATAGTATTGTTTGACGTCATGGAGGAACTTCTTCTTTGCCTGTGAGGATAGTCCTGACGGAATCTCATTTCCTGTAAGATAGTTAGCGAAATCTGCATACCAGGGTACCTTTGATCCTCTTATAGCATATATATCATGTATAGGACTAGTAGGAGGGGTAAAGAAGAAATCCTCACCGGAATCTATACGAAATATCTCACCTGAAAACTCACCAGAAGTTGGTCGATTTCGAGTAAAACTACTCGATATCGAGTAAAGTTGTCGACGTCGAGGAGATCTGTTCGGGATCGAGGAACTGCAGAAACAAAAGCTACGACGATCTTGTGGATCGAATGTGAGAAGTCGATGTCGACTAGTTTGGTCAAAATCGAGGAGAACAGAAAGTAAAATAAATGCTAATTCCGAATCTAAACCGATGGATGAAAGAGAACTTCCAAGATTAGGGTTTGCAACAATGATTACCATGAAAGCAGAATATAAATCATAAAAGGCGGCGACTTTATCGATAAAGGAGAAGGCTTTCACCCAATCCGACAAGTAGGAATATAAATCTCGCGATAAATAACCCTAATTGTATCTATTCCTTTTCATAATTAGAATTTATAAACTTTCGAATAGAAATCCTAATTACTACCCAAGTTTCACAACATGAGTTCTTCAATTTCTCAATCAAAGATGAAGCACATAGAATAGAATAAGATAACGATAAAATACCTCCTTTTGCAATCGCTAATCCACCGACATGGCTCTCGTTTGGCTCACCCCAACCCTAGAAGTAGGTGCACTACTCGCACCTCATCGCAATTGCAGACATTGATTGAAAAGAAATAACTTGCATAAACTATATTCAAAGTCTATACAATCTCGGTACTCAAACTTTCGTAGAATGGCAAAACCCTATAACCTTTGAGCTCCTAAACTCTATGTGTGGAACTACTTCTCTCTGAAATTGAATGACTAGAAAATCAGCCCCATGGGCTTTATTTATAGGGCTTAATCCTTGCTATTAATGGAAAGAAATCTATATCTACTTTCTAAAGATAAAATTAAATAAAGATAAAGCATTAAATCTAAAGGGAAATATCTAAATATCTAAATATCTCTTGTCTGTAATGAATAATCTTCTCTCCTTGGATAAATCTTGATAGACTTTGATAGAATCGTACTCCTTCGCATCCGAACAATCCAGCTTGACTCGGACAGGCCCAATCGACTTGCGGCCCAGAAATATTTTTGGTCGACATCGAGTAATTTACTCGACATCGAGGAACATTTCGTCGATTTCGGCTTTCTTCGTCTTCTCGAGTAGCTTCTTTCCTTTTCTGACTCGGACAAGTGTTTCTTGTTTGGTCGATGTCGAGGAAAGCTGTCGACATTGAGGAAAATTGTAACTCGAGTTGTCTTCTTCTCTCAGTTTCTCGAGCAGCTTCTCCTCGACCAGGCTCTGCTTCACCAATTTTGTCGATATCGAGGAATGTTCCTCGAAATCGGGTAAAATTCTGCTTCCGTCTTTTCTTATTGGTTTTGTCCCGGAATGGCTACAAATTCTGCAATATTAAACCAAAACTTATGTAGACCTCTATTTCTTGCAAATAAGCATATATTACATAAGTTTGACATATTCCCAGCCCGAAATATGCAAAGTATATAGAATAAGGAGCTAAAATATGCATAAAAACATGGCTATTTTAGTGGACATCATTTGGCTAAACTCTGAGGTACAATACCCGCCTAATTGATTACCTTTGTTTAGTGAATGACACGGATCTAGTGTAATAGGTACTGCAATAGTATTGGATTTTTACTAGGGTTGTAATCGATGCAGCACATGGAACAAGCATGATATCTTCTCCGTAAAGGGGTAACGGAGAGGGGCAGTGACGTTGGCAGTTGAGTTGTGGCTGTGGACACATATTTCGGCCGCTATCTGCAGACTGAGTGGGACAAATACAACAGCGATGCGGATAGCTACGAAGCCGACCAGAAGATGCTTGCCTACTTCGACGGGCGGTCCCCGGCGATGATAGGCCGCCCGTGGGAAATGGCGGAACTTATCCTCTAACCGTTGAACGTGGACAGTATTCATTGGATTGCTGTAGTGATAGATCTGATCGGGTGGCAGGTAAGGGTTTATGATTCGGACGTTTACATCGTGAGGGACCGCTATCTGCCGGCACACTTAAGCTGCATCACCCACCTTATCCCGGTACTGATGAATGCCCACCCCGCGTTGATGGCCACCTACGCCGACAAGTTGCCAAAGTCGTTCGCCCTTAGTCGCTAGAAAAGGATGTCGCAGAACAAGCAGAGGTAATTTATGTGGAACACTTAAGTATCTCTTCGTCTCATAGTGGTATCCGGCTATAATGAATCTGACTTAAACATCCCTATTGCAGTGGAGATTGCGGTCCATACACGATCAGGTTCATGCAACTCCTCAGGATGGACGCCCCCACCTACGACGGTCTTGACGACACATTCATCGGGGCGTACATGCACATGCTTGCTGTTGGCATCTTCCATGGTAGACGGTTATGATCGCAGTTGTGATCACCATTGCCTAGTGTTATGAACTTTCATGTTATGGTAGAAGGTTTTTATGAACATCGTTTTTAGTGTGTTCGATTTTTATGAACATGGTTGTTGCTCAAAACATTTAGTTGTGGTCGGTAGTTCACTAGGTTGGTATTGTCGTACGTTGCTATGAACTATGTCGCTTTCTTTATCTTCAGTCGATGGTTATGTGTTGTAGAATGTTAATATATTTTGATCATATTTTTTAGGCAGTGGTTGACTATGTTGTCATGCTCGAAACTTTGGTTATAAGTTGTAAGGAAATCACCCGTGTCACCAAAGTTGGAATCCCGTGTCAACTTACATTATTATCGGGTCACTGATGTCAATATGGTGACAAGGGTGATTTCCTAACACCACTAGCACAAACACTCAGGAATGTAAACATAAGCTGAAACAAGTGCCAAGGCATTGGTGATTTCATTATCAAAGTGTCAACCACCGAAATGTCTAACATCAAATTCAAAGCAGTGACATGATAACCCCTTCTAATGCGGTAATACAAAGGCGGTGACAGGGGCTATTTCCTAAAGCCATCCCCAAAAGTACTACGAAGTTCTTTACCACTTACCTGTAGTATGTAACCCTTTCCCAAAAGTAAAGCAGCCTACTTAGAGTTTGCCATATGTGCAAGCAGCCTAATTACACTACCAAGTACTTAACCCGTTCACAAAATAACATAGACGGAGAATAGTCCAACCACTGCCCCCAAACTGCAAATGCAAAAGAAGACCCAGCTGCTGAGGTAAGGCGTTGGACCACCAATGGAGGAACACATCTACGAACGATGACGCTTGAAACGGTGAAATTCTCCCCGAGATGGGTATCGATAAGTCTTAGGGCGACCAGGGCGCCGCTTCATGTCCGAGGGGAGACACACCGCGCTGGACATGGCTGGGGGATTCGCCAATCAGCTATCGGAGGAAGCGACTATAGCACATTCTTGTAACACGCCTTCCATGCTCCGACTTTGTAAAAGTCATTCACGAGAGAGAAGAAATTGGTACCTCGAAACCTGGCAGCGGCTACTGCGTGCGGCCACGGAAACTGGTCAATGTCGAACCGCTTGCATGTGCAGGTCCGGACACTTATGTTCACAACCCAGGAGGAGGACCCTCTGCGGACAGTGTACTCGTGTGCGCTGAGCGCTCTGACATCCATGCATGTTGCCAACGCATAGTATAGTGCTGGGCTATATTTAAGCTCATGGTGAAGAAAAGGTAAAAGGTATAGTGTTGGGCTATATTTGGCCAATTCGGTGCTAAATCCGTGGAGAATTTCTTCAAACTAGCTTTCTTGTTTTGATGCGCTTTCTCCCATCATAATTTCCACATCACTCATCCTCTCATAATTCACTATTTGCTTTTTTCACTTATATGCTTTTACCTCTCTAACCTCAGCAACGCCTTCTCGTGAGTCGCAAACATGGGTGTCATGAATGGCCCCGGATACTTAGTGCTTCGAACTTCTCGCCTGTGTGTCCCATCCCGTCGAACTAACATCTCAACGAGCGTTAAATTTTCTCCTGAGGTGACTGGATTTTCTTTCACTCGTTAACTTTTCCATATCTTTCAATTTCCTACCAAACTCCAATAATGATAATGAAAACACAAATACCATATAGTAATCTCCATAATGTGACATCATTCTCAACATAATCGTCGGATAGTAAACAAGGTAGAAAATGTCAATATTTAGAACATGTGGAGCAAAATATGAAATAAGGCTCAATATGGCTTTTGTGATGCATAAGCACATGTATGGCTTGGAATATCAAAATATGAGCATTATATGGAAAATATAAAGTCCTCCATCCTCATATCATGCAATATGTCAAAAGCAATTTCAAATTTTCCCTCATTTCATGGTTTTCAAGAAAATATGCACTTCATTGTGACTTCCCTTTACAAGCCAATTTCATGCTATATCTCTAATGAATCCAATTTTGTTTCGTCGAGTTCAATATAACTTCCATGACACTAATAAAAAAAATTAATGGGGGTGATTTTTATAAACTTTGGAAAACAAAATATAAGCACATAAACATCAATGACAATTCCAAAGTAGCAATGTATAAGCAGTTCGAGAGTAAGCTTTAAATATGCACACATATTGTCAGATATGCACAAAATAAGCCCTTCTCCCACCCCATACTTAAACATTACAGTGTCCTCATCGTATAAAAACAAGGATCAAGAAAGAGACTTACTAGAAAGGTGTGTAGAACGTCAAAATCGAGTGTTGTAATATGTGCAGAAGTGGTCGACATCGAGTAGAAGTAGTCGACGTCGGCTAGTACTACTCGACATCGAGTGCTGTAAAGCCTCTAGGGTGATCCTTCCTCAACCACGACTTCTTTTCCTCGCGATGAGTAGTCGACGTCGAGTAGAGTACTCGACGTCAAGTACTTCTGCAATGTCTTTTACATGAAAAATTTGTTATAAAAGACAATAATCCACAATAGAAAAATAAAAAACAGTGTTTCAAAACCAAAAACCAAAAGCAAAACCGCAAATAATGTCTTAAAAAGTCCTAAAAATTGATTGTCTTCATTACAAGCTCTAGATTTTATAGTCGCTAGGCCGACTTCTTCGTTTTGGATCAAGAACCTTTAATGTTGGGCCCTTCTATGCCTGGCCCTTCTCCTGGATCATCTAGGTCCTGATTATAGTACTCCAGCTCCACTGATAGGTGGTTTTCCGCATGGATGTCCCTACCCTTCTTCTTCTTCTTTCCGGCCCTAGTCCTGCGTAGGTTAGCTCCCCACGGGGTCTGATCTCCCCTAAAATTCTTATTATTTTTATTAATGGATGGAGGAGAGGTAGAAATCATACATGAACTTACCTTTTTGTGCCCAAAACAGCAATCTTCGGGCAGAAGGTTAGTCGACGTCGAGTGCAGGTAGTCGACGTCGAGTACAAGGACCCGATACTTTGGCTTTTGGCAGGTCTGGAGCTCGTCAGAGGAAGTCGACATCGAGTGGGAGTATTCAACGTTGAGTAGAGCAGTCGACGTTGACTAGATGTCCTCGATATCGACTAGAATTTTGGCGCCTTCCTCCGTTTTTGTTTGTTCGCTCTCGTGGTTGCCTTTGCTCTTTAACTCCTGCCATGGAACCTCTTCCTTTGGGGGCCCGAAAGAGAATTCTAAGACCTCATTCCCTATTTTGAAGACAAGCAATCTCTTTCTGACGTTGATGTTGGCATCTGCTGTAGCTATAAAAGGTCTACCAAGAATAATAGGGCAAGCAGGATCTTCCGCCATATCTATAACAAGGAAATCTGCGGGAATATAGAACTTACCAACCTGGACAGGGACATTATCAACCATACCTGTAGGGATGACCACTGTATTGTTTTCCATGTATAGCTTGACATTCACATGCTCTAGCGCTTATATCTTTACATTTGACCAGACTGATAAGAGCATGATGCTCACGCTTGCTCCTTGAACACACAGTGCCTCATATCTATGTTGTCCAAATCCTACAATGATAGAGAACTTACCAGGGTGAGGTCTCTTCTCGGAGAAATCCATCCTTTTGCAGTCGCTGGCGATCTGTATGATTGACCGCTTGTTGCTAAGGATCTCCTTCAGGAACTTGGCATATGCAGGCATCTCCTGAAGAGCTTCTGTAAAAGGAATTGAAATGTTTAGTTCTTGAAGCATCTTAACAAAGCGTTTAAACTTACCTGCAGTGGGATCTTTTAGCGCCTCGGTAGGGAACGGAAGCGTCTTCTTTGGTTTCAGAGTAGAATCAGCCGCCGGAGATGGTGCAGAGTGATCGACGTCGGCTGGGGTGTCCCTGACATCGACTACAATAGTCAACGTTGAGTGATGTTGTCGAGCAGAAGTATCCTCGTCGAGTATCTAGTCGACGTCGAGTGAAGGCTGGTCGATCTCGAGTGTGGGGTGGTCGACGTCGAGTAGAAGTTCAGCCCTGCTTTCTCTTCTCCGATCTCTGGCTCATGTAGTTGGTGCCCGCTTCTTAACTTTACAGCGGCAACTTTTCTGGATTGCCCCTTAGGATTTGGATCTGTATGCCTAGGGAGCTTTCAGGATGTCTTGGGATCTGTGTCGCGAGTTGACCCATTTGGGTCTCCATGTTCTTTTTCCAAATGTCCATGTCCCCAAATCATGTATTGAGGCTATAGAGTTGAGTCTGAATGGCGCTGGTGGATTGCTGGTGTTGTGCCTGGTTTCTTCTCATCTCGTTGAGCATCATCTGTAGATCATCTTTCTGCTGGTCCCTCTCTAGATGTCCTGGAGTTCTATATGATGGTGGGTTCCTAGGGGCACCTTGATTCCATTGTGGTTGGTAGAACCGTTGGTCCCCCATATAGCGATTGGGACCCATTGCGTAAGCTACCTCCTCATGAGTTTCTGCTAACCTGACTTGCTCCGTATGTGGGCACTCCGGGGTGGTGTGCCGTTGTGAACCACATTCTATGCAAGGTTGGTTAATGATAGCATGCATTTAGGTAGGCATAATAGGTTGCATTTAGCTTAGTTATGATGCATATCATGCATGGTTTAAGTATAATTTGCATATTTGTTATTTATGTGGTTGGAGTCGGAATCTACACGTTTTTATTGATTATTTCAGGTAATTGTGGATCCGAGAAGGAGACATGGGTTGATAACGCATAGGATGAGAATGTCTAGTTGATCGAAGAAGCTTACATGAAGATCTCAAGAGGTCTTAAGAAGAAGAAGCGAACCTAAACGAAGAACAAGTCTACAGGAGTTGTCATCGGACATGCTGAACTTGTTTTGCACTTTATGGAGGCCTCGTTTGTCCGATTGACTATTATAACCATGCGTTGGAAAGCTCTTTCAAAGAAATAAAACTTTCCTGTTGACAAGAAGATCAAATTAGGGATGGATTTTCCGTGAAAGGCCGATGCAGCGGTCGCCGCCTGTATGTTGCGGCCGCAGCATGCGTGTCGCGACCGCCGCCAGTACCGACGCTGCGGGTTTGAGATGTTGCTGATGCCGCGGCCGCGGTATATGCACGTGTTGTCAGCGACGCCGTTTTTATTTTAAAAACCCTAGTTTATGTTATTTTATTTGGTGGCCGACTTAGACCCTTTAAAGGCCGATTATTGTTAGTTTTTTTATATACTTCTATTTTATTCATTCATCAGACACTTTAGAGATTTGAGCGATGTTTTCCATGAGGAACTAAACTCATCTATTCTGCCTACAATTTGAAGCTTTATTTGGATTGATTGTGAGTTTCTAATTCTCGTTCCTTGTTTCCTATATTTGAATGCTTCAACTTCTTTATGCTTGATTGTTTATTGTTTTGTTCTATCTTGTCTGGCCAACTTGTTAGATCAACTCAATCGCTAAGGTTTTGTAGATTCCTGGTTGTGAACCTTAACCTAAGTGGCAAACTTGTTCCTTTAGGGCTGGTTGAACTAATTGAATGAGTAGGAAGTTGAATGTGTTGTTAAATCCCTCTTTAGGGACTACAAATACCTTGGCTAATCTCAGAACTTAAAGCTGTCGATTGGGTTAAATCCTTCTTTAGGGACTGTTCGATTGATAAGGGTTGCTAGGACTGGTTGGACTAGTAACTATATTAGGTCGGGACAAGGGCATTCATAGGAAACTTAATAGGACGAGAAACTAATAAAACTAAATTGGTCGTATTATATACCCTCTGAGGGTAGTCAAGCTCATGAATACAATAAGTCGAAATGGTTCTTAAATGTATTAATATTTAGTTTCTATTTATTTGTATGTAGTGCATGTTTCTTTGTTAGTTGTGCACAAGAGTTTGATAGGTTGATGAGGGCTTTGACTATGTCTGATTAGTGTCTTGAGCTTCAACATTACGTCAAGCCAATGACATGAAACAAGGCGCTTCTCGGGAGGCAACCCGAGGTAAGTTTTCTAATTTACTTATTTTGATTCCTCATTAGTTAGTTTGTTTTTCAATAAATTAGGTTTTCCATTAGATATTGGATAGTTGTTTTGGTTTGGGATAGAGTAACCTCTCAGGAAAGGCCGCTGCAATGCTCAGATCCGACCTATAGAGACCCATCCACCCCATTGTGAGTATTTCATTCATTTCTTCCTCTATGTTTTATTTTATTTTGTTGTCTTTTATGTTTCATTGAGGACAATGAAAAGTTTAAGTGTGGGGGAGGGATTGCATTGCATATAGATAGAGTTTGCATATCATGTTTATTTATGTTATCATTTTTATTTATGTCTTCATATTTATTTGATTTCAAACACCCCCCTTAGTTAGTGAAACTCTACATTCTTATGGCATGAACTTGTAAATCCTACGATAAATTTGAATTGCTTAGCCTAATCGCCTTGAAATGTTTTCTTATGAAGCATGATTTTGTGATGTAATTGAGCATGTATGATTGAGCTAAAGTATGATTGAAATCCTATAAACATGACCATGTGAGAATGTTTAGCCTTTTTTGAATTCTTTTGCTCAATTGTGTGAATTACTCTCCTTGTGTTGCTACCTCTTGGTGTTGATTGCAGTATCTATTTTTCAAGACCAACTCACATGTTTGTTGCATGCGGAGTTTCTGTTTATATTTTTAGTCTTTTGTTTGAATTTGTGAATATTTAGGGAATAAGGTGGCAATGGTTGATGCACTTAGTAACCGGATCTATGCATGACACCCATGGGTATGATTCGCGCAAAAAGGTGTTGAAAACTATCCACTAGGAAAGAAAGCTTGTTCATTGAGTAACCAGGTTCATTCATGACACCCATGTTTGCAACTTGTGTCAAAAGATGTTCAAGTGGACTTCATATTAGTAGGTTGAGGTGTTGATAGACCAGGGCCATTCATGACACCCATGTTTGCGCCTCGCGTAAGGAAAGCACCAAGATAAAAAATAAATAGAAAAAGGAAAAAAAAGAAGAAGAAAAGAAACAAAAAGGAGTCACATTTTATTTATTTTTCTTTATTGTGTCCCGCAAGTGATGGCATTTCGGTGGAGATTTGGTGATATTGTTGTCAATGTCTATGAGCTTAGTGCATTTTGGATTGAGTTGGGAGTTGAACCTTAAAGCCTAAACACATGAGAGCATGAGCGAAATACATATTCCCGGTGAGGTTGGATGATTTCTACTTCTATGCTTTGATCGCTAAATACATGCTATGATGTTTATTCACTTGGTTTTGTGTTCATTTATAGTTGATGTTGCTTTTGATTTGGGCTAATGCATGAAGAAGGAAAGTGTAGGTATAGGTTGCTTTTATATTGTTCGCTCGAGGACTAGTGAAGCTTAAGTGTGGGGGAGTTTGATAGCATGCATTTAGGTAGACATAATAGGTTGCATTTAGCTTAGTTATGATGCATATCATGCATGGTTTAAGTATATTTTGCATATTTGTTATTTATGTGGTTGGAGTCGGAATCTAAACGTTTTTATTGATTATTTCAGGTAATTGTGGATCCGAGAAGGAGATATGGGTTTATAACGCATAGGATGAGAATGTCTAGTTGATCGAAGAAGCTTATATGAAGATCTCAAGAGGTCTTAAGAAGAAGAAGCGAACCTAAACGAAGAACAAGTCTGTAGAAGTTGTCGCCAGACATTCTGAACTTGTTTTGCACTTTCTGGAGGCCTCGTTTGTCCAATTGACTATTATGACCATGCGTTGGAAAGCTCTTTCAAAGAACTAAAACTTTTCTATTGACAAGAAGATCAAATTCTAGACGGCTTTTCGGTGAAAGGCCGATGCAGCGACCGCTGCATGTATGCCGCGGCCGCAGCATGCGTGCTGCGGCCGCCGCCAGTACCGACGCTGCGGGTTGGAGATGTTGCTGATGCCACGGCCGCAGCATATGCCGCAGCCGCAGCACGTGTTGTCAGCGATGCCGTTTTTATTTTAAAAACCCTAGTTTGTGTTATTTTGTTTGGTGGCCGACTTAGACCCTTTAAAGGCCGATTATTGTTAGTTTTTTATATACTTCTATTTTATTCATTCATCAGACACTTTAGAGATTTGAGCGATGTTTTCCATAAGGAACTAAACTCATCTATTCTGCCTGCAATTTGAAGCTTTATTTGGATTGATTGTGAGTTTCTAATTCTCATTCCTTGTTTCCTATATTTGAATGCTTCAGCTTCTTTGTGCTTGATTGTTTATTGTTTTGGTCTATCTTGTCTGGCCAACTTGTTAGATCAACTCAATCGCTAAGGTTTTGTAGATTCCTGGTTGTGAACCTTACCCTAAGTGGCAAACTTGTTCCTTTAGGGCTGGTTGAACTAATTGAATGAGTAGGAAGTTGAATGTGTTGTTAAATCCCTCTTTAGGGACTGCAAATACCTTGGCTAATATCTAAACTTAAAGCTATCAATTTGTTTAAATCCTTCTTTAGGGACTGTTCAATTGATAAGGGTTGCTAGTATTGGTTGGACTAGTAACTATATTAGGTCGGGACAAGGGCATTCATAGGAAACTTAATAGGACGACAAGAAGTTACAAGGATCGCTTCAATCCAATAAAGTGGAAAATTGTAGGTAGAATTGCTTCTCCTAATTGTTTGAATCACAATTATTTACTCTTGTTTGCTTCAATCCGCTTTGATAAAAGGCAGAACTTTCACACTCAAAACCCCCCTCTTTGGTTACTTAATTGACATTTGAATCATACTTGAATTATAAATTTCCCTGTGGATCGACCTCTTACTTATTGCTATACTAGTTATAGGTTTGAGTTTCTTTGACAGATCAACGACAGGTTTTCCCTCCGTCAGTTATCAGATAAAAATTTGACTTGTTTAAGAAGCTTACGGTTTTGGTCCTTGTAGAATTGCTCCTTGACATCAAGATCAATCTCCTTAGAAGGCTCATATAGGGGCATGGATGGGGCTGGCCTTGCATAGGTGTTATCGTCGTACTTCGCATGAGCCCCATAGGAGTTTTCGAAGTTGGTGAGCCGTTTGATTGATGCCCAAGCCTTTGTTTGTGTTTGAGTCAGATACTCATATTGAGTATATTGATTGATCCTTTCCTTGCTGGGTAAATCAAGAGAATTGTAGAGAATCTCCTAAATTACATATGGTGGTTGCCCATGAGTAGGGCAGGATCGCAACAGATCCTTGTACCGATCCCATGCTCGTGCCATCGGTTCCCCAGGCTTTTTTTTGAAAGTTGTAATCTTTTGGTGTAGGAGCGTTGTCTTGGCAGGAGGAAAGTATTTGTTAAGAAACGCATTCCTTACCTCAGCCCATGTTGTGAGTGATCGTACAGGCAGTCCTTCAAGCCACTTTAGAGATGGACCTACAAGAGACCAACTAAAAGCTTTCCTTCTGACATATTCAAGAGTAGCACATTCATCAATAGGTTGACACATGTCAGCAAAAGTGGTAATATGAGCAAGAGGGCATCCATTAAATCTCCCTGCAAAAGCCTTAGTTTTAATTTCAGTAAGGAAGGCATTACGAATTTCAAAGTCATTAGGAGGGACTAGAATAGCCAATTTAAGCACTATCAGAATTCGGTGCATATAATCCTTAGCAGTGGTGGGATATAGGGCGAGCTCAGCCTCAACCTGCCTCCTTTGTTCTGCTTCCTGCTCAGCACATGCTCTCTAAGCGGCGAGAGCGGCATTGTTGGATACTAGCTCCCTCTGAAGCCTCTCGATCATCTCAACTTGTGTTTCTGTGATCTCCATGATCCTTTTCAATCTAGAGCGGATGTGTATAAGACGTTCTGGGTCGTCTAAGGCGTCAAACTCAGGCGGTTGACCAGAACGGTGCGTACACCTGAAAAAGAAAACTCAAGGAAAACGTGAAATAAAGCTACCTAAGGCGCGAATGATTGCTTCACCGGAAACGGCGCCAATCAGTTGTAGGAGGAAATCGCATTCAATAAATATAAATATAAATCAAACCAGATTGTGCCCGCACAAATAAAGTTCAAGACTTCCTCCCGTTGTAGTAGAAGGTAGTCAGGATCGATTCATGAGGAAGTTGGTTAGCGGATCTTAGATAGTGGAAGAATATCACGAACAACAATCGACTACAGAGTACTCGACCTCGACTAGGTAGTAGTTGGCAGGGGCCTTGTACAATCGATCTCGAGCAAAAGCAGCGAATCCAGGCACCGGATGTAGTCGACGTTGACTAGGAGTCCTCGACGTTGAGTAGATTGGCTTCATCGAGTACTTGTAGAAACACAAACGGCAATCGATCTCTTTTGGTCAAGTAATTAGTAGTCGACGTCAACCAGGTGTGGTCGAAGTCGAGTAGATTCGCAAAAACGTAATGACAGCTAGGGTTTGCAGATTTAAAAATAAACAAATATGAAAGAAAACTTCCAAGATCGGGGTTGACAACAACGATGATCTAACATGCATAAGGCAAGATTAATAAAGACAATCACGTAATCACATCACATGATCAAGCTTTCTCCTTTTCCAACAATTAGACAACTCTTTTAAGAAACTCTAATTGTATCTACTAATTTTATGTGTATAATTCAAGTGATTAACCTAAATCTTTATTAATTAGGTAATAAACATAATAAAGATAGTGGACGATCAAAATATGATAAAATCGAATCTTTACCTCAGGCATGCATGACTATTGCCGGGCTCACCCCGACCCTAGAAGTAGGTGGACTACTCGCCCTTCATCATAGGAAAACTCATCAATAATAAAAGGGAAATAACTTGAATTAATGAACTAAAACAAAGCTTACAACCGATCGAAGCCAATTCCATTATCGCCAAATACAACTCATTTCTGCCAAGCTCTCTTTCTCTTCTACCTTCTAACTATTGTGTTGTGTCTGAATTGGAATGAATCAAAAAATAAGCGCCTAGGGCCTTATTTATAGTAGTCAATACCCGCTATCCAAGGAAAGAATACTCTATCTATATATATTTCTATCTATCTAAAAGATTAAGATAAAACTTGATAAATAAATCCCTAAAATAAATAAGGGAAATATCTAATATGAAGAAATCCTCCTTTGGCTTGATAGATCTTCCTGTGGATGGATAGAATTCCAGATATCTTCTCTTGTAAGTAATCCTCATGGCTCGGACTCCACTCGATCTCAACTCGGATTGACGTCTGGGAGTACTCGACGTCGACTAAAAGTACTCGGCGTCAAGTAGCGTCTTCTTCTCCTCATGTGCACTCGAGCTCAACTACATGGTGGACTCGACATGAGTACTCTACTTCGAGTAGTTTACTCGACGTCGAGTAGATTTGTGTGTCTCGAGTGATGTTCTGCTCGTGCTCCACTTCCTGAATTCGACTGGATGTACTCAACATCGACTAAAGTACTCGACGTCGGGTAGAATTGTCAGCTTTCAGCATTCTGCTCCGTTATTGAAACGCAATTTCCTGTGTTGGAAAGCTCTTTTCGAGGGATACAACTTTAATCAAGACACCAGAACTTGATTCAGAATGATGAATGGCGAAAAGTGGGTTTTCCTCCAGCTGCACCATCTTTAACTTCTTCATGACTTTTCTTTAAGCTCCAAAGTGCGTCCGATTTCTGCGAAATTAAACAGAAACTAGTGTAGACTCCATAATTTGGCAAATAAGCAAAAACTACATAGATTCTGTACTATTTTAACCCAAATGCATGAAATGTATACAGAAATGGATATAAAAGTTAAGGTAAAACATGGCAAATTAGGCCTACAACATCTAGATTATTAGATCTGCCAAGGGGATGGACATATCTAGAATTTTGTGGCAAATCCCAATATGTTTGAAACACTTTCCGGTTGGTTGGGGTTGGGGAGTTGGGTTTAGGGATTTCGGGCTTGAGACCTATGGAAGCATCTTGGTGTCAACATCTCCCCTCATGGCGGTTGTTAGCTGGACAGCGGGTCGGCGATTGGTCAAGGGTTTGTGGTGCCCAGTGCACAGAGACAGGGTTCTCACGCTCTCTATTTTTTTCGCCATGGATGGATCTGAATGATAATGGGTGATTTGGGGATATTTGGGAATTTTTTTGGTTACGTGTTAGGATTTGGGTTTTATTTTTTTAGTCAAAATCCAAATTTAAGACTTTTTGGCTAAGGGTTTATTTCCAGCGACATCTTTAATGTTTGCCGCTTTTATTTTGATAAAATTTCAACTAAGTGTATTTCACGTTGTTTGAAATATTTTTAAATAGAATTTTTAACAATGTCCAAGAAGTTAAACTAATGTATATAATGTCAATGACATCTAAATATTTTAAACTGATGTTAAAAATATATTTAACATCATGCGTATTTCTGACTGATGTAAATAATGTGATATCTATGAACAGAATTCTAGTAGTGTTATGTTTAATATTTGACTTTAGTTTCTTGTGAGTTTTGAGTGAAATAATGTGGCAATGGTGATACACTTAGTAACCGGATCTACGCATGACATGTGTACGATTCGCACAAAACTGTGTTGAACTATCCACTAAGAAAGGAAGATTTATCATTGACTAACCGGGTTCATTCATGGTACCCAGGTTTGCTACTCACGTAAAAAGATGTTCAAGTGGACTTTATTCAGCCAAAAAAAAATATGGTTAGTAACCTATCCTGCTTGTGGAGTATAAAATTCACACAAGGAAGAAGGAGGCAAATCGGAAAAAAAATCGAAAAAAATAAAAATAAATTAGCTTAGACCTAGGCAGGATAAAATTCACATAGGGGCAAAAGTAAGCTCAAAAAGAAAAAAAAGTGAATTTCTAGAGCCAGATTGATTATTTTTATTGTTTTTCCGCAAGTGATGGCATTTCGGTGGAGATTTGGTGATATTGTTTTCAATGTCTATGAGCTTAGTGCAATTTGAGTTGAGTTGAGAGTTGAACCTTAAAACCTAAACACATGAGAGCATGAGCGAAACACATATTCCTGGTGAGGTTGGATGATCTCTACTTATATGCTTTGATCGCTAAATACATACTATGATGTTTATTCACTTTGTCTTATTTTCATTTAAAATTTAAGTTGCTTTTGATTTGGGCTAATGCATGAATAAGGAAAGCGTAGGTATAGGTTTCTTTTATATTGTTCGCTCGAGGACTAGTGAAGTTTAAGTGTGGGGGAACTTGATAACATGCATTTAGATAGGCATAATAGGTTGCATTTAGCTTAGTTATGATGCATATTATGCATGGTTTAAGTATAATTTGCATATTTGTTCTTTATGTTGTTCGAGGCGGAATCTACACGTTTTTATTGATTATTTCAAGTAATGGTGGATACGAGGAGGGGACATGGGTTGATAACGCATTAATTGAGAAAGTAAAGTTGATTGAAGAAGCTTATATGAAGATCCAGAGAGATCCTAAGAAGCATAAGAGAGCTTAAACGAAGAACAAGTCTGCAGAAGTTGTCGCCAGCCATGCTGAACTTGTTTTGCACTTTCTAGAGGCCTCGGTTGTCCAAGTGACTATTATGACCATGCATTGGAAAGCTCTTTTAGAGAGATAAAACTTTCATGTTAATATAAGGAGCTGAATCAAGCTGAGTTTTCTGTAAATACCAATGTAGAGGCCGTCGCATCTGTGGCAGCGGTCACCGCATTTTCCAACGCATCAATATTGGATGCAACAGAGGCAACGACCGCCGCATATGTGCAGCGGCTGCTGCATGGGTTGTCAGCGATCAGACGCTGCATGGGTTGAGCGGACATGGGTAGAAGTATGCGGTTGGGACCACTCTTGGATGGCGCAAACCTTTTCTTCGTCGACTTTCCAACCAATTTTAGAAACTACAAAACCAAGATAGATAGTAGATTCAGAAGCAAAGGTACACTTTTTCAAGTTAGCATATAATTTCTCTTTTCAAAGGCAATCAAAAACTAACTTTAAGTGGCCAAAATGATCAACAAGGTTCTTAATATAGATCAAAATATCGTCAAAATAGACGACGACAAATTTTCCCAAGTATCTCCTAACCACATGGTTGATACGCCTAATAAAAGTAGAATGAGCATTAGTTAATCTAAAAGGCATTACTAACCATTCATATAAGCCATACTTAGTCTTAAAAGCCATTTTTCATTAATCTCACTGTTTCATCCTAATTTCGTGATAGTCACTCCTAAGATTAATTTTAGAGAAAAGACAAGCACCATAAAGGTCATCAAGCATATCATCTAAATAAGGAATAAGGTGATGATACTTAACCGTTATTTGGTTTATTGCCCTTCAATCAACACACATGTGCCAAGAGCCATCCTTCTTTAGAACCAAGATGATAGGGACGACACATGGACTAAGGTTTTCACGAAAAAAACCCTTGTCCATAAACTTCGTTACTTAGTGTTGTAACTCCTTAGTTTCCCCACGACTGGCTCTATATTCAGCACGGTTAGGCAAGGCCGCTCCAGGAACAAAGTCAATCTGGCGTTCAATCCCTCAAATGGGTGGCAAGCCTTGTGATAACTCGGAGCGAAGTAGATCTGAATAGTCCTGCAAAAGGTTAGAGATAGGTGCAGGAATATGACTCCAATCCACAACATTAAGTAAAACATCTTTCATAACTAAAAGGATATAAGGTCGATGCGTATCAAAAGTAATTGTCTCCTAATGGGGCTGAGACGTAAGCACCGGACGTTCGACGGACCCCTTGAGAGAAGAGGAAGATGAAGACGTCATTGTTGTGAGAGCTGCGACCGCTGGTACTGATGCAGCGGCTGCAAGATGTGTTGTCGCGGGCTCCTTGTTGTGAGCATCAACTTCCTTCTTGGCCTCCTATTGTTTTCGTTTGCGTACCTGTTCCTTCAAAATAGCTTGAGGAGAAAGGGGTAGAAGAGTAACTCTCCTCCAATAAAATGTGAAAGAATAGGTATTTGCACGACCATCATGTATTATGGAACAATCATAAAGCCAAGGATGACCAATCAAAATATGACTACAATCCACCCTAGCAAGATCACATAAAATTTGATCATGATAAGAACCAATAGAAAAAGAAACGAAGCATTGTTTCATAACCACGATATTGGAACCATCATCCTTAATGCCATTGAGACCATAGTGAGTTTCCCTAGGTGTAGTAGCTAAGTGAAGATAATCAACTACCTTTTCGCTGATGAGATTGCAGCAACTTTCTCCATCAATGATGACATTCAAGGTAGCCTCGCGAACCATACACTTCGTGTGGAAGATATTCTCCCTTTGATCAGCCATGGGAGCTTCTGGAGTGTGCAGGACTCAGGGATTGACAAGGCAAAGCGCCTCTTCGAAGCCCGTGGGATCGATCTCCTCATCATTATCCCTATGTCATATCGTGTCCTCCTCCACTTTGCTTGAAGTTATGGGATCTTCCAAAGTCTCCTCCTCATAGTAGTGGTTCCCCAAGTCATTGAGTAGAACCTTTCGCTTTTGGGGACAATCACGAGAAACTTGGCTAGTACCTCTGCAAGTGCAGCAACAAAGCTCTTGTGTATGGTCTTTAGGAGAGGGTGCAACAACTCTTCTAGTTTGTACTTCAAAACCATGTTTAGGTGAGTCGGAAACTCCATTTTGCTGCAAAGAAGGGTTAGTAGGAACTTTAGAATGACTAGAACAAGTAAGAGGAAAAATCCTACGACCTTAGGTAGACTGCTCTGTATGGAACCTCTCCTGTTGATCACGAAAAAACGTCTTTTATTCTCTTTATTGAACTTCTATCCTTATGGGTTAATGTCTGTTTACCCTAGGGGTTTTCTTATTTAGATATTATTATTTTAATTCAAGTTTTAGTTGGATTAGGATTTCTTTCCTTGGCTAGAAAGGATTAATCTATTATAAATAAAGACATTAGGCCTTGGTTTTTAATCATCTAAGAACACAAGCAATTGTGTGCCCTAGTTAGTAGAGAAAGAGGAGGCTGAGTGGAGGAGAGAGACGGATTGGTTCGATTGTACTCTTTCGTTAGTTTTAATTTAAGGTTATTTCTTTTATGTTTATGAGGATGTTTGCTATGAAAGAGGCATGAGTAGTCGTCCCACTTCTAGGGTTGGGGTGAGCTTGACGGTAGCCATGTAAGTATGCTTGAATTTATGATTCTTATGTGATTTTCATTGTTTATCCCGTGCTTTAATCCGCTACGAGAGTAGTGGACAATTCCTTATTTATGATTTTCAAGCGAAAATGGATTTATTATGATTTTGGATAGTAATTAGGTTTTGCTTGTGAGAGTTGGTTAATCATAATTATGAAAAGTATAGAAACAAATAAGTTTTTATGTTAAAGCCTCTATTTTTTCTATTTGAAGATAACGAGAGTTGTCTATTTGATGAAAAGCATATATCTTTCGATAATTTGAGTATGTTGCTTACATGGTTATTTTTGTGGTTATCCGTTGCCTTGGAAGCTTTTATTATATTGATATAAAACCCTTTTGATATTTCTATTCATCATTCGCATCTGTTTTTACATTTTTCAGCCATCTTTGCCGACAGTTTAGGTTATTGATTTTTGACTCGAGATCGACTCATACTACGACATCAAGTAGACTGACTCGACATCGACTGCCCTTTAGTCGACATCGATTGCTTTTGTTTGTGTTTTGCAAGAATGCTGAGTACAAATCGACTACCATAACCGAGATCCACTAAATCTCAATTGAAATCGAGTGACTTATGGTTGATACCGATAGCGAACTTTCATACTAATTTGGCGAGCGCTGACACGCTTCCTCGAGGATCAATCATGATTCCCTACTAATACATCGGGAGAGAGTCTTGTATTTTTATTTTCGTGGAAAGGGATTGGTTTGCTTTTATATTCATATTTTCTCGTTCGATTTCCTCCTATGTCAAATTTTGGCGTCGTTAACGGGGAAGCCATCGATCGCTCCCTTTTTAGTCTCGTTAATGTTCTCTTTTAGCGTTGTCTTGTTGGTATGGGATGCGTTGATCGTACACCAGTGTTTCAATGATTAGACGAACCAGAACGCTTCCTTCATCTATAAGAAAGGTTGAGGAGGATCAGGTTTAATCAACAGGAATGGAATCTGAAGACGGAGCAGGAGCTTGAGAAGCTTCGCAAGCAAGTGGCGGAGTTCACCACCAAGTAGGCTGATTATACTCGAAATCAGCAAAGGTGGGAGGCAAGGGCCGATCGCGATGCCCTAGCCAAGAGGGAACTTAAGGAATGACTGCAGCAGATCCATCAGAATGCTAAAGAATACTTGCACCCTACACTGGCAGCGCCAAAATCTCCTATCATTCTTCCTAGATTTTCATTCAAAATTAAAACTTCTTTTATTTCTGAGATTAGGATACATGCTTTTGAGGGGATAACTAACGAATGCCCTATGGCTCATATCACTACATATTTAAATTTGTACGAGACTATTGTTAATGGGCAAAATCTTGAATATGTGAAACTAAAGGCTTTTCGTTGGTCGCTTGCAGGAAAGGCTTTGCAATGGTTGGAGAGTTTGACCCCACAATCCGTCCGCATGTGGGGTGAGCTCAAGGACTTGTTTGTCAACAAGTTCTTTCCACCATCTAAGACGACGCAAATAACGCAAAAGATCATGCCGTACAAGCAAAGGCCAGGGGAGACGTTAGCTCATGTTTGGGAGAGATACAAGGACTTGCTGCGATCATGCCCTACCTATGGGTACCCACTGTATGTTATCTAGGAGATCATCTACAACGCTCTGGATGTGTCAAAAAAGGAACGCATCAACACCTACACCTCTTAAAGGTATCTAGACCACCTACCACAAAGGGTCTGGGATACCACTGAGAGGCTTTTAGAATTCAACAACACCTATGGGACTCGTGTGGCTTCCGACGTTAGGCCTGCCCCATATATACCACTCTATGAGCCATCAAAGAAGATTGATCCTGATGTGAGGGAGCAATTCCCAAGGGATCAAGTACAGCGGTTGCAGAAGCAAGTCAAGTTCCTCACAAACAATCAACCTTGTTTGGAGTGTGTGTCACACAGGCACAACACCACCGCCTACCCACATTCCGAGCAAGACCAACTTGCGAAGACACGTGAGGAGGCACGCTACATGAGGTGTCCCAACCACGAAGGATATCGGCAAAATTAGGGATACCAACAACCCCAATACCAAATGGACCCCCCACCATATAGACCTCTTTGACATTCTGAGAAGGAGTCAAGGAAGGATAACCTGCAGCTCATTCTTGATGAGTTGAGGAGGAATCAACCGAATTTAAACAATCCAACAATTCCATCCACACTCTAGTGCACGACAGCAACTAGCGGCTTGGAGAGATAGACGTTTAGAGTATCACTCCCTAGGCAATCTGAGCCCAATCCTAAGGGGCAAAAAGCTAGACCCGTGATGCATTACACTTGATGAGTAAGCATCACCTACAAACGATCGAACACAAGACGGAGAAAGCATACACTGGAATTTCAGTCGACGTCGACTGCCCTCTAGTCGATGTCGACCCACAACGTCAAGTCACCTGCAATCGATGTTGAGTTACCTCAGCAACCCAACTAGATACCCAATTATCCACTCGACATCGACTCGACCCCAGTTGATGTCGGTCATCTCTCCTCGACCGCGAAAGCAGAAAAGAAGAAGAAGACCCAAATGAGTCAATTGGCTGCACAAACTCCAATGATAACTACAGTCCCTTGATTAAAATCAGAAATGGTTTCAAAGGCTTTGACACATAGATCGTGACAAAGGTCTTGAAGCTACAACTGCATTGATGAAATACAAAACCTTTATTATTACATATATTATTTCCAGTTGTTATTATATATTATTTCCAGATATTATTATATATATTATGTACTAACAATGCATCAAGTATTTCGAAACAAATCTCCTTTCTTAAGCTAAAAGACGTGAAGATCGAATCTGGTGGATCATGGCTTCGAAGTTTCCCAGAATAGAAGATTGTGAAGATTACTTCTAAAGTCGTGATCTGTTCTAGCCGTTGAGAGAAGATCCTTCTTTGAAAAGTAGGCGCCGATTTGATCAAGTATAAAAAGGAGATGAAGAAGAGAGGATAAACACAAGCGTTGAACGAAACCTCATTGAACTACATCGCACATAAGCCTTCAAGTCAATCTGTCTTCTTCGTGTACTCTCTACTAGGTGTTAAGAGTCGTATCTTTTGTTTCAAAGCATATGAGAGTTACACAGTGAGCTTATAGAATATATTCCGAGAGAGTGTTATACTCGAGAGTTTATAACTCAGGAAGTGAGCACTAGGCGATTGATTCAAGAAGTGTAAGAGGATTGTACTAGATAGCTGAGAGAGGTGGGGCTCTTCTAGATTGGTCTATGACTCCACGGGAACGTGAGTTGACTAGATTGCAATTGTATAGGAGAGAGGCTTCTCGGTGAGCTATTAGGATCCTATGTCTTGGGAATCAATAAGTCGGTTGAATCCTAGGGTTGTGGAAGAACCCTAGGTGGGGACTAAGCCTTTAAGGAGCCAAACCTCGTTAAGAATTCGTTGCGTCCTTTACTTATTACTTTACAATATTTTCGCACTTGTTTTGAATTGTATAACTCTTTTGTGAATCAGGTTTTCCAAAGGAAAGAATTAAGTCTACTCTCAAAGGGTTTTGCAAGCGTTTCAAAAGCCTTGAGATAATCAGCGAAAATTTGGCATACTCTATTCAACCCCCCTTCTAGAGTATCTTTATTATACTTTGTTATACATTATCGAATCTTCAATTGGTATCAGAGCCTTACTCACTGCTTTTGATCTAACAAGCGGAGGATTTGCACAAGGGAGGTATACCAATAGACCACCACTCTTTGTAGGAAACAACTTCGTCCACTGGAGGTCCTTGATGAAAATGTTCATTATAGATCAAGATCTGGAACTTTGGAACATTATAGAGAATGGTCCGAAGATTCCTCTAAAGACGGACCAAATGAAAACAAAGTCGCGAAGACTGAGGCTGAATACATCCAAGCGGATCTTGAACTCATCTCCAAGAACGACAAGGCCGTTAACTTACTATATTGTGATCTTAGTACTAATGATTTTAACCGTATTTCATCTTCTAGGTTGGATAAAGAGATTTGGCACAAGCTGGTTGTCACCTACGAAGGAACCAGTCAAGTGAAGGACACCAAGATCAGCATCTTCCTTCGAAAGTATGAACTCTTCAAAATGAAGCCTGATGAGTCTATTAAGGCCATGTTCACACGGTTCACGGAAATCACGAACAACCTTGACTCTCTCGGCAAGACCTTTGAGAATGTTGAGAAAGTGGGGAAGATATTGAGGTGCCTCCCAAAAGATAAATGGGGCCCGAAAGTTACAGCCATAGAAGAAGCCCAGAATCTCACCACTCTACCCCTTGATGACTTGCTTGGGAAGCTGATCACACATGAGATGATTCTCAATGAAGACGATGAAGAACTTCCAACAAGCACTAAGAACGTGTCACTCAAGTCTAAGAAGGATGAGCCCAAAGATGTGTCTAATTCTGAAGATGAGGATGATGATGAGAATGATCCCTTTGCTCTCATTACAAGGGGTCTTTCTCAAATCCTTAAAATGAAGAAGCAATTCAACAACAAAGATGGATCAGAGTCTTCTAAATTTCGAGGTAAGTCTCAATACAACAAATATGACAAGAAGACTAAACCTTTGTATTGTTTTGAATGTGGTGAAATAGACCATCTAGTGAAAGACTACCCTCAAAAGTAGAAGAGCCAGTTCAAGAAAGGTGATAGATGGAAAAAGAAAGCCATGGTGGCTGCTTGGAGTGATTCTGACTCAGGTGACTCAAACTCCGATGATGAAAAGGCCAACCTTTGTCTCATGGCCTCAGAAGATGAATCCCACGATGAGCAACTTGAGGTAACTGTGAGAGAACTCATGGCAAGTCCAAAAGAGGTACTATCGGAATTCCTTACTAATATGATTGCCAATTAAGAGAAACTTATTGCCCAAACCAACACTCTTATTAAGAAAACCGTGGACCAGGAAAGAACTATTGAGGAACTGTCAATGAGGGTCAAAAGTCTTGAAACCTCTTATTCAGGTCTTGACATTAAAGTCAAGACTCTTGACTCGGAGAAATCTGAACTCAAGCAAGATCTCTCGTCTCTAAGAAATGGACATCATGACTTAGAGAACGAGAAGATCTCCCTGAATAAGAAGATTCAAGACCAATAGACAGCCCACATAAGTTTTACCAAGTCCAAATGCACTCTTGATAGCATGTTGGGTGAGCAATAAAGTTCTCTAAACAAAAGTGTTATTGGCTACAATTCAAGACCAACAGGCAGCCCTCCTATTACCACTTTTGTGAAGGCAAAAGGAAACAAAACCTCTCTTATATGTCACCACTGTGCAAGAAAGGGGCATGTAAGAGAGACCTTCCCCTATAGAAGAAAGGATCCACATATCATTCGCAATACCTTTCCTGTTCACTTGAGAAAAGAACGAATAACGCAAGTTTGGGTCCCCAAAGGCACTATTTTACCAAATATGGTTTATCCCAATAATGGATCTAAATTTCCTTATTGGTCTAGTCACAAAGGTTGATTTTTGTCTTGCAGGAGATCACCAAGGTGAAAGAGCAAAAGTGGATTATTGATAGTGGATGTTGTAGACATATGAGTGGGAAGAGGTCTCTCTTCCATGATCTAATGAAGCAATCCACTGGAACAATCACTCTTGGTGACAAAGGAAAATGTGACATCTGTGCAGAGAAGATACAGGAGACTCGGTCATGTAAGCCCACATACACTACAAAATCTTGTGTCCAAAGGGCTTGTAAGAGGACTACCTGAGATAAACTTCAAAGGTATTGATATGTGCAAAGCATGCACACGAGGGAAACAAACACGTAGCTCTTTCAAACCCAAAAAGGTTGTAAGTAGAGACCTTATTTGAGTTTTCAAAAAGGTATTGATATGTGCAAAGCATGCACACGAGATATACATGGGTTGCATTTTTAAAAGAAAAATTAGAGGCCTTATTTGAGTTTTCAAAACTTTGTAAGGAGTTGCAAACTTTAAGAAACGAGCCCATAGTGTCAATTCGAAGTGATCATGGTAGGGAGTTTGATCAACTTAAGTTTGATTTGTTTTGTGCTAAATATGGCATCTCCCATAAATTTTATGCTCCTAGGACACCTCAACAAAATGGGGTTGTGGAACGAAAGAACCGCACCCTAGAGGATATGGCCAGGACTATGCTTTTAGAAAATGCATTACCTAAAACCTATTGGGCTGAAGCTGTTAACACAACAAATTATATTTTGAATCGTTGTCTTATTCGTTCCATCTTAAAGAAAACTCCTTATGAACTTTTCAAAGGCCGCAAACCCCTTATATCGTATTTTAACCCCTTTGGTTGTACTTGTTTTGTTCATAACAATAGAAAAGATAACCTTGTGAAATTTGATGCATTTAGTGATGAAGGTATATTTCTTGGCTACTCCACAAGTAGCAAAGCATATAGAATCTTCAACAAAAGGACCAAGATGGTTGAGGAAAGCATACATGTTATATTTGATGAATGCAATGACGGTTCTTTAAGTGAAAGTGTTGCAGATTTAGATCTTAATAGCCATACAGAGAATGAGGATGGTGATGATATTGCTACCAAGAACACAGAGAAGAGGAATATGCAGGATCAGATTCTTAACACTAAGAAATTGGCCCAAGGTCTTAAGGCTCAGTCAGAAGCCCTTGGCAACCAATCCAAAAGTGTTGAGACTTCAGAAACTGCTGCAACTGAGCCTAACATATCAGTGGATTCAGATGTACCACAAATCAATCTTGTCGATGTGACGAGCCAGAGAGCTAAGACTAGCAAGAAAAAGTTCAAATACTCCACATCACACTCATTAAAGGATATCATTTCTGACCCTACATCTAGTGTTCAAACTCGTTCTAAACTTCAAGATCTCTGTGCTTTTCATGCTTTTGTTTCACTTGTAGAACCAAAGAAGGTAGACGAGGCCCTTAAAGAGCCAGACTGGATCATTGCTATGCAAAGTGAACTTAACGAATTTGAAAGGAACAAAGTCTGGATCTTGAAGCCTAGGCCAAAGCATCAATCAATCATTAGCACGTGTTGGGTATTTCGGAACAAGCTAGATGAGAATGGTAAGATCGTGAGGAACAAAGCAAGGCTTGTTGCTCAAGGCTACAATCAAGAGGAAGGTATCGACTATGAGGAGACTTTTGCTCCCGTAGCCAGGCTTGAAGCCATTCGCATTTTATTAGCATTTGGAACTTTTATGGGCATAAAATTATATCAAATGGATGTCAAGTGTGCTTTTCTTAATGGCTTCTTAGAGGAAGAAGTCTATGTGGCTCAACCCCCAGATTTTGAAAGTTCAAAATTTCCTAATCATGTTTACAAACTAGACAAAGCGCTATATAGTTTGAAACAAGCCCCAAGAGCTTGGTATGAGCGCTTGTCAAAATATCTTTTAGAAAATGATTTTAAAAGGGGTTGATCGACAAGACTCTTTTTATTAAGACCAAATGAAAGGACATATTGGTTATCCAAATATATGTTGATGATATATTGTTTCGGGCTACTAACACATCTTTGTGTAAGGAATTTTCTGATATTATGTGCAGTCAATTTGAGATGAGCTTAATGGGTGAACTCAACTTCTTTTTAGGGTTGCAAGTTCATCAATCTAAGAAAGGGATCTTTGTCAATCAAAGCAAGTATACTAAGGATCTATTGAAGAAGTTCAAGATGGATCAATCTAAAGCAGCCAAGACACCCATGAGCTCAACCTTGTCTGTAGATCAACACAAGACCGGGAAGAGTGTCAATCAAAAGGAGTATCGAGGGATGATGGGATCTTTATTATATCTTACTGCTAGTAGACCTGACGTCATCTTTTGTGTTTGCATGTGTGGTAGGTTTCAAGCTGACCCTAAAGAATCTCACCTCGTGGCTGTGAAGAGGATTTTTCGATATCTCAATGGCACTAAGGAGATTGGGTTGTGGTACCCGAAGCAAAGAGATTTTACACTAATTGGGTATTCTGATGCAGACTTTGCAGGCTATAAGGTGGATAGGAAGAGCACATCGGGATGTTGCAAATTCTTAGGAGCATCCTTGATTAGTTGGCACTCAAAGAAACAAAACTCAGTTGCTCTTTCCACTGCCGAAGCCGAATACATAGCAGCTGGAGCATGTTGCTCCCAAATCCTTTGGATAGCTAAACAAATGAGAGATCTTGGCATCGACCTCAAAGACATTCCCATTAAGTGTGACAACACAAGTGCCATCTCCATTACAAAGAATCCCGTTCAGCATTCAAGGACCAAACATGTTGATGTAAGGCATCATTTTATTAGAGACCATGTCGAAAAAGGTGATGTGTCCATATCCTTTATTTCAACTTATTATCAATGGGCTGACATTTTTACTAAGCATTTGGCAGAGGACAAGTTCACCTTCATTAGACGTGAGATCGGAATGGTTAACAGGGATGCACTTTCGTAGGGGGAGCTTTCTCTTTACAAAAGATAAATTCTACTCGGTGTCAAGACTTTTGAGATTCATGTCAAAGTTTACGAACTGAACGGTAGAGCACATATAATGGATCATATATTTTTTTGATATCTTATTAGATATTTGATCAAATATAGTTTTAATGGATTTTATACATTACCTATTTTATTTTTCAAAAATCTTATATCCGAGTACATTTTATTTATGGAAATTATTTTTGTCGGATATATCATCTCTTGCCTTTAAGAGTTGAAAGGATGCTTTGAATTTTGAATTTTTGGCAAATCAGATATTTTAAAAATGACAATAGTGTTATGATTATTACCTTAGGACTACAAATCTGTCCCATCGACTTACCCTCTTGCCCCTTTTTAAACCACACACTCTTACCCTAACTATTCATCACCTCTTCAGAACTACCTAAACCCTCCGTCTTTTAACCTTCTCCTTCAACCTTTTCTGGAAGTTTCACCAAATCCCTTCCATGGCACCCAAATCCAAGAAGATCTCCACACCCAAACGTCTTGGCGCTACTCTCAAAGGGCGTCAGACTCCCTTTGTGATTTCCCCTCAACCCGAACCTACTCCTCAAACAACTGTCCCAAGCACTGTTCCGAGCACTGTCCCTGAGAGCACCATTGTCGAAATCAAACGGTCTTTGAAGCACCCGACGAAGAAGCCACTCAGTGCAAAGCTAAAGGGAAAGAGAAAGATCATTGCTGAGGAAAAGGAGGAAGAGGAAGATCTTGATGAGATTCTAGAGCGAGATGCTGCAAAAGAGGTCGAGGAAGAGGCCCAGAGAAAGAAAAAGGCCGAGGAAGAGGTTGAGTCAGCAAGGAAAAAGGTCGAGGAAGAGGCTGAGAAAGCAAGGAAAGAGGCCGAGGAAGAGGCCTAAAGAGAAGCAGAGAAGGAGGTTCCCACTGTAGAGGAACCAGAGGAAGAGGAAGAGGAGAACGACGAGAATGATGATAACGAGGAGGCCGAGGGAGATGAGGCTGAAGTGTCTACTGAGGACTCGGGATCTGAGAAAGAAGAGGAAGAGGAGCCAGAACTTGTTCCCTCTCCTACTCCTCCTCCTCCTCCCCCGTCTCCGAAGAAGCGCAAAGCCACTAAAGCCAAGAAGTCTCCACCTCCCAAGCGCTCGAGGAAAGCCACTCTCAGAAGCTTTGACGCGCTTGTCAAGTCGACCGCTGCTACAAAAGCTCGAAGGAAGAACGCCGATCCCCCTGCACTTATCCAGGTAAACCAATCCTTACCCTCCTCCTGGTTTGAGATTGCCGAGATGGCTGGCAAATGGGTAGACGAGTTTAGAACTCGTAAGATTTGTTGTTCTGATTTTATTGATCTTGATTTTTTAGAAGCTTTAAACCTACCCTGCATCTCTCTTCTCAAACAAACCTCTGCCTGGACCCTTCTGAACCTTGAATCTGTGTACTACCCCCAACTCACCAATATATTCTACATAAACCTCAAAGTCAAATACACTACTGACGGTTGGACTCTTGAGTCCGTCGTCAAAGGAGTTAGAATCATATTCAACTCTCTTGACTTCGCTGAACTCCTTGGCCTTCCTAAACCTTGTCCACCCTCTCCTGAAACCCCCACAAAAGATCAATGTGTTTCTCTTGCCCGATTTAAATACGTGCTCCCCAAAGCATCAAACAACACCACAAAACAACTCACCCACTCGTCCCTCACACTTGAAGCCAAACTCATCTTCAACATCATTGTGAGATGTCTTTTACCCCAAATCAACTCTGGCTCCCTCCTCACTAACAAAGCTATGGTCCTCCTATACTGAATACTGAATGGCCATGATCTTGATTTGGCCAATACCATTCTAGGATCCATGGCTCACACCCACAAAGCCAGAAAAGAAACTCCCCTCCCATTCGCAAACCTTTTGACCCATGTCTTCAAAGCCTCTAAAATTGATTTTGAAAATGAAGAACAACAGCATCATATGGGTAAATTCGACTCCAAGAGCTTTGAGAAGATTGGCATCACTCAGTCCCCTCAAGGGATTTGGAGTCTTGCCTCTCCCTCAAAAAATCTTCCTACTGCCTCTGTCATTGATGAGCGCATGGAGAATCTGGAGTTGGGTTTGGAGGAAGTTCGTCTGGACATCAAGGAGCTGCATCGACAGTTGTTGCTGGAGATGGGCGGGATGGCCAAGGAGCTGAATGAGCTGAAGTTGTTGTTCACGGATGGTGCTCAAGACGATGGATCCTAAACCCCTACCTTATCCCTTGATCTAAAGACTGTTGGCCTAGTTGGTTTTCGAAACTTTTGGTGATTTTTTTATCCTCCTCCCTTTGTTGAAAGACAAAAAGGGGGAGATGGTTTGGTGGTTTAAACTTTAAAACTGCTGTGAACCAGGGTCTTGGAAGACCTTATTTTGTTTTATTTTGTTGGATGTCTCTCTTTGGTTTTAAAACTTATATGATCCAACATTTGTCTAACCCATGCAGGTACTTAGTCCGATTTTGCCTTATGATATATCTGCTTCACTAAGTTACATGGATGCACAGGTTTTGTCTTTCATCAAGGAGGAGATTGATAACTCCACTCCCTTGATGAAAATCGGAAATTGTTTCAAAGGCTTTGACACATAGCTCGTGTCAAAGGTCTTCAAGCTACAGTTGCGTTGATGAAATACAAAACCTGTATTATTACATATATTATTTCCGGTTGTTATTATATATTATTTCCGGATATTATTATATATATTATGTACTAACAATGCAGCAAGTATTTCAAAAGAAATCTCCTTCCTTAAGCTAAAAGACGTGAAGATCGAATCTGGTGGATCATGGCTTCGAAGTTTCCCAGAATAGAAGATTGTGAAGATTACTTCTAAAGCCGTAATCTGTTCTAGCCATTGATAGAAGATCCTTCTTTGAATGTAGGCGCCGATTTGATCAAGTATAAAAAGGAGATGAAGAAGAGAGGACAAACACAAGCGTTGAACGAAAACCTCATTGAACTACATCGCACACAAGCCTTCAAGTCAATCTGTCTTCTTCGTGTACTATCTGCTAGGTGTTAAGAGTCGTATCTTTTGTTTCAAAGCATTTGAGAGTTACACAGTAAGCTTATAGGATATATTCCGAGAGAGTGTTGTACTCGAGAGTTTATAACTCAGGAAGTGAGCACTAGGCGATTGATTCACAAAGTGTAAGAGGATTGTAATAGATAGCTGAGAGAGGTGGGATTCTTCTAGATTGGTCTAGGACTCCAAGGGAACGTGAGTTGACTAGATTGCAATTGTATAGGAGAGAGGCTTATCGGTGAGCTATTAGGATCCTAGGTCTTGTGAATCAATAAAGCCGGTTGAATCCTAAGGTTGTGGAAGAACCCTAGGCGAGGACTAAGCCTTTAAGGAGCCGAACCTCGTTAACAATTTGTTGTGTCCTTTACTTATTACTTTACCATATTTACGCACTTGCTTCGAATTCGTTGCGTCCTTTACTTGTTTCGACCCACGACCCTGCAATCGATTTCGAGTTACCTCAACAGCCCCACCAGAAGCCCAATGATCCAGTCGACATCAACTGGACCCCAATCAATGTCGGCCATGTCTCCTCGACCCCGAAAGCTGAAAAGAAGAAGAAGACACTGCCCTACCCATCCAAAATTTTGAAGGACCCCACCGACAAGAAGTTTCAACATTTTGTGAAGATGCTTCAAGGGCTAAATGCGACCATACCCTTCACCGAAGCTCTTCATGAGATGTCACCAAATGTGAGGTTCCTTAAGGATATCTTGAGTAAGAAGTGGTCGATGGCTGAGATCACTGAGGAGTTTAGCAAAATTTAGTTCCTTGAGATCAGAGCTGATCCAGGGAGATTCGCCATCACCATTGGGACAGACAAACATCGCTACAAAGCTCTCTACGACCTAGGGGCTAGTGTGAGCCTCATGCCTTTGTCCATTTGGTCAAAGGTGAACGTCGGAGCTTTGGAGCCTGTAGATATGAACCTTTACATGGCCGACACCAATTTCCTCACGCCCACAAGAGTTATAGATGATGTCCCCGTCAAGATAGGCAAGTTCTTTATACCTACGGACTTCATTGTGCTCGATATGGTAGAAGATCCTACATGTCCTATCATTCTTCGTAGACCGTTCTTAGCCACTGCATATGTCAATATCAGCGTAAGAAAGGGGATGATGACATTCACGATTGGTGATGACGTTATTGAGTTCTCCTTAAAAAAGACCATTGAGGCGCTCAATAGGATGGAGATCAAGTCGTTGCATATCAAGGGAAGTTATATCCCTTGTACAGAACCCATGATGAGAACTATGACCTTGGAAGAGCTAGAGAAGAGGGCTATGGAAGCCTAATTTAAGCACATTGATGTCCGTGTTTTACACCATGTTTCTGTACTCATTTTAGCTCCTTATTCTACCATTTTATAAATTCTGGGTTGGGAATATAGCGAATTTGTGTAGTTTATGCTTATTTGCAGGCAATAGAGGTCTAAACAAGTTCCTGTTTAATATTGTAGAATTTGGAGCGAATTCAAAGCGAAACCAAAAAGCACTAGAAATGCATTTGATGTCTACTGAAGGACTCAACAATCATAAAAGAGCATCTGACATCCAGTGAGCCAGCGGACCACAACATTTGGAGCAGGAGATGACTCAACATCGACCCAACTCAGTCGATATCGAGTGGAGGCAAGTCGAAATGGGCCCAGTGACTAGACGTGGCACACAGACTCTGAGACGGAAGCTGAAGACGACTCGATATCGACCTACCGAGTCGATATCGAGTGAGTGCCACTCGAAATTCCTTGAGGACCCGACACCAGTGGAAGCTTCGACCCGGAACCGATCATATGGGTCGATATTGACTCATGTTGGTCGATATCGACCGACCTCCATTCCGAGTCCGACGCTAATTCCGAGTCCGAAGTTGTTCCAAGTTCGAAGATGATTTCGAGTCCCAATTCCGATTAGAAGATTCTTTGCAAGAGAAGACTAGAGATATTTTATCAATTTATCTATTTTTTTTCCTAAGGGTTTAACAATTAATTACCCTATAGGATATGTCTACTTTACCATATTAGATATATTTCCTTTTATCTAAAGTTTTATCAATTAGGTAGATAAAGATAGAATCCTTTCCTTGGGTAGTGTTAGAAGGGAAACTAGTCAAGTAAGTAAATATAAAATATAAATGAACTAAACCAACTCTTTGTCCAAGTGAATAAAATACAAGAATCCCATTCGTTGTAGTGGTACGGTTTCAGGATCGTATCCACGAGGAAGCATGTCAGCGCTCACCTAAATAGTTCCACAATTGCCCTGCTGTCGACCAGAAGACCACTCGATATCGACTCAAGTGGGTCGATATCGACTAAAGTTAGTCGAAATCTCTTCAGACCTGCACATAGAAAAACAAGCAGAGTCGACGTCGAGTGAAAGGCATTCGATATCGACCGTGGTGACTCAATATCGATCAAGCAAGGGACAAAATCTATTGTAGTGCATTATCGAAAATTGCAGAAAAATAAATAAAAAGGTGTTGAAAAAGAACATCCGAAGAAATAAGAATGGATGAGAAGATATATGAACAGAAATAAATACAGAATCAGGGTTTTGAATTTAATAAGATAAAAGATCCAAGATCGGGTTTTAAATGCCACAACAATAACCTTGTAAGAATTATGCCATGTTACAAAAGATTATGCATTTTCATCAAATGACTTTCATCATTAACAATTAAAAATATAATGGCTTTCGGATAAACCCTAATTATTACCACCCTTTTTAATTATTAATCCAAATTCATATTAAGATCATTGTCGCTTCAATAACACAAATAAGGATCTCCTACTACTGTCGCTGAAGAATCACAAATATGGATAGAAGATGAAATCGCATATAAAAATCATACCTTTGATGCATAACCCTACATGGCTACCGTGAGGCTCACCCTGACCCTAGAACTAGGGTGACTACTCACTTCTCATCATGGTAACAAACATCAATAATATAAAGGAAATAACTTGCATTAAAATAAAATAGAGAAAGTACAAACCAAACAAACCCAGACCACTTTCGCTCTCCACCTCCACTCGGCCTCTCTCTCTCTCTCTCTCTCTCTCTCTCTCTCTCTCTCTCTCTCTCTCTCTCTCTCTCTAAAAATCTCTAAATTGCCTAAATAGTGTAAACATAATTGCTTGTGTGCTTGGATGATCGAAAATCTCAGCCCCTAGGGCCTTATTTATAGTGCTCCATCTAGCTAATCTAGGAAAGGAATAACTATATCTTTGCATAAATCTATGTATCTAAAACCTAATGATAAATGTTTAACAATTAAGTAGAATAAAATAAATACAACAAATAAAATTCCCTTTAGGTAAAAGTGGGAATTACTAAGTTGGATAAAGTCTCCCATGTAGATAGAACATCTTGTGCCTTGTTGTGGAAGTAATGGCCAGCTCGGATTCCTACTCGAAATCGACTCGGAATCGTCTCTGCATGTCACTCGATATCGACCAATTGTAGTCGATATCAACTCAGTCTCTTCACTTCACTCGATCTCGGCCTCTGAATATGATGTCGACCTAGCCGTCACTCGATATTGACCATGTTCAGTCGATATCAACCTCCTCATTTCCGATCGATCTTCTAGTCTTTGGGCACTCGACTTTCAGTCCTTTGCTGTACTCGATATCGACTGCTTGTACTCGATATCGAGTGCTTTGACAGTTTACTCATCTTCTTCGAATTGCTCGTAAAATGTCTCCATTTCTATGAAATTAAACAAGAACTAGTGTAGACATCCATAATTGGCAAATAAGCATAAACTACACAATTCCTATATTATTCTAACCTAGAAATATAAAATATGTACAGAAATCGATATAAATGTCAATGCAAAACATGGCCAATTAAGCACACATTAGGTAGCAAGGATTTGGGTCTAGAAATAAAGCCCTAGGGCTAGTAGTTAGTCATTCAATTTTTAGGGTTTTGGCGCTTTTACAAAAGTTGGAGTGTCGGGATTGTAAAGACTTTGAATTTAGATTTATGTAAGTTATTTCCTTTCCATCAACTATGTCTTATATTGCGATGAGCGAGTAGTCGCCTTTCTTCTAGGGTCGGGGTGAGCCCGACGATAGCCATGAGCGCTTAAGGTAAGTTTTGATTGTTATTATGTTTTGATCATCCACTATCCTTTATATGTTTATTCTCTTATCAAAATAGAAGAGATTCATGTTAACAACTTGGATTATAAACATAAAATTGGTAGATACAATTAGGGTTACTCGTGAGAGTTCAATCTAATTGTCGGAAAAGGTGAAAGCTTGCTCATTTGATGTGATTGCATAATTCTTCATATTGTCTTATCTTATGTGTGTTTGGTTATCGTCGCGGTAAGCCCTATCTTTGGAAGATGTTTTATATATTTGTTTACTTCAGATTATTCAACCCATGGTTTATTTCTGACCATCCTTCGTTTCCATCCTTACACTCTTCGGCCTCTTTTACCGATAAAACAGGTTCTGTATAGCACTCGAAATCGACTTATTTGAGTCGAAATCGAGTCAACTAGTCGACTGGCGGTATTCTGTGCCAGTCGATATCGGGCACTGACATAGGTCGAAATCGAGTCCTTCACTCGAAATTGATGGCTCCTTGTTGTTGTGGTTGCAGGTCTTACACTCGGAGTCGACAACATCCAGTCGATATCGGCTTCCATTAGTCCATATCGAGTCAGTTAGGCCAATTTCGAGTCATTCTCAAAACGTGAACAGCGGCTATCTTGGATCCACTGACCCGCTTCCTCGTGGATCAAACCTGATTCCCTTCCACTACCGCGGGAGGAAGTCTTGAATTTGTTTGCGTGGACTTGGTTTTGGTTTAAATTTATATTTTATATTTTTGATTCGATTTCCTCCTCTATTAAATTTTAGTGTCGTTGCCGGGGAAGCGATCATTTGTGCACTAGGTAGTTATCTTCACGTACTACTTTGATTACTTGTTTACAAGTGTATGCAATGCTCTGATCAACCATCAGAATTTAAAGGTTTAGACTATCTTGAACACTTTCTACACATTCATTCAAGGCTAAAAAGCATCATGTGGGCCGTGGAAACTCGGGCTCATCTAATTGAAAGGCTTAGGAAGAAGATACAAGATAATGCAACTACTCTCGCTACGAAGAGGGCCCGCACCGACCGTGAGGAGAAAGCGAGGAGACAAGCCCAGGCTGAGCTCGCTCGATATCCCGCTACGGTTAAGGATTACATGCATCCGACACTCACCGTGCATAAATCGATTATTTTTATCCCTCCTTCTGATTTTGAAATTCTAACTTCCTTTCTATCTGAAACTAAAAAGCAGTAATTTGAAGGAAGAATAAATGAATGCCCTCTCACTCATATAACGACGTTTGCTGACTTATGTGAAATTATCTGATAATGCATATTTCATATAGGCATTATAGGTATTTCTTATTGCATTTAGGTAGTGGTTTTGCTATTGTTTTGCTATTTACAAGTATTCGAGTTCGGAATCTACGCTTTTTTCGTGTTTATTTTGTAGAATTACATTCCGACACTTGAATGGACTTTGGAAGAGCTTAAGAGACATGGTTTGGAGCATATGGAGGAAGCTAGAGAGGATCAAGGAAGCACGACATTGGAGTTTATTGAAGACAATTGAGGAAAGTTTGACACTGCATAGACGGCACCCGCCGCCCTTTGCACGACATCTGTAGTGGGCCGGTTTCTAGTAATTGCGATTTTGGATCCGAAACTATTATTTCCTATTATTTTTATTCTATTCCTACTAGGGTTGGCCGACTCTTTGAGAAGGTTTATTAGGTTATTTCAGTTCTATTCATTGTGTGGTTGATTATTGTGAGACTATGAATACAATTAGAGAGAGAGAGAGGGAGAGAGAGAAAATTGGCCTATGAGTTGCTAAACTCATAGTTTCGCCTGTGATTCGAAAACATGGTTGTTTGGATTGTGAGGATTTGATTCTATTTGGTTATTCGTATTCTTAGTTATCATCTTGTGCTTAATTATCATATTTGTGTTCCTTTCTATGCCTGATCACCATGTTAGGAATTGCATCTTAGTTATGAATTCGTTGTTGTTTTCTCGATAGCAAACAAAGGTATTGAGATAGTGATGTTTCATTGTCTTTGTATTCGATGATTTCAATTGATCTATGTTGAGGATATTCGATTAGGGCTGAGTTTGGTATGCGCCTATTAGTCTTAAATGCGTTGAGTCCTTAATGCTATTCTTCAGTGATATTGAATAAGATGAATGAATCTCTGCGGATCTCTCAACTTTAGTCAAGTAGACCTATGAATATGAATAATTAATAGATCAATCCGAAGACTGTGAATTCCAACCATTGTCAGAGAATTGTAGGTGAAATGTTATTTCTACTTTGATATCAATCTATATAAGATCATAAATCTGGTTACTTTTACATCTTTGTTACTTGCTACAAATTACTGCTTTGTCATAAGAGTCTTTGCTTAGAGTTATTGAGTAGGAAATCGCTTCTCCACGTGGGTTCGACACTATACTTCATCGCTATACTAGTAGTTATTTGGTTTACCAAGTCATTGATTGACTAATCTATTGGTTTTGTGATTGAGTTTAGATATTATTATTATTTGACAAAGGGAGAAAGTGCAAACGATGTTCGCCAAGCGTCAAATTCTTGGCGCCGTTTTCGGGGAGAAGAAAGGAGTTTGCTTTTCTTTATCTCTTTCAAATACTCTTTAGTTTGAGTCTTTTGTGTTCTTGTATGGTTTAAACAAGATCTTCTGATTCATTGCATTTTTCTTTTGATTCTGAGATTGAAAGATCTCTTAGGTTGAAAAGAAAGCCTGAGCTTCAGACAAACAAGGAGATGACAGAAGACGGAGTTGTTGATCTACCAAGAAGGACCCTGAGAAACCTAAAGGAACCTAATTTGAGTGCTTAATCACTTGCAATTAGTCTTCCTGATATCCCTGAGGGTTCAAGATTTGAGTATAAGTTGAATTGGTCTTCTATTTTGCCCTACTTTCATGGATTGCCTAGGGAGGAACCAAACATGCACCTTGCTACCTTTGTGAGTGTGTGATAGACTTACACCCTAAGGCCTGAATGATGACCAACTGATGTTGAGAGTGTTCCCCTTTACCTTGAAAGATTCTGTAAGCGATTGACTTTATTACCTACCCCCGGAAAGCATTACTACTTGGGTGCAATATAAGAAAGCTTTCCTGCAAAAGTACTTTCCTATGACTCGCCTTAACAAACTTAAGAAAGAGTCGTCCAGTGCTATATCTTAAGAAGGAGTTACCCTAAGGAGAGTCTTTATGAGTATGTGGAGTAGTTCAAGAAGCCTAAGGGCAGTTGTCCACAACATGGTATACCCGAGGATGATCTAGTGCTATATCTTTATGAAGGCTTGCTTGACACCGATATGAGTTTCATCAATGCTACTAGTGGAGGAGATATTTTGGATAAAACACATCAGGAAGCAATGCAGATTTTTGAAGGGTTGGCTAATGCATATATCGCAACAATATGGGAGACACGAAGGAGTTAGAGTACTTCATAAGTTGGATAGTTCGAGAGATGGACACAAGGAAGATATCGATAGGCTTATGAAGATAGTGAACAAGATGGCTATGTAAATGAATGAACCCTATCAGCCTAGACCTTGTGGTGTTTGTGGAGATCCAACTCATCCGAATGATAAGTGTCCCTTGATTTAGGAGGACATCGATGAAGTGAATGTTATGGATTACAATCAGGGCTACAATTCAAACTAACAAAGTGGTAGTGAATCCGAAGGAGAGTGTTAGTGCCATGATCTTTAGAGGAGGTAAACAAGTGAATGTGCCCAGTAGGAATGTTGAAGAGAGGCCTAGGGAAGAAGCTGATTTGGGAAATAAAGAGGACGAGACGGAATTGGAGAAACGCTGCATAGACGGCGCCCGCCGCTCCTCACCACGGCGCCCGCCTCCTCCTCCAGTTACGAATCCTCGAAGAAATCTTCTAAATAGTGGTCTTATAAGGTTTCAAGACCTGCACCACCCTTTCCCCATGCCTTAAGTGGGAAGATGAACAAATTCTTTATGACATCTTTGCTCATTGTGAGGTGAATATTACACTTTTCAATTTGATTAAAAAGGTGACTCACTATGCAAAATTTTTGAAAGACCTATGCACGATGAAATGCAAGCAAAGAATGCAAAAGAAGAAAAAGGTAAGTTTAAGTGAGAACATTTATGCTTTACTTCATAAACGATTGCCTGAAAAGTGTGGAGATCCAGGTATGTTTACTATCCCATGTGCAATAGGTAATGCTAGTTTCACCAAAGCTATGTTAGCCCTAGGTGCTTCAATTAATCAATGTTATGTCTTATAACTTGTACATGTTTTTGGGTCTCAAAGCATTATCTGAAACTGGTGTTACTGTACAAATCACTGATCGTTCTAGTATTAAGCCTAGAGGAGTTGTTGAGGATGTTTTGGTAAAGGTAAATGATTTGATATTTCCAGCTGAATTCCTCATTCTAGACATGGAACAAGGTACGCTTGAAACCCCAATTATCTTGGGAAGGCAATTCTTGCGAACGGCCAAGACTAAGATTGATTGTTTTGAAGGTTCACTTACTATGGTGGTTGATGATAGAAAGATTGAGTTTTCTATATTTGAGCTTATTGTTTCTTTTGCCAATGATTAAGTAGATGTTCTTGACTCTAATGAAAGTACAAATGGTTTGTTAAATGCTTCTGTTGAAACTGAATTTGTGAATCTTGAGTTTTCAAACAAAGATGAATTTGGATTAGGGAAAGATGACATTGAGAGGAAAATTGAAAATTTGTTTAAGTCGCATGACAATGTGTCTAATTCAAATGATTGTATTGCTAACAATATTGAGGTTTTTGCAATTGCAAGACAACCTCCAGGAGTAACTCATTTCAAGAAGGAATCAATGGCTGCAATTGATGGATATGTTGGAGAAATTCCTAAAGTTTCCCCTCTTGTCTTGAAAAGGACAATTGTTGAGGATCTTGATGGAATAACTTGATCAAGAAATGCATCACGTCGAGCCAAATACGTGAAACAAAGACGCTTCTTGGGATGCAACCCAAGGTAGTTAGGTAGCATTATTTCTATTTTGCAATTAGTTTTCAATTCAATAAAGTATGATCAATCGTATCACTGAATTTCGGAAGCTACGGTAAGTTAAAACCTGTGTTGGAGTTGAGTTTTGTTGATTTGGAGTGCAGAGTCACATTCTGTGGACATGGCGCCCGCCACCCGTCACACGGCGCCTGACACCCGCTGTCCGTTTGACGAATCCAAATTTTGGTAAAATTGGAAGGGAAGTTTTCTATCTTTTTATTTTTGGTTATTTTCGTTTTAGTTCAGTTTTATTTATTTTCTTTTAGGATTAGAATTATTTCCTTTTTATTTTGTTTTAGGATTAGGTTATTTTCTATCTATTTTTAGGGTTAGATTATTTCTATCTATCTTAGGTTAGTTTATTTTATCTTTGACTTATTTTCCATCTATCTTAGGATTAGACTGTTTTTTTTTCTTTTTAGGTTAGTTTCCTTATTTCTTAGGATCATGGTTTTTAGGATCGGGATCCTAGTGTGGGATCGAGACAAGGACGTAGGATCGGATAGTAGGATCATAAAATCCTAGACAAAAATTAAAAATAAAATAAATAATAAAATAAAAACAAACCATCCTAAACAATTACCTTAATTTTACAATAAAAATAAGCTTTTCCTCCATTAAACAAATTAAGTACCTAAAATAGTCCAATAATAAGCACTTAACAATCATAATTTGTTAAGAATAATGTCTCAAAATGTGACAAACAGACAAGAATAATGTCTTAAAATATGACAAACATACAAGAGATAAATCACACATCCAAACATCCAATGCCATCTCTATTTTCAAATGTCATCATCGCAAATAACCACATCATGAACAATTTCAGGCATTCAGATGTGGATTTGTCGAGTTGAGTAACAAAACAAAGGGCTTAGGGTTTCAATTCAACGACTTCACTCTTCTGCCTTTAATTTTAAGGAGATGAGTTGCCAAAAAAATAAAAAGATAAAAGGCCCATCGTATCCAGAAGGCTAAAAGTCTTAACGTTACTATTCCTTTTACAGAAGCTCTTCATGAGATGCCCGCTTACGTCAAATTCCCCAAGGAGATCCTAAGCAACAAGCGGTCTACAACTAAGATCGCCGGCGAGTGCAAGAGAATGGATTTCCCTGAGAAGAGCCCTGACCCTAGTAAGTTCTCAATCACCGTGGGATATGGACAACATCGCTACAAAGCCTTATGTGACTTGTGGGCAAGCGTGAGCATCATGCCCTTATCAATACGGTCAATGGTAAAGATTGGAGCATTACAACCTATGGATGCAAAGCTATACATGTCCAACAACACCGTGGTAATACCAATTGGTATGGTCGAGTATTTCCTTTTCTAGGTTGGTAAATTCTATATCCTTGCAGATTTCCTTGTGGTAGATATGGCAGAGGATCTTTCTTGCCCTATCATTTTTCGTAGGCCTTTCCTAGCCACATCAGATGCCAACATCAGCGTCAGGAAGAGGCTCCTCACTTTCACACTAGGCAATGAGGTCTTGGAGTTTCCCTTCGGTCCCAAATTGGAGGAGGTTTACCAGCTGGATGTGAAGGGCATTGGCATAGGCATTGATGAAGGCACTATTGATCACCACACTTGCCAAACACCTAAGTATGCGGTCCCTCCACTAAACGTCAAGTGCATCCATTCAATATCAATGGACCCCCAGCCCAAACATTTCTATTTATGGCCCGAAAAGGTAAGCTCAGGTACTAATTATGCCTCTCCTCTATCCATTATTCATAATAATTACAAGGGATCAAAATCCCAAGCCCCGTGGCGAGCTAACCTACGAAGGATTAGGGTTTGGAAGAAGAAAATGAAGGACGGTCATCCAACCAAGGGTCTACAAGAGGGCAACCCGTTATTTATATTTCCCGTTTTCTTTACTTTATATTTTATGTCTCTTTTACTTCGTGCAAGGTTTCTTTTGTTTGAGTTAGGACTGATCAGAAATGGACATCGAGTAGAAATTTCGACCGAACCTGGTCCATATCGAGTCACACCACTCGATATCGACTCCTGAAGATTTCAACCAGAACACGAGGAAAAGAAGTGAGTTGATATTGACCAGCCATGACTCGATATCGAGTCTACCAGTCGATATCGACTCATATGTGCGCACTTGGATTTGATGGATTGCATTCGATATCGAGTCATTGCACTCGATATCGACTTCTGGTAATCGAATGTAGCCCTGATTTTTACTTCACAACATGTTATTCGGTGACTTTCTTTCTTTACCCTTGTTTTATTTGATTTATACCGTGGGGATAGTGTATATTCTACGTATGGAGTGGGGAAAAAGCTCATTTTATATTATATATGATATTCTTGATTTTGCTTATACATGGTGAACTTTGGGTAATTTTTTTTATTTTTTGTGCTCATTTGCTTAACCCAAATTTTGTTTTATGAGACACCTCCCAAAGCTAGTAAATTGTTCAAATAAATAGTGTCATGGAATCTAGAGAAAAGCTCGATGATGCAAGAGTGGATTCATTAGAGATATTGCACAATATTGCCTAGTAAAGAGAAGTCTCACTGAAGTGGGATATTTTTCATGAGAAAACCACAAAAGTGAGGTAAACTTGATGTTGCATTTGACCTGTTTTAGAATAAGAGGATGGGACACCGAGGTGAGGAGTCCAAAGCACCAAGTATCTGTGGCCATTCATGACACCCATGTTTGCGACTTGTGAGAAGGCATTGCTGAGGTTAGAGAGGTAAAAGCATATAAGTGAAAAAAGCAAAGAGTGATTTATGAGAGGATGAGTGATGTGGAAATTTCATATGAAGGGAGAAAGTGCTTCGAGGCAAAGAAAGAAAAGTTTGAAGAAATTCTCCCCGGATTTAGCACCACATTGCCCAAAAATAGCCCACCGGTTTACCTTTTACCTTTTCTTCACCATGAGCTGAAATTAAAGTCCTCTTGATTATTAATGCTTTGTCATAAATGAATTGTTTTTATAACCCTCCTTTTATGTGTAGATGTTGCTTTTATTCACATGCATGAATTTGTGACATTAGTACCTTTTTTAGGATGGAAATTGATTGCAGGGACATATGGCAATAAATCTAAAATGTTGAGAGTTTTGATTTCTTCCCCCGTATGACCATTAAAAGTATTGATTGAGGACAAGCAAGCTTAAGTATGGGGTGTTTGATGTGAGCCTAAATTTCCATGTTTTACACTAACTTTTATATCGATTTCTGCATGCATTTCATATCATTGGGTTAGAATAGTATAGCATCTATGTAGTTTATGCTTATTTGCCAAATTGTGGAGTCTACACTAGTTTTTGTTTAATTTAGAAGAAATCGAGGCATTTTACAGTAGTTCGGAGAAGGAAGGAAAATCATGGAAAAGATCGAGGTCCAATACAGAAAATCTAAGATCAAGTAACAGGTAAGCCAGGCCACATCGAGCAGAAAAGAGAAGAAGAAGCACTTGACAAGGACTAGTCGACGTCGACCAACTTGGTCGATCTCGAGCACCTTGGTCGAAGAATCACCTAGTCGAGCACACGAGCAGCAAAGTCACTCGATGAGCACAAAAGTCCTCGATGTCGAGAACTCTACTCGATATCGAGTCAAGAATTTTACCGAAGATCGAATAGAAGCCTGAGGAGAAGACCACCTACTCGATGTCGAGTACTCCCTAGAATCAATCTGAATCAAAATCGAGTGGAGTCCGAGGTATGTGGATTACTTGCAAGTAAAGGCAAGAGGGAATCTATCAAGTCAAGAGAAGATCTATCAAGTTAAAGATATTTTATCCACTTTAGTTAGACTTACCTTAGAAATTTTTTTGTTTTGCTTTAAAGATTTATCATTTATCTTTGGATAGATAATTTTAGATATAGATAGAGTATTCTTTCCTTTGATAGCGAGGATAGATAAAACCGTCGCCAAACTCAAAATGCGTCGCTGCTGGAACATGTTGCGGCCGCTGCACTAATTCGGCGGCCGCTGCATGAGTTTTCTGTGGCAAAATATGCGGCGGTCGTTGCAACTGATGCGGCGGTCGCTGCATCTGTCTTTTCCGAAAAATGCAGAAAGTGCAAAACAAGTTTAGCATATCTGGCAACAACTTCTGCAGACTTGTTCTTTGTTTAGGCTCTCTTCTTCTTCTTAGAACCTCTTCGGATCTTCTTGTAAGCTTCTTTCATCAACTAGACATCCTCATCCAATGCATTGTCAACCCATGTCTCATCCTCGGATCCACGATTACCTGAAATAATCAATAAAAGTGTGTAGATTCCGACTCCACTAACATAGAAAGCAAATATGCAAATTGTACTCAAACCATGCATGATATGCTTCATAACTAAGCTAAATGCACCCTATTATTACCATCTAAATGCGTGCTATCAGAAACCACCATGAGCGAGCTGAACCTGTCAAGTGTAAGGTAACAACTTCCAACTTCTCTGTTTTAACATAATGAAGATGATCAAGAACATAGTTAGTATGATTTTCCCAAGCAAGATATGCTTCAGGATCATTAGTACCATCAAAATTCTCTAACTTGATCTTAACATCTCTCGGTTAGATGGCATGTCCATTATTAAGAATAGGACGACCAAAATTAGGGTTAGGAAGATCATCAAGATTAAGATTTACCTCTTGGTAAGTGTCATTTAGGTGAGGGATGTCGCGCAAATCGTCATTATCACATTTATCTTCCCAATCTTCTCCAACAAACAATGGGTTAGTGTGGGTGCCCCTTTGTTGCCATTGGGGTTGGTGAGGAGGTGGTGTAACATCTCTATTGCAAGGTTATCCATTAAAAGAAGCTAATGGATCTTCGTCGATTTCTCCTGCAAAAGGGTTAGGCGTACTAGCTTTAGGCTTAAAATGTAACACATTGGCAGGAGGAACCTTACCACTATGTGGGGGTGTAGAAGTAGATGCTTCATTTGCCTAAAACTCTTCGATCTTTCGATCCACAATATTCAGGATGAGTGTAGTAAATTGAGCATGCTGTGAAGCCAATCGCTCGTCCAATTTTGCAAATAAATTTTAGATTTTTATTTTTCACCCTTCAAATTTGGCACTTTATTTAGGTTTATTTTCTTGTTTGGATCTATAATTTGGAAGATATTGAGTTTTTGGTTGCAAGTTTTGATTTTTATTCCTTGTTTGCTACATATCATGCCTATGAATGTGATTCTTGGATTACAGTATGTTATGAATTTGCACCACTAAAGAACCCTAATTTTCCAGATTTCTAGCCAATTTCCCCTATTTTCTTTATTTTTGCTTACTTTTAGATCATCGTAGCTTAGTTTCTTTTTATTTTTCTTTTCGTTCACAATTTCTGTCACATTTACAGCCATTACAGCGACGTAGCATAGTAAAAAAAAACCGAGAGCAATCTTACCAAAAAAAAATAGCATACCTTCTTTGTTTGAGTTAGTAACTCTTGCATATTGTTATTTCTTTTATTCACTACTTGTTAGATGATCTAATTGGTTTCAAGCTTCTAGAAAAGAACCCCCTTTGTGTGATTTTGTGCTGTGCCGACACAGGAGCCTTGGTAACACCCCTCTTTTTCTGAACCGTGTTGCAACCGTCAGATAATAGTTGACGGAGTGTGTGCACTTGATTACCCTTGTGATTGCATCGTGTCTATTACTACATCTTGTTGAAATTTATGTGCATCACATTGTATTGTTTTCCTGACATATTAGCCGCTAGTTCATACTTGCTATCCTTTGATATCCGAGTTGTGGCTGATTTATTTTGCAATTTGTTCTTAACTTGCTATCTTCAATATTGCATAATTCTGTGTCCAAGGAAGATTGCTTGAATATTGTGCCTTATTTTCTCGCCTAATTGATTTCTAAAACTGAATCACTCTTAGAATCAAAAGGGCTTGCATTACTTAGTTTCTGGTCTTTGCTCCATTTACTTGTTGCTCTTCTGATATTGTGGGAACATGACTAACGACAAAGACGATAATAGCTCTTACCCTACCGGCCTACCCCTTCGGCTACCCTTTATGCATCTGATATGCAGTTCATCATTGACTCGGCCTTCAAAGACGCTATTGTGGCTGCTAAAGCCGAAATGGAGGCTTCCAACAATCGCTTTGTCATCGATTGGGCTCAAGAACGTGCCTTTTTCAATACCCAGATCAACCAAGCCATTAATCGGAAATTCGAGGAGATGAAAAAGAATGAGGCTTCTGGTTCTATTCCTCCAGAAGGTAAGACACCCCCTTCAGGTAAACCGCCCCAGTCTAGTCAATTACATTTTAAAATTAGATCTGCTATGCCTAACCCTTTTGAAGGAGAGAATGACAATGATCCTCTATATGGCTTTAACGGTCAACAGGGCTTTAATGGGACCATACACCCCCTCCACGGCAGCAACAGAGCCGGCCACAACAGAATAACCAGGCTCACACCAACCCTCTTTTCATCATATCCAATTGGGACGACAGTCGTAGCAACACTAATCTGAACGACAAGCCCCATTTGGAGGACGCTTACCAAGAGGTAGATCCTAATTTTGATGATTTACCTAATCCTAATTTTGGCCATCCTAGAACTGACAATGCGCAGGCTATCCAACGGAGAGATGTCAAGTTTAAGCTAGAAACTTTTGATGGTACTAATGATCTTGAAGCTTATCTTGTTTGGAAGGATCATACCAACTATGTGCTTAACCACCTGCGCTATGATGAGGCAGAAATATTTGAGGTTGTTACCTTACACTTAACAGGTATGGCTCGCTCTTGATGGTTTCGCACACGTGAAATCCGCTGTCGTCAAGGTAAGCAACCTGTTGAAACTTCGCCTCAACTGTGCTATCTACTGAAGCAAAGACGCGTGCCTGAGGAGTATACAGAGACAATTAGGATATGCCTGGCCTCTTGCAAACAAGGATCTCGCTCCCTCATGGAGTACAGAGATGAGCTTGAACGACTCGCTCATCAGGCTAATATTTATCTTACTGAACGTGCTTTGTGTACTCAATTTCTTGCTGGTCTTAATATTTCTATTAAAAATCCTTTATCTATCCATTCTATTAGAAATATTAACACTTTGACTCATAAAGCGCAACTTCTGTATGATCAGCAGCAACAGCAGCAGGCCAAAACCGACCAGTCCTCACAAGGTCGCATGTTTGTTCCATTCCCTTCTTCTAGTCAATCTAGATCTTTTACTAGCCCTTCTATGCAAGAAAAGGTAGTTCCCAACTCACCTAAACAGGGTTATCAGGTTGAAATTAGGAGAGTTGTTGCACTGTCTAAGGAACGCACTAAAGACATTCGCTGCTTCACTTGTGGTGGTTCTGGACATGTCTCTCACGAATGCCCTCAGAAAAGGAAGGTCCTTCTCAATGATTTGGGAGACCATTACCATGAGGAGGAGACTATCAAGGACCATGTAACTTCGAGTGAAGTAGAGGAGGACCAGACGCATGATCCTGAAGAAGAGATCGATCCCAACAACTTTTAGGATGCTCTTTGTCTTATCAATCGTCGGGTCCTACACATTCAAGAAGCTCCCATGGTTGATCAAAAGGAGAACATCTTCCACACCAAGTGTGTGGTTAGCGAGGCTACCTTGAACGTCATCATCGATGGTAGGAGTTGCTGCAACCTCATCAATGAAAAGGTGGTGGATTTCTTGCATTTGACTACTACTCCTAGAGCTACTCACTATGGATTGAATGGTATTACTGATGATGGATCTGATATTATGGTTACTAAATAATGCTTATTTTCTATTTCTATTTGGTAATATCATGATAAGATTTTATGTGATGTTGCTAGAATGGACTGTAGTCATATTTTGCTTGGTCATCCTTGGTTATATGATCGTTTTGTTATACATGATGATCGTGCCAATATATATTCCTTCACTTTTGATGTGAGGAGAGATACTCTCCTACCCTTGTCACCTCAAGCTATTTTGAAGGAACAGGTTCGCAAGCGACAACAATAGGACACTCAAAAGGAGGCCCAAAGGATGGAGAAAAGACGTGAGGCCTCATCTGGCCACACCGCACCCGCGGCCACGGTAACCGTGCCCGCGGCCTCTAGACTCGCACCCGCGGCTGCCCCCATGTCCACCACTTCTCCTTCTTCTTCGACACCGCCTTCTTCTACTTCACTTAAATGCTCTGTCGAACGATGATCTCTTGTCTCTCAACCACAGAAAGAGACTATCACCTGGAATGCTCATCGACCTCATATCCTTTTGATCATGAAAGAGGTATTACTTAATGTCGTGGATTTGAGTCATATTCCTGCACCTATTCCTGCTCTGTTGCAGGATTATTTAGATGGCCTTCAAGCTAATCTACCTCAAGGATTGCCGCCCATTAGAGGGATTGAACATCAGATTGACTTCGTCCCTGGCGCAGCCTTACCTGATTGCGCCTCCTATAGGGCTAGCCCTGAGGAAATAAAAGAGTTGCAACACCAAGTCACGGAACTGATGGATAAGGGTTTTATTCGAGAGAGATTAAGCCCTTGTGTCATCCCTGTGATATTGGTCCCAAAGAAGGATGGCTCATGGCGCATGTGTGTTGATTGCAGGGCAATCAACCAAATAACGGTTAAGTATCGTCGCCCTATCCCTCGTTTAGATGATATGCTTGATGAATTATATGGTGCATGTATCTTTTCTAAAATTGATCTTAGAAGTGGCTATCATCAAATTAGGATGAAATAGGGAGATGAATGGAAAACAACGTTTAAAACTAAGTATGGACTTTATGAATGGTTAGTGATGCCTTTTGGTTTAACGAATGCTCCTTCTACTTTTATGATGCTTATGAACCATGTGCTTAGAAGATACTTAGGTAAATTTGTCGTTGTTTATTTTGACGATATCTTAATCTATAGCAAGAACCTGCATGATCATCTTAGTCACTTAAAATTGGTATTTGATTGTTTACGAAAGGAGAAATTGTATGCCAATTTGAAAAAGTGTTCTTTTGCTTCCGAATCTACTATTTTTCTTGGTTTTGTTGTTACTGCATCTGGTTTGAAAGTAGATGAGGAGAAGGTTCGAGCTATACAGGAGTGGTCCCAGCCGCATACTCCTATCCATGTTCGGTCATTTCTGGGTCTTGCTGGCTTTTATCGACGCTTCGTCAAAGATTTTAGCACCATAGTTGCACCCCTCCACGAGCTGACCAAGAAACATATGACGTTTCGCTGGACAGACTCAGATCAGAGGAAATTCAATGCTCTCAAGCATCGACTCACCCATGCCTCAGTTCTACAACTACCTGACTTCGCACAACCGTTCGAGCTCGAGTGTGATGCTTCTAGCACTGATATTGGTGGGGTTCTGCTGCAGAATAGGTATCATATTGCCTATTTTAGTGAGAAGTTGGGCCTCGTTGAGTTCAACTATTCTACCTATGACAAAGAGTTATTCACGCTTGTTCGATGCTTATAGACCTGGCAGCACTACCTTTGACCTAAGGAGTTTTTGATCCATTCGGATCATGAAGCACTGAAGTACCTCAAGGGCCAGTCTGTCCTCAGCTGACTCCTTGCTCAATGGGTGGAGTTCTAGGAGACCTTTTCCTATGTGGTTCACCACAAAAAGGAAAAGGATAATGTGGTAGCTGACGGGCTATCACACAGGTATATCCTCTTGAACCATATGGATGCACATGTATTAGGATTTTCTTTGATAAAGGAATTGTATATTTCTGATCGTTTCTTTAAATCTATTTATGCGCATAGTGTGTCTAAAGGTGAAGTTGATTCATACTTTCTTGATAATGGTTATTTGTTTAAGATGGGCAAGCTTTGTATCCCATCTTCCTCTATTCGGAGACTTTTAACTCAAGAAGTACATGAATCTAGGGGACATGGCGGATTTGAAAAGACCTTAGCTAGATTAAAGGAACATTACTTTTGGCCTAAAATGTCTAATTATGTGCTAATATTTGTCAAAAGTTGTGTTACATGTGCTAAAGCTTAGTCTAAATTGAATGCAAACAGCCTGTATCAACCTCTACCAATTTCGAATGCCCCTTGAGAAGATGTGTCTATGGATTTCATTGTTGGCTTGTTTAGAACATCTAAGGGTCATGATTCCATTTTTGTGGTAGTGGATAGATTTTCCAAAATGGCTCATTTTATACCATGTCACAAAACTGATGATGTTATTTATGTTGCTATGCTTTTCTTTAAAGATGTTGTGCACTTACATGGATTTCCATTGCCTATTGTGTCTGATCGTGATTCTAAATTTTGGAGTTGCTTTTGGAAAACATTGTGGTCTAAGTACAAAGCTATAATTTTCTACATCTTGTCACCCTCAAACTGATGGCCAAACTGAGGTTACAAATAGAACTCTTGGGGCTCTTCTAAGAGTCATACTGCGAACTAACCTCCGGAGGTGGGAAGAATGCCTACCATTTGTTGATTTTGCTTATAATAGGTCTAGGCACTCAACAACCAAGAAGGCTCCTTTTGAGGTAGTCTAAGGCCGAAATCCACTCACCCCAATGGATATGATGCTGCAGCCACTTAATAAGAAGGAAAGCGTGGACGCAGCTAAACAAGTGGACTTCATCAAGCACTTGCATGAGCGAACCAAGGCGCAACTGGAAAGGAAAAGTGCTCAATATAAGGCAGCGAAGGACAAGCATCGCAAGGATGTGTAGTTTAAGGTTGGTGATCTTGTGTGGTAGCATCTCAAGAAGGAAAGGTTTCCGCAACAACGAAAATCTAAGCTAGACCGCAGGGGAGATGGACCATTTCGAGTGGTTCGGATGATGGGTCCTAATGCTTACAAGCTGGATCTCCCTGCCGACAAGTACAGTGTTCATTCTACCTTCAACATCGCCGACCTCTCTTTGTTCGTGTCTGGCGATGACTCTGACGAAGATTTGAGGACAAATCGAACTCAAGTGGAGGAGAATGATGCAGTACTAATGCCGATGACTCCTAGTGACATTGAGGACAACATGAAGGTGTCATTCGATGGTCCTATCACTCGTGAAAGGGCCAAGAAGATTCAAGATGCAACGAAAGCACTTCTTGTCCGTTACCAAAGAACTATGGAGCAAGGGTTCAGGCCACCCTGGATCACTTTGCTCAAGACTACACCACCAGCACAGGAGTTGAGCATCCGTCCACAAACAGAGCTCATGAAGACTCGTCACCATCCCCTATGACAAGACTTCACTCGGCTCGATACACCCTTGGTACGCACTCAGGTCGAGTGGGTTATGTCGAGTGGGCCTTGCCCATGCCGAGTCATCCTTGTGTTGGGCCGAATTGTTTTAATTAATTAGTCTATTATGTTATGCAACTTAGAATTAATAAAGTGGAATTAGTTATGTCTATCTTAGATGTAATTCTTGTCCACTAAGTTTTATCTTTCTAGGTTTACTTATCTTTAGGTATTTAAATTCTATCTATTATCAAACCAAACTCTATCTTGCATGATAGAATTGGTTATGCAATTTCTATTTAAACATTGTATTCCTTTCTGAATTAATCAGATTGGATATAGAATTGAGGAAACCTTTTGGCTAAAAGGTTCCTCGATTATCAATTTCAAAGCTCTCAAGTTATCTCATGTTCTAGTTACCTTCGGAACTCACACAACCAACACCACCATCGCCTACATCCATCACAACCGAACCCTAAACCAAACACAAAACAGAATCACCGCAAGAAAGAGAACCAAACCCTTGGTACCGCTCGCAACCAGCTTCGCTAGCAGCGAGCGTGGTTCCCCGGCTCCGCGCGCGCAAACGCTCGCGCGCTCTTGGCGCTTGGCGTCTCACTCGCACCTCGTCTTCACTCGCGCATCCTCGGGGTCTTTGGTCTCGCTCCCTTGCCTGGCATTTGCTCCCAATAATCACAGTCCCGGCACCCACGTGTCCTCTCGATGATCCTCGCGCGCATTCTCGCTGATCTCGCTTCTCTTTATTTCGTCGCTATTGTTGTTTAAATTAATTAAGTCTTGTTCGTCGCTATAGTCAGATTATTAATTAGTTAATTAATTTATTCCTAATCAGGAGATATCGAAGAACATTGCAAGATCGGGCAAATATACAGCGTAGTTCTTGATATTGAGCCCACAGGCGAAGGATCGGGAATTCCAAACGTATCAACTCCAGCTTCCTGACCAGCGAAGGCGAGGTAGTCAGAAGCCCAGGGGTGTAGGGAATGGATTCTGCGAGAGCTGTCGAACGGATGTGCTGTAGAACGACATCAAAATCGGGCTGAGAGAACCCCTCCATTGGGTCCAAGCCATCCACGAACAGCTCTGCTCATCGTGATCGATCTCCATATAAAGCTCATCATCGTCATTGAACATGTCGAAAGGGCTACGGGGGGCCATAAGCTCGAGAAAGGTCTCATCATTTGGGACTGCAAGCATTAGTGGTGAGAATTCAACAAAGGACAGTGGCTTTGGGGCAGGGAGCATAGCATCAAGCAACAGCACATCCAAAGCAAGGGGCTCAACAACTGGCAACTGCACAACCAGATGAGGGAGCTCAACAACTGACAACTGCACAGTCGGAGCAGGGGGCTCAACAATTAACCTATATATCCACGGGAACATTAGACGGCTCGCCCCTCGAGAGGAAGAGTAACTCCCCATCGATTGACGTGATGAGGATGAATCAGATTTGCTAATGGCATTAATGCCAACATACATGATAATCTCAGCTCTAGAGTTAGCAAACATCATGAACGGTGGATCCTCCTCCTCCTAGAGGCTACAGAAATCCACTCACTTGATTCTTCAGCCACCCGGGCCTCTGACTGCCCAGGCATGCTGATTACTCTAGAGGCTGAAGCCTGAGCAGCAGACGGAGGAGGTGCCTGCTTCCTCTGAGGACACCCACATCCCTCCGGATAATCCTCAAAGAAAATAAGATATTCTATGAGTTGGTCTTCTTCATCAGGCACCAGAACTCTCTTACCAGGAATGCGGGTGATATCAACATTGATGCAAATCTGTGGGTAGAGCACATGCTTGCCTTTCACAGTGAAGGCATCCAACTTCAGAATTTTCCACAACTTGTTTTCTTCAACAATGGAGGTGAGCACCTCTTCACTGATGTATTCGGAAGGGAGCCCGGGGATGTGAATCATAAGTCGAGGATTTTGAGTGGCTCAGTGACAGGGTCAAACCCCTGGCGCCATTGCTGCAGCAACAAAAGTTGACTCTCATTGTGATAGGGCATGCCGCTCCACACACGATCCTTGTCCTCCAGCAGGCTAAATTTAAGCTCAAACAAGTTATTTGCCATCGGAATGACCTGGAAGCTCCCCTCGAGGAACCTCCAATCAAAATGGATTTTCTTTCTGATTTTCTTAAGCTACAGAGTGTCTCCTACGATTGTAGCATACAGATTTGTGTTCTTTAGAGTAAGAATGTTCTCACGCACACCTACAAGGAGGGCTTTGTATTGCTCTATGTTGAAAGGGATCTTGCCCTTCCCACGAAGGGATTTTGTTGTCGGGTTTACACCCGTATTCCTCAGCTAGGGGCACCCCTTTGGATAAGTATTTTGAAACAGACAGCTTCAACTTTTCTTGAGACGTCAATCGATCACCAGTGCGACGAGGAGGCTCCTCCACAAGGATTAACTTCCCCTTGTCCTTTGAATTGGAGGCCATAGCTCCGACAGCAGGAGTAAACCCAAGCACAGAAACACAGAGAATGAGTGTGAAGTGATGAGAAAGAGAGGAAAAGCGATGGCAAGCATCCCATCGGAACCTCCATTTATAGGCAAGTTGTGTAAGAAAGAGAAAACCACACAGACCACCAACATACCTCTGCACAACCACCATCAATGCCGCACGAGACCCTCAGAGTCCATACGCCCACAACAGAGCGAAGAGCCATACCGAAACAGTCCCATCGCATCTTCCCGATTTGATCTTTCCTTGCAGCGGAAGACACCAATCAGCCATCCACCAACACCATTTACTCCATTGTACCTTCCATCTTTCGATTGAGTCACAGAACTTCCACCTAATCCCACTAGAGATAGAAATCTCTTCAATTTTTTTCGGCATTGAGCACACAATAGGGATTCGATTGCGCCTAAACTCTAGCCTAAATCCATAAATTGAGTAGGATAAGGCCATGTGGATGATAAGGCAAGTAAAAGCCTGTTGTGAGCCTATTTTGCCATGTTTTATATTGACTTTTATAAAAATTTATGCATGCATTTAATACAAATGGGTTAGAATAGTACAAAATCAATGTAGCTTATGCTTATTTGCCAAATTATGGAGTCTACACAAGTTTTGGTTATATTTTGCAGAAATCGGACGCACTTTGGAGCTTAAAGGAAATTCATGAAGAAGCTAAGGATGGTGCAGCTGGAGGAAAGCCCACTTTTCGCCATTCATCATTCCAAATCAAGCTTTGAAGTCTTCATGAGAGTTGTATCCCTCGGAAAGAGCTTTCCAACGCATGCTCATATGCATCAATCCGACGAACGAGGACTTGAGAAAGTGCGTTTCAAGAACAGAGCAGCATGCTGGAAAATACAAAAGAGGTCGATTTCGACCAGACTAGGTCGATATCGACCTTCTTTTGGTCGAAAATTCTCTTGGAGGCCAGAAATCGACCTAGGAAGCTGGAAGAGGAAGGCACATGTCAATATCGACCTATATTGGTCGATATCGAGTCAAAATCTGGTCGAAAATCCTCTTGGAGCCAATATCGAGTGTCAGAAGACGAAGCTGAGAAGACGAGGTCAATATCTACATTAGATATAGTTTCCTTGTTGATTTATTTCTTTTATTTCCAATTTAATCTTTAAGTCTTTACGTAGATAGTTTTAGATAGAGACATAGTTGTTCTTTCCTAATTTCCTAGGGAATGAACACTATAAATAAGGCATTAGGGGCTGGATTTTAAGCATTCAATCAATCCAAGCCAAGCCACATAGAGAGAGAGAAAGTCGAGTAGAAGTAGAGAGTCTTGGAGCCGAGTGGAGTTTGTGAAGCGATAGCGGAGTTGACTTTATTCGGTTGTAAGTCTTGTTTGAGTTTATTTAATGCAATTTAGTTCCCTTTTATTATTAATGTCTTTCTTGATGATGAAGAGCGAGTAGTCACCCAACTTCTAGGGTCGGGGTAAGCCCGACAGTAGCCGTGTGAGGTGATGCGGTAAAGGTACAATCTTTTGATGTGAATTCGTCTTCTATCCCTATAAGCATGATTCTTTTGCGAAAGTTGAAGATGATCCTTGTTTGTGTTATTGAAACGAAAGTGATCTTAATGCAACTTTGATCTTAATGCAATTAGGGTTTATGCGAAAGCCTCTATCTTCCTATTTGTTAATAACAAGAGTTATTTGATGAAAACCATGATCTTTTATGCCTTTATGTGTTATTTTACATGGTTATCGTTGTTGTTTTGAAACCCTGATCTTAAAATTATTTTAGTTATTGCTCTATTTAATAAAATTCGAGTTCTATTTGCGAAAAGGTTTCTGTTCTAATCGAAATTGAGTCATTGTGGTCGAGATTTTAAGTCGATATCGAGGGGGGTAGGTCGATATCAACCGGGTTGTAGTTTGCTATATTTGCTTCTGTTGTTTCTGTTTTATAGTTTCTGGAACTGAAAAGGTAGGCGCTGACACGCTTCCTCGTGGATCGATCCTGACTGCCTTCTACTACAACAGGAGGAAGTCTTGTATTTATTTGCTGAGACAGGGAGTCAGTTTGCTTTTATATTTATTTATATTTTCATACTTGACCATCCTCCTGCAACAAACAAATTTGGCGCCGTTGCCGGGGAAGCCATCAATCGCGCCCTTTTTAGTTCCTTTTGCTTTTCTTTACATTTGTTTTTGTTTTTAATTCCTTTTTACTTGCTTTTTCGTTTTGTCTTTGCTTTCTAGGGGTTATGCGAAGAATTGATCGCACGCCTATCGATCCGCTTCTAGGACCAGAGCGATACTTCCACCTTCAACAAAGGTTCAGGAGGATGTCGCAAATCAACTATGAGAATGCGGTCTCGCTCACACCTACACAGGAGCTTGAGCAACTCCGCCAACAAATTAAGGCATTCACCACCAAAGAAGCAGAATACGCCCGACGAGAGGCGAACATGCGCAGAATCAGCAATGGTGGGAGCAACGGGTCGATCATGAGGTCAACGCGAGAAGGGAACTTGAGAAGCAGATAGGGCATATCCCAGCCAACGCAAAGGAGTATCTGCATCCTACTCTGGAAGTTCCAAAATCGCCGATTATTCTTCCCGCTATTAATTTTGAAATTCGTCCTTCTTCTATTACTGAAATTAGAAGGAGTCAATTTAGGGAAAGAATTTTCGTTGATCCCTTGTAGGAATAGCACAATAGTGGCTGGAAGGATTACCTGCACGATCAATTCGCACCTGGAATGAACTACAGGACATGTTCCTCAACAAGTTCTTTCCTCCTGCAAAGACAGCAGCTCTTTGACAACAGATAACGGCTTTTAGACAAAAGTTAGGGGAACCATTAGCACAAGTATGGGAGCACTACAAGAGGCTTCTGAAATCCTGTCCTACGCATGGACAGCCACCCTGCGTCATCCAGGAGATCATCTTCAACTGCTTGAATGCACGTACTAAGGACCGCATCAACAACTACACAACCTATGAGTATCTCGAATACACTCCACGCCGAGCATGGGAGGTATTTGAGACACTGGCCAACTACGACAACACATATGGGACTTCTGCGGCCGCTTTTGACGAAAGGTACGAAAGGCCTGCCCCATCTACGCCATTGTATGTGCCACCCAAGGAAGTTGATCCAGACGTCAGGGACCAGTTCCATAACGATCAAATACGTCGTCTCACCAAGCAGGTTAAGCCTTGCTTGGAATGTGGGTTTGTGAGGCACAACACTACCGCGTGCCCACACGTCGATCAATTACAGCAAGGAGAGACCCACGAGGAGGTAAGGTATGCGGAGGGACACTACTCAGGGCCACATCAGAACCATAACTAGAGCTACTATCGTCAGCCCCAGCATCAGAATCCCCCGCCCTATAGAGCCCCTGGTCACCCTGATAGAGAAGGAAAGAAAAATGACCTGCAGACCATTCTTGAGGAGATGCGGAGGAATCATTCAGACACCAATTAATCTATTAATTCCATCTACACTCAGATGCATGGTGTCAACTCTAGGCTTGGGGAAATCGATATCTGGAGGAAATCGATTGACACACAGATTGGCCAGCTGGCAACATCCATCCCCAAACAATCAGGTACGCTCCCTGGAACCTCTGAACCTAACCCTAAGGGTAAATCTACTGGACAGGTGGCAGCCATGAATCTAAGGAGTAGGCGACAGACGCAAACGACGGAGGAAGAGGGCAGTAGAGACCATTCGATATTGACCAGTCCCTAGTCGATATCGACCCCTCCCTGGTCGAAATCGACCCAATTCCTCCACAGATCCCGAGGCCAGTCGATCTAGCTAATATCGAACAAACACAGGTCGATATCGACCAGACGTCACTCGATATCGACCCCCTCCACTTGACATCAGCACCTCCACCGAAGAAAAAACTGCCTTTCCCGGCGAAATCTCCGAAGGACCCGGCAGAGAAGAAGTTCCAGCGTTTCATCAAGATGCTTCAAAGGCTTAATGTCACAATACCCTTCACAGAAGCTCTTAATGAGATGCCATCATATGTCGATTTCCTCAAGGAGATTTTGAGCAAAAAGCGGTCAATGGCTGAGATCGCAGATGAGTGCATCCAAATGGACGTACTTGAGAAAATGCTAGATCCGGGTAAATTTGCTATAACCATTGGATTTGGTCAATACAAATTTAATGCTTTATGTGACTTGGGAGCCAATGTGCGTATAATGCCTTTATCAATTTGGTCCAAGATTAAGATAGGTGCCTTAGAGCCTGTGGATGCTAAGTTTTACATGGCGAACAACACGGTGGTCATCCCAACAGGCATGGTGGACAATGTGCCAGTACAAGTACGTAAGTTCTTCGTCCCTGCTGACTTCGTAGTTATTGATATGGCAGAGGACCCTGCTTGCCCAATCATTCTAGGAAGGCGCTTCTTGGCGACGGTGGATGCCAACATAAGCGTAAGGAAGGGAGTGCTTACTTTCAACATCAGCGATGAGGTAATTGAGTATTCCTTTAATAAAAATGAAAGGCATACAGGTCCCATGGAAGAGGTAAAGTCCATATCAGTCGGGTACATTACTTGCGGGGAGCCTAAGGTAAGAAATATGACCCCCGAAGAGCTAGAAAAAAGGGATATGGAAGCCCAGGTGGAAGAGATCATGGTCATCCTGAACGAAGAAGCAGAGAACCCACTCGACATAATCCAAGGTAAGTCGATATGGACTAACTATTTTTCGGATGCTTTGCCAGGTATTAAGTATGGAGTCGAAATCGACCAGGAAAAATCGACTGGCCCACAATAGCACTCGATATCGACCCATACTGGTCGATATCGACCTACCCATGTCGAGTTGTCTCCCCCAGAAATCGAGCCAGGACATATCAAGCAAGATCACTCGATATCGGCCCCTCTTGGTCGATATCGACCTCCCAAAATCGACTCGACTCCACCAGCTGAGACAAAGCCAGACGATTTCGAGCAGTAGAGCTCGATATCGACCACTATATCGACTGAAATTCCACCAGAGCAGCAGAAGTCGATATCGACCACTACCACTCGATATCGACCAGATCCTCAGGAGGTCCCGATATCGGAATCTGCAAAGGTAAGTCAAGGTATGGATCTTTCTTCTCCTATTTCAATTAATGATCTATCTATACATGGGAGAGGTTTGCCTTGGTATGTGCGCTTATCCAGGGTTTCTAATGATGAGCCCAAGGAATACGAAGTTGGAGACAAGGTCTATGTTTCCAAATCAAATGATCATTGGTTTCCCAAAAAGTTCAAGAAGAAGAAGATGGGCCCCTTCACAGTGAACAAGATCCATTCAGGAGGACTGCAGCTGATGGACAAGAATGTAGTCATGTTTGAAGCCCAAGCTACATGGGCCCTGCAGATGCCATCTTGAGCCCAATGGAAAAGTCGACCTAGCGACTATAAAGTCTAGAGCTTGTAAATAGACATTTAATTTTTGAGATTTTTGGACATTGTTTCTTTTGTTTTTGGTTTTGGACTTTATTTTTAAGTTTTTCTGTTGTGGGTATTTCTCTTCTAACAATTTTTGCCGGTACAAAGAAGGAAGCAGCAAACTCAGTCAAAATCGAGTACAGCTAGGTCGATGTCGACCAAGCTACTCGAAATCGATCATCCCTACAGCAGCATTTGCACTCGATTCCGACGATTCGCATACCTGTCTAGTGAGTTTCTTTCTTTACCCTTATTTTTTATACAGTGAGGACACTGTAATGTTTAAGTATGGGGTGGGGGAAGGGCTTACTTTATGCATATTTGACATTTTCCGTGCATGTTTAAAGTTTATTTCTTGAATTTCTTATACATGGCTATTTTGGAATTCATTATTGATTTATGTGCTTATATGTATGTTTTCCAAAGTTTATAAAAAATGACCCCCATTGAAATTTTTTTATTAGTGTCATGGAAGCTTAAATTGAACTCGACGATGCAAATTTTGGATTTATTAGAGATATATCATGAAATTGCCTAGTAAAGGGAAGTCACAATGAAGTGCATATTTTTATTGAAAACCATGAAAGGAGGTAAAATTTGATATTGCTTTTGACATGTTGCATGATAAGAGGATGGAGGACTTTATATTTCCATACAATGCTCATATTGTTATATTTCTAGCCTTACCTATGCTTATGCATCACAAAAGCCATATTGAGCCTTATAGCATATTATTGCTCCACATAATCTAAATATTGTCCATTCTTTACCTTATTTCCATCCAGGGATTATGTTGAGAATGATGTCACATTATGGAGACTGTTATATGGTGTTTGTGTTGATATTACTATATTTGGAGTTTGGCAGGAAATTGAAAATATATGGAAAATTTAATGAGTGAAAGAAAATCCGATCACCTCAGGAGATAAAGGTAGATCGACCCTGCTCGCCTAGATAATAGTTCGGCGAGATGGGACACCAAGGTGAGGAGTCCGAAGCACTAAGTATCCGGGGCCATTCATGACACCCATGTTTGCGACTCGCGAGAAGGCAGTGCTGAGGTTAGAGAGGTAAAAGCATAATATTGAAAAAAGCATTGAGCGGATGAGAGAAAGGTGAGAAATCAAAAGAAAAAGGAATGTGGTATGAAAGTTTGGAAAGTACTCCATTTCCTCGGATCATTAGCACCACATTGCCAAAAATTACCCACCTTTAGCCTTTTACCAATCTACCCTATTGAGCTTAAATTAAAGTCCTCTTGATTATTAATGCTTTGTCACGAATGAATGTTTTGCATAACCCTCCTTTTGTGAGTAGATGTTGCTTTTTAATTGCACATGCATGGATTTGTGACACAAGTATCTTTTCGAGGATGGTAATTGATTGCAGGGACATATGGCAATGAATCTAAGATGTTGAGAGTTTTGATTTCTTCCCTTGAATGACCATTAAAAGTATTGCTTGAGGACAAGTAAGCTTAAGTATGGGGTGTTTGTTGTGAGCCTATTTTGCCATGTTTTATATTGACTTTTATAACGATTTCTGCATGCATTTCATACATATGGGTTAGAAGAGTACAGAATCTATGTAGTTTATGCTTATTTACCAAATTATGGAGTCTACACAAGTTTTTGTTATATTTCACAGAAATCGGACGCACTTTGGAGCTTAAAGGAAAGTCATGAAGAAGCTAAGGATGGTGCAGTTGGAGGAAACCCACTTTTCTCCATTCATCATTCCAAATTAAGCTTTGAATTCTTCATGAGAGTTGTAGCCCTCGGAAAGACCTTTCCAACGTATGCTCATATGTGTCAATCCGACGAACGAGGACTCGGGAAAGTGCATTTCAAGAATAGAGCAGCATGCTGGAAAATACAAAAGAGGTCGATTTCGACCAGACTTGGTAGATATCGACCTGCTTTTGGTCAAAAATTCTCCTAGAGGCCAGAAATCGACCCAGGAAGCTGGAAGAGGAAGGCACAGGTCGATATCGACCTATACTGGTCGATATCGAGTCAAAATCTGGTCGAAAATCCTCCTGGAGCCAATATCGAGTGTCAGAAGACGGAGCTGAGAAGACGAGGTTAATATCGACCTATGTTGGTCGATACCGACCGACCTACAGTAGCCGAAATCGAGCAGATTCAAGTCCGAGTGCTGAGCTGGATTTCTTCCACATTAAGCAAGAGATATTTGTTGTGAGCCTATTTTGCCATGTTTGATACTATCTTTTATATCGTTTTCTTCATACATTTCATACATTTGGGCTAGAATAGTTCAAAATCTATGTAGTTTATATTTATTTGCCAATTATGGAATCTACATCGGTTTTTATTTAATTTCACAAAAATCGAGGCAATTTACAACAGTTCTGAGAAAGGAGGAAAAGTTCGAAGTCAATTACAGAAAGTACAAGGTCAAGGAGCAGTGGAACCAGGACAAATCGAGAAAAGGACAAGAAAATCGAGTCAAAACAGCTTGGTCGATATCGAGTACCCTCAGGCGATATCGAGTAAGCACTCGATTTCCACCCAGAGTTAACCAGAATCGAGCAAAGCTGAAGAAGTTGGTCGATATCGAGTACAACAACTCGATATCTAGTAACTCAAAAATCGAGTGAAAATCCAGCGTCGACCAAGTAAGCTGAGCAGGAAGATTCAAGTCGATATCGACCATCAAAAGTCGATATCGAGTAATAGTTGGTCGATCTGTCTCCTGGGAGCCGAAATCGAGTCAAGAAGTGAAGTCGGGAAAAAGACAGGTCGATATCGAGTAACACTAGTCGATATCGAGCTGACACCAATGGCCAATTTCGAGCTAGTCCGAGTTCTTGTTAAGGTTCTATCCCGAATCCAATGGAGATATTTCCGAGAGAAGATTCCCAACACATGAAGATTTTAGATATTTGTCTTTTTTATCTTTTTATCTATCCTAAGGGTTGAACAATTAATTACCCTAGGATTTATCTTATTTTATCTAGATTAGATTTATTTATTTCCTAGTAGAATTATATCTTCTAGTTAGATAGAGATATAGATAGAATTTCCTTCCTTGATTAGCAAGGATTGGAAGCTTATAAATAAAGCCCATGGGGCTAGTTTTTATTAATGCAATTCTAGAGAAGGAGAAGAGGTAGTAAGTAGAGAGAGAGAGAGAGAGAGAGAGAGAGCTTGTGGCGAGTGGAGCAAGAGAGGCGAGAGCGGATTTGACTTTGTTTGTAAGCTTTCTATTATTTTATTTAATGCAATTTAGTTCCCTTTTATTATTAATGTCTTTCCTTGCGATGAAGAGCGAGTAGTCACCCAACTTCTAGGGTCGGGGTTAGCCCGACGGTAGCCATGTAAGCTGATGCGGTAAAGGTATAAGCTTTTGATGCAATTCGTCTTCTATCCCTATGAGCATGATTCTTTTGCGAAAGTTGAAGGTGATCCTTGTTTGTGTTATTGAAGCGAAAGTGATCTTAATGCAACTTGGATTAATTGTGTGAAAAGGGTTAGTAACACTTAGGGTTTATGCGAAAGCCTCTATTTTCCTATTTGCTAAGAACGAAAGTTATTTGATGAAAAGCATGATCTTTTATGCCTTTATGTGTTATTTTACATCGTTATCGTTGTGGTGTTGAAACCTTGATCTTGGAAGTCTTTTATTTTATTGATTTACTTCACGAATTTTGAGTTTTAAGTGTCTGTCTTACTCGATATTGAGTTACTGTCAGTCGGTTTTTTTAAGTCGATATCGAGTACTCCCAGTCGATATCGACCAAGTTTTTGCCTTTGTGTTCTGTTTCTGTTTTGAGTCGATTTTGAGCAATGTTGGTCGATTTTCGGAGTCGATATCGAGTAACAGCAGTCGATATCGACCAAAGTTTTCTGCTTTTGTTCTTTCTTTGCTTTCTTCTGTTATTTCTGTTTGTCTGGTTAATTTTCTGCTGAGAATGGAACTGAAAAGGCGGGCGCATGGACAGCCACCCTACGTCATCCAGGAGATCATCTTCAACTCCTTGAATGCACGTAGTAAGGACCGCATCAACAATTACACCAACTATGAGTATCTTGGATACACTCCACGCCGAGCATGGGAGGTATTTGAGACACTGGCCTACTACAACAACACCTATAGGACTTCTGGGGCCGCTTCTGACGAAAGGTATGAAAGGCTTGCCCCATCTATGTCGTTGTATGTGCCACCAAATGAAGTTGATCCAGACGTCAGGGACCAGTTCCACAATGATCAGGTATGTCACCTTACCAAACAAGTTAAATTCCTCTCTAAAGATAAACCTTGTTTGGAATGTGGGTCTGTGAGGCACAACACTACTGCGTGCCCACACGTCGAGCAAGTACATCAAGAAGAGACCCACGAAGACGTAAGGTATGCGGGGAGACACTACTCAGGGCCACAACAGAATCAGAACTGGAGCTACTATCGCCAGCCACAGCATCAGAATCCCCCTCCCTACAAAGCACCTGGTCACCCTGACAGAGAAGGTAAGAAGGATGACCTGCAGACCATCCTTGAAGAGATGCGGAGGAATCATTCAGACACCAAGCAATCCATCAATTCCATCCACACTCAGCTATATGGTGTCAACTCTAGGCTTGGGAAAATCGATATTTGGAGAAAATCGACTGACACACAGATTGGCCAAATGGCAGCATCCGTCCCCAGACAATCAGGTACGCTCCCTGGAACCTCTGAACCTAACCCTAAGGGTAAATCTACTGGACAAGTAGCTGTTATGAACCTAAGGAGTGGGCGATAGATGCAAACGCCGGAGCAAACGACGGAGGAAACGGGCGTTGGAGACCAGTCGATATCGACCAACCCACTCGATATCAACCAGCCCCCAATCGATATCGACCACCCACAAGTCGAAATCGACCCGAATCCTCAGCAAATCTCAAGGCCAACCAATCCACTCGATATCGACCAGACACAGGTCGATATCGACCAGATTCTAGTCGATTTTGGCCATCCCCACTCAACATCAGCACCTCCGCCGAAGAAAAAGCTACCTTTCCCGACGAAATCTCCAAAGGATCCAGCAGAAAAGAAGTTTCAGCGCTTCATCAAAATGCTTCAAGGGCTCAACGTCAACATACCATTCACATAAGCTCTGAATGAGATGCCATCATACGTCAAGTTCCTAAAGGAGATTCTAAGTAAAAAGCGGTCAATGGCTAAGATCGCAAAGGAGTGCAGCCAGATGGACGTACTTGAAAAGAGGCCGGATCCAGGTAAGTTTGCTATAACCATTGGATTTGGTCAATATAAATTTAATGCTTTATGTGACTTGGGAGCCAGTGTAAGTATAATGCCTTTATCAATCTGGTCCAAGATTAAGATAGGTGCCCTAGAGCCTGTGAATGCTAAACTTTATATGGCAAACAACACGGTGGTCATCCCAACAGGCATGGTGGACAATGTGCCAGTATAAGTAGGTAAGTTCTTCGTCCCTGATTTCCTAGTTGTTGATATAGCGGAGGACCCTGCTTGTCCAATTATTCTAGGAAGGCCCTTCTTGGCGACAGTGGATGCCAACATAAGCGTAAGAAAGGGAGTGCTCACTTTCAACATCAGCGATGAGGTAATTGAGTATTCCTTTAATAAAACTGAAAGGTATACAGGTCCCATGGAAGAGTTAAAGTCTATATCAGTCGGATACATCACTTGTGGGGAGCCTAAGATAAGAAATATGACTCCGGAAGAGCTAGAAAAGACGGATATGGAAGCCCAGGTGGAGGAAATCATGGCCATCCTAAACGGAGAAGCAGAGAATCCACTCGACATAGACCAAGGTACGTTGATTTGGACTAACTATTTTTCGGATGCTTTGCCAGGTCTTAAGTATGGGGTCAAAATAGACCCGGAGAAATCGACTGAGCTAGAAAACAACTCGATATCGACTACCACAGGGAGATATCGACCTTCCCATGTCGATACATCTCCACCAAAAATTGACCAAGGCAAAATCGAGCCAGACTACACGATATCGACTTGCCCAGGTCGATATCGATCTACCTCTACCGAGCCGATTCCTCCTGTCGAGCAGAAAGCAGCCATTATCAAGCCAGGTAACTCGATATCGACCAACCCAGGTCGATATCGACCAACTAAACTCGAGTCATCTTCTTCTGCATCGACTGACATTCCACCAGAGCAGCAGAACTCGATATCAAGTGACCCTACTCGATATTGACCAGACACTGAGGTCCCGAATTCTGATTCTGCGAAGGTAAGCCAAGGTATGGATCTTTCTTCTCCTATTTCAATCAATGATCTATCTATACATGGGAGAGGTTTGCCTTGGTATGTGCGCCTATGCAGGATTTCCAATGATGAGCCTAAGGAATATGAAGTTGGTGACAAAGTCTATGTTGCCAAATCAAATGATCATTGGTTCCCTAAAAAGTTCAAACAGAAGAAGATGGGCCCTTTCACTGTGAACAAGATCCATTCTGGAGGATTACAGCTGATGGACAAGAATGGAGTCATGTTTGAAGCCCAAGCTACATGGGCTCTACAGATGCTACCTTGAGCTTAATAGAGAAAGTCGGTCTAGCGACTATAAAGTCTAGAGCTTGTAAATAGACATTTAGTTTTGGGGATTTTTGGACATTGTTGCTTTTTTTATTTTTTGGTTTTGGACATTATTTTGGGTATATCTCTTCTAATATTTTCAGGAACAAGGAAGAACAAAGCAGTCGAAATCGACCATGGCCTACAGCAAGGCACTCGATTTCTGCAAATTAGCATGCCTCTCTAGTGAGTTTCTTTCTTTACCCTTGTTTTTATACAGTGAGGACACTGTAACGTTTAAGTATGGGGTGGGGAAAGGGCTTACTTTATGCATATTTGACATATTTGACATTATGTGTGCATATTTAAAGCTTAATAATTGAATTGCTTATACATGGCTATTTTGGAATTCATTATATATTTATGTGCTTACATGCATGTTTTCCAAAGTTTATAAAAATGACCCCCATTGAAATTTTTTTATTAATGCCATGGAAGCTAATATTGAACTCGACCATGCAAAATTGGATTCATTAGAGATATAGCATGAAATTGCCTAGTAAAGGGAAGTCACAATGAAGTGCATATTTTTATTGAAAACCATGAAAGGAGGTAAAATTTGATATTGCTTTTGACATGTTGCATGATAAAAGGATGGAGGACTTTATATTTTCCATATAATGCTCATATGTTTATATTCCTAGCCTTACCTATGCTTATGCATCACAAAAGCCATATTATGCCTTATTTCAATTATATGCTCCACGTGATCTAAATTTTGCCATTTTTACCTTATTTCCATCCGGGGATTATGTTGAGAATGGAAGATACATTATGGAGATTATTATATGGTTGTTGTGTTGTTGTTATTATCATTATTGGAGTTTGGCATGAAATTGAAAAAAATATGGAAAATTTAATGAGTGAAAGAAAATCTGGTCACCTCAGGAGATAAAGGTAGATCGACCCTGCTCGCTGAGATAATAGTTTGCCGAGATGGGACACACAGGTGAGGAGTCCAAATCACTAAGTATCCGGGGCCATTCATGACACCCATGTTTGCGACTCGCGAGAAGGCAATGCTGAGGTTAGAGAGGTAAAAGCATAATATTGAAAAAAGCATTGAGCGGATGAGAGAAAGGTGAGAAATAAAAAGAAAAAGGAATGTGGTATGAAAGTTTGGAAAGTACTCCATTTCCCCGGATCATTAGCACCACATTGCCAAAAATTGCCCACCTTTAGCCTTTTACCAATATACTCCCTATTGTGCTTAAATTAAAGTCCTCTTGATTATTAATGCTTTGTCACGAATGAATGTTTTGCATAACCCTCCTTTGGTGAGTAGATGTTGCTTTTTAATTGCACATGCATGGATTTGTGACACAAGTATCTTTTCGATGATGGTAATTGATTGCAGGGACATATGGCAATGAATCTAAGATGTTGAGAGTTTTGATTTCTTCCCCTGAATGACCATTAAAAGTATTGCTTTAGGACAAGCAAGCTTAAGTATGGGGTGTTTGTTGTGAGCCTATTTTGCCATGTTTTATACTATCCTTTATATCGTTTTCTGCATACATTTCATACATTTGGGCTAGAATAGTTCAGAATCTATGTAGTTTATGTTTATGTGCCAATTATGGAATCTACACCATTTTCTGTTTAATTTTGCAGAAATCGAGGCATTTTACAGCAGTTTTGAGAAAGGAGGAAAAGCTCGAAGTCAACTACAGAAAGTCTGAGGTCAAGGAGCAGCGGAACCAGGACAAATCGAGCAAAGGGCAAGAAAATCGAGTCAACACAGCTTGGTCGATATCGAGTACCCTTCGTCGATATCGAGTAAGCACTCGATTTCCACCCAGAGTTAACCAGAATCGAGCAAAGCTGAAGAAGTTGGTCGATATCGAGTAACCCAAAAATCGAGTGAAGATCCAGCATCGACCAAGGAAGTTGAGCAGGAAAATTCAAGTCGATATCGACCACCACAAGTCGATATTTAGTAATAGTTGGTCGATCTATCTCCTGGGAGCCGAAATCGAGTCAAGAAGTGAAGTCGGGAGAACGACAGGTCGATATCGAGTAACACTAGTCGATATCGAGTTGACACCAGTGGCCGATTTCGAGCTAGTCCGAGTTCTTGTTAAGGTTCTATCCCGAATCCAATGGAGATATTTCCGAGAGAAGATTCCCAACACATGAAGATTTTAGATATTTATCTTTTTATTTTTTTATCTATCCTGAAGGTTGAACAATTAATTACCCTAGGATTTATCTTGCTTTATCTAGTTTAGATTTATTAAGATCCTAGTAGAATTATATCTTCTAGTTAGATAGAGATATAGATAGAATTTCCTTCCTTGATTAGCAAGGATTGGAAGCCTATAAATAAAGCCCATGAGGCTAGTTTTTATTAATTCAATTCAAGAGAAGGAGAAGAGGTAGTAAGTAGAGAGAGAGAGGTTGTGGCGAGTGGAGCAAGAGAGGCGAGAGCAGATTTGGATTTGTTCGGTTATAAAATTTCTTTTATTTTATTTAATGCAATTTAGTTCTCTTTTATTATTAATGTCTTTCCTTGCGATGAAGAGCGAGCAGTCACCCAACTTCTAGGGTCGGGGTGAGCCGACGGTAGCCATCTAAGGAGATGCGGTAAAGGTACAAGCTTTTGATGCAATTTGTCTTCTATCCCTATGAGCATGATTCTTTTGCGGAAGTTGAAAGTGATCCTTGTTTGTGTTATTGAAGCGAAAGTGATCTTAATGGAACTTGGATTAATTATGTGAAAAGGGTTAGTAACACTTAGGGTTTATGCGAAAGCCTCTATTTTCCTATTTGTTAATAACGAAAGTTATTTGATGAAAAGCATGATCTTTTATGCCTTTATGTGTTATTTTACATGGTTATCATTGTGGTGTTGAAACCCTGATCTTGAAAGTCTTTTGTTTTATTGATTTATTTCACGAATTTTGAGTTTTAAGTTTCTGTCTTACTCGATATTGAGTTACTGTCAGTCGGTTTTTTTTAAGTCGATATCGAGTACTCCCAGTCGATATCGACCAAGTTTTTGCCTTTGTGTTCTGTTTTTGTTTTGAGTCGATTTTGAGCACTGTTGGTCGATTTTCGAAGTCGATATCGAGTAACAGCAGTCGATATCGACAAAAGTTTTAAGCTTTTGTTCTTTCTTTGCTTTCATCATTTATTTCTGTTTGTCTGGTTGATTTTCTGCTGAGATTGGAACTGAAAAGGCGGGCGCTGACACGCTTCCTCGTGGATCGATCCTGACTGCCTTCTACTACAACGAGAGGAAGTCTTGTATTTATTTGATGAGACAGGGAGTCAGTTTGATTTTATATTTATATTTATTTCATACTTGACCATCCTCCTACAACAACAATATTCTATCTACTCAAAGAGGAGATTTATCAAGTTTTATCAAGATGAAAGGGATTTATCTACATTAAATATAGTTTCTTTGTTGATTTATTTCTTTGATTTCCAAATTTAATCTTTAAGTCTTTAGGTAGAAAGTTTTAGATAGAGATATAGTTGTTCTTTCCTAATTCCTAGGGAATGAACACTATAAATAAGGCATTAGGGGCTGGATTTTAAGCATTCAATCAATCCAAGCCAAGCCACATAGAGAGAGAGAGAAAGTCGAGTAGGAGTAGAGAGTCTTGGATGCAATTTAGTTCCCTTTTATTATTAATGTCTTTCTTGATGATGAAGAGCAAGTAGTCACCCAACTTCTAGGGTCGGGGTGAGCCCGACGGTAGCCGTGTGAGGTGATGCGGTAAAGGTACAATCTTTTGATGCAAATTCGTCTTCTATCCCTACAAGCATTATTCTTTTGCGCAAGTTGAAGGTGATCCTTGTTTGTGTTATTTAAACGAAAGTGATCTTAATGCAATTAGGGTTTATGCGAAAGCCTCTATCTTCCTAATTGTTAATAATGAGAGTTATATGATGAAAATCATGATCTTTTATGCCTTTATGTGGTATTTTACATGGTTATCGTTGTGGTGTTGAAACCCTGATCTTGAAAGTATTTTAGTTTATTGGTTTATTTCATAAAATTCGAGTTCTGTTTGCGAAAAGGTTTCTGTTTCTGACGAAATTGAGTCACTGTGGTCGAGATTTTAAGTCGATATCGAGGGGGGTAGGTCGATATCGACCGGGTTGCAGTTTGCTGTTTTTGCTTCTATTGTTTCTGTTTTATAGTTTCTGGAACTGAAAAGGTGGACGCTGACACGCTTCCTCGTTGATCGATCCTGACTGCCTTCTACTACAACGGGAGGAAGTCTTGTATTTATTTGCTGAGACAGAGAGTCAGTTTGCTTTTATATTTATTTATATTTTCATACTTGACCATCCTCCTGCAACAACAAAGCCCCATCAATTCGTTCGAGATTTGGGAACAAATCGGGAAGATTAGATGCAGAGTGGCATTTAGGGTTCTCCGCTTCGGGGGCAAAAGGGTAGGGGGTGTATTCTCTCATCGGGTCCTTAATCTCATCTATGTACTTATATTGACATTTTTATAAATTTTTATTATTAAAATATATGGTTTAGTAAGATAAAAAAAAATATTTTCCAAAATAACCAATCTTTTAATTATTCATAACTTTTTATAACATTTTTTCATAATAAAATTCTATTAATATATTAATATAAGTGTATAGAATATAAATATAATTTTTATAAAAATATTTAATGTGATTGTATAGTTGAAATAATTAAGTGTAACACCGAAAATTGAGAGGATTTTGTGAGAATGGTTATGAGACCATCTGCAACCATGGGGTAACCTATTTTCCCTTTTTTTTTCCATCTTCCTATCACAACTTTACAACTCATTTATTTTTTTATTTAAAATAATTTTCACTTTTTCTACCTCTTTCTAAAATGTTTCCTCTACAACCATGGGAAACCTCTTTTACCTCTTTTCAAATTTATTTTCACTTTTTCTTTTAATTTATATCTTTCCCTTTATTATATGTGTATCATCATATATTATTGTGAATTATTTTTATTTATAATTTTATAAATAAATAAAAATAGCAAGTAGTTAATATAAATATATTTTATTACATCTAGATTAAAATAAAAAAAAGTTAAAAACATTATAACATACATAAATATTAATCGAACTACCTATAAATTCAGATCATAGCCTTGGAATTGGTTCCACAAGTGCTCAACCAAATCATTCTTCAAATTCATATGAGTTTGTCTATCCCGAATCTCATCTCTCATAGCCATATAGTTGCACAGATTTCGATCTTCATATCTCCCGGTGGTAACGTTGAATTGCTCAATATTAGAATCGCATGATGATCCAAGAACATTATTAGGTTGATCTTGATCAAAATCAGATGGGTCTTGCAAATCGAGCCTGCAATACGTCGAATGCTCGCTCCACATCTTTTCTAGCACTCTCTTGGCGCTCAGTGAAAAATCTTTGTTTTGTAGTTTGAGGGAGAGTAATTGCGTTTATGAATGTCGTCCACTTAGGGTAAATACCATCCGTAAGATAATACCCCATGTTGTAGGCTTTTCCAATGACATTGTAAGTAACGTGTGGAGCCTGTCCATGGGGGATATCATCAAACACCGGAGATCTTTGCAATACATTAATATCATTGCACGACCCCGTTGTTCCGAAAAAAGCATGCCATATCCATAAATCTTTCGAAGCAAATTATAGAAAAAACCTAAGAAAATAGGTGCAACTACAATAGATCAAGATGGGGTATATACAGGGTAAAGTTAGGCTCAAATTATAGAAAAAATTAAAATTAAACCAATGAGATATTTTATTTTAAAAAAATAATGAAATATAAATATATTTTAATTTCATTTTAAATCGTATTACAACTAATAATAAATCTAAATGTAAAAGATATCACCCTACTTTATCATAAAAAAAAATTAGAAAAGGGAAGAGGTTACCTCTCTTTAACAAGGTAATTCCTTCCCACCTCTCACCTTAAGGTAAAGGCCACAATCATGGGCTTACCTTTTAGCAACATTAAGATAATTAAAACTCATGGTTGCTCATGCTCTGAGTGGTGATAAACAAACTCCGAGACAGAGGATTTGGACCCTCCCCCGAAAAATCCCAATCCTCACTCTTCTGTAACATAACAAAACCCCTAGGGTTAGGTTTTCTCTCACTCTTTTTAGTTTGGTTGATTGGATTTCATCCCTTTCCACAATTTTCTCAAGTTGAGATCGGCCACCTACACCCTGTTTCATGCAATTGATCGGGCTTAATCGCCCTCAAGTTGTGCAGATCGATGATCGTCACTGTTCCATGGACATATCTCCATTCCACGTCATTCCTCCCGTTGAAGAAGATGATGAATGGGGTAATTTCGTATATTCTCAATATCTTTTCTACAAAATGTCCCTTTTGTTTGTTCAGCTGTTTCACGAAAATTCCTCTTTTTCCTGATTTCCTTCATCAGGTTTAGTGTTTAGAATTCAACCAGTACGTTATTAAGCATATGATTTTCGGATTATTCGCAATTCTGCAGGGGATGTATGTCAATGATTTTCGATTCTATATGTTCTCGTCTTATGTTGTTCAAAGATCACGCCTTGATTTTGATTGAAGGCCTATTTAAACGATCGGACTCTTAATCCCATAGCTATCTTTTAACCAGAAAAAAGGTTTCAATTAGTAGTTATGTGCTTGCTGATCTCGAATTGCTCCCTTACTCTCAGTCTATCTTTTATGTTTCAACTTCATTCCAAGAATAAATAGTTGTTCTTTAGAGTAGGATCTTGATAACAGAGCAATGAGGATGTTAAGATTCAGAGTTTTTACATTTTGTATTCCTTACCACTGGTGTTGATCACCAAATTGTTCCTGAAGAAGCCTTCTTGTTGTCCACTTGTTCATTGCACTTTGATTTGGGTTGATGAAACTGGATGCATAAAAAAACTGCAATGGTCCCTATACATTGGTACAAGTATCAGCCCTGAGGTTTAGGTTTAAAGTACTGATGAAGTGCAATTTCCAGATAGGCGTTTGATTTTTTTGACTTGGCTTTTCCCCAGTCAGTTTTGCTGATGAGTTTGGCTTAAAAAGCTGATAAACTTGTAAATTTTGGATCTTGTCTTCATCTAGGTATTTCACTTGATGCTTGAATCTTGTCTTCCATCTTACAAATTTAGTTTATCGTAATCTTCTTAGATGTTGTAGAATTGTTCAGATTCTTCTTTTTATGTTTTATTGATAGTCCTTGGTGCATTATTCATATTCTTCGATTTAAATGGTTCTTGTGCAAAATGGTTTATTTGGATAAAGTCCTGGATAGGATATCTTCTTATCTAAGAATGGAAAATCATTTTGATCTTTGTACGAAAGTTAAGCATACCTTGACATAATGTAGCTGTTAGGACTTAGGCTGTTGTGGTTCTATAGAACAGTATTGAAAAGCAGTCTACTTTAAATTTTCACTTAAAAGATTAAAAGAACTGTTTCAACTGAATAAATAAAATATCTTCATACAGAATGGGGAAACTTAATATTTTGGTTTATCTTACATAATTTAACTTGCAATACATCACTACCTTATATCTCACGGTTGTCAAAGTTATATGTTCTTTTAGTTGGATTGATGAGCCAAGTATCTTTTTTCCATGACATACATATGATGTCTTTTTTCTTGTGTGATCTACATCTACCTTCCTGTTATTCATAAGAATGGAACTTTTGCCTCACCACCATGTAATACATTATTTAGAACAGTAGCTAACTATTGAATTGAGTTGACTGGATGTGTTGTTGGTGACTGATTTTTTTACTCTTCCTTCAATATTGGTTTCACTTTCTCTACTATTTCCCATCTGTAAGGATTTATTTTCAGTCTTTCATGATTTTCTTTGCTATCTCTCTTAGATGTGGACAATGTCTGTTTCTATAGATTTTGATTGCGCGTTTTCCGGATTTAAGCTCTAATTTTGATCGTGTGTCCTAGTCTCTGATGCTCTTATGTTTAATTCTATTAAAACTTGGTGTTTGTCATCCACTAGCATGTATAGTATGGTCTTCAATCTACATGTTAATGATGTCCCTAATAGTCTCCCTCTGTTTTTTCCTGTTGCTCCTGGTTTTCTCAGCTAGCAGCTTCCTTCTCGCGCTCACACTTGGGTCTGTTAGCACTCTTCCTTCTAAATACCTGATAGTGAATATAAAAGGGGATCAGGAGGAATGGAAGCAAGCTAATGGTTATATTTAAGGGTCTTTTATATTCAGCACAGGCTGTGTTAGTAGGATATGGTAATACCACAGGCTTTGATATGTTCTTAGATCACATCTGTGAGTCATATAAATAAGGACTTACGTCTCCTTTTTCATTTTATCCATTTCGGTATTAGGACACAATGATTGCCTTGAGCTCAATTTGGAATGTCCCTCTTGAGTGTTTCTCTGGTAATATACTTCCTATCCTGAATTTACATAGAATTTTAGGAAGGATTTTTGGATTGAGTGTTTTGGTTCCGTGTCTCTTACTGCTCACTCTAACATGGTCTTTAGGTTCCTCTTCCGGAATTCATTGGACTTTTACTAGGGATCGTGTCCATGTTTTATCTCTACTATATTTCTCCTTCAAACTAAGGGGTATTCGAATGTTTCTCTTTAAACATAATAGGGATTTGGAATGTTGGAACAAACTTTTGCGTGTTGAAATCTGTGTTTGGTGTTTCATGTTCCAATTTGTGTTTCCTTTTTGGGAGCATGTATTTGACACGTTGAATTAACTTGCTCGTTAATTAATTTATTTTTGTTTTGTTTGGTAGTAAAGGTTCCGTAAGCTGTATCTATAATCTTAAAGGTTGTTGATAGAGCTAGAATTCAGGAAGAACACAAGCACAAAGAGAACGGAAAATAGAGAACACACAGAGAAACTTGAGCCAAAGGATGAATCCCCTAGATTTTACTCTCCATACTAGTGAGAAAACCTGAACTACTCCCAAAGGCCTAAGCCAATTACAACAATAATTTCTGGATAACTAAAGTGGCCTAGTGCCTTATTTATACTAACTGCAATCCCAATTCTCTTTAAGTAAATCCCTTTCACAGTTTGTCAGTATGCATGCTATTTATGTTGAATTAACTTGTCTAAGATAAAAGGCTATATCTATTTCATTAATTGATGATGTTTTAACTTTTAACAATACCTTCTAAGGAAGTATGTGCAATGTTCAAGACCTGATGGAAATAGAGAACCTCCGCCCAAAGCTTACTGGCAATTTAAGTTGTAAAAGGGCCGCTTACTTCCTACGATTCGATCAATAATGGGATTTTTGGCTAGGCACGAGGGTCGTTGTGTATTTTGCTTGTGCTTAATTTGAACTTTTTTGTGAGACATTTTGTAAAGCTGCATTTTTGGTCACATTTGTTCAAAATGTGCTTCTTCTCTTGATTCACTTTCTCAATATGTTCTCTTTGGAATAATTTGTCGATAGTTGTCATCAGTTGTACTCTCCAGGTTTATATTTCATTGACACTTTGTAATTTAACAGGAAGTCAGAAACACATTAGGTTCCCTTTCGATTCCCAACTATTATCATTATACTAGATACTAGTAAGCACTTATTTCAAGTGGTCGGGTGGTTGTAAGACATAATTTTTTAATGAATATAGTTCCTTTGATTTTTTCTTAACAGATTAAAGGGTATTCTGGTTGTTTCATAAATTTTATGTTTCATATTTGCAGATACTGAAGGATTTGTAATCCCGAGCTTAGGAATAGAACCACCTGCTCCAGATCAGTTAGCATTTTCTTTCAAGCCAGAAGAAAAAACCCCTACTGTTAAGGTAACCTGGAGGGTCTCAAGTGTCCTGGTGGTGTCCTCTTTAAAATGCAAATTTACTTGCAATGACATATAGTTCTTTGCTTTTTGTTGTTTACAAGCAACACACACACACACACACACACACACACACACACACACACACACACAATGAAGCTGAAGCTGTAGCTTGAGTCTTTAAATTATATAATGTAATTTACTCTTTATCTTGAGTCTTTAAATTATATAATATAATTTACTCTTTAAATGTGTTGGCAGGACAAAGCAGAAGAGATATATCTGGGACCACATGGAGCACCTCCGCAAGCAAAACATCAAGAACTGAATCCTCCAAACCGTAAGCAGCGGTTCAAGCAAAAACTGAAGGAAGCCGATAGGAAGATAGGTGGCCCTGGGAGGGAGAACAAGGTGGAAAGCTTGAAAGAGCTAGTGGGCAAGAGTGGAAAGAACTATGGCAATGCACCCAAAGGTTGTCCCAGGGAATGGCTGGACCCACACTGCAATGAGTCCGAGTTTGAGCGGTCGCGCACTCCGTGAATGAGCAGAGCTGAGTAGAGAGACCTGTTATTGGAAAAACATACTACCAAGTATCTTCTAGTGTGCTGCTGCTTAAAGAGTTGATTGTGTTTCCCAAATGTATACTATCAATAATTATTGACTGTTTATGTATTTACTGGATATGATGATACGCCCTTTAGAAATCCGTTGTCGAGCTGGTTTTAACTTGTGGGTTTTCGAGAAATTAAAGATTGTTGTTTTTGGATTAACAGGCGGGCATAACAGTCCCAATCCCAATCAAAAGACATCTACCCGATAAACGGGCCATTTCAGTCCAGCTCATCAAAAATCAAATACACAATTAGAAAAACACTTACGGGCCAGATGTTGATTTAGAGGTGGATTCCTCTCATCGTACCAGAAATCATGCGTAGCAAAGCAAAACGAAAACCGAAAAATGTACTAAATGGCGGAAACCTCCATGCGGTACCTTCAAACTAAATTTCGACGGTTCCTCACTATCAAACAAGAACAACACGGCTGGCTTCGTTATTCATGATTGGGAGGGCCGATCGATAAACATAAATTATCAGCATCTTGGTTCGCAAAGCTCACTCAAAGCTGAAGCACTGGCCTTAAAATTACGTATTCTATAGGGCATTCAACTCCGCACTGAGTAAATCCACATTGAGGGAGATTCCTTGATTATCATAGATTACTTCAACAAAAAATACTTCATGTCCGTGGAAAATTGAATTGATATTGTCTGATGTAAAAACTCTATATCGACTTTGAAAGATGTTTCTTTATTTCATGTGCACCGTTTGGTCAACAGAGTGGTTGATAAGGTTGCACACCTTTGCCACTCTGCTCAGGGTGTCGATATTCACATCGATTTAGGTCTTTTAGACCTCATCCGCAATGATGCTGTCGAGTAAAGCTTGCTATCCCGAATTCTTTCCTAATAAAAAAAGGACATCTACCCACTAAACATAAAATTAAATTTAATCAATCAAAACAATCACACAAGCGAACAAAGTTGCATGTTTGTGTTGTGTAACAAGGAATTGGAACTGGTACCACTTGGTGACAACCAGGCCGTCCAATGCGTTCAATATTACCTCAATCTCAAAAAAAAAAAATTCGACATGCTAATTATTAGAAAATTAATACTTTTATATAATTTTAACTTGTTAAAAAATGTGTTAACAAGTTCAACATCAACTCTTTTTATACTGATTGAGTATTTGTTCCATTTATCAATCTTTTAAAAACATGTAGTACATATATTAGCATAAAATTAATATATATATATATATATTTAAAATAAGGTAATAAAAAAGTCCAAATAAATTTAATATAGGAATTCTTCTTATTTGATTTGAAGTCATGTAATTTAACTGTTTATGTTTATATATCAATATATATGTTACAATATTTTCACATTAAAAACTCATTTATTAGGTAAAGTTATAATTTACAAATAAAATTTTGAATATATTTGCAAAATCTTAAAATATCATAAATGATACTCCAATACAAGGGTTTGTAGTAAAATAACAAATAAAAATAATTAATAAGAAGGCCCACAACTAAAATAGTTTTTCATTTAGACAAGATGATTAGAAAATGTTTAAAAGACTTTAAAAAAATAGATAACAAAAATGGCTATATTGAGAATCAAAGTTAGAACAATCGGTAATAAGAAACTTAGTTGGACCAAATACCACAGGCCAAGACAACTACATGATACATGAGAGATAAAAAAATTATAACTACTAGTAATAAATTATAAAATGGGGCCCTAGAAAATTTGGGCCCCTGTTTCATAGGGCTTTTTGAACACTATTGGACGGGCCTGTCAACTTACAATCTTAAACTCTTAATCTCCTTGATGTTGAAGAGCCTCCATGAAGTCAACCTGAGGTTTGGATGGCAGAAGCAAGGGGTCAATGGAGGTCAAGTTCCAACACGGAGCAAGGCACTTCCGACCCGCAAAACGAGCACGATGATGGACGGCGATAGAAGCAAGGGTTCGGCCCTAAATCTAGCTTATGTGACGAATTCTGAATGACGAAGCTAGCCTTGTTAGGGTGTGTAATTAGGAACTTGTTGGAGGTTGTTTTTGGGATGCTTTGAGTTTTTTGATTTTTTTTTGTATGAATATGATAATATGGAAGCTAGGGTTTGCAAAGGGTTTGGATTGAAATCAAAGCCTCTTAGCCAAGAGGTCTCTAATTATATTCAATTTATTAATAGGAATCAAACTAAAACCTAATTCTATCTAATGTGGCCAATCCATGTCTTGGATAGATATGGTTCACATCATCAAAGGAAATATAATAATTCTACCTAAAGTTATCTAAGCCTTTCTAATGAAAGATGACAACTTAGTGCATAAGAAAATCCTACAAGATAGAATTTCTTTTTCCACCTTACTTATCATAAGTCATAGAATGATAAACCTTATAAAAATAATACTATATAAGAAATACTAAAATACGACATTCCTTAAATACACTCCAACTAACAAGAATTACTAAAAATTAAAAAAAAAAAACTAAACAAAACATAAGTTAATTATCTTCTTTATGAACTCCCAAGGTGGAGCCTTTTTGTTAGCTTTAATGAGTACATCTTCCTCCTCAAGTAACTCTCGAACCATGATTGACTCGTCGCTTGGGTCAACATTGTTGTTTTGACCAACAAAAGACCAATCTTGATAGCATAACTGGGTGGAGGAAGTATAAGATATATATTGTATTTCTAGTAGATAGAAATTTAGGGGGTGGAGATGGCGGAGACTAATTTTAGGGATGGAAAGGGTGGAGATTAATTTTAGGGGGTGGAAAGGGTGGAGATTATTTTTCATAAATAACCCCGTAGGTGTTTGGCAAATGGAATATGGATTGATAAGTGTATAATGCAAAATGACGAAAATACCCCCTTCTTTACCCTTTCAGACACACGGATGTCATCTTCATCCCCCAACTTGTAAATCCCCTGATGCGGAACGAACGTAGTTGGCACTTTCGCCCTTTATCAAATAGTAATAATATCCAAACTCAAACACAAAACCAATAGGTTAGGCAATCAATCACTTGATAAACCAAATAACTACTAGTATAGCGATGAAGTCCGGTGTCGAACCCACAGGGAGAAGAGATTTCCTATTCAATAACTCTAGACAAACACTCTTAAAGCAAAACAATGATCTTTGACAAGTAGCAAATATGTAAAAGTAACCAGAATGCAAATCACAAAGCAAATTGATATCAAAGTAGAAAGAACATTTCACTTGTAATTCTCTGACAATGGTTGGAATTCATGGTCTTCGGATTGATCTATCAATTATTCATATTCCTAGGTCTACTTGACTAAAGTTGAGAGATCCGGAGAGATTCACTCATCTTATTCAATATCACAAAAGAATAGCATTAAGAACCCAAGTAATCAAGACCAATTGGCACATTGACTCTACACAATCAAGATAGATATGCGCATACCGAATTCAATCTTAATTAAATATCCTCAACACAGATCAATTGAAATCATCCTCTACAAAGACAAAGAGAAATCACTATCATCAATACCTTTGTTTGCTATCGAGAAAACAACAACGAATTCATAGCTAGAGATGCAATTCCTAACATGTTGATCAAGCATAGAAAGGAACACAAATATAAATTAAGTATAAGATGATAACTAAGAACACGAATAATCAAATAGAATCAAATCCTCACAATCCAAACAACCATGTCTTCGAATCACATGTGAAACTATGAGTTTAGCAACTTATAGGCCAATTCTCTCTCTTTCTCTCTCTAATGGTGTTCATCGTCTCACACAATAGCCACACACACGGCGAAATAAACTGAAAACAACCTTAAAAGGCCTCACAAGGGTCGGAAAAACCCTAGAAGAAATAATAGGAAATAATATAAAATAATAGTCTTCGGATCCCAAACCGCGTTTCCGGTATCTGGGCCAACGGCGGGCGCCGGGCAAAGGGTGGCGGGCGCCGCCTCTACAGTGCTCGATGTTCCTCAATTCCTTCAACGAATTCCAATTTCGTGCCTCCTTGCTCCTCTTTATCTCTTCCTCAGCCTCCATATGATCTAAAACATGCTTCTTAAGCTCTTCCCAAAGTCCATCCATGGTCGAAATGTAATTCTGCAGAATAAACACTAAAAAGGCATAGATTTCGAACTCGAATACTCCACAAGTAATATACGGAACTAGACTCAAAACATAACAAAACCAATACCTAATAGCAATAAGAAACACCTATAATGCCTATATGAAATATGCATTATCAAATCCCCCTACACTTAACTCTTGCTTGTCCTCAAGCAACCATAAGGAAAAACATCATCTATGCATCCCACATGAAATCTTTCACAACTTTACTCATCAAAAGCAACATCATCAATAGTGAAAATATAACCAAACATACAAACGTCATAACATGTATATATGGGATCAAGTTGCTTGCATGCTCAAAAATCAACCTCACTGTCGTGAGCCTAATTTGTCATGTTTTACATTGACTTTTATAACGATTTCTGTATGCATTTCATACATTTTCGTTAGAATAATACTTAATCTAAGTAGGTTAAGCTTATTTTCCAATTATGGAGGTCTACACTAGTTTCTATTTAATTTCGCAGAAGTCGGACGCACTTTAGAGCTTAAAGAAAAGTCATGAAGAAGCTAAGGATGGTGCAGCTCGAGAAAAGCCCGCTTTACGCCATTCATCATTCTGAATCAACTTTTTATGTCTTCATGAGAGTTGTATCCCTCAAAAAGATCTTTCCAACGCATACTCATATGCGTCAATTGGACGAACGAGGACTCGAGAAAGTGCGTTTCAAGAACGGAGCAGAATCCTGAAAGCTAACAGGACTATTCGACGTCGACCACTTTGGTCGACTTCAGCTTCAACAGACGAGATCGAGCAGCAAACCACTCGAGAAGGCAAAGACTACTCGACGTCGAGTCCAGAAAGTAGCCGAGCTCGAGTGCAATTCGAGAAGAAAAGTCCTCGGCATCGAGTACTTTACTCGATGTCGAGTACTATCCAGAAGCAATCCGAGTCGAGATCGAGCGGATATCCGAGCATGTGGATTACTTGCAAGAAAAGGCACGAGATATTTTATCCATTCAAGTGAAGATTTATCAAGTCCAAGAGAGATTTATCCACATTAGATATTTCCCTTGTTTATTTTAGGGATTTATTTACCATGTTTTATCTTAAGTCTTTGGATAGATCGTTTTAGATATAGATAAAGTATTCTTTCTTTGGATAGCGATGATTGATTACTCTAAATAAGGCCCTAGGGGATGAGTTTTATGATTCAATTCTAGTTCCAATTCATAGCTTATAGGGAGTAGGAGAGAGAGAGCTTAGGCCGAGAAGAAGGTGAAGTCGTCGAGAGTGGATTTGGCTTCGATCGGTTGTAAGCTTTGTTTTATTTCTTTAATGTGATTTAGTTCCCTTTTATTATTGATCAGTTTCTTGATGATGAAGAGGGAGTAGTCACTCAACTTCTAGGGTCGGGGTGAGTCCGACGGTAGCCATGTAAGGTAATGCGACAAAGGTACAATCTTTTGATGCGATTTCATCTTCTATCCCTATGAGCGTGATTCATTTCCGACAGCCAAAGGTGATCCTTGTTTGTGTTATTAAAGCGAAAGTGATCTTAATACAACTTGGATTAATTATGTGAAAAGGGTTAGTAATAATTAGGGTTTATGCGAAAGCCTCTATCTTCCTATTTGTTAATAACGAAAGTTATTTGATGGAAAAAAATGATCTTTTATACCCTTTGCATTATTTTATATGGTTATCGTTGTGGCATTGATACCCCGATTATGGAAGTCTTTTATATTATTGAATTTTCCACAAATTTCGTGTTCTGTCTGTCTTTCGTTTATTGAAAAAAGTTACGTTTTTGTTCACTGCAGTACTCGATATCGACTGATTTCTACTCGACATCGAGTAGTCTGGTCGACGCCGAGTACCTTTCTGCTCGACTTTGCTTCATTTTCGTTCTCTGTTGTTATGTTTTGCAGTTTACTCGACTGAGGTAGTCGACATCGAGTACTTTACTCGACGTGGAGGACTTCTGCTAGTTGAATTCGAGAGTTTTCTAGGATGAGAAAGGCGAGCGCTAACAAGCTTCCTCGTGGATACGATCATGAATACCCTACTACTATAGCAAGAGAGTTTCTTGTATTTTATTCGATGAGACAGGGAGTAGGTTTGATTTTATATATCGATTTATTTTCATACTTGATTTCCCCCCGCTATCACTTACCAAGGATAAAATGTGTATATCTCTTTCTCATGTGTTTAGGCTTTAAGCATACACTCACCTCAAATACATATACAAGCATCAACTCAAATATTGATATTTATATCACAAAATCTCCACCGGATACGTCAATGCAAAAATAAGGACATTAAGAGGACTTTCGCTCAATGGAAACCTTCATAGAATATTCAATTCGACGGAGTTGTAATGGGGCTTGGTAGAAATATAAGAGCAAGGAATTGTATTTGGTCATGTGGTGCAATAAATTTCGGGAAAACAAGATTCCAAAACTTCCAACATAACACAAACCAGCTCAATAAATCAAGCTCACAAATGCACAACATCTCTCAATATCATCAAAATAACTCCAAAAATCTCAAATCTCATCTCATTATCTTACATATCATGCCATCTCAACACCCAACCAATGTATCTCATAATCAACATAAATCCCAATTCTTCCTCATTATGCAAACATAAGATAAATGACTCTTTATTTTATTTTCTTTTATTTTCTTTTATTTTCTTTTTTTTTTCGGATTTTTTTAACTAAGCCAAACTACATGGAAATAAAATGCATAAACATGAGGGACTAAATAAGCACATAACATTACATCTCCTCAAAACCATAAACCATAAAATCACACTTTAGCTTTATTCTCCTCAATCTCCAAAATAGATTTATAACCCACTCAAAATCTCAATTCCCCCGGAATAAGGGTAAGGCTTATCATAGGCTAGGAATAATAATTTTGCGGAGCTAACAACAAAAAGGCTAAAGGCTCAAATTGGCTTCAAAGCAAGATATAGCATAAGCTAGACATGGATAAATATGTGCCTAAAAGGTTGCCTCTATCATTTGAACTTATCAAGCATTGAACATGTATATAATCGGCCTTGACAATAGATAGCCATGGCAATACTCAATGATAAATGTATTGGAAGAGTATATCACACAAGAAAACAAAAGGAATAATGATGTATCCCTTATAAGGCCAAAAATATTCCACTGTGACGATTTTTTGTTGAATTTCAAGCATAGTCCCAAACTTAGATCATATATGCTCAATTATAATTGCTCAATCATATTTCACATAAAAACCAATTTTCAAGATAAGATCAAATCATTCCAGAATTCCATGGGATTTATAAGATCATGCCGGGACAAACTCAAATGAGATGAGTATCTTTGATAACACAACATGCAAACCAAACAAAACAAGGCTCACTTTTTTTTTTCATTTTTGACATTTTCTATAACATAAAGGAAATAACATAGACTCAAAAGCAAAAACTCAAAAACAAAACAGAAATTTAAACAAGAACTAACCTAACTAATTCACTTCGATCTTCCCCCCCCCCCCCCCCCCCCACCCCATACTTACATGTTGCATTGTTCTCAATGCATAGCAACACAAAAAAGGAACAACGAAAAATAAAAATAAAGGGTTTGAAAGAAGCAAATGACTGACCAATTACTGTGAAGGCGGGGTCTGGGTTCCAGACCGCTGATTGATCAAATCCATCAATAAGAGACAAGTCTCATGTAATTGATCGATCTTCCCAAACAGAATCGCATGGTACTTTGTAAGCTTCATCAATTCATCTGCCTGTCGCTTCTCAAATTCAGCAAGTTTCTTCTCCAGGTAGGCAATGCGCGAGGCATCTTGAACCATCGGTGGCGTCATCTCGATCTGCATATCTTCAACATCGCTCGCAGGGGTCACAAGGTTGTCAGGCTTCTGCAAATGAGTATCAACAGGGACATGGCTTCGGCGAAAATCAACTAAGTTCAACCCCCTTGGTAAAATGGTAGGTAGATACTGATGATGAGACTGCTGAGGTCCAAACAACCATCGAAATCTCTCAATAGCATATGGCAACTGCAGCTTTTCCAACATCCGTGCAGAGACCAGAGCATCGATGTCCCACGTATAAGAGCGACTCACATGCTGCAGTGAACTAACTACAACACCATAAAATATTGCCAGAAGTGTGATCATGCCTCCAAAAGGGGTGACAAGAGGATAATTCTCGTTGCACTGGTCACGAACCCTTTCACACATCTTTAGAAATAAGAATACCCAATCCAGTACTATAGAAGACTCAGGAATCAAGCAATATATGAAATTAATCACACCGGGATTAACAGTAGTAGTGCTCTCAGAATCATAGAAAGTAGAACCCATAACTCGCAAACAAAGACGAAGAGCAGGATGGGTAACCATATCATCAAGCCTCAAATCTTTTAAGTTCTCAGGCGTTCCTGTCAGAGTTCTCCAAATCCCCGCTGAATCAAGAACACGCATGACATTATTCCACTTCTTCGAGCACTTCTTCGTGACACCAAAAGCAGCTCAAATCGCAGCATATGAGGAATTACAGGCTCTTCCCTGCAATCAAAATCAAACATCCTTGGGCAATATTACTTCCCAAGTAGTAAGTAACTCCTTAACCAAGCAAGGATAGGTAAGAGCCCTTCTTCCAATAAAATCACACAGCCCTCCATGTGCCATCAACTCGAGCACGACATTATTCCACTTCTTCGTGACACCAAAAGCAACTCCAATCGCAGCATATGAGGAATTACAGGCTCTTCCCTGCAATCGAAATCAAACATCCTTGAGCGATATTACTTCCCAAGTAGTAAGTAACTCCTTAACCAAGCAAGGATAGGTAGGAGCCCTTCTTCCAATAAAATCACGCAGCCCTCCATATGCCATCAACTCGAGCACCGAGTCAAACAGGCCCAACCGTCTCTAAGTAATCTCAACAAAGAACATGGTGGACGTGTAGGTGCGTTGTCTAAGTGCATTCCACCATAGCACATCAGTATTATCGAAGTAAGCCAGTACATCTTTCTTGATAGGGGCAGACGACATGATGCAACTCGAGGAAAAACCGAAGAAAATCCATAAAAACGACCAAAATACGGGCTCGTTGTAGAGGCGGCGGGCGCCGTATACGCAGAACCACGAATCTGAGTGAAAACGTTGGAAAACCGACGTCCACTGCTCCTGACAGAGGGAAAACCTGTCGCTGATCCGCCAAAGGAAACTCAAACTTATAACTAGTATAGCGATAAGCAAGAGGTCGATCCCACAGGGAAATTTGCTATTCAAGTGTGATTAAGATGCCAATCAAGTAACCAAAAGGGGGTTTTTGAGTGTGTGAAAGATCCGCCTTTTCTCAAAGCGGAATAATGAAAGCAAAGTAAATGAATTTGATTCAAACAATTGTGAGAAGCAGTTCTACCTACAATTTTCCATATTATTTGGTTTGAAACGATTCTTGTAACTTCTTCTCATCCTATTAAGTTTCCTATGAATGCCCTTGTCCCGACCTAATATAGTTACTAGTCCAACCAGTCCTAGCAACCCTTATCAATCGAACAGTCCCTAAAGAAGGATTTAACCCAATTGATAGCTTTAAGTTCAGAGATTAGCCAAGGTATTTGCAGTCCCTAAAGAGAGATTTAACAGCATATTCAACTTCCTACTCATTCAATTAGTTCAACCATCCCTAAAGGAACAAGTTTGTCACTTAGGTTAAGGTTCACAACCAGGAATCTACAAAACCTTAGCAATTGAATTGATTCTAACTAGTTGCGCGGGCTAGATAGAATAAAACCATAGACAATCAAGCACAAAGAAGTTGAAGCATTCAAATATGGAAAACAAGGAACGAGAATTAGAAACTCACAATCAATCCAAATAAAGCTTCAAATTATAGGCAGAATAGATGAGTTTAGTTCCTCATGGAAAACATCGCTCAATCTCTAATTTTCTGATAGAACGTAGAATAGAATAGAAGTGTCTCAAAAATAACATAAATCAGCCTCTTAAAAGGTCTAAGTCGGCCAAAAAAACCAAACCATGAAAACTAGGGTTTTAATTAACAAAACGTTGCGCTGCAGAACAATGTTGCGGCCGCGGCAGCGGCTTCTTCCAAACCCCGCGGCATAATTGATTGGCCGCGGCATACCTGTTGCAGCCGCTACATCGGCCTTTCACTGAAAATCTATCCCGAATTTGCTCTTCTTGTCAACAGTAAAGTTTTAGTTCTCTAAAAGAGCTTTCCAACGCATGATCATAATAGTCAATCGGACAACCGAGGCCTCCAGAAAGTGCAAAACAAGTTCAACATGTATGGCGACAACTTCTGCAGACTTGTTCTTCATTTAGATTCGCTTCTTCTTCTCATGACCTCTTGAGATCTTCATGTAAGCTTCTTCGATCAACTAGACATTCTCATCTAATGCGATAACAACTCCTGTCTCATCATCAGATCCACGATTACCTGAAATAATCAATAAAAGTGTGTAGATTCCGACTCCACCAACATAGAGAGCAAATATGCAAATTGTACTTAATCCATACATGAAATGCATCTTAACTAAGCTAAATGCAACCTATTATGCCTACCTAAATGCATGCTATCACCTCCAAACTTCAAACTTTCTCAAACAACTTGGTTTCAAAGGGTTCTTTTGTGATAGGTAACAGAATGGAATGGGCAAATAGTGAATTTTGTGGATGTAGGGTAATGGCGAAAAGTGTTTTGATGAATTGAATCGATTGAAACGCAAGGCTTTAAGCAGTTGGAATGGATTCCAGTAGGCTTTTGGTATTCTTGAGTTTTCTTTTGAGTAAGCTTGATTGATCCACAATAAGACGAAATTTAAATGGTGAGTTGGAAGGATTATCTATCACCAAAGAAAAAGGAAAATTATTAGATCTAGATAGAATAGAAATAGAAAAGATAGAAAATCTAATCCTAGTAAATAAGGGAACTATTCATAACAAGAAAAATCTAGTCCTAAAACAAATAGAAAATAAATAAAAGATAAAATACTAGCATAAGATAGATAGAAAATAATATAACCTAAAACAAAAAGGAAAACAATCTAATCCTAGAAAGATAAAAATAAACTAACCTAAACTCGGAAAATAACCAAAAATAAAAAGATAGAAAACTTCCCTTCCAATTTTACCAAAATTCGGATTCGTCAGACGAACAGACAAGCGGCAGGCAACGTGGCTGGGGCGGCGAGCACCGTGTCCACAGTGCACAACTCCATTCTTTTAGATCAATCAAAACTCAAACCCAACATCGGTTTCACTTACTGTAACTTCCGAAGCTCGGCGACACGATTAATCCTACTTTATTGAATTGAAAAATTAAATGCAAAATAGAAAAACTACCTAACTACCTTGGGTTGCCTCCCAAGAAGCTCCTTTGTTTCACGCCTTTGGCTCGACGTGATGGATTCTTGATCAAGTTATTCCACCAAGATCCCCCACACTTGTCCTTTTCAGAACAGGGGGTGGAACTTTAAGAACTTCTCCGACATATCCATTCATTGCATCCATCGATTCCTTCTTGAAATGAGTAACTCTAGGAGGTTGTCTTGCAATTGTAAAAACCTCAACATTATTAGAAATCGAATTTTCATAGGGAATAGCAATGGAATCATTTGAATGAGACACATTTTCATGTGACTTAAACATATTCTCAATATTCTTCTTAATGTCATTTTTCCCTAATCCAATTTCATCTTTGTTAGAAAACTCAAGATTCATAGATTTATTTTCAATAGAAGCATCTAACAAAGTATTTGATTCATTCTTGTGATAAGTTTCATTAGAGTCAAGAACATCTACGGAATCATTGGCAGAAGAAACAATAGGCTCAAATATAGAAAACTCAATATTTCAACTAACAAACTCCATAGTTAGTGAACCTTCAAAACAATCAATCTTCGTCTTAGCCGTTCACAAGAATGGCCTTCCCAAGATAATTGGGGTTTCAGGCGTACCTTGTTCTATGTCTAGAATGAAGAAATCAGTTGGAAAAATCAAATCATTCACCTTAACCAAAACATCTTCAACAACTCCTCTAGGCTTAATACTAGAACGATCAGCGAGTTGTATAGTAACACCAGTTTTAGACAATGAATTGAGACCCAAAAACATGTAAAAGTTATAAGACATAACATTGATTGAAGCACCTAGGTCTAATATAGCTTTGGTGAAGCTAGCATTACCTATTGGACATGGTATAGTAAACATACCTGGTTCTCCGCACTTTTCAGGCAATTGTTTCTGAAGCAAAGCAGAAACATTCTTACATAAACTTACCTTTTCTATCTTTCTCATCCTTTGCTTGCGCTTCATCCTGCATAGCTCTTTCAAGAATTTTGATAGCGAGGCACAATTTTAATCAAATTAAAAAGTGAAATATTTACCAAACAATGAGCAAAAGTGTCATAAAGAATTTATTCATCTTCCCACTTACGATTGGATCTTAAGACATGAGGAAAGGGTGGTGCAGGTCTTGAAACCTCAGAAGACCACTCTTTAGAAGCTTTCTCCGGGGATTGAACAACGTCAGATGTCGGATCCGTCAACGGAGGTGGCGTCGGGCGCCGTAGTGAGGGGCGGCGGGCGCCGTCTCTGCAGTGCGTCTCCAATTCCGTCTCTTCCTCCTTATTTCCCAAATCAACTTCCTCTCTAGGCCTTTCTTCAACATTCCTTGTGGGTATATTCACTTGTTTCCCTCATCTAAGGGTCATGGCGTTAACATTCACCTTTGAATTCACTACCACCTGTGATGGCAACTTACCCGAATCTTTAGCTTTCAATTCCCCAATCTCCTTAGCCATTTGACTCAGCAACTTTTCTTGATCACTCATCTTGTCCAATAACAACCTAAATGTCTCATCTCTGTCATCTTGTTGAGTGTTTCTAGGACGATTCTAAAATTCCCCTCTTGGAAAAGGGACTTGTAGCTGTTGGCCTCTTCCGTAGAATCCACTTTGGTAGTTTGAATTGTAGCCCTGATTGTAATTGTTACCAAAGTTGCAGCGAGGTTCATAATCCATAGCATTCACTTTAGCGGTGTCCTCCTGAATCAAGGGACACTTATCATTCGGATGAGTTGGATCTCCACAAAGTCCACAAGGTCTAGGCTGATGGGGTTGATTCATTTGCGTAGCCATCTTGTTCACGATCTCCATGAGCCTATCAATATCATCCTTGTGTCCATCTCTCGAACTATCCAACTTATGAACTCCTCTAACTCCTTGGTGTCTCCCATATTGTTGCGATGCATTAGCCAACCCTTCAAAAATCGGTATTGCTTCCTGAGGTGTTTTATCCAAAATATCTCCTCCTCTAGTAGCATTGATGAAACTCCTGTCGGTGTCAAGCAAGCCTTCATAAAGATATAGCACTAGATCATCCTCGGGTATACCGTGTTGCGGACAACTACCCTTAAGCTTCTTGAACCACTCATACTTATAAAGACTCTCCGTAGGTGATTGCTCAATATTGGACAACTCCTTCTTAAGTTTGTTGAGGTGAGTCGCAGGAAAGTACTTTTGTAGGAAAGCTTTCTTCAATTGCACCCAAGTAGTAATGCTTTCTGGGGGTAGGTAGTAAAGCCAATCGCTTGCAGCATCTTTCAAAGTAAAGGGGAACACGCTCAACATCAATTGGTCGTCAGACAAGCCTTGGGGTCTCAGTCTATCACACACGCTCACAGATGTAGCAAGGTGCTTGTTTGGTTCCTCCCTAGACAATCCATGAAAGTAAGGCAAAACAGATGACCAATTCGACTTGAACTCAAATCTTGAACCCTCAGAGAGATCCGGAAGACTAATTGCAAATGGTTGAGCACTGAAATCAGGTTCCTTCAGGTTTCTAAGGGTCCTTCTTGGTGGATTAACAACGACGTTTGCCATCTCTTCGTCTGTCTCAACGCAAGCCTCCTCTCCGGGCGAAAAGATCATTCAACCTCGGGATCAAAAGACAAAAGCGATGAATTAGAAGATCTAGTTTGAACCATAAAACGACACAACAAACTCAAAGTAAAGAGTAATTGAAAAGGTTAAAGAAAAGCAAACTCCTTTCTTCTCCCCGACAACGACGCCAAGAATTTGATGCAGGACGAACGTCGTTGGCAATTTCGCCCATTATCAAATAGTAATAATATCCAAAATTAAACACACAATCAATATGTTAGGCAATCAATCACTTGATAAACCAAATAACTACTAGTATAGCGACAAAGTCCGGTGTCGAACCCACAAGGAGAAGCGATTTCCTATTCAATAATTCTAGACAAACACTCTTAAAGCAAAACAATGATCTTTCACTATCTGTCAATCTGTCATTCTATTCTCCATTCCCTAGTTCACTATTTGTCTGTCATACTATTCTCTAACTTACAAAGCCAACCCATTCGGTTTCGAATCGGTACAGAAACCATCAATGCAACCAAAATTGCCAAGCTAACCCATCAAATCCAATAGTCCCCACAAACAACCAATTTAGTGGTTTCAAACAACTCAATTTCATCAGAGAAAGGAGATCAATTGGAGAAATTAGAGAGGCATCATTGGAGAGGATTCATCGTGTCCGCCACCATCCCTTTCATTCAGTATCTTCGTTTGGAGGCAGACACACAGAGGGGTTCGATTTGGTGCACAAGGCGAAGAGGTCCACCGCCCCGACCGGGCTCTGCGCTCTTTCTTTCTGAGTGGGACGATGTCGGGAGAGAAGGGAATCGTCGAGACAACGACCAACAACAACACAACTCCATGCAATGAGCCCATTGCATTCAACCGATGGATAGAACTCCATGACCACCGTCGGCAACTCTCTGGCGGCTCTCTCTTTTATCCTGTGTGATGAGATTCATGAGAAGAATAGGTTTGAAAAGAGTTAATTAAAATTTTAAAAACGGGTTCATTTAAAATTTAATAAACCGGTTTAAAAGAGGAAGTTGAAAGAGCGGGGGATAGATCCGGGGAAACTGTCAAAAGTGCTAATTAGGATAAGCTTTGTTTTGTAATTCATTTAATATCAAAATTTAATATAATGAATACAATAAAGTCAAAATAACTACAATATAATAGTTTATGTTGTCGATGTAGTGTTTAAATGTGTGTGTGTATATATAACTTTTGACCAATTTTTTTAAAATAATTAAATATAATCAAGAGGCCTAATTGGGATAAGCTTGGTTTTGTATTTTTTTAATTATAAAAATTTAATATAATGAATACATTTAATTATGTTGATCGGATTTTATAGATATAATTCATATAATTTAGAATATTAATATAATTTATTTGTAAATGTACTGTTTATATATAAAATTATAACTATAATGTAGTTTATGTTGATATCATTTTATAGTCAGATATTAATATAATTTAGAATATTAATATAATTTATTTGTAAATGTCATGTTTATATATTTTGTTATAACAATAATGTAGTTGTTTATATACATCATGTAAATATAATCAATTCATAGCAATAAAAAATGGTATATATATATAGAGTAGATAGTTAACAAGGTAAATATATTATACTCATCAAATTTATCATTATTTTATCCTCATCCATATTTATATGACATTTCTTATTTATTTATTTTATTTATAATGCTTTAGGGAGTATTCTCGCCGTTGGGTTGAATTGTCGGTTGTGCTACTTTATTTGAACGACCTTTGATAAATATTATATCCTTTCATTACAAATGGTCCAAAAAACAATGAATAGAGATCGGATATAAAATGTAGTATATAATCTAAATATTTCATACCCGTGCCTAAGGCACAAGCTTTACACTAATATTTATTTAAAACCAAAGACTTTTCGCTGATGTGGCGTCTTCTCCTTAACTCACTCCTCTTCATCCAACGAGATTTTTTTTTCCAATTATTCCTTTTGCCTTTTTTTTCCTTCCAATTTTCACCCAAAACACACCTAGGGTTGTGACTTGTGAGACGTCTGCCTCCACCCAGGTATACCTCCTACTCTTCTCCCTCTTTCTTTACCTTTTGTTCTCTCTACTGAGCTCGATTTCGATCGTTCTAGCTTAATCTATGGCGATTCTTCGGTATTACGAAATCTCTGTGTTTTAAATTTTAGTTCTTCCTCCCTTCACGAGAAATTCGCATTTAATCAATTCATTGAGTTATTGCTTCTGGTGATGTTTGTTTATTGTTGCATATGGCATGAATTTACTGCACTTTCCGATCATCCTAGGGTTCATCTGATGGGGGATTTCAGTCCGGATTTGCCGATTCATAAAAGGGTTCCTCTTTCGCCTCGTGCTGTGATCGATATCAAATTGAGGTCGCCTACTTAATGTTGATTTGATCTCTTCTCTCTTCTTTTCTTATCTAATTTTGATTTTTTCATTCTTTTTATGGATCGAATTGTTCCATAATTTTTTAATTAATTTTATATCAAATTTTCTGTCATCCTATGTGCATCGATGGGGATTCAAAGCAGGTTTTATCGATTAAAAAAAGGGCTTCATCTTTGCATGTGCTTTTTGTCGATTACAGATCTTAACTTGCTTGAGGTTGATTTTCCATCTCTTTATTTTTTTCCGATTGTGATTTTTCATAGTGATCTCATTCTAATGTGTCAATTGTTTCAACTGTAAATATTTTGAAGGAGAAAACAGCTATACAGGGATTAGGAAAATATCTATATAATTACTTAAAATCAAAGACTTTTCGCTGATGTAGCGTATTCTCCTTAACTCACTCCTCTTCATCCAATTGGATTTTTTTTCCCAATTATTCCTTTTGCCATTTTTTTCCTTCCAAGTTTCACCTAAAACACACATAGGGTTGTGACTTGTGAGTCGTCCGCCTCCGCCCAGATATACCTCCTACTCTTCTCCCTCTTTCTTTACCTTTTGTTCTCTCTACTGAGCTCAATTTCGATCTTTATGGCTTAATCTATGGCGATTCATCGGTATTACGAAATCTCTGTGTTTTAAATTTTAGTTCTTCCTCCCTTCACGAGAAATTCACATTTGATCAATTCTTTGAGTTATTGCTTCCGGTGATGTTTGTTTATTGTTGCATATGGCCTGAATTTACTTCACTTTCCGATCATCCCAGGGTTCATCTGATGGGGGATTTCAGTCCGGATTTGCCGATTCACAAAAGGGTTCCTCTTCCGCCTCGTGCTGTGATCGATATCAAATTGAGCTCGCCTGCTTATGGTTGATTTGATCTCTTCTATCTTCTTTTTTTTATCTAATTTCTATGTTTTCATTCTTTTTATGGATTTAATTGTTCCATAATTCTTTAACTAATTTTATATCAATTTTTATATCATCCTAGGTGCATCGATGGGGGGATTCAAAGCAGGTTTTATCGATTCAAAAAAGGGCTTCATCTTTTGCATGTGCTTTTTGTCGATTACAGATCTTATCTTGCTTGAGGTTGATTTTCCATCTCTTTATTTTTTTCCGATTTTGATTTTTTCATAGTGATCTCATTATAATGTGTCAATTGTTTCAACTACAAATATTTTGAAGGGGAAAATAGCTATATAGAGATTAGGAATATATCTATATAATTACTTAAAATCAAAGACTTTTTGCTGATATGGCGTCTTCTCCTTAACTCACTCCTCTTCATCCAATGGGGTTTTTTTTCCAATTGTTCCTTTTGCCTTTTTTTTCCTTCCAATTTTCACCCAAATCAAACCTAGGGTTGTGACTTGTGAGACGTCCGCCTCCACCAAGGTATACCTCCTACTCTTCTCCCACTTTCTTTACCTTTTGTTCTCTCTACTGAGATTGATTTCGATCTTCCTGGCTTAATCTATGGCGATTCTTCGGTATTACGAAATCTCTGTGTTTTAAATTTTAGTTGTTGCTCCCTTCACGAGAAATTTGCATTTGATCAATTATTTGAGAAATTGCTTCCGGTGACGTTTGTTTATTGTTGCATATGGCGTGATTTTGATGCAGTTTCCGATCATCCTAAGGTTCATCTAGTGGCGGATTTCTGTCCGGATTTGCCGATTCACAAAAGGATTCCTCTTCCGGCTCTTTCTGTAATCGATATCAAATTGAGGTCGCCTGCTTAAGGTTGATTTGATCTCTTTTCTCCTCTTTTCTTATCTAATTTTGATTTTTTCATTCTTTTTATGGATCGAATTGTTCCATAATTTTTTTTAATTAATTTTATATCAAATTTTCTGTCATCCTAGGTGCATCGATGGGGGATTCAAAGAGGTTTTATCGATTCAAAAAAGGGCTTCATCTTTTGCATGTGCTTTTTGTCAATTACAGATCTTAACTTGCTTGAGGTTGATTTTCCATCTCTTTATTTTTTTCCGATTGTGATTTTTCATAGTGATCTCATTCTAATGTGTCAATTGTTTCAACTGCAAATATTTTGAAGGAGAAAACAGGTATACAGGGATTAGGAAAATATCTATATAATTACTTAAAATCAAAGACTTTTCGCTGATGTAGCGTATTCTCCTTAACTCACTCCTCTTCATCCAATTGGATTTTTTTTTCCAATTATTCCGTTTGCCATTTTTTTCCTTCCAATTTTGACCTAAAACACACCTAGGGTTGTGACTTGTGAGTCGTCCGCCTCCGCCTAGATATACCTCCTACTCTTCTCCCTCTTTCTTTACCTTTTGTTCTCTCTACTGAGCTCGATTTCGATCTTTATGGCTTAATCTATGAAGATTCTTCGGTATTACGAAATCTCTGTGTTTTAAATTTTAGTTCTTCCTCCCTTCATGAGAAATTCACATTTGATCAATTCTTTGAGTTATTGCTTCCGGTGACGTTTGTTTATTGTTGCATATGGCCTGAATTTACTGCACTTTCCGATCATCCTAGGGTTCATCTGATGGGGGATTTCAGTCCGGATTTGCCGATTCACAAAAGGGTTCCTCTTCCTCCTTGTGCTGTGATCGATATCAAATTGAGCTCGCCTGCTTATGGTTGATTTGATCTCTTCTATCTTCTTTTTTTTTTTATCTAATTTCGATTTTTTCATTCTTTTTATGGATCGAATTGTTCCATAATTTTTTAACTAATTTTATATCATCCTAGGTGCATCGATGGGGGATTCAAAGTAGGTTTTATCGATTCAAAAAAGGGCTTCATCTTTTGCATGTGCTTTTTGTCGATTACAGATCTTATCTTGCTTGAGGTTGATTTTCCATCTCTTTATTTTTTTTCGATTTTGATTTTTTCATAGTGATCTCATTCTACTGTGTCAATTGTTTCAACTATAAATATTTTGAAGGGGAAAATATCTATATAGAGATTAGGAATATATCTATATAATTACTTAAAATCAAAGATTTTTTGCTGATATGGCGTCTTCTCCTTAACTCACTCCTCTTCATCCAATGGGTTTTTTTTTCCAATTGTTCCTTTTGCCTTTTTTTTTCCTTCCAATTTTCACCCAAATCACACCTAGGGTTGTGACTTGTGAGACGTCCGCCTCCACCAAGGTATACCTCCTACTTTTCTCCCACTTTCTTTACCTTTTGTTCTCTCTACTGAGCTTGAATTTGATCTTCTTGGCTTAATCTATGGCGATTATTTGGTATTACGAAATCTATGTGATTTAAATTTTAGTTGTTGCTCCCTTCACGAGAAATTTGCATTTGATCAATTATTTGAGAAATTGCTTCCGGTGACGTTTGTTTATTGTTGCATATGGCGTGATTTTGATGCACTTTTCGATCATCCTAGGGTTCATCTGATGGCGGATTTCTGTCCGGATTTGCCGAGTCACAAACGGGTTCCTCTTCCGGCTCTTTCTGTGATCGATATCAAATTGAGGTCGCCTGCTTAAGGTTGATTTGATCTCTTCTCTCTTCTTTTTTTTTATCTAATTTTGAATTTTTTATTCTTTTTTTGGATCGAATTGTTCCATAAATTTTTTAATAATTTTATATCAAATTTTCGGTCATCCTTGGAGCATTGACGAGGGATTCAAAGAAGGTTTTATCGATTCAAAAAAGGGTTTCATCCTTTGCATGTGCCTGTTGTCGATTACAGATCTTATCTTGCTTGAGGTTGATTCCATCTCTTTATTTTTGCCTAATGTGATTTTTCATAGTGATCTCATTCTAATGTGTCAATTGTTTCAACTGCAAATATTTTGAAGGAGAAAATAGCTATACAGAGATTAGGAAAATATATAATTACCTAAAACCAATGACTTTTTGCTGATGTGGTGTCTCGTCCTTAACTCACTCCTCTTCATCCAATGGGATTTTTTTTCCAATTATTCCTTTTGCCTTTTTTTTCCTTCCAATTTTCACCCAAAACACACATAGGGTTGTGACTTGTGAGACGTCCGCCTCCGCCCAGCCATACCTCCTACTCTTCTCCCTCTTTCTTTACCTTTTCTTCCTTCTACGAAGCCCGATTTCGATCTTTCTGGCTTAATCCATGGCGATTATTCAATATTGCAAAATCTCTGTGTTTTAAATTTCAGTTCTTGATCCCTTCACGAGAAATTCGCATTTGATCAATTCTTTGAGTTATTGATTCCGGTGACGATTGTTTGTTGTTGCATATGGCGGGAATTTGTTGCACTTTTCGATAATCCTAGTGTTCATCTCATGGGGGATTCCAGTCAGGATTTGCCGATTCATTTTGAGAGCTAAACACATTGAGAGTGAGAGAAACACATTTTCCCCTATGAGGTTGGATGGATGTTTGCCTAATAATTGATTACTCATATACATGCTGTGACGTTTGTTTATCTTACTTGTGTTTTCACTTGCATATGATTTTACTTTTGACAAGGCGAATGCATGAAGGATGTGTTTGTGGGATGAATGGTTAGTGCTCTGTTCTATTTTGCTCGAGGATTAGCAAAGGTTCAGTATAAGGGAGTTTGATAATGCATATATTGTATGTGCATTTTAGGTGGTTTTAGGGTAGTTTTAGAATGCATATTACATATTTTCTAGTTAATTTGCATATCTCATCATTCAATGGTCGAAGTTCGAAATCTATGCCTTTTGTGGTTAATGATGCGGATTCAAAGATCCATGCTCGAAGGTGGATGAAGAGGGAGATACTGGAGCCCTTGATTCATTGGAGCTACTAACGATGGCTAAGAAGAGGAGCAAACATGTCCGAAGAAGAGCTGAAACGAGTCACGACGAGAAGCGAGCTGAATGCACAGAAGCAAAGACGAGGAGTCCCAGACAACCCCCATCAGCGCCCACTGATAATGCGTATTTTAGATAGACATTATAGACATGTTTTATTGCATTTAAGTATTCATATGGCATATGTTTTGTCTTATTTACATTATCTTGCATGTGGAGTATTGGAGTTCGAAATCTACGCTATTTTAAGTTTATTCTACGGTTTTATAATCCGAGCTTGAAGGAGGCTTGAGAGATCCAGAAGTGATGATTTTGGAGCATAAGGGAGGCTTAGGAAGGAGCATCAAGGGAGCTAAGGAGTAAAAGTCGTAGACGAAGAAGAAACACGTAGCCAGAGTAGCGGTGCTCGTCAGTCCTATGCATTCAGCAATTGCGATTTCGTCCGAAGATATTATTATTAGTTTATTATTATTATTTGCCCTAGGGTTTCGCACGAGTCTATTAGGGTTATGTTTAGTCTATTTGCAGCCGTGTGGCAAGACATTCGTTCATTGTTGTTTAGAGAGAGAGAGAGATACGTTGATTATGAGTTGCTAAACTTATAGTTTTGCCTGTGATTCGAAGACCTGGTTGGATGAATTGTGAGGATTTGATTGCATATTGTTATGCATAAGTTATTTCATTATCTTTGTTCTTCATTGATTAAGTATTTGCACATGTTCACTCTATGACTGATCATCTAGATTTAGAAAGTGCATCTGTGCTAGCGATTCCTTTCATTAGATTGGTTTCTTTGTAGCAAGCAAGGGAAATTGATCCTATGAAAGTATCAATTAAATTTGTAGGATGATTACTATTGATTTATAATGAATTCTACGAGATTAGGTTTAAAAGCTCTACAGTTGTATTCTTTGGATTCTTAATTGCATTGAATTGATATTGCTAATTGGTCAAAGCACTTGCATCTTTTTGTTGTTCTTTGTTGTGTTACATTCAATGTAAGTGATTGTATCTGTGTTGATTAATCTATTTAAGACAAGTCGACATAACTTGAGAATAACAATGAAATCATTCCAAGGATCATGAACCCCAACCATTGTCAAGAATTGCAAGTGAAGTGTTTCCTCATATTAATACAACTTTACAGTCATTAGTTCTTTTTCTTATTTTCTTATTTCAATTGTTTGCTACAACTTTATTTGCTATTTGCTTGAGAATCATCATAAGAACTATGAATCAGTCTTTTTTGTGGAATGGACTCCTTATTTGTTTGTTATACTAATCTTTTGTTTAGGATTGAGTTAGGATATTATTTGCATTTGGTAGACTAGAAACCATTGACAATATTACACCTGGTTAAAAAGCCGTACCACCCGCCAATGATGATAAAGCAGATCCGGATGAATCTTCCAAAGTTTATCCAATAAAGATTTATTTATATCTTTTAAAGATTCGTTCTTATCCTATTTTTGCCGGTTTGTCTAGGGTTTTTTACTAACCCTAACTCTATAAATAACTTAGTTTCCTTGGGTTTTTAGACACCACTTGAGAACATAAATTAGAAGGCAATATAAGATGTTTTAAGGGTTTTGAGGTAAGCCATTAGTGACTAATCCTTTCGTTAGTTTTGATCACGTTTCAAGACATGGTAGATGAAATGTGAGGGCTAATCTATGGTTATTCTAGTTATGTTTATTTCAATTTTTTTTGTTTTGATATTGCTAATGTTTTTTTATTGTGTCTTTACTGGCAACTAAGATAGAATCACATTATGCTTGGATTATAGCATCATCCTTTATAGAGTCTTAATCCCCAAGTAGCCAAAACGCCTTGCAGGAATGGTTCAGGAATCTTGATGTTGTAGGAAGGCTGACAAGTAGGAATTATCTCTTTTTGTGGAAGCAATGGCTGAGCTGATAACATGGTGAGAAGATAACGATACGTGACAGATAGTGCCCATGTGCAGTTTGGGACCTATTGCTACTCTCCCCCAAGCTAGATTAAGGGACTTTAGTGGTAATCGAATAGGTGGCCTGCTAAAGTATGTACTCAAACCAAACCCTAGAATTAGAAACCAACTTATCTAAAGAAAAGCCCGGCGATCAGAAACTCAACCATTTTTGCAATCTGTGAGTGAAACTATATTTCTCTTTATTGCTTTCACCCAATCATCATTGCTCTTGTTACTTTATTTTACTTCATTAATGCTTTCATCATTATCGCTTTCTTTACATCTTTCTCTACTCTTTCTTTCCTCTAATTATTGACAAAGAATATATACGTCCCTGGTGAGGGACGAACGTCGTTGACACTTTCACTCTTTGCCAAATAGTAATAAAATCCAAACTCAAACACAAAACCAATAGATTAGCAAATCAATGACATAATAAATCAAATAACTACTAGTATAGCGATGAAGTCCAGATTCGAACCCACATGGAGAAGCAATTTACCATTCAATAACTCTAACAAGAACTCTTTTGACCAAACAGTGATTTATGACAAATAACCAAGATTTCAAGTAACCAACTTTATGATTGCAAAGTAAATTGATAATAAGGTAGAGAAGATATTTCACCTATAATTCTATGACATTAATTGAGATTCATGGTCATAAGATTGATCTATCAATTACTCATAAACATATGTCTGCTTGACTAAAGTTGAGAGATCCGCAGGGATACAATCACCTTATTCAATATCACTAAAGAATGGCATTAAGGATTCAAGTAATTAGACCAATTGGCATCCACTACAAAGATCAACTGAAATCATAGATCAACTGAAATCATCCACTACAAAGACAAAGAAATATCATTACTTCAATACCTTCAGTTGCTATCAAGAATACAACAACGGATTCATAGCTAAGATGCAACTCCTAGCGTGGTGATTAATCATAGAAATGAACACAAACATCATCAATAAGCGAAAGATGATAAATATAAGTTTAGCAATCATAGAAAGGAAAACAAACATCATCAATAATCCGAGCATGGTGATCAATCATAGAAAGGAAAACAAATATCAAATCCTCACAATCTAAACAACCATGCTTGCGAATCACATGCGAAACTATGAGTTTAGCAACTCATAGACCAAAACTCTCTCTCTCTCTCTCTCTCTAATTGTGTTCATCGTCTCACATTCCATATGCCACACACGGATGGAACTAATAGAAATAACCTAGTAAAGAGTCGTGAAATCCTAGAAAAATAATATTATAATAATAGGAAATAGAATCTTCGGATTCGAATTCGCAATCGCTGGAAATCAGCCCACGGCGAGCGCCGCCATATTAGTCACGAAATTTCCACTTGTCCTCAATTGTCTTCAATATTGTGCTTCCTTGCCCCTCTCTAGCCTCTTCCTCAGCCTTCATATCCTCCAAAACATGTCTCTTAAACTCTTCCAAGATCCCTCCAAGGTCGGAATGTAACTCTGCAGAATAAACACTAAAAAGGCGTAGATTCCGAACCCGAATACTTCACAACCAATGTAAGAAACTAGACTCAAACATATGAAAAACTCCTATATAAATGCAATAAGAAATACCTATAATGCCTATATGAAATATGCATTATCAAATCCCCTCACGCTTAACTCTTGCTTGTCCTCAAGCAACCATAAGACAAAAGCATCATCTATGCATCCCACATGAGATTGTTTTACAATTTTACTCATCAAAAGCCAAATCATCAATGGTGCAAATATAATCAAGGCATATAAATGTCATAACATGTATATATGGGACCAAGTTGCTTGCATGCTAAAAAATCCCACCTTACCAAGGATAATGTGTATCTCTCATTCTCATGTGTTTAGGCTTTAAGCATACACTCACCTCAACTCCTTATACAACCATGAACTCAAATAATCACATTTATATCACAAAATCTTCACCGGATACGTCAATGCAAAAAGAAGGATATCAAGAGGACTTTCGCTCAATGGAAACCTTCATAGAAGATTCCATTCGGCGGGGTTGTAATGGGGCTTTGTAAAGAAACATAAGTGCAAGGAATTGGATTTTGTCATGTGGTGTTATAAATTCCGGGAAAATAAGATTCCAACAACTCCCAACATAACACAAACCAACTCAATAATACTCAAGCTCGCATGCAAACATCTCTCAAAACGTAACAATAACTCCAAAAATATTCCATAAACACAACTCTCAAAATATATCAATAAACTGATACTCATCATCATCACATCATCACATACTCTTGCAATCTCAAACATCCAACCAATCTAACATTTTTTCGAACTTTTTTTTATTGAGCCGAAAATACATAGGGACAAATGCATAAAAAATGAGGGAACTAATAAGCACATAACATTAGATCTTCTCAAAAACCATAAAACATAAAACTCACACTTTAGCTTCTTTCTCCTTGACTCCAAAATAGATTCCATAACCCACTCTAAATCTCAATTTCCTCGGAATGAGGGTAAGGCTCATCATAGGCTAGGAATAATATAATTTTGTGGAGCTATCAATAAAATAGGCTAAAGGCTCAGATTGGCTTCAAAGAAAGATATAATATAAGGTAGATACAGATAAAATGTGGCTAAAAAGTTGCCTCTATCATTTGAAATTACCAAGCAATGAACATGTATATAATCGGTCTTGAAAATAAATAACCATGGCAATACTCAATGATAAATGCATAGGAAGAGTAAATCACACAAGAAAAGCAAAAGGAACATAGATGTTTCCGTTATAAGGCCAAAAATATCTCATAAGGACAAATTTTTGTTGAATATCAAGCATGCTCACAAACTTAGATCATACATGCTCAAATACCTATGCTTAATCATATTTCAGATAAAAACCAATTTTAAAGACAAGGTCAAATCATTCCAGAATTCCATGGGATTTATAAGATCATGCCCGTGGAAAATTTAAAAAGGACAAACTCAAATTAGATGGATATCTTTGATAACACAATATGCACTGCATGAGACTAAACATTTTTTCTTGGAATTTTCGACATTTTCTATTTTTTTTTGAAATTATATATAAAAAATAGCATAAACATGATGCATGAATTACATAATAATCGAAAATAACATAAAATAAAATAACTAAAAATCAAAACATGAAATAAAAAATTAAATATGAACTAATCTAACTAACTAATTAACTTCACTTCCCCCTCCCCCTACTCACATGTTGCATTGTCCTCAATGCATAAACATACACAAAAAGAAACAATGGAAAATAAAATAAAAGGTTTGATGGAAGGAAATGACTAACCAATTACAGTGAAGGCGGGGTCTGGGATCCAGACCGCTGATTGATAATATCCATCAACTTGAGACAGACATCTTGTAGTTGATCAATCTTTCCAGCCAAGATCACATGAGATTTGGCTAACTTCATCAATTCAGATGCCTACTTCATCTCAAAATCATCCAATTTCTTTTCCAAGCAGGCGATACGTGAGGTATCACGAACCATAGGTGGTGCCATCTCAGTCTGCATTTCCTCAATGTCTCTCGCAGGGGTCATAGAATCATTAGATTTCCGCAATTCAGTATCAATAAGAACATGGCTCCGGCAAAAATTGACTAAAGTGGGACCCATAAGTAAAATAGTAGGCAGATATTGAAGATGAGTCTGCTTAGGCCCAGGGAACTAGCGAAATCTTTCAATAACATATGATAATTGTAGCTTCTCAACCATCCAAGTAGACACCAGTGAATCAATATCCCAAGTATATGAAGTACTCACAGGCTGCGAGGAATCCAAATCGATGCCATGATAGATTGCCAAGAGTGTGATCATGTCGCCGAAAGCAATGCTCGTAGGGATATTCCCATGGGAATGAGCACATGCCTTCTCACACATTCTCAAAAATATAAGCACCCAATCCGGTACTATAGTAGACTCAGGAGTCAAGCAATACATGAAATCGACCATGCTAGGACTGACTACAATGGCATCCTCAGCGCCATAGAAGGTAGTACCCAAAATTCGTAGACAGAGACGGAGAGCGGGGTGTGTAATAATATCATCAGGTTAATAGTCCCTAAAGGTCTCAGGCATCCCTGTCAGCTTTCTCCAGTTTTCTGCAGAGTGGAGAGCGAAAATCGAAGCATATGACATATAACAACTTTTTCCCTTTAATTTGAAACGAAAATCCTTTAACGAAATTACCTCCAAAATGGCAAGGAATTCCATGACCAGGCGAGGGTAGGTCAGAGGCTTTCTATAAATAAAATTGCACAGCCCTCCATGTGTCATCAAAGTCATAACTGAACCAAGCATACCCAACCTCTTCAATGCGTCCTCATCAAAGAACATAGTAGACATGTAAACACACCTCCCATGCTCATTCCAATACTTCATTTCAGTGTCATTGAGATAGGCAGGCACGTCTCTCTTACCGTATCCACTCATGATTGACGAAGAGAAAGAAGATCACATAAGAACTCCACAAAACAACCGAGAACGACCTCTTTACAGTGAAGGCGGGCGCCGTGTAGCACTAAACACGAATCCGAGCAAAGACGTTGAACAAACGACGTCAAAACTCCTCCAAACTCGAAACTTGATGACCAACTTCGTTTCAACAACCTTGTTAGGTGATAGGTAGGGGAATGGTATGGAAAATAATAGAATTTGATGGATGTAGGGTAGTGGTGGAAAGTGTTTTGATGGACAAGAACTCAATTGAAACAGAAGGCATTAGAGTTTTGGAATGGATTCAAGTAGGCTCTTTGGGTTTTATAGGTTTTCTTGGAGAAAAGCTTTGATTGATCTACAATAGGGAATTAGAATCTATGACGAGTTGGAAAGGGGATCCATCCATCAAAAAGAAGGTAAAAAAGATTAGAAATAGATAAATAAAATAGAAAATAGAAATAGATAAAGACAAAAGACAAATCCTAATCCTAAGATGAATTGAAAGTAATTCTAGATAGACAATCTATCCCTAAGATAGATAAAAATAGATAAAAGATAGATACAACTAACCTAAGATAGAAAATAATATCTAATCCTAAAGATGGATAAAATAATTCTTATTATAAAATAAATAAAAAGAATAACATCTAATCTTAAATAGATAGAAAATATCAAAACTAACCTAAAGCAACCATAATTAACAAGAATAAAAAGATAGAAATACTCCAATCCAATTTTACCAAAGATACGGACACGTCTGTGAATAGGACCAGACGGTGGGCACCGTGTAAGGGGCGGCGAACGTCGTGGTGCTTAGAACGGTATTCCGTATTCAAATCAAGAAAAAATTCAACTCCAGCAAAGGTTCTAACTTACCATCACTCCATTATTAAGCGAAATGATTTATCCTACTCTATTGAATTGAACAACTAAATGCGAAATTGGAATGATATTACCTAAACTACCTTGGATTGCCTTCCAAGAAGCGCGTTTGTTTCACGTCTTTCGCTCGACGTGATGCATTTCTTGATCAAGTTATCCCGTCAAGATCCTCCACACTTTTCCTTTTTAAAACAAGAGGGGGAACTTTAGGAACTTCTCCAATATATACATCACTTGCACCAATCAATTCCTTATTGAAATGAGTTATTCTTGGAGGTTGCCCTAAAATTGCAAAAACCGCAATATTGTTAGGAATCAATTTCTCATAGGGAATATCAATAGAATCATTTAAATTAGACCCATTGTCATGTGACATAAACAAATTCTCAATTTTGCTCTCAATGTCATCTTTCCCTAAATCATTTTTTTCTTTGTTAGAAGGCTCAATATGCAATGATTCATTCTCAATAGAAACATCTAACAAACTATTTGATTCATTCCTGTGATCACTTTCATTAGAGTAAAGAATATCTACAGAATCATTAGTAGAAGAAACAATAGGCTCATATATAGAAAACTCAATCTTTGCACCATCAAATTCCATAGTTAGTGAACCTTTAAAACAATCAATCTTAGTCTTAGTCATTCGCAAGAATGGCCTTCCCAGGATTATTGGAGTTTCAGTCATACCTTGTTTCATGTCCAGAATAAGGAAATCAGCTGGAAATACCAAATCATTTACCTTAACCAAAACATCCTCAACAACATCTCTAGGCTTAATACTAGAACAATCAGCGAGTTGTATAGTAACACCAGTTTCAGATAATGCATTGATACCCAAAAACATGTACAAATTATAAGGCATTGCATTGATTGAAGCACCCAGGTCTAACATAGCTTTGGTGAAGCTAGCATTACCTATTGCACATGGGATAGTAAACATACCTTGATCTCCGCACTTTTCAGGCAATCTTTTCTATAGTAAAGCAACAATATTTTCACTTAAACTTACCTTTTCATTCCTTCGCATCCTTTTCTTGCGTTTCATCGTGCACAATTAATTCAAAAACTTAGCATAGTGAGACACAATTTTAATCAAATTGAAAAGTGGAATATTTACCTCACAATGAGCAAAGGTGTTGTAAAGCATTTGTTCATCTTCCCACTTACAATCAGGTTTTAAGGCATAAGGAAAGGGTAGTGCAAGTCTTGAAACCTCGGAAGACGACTCCTTAGATGATTTCATTGGGGACTCAACAATGTCAAAATTCGGTTCCGTCGCTGAAGGGGGCGGTGGGCGCTGTAGTGAGGGGCGGCGGACGCCATCATCAACAGTGATGTGATCGTAGTCGCCCATGAGCTCGACTCTTTTTTCCTACAAAGGTTTGTCTTCAGAGCTGAACATCAACTTTTATTTCTGAAAACTATTTGGAAACATGTCGGTGTTTTGGCTCGTTCTGGATCTATAAAATTTTGATTGAAGCCGATGTGCACTTGTTGGAAAGATATTTTAAGTGGCTATAACTTTATTGAAGGATTCAATCGTCAATTCAGCTTGGAAGATGGCCGAAATCGGGGATCTTCGCAGAAGTACGAAATTCTAGCAGCTCATCGGAAGTGCAATAAATAAAGACGGAATGAATTCAATAAGGTTGGATTAAATGACGGGGCTTTAGGAATTTCCGACCTTCCGTCTCATTGATGGCAACCAAGACCATTTGTTTTCCCCCATTATGGTTGTCCATCTCTCCGTCATAAATCTCGAAAACCCTTTCATATTATCCGTCATTAGTTTATCAATTTATTTTAATTTCTTTTATTTTTCATAGATTCAATATTTTTCTTATATAAAGGGATGTAAGAACTTTTTTGAAGATAAGTTCAATTTGAGAAAAAACTAAGCTTTGTGCTTCCTTTGTTTCGGGTTAAGAAACAAATCTATCTTGGTGAGATGCTGGATAAAACCTCTTGGCGAGATGATAAGAGAGATTACCTAGTGAGAGACGACGGAATCAAAGGGTCGGAAACACTCGGAGTGCGAGGCCGAGAGTGCGGAAGAACGTGTGTTGGAGAGAGCTCAGAGTCCAAGGCCGAGAGCGATCTTGCATTACATATCCCTCAACCTCCAATCCCCTACCTTACTATCATTCTAAGGCCTTCCAGAGCCCCATCATCACCCTCAATCACCCCCAACAACGTCACTCTAAACAGCCCCTTAATCCATCGTTCAGAATCGTTTCTGCTCAGGCAACGTCTCGGTAAAACACTGTTTCCTACTTCATCTGACTTCCGATTGACGAGATCTGCCCCAATACGAGACCGCGACTTCAAGATATACAAATCTAGTACTCGCACATCCCCAGAAGCCGAGCCAATTGACGAGAAATAGGAAATCTTTGAAGGCTGATCTGTTGACTTAGAAGCTGTCCACAATTTCCCGACTTCTCGGAACTCTCGTCGCCGGTCCTTTTGCTCGAGGCCAGGTTTGAGCACGTCAAGTGGTATTAGAGCAAAGACAAGGGTTCCTCAAGCTTTCTGGTCAAAATGTTCAAGAAAATGAGTTCGAAACCTTTGTCCGAAGAGTAAATCAGATGGGCTATTCAAGCCTATGATGATGGATATCTTCGTTCGAGTGACATGGATGGTGCTACATATGATGTAGTTGATCAAGAGCTCCGGAGGAGATATCGAAAGAGAAGGGCTTGAGAGGATGAGGCTCGGTTTAAGAAGAAGGTTGAACCACCTTGGCAAGAGATCCGCAAGCTCGCGGAAGATTCAATGCATCAAGCAAAGGAAATTCAAAAAGTCGTCATCTCATTGGGGTCTAAGCTATCGAAACCCACAACAGCCCCACCTCCCTCTTCAAAGATGACATCCTCTACGTCCATGGGCGAGACACTTGAGATTAAAGAAGACAAGACCAAGGATGTTCCTATTGAGATTGCGAAGGTCAACCCTGAGCTTAACAAAGACGAGGAAATCATCCAAGTTCCCAATGTTGCGCTTTCCATGAAGGAGAAACGAATGTAAACCGACATGCCTAGACTTTTGACCTCTTTCCTTCCATCTTACTTGCCTTTCATGATTCAAGAAGAAGAGAAGATTCAACATCCTTACAAAGATGAAGCAACATGTCCAAAGAAGTCGCTCATTTCCATCACGGATTCGAGGATGAATCATTTTCAAGGGGAGGAGGATGATGTGATCGTAGTCTTCCATGAGCTCGACTCTTTTTTCCTACAAAGGGTTGTCTTCAGAGCTGAACATCAACTTTCATTTCTGAAAACTGTTTGGCGACATGTCGGTGTTTTGAGATATTCTGGATCTATAAAATTCCGATTGAAGCCGATGAGCACTTTTGGAAAGATAATTTATGTGCCTACAACTTTACTAAAGGATTCAATCCTCAATTCAACTTGGAAGATGGCCGAAATCGGGGATCTTCGCAGCAGTCCAAAATTCTAGCAGCTCATCGGAAGTGCAATAAATAAAGACGGAAATAATTCAATAAGGTCGGATTAAATAACATGGCTTTGGGGATTTCCGACCTTCCATCTCTTTGATGGAAACCGAGACCATAAAGACGGAATGAATTCAATAAGGTTGGATTAAATGATAGGACTTTGGGGATTTCCGACCTTCCATCTCTTTGATGGCAACCAAGACCATTCATTTTCCCCCATTTTGGTTGTCCATCTCTCCTTCATAATTCTAGGAAACCCTTTCGTATTATCCTTCATTAGTTTATCAATTTATTTTAATTTCTTTTATTTTTCATAGATTCAATATTTTTTCCTATATAAAGGGATGTAAGAACTTTTTTGAAGATAAGTTGAATTTGAGAAAAAACAAAGCTTTGTGCTTCGTTTGTTTCGGGTTAAGAAACAAATCTGTCTTGGTGATATGCCGGATAAAACCGCTTGGTGAGATGCAAAGAGAAATTCCCTAGTGAGAGACGACGAAATCAAAGTGTTGGAAACACTAGGAGTGCGAGGCCGAGAGTGCGGAAGATCGAGTGTTTGAGAGAGCTCATAGTGCGAGGCCAAGAGAGATCTTGCATCACATATCCCTCAACCTCTAATCCCCTACCTTATAACCATTCTATGGCCTTCCACAGCCCCATCATTGACGTCAATCACCCCCAAAAATGTCGCTCTAAACAACTCCTCAATCCCTCGTTCAGAATCGTTTCTGCTTAGGCGACGTCTCGGTAAAACAGCGTTTCCCCCTTCCTCTGAACTCCGATTGACAAGATCTGCCCCAATACCCGACCGCGACTTCAAGATCTACAAATGTAATACTCGTACATCCCTAGAAGCCGAGCAATCGATGGACAATTGCAAATCTTTGAAAGTTGATCAGTTGACTCGGAAGCTGTCCACAATTTCCCGACTTCTCGGAACTCTCAGCGCCAGTCCTTTTGCTCGAGGCCATGCCCGAGCAAATCAAATAATGTGTGATTCTGACTCTTTGTCATCTTCTTATCCCATATCAATCACTTCCTTAGGCCTCTCTTCAATACTCCTAGTGGGAACATTCAATTGTTTACCTCCTCTAAGGATCATGACACTCACATTCTCCTTCGGATTCACTACCACTTGTGATGGCAACTTCCCCAAATCATTCTCTTTCAATTCTTCAATCTTCTTAGCGATTTGACTCAACAACCTTTCTTGAACACTCATCTTGGCCAACAACAACCTCAATGTCTCATCTCTATCCTCTTGTTGAGTGTTTCTCTGACGGTTCTCAAATTGTCCTCATTGATAAGGAACTTGTTGTTGTTGACCTCTACCTTTGAATCCACTTCGATAGTTCACATTGTAGCCCTGATTGTAACCATTGTTACCAAAATTGCGGCGAGGACCATAATCCATAGCATTCACATCAGCGACATCCTCTTCAATCAAAGGACAATTATCATTCGGATGAGTTGAATCTCCACAAATACCACAAGGTCTAGGCTGTTGAGATTGATTCATTTGCATAGCCATCTTGTTCACTATCTCCATAAGCCTATCTAGATCATCCTTGCGACTATCTCTAGAATAATCCAACTTATGAACTCATCTAACTCCTTCGTGTCTCCCATATTGTTGCGATGCATTAGCCAACCCTTCAAAAAATTGCATTGCTTCCTGAAGTGTCTTATCCAAAATATCTCCTCCACTAGTAGCATTGATGAAAAACCTATTAGTGTCAAGCAACCTCTCATAAAGATATAGCACTAGATCATCCTCGGATATACCATGTTGTGAACGATAACCCTTAAGCTTCTTGAACCGCTCAACATACTCATAACGACTCTCCGTAGGTGATTGTTCAATACTAGATAGCTCCTTCTTAAGCTTGTTGAGGTGAGTCGCAGGAAAGTACTTTTGTAGGAAAGCTTTCTTCGATTCAACCCAAGTAGTAATGTTTTTTGGGGGTAGGTAATAAAGCCATGAAAGTAGGGTAAAATAGTTGAACAATTCAACTTGTACTCAAATCTTGAACCCTCAGGGAGATCCGGAAGTGTAATTGCAAGTAGTTGAGCACTAAAATTAGGTTCCTTTAGGTTTCTCAGGGTCCTTCTTGGCGGATTAACAACTTCGTCTCCCATATCCTTATTTGTGAAAAACTCGAGGCTCATTTTCAACCTAAGAGATCTTTCAATCTCAGAATCAAAAGGCAGATCAAGAGCTCCAGAGGAGATATCGAAAGAGAAGGGCTCGAGAGGAGGAGGCTCGGTGTACGAAAAAGGTTGAACCACCTTGACAAGAGATCTGCAAGCTCGCGGAAGATTCAATGCATCATGCAAAAGAAATTCGAAAAGTCGTCATCTCATTGGGGTCTAAGCTATTGAAACCCACAACAGCCCCCCCTCCTTCTTCAAAGATAACATCCTCTACGTCCATGGGCGAGACACTTGAGATTAAAGAAGACAAGTCCAAGGATGTTCCTATTGAGATTGCGAAGGTCAACCCTGAGCTTAAGAAAGACGAGGAAACCATCCAAATTCCCAAGGTTGCGCTTTCCATCAAGGAGAAACGAATGCCAACCGACATGCCTAGCTTTTTGAATTCCATGTCAAGTAAGTGGATGGATGTGACCTCTTTCATTCCGTCTTACTTGCCTTTCATGATTCAAGAAGAAGAGAAGATTCAACATCCTTACAAAGACGAAGCCACATGTCCAAAGAAGTCGCTCATTTCCATCACGGATTCAAAGACGAATCCTTTTCAAGGGGAGGAGGATGATGTGATCATAGTCGCCCATGAGCTCGACTCTTTTTTCCTACAAAGGTTTGTCTTCAGAGCTGAAAATCAACTTTCATTTCTGAAAACTTTTTGGCGACATGTCGGTGTTTTGGCTCATTCAGGATGTATAAAATTCGAATTGAAGCCGATGAGAACTTGTTGGAAAGATATTTTAAATGGCTACAACTTTATTGAAGGATTCAATCGTCAATTCAGCTTAGAAAATGGCCAAAATCGGGGATCTTCGCAGCAGTCCGAAATTCTAGCAGCTCATCGGAAGTGCAATAAATAAAGACGGAATTAATTCAATAAGGTCGGATTAAATGACAGGTCTTAGGGTATTTCCGACCTTCCATCTCTTTGATGGCAACCAAGACTATTCGTTTTCCCCCATTATGGTTGTCCAACTCTCCGTCATAAATCTCGGAAACCCTTTCGTATTATCCTTCATTAGTTTATCAATTTATTATAATTTCTTTTATTTTTCTTAGATTCAATATTTTTCCTATATAAAGGGATGTAATAACTTTTTTGAAGATAAGTTGAACTTGAGAAAAAACTAAGCTTTGTGCTTCCTTCGTTTCGGGTTAAGAAACAAATCTATCTTGGTGAGATGCCGGATAAAACCTCTTGGTGAGATGCTAAGAGAGATTCCCTAGTGAGAGACGATGAAAAATCAAAGGGTCAGAAACACTCGGAGTGCAAGGCCGAGAGTGCAGAAGATCGAGTGTTGGAGAGAGCTCGGAGTGCGAGGCCAAGAGCGATCTTGCGTCACATATCCCTCAACCTCCAATCCCCTACCTTATTATCATTCTAAGGCCTTCCACAGCCCCATCATGACCCTCAATCACCCCCAAAAACGTCACTCTAAACAGCCCCTCAATCCCTCGTTCACAATCGTTTCTGCTCAGGCGACGTCTCGGTAAAACATTGTTTCCCACTTCGTCTGTCCTCCGATTGACAAGATCTGCCCAATAAGCGACCGCGACTTCAAGATCTACAAATGTAGTACTCTCACATCCCCAGAAGCCGAGCCAATCGACATACAATTGAAATTCTTTGAAGGCTGATCAGTTGACTAAGAAGTTGTCCACAATTTCCCGACCTCTCGGAACTTTCGTCACCAGTCCTTTTGCTCGAGGCCAGGTCCGAGCATGTAAAACAATGTGTGATTCCGACTCTTTGTCATCTTCTTATCCCACATCAATCACTTCCTTAGGCCTCTCTTCAATACTTCTAGTGGGAACATTAAATTGTTTACCTCCTCTAAGGATCATGACACTCACATTCTCCTTCGGATTCATTACCACTTGTGATGGCAACTTCCCCAAATCTTTCGCTTTCAATTCTTCAATCTTCCTAGCGATTTGACTCAACAACCTTTCTTGAAGACCCATCTTGTCCAACAACAACCTCAATGTCTCATCTCTATCCTCTTGTTGAGTGTTTCTCTAACGGTTCTCAAATTGTCCTCATTGATAAGGAACTTGTTGCTGTTGACCTCTGCCTTTGAATCGACTTTTATAGTTTGCATTGTAGCCCTGATTGTAACCATTGTTACCAAAGTTGCGGCGAAGTCCATAATCCATAACATTCACATCAGCGACATCCTCTTGAATCAAAGGACACTTATCATTCATATGTGTTGAATCTAGCATTCACATCAATGGCATCCTCTTGAATTAAAGGACACTTATCATTCAGATGAGTTGAATCTCCACAAATACCACAAGGTCTAGGCTGCTGAGATTGATTCATTTACTTAGCCATCTTGTTCTCTATCTCCATAAGCCTATCTAGATCATCCTTGCGACCATCTCTAGAATTATCCAACTTATGAACTCCTCTTACTCCTTGGTGTCTCCCATATTGTTGCGATGCATTAGCCAACCCTTCAAAAAATTGCATTGCTTCTTGAGGTGTCTTATCCAAAATATCTCCTCCACTAGTAGCATTGATAAAAATCCTATAAGTTTCAAGAAGCCCCTCATAAAGATATAGCACTAGATCATCCTCGGATATACCATGTTGTGGACGATTACCCTTAAGCTTCTTGAACTGCTCAACATACTCATAACGACTCTCCGTAGATGATTTCTCAATACTAGATAGCTCATTCTTAAGTTTGTTGAGGTGAGTCGCAAGAAAGTACTTTTGTAGGAAAGCTTTCTTCAATTCAACCCAAGTAGTAATGCTTTCTAGGGGTAGGTAATAAAGCCATGAAAGAAGGGTAAAATAGTAGAACAATTCGATTTGTACTCAAATCTTGAACCCTCAGAGAGATCCAGAAGTGTAATTGCAAGTAGTTGAGCACTAAAATTAGGTGCTTTTAGGTTTCTCAGGGTCCTTCTTGGCGGATTAACAACTTCGTCTCCCATCTCCTTATTTGTGACAAACTCGAGGCTCATTTTCAACCTAAGAGATCTTTCAATCTCAGAATCAAAAGGCAAAGGCAATGAATTAGAAGATCTATTTTGAACCATACAAGGACACAAAAGACTCAAAGAAAAAAGGAAAACAAAAACAAAAAGGAAGAAGCAATGAAAGAGATGAAAAAAAAAGCAAACTTTTTTGTTCTCCCCGGCAACAGCGCCAAGAATCTGGTGCGGAACGAACGTCGTTGGCACTTTGGCCCTTTGCCAAATAGTAATAAAATCCAAAATCAAACACAAAACAACTAGATTAGCAAATGAATGACTTGTAAACCAAATAACTACTAGTATAGCGATGAAGTCCGGAGTCGAACCCACATGGAGAAGAGATTTACTATTCAGTAACTGTTAATAAGAACTCTTATGACCAAACAATAATTTATGAAAAATAACCTAGATGTAAAGTAACCAACTTTATGATTACAAAGTAAATTGATAATAAGGTAGTGAAGATATTTCACCTGTAATTCTCTGACAATGGTTGAGATTCATGTTTCTAAGATTGATCTATCAGTCACTCATAAACATATGTCTATTTGACTAAAGTTGAGAGATCCAGAGGGAAACAATCACCTTATTCAATATTCCTAAAGAATAGCATTAAGGATTCAAGTAATTAGACCAATTGCCGTATTGATTCAATGCAATTAAGATGAACTAGAACATCCCTAGATCAGCCCTAATCGACACACCTCAACATAGATCAGCTGAAATCATCCACTACAATGTGAAAGAAATATCACTACTTTAATACCTTCGTTTGCTATCAATAATACAACAACGGATTCATAGCTAAGATGCAATTCCTAACATGGTGATCAATCGTAAAAAGGAACACAAATATAATCAACAAGCACAAGATGATAAATATGAATATGAATAACTAAAAAGAATCAAATCCTCACAATCTAAACAACCATGTCTTCAAATCACATGCGAAACTATGAGTTTAGCAGCTCATAGGCTAAAACTCTCTCTCTCTCTCTCCCTCTCTCTCTCTCTAATTGTGTTCATCGTCTCACCATCCATATGCCACACACGGCTGGAACTAATAGAAATAACCTAATAAAGAGTCGTGAAACCCTAGAAAAATTATAATATAACAATAGTAAATAGACTCTTCGGATCTGAAATCGCAATCGTTGGAAACCGGCCCACGGCGGGGCCGCCTAAAGCACGGCGGGTGGTGCCATTTTAGTGATGAAATTTCCTCCTTTCCTCGATTGTCTTCAATATTGTGCTTCCTTGCTCCTCTCTAGCCTCTTCGCTAGCCTTCATATGCTCCAAAATATGTCCCCGAATCACAGGCGAAACAAAAGAGGTTTAGTTCCTCATAGGAATTCTTTCTCTCATTATCTCCAATGGTTTATCTCAAACTAGGTATGTATGTTCTCTTTAATCTCCAAGAATCGGCCGAAAACATTTAACCTAAAAACATAACAAATTGTTCCAAAGTTAAAATTCAGAGAATCCGTGTCAGCGCTAACAGACGGGCGCCACTAGAAAACTAGCGGGCGCCGCCTTGTCAATAGCGTCGTTCTCCAGCTCCTTACTTCTATTTTTGTGCTCAGCTCCTCGTCGCGTCTCTTCTTGCCTTTTTAATGCTTTTCTCTAGTTTCTAGCTCCTCATTCTCATCTTTAGAAGAGCCATAAGTGCATCCTCACAAGCGTCGGAACACAGATCTGCAAATAAGCACGAAAAGTACGTAGATTCCACACTTGAAAGATAAAACAATAATAATAATATAAATTACTCAATAATCATGCCATATGCTCACCTAAATGCAATAATACCTACCTCTAATGCCTATCTAAAATATGCATTATCATCCACCTATATCATAACTGATTCATTTTGTCTCAAATGGATAATTGGACAAAGGTGCGAAAGTTTGAGGAGGATGAAACTGACTGCGACTTTCCGAAAAGTACCCCGCCCAAAGATGAAAAAGAAAAAAAAGAAGTTAATTAGAGAAAACTGAGCCACGGTTGGTTCAAACTCAATTTAGGCGGGGCTTCTTCTGGGTCGCACGACTCCTATGCATACATCATTATTTGAGACTAAGAGGGCAACCCCATCTACATAGGATACTTTATTGAACCTCATAATGGAATCACCATTACGCTTGGAGGCTCTTGCCTTTAGAGAAGCGATAATCAAAGCCAAAGAGCACAACATTCAGAATTTACAAATTAAAGGTGACTCATAAATTGTAATCAACCATAATAAACATTACGGAAAATATTCATAGGGAATTGAACAAATTATGGGTGACGTTAAATCACTAGTTGTGTTTTGTGAAAAATAGAACTTTTGCATGTGCCCCGTTGATGTGCGCCTATGTTACCATGTTTTACGCTTACATTTATTCCGATTCTAATGCATACTCTATACTTATGGGTTTGGAAAATAGAGAATTTGTGTAGTTTGAGTTTATTTGCAAGAAGTAGAGGTCGACACAAGTTTTGGATTAATTTTGCAGAATTTGGAGCCATTTCGGAGCAAAACCAAGAGCAAGGATTGAGTGCATACACGTACTCGATATCTAGTGGATTCAATCGATATCGACTGAAGCACGTGAAATCTACTGGACTACTCGACGACTAGTGGAGGTTACTCGATGTCCAGTGAAGGTTTGCAACACTTAGCAGCGGAAGAGAGAAAGAGCCACTCGAGATCTATTGAGCTACCCGATATCGAGTGAAGTATACTCGACGTCGACTGGAACTTGTTGGGTCGCGGACGGGTTTTGAAGAATCCGATTTGAAGAAGACTTTACTTAACCACGAAGAGCGAATATTTTATGTTACCTTATAAACTTCTATCCTTATGGGTGAATGTCTATTTACCCGAGGGAATTCACTTATTTAGATATTATTTTATTAATTCAAGTTTTATTAGGATTAGAATTACTTTCCTTGGCTAGCAAGGATTAGTTAACTATAAATAAAGCCTTTGGGGCTAGGGGTTGAATCATCGAAGAAAACAAGCGATTGTGTGCCCTAGTAGTTAGAGAAAGAGAGACGACCAAGAGTAAAGAGAGAGATTGGAGTTTTCGGTTGTACTCTTTGGCTATTTTAATTCAAGGTTATTTTCTTATGTTTATGATGATGTCCATGATGATGAGTGAGTAGTCGCCCCACTTCTAGGGTTGAGATGAGTCCGGCAATAGCCATGTAAGTATGCTTGAGTTTATGGTTTTCTTATGAGTTTATCATCTTCTATCCCATGCTCAATCCTTTGTGAAAGTCTAGGACAATTCCTTATTTGTGATTTTGAAGCGAAAGTGGATTTATTATGAATTTGGATATTAATTAGGTTTTCCTTGCGAAAGTTGAATAACCCTAATTATGAAAAGAATGGAAACAATTAGGATTTTATGTGAAAGCCTCTATATTCTTATTTGATGATAACGAGAGTTGTCTATTTGATGATGAAATAATGAACTTTCATAATTCTTGTCATTAGCATACATGGTTCTTGCCGCGGTAAACCCTAGCCAAGGAAGCCTTTTTATATTATTATTAAAACCCAGTTTCATTTGTTTGGTTTGCATTAGAAACCTCTTATATTTCTGATCATTACTTCTCATTCATCCTAGGTTTTTTTACCGTTCATTGTCGAGATAAGTTTCTATTTTTACGTTTCTGTACTCGACATCGACTCACCTAGTCGACACCGAGAGCTACTAACTCGACATCGACTACCTTTTAGTCAATGTTGACTGCTTTGTTTTTGTTGTTACAGGTTGGTGAGCACTAGGAATCGACTGCCACTACTCGATATCGACTGAATTTGGTCGATATCGAGTGACTTCTGGTTGATACAGAGAACGACTTTGGACTTTTTAGGCGAGCGTTGACTAGCTTCCTTGAGGATCGATCTTGATTCCCTTCCACTACAGCGGGGGAGTCTTGTAATTTATCTTTTCTAGGACGTAGGAGTTGGTTTGCTTGATATTATATTTTGATATACTTTACTCCTCTAACAAATTTCGGCGCCATTGTCGGGGAAGCCATCAACCGTGCCCTTAGTAGTCTTTTTAATGTTCTCTTTTATAGTTGCCTTGTAGGTGTATGTGACGCGCTGTTCGCACACCAGAGTTTGAGCCATTAGATGAACCAGAACGCTTCCTTCGTCTAAAAGAAAGGTTGAAAAGAATCATGTCTAATCAACAGGCTGCAAATCAGACCACGTAGTAGGAGCTTGAGTAGCTCCGTAAGTAGGTGGTGGAGTTTAGCACCAAGGAGGGCTGAGTACAATCAAAGAGAGGCTGAATACACACAAAATAAACAAAGGTGGGAGGCAAGGGCTGACGTGATTCCTAAGCCAGGAGGGAACTTGAGGAATGGCTACGACAGATCCCACAGAATGCCAAAGAATACTTGCACCCAACACTGTTAGTGCCAGAATCTCCTATTATACTCCCTAGAGTTTCTTTTGAGATTAAAACTTTATTTATTTATGAGATTAGGAGACATGATTTTGAGGGCAAGACTAACGGATGTCCTATGACCCATATTACTACATGACTAGATTTATGTGAAACTATTGCTAACGGAGCTTATTTAGAATATGTAAAACTAAAAGCATTTCGTTGGTCACTTGCACGAAAGGCTCTGCAATGGTTGGAGAGTTTGACCCCACAATCCATCCGCACGTGGGGTGAGCTCAAAGACTTGTTTCTCAACAAGTTCTTTCCACCATCTAAGAAGGCGTAAATAAGGCAAAAGATCATGTCTTACAAATAAAGGCCAAGGAAGACAGTAGCACATGTCTAAGAGAGATATAAGGACTTATTGAGGTCTTTCCCTACTCATGGGCATCCACCATAAGTCATCTAGCAGATCATCTACAACACTCTGTAAGTGGAAACAAATAAGAGGATCAACACCTACACCTCTTATAGGTACCTAGACCTCCCACCACATAGGGCTTGGGATACCAATGAGAGGCTTACGACGCGAGGCCTGCCCCATCTATACCACTCTATGAGCCATCTAAGAAGATTGATCCTAATGCGAGGGAGCAATTCACAAAGGATCAAGTACGACGGCTACAGAAGCAAGTGAAGTTCACCACCAACAATCAGGCTTGTTTGGAGTGTGGGTCATAAAGGCACAACAACATCGCCTCCCCACATTCTGAGCAAGTACAGCTTGTAGAAACCATGGAGGATATCAACAGAATTGTGGCCACCAACCCCAATACCAAAGAGATCCCCACCATACAGAACTTCTAGACACCCTGAAAGGGAGCAAAGAAAGGATGACATGTAGCTCATTCTTGATGAGATGAGGAGGAATCACGCGAAGAAAGGATCACATGTAGCTCTATCCACACTCAGCTGCATGCCATCAACTCACGGCTTGGAGAGATAGATATATGGAGGAAGAGCATAGAGAGCCAAATGGTTCAATTGGCTGCACAAACTCCACGACCATCTTGATTGCTCCTTGGGCAACTTGAGCCCAGGGAGCACTAGGAATCGACTGCCACTACACGGACACATTGTTGTTGTACATCTGCAAAATGAGCACAAATTACAAGAACCAAAGATCGAAAATGAGAGCAACGACACTAGAGCACCAGTCGACGTCGACCAGATCACACCCGATGTCGAGTCCCCTGTACTCAATGTCGATGACATTGCACAGCCCCTCCAGAAGTTGACTGATCCAATCGATATCGATTGCCCTCTAGTCAATGTCGACCATTATACAACAATTCTAACGGCTGCTTTGAGCTTTAAACCTAAGAAGACGCTTCCATATCCCTCCAAAACTTTCAAGGACCCCACCAATAAGAAATTCCAGCCCTTTGTGAAGATGCTTCAAGGGCTCAATGTCATCATACCCTTCACCGAAGCCCTTCATGACACGCCATCATATGTGAGGTGTCATAAAGATATCTTGTGTAAGAAGCAGTCAATAGTTGAGATCGCAGAGGAGTGTAGTAAGAAAGAGTTCCCCTGAAAAGAGCACTGATCCAAGATGATTCGTCATCACTATTGGGCTAGGCCAATAACGCTACAAGGCTCTTTGCAATTTATGGGCAAGTGCGAGTCTCATGTCTTTGTCTATTGGGTCAAAGGTTAATGTTGGAGCTTTAAAGCTTATGGATATGAAGCTTTACATGTTCGATAATAACTTCATCATCCCTACATGAATCATAGATGATTTCCCCGTAAAGATAGGCAAGTTCTTTGTGCATACGGACTTTATTGTACTTGATATCGCGGAAGATCCTACATGTCATATCATTCTTTGTAGGCCATTCTTAGCAATTGCAAACGTCAAGATCAACGTAATGAACGGGCTGTTGACATTCACAATTGGTGATGAGATTATTAAGTTCTCCTTCAACAAGACCATGAAGGCGCTCAATAGGACGAAGGTCAGGCGATTACATATCAAGGGTAGCTATATCCCTTTTGAAGAACCCACGATGAGGACTATGACCTTGGAAAAGCTAGGGAAGAGGGCTGTGAAGGCACAATTGGAGAAGATCCTGGCTATATGGAATCAGGACGACAAAAGGCCCATTGAGACAGTAGTCGATATCGACCACCATTGGTCGACGTCGACCACATCCGAGGAGCATGAGCATGTTCTATAAGGTAAGTATGTGGTTGACCCACTTGACGTTGAACCATCTCACTCGACGTCGATTGACCTCGGCCGATGTCGGGACCTACTAGTCGACGTCGATCTACCTCTCTCGACTCCAACACTTCCATTGAGTAAAACAAAAAAGAAGGAAGAACAATTGCAGTCAATGTCAACTGACCTCAGTCGATGTTGACCACCTATCCCAGTAATAATAGAAGTTGATCATCTCATCCACAACAGGGCAAGTCAAGGTAAGGTTCCCTTCCCCCCTGATTTGATTAACAATATTTCTACGAGACGGGTTCCTTGGTTTGTTCATCTTTTCAAAATCAAGAATGAGGAATAAAAAATTTTCAAGGAAGGCGATCAAGTCTTCTTAGCAAAGGTAAGCACAAGAGGATTCAAGAGGAAGTACAGCAAGAAGAAAGGTGGAGTTGAGAGTTGGTGCGGGACGAACGTCGTTGGCCCTTTCGCCCTTTGCCAAATAGTAATAATATCCAAACTTAAATGCAAAATCAATAGATTAGGCAATCAATCACTTGATAAACCAAATAACTACTAGTATAGCGATGAAGTCCGGTGTCGAACCCACAGGGAGAAGCGATTTCCTATTCAATAACTCTAAGCAAAGACTCTTATATATAGCACATCAATGATTTGTAACAAGTAGCAAAAATGTAAAAGTAACCAGATTGATGATCGTAAAGTAAATTGATATCAAAGTAGAAAGAGAATTTCACCTGCAATTCTCTAACAATATTTGGAATTCATGGTCCTCGGATTGATCTATTAATTATTAATATTCCTAGGTCTACTTGACTAAAGTTGAGAGATCCGCATAGATTCACTCATCTTATTCAATATTACTAAAGAATAACATTAAGGACTCAAGTAATCAAGACCAATTGGGATATTGACTCAACTGAATTAGGACAAATAGGTGCATACCGAACTCAACCCTAATCGAATCAAACAACATAATCAATTGAAATCATCCACTACAAAGACAAAGAGACATCACTATCATCAATACATTTGTTTGCTATCGAGAAAACAACAACGAATTCATAGCTAAGATGCAATTCCTAAATGTTGATCATGGATATAAAGGAACACAAATATAAATTAAGCACAAGATGATAACTAAGAACATAAATAATCAAAGAGAATCAAATCCTTACAATCCAAACAACCATGTCTTTGAATCACAGGCGAAACTATGAGTTTAGCAACTCATAGGTCAATTCTCTCTAATTGTGTTCATAGTCTCACAATAATCCTCTCTCTAACAATGACTACTCTCTCTACTAATGACTAGAACTGAAAAACAACTAATAATGCCTCCCCAAAGTAAGCAAAACTCTAGTTGGAAATATAATAAAATAATATCTTCGGATCCAAAACCACGTATCTGGAAAACTGGGCCACGACAGGCGCTGTGCAAAGGGCAGAGGGCACCATGCAAAAGGTGGCGGGCGCCGTCTATGTAGTGTCCGTCGTTCCTCAAATGTCTTCAATAGATTCCAATGTCGTGCTTCCTTGCTTCTCCTTAGCTCATCTTCTAGCATCCATATGCCCCAAAACATGCTTGTTAAGCTCTTTCCAAAGTCCATCCAAGGCCGGAATGTAATTCTGCAGATTAAACACTAAAAACGCATAGATTCCGAACTCGAATACTTCACAAGCAATGTACGGAACTAGTCTCAAAACATGGCAAAACAACTACCTAATAGCAATAAGAAATACCTATAATGCCTATATGAAATATGCATTATCAAATCCCTTCACACTTAAATCTTATTTGTCCTCAAGCAACCATAAAGCAAAACATCATCTACGCATCCCATATGAAATCTTTCGTAATTTTACTCATCAAAAGCAACATCATAATTAAATAGTGCAAATATAATCAAACATATAAATGTCATCACATGTATATATGGGATCAAGTTGCTTGCATGCTCAAAAATCAACCTTACCAAGGATAAAATGTTTATCTCTCACTCTCATGTGTTTAGGATTTAATCATACACTCACCTCAATTCCATATACAAGCATCAACTCAAATATTGACATTTATATCACAAAATCTCCACCGGATACGTCAATGCAAAAATGAGGACATCAAGAGGACTTTCGCTCAATGGAAACCTTCATAGAAGATTCCATTCGGCTGGGTTGTAATGGGGCTTGGTAGAAACATAAGGACAAGGAATTGTATTTGGTCATGTGTTGCAATAAATTCCGGGAAAATAAGATTCAAAAACTCCCAACATAACACAAACCACAACTCAATAACATCAAGCTCAAAAATGCACAACATCTCTCAATATCATCAAAATAACTCCAAAAATATCTCTTAACTCATCTAATCTCATCTCACACACCCAACCAATAAGACTCCTAACCAACATACATCTAATTCTTCCTCATTATGCAAAAATAAAATAAATGGCTCTTTTATTCTTCTTTTTCTTACTTTTTTTTCTTCTTATTTTTCGGATTTTTTTTTTCTTTTTATTGAGCCAAAATACATGAAATTTGAATGCATAAAAATGATGGACTAAATAAGCACATAACATTACATCTTCTCAAAACCATAAACCATAACATCACATTTTAGCTTCATTCTCCTTAATCTCCAAAATAGATTCCATAACCCACTCAAAATCTCAATTCCCCCGGATTAAGGGTAGGGCTCATTATAGGCTATGAATAATAATTTTTTGGAGCTATCAATAAAAAGGCTAAAGGCTCAAATTGGCTTCAAAGCAAGATATAACATAAGGTAGACATGGATAAATATGTGGCTAAAATGTTGCCTCTATCATTTGAACTTATGAAGCAATGAACATGTATATAATCGGCCTTGAAAATAGATAACCATGCCAATACTCAATGATAAATGCATAGGTAGAGTAAATCACACAAGAAAAGCAAAAGGAATAAAGATGTATCCCTTATAAGGCCAAAAATATCTCAATGGGACAAATTTTTTGTTGAATTTCAAGCATACTCCCAAACATAGATCATACATGCTCAATTACATATGCTTAATCATACTTCACTAAAAACCGATTTTCTGGATAAGATCAAATCATTCCAGAATTCCATGGGATTTATAAGATCATATATGCCAGTATAAGGTCAGAATAGGACAAACTCAAATTAAGATGGAAATCTGTGATAACAAAATATGCAAAACAACAAAACAAGACTCATTTTTTTCATTTTTTTTTTTGACATTTTTCCCTTTTTTTTTCATTTTCTAACATTTTCTATAACATAAAAGAAATAAGATAAAGGTGTTGCTGCAGGAGAATGGTCAAGTATGAAAATATAAAAAATATAAAAGCAAACTGACTCCCTGTCTCAGCAAATAAATACAAGACTTCCTCCCGTTGTAGTAGAAGGTAGTCAGGATCGATCCACGAGGAAGCGTGTCAGCGCCCGCCTTTTCAGTTCAGAAACTCAGTGAATTCGACCAGAAGAGTCCTCGACTTTGAGTAAAGTACTCGACTTCGACCACCGTGTCGACTAAAACAGAAAGCAATACCAAGAAGAAACGAAAACAAGAGCAAAGTGATCGACCTCGAACAGGCTTCCTCGACGTCGACCAACAGTCCTTGAAGTCGACCAAGTTTAGTCGATTTCGAGTAAAAAAACAGAAACTAAAGATCGAAACTTTAAATTGCATAAAACGAAAGCAAACACGAAATTTTGTGTATAAAATTAATAAACTAAAATACTTTCAAGATCAGGGTTTCAACACCACAACGATAACCATGCAAAATAACACATAAAGGCATAAAAGATCATGCTTTTCATCAAATAACTTTCATTATTAACAAATAGGAAGATAGAGGCTTTTGCATAAACCCTAATTGTTACTAACCCTTTTTCCCATAATTAATCCAAGTTGTATTAAGATCACTTTCACTTCAATAATACAAACAAGGATCACCTTCAACTCTCACAAAAGAATCATGCTCATAGGGATAGAAGACGAAATTGCATCAAAAGATTGTACCTTTACCGCATCACCTCACACGGCTACCGTCAGGCTCACCCCAACCCTAGAAGTTGGGTGACTACTCGCTCTTCATCATCAAGAAAGACATTAATAATAAAAGGGAACTAAATTCCATTAAATAAACTCAAAGAAAGCTTACAACGAATCGAAGTCAAATCCGCTCTCAACTTCTCCAACCTCTCTCGCCACAAGCTCTCTCTCTCTACGTAACTAGTTGTATCTAGAATTCAATGAATAAAAATCAGCCACTAAGGCCTTATTTATAGTGTTCCATGTAGTTATTCTAGGAAGGAACAACTATATCTAAATCTATCTAATAACATAAGATAAAATTTGGAAATAAAATAGTTAAATCTAAAAGGAAATAGGACTAATGTAGATAGATCTTCCTTCTCTTGATAGAACTTGATGTATCTTGATAGAATATATCGAATCTTGGCTTGAAAGTAACCACAATGCTCGAATTCCTCCTCGATCTCGACTCGGACAGCTTCTGGAATCTCCTCGAATCGGACAGCTTCTGGAATCTCCTCGACGTCGACCAAGTCTCCTCGATGTCGAGTAGGATTTTCACTCTTCGAATGTACTCGAGCTCGGCAACTCCTGGACTCGTCGACTTCTCCTCGACATCGACCAAGTCTGGTCGACTCGACCAAGCTTCACTCCTCTAGTGGCTTGCTCGACTCCGTGTAGATTTCTGGCCTTGATGTACTCGATCTCGACCAAGTCTGGTCGACGTCGATTAGAACTGGTTCGCTCTCAGCATTCTGCTCTGTTCTTGAAATGCACTTTCCCGAGTCCTCGTTTGTCGCATCGACGCATATGAGCAAGCGTTGGAAAGCTCTTTTCGAGGGCTACAACTCTGATGAAGACATCAGAACTTGACTTAGAATGATGAATGCCGAAAAATGGCCTTTTCTCCAGCTGCACCATTCTTAGCTTCTTCATGACTTTCTTTTAAGCTCCAAAGTGCATCCGATTTCTGCGAAATATAACAAAAACTTGTGTAGACCTCCATATATTGCAAATAAACATAAACTACACAAATTCTGTATTATTCTAACCCAAATGTATGAAATACATGCAGAAATCGATATAAAAATCAATATAAAACATGGTAATTTAGTCTCAAAATAAAAGGAAATAACAAAAAAGAAATAACAGAAAGTCAAACATGAACTAACCTAACTAATTCACTTCATTCTCTCCCCCCCCCCCCCCCCCCCCCCCTCACACTTACATGTTGAAGTGTCCTCAAGGGATAGAAACACAAAAAGGAACAATGAAAAATATAAAAATAAAGGGTTTGAAAGAAGCAAATGACTAACCTATTACTGTGAAATCGGGGTCTAAGGTCCAGACCGCTGATTGATCAAACGCATCAACAAGAGACAAGTCTCATGTAGTTGATCGATCTTCCCAACCAGAATCGCATGGGACTTTGTAAGCTTCATCAACTCTTCTGCTTCCTGCTTCTCAAATTCAGTCAATTTCTTCTCCAAGCAGGCAACATGCAAGTAATCTCGGACTGTAGATAGTGTCATCTCGATCTGCATATCTTCGACATCCCTCGTAGGGGTCATAGGATCATCAGGCTTCCACAAATGAGTGTTAACTAGAACATGGCTTCGGCGAATGTCAACCAATTTCAGCCCCATAGGTAAAATAGTAGGCAGATACTGATGATGAGACTGCTAGGGTCCAGATAACCACCGAAATTTCTCAATAGCATATGGCAACTGCAATTTTTCTAACATCCGTGAAGACACAAGAGCATCTATGTCCCACATATAAGAATGACTCACATGTTGCAGTGAACTAACATCAACACCATAAAATATAGCCAGAAGTGTGATCATGCCTCCGAAAGGGGTGATAAGAGGATAATTCTCGCTACGCTGGCCACGAACCCTCTCACACATCTTCAAAAATAATGGCACATCTTTCTTGATAGGAGCAGACGACATAATGCAATCTTGAGGAAAAATCGAAGAAACCCCATGAAAAACGACCAAAAGACGGGCTCGATGTAGCGACGGTAGGCGCCGTGTAAGGGGCAGCGGGCGCAGTATACGCAGAACCATGAATCCGAGTGAAAACGTTGGAAACCGAAGTCCACTCCTCCAAATTCGAAACTTTCACGAACAACATGGTTTCAAAGGGTTCTTAGGTATTCGGAATGGATTCCGATAGGTTTTTGGGTTTTTTTGTAGATTCCTTGAGCAAGCTTGAATGATTCAAAATAGGGAGTAGCAATATATGGTGAGTTGGAAGGAATATCTATCAAAAAAAAGAGGAAAATATTAGAACTAGATAAAATAGAAATAGAAAAGATAGAAGCACTAATCCTAGGAAATAAGGAAACTAATCCTAAAAAAGAAAAATCTAATCCTAAGATGGATAGAAAATAAATAAAAGATAAAATGGTAGCCTAAGAAACATAAAAATAATCTAACCTAAAATAGATAGAAAATAATCTAATCCTAAAACAAGATATAAAAATAAACTAACCTAAAACGAAAAATAACCAAAATTAAGAAAGATAGAAACTTCTTTTCCATGTTTACCTAAATTCGGACTCCTCATGCGCAAAGGGGGCGGCGGGCGCCGTTTCTGGGGAGGCGGGCGCTGTGTCCATAGAATGGGACTCCGTTCTTCCAAATCAATCAAAACTCAATCCGAGACAAGTTGCAACTTACCGTAACATCTGAAATCCAGTGACACGATTGATCCTACTTTATTGAATTGAAAACTAATTACAAAAATAGAAATACTACCTAACTACATTGTGTTGCCTCCAAAGAAGCGCCTTTGTTTCACGTCTTTCGCTCGAGGTGATGCATTTCTTGATCAAGTTATTCCAACAAGATCCCCCACACTTGTCCTTTTCAAGACAAGAGGTGGAACTTTAGAAACTTCTCCAACATATCCTTCAATTGGATCGATTGATTCCTTCTTCGAATGAGTTACTCCTAGAGGTTGTCCTAGATCTCTGCACTTTTCAGGCAATCTTTTCTGAAACAAAACAGAAACATTTTCCCTTAAACTTACCTTTTCTTTCCTGAGCATCCTTTGCTTGTGCTCACAATGAGCAAAGATGTCATAAAGAATTTGTTCATCTTCCCACTTACGATCAGATCTTAAGGCATGAGGAAAGGGTGGTGCAGGTTTTGAAATCTCAGAAGACCACTCTTTAGAAGATTTCTTCGGGGATTGAACAACGTCAGAAGTCGGATCCGTCACTAGAGGAGACGGCAGGCGCTGTAGTGAGGGGCGGCGGGCCCTGTCTATGCAGTGCATCTCCAATTACATCTGTTTCTCCTTATTTCCCAAATCAACTTCTTCTCTAGGCCTCTCTTCAACATTCCTACTGGGCACATTCACTTGTTTACCTCCTTGAAGGATCATGGCGCTAACATTCTCCTTCGGATTCACTACCACATGCGATGGTAACTTTCCCAAATCTTTCACTTCCAATTCACCAATCTCCTTAGCCATCCGACTCAGCAACTTTTCTTGAACAATCATCTTGTCCAATAGCAACCTCATTGTCTCATCTTGATCTTCTTGTTGAGTGTTTCTAGGACGATTCTAAAATTGTCTTCTCTGAAAACCAACTTGTTGCTGCTGACCTCTTCTGTTGAATCCACTTTGGTAGTTTGAATTGTAGCCCTGATTGTAATTGTTACCAAAGTTGTGGCGAGGTCAATAATCCATAACATTCACTTCAGCGGTCTTCTCCTGAATCAAGGGAAACTTATCATTCGGATGAGTTGGATCTCCACAAACGCCACAAGGTCTAGGCAAATGGGGTTGATTCATTTGCATAGCCATCTTGTTCACTATCTCCATAAGCCTATCAATGTCATCCTTGTGTCCATCTCTCGAACTATCCAACTTATAAACTCCTCTAACTCCTTGGTGTCTCCCATATTGTTGCGATGCGTTAGCCAACCCTTAAAAAATCTGCATTGCTTCTTGAGGTATTTTATCCAAAATATCTCCTCCGCTAGTAGCATTGATGTAACTCCTATCGGTGTCAAGCAAGCCTTCATAAAGATACAACACTAGATCATCCTCGGGTATACCATGTTGCGGACAACTACCCTTAAGCTTCTTGAACCGCTCAACATACTCATAAAGACTCTCCATAGATGATTGCTCGATACTGAACAACTCCTTCTTAAGTTTGTTGAGGTGAGTCGCATGAAAGTACTTTTGCAGGAAAACTTTCTTCAATTACACCGAAGTAGTAATGCTTTCTGGCGGTAGATAATAAAGCCAATCATTTGCAGAATCCTTCAAAATAAAGGGGAACACTCTCAACACCAATTGGTCATCGTTCAGGCCTTGAGGTCTCAAGCTATCACATATGTTGTGAGCTGAATCTGCCATATTTTACAGCAAAGTTTGTATCGATTTCTGCATACATTTCATTTATTTGGGTTAAGATAGTACAGAACCTATGTAGTTTATGTTTATTTTCCAAAATATGGAATCTACACCAGTTTCTGTTTAATTCGCAGAATTCGAGGCATTTTACAGCAATTCTAAGGAAGGTCAGAAAAGCTCGGAAATCCACTACAGAAGCCCGAAGTCAAAGAAGCAGCGGAACCAGTCGAATCGAGCTGTGAACCCAGGTTACTCGATCTCGAGTAGACCTTACTCGATCTCGACGAGCATGTTCGAGCACTGACTTGTCGACTAGGAGCAGTGTCGAGAGCCAGACCAACCCAGCTCCGGAAGTCTACTCGATCTCGACAAGACTTAGTCGAGATCGACGAGGCCTAGACACCACACCCGGAGTCGAGGAGAGAAGCTGATCGAGAAGCCGAGGACGAGGACGCCGAGCACATCTCTACTCGATCTCGACTAGACCTTGTCGAGATCGACGAGCCACCCTGTCCGAGTCCATGCCGAGGAGCTCTAGTCGACATCACCAGTCCAAGCATCGTCGACCACCTTAGTCGATCTCGAGTAGGTCCTAGTCGAGATCGACGAGCGCCAGGAACCCAGATCCGAGCCTGTCGAGCAGATCTAGCCGAGAAGTCCAGTCGACGAACAATTCTAGTCGAGGTCGACGAGTCCCTTGTCAATGTCGAGTAGACTGGATCCCAGAAACGCGTTGACGAAGAGCTGTCCGAGTAGAGTTGGGATTCCTTGGCGCCGAAGGAGGAAGATTCTATCCAAAATCTATCAAGTCTATCTATGGAAGGGAGATCTATCAACATGAAGACATCTTACCTAGTTTAAATTTATCTTTTCCTTTTAGATTTATTTCCCTTAAACAATTTATTTATCTTTAAGCTTTAAGTAGATATAGATAAAAGATTCTATCCTTGAATAGTAAGGAATAGAAGGCTATAAATAAAGCCCTAGGGGCTGGTTTTTCATTCATTTCCAATTCACACACAATTCAATTTTCAGTAGGAGAAGTAGTAGGAGAGAGAGAGAGAGTGAGTGGCCAAGAGGAGTTTTGTGATGCGAGAGCGGAATTGACTTCCTTTGGTTGTAAGCTCTATTTTATTTTATTAATGCAAGTTTATTCCCTTTTATTATTGATGTCTTTAATTAAGATGAAGCGCGAGTAGTCCACCCACTTCTAGGGTTGGGGCAAGCCCGACGATAGCCGTGCATAATTGAGGTAAAGATCCGACCTTTATCATGTTTTGAGCATTTTCCTACTTGTTTACGTGTTTATTGCCCATCTAATGGAGATCCATGCTAACAACTTGGATTATAAACATAAAATCGGTAGAGACAATTAGGGTTTCTTGAGAGAGTTGTCTAATTGTTGGAAAAGGCGAAAGCTTAATCCTTTAATGTGATTCACATGATTATCTGTTTGGTTCTACCTTATGCATGCTTGGTTATTGTCGTTGCAAACCCCAATCTTGGAAGTCTTTTTACATTAAGTTTAGTCGAATCCCCCAAAGCATTTGCTTTTACTTTCTTTCGTTTTCGTTTTAAGTTTCTGCCCTCGTCGACCTCGACCAAGCCCTGGTCGATCTCGACTACTGATCTTCGACCCAGAGTCGCCGTAGCTTACTGTGTGCAGGAACTCGACCAGACCCACTCGACCCAGACGAAGGCTACTCGATATCGAGTAGGGCCTTGTCGATATCGACCACACCCTGTGCTTGCTGCTGCGCTGTATTCGACTGTCCGATCTTCTGTCGACTACCCTAGTCGAGATCGAGGACCCTGTTGTCGACTTCTGACCGTGAGATTCCACCGCTGCCTAGGATCCGCTGACACGCTTCCTCGTGGATCGATCCTAACTTCCCGCTGCTACATCAGGAGGAGGTCTTGTAATTATTTGCAAGGGACGGAATCTGGTTTGCTGTGATTTATCTATATTTTAAATTTTGCATACTGGATTTCCTCCTACTAACAAATTGGCGCCGTTGCCGGGGAAGCTATCATTCGCGCCTTAGGTAGTTAAATCTCACGTCTGCTTTGAGTTACTTTACAGGTGTATGCGCCGTTCTGGTCAACCACCTGAGTTTGACGGCTTAGACAAACCAGAGCGCCTTCTACACATTAGAGCTAAACTACAAAGAGCCATGGCGGCCGCTGAAACACAAGAACAACTGATTGCCAGGCTTACAAGGGAGCTAGCCGCAAAGTACACCACTATCGCCAATGAAAGGGCAGCAAAGGAACAAGAGAAAGCGGCAAGGGAGCAAGCAGAAGCTGAGCTTGCCCAATATCCAACTAAAGCAGAGGATTATATGCATCCAACTCTCGTCGTGCCTGAATCGGCGATTCTAATCCCTGAGAACTCTTTTGAAATTCGCACTCAGTTTCTTATAGAACTTAAAAACAATGCTTTTCATGGAAGATTTAATGAGTGCCCTCTTGAGCATATTACCAATTTTCATGACATGTGCCGTACTCTTGCTGAAGGTACCACTCTGGAATATGTCAAGATGAAAGGTTTCCGCTGGTCGCTCGCTGGACCTGCACTGAAGTGGCTAGAAGGACTGAAACCAAGATCCCTTACAACATGGGCACAAGTAGAGCAAGAGTTTCTCAACAAATTCTTCCCTCCTTCCAAGACAGCATTCCTCCGCCAAAAGATCACAGCTTTCAAACAAAAGCCCGGGGAGCCGCTAGCAAAGGCATGGGAAAGGTACAAGGAACTACTGCGATCTTGCCCTACTCATGGACAGCCACCCTACGTCATTCAGGAGATCTTCTTCAACTCTCTTGACCAAGTCACTAAGGACAGGATCAATCAGTACACTCGATATGAGTACCTGACGATGCCACCAATTGACGCATGGGGTGTGCTAGACAAGCTCACGGCATATGACAACAAGTATGGGACTTCTACAAACTATGATGAGAACGCCTATGCCAGACCAGCACCATCTATGCCACTCTATGAGCCAGCAAAGGAGATTGACCCAGATGTCAGGGAGCAGTTCTACAGGGACCAGAATCGCAAGCTCCTCAAGCAGGTCAAATATCTATCTGTCAACCAGTCTTGCATCGAATGCGGATCACAGAGGCACACCACTACTGAGTGCCCACACACTGAGCAAGTCAGAATGGCAGAGATACATGAGGAAGCAGCCTACGCTGGGGGTCCAAATCGCTATATGGGAGATCAAAGGTTCTATCAGCCTCAGTGGAACCAAGGTCCTCCTAGGAACCCCCCACCCTACAGAGCTCCAGGATATCCAGAAAGGGATCAAAAGAAGGATGATCTGCAGCTGATCCTTGAGGATATGCGTCGAAATCAGGGCACCATCAACAACCAGTTCCAGAACATCACCACCGAATTTGGGGAGCTGGACATCTGGAAAAGGGGAATAGAGACCCAGATGGGTCAAATCGCTGCACAAATCCCATGACCGTCCGGACAGCTCCCTGGGCAAACAGAACCAAATCCTAAAGGGAAGACCGGACACGTCGCAGCTATCAAACTGAGGAGTGGGCATCAATTACACGAGCCAGAGGTCGGGAAACGGCAAGACAAGGCGGAGCAGCAACTCGAGACAGAGCAGAACCTGGTCGATCTCGATGAGCCCGTGGTCGATGTCGACAAGCAGCTACTCGACACAGACCAGAAGTTGAGCTCGGACTCCGCTGCGCAGACCAGCAACTCCAGGTCGACCACCCTAGTCGAGATCGACAAGCTCGTGGTCGAGATCGAGGAGCAGCAGGCCGAGGTCGACGACTCTGCAGCATCTTCGACAACTGATCTGGCTCCAAAGAAGAAAAAGCCACTGCCTTTGCCTTCTAAAACTCAGAAAGATCCCACTGCAAGTAGGTTCAATAGATTTGTTAATATGCTGCAAGAACTGAACTTTTCTATTCCTTTTACAGAAGCCCTGCAAGAGATGCCTGGATATGTCAAATTTCTGAAGGAAATCCTGAGCAAGAAGCGGTCTATCTCAGAGATCGCAGGCGAATGCAAAGTACTCCATTTCCCTGAAAAGAGGCCTGACCCTGGTAAGTTTTCTGTTACTGTGGGTTTTGGACAATATAAATATGATTCTCTATGCGATTTAGGAGCAAGTGTGAGCATCATGCCTCTGTCAATCTGGCGGAAGGTCAAGATAGGATGTATAGAACCTGTGGATGCCAAATTATACATGGCGAACAATACAGTGGTCATCCCTACAGGTATAGTTGAGAACGTCCCTGTCCAGGTTGGTAAATTCTTTGTCCCAGCAGATTTCCTTATCATTGACTGTGCTGAAGATCCTACTAGCCCTATTATTCTTGGTAGATCATTCTTAGCCACTGCAGATGCCAAAATAAGTGTCAAGAATAGATCGCTCACCTTCACCATAGGCGATGAGGTTTTGGATTTCTCTTTTGGCCCTGCAAAGGAGGAAATTTCATGGCTGGAGGTGAAAAGCATCAGCGACCACGGGATCAAGCAAACAGCGGAGGAGGGTGCCAACACTGTACTCGAGATCGACAAGGGCTACTCGATCTCGACAAGGGCCCTACTCGATCTCGACAAGACTTTGTCGATCTCGAAAACCACTGCTGAGCCAGAAACTTGCCAAGAGCCTAAGTATGGGGTCCCTGTACTCGAGGTCGACCAGCAGTACTCGATCTCGACTAGCCCCAAGCCCAAAGATTTCTGTTTTGGGTCCGAAAAGGTAAGTTCAGGTATGAATCCTACTCCCCCTCAGTCCATAAAAAAAATTTTCAATGATTTAAGGGGAGATAAGACACCATGGCGAGGGAATCTGCAGAAACTAAGGGCTGAAAAGAAGAAGAAGAAAGAGAAAGGAGATGATGCAAGCAACTACCTGTCAGCTGAGCTTGCATACTACCATCAGGACCTAGATGATCCAGGAGAAGGGCCAAGCATGAGTGGGCCCCACAATAATGATCCTTGAGCGCAAACGGAGAAGTCGGCCTAGCGACTCTAAAATCTAGAGCATGTATATAAGACTTTATTAACTTTTTGGGACTTTTGAACTTTTTGGTTTTTGGTTTTTGTTTTTGGTTTTGGTTTTAGGTCTTTTAGAATACTTCATGTGGATAGTCTTGTTCTTTTAGGCAATCTAACACTTTTAGGTCGGCAAGCATATAAGGATCGCGAAAGGTGGAAAGAAGAAGTCCCTGAAAAACAGTCAGAATCGACGAAGGCCAAGTCGACGATGACAAGGAGGAGAAGCCCAGAAGTTACTCGACCTCGAGTAGACGTACTCGACATCGACAAGCCCAGATGCTCCTCGACTTCAGAAAACCACCAGACGCAGACGAAGCTACTCGATATCGAGTAAGGAGTACTCGATATCGACAAGAACACTTACTCGACCTACCCAGTTCCGCCTTCCTCGATGCATTATCCTGTGAGTTCCTTCCTTTACTCTTGTTTTTATTTGATTTTATACAGTGGGGACACTGTAAATTTTAAGTATGGGGTGGGGGAAGGACTTACTTTGTGCATATTTGATTTATTTGATCATATTTGACATATATGTGCATTATTTCTTTGAATTGCTACATGGCTATTTTGGAATGCATTATTAATTTATGTGCATATATGCAAAATGACCCCCATTGAAAATTTTTGAATAATGTCATGGAAGCTTATATTAAACTCGACGATGCAAAATAAGATTCATTAGAGATATAGCATGAAATTGCCTAGTAAAGGGAAGTCACAATGAAGTGCATATTTTCTTGAAAACCATGAAAGGAGGTAAAATTTGAAATTGCTTTTGAGATGTTGCATGATAAGATGATGGAGGACTTTATATTTCCATATAATGCTCATATGTTTATAATCCTAGCCTTACCTATGCTTATGCATCACAAAAGCCATAATATGCCTTATTTCAAATATTTGCTCCACATGATCTAAATATTGCCATTCTTTACCTTATCCGGGGATTATGTTGAGAATGATGTTACATTATGGAGATTGTTATATGGTTGTTGTGTTTGGAAGGAAATTGTTTGAAAAATATGGAAAATTTAATGAGTGAAAGAAAATCCGATCAAAGATCGACCCTGCTCGCTGAGATAATAGTTTGGCGAGATGGGACACCAGGTGAGGAGTCCGACGCACTAAGTATCCGGGGCCATTCATGACACCCATGTTTGCGACTCGCGAGAAGGCAGTGCTGAGGTTAGAGAGGTAAAAGCAATATTATTGATAAAAGCATTATGAAAGGTGATGAATCTAATGAGAAAGAATGTGGTATGAAAGTTTGGAAAGTACTCCATTTCCCCGGATTATTAGCACCACATTACCAAAAATTGCCCCCTTTAGCCTTTTACCAATCTATTCCTTATTGAGCTTAAATTAAAGTCCTCTTGATTATTAATGCTTTGTCACTCATGAATGTTTTTGCATAACCCTTCTTTTGTGAGTAGATGTTGCTTTTATATATTTGCACATGCATGAATTTGTGACACTAGTACCTTTTCGAGGATGATAATTGATTGCAGGGACATATGGCAATGAATCTAATATGTTGAGAGTTTTGAATTCTTCCCCTGAATGACAAATTAAAGGTATTGCTTGAGGACAAGCAAGCTTAAGTATGGGGTGTTTGTTGTGAGCTGAATCTGCCATGTTTTACAGCAAAGTTTATATCGATTTCTGCATACATTTCATTTATTTGGGTTAAGATAGTACAGAACCTATGTAGTTTATGTTTATTTTCCAAAATATGGAATCTACACCAGTTTCTGTTTAATTCGCAGAATTCGAGGCATTTTACAGCAATTCTAAGGAAGGTCAGAAAAGCTCAGAAATCCACTACAGAAGCCCAAAGTCAAAGAAGCAGCAGAACCAGTCGAATCGAGCTGTGAACCCAGGTTACTCGATCTCGAGTAGACCTTACTCGATCTCGACGAGCATGTCCGAGCACTGACTTGTCGACTATGAGCAGTGTCGAGAGCCAGACCAACCCAGCTCCGGAAGTCTACTCGACCTCGACAAGACTTAGTCGAGATCGACGAGGCCTAGACACCACATCCGGAGTCGAGGAGAGAAGCTGATCGAGAAGCCGAGGACGAGGACGCCGAGCACATCTCTACTCGATCTCGACTAGACCTTGTCGAGATCGACGAGCCACCCTGTCCGAGTCCATGCCGAGGAGCTCTAGTCGACATCACCAGTCCAAGCATCGTCGACCACCTTAGTCGATCTCGAGGAGGTCCTAGTCGAGATCGATGAGCGCCAGGAACCCAGATCTGAGCCTGTCGAGCAGATCTAGCCGAGAAGTCCAGTCGATGAACAATTCTAGTCCAGGTCGACGAGTCCCTTGTCGATGTCGAGTAGACTGGATCCCAGAAACGCGTTGACGAAGAGCTGTCCGAGTAGAGTTGGGATTCCTTGGCGCCGAAGGAGGAAGATTCTATCCAAAATCTATCAAGTCTATCTATGGAAGGGAGATCTATCAACATGAAGACATCTTACCTAGTTTAAATTTATCTTTTCCTTTTAGATTTATTTCCCTTAAACAATTTATTTATCTTTAAGCTTTAAGTAGATATAGATAAAAGATTCTATCCTTGAATAGTAAGGAATAGAAGGCTATAAATAAAGCCCTAGGGGCTGGTTTTTCATTCATTTCCAATTCACACACAATTCAATTTTCAGTAGGAGAAGTAGTAGGAGAGAGAGAGAGAGTGAGTGGCCAAGAGGAGTTTTGTGATGCGAGAGCGGAATTGACTTCCTTTGGTTGTAAGCTCTATTTTATTTTATTAATGCAAGTTTATTCCCTTTTATTATTGATGTCTTTAATTAAGATGAAGCGCGAGTAGTCCACCCACTTCTAGGGTTGGGGCAAGCCCGACGATAGCCGTGCATAATTGAGGTAAAGATCCGACCTTTATCATGTTTTGAGCATTTTCCTACTTGTTTACGTGTTTATTGCCCATCTAATGGAGATCCATGCTAACAACTTGGATTATAAACATAAAATCGGTAGAGACAATTAGGGTTTCTTGAGAGAGTTGTCTAATTGTTGGAAAAGGCGAAAGCTTAATCCTTTAATGTGATTCACATGATTATCTGTTTGGTTCTACCTTATGCATGCTTGGTTATTGTCGTTGCAAACCCCAATCTTGGAAGTCTTTTTACATTAAGTTTAGTCGAATCCCCCAAAGCATTTGCTTTTACTTTCTTTCGTTTTCGTTTTAAGTTTCTGCCCTCGTCGACCTCGACCAAGCCCTGGTCGATCTCGACTACTGATCTTCGACCCAGAGTCGCCGTAGCTTACTGTGTGCAGGAACTCGACCAGACCCACTCGACCCAGACGAAGGCTACTCGATATCGAGTAGGGCCTTGTCGATATCGACCACACCCTGTGCTTGCTGCTGCGCTGTGTTCGACTGTCCGATCTTCTGTCGACTACCCTAGTCGAGATCGAGGACCCTGTTGTCGACTTCTGACCGTGAGATTCCACCGCTGCCTAGGATCCGCTGACACGCTTCCTCGTGGATCGATCCTGACTTCCCGCTGCTACATCAGGAGGAGGTCTTGTAATTATTTGCATGGGACGGAATCTGGTTTGCTGTGATTTATCTATATTTTAAATTTTGCATACTCGATTTCCTCCTACCAACAACATACACGCTCACAAAGGCAGCAAGGTGCTTGTTTGGTTCGTCCCCAGGCAATCCTTGAAAGTAAGGAAAAAAAGAAGACCAATTCGACTTATACTCAAATCTTGAACCCTTAGGGAGATCAGGAAGACTAATTGCAAGTGGTTGATCACTCAAATTAGGTTGATTTAGGTTTCTTAGGGTCCTTCTTGGCGGATCAACAACACGGTCTTGTGCCATCTCCTCGTCTGTCTCAAACACAAACTTCCTCTTCAACCTAAGAGATCTTTCAACCTCAGGATCAAAAGACAAAGGAAATGAATTAGAAGATCTAGTTTCAACCATACAAGGACAGCAAAGACTCAAAATAAAGTGTAATTGAAAGAGATAAACAAAAGCAAACGTCGTTGGCACTTTCACCCTTTTCCTCGGCAACGGCGCCAAGAATTTGGTGCGGGACGAACGTCGTTGGCACTTTCACCCTTTTCCAAATAGTAATAATATGCAAACTTAAACACAAAACCAATAGATTAGGCAATCAATCACTTGAGAAACCAAATAACTACTAGTAAAGCGATGAGGTCAGGTGTCGAACCCACAGGGAGAAGCGATTTCCTATTCAATAACTCTAAGAAAAGACTCTTATGGCAAAGCAATGATTTGTAACAAGTAGCAAAGATGTAAAAGTAACCAGATTTATGATCACAAAGTAAATTGATATCAAAATAGAAAGAACATTTCACCTGCAGTTTTCTGACAATATTTGGAATTCATGGTCCTCGGATTGATCTATTAATTATTCATATTCCTAGGTCTACTTGACTAAAGTTGAGAGACCCGCAGAGATTCACTCATCTTATTCAATATAACTAAAGAATAGCATTAGGGACTCAAGTAATCAAGACAAATTGGCACATTGGTTCAACTCAATAAAGAATAATAGGCGCATACAAAATTCAGCCCTAATCGAATCTAACAACAAAGATAAATTGAAATCATCCACTACAAAGACAAAGAGACATCACTATCATCAATACCTTTGTTTTCTATCGAGAAAACAACAACGAATTCATAGCTAATATGCAATTCCTAGCATATTGATCAGACATAGAAAGGAACTCAAATATAAATTAAGCACAAGATGATAACTAAGAACATGAATAATCAAATAGAATCAAATCCTCACAATCCAAACAACCATGTCTTCGAATCACAGGAGAAACTATTAGTTTAGAAACTCATAGGCCAATTTTCTCTAATTGTGTTCATAGTCTCACATTAATCCTCTCTCTAAGAATGACTACTCTCTCTTCATAGCAAGGGTGTTATGAACCGTACGATAGGTTTACAACAAATTAGATATATAAAAAAACTGATAAACACACAAAACAAAGAAATAAACTTTGATTCCCCGGCAACGGCGCCAATTTATTCCTAAGTTAAGCTTATTTACCAATTAATAGGAAACGGGGGATTTTTGAGTGGTCAAATTAGACAGAAAATAAACTAAACTATAAACAAATTAACGGAGATAACAATTAAGAATAGAGTTTCATTTACAAACATCCACTTTAGTTTGACTAGTTGATCCTTGATTCTTCTTCAAGTTCTCTTTTCATCCTATTATTGTTCCGGTCCTGATCATGTGTAAATTACTAGTCCTACGAGTCCTAGTAACCCTTACTGATTAGATAACTCTAACACGGTCAAGATTCAACCTAATAGTAGCATTAAGATTAAGGATTAACCAGGATACATGCAACACCAAGCTACGAGTCAGCGTTCAACATATAATTGATTCTCTACACACCAGTTTAGTCCTACGAGTCCTAAAAAGGCATGATTGCTACTATGGATTAAGGTTCGCTACGAGGAATCTACAAAATCCTAGCAATAATCTAAACTAGTTGCGCGGACTAGAAGAAATCAACAATATTCGCAAAAGAATCAATACGAATCAATAGGAATAGAACAAGAATATAAATCTCACAACTTTATCAAACCAAAGCTTCAATCCATAGACGAAACGGAGGAGTTTAGATCTCCATAAAAATAAAACAAAAACAATTAGGTTTAGGGATTAAAGAGTTAAAACTTGCGGCCGGCTTACTGTATGTTTCGGCCTCTATTTCTTTCGTAGAGTTTCATTTACAAACATCCACTTTAGTTTGACTAGTTGATCCTTGATTCTTCTTCAAGTTCTCTTTTCATCCTATTATTGTTCCGGTCCTGATCATGTGTAAATTACTAGTCCTACGAGTCCTAGTAACCCTTACTGATTAGATAACTCTAACACGGTCAAGATTCAACCTAATAGTAGCATTAAGATTAAGGATTAACCAGGATACATGCAACACCAAGCTACGAGTCAGCGTTCAACATATAATTGATTCTCTACACACCAGTTTAGTCCTACGAGTCCTAAAAAGGCATGATTGCTACTATGGATTAAGGTTCGCTACGAGGAATCTACAAAATCCTAGCAATAATCTAAACTAGTTGCGCGGACTAGAAGAAATCAACAATATTCGCAAAAGAATCAATACGAATCAATAGGAATAGAACAAGAATATAAATCTCACAACTTTATCAAACCAAAGCTTCAATCCATAGACGAAACGGAGGAGTTTAGATCTCCATAAAAATAAAACAAAAACAATTAGGTTTAGGGATTAAAGAGTTAAAACTTGCGGCCGGCTTACTGTATGTTTCGGCCTCTGTTTCTTTCGTATGAATGAATGTATTATATATATATATATATATATATATATATATATATATATATATATATAGCAAATAGAAACTAAACCTAATCTATCTAATTCCAATATAAATATGTAATATAAATATATTAAATTTATCAATCTTATAGCTAACTAGTAACTATGTATCTCATTATCATGAAGCGCAGCACGCCGGCACTTGTGAGCACGTCTTGGCGCCTCTCTTATGAAATTCATCAACCCATTTAGTTAGATTCGTAATTTCAGTAGCATCTCTCTTCCAAAAGTAGCAAGCAACTCGCTCCGGCCTCTTATAATTTGTCCAATACAATTTATTCTCAATTCGCTCTAAAATACCTGAAATCAATAAAACACGGGTGTAGACTTCGAAAACTAAATAATACCAAATTAACTATAAAATATGTAAAATATGTATGAGAATAAGCTAATATAATATGCAATTATAAGACTAAAATAGACCCTATCAGTCTCACAATAATCCTCTCTCTAAGAATGACTACTTTCTCTTCTAATGACTAGAACTGGAAAACAACTAATAATGCCTCCCCAAAGTCGGAAAAACCCTAGTTGGAAATAGAATAAAATAATATAAAATAATGTCTTCGGATCCAAAATCGCGTATCCGGAAAACTTGGCCACGGCGGGCGCCGTGCAAAGGGCGGCGGGCGCCGCCTATAGAGTGTCTGTCGTTCCTCATTTGTCTTCAATAAATTCCAATGTTGTGCTTCTTTGCTCCTCTTTAGATCCTCCTCTAACCCCCATATGCTCCAAAACATGCTTCTTAAGCTCTTCCGAAAGTCCATCCAAGGCCGGAATGTAATTCTGCAGAATAAACACTAAAAACGCATAGATTCCGAACACGAATACTTCACAAGCAATATACGAAACTAGACTCAAAATATAGCAAAACAACTACCTAATAGCAACAAGAAATACCTATAATTCTTATATGAAATATGCATTATCAAGTGTACATCATGTCTATCCAGAGAAGATAAAGCTCAAGGACAATAAAGGAGTCATATTCAAAGTTGAGCTTGAGAGCCCGGAAGAAAAGGTCGGTGCTTTATGTTACATGTTCCTCCTTGGATCAAGATGAAGAAGTCGGCATAGCGACTTTAAAGTGTAGAGCATGTACATAAAATTCAATTTAGTTAGGGTTTTGGTTTTTGGATATTTGGTTTTTTTTTAATATAGTATTTTGAACTATTTTTAGTTTTTTTTTGCTAAGAAGTTGTAGGTGCCAAGTGCAAAAATGGAACCAAGGAACTCGGAGTGCTGAAATGTATTCAACGTCGACGAGACCCCATCATCGCCGACGAAGGCCAAGTCGATATCGACTACTCATAGAAGCCCTCTACATGGACTCAAATCTTGGAAGAGGGAATGCTTGCTTATGTTTTCATTTTCATGCACTTATTCAACTCATTGCACTTGGTACTAGTGAGTTTTCTTCCTTTACCCTTGTTTTTATGTAGTGAGGACATTGTAATGTTTAAGTATGAGGTGGGGGAAAGGTTTGCTTATGTTTTGATTTTGAGTTATATTTTTGCATTGCTCCTTACATGGTTACTCTCCTATACATTATGTCGTTATTTGGATATATGTTTTGTTTTTCTTTTATATGCTGAATGTTTATGTCCAAAGAAGTTTTTGAGAGTTAGGGCAACACCCCACTTGCTATGGGTTCAAAGAATAGTGTCATGGAAGCTTTGACAAAGCTCGACGATGCAAGAGTGGAGTTGATAATTCATATTTTATATAGGCATTATAGGTAGGTCTTAGGTGCATTAAAGAGCCATATTGCGTGTTTAATAAGTTTATTTATATTCTTGGTAATTTGGTATTCGAAGTGCAGAATCTATGGTTTCTAGTGTTTATTTGTAGGTCTTATGATCCGACCTCGAAAGGTGGAGAAAAAATGGAGCAAAATGGACAAAAAAGAGATAAGGAACAAGAGTGGAAATAGAGAACAATAGTCTATGTTATAATATTCTTATTCAAAACCGCCACTAATCCCCTGCAATAGATAAAACCGCCTCAATAGAAGAACCGCTGCAAATGAAGTGCCACAAAAGGCCTTAATTGTAGTAGTGTACTTTTGGCGAGGTAAAACACACGACATTTCATCCCACCAAATTTTGGCGCCGTTGCGAGGGAAGTAAGTTTATTTTTTTTTTTTTGTGTTTATTGATTTTTGTGTCTTGTGTTTTGTTTTTTTTTTTTGCGTCTTTCGAAAAATTTAAAAAAAATGTTGAGGTTATATCAAAATCAAGGATAATCTTTTCACCATTACTTGAAAAGAGTGCAAGAAATAGTAAGCGAGCGTCAAACACGGGATATCTATGATGATGAGAACTTACTGATGACATAGGTGACAAGGGTTTGTGCAACCCCGGGCTGTCAGGATTGTGGGATCTTTTCCACGACGAGTCTGACGAAGCATTAAAGGAAGAACACAAGCAAGTGGCCGAGCAAAACATGAAGGATGATGGTTCTGCAGAAGCGGCGCCCGCGGCCCCACCACTGGCGCCCGCCTTCGCTGCAGATATCTCAAACGCACGTGAAGAAGAAGTAGAAGAGCCTATCGACGGTGAAGCCGCTTTGCCTTCTGCTACATCTCATGCACCATTGTGTTTTGAGGATCCATCTATCTTAGTGCCAATGAAGTTATCCCAGCTACCCGATGAGAGTTTCTTCCAATATGTTTCAAAGGTACTAGCCTATATGGAAAATAAGCCATCAAAAACATCGACGACGCCACTATTGAGATGATACATTGCGTCCTAGGGGGTGCACATTTGAGGATAGTGAAGTATTTGATATGTGCATATGAGAAAGGATTGTGTGAACCAGGACCGTTAGGATTTTGGGACGTTATAGGCGATGTGGCCAATGATGCAATGACTAAGGAAGACATCTATTAAGAAAACTTTGGTTTAAGAACCAAGGTCCTATCATTGATTGAAAACCTCCTCTTGAGTGACGAGGAAGTATCCGTGGGTGAAGAGAAAAGCCCACTGCTTATTGAAATGGAATCTCATGAGTGCACGCATGAGAATCTATATGTTTTGACTCCTAATTCATCTGGAGAACTCATCTCAATCGCACCTATTAACAAACCAATTCCAGAGCCGATTTATGTGGCTCCTGAGCAAGGTAATGAAATTTCTAACACTTTTGTGGATTATGGTGAATATTTGGATACATGTGAGCATTACTTATACAAGACGTCAGCGGAACTGTGTTGGTGGTCTTACATTCCCTCTGGAGATGACCGACCTCAAGTAAGTAGGAAAGTGTCAAAGCTTCTCTACATGGCATCCTTAATTGCTTATTTTTTCATGTTTAGTGTTCATTGAAATTTTGGTTGGCCACAAGAATTTGATTTGCTTTTAAGGGTGTTAACAATGTCTGAATGAGTCTTAAGGTAAGAACAAAATAAACCGTCGAGTCTATGACGTTAATCAATGACACTTCTTGGGAGGCAACCCATGAATTGTTTTCTAGTTTGCAAGTTTTTCAATTCCTAGTTAGGTGTTTAGTCTTTCAAATTCAATAAAATGATAGAGTTCCATTTAGATATGTGTTTTTGGAGGAATCTTGAGTTAACCATGAAATTTGCTTGATTGAATGACGGAATGGCGTTCTATAGACACGGCGTCCGCCGCCTTCCACACGGCGCCCTCCTTGATTGTCAGTGACACACTTGCGGATTTTGGTGACATTTGAAGGGAGTATTTTCTATCATTTATTATTTTCGTTTTGTAGCTTAGTTTATATTTTTATCTTATTTAGGATTAGATGTTTTCTATTTTCTATTTTAGGATTAGATTTAATTTTATCTATCTTTAGGATTAGATTTATTTCTTTATATTTTATTTAGGAATAGATTATTTTTATCCATCTTTAGGTTAGATTTATTTTAATTCTTAGGTTAGTTTTATCGATCTTAGGTTAGATTTTTTTATCTTAGGATTAGTTTTTATTTATCTTAGGACTAGATTTTATCTTTTTATTTTATTTTATTTTATTTTATCTATCTATTTCTAATATTTCTAATATTTCTTTTTGATAGATGATCCTTTCTCTTTCCAATTAATCATATATCCCAATTCCCAAATTTGATCATTCAACCCTTTCTGTCCAAGAAAATGCAAGAACCCTAATTTCTCCACTTGAATCTAAATTCCAAAACCGAAGCCTTGAGTTTCAATCAAAAGCCTTTCTTTTTCCCATCCTTCAATACCCTTCATCCATGAAATTCGATTATTTCCATACCATCACCGTTCCTATCACTGAAAGAAAGACTTTGAAACCAAGGATTGGTCTTCAAAGAGCAATTTGGAAGGAGTTTGGACGTCGGAAAATTGATGTTGCTCCTCGAATTCACGGTTCTGCACAGACGGCGCTCGTCGCCGCCCTAGTGCTCCAATGCTTGTTCTCCAACGATTGTAGCCACCACTATCATGATCAAGTAGGTCCCTTTTTCCCCCACTTGTGCTTTTATTTTATATTTTATTGTCTTTATTTGATTTTCATTTAAAGATGATGAGAAGTTTATTGTGAAGTCAATTAGTTAGGTTAGGTTAGTTCATGTTTGAATTTATGTTATTTCTTTTATGTTAAAATAATGTCAAAATGAAAAAAAGTTGAAAAATGCCAAAAATCAAAAAAAATATATATATATTTTGCATTGGATAAATATGTTTTATTCAACTATCCATCTTGCAATGTTTGTCCTCTATTATGTATTTTTGCATGATCATATAAATTCCATAGCATGTTTGGATTGTTTAGCCTTGTCCTGTAAAATTTTGTTTTCATGTGAATCATGTTAGGTAGATATAATTGAGCATGTATGATTTAAGGTCCTAGGCATGATTGAAATCCAACAAATATTTCCTCTTAGTATTGACATGGTTCTCTATTTTTGAGACGTATTATATACATTGTTCATTGTTTATATGTTTCAAAGGATAGAGGCAACTTTTAGCCACATTTTATCCATATCTACCCTACATCATATCTTTGCTTGAAACCAATTTGAACCTTTAGCCTTTTTCTTTGGAGCTCCACAAAAATCATGTTTCTTAGCCTATGATAAGCATGACTCATTCGGGAATTAGGATTTGAGTTGGTTATGGATATTATTTTGACTTGAGCATGAAAAGCTATGGTTTGTGCTTATGTTGAGAGGCTTTGAGAGAGATGTAATGTTATGTGCTTATTTTTGTCATATTGTAATTCATGCATTTTGGCTCAAAAAAAAAAAAAAAAGGAATAAAAATGCCGAAAAAAAAAGAATGGAGGTTTTTGTATTGGAATGGTTTGCGAAGTATGGAGGTTCGGGTGTTGTCTAGGTTGTTTGCTAACCCTTTTTCCAGGATTTTTCGCACCACAAGACTATATGTTTCCCATACCTTATGTTCCTACCAAAAGCCCCATTACAAACCCGTCAAATGGAGTCTTCTATGAAGGTTTCCATTGAGAGAAAGTCCTCTTGATGTTGATTATTTGCTTTGACGTATTTTGTGGAGAATACGTGATATAAATGTCAATGCTTATGTAGCTTTTTGTATAATGAATGAGTTGAGAGTTGTTCTTTAAGGCCTAAACACATGAGAGAATGAGTGAAACACATTTATCCATGTGAGGTTGGATGGATAGGCATGCAGGCTACTTTTTCATTTATATACATGCTATGATGTTTGTCTAACTTGTTCATGTTTGCACACATTTGAGATGTTGCTTTTGATGAGGCGAATGCATGATGAATATGTTTGTGGGATGTTTGGTTATTGCTATGTTCTTCATTGCTTGAGGACAAGCAAAGACTTAAGTGTGGGGGAGTTGGAGTTATGACAATTTGTTTGCTTATTTCATGTTTAATTTGTGCTTGTTATGGTATAAAAAAATTTTGTTTAGACATGAAGAAGTCTCCATCTCTATGCTATATTCTAATTCGCTAGAGGACTAGCGAAGCTTAAGTATGGGGGAGTTTGATAGTGCATATTTTATATAGGCATTATAGGTAGGTCTTAAGTGCATTAGAGAGTCGTATTGCGTGTTTAATAAGCTTATTCATATTCTTGTTCATTTGGTATTCGAAGTGCGGAATCTACAGTTTCTAGTGTTTATTTGTAAGTCTTATGATCCGGCCTCGAAAGGTGGAGAAAGAATGGAGCAAAATGGACAAAGAAGAGCTAAGGGACAAGAGCGGAAATTGAGAACATGGAGAAACCCCATCTTTAAGGTTCTCAGAAGTTGGAATTAGCTTCTGAGGTCTTCATGAGAATCGTATTGCTTGAATAAAGCTTCCCAGCGCATATTCATATGCGCCAATCAAACAAAGGATTCCTCGAGAAAGTACGTTACAGGTTCAGTTTACCGAAGCTATCACCATTGTAGGGACGGCGCCCATCGCCCTTTCCACGGTGCCCGCCGCCTCGTCAGTTCTCGGATTTGCGATACGCGACCCAATCTATCTTTATGGAAACTCTTATCTATTTTCCCTAGGGTTTTGGCCGATGCCTTTGAGCCCTATATTAGACATATTTCCAGCATTCATTCAAGGAACTAACACAACTAATAAGTTTTATTCCCCATAAACTCATTACAATGAGAGGATTTAAGTTTAGGGATTCAAGGTTTGTTATGCTTGCCTAGAATTCTTGTGGTTTTGCTATGATTCAAGGATTGGTTGGTTGATTGTGAGACTTGATTTCTACATTATTCATGAGTTTATTTATCATCTTGTTCTTCATTGTTTATATTTGTGATTCTTTCTATGATCGCGCATCTAGTTAGAGTTCACATCCATGCTATGAATCCGTTGTTGGTTTCTCGATAGCAAACGAAGTCATTTATTTAGTGATATTTCTATGCATTTGTAGTGGATGATAACAATTTATCTATGTTGTGTAGATTCGATTATGGTTGAGTTTGGTATGCGCCTATTTGTCTTAATTGCATTGAATCAATGTGTCAATTGGTCTAAGTACTAGAGTTCTTAATGCTATTCTTTAGTGATATTGAATAAGGTGATTGCATCTCTATGGATTCTTCAACTTTAGTCAAGTCGACAAAGGCTTAGGAATAACATTGCAATCATCTCAAGGATCAATATATCAACCAATGTTGCGAATTGTAGGCAAACCACACTCTTACCTTTTGTCTTCTCTTTGTTCCTATCCATATCTTTGTCTTAGTTTATTTGTGTTGTCTTTCCTCATTCGTATTTCTAGTCCTTTCTTAGTGTCATAATTGATAAACACATATTGCATTGAAGTACTTGTTTCTATGTGGGTTCGACCCCTTACTTATCTGCTATGCTTGTTTACTAGTTAAGTTGTTAGTTTGGGTTATTACTTTTGGCGAGGTGAAACACATGACATTTCATCCCACTAGGATTCGTTAGAGATATTGCACAAAACTTACTAGTAAAGTGAAGTCTCAATGATGTGCAGTTTTTCTTGAGAAAACCCCAAAAATGAGGTAAAGTTGATGTTGTTTTTTACATATGCAATTATTAGAGGATATAGGACTTTATATTTATCATACGCTCTTATTTTATATCCTAGTCTTACTTATGCTTATTTGCATCACATAAGCCATATTAAGAGCCTTACATTATATTTCCTCCACATGTTATACCTATTGCCCATTTTCTACCTGATTTCCTACTCAGGGATTATGTTGAGAATGGAAGTTATCATTGGAGTTGTTATATGGTTGTTTGTGTTGTTATTACTATTATTGGAGTTTGATGGTAGGATGAATTATATTATGGAAAATTTAATGAGTGAAAGAAAATTCGGTCACGTAGGAGTTAAGGGCGATAAACCCTGCTTGCTTGAGATGTTAGTTCGGCTGAGATTGGACACACAGGTGCGGAGTCTGACGCACTATGTATCCGGGGCCATTTATGACACCCATGCTTGAGACTCGCGAGAAGGGAGTGCTAAGGTTAGAGGGGTAAAAACATTATAGTGAAAAGTGCATTGAGTGATGAGAGAAATGTGAGAAATCTAAAGAAGAAGGAATAAGGTATGAAATTTTGGAAAGAACTCAATCCATTTCCCCGGATTATTAGCACTACATGGTCAAAAATATCCCACCTTAAGCCTTTTACCTATCTACTTCTCTTTGAGCTTACATAAAGTCCTCTTGATTATTTTTGCTTTGTCGCCGAAAAATTATTTTACATAACCTCCTTTTGTGTAAGATATTGCTTTTCATTTATATGCATGGAATTGAAGACATTAGTACCTTTTCAAAGATGGAAATTGAGTTTTATTTTTAATATGAGAATGGATCCGCTATGTTGAGAGTTTTTATCTTTCCCCTGTATGACCATTGATAATGCATAATTCATATAGGCATTATGGGTATTTCTTATTCCATTTAGATAGCAGTTTTGCATATGTTTGAGTCTAGTTTCATATATTGCTTGTGAAGTATTACAGTTCGGAATCTACCCCTTTTTAGTGTTTATTCTGCAGAGTTACATTCTGACCTTGGAGGGATCTTACAAGAGCTTAAGAGACATGTTTTGAAGCATATGGAGGTTGAGGAAAAGGCTAGAGAGGAGCAAGGAAGCACGACATTGAAGACAGTCGAAGAAAAAGAGGGAATCCCATCACTGAGATGCCGCCTCTTGCACGGCGCCCGTCGTGGGCCGGTTTCAAGCGTTCGCGATTCTGGATCCAGAAGATTCTATTTCCGATTATTTTACTATTATAATTCTAGGGTTTTGCCGACTATTTGAGAGACTTTATTAGGTTTATTTTCCATTGATCAACAGTGGGAGTGTGTGACTATTGAGAGATTATGAACACAATTATAGAGAGAGAGAGAGATTTGGCCTATGAGTTGCTAAACTCATAGCATCGCCTGTGATTCGAAGACATGATTGTTTAGATTGTGAGGATTGTTTCTATTTAGTTATTTATATTCCTATTTATCATCTTGTGCTTATTGTTTATATTTATGTTCCTTTCTATGACTGATCACGATGTTAGGAATTGCATCTTAGCTATGAATTCGTTATTGTGTTCTTGATAGCGAACAAAGGTAATGAAGTAGTGATATTTTTTGTCTTTGTAGTGGATGATCTCAATTGATCTATGTTGTGGATATGTCGATTAGGGCTGATTTAGGGTTGTTCCAGTTTTTCTTAATTGCATTGAATCAATATGCCAATTGGTCTAATTACTTGAGTCCTTAATGCTATTATTTAGTGATATTGAATAAAATGATTGTATCCCTGCGGATCTCTCAACTTTAGTCAAATAGACATATGTTTATTAGTAATTGATAGAACAATCCTAGGACCATGAATCTCAACCCGTGTCAGAGAAATACAGGTGAAATATTTTCCCTACCTTATTATCAATTAGCTTTGCAATCATAAAGTTGGTTACTTTAATCTTGGTTATTTGTCCTAAATCATTATTTGGTGATAAGAGTTCTAATTAAGAGTTATTGAATAGTGAATCGCTTCTCCCTATGGGTTCGACACCAGACTTCATTGTATACTAGTAGTTATTTGGTTGATCAAGTGATTGATTTGCTAATCTATTGGTTTTGTGTTTGAGTTTGGATTTTATTACTATTTGGTAAAGAGAGAAAGTGCCAACAATGTTCGTCCCGCATCAAATTCTTGGTGTCATTGCCGGGGAGAAGAAAGGAGTTAGCTTTTTTTTATCTCTTTCATTAAATTTTTTTTTTGTGTTTGTTTTCATTCTTTTATTTGAGTCTTTTATATCCTTGTATGGTTCAAACTAGATCTTCTAATTCATTGCCTTTGTCTTTTGATTCTGAGATTGAAAGATCTCATAGGTTGAAAAAGAGACTCGAGTTTGACACAAATAAGAAGATGGGAGACGAAATTGTTAATCCGCCAAAAAGGACCCTAAGAAACCTAAAGGAACCTAATTTGAGTGCTTAGCCACTTGCAATTAGACTTCTAGATCTCCCTGAGGGTTCAAGAGTTGAGTATAAGTCGAATGCGTCTACTATTTTGCCCTACTTTCATTGATTGCCTGGGGATGAACCAAACAAGCACCTTGCTACCTTTGTGAGTGTGTGTGATAGACTTAGACCCCAAGGCCTTACCGATGATCAATTGATCTTGAGAGTGTTCCATTTTACTTTGAAAGATTCTTCAAGCGATTGACTTTATTACCTACCCCCAAAAAGCATTACTACTTGGGTTGAATTGAAGAAAGCTTTCCTGCAAAAGTACTTTCCTGCGACTCACCTCAACAAGCTTAAGAAGGAGCTATCCGGAACTGAGCAATCGCCGACGAAGAGTCTTTATAAGTATGTTGAGCGGTTCAAGAAGCTTAAGGGTAGTTGTCCACATCATGGTATACACGAGGATGATCTAGTGCAATATCTTTATTAAGGATCACTTGACACCGCTAGGAGTTTCATCAATGCTACTAGCGGATGAGACATTTTGGATCAGACACCTCAGGAAGAAATGCAAATTTTTGAAGGGTTGGCTAATGCATCGCAATAATATTGGAAACACCTAGGAGTTACATGAGTTTATAAGTTGGATAGTTCCAAAGATGGTCACAAGGATAATCTTGATAGGCTTACGAAGATAGTGAACAAGATAGCTATACAAATGAATCAATCTCATCAGCCTAGACCTTATGGTGTTTGTTGAGATCCAACTCATCCGAATGATAAGTATCCTTTGATTCAAGAGGATGTCGCTGATTTGAATGCTATGGAATATGGACCTCGCCGTAACTTTGGTAACAATGGTAACAATCAGGGCTACATTGCTCTCCAAATACAAGAAACCCTCTCATTGTAGTGGTAGGGTATTCATGATCGTATCCACGAGGAAGCGTGTCAGTGCTCGCCTTTCTCGTTCCAAATTGATCTCCAAATCGACCAGAAGAGTACTCGATGTCGAGTAGAGTACTCGATATTGACTAAACATTGTCGACTTCCCTGCAGCTGCACAACAGAAGACAGAAAACAAGTCGATGTCGAGTAGATGGGTACTCGACGTCGACTAGTCTGTAGTCGATCTCGAGAATGTCTGTGCAAAAAAACGTAACTTTAACAAATTAAAGAAATACGAAAACAAAGACGAAATTCGTGAATTGAATTCAATAAACTAAAAGCTCCTAGAATCGGGGTTTCAACGCCACAACGATAACCATATAAGAATCATGCTAAAGGTATAAAAGATCATGCCTTTTCATCAAATAACTTTCGTCATTAACAAATAGGAAGATAGAGGCTTTCTCATAAACCCTAATTGTTACTAACCCTTTTCAGATAATTAATCCAAAACCCTAATTGTTACTAACCCTTTCACAAATTTAATCCAAGTTTGTATTAAGATCACTTTCGCTTCAATTACACAAATAAGGATCACCTTCGATTGTCGCATAAGAATCATACAAATCAGGGATAGATGATGAAATCGCACTAAAGATTTTACCTTTGATGCATTACCTTATGATACGTACTCGACTCGGTAAAGAGAGTACAACGCCCAATCGTCCGGTGTCGTTGAATAGGACTCGATCTCGAATAGGTGGGAGCACACATGAAACGGGGTTGCAATTGAATTAATATTACATTGTCGATTCCAATTAACTACGGTGACCTTTGCAAGTACTCCCTCCGTTTCAAAATAAAAGTCGCTTGACTTTTTGCACGTGTTTTAAGAAGGTAAAAACTCCATAAAATATTATTTTTTTAATCAAATTTTTTTCATAAATTGATACTTAGTAGTAATAAGTATCAATTTATGGAAAAAAATTAATTAAAAAAATTATATTTTATAGAGGTTTTACCTCATTAAAACACGTGCAAAAAGTGAAGTGACTTTTATTTTGAAACGGAGGGAGTAATTAGCAATTGCCCCGTTGACTTTTAATTGCAATCCTCACTGTTAACCCCCAGATCCAATTGAAATCGGTGGCCGTGAACTCCGATCTTGGCTAATTAGCAAGGCTAATCAATATATATATATATATATATATATATATATATATATATATATATATATATATGCGTCACGCCACAAATTGGGTCTCCACAGTAGACCTCGTAGGTTCAAGTGCGCGACGGCAGTGGGCCCAATCCCATCGCACTCACATTCACAATACAGACACAAATACGGTGGAGCGGTGATTGGTGATCGATGATCGGTGAGACATTGTTGGCGGCGGAGACAGAACGATGGTGGTGATAGCGAATCGAACTCAACGGATCTCTTCCAAGCAAGGACGAGATTCCGATCTTCAATCAATTCTAGCGAGAACCTTTGATTGAAGATCTCAATTGAATTTCAGCAGCAGCAATCAATCAAGTAACAAAGAGAACGATAGGGTTTGTGATGTCAGGGAGGAAAAGGGGGAGTTTCAACTCAAACGCTCTTCAGTTCCTCTAAATTTGACGTAAAGATGACAATTAATCGCCTTGGCTCTCGCTCTAGTCATTGGTCCGTCAGAACGGACACTCATGGCCTCCTCCTCTTCTTGTACGGTCAATAAGGGAGGTTGGGACATATCACCTTACATGGCTATTGTCAGGCTCACCCCGACCCTAGAAGTTGGGTGACTACTTGCTCGTCATCATAGAAACAAACATCAATAATATAAAAGAACTAACTTGCATTAAATCAAAACAAAGCTTACAATCGAACGAAGCCAAATCAGCTCTCGCCTCTTACAACTCCACTCGGCCAAGCTCCAAATAAAACCTCTAAATTGCCTAATTAGTGTTTGCTCAATTTCTTGAGAATAGAATGATCCTAAAACTCAACCCCTAGGGCCTTATTTATAATGTTCAATCCCCGATGTCCAAGGAAAGAACAATTCTATCTATATCTATATCTAACTATCTCTTTCCTAAGATATTACTTTGATAAATATAACAAATAAAATAATTAAAATTTCCTAAAGTAAATATGGGAATTACTAGTGTGGATAAATCTTCCTTTAACTTGATAGATCTTGGTGCCTTGCTTTGTAAGTAATCTCTCATCCGAATCATCACTCGACTTCGACTCGGACTGGTGCCAGGATGTACTCGACATCGAGTAAAGTACTCGACGTCGAGTAGAATTCGTTTGCTCCTCGGATTGTGCTCGATGTGGGCTCGGATTGCACTCGACAGGTACTCGACGTCAAGTAGTTCTGTGCTCTCGAGTGATCTTGTGCTCGACTTGTGCTTCAGGAGGTGATTTCGACCAATTCAAAAGTACTCGACATCGACCAGAGTGGTCGACGTCGACTAGTCATGTCGAGTAGATTTCTCCTCTTCTTATGCTCGATGTGTTCTAGTTTAGCTCCTACTCGACCTTGGATTCTCTGTAGTCGACCTCGAGCTCCTCCTTGGTTTTCTTCTCTCCTCCGAATTGCTTTTAAAGTATCTCGATTTCTGCGAAATTAAACAGAAACTAGTATAGACCTCCATAATTGGTAATAAGCATAAACTACCCAATGATATGAAATGCATGTAGAAATTGATATAAAAGTTAATAGTACAAAACATGGCAAAATAGGCGCACATCAGTGATTGATGTGGGGAAGAAGATGAAAATGAGACGGAGACGCACTGTAAAGACGGCGCCCGCCGCCCCCTCTAGTGATTGAATCAGTTTTTGACGTTGTTGAATCCTAAAGGAAATCATCCAAGGAGTGGTCTTATGAGGTTTGAAGGTCTGTACCACCCTTTCCTCATTCCTTAAGATCCGATCGTAAGTTGGAAGAGGAACAAATTCTTTATGACACATTTTCTCATTGTGAGGTAAATATTCAACTTTTCAATTCGATTAAAACTATGTCTCGCTATGCAAAGTTTTTGAAAGAATTGTGCACGATGAAACACAAACAAAGGATGCAGAAGAAAGAAAAGGTAAGTCTAAGTGAAAATGTTTCTGCTTTACTTCAAAAAAGATTGTTTGAAAAGTGCGGAGATCCAGGTATGTTTACTATCTCGTGTGCAATAGGTAATGCTAGCTTCACCAAAGCTATGTTAGACCTAGGTGCTTCAATCAATGTGATGTCTTATAATTTGTACTTATTTTTGGGTCTCAATGCATTATCTGAAACTACTGTTACTATACAACTCGCTTATCATTCTAGTATTAAGCCTAAAGAAGTTGTTGAGGATGTTCTAGTAAAGGTAAATGATTTGATATTTCCAGCTGATTTCTTTAGTCTGGATATGGAACAAGGTATGCCTGAAACTTCAATTATCTTGGGAAGGCCATTCTTGTGAACGGTTAAGACTAAGATTGATTGTTTTGAAGGTTCCCTAGTTGTGGAATTTGATGGTAAAAAGATTGAGTTTTCTATATTTGAGCCTATTGTTTCTTCTACTAATAACTTTGTAGATGTTCTTGACTCTAATGAAAGCGATCACATGAATGAATCAAATGGTTTGTTAGATCCTTCTATTGAAAATAAATCTTTGCATATTGAGTCTTCTAACAAAGAAAAACTTGATTTAGGGAAAAATGAAATTGAAAGGAAAATTGAGAATTTGTTTAAGTCACATGACAATATGTCTAATTCAAATGATTATGTTGCTATTCCCTATGAGAAATCGAGTGCTAACTATGTTGAGGTTTTTGCAATTTCTGGGCAACCTCCAGGAGTAACTCATTTCAATAAGGAATTGATTGGTGCAATTGATGGATACATTGGAGAAATTCCTAAAGTTCCCCCTCTCGTCTTGAAAAGGACAAGTGTGGAAAATCTTGATGGGATAACTTGATCAAGAAATCCATCACATCGAGCCAAAGATGTGAAACGAATGCGCTTCTTAGAAGGCAACCCAATGTAGTTTAGGTAACATTATTTCAATTTCGCAAGTACTTTTTTTAATTCAATAAAGTAGTATGAATCATTTCCCTGAAAATGGAGAGATGGTAAGTTATAACCTTTGTTGGGGTTTAATTCTGCTTTATTTGAATACGGAATGTCGCTCTGCGTACACGGCGCCTGCCACCCCTCATACAACGCCCGCCGCCCGTCCTATTCACAGACGCGTCCGGATCTTTGGTAAAATTGGAAGGGAAGTAATTCTATCTTTTTATCTTTGTTATTTTCAATTGTTTTAGGTTAGTATTATATTTTCTATCTATTTAGGATTAGATGTTGTTCTTTTTATTTATTTTAGGACTAGATTTATTTTATCCATCTTTAGGATTAGATTTTATTTTCTATCTTAGGTTAATTTTTATTTATCTTTTATCTATTTCATCTATCTTAGGATTAGAGTGTCTATCTAGGATTAGTTTTCATTTATCTTAGGATTAGGATTTATCTTTTATCTTTTTCTATCTTTTATCTATTTCTAATCTATTTTGTTTAGTTTTTTATAGATGGATCCCCTTTCCAACTCACCATATATTTTCATTCCATATTTTTGATCAATCAAAGCTTGTCTCCAAGAAACCTATAAAACCCCAAAGCCTACTTGAATCCACTCCAAAAACCATAAAGCCTTGTGTTTCAATCGAGTTCTTTCCCATCAAAACACTTTCCACTATTACCCTACATCCATCAAATTCAATCATTTCCCATACCATTCCTATATCTATCACTTAAGCAAGTTACTGGAACCAAGTTGTTCTTCAAAGTTTCAAGTTTGGAGGATTTTGGACGTCGTTCGTTCAACGTCTTCTCTGGGATTCATGTTCGGTGATACACAGCACCCGTCGCCCCTTACACGGCGCCCGCCGTCACTGCAGAAATTTCGGTTTTGGTCGTTTTTGTGGTTTTCTCCTTCAATCCTGTGAGTTATGTCTCGTACTCCTAAGATGGAGGCCCCTACATATTTTATCTGGAGTTGAAAAGGAATGTTGGTTCCGCTAAGGGATGTGAGTTATCAACCAACTCGATTCTTCCATCTGGAGACGTTGTAGAGGCTTGGTCTTTGTAGTCCAGTATCTTTGTTCTGGAGAAAGGAGGTCTAGCCAACTTTGTTTCGATGGGCGTGCCAACCTATCCTGTTTTGGTGCGCGAGTTCCTTTCGACTGTGGATGTGCGTTTTGATAGGGACATCCGTTTCATATTATTGGGTACTGAATGCTCGATACAGAAGGAATGCATGTACTTTGGTCTACTCCTTGGCGGCGCAACTTGTCTTCCACCACACCTAATAAGACTTGGGCTACAGTTTTAGGACATTCTAGAGGGCCTAAGGACTTTCACGATTATTTGATTACACATCATGCCCTTCGCATATGCCAAAGAGTGTTGAGCCCTGCGTTCTATGGTTCTGCTGATCTGATAATTGTTGCCAAGAGAATGTGGATGTGGTTGTAATGTTTGACGCAGAGGCTGAGTGTATACCAGATTGGGTAGAGTTGTTTCTAGCTGCATGTGCAGAGGCACTTCAGAGGAGAGATAATATGAGTGCCCATGTTGTTACTTTTAGTGGATTGATTACTCTTATAGCACGCTATATGGGTATGGATTTGAGCTCTCTTCAGCCATTGAAATCGCCTTTCTATTATGACATGTCGACTTTACTTAGCGCTCGTCTGATTGAAAGGGTTGTCCGCCGAGACAACATCGAGTGTTTCCGTTGGTTATCTGGCGCGAAGGGTGAGTACCAACATTATCTTCCTACACATCTTCCTGTCGGTCCGACTTTGGCTACATTTTGTATTCGTCATGTTCCAGCATCTGCTGGAATGGTTGTGGACTTGTCTTGTCCACGTAGATTCCTTCTGGGTGATGAGGCTGACGATGATAATCTTGACACCCCCACTGAAGGCATTTCCTTGTTTGAGCTTATTGCAATTCTTGACGATCGTCTGACAAGAATGGAAGATCAGCCTTCACGATGCTTTCGTGAGCTACATGAGCATTTGTTGACATTGGTCGAGAAGCTAGAAGAGATCAATACTTGTCTCTTGAACCCATGGGTACAGATATTACAACAATTGATTCGGCGGTCTAGAACCCAAACCCCGCCTTCACAGTAATTGGTTAGTCATTTGCTTCCTTCAAAACCATTATTTTATTTTTCATTGTTCTTTTTTGTGTATGTTTATGCATTGAGGGCAATGCAACATGTAAGTGTAGGGAGGAGAAGTGAAGTGAATTAGTTAGTTAGTGTAGTTCATGTTTAATTTTTTGTTTCATGTTTCGATTTTTAGTTGTTTTATTTATGTCATTTGTTTAAGAAAATGTCAAAAAAAAATGTCAAAAAATTCAAAAGAAAAAATTATTTTCATGCATTGCATATTGTGTTATCGATGATACCCATCTACTTTGAGTTTGTCCTACTTAACTTTATATGGGCATGATCTCATAAATCTCGTGGAATTCTGGAATGATTTGACCTTGTCTTTAAAATTGGTTTTTATGTGAAATATGATTAGGCATAGGTACTTGATCGAGCATGTATGATCTAAGTTATTGAGCATCCTAGATATTCAAAAAAAATTGTCGTTGTGAGATATTTTTGGCCTTATAAGGGATACATCTATATTCCTTTTGCTTTTCTTGTGTGGTTTACTCTTCCTATGCATTTTTCATTGAGTGTTGCCATGATTATTGATAACTCCACTCCCTTGATGGAAACTGAAAATGGTCTCAAAGGCTTTGACACATAGCTTGTGTCAAAGGTCTTGAAGCTACAACTACGTTGATGAAATACAAAACCTGTATTATATGCATATATTGTTTCCGCACTTGTTTCAAATTGTATAACTCTTTTGTGATTCAGTTTTTCCAAAGGAAAGAATTAAGTCTACTCTCAAAGGGTTTTGCAAGTGTTTCAAAAGCCTTGAGATTATCAGCGAAAAGTTCGCATACTCTATTCAACCCCCCTTCTAGAGTATCTTTATTCTGCATTATTATACATTATCGAACCTTCAATTGGTATCAGAGCCTTACTCACTGCTTTTGATCTAAAAATCTTGTGAGTTTTTAATCATGTCTGGTAAAGAAAGCGGAGGATTTGCACAAGGGAGGTCTACCAGTAGGCCATCACTCTTTGTTGGAAACAACTTCGTCCACTGGAGGTCCTTGATGAAAATGTTCATTATAGATCAAGATCTAGAACTTTGGAACATTATAGAGAATGGTCTGAAGATTCCTGTGAAAGACGAACCAAATGGAAGCAAAGTTGCGAAGACTGAGTGTTGTAGGAGGAAATCGAGTATGCAAAATAGAATGTAAATAAACTAAGGCAAACCAGATTCCGTCCCTTGTAAATAATTACAAGACTTCCTCCCGATGCAGCAGTGGGAAGTCAGGATCGATCCACGAGGAAGCGTGTCAGCGGATCCTAGGCAGCGGTGAAATCTCACGGACAGAAGTCGACAACAGGTGCTAGATCTCGACTAGGGTAAGTCGACAGGAGATCAGGCAAGTCGAGCAACGCAGCAGTCACAGGCACTGGTGGTCGATCTCGACCAGAGGCTACTCGAGATCGAGTAAGGCCCTTGGTCGACATCGGTTTGTCTCGTCGAGTACCTGCACACAGAAGCTACAGCGATGCTAGATCGAATATCAGTAACTCGAGATCGACCAGACTTGGTCGAGATCGAGTAAGGGCAGAAAACGAAACAAAAGAAATAAAGTAAAGGCAAATGCTTTGGGATTCGAACTAAATTGTATGAAAAGGACGTCCAAGATTAGGGTTTGCAACAACAATAACCAAGCATGCATAAGGCAGAACTAGACAGATAATCATGTAATTCGCATCAAAGGACTAAGCTTTTGCCTTTTCCAACAATTAGACAACTCTTTCAAGAAATCCTAATTGTCTCTACTGATTTTATGTTTATAATCCAAGATGTTATCATGGACCTCCATTAGATGGGTAATAAACACATAAACAAGTAGTAGATGCTTAAAACATGATAAAAGTCGGATCTTTACCTCAAACATGCAGGGCTATCGTCGGGCTCGCCCCAACCCTAGAAGTGGGTGGACTACTCGCTCTTCATTGCAACCTCAAACATTGATTGATGAAAAGAAACTAATTGCATTAAACCAAACTCAAGAAAGTACAAACCAAACAAAGCTGGATCACTTTCGCTCTCCTGCTCCACTCGACCTCTCTCTCTCTACTCTTCTTCTATTGATTGCTGTGTGATGGAATGAATAAAACTGAGCCCCTAAGGCTTTATTTATAGGCTTCTAATCCTTTCTACTCAAGAATAGAATATCTATATCTATATCTAAAACTATATCTAGAACTTTAAAGATAAATAAAAGCTACAACATAATTAAATCTAAATAAGGGAAATATATCTAAAGTGTCTTCAAGTGGATAGATGATGTATCTTGATAGAATCGGCAATCTTCGGGCCCAAGTAATCCCACACCGAGTAGAATTGATCAAACCGCGTAACGCGTCTTATGGAGGCGTCCTCGATCTCGAGTAGAATTTTCGGTCGACTGGGCTTGACTCGGCGTCTCGGCTAGCTGGTGCTCGATGCTGCTAGGACATGTCTTCCGGAGTTAGTCGATCTCGAGGACCCTTACTCGACATCGAGTTGGGTGGCTCATCGACTGGGTCTTCTCGGCAGCGTCGGGTAGATCTTCTCGACATGCCCGGGTGTGGCTCCTCGGCTTTGTCGACCTCGAGGAATACTCCTCGACTCCGGGTTGTCTCCGAGGCCTTGTCGATCTCGAGTAGCCTAACTCGATCTCGACGAAGGTTCGGGAGTCGGGTTCTTCGTCTTCAGCTTCTCGACACAGGCTCCTCGATCCTGGAAGGTGTCTAGGCATGGCTTATCGAGATCGACTAAGGCTTGTCGATGTCGAGTAGCTTTGTGCTCTGATTCTCGCTTCTTGATTTTCTCCCGAAATGGTTCCATATTCTGCAATATTAAATAGAAACTTATGTAGATCTCCATTTCTGACAAATACGCATACACTACATAAATCCGATATATTCCCAACCCGAAATATGCATAATGTAAAGAATATGGAACTAAAATATGCATAAAGACATGGATACTTTGGAGACATCAAATCACCCCATACTTAGACTTGCTTGTCCTCAAGCAATAACCAAACAATAACCAAGACCTACAACACATCCTTCAAGTCTTCGCCTTTGTCAAAAGCAACATCTCAATTAGTAGCAATGTAAGACAAGTGAATTTAACGTCATCACACATATATGAGCGATCCATAGGCATAGGTAATATAAATCCAACCTCACAGGGATAATGTGTTTACACTCAACTCTCAATGTGTTTAGGCTATGAAGATCAACTCTCAACTCAATTCTATATACAATCTCATAAACATTGTAATTTAAATATAAATCCACTTCACAACCAATTATGAAAATGCAACAAGAATTATCCGGAGGACTTCGCTCAATAGAAGTCTTCAAAGAAGATTCTATTCGGCGAGGTTGTAATGGGGCTTGGTAAGAAATAATAGGGTATGGAATTATTTGGCCATGTGGTGCTTAATAAAATTCGGGAATCAAGACTCCTAAATCTCCAACACAACTCAACCAAACTTCCCAAATTTATCTCAATGAAGTATGTAACCCTTCAAACTTCCTTAACCTCTCCAAAGTATGTATCTTGCAAAAGAATGAAAGAAATAAGGTAAATTTGGCTCATGCACTTTATTCACAAACAGATGTACTTTTTCTCTTTTCTTTTTTCGATTTTTTTTTGAACGAAAATAAAATAACACTTAGTGATGCATTTATGAAGTGAGCCAAAGGTCCTTTTACATAATATGCATAGCATGACCAAATATAAAACCCACACATATCTCTATAAACTCGAAAATCCTTCTTGCTTGAAATCCAACATAAGCTCATGCTCTCCCACAAACTATCATTTCAACCAACTCTAAGTCTTAATTCCTAAATAGGGGTCAGGCTCAATTTGGCTAAGTATATTTTTGTGGAGTTCACAATAAAAGTCTCAGGCTAATGTTCTGGCTTCAAGCAGGGACAATGCAGGGTAGGTAAAGAGAGGATAAAATTGGCTTAAAAGGTGCCTCCATCATTTAATCCTCATTCACATTAACATATAAATGCATTGGTTTTGAATAACTATCACAACATTTAGAGATGCATAGGAAGAGTAAATACACTCAAGAAAGCAGAGGGATTTTTAATGTTCTCCCTATAAGGCCAAAATTCTCACTGGGACAATTTTTGTTGGATTTTAACCTTTAGCTTAGGATCACATGTGCTCAATTTCATCACAAGTTCACAATCCCCATAAAAACCATTTCGAGGACTTAGGCTAAACCTTCCACACATGCCATAGGATTTATATGATCAAGTCAGTCATTATTTATCATCATAGGACATCTAAGTGAGGGTATAAAAACTAAGACAATGCAAAAATTTAAACATGCATTTTTTTCTTATTTTTTTCGACATGTTCTATTTTTTTATTTTTATTATTTTTTTTATGCCAAAACAAGACTAAAGTATGACAAAAGATTAAAATGCATAAAATTTAAACATGAATGCATAACATTAAAATTTCACCATGTAAAACCAAAAAGCAAGACTAAAACATATAATGATAATGAGCCCTTCCCCCACCCCATACTTAAAATATACAGTGTCCCCACTGTATAAAATCAAATCAAAATAAGAGTAACGGAAGGAACTCACAGGATAACACATCGAGGATGGCGGATCAGTGCATGTCGAGGAAGAGTTCTTGTCGATCTCGAGTACAGTGTACTCGATCTCGAGGAACTTTTCTGCGTTCAGTGGTTTCTGAAGTCGAGGGGAATTCTGGGCTTTGTCGATCTCGAGTTGGCCCACTCGATATCGACGAGTGTCTGGGCTGCTCCTCCTTGTCGTCGTCGACTTGGCCTTCATCGATTTTGACTGTTTTTCAGGGACTTCTTTATTCCACTTTTCGCGATCCTTATTTGCTTGCCGACCTAAAAGTGTTAGATTGCACGCAAAAACAAGACTATCCACATGAAGTATTCTAAAAGACATAAAACCAAAAACCAAAAACCAAAAAGTTCAAAAAGTCTCAAAATTCATAAAGTTTATATACATGCTCTAGATTTTAGAGTCGCTAGGCCGACTTCTCCGTTTGCGCTCAAGGACCATTTGTGTGGGGCCCGCTTATGCTTGGCCCTTCTCCTGGATCATCTAGGTCTTGATGGTACTATGCAAGCTCAGCTAACAGGGGGTTGCTTGCATCATCTCCCTTCTCTTTCTTCTTCTTCTTTCCAGCCCTTAGCTTTCGCAGATTTTCTCGCCACGGGGCCTTACCTCCCCTTAAATTATTGAAAAATTTCTTTATGGACTGAGGGGGAGTAGGATTCATACCTGAACTTACCTTTTCGGACCCAAACAGAAATTTTTGGGCTTGGGGCTACTCGATGTCGAGTACTGCTGGTCGACCTCGAGTACAGGGACCCCATACTTAGGTTCTTGGCAAGTCAGTGGCTCAGTAGAGGTTGTCGATATCGACAAGGGCTTGTCAAGATCGAGTAGACCCCTTGTCGAGATCGAGTTGGTCTTGTCGATCTCGAAGACGGTGCTGGTGCTTTCCTCTGCTGATTGTTTGGTCCCGTGGTTGCTGATGCTTTTCAGCTCCAGCCATGAAATTTCCTCCTTTGCAAGGCAAAAAGAGAAATCTAAAACCTCATCGCCTATGGTGAAGGTGAGTGATCGATTCTTAACACTAATTCTGGCATCTGCAGTTGCTAAGAATGGTCTACCAAGAATAATAGGGCTAGTAGGATCTTCAGCATAGTCTATGATAAGGAAATCTGCTGGAACAAAGAATTTACCAACCTGGATGGGGACATTCTCAGCTATAACTGTAGGGATGACCACTGTATTGTTTGCCATGTATAGTTTGGCATCCACAGGCTCTATGCATCCTATCTTTACCTTCCGCCAGATTGATAAAGGCATGATGCTCACACATGCTCCTAAATCGCACAGAGAATCATATTTATATTGCCCAAAACCCACAGTAACAGAAAACTTACCAGGGTCATGTCTCTTTTCAGGGAAGTGGAGTACTTTGCATTCGCTTGCGATCTCTGAGATGGATCGCTTCTTGCTTAGGATTTGCTTTAGAAATTTGACATATCCAGGCATCTCTTGCAAGGCTTCTGTAAAAGGAATAGAAACATTCAGTTCTTGCAGCATATTAACAAATCTGGTAAACCTACCTGCAGTGGGATCTTTCTGTGCCTTGGAAGGGAAGCCAGTGGCTATTTCTGCTTCGGAGTCAGATCAGCTATCGGAGGTGCTGCAGAGTCGTCGACCTCGGCCAGACTTTTCTCCTCGATCTCGACCAGTGGCTCCTCGAGATCGAGTTAGGTGGTCGACCTGGAGTTGCTGGGCTGCGCAGTGGAGTCCGAGCTCAGCTTTTGGTCTGTGTCGAGCAATGGCTTGTCGAGATCGAGTACGCTCTCCTCGAGATCGAGTAGATTTTGCTCTGCCTCGAGTTGCTGCTCTGCCTTGCCTTGCTGTTTCCCGACCTCTGGCTCGTGTAATTGATGCCCACTTCTGAGTTTGATAGCCGCGACGTGTCCGGTCTTCCCTTTAGGATTTGGTTCTGTTTGCCCAGGGAGCTGTCCGGATTGTTGTGGGATCTGTGCAGCGATTTGACCCATTTGGGTCTCTATTCCTCTTTTTCTGATATCCAGTTCTCCAAATTTTGTAGTGATGTTCTGGAACTGGTTGTTGATGGTGCCCTGATTCCGACGCATCTTCTCAAGGATCAGCTGCAGATCAACCTTCTTTTGATCCCCTTCTGGATGCCCTGGAGCTCTGTAGGGTGGGGGGTTCCTAGGAGGACCTTGGTTCCACTGAGGCTGATAGAACCTTTGATCTCCCATGTAGCGATTTGGACCCCCAGCGTAGGCTGCTTCCTCATGTGTCTCTGCCATTCTGACTTGCTCAGTGTGTGGGCACTCAGTAGTGGTGTGCCACTGTGATCCGCATTCGATGCAAGGCTGATTGACAGATAGATATTTGACTTGCTTGAGGAGCTTGCGATTCTGGTCCCTGTAGAACCGCTCCCTGACATCTGGGTCAATCTCCTTTGCTGGCTCATAGAGTGGCATAGATGGTGCTGGTCTGGCAGAGGCGTTCTCATCATAGTTTGCAGAAGTCCCATACTTGTTGTCATATGCCGTGAGTTTGTCTAGCACGCCCCATGCGTCAATTGGTGGCATCGTCAGGTACTCATATCGAGTGTACTGATTGATCCTGTCCTTAGTGACTTGGTCAAGAGAGTTGAAGAAGATCTCCTGAATGACGTAGGGTGGCTGTCCATGAGTAGGGCAAGATCGCAGTAATTCCTTGTACCTTTCCCATGCCTTTGCTAGCGGCTCCCCAGGCTTTTGTTTGAAAGTTGTGATCTTTTGGCGGAGGAATGCTGTCTTGGCAGGAGGGAAGAATTTGTTGAGAAACTCTTGCTCTACTTGTGCCCATGTTGTAAGGGATCTTGGTTTCAGTCCTTCTAGCCACTTCAGTGCAGGTCCAGCGAGCGACCAGCGGAAAGCTTTCATCTTGACATATTCTAGAGTTGTACCTTCAGCAAGAGTACGACACATGTCATGAAAATTGGTAATATGTTCAAGATGGCACTCATTAAATCTTCCATGAAAAGCATTGTTCTTAAGTTCTATAAGAAACTTAGTGCGAATTTCAAAAGAGTTTTCAGGGATTAGAATCGCCGATTCAGGCACGATGAGAGTTGGATGCATATAATCCTCTGCTGTAGTTGGATATTGGGCAAGCTCAGCTTCTGCTTGCTCCCTTGCTGCTTTGTCTTGCTCCTTCGCTGCCCTTTCATTGGCGATAGCGGTGTCCTTTTCGGCTAGCTCCCTTGTAAGCCTGGCAATCAGTTGTTCTTGTGTTTCAGCGGCCGCCATGGCTCTTTGTAGTTTAGCTCTGATGTGTAGAAGGCGTTCCGGTTCGTCTAAGGCGTCAAACTCAGGTATTTGACCAGAACGACGCATACACTTGTAAAGTAACTCAAAGCAGACGTGAGATTTAACTACCTAAGGCGCGAATGATAGCTTCCCCGGCAACGGCGCCAATTTGTTGGTAGAGGAAATCGAGTATGAAATATAACAAAATAAATCAAACTAGATTCTGCCCACGCAAATAATTACAAGACCTCCTCCTGATGTAGCAGCGGGAAGTCAGGATCGATCCACGAGGAAGCGTGTCAGCGGATCCTAGGCAGCGGTGAAATCTCACGAACAGAAGTCGACAACAGGGTCCTCGATCTCGACTAAGGGTTAGTCGACAGAAGATCGGACAGTCGAACACAGCGCAGCAGCTCGGCAAAGGGTGGTCGATCTCGACCAGATGCTACTCGAGATCGAGTACGGTCTGTCGAAGTCGAGTTGGTCTTCGTCGATTTCTGCACACTTAAGCTACGGCGACTCTAGGTCGAAGATCAGTAGTCGAGGTCGACCAGGGGCTGGTCGAGATCGACGAGGGCAGGGAGTAAAACGAAATAAAAGAAAGTAAAAAAACAATTGCTTTGGGTTCGAACTAAACTTAATGTAAAAGGACTTCCAAGATTGGGGTTTGCAACAACGATAACCAAACATGCATAAGGCAAAATCAAACATATAATCATGTAATTTGCATTTAAAGGACTAAGCTTTCGCCTTTTCCAACAATTAGACAACTCTCTCAAGAAACCCTAATTGTCTCTACCGATTTTATGTTTATAATCCAAGTTGTTAGCATGGATCTCCATTAGATGGGCAATAAACACATAAACAAGTAGGAAAATGCTCAAAACATGATAAAGGTCGGATCTTTACCTCAATTATGCACGGCTATCGTCGGGCTCGCCCCAACCCTAGAAGTGGGTGGACTACTCGCGCTTCATCATAATTAAAGACATCAATAATAAAAGGAAATAAACTTGCATTAATAAAATAAAATAGAGCTTACAACCAAAGGAAGTCAATTCCGCTCTCGCTTCACAAAACTCCTCTTGGCCACTCACTCTCTCTCTCTCTCTCTCTCTCCTACTACTTCTCTCCGAAATTGAATGAATGAAAAACCAGCCCCTAGGGCTTTATTTATAGGCTTCTAATCCTCGCAAATCAAGGATAGAATATCCATATCTATATCTAAAATTATATCTAAAAGCTTTAAAGATAAATAAAAAACAATAAAGGAATTAAATCTAAAATAAGGAATTATATCTAAAATGTCTTCAATGGATAAATCTTCTCCTTCATGATGTATCTTGATGATTTTGGATAGAATCTGGCAAACTTCGGCTCCAAGGACTCCCAATCCGAGTAGAGTTGATCAAACCGCGTCGCACAGCTTCTGGAAGCGTGGTCGATCTCGACAAGACTCTTGTCGATCTCGAGTAGGGATCTTGGTCGACTGGGTTGGCTGGCTTCTCTGCTCGACAGGCTCGGACTCTGGCTCACGTGTCTAGTCGACCTCGATAAAGCCTTGTCGATGTCGAGTAGAAATGGGTCATCGACTAGGTCTTCTCGGGTTGGTGTGCTCGACAAGCTCGGATCTGGACTCAGGCGCTCGTCGATCTCGACAAAGGTTCGTCGAGATCGAGTAGGGTGTGCTCGGCTTCTCGTCCTCGGCTTCTCGTCCTCGGCTTCTCGTCATCGACTCCGGGTGTGGCGCTGAGGCGTAGTCGACCTCGACTAGGGTTTGTCGAGATCGAGTTGGCTCCGGACGTCGGGTTGACTCAGCTCTCTCGATCAGGCTTGCTCGACCAAGGTTGCTCGGACATGCTCGTCTAGGTCGAGTAAGGTCTACTCGAGATCGAGTAACCTTGGACTCTCATTTGTTTCCGAGCTTTTCCGAGCTTCTGTAGAATTGTTGTAAAATGCCTCGAATTCTGCGAATTAAACAGAAACTGGTGTAGATTCCATAATTTGGCAAATAAACATAAACTACATAGATTCTGTACTATCTAAGCCCAAATGAATGCAATGTATGCAGAAATCGATATAAAAGTTACTGTAAAACATGGCAGATTCAGCTCACAACACGTCCCTTGCAAATAATTACAAGACTTCCTCCCGATGCAGCAGTGGGAAGTCAGGATCGATCCACGAGGAAGCGTGTCAGCGGATCCTAGGCAGCGGTGAAATCTCACGGACAGAAGTCGACAACAGGTGCTAGATATCGATTAGGGTAAGTCGACAAGAGATCAGGCAAGTCGAGCAACGCAGCATTCACAGGCACTAGTGGTCGATCTCGACCAGAGGCTACTCGAGATCGAGTAAGGCCCTTGGTCGACTTCGGTTTGTCTCGTCGAGTACCTGCACACAGAAGCTATAGCGATGCTAGATCGAATATCAGTAACTCGAGATCGACCAGACATGGTAGAGATCGAGTAAGGGCAGAAAACGAAACAAAAGAAATAATGTAAAGGCAAATGCTTTGGGATTCGAACTAAGCTGTATGAAAAGGACTTCTAAGATTGGGGTTTGCAACAACAATAACCAAGCATGCATAAGGCATAACTAGACAGATAATCATGTAATTCGCATCAAAGGACTAAGCTTTCGCCTTTTCCAACAATTAGACAACTCTTTCAAGAAACCGTAATTGTCTCTACTGATTTTATGTTTATAATCCAAGTTGTTATCATGGACCTCCATTAGATGGGTAATAAACACATAAACAAGTAGTAGATGCTTAAAACATGATAAAAGTCGAATCTTTACCTCAAACATGCAAGGCTATCGTCGGGCTCGCCCCAACCCTAGAAGTGGGTGGACTACTCGCGCTTCATTGCAACCTCAGACATTGATTGATGAAAAGAAACTAATTGCATTAAACCAAACTCAAGAAAGTACAAACCAAACAAAGCTGGATCACTTTCGCTCTCCTGCTCCACTCGGCCTCTCTCTTTCTCTCTCTCTACTCTTCTCCTACTGATTGCTGTGTGATGGAATGAATAAAACTGAGCCCCTAAGGCTTTATTTATAGGCTTCTAATCCTTGCTACTCAAGGATAGAATATCTATATCTATATCTAAAACTATATCTAGAACTTTAAAGATAAATAAAAGCTACAACATAATTAAATCTAAATAAGGGAAATATATCTAAAGTGTCTTCAAGTGGATAGATGATGTATCTTGATAGAATCGGCAATCTTCGGGCCCAAGTAATCCCACACCGAGTAAAATTGATCAAACTGCATAACGCGTCTTCTGGAGGCGTCCTCGATCTCAAGTAAGGCTACTCGATCTCGAGTAGAATTTTCGGTCGACTGGGCTTGACTCGGCGTCTCGGCTAGCTGGTGCTCGATGCTGCTCGGACATGGCTTCCGGAGTTAGTCGATCTCGAGGACCCTTACTCGACATCGAGTTGGGTGGCTCATCGACTGGGTCTTCTCGGCAGCGTCGGGTAGATCTTCTCGACATGCCCGGGTGTGGCTCCTCGGCTTTGTCGATCTCGAGGAACACTCCTCGACTCCGGGTTGTCTGCGAGGCCTTGTCGATCTCGAGTAGCCTAACTCGATCTCGACGAAGGTTCGGGAGTCGGGTTTTTCGTCTTCAGCTTCTCGACACAGGCTCCTCGATTCTGGCAGGTGTCTGGGCATGGCTTGTCGAGATCGACTAAGGCTTGTCGATGTCGAGTAGCTTTGTGCTCTGATTCTCGCTTCTTGATTTTCTCCCGAAAAGGTTCCATATTCTGCAATATTAAATAGAAACTTATGTAGATCTCCATTTCTGACAAATACGCATATACTACATAAATCCGATATATTCCCAACCCAAAATATGCAAAATGTAAAGAATATGGAACTAAAATATGCATAAAGACATGGATACTTTGGAGACATCACTGAGGGTGAATTCATCCAAGCGGATCTTGAACTCGTCTCCAAGAACTATAAGGCCATTAACTTACTATATTGTGGTCTTAGTACTGATGAATTTAATCGTATATTGTGGTCTTAGTACTGATGAATTTAATCGTATTTCTCTTATTACAAAGGGTCTTTCTCGAATCCTCAAAATGAAGAAGCAATTCAACAACAAAAATCGATCAGAGTCTTCTAAATTTCGAGGTAAGTCTCAATACAACCAATATGACAAGAAGACTAAACATTTGTCTTGTTTTGAATGTGGTTAAACAGACCATCTAGTGAAAGATTGCCCTCAAAAGAAAAAGAGTCATTTCAAGAAAGGTGATAGATACAAAAAGAAAGCCATGGTGGCAGCTTGGAGTGATTCTGACTCAGGTGACTAAGACTCCGATGATGAAAAGACCAACCTTTGTCTCATGGCCTCAGGAGATGAATCCCACGATGAGCAACTTGAGGTAACTGTAAGAGAGCTTACGGCAAGTCCGAAAGCGGTATTATCGGAATTCCTTTCTAATATGATTGCCAACGAAGAGAAACTTATTGCCCAAACCAACACTCTTATTAAGAAAATCGTGGACCAGGAAAGAACTATTGAGGAACTGTCAATGAGGGTCAAAAGTCGTGAAACCTCTTATTTAGGTCTTGACATTAAAGTCAAGACTCTTGACTCAGAGAAATCGGAACTCAAGCAAGATCTCTCGTCTCTAAGAAATGAACATCATGACTTAGAGAACGAGAAGATCTCCCTGAATAAGAAGATTCAAGACCAACATACAACCCTTATAAGTTTTACCAAGTCCAAAGGCACTCTTGATAGGATGTTGGGTGAGCAACAAAGTTCTCTAAACAAAAGTGGTATTGGCTACAATCCGAGGTTTTTAAAGAAGCAACACATTACCACTTTTGTGAAGGCAAAAGGAAGCAGAACCTCTCCTATATGTCACCACTGTGCAATAGAGGGACATGTAAGAGAGAACTGCCCCTATAGAAGAAAGGATCCACATATCATTCGCAATACATTCCTGTTCATTTGAGAAAAGAACGGATAACGCAAGTTTGGGACCCAAAAGGCACTATTTTACCAAATATGGTTTATCCCAATAATGGATCTAAATTTTCTTATTGGTCTAGCCACAAAGGTTGATTTTTGTCTTGCAGGAGATCACCAAGGTGAAAGAGCAAAAGTGGATTATTGATAGTGGATGCTCTAGACATATGAGTGGGAAGAGGTCTCTCTTCCATGATCTAAAGAAGCAATCCACCGGAACAATCACTCTTAGTGACAAAGGAAAGTGTGACATCTGGTAATGTAGTTCTAACTGCCTATCGCTATAACAACATCTATGCTGTGAATGTTGAGCAAGTGGCACAAGGAAGCTTAACCTGTCTAAAGGCTTTGACGGACGATCCAAAGCTTTGGCACAGGAGACTCAGTCACGTAAACCCACATACACTACAAAAACTTGTCTCCAAAGGGCTTGTAAGAGGACTACCTGAGATGGACGTCAAAGGTATTGATATGTGCAAAGTATGCACACGAGGTAAACAAACACGTAGCTCTTTCAAACCCAAAAAGGTTGTAAGTACTTCTAGACCCCTTGAACTGTTACATATGGATTTATGTGGTCCTATGCGAGTCAAATCTCCCAATGGTAAAAAGTACATGTTTGTTGTTTTTGATGATTTTTCGAGATATACTTGGGTTGCATTTTTAAAAGAAAAATCAGAGGCCTTATTTGAGTTTTCAAAAATTTGTAAGGAGTTGCAAACTTTAAGAAACGAGCCCATAGTGTCAATTCGAAGTGATCATGGTAGGGAGTTTGATCAACTTCAGTTTGATTTGTTTTGTGCAAAATATGGCATCTCCTATAATTTTTCTGTTCCTAGGACACCTTAACAAAATGGGGTTGTTGAACGAAAGAACCACACCCTAGAGGACATGGCCAGGACTATTCTTTCCGAAAATGCATTACCTAAAACCTATTGGGCTGAAGTTGTTAACACAGCTAACTATATTTTGAATCGTTGTCTTATTCGTTCCATCTTAAAGAAAACTCCTTATGAACTTTTCAAAAGACGCAAACCCCTTATATCGTATTTTAAACCCTTTGGTTGTACTTTTTTTGTTCATAACAATGGAAAAGATAACCTTGGGTGATGAAGGTATATTTCTTGGCTACTCCACAAGTAGCAAAGCATATAGCATCTTGACCAAAAGGACCAAGATGGTTGAGTAAAGTATACATGTTATATTTGATAAATGCAATGACGGTTCTTTAAGTGAAAGTGTTGCAGATTTAGATCTTAACACTCACACAGAGAATGGGGATGGTGATGATATTGCTACCAAGAACACAAAGAAGAGGAACATGTAGGATCAGATTCTTAACACTGAGGAATTGGCCCAAGGTCCTGAAGCTCAGTCCAAAGCCCTTGGCGACCAATCCAAAAGTGTCGAGACTTCAGAAACTGCTGTAACTGAGCCCAACATAACCATGGAGTCAGATGTACCACAAATCAATCTTGTTGATGTGACAAACCAGGGAGCTGAGACTAGCAAGAGAAAGTTCCAATACTCCTCATCACACTCATTAAAGGATATCATCTCTGACCCTACATCTAGTGTTCAAACTCGTTCTAAACTTAAAGATCTTCGTGCTTTTCACGCTTTTGTTTCTCATATATGAACTAAAGAAGATAGATGAGGCCCTTCAAGAGCTAGACTGGATCATTGCTATACAAAGTGAGCTTTACAAATTTGAAAGGAACAAAGTCTGGACCTTGAAGCCTAGGCCAAAGCATCAATCAGTCATTGGCACACGTTGGGTATTTCGGAACAAGCTAGATGAGAATGGTAAGATCGTGAGGAACACAGCAAGGCTTGTTGCTCAAGGCTACAATCAAGAGGAAGGTATCGACTACGAGGAGGCTTTTGCTGCCGTAGCCAGGCTTGAAGCCATTCACATCTTATTAGCATTTGCATCTTTTATGGGCATAAAATTATATCAAATGGATGTCAAGTGTGCATTTCTTAATGGCTTCTTAGAGGAAGAAGTCTATGCGGCTCAACCCCCAGGTTTTGAATGTTCGGAATTTCCTCATCATGTTTACAAACTAGACAAAGCGTTATATGGTTTGAAACAAGCCCCAAGAGCTTGGTATGAGCGCTTGTCAAAATATCTTTTAGAAAATGATTTTAAAAGGGGGTTGATCGACAAGACTCTTTTCATCAAGACCAAAGAAAATGACATTTTAGTTATCCAAATATATGTTGATGATATATTGTTTGGGGCTACTAACACATCTTTGTGCAAGGAAATTTCTGATATTACGTGCAGTGAATTTGAGATGAGCTTAATGGGAGAACTCAACTTCTTTTTGGGGTTGCAAGTTCATCAATCTAAGAAAGGGATCTTTGTCAACCAAAGTAAGTATACTAAGGATCTATTGAAGAAGTTCAAGATGGATCAATCCAACGCAGCCAAGACATCCATGAGCTCAACCTTGTCCTTAGATCAAGACAATACCGGGAAGAGTGTCAATCAAAAGGAGTATCGATGGATGATTGGATCTTTATTATATCTTACTACTAGTAGACCTGACATCATGTTTAGTGTTTGCATGTGTGCTAGGTTTCAAGTTGACCCTAATGAATCTCACCTCGTGGATGTGAAGAGGATTTTTCAATATCTCAATGACACTAAGGAGCTTGGGTTGTGGTATCCAAAGCAAAGAGATTTTACACTAATTGGGTATTCTGATGCAGACTTTGCATGCTATAAGGTGGATAGGAAGAGCACGTCGGGATGTTGCCAATTCTTAGGGGCATCTTTGATTAGTTGGCACTCAAAGAAACAAAACTCAGTTGCTCTTTCCACTGCCAAAGCTGAATACATAGCAGCTGGAGCATGTTGCTCCCAAATCCTTTGGATAGCTCAACAAATAAGAGCTCTTGGCATCGACCTCAAAGATATTCCCATTAAGTGTGACAACACAAGTGCCATCTCCATTACAAAGAATATTGTTCAGCATTCAAGGACCAAACATATTGATGTAAGGCATCATTTCATTAGAGACCATGTTGAAAAAGGTGATGTGTCCATATCCTTTATTTCAACTGATTATCAATGGGCTGACATTTTTACTAAGCCTTTGGCAGAGGACAGGTTTACCTTCATTAGACGTGAGATCGGAATGCTTAACAGGGATGCACTTTCGTAGGGGGAGGTTTCCCTTTACGAAAGAGAAATTCTACTCAGTGCAAGACCTTTGAGATTCATGTCAAAGTTTGCAAACTGAACGGTAGAGCACATATAATGGATCATATATTTGGTTGATATCTTATCAGATATTTGATCAAATATATTTTTAATGGATTTTAACCTTCTTTATACTTTACCTATTTTATTTTCCTAAAAAAACTTTTATCCGAAGTGCATTTTATTTATGGATATTTTTTTGGATATATTCTCTCTTGCCTTTAAGATTTGAAAGGATGGTTTGAATTTTGAATTTTTGGCAATTCAGATCTTTTAAAATTGGCAGTAGTGTTATGATTATTACCATTGGAACCATAAACCAGTCCCATCAACTTACCCGACTCGCCCTTTTTAAACCACTCATTCTTACCCTAGCTATTCATCACCTCTCCAGAACTACCCAAAACCCTCTGTCTTTTAACCTTCTCCTTCAACCTTTTCTGTAAGTTTCACCGAATCCCATCCATGGCACCCAAATCCAAGAAGATCTCCATACCCAAACATCTTGGCGCTACCCCCAAAGGGCGTCAGACTCCCCTTGTGATTTCCCCTCCACCCGAACCTACTCCTCAAACAACTGTCCCAAGCACTGTTCCGAGCACCGTCCCTGAGAGCACCATTGCCGAAATCAAACGGTTCTTGAAGCGCCCGACGAAGAAGTCACTCAGTGCAAAGCTAAAGGGAAAGAGAAAGATCATTGTTGAGGAAGAGGAGGAAGAGGAAGATCTTGATGAGATTCTAGAGCGAGATGTTAGAAAAGAGGCCGAGGAAGAGGCCCAAAGAAAGAAAAAGGCTGAGGAAGAGGCTGAAAAAGCAAGGAAAAAGGCTGAGGAAGAGGCTGAGAACGCAAGGAAAGAGGCCAAGGAAGAGGCCCAAAGAGAAGCAGAGAAGGAGGTTCCCACTGTAGAGGAACCAGAGAAAGAGGAAGAGGAGGGCGAAGAGACTGATGATGACGAGGAGGCTGAGGGAGATGAGGCTGAAGTGTCTACTGAGGACTCGGGGTCTGAGGAAGAAGATGAAGAGGAGCTGAAACTGGTTCCCTCTCCTACTCCTCCTCCTCCTCCCCCGTCTCCGAAGAAGCGCAAACCCACTAAAGCCAAGAAGTATCTACCTCCCAAGCGCTCGAGGAAAGCCACTCTTAGAAGCTTTGATGCGCCTGTCAAGTCGACCGCTCCTACAAAAGCTCGAAGGAAGAACGCCGATCCGCCTGCATTTATCCAGGTAAACCAATCCTTACCCTCCTCCTGGTTTGAGAATGCCGAGATGGCTGGCAAATGGGTAGACGAGTTTAGAACTCGTAAGATTTGTTGTTCTGATTTTATTGATCTTGATTTTTTAGAAGCTTTGAATCTACCCTGCATCTCTCTTCTCAAACAAACCTCTGTCTAGACCCTTCTGAACCTTGAATCTGTGTACTACCCCCAACTCACCCGTCTCTTCTACATAAACCTCAAAGCCAAACGCATTGCTGACGGTTGGACTCTGAAGTCCGTCGTCAAAGGAGTTAGAATCATATTCAACTCCCTTGACTTCGCTGAACTCCTTGGCCTTCCTAAACCTTGTCGACCCTCCCCTGAAACCCCCACAAAAGACCAGTGTGTTGCTCTTGCCCGATCCAAATACCTGCTCCCCAAAGCATCAAGCAGCACCAACAAATACCTCACACACTCTTCCCTCAAACTTGAAGCCAAAATCATCTTCAACATCATTGTGAGATGCCTTTTACCCCGAATCAACTCTGGCTCCCTCCTCACTTACAACGCTATGGTCCTCCTATACTGAATATTGAATGGCCATGATCTTGATCTGGCCAATACAATTCTAGGCTCCATGGCTCACACCTGCAAAGCCAGAAAAGGAACTCCCTTCCCATTCGCAAACCTTTTGACCCATGTCTTCAAAGCTTCTAAAATTGATTTTGAAAATGAAGAACAACAACATCATATAGGTAAATTTGACTCCAAGAGATTTGAGAAGATTGGCATTACTCAGTCCCCACAAGGGACTTGGAGTCTTGCCTCTTCTTCCTCAAAAGCTCTTCCCACTGCCTCTTCCATCGATGAACGCATGGAGAATCTGGAGTTGGGTTTGGAGGAAGTTCACCTGGACGTCAAGGAGCTGCACCGAGAGTTGTTGCTGGAGATGGGCGTGATGGCCAAGTTGTTGAATGAGCTGAAGTTGCTGTTCATGGATGGTGCTCAAGATGATGAATCATAAACCCCTACCCTAGCCCGTGATCTAAACATTGTTGGCCTTCTTGGTTTTTCAAAACTTTTGGTGACTGTTTTATGCTCCTCCCTTTGTTGAAATATAAAAAGGGGAAGATGGTTTGATGGTTTAGACTTTGAAACTGTTGTGAACCAGGGTCTTGGAAGACCTTATGTTGTTTTATTTTGTTGGATGTTTTTCATTAGCTTTAAAACTTATATGATCCAACATTTGTCTAACCCATGCAGGTACTTAGTCCGATTTTGCCTTATGATATATTTGCTTGACTAAGTTACAGGGATGCACAGGTTTTGTCTTTCATCAAGGGGGAGATTGATAACTCCAGTCCCTTGATGAAAACCGGAAATGGTCTCAAAGGCTTTGACACATAGCTTGTGTCAAAGATCTTGAAGCTACAGCTACGTTGATGAAATACAAAACCTGTATTATATGCATATATTATTTCCGCACTTGTTTTGAATTGTATAACTCTTTTGTGATTCAGGTTTTCCAAAGGAAAGAATTAAGTCTACTCTCAAAGGGTTTTGCAAGTGTTTCAAAAGCCTTGAGATTATCAGCGAAAAGTTGGCATACTCTATTCAACCCCCCTTCTAGAGTGTCTTTATTCTACTTTGTTATACATTATTGAACCTTCAATTATCTATTTTCAAAACCGATTATATACATGTTCATTGCTTGATAACTTCAAATGATAGAGGCAAATTTTTAGCCACATTTTATCCATGTATATATACCCTATGTTATATCTTGCTTTGAAACCAATTTGAGCCTTTAGCCTGTTTTATTGATAGCTCCACAAAATTATATTATTCTCAGCCTATGATGAGCCTTCCCCTCATTCCGGGGAAAGTGAGATTTTGAGTGTGTTATGGAATCTATTTTGGAGTTGGTGAGAAAGAAGCTAAAGTGTGTGTTTTATGGTTTATGGTTTTGAGAAGATGTAATGTTATGTGCTTATTAGTTCCCTCATTTTTATGCATTTGTTCCTACATGTATTTAGGATCTATTTAAAAAAAAACAGTTTGAAAGAAAAAGGAAAAAAAAGAGAACAAAGAGAATAAAGAACCAACTTTATTTATTTTTGCATAATGAGAAAGAATTGGATTTATGTTGCTTAAAAGTTTGATTGGTTGGGTGTTGTAGATTGCATGAGTATGTGATGAGTATGAGATGAGATGATGATATGAGTATAAGTTTATTGATATATTTTTGAGAGTTTGTGTTATGATGGGAGTTGTTGGAATCTTTTTTTTCCTGGAATTTATAGCACCAAATGACCAAATACAATTCACTGCCCTTATGTTTCTTTACCAAGCCCCATTACAACCCCGTTGAATGGAATCTTCTATGAAGGTTTCCATTGAGCGAAAGTCCTCTTGATGTCGTTATTTTTGCATTGATGTATCTGGTGGAGATTTTTTGATATAAATGTCAATATTTGAGTTGATGCTTGTATATGGAATTGAGGGGAGTGTATGCTTGAAGCCTAAACACATGAGAGTGAGAGATACACATTATCTTTGGTAAGGTCAATTTTTGAGCATGCAAGCAACTTGATCCCATATATACATGTTATGACGTTTATATGTCTTGATTATATTTGCACTATTTATGATGTTTCTTTTGATGAGTAAAATTGTGAAAGAATCTCATGTGGGATGCGTAAATGATGTTTTTGTCTTATGGTCGCTTGAGGACAAGCAAGAGTTAAGTATGGGGGAGGGGGTTTAATCATGAATATTTCATATAAACATTATAGGGATTTCTTATTGTATTTAGATGGGAGCTATGCATATGTTTGAGGCTAGTTTTGTTTATTGCTTGTGAAGTATTCGAGTTCGGAATCTACGCCTTTTTAGTGTTTAGTCTGCAGAGTTACTGATTATGCATATTTCATGTAGGCATTATAGGTGTTTCTTATTGCTATTAGGTATTGGTTTTGTTATTTATTTAGTCTAGTTCCGTTTATTACTTGTGAAATACACGAGTTCGAAATCTATGCAGTTTAGTGTTTATTCTGCAGAATTACATTCCGACCTTGGAGTGAATATGGAAAGAGCTTAAGAAGCATGTTTTGGAGCATATAGAGGCTGAGGAAGAGCTAAGGAGGAGCAAGGAGGCACGACATTGGAATTCGTTGAAGGAAAATGAGGAACGTCGAGCACTGCATGAATGGCGGCCGCCACCCCTTACAAGGCGCCCGCCGTTGCCCATATCCCGGATACGCGTTTTGGATCCGAACACTATTATTTTATATTATTTCTTATTAATTCCTCTAGGGTTTTTGCCGAACTTATGAGGCTTTATTTAGTTGATTTTCATTTCTTTAGGAGGGAGAGAGCGACATTAGAGAAACTATGAACTCAATTAGAGAGAGAGAGAGAGAGAGAGAGAGAGAGAGAGAGAGAGAGAATTGACCTATTAGTTGCTAAACTCATAGTTTCGCATGTGATTCAAAGACATGGTTGTTTGGATTGTGAGGATTTGATTCTATTTGATTATTCATGTTCTTAGTTATCATCTTGTGCTTAATTTATATTTGTTTTCGTTTCTATGTCTGATCAACATGTTAGGGATTGCATCTTTAGCTATGAATTCGTTGTTTTTTTCTCGATAGCAAACAAATGTATTGATGATAGTGATGTCTCTTTGTCTTTGTAGTGGATGATTTCAGTTGATATATGTTGAGGATATTTGATTAGGATTGAGTTTGGTATGCGCCTATCTGTCTTGATTGAATAGAGTCAATGTGCCAATTAGTCTTGATTACTTGAGGTTTTAATGCTATTTTTTAATCATATTGAATAAGATGAGTGAATCTCTGCGGATCTCTCAACTTTAGTCAAGTAGACATAGGAATACGAATAATTGATAAATCAATCCAAGGACCATCAATTCCAACCATTGTAAGATAATTACAGATGAAATGTTCTTTCTACTTTGATATTAATTTGCTTTGTGATTTGCAATCTGGTTATTTTTATATTCGCTATTTGTTCAAAAGATCATTGCTTTGCTTTAAAGAGTCTTGTCTAGAGTCATTGAATAGGAAATCGCTTCTCCCTGTGGGTTCGACACCGGACTTCATCGCTATACTAGTAGTTATTTGGTTTATCAAGTGATTGGTTGCCTAATCTATTGGTTGTGTGTTTAAGTTTGGATTTTTATTACTATTTGGCAAAGGGCGAAAGTGCCAATGAAGTTTGTCCCGCACCACTTACATTCCGACCTTGGAGGGATCTTAGAAGAGCTTAAGAGACATATTTTGGAGCATATGGAGGCTGAGGAAGAGGCTACAGAGGACCAAGGAAGCACGACATTGAAGACAATTGAAGAAAAAGAAGGAATCCCGTAAATGGACGCCGGCTCTTGTACGGCGCCCGTCGTGGGCTAGTTTCCAGCGTTCGCAATTCTGGATCCGAAGATTCTATTTCCTATTATCTTATTATTATAATTCTAGGGTTTTGCCAACTCTTTGAGAGACTTTATTAGGTTCATTTTCCATTGTTCAACAATGGGTGTGTGTGGCTATTGTGAGATTATGAACACAATTAGAGAGAGAGAGAGAGAGAGAGAGAGAGAGAGAGAGAGAGAGATTTGGCCTATGAGTTGCTAAACTCATAGTTTTGTCTGTGATTCGAAGATACGGTTGTTTAGATTGTGAGGATTGTTTCTATTTAGTTGTTTATATTCCTATTTATAATCTTATGCTTATTGTTTATATTTGTATTACTTTCTATGATTAATCACCATGTTAGGAATTACATCTTAGCTGTGAATTCGTTGTTGTGTTCTTAATAGAAAACGAAGGTATTGAAGTAGTGATATTTCTTTGTCTTTATAGTGGATGATTTCAATTGATCTATGTTGTGGATATGTCGATTAGGGCTAATTTAGGGTTGTTCCGGTTTTTCTTAATTGCATTGAATCAATATGCCAATTGGTCTAATTACTTGAGTCCTTAATGCTATTCTTTAGTGATATTGAATAAGATGATTACCATGTGGATTTCTAAACTTTAGTCAAATAGACATATGTTTATGAGTAATTGATAGAACAATCCTAGGACCATGAATCTCAACCATTGTCAGAAAATTACAGGTGAAATATTTTCCCTACCTTATTATCAATTTACTTTGCAATCATAAAGTTGGTTACTTTACATCTTTGTTATTTGTCCTAAATCATTGTTTGGTCATAAGAGTTCTTGTTAAGAGTTATTGAATAGTGAATCGCTTCTCCCTGTGGGTTCGACACCGGACTTAATTGCTATACTAGTAGTTATTTGGTTGATCAAGTGATTGATTTGCTAATCTATTGGTTTTGTGTTTGAGTTTGGATTTTATTACTATTTGATAAAGAACGAAAGTATCAACGACGTTCATCCCGCTCAACCGTCTAAGTTATTGCTTGGGAACAAGAAAGCTCAAGTACAAGGTGTTGATGTGCGCCTACTTTACCATGTTTTACGCTTACATTTATTCCGATTCTTATGCATATTTTATACTTGTGGGTTTGAAAAATAGAGAATGTGTGTAGTTTGTGTTTATTTTCAAGAAATAGAGGCCTACACAAGTTTTTGTTTAATTTTGCAGAATTTGGAGCCATTTCGGAGCAAAACCAAGAGCAAGGATTGACTGCCTGAAAGCACTCAATATCTAGTGGATTCACTCGATATCGACTGAAGAGAAGATGGACTTTGGCTAAGTGTTGGACAAGCAAGATACTGTAATTTCACTCGACATCTACTAGAGTACTCAACGTCTAGTGGAGGTTACTCGATGTCTAGTGAAGATTTGCAACAATTAGTAGCTGAAGAGAGAAAGAGGCACTCGAGATATACTGAGCTACCCGATATCGAGTGAAGTATACTCGACGTCGAGTAAACCTGGTCGACGTCAACTGGATCTTGTTAGGTCCCGGATGCGTTTTGAAGAATCCGAGTTGAATAAGACTTTACTTCACCACGAAGAGCGAATATTTTGTCTTACCTTATAAACTTCTATCCTTATCGGTGAATGTCTATTTACCCAAGGGAATTTACTTATTTATATATTATTTTATTAATTTCAGTTTTAGTTCGTAGGATTAGAATTACTTTCCTTGGCTAGCAAGGATTAGTTTACTATAAATAAAGCCTTTGGGGCTAGGGTTTGAATCATCCAAGAACACAAGCAATTGTGTGCCCTAGTAGTTAGAGAAAGAGATACGGCCGAGAGTGGAGAGAGATTGGAGTTTTTAATTACACTCTTTTTCTATTCAATTCAAGATTATTTTCTTATGTTTATGATGATGTCCATGATGGTGAGGAGTGAGCAGTCACCCCACTTTTAGGGTTGGATTCAGCTCAGCAATAGCCATGTAAGTATGCTTGAGTTTATGGATTTTCTTATGAGTTTATCATCTTCTATCTCGTGCTTAGTCCTTTGCGAAAGTCTAGGACAATTCCTTATTTGTGATTTTGAAGCGAAAGTGGATTTATTATATATTTGGATAGTAATTAGGTTTTCCTTGTGAAAGTCGGTTAACCCTAATTATGAAAAGGATAGAAACAATTAAGATTTTATGTGAAAGCCCCTATATTCCTATGTGATGATAACGAGAGTTATCTATTTGATTATAAAAGCATGGACTTTCATAACCCTTGTTATTAGCATGCATGGTTATTGTCGCGGTAAACCCTTCCTTTGGAAGCCTTTTTATATTATTGTTGAAACCCTAATATCTTGTGTTTAGTTTGCATTACAAACCTCTGATATTTCTTATCATTACTTCTCACTCATCCTAAATTCTTCGACCATTCTTTGTTGGCATAAGTTTCTGCTTTTACATTTCTGTACTCAACATCGACTCACCTAGTCAACATCGAGAACCACTAACTCGACGTCGACTACCTTTTAGTCGAGGTCGACTACTTTGTTTTTGTTGTTACAGGTTACCGAGCACTAGGAATCGACTGCCACTAGTCGATATCGACAGAACTTGGTCGATATCGAGTGACTTCTGATCGATACAGAGAACGAGTTTGGACTATTTAGACGAGCACTGACTAGCTTTCTCAAGGATTGATCCTAATTCCCTTCCACTACAACGGAGGAGTCTTGTAATTTATCTTTGCTAGGACATAGGAGTTGGTTTGCATGATATTATATTTTGATATACTTTACTCCCCTAACACCCATTCAGATAACAGACTGGAAGATAAAGTCGCATACATTTTCTGCTCTACTAAAAGGCATATGCAACACTAATACTGATCTCCGTGACCTCATCTGATAGGATGCTATTGACTAGATCTCTTATCAGATAAATTTTTTCTTTCTATAAAAAATTGCTATAATAACAAGAACAACTCAAATGTATCTCGCAAGGTGTAGGCTAGAGTCTAGGGGTACGTTGAGACGTAACGTAAGAGCATGAGCAACCATGAGTTTTACTTACCTTAAGGTTGCTAAAAGGTAAGCCCATGGTTGTGGAGTTTACCTTAAGGTAAGGGGTGGGAAGGGGTTACCTTGGTAGAGAGAGGTAACCTCTTCCATTTTCTAATTTTATTTTCCTTTTTTTAAAATGATAAAGTAGGATCTTCTCTTTCCATTTAGATTTATTAATTGTAATAGTGTTTAAAATGAAATAAAAATATATTTATATTTTGTTCTTTTTTAAAACAAAATATCTCATTGGTTTAATTTTATTTTTTTCTATAATTTGAGCCTAATTTTACCCTATATATACCTCATCTTGATCTATTGTAGTTGCACGTATTTTCTTAACTATGAATCACAATAATCCAAAGACTCCACTCATTCCAAATATGCCTTTTTATCCAAACTCATATGAATTTGAAGAATGATTTGGTTGAGCACTTGGGAACCAATTCCAGGGCTATGATTTGAATTTATAAGTAGTTTGATTAGTATTTACGTATGTTATAATATTTTTAACTTTTTTTTATTTTAATCTAGATGTAATAAAATATATTTATATTAACTACTTGCTATTTTTTTAATTTTTTATTTTTTTATAAAATTATAAATAAAAATAATTCACAATAATGATACACATATAATAAAGGGAAAGATATACAAAGGAAAAAAAAAGTGAAAATAAATTTGAAAAGAGGTAAAAGAGTTTGCCATGGTTGTAGAAGAAACCTTTTAAAAAGAGGTTGAAAAAGTGAAAATTATTTTAAACAAAAAAATAAATGAGTTGTAAAATTGCGATAGAAAGATGGGAAAAAAAATAGAGAAAGAGATTACCCCATGGTTGCGGATGGTCTTAAGCACCCTTTTTCTTACTTGTTAGAAAGTTGTTTACGGAAGACCCAATAATCAGCAATATAAGCCTACCAAACAAAAAGCAAAGACTATATGAAAATCATTGTAGAGACAAGACAAAGAAAAGGCATGTGAAAAAGCAAAACTAAATACCCTAAGCAAAGGTAAAAACAATAAAAAGAAGGGAAAAAAAATAGTAGACAAAAGCGCAAGGCATGTACAATGTTGGATAACGGAGGTGTATTAGTGCTATTAAAGATTTATAGGTGGAAAAAGGAATGAAGGAGAAGTATTTGAAGATGACAACTTATAACTACAACCATAGAATGCGGGGTGAAAAGTAATTAGTAACATCTCCGTTTACTTTGAGAATGATTTTTAAATAAGCCTATTTCTTTTATTGATAAAGATATATACCTTATAAGATCCAAATAGTAGGAACAAACTAGTCGATTAACCGTGGCCGTAATTAGATACGTGCAAATTATAAGATCGAGGACTTAATTAGAACGTTGTTATGTACAGCCTAGCTACAAAAATTATTAATTAAATTAAAGATAGCTTTGTTAAAGATTTAATTAAAGCCTTTAAATTCCAAAATTTGACTCAAATTCTTTCAACTGCTCTACTAGATTCAATATACTAGTTTGAAGATAATGATGATGTTGTATAAATTATCAGGGCAAAAGTAAACAATTTCAATGCTGGATAATAATATTGCTTGATCGATTAGTAAATATCCTTATCCCACAATTGGAAATGATTCAAACTAAATAATTTTGAGTTAAAATTAAATGGAATTTGAAATGGATGAAAATTAGTAATATTTGAGGATACATATATGTACGTTGCACTGTATGAGTATGGAGTCGATGAAATAGAGATGGGAGTACGTTCAAAGGAGTGTGGTGAGCTAACCAATGAGGAGGCAATGAATGAATGAATAATGTGTTATAAACTTAGGGGTTTGAAAAGAAGACAGAAATTGGGGGGAGAGAGGCCCTAGGTAGCTTTTTAATATGAGGAGGGGAGAGCTAAGACTTAAGAGGGAGGAGTTGGAAGTAATTAAAGAGATGAAAAGAACAGATGAAGGAAGAGGCAACATGCACAAGTCCCTTTCCAACTCCCACACCCCAACACACACCAACACCAACACCAGCTAAGCGGCAACACCAGCACCTCCCCCCTCCCGGGCAGGCCTCCCCCCCTCCCTCGGGAACTCCACCAACGTACACATACCTCCCCTCCCATTCATTACCTCTTCCCTCTCTCCATTAGCCGTCCAATTTCACAACCATCCCATCAGCTCTCTTGTTTTCCGAGCCATCCCTTGTTACCCCTCTCTCTCTCTCTCTCTCTCTCTCTCTCTGTATATCTATCTTTTGTTTTTGTCTAGTACTAGTAACCCCAATCCCTCTTTGCTTTTGTGTTTCATCTATCATCTATATAGGCCAGGGGTCAAACTCATATCTATCCATCTATATCACTCTATCTACGTACGTACACACTTGTTTTTATACAATCATCATCTACTCCATTTCCTATTACTTCCAAGAGGGGGATTCATATTTTGTTTCTTAGTGGCCTCTTTATTATAGGCCCACCCTAAACCTATATGCCTCAAACACATTTTTAATTTAATACATACTATAACTAAATTTTTTGCAATTATGTTTTTCTTTATAACATAAATAATAATTTCTCCCTCAATGTTTAGTGCCAAGTACATCATCGAGATCCTACCAACATTAGGGTTTGAATTGGGAAATGGTAAGAACCAAGAAAATGTCATACCAATTATGTATTAATTACTCATATTAAAGTGCATCGGTTATCACTGTGATAGTAATCAATAATAGTGGTTACAATCTTGTTGGTAACCACTCTATGTTGTTATTAACGATTTCATTATAATTTTAAGAAAAAATTTGCCAAACAGACACTTTTTTGTACAAATTGGTCAATTGTCCAACTTTTTGAACAAATTACCAAAATGTTCATCATATTTACCCTAATTTGATCCTAATTAGCACACCCCCTAGATCCTGATTTTGGACGAACAGAGGACAGAGGAGAAACAGGAGGAGCCATGGAAAATCGCTAGCCTCTCGCCATCTCTCGATCTCAGATCCCTCGCTCGTCGATCCCGATCGATCTTTGCTTCTGGATCCCTCCTCCGATTGAAGGAATTCGAGATCTGGAACTGGAATTCAATCGCTCTCCAATCCCGACGCTTCTCGCTCTCGATGCGTCTGAGTAATCCACGGCTTTCCTCGACTAATTGATTCGGCAAATCAATTCGGCGTGGGGAGATCTGGTGAATTTGAGTTCCATTTATTCGAATTACAGTTCCAATTAGTCGAATTCGAGACGGAGATCGAGAGCGCCAAAGAGCGAGAGCGCCGGAGCGAGGTCGAGCGAGCGCCATGGATCCGAGCGAGGTCAAGCGACCACCGTGGATCCGAGCGTCACCGAGGTCGAGCGAGGCCAGGAGTCCAGGACGAAGGTTGAAGAAGAAGTTTTTATTAAATTACAAAACTTACCCCATAAATATGAAAATTAAAAAAAACTATCTATATTTTATTATGTGATCCATAATCTATATTTTTATTTTTATTTTTGCACAACAAAATATTATACTTGCACAACATATGGTTATATTTGCACAAGCACAGGATACGATTATATTTGCACGACAACATGTAAAAAAAAACCTAGACTTGGGTCACATTTGCACAACTTACGGTTATATTTGCACAACGTACTATTATATAATTTGCACGATAAAATGTTAAAAAAAAAAAAACTAGACTTGGGTCATATTTGCACAACTTAAGGTTATATTTGCACAACCTACTCTTATATTTGCACGAAAAAATGTTAAAAAAATATATAAATAAATAAATAAATAAAAATAAAAGACACTAGACTTGGGTCATATTTGCACAACTTACGGTTATATTTGCACAACATACTCTTATATTTACACGACAAAATGTTAAAAAAAAAAAAAAAAACTAGACTTGGGTCATATTTGCACAACTTACGGTTATATTTGCACATCGTACTCTTATATTTGCACAACATATGGTTATATTTGCACATGCACAACATACTTTTATTTTTACACTACAAAATGTATTAATAAAAAACTAGACTTGGGTCATATTTGCTCAACATACGGTTATTTTTGCACATGCACAACATACTCTTATTTTTGCACGACAAAATGTAAAAAAAAAAAAAAAAAGAAAAAGAAAAAGAAAAAGAGAAAAAAAGAAGAAAAAAGAGTGAGGCTATAGACAAGATAATAAAATTGAATTTGGCAAGATGGACACTCCACTAATTTGTGCAAAAATGTGGATATTTCACCAATTAGGACAACTTTTTTGGACATTTCACAAATTCACCCTAATTTTAATACGTTATCATGTAATTTAATATGAAATGACGATAAAGAAAATATTAAGTCCAATTGAAAATGTATTGCATCCCTATCTGGATCTCGCCTCTCTATGTCGACTAATCAAGGGCTCGATGTAGCGTCATTTTAGATTTCTAGTTAGACATGTCAAAATGTGACGCGACCCGATGACCCGACCCGTAAAATATGGGTTTTGGTGTCAATATTTCAACCCGAACCCCGAAGCAACCCGAACATGTTCAACCCGTAAATGTTTGGGTCTGGTTGGGTCAACCTGTGGGTCACCCGTTGGGTCAAGCTCTAAGATAATAAAAACATAAATAAATTACAATTTGACATAATATTGAAATTTATTACTAGTAATAATTAGGATTGAATATTATCTTTTTTAACATTGGAAATTTGTAATGTACATAAATATACATATTATTATTCTAGCAACATTAATTACTTATGTTCAATAATATAATTATTATTAGGTTAATATAACAATTTTATGTTTAGAAACTATTTAAATAGTCATTAAAATAGGCAAAATTGCATAAAACCAGGGTAGTTTGTAGCAAACCCCCCTTTAAATTTAATTTTCCGGCAAACCTCCCTTTAAATATAGTAGTTTGCAGAAAACCACCCTTTAAAGTACATTCATTTAAAAACACCACCCATCAACATTTTTCATTAAAAATATATTAAATAAACCAAAATTACCCATTTATCCCCAAAATATAGATTCTATTTCAAAGTTATTAGAAAGAAAATAAATTATATTTGTATGCTTTTAATTGCAATATAATGAATGTCATTACATTTTAAATCTCTTCTTTTTCTCTTCTCAAACATTATGTTGTTTGAAATCTTTAAAATCTATGTTTAAATCTTTACATATTATATTAAATCTATATCTTTATAAGAATTTAAGATGATGCGTCATTCATATCTACTATTAATATATAAGTCTTTATGATGATTTGTCATAAGCCACTTTTATTTTTTTGAGAATATCATAACCAACTTATTTTTAGGTGTTTTAATGAATAAGCTTCAATTACAATTATTTTTTTTTAAAAAAATCCTTAAGATATTCTACATTTTTAAAACCAATGAGTTTTATACATTGAATTAATATATAATCTATATCTATATGTAAATATTTATATATTATATTAAGTCAAAGTATTTTTTTTAATGTTTATTCTCTCTTTGGATTGATATAAAATTATATTTCGTTAAATATTTGAAAAAAGGTTACAATCGCTATATTAATAACGTAAAAATATAACATTTTTTTTTCTAACAAGCTTAAAATGAGAGAGAGAGGGGGGGGGGGGGGGGTAAAAGGGTGATTCCAATTTACTTAATAAATTTTTAATTAAAAGTGACGATGGGTGGTGTTTTTTAAATGAATGTATTGTAAAGGGTGGTTTTTCGAAAACTACTATATTTAAAGGGTGGTTTTACGCAAACTACAATAATTAAAGGGTGGTTTGCTGCAAAATTAAATTTAAAGGGTGGTTTCCTGCAATTTTGCCTTAAAATACTCAATTTGTTTACTTTTAAATGTCGTTTTCTATTCATGTATGGTTTTAAGGATGATAAAAATTATATAAAATATCAATTTATATATTATATATAATTTCATATTTCAAACTAAAAAGAATGAAATTATAACAAATAATATTAAAAAATTGATATTTTACATATTTTGATCATCCTTAAATAACGTGTATATATGAATAGTAAATGATATTTCAAAAATTCTAGATGAGTAACGGTCTTGACCCGTTGGGTCGACCCAAACCCGTTAAATATGGGTTTGGGTTGAGCATTTCATGACCCGTAATCCGAAATGACCCAACCCACAATAGACCCGAACCCGAGACGACCTGACTCAAACCCGACCCGCCCAACCTGTTTGACAGGTCTACTTCTAGTGAAGAACCTTAACTCAATCTGGTCAGAACATAACGAAGTAGCGTTGTTCTAGACTTCCATCGAACATCTCCCAATTGCTCCCCAACTAGAATCCGGTTAGCCAACACTGATTTATATGCAAGTCTCATTCTCAACATTTATAAGTTTTGAAATCCTTGCTCTCAATTGTTAGCCTCAGTAACCATGGTATCGTACCGATAGTAATTACAAACATGGTTACCAATACAGGTGGTTACAACGATTGGTGATTGGTATATGGTATAAAATTTGGTTACCATGTAAAGATGGTGTGGTGATGATAATTACCATTTGTTGGTTAACATAGTGTACGTATTACTTTTTGTAGCATTTCAGATTTACTTTTTTAATACTGTATTATTTTATTTATAATAGAAGCAGATTTCCTAGTATTTAACTACTCAATCAAATCGAACGATCGTGCAACACGAATATATACGGATGATTTCAATTCCAAACCTAAATATCTTTACAAGGCTTATGGGATTGTATTCAACTTTTAATCTGTACTTTGTAGCATAAAATAACAATTCGTTTTCATTTGGGGTGTGGTGAGTTTCCAAAATAAAAAAGTTCTTCAGTTTATCCTACAATGATAACGCATAGGTTCCTGCAATAAGACCAACATATATGCATTTAAAATAAAAAATAAATAAAAAAGTGGCAATCACACGGGTCAGAGTGGCGGATCCTGATACAATTAGATGAGGGAGCGAAAAATTAAGCCCTAATTTTTTTTCCCGAAAAAGCATCAATTGTGTAGCTAGAATAAAACCATAAATCGTATATACTTTATTTCACGCTTTTCAAATATTTTAATAGCATACTAATTTGAAGTTTTGAGGTTTAATTATAGTATTGAGTTACAATGTTTAACAAACGATAATTACGATATAAGTATACCAGTTAGATAAATGATATTTAGGTTCATTCTTTAAACGTTTATAACTTTTTACTCGGGTGTCGGATTTGAGCTTATAATATATCAAATCGAATCTATCAACGAGAAGAACATATATATTAAATTTTAGTTTTGGTTGGGGGCGACTGCCACCCTTGGCTCTTTAAAGGATCCGTCCCTAAAATTAAGTTATTTCGGTTTTTGGGTGTTACGAAAATTCAGATCAGATTAGATCAGGATCATTTGAATGATAAAAGATCGATTTTTCTATCCTATCACCTAAGGATATAGGAAAATAGGACTAATTTGAAAATGTTTTTTAAATTTTAATTACTTCAGCTTTTTTTTAATGATATTCCTAGAGTCGCTTATTTTTTTTTATGGAAATATTTTCCAATTTAGGGTCTTATCCCGTTGTCATAAGGGAATATGATAGAAAGACCGGATAAAGATATATATAGTTTATCGGGTCCAATTCGGTCAAGAGGTCTAATTAGTTAAATCGGATCCATATGAATCAAATTGAACAAATCAAATCAAATTTTATTTAAACCAAAATTTGATTTTATTGGAGTTTCTATTTTATTAGAAAAATTATGTTATAAGTTATAATCCATAACTAACTGAGTTGTTTATAACTTTAATCTTATTTATTTAATTTTTTTACATATAAGATATTTATCATTTTATGAAAAATATTAATGTTTATTGATCTTAATCAATACAACCATCTTTAATTTGCTAAAAGGGTAGCTGATGGGGTAGTTGAACTTTATTGGGTAGCTGAAGCTAATCGATTATTTACGTTCAATATATATTAATAAGTTAGCATAATATTTGGTAAATCTGGTTGTTAGGATAGCTAGTGGAAATTTGTAAATAAAAAATCAAAAGCTTCAAAAAGCTTGGGTGAGTAGTTGTTGAAAAGTTTTAATTTCAAAAGCTAATTAAACTAAAATATTATATTTATTTCATTTAAAACTATAAAATATCAAAATCAAATGTGACATTACAATCTAATTAATAAAGTAAATCAATCCTAAAATGATTAATTAATACTACATCCATCTGAAATAATAAGTCTTTTTAACTTTTGGTATGCTTTTTACTGTGTTCAAAACTCTATAAAATATCAACTTTTTTTAAAATTTTAAAAATAATTTCAAACTTATTATTAATAAATTTAAAATTATTTTGAAAATTTTGAAAAAAAATATTGATATTTTATATACATTAAAAAGTGTGTCAAAAAAGCAAAATAATTTATACTTTGAGACAGAGAGAGTATTAACGTAACTCAATAAACTCATTCAGTGCCAGCCCAAGGGGTGGGCAAGGTGTGCGACCGCCCCGAGTCCATTTTCGGTAGGGGCCCATTAAAAATATATGTTATATATATAAATAATTTAAAATCATAACAAAATACGTGTTTGGCTCAATGATAAGTTTATGTCTTAACAAATTCGGATTCTTAAACGTGTAGAGTTCAAATATCTCTATTTTTATTTTTTATGTTTTTATAGAGAGGCCCTATATCTATTACATTTTTTATATTTTTATAGAGGGGTCTATATCAATTTAATTTAGACACAATTTTTTGTACTTTTACCTTTTCAACAAAATTTTAGACAATTTTCTATGTGACAAATAAAGCTCTATTGTTTACATATATAACTCTTTCTATTTTATTTAATAAAAATGTATTGTTTTTATTTCTTCATATATGCTCGAAGTATCTAATTTATTATTATATTTTTGTTTATAAAAAAATTCCCTTTTTAAAATTATTTTTTGTTTTAGTTCATATATAGGCGATGTCATAGGAAGTCACATATGTGATATCTTAGAACAAAAACTATATTTAGCATTGTTAGACAATTTTTTAATATTCCTCTACCCAACAACTTACGTACTTATGGACATATTATACTAGATACCAAGAAAAAATAACTGGTTTTCACTGCAATTATATTTTTGAATTTTTAATGTACATTATTTTTTATTCATTGACCTACTTTTATTTTCTTAAATTTGAAAAATAATTCAAATATAAAAATAATATGAAAATTTTATGAAGTTATAAAAAAAATTATTTTTTAATGTTTATCGGGCCCTTGAGATTTTAGTTCGCCCTAGGCCTATAAAATGGTAGGACCGACCCTGAACTTATTTCAATCTAATAAAATATATCTTTTTTTTTTACAGTAGGCAAGAATTAGGTGAACCTTACTGAAGTAAGGTGCCACCATGATCATCCAAATGGATGATGTTACAGAGATCCCTAAGATTAGGGAGATTACAGAGAGTACAATTGTCCCTATATCTAGCTATGAAGTATGCTGCCTTGTTAGCTTCTCTGTAGCAGTGTCTGAATTCGATGTTGTCAAAGTTTGCGATAAGATTCTTGATCATCTCCACTTCCCTTAAAATTTCCCATCTGACATGATTATTATCATTAATGGTCTTGATAACTTCCAAGCAATCTCCTTCCACTATGACTTTTCTTATACCTCTGGATATGGCTAAGTTTACACCTGCACAAAAAGCCGCAGCTGGGGTTCAGCAAGTGGAGTTTGTTTAGCATCTGAGATATTAAAATATGTGGAGGGCAATGTGCGGTGTGAGAAACACGTTAATGGAGCCTACGTGGCTTGTGGGTATAATTTTTTGTGGGTTTAGAATTGTGGGTAGAAATATGTGGTATCGTTGTGGGATGAAATCTTGTGGCGGGTCGGGTGCTACGGTTCGGTTGTTTGTCGTTGACACAATACCTCTACATTCCCATATCGGCAAGCAATCTAGGATATTGGGCTGAATGCTACGCTTGTCCTGGTATGGATCAGAGTGTAGGTTTGTTGTGTCTTCGGTTAAGCGACTTCGTTAGCACCCGGGTGGTCGGACTTTTGTGGGTAGCTTCATGTAGCAGGACTTTTGCGGGTAGTATCATCTCTTCCATAAGAGTCCTCGTATGGTCTTACTTTTTGTTACTCTTTGGCTTTTGCCACTATCTATATATTTACCGTTTCAGAGCAGATGTGGCTGCCGTTTCCGACTGAAGAATATATATCAACAACTGAACCGTAATGGTCCCTAATAATGACCCCCACATGGAAATAGCCTGTGGGTTTTAGTGAGCCATCTATGTTTACTTTGTACATAGCCCTAGGTGGTTTAATCCATTTAGAGTTGTGTTTCCTTTTGACACTTTGTGTTGCTTGGGAAGAGGATAGTTTGTTTGCAGTTTGCCAGTCAGCAAGGGCTGATAAGCTTCTAGTTGCTATGTGGTGTGATGTCCCTGGTTGTTTGTTTCTGAAAATAAAATCATTTATGGATTCCCAGATTTTTTGCCATATAAAACAAAGTTCTTCAAAGTCCTTCGTATTGTGATTTGTGGTAAGGAGGTCTTTGATGTTGTTACAATGGTTGGGTATTAGTGGTTTGTTTTTGCCTACCAAGTGCTCATAGGAGGCAATGGTAGCCCTCGTGAAAGGAGACAAGAAGAAGAGGTGGTCGCTATCTTCGTTGTTGTTAGTGCAGAAGCAACAGTTAGAAGGTACTCTATTAAAATACTTATTTAATCTATCCTTAGAAGCAAGGCTGTCAGAAGTTAACTTCCATATGAGATTTTTAATTTTATGAGGGAGGTGTAGTTTCCAAATCCACTTGTAGTCGTCGCTGTAGTTGTTGCTACTAGTCATCATTTGTCTCACCGATCTAGTTGTAAAACCTCCATCGGGATTATATTTCCAAATTAGCTTGTCTGGAGGACTCCAAAGTGGAACTTTGATTTTAATGATCTTTAGAACAATGTTATTAGGGAAGATCTCATACAAGAGAGGGATATTCCATTGCTTATTAGTGTTGAGTAGTTGACTTACTTTAAGATCAGGATTGAGGTGCTCTTGGAAGTTTGATAAGTCCTGGTCTGGTAACCAAGGGTCTTTCCATACGTTTATGGACTCACCATTTCCTACTAGCCATAGCAAGCCCTGAGAGAATTTTTCTCGGAGGTGAAGGAGTCTGCCAAATTGCCACGAGGTATTCAATGGGGATTTTTCCATTAATCCTTCATGCTGAAGATATTTTTCCTTTATTAGTCTTACCCAAATGTTATTAGGCTCTTGATAGATTTTCCAAAGAAGTTTCATTTGGAGACTTATGTTCATTTCTTCGGCTAGTTTTAGACCAAGTCCACCTTGCTCTTTCGGTTTACAAATCTTTTCCCAACTAATCAAGGGTGTGTACTTCTCGGAGTGCAGCTTATTCCAAAAGAAATTCTTTTGTATTTGATCAATTTGGTGTAGAACTTCTTTTGGGAGGAGAAAGTTCTACATCAAGTAGTTAGTTTTGGAGCATAAGTTAGCTTGGATTAGAGTTGCACGACCTGCCTGGGTAAGAGAGGAGGTCTTCCATTTGGATAATTATTTTTTAAGGCTTTGAACTGCCTCATTAAAAATCTCATTTTTAACTCTTCCCCTGACTAGAGGTATACCAAGATATTTCTCGAGAGTTTAACTATAGGAATGTTCATATCTCGAGCTAGAGAGTTAGCCAGATTCGGACTAATATTTTTCGACACTTGCAGAGAAATTTTGTTATGGTTTATGGTTAGTCCTGAGAGGTTAGAGAAGTTCTTGAGAATATTTTTGATGGTGTGTAGGCTTTTATGAGAGGCTCTAGAGAAGATAATTGTGTCGTCAGTAAACGTAAGAAAGGGGATGGTGGTGCCATTTTTTGTTAATTTGATTCCAATGAGTGCGTCATCATAGTTTGCTTTCTCGATTAATTATCTGGCTAGATTTTCCATGACTAAGATAAATATGTAGGGTGCAAGGGGGTCCCCTTGTCTTATACCCCTACCTGGTTTGAATGGGGTTCCATGGGCAATTGTTCACTAGGACTGAGAAAGTGGTCGTAGTAATACAGTTCATAACCCAAGTGATCCATTGTGGGGCGAATCAAAATTTGATGAGAGTTGCTCGTATGTAATCCCAGTTGATTCTATCGTAGGCTTTTTCCATGTCTAATTTGAGGGCCATCCAGCCCCTTTTCCCTTTTTGTTTGTGGAAGTTATGGAATATTTCATGAGCTATGAGGATGTTATCTTGGACTGATCTTCCTTCAATAAAAGCACCTTGAAAGGGATTGATTAGCTTATTTAGGATTGGTTTGAGCATGTTGGCTATGATCTTCGTTATGATTTTATAGAGGGTGTTGCATAAGCTGATAGGCCTATAATGATTGATATTCAAGGGATTCTGAACTTTAGGTATGAGGGCAATGAAGGTTAGGTTGATTTGTGTTAGCATGCTGCCAGAGTGGAAAAAAAGCTTTCACTGCTTTGCAAAGAGAAGTCCCAAATATTTTTCAGTAATTGAGGTAGAATTCTGGAGGGTATTCGTCAGGGCATGGTGTCTTATCCTCAACCATACTACTGATTGTATCCTTGATTTCTTTGTTAGTCGGAAGAGTTAAAAGGGCGGCATTATCATTGGGTGTGATTTGAGGTTGAATATGCTTAATATGTTTAATCGAGATACGGGTTCTATTCTGTGCTATAAACCTGTTGGACATTTCATTGGTAATTTGGTTAGCTATTTCATCATTTTTCATTAGCTGAGTCCTATCCTTTGTGATAAAAGTGGCAGTGGAGTTTCTGAGGTTTTTTATTTTGGCAATAGTTTGGTAGTACTTAGTATTCCTATCTCCTAGTTGAAGGTGTTTAATCTTAGATCTTTGTTTCCAGAGTTTGAGATTATAGTCTAGGAGTGCAGTTTTTTTCCTTTCCAATCTAGCAAGATTTCTAGCATCATCTGGTGACAGAGTGCCCCAAGGGAGTTGAAGCTGAAGTTTTTGGATATTGCTTTCGACTTCAGAGAGCTGTCTTTGAATGTTGTTCTTATTGTGTCTTTTGCACCAATCCTTGATGTTCTTTTTAAGTAGCTTTTGTTTTTTCATGAAAGAGTACGCAAAGGAGCATGTCAGCTTGTTATTCCAAACCTTAGAGATTATGGATTCAAAATTGGGATTAGTGGACCAGGCCATCTCAAATCTGAAGGGAGCTCCTTTAGGACAGACCGAGGATCCGATCTGTAAGGTAATGGGGCAGTGATCTGAGGATGAAAATGGATGGTGTTGAACTCTAAGATTTTTAAAGTGAGACATAAGATCTTGGTGGGCAAGAATTCTATCAAGGCGCTCATATGTATTATTGGAAATATTGTTAGCATTTTTACTCCAGGTGAAAGGGGAGCCTACATATGGGATAGTTTGGAGATTAAGCTCATCTTTAAGCTCTCGGATTCTGCGAAATCTGAGAATGGACGGGGTGGAACCACCAACTTTTTCTGTATCATCTTCTATATCATTTAAATCTCCTATGATTAATATCGGAAGCATATGTTTATTGACGACATTGATGATCTCAGAGCAGAAGGTATCTTTTTCAAATTCTACTGAAGGAGCATAGACAAAAATGATGGCAAGATCTCTTTGTCCAATTGTAATTTTTAGCATACAAAATCTTTGGTGTTGTTCAAGGATTATATAATATCAGGAGTTTTATGGTTTTTAGAGAGGATCCAAATACCACCTTTGGCACCAGTTGAGGGGATAGTTAAAGCCTTATGGAAACCAGATTCTTTAAGATGTTAGTCAGTGGGAGGTTCACCTGATTTGGTTTCTGTTAGAGCTAAGATGTCAAGCTTATTGTTGTATCTGAATTGATTGATTTCATGCCAAAGAAGGGGCCGTCTGGAACCCCTAATGTTCCAGTAACCAACTCTAAACATGAAACCAAATAGCAGCTATGCTACATAGCTCATCAATCGGAATCCAACCTCTATACCAGTTAACGGGTTCAGACATTGATTTTGTGACAAAGAGACCAAATGTGAATTGTGGTTTATCTTTTTGATTGTTTATGCACACTGCAATGAATTGAAAGAAGCAGAAGTAATTTCTTTTACCTGAGTAAGCACACCTCGTCGGGATGATTGCAGTTTCGGTTCTGTCCCTAATTTGATCATGATCTTGTGAAGTTTGGTGGCAGCAGTTCTGATGGTCAATAATGTAGCTTGTTGCACAATAGTTGAAAAAAAAATTGTGTGAGACTTGGTGGTTTGAAGGTTTGGTTTGGCTTTCCACCACAAAGGAACCAGAAGCTGGCCTCATGGGGATATTAGCCGATTGTTGTTGAGTAAGCTTTGAGGAGATCATACCTTGGGTTTCTTGCTTGTAACTGTGTTCAAACAGCCAACTCTTAGACGCAAATGGAGCTGAATTAGCAAAAGAGCTTCTACAGGATATGAAGCATAAGATTGATAGCTCAGGGCTATTGTTTTGAAAGAAGAAAACAAAAGTAAAAGGAAAGAACCATACTTCTATTTCATACTTCCTGGATGCGTGTATATGTTGGCGCCAAGTTCTGTAAATCGTTGGAGTCCACCATTGAGTTTGTAAACTGCACTGGAGTTTACATCTGTGTCTTGTACTTGTTGCAAAGGTTTTGTAGAAAGTTTTGTTTGTAAATGTTTGGGGGTAAGGTTTGTGCAACATGCCTCCACAAAGTCCCTGTCAGGACCCGTGTGACAATGCTTGAAGTTTGTTGATGGTTGAGTGTAGAAGATTATACCTGCCTTGAAACAGGCATCAATCCTGCACATCCCCGGAAGTTCTGGATTCATGCAAATTTTTTATTGCATCTCTGCCATTGCAAGAGGGGCAATGGGAAGATACATCTTCATGCTAGAACGGATAGTAGACAAGCTAACTGGAGTGTAGATATGCTTATAAGAAAAGAGATAAATATCTAAATCGGTACCACCAAAGCTCCCAAAGAAATCAGGATTACAGAAAGCAAAGAAGGTTATGTTATGGCAGATAATACTAAGAATAGTATCACCGTATCTCACAGAGAAACTATAATTCTTTAAGTGGTCACCAAATAGCATTAAATTGCCATGCATGTGTATGAATATAGGTTTTAAATGCCAACAACAATCATAGAAACCCACACAAGCCATAGAAAAGGTAGGGTGAATCATGTAGCTATGCAGATGTGGAAACCAAATCACATGGGTCATCCGGTTAGGCAGAAAAATAAACCTTAAGATTAATTTCACACTAACAACAAACCCAAAGAAATAGGCAGAGCTAATCCTTTTAATGCTTATACCACAAGTATTTTTAGCCAGGCTTCTAATCTTGCTAAGCATAACAAAATACATATGATAATGGTAGTCAAGAGGCAGTACCGTTTCATACAACGGAACCAAATTCAGACAAATACTAAAGGCATAATTGCTTGTGCATATTCCAGTAATTAAAGAGAATAAAGGGTTGTGATTGAACTTATCTGTTCTGAGTATGATTTTGGCCACTGAAATGGCACCCATCTTGCCCTCAACTTGCCCTCAACTTTGAGGATTCTAGCCTGAAAAGTGGGGAGTTTGAAACTAAGTTCTATAAGAAAACAGGAGATCAAAACAAAAGTTTTGTGCTGAAATTTTTTGTTTGAAGGGTTGGGTTTGCATGTGTTGTTTCCCCATATTTGGAGAGGGTTGAGAGTCGCTTGATAAGCAGGCTAAGATTCAAGCTTTGTTGGCTGGCCCCCAGCAGGAAGCGGCAGCAGCCATGGCGGATAGCTGTGGCAACCGAACTCCGCATATTGGACAAATAGAAGGGGATCCAAACGAGCCGGAGAAGGTAGGCACTGATGGAATTGTTTGGAGTTGGTACTGTCGGTCGATTTGGTAAGGGAATTGCCCAGATTTGTGCCCTCAAGCCTCATCAAGGCCAAAATCGAGCAATTAGACCCACCAAACAAGATACATGTGGCAAATCCGGCTTGGTGATTGGCGATCTGGCCGCTACGGACAGTTGTTTGAGGAAGTTTGTGAGGAGATTTTGTGTTTGGAAAATTAGGGTTAAATTGAAGGTTGTTTGGGTAATGAAATTTGGAGATGGGAGATTTAGGCGTAGGGCTCAAAAAGGGGACCGGAGGCAGTGGCAGCGCCGCGCCATGGCCAACCGGTCGAGGAGGACGCCGGCGAAGCAGGAGAAACAAGGGAAGAAGAGAGGCGCGTGTAAAGAAAAAGAGGGGCGCGTTATTGTGACGTCTAAACCCTCTTCTTGGCACGCTGGTAATTGATATCGTCAACTTAAACACGAACTTGATAGATGAGAGGTAATAAAATATATCTTATGGAAATAATATCGTGGGTATAAGATAGAAAAATGAGCCATTATTAATTAGCTAGGTAGGTCTATGGGAGTTATTTTACCAACTCTATGAGATCTAAAGTGGTATGGATGTGGATTTGGATCGGGAGTATTCGGGGTGCTTTGGGTTTTGAGTCCAATCGAATTCAGGTTGTTTTGCATGGGAAATATAATTAGGTTGGATGATTTTGGGTTTCGGCTACATTTGAGCCAAGTGATTTTGAGAAAATGGTGTATTGGTTGTTATCAGTTTCGGATTGCTTTCAAGTTCGGATAAATTAAATCGGGTCAAGTCAGCATCTGATATAAAAAAAAATTCATTTATTCAAATGTGGGTATGGTATTTAATTGATTTACTTGGATCTGGCTGGGAATTATTGGCTCTAATTTGGTGCTACCCTCCATCTTTATAGTAGTTCATTTTATTTGTAGAATGAAAGCGTAGAATATGAGAAGAAAATCTTTCTCTGTATCTATTTGCCTCACTAGATCAATTATATAAGAGTTTTCGGAGAGTGCATGAACTGGCACACACGATTAACGGCAAAAGCAATATCATGCCGGGTGATTGTAGCATACTGGAGAGAGCCAATCGTTTGACGATAAATAGTGGGATCGGGAAAGGGACCCCCCTCGCGGCATAGGCGAACTGATGGGTCAGCAGGAGTGGCGATGGGCTTAGAGTCCATCATGTTGCTCTGACCAAGAATGTCCCGAATATAGTTGGATTAGGAGAGGGTGATGCCAGCCGATGTGTGTATGATTTGTAGGCCAAGAAAGTGGTGAAGATCCCCTAGATCCTTGAGAGAAAAAGTACCATGGAGAGAGGCAATAAACTGCTGAATGATGGCCTGATTGTCACTTGTAATAATCAAATCGTCGACATATACAAGGACATAGATGGTAGCAGCGGAAGATGTATGAACAAACAAAGAGGTATCCGATTGGCAAGCTCGGAATCCATGAGTGACCAAGTAGGACTTAAGCTTGGTGAACCAAGCTCTCGGTGCATGTTTAAGGCCACATAGAGCTTTATTCAACCGACACACATGGGAGGGGTGAGATGGATCCTCGAAGCCTTTGGGTTGTTCCATGTAAACCACTTCCGACAAGTCGCCGTTGAGGAAGACATTGTTGATATCAAGTTGTTTGATGTGCCATCCTCTAGAGAGCGCTAGCGATAGAAATAACTGAATGGTCGTGGGTTTGATGACGGGGCTAAAAGCATCGAAGAAATCAACACCCTCCTCTTGACTGAATCCTTTTGCAACCAATCGGGCTTTGTATCTCGCAATCGTACCATCGGAATGGCGTTTGATCCTGAAAAAATCCACTTACAACCTACAAGATTAGTATGTCGAGGATGAGGAACAATGGACTAAGTCTTATTTTGCACTAAGGCGTCAAACTCCTCCTTCATTGCAATTTTCCAACATTCATGCTTAAGAGCCTGGGTGACTATTTTCGGTTCGATCGGAGGGGTGGATATATATAACTAGTGACCAAGGTTTTTGGTTTTAAGGAGTTGGTGCTGGCCCTAGTTGACATTGAGTGTTGATTGTTGGCAGCGGGTCTGAAATAGGTAGGGATGGTTTTAGGATGGATGTGTTTAGCTTGGGAACTAAGCGTGGGTTGCTAGTAACGAGGGGAAGGGGCTGTCGGACTGTTAGGAGCTGTTTGCAGGGATGGAGTGGGGTGTGGTGGGACAGCAGGTTGTGAAATAAGGTCAAGTAGGTTCGGAGAGGTGGAAGTGGGAGGCTTAGGAGCTAGAGGGCACTCACAAGGCGATGCGGCGACGGCATACGGAAACAGTTCCTTATTAAAGACAACATGACGGGCAATATAAATTCGAGAAGCGCGTTGGTGAAAACATAGATACTCTTTGTGGGAAGGGATATAACCAATGAAAACACATGGGAGGGAGCGGAAATCCATTTTATGAGAGTTATATGGACAAAGAAAGAGGTAACATCGGCACCCGAAAGTTTTTAAGAAGCCAAAATCAGGTGGCTTTTTATATAGAGATTGATATGAAGATAAGTAATTTAGGATGGGGGATGTAGTAAGGTTGTTGAGATAAGTAGTTGTTCGGAAAGCATGTTCCCAAAAAACTTTAGGAAGGGATGATTGCGCTAAGAGAGTGAGACCTTTTTCAACGATGACTCGATTACAACGTTCAACGGCACCATTCTGTTCTTGTGTATACGGGCAAGATAATCGGTGAGTAATGCCACATGACTGTATGAAGGAAGAGAGACATTTCCATATTCACCTCCCCAATCTGTTTGAAGACTTTTCATCTCACAATCAAACTGAGTTTTGATCATGGTGCGAAATTGCACAAATGTAGACAAAACCTGCGATTTGTGGGATAAAAAAATAAATCCAAAAAAATTTGGTGCATTCATCAATAAAAAGAACAAAATAACGATTGTCATTCATAGAAAATGTAGGGGATGGTCCCCAAACATCGGAATAAATTAATTCAAAAGGTCTCGATGAAACAACATGTGAAGAGGAAAGGTCAAGACGATGACTCTTCCCTAATTGGCATGAGTCACAAAGAGTGGGAAATTTATTTGTAGTAATGGGAAGTCGAAATTAAGAAATCAGACGCCATAGGATTGCCTCGTGAGGGTGCCCGAGCCGAGAGTGCCACTGGTCTAGGGAGTTGTGGACGCTTGTGAGAGCCATGGATGAGGTTGTGGTGGATGTGGTGGAGAGCGTGGTGGAGGGCAGGCGGTACAGACCATTTTCAGCGGCCCCTGCTAGGAGGGTTTGTCCCTGAAAGTTCTTAACACGACACAAATGAGGCCAAAACTCCATCATCACATTGTTATCACGACATAATTTAAAAACACTAATCATGTGTTTGGTTAGTCTAGGCACAATAAGCACATTAGGCAAATGGAGATTGTGAAGAAAGCATGAGCCAATATGCGAAATAAACAAGTGGTTACCGTTCCCGACTTGGAGTTTGTCGGATCCAACATATTCATCAGCTATGGTAAGTTTGCAGAGATCTGGTGAGACATGGTATGTTGCCACCGTGTCAAAGTACCAAGATCGATCAGTGGAAGAGGGATTGTTATGCTCGGCCAAATTGGCTTGCTTCACGGTCTCCCTACGGTTCGGACGGCATGAAGGAAAATCCACTTGATTCGAGCTTTGCCAACAATCAATAGCTTCATGGCCTTGCTTATTGCAAAGTTGACAGTGAGGGCGGCCCCGTCGACGAGCGTCCTGATTGTGATAACCACCAGAACCAGAGGGAGTTGAGTTGGAATTGGATCGCCCATTTGAGCGAGCCAACATATTTGCCGACGGCACCATAGAGGACCAATCTGGAAGAGGCGGTGCAGGAAGGTTGTGGGTCGTAGTCTGCCGAAGAAGATCTCGGGCAAGGCGATCCTCCTCCTGAAGAAGATGGCCAATTAACAAGATCGTCCACCGTCATACCCTCAAAGTGCATCATAAAAGAGGTGATAAAAGGACCATAGGATGAGTCAAGGCAAGACATAAGGTGGCCAATGAGATCTTCATCGAAAATCGGGTGGAGAGCTTCTGCAAGAGCATCAGCAATGGAGCATTTGGGCTCAACATAGTCGATCATAGGCAAAGCACCTTTTGTCAAAGACTGGAGCTCCAACTTCATAGACATCCGGCGAGCTATAGATTGAGCCTAAAAGTTCCGTTCTAGCGCTGTCCAGGCTAAATGTGACTTGCCAGAGCGAGCCACCAAAGCCAGGGCCCGTTCAGAAAGCGTGGACTTGATCCATAGAAGGACAAACCTGTCCCGTTTCTTCCAAGAGGCATAATCTGGATTTGGAATAGAAGCACTAGGAACCTTGGGATTGACAATGGTCTCCGATGGTGAAGTCGGAGCCAAAACATAGTGCTCGAGATCAAAGGTCTCGAGCGCATACAAGATTGTGGTGTGCCAAAGAGCATAATTATCTTGATCATGCTTTATGATAATGGAGGGAATCTGAAATTGAAGATTGGGAGAGGTTGAATCAGTGGCAACCAAGAGGTATTGACTAGTGTTGGCCACGAGCGATGAAGTGCGAAGAGATTCTGGGTTTTGAAAAAAAAACGCTTATTGCTCAAATACCATGAAAGCGTAAAATATGAGAAGAAAACCTTTCCGTGTGTATCTATTTGCCTCACCAGATCAGTTATATATATTACATGATATGAATTAAAAATATAAACCACCACCTATACATTCTAACTAAAATATAAACCACCCAGCTATACATTAGGACTAATGGTTATAGGAGATGAACGTTGCACAAAATCAGGAACTAATCTTGACCTGTTCTCAAGGGACTCACATATGTCATTATAGAACACAATAATTTCTTATACCATATATATTACCTTTGATAACTCCCTCCCTTGATGAAAATCGGAATAGATGCTTCAAAGGCTTTGACAGGATATTTGTGTCAAAGGCCTTGGAGCATTAACAGTTGATGAAATACAAAACCTATCTTAATTATTCGTATATTATTTTATCTTATGATATACTTCCATTATATTATATATATATGTATGCCTAACCATTTCAGGAAGTATATTCGAGATTATATCCTTCCTTAATACATATTGAGGAGATCAGTTCAAAATAGATCATGGCGTTCGAAGTGTCCATATATAGAAGATTGAAGATCAAACTGATTCGAAGGAGCCGTTGGAGATCTGGTGGTGAAGATCCTCACGCTCCATGCTCTTTTATAAAGGAAAGGAAGGAGAAGACAGAACATAGAAGTGCTACACGAGTTTCATTCATTCAAGCGATCTGTCTTCCAAGTGTCTCTCTGCTAAGCGCTCAAGAGTTTGTTGTTTATTTCAAAGCCTTTGAGAGTCACTGTGAGCTTATAGGATATATTCATTTCAAGTGTTACTCGAGAGTTTATAACTCGGGAAGTTTCACTAGGCTATTGATTTGCGAGAGTTAGAGGATTGTACTAGATAGCTGAGAGAGGTGGGGCTCTTCTAGATTGGTCTAGGACTCCAAGGGAACGTGAGTTGACTAGATTGCAATTGTATAGGAGAGAGGCTTCTCGGTGAGCTATTAGGATCCTAAGCTAAGCAATCAATAAAGCCTTTGAATCCTAGGGTTGTGGAAGAACCCTAGGCGGGGACGTAGGCCAAGTTGTGCTGAACCTCATAAACAATTACTCGTGTTCTTTACTTATTTCCTTTACCTTATTTCCACACTTGGTTCGATTGTCTAACTTTGTGATTCAGGTTTAATCTCAAAGGTTTTGATACAAGCTCCAAAAGTCTTGAGACTTTCTGCGAAAAACGGGCATACTCTATTCAACCCCCCTTCTAGAGTATTTCTTATTACATTGTTTTTATATTATCGAACCTTCAATTGGTATCAGAGCTTTACTCACTGTTTTTGATCTAACAATCTTGTGAGTTTTCGATCATGTCTGGTGAAGCAAGCGGAGGATTTGCACAGGGAAGGTCCACAAGCAGACCGCCACTCTTTGTAGGAAACAACTTGGTCCACTGGAGATCTTTGATGAAGATGTTCATCATAGACCAAGATCTAGAGCTTTGGAACATTATAGAGAATGGTCCGAAGATTCCAGAAAAAGATGGACCAAATGACACCAAAGTTGCAAAGAAGGAGTCTGAATACAACCAAGCAGATCTTGAAACCATCTCCAAAAACTACAGGGCTATTAACTTACTTTATTGTGGTCTTAGCACTGATGAGTTTAACCGTATTTCTTCTTGTAGGTCAGCTAAAGAGATTTGGGACAAGTTGGTCGTCACCTATGAAGGAACGAGCCAAGTGAAAGACACAAAGATCAGCATCTTCCTTCGAAAGTATGAGCTCTTTAAGATGAAGTCTGATGAGTCAATCAAGGCCATGTTCACACGATTCACAGAAATCACCAACAACCTTGACTCTCTCGGCAAGAGCTTTACCAACGTTGAGAAAGTAAGGAAGATACTGAGGTGCCTTCCAAAGGAGAAATGGGGTCCTAAAGTAACAGCTATAGAGGAAGCCCAGGACCTCACCACTCTACCCCTTGATGACCTTCTTGGAAAGCTGATCACGCATGCGATGATCCTTAATGAAGACGATGGAGAACTTCCAGCTAGCATTAAGAACTTGGCACTCAAGTCTAAGAAGGATGAGCCCAAGGATGGATCTGATTCCGAAGATGAGGATGATGATGAGGATGATCCTTTTGCTCTTATCACAAGAGGCCTTGCTAGAATTCTCAAAATGAAGAAGCAATTCAACAACAAGGATGGATCAGAGTCTTCAAAATTTTGAGGTAAGCCTCAATACAACAAGTATGAAAAGAAGACTAAACCGTTGTCTTGTTTTGAATGTGGTGAAACAGACCATCTTGTGAAGGACTGCCCTCAAAAGACAAAGAGCCAGCCCAAGAAAGGTGACAAATGGAAGAAGAAAGCCATGGTGGCTACTTGGAGTGATTCCGACTCTGACTCCGATGATGAGAAGGCCAACATTTGTCTTATGGCCTCTGGAGATGAATCTCACGATGAAAAGCTTGAAGCTACTGTAAGAGAACTTATGAAAAGTCCAAAAGAGGTATTATCGGAATTCCTTTCCAATATGATTGCCAATGAAGAAAAGCTTATTGCCCAAACTAACATTCTTATTAAGAAAACTGTGGACCAGGAAAGAACTATTGAGGATCTGTCTATGAGGGTCAAAGGTCTTGAAACTTCTTATTCAGGTCTTGACATTAAAGTCAAGACGCTTGACTCGGAGAAATCTGAACTCAAGCAAGATCTCTCCTCTCTAAGAAATGAGCATCATGACTTAGAGAACGAGAAGATCTCCCTGAATAATAAGATTCTAGACCAACAGACAACCCTCATAAGTTTTACGAAATCCAAAGGCACTCTTGATAAGATGTTGGGTGAGCAACAAAGCTCTATAAACAAAAGTGGTATTGGTTACAATCCAAAGTTTTTAAAGAAGCAACACATTACCACTTTTGTAAAGGCAAAAGGAAGCAGAACCTCTCCTATATGTCACCATTGTGCTAGAAAGGGACATTTAAAAGAGACCTGCCCTTATAGGAGAAAGGATCCATACATTATTCGTAATACATTTCCTGTTCATTTGAGAAAAGAACGGATAACACAAGTTTGGGTCCCAAAAGGCACTATTTAGCCAAATATGGTTTACCCCAACAATGGATCCAAATTTGCTTATTGGTCTAGCCACAAAGGTTGATGTTTGTTTTGCAGGAAATCACCAAGGTGAAAGAACACAAATGGATTATTGATAGTGGATGCTCGAGGCATATGAGTGGGAAGAGTTCTCTCTTTCATGATCTAAAGAAGCAATCCACGGGAACAATCACTCTTGGTGACAAAGGAAAATGCGACATCGTTGGTATTGGTAGTGTTGGAAGTAATTACAGCCATAGTATTAAAAATGTCTATCTTGTTAATGGTTTGAAGTATAATCTGCTTAGTGTCTCTCAATTATGTGATAGTGGTAACAATGTCAGATTTAACAAGAATAGATGTATAGTGTGCAGAGATGATACAGGTGAAGTTATATTGACTGCATACCGTTACCACAATATATACGCCGTAAATGCTGATCAAGTGGCACAAGGAAGCTTAACTTATCTAAAGGCTTTGACGGATGATCCAAAGCTTTGGCAAAGGAGACTCGGTCATGTGAGTCCACATACACTACAGAAGCTTGTGTCCAAAGGGCTTGTAAGAGGGCTACCTGAGATGGACTTCAAAGGTATTGACATGTGCAATGCATGCACATGAGGTAAACAAACACGTAGCTCTTTCAAACCCAAAAAGGTTGTAAGTACTTCTAGACCCCTTGAACTTTTACATATGGATTTATGTGGTCCTATGCGAGTCAAATCTCCCAATGGTAAAAAGTACATGCTAGTTGTTGTCGATGATTTTTCAAGATATACTTGGGTTGCATTTTTGAAAGAAAAATCAGAGGCCTTATTTGAGTTTTCAAAACTTTGTAAGGAGTTGCAAACTTTAAGAAATGAGCCCATAGTGTCTATCCGGAGTGATCATGGTAGGGAGTTTGATCAACTTCAATTTGATTTGTTTTGTGCTAAATATGGCATCTCCCATAACTTTTCTGCTCCTAGGACACCTCAACAAAACGGGGTTGTGGAACGCAAGAACCGCACCTTAGAGGATATGGCCAGGACTATGCTTTTAGAAAATGCATTACCTAAAACCTATTGGGCTGAAGCTGTTAACACAGCTAACTATATTTTGAATCGTTGTCTTATTCGTTCTATCTTAAAGAAAACTCCTTATGAACTTTTCAAAGGCCGCAAACCACTTATATCTTATTTTAAACCCTTTGGCTGTACTTGTTTTGTTCATAACAATGGAAAAGATAACCTTGGGAAATTTGATGCGCGTAGTGATGAAGGTATATTTCTTGGCTATTCCATGAGTAGCAAAGCTTATATAATCTTCAATAAAAGGACCCAGGTAGTTGAAGAAAGTATACATGTTATTTTTGATGAATGCAATGACGGTGCTTTGAGTGAAAGTGTTGCAGATATAGATCTTAACATCCATGAAGAGAATGAGGAAGGTGATGTTGCTACTACCAAGAACACAGAGAAGAGGAACATGCAGGAACCGATTCTTAACACTGAAGAATTGGCCCAAGGTGTTGAAGATTCGTCCAAAGCCCTTGGTGTCCAATCCAACAGTGTTGAGACGTCAGAAACTGCTGTAACTGAACCTAACAGGACCACGGAGTCAGATGTACTACAAGTCAACCCTACAAGTGTGACGAATCAAGGAGCTGAGACTAGCAAAAGGATATTCAAATACTCCTCATCACACTCATTAAAGGATATCATTTCTGACCCTACTTCTAGTGTTCAAACTCATTCTAAACTTAAAAATCTTTGTGCTTTTCACGCGTTTGTTTCTCTTATTGAGCCAAAGAAGGTAGATGAGGCACTTCAGGAGCCAGACTGGATCATTACTATGCAAAGTGAGCTTAATGAATTTGAAAGGAACAAAGTCTGGACCTTGAAGCCTAGGCCAAAGCATCAATCAGTCATTGGCACTCGATGGGTGTTTCGAAATAAGCTAGATGAGAATGGTAAGGTTGTGAGGAACAAGGCAAGGCTTGTTGCTCAAGGCTACAATCAAGAGGAAGGTATTGACTACGAGGAGACCTTTGCTCCCGTAGCCAGGCTTGAAGCCATTCGCATTTTATTAGCATTTGCATCTTTTATGAGCATAAAGTTATATCAAATGGATGTCAAGTGTGCTTTTCTTAATGGTCTCCTAGAAGAAGAAGTTTATGTGGCTCAACCCCCAGGTTTTGAAAGCTCAGAATTTCCCAATCATGTTTATAAACTTGACAAAGCGCTTTATGGTTTGAAACAAGCCCCAAGAGCTTGATATGAGCGCTTGTCAAAATATCTTTTAGAAAATCATTTTAAAAGGGGGTTGATCGACAAGACTCTTTTTATCAAGACCAAAGGAAATGACATTTTGGTTATTCAAATTTATGTTGATGATATACTATTTGGTGCTACTAACACATCTTTGTGCAAGGAATTTTCTGACATCATGTGCAGTGAATTTGAGATGAGCTTGATGGGTGAACTCAACTTCTTTTTGGGATTACAAGTTCATCAATCCAAGAAAGGGATCTTTGTCAACCAAAGCAAGTACACTAAGGATCTCTTGAAGAAGTTCAAGATGGATCAATCCAAAGCAGCCAAGACTCCCATGAGCTCAACATTATCTCTAGATCAAGACAAGACTAGAACAAGTGTCAATCAAAAGGAGTATCGAGGAATGATTGGATCTTTATTATATCTCACGGCCAGTAGACCTGACATCATGTTTAGTGTTTGCATGTCTGCTAGGTTTCAAGCTGATCCTAAAGAATCTCACCTCGTGGCTGTGAAGAGAATCTTTCGATATCTCAATGGCACTAAGGAACTTGGACTATGGTACCCAAAGCAAAAGGATTTCACTTTAATTGGATATTCTGATGCAGATTTTGCAGGCTACAAGGTGGATAGGAAGAGCACATCAGGATGTTGCCAATTCTTAGGAGCATCTTTGATCAGTTGGCACTCAAAGAAGCAAAATTCTGTTGCTCTATCCACTGCAGAAGCCGAATACATTGCAGCTGGAGCCTGTTGCTCCAAAATCCTTTGGATAGCTCAACAAATGCGAGATCTTGGCATCAACCTCAAAGGTATCCTAATTAAGTGTGACAATACAAGTGCCATATCCATCACTAAGAATCCTGTTCAGCATTCAAGGACCAAGCATATTGATGTAAGGCATCATTTCATTAGAGATCATGTTGAAAAAGGTGATGTGTCCATATCTTTTATTTCTACTGATTATCAATGGGCTGACATTTTTACTAAGCCTTTGGCAGAGGACAGGTTCACCTTCATAAGACGAGAGATTGGGATGCTTAACAAGGATGCACTTTCGTAGGGGGAGCTTTCCCTTTACGAAAGATAAATTCTACTTAGTGTCAAGACCCTTGAGAACCATGTCAAGGTGTGTGAACTAAATGGTGGAGTACATATATCGGATCATATATATTTTTGGTTAATATCTTTTTAGATATTTAATCAATTATATTTGTTTTAATTGGATTTCAAAAATTGTCCATTTAGTAATTTCCTTAAACCGTTAAAGATATTTTATTTTTGGAAATAGATTTTTTGGTTATCTTGTCCGATTTTAATGGATATTTGAATTTGAATTTGAAAACCCTTCAAATTGGCAATGTAATGATTTCTTTCCTTGGAACCCTAAACCCGTCCCATCACTCCCTCTACTTAAACCCAATACTGTACCCGATTACAACCCACACTCAGACTTTTCCAAACCCTTTCCACTTCCTCATCTTCAACCTCTCAATTGCCTCTCAAGAAACCCTAACCAACTTTCTCCATGGCACCCAAAACCAAGAAAGCTATCACACCCAAAAGACTTGGCGCCACCCCCAAGGGACGTCAGGCCACTGCTACCTCTCCCACACCTGAACCCGCTCCTCAAGCTATTATCCCAACCGTCGTCCAGAGCACCATTGCTGAGAGCTCGACCATTGTTCCCAAAGGCTCTCAAAAGCGCTCTGCGAAGAAGCCGATCAGTGCTAAACAGAAAGGAAAGAGAAAGATTTTGGCTGAGGAAGTGGACGAGGAAGAAGATCTCGACGCCCTTCTGGAAAGAGATGCTGCCAAGGAAGCCGAGGAGGAGGCCTTAAGGAAGAAAAAGGCCGATGAAGAGGCCGAACTTGCTAAGAAACTGGCCGAGGAAGAAGCTGAGCGAATTCGGAAGGAAGCCGAAGCCGAGGAGGTTCCATCCGAGGAGGAGCCTGAAGAAGATGAAGAAGAAGAGCAAGAGGGATCTGGAGAGGACGAGGAACCTGAAGGAGATGAAGCGGGGTCCGGTGAGGACTCGGGGTCTGAGGAAGAGGAGGAAGAATCTCCCTCTCCTTCTCCTCCTCCTCCCCCGTCTCCGAAGAAGCGGAAAGCCCCTGCTGCTGTCAAGCCTCCATCCCCCAAGCGTACCAGGAAGGGCACTGTCAAGAGTCTTGTAGCGCTTGTCAAGAGAGCTGACCCAACAGTTGCGCGCAAAAAGAACGCAGACCCCCCGGCCTATATCCAGGTAAATCAATCCTTGCCCTCCTCTTGGTTTCAAGATGCTGAGACTGCTGGTAAGTGGGTAGACGAGTTTAGAACTCGTAAGGTTAGCTGTTCGGATTTTTTAGATTTTGAGTTCTTTGAAGCTTTGAAGTTACCCTGCATTGAGCTCCTCAAAAAATCCCCAGCCTGGACCCTTCTTAACCTTGAGACTGTCTACTACCCCCAACTTACCCGACTTTTCTACATTAACCTAAAAGCCAAAAACGACACCGATGGTTGGTCTTTGGAGTCTGTAGTCAAAGGGGTTAGAATCTCTCTCAACTCCGATGGCTTTGCAGATTTCCTTGGCCTACCTACCCCAGTTCCACCCGCTGATGTACACCCCTCAAAAGAGAATTGCATCATCCTTGCCCGAGCCAAATATCTCCTACCCGAAGCATCCAACAGCACCTCAAAGCAACTTACCCACTCATCCCTAACCCTTGAGGCGAAAATAATTTTTAACATCATTGTTCGATGCCTCTTACCCCGTCTTAACTCTGGCTCACTCCTTACTGACAATGCTATGGTCCTGCTCTACCGCATCCTAAATGGCCTTGATCTTGATCTGGCCAACACTATCCTTGGAACCATGGCTCATGCCAGAAAAGCTAGAAAAGGCTCTCCCCTCCCCTTTGCTACCCTTTTGACACCCATCTTCAAAGCTTCTGGAATTGATGTCAAAAATGAAGAACAGCTGCGTCATACGGGTAAGTTCGACTCTAAAGGCCTTGAAAAGATTGGCATCACTCGGTCTCCCCAAGGGACCATGAGTCTTGCCACTCCTTCAAAAGCCTTTCCCACTGCTCCAGCTTTCGACGAACGCATGGACAACCTAGAGTTGGGCTTGGAGGAAGTTCGCCTGGATATTAAGGAGCTGCAGAAGGAGATCATGACGGAGATGAGCGGGATTTCAAAGATGCTGGAAGGACTGTGGACGAGGCTCACTAATGATACTCCGGATGACTAAGCCTAAACCTTAACCCACCCTATCCCACCCCTGAAATTTGATACATTGCTGGTTTGTTGGAAACGTTTTCAAAACTTTTGGTGACTTTTTGGTGACTGTTTTTACCTCCGCCCTTTGTTGAAAGACAAAAAGGGGAAGATGATCTGTGGTGCTTAGACTTTGAAAACCTCTGCTTGAAGGTCTTGGAAGACCTTGGTTTCTGATTTATGGTTTTCGGTTGGATGTTTTCTTACTTTAAAATTTTTGATCCAACATTTGTCTAACCCTTGCAGGTACTTAGTCCGAATTCCATTGTATTATCTATTTTTGACTAAGTTGCAGGGATGCACAAGTTTTGTCTTTCATCAAGGGGGAGATTGATAACTCCCTCCCTTGATGAAAATCGGAATAGATGCTTCAAAGGCTTTGACAGGATATTTGTGTCAAAGGCCTTGGAGCATTAACAGTTGATGAAATACAAAACCTATCTTAATTATTCGTATATTATTTTATCTTATTATATACTTCCATTATATTATATATATATGTATGCCTAACCATTTCAGGAAGTATATTCGAGATTATATCCTTCCTTAATACATATTGAGGAGATCAGTTCAAAATAGATCATGGCGTTCGAAGTGTCCATATATAGAAGATTGAAGATCAAACTGATTCGAAGGAGCCGTTGGAGATCTGGTGGTGAAGATCCTCACGCTCCATGCTCTTTTATAAAGGAAAGGAAGGAGAAGACAGAACATAGAAGTGCTACACGAGTTTCATTCATTCAAGCGATCTGTCTTCCAAGTGTCTCTCTGCTAAGCGCTCAAGAGTTTGTTGTTTATTTCAAAGCCTTTGAGAGTCACTGTGAGCTTATAGGATATATTCATTTCAAGTGTTACTCGAGAGTTTATAACTCGGGAAGTTGCACTAGGCTATTGATTTGCGAGAGTTAGAGGATTGTACTAGATAGCTGAGAGAGGTGGGGCTCTTCTAGATTGGTCTAGGACTCCAAGGGAACGTGAGTTGACTAGATTGCAATTGTATAGGAGAGAGGCTTCTCGGTGAGCTATTAGGATCCTAAGCTAAGCAATCAATAAAGCCTTTGAATCCTAGGGTTGTGGAAGAACCCTAGGCGGGGACATAGGCCAAGTTGTGCTGAACCTCGTAAACAATTACTCGTGTTCTTTACTTATTTGATTTACCTTATTTCCGCACTTGGTTCGATTGTCTAACTTTGTGATTCAGGTTTAATCTCAAAGGTTTTGATACAAGCTCCAAAAGTCTTGAGACTTTCTGCGAAAAACGGGCATACTCTATTCAACCCCCCTTCTAGAGTATTTCTTATTACATTGTTTTTATATTATCGAACCTTCAACCTTCATTAGAAGATATATTGTTGGATGTTTTGGAAGGGGGAAAAAAGCGTGCACTGTATACGTATATGTTTAAGGAAAAGCCACTTTCAACCTATACATCATTTTTCACCCATAAGTAAGAGAGATTAATTTGTGTAAATTAAGGGCGTGTTTGTTTTGCAGAAAAATGCTCAAGGAAAGGAATCATTGAACCCGTTCCCTCCCTTGTATGTTTGTTTAGACTCCTCAAAGGAATATTAGTGTTTAACCCCTCAAATGGTTCACCCCCTTTATTACCCTACAGAAAATGGCATGTATCCCTAATATCCTCTTTGTAAAAAGCTCACAGACACAATTTTATCACATCATTCATCTCTCAAAAACACCAAATCACAACAATAATCAATTGATCAACCAATTAGCCATGGCAGGACACAGATCGACACCAAGTCCGAGGACGATTACCGGCGTCGGCGGATTGGCTGGGCGCCGAAGCACTAATTGGAGAGCTCTGAGAGAGGTTTCAACTGCTAGGGGGGGCGTCATCTCGATTCTAAAGAGGAATTCTCCTTGTTAGGTACCACGACATGTCAGATTCTGATCTAAGGTGGATCATCGCTGCCGGCAATTTCATCGGCGAGGAGCACTGACGGAGATAATGTTGATGAAGAAAAAGGCCCAAAATTTATATTTGATTCTTCATAACAGTTGACAGCAATGGAATCTCTATTCAGATCGAATGAAAGCAAAGCCATAATTTATGGAGATTGAAGGGAAGTCAGTAAATCGATTAATTGACAGGCAGATCGATCGAGGGAGAGAGTAGGGGTTTGGAGAGCATGTAGGGAAAATGAGTAGAAGAAGAACAAAACTATGTCAATCACGGAAGCAGAAGAAGAGAAAAAAACACAAATAGGCAATTTCATTAATATCGTTAGTTTATCTATACAAAAAGTGAATGATTTCTTTCTTTAATTAACCAAACAAAAATTGGGTTTAACTATTTCCTTTTACTTACCTTTCTCTGAAAAGTAATCATTTCCTTTCCTCTCTATCTGCTTAAACAAACGGGCCCTAAATGAATAGAGAAGATAAAAATGTCTTTTATTTTCTGGCAACGTATGAGAATTTAATTGAGAATAAGTCTACATGTTATTGTATTGTATTCTTCTGAAACGCGCAGCAAATATTAATTGCTGATAAAAAAAAATAATCATCTATTAATATCAATCATTTGTTGATGAAGGGAGTAATGTAATAGTTATATCAAATATATAGTTACTCTAAAAAAAATGTTTATTATTATTATTTGGTCTAATTAAATAATTAAGTAGATGAATTTGTATTAAATTTACAGTGAGCAAGTGAGAAAGAAGCTAGATGCTGGCTATATGGCCCTAGAGATCAGTATGAAAGTGATGATCAGTTTCCTCACTCTCAAAGCCCTATAGCTGTGGAGAGCACAGACACAGTGCTTTTGTGTTTAGAGAAGTCCATATGCCAGCTCATCACTTGCACTTACATTACAATTTACAATTACAATAACAATTACAATTGCATCTCGATCTTCCATTTAAAAAATACAGTACGTAGTAAATAAAAACAGAGAATCAATTAATTAATTCTGCAAAAAATAAAGAAATAAAATGGATCCCAAGGCAGTTAAGGACGTTGTCCGGCCATCAAATTGTGAGTTACTACGTTCAACCAACGGAGTATATAAAACAGTTTGGGGGGATCGGTGATATGATGCTAGGTATAAAATCAGTCACCCATCAACACAAAAAATATAGTGTATATATATATATATATATATATACAAGGTGCCCCCACAGCCTCCCAAACCCATCAATCAATCATAAATCAAATCATATCATATCACATCCATCCATCCTATTCAGAGAGTGGGAGTAAGTGTGTGTGAGAGAGAGAGAGAGGGGGAAGAAAGAGAGAAAGAAAGAAAGAAAGAATCTACAAAGAAAATGTCGAACTCATCCACAGGCTTTACAACAACAGCAACAACAACAACAGCAACCAGTGAATCAACAGCTACAGGTGCAACTGCTTCGCCTCCATCTCCGGACCACTTGCCCAACTTCTTGCCTCCTCCTTCTTCCGCCGAGCAGCTCTGTTACGTCCATTGCAACTTTTGCGATACTGTCCTCGCTGTACCTACTCATCTCTCTCAACCCCACTTCCCCCCATATCCTCTTTTCTTTTCTTCCATTCTTTTTTTAGATTTCAATTCAATTAAATTCAATTTTTATATATAATTATATATATTTTCTAATAATAATATATAATTTGATTCATGCCTTAATTTGTATCCTGAATTGACTGCCTCTCAGGTGAGTGTCCCTTGCACCAGCTTGTTCAAGACTGTCACTGTCCGATGCGGCCACTGCTCCAACCTCCTCTCTGTCAACATGCGCGGCCTCCTCCTCCCTTCCCCCACCGCCTCCGCCGCCTCTGTCAACCACCCCCAGCTTCATCTCCCCCACTCCCCTTTCTTCACTCCTCACAACCTTCTGGTACGTACGGTTCGGTATATATTTATTTATACCTACCTTCCTCCTTTTTCTTTATTTTCTTAATTAATTCTTCAGTTTTTATATGGTTTTCGATTTAGTTAGGGTTTTCGGCCTCTCCTCCATTTTAATTTCTACTAATAATATCAGGTCTACTGCAAAATAGGCAATTTTTTCCACTCCCTAAACTGAAATTACTTCTAGGGTTTTATCTGTTTTCTAGAGCTATATATATATAGCTTTTTTAAAAAAATTTAATTTATTAATGTAACTAATAACTTCTTTTAGGGTTGATGAGTTTCTTTTAATTAATTAATCTACTGTGTTGTTGAGACTTGAGAGTGTATATGTGGATCTTGATGGAGTTTAACAAAATTAGGTTATTAATTGGCTTGCAGGATGAGATCCGTAACTCGTCACCAAACTTGCTGATGAACCATCATCAGGCAATGAGTAACCACCATGAGCAGCTGCTACCAGTTCCTGGAGTTGATTACCATGACCTCCCTAAGCCACCTGTGGTCAACAGACGTGAGTCTCTTTTTAATTCGTCTCTGAAAATGCACAACTCATGTTTTTATTTAATTATTAATATGTTTGCTTTATTACTTCATCGATCTGAATTGAAGCTAATAAACTAATTAATTGGCAACTTAATTAGTTTAGGTTGACTTTATTTGAAATTTATGGTGTTCAAAAGGATGCAGCACTGATCTAGATATCATGTATAGTTCTACACATAAGTACTATCAATTTGGGCCCCTTTATGGCCTCTAGCTAGCCCAGCTATTCCTTTTAATTTCTTTCTGACTTGGGGAACCTTAATTTTTAAGGGCAAGTGGAAACTTAAATGTGCTGTTTTCAATTTCATAGCCCTCCCCTCCCCATGTTTTGTTGATTGACTACTTTACCTTTGAAAAATGTTGAGCCTGCACTTTTTAGTGCATGCCTATAAATATGCAGCTACCTCTGCCCTAAAAGCTAAAACCAAAGATGTACAAAGCATTAGCCCCCCTCCCTCCTCTCTCTTTCTCTCTCTTCTTTTTCTATCTGAAAAAGATAGCAACTTTTTTCCAAGATGTGAAGGTTCATGGGTGTGTTGAGTACCATGCAAAAGGCATGGGATGTCACTTCTTGTTTCATGACTCATTTTTTTTCAAATTCAATATGGCTTAAATGCTGGGTTTATGTCCCTCTATTTGAAGATGGCAACACATCGCGCAATACGGACCTTAAACGAAGAACGCCCGTGTTTACACGGCATGGGATGGCACTTGTTTTTTCATGATACATATCACACTAAATGAACCCTAAAACCAAGATTAACTTTGCTTACATTCATTTCGAAACCCTAATTTCAAAAGGGTTGATGAGAATAGAACCCTAGAATGTGTGGCAAGTAATAAAAAAAACCCTAATTCCAAATGAGGTACTACTCTGAGGGAGGAATGCAGCATGTGAAATCCAACAAGGAAAGTGATAGGAAATCTATGTTGTGTGTAAGAGAGGGGAAAGATCATGATGAGGCTATGATTTAGAGAGAGAGAGAGAGAGAGAGAGAGAGAGAGAGAGAGAGAGAGAGAGAGAGATGTGATGTGTGAAAAAAGAAGAAGGTGAATTTAATGAATGTTTGTGTGTGTTTTTTTGTCCCTTCATTGTCCAGCTCCGGAGAAGAGACAGAGAGTCCCATCTGCCTACAACCGTTTCATCAAGTAAGTTACCCTTGCTAGCTCAATATCAATTCCTTTTGAAATTTTTTTATACTTTTTATTTCCCCTTTAATTATTTTATATATATATATATATGGTATTATATATTTGTGTATATTAATATTTGGGGCTTGGGGTTTGGACCATATAAATGTTGCTACTTGTTGCTACCTATTCTGAAAGGTCCACCCTGCCCATACCATAAATGCCCAGGTCCCATGTCAATACCTTAAGCTCCAAACATATTCAAACTATGCATTAAAAAAAATATTTATCAATTCAAATGAATCCGTGACATGATGCTACCAATGTGAATTTCTTTTATTCCCCAAAAATATAAGGTTGATTGGAAAATTGGGTGAACTTGGTCAAAACTGTTCTGAGCATTTTTATTTTTATTCTGTTATCCAAATACAAAAATTGTCTTAGCTAATTTGATATACTTTAGGTTTTGGCTTTGAACCTACAACAAAAAGAAACTAATTTTACCCTGGAAAAAAGTATACCATATCCCTAATTAAGTTTGCAGTTCGATAAGTGAACCTAAACAAATTTATAGAAGAAAAGACATAAATTTTATATATAACCCCCCCCAAAAAAAAAAGTTTCCATTTTTAACATATTTTGATGTAATGGAAAATGCAGGGAAGAGATCCAACGTATCAAAGCTGGAAATCCAGATATTAGTCACAGGGAAGCTTTCAGTGCAGCTGCTAAAAACGTATGTATTTTCTCATCATTATTATTATTATTATTATTATTAAATTACAAGCTAGTAAAACTATATACATATATATAGTTTGGACTCTGTATAATTTATGTTTTGAAATGGTAAAAATAAAAATGAAATTGCAAAAGAAACCAAAACTTTCACTTTGAATGACCTATAAACTCATAAATTTTGAATTTGTTTTTTTGTGTGTGTTTTTGGTAGTGGGCCCACTTCCCACACATCCACTTCGGACTCATGCCTGACCACCAGCCCGTGAAGAAAGCTAACATGCGCCAACAGGTACACCCTACACATCTCCTCTTCCTTGCTATATACATATACATATGTATATATGTCCATATATATATAAATTTAACATGATGGGTAATCAAGTTAAAGAGAAATTGTTCTGAAAAAAAAAAAGCTAAAGTGAAATTAATAACTATTTAGATGAACCTAGCCAATCTAACTCAAGCTTAACTAGCTTGAATTCTACATGAGTTTGATGTTACGAATTGAATGTTGTGTACTGTGTGCAGGACGGGGAGGACCATATGCTGATGAAAGATGGATTTCTAGCAGCGCCGACCAATGTGGGTGTCTCGCCCTACTAACCGCGAAATCGCAAGTCCTACGCGCTAGCTCTTATATAGGATTGATCGATATAATATAATTAAGCATATGTATCTTCACTACTCGTTAGTCATGTTACCGGATTAGGGATTCGATGATCATTTTGCGGACTCTCTTTAATTTTCCGTAGTAGTTCGGATGTTGTGTTTTGTCACTCATGTTTTCGGAGAAATTCCTTCCTAGGGACAGAAGTAAACGTTTTTTAGAAACTAATGTACGTGCTAAGCTTATCTTGCTACTGTTAATTGCTAAATCGTTTCGGTTGAAATGAACATTTTATTCTGATGTTTGTACGTTTATGCAATGGTCCTGTGGTTTTTTTTGAAACATCATTAATCTTCCATCGACGATCACCTTGTAACAAGCGCAATCTACAAACCCATTTTATTTGAAATGCATCTTTGGATGGTTTTTTGAATTCGGTTATCTTGCAGTTTAGAGTCATGTTAGTGGACAAGTTAGTGGGTAGTTTTTCAATTCAAGTATCAAGGTTTAAGGGTGTAAGTTTGGACGGTTTTCTCATCAATTGGAGTAGTGGCTTTTACAGTTTTGGTGTTCTAGTTCCCTTCTGTATTACAGAGGAACAATCTTGTGTGAAAGCCGAGTGTTTAGTTGATCAAAGTGTGTTCAGAAGTGTTGATTCATGACCAATTGTAGAACATTTGGTATCAGAGCTAACACACGTTTGTGTTGCTGGGTTCGATTCGGGTTTTGAGTGATTGTGAGAACAAAATACAAAGGAAACACATAGAGAGCAAAGTTTTGAAAAATGTAGAACAATAGCAATGGAAACTCAAGCAACCCTCAATTGCCTATTTTCAAGGGAATCAACTATCATTTCTAGAGCTTGAAGATGTCTACGCTCTTCAAGTCTCAAGAAGTCTGGAACCTGGTAGAGCAGGGGTTTGAAGACGATGGAAATGATGCACCTGATCAACCATTAAGGGAGAAGAGAAAGAAAGACTCCAAGGCATTGTTTATGATCCAAACAGACTTGGATGTTGAGATCTTTCCAAGTATCTCAGGAGCTAGAACATCTCATGAAGCCTGGGAAGTCTTGAGACAGGAGTACTGATGTCCATGTTTTATGCCATGTTTTTATGCATATTTTATCTCCTTATTCTAAGTACTTTGCATATTTCGGGCTGGGAATATGTTGAATTTATGTAGTTTATGCTTATTTGCAAGAAATAGAGGTCTACATAAGTTTTGGTTTAATATTATAGAATTTGGAGCCATTCCGGGACGAAACCAAGAAGAGAGGACAAGAGCTGAAGCTTAATAGATTTCGAGGAAAGTTACTCGACATCGACTAAAAATGAGAGCAGAGCTTGATCGAGGAAAGAAGAAGAAAAGAACTCGAGCTCGACTCAACTCGATGTCGACATAGTTCCTCGATGTCGACCAAGACCAAGAAGCGCACCCGAGCTCGAGGAAGAGAACCAGACCGAGGACGGAAGAAGAAGACAACTCGAGCTCAAGAACTACTCGATGTCGACAAACCTGCTCGACATCGACCAACCCGAAAGCTTGTCCGAGTTCGAGAAGATAAGAAGCTGCTCGAGAAGACAAGGAGAAGCCGAGATCGACGAAGCAACTCGACGTCGACCAAACTGGTCGATGTCGACCAAACTGAATCTGGGCCGCGAGTCCGTTGGGCTAATCCGAAGTCGAGTTGATTTGCTTGGAAACGAAGCAAGGCCGGATCTATCCCTATTCTATCAAGATCTATCTATGGAAGAAGGATTTATCTACCACATGAAGATATTTAGATATTTTAGTACGTTATTTTCCCTTTTAGATAAATGTTCCTTTTATTAAAGTTTTATCTTTAGATATAGATATAATATCCTTTCCTTGATTAGCACGGATTGGAAGCCTATAAATAAAGCCCATGGGGCTAGTTTTAATGAATTCAATTCTAGAGAAGGAGAAGTAGAGTAGAGAGAGAGTGGAGGACGAGAGGAGTGAAGGAGCGAGAGCAAGGTAGATTATAAAATTAATAACATTTATAAGGTAGATTATAAAATTAATAACATTTATAATAAGGTAGATTATAAAATTAATAACTTTTTTTATAATATAATGTAATCACATTTTTATTAAATAAGGTAGATTATAATGTAATCACATTTATAATATAATATACTATATGTTAATGTAATCACATTTATAATATATTCTAGGAGTAGGGGTGGTATTAATTAAGGTAGGTAGTCATTATAAATAAGCAATTATCACTTAATCATTAATCTACCTCATTAATGGTCTCGGTCCCCCACTACAATTACTTTTTTTTTAAAATAGGGGGTTTGGTTACCCGGGTGGTAAACCAAGTTTTGTCCCACTAGAGCTTCATTAGAGCTTCATTACTGCTCGGATTTGGTTTTGAACTAATATGATTTTAGGTGTGAAGATAATGACAAATAGAATAGTTAAATAGACACATAATGTAAGTTGTCAATTGGAGACCAAAAACCAAACCCCCCCCCCCCCCCCAAAAGAACGCGCCTACCCATGCGCTATCTTTCCCAAACCAAAATCCAACAAGAACCCTAACTTTCTCCCATCGTTCTATCTCTCCGATCAATCTTCTCAGGCCCTGTACTCGCCATATCCCCCTAGACTTTCCAAAATCAGAGGCACGTGGTTCTGGATTTGGGTTACTCTTTTGGATTTTGCTCAAATTCTTCTTAGAAATTTTTCAATCTCAAAGAAAACCTCCTCTTCGATCTATATCCCCATCCACTCAAATCAGGGGTTGTTCTGGCTTTCTCCTAGATTAGTTAAAATCATAATCGTTCTCCCTCACTCCACCCGCCTCTCCGGCTCCCTTAATCTCGGATCTCTCAAGATCTACTCCGGCGTTGCTGCTGCTGCCTCCCCTGCCGGCGTGGGCCGAAAGCCTCGGTTGGTGTGCGTTGAAGAGGAAGGTCTCTCGGATGATGCGGTGTTCTGGAAGCCTCCCCCCCCCCCCCCCCCGGCTTCCTCCTGTTTTTCGTCTTGGTGCCCTTCGTCTTGTTCGTCTTCTCCCGTTGGGGCTTTTGCTCGGCGGCGTCTCGCCCTGCCGGCTCTGGCCTATCTTACAAATTTCTCCTTGCTTGCTCTTGGATCCCTCGTATTGCTTACCTTTCCACCCAATCGACGTCTCCCAAGTACGATCCTTACCATTCTTCCCATCATTTCTTAGTCAAAATCCATCTCTATGTTTATCCTGTGATTGTTCATTATATATACTTTCACTATAATCAATTTAAAGCTCTTTCAATTTATGTGGATTTGCCTAACCCTTTGCCTAACCCCTCGTCGAGCGACACCCAAATCGGGAAGCTTTCGGGCGACACCCATATCGAGAAGCCTTCGGGCGACACCCAAATCGTGAAGCCTTCGGGCGACACCCATATTGAGAAGCCTTCGGGCGACACCCAAATCGGGAAGCCTTCGGGCGACACCCAAATCGGGAAGCCTTCGAGCTACACCCAATCAACCATTGAAACAAATTGCATCCTCAACCGTGATCATCTATATGTAAAGTTAAACATCAAGTTGATGCTGCACTTTACCAACATATCTGATAGTTGTTGTGTGATTGCAAATCTATTTATCCCCGCCTATCTCCATCCTATAAAAAACGGATATTCTTGGCTATTGGTTTTTTGGTTGCATTCTCATTATCTTGAAATTAACTCAAGCAAAACCAATTCTTTGAAATATCCCAACTCTACCCAGTATTGTTGCTTCTACTTTGCTTTTTGCGTACTCCTGTCACCCCATACTACATAATTCACCACTTGGTTGCTCACCCATATTATTTACACTTTGAATCAAATCACACAGGAACTAACCCCGCTCGAGAGGATTTTCCTCTTGAGCAATTTGATAAATTAACCATGCCACAGGTTTATTCACACTCGTCCATACTCCAAAGCAACTGGTGGTGCTGCAGAGGGGCTCTCTTTCGCTTTTCTGTACAACTCCAACGTAGCAGCAGCAAATGGCTACTTAGATACCATGTAAAACCATCAACAGAGATCACGGTATCAACATTCCAACTTATAAGTTTGTAATTTCACTATACAATTCAAGGAATCAAGAAAATAAAAATTGTATCAATGTATGGACTGTACACATCAACCTCTATTTCTTTCATTACCACTGCACTCACTATGCTATTCTGCTACAAAGAATGTTTGCTTTCAATTCTAGCAATATTTGCATTAACATCATCCGAGTGAGCTGTTCTGTCAAATGCCTGCTCTTTATCTACCACTTACAGAAATACAATGGAGATTTAAAGCTCAGAAAACCTACACAAAAAGTGTAAGCATAATCCATATTATTAGACAATGTAATTATTGTCATGAAAAATCGAAATTATACTCGCTCATTTGGCCGAGCAATCTCAATAATAAAAAACACATAATCCATATTCAATATCTCTGTTTTGTAACTGCATTGAAACTCAGATACATAGACAACACTTTACTAATCCCTTGTAAACTATTTTTCCATATAATGGTTGTATCTTATGAACTGTGTAACCTCACTCTCCTTACTCACATCCTTTCGACCATGTTGTACTGTTTACTTAAAAAAGTCACCAATCATTACCTTCATACTATTGCTTGTTTGCATGCTCTTGATGCAGTCTTGGCAACCTCTAATAGACAAACTTGTAAGATCTATAGATATATAACACGAATATGAAAGACACAAGTTCTTTCCCATATCAATCATAAAAGGACTTACCCAGCTGATACAAACCAATTGGATGAACAACACTGCTATAAGTATGGTCCTAGCTCTTCAAGGTACCAAATCCCCCCAAATTGGTTATAATGAAATTTAGTTTCTGGAATGTTAGAGGACTAAGTAGAAAGAATGTCTGGACTCATATTGAATCTACTACTAAATCGGAACACATCAAAGTCTTAATGTTAGCGGAAAGTAAATTAACAAACCCACCTCCGGAGAAATGCTGGAGAAAACCAGGTTTCGACATGATGTTTTTCTGTCCATCAAATGGTCTGTCAGGGGGTCTGTGCCTCCTTTGGAAAGAAGCACAATTCCAAAATGAAACCTTTACCATAAGAAACTCCACTGACTGTATCATCCAGGCAGATTATACCAACACGACACTTAACATTACGATTGAAATCTTATTTGTCTATGCGACGCCTCATGCATATGAAAAAAATACTTTCTGGGCTTCCCTATCAGATTACATCTGCAATGCAAAGGACTCCCTCATAGTTTTGGGAGACCTAAAGAAAATATTAGAACCAAAAGATAAGTTGGGTGGACGGTCTCCATCTGCAAACAGATTTGCAAGACTTCAAGATGTAATTAGTACTTACAACCTAGTTGATTCCCCAACTAGTGGGAATAACTTCACTTGGAGAAAACGTGAAGATGGTAGCGACAACATTTTTGAAAAATTGGACCGCTCAGTTATCAGCCACTCTATCCTAAAAGAATTCCCTAACCTTTGCACCAAAAATCACGCATTTTTGAAATCGGTTCATGCGCAAATCACCTTGGACTTCATGGATAACCGAAAACCAAAATTACAACCTTTTAAATTTGAAATGGCATGGACAACAAGACCGGACTATGAAACAATTGTGCGCTCTGCTTAGAGGCTAGATTCTCCTGGCTCGCAATTGTTAAAATTAACCAAGAAATTGCAGGAAGGCAAAAGAAAAAGCAAGATATGGGGTAAAGTAACCTTTGGGAACGTGTTCCGCCAAATATAACAAGTAGAATCACAACTCTTAGAACTACAAAACACTCTATGTAATGCTTATAACCATGATCTAGATAACAAAATCAAAAGGCTCACATCAAAGCATGCTTCACTTTTAACTTACCAATACAAATACTGGGGGCAAAGAGCAAAAAGAATACATGTAAAATCAATCGATGCAAACACAAAGTATTTTCACAAAATTGCTACTGGAAGATGGAACAGAAATATAATAAAACAGCTTCAAACCATGGCTGGTATAACCCTCAGTAGTGAAGAAGATATAAGGAAATTAATCAAACAAGACTCCAGCCAAAGATATTCACACCAAACAAGACAACAGGTACCAAGCAATTTACTCAATTATCACTAGTAGAAAAAACACCTATTAGCCCGGGCGTTTCAGCTAATATAGCCCGGATATAGGCTAAATAGGGTCCGGGCATCAGAGTGGTGTGATAATAGGTATAGAGCCCGGATCTGAAAAACACACGCCCGGGCTATTAGAATCTGTCAGATTTTTCCCCCAAATTTTAAAAGACTTTAGAGCCCGGACCTGATTGCATATCCGGGTTATTTGGTCCATAATATAGCCCGAATATTGTTTGTCCGGGTTATTTTATCCATCAAATGACCCAGGAAATAGACTATATAGACCGGAGATTATGAGATCCGGGCTATTTGGTCAATCTTTTTGCCCATAGAACCAGCCTATATAGCACAGTGATTTTGAGATCCGGGCAATATAGTCGTTTTTCTTTTTGAAATTACCAATTCATTTTCATATTAAACCCCACCTGATATTTTTCATAGCCGTCCATGTGTTTAGCAAATACACTTTCAAAACCACAAGCATACAATCAATTAAACCCACTCATATCAACGAGTGCGGACAAAATTAAATATGATCGATTACATTATAAAAATAATTGTGATAAGCTAATCATCCACAAGGTTATTCAAACATTACATTACAATGACTTCACTATATAATTCAAATCCAGTCATTCTAGTATTTTTAACAAAGCTATCAAAAATACTCAAACTAACCAGTAAAGTTGCTTCCAAATTGATGTTCCACTCCCTTCGACAATAGTTGTAATTGCATTAGTTGTCTTCAATTTTTTAGAGGCTTGTTGAGTTAGAGTTTATGGAGGAGAATCAGTTGACCTTCTTGCACCTGAAATCTCCGTAGGAGTCTCTTGACGACAGCAGGTTGCATCGATGAAAAAACCTTAGGTACGATTGAGGTGCCTGGTTGATTCCATATCTAAGAAAATACGAGTATTTACAATGTATAAGCAATAACCACGAGAGATTAAACATGTAAATGGACAAGTTATAGTTGGCGCACACAAGTCTAGCATCTAATGAGATTGTTGATTCCACATGTAACCAAATTTACAATTATAACTACCAATTCAATTCGTCAAGTCAAACCTGCTGATATTAAAGCAAACACCACCAAGAGGGCCTTATATATGTGAACATGGGCATCAAGGCTATTGAATTATATGAATGGACTTTCTCTTCTCTTGTTACCCATGCTAGAAACAGTAGTAAAATTCAGGTCACTATACTAAAGTCTCAATTTTTAATCACTTTGAGACTTTGCATATTAGTCCAAGAATCCCACCAGAATACAAACTGGTATTATTCTATGACTAAGGTGTTTATATTCTTAAGGACAAAGAATACAAACACCTTAGTCATATGATAGTGAACACTTGGGTGCAAAGTTATCAAAAATGATTGTCCAGCCCGGATTCAAGAAGTAAAAGGAGCCATGAAACCACATTACACATCATTTGTTTCAAAAAATATAAAATCAAAATATCATTATCAAACATCAAGATATCTGCATAAACAACCACAATATCTTCCATTTCTTGTATGCTAAACGAAAAGACTATCAACTCCAAAACATTATCATGTCCTACAGTACTGTCAACACCTAAGTCTCCAAGTACAACATCAAATTAGGCTTAAAATAATTCCAAATTAGGATTTTGATTAATCACCACATGTGCAAATTATCTTAAAACAATGCAACAAAACTAATAAGCCCCAAAATGACTCTTTTCAAGAATGAATAGAAAGCATTATACCTTATAGAGTTCAATTTAGTTTGTTGTCAAGAGGTCCTTGCACTTCATGTAAGCAGTGCAAAGGTGACAAAAACACCTGATTGCTTCAATGGCCTCATCCATCTGATCCATTTCGGTCGTGTCTTCGCCACTATTACCTTCCTGATTTCTTGTCAACAAGGCAGCATCTGCTCTCTTGCCTTTTTTATTCTGGTACAAATTATCACCGTTATGAATTATGAGTATCTCAAATAAAGAAATTAGGAAGTTAAAAAAACTACAAGAATCCCTATATGCAGTATTATTACTCTTTCAACCGACAAATAAAAGTTTTAACAAAATATACAAGCATCCACGTTGGCCCTATCGTAGCTAACCAACAAAGATACTCCATGAATAAGATTGAATATGGCGTATAAAGTATAAATAAAAAGTTATAACCAAAGGCTTGTAATTTTTAATTTAAGATTTCAGAAAATAAGTGAATTAGCATAAGGAAACATAATATAATCACGTCAAATTCCAAAGAAATATATAAAGGTTTAACCTCATATCTCCTCAAAATTGCAACCAAGACAACCATCCACTCTTTAAACTTGACAGAGCGCATCTGAGCAAGGAGGAACTCTGCATCTAATCAACTCTACAATGTATCCATTTGAAGCTGCAAGGTGAATAATACACAAGTAATTGCACAAAAAACAGATAACGGGGCACACTTTCCTATTTCCATGAATTTCCAAGGAAGAAATAAGTTGTAAACATGAAAAGAATTACATTGCCTATTGACCATATCATTTTTAACCATATTGACTTGACTTTTCAAACTTGATCTGATCGCCAAAATGAAGTAGGATGGTACCCCCATCTTATCCTTTCCAAACTATCACACTCATCCCCTTCTGCCATTTCTATTACACATAAAGGGGAAATATGAGATTGTCCATTAAAAATACAATTGAAAAAGAAACAAGCCAGCTAGGGTTAAGATATAAATTAAAATTAGGGAGTACCTAAGAAGCTTGAAGGGGGAGGAAGAAGAAGGGTTGAGACTTGGGTGAGATTCAGCAGCAATTCAGTTAGAACCAACTCCATAACATCAACTCGGGACCAGATTCAGGACCAACTCGACAGCAATAGGGAGAGAAGGAGAGACGACGAACCTCCAATGAGAAGAGTGAGCGAAGGACGAATGGCCAGCAGCGGCGAGAAGGACGATGCCCCTCCTTTGCGATTGCCTCCCTCCTCTATTCGATTTTCAGCGGAACGGCAGACCATTATTTCAATAAAAAACCAAAGGTTCCTTACCTGATCAAGATGAAGAAACAGTATCATTGTTCTCCAGTCAGCCAATAATTCTATGCAAATTTTATACTACAAAGCCCAAACTTTTCTATTGTAAAGACTTGAAAAATAAAAGACACACCCCTTTTTTAAAGATTGAAATTCATCTCATTATTCGCATGCAAAAGGAAATCCAAATGAAAGACAAATGCAGGCCTGCAAGGAAGAACATAATTCATGAAACAAAAAGGATGTCAATGATAGGCAAGTTAGGTTAAAAGTCCAAATGACTAGTACATTATCCAACTACTGGAAAGATGTCTATCCTAAGATTCCTAATTGATTGTAATTCTAAAAACAAAATAAGCTAAATTGTGTATTATCACCTCTATTTCTCGAACATGAGCTTCTTGTAGAAATTGCTGCTAGAATTTTACTTAAGGTAGTTTATTCATTTCATTCTTTTTTAGAAGCAATTTTTAAGATATTTGTCCTAATTTCTAGCTAGAAATTTTATTTATTACTATTCAATACTTTCAATTGGATTATCACAAAAACTTTTCTATCTAATATTTTAGCAAGTTGGAGAATTGGTCCACTGAAACTTCTCTTTTATTTTAAATAAGAAGATACACAAACAACAACAACAACAACAACAACAACAACAACAACAACAACAACAACAACAACAACACAAAGCAATTGCAATTGCAAATACACTCAATACATTCAAACTTAAGAGCAAAACATGAAGAATCGAGCAAGGATTTAACAGAAGATTACTAATTAGGTTAAATCAAAACTCACCACAGAGAGGGAAAGATAAATGAAAACCGTGGAAACTCAACAACAACAAGAATCAGCACCAACTCAACACCAACAGCAGTAGGATGAATGTATGGAGAGTCAATCAATTGAGAGAGTTTCCAACAGAATCATGGGCATGAATCTGAGGGCCTTTTCCCCATCTTTATCAGTATTAGAGTAACTCTTATATACTATAAAAATTAATGACCCATTGCAAAGTTAGAAGATAAATGAAGAAAATTGGGTGCGAGGGTTGGGGCAAGCTAACCTCTGAGCACGCTCACTTTGGCGACTGCAGGTGAAGACGGTGAAAGCTTCGAACAACGAAAGCTTTGGACGGCGAAGATGGTGGAATCTCTCTCCTCTCTAGACGGCAAAAGCTCCCTCCTCTCCGGACGACTAAAGCTCCAATTGTTTATGATTTGGGCAAGCTACCTTTGGATTTGGGCGAAGATGGTGAAGACGATGGAACCTCCCTCCCCTCCGGACGGCGCTGGACAGACTTTGGGATTTCTATTTTCGATTTGGGAATTGAACCCAAACCCTTGAATTAATTTCAGACCCGCGCCCAATTTTTTCAGTTTCCCCTCTAGTTTAGGCCCCGGAGGTGTTTACGGGGTTTTTTTGGGTGAGTAAAAAATAGGTCGGATGCAAGAGGTGGATGGTACGCCCGGGTCATTAGAAAGGCCTAATAACCCGGATATTTTAACTCCGGGTTATTTGATTTGTGTTGTAGTTTCCCTCTGTTGTAGGAGGAAATCGAGTATGCAAATTAAAATATAAATAAATCACAGCAAACCAGATTCCATCCATCGCAAATAATTACAAGACTTCCTCCCGATGCAGTAGTGGGAAGTCAGGATCGATCCACAAGGAAGCGTGTCAGCGGATCCTAGGCAGCGGTGGAATCTCACAGAAGTGGTCGACAACAGGGGTCCTAGATCTCGAGTACAGCAACTCGACAGAAGATCGGACAGTCGAACGCAGCAGCAAGCACAGGCACTGGGTGTAGTCGATCTCGACCAGAGGCTACTCAAGATCGAGTAAGGCCTTCGTCGACGTTGGCCTGGTTTGTCGAGTACCTGCACACAGAAGCTAGATCGACCTTGGTCGAAGATCAGTAGTCGAGATCGAGTTGTGCTATTCGATCTCGAGGAAAGCAGAGAATAAAATGAAAGAAAATAAATGCAAAGGCTTTGGGATTTTTAACTAAACTGTATAAAAAGGACTTCCAAGATTGGGATTTGCAACAACAATAACCAAGCATGCATAAGGCAGAAATAAAACAGATAATCATGTGAATCGCATCAAAGGACTAAGCTTTCGCCTTTTCCAACAATTAGACAACTCTTTCAAGAAACCCTAATTGTCTCTACTGATTTTACATTTACAATCCAAGTTGTTATCATGGACCTCCATTAGATGGGTAATAAACACATAAACAAGTAGTAGATGCTCAAAACATGATAAAATTCGGATCTTTACCTCAGACACGCATGGCTATCGTCGGGCTCGCCCCAACCCTAGAAGTGGGTGGACTACTCGCGCTTCATCATAATTAAAGACATCAATAATAAAAGGAAATAAACTTGCATTAATAAAATAAAATAGAGCTTACAACCAAAGGAAGCCAATTCCGCTCTCGCTTCACCAACTCCTCTTGGCCACTCACTCTCTCTTTCTCTCTACTACTTCTCCTAAAATTGTTGTGCGATTGAATGATTAAAACTCAGCCCCATGGGCTTTATTTATAGGCTTCTAAACCTTGCTACTTAAGGATAGAAATATTTATCTACATCTAAAACTATATCTAAAACATTAAAGATAAATAAAAGCAACAACATAATTAAATCTAAATAAGGGAATTATATCTAAAGGTCTTAAATGGATAAATCTTCTTCTTCCATGATGTATCTTGATAGATCGGATAGAACTATGCAACCTTCGGCTCCAAGGAATCCCAATCCGAGTATGATAGATCAAAACGCGTTACGCGGCTTCTGGAGGCTTCCTCGATCTCGAGTAAGGCTACTCGATCTCGAGTAGACATGTCGTCTGGGCTGGCTCGGCGTCTCGGGTTGCTTCTTGTCGACATGCTCGGACACAGGCTCACAGGTGTACTCGATCTCGAGAAGTGGTCCTCGATCTCGACGAACCTGGGCTCATCGACTGGTGTGCTCGGCAATGTCGTGTAGATCTTCTCGATGTGCTCGGTCATGGCTCCCCGGCTTTGTCGACATCGGGTAATAGTCCTCGATCTCGAGGAAGATGTCCGGGCATGGTCGGGTAGTCTCTCCTCGACTCCGGGTAATTTCTCCTCAGATCCGGATAATCCCTTCTTGGCTCCGGATTGGCTCGTCTTTCGCTCCTCGACATGTGCTCTTCGACTAGGGTGTGTCTAGGCGTGATTCATCGAGATCGACTAAGGCTTGTCGATGTCGAGTGACTTTGAGCTCCAGTTCTCGCTTCTTGATTTTCTCCCGAAATGGTTCCATATTCTTGCAATATTAAACAGAAACTTATGTAGATCTCCATTTCTGACAAATAAGCATATACTACATAAATCCGACATATTCCCTACCCGAAATATGCAAAATGTAAAGAATATGGAACTAAAATATGCATAAAGACATGGCTACTTTGGAGACATCAAATCACCCCATACTTAGACTTGCTTGTCCTCAAGCAATAACCAAACAATAACCAAGACCTACAACACATCCTTCAAGTCTTCGCCTTTGTCAAAAGCAATATCTCAAATAGTAGCAATGTAAGACAAGTGAATTTAACGTCATCACACATATATGAGCGATCCATAGGCATAGGCAATATAAATCCAACCTCACAGGAATAATGTGTTTACACTCAACTCTCAATGTGTTTAGGCTATGAAGAGCAACTCTCAACTCGATTCCATATACAATCTCATAAACATTGTAATTTAAATATGAATCCACTTCGCAACCAATTATGAAAATGCAACAAGAATTATCAGGAGGACTTCGCTCAATAGAAGTCTTCTAAGAAGATTCCATTCGGCGGGGTTGTAATGGGGCTTGGTAAGAAATAATAAGGTATAAAATTATTTGGCCATGTGGTGCTTAATAAAATTCGGGAATCAAGACTCCTAAATCTCCGACACAACCAAACCATAACTTCTCAATCATATGCATCAACCAAACTCCCCAAATTTATCTTAATGAAGTATGTAACCTTTCAAATTCAATAAACCTCTCCAAAGTAGGTATCTTGCGAAATAATGAAAGAAATAAGGTAAATTTGGCTCATGCACTTTATTCACAAACATATGTACTTTTTCTCTTTTCTTTTTTTTTCGATTTGTTTTTTTTTTGAACGAAAATAAAATAAAACTAATGCTAGTGCATTTATATGGTGAGCCAAAAGTCCTTTTACATAATATGCATAGCAAGATAAAATATAAAACCAACCTATATCTCAATAATTTTAACAATCCTTCCTACTTGAAATGCGACATAAGCTCATTCTTTCCACAAATCATCATTTCAACCATTCTAAGTCTTAATTCCCAAATGAGGTCAGGCTCAATTTGGCTAAGGATAATTTTGTGGAGCTTACAATAAAAGTCTCAGGCTAATGTTCTGCTTCAAGCAGGGATAATGCAGGGTAGGTAAAGAGAGGATAAAATTAGCTTAAAAGGTGCCTCCATCATTTAATTCTCATCAACATAAACATATAAATGCATTGGCTTTGAATAACTATCACAACATTTAGAGATGCATAGGAAGAGTAAATACACTCAAGAAAGCAGAGGGATTTTTTTAATGTTCTCCCTATAAGGCCAAAATTCTCACTAGGACAATTTTTGTTGAATTTTAACCTTTAGCTTAGGATCATATGTGCTCAATTTCATCACAAGTTCACAATCCACATAAAAACAATTTCGAGGACTTAGGCTAAACCTTCCAAACATGCCATAGGATTTATATGATCAAGTCAGTCATTATTTATTATCATAGGACATCTAAGTTAGGGTATAAAAAACTAAAACAATGCAAAATTTTAAACATGCATTTTTTTTTCTTTTTGACATTTTTTATTTTTTTTATTTTTTTTTCTTCTCTAAAAACAAGACTAAAGTATGGAAAAAGACTAAAATGCACAAAATTTAAACATGAATGCATAACATAAAAATTAAAATTTCACCATGTAAAACCAAAAGCAAGACTAAAACATATAATAATGATAATGAGCCCTTCCCACACCCCATACTTTAAATATACAGTGTCCCCACTGTATAAAAATTAAATAACAACAAGAGTAAAGGAAGGAACTCACAGGATAACATATCGAGGAGGGCGAATCTGTGCAGGTCGAGGAAATAGGCTTGTCGATCTCGAGTACAAGGTACTCGATCTCGAGGAGCTTCGTCTGCGTCCAGTGGTTTCTGAAGTCGGGGAGCTTCTGGTGGCTTAGTCGATATCGAGTTGGCCTACTCGACATCGATGAGTTTCTGGGCTGCTCCTCCTTGTCGTCCTCGACTTGGCCTTCGTTGATTCTGACTGTTTTTTAGAGACTTCTTATTTTACTTTTCGCGATCCTTATATGCTTGCCGACCTAAAAGTGTTAGATTGCACACAAAAAAACAAGACTATCCACATGAAGTATTCTAAAAGACATAAAACCAAAACCAAAAACCAAAAATTTCAAAAGGTCCCAAAATTCATAAAGTTTTTATAAATGCTCTAGATTTTAGAGTCGCTAGGCCGACTTCTCCGTTTGCGCTCAAGGACCATTAGTGTGAGGCCCGCTCATGCTTGGCCCTTCTCCTGGATCATCTAGGTCCTGATGGTAGTATGCAAGCTCAGCTGACAGGTGGTTGCTTGCATCATCTCCCTTCTCTTTCTTCTTCTTCCTTCCAGCTCTTAGTTTCCGCAGATTCTCTCGCCACGGGGCCTTACCTCCCCTTAAATTATTGAAAATTTTCTTTATGGACTGAGGGGTAGTAGGATTCATACCTGAAGCTATCTTTTCGGACCCAAAACAGAAATCTTTGGGCTTGGGGCTAGTCGATGTCGAGTACTGCTGGTCGACCTCGAGTACAGGGACCCCATACTTAGGTTCTTGGCAAGTCAGTGGCTCAACAGAGGTTGTCGATATCGACAAGGGCTTGTCGAGATCGAGTAGGAGGTTTGTCGAGATCAAGGAGAGATGGTCGATCTCGAGGACAGGGCTAGTTCTTTCCTCCGCTGTTTTCTTGGTCCCGTGGTTGCTGATGCTTTTCACCTCTAGCCATGAAATTTCCTCTTTTGCAGGGCCAAAAGAGAAATCTAAAACCTCATCGCCTATGGTGAAGGTGAGCGAGCGATTCTTAACACTAATTCTGGCATCTGCAGTTGCTAAGAATGGTCTACCAAGAATAATAGGGCTAGTAGGATCTTCAGCACAGTCTATGATAAGGAAATCTGCTGGAACAAAGAATTTACCAACCTGGACGGGGACATTCTCAACTATACCTGTAGGGATGACCACTGTATTGTTTGCCATGTATAGTTTGGCATCCACAGGCTCTATGTATCCTATCTTTACGTTCCGCCAGATTGATAGAGGCATGATACTTACACTTGCTCCTAAATCACACAGAGACTCATATTTATATTGTCCAAAACCCACAGTAACAGAAAACTTACCAGGGTCAGGTCTCTTTTCAGGGAAGTGGAGTACTTTGCATTCGCCTGCGATCTCTGAGATGGATCGCTTCTTGCTTAGAATTTCCTTCAGAAATTTGACATATCCAGGCATCTCTTACAGGGCTTCTGTAAAAGGAATATAATCATTCAGTTCTTGCAGCATATTAACAAATCTGGTAAACCTACCTGCAGTGGGATCTTTTTGTGCTTTGGAAGGGAAAGGCAATGGCTTTTTCTGCTTCGGATCCAGATCAGACGTCGGAGGTGTTGTAGAGTCATCGACGTCGCCTTGCTGTTCCTCGATCTCAACCAGAGGCTCCTCGAGATCGACTTGGGTGGTCGACTTCGCCTTGCTGGGTTGTGCAGTGGAGTCCGAGCTCAGCTTCTAGTCTGTGTCGAGCAGCTTCTTGTCGAGGTCGAGTACAGGCTCCTCGAGATCGAGTTGATCTTGCTCTGTCTCGAGTTGCTGCTCTGCCTTGTCTTGCTGTTTCCCGACCTCTGGCTCGTGTAATTGATGCCCACTTCTGAGTTTGATAGCTGCGACGTGTCCAGTCTTCCCTTTAGGATTTGGTTCTGTTTGCCCAGGGAGCTGTCCGGACGGTCGTGGGATGTGTGCAACGATTTGACCCATCTGGGTCTCTATGCCTCTCTTCCAGATGTCTAGCTCTCCAAATTTTGTGTTGAAATTCTGGAGCTGATTGTTGATGGTGTTTGTAGCCTGCAGGTTCTGTGCATGATTTCGGCGCATCTCATTAAGGATCAGCTGCAGATCGTCCTTCTTTTGATCCCTTTCTGGATGTCCCGGAGCTCTGTAGGGTGGGGGGTTCCTAGGGGGACCTTGGTTCCACTGTGGTTGATAGAACCTTTGATCTCCCATGTAGTGATTGGGACCCCCAGCGTAGGCTGCCTCTTCATGTGTCTCTGCATTCTGACTTGCTCAGTTTGTGGGCACTCAGTAGTAGTGTGCTTCTGTGATCCGCATTCTATGCAAGGCTGGTTGACAGACAGATATTTGACTTGCTTGAGGAGCTTGCGATTCTGGTCTCTGTAGAACTGCTCCCTGACATTTGGGTCAATCTTCTTTGCTGGCTCATAGAGTGGCATAGATGGTGTTGGCCTGGCATAGGAGTTCTCCTCATAGTTTGCAGTAGACCCATATTTGTTGTCATAATTGGTGAGCTTGTCTAGCACACCCCAAGCGTCAATTGGTGGCATCGTCAGATACTCATAGCGAGTATACTGGTTGATTCTGTCCTTGGTGACTTGATCAAGAGAGTTGAAGTAGATCTCCTGAATGGCGTAGGCTGGTTGTCCATGAGTAGGGCAAGATCGCAGCAGTTCTTTGTAGCGTTCCCATGCCTTTGCCAGCGGTTCCCCAGGCTTCTGTTTGAAGGCGGTGATTTTCTGGCGGAGGAGTGCTGTCTTGGCGGGTGGGAAGAATTTATTCAGAAATTCTTGCTCTACTTGGGCCCATGTTGTGAGTGATCTTGGCTTCAGCCCTTCAAGCCATTTCAGTGCAGGCCCAGCGAGAGACCAGCGAAAAGCCTTCGTCTTGACATATTCCAAAGTTGTACCTTCACCAAGAGTACGACACATGTCAGAAAAATTGGTAATATATTCAAGATGACACTCATTAAATTTTCCATAAAAAGCATTATTTTTAAGCTCTATCAGAAATTGAGTGCGAATTTCAAAAGAGTTTTCAGGGATAAGAATCGCCGATTCAGGCACGACGAGAGTTGGATGCATATAATCCTCAGCAGTGGTTGGATATTGGGCAAGCTCAGCTTCTGCTTGCCTTGCGCGCTCAGCTTCTTGTTCCCTCACTGCCCTTTCAGCGGAAATAGTAGTATCCTTTGCGGCTAGCTCCCTTGTAAGCCTTGCAATCAGCTGTTCTTGCGTCTCAGCAGCCGCCATGGCTCTTTGTAGTTTAACTCTGATGTGTAGAAGGCGCTCTAGTTCGTCTAAGACGTCAAACTCAGGTGGTTGACCAGAACGGCGCATACACCTGTAAAGTAACTCAAAGTAGATGTGAGATTTGACTACCTAAGGCGCGAATGATAGCTTCCCAGGCAACGGCGCCAATTTGTTGTAGGAGGAAATCGAGTATGCAAATTAAAATATAAATAAATCACAGCAAACCAGATTCCGTCCCTCGCAAATAATTACAAGACTTCCTCCCGATACAGTAGTGGGAAGTCAGGATCGATCCACGAGGAAGCGTGTCAGCGGATCCTAGGCAGCGGTGGAATCTCACAGAAGTGGTCGACAACAGGGGTCCTAGATCTCGAGTACAGCAACTCGAAAGAAGATCGGACAGTTTAACGCAGCAGCAAGCACAGGCACTGGGTGTAGTCGATCTCGACCAGAGGCTACTCGAGATCGAGTAAGGCCTTCGTCGACGTCGGCCTGGTTTGTCGAGTACCTGCACACAGAAGCTACAACGACCTTGGTCGAAGATCATTAGTCGAGATCGAGTTGTGCTATTCGATCTCGAGGAAAGCAGAGAATAAAACGAAAGAAAATAAATGCAAAGGCTTTGGGATTTTGAACTAAACTGTATAAAAAGGACTTCCAAGATTGGGATTTGCAACAACGATAACCAAGCATGCATAAGGCAGAAATAAAACAGATAATCATGTGAATCACATCAAAGGACTAAGCTTTCGCCTTTTCCAATAATTAGACAACTCTTTCAAGAAACCCTAATTGTCTCTACTGATTTTATGTTTACAATCTAAGTTGTTATCATGGACCTCCATTAGATGGGTAATAAACACATAAACAAGTAGTAGATGCTCAAAACATGATAAAAGTCGGATCTTTACCTCAGACACGCATGGCTATCGCCGGGCTCGCCCCAACCCTAGAAATGGGTGGACTACTCGCGCTTCATCATAATTAAAGACATCAATAATAAAAGGAAATAAACTTGCATTAATAAAATAAAATAGAGCTTACAACCAAAGGAAACCAATTCCGCTCTCGCTTCACCAACTCCTCTTGGCCACTCACTCTCTCTTTCTCTCTACTACTTCTCCTAAAATTGTTGTGTGATTGAATGATTAAAACTCAGCCCCATGGGCTTTATTTATAGGCTTCTAAACCTTGCTACTCAAGGATAGAAATCTTTATCTATATCTAAAACATTAAAGATAAATAAAAGCAACAACATAATTAAATCTAAATAAGGGAATTATATCTAAAGGTCTTAAATGGATAAATCTTCTTCTTCCATGATGTATCTTGATAGATCGGATAGAACTATGCAACCTTCGGCTCCAAGGAATCCCAATCCGAGTAGGATAGATCAAAACGCGTTACGCGGCTTCTGGAGGCTTCCTCGATCTCGAGTAAGGCTACTCGATCTCGAGTAGACATGTCGTCTGGGCTGGCTCGGCATCTCGGGTTGCTTCTTGTCGACATGCTCGGACACAGGCTCACAAGTGTACTCGATCTCGAGAAGTGGTCCTCGATCTCGACAAACCTGGGCTCATCGACTGGTGTGGTTGGCAATGTCGGGTAGATCTTCTCGATGTGCTCGGTCATGGCTCCCCGGCTTTATCGACATCGGGTAACAGTCCTCGATCTCGAGGAAGATGTCCGGGCATGGTCGGGTAGTTTCTCCTCGACTCCGGGTAATTTCTCCTTAGATCCGGATAATCCCTTCTTGGCTCCGGATTGGCTCGTCTTTCGCTCCTCGATATGTGCTCTTCGACTAGGGTGTGTCTAGGCGTGATTCATCGAGATCGACTAAGGCTTGTCAATGTCGAGTGACTTTGAGCTCCGGTTCTCGCTTCTTGATTTTCTCCCAAAATGGTTCCATATTCTTGCAATATTAAACAGAAACTTATGTAGATCTCCATTTCTGACAAATAAGCATATACTACATAAATCCGACATATTCCCTACCCGAAATATGCAAAATGTAAAGAATATGGAACTAAAATATGCATAAAGACATGGCTACTTTGGAGACATCACCCTCGCACCACATAACAGCCCGGGCGTGCCTATATATCCGGGTTATATACTCCAGAATTTTTTTTTTAAAAAAAACAATACTTTAAAAGCATATTAGACCCCGGATATATCACATCCGGCCTATTATGTGGCGGGTTATATTTGCATTTTTCTACTAGTGTATGTAGGAAATGAAATCTCGAATGAAGATAATAACTGGCTTACACGGCAAGTCACAAACTCTGAAATCAAAAACGTGGTTTTCAACCTAGCTAACGATAAATCCCCGGGATCTGATGGTTTTCTTGCTGGATTTTTCAAAAAATATTGGCATATAGTTGAACCCTCTGTAATCAAGGCATTCAAGAGCTTTTTTCTTAGTGGACGAATCTTAAAACAAACAAACCACACATTTATTGCATTAATACCAAAGATAGACAACCCTACCACAGCATCCCACTACAGACCCATAAGCCTATGTTCAACAACATACAAGGTTATATCCAAAGTATTATCATCAAGACTAAAAAGAATTATACCCAAAATAACCAATCCACTGCAAAGTGCATTCTCAGCTGGCAGATCAATACAAGATAGCATTTTAATTGCAAATGAAAATTTTCACTCCTTCTCTAAGAAAAATGGAAACACAGGCTGGATGACGGTTAAGCTCGACATGGAAAAAGCATTTGATATGATGGACTGAGACTTTTTACTCACCACTATGATCAAATTTGGTTTTTCACCCAAATTCACTGATTGGATCAAAGAATGTATAACCACGGTCACTTACTCGGTGTTAGTAAATAACGAACCCACTAATATATTTTTTCCGAAGAGGGGCTTACACCAAGGTGACCCGCTCTCCCCATATCTATTCCTAATAATATCGGAAATCTTAGCTCGAGGTCTTCATAATGAATCTGTAAAACCACAGAGCCCTCTAGGAATCAAACTAACACGCAGTGGAACAAAGATTCCTTTCTTAGCCTTTGCTAATGATATTGTGATTTTTGTTTCGACTACCAAAACAGATTGTGACCAAATTAACCAAATATTACGAGAATATTCACCATTGTCAGGGCAACGTGTGAACAGACACAAATCCCAATTTCAAACATCCAAAAACATTTTGACCACACAAAACAAATCTTATTCGAAATGAAGTAGAAATAGCTCACACCCCCAAATTGGGCTGCTATTTGGGGTGCCCGCTCATTGAGGGAAGAATGACGAAAATTGATTTCACGGACCTACTAATAAACACCAAATCTCAACTACACAAATGGAAGGCAAATTGTCTCTCGCAAGCTGGACGATGTACTCTAATCAAAACAACGCTATCATCAAAACCATTATATATAATGCAGTGCTTTATGCTACCCAAATCTGTCCACACAGAAACAGATAGAATCAATCGGAATTTCCTTTGGAACAAGGGCCCAAATCACAAACCCCTCATAAGTGGATTCGATGTCTGTAAAACAAAGGAAAATGGAGGACTTGGTCTCCGCTACTCAAAGGATATGAACAAAGCACTACAGATGAAACTGCTTTGGAAAATACTAGCAGAACCTACTAGCCCATGGGTTATCCTAATCAAAGAAAAATATATGAAAAATCACAATATCCTAAATTATAAAAAGCAAGGTGGCACCTCGTGGCAACGGGCGCAGTTAAAAAAATTAGTACCTTTATTTAAACAAGGCCGGCAATGGTCTATTGGGGATGGTTCAGCCATTAATTTCTAGTGCGACAATTCGGTGGGCTCTTCGCCTCTAAAATCATTAATCCCAAATACGCTACAAATTGATGAATCAACCAACATAAAATACTTCCTCAAAGATAACAAAACATGGGATCAAGATAAATTAAATGAAAAATTACAAAGCATACTACCTAATGATATAATAGAAACAATCAAGACAATACCAATGCCACAAAACATTCATGTTGATAGATTATATTGGAAATGGAGCAAAAATGGTTGGTTTTCGACAAAGTCTGCAATTGATATGATACATAAATACAAAAACCATACAAGCTCGAATGTAAGCTGGGTTTGGGAGCTAAATGTGCCGCCCAAAATAAAATCTTTCCTATGGAAAATCCTTAGAAACGGGGTACCCACTACTGTTAGGTTAGCCTCTCGGCGGCTTGGTATTCCAACTAATCGTCCACATTGTGACTCCTGCTATGAGGATCTAAACCATCTTTTATGGGATTATTCCATCACTAGGGAAACTCTAATTGCAAATGACCCGGGTGCATTTATGAAGATCCATGGATGTTTCAACAAAGGGGACCACTTGAATAACACAATATGGGATATCAAACTTACAATTGGGAAAACCAGTTTTGAAAACCTAGCGTTTGTTTGGTGGGGAGTTTGGTACTTCAAAAACAAAACGCTTTTTGACAATATAAACCCGGACATAAGACGGATTTTATCTTTTACAAAGGATCAAAAATTTATCTAGAAAACGTCACAAACAAATGAAAGTACACAAGATAAAAGTTTAACTACACAAAAAGTAACCAACCCAAAATGACTTCGAGAAGAAAAAGAACCAAATGGGAACCACCGCCAAATGGCACTTACAAACTGAATTTCGATGGTTCTCTGTCCCCGAATGATAGGGGCACTTTTGGGTTTATCATTCGTGATTCCCAGGGTTCTCCTATTTTCTATGTTTCGGGACCCTCACCTATCAATTCAGTATGTGGATGTGAAAGCCTTGGCCTTTGGAGAGGTCTATTAGCTGCAAAGGACATGAACATTACTAAATTGATCATTGAAGGAGACAACTTAACAATTATCAAAAGTCTAAAAGGTTTGGGGAAGCCTACTAGAGACTCTGAAATGATTGTCTCAGACAGTCTAGTCTCGATGGGCTTCTTTGGTTCTGTTGAGATTCGTCATGTCTTCCGAGAAGCAAATCAACTTGCTGATCGTCTGTCACGTATCAGTTCTGCTTCACATGGATCTATGACGCCTGATGATTCTCTATTGCGTAGTCTCATCCGCAAGGATGCTCTTGGCTGATAGGGCATAGCACTATGGTCAAATTTTTTCTGTTTCAAAAAAAAAAGATTGACACATAATGTTAGTGGAATAGCAAATTCACTGAATTGTAATTTCATCCCAATACCTGTTGTAATTCCAGCCCAATAGCCCACCAATACCTGTTTCATCATCACCACTGCATCACCATTAAAAACAGGAACTCGGAATTCCCGCCTTCGCCACCTCCTTCTCTCGATCCGACTATGTCGATGCTGGGTGACGATGCCAGGCTTCCCCGTGGCAGATGGCTCCTCCTTGGACCGTGTGCTCATCGGGGCGATGAATGACTCTGCCGTCTGGGCGATGATACGTCGCGAATGGGATCATCTTCTGTCATCAAGGAATAATTTACATCATCAAGGAATAAATTACAAAGGAATAATCATCCTCTGTCATCTTCAACACTTCTGACGTTCGTGTGCTCCTTGTTCGATCTACTCTCCCACGACGATGATGGCCTCCTACTCCCCGATCTCGACCCCTTCCTCGACGATTGCATTGGGAAACATAAGGAGGAGGAGAGCAGATCAGATAGAGGATCTTGGAAGCACTTTCCGATTGGATGTGACATCCCATGTGAGCAGATCACTAGATCATCCTCGCCGAATGCCACCACACCCTGGGTGCCACTAATTGTCATGAGAAGATAGCCGGATTGAGCGATCGGTTAGATTCGAGGTGATTGAGCGATTAGTTAGATTCGATCTTCCAGATCCAAGGTCGGATTCAAATCAGGTGGTGATCATCAGGAGGCAGATCGCCAGGAAGATTACCGGGAGAGGTGGGAGATCGAAGGTGGCAATCAGTTTAGGTTGGGTTACAGAGTTCAAGGGTGGGTTGGCGGTGGGAATTGGGTATTGTGAGGGCACAATTTTAACCTTATTTCTGGGGTAGATATTTGGTAGCGCCTCGTACTGAGGCAGAAGAGAGCCGAGAAGAAGTAGAGAAAGAAGAAATCTCAATTCCATGTATCCATTCTCAAGAGAGCTTACAAGCCTTATATATGCAAGGTAGCAGAAATACACAAAATTGTGTCATCATGGACAAGAAGTAGAGGAAGAAGAGATCTCAATTCCATGTATCCATTCTCAAGAGAGTTTACAAGCCTTATATAGGCTAGACAAGGTAGGAGAAATACCCAAAATTATGTCATCATGGTGGGGTTTTAGAGGTGAATGGTTTGAGAGGTGGACAATCCACCATTAGTATTACAACACCATTCTTTTATTTAAATTTTTTTTTTTCAATTCAGCCCCATTAAGCCCCTTTATTTTATTCTACTCCATACTTTCCAATGTGAATGAGCCCAATTTCAGCTCTCATCACACATGTTCCTCCTTGGAGTCCCTGCGCATACGTCAATGCAAGAACTCTCCGAGGACGACAGTGATGGCTTCAGGTATTCCGCCTGTGCGATTGAAAGATAGGGCGGTAGACACACCAACACCTTCGAGGACGTCGCTACGAGGGCACGGGAAGAGACCGCTAATTAGGTATATATGCTCAGCCTCTCCCGAAATTTTTTTTACCTCGAATCCGCTCTTTTAACTTAGTGTTAGGTGATTTGTGCCCCAAACTCTGAATCCCTTCTTTCATCTACCTTCAATTTCATGCTCAATTCTAAAGTTTGATTGAATTTTTTCTAAGATCTATAATTTTAGGGCTTTTGGAGTAGGGCAATTAAGGAAGTGGGCAAGCGAATTCAGCACTCCGGAAATGTCTGACTCCCAAACAATTGAGTGACAGGGAGCGAGGCCATCAACTCGCCTTAAGAAAGTGAGTTTAGGGCCCGTTTGGTATCCATATACGTATATGAGTTATGGGTATGGGTATAATTCATACTCATACCTAGGGTTTGGTAAATAGGTATATGAATATCAATCCGATATACCTTTTTTCCCTCCCTTTGTATTTTGCTCCACTTTGATATACCGTTCTAACGGAGATATCAAAATAGACTCTCCTCTTCTTTCTTCCTCAGCGCTTCTTTTCTCTCTGATTTAGAATTTGTGATTTAGGCTGAGTTGAATTTGGATATATGAATTTTTGGGAATTATCAATTTGCATTTATCTCTCTTTGTAACTCTCTTCTCCAAATCTGAATTGCAATGTCTGTCAATCCATGCTCTATGGTTACAGTAGCTATTTCTTTCTTCTTTTTTTCTTCTTTTTCCTTGTAATATCCAGATTTGATAGTTTTTTTTAGGGCTTTGTTTAGACTTGACTTAGTCTTCTTCAAAATTGCACTGCTGTTGATTTATGATTTTCGTTTCTTTGGTGATCTCTAGTTTAGTGTTTAAGGCCCTTTTGTTGAACCTAATACAGTAAAAGATAGAGTTCCCTATGTTTGGTTGGTGAAATTTTGCCTGAGTTTTGCCTTGATTTAGGACGATTTTGGGACTCCGGAACCCCTACCACTTGTTTAAAGCATAAAACATTTGCAATGGTAGGTTCCGAGAGTCCATCTCAGCAGCATTTAGGCATGGTTTTGGGTAGTTTGTGGCTTCGAAACCCAGGCCACTTGCTTAAAGCATGAAAGCTTTGAAAGGGGGGTCTTGAGAGCCCATTTCAGCAGCAATTTCACAAAATTTGGAGGTAGTTTGGTGGCCCCAAAACCTATACCACTTGCTTAAAGCATACATGCTTTGCAAGGGGTTTTGGAAGCCATGAATCTACCGTGTTTTTTTTTATTAGGTAATAATTCGGATGAGAATACCCTATCCGAAAGCATCCGACAAGGCCTAGAAGATCTGTATCAAGGTATAAGTCTGACCCCCTGGTGGAGTATTAAAGGTGTGCAACATTATCCGTTGTCCAATTACCAGTACGGGGAATATGGGATATACCAACATTATTTACTCCTTGGTCAAGAGCTTGGATATCGGACATAACCAAATCTATTTCCCAGGGACATCTTACTTGTGTACTTAGATAGTCCGTGATAATTTTTGAATCTCCTTCTATTATTAGATCTGTTATCCTTAATTCCCTGACTTTTTCCACCCCAAGACGAAGCGCTAGCGCTTCCGCCATGAGGAGGGATTGTCCACCAATAGCATTACCACCAATGCTAATAGGATTACCCAACCAATCCCTAATGATGTATCCAATAGAGTTGTTTGACGTTGATTTAAATGATCAGTCAAAGTTTAATTTGTACTTGCCAGCAGGAGGCTTCCTCAAGCTGTAGAACTTTTTATTGTTTTTCGCGTGACCATTTTCCCATTCTGTTTCGCTAAACCCTCTTTATATGTCACGTTCCATCTGCTAGCTCTTTTTCAATTTTCAACATTATCCATGATCATTTTCTTGAGACCCTCTACAGAAGGGATGTATACATTTCTAAAGATAGTTTGATTCCTAGCAAACCATATAGTCCACTATCTGATTGATATATCTTGTTTCCTCTCCATTGGTAGACTGGAGCATAAAATATGATTGTTGATTGATATACCTTGTCTTCTTCTATTTCCTGCTGCAGAAACCTTGTATGCTCTCTCTTTTTTCCTTGCTTTCTTGCTGATGCCGTGTGTGTGATTGCTTTTTTCTTTCTCTTTTGTGTTGTCTGTAAAAAAAAAAAACTGATGCCACACATTAGCTTTTTATAGGTGTAGTAGTAGCAAAAACAATTACCTAACTGATGCCACTCTCTCCAGAACAGTTTTCTTTTTGAACTAAGAGGTTACTGTAGTTGTGTAGGTTTTGGGCAGTTGTTGGTTTCTTCTTTCAGCCTTGCTTTTTACTCTTTTCTTTTTCTTTAATAGCTGGCCATAGCATACATTCGGGTTGGGTTTGTTGTCCAGGCCTTTTAGGCTCTTTTGTGAACCCATCAAGGTTGTATTTTCAACCCATTTGAATTAAATTTGTATATCCCTTGCTTTAATAATATTATTTTGCTTTCTTCTCTTTCTTTTCAGCTGGATTCTTTGCTCACGGAAGCTTGCAAACATGCTGCATTTGGAGCTTTAACAAGAGACTTTTGTAGAAGTTGGTCAGCCTTGAACACTCATCCAATGTATTAGCTTTCTCCACTTATATCGAGTTTTGGAAGACACGTAGAATCCCATACACTTTTATGAATGCATATGTAATTGTGTTTGAATATGTTTGACGAGAAATTTCACCCCCGAACACCAGGTTTAGGAAAAGAAAGAAGCGAACCGGGGGCTTGGACTGCGTCTTCTTCCTCTTCCCTAGTCTGATGCGGAAGAGAAGGAAAAAGAAAGTAGAAGGGCTCTCCTCAGAGACTCGCTTTCCGCAGACGATGCAATTTTCTGGTGTTTTTCTTGGAACTGATTTTTGTATTTTTCTTGCTTTTAATTAGCAATTTTCTGATGTTTTGAAATAAAGGACTTGCAATTTTTCAAAGCTTCGACAGGGGCTGCTTTGCTTCTCAAGTATTGCTACACCTCCATGTGTGCTTTTTTGAAGCTGATTTTGGGTTTGCTTTCCAACTGAGTTTGGGAGGCTTTTGGAAGGAAAATTTTTTGAGCAAGTTCTCTGAACTACTAACTGTATGTATTAAGGTGTCGTTGACTTTTGTAATGCATATACTCAGTTGCTCACACTACATCTCTTATAAACAAGTACTAATTAGTTTGAGGGGTTTCCTCCAATCACTATATATCTTATAAACTAAGCATATCCTGTTTGCTTATATGCTTAACCCAATTGAATGTAAGTTTATCTTATATCTCCAACGTTAGCGTCACCGGCGTCGGCATCCCCAATATTACACAAATCATAATCTTGACGTCAGCGGCGTCATCATCGTCAGCATTGTCGGCGTCCCCGAGACCGAACCCGCCCCGAACCTGACCCGACCCGAAACAGATCCGAACACAGATAAACCTGACCCAACCCAAACCCGACCCGACTCTGAACCCGACCCGACCCGAATTGAAATGGTTATTTAACATTAACATTTTAATACTTGAATGTTAAATTTTTTTTATTTTAACACCAGTTTATGATTATACTTTAACATATAAACACCAATTATTTTTGTTAATTGTAATCATATGAATAAGAACCCAAGTAAAATCAATAGATAAGTAGATAAGTCAATGAGTCAAGTAGGTCAACCGACATACATCAAATCAAAACATCGATACATATTACGAGTCAGAAATGCTAAAAGTTCACCTAAAAATTTTTCATAAAGCTAACTCTTAAGGGTTTTTTCACCTAAAAAATTATATTAGACTATTAGTGTTAATAATTCTATTAATTCTAGTAGTTTTCGGTTTTTATAAATGGACTTCTTTTTATAAATATAAGTATAATAATTCTATTAAATTTCTTAATTATGGTTATGAATAATTCTTTTTATAAATATAAGTATAATGATTCGATTTTTTTGCGGAAAGAATTATTTATATCCAAATCAATAATTTTGTAGTTGTTATTTTATTTTTATCTATATTATTATATTTTGATATAATTAATTATTTATATCTAGATTTGTTAAAAACTATTAATAATAATGAAAAAAAAACTAATGGGCCAAAAGCTAAAAATGAAATGGGCATTGAAAATGATATGAGTCAATGATATAGTCAAACCACAAATAAGTCCATTTGCAACTTGCTTGTTAAAATAAGATCAAAACCTAAATATACAACTAATTTGATTTAATTATAGCACCGATCAATTGGTTTAAATGTTTAAAAATGGACGATGTTGCCGAATATCGAATTTCCGATTATGATTTTTTTTGAAAATCGATCGACAACCGATGAGTTAATAACAATGAATGTATTCAACCGAGTCAAAATTACATATTCAAGTATTCAACCGAGTCAAAATCATTTATTTTAAGTAAATTACATATTTAAGTATTCAACCGAGTTAAAATCATTTATTTTAAGTAAATTACATATTTAAGTATTCAACCGAGTCAAAATCAACCTAATTTCCAAATTCCAAACGGGTCGAATATGATTCGACCGAAAATGTCAAGTACAACTATACCGCTATACTATACCCACTTTGATTCGAAACTCAAATGAGACCGACCCGTCTCTTGACCCGAAACCCGAATGAGACCGACCCGCTTTGACCCGAAGCCGAATGGGCATGACCCGACTTAACCTGAAACCCGACCAATCTAAAATTCATTATGAACGAACCCGACCTGACCAATGTCCGACCCGACTAATACCCGACCATAAATTTTTACCGAAATTGACCCGACCCGAGCAAGCCTGACCCGAACCCGACCCGAACGACCGACTTGTCAGCTCTAAGAGAGACCAACGACTAGATCCTGATCGCCACTAGAGGCTACCTTGAGTTGCAATTGCAGCTGATGAGGAGTAGAATACACTTAAACCACCATTGCAGCCGATGACGAGCAGAATACACTTAAACCATGTCGAGATGGTTAAGTCAGAAAAGATCATAGGGTAGTACCCGATAGTCCTCGATTTGATTCCCATATATGACCGATCTATATTTACCAAAGTCAAAATCAAGGAGTAGAATACACTCCGCCCCAACCCATGGAACAGAACGTCATTCCATGTGCAACTCAATCCTCAAGAACGCCCATCTGCCCCAACCAACTGAAGTAACATAACCACAAACCATATGTGATTTGCTAACCATCAATGAGCCTAATGCAGGGAGATCATTTCAGAGAGAATAGGTAATAACTAATAAAGTTGAGTGATAACATTCCACCCAAAAAAATAAATTAATTTTGAGTGATAAACATCAAATTCGAAACATATACTGTCTTCAGCAGCAAAGCAGTATGGGCTCTAAGCAGCAATAGGAGAACAAAATAATTCAGTCCGACACAAAAATGGTTCTACTTTTGAGAGATTGGACGACAAGATTTAGGATCAAGTTTCTCTACACTGCAGAATCAATGAAGGCTCTTCCTGGTTGACGGTTGGCCAAAGGCCCATGGCAGCCAAGCAGCTGCAATAATCATCAAACAGCATAAGATAACCGGAACCCATTAAAAAGCTATTTTTGACATTCACAGAATTAAGATGGAAATGAGGGAGTTGACAGAGTATTGAGATTACCTTGGCGTTGACACCATCAGGCAAGATCCTGTTCTCCTGCTTGAATTTCACATAATCATTACGGTTGAACTTGGTGAAACCCCTGAAAAACGGTACAGAGATGCATGAGTTTACACACACCGTCAAAATACAAACCAGAAAAAATTTGAATATAGCTACGACTTCTGAGCAATAAGATATTACTTTTAGGTTATGAAAAATAGGTACCTTATAATTTATAAGCTACTAATAACAAACTACTAGACAAACAAGTGTAGAGGGCTTATATAAATAATAAGCTATAAGCAAAATAAAATTAGAGAAAGGATGGTCATGATCAATCAATAAGCAGCTAGTAAAGATTAAAGACGGGATTAAAAGTTCTACTAACCACTTCCTGCTGACGATGATCTTTTGGCGACCAGGGAACTTGAACTTGGCACGGCGCAAGGCTTCTTGAGCATTGTGGCCGTTGTTATCTTTGCAGCGGACAGACAGAAGAACCTGACCGATGGCAACCCTAGCACAAACACCTTGAGGCTTACCAAACGCACCCCTCATACCTGTTTGGAGCCTATCAGCTCCAGCACAGGAAAGCATCTTGTTGATACGCAAGACATGGAACGGATGCACTCTGACCCTTAGATGGAAGGCATCCTTCCCAGCAAACTTAGTCATGTACTTGTTGCAAGCAATCCTAGCTGCTTCCAAAGCCTCACTTGAGACATTTTCCTTCTCCCAACTTACAAGGTGAACACAGAAGGGGAATTCATCCACACCCTTCTTCTTCATGCCAACATCATAGATCCTAATCTTTGGATCAGGTACACCACGGCAAAACCGTGACTTTGGGTATGGCTTGTTCTTGATCTGGCGATAACATCTCGCAGGTCCTGCAAAAGCATGTATCAATGCATCAAACACCAGTAACCCTCTCACCATGATGAATTGAACCCGCTCACCATTATGTAGATCATGACAGTGCTCAAAATGTGAAACTAAAGTTCATAACATAATTACATATTCAACATTACAGCTTGAAGAAAAGATGAAAGCAAAAACAATGCCGCACAAATGATAAGTGGATATCTAAAGTTAATTAGTGAATATAGTGTGTCCATTGTCCACCGCATGAAAGACATAGTACTAGTTCCATAAATCGAATCCCACTGTGAAAGAAGGTGCAACAGTTAAGACAACAGCGAAACAAGTTTCAACAGGGATCATAGCTACATCAATTTCAAAAGGCGCACAAGGTCTAGATAAATGTAAACAGCATCCAGTAAAATTTCCAATATCAATACTTTAACATCTTGACAATACCCTTAAAGCCTAAAACAATAAAACATTGAATGATTGTAACTAATATGTTGAAAATCATGACGAATGAATCATAAAAACACCCTAAAATCCAAGAATAAATACACATTAGCTCAAAACTTATTAAAAGAAACAAAACCTCCCTCCCCACTAACTACCTTAATATCTGTTCGGACAGAAGTCAAGCTAAAACAACTCAATTCAATCGGCAATACCCAAACTCCCTACCACAACAAGAGGGCAGATCAAATTATCGAAAAAAGAAACACGGAAATTAGAGGCAGAAAATGAAAAAGGCTGAGAAGATATTGCTTACTTCGGCCCATGGCGATTCAGATGTGTAAGCCTAAAGAAAGCCTTGGCAATGAAAGACGAAGGCCGACGGCGGAGGTTTTTTCTCCATTTTTTTTTTTTTTTGATAAATTCCTTTGTAATCTCTAACTTTCAAGGGTTAGCCACTATCAGTAGCTGATCTTTTCGAGGGTTAATTTTAGTCCCTAACTAGTCCTATACCCGTGCCATGCACGGATTCAACAGTTATCCTAATATACGAAAAAATAGCATCCTTGAAAAAAAACTTCTTTTGGAGAAAATAAAACTCAATGAGTTTGAAAACATAGTTATTAAAACAAAAATAGTTCAATATCCGTTCAATAAATTTTATTTTTTATTTTATTGTCATAAAGTGTGTGAACATTTAATTTAATTAGTGAAATAATATGTTTTGCTAAAAATATTATATCATTAAAAATAAAAAAATCATTTATAAAAATTACTACAATTATAAAAACAACAGTCACTTATTATTCTTTAAAACTTCATTTTCAAATTCTTGTAATAGACTTTATTGAGTAATAAAGGTGAAAAAATAATTTTTAATATTCTATTTTTTCTCATGAATGTAAAACAGTATGGTTAAACACTTAAAAACACATTTTTACTTTGCAAATTTATCCAAACAAAATACTATAATCACTTAAATAAATTTATTAAAGTAGCATATGTTGTTACTTAAAAATCACCCGTTTTTTGCATTTATAACAAAAATTAAAAAACAGAGACCTTCTTACACCGTTTATCGTTGACTCAAAATATTCAATAAATTAATAATTCATATCACAAATGAGTTTTTTTCCGTATAAGTTTTAGTAAATATTTTATTACATATAAATATAATACTATATAATATCTTAATTATATATAAAAAATAAATTTATTTTTCGAGGCCCCACACGATAAAAGGCCCTAGGCGACTGCCCCGCGCTAATGGTGCGTTAAAAAATGCACATATTAGTTGTTAGAAAATGATAAAGTTAAGTGTATAATATTTAAATAATACACAATGTCCAATCTTGCATCATTCCAAGCAATGTCGGATCTGTTAGAAAATGTTAAAGTATTTTAGTTTTTCTAAGATAGGGACAGAAAAAGAATCAACATTATATCCTGAAAGTTTTAAGTTTCAACATGATGCATTTATGTTTTGGGCTAATATGCAAGTTCATTTTCCAAATTTTATCTCATTGCAGATGCAATTGAAGAAATTGTTGATGGGTCACCTAGAAGGCTAGAATGCTTGTTGGAGAACTCGTAGACTCTCTCAGGAACGCTTTCTTTTAACTACCACATCCTTTGGTTCCTTAAGCATTTCGTCAAACCCATTCTCTCTGATATCGGACCAAAAGAGAAAAACATCATCGATGAATAAACAACTTGATAAAACCAACTTTGTCCAATAATGCCCATTGATTTGCATTTTAATTTGCTAGTAAATGGTTGTCTATCTCACCTATAAAGTTTTTCAATCAAGACATTGTGAAGCTCACGCCTTGTATGATTCACCTGGACATGACTACAAAAATCTATATCAAACAACCATGATCTCTTGCTCTAGCGGTAAGGGTGAGGTATCCAAAAGGAGAGGTCCTGGGTTCGAATCTCACTTGGTGCATTTAGGCCATATTAATTCCCACAAGCGCGTACGGTCAAGCGGTGTATACTAATCCGTAGGGCCAAGCCAAAGTGGTGAAGTGGTCTGTGTGCAGGTAGGTGAGGTTGCGACCGTGGATCGCACTCTGCGAAAGTGGTACTGAGCCTCCTCAAAAAATCCTGCAAGGGGTTTCTGGGGTATGGGGTCGCGAAGTGGTGGGGCTAGTCACTATAAAAAGTTTACCCTACCAAAGTTTCAACCATTCCGGAATGGCTCACTGGAAAGGACTTGTGGGTAGTACCCAAAGGTCCCCAGTTCGAACCCCGGATATGGCCGCTCTATATTTACAAATTCAAGCAAGAAATATAAGAACAGAGTAGCAAGGTCATCGCAAAACACTAACTCAGAAGTGCATGATAGCTTTGGGAACCAAGTCCTCGATAATTTTCATGACTATGTCAAAATAGATGGCATCATTCGCTTGATGACCTCCATTTCAATGGCCTCTGAGTCTGAGGTAGTTTCTGAAGACTCTAAAATTGTGGATGGCTAAGGAAAACCAGAACAATTCAGCCAAATAATTTCAAAGTATTAAAATAATTATAGAAGCTTAATTGTAATTGGCCAGGAGCCAGGGGCGGCCCCAGGGTGGGGCGCGCGTACGCGGCCGCCCCACCTTTGCCGGAGACGGACCTAGGGTATAGCTCATTGAATTTTAAAATTAATATACATAATATAGGTAATAAATCGTACATGTTGCTTTGTTAGCACAACTGGTGGAGGGTATTGAAGGGGAGGGAGTGAGGGTTGGGTTCGAATCTCATGACTCCTAATTTTAAACAGCTTGGATTCGAATATCTCTTTCATCCTTTTTTTTTTCTTTTTTCTTTTTACTGTTTTTCTTTCTCTTTGGTATTTCTTTTATTGCTAGTTTTTTCAGCTCTTTTTTTTGTCTTTCTTTTTTACTTATTTCTTTCTTCCTTTTCAGTCTCCCTTTTTTATCTTTCTTTTTACTTCTAATTTCTTTATGATTATCTTTGATAGGTAATTAATTCTACTGCCAATTTAAATATAGATAAAAAAATATTTTTAATTTTTAACTCAATAGGTACAGTGACAAATAGAAAAAAAATTAAAATTATATGCAAATCCAGCCTGCATGTGATTAAAATTATATGCAAATCAAGCTATAATAACCCGCGAGATGGATTTACTTTCAGTATTATAAAAGTGAACTTATATTATGTACTATCTAATCTTCCATAAATATTCACTTTAATTGCAAATTAAACATTTGAACTTATTTATATATTTGTATCATTGAATTCTATTTTGTGGATGAATTGGTGATGTTACTATTTTCGTATTGAGGACTATAAATTTACAATTGCGAAATTTCACCCCACCTTTCAGAGACTCCTGCGGTCGCCACTGCCAGGAGCCCAGTGTGACACCTCATCTAATAAGTTTCTCTAATAATAATTAGATATAGAATATAGATTGTGATTGGCTAAGAGCCGTAGAAATAAGGGAAGTGTGTCACTTCATCTATATGAAGCTTCTCTAATAATAGTTCGATATAGAATTAAGAGCAAATAAAAAATAAATTGAAATAATTGGGTAGGAGCCCTAGAACAAATTATTATCAAATAAAATAAAAATATGTTTCATTCAAGTTTTTATTTAAACCAATATATTAGAAAATGTATAATATACTAAGGAATAAATTATATATTAATTTAATGTTTTAAATTGAACCACTTGATTAGAAAATTAAAAAAGAATCTATTTTAATTCGATTGTTTGAAAACCTATAATTATGGTGGTGATGACGGATGACACATCATAAAAAATGCTTCTCTTTTAATAGTTAGACATAGATAGATAGATTGTGTTATAATACGATAGTAATTTATTTTACAATCTTTTTAAAAAATTATATAATAAGAAGATATGTAGACAAACTTATTAAAAATATTATAATAGATTGTATTATTTAATGAGATGGTATAACGAAGAAATTTTTTGGAAGGACAATCCAAAATATGACACGTGACAAAAAAAAAGTAGATTAGTACTACATCTGTCAAAAAATACATTGGTTTTTACTATTCACGCACGTTGTTTTAGGAGTTAAAAAAATACTAATTTTTTTAATAATTTTTTTTAACTATTAAAAACTTATTACAATGTATTTTTGGACGGAGGGAGTATTATATATGATCTTACATGTTATAATATGTTTTACAAATAATAGTTGGGTCTATTGTAAACAATTAGAATTAATTGGAGAAAGTATGTACGTACGTATAATTATACATATCTTTTACAATATATAAAGAAACATTAGCCCTTAGCCGGGTGTATAAGAAGCAATTAGAAATATGTGTGTGTGTTTCCTTAATGACGGATATGTGAGAATCAATTAGAATTATATATGTTATAATAATAATAATAATAATAATAATAATAATAATAATAATAATAATAATAATAATAGAAAGTGTATGTAATATTTTGTGATAATAGATGTTAAAAATGGATAGAATCAATCATCTTTATAATAATAATAAAACATAAAATAATATGAGATAATATAATAAATAAATTGATGTAATATGTGGCAAATAAGTTATACATGGCAAATAATAAGCGGATAAAAAATGGGCGGGAAAAAAATGAACCAGAAGCTGCCATGTGGCAAAAACCGCTTCTCTTTTAGTATTGTATAGGATTTATTGTATTAGAGTTTTTAATGTGAAAAATACTATAACAAACATCTATATGTATTCATACACAATTAAAAAGTTAAAATATATGACTTAAAATCTAATAGGAAGAAGTCCTATATTAAATCTATTCATATCAAAATAATGAATGCTTAACTTGTTGACACATTTTTTAATAGGTTAAAAACTACACATAAAATATTTTTTTTAATAATTAGCAAGTCGGAAAAAAATCAAATATTTTAAGATTAGGGTAATATTGAACGGGGCTCCTAAAATTCATTGGACGGCCTTGCTTGTAACCCTAACCCTTCTCTAATCGCTCTCGGATTTATTTAGAAAATTAAATAATTTTACCGTTTAGTTTAACTAGAAAATAGACGGGAGGACCAAATAGTAGCAATAGGTAAAAGGTTAAGGACTAAAAGTAATACTTAAAAAGTGATAGACTGATAGTGGCTAACCCTTAAAGGTTAGAGACCACCAAAGGAATTTACCCTTTTTCTTCTTCTCGGAATTAGGTTTTTTCTCCATACAAGACTCTTTCCCGATTTTGCCCCACGTTTCGCTCTCAACTCATCTCCTCTTCCTTCTTTTTCCCCTTCAATTTTTTAATGAGGTTGCTATTTTGTGCGCATCATTTTTAGGCAAAATTTGATATGTATCCATTTTAGATACAAATTTTAGCTCCTTATCCATTTTCATTAAGGAGTTGTGATTGATCCAATTGATAATTTTGTCATTCCTTCCCATTTTTTAATTTGGCCATTGACCGTTAAAGGGAATGACTTTTAGTGACACATGTGTGGTGACATGAAAATTTTTTAGTGACAGCTTTGTTTTTAGAGTTTTTTTTCTTTCACGGAGTCACTGTCACCATCCTTATAAGTGGTGACACATGTGTGTTGACATGAATTTTTTTTGGTGATAGCTTCGTTTTAAGAGTTTTTTTGTTTTGTTTTACGGGGTCACTATCATCGCCCTTATGAGTAGTGACACATGTGTGGTGACATGAAAACTTTTTGGTGACCACCAAAGGAATTTACCCTTAAAGGTTATGGACCACCAAAGGAATTTACCCTTTTTTTTGGTCGGAATTAGGTTTTTTCTCCATACAAGACTCTTTCCCGATTTCGCCCCACGTTTCGCTCTCTATTTACTCATCTCCTCTTCCTTCTTTTTTCCCCTCAGTTTTTTAACGAGGTTGCTATTTTGCGCGCATCAATTTTAGGCAAAATTTGATATGTATCCATTTTAGATACAAATTTTAGCTCCTTATCCATTTTTATTAAGGAGTTGTGATTGATCCAAATTGATAATTTTGTCATTCCTTCCCATTTTTTAATTTGACCAAAGACCGTTAAAGGGAATGACTTTTGGTGACACATGTGTGGTGACATGAAAATTTTTTAGTGATAGCTTCGTTTTTAGAGTTTTTTTTCTTTCATGGAGTCACTGTGGTGACACATGTGTGTTGACATGAAATTTTTTTGGTGACAACTTCGTTTTAAGAGTTTTTGTTTTGTTTTACGGGGTCACTGTCATCACCATTATCAGTGGTGACACATGTGTAGTGACATGAAAACTTTTTGGTGACATTTTCGTTTTAAGAGTTTTTTTACGGGGTCATTGTCACCACCATTTTCAGTGGTGACACATGTGTGGTGAAATAATTTTTTTTTTGTGACAGCTTCGCTTTAAGAGTTTTTTTACGGGGTTACTGTCACTACCCTTATCAGAGGTGACATATGTGTGGTTACATGAAAAAAAATTTGTGACAACTTTATTTTAAGAGATCTTTTTTACAGGGTCACTATCACCACCCTTATTAGTGGTGACATGAAATTTTTTTGGTGACAACTTCGTTTTAAGAGTTTTTTTTACGGGGCCACTGTTACCACCCTAATCAGTGGTGACGCATGTGATGACAACTTTTTTTTGTGACAGGTGACGAGAGGGTTACTCGACCAAATACATTTATAGCTAAGTCCCTGCTATAGAATAGTGGAGTCAGGTTCGTCCTCAGGAGAGAAGTCAGCGGTTCTAGGTTTAGTTGGTTTTGGGATTCAGGAATAGCGGGAAAAGGTGATGAGGGTTGTTGTCGATGTCAACTAAGACTTGGTCGATGTCGAGGGATGGAGAGGGAATGGTGGTTGGTGTCGAGTAGAATCTGTGCAGGATAAAAATAATGAAATAAAACAAATAAAGATGCAAACTTCCAATGTTAGGGATCACCGCAACAATAAACATGTGTAGATTATAAATCACATAAAATGCATGCTTTATATCAAATAACTTTCGTTATTAACATTTTGGAATATAGAGGCTCTGACATAAACCCTAAGTGTTACTATCCCTTTTTCATAATTAATCCAAATTCATAATAAGATCACTTTCGCTTCAATATCACATGTAAGGATCACCTACTACTCTCGTAGAAGATTTATGCATATACGATAGAAGATGATAAAGACATATAAATTCATAAATTCATAAATCAAACACACTTATCTATGTTGGGATCATCCCAGTCCTAGAAGAAGGAAATTAGAAACAAGACATAATAAAAGAAAATAACTTTATCATTAAACTAAAACTAGAACTTACAACCATTCGCTCCTTCCTCCTCCTTCTCTCTCTCTTACAACCATTCGCTCCTTCCTCCTCCTTCTCTCTCTCGCCTCTCTCCTCTGTCCTTGCGTCCGAAGACGAGTTGACTTGAATGAATGAAAAACTAGCCCTTAGGGCTTTATTTATAGGGCTCAATCCTTGCTACCCAAGGAGAGCAAATATCTATCTAACTCCTAAGATAAAAGATTCCTACTTTAAATAAATAAAAGAAATAAAAATGCCCTAGGCAAATATGAGTTTAACCAAAGAGGATAGAAGTCTAACAAGGAGATAAAAGATCTTTGACTTAATATGTAAGCAATTCTCCTCAGATCCGGATCGTCAAAACATGTCACCAGTGCTCTACATCTTCACTCGATATAGAGTGATAGACTCGATATCGAGTCATGTTGTGCTTTCTCGAGTGCTGCCTCACTAGATATCGAGTCATAGACTAGATATCGAGTCATGGACTAGATATCGAGTCACGTTCCACTAGATATCGAGTCTTCATGTGTAGTGTCGAGTCCTTTGGTCAATTTCGAGTAATGCTCCACTCGATATCGAGTGTATGTGTAGATATCGAGTGGTTTTGTTTCCTTCTGGCTTCGAGTGTTGCATAACTTCACTAGACGTCGAGTCACTTCAGTAGACGTCGAGTGAACTTCAGTAGACATGCCTAGCTCCAACACTTAGCCAAATTCCGACTTCACTCTAGTAGATGTCGAGTGGATCAGTAGACATCGAGTGAAAGTCTAGCTTCATTCCTTCTTCTCCGAATTGCTCCGAAAATGTCTCAATTTCTGCGAAATTAAACATAAACTTGTGTAGACCTCCATAATTCATAAATAAACATAAACTACACCATCCTTACCGCTGTCACCACTCTTATCGTTGTCACCACTCTTATCGCTATCACCAACCTTATCAGCGGTCACATTGTTGGTGACGACTTTTTTTTGGGGGACATCTTTGTTTTTACAGTTTTTTTACGAGGTCATTGTCGCCATCCTTATTACTTTCACCACAAGTGTACCAAGTGTTGTCATCACCGGTGTATCAAGTGAAAGAATGGTCAAATGTTATTCGTATTGTCATCAAAAAGTAAAATCAGTTGTAATCATATACAAAACAAATTATATATTGTCATCATGTTATTATTACCACAAAATAATAGCATTGGCACCACAATTAAAAAAATATATAAAGGCTAAATGAGTTGGTGTCCAGTATGTAATTTATGGATGAATATTAGCTAGTGCAGTGACCAAAATCTCCGCAATCGGCATAGAAATAATAGAAGGGTCTTACTATTTACACGGTGATATTCTCACCGTTTACACGGTTCACAATCGTGTATTGCGAGTCCGCAGATTTTACAAACTCGCAATGCACAATTGCTTTTATTTTTAATCAGGTTTAGGGTTCGCAATCACGCATTGCGAGTGCGCAGATTCCGCAAACTCGCAATGCCTTTTTTTTTTTTTTTAAAATCTCTTCTTAATTAAATGATGACAACAAGTGGAATTAAATAATGATTGAATTAATTAAATAAAGATTGGAATCACAAATGAGTAGCAAGTGGACTAAATGAAGATCGGGAAAATTTGCAATCTACCTGTGAGCTCCTCCTTAGTGGATGTCGAACTCGGAGCCCGCACTTGCAAAAGCCTGCATCAGCTGCAACAGTTGCAAATTGTCGCAAGTTTTGGAAGAGCCCACATGCGTGCACCCGAAGTCCGCTCTCGCGTTTATGTTCTACGAAAACCGCGCACGCTCAGTCCGCAGTTGCGGATTCAATGTTTTTTTACCGCGTATTCGTATTGCGCGATTGGGGATGCTTTCCGCGTAAATGGCGAGAAATTAACCGTATGAATAGCAATTCCGTAATAGAATCACCGTATTAGAACACCACCAAAATGAATAAATGATAAATTAATCAAAGACCTGCAATTAGAAGCAATGGAGGCCAAGCCATCAGTAGAAAGCCCTTCATAGTAACACAGAACCAAAACCCTAAAATTCCTAAACTTCTTCCCAATCAACTCCAAGGCCTCGTCAAACACCACCATCCGCTTCATCCGGAGCTCCTCGAGCGCCGGGTATACGGCCGCCAGAGCCGAGATCTAGGGAAGGGCGTGGGTGCCCCACCCATCCGGGACGAGGTTATAGTCGGTGAAATGGGGCTTCCCTTTGATAGTAAGAGATCGGACGTCCCTGAACCGACTGATCAAGATCGGAGGGCTAACGGCGTAGCAGTTGCTGATGAACACGCGGCGGCGGCGGCCCCACCGCTCTAATATATATTTTATTTTAATTGTTAATAATAATAATAATGTTTATCACTATTTTATTTATTTATTACTATGATTACTTTTATCACTATTTTATTTATTATTATTTATTATAATTATTATTATTATTATAGGAAAGACTTACAAAAAGTTAGATGAGAGTCTCGTAACAAATTGACCTCCAACACCTTTTTGAATAGTAAAGCTAACTCTATGAAATATGAAATCGCCATTAACGGACGACGACCTGTGGCTTTTCGTAACCAATTGAACCCGTTTTAAAAAACCAATAGCATCGTCTCCTAGTTCACCAAATGTGGAGAACGCAAAAGCCATGAAGCCATACCCTTTAACATCACAAACATCAGCATACTTCTTCTTCTTTCTATCAGTAGCTTGAGAGACCGCCTTGCCAATTACGAAAGAGTCATTGGCTCTAGTCATGAACGGCGAAGCCCCGACCACATCGATACAAACGTCTCTCCCCTTGTCCCACCCATAAACAAGCAGATCACCCGGCCTCAACTCAACACCATCGTCATTGCTCATACCTGTATGCGCTTCCTTCTGAACTGCAATGCCCGCTTTAGAACAAATGTCCACCAAAACATCTCGGACCATGTTATGTCGGTGCTTACACCCGATGCCTCGACTGCAATGTAAAGCATGATCTCCAAATGGGTCCATCCTGTCAAGCTCACAACTAAAACAAGTCGGATAGCCACTAAACATAGGGATCGAAAGATGGTATTGGAGAACAGAACGAAACTGTCGAGACAGCATGGTCTGAGCCAGACCCTCAATGGGAACAATCAACAAAAAATCTTGCGCTCTTTCCCCTTTCACAGCTTGCAAAATGTGTAGCTGTCTTGGCGTCGGATTGAGCATAGTCACTAAGTTGTCATCAATGAACTTGAAGTATCGATCCGCCAATACTGACATGAATTTTTTGGGGGCGGGGGATACAAACAAGTCATCAATGTTCGAACCAACACAAGTGACATACCTCGAGATGGATTGGGTAAGAACATTGTCAGAGCCAATATTAGGACATCTAGACGGTGATGGCATTAAATTACTAAAATAGATGTCTGGAGCTTAGCTGTTTGGAGACGAGATACGATGAAAGCAAAATGACTAACATCGTGCGCAGTGAGCACACCAAACCCGCCAAGTTTTAACAAAAGAGTGGCCTGACGCCACTGCCATGAACCAAACCCCGGACCCCCTGCAGTAATAACATGTTCAAGTGAGACCCGAAGCTCATCATCAAAACAACTAATAGCATCGGGGAGGGCATGAGGGGGGCAAGTTCGGAGGGCAAACAACAATCTTGAGACCCCAATACAATTTCTTAGAAGGAGCAGTTCACATTGGGGATCCTCTAGCCTCCTCACAGCTTATAGAACCTCTATCGACTTGTCAACTCTCTTCATAACCAAGCTATTACAAAATGCACCACTGTTGCTGGCCGGTCCTCCTAACAATTTCACTCCTAGCTCGGGTCTAGAAATGTCAGGCGGGAACAAACCAACTTCGAGGCTCCTCGGGTCTACAGTTGGCCAAAATAGTTCAATTTTCTGAATGTTAATGAATAGCCCCAACTTCGGACCCTCCCGAACCAAAATATCAAGAGCTTTATTATTATTATTATTATTATTATTATTATTATTATTATTATTATTATTATTATTATTATTATTATTATTATTATTATTATTATTATTATTATTATTATTATTATTATTATTATTATTATTATTATTATTATTATTATTATAAAGACTTTAATATGATGAAAAAAGATTTAAATAAAGTTAGTTGGAAGCCTCGTAACAAATTGAGCTCCAACCCATTTTTGAATAGTAAAACCAACTCTATGAAATATCATTATCAGACCCTGCCCTATGACTCTTCATAACCAATTGAACCCGCTTCAGAAAACCAATAGCATCACCCCCCAGTTCTTCAAATGTAGAGAACGCAAATGCCATGAAACAATATCCCTTAGCAGCACAAATATCCGCGTACTTTTTCTCCTTTCTTTCAGTGGCTTGAGAGACTGCCTTGCCGGGTACAAAGGAATAATTGGCTCTAGTTGTGAACGATGAAGCCCCAACAACATCCACACAAGTGTCTCTACCCTTGTCCCACCCATAAACCAACAAATCTCCTGGTCTCAACTCAACACCATCTTCATTGCTCATACCCGTATGCGCTTCCTTCTGAACTGCGATGCCCGCTTTGTAACAAATGTCATCCAAAGCATCTTGAACCATGTTGTGTCGGTGCTTCGTCCCGATGCCTCGACTGCAATGCAGAGCGTGATCTCCAAATGGGTCCATCCTGTCAAGCTCACAACTAGGACAGGTCGGATAGCCACTAAACATAGGGATCGAAAGATGGTATTGGAGGACAGAATGAAACTGGCGAGACGACATGGTCTGAGCTAGACCCTCAATGGGAGCAGTCAACAAAAAAATCATGCGCTCTGTCTCCTCTCACCGCTTGCAAAACATGCAGCTGCCTAGGAGTCGGATTGAGTGTGGACACTAAGTTGTCATCAATGAACTTGAAGTATCGATCCGCCAATACTGACATGATTTTTTTGGGGGCGAGGGATACAAATAATTCATCAATATCCGAACCAACACAGTCGACATACCTCGAGATAGATTAGGTGAGAACGCTGTCAAGGCAACTGTCCGGATGTCCAGAAGGTGATGACACTGACTTACTCAAAATGGATGTTTGGAGTTCAGCCGTTTGGAGACGAGATGCGATGAAAGCAAAATGACTAACATCCTCCGCCGATAGCACCCCAAACCCACCAAGTTTTAAAGGAAGAGTCTCCTGACGCCACTGCCACGGACCAAACCCTGGGCCTCCTGCAGTAATAGCCTGCTCAAGGGAGGCTCCAAGCTCATCATCAAAGCACCTTATAGCGTCAGGGAGGGCATGAGGGGGGCACGTTCGAAGAGCAAACATCAATCTGGAGACCCCGATACAATTTCGTAGAAGGAACAATTCGCACTGGGATCTTCTAGATTCCTAACAACCCTAAGAGCTTCTATCGATTTGTCAACCCTCTTCATAATCAAGCTATTGCAGAATGTAGCACTGTTGCTGGCCGGGCCGCCTAGCAATTTCACTCCCAATTTGGGTCTAGAAATGTCAGACGTGAACAAACCAAGTTCAAAGCTCTTCGGATCTTCAGTTGGCCAAAATAATTCAGTTTTCTGAATGTTAATGAATAGCCCCAACTTCGGACCCTCTGTAACCACAATCTACAACGCCTTAGCTACCTCCCTGGTGTCACCTGATAGGGTACCATCAATCTAAGTACCAGGCGTTAATATCGAGAGCACACGTGATATTAATTTTGGTGACAAGCGGATGCAACACTAAAGCAAACAAAAGCGGACCTAGCGGATCACCCTGCTGCACACCTTGACAAGAGCGCAAAGGAACATCCTGCCAATACAGACGGGCGGGTTGGGCATAACAAAATTCAACCCACGGAACAATGGAGGGGCAACGGATGCGAACTTCCCAAATCAAAGTGCCTCTATCTACGAGATTAAAGGCGTTAGAAAAGTCCACGAGAAGCAAGGATATGCCCCTATCCATACCCTTATCCAACAGAAGCCTGTTAACATAATGGAGGATAGCTTCGCCACCCCTCGACACACCCACACCAAACTGGTGTGTGCCTAAATATCTGTTGATCTTCTTGGTGACGATAGAAGCCGCCGATTTGGAAACCAACCTCCTCCAAATAGAACCTACTGCAATAGGGCGAACACCCCCACCTAGTTTCAGCAACGGGGGTCAGGGGAGCACTCGCCACAAATTCTGCAAGCACTCGAGGGCAAGCACCCGACAAAAAAAGGTTAACAACAGCCGTGATGGCTCCAAGAAGCTCACTAGCAATGTCGTCACATACCCCACCCAGAATCTCAATGAGATGTTGCGCTCGAAGCCCATCTTTCCCGCAAGAAGTACCCTTGGGGAAGCTCCTGATCCGATTGAGTACTAACTCTTTACTAATTGACAATGCAGGCACCAAGAGAGGATCACATGGAACAACTGGTGGGGGGGGGGGGGGAATAGGGTGCTTAGCAAGAAGCTCTGTGGCTGTGTCATCGTTGAAGGGTGCAACCCCAGAGGAAGTGAGGACTCTAATAGCAGTAGCATAATGACCATCCCCCATTTTGCGCTTGCTTTGAACTACGTTCAACTCAAACTGAGACAAATCTTTTTTCTTCTTTACCAAACTAGAGCCGTAAGAGGCAGAGGGAGTGAGTATATCTTGAACCAGAGCTTGCATCCCTCCCGGCTCTCTCCACAAGGCCAAGGCCGTAACCATAGAGGCAACCTGATCTTTCATCCTACTATCGGACATACTTTTAGGACGACCTCGCATAGCAACCTTATTTAGAACACAAGCCGGGAGAACAAACAACTGAACCCAACAGGAAACATCCGATGGTCGAGCAATGTTGTAGGAGGAAATCGAGTTCAAAATATAGAAATATAAATCAAACCAGATTCGTGCCCACACAAATAATTACAAGCAAACAGAAAGATCTCACAGACAGAAAAGCAAACAGAAAGACAGAAATAATAAATAAAAGCAGAAAAGAAAGCAAAGCACAGAAACTACTAGATATCGATAACAGTTACTCGATATCGACTAACAATATCGACTAACAGAAACAGGAATCGAAAAACAGAAATGAAACTCAGCAAAGACAACCCGATGTCGAGTAAACCTTCCTCGATATCGAGTAAACCTTCCTCGATATCGAGTAAAACTACTCGATGTCGACAAAACCTTCTCGAAGTTGAGTAAAAGACAGAAACTTTAAAATTGTAATCTTTTGCACGCAGAACACAGATTTCGCCGAAATAAATTCAATAAACTAAAATACTTCCAAGGCCAGGGTATCAACACCACAATGATAACCACGCAAAATAACACATAAAGGCATAAAGGATCATGCTTTCCATCAAATAACTTTCGTTATTAACAAATAGGAAGATAGAGGCTTTCGTATAAACCCTAATTGTTACTAACCCTTTTCATATAATTAACCCAAGTTGTATTAAGATCACTTTCGCTTCAATAACACAAACAAGGATCACCTTCAACTTTCGCAAAAGAATCATGCTCGCAGGGATAGAAGACGAATTGCATAAAAAGATCAAACCTTTACCGCATCATCTCACATGGCTACAGTCGGGCTCACCCCGACCCTAGAAGTGGGTGGACTAATCGCTCTTCATCATCAAGAAACTCATCAATAATAAAAGGAAATAACTTTGCATTAAATAAACGAAAGAAAGCTTACAGCCAATCAAAGTCAAATCCGCTTTCGCCTTTCCAACTTCTCTCGCCACAAGCTCTCTCCTCTACTCTCTCTATGTGACTAATTACAACTGAAATTGAATGAATAACATCCAGCCCCTAGGGCTTTATTTATAGGCTTTATTCCTTGCTAATCAAGGTAAGAAAGTCTATCTATATCTACTTAAAGATAAATCATGGAAATAAATAAAACTAGGATTATATCTAATGTGAATAAAATATCTTCTCCCTTGACTTGAGAGGTCTTGATAGATGTGGATGGAATTTCATCTTGAAAATATCACCATTGGCTTCGGGATAGAAACTTAACAGGAATCTCGGACTGCTCGACGTCGGCCACTGGGGTTTACTCGATATCGAGTAGGAGTCCTCGATATCGACTAGCAGTTTTCTCGTCTTCCGCTCAGCAACTCGATGTTGGCCTTCAGGGAACATATCGACTTGGATGTTTCCTCGATATCGACGAATATTCCTCGACATCGACAAAGGCTTGGTCCAATCTGTCCTCGGTTTCAGCTCAGCTTCGTCGATCTCGGCTTCAGACATGGAAATCGACTTGGGTCTTCCTCGATAGCGACTAATTTCCTCGATATCGACAAGATTCTTCAGCTCTCAGCTTTACTTGTCGACGTCTGGCGGTCAGCTCGATATGTGGCCAACTCGATATAGACAAAAGGAAGTCGATATCGACCAATTTTCTCCAGCTTTCCTTGCTCGAATCTGGGCAGCTTTGCTGGAAATCGACTTGATTTACTCGATTTCGACAAGGTGTAGTCGATATTGACCAAAGTGTTGTCGAGCAGATTTCCTTGTTTCCAGCTCGATTTGCCCTGGTTCCGCTGCTCCTCGGCGTTGGACTTCTGTAGTTGACTTTCGAGCTTTTCTTCCTTTCTCAGAACTGCTGTAAATTGCCTTGAATTCTGCGAATTTAAATAAAAACTAGTGTAGATTCCATAATTTGGCAAATAAACATAAACTACATAGATTATGTACTATTCTAACCCAAATGCATGAAATGTATGCAGAAAACGATATAAAAGTAACTATAAAACATGGCAGATTCGGCTCACAACAAACACCCCATACTTAAGCTTGCTTGTCCTCAAGCAATACTTTTATTTGTCATTCAGGGGAAGAAATTTAAACTCTCAACATGTTAGATTCATTCTCATATAACCCTGCAATCAATTACCATCCTCGAAAAGGTACTAGTGTCACAAATCCATGCTTGTGCAATTAAAAAGCGACATCTACTCACAAAAGGAGGGTTATGCAAAAACATTCATTCGTGACAAAGCATTAATAATCAAGAGGACTTTAATTTAAGCTCAAATAAGGAGTAGATTGGTAAAAGGCTAAAGGTGGGCAATGTTTGGCAATGTGGTGCTAATAATCCGGGGAAATGCAGTACTTTCCAAACTGAATTTCCACATTCCTTTTTCATAAGATTCATCACCTTTCATGATGCTTTTATCAATAATAATGCTTTTACCTCTCTAACCTCAGTACTGCCTTCTCGCGAGTCGCAAACATGGGTGTCATGAATGGCCCCAGATACTTAGTGCTTTAGACTCCTCACCTTGTGTCCCATCTCGCCGAACTATTATCTCAACGAGCAGGGTCGATCTACCTTTATCTACTGAGGTGACCGGATTTTCTTTCACTCATTAAATTTTCCATATATTCAAACAATTTCTTGCCAAACTCCAATAATGAAAATAACAACACAAATACCATATAACATCTCCATAATGTAACTTCATTCTCAACATAATCCCCGAATAGGAAATAAGGTAAAGAATGGGCAATATTTAGATCATGTGGAGCAATAATTGAAATAAGGCATATTATGGCTTTGTGTAATGCATAAGCATAGGTAAGGCTAGGATATAAACAATGAGCATTATATGGAAATATAAAGTCCTCCATCCTTTTATCATGCAACAGGTCAAAAGCAATTTTAAATTTTACCTTCTTTCATGGTTTTCAAGAAAATATGCACTTCATTGTGACTTCCCTTTACTAGGCAATTTCATGCTATATCTCTAATGAATCCAATTTTGCATCGTCGAGTTCAATAAAGCTTCCATGACATTTATCAAAAAATTTCAATGGGGGTCATTTTTTCAAACTTTGGAAAACATGCGTATAAGCACATAAATCAATAATGAATTCCAAAATAGCCATGTATAAGCAATTCATGAAATAAACTTTAAACATGCACACATAATGTCAAATATGGTCAAATATGCACAAAGTAAGCCCTTACCCCACCCCATACTTAAACATTACAGTCTCCTCACTGTATAAAAACAAGGGTAAAGAATGAAACTCACTAGACAGGCGTGCAGATCGTTAGAATCGAGTGCTATGCTGCTGGGCCTAGTCCTGATTTTAGCTTGCTTCTATCCCCATGGACCTGAAAAATGTAGAAGAGAAATACCCACAATAGAAAAACTAAAAGTTCAAAACCAAAAAACAAACAAAAGAAACAAAGTCCAAAAGTCCCAAAAATAAATGTCTATTTACAAGCTCTAGATTTTATAGTCGCTAGGCCGACTTTCTCCATTAAGCTCAAGGTGGCATTTGCAGGGCCCATGTAGCTTGGGCTTCAAATAGAACCCCATTCTTGTCCATCAGCTTCAATCCTCCAGAATGGATTTTGTTCACAGTGAAGGGTCCCATCTTCTTCTTGGTGAATTTGTTAGGAAACCAATGATCCTTTCATTTGGAAACATAGAGTTTGTCTCCAACTTTATACTCCTTGGGCTCATCATTGGAAATCCTACATAAGCGTACATACCAAGGCAAACCTCTCCCATGTATAGATAGATCTTTAATGGAAATAGGAGAAGAAAGATCCATACCTTGGCTTACCTTCGCAGAATCGGATTCGGGGACCTCAGATTCTACTCGACATCGACTAACATTACTCGATATCAAGGAACTTCCTACTTTTGGTGGGCTGCTGCTCGAGGATGCTGTAGTCGAGGAAGGCAGATTTTGGTCGATATCGACCAATTTAGTCGATATCGAGAAGTCCAGCTCGTCTGGTGGAAGCTCAGTCGATACGGAGGAGGATGGCTTGACATGGTCTGGTCGATATCGAGTTTCCTGGCTCTGGCTTGACAGGAGTGAAAATCGAGTCGGTGTGGTTTGGTCGATATCGACCAAGATTGGTCGATATCTAGTAGTGCTGCTCGATATCCCTCTGCTCAATTTCTGGTGGGCTCAGCTCGGTATGGATTGGTCGATATCGACCTGGAGTACTCGATGTCGAGTTGTTCAGTGGCTCTGTCGATTTCTCTTGGTCGATATTGACCCCATACTTAAGACCTGGCAAGGCATCCGAAAAATAGTTAGTCCAAATCGACGTAGCTTGATCTATGTCGAGTGGATTCTCAGCTTCTTTGTTCAGGATGGCCATGATCTTCTCCTCCTGAGTCCTGGGCTTCCATATCCCTCTTTTCTAGCTCTTCAGGAGTCATATTTCTTACCTTAGGCTCCCCGCAAGTAATGTAACCAGCTGATATAGACTTTACCTCTTCCATGGGACCTGTATGCCTTTCAGTTTTATTAAAGGAATACTCAATTACCTCATCGCTGATGTTGAAAGTGAGCATTCCCTTCCTTATGCTTATGTTGGTATCCACCGTCGCCAAGAAGGGTCTTTCTAGAATAATTGGACAAGCAGGGTTTTCTGCCATATCAATAACTAAGAAATCAGCCGGGACGAAGAACTTACCTACTTGCACTATCACATTGTCCACCATGCCTGTTGGGATGACCACCGTGTTGTTTGCCATATAAAGCTTTGCATCCACATGCTCTAAGGCACATATCTTAATCTTGGACCATATTGATAGAGGCATTATACTTACACTGGCTCCAAGATCACATAAAGCATTTAATTTGTATTGACCAAATCTAATGGTTATAGCAAACTTACCTGGATCCGGCCTTTTCTCAAGTATGTCCATATGGCTGCATTGCTCGGCGATCTCAGCCATCGATCGCACCTTGCTTAGGATCTCCTTGAGGAACTTTACATATGATGGCATTTCATTAAGAGCTTATGTGAAGGGTATGGTGACATTGAGCCTCTGAAGCATCTTGAAGAAGCGCTAAAATTTTTTCTCTGCTGGGTCCTTTGGAGATTTCGTTGGGAAGGGCAGCTTCTTTTGCTGATTTGGATCCAGAACAGATGTCGGAGGTGTTGCACCTTTCTCGACGTCGACTTGATTTTCCTCGACATCGACAAGATTCTTCTCGATATCGACCAGATTCCTCGATGTCGAGTTGCTGTGTTGTGCAGACGAATTGTGGCCAGGTATCTCCTCGACATCGACATCCTTTTCCTTGATATCGAGTTGCCTCTCCTCGACATCGACCAAGATCTGCTCGATATCGACTTGTTGTTCAGCTCTTTCGTCCTGCTGCTTTCCGACCTCTGGCTCGCGTAGTTGGTGGCCGCTCCTGAGTTTTACAGCTGCGATGTGTCCGATCTTCCCCTTGGGATTTGGTTCTGAAGATCCAGGGAGCGAACCTGACTGTCTGGGGACGCCTGCTGCTAGCTGGCCAATCTGCGTCTCCATTGATTTCCGCCATATATCAATCTCCCCAAGCCTAGAGTTGACACCTTGTATCTGAGTGTAGACTGAGTTGAAGGATTGCTTGGTGTCTGAATGATTCCTCCGCATTTCCTCTAGGATGGTCTGTAAGTCATCCCTCTTCTGGTCCCTTTTCGGATGTCCTGGAGCTCTGTATGGCGGGGGGTTCCTAGGGGCACCTTGGTTCCATTGTGGTTGCTGAAACCTTTGGTCCCCCATATAGCGATTTGGACCCCATGCGTAAGCTACCTCCTCGTGGTGTTCTGCCAACCTGACTTGCTCTGTGTGTGGGCACTCAGTAGTGGTGTGCGGCTGTGATACTTTACTTACTTGAGGAGCTTCCTATTCTGATCTCTGTAGTATTGCTCCTTAACATCTGGATCAATCTCCTTAGAGGGCTCATAGAGGGGCATGGATGGAGCTGGCCTGGCATAGGCATTCTCATCATAGTTGATTGGAGTCCCATACTTGTTATCATAGTTGGTCAGCTTGTCGAGTGCAGCCCATGCGTCAGCTGGCGGCATTGTCAGATACTCATAATGAGTATACGTGTTGATCCTATCCTTAGCAGCCAGGTCAAGGGAATTGAAGAAGATCTCCTGAATGACGCAAGGTTGTTGTCCATGTGTAGGGCAGGATCACAGTAGATCCTTATATCGTTCCCATGCCTTTGCTAGCGGCTCTCCAGGTTGCTGTTTGAAAGATGTAATCTTTTTGCGGAGGAGCGCTGTTTTGGCTGGAGGAAAGAATTTGTTGAGAAATTTCTGCCTTACTTCAGCCTATGTTGTGAGAGATCGTGGACAGAGACCTTCAAGCCACTTCAATGCGGGGCCAGCCAGAGACCAACGAAAAGCCTTCATCAAGATATATTCCAAAGTGGTACCTTCAGAAAGAGTACGACACATGTCAGTAAAGTTGGTAATATGTTGAAGAGGGCATTCATTAAATCTACCGTAAAAAGCATTATGTTTAATTTCAATTAGGAAAGGAGTGCGAATTTCATAGTTATTCTCAGGGATTAGAATGGCCGATTCAGGCACGATGAGAGTCGGGTGTATGTAATCCTCTGCAGTGATAGGGTATTGGGCAAGCTCATCTTCCAATTGCCTCCTTCTCGCAACTTCCTGTGTAGTGCGTGCTCTCTCAGTGGTGAGAGCAGTATCCTTGGCGGCTAGTTCCCTCTGAAGCCTCTCAATCAGCTGTTCCTGTGTTTCTGCGGCCGCCATGACTCTTTTCATTTTAGCGTGGAGGTGTAGAAGGCGTTCCGGTTCGTCTAAGCCATCAAACTCAGGTGGTTGACCAGAACGACGCATACACCTACGAAGTAACTCAAAAGAAAAGTGCGATCTGACCACCTAAGGCGCGAATGATTGCTTCCCCGGCAACGGCGCCAAATTTTTTGTAGGAGGAAATCGAGTTCAAAATATAGAAATATAAATCAAACCAGATTCGTACCCACGCAAATAATTACAAGACCTCCTTCTGATGTAGCAGCGGGAAGTCAGGATCGATCCTCGAGGAAGCGTGTCAGCGAATCTCAGGTAGCTGTAAATCTCACAGATAGAAAAGCAAATAGAAAGACAGAAATAACAAATAAAAGCAGAAAAGAAAGCAAATCACAGAAACTACTTGATATCGACAACAGTTACTCGATATCGACTAATAATATCGACGAACAGAAACAAAAATCGACAAACAGAAACGAAACTCAGCAAAGACAACCCGATGTCGAGTAAACCTTCCTCGATATCGAGTAAAACTACTCGATGTCGACAAAACCTTCTCGAAGTCGAGTAAAAGACAAAAACATTAAAATTGCAATCTTTTGCATGCAGAACACAGATTTCGACGAAATAAATTCAATAAACTAAAATACTTCCAAGGCCAGGGTATCAACACCACAACGATAACCATGCAAAATAACACATAAAGGCATAAAGGATCATGCTTTTCATCAAATAACTTTCGTTATTAACAAATAGGAAGATAGAGGCTTTCGCATAAACTCTAATTGTTACTAACCCTTTTCACATAATTAACCCAACTTGTATTAAGATCACTTTCGCTTCAATAACACAAACAAGGATCACCTTCAACTTTCGCAAAAGAATCATGCTCGCAGGGATAGAAGACGAATTGCATAAAAAGATCAAACCTTTACCGCATCACCTCACATGGCTACCGTCGGGCTCACCCCGACCCTAGAAGTGGGTGGACTACTCGCTCTTCATCATCAAGAAACTCATCAATAATAAAAGGAAATAACTTTGCATTAAATAAACTAAAGAAAGCTTACAACCAATCGAAGCCAAATCCGCTTTCGCCTTTCCACCTTCTCTCGCAACAAGCTCTCTCCTCTACTCTCTCTATGTGACTAATTGGAACTGAAATTGAATGAATAAAATCCAGCCCCTAGGGCTTTATTTATAGGCTTCATTCCTTGCTAATCAAGGTAAGAAAGTCTATCTATATCTACTTACTTAAAGATAAATCATGGAAATAAATAAAACTAGGATTATATCTAATGTGGATAAAATATCTTCTCCCTTGACTTGATAGCTCTTGATAGATGTGGATAGAATTTCATCTTGAAAATATCACCATTGGCTTCGGGATAGAAACTTAACAAGACTCCTGGACTGCTCGACGTCGGCCACTGGGGTTTACTCGATATCGAGTAGGAGTCCTCGATATCGACTAGCAGTTTTCTCGTCTTCCGCTCAGCAACTCGATGTTGGCCTTCAGGGAACATATCGACTTGGATGTTTCCTCGATATCGACGAATATTCCTCGACATCGACAAAGGCTTTGTCCAATCTATCCTCGGTTTCAGCTCAGCTTCGTTGATCTCGGCTTCAGACATGGAAATCGACTTGGGTCTTCCTCGATATCGACTAATTTCCTTGATATCAACAAGATTCTTCAGCTCTCAGCTTCACTTGTCGACGTCTGGCGCTCAGCTCGATATGTGGCCAACTCGATATCGATAAAAGGAAATCGATATCGACCAATTTTCTCCAGCTTTCCTTGCTCGATTCTGGGCAGCTTTGCTGGAAATCGACTTGATTTACTCGATATCGACAAGGTGTAGTCGATATCGACCAAAGTGTTGTCGAGCAGATTTCCTTGTTTCCAGCTTGATTTGCCCTGGTTCCGCTGCTTCTCGGCCTTGGACTTCTGTAGTTGACTTTCGAGCTTTTCTTCCTTTCTCAGAACTGCTGTAAATTGCCTCGAATTCATCTAATTTAAACAGAAACTAGTGTAGATTCCATAATTTGGCAAACAAACATAAACTACATAAATTCTGTACTATTCTAATCCAAATGCATGAAATGTATGTAGAAAACGATATAAAAGTAACTATAAAACATGGCAGATTCGGCTCACAACAAGCAATGTCCTAGAAAGAGCTTCAAGATAAACCCTTCCGAACTCCAGACGTAGCTTGTAAGGGATACTTTTGGAAGTAACAAACCGTTGCTCGAGGAAACGCTCAAACAAATTCTCATCAAAAGCCAATCCCCTCAGACTAGATATAACAACATTATTGGTATCGACAACCAGGAGCCAACAAACATGGAGAACCAGATGGTCTAGGAATACCATGGATGACAAATGACTCTCCACAATCGCCACACCCCGGTCCCGCGATAGGAATTCCAATACCACCATGTTTACATGCCATCCTGACTGTGTGATTACTCAAACCTATATCACACAACCAACGGCCAGCCAGCCCGTTCAAGATTGGCAGCTAGCATATCATAAACAAACATATCTGAAGAAATAATCCTCTTGTATTTCTTAACTGCCTCCGGCGTACTGAAATGTCTAGAGAGGTGATCAACGAAATACTTTGGCGTGAGACCGGTATTCGCCAGACGACCATCTCTACATCCTTCACTACCCCGAAAGGGACAATGAAACCGGTCATCCGATTGAGAGAGAGACATACCCGTGTAAAACATGGCTTAATAGCAACCCAACTCAAAAAATTCAAACAAAACACTAACAAACAAATACCACACCAGTAGTAATATAGGACAAATCAAAATCATCAGTACCACCAACACAACTCACAGGAGATCACCCACACAACGCTAATTAATTAGTAAGTTAATTATAGACTCCAACAAGCGGCAACAAGATCATCAGTACAACGTTGAGTCACACCAGGCAAAGTGAATCGGCACAACCAAGGCTCAAATACAACACCACCAAAACAGACCGGCCGAGAGTAGAATCCATTCAGCAAGAGCAACGACAGCACTGAACCAGAACAACCGACTCGAACGAAGAAGAGTAGCAACTAATTAAAAAACCTGAATCACAAGATCGGAGGACGTCGCGCCTTTGCCCAGGCTCCGCCGAAGAAGAAACGCCTTCGGACAAGGGTGGTAAACCCGGAGCACGTGAGCCAGCCGGCAAGAGCCACGTACTAGGTAAACCGGCTTGCGCCGACCGGCTCGACCTACTGCTATGGAGCTAGGTAAACCTTTGATTTTTCACCAAAGAAAAGAGGCGGAGGCAGGGATCAAACTCGGGATCTCCTGACCCCTCCCCTTGCTCCTTACCACTAGGCCACCCCGAATTATTATTATTATTATTATTATTATTCTTTCAGGAATGGTTCATTCCGACAGCATACCAAAGAACCAGCTCAAGTAATGGGTCAATGGGTCATTATGATTTTTTTATTCTATTCCAATTCCGATTCCGATTCTAGCACTCATATCAAAGGAGGCCTAAACCCTAAAATATTTAACACCCAAAATCAAAGTTTTTTTTTTTTTAAATAAGCCTTACACCTCTTGAGTCATATCAACTATTTTTCTCTCTACATATACCCTACACCTTTTGTGTAACGGCCCAAATATAAATATTCGGGTTACGTTTTGAAGGTAGGACACCTTCGTTTGGATCTTGCAATCCAAGTACGTGTTGAGGTTTCAAACTTCGAAAAGTTAGTTTTGAAAGAGGGGATTTCGAACCCCAAACTTTTGCGAAGGATCGTTGGGTACCCAGAACCTGTCCTAATTAACTAAGTTGCTCAAATTCATTTCAAGAGGAAAATATGCAAAACAGAAATCAGGGTACAGCTTGCCACGGCAAAGCTATGTCAAAACCAAAATATGAAATACGAGTATAGAAATCATTCGGACAAGTCTGTTAGAGTCAGTCTCTCGGTTGTCAATCGTCCAATAGATATCCCCGTTATAGAAGCATAAAACAAGCATTAATATGCAGACAAACCTAGAAAAATAATATATGGTGTGGGATCAGACTGAGGCCCACACACAGGACTAAGTCCTACTGTAATCATACCATATACGCTATACCGAGATAAAGATGATCTAATGCAAGACAAGAGTTTAAATCATGCAAGTTATGCTTATCAGGATATAAATACATGCAGAAAGTGCGTTAAATGGATCCACATAGAATGTGAAATGGCATATCCCCATCTCTCCAAATATACCATACATGTCCGTACCACACCGAGGTAGGACGCAGGGTCGTACCGAACCAGGTATATTCACTTTACATATCCGTACCACAACTGAGGTAGGACGCTCGGTCGTTCCGCACTAGGTATAATCATGTCCATACCACAACAGAGGTAGGACGCACGGTCATCCTGTATCATACATGTCCGTACCAAGATCCAGGTAGGACGCACGGTTATGCCGCACCATAAATATATAAATCAATCAGACTCTATCAGGACAAACCCGATGGTGCTGGGTTGTCCTATGACCCTAGCAAAGACTCTACGACTCACATATAACGGTCGTTCTCTTTTCAAACGCATAAAGAAGACAAATGCTCATTCATAAGTGTGAATCCTAAACATTATACTACATGATATGCTTTTATGCATATGTAACACCTAGTATATCCTATGATTACATATTTACATGCACATGGGAATCAATCTGAGTAAGCTTCAGGGAGGAACTTACTTGGAGGCGCAAAACAATAAAAGTAATAACCAGCAATACATAAAGCCAATCACGTTACAGATCACCATTATAATTAATAAGTATCAATTATAAGTTTAAAGCACAACATGACCCATTTACTGCTACACAGAAATCAAGTAAATCGAAAGAAACTCATTATCATCATCAAGCCATATTATCAACAAAGAGGAGGGTGGAGGGAGCTCCGAGATGCTTGGTTTGGATGGAAAATATCATAAAGGAGGGCTTTTAAGAGATTTTGAGTCGGACACAAAAGCGGAAGCGTTACCGGCCAAGAAAACGCGAACAAGGGAACGAGGAAGAGGTATTGTTGCATCGGCTTCGCTTTTGAGCGTCGTGTTCTGGGTCTTCTTCTTCTATGACATCGGAGGGGGACTGTAGGTTCTGTTGCTCAAAGTCGAAGGAGGAAGATGGTGAGAGCTCAGTAGATCCTTCAATCGGTGAAACAGGGTTGTCTTCCTCGATGATGGTTCCTGCAGTAGTGACGGTGGTGGAAGTGCGGTTTCTGGCGGCTTTGGACGGTGAAGATGAGGAGGGAGGTAGATGGCTTGTGTGAGCTTGAACGGAGGTGGAGGAATAAAGGTGAAGGTGTGGCTCGGCTTGTTTGTGCAATCGGAAAACAGGTCTAACAAAGGGTGGTTTACGGTGGCCTGGTGGTGCTGGTTTTGGTGGTGGTGAACTGGAATCAGTGATGGTGATTGTGGGTGGATTTCTTAGTAGTTTTCCGATAATGAAGAGAGGGAGAGAGGAGGATGGATTGGGGGGTTTTGTTGCTACAGAATGAGGACTGTCAAGAGGAAGGGGAGTTTATGTAGGAGGGAGTGTTGGGCAAAGAAAATGAGGACCACAAATCAAGGAGTGACCTGGGATTGAAGAATGGCAGGGAATCCTAACGGAAAGAAGAGAGAGTGAGAGAGAGAGAGATGAAGAAAAAGAAAATTAAAAATTAATGGAGAAATAATTGGTCCCCACAAGACAAATTAAATCCCGAAATTCATAACTCGAAACCCGCTAATCCCGACCCTAAAGAAAATAAATCGAAATTTTCAAATGATTTTCAAATGATCAAAATTAAATTATATTTCACATGTTTGGAGCTTGGAAGCGGGATTAGAATCCGTCAAAATCTAGGTTTTAAAACGATGCCGGAATTATTTATAATGATTTTTAAATCGAAAATTCCCCGAGGACTCTTTTTTCTCAAAATTTAATAAATCAGATAGAAAATAATATATTTTCCAATTAAAATAATATTAAAATAATCTCGGCCTTTACATCATCCACCTCTAAAAACAAGTCTCGTCCCCAAGACGTAAAATCATTCCAAAGTAAGGGGATGAAGTTTGAAATTGGTGAGTCCAAGGATCATGTCGTTGATCCCATAAGCACCTCATAAGGCCCCCTATGAGATCCTCACAGTATCCACGTCGTGATCTTAATATCCCCAATTGGTCGTAGCAAGTGTGTGATATGGACCCCTATCACATCCTTACCCCGACTTCTCGGTCATATCATAACTTGAAAAGCATCATAGCATCTCTATTAGGTCTTAGCAAGCAATCTATAATTGCCCCTATAAAATACTTGTATCCACTTTGTGAGGCGTTATAATGTAAATTTGGGTCTCAAAAATTTAAAAAGGGTTACGAAATTGGAAAAGATCTACCTCAAAATCATTGAAATTCTCGATCACATTCAGTCTTTCAAAATCCATATTAATGTTTTTGAAAACCATTCAAAATCCTTCAAATCCAACGCTAGTTAAGCAATTTCAGAACTTAAGAGGTGGAATCATCCACCTCTAAAGGCTAATCCCCTATTCTCTTCCTAGTTTCCAGAGTCAAGTCATCTCTAACAATCTTATATATCATCATGAATCATAATCACCAAATGCACATAATATCACATATCAGAACAACGAAGGCAACTCTATAGATAATCTCATGCTAAGTATCATGATAAGGCATATTTTAGTAGGCATTATAGGATCGTTTTAGATGCATTTCACTGTCATATAATCATGTTTTATGGTTAATTGCATATTATGCTCTTTTAGTGGTGAAGTTCGGAAACTACGCTATTCCATTGGATTTATGAAGATTCATAGTCCCGACACGGTGAGGAGCTTGGGAAGAGACCAAAATGGAAGTCCAAAGAGCAAGGAACAAGCTAAGGAAGGGTTAGAAGTCAATTTGGGAAGCTGATGAGCACAAGAACGTGAGCGGAGATGTTGCTTACAAAATAATATATGCAATGACCAATTCTATCTTTATGGAAACTCTATTCTAGGGTTTGGCCGACATCTTTAGGTTTTATACGAGACTTTTCTAAGCCATTTTGAAGGCAATCTAACACATTAACATTCAACCACTTTTTTTTTATCATTCAATTCATTAGTTTAGGTTTTGTTTTCCATTCAAGATAAGGAAGTTAGGTAAGCCATTCTTGGCTAATTCTCCGTTGTTTTCATCTACACTTTCGAGACTTGGTTGGTTGGTTGTGTGTTTCTAATGAAGTATTATTCTCTCTTTAATATCTTTCGATTTCCCTTGTGTTTATTGTTGATATTATTGTGATTGATCACCATGATAGTATCTTGCTAGGTTTTTGTTCTTTCGTCATTGAATAAATTCCGTAGTAGCATTCTTAGGATTGTGAGAACCTTCGTTTGATCATGACTGAGTAGGGATTTTGACATATGTCTTAAACATTGGTTAACTTGCATACTTGGTGTTATTCATATGCATAGATTCTTAGGAATTTGTGCTATCTTTATGTCAAATCTTTGTCCGTGCTTAGGTTGCATAAAGGTGTAAGGGATTAATTGTGCTCTTTGTGCTTTAATCTATTCAAACTAAGATGGGAGGAATTCGTAGAGAAAACTTAATTGGATTCGACGACTAATAATGCCAACCAATGTAGAGAATTTGTGGATGAAAACATCTCTTTTATCTATCAATTGCATTTGTTTAGATTAGTTTCTTTTATTTACTCTTATTCCCACATTTTGTCTTTTAATCAATAATTGCACAATTCTTGGAAATACTTGTTTCTCTGTGGGATCGACCCCTTACTTGCATCCTATACTAGTTTGTTTGTTTGGGAATTATTTTGCTAAGGGAAATCAACGACTTTCCCTCCGTCAAATTGGCGCCGTTGCCGGGGAATCAAGTTTATTTCTTTGTTTTGTGTGTTTATTGCTTTGTATATATATCTAACCCCGTCGTGATATTATCTTACGGTTCACGACACCCTATTACGAATCATTTGCAATGAGTTTGGAGTTATATCATGACCAAGGAGAATACTTTCACCATTACCTCGAAAGATTGAAAGCACTTTTGGACGACCGCACCTCACGGGGTATCCTAGATTAGTTGAGGGAAGTAGTATTGTGTGTTCTAAGCGGCATGACTCCAAAGACACTATCATATGCCCAATCTTGGAGGGATGATGGCCTTGTTGGTATGGATTGGTCGGAATTGTGGAGTCAATTCCTTTGTATGGGTCACTTGTCAGAGATGTTGGAATCTTGTAAGCAAGAAACTCAACCAAAGGAAAGCCAAGATGCAATTAAGTCTAATGATGAGCCTACGGTACAAGGGGCACCCGCCAATTCTCTGACGGCGCCCGCCGCTACTTCTGCAGTCAGCTCAGGCGATAGTAGAAATGGGGAAGGAAGCCCAATGCCCATTGACGTGGAGTCTTATGAGTCAATGCATGAGGAACCATGTGTTTTAGCCCCTACCCCACCCGAAGAAACCATTCCCAACCCACCTATGGATGCCTGCCCAATTAAAAATAAAGAAGGAAGCCATGTGGATACAAGCGTGGAAGAGCCTATCAAAGTCATTTGGTTTAACTCATTCACTCATTCCAACTTCCCAAATTGCATTATGCCAACTGAGGAGGAATATATCAATGAGAATGGCTTCTCTGGCGAGGAATGGGATGAAGAAGAAGAGCTAGTGTTTCTTGAAGTGGAGTCTCATGAAAGCGTGCATGAGAATCCATTTGTTTTGGCTCCTGATTCATCCGAAGAGCTCAACTCCACCACATCCACATCGAGGAAGCAAGTCCAGAGCCGATCTCTGTGGCTCTTGAGCAAGGTAACAATGCTTCTTACACTTTTGTTGATTTTGGTGAATATGTTGATCATTGGGAGCATTACTTCTACAAAACACCAGCGGAATTGTGTTGTTGGTACAACATATCCTCAGCGGAAAGCCAAGCTCAAACACATGATAAGTTGAATACATTCTTTAATTTCACATCTTTAGACTTCAATTTTTTCATGTTTAGTGTTCATTTAAATTATGGGTGGACACAAGAGTTTGATTTGCTTTTAAAGGCGTTGACAATGTCTGTATGAGTCTTGAAGGCAGGAAAAATAAATCGTCGAGTCTATGACGTTAACCAAGGACGCTTCTTGGGAGGCAACCCAAGGTAAGTTCTCTAGTTTTCAAGTCTTTCAAATTATAGTTAGGTATTTAGTCTTTCAAATTCAATAAAATGATAGAGTTTCATTTAGATATGCATTTTTGGAGGATTCTTGAGCTAACCAATGCAGAGAAGTACCTCGGATTTGGCATCACCACCAACCGGCGCCCGCCGCTACAAAATCGGCGCCCGTCGTGGTTGTTAGTGACATGTTTTCGGATTTTGGTAACATTGGAAGAGAGTATCTTTCTATCCTATATATTTTTATATTTTCGATTTTAGGTTAGTTTATGTCTTTTTATCTTATTTAGAATCATATATATTTCATCTTGCTATATTATGATTAGATTTTATTTTATCTATCTTAGGTTAGTTTTATTTTTCTTAGGTTATTTTTATCTGTCTTAGGTTATTTCCATTTATCTTAAGATTAGGTTATTTATCTATCTATCTGTATTTTATGTCTTATATTATTTCTATTATTTCTGATATTTCTTTTTCTTTTTGATAGATGATGCTTTCCCTTTCCACTTAACCATATATCCCAATTCCCAAATTTTGATCATTCAAGCCTTTGTCCCCAAGTAAACACAAGAACCCTAATTCTCCAACTTGAATCTAAATTCCAAAACCTAAGCCTTGAGTTTGAATCAAAAGTCTTTTTTTCCCATCCATCATCCACATTCATCACTACCCTTCATTCATCACATTCAATTCTTTTTCATACCATCACCATCCCTATCATCAAAAGAAGGCTTTGAAACCAAGTCCTGATCTTAAAAGAGCAATTTGGAAGGAGTTTGGACGTCAGAACATCGACGTTGCAACTCGAATTCTCGGTTCCACACAAGCGGCGCTCGCCGCCGCCCTCAGTGTTCAAAAGTTGGTTTGTCCGACGATTGTAGTCACCACTACCATGATCAAGTAGGTTCCCTTTTCCATCACTTGTGATTTTATCTTAAATTTTATTGTCTCTTTATTTGAGTTTCATTCAAGGATGATGAAAAGTCTAAGTGTGGGGGGAAAGTTGCATTCTTAGATTCATGCATTCATGTTTATGTTCTATTGTTTTGTTTGCAAGCATTCATATTTATGTTTTATTATTGCATTGTCATATATTCATACATTCATGTTTATTTTCCGTTATCTTATTGCATTAGAAAAAAAAAAGTCAAAAATCCAAAAATATCATACATTGCATAAATATGTGTTATTCAACTATCCATCTTGTCATGTTTGTCCTCTAAAGCTTTTTTATGATCTTAATTGCATAAGTCCCATGAATTGATTTGATTGCTTGAAATGAATTTTGATTGGAGCATGATTAGAGAATATAATTGAGCATGTATGATCCTAAGGTTAATTAAAATCCTATTGAATATTCCTATGTTTTTCTTGTGTAATTACTCTCCATATGTTCTACCTCTTGAGATTGACTGATTTATCTATTTTCAAGACCATATTACACTTGTTTGTTATTTGTGAGTTATATATGATTGAGCCATGTTTTTTTTTTTAGCCAATTGTTACCTTATCCACCCTTTATATATCCTCTGCTTGAAGCCCTTTGAGCCTAATAGACCATTTTTCTTAATAGCTCCTGACAGAGGATTTTCAGTCGCCTTAAATCATATCAAATAAATCCGACTAACCTAACTAATGTAGTTTGGCAAGTACGGGTCGATCCCACAGAGAGTCAACGATTTGTATGCAAATCAGAGTGTGTCAACAAGAACAAGAAACAAAGAGGGGGGATTGTGATGATTTGAACTAACTAAGAATGCAAAAGCAAGCAAAACAATAACGTAAAACAGATTAAGTAAATAAATATGAGAGAATAGCTCAGGTCAATCAATCTCAGCAATCAGGTTTGTTCATTGATCATTGATATCGAAAAGATAACTTCCTCTTGAATACTTTGTTTTGGAAAGACTAGGTCTTTTGAATCCAATTCCTTATTGAAATTAGTTAACAGGACAACCAGACCCTGAAAACCCTAATCATCAAACAATCTTGAAACTATCAAGATTCAATTCAATAATCGATTAAGCTTAAAGGAAATCAACAAAGACAATCGACGCGCACAACCAGTTATTGCATCAATTGCAAATCAATTCTCTATACAAATCCTTAAATCAACCAGTTTCAGAGATTTATACTTTGCTACAGAAGAACATAGATAACTCAACCAGTAATTACCTATATCTAGCAATAGATTATCATGAACAGGCATCAGTTGATCAGGCTAATGGAAATTCATAAAAACCCTAAACATTCAACGCAAAGAATCGATAACATTCAAAGAGGAGTATTAAGATAGAGAAATCTCACAATGAAAAACCTGAAGCTTCGATTAATCTCCCTAATCAAAGGAGTTTAGTTGTTCATGCTTGAAGAGAAAACCTAAACTAATTCAACCTGTCTCCTGAATTCCGTCCACACCTCCTTAACAAAACCCTAATTGTTCTTCCCTAATAATAATAACATGCCAATTAAACTCAGCCCAAAATATGGCCCAATCCGGCTTGGCCAAGCTGAATAACTCGGGTGGAGACCAAAGAACTCGGCCAAGTTTGTTGCCCAGACCGAGATATATTCATCAGCCAGATTTGATGTCCCGATTTGGCTGTTTTCAAGGCTGTATTTGGAAAAGTCATAAACATGAAAGTTGTAGGTCTTCGAATCCTCTTTCCAACAAGTATAAGTACGCCCCAATCCGATAAATACAGCCTTCAAACGACTCGTTTTAGTGCAGCGTCGCCAATCTGGACAGCTCCAATCCTTTACATGTTTAGCTCCTCTCCTCGGCTCTTGTGCTCAAGGCTTCGATTTCCGTCTCATCTTCTATCATTTACACGAGCTCAGCTCCACCTTTCCATAATCACCTGAAATCATGCACAAAACTTGTAGATTCCAACTCTAATTGAAACATAATGAAAACATGAAAACTACTCTAAACTCATGCATTTTACCCTACCTAAACCCATCTAAATGCTTATATTAACACTACCTAAATGTGCATGATCAGCTCCACAAAGCATATCCTAGCCAATGATTAGCCTGACCCTATCCGGGAATTAGGAGGAGAATTGGTGAAAAATCTATATCTTGGAGTTTCTTTGAGTAGAGTTCATGTGTGTATGGTTGCGCATAGCGAGAGGCATAGCCGAAATAAGGTAACCTTTCTTGCATAATTGAGATGATAAATTACAAGGGGCCTAAGGAGGATAAAATTCACTTAGGAGTAAAAGTCTACCGGTTTCTACCCACTGGATTACCCATTTCATTTTGCTCACTTTAAGTTGAGTTCTTTAACTTATATTCATTCGGTTAGCCCCATTAAATTTGTTTTTCCCTTCAAAATTCTTCCAAAACCCCTTAAAGTCGGTGGGCGATTTTCAAAACATACACTCAACCCTTTTGTACTCGGATTGCGCAACCTGGCTCTAATACCAACTTTATAACTGCCCAAATATAAATATTCGGGTTACGTTATGAAGGTTGGATACCTTCGTTCGGATCTTGCAATCCCAGTACGGGTTGGGGTTTCAATCCTCAAAAAGTTGGTTTTGAAAGAGGGGATTTCGAACCCCAAAATTTCGCGAAGGGCCGTTGGATACCTAGAACCTGTCCCAATTAACTAAGTTGCTCAAATTCATTTCAAGGGGAAAATATGCAAAACTGAAATCAGGGTACATCTTGCCACGGTAGAACCGGGTCAAAACCAAAAAAAGAAATATGAGTATATAAATCATTTGGTCAAGTATGATGGAGTCATTCTCTCGGTTGTCAATCGTCCAATAGATATCCCCGTCGTAAAAGCATAAAACAAAGCATTAATTTGTAGACAAACCTAGAAAAATAATAGATAGCGTGGGATCAGACTAAGGCCCACACACAGGACTAGGTCCTACTGTAATCATACCATATACGTTATACCTAGATAAAGATTATCTAATGCAGGACAAGAATTTAAATCACGCAAGTCATGCTTATCAGGATATAAATAAATGCAAAAAGTGCGATAAATGGATCCACATAGAATGCCAAATGGCATATCCCTAGCTCTCCAAATATACCATACATGTTCGTACCACAACCGAGGTAGGACGCATGGTTGTACTGAACCAGGTATATTCACCATACATGTCAATACCACAGCCGAGGTAGGACGCTCGGTCGTGCCGCACCAGGTATAATCATGTCTGTACCACAACTGAGGTAGGACGCACAGTCGTACCGCACCATACATGTCCGTACCACAACCGAGGTAGGACGCACGGTCGTGCCACACCATAAATATATAAATCAATCAGACTCAATCTAAGTAAGCTCCAAGGAGGAACTTACATGGAGGCGCAGAACAACAAAAGCAATAAACCAGCAATACAGAAAGCCAATCATGTTTCAGATCACCTAATATTTAATAAGTATCAATTATAAGTTTAAAGCATAAGAGGACCCATTTACCGCTACACATAAATCAAGTAAATCAAAAGAAACTCATTATCATCATCAAGCCATATTATCAACATAGCCTCAACTCATTTCAGAACATATCATATGACATTTCATATCATCTTAATCATCTCATGTTATACCATCACAACATACTCATCATATAATCTTAATCTCATCATAAAATATCTCATCATACTTGCAACTCATATTCATATCATATTCACAAGTAAGACTCATCAAACCATTTACCAAGCTAAGTCCAATTAAGTCGGTCCCAAAGTTAGTCAAAGCCTTTTAAATCTCAAGGAAGTCAAAGAGACAATCAAACAATTCTTTTAAAATCGTACTTTTCCAAATCTCGACATTAAACATTTGAACCTTAAAACCAATTTCTCAAAACCATATTATAGAAATAATTCCGGCATTTTTGTTTCGAAACAACAGTCCTTTGAGGCATTTTGGCGAAAAAACCTAAAACATTTTTAAATAATTCAAACAATATTTATCTAAAATAAAACACTAAAAATCAATTCATTTTAACATTCCACTTTTATAGAACAACATCAATAAATCATTTTACCGTTGCTAAATCATATATTAAAATACCAAAGAATTAATTTCCAATAAATCAATTTAATTAATTAACTAAATAAATAAATCAGATAAAACTTAATTAAATCCAATCACTTCAATATTCTAAAATCACATATGAAACCATCTTATAATAACATATTACACATAATATTACTTTTAAAATAATTTATACTATATAATAATTTCATAAATATATATTTATCATAAACTTCGAATAACATATAATAATAATATTATTAACAACATTTCAAAAATAAAATAACATTAAATAAATGCATATAACGAGATTTATATAACATATATATAGAAACCACACATAATATTAACAACAATATACAATCCAAAAGAGAGAAATAAGGCCCAAACCCCATGCCTTACAACCCGTTACCTGCGACCCGAATCCTTTCCCAAACCGAAGCACAACCCAGAGAATTAGGCCCAATATAACCTCTCTCTATCTTCTTCCCCAAACAGAATAGAGCTCGCCGTAAAATCGGAATAGAAACGGAGGAAAGAAAGTAACCTCGGCCTGGCGGTGGCTCCCTTTCTGGAGCCAACCCATCCCAATCCGACCGACAACCCAAACCGACAACGACCAACAGAAAATGACTCAAACACAGTCAAGGGAGAATAGGAAACGGAACTCATCGAGGATTTGAATTTCCGCTAGAAAATCTTCGTCGGAGGCACGATTGGCTTCGATATATCAAGCTCGTCGTAGGTGGAGGGAGCTCCAAGATGCATGGATTGGACGAAAAAGATCATAAAGGAGGGCTTTTAAGAGATTTTGAGTCGGAAACAAAAGTGCGAGCGTTAGCGGCCTTGAAAACGCGAACAGAGGAACGAGGAAGAGGTACGTGTTGGGCCCGAAGCTGATACGTTTGGGATACTCAATCCTTCGCCTGTGGGCTCTAGATCAAGAACCACGCCGTATATTTGTCCGATCTTGCAATACTCTTCCAATATCTCCTGATTAACAAAATTCACTAAACTAATTAATAAACTAATTCAAGCCAAAAGCTCTTAACTTAAGAAATTCTAACAAGATGGAAATAAACTAACTAATTCAAATTATCTAAGCTAACAACAGTAACAGACTAACTTAATTAAATTGAAACAAACTAAAAGCAACGGAAAGATCTTAATCAAATTTAAAACAAACAAAGCGACAGAAGAAAGAAATCAAAAGAAGCTAAGCGATGAAGAGAGAGCGCGCGAGCGCGGATGTCGACAAGACTCGTGGGAGCGGACTCTGGACGTCGAGCGCAGGAGCTTCGGCTCCTCAGGGTGCGGACACGGATGTTGCTTGTAGCGAGCGCGGAGGCAAACGAGGGTGAGCGATAGCGAGAGCGGGGACGAGATCGAGGGCTGAGGACGCCGAGCGCTTGCGAGAGCCAATGCCGAGCGCCTAGGCGCGCGGGACCGCGAGACAGCGCCAATGGACGCCCTCCTTCTTTGCGACGGATTCAGAGTTATGGGGTGGTGTTTGGTTTCGGTACTGTTGAACCAGGGTGATGATGATGAAGATGAAGTGCCGACGGGGTGATAGAACACAAAAGCCTTTGGATTGATAATCGAGAACCCTTTAATCCTATAAAGGGGTTTTACAATTCTATTCAATCTGATTTAATTCAATAGAACTACAATGTTTAAATAGAAAAGCTATGAACCAATTCTATCATGCAAGATAGAGTTTTGGTTTCTTAAAGATAGAATTTTAATCCTAAAGATAAAGTACAGCTAGAAGATAAAACTTAATTTAAAATTCTAATATAGAAAATAATAAAATATGATAATTAAGAAAGTCTAAGGATAGACTCTCCTAACCATCTTATTTAAACTAACTAAGAAATACTAAAAATAAGCAATTCTATAATTAGACTACAACTAACATAGGAGTTACTAAAAATAGAATATATTAAAAACAAGAAATATAAATAATAAAATAATTAACGCCATTTCTTCAACGACTCCCAAGGTCGGTGGAGCCTTCTTTTTCCGCTTGAGGATGACATCATTCTCCTCCATTTGAAATCGACTCGTCCTCGAGTCGTCGCCTGGATCAAGATCGTTGTTTGACCCACAGAAGGCCATCTTGACCCGCATCAGAAGACCAATAGTCCAGCCCAAACATAAAGTCAATTGTTGACTTTTGTTGGTAGAATAAAAAAGGCATTTGCTTTGCCTTTTGGCTTGTGGAGTACGAGTGTACGAGAGCAAGAAGCAAGCATCAACAGTAGCTTTCTTCTTGAAAGCTGAAATGGAGAGCCCCCAAAATTTGGAGCACAAAAGTGAGGAGGTAGAAAGGAGAAAGAGGGGAAAAGTTGTGAGAAAGTGAGTGGATCTTTCTTGTCTTACCCGGGTCTTTTTCACCTCAAGTTCTCGGTAAGCCTACTCTTGTTTGTCGGCTTTTATTCTCTCGTTTAGAATCCCTAATCTTGGTGAAAATGGTGTTGTACCAATTCAAGTGAAATTGGTGGTGATCTCCTTGTGTGAGATTTGTAAGTGGTGAACACTTGTATCCATTTATGTTGATTAGTGGATTTTGGTGCTCGTGGCGGCCGACAATGATTTTTGATCCTCCGGGTTAGGGAGGGTTTTCCACTTAAATCGTTGTGTTGTTGCTTGTGATTGTTTGTGTGCTTGTGTTGCTTGGTTTGATTGTGTTTTTGGTTCCATAAATCTGTGAACTTGGTTATCAGCGGGATTGTAGCTTGAGTTGCTAGGTTCCTGTAGCTTGAGTTGCTAGGTTCTTGATTTATTTCTGCATTTGGGTCTTGTCGATCCCAACTAGTGGTATCAGAGCTTGGTTGCTAGTTTGGAAGCGGAAATGACGACTAAGTCAAATGATTTTGCTGGTACGATGATCAAGTTGACATCTTCCAACTACTCGATTAAGAAATCGAGAATGGAGGATTTGTTGTACTGTAGGGATTTGTATGATCCGATTAAGCTTGGGTCTTGCAAGCCGACTAATATGTCTGAAGGAGACTGGGAAAAGCTTCATCGGAAGTCTGTGGAAACCGTCAGACAATGGGTTGATAACAGTGTCTATCACCATATAACCAACAAAACTGATGCACAGGTCTTGTGGAAGAAGTTGGAATCCATGTATGAGAGGAAGTCTGGGCAGAGCAAAACCTTTCTGATAAGGAAGCTTGTAAATTTTAAGTACAAGGATGGAAGGCCTATAGCCGAGCACTTGAGTGAGTTTCAAGAGCTTGTAAATCAGCTGAATACTATGAAGTTGGTCTTAGATGACAAGTTGCAGGCCTTATTGCTTCTGAGCTCTTTGCCTGACACTTGGGAGACTCTGGTGGTGACCATTAGCAACTCTGCACCGAGTGGTGTTGTGTCCTTATAGACCGTGAAAGATAGTCTCTACAATGAAGAGACTATGAGAAAGGACATGTGCACAAGCACCTCATAGGCTTTGGCCACAACTGCTGAAGAAAGGTTCAGAGGAAGAAGCAGAGATAGAAGAGGTCGTGGAAAATCCAGAGGGAGATCGCATAAGAGAGATGCTTCCCAAGGTAAAGAAAAGTCTGTTTGTTATCATTGTGGCAAAGAGCGGCATATAAGAAAGAATTGTTATGCGTTGAAGATGAAGCAAAAAGAAGAGAAAAATAAGAAAGATGATGAGAAGAACACTGCTGCAACTGTCTATGGCGATGAGGAAGCTATGGTGGTTCTCTCCTGTGTTGATGATCACAATCAGGAATTCGATACTCGTGTAGAGTGGATAGTTGATTCAGCCGCATCCTATCATGATACACCGAGGAAGGAGATCTTCACCACCTATGAAGTTGGAGACTTTGGTTTTGTGAAGATGGGGAACTTTAGCTGTGCAAAGATTGTTGGTATTGGTGACATTTGTGTCCAGACAAATGTAGGTTGCACGATGACCTTGAAGAATGTGCGACATGTACCAGATCTTTGCTTGAATTTGATTTCTCAACATGCCTTGGACAGAGAAGGTTATCATAGTAGCACTGGTGATGGAAAGTGAAAGCTGACAAAATGATCTATGGTGATTGCTAAGGCAAGCTTGAGCTACACTCTTTATATAACTCAACTGAAGGTTGTTAGAGGTGGCCTGAATGCAGTTGAGGGTGTTGCATCACCAGATTTGTGGCATATGCAGCTCGCGCATATGAGTGACAAAGGACTGCAAATTTTGGCAAGGAAGTCTCTCATTCTTGTTGCCAAAGGTATGACACTAAACCCCTGTGACAATTGCTTATTCGGAAAGCAAACTAGAGTGTCATTCAGTAAGTCTTCTGAAAGGAAGAAAAATTTTCTTGAGTTGGTGTATTCTGATGTGTGTGGTCCCATTGATGTACCTTCCTTAGGAGGTAGTAGGTATTTTCTGACCTTTATTGATGATGCTTCACAGAAGGCTTGGGTGTTTGTTTTGAAGACAAAAGACCAGGTACTTGATTGCTTTAAGCAATGGCATGCCATGGTGGAAAGGGAGAAGGGCTGCTCCCTGAAGAGCCTCCGTAGTGACAATGGAGGTGAGTACACATCCAAGGAGTTTCAGAGATGTTGTCTACAACATGGGATTAGACATGAGAAGACAACTCCTGGTACTCCGCAGCACAATGTCATTGCAGAAAGAACAAACAAAACCCTACTTGAGAAGGTTAGGTGTATGCTGAAAATGGCAAAGCTTCCGAAGCCATTTTGGGGTGAAGCTTTGAGCATCGCATGTTACATGATGAACCGATCTCCATCGTCAGCTTTGGATTTTGATATCCCTGAGAGAGTGTGCTCTGGCAGAGACATTTCCTACTCTCCCCTGAGGGTCTTGGGTTGCAAGGCATTTGTACATGTCCCTAAAGAGCAGAGACAGAAGCTGGATGACAGAGCAATCACTTGCATTTTTCTGGGTTATGGAGATGCTGATTTTGGGTACAAGTTGTGGGATCCAGAGAAGAAGAAAGTGTTCTGATCCAGAGATGTGCTCTTTCACGAGGACAAGACACTATCAGATGCGGATACACCTGCAACAGAGGAAATTCCTGAGCTACCGGTCTACTTCCCTTCTCAATCAGAAGAGACTAGAACAAGTGGTGAATCTCACTCAGAAGACGATGAGGAGATTCCCACTGCAGATGAAGTGTTACCCGAAGCTAAAGCTGAATTTGGTGAGGGATCTGAGCAGGGGGAGCCGACACAAGATGAGGAGACAGTTGAGGTGAGGAGATCAAGCAGAGAGCGTCGTCCATCGACAAGATACCCCAGTTCTGAGTATGTTGCCGTCACTGAAGAGGGGGAGCCTGAGAGTTTTCAGGAAGCTCAAACCCACAAGGAGAAAGCTCAGTGGAGAAAAGCCATGGAAGAAGAGATAAGCTCTTTGAAGAAGAACAACACTTATAAGCTTGTTAAACTTCCCAAAGGAAGAAAGGCCTTGAAGAACAAGTGGGTGTATAAGCTAAAGATAGATCGAGACAAACTAGTCAAGTACAAAGCCCAACTAGTTGTGAAGGGTTTCAGCCAGAAAAAGAGAGTTGATTTTGATGAAATCTTATCACCTGTTGTGAAGATGAGTTCTATCAGGGTGATCCTTGGCTTAGCTGCAAGCATGAATTTGGAACTTGAGCCGTTAGATGTGAATACTACATTTCTCCATGGTGATTTGAAGGAGGAGATATATATGGAGCGACCGGAAGGTTTTGAAGTAAAAGGGAAAGAGCACTTGGTTTGCAAACTGAAGAAGAGCTTCTATGGGCTGAAGCAAGCTCCCAGACAATGGTACAAGAAATTTGATTGCTTCATGGTGGATCATGGCTACACCAGAACAAGTGCAGATCATTGTGTTTACTTCAAGCGACATTCAGATGACATGTTTGTGTTTCTTCTTCTGTATGTAGATGATATGCTGATTGTTGGACCGGATAAATCTATGGTTGATAATTTGAAGAAAAAGTTGTATACTTCCTTTGATATGAAAGACTTGGGACCAACACGCCAGATTTTGGGTATGCAGATTACTCGTGACAGGAAGGCCAAGCAGATATGGTTGTCACAAAAGAGGTATGTTGAGAAGGTCCTGAGCAGGTTCAACATGGAGAAAGCTAAGCCAGTTAGCATACCTCTAGCTAGTCAATTCAAGTTGAGCAAGAAGGGTTGTCCATCTACAAGTGAAGAGAAGAAGAAGAAGATGGCCACCGTTCCCTACTCATCAGCAGTTGGGAGTTTGATGTATGCTATGGTGTGCACCCGACCTGACATTGCTCATGAAGTTGGTTTGGTCAGCAGGTTCCTTTCTAATCCAGGCAAAGATCATTGGGAGGTAGTGAAATGGATCTTCAGATATTTGAAAGGTACGTCAAAAATGTGTTTATGCTATGGGGGTTCCAAACCCATTCGTGAAGGCTTCACCGATTCAGACATGGCAGGAGACCTTGATGGTAGGAAGTCTACATCGAGGTATTTGTTCACTTTTGCTGGGGGAGCTGTCTCATGGAAGTCTAAGTTGCAAAAGTGTGTTGCTTTGTCCACGACAGAGGCAGAGTACATTGTCATGACAAAAGCAGGAAAAGAGATGCTTTGGGTGAAGAGGTTTCTTCGAGAGTTAGGGTTGAAGCAAGGAGAGTATGTGGTGAACTGTGATAGCCAGAGTGCTCTTGATTTGAGAAAAAACGCTACATACCATTGCCAGACCAAGCATATTGATGTGAGGTACCATTGGATTCGAGATGCAGTGAGAAATCGAGAGATGGTTTTGAAGAAGATTCACACGAACAAGAATCCATCTGATATGTTGACAAAGGTGGTGACTGCCGACAAGCATCAATTATGCGCCAAGATGGCGGGGCTGATCCGCAACTGATGCCGAGACGAGCATAGACGTCTTCCCTTTGGGCCGGAGGGGGAGATTGTTGGGCCCGAAGCCCAATAGTCCAGCCCAAACATAAAGTCATTTGTTGACTTATGTTGGTAGAATTAAGAAGGAATGTGCTTTGCCTTTTGGCTTGTGGAGTACGAGTGTACGAGAGCAAGAAGCAAACATCAGTAGTAGCTTTCTTCTTGAAAGCTAAAACAGAGAGCCCCCAAAATCTGGAGCACAAAAGTGAGGAGGGAGAAAGGAGAAAGAGTGGAAAAGTTGTGAGAAAGTGAGTGGATCTTTCTTGTCTCACCCGGGTCTTTTTCACCTTAAGTTCTCGGTAAGCCTACTCGTGTTTGTCAGCTTTTATTCTCTCGTTTAGAATCCCTAATCTTGGTGAAAATGGCGTTGTACCAATTCGAGTGAAATTGGTGGTGATGTCCTTGTGTGAGATTTTTAAGTGGTGAACACTTGTATCTATTTCTGTTGATTAGTGGATTTTGGTGCTCTTGGCGGGCGACAATGGTTTTTTATCCTCTGGGTTAGGGAGGGTTTTCCACTTAAATCATTGTGTTGTTGCTTGTGATTGTTTGTGTGCTTGTGTTGCTTGGTTTGATTGTGTTTGTAGTTCCGTAAATCTGTGAACTTGGTTATCAGCTGGATTGTAGCTTGAGTTGCTAGGTTTCTAATTCATGTATGCATTGGGGTCTTGTCGGTCCTAATAGTATGGCTGCGTCGGATTTGCTCCTAAGTATCGTCTTCTGGGTCTTCTTCTTCTATGACGTCGGAGGGGGACTGGAGGTTTTGCTGCTCGAAGTCGAAGAAGGAAGATGGTGAGAGCTCGGCGGATCCTTCAATCGGCGAAACGATGATGGTTCATGCAGTGGTGACAGTGGCGGAAGGTGCGGTTCCTGGCGGCTCAAGATGGTGAAGATGAGGAGGGAAATAGATGGCTGGTGTGAGCTTGAACGGAGGTGGATGGATGAAGGTGAAGGCGTGGCTCCGCTTGGTTGTGCAATCGAAAAACAGGGCTAATAAAGGGTGGTTTACGGTGGCCTGGCGGTGCTGGTTTTGATGGTGGTGAACTGGAATCGGTGATGGTGATTGTGGGTGGATTTCTTAGTGGTTTTCATAGAATGAAGAGGGAGAGAGGATGATGGATTGGGGGGTTTTGTTGCCCCAGAATGAGGACTGTCAAAAGGAGGGGGAGTTTATGTAGGAAGGAGTGCCGGGCAAGGGGAATGAGGACAAATCAGGGAGTGAGATGGGAATGAAGATTGGTAGGGAATCCTAACGGAAAGAAGAGAGACAGAGAGAGACATGAAGAAAAAGAAAAAGGAAATTAAAAATTAATGGAGAAATAATTGGTCCCCAGAAGACAAATTAAATTCCGGAATTCGAAAATTGAAACCCGCTAATCCATCATCCTCTCTCCCTCTTATTGTTGTATTTATTTCCATTCAAATATCTGTCGGCATCCAACTGTGGCGTTTCCCACAGAGCATTCTAGGAAAATATGCATTTCATCATCCTCAGCTGCATTGCAAAGAATACATGTGGTAGGAACTAAAACGCCACGTTCGGATAGTCTACAAGCAATCGGGAGACCGTTTTGACTAATCTTCCCTATGAATTTTTTCACTTTAGGAGAAACGTCTGTACTCCAAATCCATGAGTTTTGGTCGAGGTCTCTCCTAGTGTACCTAGAGATTAATTTATTTGCACTAGAGGTAGTGAACCATCCTTCTTTGTCAGGCCACCAATATAGCTTGTCTTCCATTTGGTTTTGTGGAAGCGATATGTTTATGATGTTAGATACCATCTTGGGGGGGGGGGGGGGGGGGAGTGTGTTACGGAGTTTTGATTCACACCACCGGCCATTGGTTATGTAGTCCGATACATGCTCATCGTCATTTCTTTGCATATGAGCATTTGGCCTATCTATTATAGTGGAAACGTGCTTATCTAGCTGTTGCTCAAGAATTTCATCGATTAGTCATTTCCCACACTCCAAATTAATCACGTCTTAAACTTTTCAATAAGGAGAACATGATGCCGCTCCCAGCTATCTGCATTTATACCAGAGGATATTCTTGTTTTTTAGTTATGTGTATCGGATTAGCTTCACCCATGGGTCATCTGGTTCAACTGAAATTTTTCATATATCAGTTTCATTTGTAGGGCCTCATTCATGTCTCTGGACTTGCGCATCCCCAGACCCCCATGTTTCTTTGCTTTGCAAATTCGGTCCCAACTAATAAGCGGGTTGTGTTGTGCATCTTTATTCCAAAAATAATTTCTATTAAGTTGATCTAGTTCTTTGTACACTTCAGAGAGAAAACGATTGCACGGTGTATAACGGTTTAGCCGACAAGTTTAAGTTGACGAGGATCGCTCGTCCTTGTTGAGATAATGCGTTTGCTCGCCAATTGTCATCTGATCTCTTGATTTGTAGAAGATATCTTTGAAAGTATGTTTATTCACTCTTCCATTAATAATAGGGCATCCTAGATATTTCTTCAAACTTTTTTTTATTTGTTATTCCTAAACATCGTTCAAGTTCATTCACTCTGATACGAGGGATACCAACTGTAGCCTAAAATGTTGGATCTAAATCTGATTTGGTTGTGGAGGACAAACGAGAACGATTATGGAAGATGGAACAGCAGAGAGAGGGAAAGTTGTATGTGTTTTGTAAATCTCTTTTCTTTCATTCTGATCAAAACCGTACCAGATTGCATTTCTTATATATAGTATTTAACCTATCATATTTGGTACTGGGCTGGCCCGGTATGAGCTACCCAACATGCACAGTCCAACACCCCCCCCCCCCCCCCACACACAAGATGAACCTAGTGCTTGCACTAGTCCAATCTTGCCTAATAAGGGTTCGAGACTAACACCAGGCAAACACTTCGTAAGAAAATCAGCAAGCTGATTTCTTGACGAGACATACAAGAGGAAGATGAGCCCTTCTAAAAAATTTTCTCTGGCGAAGTGACAATCTAACTCAATGTGCTTCGTCCGTTCATGAAATACCGGGTTTCTAGGTATGTAAGTAGTCTACTAAGCCAAGCTAGTTCTAAACAAACTCTCCTCAATGATCTATATTCTGCTTCTGCAGAAGAAAGTGAGACGCTCTTCTGCTGCTTTGACTTCCACGAGATCAAATTGGAGCCTAAGAATAGCACATAACCAATTACAGATCATCGGGAGTGTGGACATGATGCCCAGTCGGCGTCACAATAAGCGTGTAATTTGACACTCGAAGCGGCTGCAAGCAGTAATCCTTTTTCTTGTGTACCTTTCAAGTATCTCAGTACATGACGAGCTGCTTCCATATGAGGCCGGCGAGGTGCCTGCATAAACTGGCTAAGCAATTGAACCGCAAATGCAAGGTTTGGCCTGGTGTGCACGAGGAAATTCAATTTCCCAATCAAACATCTGTATGAAGAGGGATCTGCAATCATCTCCCCTTTATCTGGGAACAGCTTGAGTTAGGGATCTAATGGGCTAACGACTGGTGTCTCTAAACATGGGAAATCATCAAATAATTATGTCATGAATTTTCGCTGCCTCAAGATCAGACCTGCAGGAGCTTCGAAGAATTCTATGCCAAGGAAATAGTGTAGGTGCCCAGGTCCTTGATCTTAAACTAATGATCAAGGAAATGCTTCAAGGAAGAAATATCTTCCAAGTTATTCCCGGTAACTAATATATCGTCAACATATACGGTGACAAACACCATTGACGCATCTGATTTCTTAGAAAACAGTGAGTGATCATTCCTGGACTGCTCGTAACCTTTCTGTCAAGGCAACAGATAGACTGGCATACCACTGTCGTGAGTCCTATTTCAGACCGTAAAAAGAGGTTGGAGTTTACACACCATGTGAGGACCCAAAACAACAAGCCTAGGCAGAGCCTTCATGTACACTTCCTCATCTAGCTCTTTGTGCAAGAACGCGTTGTTCACGTCAAGTTGGAAAACATCCCAGCCTCTGTGTAGTGCCACGGTCACCAATGTTCTAACGGTCGTCATCTTCACCATTGGGGAGAAGGTCTCGTTGTAATCCACGCCCTCTTGCTGAGTGAATCCCTTCACCACCAATCGAGCCTTGTATCTATCGATACTGCCATCAGGTTTTCTTTTGACTTTGTAAACCCACTTGCATCCGATTGCGCGCTTTCCTACAGGCAATTCCATGATTTTCCAGGTGTTGTTCAAGTCAAGGGCTGAGAACTCTGCTTCCATTGCATCCTGACACACTTGAAACTTGCAAGCTTCAGCATATGTGTGTGGCTCATGATCAGGACGAACGCTACGGACATCTGAGCAGTTGGCATGGCAAACATAATCTAACAAGTATGCAGATTGGTTCACTTATCTGGATGACCCGCTTAACAAAGGTGCTTCCTGGACAGGAGGCACGGAAGAAGGAGCATTAGAAGAACGTGCTTGTGGCACATCAAAGTGTGGCTCGGAATAATCTTGAAAGGATTGGGGAGGAAACTGGAAAGAAGGAGAGCCATGTGATGGCGATGAAGAGTGCTTGAAAGGAAAAACACTCTCATGAAACACAACATCTCTTGAAAAAAAACTCTATTTTGTCTCGAGATTCAATAGCTTGTAGGCTTTCTTTCCCATCGGATAACCCATAAAACAACACGGCACTGCCCTTGTAGTGAATTTGTCTCTTCCATGTTGAAGAGTAGAAGCAAACCCCAAGCTACCAAAGCAACGCATGTGCTCATATGTGGGTAGCATGTGAAATAGTCTCTCAAAGGGGGTTTGAAACTGCAACAACTTGCTCAGAAGTTTGTTGATGATGTAGGCTACAACTAATATGCTCTCTCCCCAGTACTCTATTGGCATTCCTGATTGAAACATCAGCGCCCTAGCTACCTCCAAGAGGTTCTCATGCTTGCGCACAACTACGCCATTCTGTTGGGGAGTTTCAACGCAAGATGTTTGGTGGTCTATCTCCTTGTCAAGCAAGAAGGTTGCAACTTCTTTCCCAGAGCCAAGCTCCAGGGCATTATCTAATCTGATTTTATGAATTTGTTTGCCAAATTGTCATTCAACCATTTCAAAAAACTGCTTAATAGCAACAAAAACATAGCCTTTCGATAGGAGCAACTTAACCCAAGTGGATCTCGAGAAATCGTCCACTATGGTCAAGAAAAACTGATGACCATCAAAGGTGGGAGTGTGATACGGACCCCACACATCCACGTGTATCAATTCAAAAGAACAAGTTGTTTTGATAGTACTCAAAGGAAAACGAAGTTTCGATTGTCTAGCCCGTGCACATACATCTCAAGGCTTATCAGCAGCATTATGATCAACATTGGTTCTCATGAAAGAAAGCTTAGACATCCTGTAAAATGGCACATGACCTAGCCTTGCATGCCACAAGTCTCTGTCCATGACAACCAAGGCTTTATTATTATGCAAATTGAAACTGGGAAATTCTGAAACCTCCTTGGGTTCCTCTGATAAAAGCAAAAACAACTCCTCTGTTGCTCTACCAATCCTCATTGAGATCTTCACAATAGGAGCCTGCAGATAGCAATATTCAGAAGTGAACAACACGACACAATTCATGTATCTGATCAGCCTTCCGACTGACATCAAATTGCACTGAAAATCCGGTACAAACAGTACATGTTGCAACAACAGACCCTCCATAACAGTAACAAAACCGGTAACTTTTATGGTGGTTGTTTGTCCACTTGGTAGAGTGACACTCAATGGTCTGTGTAATGTATAGGTTGTTTTCTAAATAGCCAAATCATTGCACATATGACAGCTCACGCCACTATTTACTATCAAAATAACCTTATTGAAAACTTGCTTTGAAAAGATTTTACCTGAGAAGCCAGCAAACTCATCAGTCAGCCCACTTTGTCCTCGACTTCTTGCTGAGCTAGCAGCAACTGTTCAAAGCAAACTCATCAATTCCGTGATATGTCCAGCGGATATGCCTGTGGTTTTTGTTTGTGAAGCATGTGCTGCAATTTTCTTGTCTCCAGAAGATCTCTTATCACTAAATGCTCCTTTTTTCCTCACCATATCTGGTGGAAATCCTATGATAAAGTAACACATGTCTATGGTGTGGTTTGTTTTTTTACAGTTAGTACAAAACAAAGTTTTCTTCTCTCCCTGCGTTTTGCCTGAACTGTTATAGTTATTTGGAACTGAATTTGAAGCTTGCTTATGTCCCTACATCTTAGCATGTAAGAAGGCTGCATCGAACCCCAGCGAACTACCAGCAAGATATGCATTACGTTGTTTTTCCTCTTAATCCAATAACGAATACACTAAATTCACATCTGGTAGAGGCTGCATCATAAGTATTGTACCTCTAGCAGTTGTAAAACTCTCATTTAACCCCATTAGAAGCTGAATCACTCGTTCATCTTCTTCGAATTTTACCAATTCTTTCATTACACCACAACTACAACTAGGATATTTTCGCAAGATAGACAATTCATCCCAAGGCGACTTCATAGTAGTGAAATAAACAGAGAATGAGTTAGTATCTTGGCTCAGCGTGCTGATTTCTTTTTGTATGGAGTAGAGTTTCGTCCTCCGATTTTCCCGAAACGATACACTAATCCCTCCCAAATTCCCTTTGATGTATCTATATTTATGACTCTCCTCTTGATTTCGAGACTCAATGCATTGACGAGCAACGAAATCACCATGTCGTCACATCTCTCCTAGCATCTGAACTTCGGTGAGTCTTGCGATGGTCTCTCGACCATTCCGGTCACGAAACCGACCTTATTCTTCGCCAACAGTGCGATTCTCATGGATCGTCACCACTCTCCATAATTCCTGCCATCGAACTTGGCGTAACTAGATGCAGTCCGGTATGATCGCTTGGATGGAGAAACAACGGATCATTATGATCGATTCGCTGTTCATCAGTTGTCATGGTTTCTGAATAAAAAATCAGCCAAATCTCGAAATTAGCTTTGTATTTGTGATTTTAGAGGAAAAATTGCGGAAATCTAAAGCTGAATCGCAACTAGATGCTCTGGTACCATGTTGGATCTAAATCTGATTTGGTTGTGGAGGACAAACAAGAACGGTTATGGAAGATGAACCAACAGAGAGAGGGGAAAGTTGTATGCGTTATGTAAATCTCTTTTCTTTCATTCTGATCAAAACGGTAGCAGATTACAATTCTTATATATATATATATACTCCCTCCGTTAAAAAATATAAGTCTTTTTAGGCTTAAAATTTTGTTTAGAAATATATGTCCTTTTAGGTTTTCTAGGCATAGGGTTAAGAGAAAAGTAACTTTTAGACTTGTTTTATGAAATGTTATTGGTTGTTAGTGGTTGTGGATAATTAATGAGGGGTATAAAAGTAACACTTTTGTAATTTCCTTAGTATGTGTGCAAACACCTAAAAGGACTTATAATTTTGAACGGAGGTATTATAGTATATAACCTGTCATATTTGGTATTAGGCTGGCCCGGTATGAGCTACCCAACATGCCCAGTCCAACATGGAAAGATGATTACAAATCTCTTTTCTTTCATTCTGATCAAAACGGTAGCAGATTACAATTCTTATCTTGACCAAAAAAAGATTACAATTCTTATATATATATATATATATATAGGGTATATAGGGTTTGCTTCAAATATAAAAAGTGCTTAACGTGTAAAATATGCTTAACGTGTAAAATTTCTAAATTAGGACACGGTATTGTTAAAATTAGAAATTAATGTTCTTCGACTTTTCGCGTGAGGACTGTTTTTGCGAGCCGACCTTCATTCCTCTCCTCTCGCTGGAGCCGACGTTCATCCCTCTCCTCTCACCGGAGATTTGTCTCTAATTGGCGGCCATTATCAACCTTGCCTTCAAGCGCCACCCAACGCCTCGCCTCTCCTCTCCTCTCGCAATCTCTCCACGACTCATTTCGCCGCCTCTCCTCCCCTCTCGTAGTCTCTCCATGGCTCATTTCGCCAATTACCACGCCTCGTTCCGTCAGTGCTATTGAATCGTTGGATTAACCCTATGTAATCCATTATTTTAGATCGGAGTTGGGCTTGTTTTCTCCAATCTCTACACTAAAAAGGTATTTCCTAATTTTCTGTCCATAATTTCTTTTTATACCTCATATAATTTTGTTAGATGTTATTTGAATTAGGTCTTTGATGAATTGAATTAGAAATTGATATTTGATGAATTGGATTAGGGAGATTCTCTATTGATTATAGGAATTTGATGGGGGATTTGGATAAATTCAGCATTAGATATTGATTTTTGGTTGTTGGTTAAATTCATGTTTGGAAGGTGTTTGTAAAAATGTTCAAGAGAGGAAAGTTGTGCACATGCATATGCTATATTTGTGGTTTCAGATTGCAGGGTATTTTGTTTTAATCAGTGGAGCTTTACTAATTGTGTGGCTTGTATTAAGCTTGTCTGTTTGAATTAATTGGTTCCCTGCCGAACTCCAAATTTGTTTTCCGAAGAGGTTAAGAACGATCCCTCGTCAAAAATACCCACTGTCAAACCAAGCCAAGACCGAGAACTTAACAATACACCTATCACTTCTTGCCACCAGGCTCACATGAAACCCTTTATGCCAAATTCTGGCTGTTACTATCAATATGGTGATTCTAAATGCCCTTTTTATTCCAAAATTTCAGTTCTCTATGTTTACTTATGGTTTCTTCTTTTGTGTTCTAGGCTTGATTTTTTGTGCTACTACACTTTTATTTTCATTGGTGTGTTTACTTCCTTGGTTCGGTTGCTCTATCACCACAGTCTTTGGGTTTCTTATTGGTTCCTTTGTTCTTGGGATGTTGGTTTGTGTGGTTGTGCATCATGTTACTTGCTTAGGGTGATGTTTATTGCTTGTTTTCTTCCATGGTGGTTGTTCTGTCCTTGTAAGGTTTTGTTTTGTGGGTGTTCTTATTTAAGAAATCGAAAGTGATGTTTCCATTTCCTAGTTTGGCATAAACCAGTGTTTCATAATTGCCTTGCTTTCTTCCTCTTTTTGGTAACCATGTTAGAATTTTGTCCAGCAATCGGAGCCTACTAAGCCTGATCCGCCCCCGCCTGAGCCTCCTAGACTGGTTGTGCACTCATTCTGTAAAGTCCTAACTACCTCGGATACGAGGACCCATGGAGGTTTCTCTGTGCTCCAGAAACACGCCACTGAGTGTCTTCCTGCTCTGGTATATATTTGATCTAACCGTTGTTGTATTGTGTTTTGTAGTTTGAATGAGATATTACTTTTATTTGGCTGCTAATTGGAAGATCTTAATGGCCTAACTCTTTTCTTTTAGGATATGAGCCAGCAAACACCAACTCAGGAGCTGGCCACCAAGGATCTTCATGGTTATACATGGCGATTTAAGCATATCTATAGGGGTATTGATCTCTCGCTCTTTACTACACATATTGCAGTTCATTGGTTTGATTTAGTCCTATTTGTTTCTTGTGAATCATGGTGAAATTCTGATTTTGTTTTTCTCTGTTGAACAGGCCAGCCGAGGAGACATTTACTAACCACCGGATGGAGCCCCTTTGTCACATCTAAGAGATTGGTTGCTGGAGATTCATTTCCTTCTTAGTTGGGGGTTTTATTGATCTTTGAATAGTAGTGATTTGAAATCTGCATTGCACTTGATCTCAGGTCATATGTGAAGTCTGTGACACAGAGCAGCCAGTAAGTTGATTTGGTTTTTGCTAAAATTTCCGATTTGTTAAATTGGGTAATTTTTGGTGAAATATTTGAATAATGTCTTGTTAATTCAGGTTGCCCAAGTATGTACAAACTATGGGGTTAAGATGGGGGATTATTTCTGCGAGATTTGCAAGTTGTGTTTGTCTTTGGTTCAATTGGCTTTGTTTCATTAACGACAAAATGATGTATGTCCCTTTGCTTTAATCAAATGTAAAGCCTATTAGCTCAAAATGGGAGAGCAATGTGCCTACGCACAAAGATGCGGGTTCAAACCCCGTATAGGCTATGTATGTGGTATCTCTTATTATGTTTCTCTTCGTGAATAGTATAAGGTGCAAAAATAAAATTATAATGTGCATTTGTGCAACTGTGAAGTGCATTTGTGCAACTGTGAAGTGTATTTGTGCAACTGTGAGGTGCATTTGTGCAACTGTGAGGAGCATTTGTGCAACTGTGAGGTGCATTTGTGCAACTGTGAGGAGCATTTGTGCAACTGTGAGGTGCATTTGTGCAACTGTGAGGAGCATTTGTGCAACTGTGAGGTGCATTTGTGCAACTGTGAGGTGCATTTGTGCAACTGTGAGGTGCATTTGTGCAACTGTGAGGTGCATTTGTGCAACTGTGAGGTGCATTTGTGCAACTTTAAAGTGCAAATATAATAACATAAAGTGCAAAAATAAAATTGTAATGTGTACATTTAGAATACAAGTGTGCAAAAGTAGGATACAACTGTGCAAATTTAAACTACAATTGTCCAAAAGTAAGATACAATTGTGCAGATTTAGAATACAATTGTGCAAAAGTAAGATTATAATGTGCATGAATAAGACAAAAGATGTGCTTTTAAAATCGATGTTTTAATTTTGTTTTTTTTTACTTTTGAGAGTTTGGGTTCAACTCTCGCATAATTTAGGTTGATAGATGTGAGTTTGAAATCGATTTTTTTACGTATAATAATTTCAAATTAAAGTGCACACTTAAGGTTAAAAAGTGCATAATTAAGGTTTAAAAGTGCATAAATAAGGTTATAATGTGCATGCTTAACAATTTGAGATTGATGTGTTCTTGTTTATAATATAACCTGTGTGGGATTCGAACCCACGTCTTTGTGCATACGCACATCGCTCTACCAATTGAGCTAATAGGCTATTCATATATAATGCCAAATACAACATAAAATATTTCAATTAAAAACCCAACCAAATTCCAAATCATAAGTGTTCACAAACTACATATCTAAGCACTTTCAAGTGTTCATAACCTGCACATATCTTTTCACAACCTGTCTACGAAAAAATCCTACCATGAGTGGAAACAGATTCTAAATCAGGATGGACATGGCTTTTGACGCAGCTATGCTGCTTCAGTGGCTGCTCAAGAACAACCAATGGCAAGTGTTCCTGCACATGGTGCTTTTTACTTCTCTTTCGCCCTGCCAAAGTTCCCATGGACAGCTCAACAGTTAATAAAAAAAAAACAAAGATAACTTCACCCTAAAACTACGGGTTTCTTCCCCTTCATTTGATGAGGAATTGATTTTTGATTTTTAAGAAATCCGGTCTGGTTCCTTAAGATAGCCTCATCCCTAGCCAGCCATATAATGTCGCATTCATGACAGATCATCCCAAAAGTTGAGTCTATATTTGTGGACATAAGAATGTGAACAAAAATTATGAAATCCCTGAAATAAGATAACATCTAATATCCGATAGAGGGAGAAGCTTAGAACCTCTAATGGATATGATGAGAGCTGAGCAGCATCCAACAATAGTCTTGAAAGAATAACTCAGAGTGAAAACAACAGAATATGATATTGAATCAGAAACGAACACTTACCACCACTTGGCCGTAATGTTGCAAAACGATTCATGGTTGTCAAATCGTCCACTCCTTTCTTAGGCATTTCAGCTCTGTTACATGACTTTTCCGGAGATGCAAGATGCTTTTTACCTCCAATTAGGATGAGAAAACTTAGTATTAGCTGAAATTAGGATGCAAGATAAGGCAAAGAAGAGTTATACAGTGCCAAATTATTGTTCATAGTAGCAGTAGCTTTCCCAAGTCAAATTCCTTTTCTAGTATGGTATTAAACTATAAATATCAACAATCTAATGTGCAGTTTTCCAAAGGCATTTGTAAAGGTGCAATTTTCCAATACATTTTATGTTAGGGAAGGATCTATTACCCTTTGAAAATAGAGACCTCTTCCTCCTTACTCGCTCTTTCCTCTGCCTGCTCAGCTCTCTCCTCGAGTTGTTGACGCTCTGCAGATCCCTCCATGCTAGTTCGAACCCTCTCTTCTTAGCAGGTCTTCTCACTGCAGCTCCCATCCCTACTGAATTTTACTCAAAGCAAAGAGATCAAATCAGCAGAATTGAAGTAAAAAGAAGATAACAGCCTGCACTTGAACCACAAAAAAATGCAGGAACTTATTTTACCAAAAAACCAAGCACAAAACATCCAACACTAAAATAGAAGATCTCGGTTAATTCTTGGCAGGAGCATTTTGCTTCATTGGTTTTGTACAACTGATCAATTGTTTGTAGTGATGCTGTTTCTTTGATTCATGGACATCATTTTCCAAAATGCACCGGAGCTTTAACTTTGCAATCTTTGCTGATTGCATTTTTTGTGTTGATTAGGTTTCGAAACCAGCAACTTCTGTTTAGATTCTAAGTTACCTAGGAAAGGATTGTATAAAAACCTTTGGTTCATGCTATTGTGTTGGATGTTGCTGGTTAAACCAAGTAAGCCTCTTTATTTTCTGGCTTATGATATATTGTACTGACTGCTGATTGCTCCACCCTTTCTTTCATTTTTCTCTGTCCAATTATCATCATATCTAATCACTTATCAACTTCCTCCCTTCACCCACAAGCAAAGCCCTTTTTCATTTCCTGTAAACTTGCTTCAGATCTCAAATTAAAATTAAGCCCCATCTCCCCCACTAGATATCAGCTTGCAAGAATGTGCAACTCATCTGTCGATTACCATGAGAGTTATGAATGATGAAGAAAAAACAACTCAATTGACATCCAAAGCCACTCCCTTCACCGGAATTTCAGGTCCATCTCCTCCATGAAAGCAAAGCCATCATGAGAGATACATGTCCTGACTAATTGACTATCATTGAACATTTAAAAAAAGAGCATCACTGCTTCACCTACAGCTTAATCATGTTGGAGGTTTCTAGATTCTAATGGGGTGTTCATAAAGACACCTTTTAGGCACCCAACTTATCAATTGCATTCTCACCCCATTAGAGCATAATAAAGTATGAATAACTCTATGAAATCTCTATATTTGATTTTTCACTAAACTTCTTTGTATTTTCTCTATTCCATATTTCCATGTGATCCTTGTTTTAATTAGACTAAATTCAACTCAACTCCTAAATGGAGGCCCCGAGGAGTTCAGATTCTTCTTTTCCACATGAAAATTGGAGTTTAATATAGTAGAACCTAGAAAAATCAATGGTCAAAATCCCTAATGAAATACTAAAATACCCATACGAGAGTTCCAATTTAGGAAACAGAATTCAAATAATCTCAACTAATAATCCAAAGGAATCGCCGGAATAAAGCATATGAATGAATCCACAATCGCACCTGGAAATTGAGGCACTGAGCAACGACAGGCAAAGGCCTAGCCCTAGCTTCTGGAAACCTTCCTTGTGCGGCTCAGAACAAGCGATCTCCAAAGGCGATTCGGGGTCGGAGGTCTGTGGCTGCAGAACTTGCCGTCGGCGGCAAGTGTGGTCGGAGGGAGGCTCGCCGATGGCGTCGGCGGCCGTTGAGGTCGGAGGGATGGGAACTCGGAAGGGATGGAGTAGCAACCGAGGAAGTTCGGGTGCGTTTCTCTCACCTCTGCGCAGGTTTCACCATGTTTCGTTAAGATGGGCCGGTTCGGAGATTTTTTAAAACGGACCGGTTCACTTTTTTAAAAATACAACACGCGCGTCCGGTATGAGCTACCCAACATGCGCAGTCCAACATGGAAAGATGATTTATTATAGTTGATCTTTTGGTCAGAGATGGTGTAGTATTCCTTTATAATGTTTGATACCGTGTTACATGCTGACACAGTTCCTTCGGTGAAAATGATTATATCACCTGCAATTGCGAGGAATGGAAATTTTGGAGCTTCAAGCCCAAAGGAGAAACCAATCGGATCCCTATGGCCAGAGGAGGAAGTCGTAAGGGCTCAGGCAAGAATTTATGAACCAAGAATAAATAAGAAGGGGGAAAGGGGATCCCCTTGCCGCAATCCTCGGGTTGGATGAAATAGATCAGTAGGTCCGTTGTTCACAAGAATTGAGAGTACGTCTAAGAAATTATTCCATCGAACATACTCCCTCCGGGATCTGAGGGTTGATATATATTCCTTTATCCACGAGATGAACGTCGGATGGAAACTGAATTTTTCCATAACTGAAAGTATGAAATTCAATACACTCTGTCATATGCTTATCCATATCTAGCTTTACCGCCATCCACCCTTCCTTACCCTTTTTACTTTGGAAAGAGTGGAACATTCGTGTGTTATCAACACATTGTCCTAAATAGCACAATCAGAAATGAACGCTCCTTTGAGTGGGTGTGTCGATTTTCCTATAACTTGTTTTAGTCTTTCGATGAGGATCTTTGATATTATTTTGTATATGGTGGAGCATAGGCTTATTGGTCTATAATGTGCTGTTGTCATAGGATTTTCATGCTTTGGAAGCAAAGTCATAAAGGTGTGGTTTATCTATTTAAGTATTTTTCCTGATAGGAAAAATCCTTTAAGTACCCTAATAACGGAGTATCCAACAATATCCCAAAAATTTTTTTATTGAATTCTGTAGAGATATTGTCAGGACCCGGAGATTTATTCTATCCTATCTTAAAGTAGTTGTCTTCATTTTTGAATTTGTGGGTGTTGTCGTTAACATTATATTGTCATCCGCTGTTATTTCATAATTTATTAGTTGAAGATATTGCTAAAGCAATCCGGTATTTTTCTGTTCCTTTTTAAAGCGGTTTTGGAAGTAAGATTTGATCTCCGTTCTGAGGTTACCTACCCCCGGACAACTGTCCTGTTTGATGCAGTGGAAGTAGGCCGTGTTTGTATCGCTTAATTTTATATGTTTTGATTTAGCTCATAATTGACTCCAGTTTCTTTTTTGGAATGCCATTAAGAAGTTCTTTTTATTTATGAGATTTCTCCCTCTTATATTTTCCTTTTGTTGTTGGTTTGTTTGTGTTTGAATACGGAGGAGCTCATCCTTAACATTTTTTAATTAGCTAAAGATATTACCAAAAGTCCTTCTGTTCCACTCTTTTGGTTGATGTTTTAGCAGTTTGATTTTCTGGACCAGTCGAGCCATTCCAAAGCACCCATAGTCCACACGTCCCATTTATGTGAGAATTATCTGTTACGAAAATCGTTCCTTTCTAGCCACATATTTTCCAGTTTGAAGGGAGGACTTTATGTGAGAATTATCTGTTATATCAATAGTAATAGGACAATGATCACTTGTAGAGAACGCCCCATTTATTGTAGATAAGGAGGGTTTATATTAGAGGATTTGGCAATGAACAAGGACTCGATCAAGTTTTTCATGTATATTATCTGGTCTGGTGCATTTTTTCCGCCAAGTGAACGAATTGCCAAAAGAAGGGATATCCAATAAGAGCATCCATAACCAAGGGTTTTCATTACCTTAAGGTGATTAAAAGGTAACCCTATTATTGTAGGCAAAAACTTAAGGTGAAGGGATGGAAGTGGTTACCTTGGTGTGGACAGGTAAAGAGTACTTGGACCATGTGCAAAAGTTAATGCTTTATTTATTTTTATGTTTTTTATTTAACTAATAATATTATGATTGGTGGAAACTATAGGATGAATATAGATAAATGAAAAAAAAAAGAGAATGGTGAGGTAAACTCATGGTTGTGAAGTAAAATTATGAAAATCTTAAAGAAAGAGGTTGATATAGTGAAAAATTATTAAAAAGAAAAAATAAATGAGGTATCAAAATATTATGAAGAGAGAGGGAAAAAAATTGAAGAAGAGATAACCTTATGGTTGTGGATGGTCTAAGGAGTATTCATCCTTGAAGGCTTGAATTCTTCTAAATCGAGACGGGGAGGCCATAATGCCCCCACTTTTGTTGGCGCTACAACTGATCTCATTTAAGTCTCCTAAAACAATACACGAGAGAGTTGAATTAGTAACAATACCCATTAACTCTGACCAAAAAGAATCTTTTTTATTCTCATCTGAAGGGGCGTATACGAAAATAATGCAGAAAGAAATGTTTTCGTTCAAGTTATGATAGTTAATTGCTATAATGTGAGGTAGATGAATGTATAGGGTAATTGTTTCATGGGTAAGGTGGTGGGCTGTCCAGAGTACTCCTAGACCACACGATCGCCCTTGAGCATGTGACCAGACAACATTATCGAAACCCACAGACTGTCAGGCATGTCATTAGGGATATTTTCGATTTTTGTCTCCGCTAGTGCTAGGAGCATAATATTTTCTGTTTTACATAATGGATTGATACATGTCCCTAAGGAGGGCTTGCAAATCCCCTACAGTTCCAGAAGCAAACCTTCATGTGTACTCTTTGTGTTATGAGGTAGGCAAAGTAGCCCTAACCAGAAAATATTTATCTCCCAAAACAATAACTTCTTTATTTTTAAATTTACATTGAATAGCTCTAACTTGTGCATCATTACGAGTATCGATCGCTTCCTCCGTTAGATATATGTTGTTAATTGATTCTAAATTTCCTAGTTGTACTAATTCGATGCAAGTGGTGACACAATACAAATCACAAAACATGATGATAGTGAAATCATCAACATCACACCGGCGGAATAAGGGATCCGTATATATGAGTCGTCGATTTGTTTTACATCGGTGTATTGTTATCCCAGTAGAGATAGTTGGGATAATGTTTTTCTTTACACCAACGAGGCTAGATGAGATCGAGTTTCATCTTTATTTTTCCCTCATTAGACCTTGTAACTTTCTATATTTTGACTCTGCAGGGTCTGATTTCCTCTTTAAAGCCATGTGCCAAGGCATTTGGTCACCTTGTCTAGCCATATCAATTCTAATTTAGTCATCTTGTTCGACCTGGTTGGTGTTTGAACTTTATACAATGTGTTTGAGCACATATTTTGTTGGTTTTATGTAAGATAAATGTTCTTGGTTGTTCGGCTTAAGAAGGTTAAATCAACTTCCACACAATTAAACATGGAAAATTGATCACCAATGCTGGCTAGCAATTGTCTCCAAAGCACAGAGGCACTAGATTCACCCAAAATTAGATTCTCACAACTATTTTTAGTAGCAATCCTCACGGTCTGATAAAAAACAACCACATAACAAGCTGGTATTAGCCATAAGAGGCAAGTCAAGGGATGAATTTCCAATGCAATCAGTATATCCAGTAGTTTAACAATTCCAATAATAGTCATAAGATCAGCCAAGGCCGTTCCGTTATAATTTGAGGCCTTGTGCAACTTACATATTGAGACCTTTTTTTTTTAACTAATTAGGGTTATTCCGTTCGACATGACTACTTCAAATCTTGTAGGAAGTATTCTATCATTCTAAATACCAACTTAGTTATTTCTAAAATAGAAAGATACAAAATAATAACAAAAATAATACTAATAATTTTGATTATCTAAGAAACTAAAAAGTAAAAACTAACAAAAGAATATAGTTAGAATTCTAGATTACTTATTGAAATCCATAAGTTTGAAGCAACAATTACAATGGTTGAATAATTTCAGTTGAGTTCCCTATGTACATTAGGATTTTTTTTTGCTGAATATTTGTGTCCGATAAAACAAACTAAAAAAAATATGGTTGTTGTACGTTAAAAAATTTGTTAAGAAAAGGCTGATGGGCTACTAAAAAAATATGGCTGATGGGCTACTAAAAAAAATATGGTTGTTGTACGTTAAAAAATCTAATAAGAAAAGGCTGATGGGCTTTTGGAAAAAAATAAAAGGGCTGCTAATACAAGGATTCGAACTCAGGATAACTTGGAACTTGCGCACGCCGTCTTCCAACTGAGCAACCGCAACATTTTGTTATACCTTGCAATTTACAGATATATATACATATATTATAAAACATATATGAGGCCCTCAAAATTTTGAGGCCCCGTGCGATTGCACGTTTGGTACATGCCATGGGCCGGCCCTGAGATCAGCCTCGGAAACAACGTTCCAATTCAAACACATGTTCATAAAATAAACTCTCGGGTTATAATTGTAAGAGAGTAGGCGACGTTCATTAGCCAAGAAGTAGTAGATGGGCATTCTAATTGAAATAAGGGTTTTGATTAAAGCAACAATTTCATCCACATAACCCAAAATTATAGGTAGCAAGGAAGTGTTCCAGTTAAAATTCCTAGCAACACCATCTAATTCAGTGTTCAAAGGCACAACACAACAGTACTCTCAAAATCAATGATCAAACGATTCAAGTCATTGAAAACGGAAAGATCCAAGACAGAGGGAAACCTGTACTTAGGAGTCTCGCCATCAAGGTTCATGTTGACCGGTGGGCCAAGACGCGATGGAGCAAAGACCCGCCAGAAGAAGGGGATTCGCACCACTGCTCACACTCGCAGGACACGGGCCAGAAGAAGTTGTAGATCCACGGAGACGAACCGGCCGACGCCAACCCAACCCAAACGCCACCCCAATCGCCACCAGCGGACATATCTCTTCATGAAATCTTGCGATATCAATCGTTTTTCCTCCCAAACTTCAACTCTTTGACACCACTTTCCTCCAAAAATGTGTGCTCTTGAAAAGAAGGTACGGATTTTGCCTTTGAAGAGCCGAACCGCACTGATTTCCACAACCCTTCCATCCTCTCTCAAATTCGGCTCTTTGAATTTCTTTGAAGAGGGGATTCTCACTTTCCAGGTGTTCCATATCGCCTCCTTCAGATCAGCATTTGAACGAGTTGGAAACAAAGATTGAATCCGTTGGCAATGGTTGATTTGGAGGCTAAGGTTTTCCGTGTGTTTTGGGGTTTCTAACATTGGCTCTTCAAACACACTCGTCGGAAGGAAAACCTTTAATTAGAGGAGGGGAGTTTTGAGTATTATGAAAATATTGGATACTTAATTAGAAAACGAAAATAGATATTTATCTAATTTTACATCCAAAATTCTCAAATATGCATAGAACTCGAGTTCCATGACTTTCGTGGAGATCCAAACCAAACCAGGGTGGTTTGTCACCACCGATGCCAACCCGAGGGCCTTCCTTGGTTCTCCCCTTCCTAGATCGTCCCAATCTCCTTCAGTGGGTTGCCCTTTTGGGGAGCTGTCCGTGGTTGCCATTAATGGCTTCAATGTCGTGCCCTTCTTGTTCAGGAGTAGAGAAAGCAAAATAATAGGGAGGAATTTCCGGAAAAGGAAGAAAGGACCTCGCTGTCGGGGATGGAAGAGAAAAGGATCGACGACGAGGACTTCGAGTGGGGATGCTTCTAGTGGGTATACTCGTTTTAGTGGCGGGATCGGGTTGTGGGAGGTCGTGGCTGCGGCTTTCCTCCAATCGGTCTTCAGTGGGTCGTCAGGGCCCTTGGTAGGAGCGATTCGGCTCAGGTTACTTCTCAAACCCTTGAATTTGAGTATTCTCTCTTGTGGTATGAGTTTGCCTTTGGAATATTTTCTTCTGACAAATCTCTTGGTGTACTTACCGCTCTGTAAACAAAATCACACCATTTTATGGTGCTTGAACAACCCCGTGATTGAGGTGTATGCTTCCTCACCCCATACCTCCCGAAAGGGTTCGGATCTAACTTTGGTTGTAGCGTCCTCTAAAACTCTTCCCAACCTCTCTGGTGTGGGCGCTACCCCCATGGCTGACCTATCTGTGCTTTGGAAATCTTCGAGGTCTGTGGAATTTCGGGTATCCTTTAGGTCCCTTTTCATTCGGCTTTCGGGTATAAACTATTTATTTCTTATCTACATCCTTGTTGATGCACATTTGGGATTTTTGTTGATCAGTGTCTTGAATTTCATCCTTCGCATTCCGGGGTTGGATGGAAATAGGATTGAACTGTCATTTACTCCTATTGTTGCTCCTCATGTTCCTTTCATGGGATATGAGTCCAAGCAGCTAGGAGTAAGTGAACCTGTTACCCCTGCTCCCGGCAACTGTAAAGATGAATTTCATTTAGCTTATATCACTTCTTCCCAGCTGAAGGGATATTGCAAAAAACCCAGTTCTAGTGAATTTGTTTGCAGCTTGAACAAGTTTATTTGTGTTGTACATGTTTTATACTATTGGTTTCTACTCTTAACCAATGTGTGGTGTGCAAAACTGTCTCAAAATCTTGTTTTGTGCCTATATGAGTTTTGTCTATCATGTGTTGTCCCTACCAGACTCTTATGGACTGCTTTCGATCCTTTGTCTGTCTACATTGCAAACAGACGGATCTTTTTAGAATATATCAGTATGAATAAATTAGTTTGTGAGTACAAGAGGATTCAAAAGCTAACATGTGAACTTCTTTGTCTGTTATGTACGGTGCACAATATCGCCCACTCCTGGCGTCCGAGTCCGTCGAAACCTATGGATGGTGTAGTGCACCCTGCTGCAGCTCCTTCAATGGATCTGAGCCTGCGGAAGCAAGTGGACATTCGGACAAAAATCTATTCTCATCGGTATTGTTTTATTGTGCAATTACTTTGGATTCATGAGTATACCTTTAGTAAGATTAATTTGGGGTCCAAGTTATCTTGCCTCATAGATACCTCGCTTCGCATCTCCAAGATAATTAGTTTTAAAAGACTTCACATCTTCGCTCACATCTCTCTCCCTCTCACAAACTCGAGTATAGTTTTCTCCTCTAATATCTTGTATCCTCTTTGTGTAGTGAAACAAATGGAGAAAGAGAAAATCAAAGCACCCAAGGCAGTTGGAGACTTGTCTCCTCTCCAAGCCAAATCCCGAAAGGGCCTGTCAAAACCGGTTGAAAAACCAATTCCTGAGGGAGGTATTTCTCCCAATGATGGAAGTAAAAAAGCCTCCCTAAAAGGCATAAAGTCTTCTAAGAAGCTTTCTATTGAAAAACTGAAATCCCCTATTGAGGGTGCCCAAGTGAACATCTCTACACTAAGCCAGACGGTGATTTATACGACGAATTTTGGTGATCCCATTGAGGCAAAGCAGATTCGGATTAGGATAAAAATGGCTTGGCGATATCTCTCAGGAGGTTTTCTACTTGTTCCAATTGAAAACAATCGGCTTGAACGTAGTTTCAAACTTGCAATTGATCGTAAAAAGGTTTGGAAAGGCAGGTTTGCTGTAAAGATATTTTGTGTAAGGTATGAACTTGCCTTGGAAAGGCATCTAGGTTTTGATACCTTTCATTTTAAATTCCCTGCATCCATGAATAAACTAGTAGTTTTGTACCTCTGCTGCATTAACTTGGTCTATTGGATCACCATTTCTGAATTGTGTTTTGCATTAGATAAAAGTGCGTGATTACAGGTGACAAGTCGTGTAAAACCTTTGGGGTTATAAAGACTTTCATTCATCTGAACGCTTCTTATAATTATAATGCTCATTCCTTGTCTAGAACTCTCAACTGTATGCTTGTTTTTCAGAAATGGTACTGTCATATTTGTAGCAACTATTCTTTAAGAATAGTGGACATAATCTATAATGGTGGAAATCTATATATCCCCTTGTGGTTTACGTGGAGCTTTTTACCATTATTTGGCCTAGCTATGTGTAAACACATTAATGCTCATCTTAAATCTAAACACCCATTGATGATCATCTTGGAAGGGTATCAAACCAGCTGTGCTTTGTTCCCGGGCTCGGCTTGCACTTCTTGCGATAGACACACCGATAAAAGCCAGCTACTGGACACTGTTTGCTTCATCTCCTTTCTTTGGTGATGCAGTTTGGCCTATATTATAAAACACAACTGGGAAATAACCCCTAATTCCTACTCTCTGCGACAATCTATGATGGCAAATATCACCCAAAAATATAACACTAAGACTACACACATCTACTTCTCTCGGAAGAGGAAAATGTACATGCTTACCGAATGGTTGAACCCAGCCTTGTCGATCAACATAAATTTTATTACAAGACAACGAAATAAATGGGTGACACAAGATGAGTATATCCTTGGTAACATAAACCCAATCAATGGAAGGACTAATACAAGGAACCAAAAGTGGTGGGCTAACCATCGCAATTACTGCCCTAGTAAATCACTGTTATCTAGCAAAAAAACCTTAATCATGACAATGAAGTCCAAAAAAGAAATCCACAAGTATCTTGAAAAGATTCACAATCCGAAAATCCTAGGTGATACTAAACAAGGGGCAAGACATTGGCATGGGAGAGCGTACATTCCGCTTGACCGTGTTAAAAAAATATATCCATGATTATACGATACTGGAACCGTAGGGGAATAGGAAAGAGAACTTTTTGGACTAATATCAATGGATGGCGTACACTGGATCATATACAAATGCTTATTCTAGCAGAAACTAAGACTGAGACGGAACCGGAAGAGGCCTTATGGAAAACTGTTGGATTTACAAATATGTGTTGGTCTCCAGCTACTGGTCGTGCTGGCGGCATAGCCCTATTTTGGAATGACACATCATTCATAGATGAATCCATCGCAGTTATCATCCACCTCCCGTGTATAATTGGGGTTAAATATGAAAACATAAGGGAAAATTTTGTTTGCCTGATGTTTTTTGTATATGCCCCTTCCAATCCTTCAGACAAAGACGAATTTTGGAGAACCCTGCATAACATAATTGTCCAAAGTAACCTCCCATGCTTAGTTATGGGCGATCTGAATGAAATTGGGATGCCATCGGATAAAATGGGAGGTGCAGAAACAGTACCGGGAAGATTCCAAAGACTAATAAAATTTAAAGATGTGTGCTCTCTTATGGAGATTCTATCGTTTGGCAACCCGTTCACATGGAGAAAGAAAAAATTCGGGCCTGACAATATCCTAGAAAAAATAGATAGGGTACTAGTCCACCAGGAGATAATTGATCACTTCCCGGACCTAGCAACAAAGAATGGAGTCTTCTCAAACTCGGATCACTGCCCCATAACAATAGACATATCCAAAATTACCAACTTCAAACCACCTCCTTTTAAATTCGAGAACATGTGGTTGCAACGGAAAGACTTCCGGAACATTGTCAAACAAGCTTGGCGATCATCATATATGGGATCTACCATGTTCAAAATCACCCATAAATCAAAAATTCTTAAACAAAAAGCCAAATCATGGAACATGAAAACTTTTGGAAACATTTTTCGCCAAATTCAAGAGGTGGATGAGGCGCTTATTGAACTACAATCAAATCAGCAAACTTCTCATAACCAAAGTCTTTACTCAAAAGAGCAAAATCTATTATCAAAAAGAGAAAACCTACTTCTCTTTCACAAGACTTACTGGAGCCAAAGAGCTAAAGCAAAACATCTAAAATTAGCAGATACCAACTCAGCCTATTTCCACAGAGTGGCCACGGGCAGGAGAAACCGAAAGATAATTAAATCAATCACATCGATGGAAGGAACACAAATAATGGGAGACGAAAACGTCAAAAGGGAAATCCAACGAGATTTTGAAAAAAGATTCAGGCGGGATCAAAATTACGCAAGGCCCCATTTGGAAAACTACCTGTCAGTTATAAACCCAATAATCACCGAAGAAGAAAACACGTTTCTCATACAAAAACCAACCAACGGCGAAATAAAAAAAAAAGTTGTCTTCTCAATGGGCTATAACAAATCTCCAGGACCGGACGGTATGACAACAGAATTCTATAAAGAATATTGGGATATTGTTGGACCTGACATTATCAAAGCCGTTAAAGCCTTCTTCCACTCAGGCAACCTTCTTAAACAAATTAACCACACTTTTATATCGTTAATCCCGAAAAATGACAATCCTACGATGACCACGCATTATCGACCGATTAGTCTGTGCTCTACCATATACAAAATTATTTCCAAAATATTAACAGAACGGCTAAAGTCGATAATAGGTAAAATCATTCACCCGCTTCAAGGGGCGTTTGTCTCTGACAGAGCAATACAGGATAATATACTAATAGCAAATGAAATCTTTCACTCCTTCCGTTCTAGAAGGGGCTCCGAAGGATGGACAGCAATAAAACTTGATATGGAAAAAGCTTACGACAGAGTAGATTGGCAATTCACGAAATCAGTTCTCCAGAAATTTGGATTCCATCAGAAATTTGTGGATATCATTATGGAGTGCATAACCACAGTTTCCTTCTCTGTTTTAGTAAATAACGGCCCCACGGATGTGTTTAAACCATCGAGGGGATTAAGACAAGGGGACCCCCTCTCCCCTTTTCTCTTCTTTCTCGGAGCAGAAGTGCTTGCCCGAAAACTCTCTCTAGAGGCCGAATCTAACCAAAAAAGCATTGGCTTCAAATTCGGTCACTCGGGCTCTTGTATACCGTTTTTAGCCTTTGCAGATGACATTATTATATTTACTAAAGGAAGCTACTCTGCATGTACAAAAGTCAAAGAAATAATTGAAGATTACTGCAAATTCTCAGGACAAAAAGTTAATTATCACAAGTCTTCCTTTCAAACCACATCAGGCATACCCAGAAATAGAGCACGCGATCTAGAAGGTATTCTTAACATTCCACTAGAACGAAATCTAGAGAAATATTTGGGCTGCCCAATTATAAATGGAAGGGTCACCAAGGAAACCTTTGGCGAAATAATATGCAAATCAAAAGACTAGCTAAGCAGATGGCGAGCTAACGCTCTTTCACAGCAGGGAAGAGCGACCTTAATTGCCTCAAACCTAGCTTCAAAACCCCTATATTCAATGCAGAGCTTCATGCTCCCCTCAACAGTCCACAAGCAACTAGACCAAATCAACAGAACGTTCTTCTGGAACAAAGACGCCCAGCATAGCCCACTCATAGGATGGGATAAAATTTGTAAGCCTAAATCAAAGGGAGGACTGGGAATACGGAAAGCCAAACATATGAACGAAGCTCTTCAACTAAAATTGCTATGGAAAATGTTGTCGGAACCTGACAATCACTGGGTCAAAATCATTCAGCATAAATACCTAAAGGAAAAACATGTTCTAAATTATTCCAAAAAAGGTAACGCCTCTTGGCAATGGTCAAAGCTGAGCTCGTTAATCCCCAAATTCAAATCAAGTCTCATCTGGTTGGTGGGGGATGGGAAATCAATTAAGTTTTGGACAGATAACTAGGTAACAACGCCGCCCCTTATTGACAAAAGTGAATCACAACAGAATCTTAACCTTCTAGACACTGTCAGTGACTACATAATAGGGGGGCAATGGTGGAAGGAGAAACTGGAATCAGTGCTTCCTAACCATTTAGTAGAAGAAATCATCAGAATCCCCCTGCCAGCTACACCCTTTACGGATAGACTCTATTGGTGGCTTGACAAAAAGGGATGGTTCACAACGTCAAGTGCGTATAATCTTGTATCAAGCATACCCCATGAATCATCGGAGGAATACTCGTGGATTTGGGGATTAGACGTCCCGCCGAAAGTCAAAAACTTTATATGGAAAATAAAACAAAAAGGAATAGCCACGGCTACGCGATTAGCCCAAAAAGGGGTGTCGGTACCACAAACATGCATATTCTGTAACCAGAGTGAGGAAGATGATATCCATTTATTCATTGAATGCCCAATCAACAACTTCCAACAGCAATTCACTCGAGAAATATCCCTAAAGATCCACACACTGTTACAAGATAATAGAAACATGGATAAAATTCTACAATTCGTGGGGACTAGCTTATCACGTGACATAAGGCAATACATAGCAATCAGATGGTGGACCATATGGTTCATCAGAAACCAAACCATATTTAAGGGAAAGGAGATTCCATCCAAGGAGGGCTTCAGGGAAATGATCATGGATAACATTGAAAATTGGAGAAGAGCGTGCGAATGGAAAGACACATAAAAGATAGGGGCAGCACTTCAAGAAAAGAAAATACAGAACCAAACAAGGAATAAAGCAAACCATCGATGGAAGAAGCCCCCGACAGGCAAATACAAACTAAACTTCGATGGATCCTTTATATCAACGACAAAATCCTCAATTGGGTTCATCATTAGAGACTGGCATGGGGAAATGATTAGCATTGGAGGTAGAGTCATAAATGGACAATCTCCGCTCATGACGGAAGCTCTGGCTCTCCGCTATGGGATTGAAAAAGCCAGAGAACTGGGAATAACAGATCTAATAATAGAAGGAGACTCGAAAATCGTTACGGACTCACTAAATTCACATATCACCTGCCCATGGGAAATAGAGATGATGATTTCCGACATCCAGGCCTCTCTCCGAACAATCAAGACGATTAAAATATCGCATATTCCCCGCATTGGTAACAGGGTAGCGGATAAGGTCGCACACCTTTCCTACTCTACCAGGGGGCCAGATTTATATCATGACTCATGCCTACTTGGCCTCATCCGACAGGATGCTTTCGGATAGGGTTTTCCCATCTGAATTTTTACCTAATCAAAAAAATAAAAAATAAAAAATGAAAAATGAAAATTCAGAAAGCATAATAACGCTGTGTACCTGAGAAAGAATTAAATTATCGCTCAGATTGGGACAGAGATGAAAAATTGAAGAGACCAAGTGTTAGGATAACATCACATCTCATGTCCGTCAAACCAACTACTGTACAAAAATGCATCCAATGAACCTATTCTTGTTAAATACTGTAAAAACATACACTTTAAAACACAAGAAATCAGAATGCTTGTTAATCAGGCAGTTAGGAGATGAATTCATGAAGAGCACAGTTATATGTAACATCTTTCCTATGCATGATATGCTTATTTCCATGCATAGTTTTGTACATACAAATACAAACTATGGCAACGTTCATGTAACACAAACCAGCCAACATGTATCCCCATCTAAGAACTATATCCAACCCTTTTTCTTTACACAGGCAAAGTGACCCAGAATCGAAAACCCCATCAATAATTAAACACGAAAAAATAAAACAAGATCAAATCTCTAAACAGAACTATAACTATCGGGCAAGAGGAGTAGCATCCTTGGATTGCACTGACCCCTCAATTGTGCAAAACATCCATTTTTTGGATCGAGCCTTTGCTCGGACCGTGTGTGAAAATCTCAACACGGTTTATCAAGAAGCTGAACCTTTCGTGTTCCTTGTCTGTTGACTCGATGTCCCTGACCATCTTAGACTAAAACTTATATACGAACAGGTCACTTGGACTCCGTGGCAATAAGATAAACCTTTGACTGAATGACCGTCTGGCCGATTTTGAAGCCGGGCACCACTGTGAATCCAACCTTTGGCCTGATTCGACACGGGGGCTTGCACTTGCCGGTTACATCTTCCATGTACATAGAGGAGAAATCGATACCGCTCTCCACTTGGAAAATCCTCACAGTAGGATCAAAGGAGAAGGCTAGATTGTGGAGTGTCCAAATTGAGCTTGCCATCTTCAGAAACGAATCGTAGAAGCCACTCAGAGATTTCCATGAGTTCACAACCTCCCCATTCTTATCCAAATCACTGAAGATCATTGACTCCATAGTCGGATGAATAAGTTGCTGATACTTCCCCTCACAAAATCGTGAAAATTCGCAATCTGGGTTCTTCCTCAACAACTCCACAGGATAAACTGATATGTGTTGGATCAACCGCTCCAAAGAAGCAGCACCATTGGAATCTGAGCCGAAACCAACTGACTCAAACCCATGGAACATCCTCAAGCAGACATACGACAACAGCGAGTATCGATTATGCCCTTTCTTGGCATAGCCCACACCAGAGTAAACCGAATTCGCTGCCAATTCCAAATCCCATTCTGCCTTCTTCATCAAGCTGATCAAAAGCTTGGTAAACTTCCTTGTCAATCCAAATGCATCCTGCAACAGCGCATCGAAAACCTTGACAGTCAACAAAACCTCACAGTTCCTCTCAGAAGAGCAACCCAACCTCTCGTTCAACATCGAGTTAGACCTCAGCAACTCCTCCAGATTCTGCCTCAGCCCCGAAACCTCCTCATCTTTAACATCAATTTCAGCCTGCAAGCGGTTAAACACCGATTTCAAAGCCCTAAGCTTGGTCTGATTCTCATTCACCTGGAATTCTAAGCACGATCCAGTCGAGAATTCAACGCACAGATTAGGGTTCTGATAGTAATTCCTATACAGCTGCTTGAACTCGGACAAAGTCTGGAGATGAGACACCAGGGCTTTGTCCGCAACCCTAATTGCGTCCTCATCAAACGGAACATGCGCAGTTTGCAATTGCAGATAAGAAGCCTCAAACGACGAGACTGTAGCGAAAAGGGAGGAAATAAGGGTTTGGTTGAATTGGGGATTGATAGTACCTTTGGGAGCGGCGGGCGGCGGAGGTGGGTCCGGCTTGATGACGACCACCTTCTGTTTAGCGGAAACCTCGTCGGCGTGGTCAAGGAGCGTGAATGTCTCCGGATCGTCATCGGCGGAGGTGAATTGGGGGTGGTTGGCATCTTCGGAGAAGAAATCGAAGGCCTTGGACTTGAAAGAGAGGGCGATTTTGTTCCACATGTCGGAAATCTGAGCGGGTTTGAGGCCGGATCCCTCCATTAAAGGGCGAATTGAGGGGGGATTCAGGAAAGAGATCACCCCACCACAAAAGCACCGGAATCTTCCAGAAAGGTCGGACCTTTTGGCTGGATAGCTCCGATTGAACCCCTTTTCTTCCCGAATTTAGGTAATGGAGGTGAATTGTGCTTTGCTTTGGGAGAGCTTGGAAGGAAGGAATGGGGTAAAGGAGTGAACTTTCCTTTTCCAGGGTGTCTGTGTGTGATTTTTTATTGGGTATTTTTACAATCACATATTCCGTATAATTCACATTTCAGTGATTCACCATTTCACTCACCCACACCACACCACACCTAGACATGAGCAAGGGTCAAGGGTTGACCCGGACCCGACGGGTTTTGACCCAGCGGGAACCCGAAGAGTCGACGACCCGGCGGGTTAGGGTCAACAAGGGTCAGGGTCGAGGCGGGTCAAGGAATAGGGTTAGGGTCATGCTGATTTTGACCCGCGGACCCGGCGGGTCGAACCCGAAGGGTCGACCCTTGGGGTCAACCCGCCGGATCATCTATTTTTTTCCAAAAAATCAAGGTAAAGAGGAAGAGGAATTCAACATTATAGAATGACGGAGCAATCTAGAGAGATCCCGATTTCCTACTATGTAGGCAATCACTCGTCAAATATTCGCCACTCCATGCTCAACTCTAGCGGTGGAGCAACGTTTTAGCCAATGTGGTCAAATATTAAGCGAGAAGAGATCAAGACTCTTGTCCGAGGCTCTGGAAGGTCAAGTTTGCCTAAACGATTGCAAGAGGGTGGAGATGCGAATTCAAAATAACGACCACTTAATCGAGTCAGACTCGGATGAAGAACTCGACGATGACACAATGGTCAGGAGCTCAGATGCAAAGCAAGGAGAAGGGTCTTAGCATGAGATAAGTTAAGTAGGGATCTGAACAATTGTAAAGAACTACGTGAGCTTTCATTCCTCTTCCCCGAGAGATACGTACACAACTAGAAAACCGGTTCATACCCTTCTTCCTTGTTATTTTTATTTTTTTAAACTTAAAAAACTTTTAAAAAAAATGACAGGTCATAACCCGACGGGTCAAAGGGTCGACCCTTGACCCAGCGGGTCACCACAACCCGTTGACCCGTGGCTTGGAAGGGTCAGGGTTAGGGTCAGAGATATCCCAACCCTTGACCCGGCGGGTCGGACCTTTGACCCGGCGGGTCCGACCCGTGCTCATGTCTAACCACACCACACCACACCAGTTTATTTTGCCTCTGCTTTTTCTACTCTCTCCTCGAACCCCAAACCCACTCGCCTTTTGCCGCCCCCTCTCCCTACGTTGACTTTTACTCTTTAAAGTCATATTTTAACGGGGAGGTATTTTGTGTTACCTGAGTAGCGGAGCCTAGGCGTGGCCACGGGTCACGGGTTGAGTCGTGACCCGTCGGATCGTACGGGTCAACAACCCATTGAGTTGGTGACCCAACGGGTTAGGTACTCGGGTCAGTGGGTGGTGGTGGGTTGTGGAATAGGTTTAGGGTTGGAGGGTTGAGAACCTGGTGACCCGGCAAATCAGCAATTTTTTTAAAAAAATTTATTGATGTGGGCCCCACCAGGAGATTTAAAAAAAAAAACAATAGTCGTTGTTCAACGGCTATGTCAGCTAGGTCAGCTATAAATTCCCATCATTTCACACTTTCACATCTTATCTACCTATCTCATAAACTTTCACCTCATTTTCGTAAGCTCAGTAGTCGTTAACTCGTTATCATGTCCGACCAACCCGCATCCGTTGATAATCTTCGTACGGTGTTGTTCCGTGACAATTTTGAAAAGGTCGAGCAAGGCCCGGGGAAGTTCGAAGCGATTTGTCGTCATTGCGGTCACAAGTACAAGTTGACGAACAACCTAGGCTACGGAAATTTGAGGCTTCATATCACGAAGAAGCACCCCAACAAGATGAAGACCGGTGGCGCGTTGGGCTCGAGTAACTAGTTATGTACTTATGACAGTTATGTGTGTGGTGTGGTTGGTATGTTTATCAAGTCATGATGGAGTAAGACGTAGTAAATAAAGTGGGAAGTAATTTTAACGTGTTATGATGTTTATCAAGTGTAAAAGTCGAAGTTCGATCCCCACCGAGGCAATGATTTCGGTCTGGGTTGTAATCGTAGTTCGGTTTGTAATAAACTTGTGTTTCACGTAATTGTGTTTTAGTATATTATGTAATTTCATAAATAAGTATCATTTTCGAAAACAAATCAAACATGACAAATAAAATCCGAAATTTTTTGAATAAAGTTACGAAAACGTTTGCCGTCGTAAAGAAACAATATTATAAATTTAAAAAATCCCAAAAAAATTACAAACCCTATGAAATATGTATTTTTTGAACATATAATCGAGAAAAAAAAAAGTCTAATGACTAGAATTAGGGGTGGGCACAAATCCCGCAAATCCCGATCTCGTCCCGATCCCGGTGGGATTTAGGACAAAATAGTGAATCCCGTCCCGATCCCGTCCCGCAAAAATTATGCGGGACGAAACGCGGAACGATCCCGGTGGGATACCGCAAATCTCGTCCCGTCCCGTCCCGCATATAATAATAATAATAATAATTTTTATAATAATAATAATTTTTTATAATAATAATAATATTATTGTAATATTATAGAATAATAATAATATATTATTAGTATTATTATTTTGAGCAAATATTATAATTATAATTATAATCATAATCTTCCATTTATAATGATAATAATATTTGTTTATAATAATAATAATAATATTATTATTTGAGCAAATATTATTTATAATTATAATAATAATTTTCAATTTATAATAATAATTCATTATAATAATAATAATATTATTATATAATATTATAATATAATTTAATAATAATATTACTTTATACTAAAATTATTATTATTGTTATATTATATTATTATATTATTATTATTATATCATATGATGTTGTTTTTCTTGTAAAGTAATATTATTTTATAACAATAACAATAAAAATAAGTAATAATAATAATATTATTATTATTTTTAATTATAACGTGGCATTATTATTATTGTTGTTGTTGTTGTTGTTATTATTGTTATTGTTATTGTTGTTATTATTATTATTATTATTATTATTATTATTATTATTATTATTATTATTATTATTATTATTATTATTATTATTATTATTATTATTATACCCATTTAGAGCTACAAGAGGCAAATAGTTAAATATGGTATTCTTCCCAACTATCAATCGATAATGAGACAGTATTTGGTGAATCTCGTCTCAATCCCCTTCTGTCCTGATCTAGTAAGATAATGTTGCCAATTATGTTGAACGTTATAATTAATTATATAATCATTGTATGAATTAATAATAGTATTATAATATTAATATTAATAATAATAATATTGAATAATATAGTTGAGAAGAATACCGTATTCAAGATATTATACAAATTAATGAATTACGAAAGCATTTTTCACTTTGCAAATTTATATAATATTTTATTATTTTTATTTGCGGGACAAGGCCCGTCCCGTCCAGACACCATCCCGTTCCGATCACGTCCCGAAAATAAAAGTGTCGATCCCGTCCCGATCCCGTCCCGTAAAAATTTCGCGGGACGAGTCCCGTCCCGTGCCCACCCCTAACTAGAATACAACGGTCGAAACCGACCTCAAGTGCTGGGTATTCCCCTATATATACCTCATTTCCCTCCCATTTTCAACCCACGCCTCCCTCAAGTCCTCTAATCTCATCTTCATCTCCCTAATCTCTCTCTAATCACTCTCTAAGTGCTCGATCATCGCTCTCGTAGTCCCTTTTTTTAATCGCTCTCTAATCTCTCTAATAGCTATTAATATCCAAAATGTTGTCCCGAATTACCCGAGGTCGCAAGAGTGTTAGCGGAGCCCCATTCTCGAGCAGCGGAGGCAGAGGCGGTGGAACTTACCCTTTGTCGTAGTGCGTCGGTCTCGACGGGGAGCGGATCCCGACGACGTCGAGATGATGCTCTTTTAGACGACTGTAAAGACTCGGGTTCTGATGAGAGGGTTTCTCAACCAAATAAATTTGTAGTCAAGACCCCGTTATAATATAGTGGATTCAGGTACGTCCTCAAGAGAGAAGTGAGCGGTTCGGATTTAGTGTTTCGGGGTTTGGAGAATAGCGGGAAAAGGTTCTAAGGGTTGATGTCAATGTCGACTGAGACTAGTCGATGTCGATTCAAAAATCAGGGACCAAAGTGCATCGGCAAAGAAAGCCAAAGAATAAAAGGATGGAAACGAATGATGAACAGAAATAAACAAGGGTGTCAATTTTTTGAGGACTAAACGAATGACAAATAACGAATGTAAACAATAAAGGAAAAGATCTCTCAAGGCTAGGATTCACCACAACGTTAACCACACATGTAGAAAGATATAATAAGACAAAAAATTATGATGAAGACATCATAATTGTAGCGCTCCAACCTTCGCAAGAACACCATAAGGATTCACCCCGACCCTAAGAGAAATGTGACTACTCACTCATGGTAGCGGAAGATATCATAAATATATAAAGAAAACTAAATTGCATTAAAAACCATAACCTCGAAGTCTTCATAATTGTAGCGGTCCAACCTTCGCAAGAACACCAAACCCTAAAGCTTTGAACCCTAAACTCTATGAGAACTGTTTGCTCTAAATTTTAATGAATAAAACATAGTCCCAAAGGCTTGATTTATAGCTACTAATCCTTCATAGCCAAGGAAAGTAATCCTAATCCTACTATAACTTGAATTAATAAAACTATATTAAAATAATTTTTCTAAGGTAAATAGACATTCACCCATAAGGATAGAAGTTTATAATCTAAATAAAGATCTTGTAATCTGTACTTAAGCAAGTCTCTCTCAACTCGAATCGCCAAATCTCGTCCGCAACCCAATAAGAATCCAATCAACGTCAACCAAGTTCAATCGATGTCGAGTACACTTCACTCGAATTCTAGTGCCCAGTCGATTTATGATGAATCTTCTCTCTCAGTTTCTAATTGTTGCAAATCTTCACTAGACATCTGGTAGCTCCACTAGACGTCTAGTACTCTAGTAGATATCGAGTGCTCCCACTAGATGTCGAGTACTTCAGTAGATATCGAGTCCTCCCACTAGATATTGACAGAAATTACAGTAGCTTCCTTGTCCAACACTTAGTCAAATATCAGCTCCACTTCAGTAGATGTTGAGTGAATCCTTTAGATATCAAGTGGATTTCTGCAGTCGATCCTTCCTTTTGGTTTTGCTCCGAAATGGCTACAAATTCTGTAAAATTAAACCAAAACTTGTGTAGATCTCTATTTCTTGCAAATAAACATATACTACAAAAATTGAACATATTCCCAAACCAGAATATATAAAATAACTAGAATAAGGAGCGAAAATAAGCACAAAAATGTGACATAAAACATGGACATCAAATCATCCCATAATTAAGCTTGCTTGTCTGAAAGCAATAATTTGGACGGTCACACAAGGGAAACCTACAAAATCTCTCAACATAGTGAATTCATTCTCATATTACCAACAACACTGAATTTCCCTCCTTGTAAAAGTACTAATGCCTTCAAATCCATGCATGTGAATGAAAAGCAACATCTCACACAAAAGGAGGTTATGAAAACAATTTTCTTGTGACAAAGCAACAATAATCAAAAGGACCTTATTGTAACCTCATGGAAGATCAGTAGATAGGTAAAAGGCTAAGGTGGGATATATTTGGCCAGGTGGTGCTAATAATCCAAGGAAATGGAGTTCTTTCTAAAATGTCATACCACATTCATTCTTCTTTAGATTTTTCACCTTTCTCTCATCACTCATTGTTTTTTCACTATAATGCTTTTACCTCTCTAACCTTAACATTGCCTTCTCGCGAGTCGTAAACATGGGTGTCGTGAATGGCCCCGGATACTTAGTGCTTTGGACTCCTCACATGTGTGTCCCATCTCGCATGAATTAACAACTCAAGCAAGCAGGGTCAATATACCATTATCCCTAGGAGACCGGATTTTATTTCACTCATTAAATTTTCTAAAACTTTCATCATTCTGCCATCAAACTCCAATAATAATGATTAGAATACAAATAGCCATATAACATCTCCAAAAATGACTTCCATTCTCAACATAATTCTGGGATAGGAAATAAGGTAGAAAATTGACAGTATATATAATATGTGGAGCAAAAATAATGTAATATAATGAAAGGCTCATAATATGGCTTTTTGAGATGCAAATAAGCATAGGTATGACTAGGATAAAAAAAGCTTATATGGAAAATATAAAGTCTTCTATCCTCTTATTGTGCACATGTCACAAGCAACATCAAATTTACCTCACTTTTGTGGTTTTCTCAAGAAAAACTACACATCATTGAGACTTCCCCTTACTAGGAAATTTTGTGCAATATCTCAAATGAATCCACTCTTGCATCGTCGAGCTTTGTCCTATCTTCCATGACACTATTTCTTGAACATCTTGTAAGGTGGGCGATGTCTCACAACTCTCATAAAAACCTTGGATATAGGCATTAGGCATAAAAACAAACAAAATATATATTCAAAGACAACAATAATGCATAGGAGAGTAACCATGTAGAGCATATCAAGAATTAAGCAAATAAGCTTATATCAAGCCTTTCCTCCACCCCATACTTAAAATTTACAGTGTCCTCACTGTATAGAAACAACGGTAAAGGAAGACGACTCACTACAACCAAGTGTAGAAACTGGAAATAGGTGTTGTAATTCGCTTCAAGTATTCAATATCGAGTGGGCTTAGTTAAAATCAACTGCAGCTTCTTCCCAATGCCAGTCGATGCATCATCATGGTAGTCGAAATCGACCACAAACACTTGATATGGTCCCTCGATTTCGACCATGTGGGTCAGCGTTGAGCTGTCTTCAGCTCTATGTCCTTGGTTCATCCTTTTTTGTGCTCGTACCTACAACTTTTTAGCAAATAACAACCAAAGAGAGTCCAAAACTAATGTCCAAAATCGAACCAAATATTCAAAACCCTAACTAAATAAAAGTCTATGTACATACTCTAGATTTTATAGTCGCTAGGCCGAATTCTTCTTTTTAGCTTAGAGAAAGTCAAAACATGCACAATCGACGTTGGGCTCTTCTCTTGGAACATCCAAATCCCCATCTTCATGTCCAATCTCAGCTATGGCGGCACCTTCCTTCTTTAAGTCTTCCTTAGGATAAGTCCCACATGGTTCGCTCCCCTTGGCATTTCTTTTCTTCTTCCTTGATCTTACCCTGCATAAGTTAGCATACCACGAGGCCTTGACCCTCTTCCTAGTATAATTATCATGTATGGATTGAGGGGGATTAGGAACCGTACTTGAGCTTACCTTTTCAGGCCCAACACAACGATCTTCGGGCTGGGGGTCAGTCGAAATCAAATGGATGTAGTCGACATCGAGTGCATCTTCGGGCTGGAGCTTGATAGAGTGGGGGTGGGGGGTCCCTAGGGTTGATCGGGTTCCGTTGTTGTTGTTGGAACCGTTGGTCTCCCCAATATTTGCGATTGAGACCCCTCATGTAGGTTGCTTCCTCATGAGTCTCCACTAGTTGAACTTGCTCCGCATGTGGGCACTCAGGGGTGGTGTGCCGCTCTGATCCACATTCTCAACAAGGTTGGTTCACTGAGAAGAACCTCACTTGTTGCGGGAGCTTTCTGTTCTGGTCTTTGTAGAATTGGTCTCTAATGTCCAAATCTTTCTATTTGGAGGGTTCATACAGGGTCATGGATGGGGCTGGCCTCGCGTCGGAAGCCACAGGAGTACCATATGTGTTGTCGAACTCTACCAACCTCTCTATAGTGCTCCAAGCGTCAGTGGGAGCGAGCTCAAGGTATCTATATGAGGTGTATCTGTTGATCGTCTCCATTGTTGGTATATCAAGAGAAATGTAGATATTCTCCTAAATAACGTTTGGTGGCTGCCCATGAGTAGGGCAAGATCGCAGTTATTTGAACTGCTCCCACACCTGCGCCACAGTCTCTCCAGGCTTTTGTCTAAAAGTTGTGATATTCTGTTGCATCATCGCTATCTTGGAAGGAGGAAAGAACTTGTTAAGGAATGCGTCCTTAACCTCCGTCCATGTAGTGAGTGATCGTGGGGTTAAGCTCTCAAGCCATTGCAATGCTTTCCCTGCAAGAGACCAATGAAATGCCTTTTGTTTGACATATTCAAGATTTTTCCCATCGGACATAGTTTCACATAAGTCAACAAAGGTCATTATATGTGTCAGAGGACACTAATTAGATTTTCCTTCAAAAGTCTGTCTTTTAATCTAAGAAAGGAAAGAAGTTTTAATCTCAAAATTGGTTGAGCTGAGTCTGGGATTGTCTCTTAGCTTGTTTATCACGATCGACGCGAGCCATTTCTGTAGCGACGCGTGCCCTCTCTAAGGAAATAGTTGTGGCATGTTCCTAGACCTCATTCCTAAGCCTCTCAATCAACTGAGCCAGAGTCTCATTGTCTGACATGATTCTTTGTAATCTAGAATGTAGATGTAGATAATGCTCAGGCTCGTCTAAACCTTCAAACTTTGGTGTGCGATCAGCGCGTTGCATACACCCGTATAGCAACACTAAAGTAGAACATGCATGAAACAAACCACTTAGGGCGCGAATCACCGCCTCCCTGGCAACGACACCAATTTGAGGAGAGGGTTTCTTGATCAAATAAATTTGTAGTTAAGACCCCCGCTATAATATAATGGATTTAGGTTCGTACTCAAGAGAGATGTCAGCGGTTCTAGTTTAGTGTTTTGGGGTTCGGGGAATAGGGGGAAAATGTGCAAAGGGTTGTTGTCGATATCGATTGAGACTGGTCGATGTCGAGTAAAAAATCAGTAACCAAAGCGCGTCGGTAAAGAAGGTCGAAGAATAAAAGTATGGAAATCAATGATGAACAGAAATAAACAAGGGTGTCGAGTTTTACGAGGACTTAACGAACGACAAATAAGGAATCTAAACAATAAAGGAAAAGATCTCGCAAGGCTAGGATTCATCACAATGTTAACCACACATGCACAAAGATAGAATAAGTAGGACAATTATGATATCTCATCAAATATACAAGCTTTTGCCTTTTCTAACAAATAGAAATATTGGCTTACGCAAATAAACCTAATTGTCTCTACCGATTTTAATGTTTATTATCCAAGTTGTTAACATGAATTCCTTTTCCTTCGAGAAAGGCTAAACACAAAAAGGTAGGAGATGATCAAGACATAATAAATATCAACATCAAACTCACATCTAGCATGCATGGCTAACGTCGGACACACCCCGACCCTAAGAGAAAAGCGACTACTCGCTCATGGTAACGGAAGGCATCATAAACATATTGAGAAAACTAAATTGCATTAAAAACCATAACCTCAAAGTGTTCACAATTGTAGCCCCAAAGGTTTTATTTATAGCTAATAATCCTTGCTAGCCAAGGAAAGTAATCATAATCCTACTATACCTTGAATTAATAAAACTATATCTAAATAAGTAAATTCCCTACGGTAAATAGACATTCACCCATAAGGATAAAAGTTTATAATGTAAATAAAGATCTTGTACTTCGTGCTTAAGTAAGTCTCTATCAACTCGAATTCGTGTAATGTCGTCCACGGCCTAATAAGAATCCAGTCGACGTCGGCCGTTTCAGTCGACGTCGATTACACTTCACTTGATTTCTTATGCCTAGTCGATTTCTAGTTAATATTCTTTCTCAACTTCTAGGTGTTGCAAAAATCTTCACTAGACATCTAGTAGGTCTACTAGACATCTAGTACTCCAGTAGATATCGAGTGCTCCCACTAGATGTTGAGTACTTCAGTAGATATCGAGCGCTCCCACTAGATATCGAATGAAATTATAGTACCTTCCTTGTTCAACACTTAGCCAAATCTTAGCCCCGCTTCAGTAGATATCGAGTCAATCCACTAGATATCTAGTGGATTTCTGCCGTCAATCCTTCCTCTTGGTTTTTCTCCGAAATAGCTCAAAATTCTACAAAATTAAACCCAAAACTTGTGTAGACCTCTATTTCATGCAAATAAACATATACTACACAAATTCAACATATTTCTAACATAGAATATATAAAATAACAAAAATAATAAGCGAAAATAAGCACAAAAACATGACATACAAGTATAAAACATGGACATCAGGTTTTCAAAATTTGATTTTGGATAAAAGAATTTAAAAACGGATTTAAATCGGTTATTTGAAAGAAAACTCATTCTCAATTTAACAAATCTAACTCGAACCTCTTAAAGCAAATTCTGCTCAATTTTGAACTTTTAAAAATCGATTCTGTCTTTTCACCTCGGTATTCAAAAATTTCTTCAGATAGCAATATCATTTTTTATTTTAAAAATCTAATTGATCAAGAGAGCAGGATTCGGAAAACCAAATTTCGCAAATTCAAATTCCGACTCCAGGACCACAATTTTCGTCCTCTTTCACGCATTCTTATCCATACAATCTTCAACTCATCTCCTCCTCTTTTGGCAAATCTTATCCTCTCCTTCCCTCCGACCTTTCTTTGATTCACCCTCTTATGGAAAACAAACAATAAATTCTCCTCTTAAAACAATTAGATTTCTTTGAAAATTTCCACACCCACGCAAACCCAGGAACCCAAACAGCACCTAACCCTTCTTTTGTTTTGCCATGAGCTGCAGCTCCAAGGCTTCAACCCTCATTGATATGTTTACATTGTCACGTCAAACAGGTGAAAATAAACTAATACCTGATGAATGATCATGGGTTTGTTAGCAAAGTCCACCAGTGGCTTTGGGAAATTGAGGGTCAACGATCTCAACCTCGTCCCAAAACCATCAACAAGAAGTAGTGCCTTAAATCTTGATATTGTGCGGAATCAAGAAAAATGGAGGTGTAACAACCATTGAGCTTGGGGAGGAAGAAAGAGAGAAAACTGAATCCTTTCTTCCTGATGTATTGTATGTGTGTATTGTATGAAATACAATGTATGAAATGTACTATATACTTGATAAAATGAGTGGGCCTAATCTGTAACGAAACTGATGTGGTGACAGTGGTGTGTGATCATCATCAAAACACTCAAGATGACCTGGGAGGTTGGGAAACAGTGTATTAGAGGATGAAGATGACTCAAACTTATCTCTGTAAGGGAAGTGCTCTTCATGAAACACAACATCCCTGGATACCATGACCTTATGAGTATCCATGTTCAACACTTTATAGCCCTTAGTCCCTACCGGGTATCCTAGGAAAACACAAGGACTAGCCCTGGGCATGAACTTGTGTCTACCTTGCTTGAGAGTGGAGCTAAAGCACAAGCAACCAAAACTTCTCAACTCATCATACTTGGGTTTTCTCCCATAAAGGACTTCAAATGGACTTTTGTCAAGTAGTGTTTGACTAGGCACTCTATTAACAATGTGAGTGGCTGTCAACACAGCTTCTCCCTAATATTTAAGGGGTAACCTGGATTGAAACATTAGGGCTCTTGCAACCTCTAATATGTGTTTATGCTTCCTCTCCACTACCCCATTCTGCTGAGGTGTGGCAACACAAGAGGTGTGATGCAGAATATCATTACACTTGAAATATTCAGAGGAGTCATGGCTAAGACCCAACTCTTGAGCATTGTCAGTTCTGATTGTTTGCACACAACAATCAAACTGAGTCTGTGCTAATTCAACAAACATCTTAATCACAGACAAAGCCCCTTCTTTGGAGCTCAATAAACTCAACCAGGTGGTTCTGCTAAAATAATCAACAACAGTTAGAAAATGCCTGCAACCATTGTAAGTTTGAACATGAAAAGGTCCCCATACATCCATATGGAGTAGTATAGAAGTAGGATTCTTAATAGAAACCTGATCAACAAGCATAAATTTATCTTTACACATATGACTATTTGCATCTGTGTCCAGGATCCACACTTGTTTCTGTGCTTTATGATCTGGAGAGGTACCTGCATAGCCAGCAAATTCCTTGCTAGTGCCTGCCATTACATCCCTCGTGTTGGAGTCCCTGACATTCAAAAGATCAAGGAGTTGTGCATACTGAGCAGCAGTCAGTTCAGGAGCCACAGTGCTTGGAGTTTCCTCGTTCACCTGAGCAACCAACTTCTTTCCTTTCCCACTTTTCTTTGGAAAACCATGGATAAAGTAACATTTATCCACCTCATGATTCGTTTTCTTTCAATGAGTGCAAAACAAACCAGATTTCTTGTTAGATGACTAATTCTGTGCTTCTCCCCTTCTTGCATCAACATTAAACGAGGAAGTAAGATCAATACTCATATGAAGTTGAGATTTGAGATCTTGCTGAGTTTCTTACTGAGAGATCATGGAGAAAGCGACAATAACAAAAGAAAGTGGCTGCATCATCAACACAATACCTCTAGCTGCAGTGTATTTTTCATCCAATCCCATAAGGAACTGCAACAATTGCTGCTCTTCTACGAGCTTCAGATTTTCCTTTACAGCTCCACAAGTACACGGATAAACCTTCCTCAAACTGCCTATTTCATCCCAAAGCGACTTCAGCTTAGTAAAATAAGCAGAGACAGTAAGCGAACCTTGTGTAAGTGAGGTCAGTTCTCTCTAGAGTGAAAATATTTGCGCGCCATTAACCTGGCCATATCTCGCTTCAAGCTCTTCCCAGATTTCCTTAGCAGTGTTGGCGTAGATGACGCTGCTGCGTATCTGTTGTAGGAGGAAATCGAGTTCAAAATATAATGAAATAGATCAAACCAGATTCGTGCCCACGCAAATTATTACAAGACTTCCTCCCGATGCAGTAGTGGGAAGTCAGGATCGATCCTCGAGGAAGCTCATCAGCGGATCTCAGGTAGCGAAGGAATCTCACAGGCAGAAAATCAAACAGACAGACACAACAGAGAAAAGCAGAAAAGAAAGCAAAGACAGCAGCTTTGGTCGATATCGACTACTGTAACTCGATATCGACTAAGGAAATCGACTGATAGTGCTCAATATCGACTGACAGAAAGCAAAACTCAGCAAACTAACTCGATTTCGACAAAACTCAACTCGACATCGACCAGATTCCTCGATGTCGACCAAATCTTCTCGATTTCGAGTAACTCAGAAACAGAAATTGCAACTTTTCTAACGAAAACGAATATAAATACGAAATTAACTCAATAAACTAAAGACTTCCAAGATCAGGGTTTCAACACCACAACGATAACCATGTAAAATAACACATAAAGGCATAAAAGATCATGCTTTTCATCAAATAACTTTTGTTATTAACAAATAGGAATATAGAGGCTTTCGCATAAATCCTAATTGTTACTAACCCTTTTCACATAATTAACCCAAGTTGTATTAAGATCACTTTCGCTTCAATACCACAAACAAGGATCACCTTCAACTTTCGCAAAAGAATCATGCTTGTAGGGATAGAAGATGAATTGCATAAAAAGCGTGTACCTTTACCGCATCATCTCACATGGCTACCGTCGGGCTCACCCCGACCCTAGAATTGGGTGGACTACTCGATCTTCATCATGAATAAAGACATCAATAATAAAAGGAAATAACTTTGCATTAAATAAACTAAAGAAAGCTTACAACCGAACAACCCAAATCCGCTCTCGCCTCTACACCTCTTCTCCTTCTCTTGAATTGAATGAATGGAAATCAACCCCTAAGGCTTTATTTATAGCCTTCATTCCCTCTCTAATTAGGAAAGAAAACTATATCTAAATCTATATCTATCTATCTTTTATCTAAAGATTAAAACATGGAAATAAATAAATAAATCTAAAAAGGAATTATATCTAAAGTAGGTAAATATATCTTCCTCTTGATAGCACTTGATAGATCTTGATGGAATTTGCTCTCGAAAATATCTCCATTGGACTCGGGATAGAAACTTAACAAGACTCGGACTACTCGATTTCGGCTTCTAGGGGTCAACTCGATATCGAGTAGTTTCCTCGATATCGACCAAGATTTCCCCGTCTTCAGCTTCTTGACTCGATATCGATTCTCAGGATGCATGTCGACTTTGTTTTTACTCGATATCGAGTAAGTTAACTCGATATCGACTTGCATGTTCCAGCTCCAGCTTCTTCGTCGACTCCGGGGTCTTCACTCGATTTCAGGTTACTCGATATCGAGTAAAACAACTCGATATCGACTAATTCTCTCAGCTCTGCTCGATTCTTGTCAACTTTGGTGGAAATCGACTTCTTGTACTTAAAATCGACTAAGCTTGGTCGAAATCGATCAATTATTGTCGAGTAGATTTCCTTCTTTCTAGCTTGATTTGTCCTGGTTCCGCTGCTCCTTGACCTCGGACTTCTGTAGTTGACTTTGAGCTTTTCCTCCTTTCTTAGAACTGCTGTAAATTGCTTCAATTTCTGCGAAATTAAACAGAAACTAGAGTAGATTCCATAATTTGGCAAATAAGCATAAACTACGTAGATTCTGTACTATTCTTGCCCAAATGCATGAAATGCAAGCAGAAATCGATATAAAAGTAACTACAAAACATGGAGAATTAGGCTCACATCAGTATCTCCGAGCTAATCGAGTTCAAAATCCAGGAGATCACCATATCGTTGCATCTCTCCCAGATTTGAGCCTTCGGATCTTCTTCATCTGGCTTCGAAAGCTTTCCGCTAACAAAACCGAACTTTTTCTTAGCGCTCAACGCAATCTTCATATACTTCTTCCATTCTCCAAAATTCTTGCCATCGAACACTCCTGAGACTATTGCGAGTCCAGGATGATCGCTGGAATGGAGGAACAAAGGATCAGTTGGCTCAATTGTGAGCTTGAGAGCTGCGTTCACCGCCATTTTCGTTCAATCGAACAGTGAAGTCACTGAGAAGCTTAGTACACACAGATCTGAGTAACAGAAACACAGATCTTGAAACGAAATCAGTGCTTAAGCTCTGATACCATGTGCAGAATCAAGAAAAACGGAGGTGTAACAAACAGTGATCTTGGGGAGGAAGAAAGAGGGAAAACTGAATCCTTTCTTCCTGATGTATTGTATGTGTGTATTGTATGAAATACAATGTATGAAATGTACTATATACTTGAGAAAATGAGTGGGCCTAATTTGTAACGAAACTAAGACGAGCCCAATATAGAAAATAGGCCCAAATGTAATACGAGCTCGAACATCACTATCATAGAAATGCTGATTTTCCCCTATTGATTATGTATTAAAACCTCCATAATGACTAACAAAGACTAAAGAAATCATTTCCAATTATACAAATGACTTTGAGAGTGAGATACCACATGATCACTTTTATATTGAAGTAGCAGAGTCAATAATCAAGAACCGCTTAAATCAGATAGAAATAGAAACAAGCATCTAGGTTTGTAGGTTTAGCTTATCCTTTTTGTGCCCTTATTCATATTAGCCAGAAACTGATCCAGCATAACTAACCAGATATTTGATTGAAGAAATAAAATTAGATTGGATCAAATATATGGTTCTGAACACATTAAATTGAGCATATCATTGCGGATTGATCAAAGGGACATAAATAAATCTACAAGTGATCCACTTGATCCTAATACTAAAAGGTTTCCTGCACACTATATCCATGTAGAAACTGTGATGCATAAAATCTGCATCATAGCTGTTGAAGGAGATCGATCTTGAGGATGATCTCAATCCGCTCCGAACCCTAGCCTACAAAACAAGAACGAATGAGTCGGGGCGGGGCTTGTCTCCCCGGAGGACCCTCCGACGCTCAAGTCAGTCATCGTCCTTTAGAGAGGATTTTCTTCTCGTATTTATATTAGTCAGGCATAAATGAAACGGTCAAGACATTTAATTCACGGAATTGAAATGGTTTTGATATTTAATAAAAGAAACCGTTACCGTATTGATGTCGACTGAGGCATTAAATATAGAAGATGGTCTAGGCATTTATGTGGGTCATCATAATAGAATAAGCGGTAATTGATAAAAGACGGAACCGCCCCTGCATCGTGCTTTTGAGATTTTCCCTCTTACAATTGCCCCTCGGGTTTCCTCATCATGTCTCAATGATGAAGGAAGCCCGAAAAATCAGTGATTCATTGGCCGTAAATGGTGACTTGGTGGCCTTGAGCGGTTGTTTTGGCCTCGAGTGGTTATTGTTGGCCATAAGTGGCTATTGGCCGTAAATGGCGATTCATTGGCCGTAAATGGCGATTTTCCGGTAGCCGTAAGTGGCGATTTTCCGGTGGTCGTAAGCGGCGATTTTCCGGTGGCCGTAAGTGGCGATTTCCGGTGGCCGTAAGTGGCGATTTCCGGTGGCCGTAAGTGGTGATTTCCGGTGGTCGTAAGCGGCGATTTTCCGGTGGCCGTAAGTGGCGATTTCCGGTGGCCGTAAGTGGCGATTTCCGGTGGTCGTAAGCGGCGATTTTCCGGTGGCCGTAAGTGGCGATTTTCGGTGGCCGTAAGTGGCGATTTTCCGGTGGCCGTAAGTGGCGATTTCTGGTGGCCGTAAGTGGCGATTTCCGGTGGCCGTAAGTGGCGATTTTCCGGTGGCCGTAAGTGGCGATTTCCGGTGGCCGTAAGTGGCCATTTTTCGGTGGCCGTAAGTGGCGATTTTCGGTGGCCGTAAGTAGCGAGTCTTCTGCCTTAACTGGCATTTGCTTGGCCATAAGTGGCGAGTCTTTTGCCTTAACTGGCATTTGCTTGGCCATAAGTGGCGAGTATTCTGCCTTAACTGGCATTTGCTTGGCCATAAGTGGCGAGTCTTCTACCTTAACTGACATTTGCTTGGCCATAAGTGGCGAGTCTTCACTTTTTTGAACAATTGTTGTAACTTTGAAGACGTCGTTTCATGACATCTACAGTCGTTCGACCTGGTCAAAAACATTGCAGTACTTCTACATGATTCAAATCAATTACGTCATTAGAAGATCAGTATTGTGATGGGTAGTGCCCCTAACACGTTATATGCCCCTGCACACAGTTTATATACCTTTGCAGAGATGTAGTAAGCTAAAAATCTAGATTGCAAGATCTATATATTCATCTTTGAATAAACTTTTCTACTTTGGGTAAAATACCGAAACTCTAACTTGCTTTTTGTCTCTTTATAGCTCTTGATGCCTCAAATCATTTTGGTTGCCCCAGCGTACTTTGTAGCATTGAACCTTGCTCCGATCGTGAGACTTGTACTCATGCTTCCCTCGAGAAGTACATTTAATGCTTGTTGCTCATACCCTTTTACCAATATCTATTCAAGAGTACAACACAAGCGAAGCAAACGAAAACAAAGCACAAGGCACATTCGACTATCGAAACAACCCGAATAAGAACATGATCAATTCAATTCAAACTCATTCATGTTTTTGTAAATCATCAACACGTATCTAGCTAGCCTCATACGCACGAGTAAAAATCATTTATAACTCTTGCAATCTCGCTCAATCATAAACATCAGTAAAAATCAATGAATATATATGACCTCAGTTAGCATGAATCATACTAGAATCAAAAGAAATCGGCATAATATGCTACACATCAGAGCATCAACTAATAGGGGTGGAACAAATCAAGCAGTAACAATCCCGCTGATGAGAACCGAAATTCACCAAATATATTTTGGCTTAAAAGGTCTTAAACTATTCTGCTTTTTACCCATTCAAAACCACAATGTCCTCAGATCGGCAACGATAACAAGCTAGATGACACCTTCTCACTCTCAACTCTTAAAGAATGGTAATATTAAGCTCAAGTAATTAACTTGCAAAAAGAAATAAAATGGGCCTAAAAAATTTATAATCAGCCAAGGGCCCAAGAACAAGCGTACATACTTTCTCCAATTTTTGGATCTGCAACTCGGCAGCCGTTCCAGTGCATGTTGTTCGTAACACTATCTCTCGTGGGCATACTGGTTGTAATGCTTGTATTAATTCTTTTCTCGGTAGTGCTTATGCTTACATCTTCTTTCACCTATGAAGAAACACACAAAGAGCAACAAACTGCAACAACAAAGGAGGGGACATGCATATCCCACTACCCATACAATGAGAACCAAAGTAACTATGATCCCTCAAGTATGCCAAAATTAATGAAACAAGTGCACGCGATCAAAGCTCACCAATGCGATATATAATCATATTGCACCAATATTTAAATACAAAACGAAGGTTAACAAGGACCGTCCTAATTGTGACCATTACTTATATTGGTATAAATAGGCAAAATATATATAAAGCATGTAATCAAATCACGTAAGGTCAAAGAGACTACAAAGAACCAGGAAGCCATCACACAGTTCGCTCATATGGACTTATGGGTACTTGAACTAGACATTTACTTGAATTATCCACGCTTTGTAAGATAAACGTATACATATAGATGATCAAATATCACTATACGAGGATAACTTAGCATGTGAGATGAAAGCAAAGCAGATACACGATCGTGCACTCATCTCTTGAAACTAAGCAATACTAATAATCAGTGTAAAAGTTAATGGTCACACATATCGGATATTGAGTATAAAAAAATGAGTCTAATTCGGCCTTTAGCTCAACTAATCATTAGAGGGTAAAAAGCGTATGTGATGACATGCAATCTAGCAAATATAAACACCAAAGACTTGTCTTAACAGCAAGTCCCATTTCTGATTAATATGTTCTCAAGAATCTACTACCAATATTATCTTCTTAATTAATTAAACAAGCCACGAGAGTTCAATATCAAATTGCATCACATAGGTAACTTCATCAAGCTCTTCAAGACAAACAGAGCTACAGTTCACATCGATCAATTTGGCCACCAATTAGGCCGGTTTTGAATTGCAATTAATCGAGTCTTAAGAAATCAATCACGAAATTCAAATCACATGAAGAAAGTTGAATGATTCACGCATACATGCGCTTACCGGTTCGAAGTCGGATTCACTCTCTTAGTTATCGAAATCACGGATGAATTGGTCTTCACAAAGTAAGAGAAATATCGCTGTTTGATAATGATCTGTGAAGCAGCACATAAATCCATAGGGCTCAGAAGACTGCGCCTATGAGCCTCGGATGCGGGCTGGCAACAGAGAACGCTGGTGGGTGCAGCGACTCTCGAGAGATCGAGGAGGGCGATCCGGCAAGCAATAAATCCGGTGTGCCACTCGACGACGGATATGAGGTGTGCCCCTATTGAGATGAGTAGATCAGCGACCAGGCGCATCAGGATCAAACATGACTGTTTTCGGTGGGTGACGATCGTCCCAACAACGAGTCATCACAATGGGGTTGCGTCGGATCAAAACAAAGATGACGAAGCGACAATTAAGCATAGTTGCCGATGCGGCTAGGGTTGTGAAACCATCGAGGAATAATCGGACTAGGCGAGGCAGCCAATTGCGAATCTTCTCAGGCACCATTGGCAAGGCGCCGATTTAGATCCGCACCAAGGGAGAGATCCAAGCGGTGGGTCGTACGCTGGGCCCATCCATGCCCACCAATGGAGGAGGAAGATCTGGGATTCAGATCTGAGCGCGCAATGTTGGGATGAGAGCACATGGAGGTCCAGTGACGGTGGTGAGCATCTCAGGCCTTAGCGGAGAAGTACTCCGACGATACACTACTCCCACGGCTTCCCTTACATGTCGTACGTGCTTAATCAGATCACCAGGAACTTCGATCGCATAGCTTTTTGATCGAATCCCCACGGACGACGCCAATTGTGATGCATAAAATCTGCATCGTAGCTGTTGAAGGAGATCGATCTTGAGGATGATTTCAATCCGCTCTGAACCCTAGCCTACAAAACAAAAACGAATGAGTCGGGGCGGGGCTTGTCTCCCCGGAGGACCCTCCGACGCTCAAGTCAGTCATCGTCCTTTAGAAAGGATTTTCTTCTCGTATTTATATTAGTCAGGCATAAATGAAACGGTCAAGACATTTAATTCACGGAATTGAAATGGTTTTGATATTTAATAAAAGAAACCGTTACCGTATTGATGTCGGCTGAGGCATTAAATATAGAAGACGGTCTAGGCATTTATGTGGGTCATCATAATAGAATAAGCGGTAATTGATAAAAGACGGAACCGCCCCTGCATCGTGCTTTTGGGATTTTTCCTCTTACAGAAACTATATAAATAGCTAAAAGAAAAATATATGATTGCTAATCAATTTTTGTTTAGCGCTTAAAAAAATGGAACATAAAAAAGTGAATGTTCAATAAAAAAAAAAGTAAGAAAACACAAGAATTGGACACGGGAAAGTCCCTGCCTTGTTCAACACTTGTATGAACCTCACTTAAACAGAAAATGTATTCTAGCTAACTAATCAACCACAAAATTCAGCAATGAAGAATAAATATACAAAACAAGCTTTTTGCAATAACTACTATCCCAAGTTCTCACAATTAAAAAGTGAAACCGCCTTAAAAAAATAACCTCAATTCAGGCTAATACTATTTCTTTATTAAAACTTTTAAATTAATAACAACTCTCCCAAATCAAATACTCCATACTTTTCTACTATTATTTTTATTTCAAGGTCACATTTCAGTTCTTCACAAGAAGCTTAGAGATATAAAAAAAGTAAAGGCTTCATCTATGTTAAAATAACAAGATAAGAACAACCCCAACAAGTATGAAAATTACAGTTAATAACAAGATAAGAACTTCTCCCTAAACCCCCCTATAGTTGACCACATATCTGTAAAGGCTTGGATTTTAAATCGTATTATTTTCGGAAAAAGGAATTTAAAAATTAATTTAAATCGGATTTAAAGCTCGTTTAACGGATTCCGAACTGAATTTAAATTTTGATGAACGATTCCGTCCTTTTTACCTCGCAAATTTAAAATAATTATCGGATGACCATATCCTTTTAAGATTTAAAAATCTAATTGATCGAGGAAGCGGGATTCAGGGAAACTAAAATTCAGAAACTAATTTCGGGATTCAAAATTCGCGTATTTGAGATTATATTACCAGGTATTTAATTTGACTGATGCCGCATTTAATACCAGCCAAATCTCTCGCCAGTTCACATCATATCTGCCCCTCTCTATCTTCTACAAATGCAGCTACTCCATTCCCCTTCTTTTGTATGCCATCTCCCCATCATTTTACATCTCTCCCTCCTTCAAATTCTTCAGTCCCTCCCTGCTCTCCTGCCGCACTCCATCATTCATCACCGTCACACATTGTCACCATCACCATTTCACCATTACCATCGTCTCCTTCTCCTTCTTCCCTCCTTCCACCTCGAGCCACCAGTGGAAGGTCCCACGCACCCCTCGAAGCCACCACCAGCAGTCGGGCCATCCTAGAAGCTCCCCAGCACCTCCGCAAGCCACCGGAACTCCGTCGTCCCGTTCGAGCGCGAATAATCTTCCGGTAAGCCGTTCTCCTTCTTTTCCGATCCAAATCACCCCCGAGCTCCTCCATCACACCCACCCATGTCCGGCGTAGGTCTGACGAGCCATCGCAAGCCACTAACGAAGCCCAGAACTTCGATCGAGAGCGCCAAAGTCACAAAATCCCTCGTGAGCTTCGTTCCTTCCCTTCCTTATACCGTTCATTCCTTTCATTCTTTTTGGTCGAAAAGAGAGAGTGAGAGACGAGTGTATGAATCTGGGGAGAGGTCGAGGGCTATGGCGAGATCGAGACCTCCAAGGAGCGTTGCGAGAAGCGTGAGCGAGGGAAGAGCGTATGCGAGGAGAGAGCGCGGGAGCAGCTGGAGAGACCGAGGAGAGAGCGCGGGAGCAGCGGGCCCATGCGAGTGGTAGCGAGCGAGCTGAGGGCGGGGCAGGACCATGGAGTTGGAGCCGGTGAGCCATGGATGGGCACGAGGCCAGGACATCACTGGTAGGGTCGAGCTCCATCGGCCAAGCAGGGCGCGAGATTCACCTTTGAATCCAGGAAAAAGAAGGCCAACTTGGCACTTGTGGGGCCCCTTTTTACTAACTTATATATATAGGGTTCTACTATTGCCACGACCTTCATCTCGCTATCGGCACGGTACCGATGCCGAATGCTCAAGACGGGACGAATTTTGCCGATGCCGACCTCACAAACCGGAAACAATGATGCCGATGCCGACCTCACAGACCGGCAGACAGGGACTAATATCGTGAAGCCAGATTGGACAGTCAACCTGACACACGTCGCATCCACTGTGGGACGTCCCGTCGTCTGAGCCGATGCCGAATGCCCAGGTCGGTAAGTCCCACTTCTGAACCATCAGGAATCTTGCAGCGAATCTGGCATGGAATGTTGAAGCTTTACGTCCCGTCGACTGAGCCGATGCCGAATGCCCAGGTCGGCATAGGGGTTGCCGATCGAATATAAATAGCCACACCCACCCTTGCACTACACACACCACTCACACACTACTTACCTTCTTCATAAGCGACTTGCAAGAGCGTCGTCGGTAGCCCGGGTGTAATTGTCGTCGTTGTGAGCCTAATTTGCCATGTTTTATACTTACTTTTATATCGTTTTCTTCATACATTTCATACATTTCTGTTTAATTTCGCAGAAATCGAGGCATTTTACAGCAGTTCAGATAAAGGAGGAAAAGCTCGAAGTCAACTACAGAAAGTCCGAGGTCAAGGAGTAGCGGAACCAGGACAAATCGAGCTGGAAACAAGAAAATCGAGTCGACACCATCTGGTCGATGTCGAGTAAACCAAGTCGATATCGAGGAGTCCAGTCAATTTCCACCTGAAGAAGCCAGAATCGACTAAGGAAGGAAGTTGCTGGTCGATATTGAGTAAGGCTAGTCGATATCGAGTTGACCCATAGTGGCCGATTTCGAGCTGCTCCGAGTTCTAATCAAAGTTCTATCCAAAGTCCAATGGAGATATCCACAAGATCAAATTCTTTCAAGATCTATCAAGATGGAAGAGATTTTTATCTACTTTAGATACAGTTCCTTTTAGATATTATTTCATTTATCATAACGTTTTATCTTATATTATTAGATAGATTTATATATAATTGTTCCATCCTAGAATAGCTACATGAACACTATAAATAAGGCCTTAGGGGCTGAGTTTTATTCATTCAATTTGAGAGACAATTAGTTACAGAGAGAGAGTTTGAGCCGATTGAGGTTGGAGAAGGCGAGAGCGGGATTTGGCTTCGATTGGTTGTAAGCTTTCTTTTAGTTTAGTTAATGCAATTTAGTTTCCTTTTATTATTTATGTCTTTATTGATGATGAAGAGCGAGTAGTCACCCAACTTCTAGGGTTGGTGTGAGCCCGACGGTGGCCATGTGAGGTGATGCGGTAAAGGTACAAACTTTGGATGCAATTCATCTTCTATCCCTACAAGCATGATTCTTTTTCGAAAGTTGAAGGTGATCCTTGTTTGTATTATTGAAGCGAAAGTGATCTTAATGCAACTTGGATTAATTATGTGAAAAAGGGTTAGTAACAATTAGGGTTTATGCGAAAGTCTCTATCTTCCTATTTGTTAATAACGAAAGTTATTTGATGAAAAGCATGATCTTTTATGCCTTTATGTGTTATTTTACATGGTTATCGTTGTGGTGTTGAAACCCTGATCTTGGAAGTATTTTATTTTACTGATTTTTTTCACAAATTTCGGATTTTAAGTTTTTGTCAGTCGATTTCGAGTTGTCTGCAGTCGATTTTCAAAAGTCGATATCGAGTTCATTCAGGTCGATATCGACCAAAGTTTCTGCATTTATTCTTTCTCTGTTTTTTATGTTATTTCTTTCTTTCTGGTTGATTTTCTGTTGAGATCTGGAAATGAAAAGGCGGGCGCTGACTACCTTCTACTACAGCGGGAGGAAGTCTTGTAATTTATTTGCGGAGAACAGGGAGTCGAATTTGAGATCTGGAAATGAAAAGGCGCCCGCCTTCTGGAAATGAAAAGGCGGGCGCTGACTACCTTCTACTTGATTTTCCTCCTAACAAATTTGGCGCCGTTGCCGGGGAAGCCATCAATCGCGCCCTTCTTTTTATTTTTTTAGGTGCATGCGAAGAACTGATCGCACGCCTATAGACCCAATTCTCGAGCCCGGGCGATTTTTCCATCTTCAACAGAGGCTTAGGAGGAGACAAATGTCGACATCCGCCAACGAGAATACGGGCCATCTCACACCAGCGCAAGAGCTTGAGCAACTCCGTCAACAGATTGAGGCACTCACCACCAGAGAAGCTGAACACGCCCGACGAGAGGCGGAATATGCACAAAACCAACAGCGGTGGGAGGCAAGGGTAGATCGCTTGATCAACGCAAGGAGGGAACTTGAGGAGCGGATTGGGCACATCCCAGCCAACGCAAAGGAATATCTGCATCCTACTCTGGAAGTTTCAGACTCAGCGATTATTCTTCCCGCTATTAACTTTGAAATTCGTCCTTCTTTTATTACTGAAATTAGAAGGAGTCAATTTAGGGGAAGAATTAATGAATGTCCTTTAGAGCATGCCACCACTTTTATAGACGTATGCGAAGCTATAGCTGATGGTGCTAATCTTGAATATCTAAAACTAAAGGCTTTTCGTTGGTCTCTTGCAGGAATAGCCCAACAATGGCTGGAAGGATTGCCTGCGCGATCAATTCGCTCTTGGAACGAGCTACATGATCTGTTCCTCAATAAGTTCTTTCCTCCTGCAAAGACAGCTGCCCTCAGACAACAAATCACGGCTTTCAGACAAAAGCCAGGGGAACCACTAGCACAAGTCTGGGAGCGCTACAAGAGGCTTCTGAAATCCTGTCCTACTCATGGCCAGCCACCCTATGTCATCCAAGAGATCATCTTCAACTGCCTGGATGCGCCTACTAAGGATCGGATCAACAACTACACCAACTATGAGTATCTTGGATACACTCTATGCCGAGCATGGAGGTATTTGAGACACTGACCAATTACGACAACACCTATGGGGCTCCTGCGGCCGCTTCTGACGAAAGGTATGAAAGATCTGCCTCATCTATGTCGTTGTATGTGCCACCTAAGGAAGTTGATCCAGACGTTAGGGACTAGTTCCACAACGACCAGGTACGCCGTCTCACCAAGCAGGTTAAGTTTCTGTCTAAAGATAAACCTTGTTTGGAATGTGGGTCTGTGAGGCACAACACTACTGCGTGCCCACACGTCGATCAAGTACATCAAGGAGAGACCCACGAGGGGGTAAGGTACGCGGGGGGACACTACTCAGGGCCACATCAGAACCAGAACTAGAGCTACTATCGTCAGCCCTAGCATCTGAATCCCCTCCCTACAGAGCCCCTGGTCACCTTGAGAGAGAAGGTAAGAAGGATGACCTGCAGACCATCCTTGAGGAGATGCGGAGGAATCATTCACACACCAAGCAGTCTATCAATTCCATCTACACTCATACGCATGGTGTCAACTCTAGGCTTGGGGAAATTGATATATGGTGGAAACTCAGATGGGTCAACTAGCAGCATCTGTCTACAAACAGTCAGGTACACTCGTTGGATCTTCTGAACCTAACCCTACGGGTAAATCAACTGGACAGGTAGCTGTCATGAACCTAAGGAGTGGGTGACAAATTCAAATGCCGTAGCAAACGACGGAGGAAAAGGGCACTGGAGACCAGTCGATATCGACCAGTCCCCAGTCGATATCGACCCTCTACAGGTTGAAATCGACCCTATTTCTCCCCAAATCCCAAGGCCAGCGAATCTACTCGATATCGACCAAGCACTAGTTGATTTCGACCATCCCTGCCACTCGACATCAGCACCTCCGCCAAAGAAAAAGCTGTCTTTCCCGACAAAATCTCCAAAGGATCCAGCAGAAAAGAAGTTCCAGCGTTTAATCAAGATGCTTCAAAGGCTCATTTCTAGACCGTGGAGATTGGGGAGGCAATTAAAGGCTTGGCCTTGCAATGTTGGTCCGAACCCTAAAGCTAATCCATAAATATTTTTTTCTCAATTCATACTCCCTGGGTATGAAAAATCCCTAATCCATAATTGAAAACAAATCGGTACTTCCAAAAAAATGAAGTGAACTTGTAATGGTGGTACTGAAGGCGTGCAACCCTTATCCCAAAACATGCCTAAATCAAAGAGTTACAGAAACAACTGATAGGAAAGGGCAAAAGATCAACCAAGCCTTTTTCCAGTTCAATTTCTCAAATCAAACCACAACGCAGCCAACAAAATAAGATCAATAGAGCAATCCATTCAATAGAAGCGAAAATCCAGGAATACATACGAAATCCCGATAAGATTAGAGGAAAGAAAATACCTCGGGGGCCAACTGTCAAGGAAGAGTTGTTGTTCCAGACAGGTGCGCTGGAGTTTGTGGTCCAGTAGGGGGAATCGTGAGCACTTGAAGGGCGAAACTGCAACCAGATCAAACCACAAATCAAAGACACGGGATCTCCAAAGAATAGATCAGTGTCGCCGGAGAGCAACAAACCTTGTAAGGATCCATGGCAGGAGAAGGAGAGATCTAGGGTTACGGAATGCTGTTCAAGAGAGAGGGAGAGATTTGGAGATGGAGCTGGAGACGGGGAAGTTTTGGAGATGGAGACGGGGCTTTCGCTCCAGCGAGAAAGGAGAGAGTATGTGGAACCCCTGGGCTGAAATGGAGAGAGGGTTGGATATAGTGAGGTATCTCATGGGCGGGTGTTCAAATTAATTCACGATTTCATTCCGTGCCTTCCGCTTCTTTTGATAAAAATATTTCAAAATAAAAATTTAACATCGGTCTAAAATATAGGGTGATGTCTATTTTATTTTTAACATCTCAAATTTAAAAACCGATGTTAAAAAATTGTTTAACATGGCATGTTTTTCTGACTGATGTTAATGAGCCGATGCTAAATAACATAATTCTAGTAGTGCTTGCTCGCTGAGATAATAGTTCGGCGAGATGGGACACACAGGTGAGGAGTCCGAAGCACTAAGTATCCGGGGCCATTCATGACACCCATGTTTGCGACTCGCGAGAAGGCAGTGCTGAGGTTAGAGAGGTAAAAGCATAATATTGAAAAAAAGCATTGAGCGATGGGAGAAAGGTGATGAATCTTATGAAGAAGGAATGTGGAAATTCAATTTGGAAAGTACTCCATTTTCCCGGATCATTAGCACCACATGGCCAAATATTGCCCACCTTTAGCCTTTTACCAATCTACTTCTTATTGAGCTTAAATTAAAGTCCTCTTGATTATTAATGCTTTGTCACTTATGAATGTTTTGCATAACCCTCATTTAATGAGTAGATGTTGCTTTTAAATTCAACATGCATGGATTTTTGACACTAGTACCTTTTCGAGGATGGTAATTCATTGCAGGGTTATATGAGAATGGATCTAAGACGTTGAGAGTTTTGATTTCTTCCCCTGAATGACAATTAAAAGTATTGCTTTAGGACAAGCAAGCTTAAGTATGGGGTGTTTGTTGTGAGCCTAATTTGCCATGTTTTATACTTACTTTTATATCGTTTTTTGCATACATTTCATACATTTGGGTTAGAATAATATAGAATCTATGTAGTTTATGTTTATTTGCCAATTATGGAAACTATACCAGTTTCTGTTTAATTTCGCAGAAATCGAGGCATTTTACAACAGTTCAGAGAAAGGAGGAAAAGCTCGAAGTCAACTAGAGAAAGTCCGAGGTCAAGGAGTAGCGGAACTAGGACAAATCGAGCTGGAAACAAGAAAATCGAGTCGAAACCATCTTGTCGATATCGAGTACACCAAGTCGATATCGAGGAGTCCAGTCGATTTCTACATGAAGAAGCCAGAATCGACTAAGGAAGGAAGTTGCAGGCCGATATCGAATAAGGCTAGTCGATATCGAGTTGACCCACAGTGGCCTATTTCGAGCTAGTCCGAGTTCTAATCAAAGTTCTATCCAAAGTCCAATGGAGATATCCACAAGATCAAATTCTATCAAGATCTATCAATATGGAAGAAATATTTATCTACTTTAGACATAGTTCCTTTTAGATATTATTTCCTTTATCATAATTTTTTATCTTATATTATTAGATAGATTTAGATATAGTTGTTCCATCCTAGAATAGCTACATGGAACACTATAAATAAGGCCTTAGATGCTGAGTTTTATTCATTCAATTTGAGAGACAATTAGTTACAGAGAGAGAGAGAGTAGAGAGAGAGTTGGAGCCGATTGAGATTGGAGAAGGCGACAGCGGGATTTGGCTTCGATTGGTTATAAGCTTTATTTTAGTATATTTAATGCAATTTAGTTTCCTTTTATTATTGATGTCTTTATTGATGATGAAAAGCGAATAGTCACCCAACTTCTAGGGTTGAGGTGAGCCCGACGGTGGCCATGTGAGGTGATGCTGTAAAGGTACAATCTTTGGATGCAATTCATCTTCTATCCCTACAAGCATGATTCTTTTGCGAAAGTTGAAGGTGATCCTTGTTTGTGTTATTGAAGCGAAAGTGATCTTAATGCAACTTGGATTAATTATGTAAAAAAGGGTTAGTAACAATTAGTGTTTATGCAATAGTCTATATCTTCCTATTTGTTAATAAAGAAAGTTATTTGATGAAAAGCATGATCTTTTATGCCTTTACGTGTTATTTTACATGGTTATCGTTGTGGTGTTGAAACCCTGATCTTGGAAGTATTTTATTTTACTGATTTATTTTACAAATTTTGGATTTTAAGTTTCTGTCAGTCGATTTCGAGTTGTCTGCAGTCGATTTTCACAAGTCGATATCGAGTTCATTCAGGTGGATATCGACCAAAGTTTCTGCATTTATTCTTTCTCTGCTTTTCTCTGTTATTTCTGTCTGTCTGGTTGATTTTTTGCTGAGATCTGCAACTGAAAAGGCGGGTGCTGACACACTTCCTTGTGGATCGATCCTGACTACCTTCTACTACAGCGGGAGGAAGTCTTGTAATTTATTTGCGGATATCAGGGAGTCGAATTTGAGATCTATATTTCATACTTGATTTTCCTCCTAACAGTCGTCAAGAGAGATTCGAATGAGACCTGGTGAAATGGCGTGTTCCTCGCCCATTCCAGTTGCTTGGTGGATTAAGTGGATCGAGGGACCGCGAAGTGCGGCGGGAGCCTCCACCTAAACCCCCGTCGAACGATCCTTGAGCTCAAGCCGCAACGGCGATATTTCGAGATTTTAATATTAATTTTATGTTATTATAGGTCTAGATTTTAATGTTATGAAATCAATATTAAACGTGGGTTGTGAGAAATTTAGATATGGAATGTAGGTTTAGGTAAAAATGTGATGAAATGTAGGTTTAGTTATGTTAAATTTAGTTAGGGAATTTTGAATGCAATTATAAATGGAATCAAGATAAAATGTAGGTTTAGTTATGTAAAATTTAGATAGGGAATTTTGAATGTAATTATAAATGGAATCATGATAAAATGGAATGTAAGTTTAGAGAAAAATGTAGGTTTTGTAAAATTTAGATATGGAATGTAGGTTTAGAGAAAAATGTTATGAAATGTAGGTTTAGTAATGTGAAATTTAGAAATGGAACTTCGTACCAAATAGATATGGAATCAAGATAAAAATGTGGGTTTAGTTGTATTGGAATTTTCAAAAAATGTGTTTATTTTAGGTGCAAAATATAAAAAAATATGAATGGATATTTGAAATGAAGATTATGTAGTGTTATGTGAAAGACAAGATTTATTATTTTATGTTCAAATAATGGATAATTTAGTATGAAAGAAAAAAATAATAGATAATTTAGTATGAAAGAAAAAAAAATGGATAATTTAGTATGAAATTTGATAAAATGTTGTCCAACTATGTGGAAATTATAAATAATTTTGTATTTGATCTACTAGGTTGATATAAGACAAAAGTGGATTATTTTGATTATATTTAAAGGTTTAGTATATTATTTAACTTTACAATACGATTTAAGGAATAAGTTAAGGATGTCAGTATTAATGTGATCATTTTGCGAATGTAGGCAATGAGGCGGGCCATGTCCCAGTGCGAACGGGTAAGGCCAACCACATCTGTACGGCGAGGTGATAGGCCGTTAGAGCCGGCTCGTGCGAGCACGTCCTCCATAAGACAATCAGAAGTTGAACCACTGTTGCAGGTGCCCGTGCGGGCTAGCACATCGTTTCTAGGGCATGACGACGAGGATTTCCTCGCTGATTACAACGTCGATGAGGTCGATACCTCATAAGTGCCTGAGACCCAGCATAACCCCGACGTCAGTCATCATACGACATCGTGGGGAGACGCATGGCACCAAACCCCCGAGTGTACGCCCGTGATGGGCCCTGAACAGTGGCGGATGTGGTCGGGAATGACCACTCAGCCCATCCGTGACATGAGGATACCGGAGGTGGGTGCGTCCTCTTCCAACCCCGTTACTGGAACATCTTACCAAGCGTCCGCCGGGCCATCGACACCAGTGTTTGACACTTACGGGGCAGGTGGCCAACTAGGGGGTGTATCCAGTTCAGACCCCTTGTATAACCCTAATGCCCGCCCATGTTATTTGGACGAGCTGAACGTTCGGGATGTGGACAACGGACTCCCCAAGTGTGTTGAGCCACTTCGACGCTACAGGACTCACAGGTGTAGCAGCCTGTGGATAAATGAGTTGGGTTTACTTCTATGAAGGATTTGTAAACATTTACGGTTATTGGGTGTACAACTGTAACTGTTACGCTGAATATCTCATTATATGGTTTTTAGGCGGTGGAGATGCATGTGAAGAGCATAAGGCGTGCAGAACGGTTTCAAGCAGTGCGCAGATGGCCGCGTGAAGCAAACCAGGGGAACTGGTGGTATTTGGCGAGGCACATTGGACTGCATGTGTTGGATGACATAAGTTTTGAGACAGTAGATCACTGTCTCATCCAAGCCTTCCTCTACCGGTTGCATCAAGAGATCAACAACTTCCATCTCCCATGGGGGGAGATGACAATTACCTTGCACGATGTGCACAAGTTGTTTGGTCTGCAAATCGACGGTGTCGCACTGAATCCTACCCATTCAAACGGTGTACGACAGCAGTGGATGACAGAAAACTTCAACTTCTCCACGCATGACTTCGTACTAAGTGGGAATTCATTTCTCCACAACAGCCTGGATTTGCACCTGTCGGAGCTATTGCTCAACCCAAAGACACTCCATCGGGTAATTGCAACAGGATATCTGTTGGAGGTTCTTGGTTTAGTAGTGCTGAACGACAAAACCACCACCTCCATACCTATAGTTGTGTTGGACTTCGTGATGGATCATACACGCACCCCAGAGTATGCTTGGGGAATGGGTGTCCTAGCATATCTGTATCGACAGCTCGGGATCTCGTCGAGGTCCGGGATGTCTACCATTGGTGGGTGTACTGCTCTGCTGCAGGTATGATTCCATCCCCTATAGCTGTTGTGTTATATTATTTAATATTAGTCAATTCCTTACATGTGTTACGGTCTTTCAGTATTGGATCTTTGCTCACTTCCCAATGTTCGCACCGGGCGTATGTGAGGACCCAGCGGACCATGGCGACCCACGATGGGCACAGCGATACGCTTCTCGACCCACACCAAATGTGACATCGGCGAGGACTCTGAAGTTCATAAAACAACTTGAAACAATGCGTGGCGAGTACGTCAAGTTCATGCCCTACGGTCCTCTAGATTTCGATGGGTTTTACCGAGTATCTCGGTACAAAGGAATAATACAATTTTCCGCAGTCAAGGAACCCTACATGTCGGACCGAGTTCTGCGCCAGTTTGGGTATGTGCAGACAATTCCAATGGAGAGAATCCTCCCCCTTACAGAAGTGAGACCCCCACAGGCCAAGGGCCTCAAGCTGCTCTGGCACCCCGTGGACGAGCGTTGGGATGACTACTTAATTGTTCCAACTGTGTACATCTCATTCATCGGACATATAGTCGCGCTTGAGCATCACGCCATTTCCGCAGAGTACATGGAGTGGTTTGGTGAGCATGACCATCCATTTATTTTCAAATGCTCATGCCAACAGCTACCGGAAATAAGTGCTCCGCCTGTTGCCGTGTACGATCAGCACGTACGTATGAATAAGACCAATGACCTTTCATTTTAGTTGGTTTGTTTAATACATAGTTAGTGATCACCATCATATTGTTTGATATGTAGCATTTTGGTGTGTTGATGTATCGTTTGGAATCTATGTTGGCTCGGGGTGATCAATTGTGTACTGCTGCTGAGATTCGGGATTACATCAGGGAAGCGCGAGGTGAAGTGTTGCATGTGGCACCTACTCAGGTTCGTGCCTCTCAGTTCTACCAGTTTATGCCAGACGCCTGATGAGTATCATGGAAATGGACTCGCAATCGTGTACCTGGACCCTATTAGTTGTTTCTGTTTTGGGATAGACCCTATTAGTTGTTTCTGTTTTGGCATTGCAGTTTTCATGTTGTTCATGTACTCTGTTTGGGATTGTGATATGTTTCAATTTGTTCTTCTAATTAAGTTTGTTCAAAGTAAAGTTCAATATGTTGTAGGAGTGTAACGGCTTATCAAAAATGTTTCAATTTGTTTATCATAATATCAAACCTTATCAAAAATGTTATTTCGCAATTCTTAAATATTAGTTGTACACATTGTTGGTTGCTAACACTTTAATATTGCATAATATTAGTTGTACATAGCTGCATCAATTCAAATTAATTAAGTACGCTATGTGAAAAGCAAATCATCACAACTCATGGCCCGCTCTCTCCACTTGGCGGTAGTTGACATATTGTTGAATGCACTCGTTGTATGGGGTATCCCAGCCATCCACACTTGGGTGGTGGAAATGCGACCATTCTGGTACAATAGGAGGAAGTGGTGACCCTTGTAATAGACAGACGGGGCTCCAATGGACTCTTCCCAGCGAGGCTAATGTAATAACCTCAGTCGGTGGAGTGTGGTTCGACCCATTTGCGACAATAGGAAAGCAGGTGTGAGGATTGTCGATACTGAGGACCACTACAACCTTGTGGTACTGTTGTGAGCCTAATTCGCCATGTTTTATATTGACACTTATATCGATTTCTACATGCATTTCATGCATTTGGGTTAGAATAATACATAATTTGTGTAGTTTATGTTTATTTGCAATATATGGAGGTCTACACAAGTTTTTGTTATATTTCGCAGAAATCGGACGCACTTTGGAGCTTAAAGGAAAGTTATGAAGACGCTAAGAATGGTGCAGCTGGAGGAGAGCCCAATTTTCACCATTTATCATTCCAAATCAAGTTTTGGTGTCTCCATGAGAGTTGTAGCCCTCGGAATGAGCTTTCCAATGCATGATCATATGCGTCAATCCGACGAACGAGGACTCGGGAAAGTGCATTTCAAAAGCAGAGCAGCATGTTGGAAACTTCTGCAGAGGTCGATATCGACTTAGGTAGATCGATATCGAGTTGACCCAAATCGAGTCAGGATCCAGGAATCGACCAGAGCTGGAGCAAAGGAAAAGTGAAGGTCGATATCGAGTTAATCTACTCGATATCGAGTTAATCAACACGATAACGAGTAACATCAACTTGATTTTCACTCCTGAGGCCGAGATCGAGTCAAGAAGCTAAAGCCGAGAAATCACAGGTCGATATCGAGTGAGCCAAGTCGATATCGACTTGAGTCACAGTGGCCGATTTCGAGCTAGTCCTAGTTCTAATCAAAGTTCTATCCAAAGTCCAATGGAGATATCAATAAGATAAAATTCTATCAAGATCTATTAAGATGGAAGAGATATTTATCTACTTTAGATATAGTTCCTTTAGAGATTTATTTCCTTTATCATAATGTTTTATCTTATGTTATTAGATAGATTTAAATATAGTTGTTCCATCCTAGAATAGCTACATGGAGCACTATAAATAAGGCCTTAGAGGCTGAGTTTTATTCATTAAATTTCAGACACAATTAGTTACATAGAGAGAGAGAGAGACAGAGAGAGAGAGAGAGGATTGGAGCCGATTGAGATTGGAGAAGGCGAGAGCGGGATTTAGGTTCGATTGGTTGTAAGCTTTCTTTTAGTTTATTTAATGCAATTTAGTTTTCTTTTATTATTAATGTCTTTCTTAATGATGAAGAGCGAGTAGTCACCCAATTTCTAGGGTCGGGGTGAGCCCGACTGTAGCCATGTAAGGTGATGCGGTACAGGTACAATCTTTTGATACAATTCGTCTTCTATCCCTACAAGCATGATTCTTTTGCGAAAGTTGAAGGTGATCCTTGTTTGTGTTATTGAAGCGAAAGTGATCTTAATACAACTTGGATTAATAATGTGAAAAAGGGTTAGTAACAATTAGGGTTTATGTGAGAGCCTCTATCTTCCTATTTGTTAATAACGAAAGTTATTTGATGAATAGCATGATCTTTTATGCCTTTATGTGTTACTTTACATGGTTATCGTTGTGGTGTTGAAACCCTGATCTTGGTTGATATTGAGTTCTGTTGGTCAATTTTGTTACTCGATATCGAGTGAGCCTGAGTCGATATCGACCAAGTTTCTATTTTTGTTCTTTTTCTACTTTTCTCTGTTATTTCTGTTTGTCTGGTTGATTTTCTGTTGAGATTTGGAACTGAAAAGGCGGGCGCTGACATGCTTCTTCGTGGATCGATCCTGACTACCTTTTACTACATCGGGAGGAAGTCTTGTAATTAATTTTCTGAGATCAGGGAGTCAAATTTGAGATTTATATTTCATACTTGATCTTTCCTCCTAACAAATTTGGCGTCGTTGCTGGGGAAGCCATCAATCGCGCCCTTTTTAGTTCTATTTCTTTTCTTTATATTTGTTTTTATTTTTAGTTCCTTTTTACTTGCTTTTTCTTTTTGTCTTTGCTTTTCAGGTGTACGCGAAGAACTGATCGCATGCCTATAAACCCAATTCTCGAGCCAGAGCGATACTTCCACCTTCGATAAAGGTTCAGGAGGATGTCGCAAATCAACAATGAGAATGCAGTCCCGCTCACACCTGCACAGGAGCTTGAGCAACTCCGCCAACAAATTGAGGCACTCACCACCAGAGAAGCTGAACACGCCCGACGAGAGGCGGGATATGCACAAAACCAGCAGCGGTGGGAGGCAAGGGTAGATCGTGAGATCAACGCGAGAAGGAAACTTGAGGAGCGGATTGGGCATGTCCCAGCCAACGCAAAGGAATATCTACATCATACTCTGGAAGTTCCAGAATCAGGGATCGTTCTTCTCGGTATTAATTTTGAAATTCATCCTTCTTTTATTACTGAAATTAGGAGGAGTCAATTTAGGAGAAGAATCAATGAATTTCCTTTAGATCATGTCACCACTTTTATAGACATATGTGAAGCTATAGCTGATGGTGCTAATTTGGAATATTTAAAACTAAAGGCTTTTCGTTTGTCCCTTGTAGAAATATCCCAACAATGGCTGGAAGGATTGCCTACACGATCAATTCGCACGTGGAACGAGCTATAGGATCTGTTCCTCAACAAGTTCTTTCCTCCTGCAAAGACAGCTGCTCTCAGACAACAGATCACGGCTTTCAGACAAAAGCCACGGGAACCATTAGCACAAGTCTGGGAGCGCTACAAGACGCTTCTGAAATCCTGCCCTACGCATGGACAGCCGCCCTACGTCATCCAGGGGATCATCTTCTACTGCCTGGATGTGCCTACTAAGTATCGGATCAACAACTACACCAACTATGAGTATCTTGGATACACTACACGCCGAGCATGGGAGGTATTTGAGACGCTGACCAACTACGACAACACATATGAGACTTCTGCGGCTGCCTCTGACGAAAGGTATGAAAGGCCTACCCCATCTATGCCGTTGTATGTGCCACCTAAGGAAATTGATCCAGGCGTCAGGGACAAGTTCCACAATGATCTGGTACGCCGTCTTACCAAACAATTTAAATTTCTATCTAAAGATAAACCTTGTTTGGAATGTGGGTCTGTGAGGCACAACACTACTGCGTGCTCACACGTCGATCAAGTACAACAAGGAGAGACCCACGAGGAGGTAAGGTATGCGGGGGGACACTACTCAGGGCCACATCAGAACCAAAACTGGAGCTACTATCGCCAGCCCCAGCATCAGAATCCCCCTCCCTACAGAGCACCTGGTCACCCTGACAGAGAAGATAAGAAGGATGACTTGCAGACCATCCTTGAGGAAATGCGGAGGAACCATTCAGACACCAAGCAGTATATCAATTCCATCTACACTCAGATGCAAGGTGTCAACTCTAGGCTTAGGGAAATTGATATATGGCAAAAATCAATGGAAACACAGATTGGTCAAATGACAGCATCCGTCCCCAGACAGTCAGGTTCGCTCACTGGATCTTCTAAACCTAACCCTAAGGGTAAATCTACTGGACATGTGGCTGCTATGAACCTAAGGAGTGGGCGAAAGATGCAAACGCCGGAGCAAACGAAAAAGGAGAAGGGCACTGGAGACCAGTCGATATCGATCAGTCCCCAGTCGATATCGACCCACCCTTGGTCGAAATCGACCCAACTCCTTAGAAAATCCCGAGGCAAGCAGATCAACTCGATATAGACTATACACAGGTCGATATCGACCAGACTCCAGTCGATTTCGACCATCCCCACTTGATATCAGCACCTCCGCCAAAGAAAAAGCTGACTTTCCCGACAAAATCTCCAAAGGATCCGGTAGAGAAGAAGTTCCAGCATTTCATTAAGATGCTTCAAAGGCTCAACGTAACCATACCCTTCACAGAAGCTCTTAATGAGATGCCATCTTATGTAAAGTTCCTAAAGGAGATTCTGAGCAAAAAGCGGTCAATGGCTGAGATCGCCGACGAGTGCAGCCAAATGGACGTTCTTGAGAAAAGGCCAAATCCAGGTTAGTTTTCTATAACCATTGGATTTGGTCAATATAGATTTAATGCCTTATGTGACTTGGGAGCGAGTGTGAGTATAATGCCTTTATCAATGTGGTCCAAGATTAGATAGGTGCCCTAGAGCCTGTGGATGCTAAGTTTTACATGGCGAACAACACGGTGGTCATCCCAACAGGCATGGTGGAAAATGTGCCAGTACAAGTAGGTATGTTCTTCGTCCCTGCTGATTTCTTAGTTATTGATATGGCGGAGGACCCTGCTTGTCCAATTATTCTAGGAAGGCCCTTCTTGGCGACGTTGGATGCCAACATAAGTGTAAGGAAGGGAGTACTTACTTTCAACATCAGCGATGAGGTAATTGAGTATTCCTTTAATAAAACTGAAAGGCATACAGGTCCCATGGAAGAGGTAAAGTCCACATCAGCCGGTTACATCACTTGCGGGGAGCCAAAGGTAAGAAATATGACCCTTGAAGAGCTAGAAAAGAGAGATATGGAAGCCCAGGTAGAGGAGATCATGGCCATCCTGAACGAAGAAGCAGAGAATCCACTCAACATAGACCAATGTACGTCGATATGGACTAACTATTTTTCGGATGCTTTGCCAAGTCTTAAGTATGGGGTCAAAATCGACCAGGGAGAATCGATTGAGCCAGAGAACAAGTCGATATCGACTCCACCTACTCGATATCGACCCACCCATATCGATTCACCTCCACCAGAAATCGACTAAGGCAAAATTGAGCCAGACCACTCGATATCGACTTGCCCAGGTCGATATCGACCTGCCCATACCGAGTCGATTCCACCTGTTGAGCCGAGGCAATAAGATTTCGAACAGCAGAACTTGATATCGAGTCACCCTACTCGATATCGACCAGACCCCGAGCTTCCAATATCCGATTCTGCAAAGGTAGGCCAAGGTATGGATCTTTCTTCTCCTATTTCCATTAATGATTTATCTATACATGGGAGAGGTTTGCCTTGGTATGTGCGCTTAATCGCTTATGTAGGATTTCCAATGATGAGCCCAAAGAATACGAAATTGGAGACAAGGTCTATGTTTCCAAATCGAATGATCATTGGTTTCCTAACAAGTTCAAAAAAAAGAAGATGAGCCCCTTCACGGTGAACAAGATCCATTTCGGAGAACTACAACTGATGGACAAGAATGAAGTCCTATTTGAAGCCCAAGCTACATGGGCCATGCAAATGCCTTCTTGAGCTTAATGGAAAAAGTCGGCCTAGCGACTATAAAGTCTAGAGCTTTTAAATAGACATTTTATTTTTGGGATTTTTGGACATTGTTGCTTTTGTTTTTGGTTTTGGACATTATTTTCTATTGTGGGTATATCTCTTCTAATTTTTTCAGGGACAATGAAGAAAACAAGGATTCAAAATCGAGTACAGTAGGTCGATATCGACCTGGCTAAATCAAAATCGACCAGGAGCACAGTAGCAAAGCACTCGATTTTTGACATCCTACACATCTGTCTAGTGAGTTTCTTTCTTTACCCTTGTTTTTTTATACAGTGAGGACACTGTAATGTTCAAGTATGGGGTGGGGGAAGGGCTTACTTTTTGCATATTTAACATATTTGACATTATTTATGCATGTTTAAAGTTTATTTCTCGAATTGCTTATACAATATGGCTATTTTGGAATTCATTATTGAAATATATGTGCTTACATGCATGTTTTCCAAAGTTTATAAAAAATGACCCCCATTGAAATTTTTTGATAAGTGTCATGGAAGCTTAAATTGAACTCGACGATGCGAAATTGGATTCATTAGAGATGTAGCATGAAATTGCCTAGTTAAGGGAAGTCACAATGAAGTGCATATTCTTATAAATACCATGAAAGGAGGTAAAATTTGAAATTGCTTTTGACATGTTGCATGATAAGATGATGGAGGACTTTATATTCCCATATATGCTCATGTTGTTATATCCTAGCCATACCTATGCTTATGCATTACAAAAGCCATAATATGCCTTATTTCATATTTGCTCCACATGATCTAAATGTTTCCCATTCTTTACCTTATTTCTATCCGGGGATTATGTTGAGAATAATTTTATATTATGGAGATTATTATATGGTGATTGTGTTGTATCATTATTGGAGTTTGGTAGGAAAGTTTCAAATTATGGAAAATTTAATGAGTTAAAGAAAATCCGATCACCTCAGGAGATAAAGGTAGATCGACCCTGCTCGTTGAGATAATAGTTCGGCGAGATGGGACACAAGGTGAGGAGTCCAAAGCACTAAGTATCCGGGGCCATTCATGACACCCATGTTTGCGACTCGCGAGAGGGCAGTGCTGAGGTTATAGAGGTAAAAGCATTATATTGGAAAAAGCATTGAGCGATGAGAGAAAGGTGAGGAGTCCGAAGAACTAAGTATCCGAGGCCATTCATGACACCCATGTTTGCGACTCGTGAGAATGCAGTGCTAAGGTTAGAGAGGTAAAAGCACAAAAGTGAAAAAAAGCAAAGAGTGATTTATGAGAGGATGAGTGATGTGAAAATTATGAAAGGAGAGAGTACATCAAAGCAAGAAAGCAAGTTTGAAGTGTTCTCCCCGGATTTAGCACCACATTGCCCAAAAATAGCCCACCATTTTACCTTTTACCTTTTCTTCACCACGAGCTTAAATTAAAGTCCTCTTGATTATTAATGCTTTGTCACTTATGATTTGTTTTTGCATAACCCTCCTTTTGTGTGCGTAGTTGCTTTTATTAACAGGCACAGATTTGTGGCACTAGTACCTTTTCGAGGATGGTAATTGATTGTAGGGATATATGAGAATGAATCTAAGATGTTGAGAGTTTGTTTTCTTCCCCTGTATGACCATTAAAGTATTGCTTGAGGAAAAGCAAGCTTAAGTAAGGGGTGTTTGTTGTGAGCCTAATTCGCCATGTTTTATATTAACTTTTATATCGATTTATGCATACATTTCATGCATTTGGGTTAGAATAATACATAATTTGTGTAGTTTATGTTTATTTGCAATATATGGAGGTCTACACATGTTTTTGTTATATTTCGCAGAAATCGGACGCACTTTAGAGCTTAAAGGAAAGTCATGAAGAAGCTAAGGATGGTGCAGCTGTAGGAAAGCCCACTTTTCGCCATTCACCATTCCAAATCAAGTTTTGGTGTTTTCATGAGAGTTTTAGCCTTCGGAAAGAGCTTTCCAACGCATGCTCATATGTGTCAATCCGACGAACGAGGACTTAAGAAAGTGTATTTCAAGAACATAGCAGCATGTTAGAAACTGCTGCAGAGGTCGATATCGACTTAGCCAGGTCGATATCGAGTTAACCCAAATCGAGTCAGGATCCAAGAATCGACCAGAGCTGGAGAAAAGGAAAAGCGAAGGTCGATATCGAGTTAATCAACTCGATATCGAGTAACATCAATTCGATTTTCACTCCTGAGGCCGAGATCGAGTCAGGAAGCTGAAGCCGAGAAATCACAGGTCGATATCGAGTGAGCCAAGTCGATATCGAGTTGAGTCACAGTGGCTGATTTCGAGCTAGTCCTAATTCTAATCAAAGTTCTATCCAAAGTCCAATGGAGATATCCACAAGATCAAATTCTATCAAGATCTATCAAGATGGAAGAGATATTTCTATACTTTAGATATAGTTCCTTTTGAGATTTATTTCCTTTATCATAATGTTTTATTTTATGTTATTAGATAGATTTAGATGTAGTTGTTCCATCCTAGAATTGCTACATGGAGCACTATAAATAAGGCCTTAGGGGCTGAGTTTAATTCATTCAATTTCAGAGACAATTAGTTACATAGAGAGAGAGAGAGAGAGAGAGAGAGAGAGAGAGAATTAGAGCCGATTGAGGTTGGAGAAGGCGAGAGCGGGATTTGGCTTCGATTAGTTGTAAGCTTTTTTTTAGTTTATTTAATGCAATTTAGTTTCCTTTTATTATTAATGTCTTTCTTGATAATGAAGAGCGAGTAGTCACCCAACTTCAAGGGTCGAGGTGAGTCCGACGGTAGCCATGTAAGGTGATACGGTAAAGGTACAATCTTTTGATGTAATTCGTCTTCTATCCCTACAAGCATGATTCTTTTGCGAAAGTTACAAGAGGGAGTGTTATAATAATATTATAACACTCCCTCTTGTAACTTAAGGGAGAGCCCAGAATAACCGAAGTCGCCGACCGTCGATCGACGCCTCTGCAAATCTTAAAACGTGAAACAAAGCCGAGGGGCCGCCGCTATTCCCTATGCAAAATCTCGAGGAAGAAGAAACTGTTTCTATTCAAATTTATGGTAATTACAAACTCAGCCCTAAAAGTCTTTAAAATCAGGTATTGGCCCGTATATTTTATGTAATTATAGAAAGTGGCCTAAAATTTTCAGGGCGGCATATTTTGCCCCTGTGAAGTATTCACACATCCCTGTAGATGATGTGTAACCACCGGAGTGGTTTAATGGATCGAATTTATAGTATCCCCGAAGCGGATATAGTAATCCCAATCCCTGAAGTGATTGAATTAATCGAAGTTGTAATATCTCATGAAGCGGATAAAGTAATCTCAATCCCTAAAGTGATTGAATCAATCGAAGTTGTAATATCCCCTAAAGCGGATAAAGTAATCTCAATCCCTGAAGTGATTGAATCAATCGAAGTTGTAGTATCCCCTGAAGCGGAATCTCAATCCCTGAAGCCATTGGATCAACCGGTCAATCCCTAAAGCGATTGGATCAATCGGTCGTATCCCCTGAAGTGGATGTTATTTTATTATATCCCTGAAGTGATAACGATCGAATTTCATCCCTGTAGTGATGAATTATTTATTGATTTATTTATTTTATTTACCTTATTTTTATGTTTTTCTTAATTATTTTCCATCTCCCGAAGTAGATGAATTATCTCCTGAAGTAGAAAATTTTGTTAAATTTATATATCATCTCCAGAAGTAGATGAACGAGCACATCTCCCGAAGTAGATGAATGATAAATTGATCTCATCCCCGAAGCGATGAAACGATAAATCTCATGCCCGCAGAGATGATCAAGCCGATAAATTTCATTCCTGAAGTGATGAAATTATATTTACTGTTTATGTTTATTTATTTTATATGTATGTTTATTTAATTTAATTTATTAAAATTATATTTGTTTAATCCTCATCTCCCGAAGTAGATGAACGCAACATGCATCTCCTGAAGTAGATGTGAACGATTGAAAATCATCCCCGTAGTGATGATTTTTAACACTTATATAAGAGCCCGAAGACTCTAAATATAATGGTTAAATAATCCAACAAATTGTGAGACTAATCATCTAAGATCTTGAAGACTCTACTGATGGATTTTTATTAACTCCTGAAGAGTAAAGAATTTTATGAACTCTAGAAGAGGTAAAGGATTTCACAAACTCCAGCAGAGTATATGATCCTAATTTTATCATTTTTACTCCCGAAGAAGTACATGGAATGTGGATTTTATCATATGCAGAACTATTTTTGTTTAGTTGATACAACCAATAGAAGTAATCACATAACACGATCCGGTTAAGAAGGCCACTTTCTGACTATCCATTAAGCATTGCCTGAAGCATGCCCCTCCGGTAGAGGGTGTAAAAGAGGTTATGGTTAAGCGCTTGACCAAAGTTATTGTTGTGGCTTATAGCTAGGTCTGTTATACGGTTATTTCTAAATGTCTTTGAGAACATTATAAATGACTCATACCTGAAGTATGACATCAACGAAAGTTCTGACAATACCCATTCAGTGGCATCTAAATTAAATAAATGGATCACCATATACAAAGTTCAATGGTTGAATATTATGGTTTATAAGTGTCAAACAATTTTGAAAACCTGAAGTTTTCTCAAACAATCTTGAATGGAAAACCAAGATGAATGCCATATAGCTCCAGAAGAGCATTGATCTTGTTACCTGAAGTAACAATGACACATATGTATGAATTGACATGGTATTGAACACCAATATCTCATATGACTAGCCAGAAGCAAGCTTTAAAGAGTGAGAATGTATATATATATATATATATATATATATATATGGTTTATTTGACACTCATTTATCCCATTGAAACTTATCACTAACGAGAAGTTAGTTAATGATAAAAATGTTTTTCTTTATGGGATTTGGTCATTCATGTGAAACGATGATGGGCGGGATCATTGACATTTACATACACACCCACTAAAAGGGATCAGAAGATCCTAGGACCTGAAGATCCTCTATAAGGGTGACCGAACATATATGGTCTGTCATCTTGGCAAATCAACAACAAGACCATCTAAATTCAAAGTAAATGCAAAGTCTCTAATGTCTCTTGAATGGATTCAATGAGACAACTACGGAACATTATCATATAGACTAGTGTAAGTCCAGTATTATAGATGCCTTAACACTTTGGTCATATGAAACATAAGGTAGAGAATGTTATCAAACATATTGTTGAGCATAGGGTAGCTCACGGCGACCCAGAAGAGTCGTTGGTCAAATGGGCCCATGCATGTTTGCATTTCGAATTTGACACAATAACATCTCCCTAATTATCTCCAGAAGAGAGCATGTCATTCAAAGGTTTTGAATAAACAACATATGTTCTGAGATGTACCTCCTCCAAATGAACTACAATGAGACCACAAAGAAGTTGGATGATACATGGGGTTTGAGTCCCTATTGATATCAAATACCTAGAGCTTTATAATGGTGATAAAATGCTCGATATTTAGGGGGAGAGGAAATGAGACAATTAAGAAAGAGATTGCACGGAAGCAACTTCTCTATCATTTCATATCCGCGGATAAATACAAGTGGACGAGAAGTTCAATCAATGTAATGATTATAAGGTTTAGCAAATATGTCATCGAAAGCATTTACTATAAGCCAAGAAAGTGATAAAGTCACATATACTAGCTCATTTGGAAGTTCCAGAAGTAACTCCAACTCCATGAATATGAAGTGGTTCTCAAGTACACCAGAAGTGTTGGAGATCACTAGGCTCTTGGTATACGATTCCCCAGAAATGGAAAGAGCCTATGAGAATATGATGATCATCGAATAAACAAATGGATGTCGACATCGAAATGATAGTAAAGAGCTAGAAAAAGGAAATTCATGCAAGAATGAGTTCTATATGCATGAAAACATTGGACCTGTAGTTCCAACACCGGAAAATGTAACATCATTTGGTTTTAAGTGGGTGTTCACACAAAATAAAATATAAAGCCAAGTTGATTGCATAAAAACCTATCAAAGGTTATATGGAGAATGTATTCACCAGAAGTGAATATAATTTTGGATCTAAATGTAAAGGACGGACGTGTTACTTGCATACGCATATAAATGAAAAGGATTGATTCAAAATGCCTGAAGCATTAATATCAAAGTCCCGTCACATGCAATTGGTCAAAGATAATTATAAGAGTACCAGAAGTACCTATAATTGTGAAAATGGTGACATTGCATTAGGTCCCGAAGTACCATACAATGTTGTACTCTTTTCCTTGATCTTGGTTTTTATCCCATTGGGTTTTTTTCAAGTTAAGGTTTTTGACAAGGCAACTTATGCACCATTTAATAGACTAGACCCCCCATGATCAAATGACACACTGGGTCCTGAAGTACCTTATGTTTGTGGATTGAAAGCATCTCAACGCCAGCAAATGGAAGCCAAGCATTCAAAGTCAATTGTAATGTATGAAGACATCTCAACTTATACACGTCAAAGGAAATGTTGAGACTCGACTATACAGCTCATACAGTTAGCATCATCAAGAAGTTCAAAGAGCTTATCCGAATGAGAAGACTACAAGAAGGGTGTTGAATTCAGGGGGAATATATACGCACTACACTCTTTTTTCCTTCGATCAGGTTTTTTCCCACTGGGTTTTCCTGACAAGGTTCTTAATGAGGCAGTATCACCAAAGCGTATCACATGTCATTTGTATTTTTTTCCTTGGTCCTAGTTTTGGTCCCATTGGGTTTTTCTAGGCGAGGTTTTTAATATGACAGTTTTGTATTATTAGAGATGTTTACCCAAGAGGGAGTGTTATAATATTATTATATTGTGATGGATAAACCCTAGGAAACCCTAGTTCCCTATGTAAACTCCTATATAAAGGGTCCTGAAGACCCCTAATAATACAACAATTCCTCCTCTCTTCTCTCAACCTCTCTTCTCTGATCTTCGGTTTATCACATGTGATAAATTATTAATAAGAAATATTATTTATTTCTGAAATAAATAATTAGGAAGATATACAAGTGGAGTTATGACATGGGTTAACTAATTAGAGAAGTTACACAATTAAGGAGTTATGGCATGTGCGGACATGGCTGTTGAGATCCGATTAGTAAATGGTTTAGTAACTCCTCCTAATTAAGTGGAATGTAAACTATCCTATTAAAAATAGGATTTACGGATCTCAATTGGTGATAAGAAAGAAAATGTTGATTTTTAAACTTGATTGTTCCTAAAAACACACACGTATGCACAAGGGATTGTTGATATCTTTGTGAGAGATATATGTGAGTGGAAAAGCTTAAGAGATTACGTTGGATGAGCTCTTCAACGTAATGTCCGGAATTAAGGAATCCCAGTGTGGTGATGGAGACGCTGTATATTTTAATGCTGAATCCGACTTTGATGATGGCGGGGATTCATCCTCGGATGAGGACTATCAGCCGGGTTGAATGCGTATTGTCTTGCTCGGGGTCTGAACTACTGGAGCTGTTTGGGTGATCGATGTCTGATGATATATACATCTGTTGTGGGGGCTTGTAATTAGGAATGGATTTTTAGGAAATGGGCAGGATATATGATTGGGTTTTTTGACACTGTGGGCGTTTTGTAATTAGGAAATGGGCAGGTGATTACTTTCTCCTTTGTTAGTGCATTTTGTGGGATCTGTGACCATTTTTCATATGCATTGAATCATAGCACCTTATGATTAAACGTGTATAAAAAATTGTTATAATCCTACATTTTGTGGTGCGTTAACGGGGGAGTGGTTAGGAATAGTGGAACGTAATTAGGAGGGTGAAGTCTCGAGCGGATAGTCTTATTTTCTTTTCTGGGAGGACCGTTTGGTTCTTCTTTTTCTTGTCGCCTTGCTTTAACTAGCACGTCTATATATTTACCTTTTCAGGAAAAGCTTAAGAGAGACCAACGGTTGGTCTTTGTAAGTGCTAATCGCCCTCACCATCCCAAACAATTCGATTGTTAGTCTTTTGACTTTCGTCCTATCAGTCGAATGTAAAGGAGATCTATATGCCGAGCTCGTGTGGACAAGTAGAGAAGTCGCATTTGAAGCTTTCTTGCTCTTCCGATTCCATTTCGTTTCAGATCTGGTTCATAAATCAACAAGTATATACTATAAACAATGTTTGATCTATCAATTGGTCACAAAGATCTTTGAATTAGATGTTCAAAATTGTTCCGTATTTCCACTTTAAGCATCTAATTTTCCTTCAATTGTTATCAGATCATCTTGCATAAATTGATACAATCAATAGATTAATTGTTAATTTTTAATGCGGATATTGATTTATTGGTTGTAAATAAGATATCAATTATTTTGCTAGATTGAAATGGAGATTTTGATTGATTGGAATTTATGAGTTGTGTGATCTAGGAAGAGGTGGGCGTTGTGCAGAAGTGGGCGTCAACTACGAACGCCCGAACACACACTGGAAGAAGAAGGGACTGGAATTCCAGTCGACACCGACTCACATCCAGTCGACATCGACACACTTTCACTCGATGTCGACTCACACCTAGTCGACGTCGAGTCAACTAAGCAACAATAACAGAAGCCTACCACTTAACTCGATATCGACTCACCCCTTGTCGATGTCGATGTCGAGTCAACTCACTCGACTCCACCAGCTGTGAAGAAGAAGAAGATGTTGCCTTTCCCATCTAAATCTTTGAAGGACCCCGCCGAAAAAAAATTCCAACGTTTTGTGAAGATTCTTCAAGGGCTCAACGTCACCATACCCTTCACCGCAGCTCTTCATGAGATGCCATCATATGTGAGGTTCCTCAAGGACATCCTAAGCAAGAAGCGGTCAATTTATGAGATATTAGAGGAGTGCAGCAAGATGGAATTTCTAGAAAAGAGACAAGATCCAGGGAAATTTGCCATCACTATTAGGCTAGGCCAACATTGCTACCAAGCTCTCTACGACCTAAGGGATAGTGTGAGCCTCATGCCTTTGTCCATCTGGTCAAAGGTGAAGGTCGGAGCATTGGAGCCTATGGATATGAAGTTGTATATGGCCAACAACAACTATGTCACGCCCATTGGAGATATTGATGTCGTCCCCGTCAAGATAGGCAAGTTATTTTTGCCTGTGGACTTCAATGTGTTGGATATGGCTGAGGATTCTACATGTCTTGTCATCCTCGGTAGGTCATTCTTAGCAATCGCCGACGCCAACATCAGCGTGAGAAAGGGGATGCTTACATTTACAATCAGTGATGAGGTGATTGAGTACTCCTTCAAAAAGACCATGGAGAAGCTCAATAGGCAGAATGTCAAATCTATGCATATCAAGGGAAGCCCAGTTGGAGGAGATCGCGGCAATCTGGAACCAACACACTAAGATTCCAGTCGACATCAACCCACTTCACTCGACATCGACTGAACTTGAGCCAGAACCTGTGCCAAAGCCTAAGTATGGGGTCGAAATCGAGTAATCTCATTCGACATCGAGTGGACCACTCCACATCGACCTATCATCTGTAATGGTCCGAGATTATTATTCCCGGTTTACGTTTCGAGGGATGAAACCCCTCATTGGGATCTTGCGCCCCGAGTACAGGTTGAAGGTTTTAAATTCTAAAATAACGTTTTGAAAGTGGGATTTCATACCCAAATTCGAAGCGATTTTTTGAATCCCCGAAGAAGTCCCCTGTACCCGTCGTAAGTCTAAGCGTGGAAAACCGATAGTCATGCGCATAGCGGAAGTAAAGCAAAAATACAAGGGGTGCCACGACAGAGCAGGGTCAAAACACTACAAAAAAAAATTGCTTTTGCTACCAGATCTTAGAAACGGCAAGGATTTGCCGTCAGAAATAAATGTTTTTTGCGAAGGTTGTGCAACGGTGTTCGCTCTGTTCACAACTTTTAGCCAAACTTTGCCACAGGTAAGTTGTTTCCATTTCAAAATAACAAGTTTTATCAATTAAAAAAAAAGAAAAGAAAAGAAAACTCTTTACCATCCTCTCTTATCTCATTCTTTGTCGCCTCCCATTACCTCTATCCCTGACTCCTTTTTTCATTTTCTCAGATCCAGATCTAGAATCCCTCTCACTCCCAACTCCTCCTCCATTAATCTCCTCTTCCATAAGCATCTTAGAAATCAAATGCTTAAAATCTAAAAGGAAACCCTAATTTCCGAGAAATCGAAAGAACAAGAGATGAAGAGACGAAATGGTAAGATTTGCGCTAGTGATAAATTTGTTCCTTGTTTAACGTATCATCACTTGTTCTTATACCTCTTATGTTTTTGTTTGCAACCTGATACTTCAACTCCGGCCTGCATCTACACATCCTCTCGTTTCGTCTTCACCCGAATCAGAGGCCGTTACACTCCCCAATTTGTACATAATAAGCTCCTCTCATATCTACCCCTTTTCCTTCTTCTTATCTATTCTGTAGACATCTAAATCTGATTTCGACTAATTGATTTCTTAGGTACTGGAGCTGCAAGAAAGAAGCGTGGTCGAGGGTGGCGCTGCTGGATGCCATCGTGGCCAAGGGGTGTTTGTAAGTTTAGGGATGCACGCGAGATACCAGAGGAAATCTAATCGGCGGTATCCAGTAACATCTGGTTCGGATTTTCAAATAACAACAGCTGGGGGTTGGGAACTTGGAGTAGAACGACACTTCTGCGCTCAAGCTCCTCTATTCCACTTCTCCGCTGCCGTGCAGCAGTCCATGTATGGTCACTCGTGCTCATTACTTCTCACGTCCATTCTGATGCTCACTTGTGTCTAGGTTTTCTTTTCCGCGGTTCTGCCCCTTTTTGTTTGTCCCTGTCCATGAAATTGCTAAGCCATTATTGAGATTCCTTGTGCTCTGATGTTCCATTTGTGATTTTATATGGAATTACTATGCAAGTTTGCATTTGTTTAGTTCTATAATTTACAGTCATACATGGTGTTTGATAGTTGAGTTCTATACTCTGTTTGATCAAACTTTCAAGTCAGTAACCATTTAGTCTTCAATCAAACGTTTTAGAACTTTTTTTTGGAAAATAAAAAAGATTATGACATTTGGCAAAGACCATTCAGCATATATCTATATGCATATTGGGTAACCATTCCGCATATGTTGGTAAACATCCTCAAGGGAGTATAGATTTTTAAACATCAGAGTCATACCTAGTGCTCATAGTTTATGTATTAGCAAGATATGTATGATTTAGGTTGCTTGTCTACATTGATTGGGAGCCAAATTCTCCACAAAAATCTTTCATTTGCATATAAAATTCATTCTCAGTGTGATAAAGACGCACATATTGATACGTTTGGGATACCCGATCCTTCGCCTGTGGGCTCAAGATCAAGAACCACGCCGTATATTTGTCTGATCTTGCAATGCTCTTCCGATATCTCCTAATTAACAATTGAATTAAACTAATTAATAACTAAATAAAACAATTGTCTTAACTTAAGAAATTCAAGTTATTAACAACGAAGGAAATACTTAATTAAATTGAAACTAATTAACAAAAGTGACAGAAAGGGAAAGCAAGGGAAACGAGGGTCTAGAAGCGTGCGGCAATGGCGACGGAACTCTTCTCGCGAGACGTTGCGCGCGAGAGGGCGAGACAGCGAGAGAGCGAGACAGCACGCGTCTCAGGGATCTGGTAGGATCAGACGCGGAGCGAGCCTCGGGAGTGAAGCACCTGGAATGCCGCGAGGGTTCTCGAGAGGAGGGTGTGTTCGCTGGGCAAGCGACGATGATGCCAGCGAGGAGGGCGAGAGAGCGACGATGATGCGGGAGCGAAGACATGTGAGCGCAGAGGCTTGGGCGCGCGCCACGATGATGGAGCCACGCTCGCAGGGAGCGTGCCGGGAAGCCGGTGTCACCAAGGGTTGCCTAGTCTTTTTCTTGGGATGGATCTCAAAATCCAGGACTGTGTTTAATTATTTTTGATCAAGGTTGATCAAGATGACGATGATGGTGATGGTTGATGGTGTTTGGATGAATGCCGAAGAACATAAGAGCCTTTGAGATTGATAATCGATAACCCTTTAATCCTATCAAGGGGTTTCTCAATTCTAATTCAATCTAAGAAATTCAAAGTACATGTGTTTGTTTAAATAGAAAAGAAATAGAAGATCTAACCAATCCTTTCTTGCAAAGGAAAGGGTTTTGGATAGATCTAAACTATCAAAAGATAAACAAAATAGCTTTAAGATAGAAATAAACCTAAGAAGATATAATTCTAAAACTTATGGAACAAGATTTATCTAGAAGAGATATAATCTTGTACATTTTTCATCTAATTGCATAAAATAACAATTAATTAATTAAGTAGATAGAAACCGGCCCAAGCACAAGAGCAACTCGACCCATCTACTCGACAAGGTCCTAGGCCCACTCGATTAGATGTGATCTCGAGTGATCCATGGAGATGCCGAGTAAGGTTGATTCATGGCAGGTGCTGACGATTCTTCATGAGCTCCGGGTGTGGACGCAAGCTCACTTCTTGTTCCGATGGTGTAGTCCTAAGTCAAGTGATCCAAGGTGGCCTGAACCCTTTGTCCAATGTTCCTTGGTAATGGACAAGAAGGGCTTTGGTTGCATCTTGAATTCTCTTGGCCCTTGAACGAGTGATAGGACCATCGAACGGAACCTTCATATTGTCCTCAATGTCACCAGGAGTCATCAATAATTGTACTGCATCATTCTCCTCCACTTGACTTCGATTTGTCCTCAAATCGTCGTCAGAGTCATCGTCAGGCACGAACAAGGATAGATCAGTGACGTTGAATGTAGAATGGATGTTGTACTTATCGGAAGGGAGATCCAGTTTGTATGCATTAGGACTCATCTTTTGAACCACTCTGAATGGTCCATCTCCCCTGGGGTCCAACTTAGATTTCCGTTGTTGCGGAAACCTTTCCTTCCTCAGATGCAGCCATACCAGATCACCAACGTTGAACTGCACATCCTTGCGATGTTTGTCCTTCGTGGCCTTGTATTGCGCAGTCTTTTTCTCCAGCTGTGCCTTGGTACGCTCATCCAAGCGCTTGATGAAATCCACTTGCTTAGCTGCATCCATGCTATCATATCCTTGAGTGGCCGAGGCATCATGTCCACAAGGGTCAGTGGGTTTCGGCCATAGACCACCTCGAAGCGGGTCTGTCTTGTTGCAGAGTGCCTAGACCTGTTATATGCAAATTCTACAAATGGTAGGCATTCTTCCCACCTCCGGAGATTAGTTCGCAGCATGACTCTAAGGAGAGCCCCAAGAGTTCTATTTGTGACCTCATTTTGACCATCAGTTTGTGGGCGACAAGAAGTAGAAAATAGTAATTTTGTACCCAACATAGACCATAAAGGTTTCCAAAAAGAGCTTAAGAATTTAGAGTCACAATCAGAAACTATAGACAAAGGCAATCCATGTAAGCGAACGACATCTTTAAAGAATAAGTGTGCAACATGAATAGCATCATCATTTTTGTGACATGGAATGAAATGTGCCATTTTGGAAAATCTATCTACAACAACAAAGATAGAATCATGACCCTTAGAAGTTCTAGGTAATCCTACAATAAAATCCGTAGACACATCTTTCCAGGGTGCATTAGCAATAGGCAAAGGTTAATATAGACCATTAGAGTAATGTTCCTTAAGTCCTTCTAGTGTTTTGTTGAAACCACCATGTCCCCTAGACTCATGAATTTCTTGAGTTAACAATCGACGAATAGAAGAAGACGGGATACAAAGCTTGCCCATCTTAAACAAATAACCATTATCAAGAAAATATGAATCAACTTCACCTTTGGACACACATTGTGCATATATAGTTTTAAAGAAACCATCAGAAGCATACAGTTCCTTTATCAATGCAAAACCCAATACATGTGCATCCATATGGTTTAGGAGGACATACATGCGTGATAGCGCGTCAGTTACCACGTTATCCTTTCTTTTCCTGTGGTGAACCACATAGGAAAAGGTCTCCAGAAACTCCACCCATCGAGCAAGTCGCCTGCTGAGCACCGCTTGGCCTTTGATGTACTTCAGAGCTTCGTGATCCGAATGAATCACAAACTTCTTAGGCCAAAGGTAGTGCTACCATGTCTGTAAGTATCTGATAAGCGCGAAGAGCTCCTTGTCGTAGGTAGAACAGTTGAGCTCATCGGTGCCCAACTTCTCGCTGAAATAGGCAATGGGGTGCCTATTTTGTAGAAGAACTCCACCAATGTCAGTGCCAGAAGCATCACACTCGAGTTCAAAAGGTTGCTGGAAGTCGGGTAGTTGCAGCATTGGGGCATGGGTGAGGCGATCCTTGAGAGCGTCGAATGCCCTCTAATGTGCGTCAGTCCAGCAAGGCCCAGAAATAAGCGGACATGTGTATGAGTATGGGGCTGGGATCACTCCTGAATAACGTGAACCTTCTCCTCATCCACCTTTAATCCAGATGCAGACACTACAAAACCAAGGAAAATGGTTGACTCGGATGCAAAAGAACATTTCTTCAAATTGGCATATAATTTCTCTTTTCTAAGACAATCAAAACCCAATTTTAAATGACTAAGGTGATCATGCAGGTTCTTGATATAGATTAAAATATCGTCAAAATAGACAACGATAAATTTCCCTAAGTAACGTCTAAGCACATGGTTCATAAGCCTTACAAAAGCAGAAGGAGCATTTGTTAGACCAAAAGGTATTACTAACCATTCATATAAGCCATACTTAGTTTTAAAAGCCATTTTCCATTCATCACCCTCTGTCATCCTAATTTAATGATATCCACTTCTAAGGTCAATTTTAGAGAAAATACAAGCACCATGAAGTTCATCAAGCATATCATCTAAACGAGGAATAGGGTGACGCTACTTAACCGTTATTTGGTCGATTGCACAACAATCAACACACATGCGCCAAGAGCCATCCTTCTTTGGAACCAAGATGACAAGGACTGCGCAGGGGGAGAGGCTTTCTCGCACAACGCCTTTATCCAGCAGCTCCGTGACTTGGCGTTGAAGCTCCTTTGTCTCCTCAGGACTAGCTCTATAAGCAGCGCAACTAGGCAAGGTTGCGCCAGAGACGAAGTCAATCAGATGCTTAATCCCACGAATAGGAGGCAATCCTTGTAGTAGATCAGCTGGAAGGACATCTAGATAATCCTGCAACAGAGTAGAAATAGGTGCAGGAATATGACTCAAATCCACAACATTTAGCAATACCTCTTTCATTACCAATAGGATGTGAGGTCGATGTGCATTCCAGGTAACGGTCTCCTTTTGTGGTTGAGAGATGATAATGCATATTTAGATAGGCATTATAGGGTAGTTTTAGGGTCATTTAGATGTATATATTGTACTTTAAAGGGTTAGTTTACTTGTTTGCTCATTTTGTACTTAAGTGTGGAATCTACACAAGTTTAGCGAGTAATTATAGATTTTGGATTCGAAGAATGGAGGAGGTCATTCATTAGAGTCATATGGAGGCAAGAACGAGCTAGAGAAGCCAAGTTGGAATGCACAAGGAAGAGGCAAAGGGCGTACAAGAGAGAAAACGACACCCGTGGCCAGAGGAACAAGGGAAGCCAGAAAACCGCACCGGCGGCCATTCCAGCAGATCAGCAATTCTGGGAAGCACCCGCGGCCTGGTCGCCGCCTCCCTCGCGGTTTTTCTGGGCCAGATTCAACGCTGATTTTCTATGCCTCTTTAGTTGGGCCTATCTTTAGGAAATACTTTCTAGGTTTTCATGACGGTATTCTTAGGTATTTAAAGATTTATTTTAGATGCTTTTGAGTGATCTTTTATCCTTTGAAGAATTGAGAGACATCGTTTTAGAGGCATGAGCAACTAAACTCATCTTGTTTTGCCTACTATCAAGACTTGGTTTTGTTGAATTATGAGTTTGAATTCTAGTTGTTTTCTATTATCTACTTCAATTTCTTTGTGCTTTAATTGCTTGTTGGTGTTGATTCTATCTTGATTCGCGACCTCGTTAGAATTGCATCATTGCTAGGGTTTTGATTCATACGTTTGTGAAGCCTAATCCAAAGTAGAAAATATAATTAAGTGGATCTCATAGAAAAACTTGATTGTATAAGAAATTGACTATAGGTTAAATGTTAGTTCTTTAGGGAATTAATATTGCTTATAAGCTTAATATATCTTGAGACTTAGTGCTATTCCTAGGATTAAACCTTAATCCGTGTTAAGATTGCCTAGGAATAAGGGATTATTAGGACTCATAGGACTAATAATCTATTTAAATCAGGATAAGAGTGGATATAGAAAATATACAACTAGAAGGAAGAACTATGATCAAGAAGACGAACCAAAGTTTAGAATCGTAGGTAAAACATCTCATTCGTCATTGTTTACAACAATCACCATTATTTACTTCTTCAATACTTTGCATTTTTACATCTCTACAACCCCTTGTTTACTCTTGTTGGTGATTATAAAGCATAAAGTAACGATTGTTCCCTGTGGATCGACTCTGGACTTACTAGCTATACTAGTTGGTTAGTTTGGATATTCTTTTGATAGGAATCCGACGATTTTGTCCTGTCAAGAGACCAAAAAGCGGCGTTCAATAGATCCCTTGAGCGAAGAGGAAGAGGGCTGATGTGAAGCCGAGTGAGAAGGTGTTGGCGCCGAGGGGGCCGCGAGTGCGGGTGGCGAGGCCGCGGGGGCGGCAGGATGGGCCGCGGGCGCGGGTAGCTGTGCCGAGCTCCCTTGATGTTTCTCCTTCCTTTGGGCCTCTTACTGAGCATCCTGTTGTTGTTTCTTGCGAACCTGTTCCTTCAAAACAGCTTGAGGCGAAAGGGGTAGGAGAGTAACTCTCCTCCCATCAAAGGTGAAGGTTCTGTATTCGCACGACCATCATGAATCACAGAACGACCATATAACCAAGGACGGCCTAACAAGATATGACTACAATCTATGCAAACAACATCACATAACACTTTATCATGATATGATCCAATAGAAAATGAAGCTAAACATTGTTTGGTGACCATTATATCAGATCCATCATCAGTTATGCCATTTAAACCATGGTGAGTAGCTTTAGGAGTAGTAGTTAAATGGAGGAAATCTACTACCTTTTAATTGATGAGATTGCAGCAACTCCCACCGTCGATGATGACGCTTAAGGTAGCCTCGCGAACCACACACTTGGTGTGGAAGATGTTCTCCCTTTTATCAGCCAGGGGAGACTCCTGAATGTGTAGGACCCACCGATTGATAAGGCAGAGGACGTCGTCGAACTCTGCAGTGTCGATTTCTCCATTCGGCTCAAACGGCTAGTCCTCCTCCACTTCGCTTGAAATTACATGGTCTTCGACAATCTCCTCCTCATAGTAATGGTCCCCCAAATCATTGAGAATGGCCTTCTTTTTCTGAGGGCATTCGCGAGAGATATGTCCAGAACCACTACAAGTGAAGCAGCGGATGTCTTTTGTGCGCTCCTTAGATGATGCAGCAACCCTTCTAGTTTCAACCTGATAACCCTGTTGAGGTGAGTTGGAAACTCTCTTTTGCTGCATAGGAGGGTTAGTAGTAGATCTAGATTGACCAGAAAAGTTAAAAGGGATAAACCTGCGAGCTTGGGAGGTCTGGTCGAATCTTGTCCTCTGGTGTAGCTGCTGTTGCTGTTGGTCATACAAAAGTTGTGCTTTATGACATAAAGTGTTAATATCTCTAATAGAATGAATAGCCAAAGGATTTTTATATAGAGACATTAAGACCAGAAAGAAATTGGGTAAATAAAGCACGTTTAGTAAGATAAACATTAGCCTGATGAGAGAGCCGTTCGAGCTCATCTCCGTAATCCACGAGTGAGCGAGCTCCTTGGCGGAAAGAAGCTAGTTGCATCCTCATGGTCTCCGTGTACTCCTCAAGCACATGTCTTTTCTTCAAAAGATAGCGAAGTTGTGGCCAAGTCTCAACTGGTTGCTTGTCCTAACGACGGCGCTTCTCACGACTGCGGAACCACCAGATACGAGCTTTACCTATCAAATGCAATATAGCAACTTCCAACTTCTCTGTTTCCTCATAATGCCGATGTTCAAGCAAATAGTCGGTATGATTTTCCCAAACAAGATAAGATTCAGGATCAGTGGTTCCATCAAAAGTTTCTAACTTAAGCTTAACATCACGACGTTGTATAGCTTGTGCATTATCAAATCTAGGACGACCAAAATTAGGAGGAGGTAAATCATCAAAGTTAGGGTCTACCTCATGGAATGCGTCCTCCAAATGGGGCGTGTCGCGCAGATCAGCGTTGCTGCGGCTGTCATCGCAGTTAGATCTGATGAACAGAGGATTCATGTGCTGTTGATGATGATGGGGTGGCCGGTCCTGCAGGGGAAGCCCGCTAGATGATCATTATCATTCTCTCCATTGAAAGAGTTAGGAGTTGCAGACTTAAGATTAAAATGCAATTGACCAGAAGGTGTGTTATCTGACGGAGGTGGAGGCGGCTTACCCCCTGAAGGAGGTGTAGATTCAGAAGCCTTCATCTGTTTGGACTCCTCAAATTGTCGTGTAACTGCCTGTTTTATCAGGTCGGAGTAATAAATGCGATCCTCAAAACGTTCGACCTTTCGACGATTTTTAGAACGTTCGGCAGTCTCAGCCAGCTCCTTGCGCATGGCCAGAGTTGAGGCTTGTACGGCAGAGTCAATAATAAACTGCATCTCAGAAGCAGAAATGCTAGTAGGTGGGGTAGGGGAAGGGTTGGGGTCGCTATCGTTCGTCATGATCCTACAATATCAGAAGAGCAACAAGTAAAGAAGCAAACACCAGAAACCAAGTAATGCAATATTGAAGACCGCAAGTCAAAATCAAATTCAAGCAATTCCCCTGGACACAAAATTTTTCAATATTAAAGACAGCAAGTCAAAATCAAATTGCAAATTAAATCAGCCACAAGTCGGATATCAAGGATAACAAGTACAAACAAGCGGCTAATGTGTATACAATAAGATATACAATGTGATGCTCGAAATATATGAATATGTAGCAATCGACAATAGTAATCACAAGGGCAATCAAGTGCACACACTCCGTCAACTACTATCTGGCGGTTGCAACATGGTTCAAAATGAGAGGGGTGTGACCAAGGCTCCTGTGTCGGCAAAGCACAAAATCATACAAAGTAGGGTTCTTATCAAAAGCTTTAAACCAAATAGATCATCTAACAAGTAGCAAAGAAAAGAAATAACAATATGTAATGAGTTACTAACTCAAACAAGGAGGTATGCTATTTTTTTTTTTAATGCTCTCGGATTTTTTTTTGTCGGCTACGTGATGTCTCCAAAGTAGCCATGTTTTTATGCATATTTTAGTTCCATATTCTTTACAGTTTGCATATTTCAGGTTGGGAATATGTCGGATTTATGTAGTATATGCTTATTTGTCAGAAGTGGAGATCTACATAAGTTTCTGTTTAATATTGCAGAATATGGAAACATTTCGAGAGAAAATCAAGAAGCAAAGACGGAAGCAGCGAGTTACTCGACATCGATAGAGCCTTAGTCGATGTCGACGAATCATGCCCGGACACCCCCTGATCAGACACTATGTCGAGAAGCCAAGGAGCAGAGCAACCCGACTCCCACACCGTCCTCGAGATCGAGTAGGCCCTACTCGATGTCGACAACGCCCTGAAGACCCACCAGGAGTCGAAGAGAAGTTACCCGACCTGACCAGGAAGCCGGACACCCTACTCGAGATCGACAAGACTTTCGTCGAGATCGAGGAACCCTAGGAATCTGTGTCCGAGCATGTCGACAAGAGGCTACCCGATGCACCAAGCCGGCCAAGTCGATGATCCACCCCTACTTGAGATCGACGAAGGCCAGGAGACATGACCGAGCCACATCGAGGACCAGCTAGCCGAGAGGCCGAGTCAAGCCCAGTCGACCAACAATCCTACTCGAGATCGAGTAGACCTTTGTCGAGATCGAGGAGACCTCCAGAGACGCGTTACGCGGTTTGATCAAATCTACTCGGTGTGGGATTACTTGGGCCCGAAGATTGCCGATTCTATCCGAATTTATCAAGATACATCATGAAGAGAGAGATCTATCCACTTGAAGGCATTTTAGATATATTTCCCTATTTTAGATTTAACTTCTTTATAGCTTTTATTTATCTTTAAAGTTCTAGATATAGTTTTAGATATAGATATAGATATTCTATCCTTGAGTAGCAAGGATTAGAAGCCTATAAATAAAGCCTTGGGGGCTCAGTTTTATTCAATTTCAGGAGGAGAAGTAGTAGGAGAGAGAGAGAGAGAGTGAGTGGCCAAGAGGAGTTTTGTGAAGCGAGAGCGGAATTGACTTCCTTTGGTTGTAAGCTCTATTTTATTTCATTAATGCAAGTTTATTTCCTTTTATTATTGATGTCTTTAATTATGATGAAGCGCGAGTAGTCAACCCACTTCTAGGGTTGGGGCGAGCCCGACGATAGCCCTGCATAATTGAGGTAAAGATCCGACTTTTATCAAGTTTTGAGCATCTACTACTTGTTTATGTGTTTATTACCCATCTAATGGAGGTCCATGATAACAACTTGGATTGTAAACATAAAATCAGTAGAGACAATTAGGGTTTCTTGAAAGAGTTGTCTAATTGTTGGAAAAGGCGAAAGCTAGTCCTTTGATGCGATTCACATGATTATCTGTTTGGTTCTGCCTTATGCATGCTTGGTTATCGTTGTTGCGAACCCCAATCTTGGAAGTCTTTTACATACAGTTTAGTTCGAAATCCCAAAGCATTTGTTTTTATTCCCTTTCGTTTTTACTTTCTGCCCTCGTCGATCTTGACCAAGCCTGGTCGATGTCGACTACTGATCTTCGACCCAAAGTCGCTGTAGCTTCTGTGTGCAGGTGCTCGACAAGACAAACCGACGTCGACTAAGACTCTACTCGATTTCGAGTAAGGCCTTGTCGAGATCGACCACCAGTGCCTGTGCTTGCTGCTGCGTTGTTCGACTGTCCGATCTTCTGTCGAGTTGTTGTGCTCGAGATCTAGGACCCCTGTAGTCGACTTCTGAGAGATTTCACCACTGCCTAGGATCCGCTGACACGCTTCCTCGTGGATCGATCCTGACTTCCCACTGCTGCATCGGGAGGAAGTCTTGTAATTATTTGCAAGGGACGGAATCTAGTTTGATGTACTTTAGTTATATTTTATATTTGCATTCTCGATTTCCTCCTACAACAAATTGGCGCAGTTTCCGGGGAGGCTATCATTCGCGCCTTAGGTAGTAGTTAAATCTCACGTCTGCTTTGAGTTACTTTATAGGTGTATGCGCCGTTCTGGTCAACCCCCTGAGTTTGATGGCTTAGACGAACCAGAACGCCTTCTACACATCAGAGCTAAACTACAAAGAGCCATGGCGGCTGCTGAGACGCAAGAACAGCTGATTGCAAGGCTTACAAGGGAGCTAGCCGCAAAGGATACTACTATCGCCGCTGAAAGGGCAGCGAGGGAACAAGAAGCTGAGCGCGCAAGGCAAGCAGAAGCTGAGCTTGCCCAATATCCATCTACTGCAAGGGATTATATGCATCCCACTCTCGTCGTGCCTGAATCGGTGATTCTTATCCCTGAAAACTCTTTTGAAATTCGCACTCAATTTCTGATAGAGCTTAAAAATAATGCTTTTTATGGCAAATTTAATGAGTGTCCTCTTGAACATATTACCAATTTTTCTGACATGTGCCGTACTCTTGCTGAAGGTACAACTTTGGAATATGTCAAGAAGAAGGCTTTTCGCTGGTCTCTCGCTGGGCCTGCACTGAAGTGGCTTGAAGAGCTGAAACCAAGATCACTCACAACATGGGCCCAAGTAGAGCAAGAGTTTCTGAATAAATTCTTCCCACCTGCCAAGACAGCACTTCTCCGCCAGAAAATCACCGCCTTCAAACAGAAGCCTGGGGAACCGCTGGCAAAGGTATGGGAACGCTACAAAGAACTGTTGCGATCTTGCCCTACTCATGGACAGCCACCCTACGTCATTCAGGAGATCTTCTTCAACTCTCTTGATCAAGTCACCAAGGACAGAATCAACCAGTATACTCGCTATGAGTATCTGACGATGTCGCCAGTTGACGCATGGGGTGTGCTAGACAAGCTCACCAATTATGACAACAAATATGAGTCTACTGCAAACTATGAGGAGAACTCCTATGCCAGGCCAGCACCATCTATGTCACTCTATGAGCCAGCAAAGGAGATTGACCCAGATGTTAGGGAGCAGTTCTACAGAGACCAGAATCGTAAGCTCCTCAAGCAAGTCAAATATCTATCTGTCAATCAGCCTTGCATCGAATGCGGATCACAGAGGCACACCACTACTGAGTGCCCACACACTGAGCAAGGCAGAATGGCAGAGACACATGAGGAAGCAGCCTATGCTGGGGGTCCAAATCGCTACATGGGAGATCAAAGGTTCTATCAGCCTCAGTGGAACCAAGGTCCTCCCAGGAACCCCCCACCCTATAGAGCTCCAGGACATCCTAAAAGGGATCAAAAGAAGGATGATCTACAACTGATCCTTGATGAGATGCGTCGAAATCATGCACAGAACCTGCAGGCTACGAACACCATCAACCATCAGCTCCAGAATTTCAACACAAAAGTTGGAGAACTGGACATCTGGAAAAGGGGAATAGAGACGCAGATGGGTCAAATCGCTGCACAGATCCCACGACCATCCGGACAGCTCCCTAGGCAAACAGAACCAAATCCTAAGGGGAAAACCGGACACGTCGCAGCTATCAAACTCAGAAGTGGGCATCAATTACACGAGCCAGAGGTCAGAAAACAGCAAGGCAATGAGGAGCAGCAACTCGAGACAGAGCAGAACCTACTCAATCTCGAGAAGACTCTAGTCGATCTCGATAAGCCACTGCTCGACACAGACCAGAAACTGAGCTCGGACTCCACTGCAAAGCCCAGTAAGCCGAAGTCGACCACCCCACTCGATCTCGTGGACCCCCTGGTCGAGATCGAGGAACAGCAAGCCGAGGTCGACGACTCTGCAACACCTTCGACAGCTGATCTGGCTCCGAAGCAGAAAAAGCCACTGCCTTTTCCTTTAAAACACAGAAAGATCCCACTGCAGGTAGGTTTACCAGATTTGTTAATATGCTGCAAGAACTGAATGTTTCTATTCCTTTTACAGAAGCCCTGCAAGAGATGCCTGGATATGTCAAATTTCTAAAGGAAATCCTGAGTAAGAAGCGATCCATTTCAGAGATCGCAGGCGAATGCAAAGTACTCCACTTCCCTGAAAAGAGACCTGACCCTGGTAAGTTTTCTGTTACTGTGGGTTTTGGGCAATATAAATATGATTCTCTGTGCGATTTAGGAGCAAGTGTGAGCATCATGCCTCTATCAATCTGGCGGAAGGTAAAAATAGGATGCATAGAGCCTGTGGATGCCAAACTATACATGGCGAACAATACAGTGGTCATCCCTACAGGTATAGTTGAGAATGTCCCCGTTCAGGGTGGTAAATTCTTTGTTCCAACAAATTTCCTTATCATAGACTGTGCTGAAGATCCTACTAGCCCTATTATTCTTGGTAGACCATTCTTAGCAACTGCAGATGCCAGAATTAGTGTTAAGAATCGCTCGCTCACCTTCACCATAGGCGATGAGGTTTTAGATTTCTCTTTTGGTCCTGCAAAAAAGGAAATTTCATGGCTGGAGGTGAAAAGCATCAGCAACCACGGGACCAAACAAACAGCGGAGGAAAGCGCCAACACTGTACCCGAGGTCGACCAGAGCTCCTCGATCTCGACTAGCCACCTACTCGATCTCGACAAGACCTGGTCGATCTCGACAACCTCTGCTGAGCCACTGACTTGCCAAGAACCTAAGTATGGGGTCCCTGTACTCGAGGTCGACCAACAGTACTCGACATCGACTAGCCCCAAACCCAAAGTTTTCTGTTTTGGGTCCGAAAAGGTAAGTTCAGGTATGAATTCTACTCCCCCTCAGTCCATAAAGAAATCTTTCAATAATTTAAGGGGAGGTAAGGCCCCGTGGTGAGAAAATCTGCGAAAGCTAAGGGCTGGGAGGAAGAAAAAGAAAGAGAAGGGAGATGATGCTAGCAACCACCTATCAGCTGAGCTTGCATACTACCATCAGGACCTAGATGATCCAGGAGAAGGGTCAAGCATGAGCGGGCCCCACAATAATGGTCCTTGAGCACAGACGGAGAAGTCGGCCTAGCGACTCTAAAATCTAGAGCATGTATATAGACTTTATGAATTTTTTGGGACTTTTAAACTTTTTAGTTTTCGGTTTTTGTTCTTGGTTTTGGTTTTATGTCTTTCAGAATACTTCATGTGGATAGTCTTGTTTTTGTGCGCAATCTAACACTTTTAGGTCGGCAAGCATATAAGGATCGCGAAAAGTGGAATAAAGAAGTCCCTGAAAACAGTCAAAATCGACGAAGGCCAAGTCGACGACGACAAGGAGGAGCAGCCCAAACACTCGTCGATCTCGAGTAGGCCAACTCGAGATCGACTAAGCCACCAGAAGCTCCTCGACTTCAGAACCCACTGGAAGCAGACGAAACTACTCGAGATCGAGTACCTTGTACTCGAGATCGACGAGACACTTTCCTCGACCAGCACTGATTCGCCCTCCTCGATATGTTATCCTGTGATTTCCTTCCTTTACTCTTGTTTTTATTTGATTTTGTACAGTGGGGACACTGTAAATTTTAAGTATGGGGTGGGGGAAGGGCTCATTATCATTATCATATGTTTTAGTCTTGCTTTTTGGTTTTACATGGTGAAATTTTAATGTTATGCATTCATATTTAAATTTTATGCATTTAAGTTTTTGTCATACTTTAGTCTTGTCTTTTGAATTACATAAAAAATAAAAAAATAAAAAAAAAATAGAAAATGTCGAAAAAAAAGAAAAAATATGCATGTTTAATTTTTGCATTGTTTTAGTTTTTATACCCTAACTTAGATGTCCTATGATGATAAATAATGACTTACTTGACCATATAAATCCTATGGCGTGTTTGGAAGGTTTAGCCTAAGTCCTCAAAATTGTTTTATGTGGATTGTGAACTTGTGATGAAATTGAACACATATGATCCTAAGCTAAAGGTTAAAATCCAACAAAAATTGTCCTAGTGAGAATTTTGGCCTTATAGGGAGAACATAAAACAAATCCCTCTGCTTTCTTGAGTGTATTTACTCTTCCTATGCATCTCTAAATGTTGTGATAGTTATTCAAAGTCAATGCATTTATATGTTTATGTTGATGAGAATTAAATGATGGAGGCACCTTTTAAGCCAATTTTATCCTCTCTTTACCTACCCTGCATTATCCCTGCTTGAAGCCAGAACATTAGCCTGAGACTTTTATTGTGAACTCCACAAAAATATCCTTAGCCAAATTGAGCCTGACCCCATTTGGGAATTAAGACTTAGAGTTGGTTGGAATGATGATTTGTGGAAAGAATAAGCTTATGTTGCATTTCAAGTAGGAAGGATTGTTGAAATTATTGAAACATGGGTTGGTTTTACATTTTTATCTTGCTATGCATACTATGTAAAAGGATTTTTGGCTCACATTATAAATGCACTATTAATGTTATTTGGTTTTTATTTTCGAAAAAAAAAATCCGAAAAAAAAGAAGAGAAAAGAAGAAAAAGTACATATTTTGTGAGTAAAGTGCATGAGCCAAATTTACCTTATTATTTGCAAGATACACACTTTGGAGAGGTTGAGAAAGTTTGAAAGGTTACATACTTCATTGAGATAAATTGGAGAGTTTGGTTGATGCATATGATTGAGAAGTTATGGTTTGGTTGTGTTGGAGATTTAGGAGTCTTGATTTCCGAATTTTATTTAGCACCACATGGCCAAATAATTCCATGCCTTATTATTTCTTACCAAGCCCCATTACAACCCCGCCGAATGGAATCTTCTTTGAAGACTTCTATTGAGCGAAGCCCTCCTGATAATTCTTGTTGCATTTTCATAATTGGTTGCGAAGTGGATTATGTTTAAATTGCAATATTTATGAGATTGTGTATGGAATTGAGTTGAGAGTTGATCTTCATAGCCTAAACACATTTGAGAGTTGAGTGTAAACACATTATCCCTGTGAGGTTGGATTTATATTGCCTATGCCTATGGATCGCTCATATATGTGTGATGACGTTAAATTCACTTGTCTTACATTGCTACTACTTGAGATGTTGCTTTTGACAAAGGCGAAGACTTGAAGGATGTGTTGTAGGTTTTGGTTATTGTTTGGTTATTGATTGAGGACAAGCAAGTCTAAGTACGGGTTGATTTGATGTCTCCAAAGTAGCCATGTTTTTATGCATATTTTAGTTCCATATTCTTTACAGTTTGCATATTTCAGGTTGGGAATATGTCGGATTTATGTAGTATATGCTTATTTGTCAGAAATGGAGATCTACATAAGTTTCTGTTTAATATTGCAGAATATGGAAACATTTCGAGAGAAAATCAAGAAGCAAAGACGGAAGCAGCGAGTTACTCGACATCGATAGAGCCTTAGTCGATGTCGACGAATCATGCCCGGACACCCCCTGATCATACACTATGTCGAGAAGCCAAGGAGCAGAGCAACCCGACTCACACACCATCCTCGAGATCGAGTAGGCCCTACTCGATGTCGACAACGCCCTGAAGACCCACCCGGAGTCGAAGAGAAGTTACCCGACCTGACCAGGAAGCCGGACACCCTACTCGAGATCGACAAGACTTTCGTCGAGATCGAGGAACCCTAGGAACCTGTGTCTGAGCATGTCGACAAGAGGCTACCCGATGCACCAAGCCGGCCAAGTCAATGATCCACCCCTACTCGAGATCGACGAAGGCCAGGACACATGACCGAGCCACATCGAGGACCAGCTAGCCGAGACGCCGAGTCTAGCCCAGTCGACCGACAATCCTACTCGAGATCGAGTAGACCTTTGTCGAGATCAAGGAGACCTCCAGAGACGCGTTACGCGGTTTGATCAAATCTACTCGGTGTGGGATTACTTGGGCCCGAAGATTGCCGATTCTATCCGAATTTATCAAGATACATCATGAAGAGAGAGATCTATCCACTTGAAGACATTTTAGATATATTTCCCTATTTTAGATTTAACTTCTTTATAGCTTTTATTTATCTTTAAAGTTCTAGATATAGTTTTAGATATAGATATAGATATTCTATCCTTGAGTAGCAAGGATTAGAAGCCTATAAATAAAGCCTTGGGGGCTCAGTTTTATTCAATTTCAGGAGGAGAAGTAGTAGGAGAGAGAGAGAGAGAGAGAGAGAGAGAGAGAGAGAGAGAGAGAGAGAGAGTGAGTGGCCAAGAGGAGTTTTGTGAAGCGAGAGCGGAATTGACTTCCTTTGGTTGTAAGCTCTATTTTATTTCATTAATGCAAGTTTATTTCCTTTTATTATTGATGTCTTTAATTATGATGAAGCGCGAGTAGTCAACCCACTTCTAGGGTTGGGGCGAGCCCGACGATAGCCCTGCATAATTGAGGTAAAGATCCGACTTTTATCAAGTTTTGAGCATCTACTACTTGTTTATGTGTTTATTACCCATCTAATGGAGGTCCATGATAACAACTTGGATTGTAAACATAAAATCAGTAGAGACAATTATGGTTTCTTGAAAGAGTTGTCTAATTGTTGGAAAAGGCGAAAGCTAGTCCTTTGATGCGATTCACATGATTATCTGTTTGGTTCTGCCTTATGCATGCTTGGTTATCGTTGTTGCGAACCCCGATCTTGGAAGTCTTTTACATACAGTTTAGTTCGAAATCCCAAAGCATTTGTTTTTATTCCCTTTCGTTTTTACTTTCTGCCCTCGTCGATCTCGACCAAGCCTGGTCGATCTCGACTACTGATCTTCGACCCAAAGTCGCTGTAGCTTCTGTGTGCAGGTGCTCGACAAGACAAACCGACGTCGACTAAGACTCTACTCGATCTCGAGTAAGGCCTTGTCGAGATCGACCACCAGTGCCTGTGCTTGCTGTTGCGTTGTTCGACTGTCCGATCTTCTGTCGAGTTGCTGTGCTCGAGATCTAGGACCCCTGTAGTCGACTTCCATGAGATTTCACCGCTGCCTAGGATCCGCTGACACGCTTCCTCGTGGATCGTTCCTGATTTCCCACTGCTGCATCGGGAGGAAGTCTTGTAATTATTTGCAGGGGACGGAATCTGGTTTGCTGTACTTTAGTTATATTTTATATTTGCATTCTCGATTTCCTCCTACAACACTACGAAATAGGTATGTAATGTTGCTAGTATGCGACAGAAGATGCCAAGAAGAACGAAAATAAAAAAAAATAAAAATAAAAGTACGCTACGATGATATAAAAGTAAGCAAAAATAAAGAAAAGGGAAAATAGGCTAGAATTGGAGAAATTAGGGTTCTTTAGTGGTGCAAATTCATATAATGCTTAAATCCAAGAATCACATTCATAGACATGATATGTAGCAACAAGGAAAATAAAAGATCAAAACTTGCAATCAAGAACTCAATATCTTCCAAATTAAAGATCCAAACAAGAAAGAACTAAAATAAAGTGCCAATTTTTAGGGTGAATGATAAAGATATAAATTTTATGCAGCGGGAATGGTGAAAAATAAGGTACGAAAATAAATCACTCAAGTAAAGAATCAAAAGAGTAAAGAGCTTGCATACACCTAAAATCCGATACCACTTGATACGTTTGGGATACCTGATCCTGCGCCTGTGGGCTCAAGATCAAGAACCACGCTGTATATTTGCCTGATCTTGCAATGCTCTTCCGATATCTCCTGATTAACAATTGAATTAAACTAATTAATAACTAAATAAAAAAATTGTCTTAACTTAAGAAATTCAAGCTATTAACAATGAAGGAAATAATTAACTAAATTGAAACTAAATAACAAAAGTGACAGAAAGGGAAAACAAGGGAAACGAGGGTTTGGAAGCGCGCCACAATGGCGATCCTCGGGAGCGAAGCGCTTGGAATGTCGCGAGGGTTCTCGGGGGGAGGGTGTGTTCGCTGGGCGAGCGACGACGATGCTAGTGAGCGGAGCGAGAGAGCGACAGCCAGTGAGCGGAGCGAAGACGTGCGAGCGTAGGGGCTTGCGCGCGTGGCAACGATGGAGCCATGCTCGCAGGGAGCGAGCCGAGACGCCAGTGTCACCAAGGGTTGCCGAGTCTTTTTCTTGCGATGGATCGAAAAATCCAAGGTTGTGTTTAATTATTTTTGATCAAGGTTGATCAAGATGACGATGATGGTGATGGGTGATGGTGTTTGGATGAATGCCGAAGAACATAAGAGCCTTTGAGATTGATAATCGAGAACCTTTTAATCCTATAAAGGGGTTTCTCAATTCTAATTCAATCTAACAAATTCAAAGTACATGTGTTTGTTTAAATAGAAAAGCAATGGAAGATCTAACCAATCCTTCCTTGCAAAGGAAAGGGTTTTGGATAGATCTAAACTATCTAAAGATAAAAAAAATAGCTTTAAGATAGAAATAAACCTAAGAAGATATAATTCTAAAACTTATGGAACAAGATTTATCTAGAAGAGATATAATCTTGTACATTATTCATCTAATTGCATCAATAAACAATTAATTAATTAAGTAGATAGAAACCGGCCCAAGCACAAGAGCAACTCGGCCCATCCACTCGACAAGGTCCTAGGCCCACTCGACTAGAAGTGATCTTGAGTGATCCATGAAGATGCCGAGTAAGGTTGATTCATGGAGGGTGCTGACGAGTCTTCATGTGCTCCGTGTGTGGATGCAAGCTCACTTCTTGTGCTGGTGGTGTAGTCCTGAGATCCGTGTGTGGACGCAAGCTTTAGTTGCATCTTGAATTCTCTTGGCCCTTGCACGAGTGATAGGACAATCGAACGAAACCTTCATATTGTCCTCAACGTCACCAGGAGTCATGGATAATTGTATTGCATCACATATATAATTATAAATGTGAAATTTTAGAACCTTTTATCTAGCTTCAAAACGGTAATTATATACAATGAGAAATATTGATGACATGCATATAAGTTTTCTTTGCAACATGAAATTCATGATTTATAACTTGATATCTTATATTTTCATGTAGAAATCAGCAATTAAGAATAATAATAATGAGGGATTTGAGGGAGTTTGATTGAATGCAGCAGCAGCACCCGATGTAGAACCTCCTGGACTTTATTCAAGCCACCCGTCGACCGTCCTCAAATTTATACCAAATCATCTTCGTTCATCACCGACGGCATGGTTTTCTCCAGGTGAGTTCTGAATTTCCCTGAACCATCTAGCATCTCACACAAGGCCTCCAACTAATTGTTCATCTTTCTCACTGTTTCCGTTTATCTTCAGGCAGTAGTGTTCGATTTCTAGCGGATTCACCAGCTCCGTCGAAGAATAAGATGAAGAGAAAATGTAATCCCCACAAAGATGAACCTACTAGGCCTCTCAAATTAGCTACTCATGGAGGAGTTTGCTCCATTAAGGGTGGGAGACTAATCCCAAAAAAACAATCGGTGTTCAATGGCAACATGAGTTTAAAAATTGAAAGCAAAGAAGTAAGTGCTCTAAGGTTAGTATGAATAAAACTCTCTCTACTGGCATTTCTTTTTTATGAAGATTCCCTATTGGTTTAAAAAGATATATATAATTTCAGTTGTACCCTTGTAGCCTTGATGTGTTTCTAGTCTTTTAGATGTATATTAGAATTTTTATTCAGATTACTGAAAAATCTTCAACTTTACCTTCAGCCAAGAGATTAAAAAAATGAGAATTTAGGCATTGGCAAAGGTACAAGTTTAATAGTTCGACTCAATAATTGGATCTAGTCTTTGTTGATTTCATCAGAAGACAAAATAAGGGCTAAAGACAAAATATTACAGTCTGAATGATCAATAGAATCCATTAGTTAATCAAGTTCTTCCCGTGCTATATTTTAGGAACCAAGCAAGAGTACAGTGAAACCTGATGTACCTCGCGGCTAGTCCAGATGCTTAGCCTCCTACAATGCATTCTTAGGTGAGCATTCATACACTAGGATTCAGTTGAGATGTTAGACTTCTGGCTGCTCTTTTATTATGCTTTTGTGCTTTTTGCAATGTTGCTTTGTCCTGAAACTTCTATTTGTTAAATGATAAATTTGAAATTGAAGATGGGATGCATAAATGCACGTGGTCATGTGTCTTTCCTAGTCAATTTTATTATGTGTCTTAGGATGACAATGGTGGATACGCTAATATAGTCCACCTTGGTTTTGTGAATGATGTTCTCTTTCTCCTTCTTTCTTAATTGTCTTCCAACTCATTTCATTGTACTCTCGGTTTCTACTGCTTTTATGTGGTTCTTTAGTGTGCATTGCCTTTCCTTTATGGCCTATCATTTAGTTTAGCGATCTATGGCCATCTGTTAATTAAACGAGTTAGTAACTTCCGGTTGTTATCTATACTACTAATGAACTAATGATTTATGCAAGTGCTGCTGGTTTGATAGAACAATTTTGATTAGCAAGTAAATAATCACTAGAAGGTGTTTTGTAATTTTTAAGCCTATTAGCTCAAATGGTAGAGCGATGTGTTAATGCACATTGATGCGGGTTCAAATCCCGCATAGGTTAGTAATATAAAAAAAATAGAAAAACCCCCGCATATGCTACTACAAAAAAATTCTTTTTTTTTCTTTAAAATTTGATAAAAACACATTAGAAAGGGGATATTACCATCGCAAAAATGTAATGTTGTGCCAAGAGGGAAAAAGGCGGGAAAAAAGTATTTGCCACAGTGATTTCCGTCGCTGAATATTATTTGCTACCCTAGGGCTAGCGACCCTCAATTTGCCGTCTCATAGCCGTCGCAAATACATTATTGCAACGGCAACCTTACCTTTTGCGAGGGGAAAGTGCCGTTTCTAAAGCATTTTTTTTTGTAGTGAAACATTTAAATCCAAACCGTTATTGCTTTAGTGTAGTTAGAGTCTCAACTTTCTCTTTCTCCCAAGTCAGAACCTCGCGGTCATGGAGCCAAACCAGTGTCAATAGTGGTAAGAATAATGGATACCTTAAAACGTTAATGATGAGCGGGATTAGATGATGCCCACCTACTCTTTCCACTGCCTTAAGCACACATATACGTTATACCTAATAATCATGCTTCTAGATGCAAGGCAGAATATTAACACACTTACATGCCCCTAAGTTCAAGTGCATAATAATAATGAAGGCTTCAACACAGAATACCAAGTGGTATATCCCGCTTCCAAACCACCGCTCCCCTTTCCGACAGGGCGGAGACTGGCCAGGTCGCGAATGCATTCCAATTAATAGATGGGGTGAGGTCCGTATTGGTACCCGACCCCATATTGCATGCTTATTAAGAAATCATGAATGTGTACTTAATAGAGAAAAGGAATAAGATAATGCAAAAGGTAAAATAAGAGTAATGAGTAAAGTGGTAATTAAGACTCGAACGGCTCTAGACGAATCCAATGAGACTGGGCCATCATATGACCCTAGCAAAGACCCTAGATACTTCACAGATAACGGTCGATCGGTTTACAAACGCATAAAGTAATAAAATGCTCAATGGTCAATGCAACATAGCATGATACTACAGGGCATGCTGATCATGAATGCAAGCACCTAGTATATCATGCACAAAAAGCAAGGCGTTCTCTCTATCGATCTAAGTAAGCTCCGAAGAGACTTACTTGGCTATGCAAAACAGCATAATAGAAGGTCCGGCACACATCAATCATAATCACAAAGTATCACCTAGATACATATCAAAACACATATATAAGTCTACATCTAATCATTCAAGCACTCAAGGCAAATATCATTCAATGAGAATAACATCCATATCACAATCGTCATTCCATCAAGTTTAACCATTCATCACATTGCCATATTTCGTAGGACCACATCATTCTCATCGTTCCATTCAGCCACATTCATATGTTCATAAAATTCATATATCTGCAATACTAATCCACATAGTCGTATATTTCAAGGTTCATCACATTCATCATAGTTCATAAGGCATAAGTCAAAAGGTACATACTATATATCTCGTCATGCTATTAGTCAACCAATCATGCTATTAGTCCACTCAATCATGATATTAGTCAATCAATCACATCAACATGCTAGTTAGTCATTGATCAAATAATTCCAAAGTTAGTCCCAAAAATCGTTTCGAAAACCAAGTTACCAATTAGAACGTTTGACCTTAAAAGCTTATGAAATTTGTTTTCCCAACACCCAAATCAGGTCATTAAGTTAGTACTTGAAATCCCCCAAAAGCGTTGAAAACGAGTCGCAAAAATAATCGTTGAAAACATCGAGAAACGGAGTCAAAAACGGTCGGACAGGAAGCCAGTTGCGATCGCGAAAAAGGCTCTCGCGCCCGCGAGATTAGGCGCCTCAGTGGTCTTCACGCCTGCAATCTTCTCACACCCGCGAGATCCCGAGTCGCGGGCGTGAGTCTGGTGTCCCTCCTAGGGCACCCCAGATCTCCACCTCGCCGCCGCGAGTCACCACTTTTGTGGCCGTGAGCAAGAAACCTAGACAGGGTGTTCTTACTCGTGACTGCGAGTTCCTTATCACTGCAGCGACAATGGTCCTGAATCTTTGATTGAAGGTCCGTTTGTGGCCTCTTTTGGTGTTGTTAGTCCCTCCCCTTTTTCTCAATTTTTCCTAGAGTTTCCAGGCATGGGTTAGTACTAAAATAACTCGAAAAACATGAGAGTTTGAACAGATTTCTCACCCAACTCTTACATGCTTCACTTTCTCTTCTCCCCGGTAGCTCTTGATGCGATTTGAGGCTGAATCTACTAGATCCCCTTGTTGGGTGAGTAGAAGAAGTTAGTTTAAGGATAAAAGAGGGAACATGAAGGGTTTGGAAGTGAAAGGAGGAGAAAATGAGCTATCTTATCCTCCCTAGACTTAAAACCGAACAAATGGGCTCCGGGGCTTCGACTCTTGACTTCTAGGGTGTTGAGTGGCTTCAAAAGATATCATTGGACTCCTTAGAAGATGGTGGTAGCTTTTAGACTCCTTGCATCTTGAGGCAGATGAGAAAAGAGGTGGTGAGATGGTGTGGTGTGGGGATATCGAGAGAATGAAATGAGGGAGAGGGGTTTTCCTTTGTGGGTTCTGTGGTGTTTGGAGAAGAGAAGGGCTGGTTAAGGTGGTGGAGGGTGGTGGTTGTTGGGGAGGCACAAGGGAAGGAGAAAAAGGAATGAGAGTGTTTTAGGGTTTGTTATTGTAGGACAATGAGGCTTCCAATCTCACTCCACCTTTTAGATAAGATGGAAGAGATGTTATTTGTCTTAAGGTGAGATTCAAATGAGTATGATATCATGGTCTTATCCCTTGACTAGATGATTTAAGGACAGGATTGAAGACGAGGGAAGGATTATCTCTTTCCAAAAGAAGGGCATGCAAGGAAGGAGGGAAGGAAAACGCTAATGTGGGTGTCTTCCCTAAATAGGGTAAGCATCTTGACCAATTCAAAATAGTCACAAGCGTTCACTTGGGGTTAGGGTTTGGTGTGGGGGCATCTCGGCTAGGGTTAGGAGAGTGGGAGTGCGGGTCTTGGTTCCGACATTGCAAGCTTGAATCCGGAGGGGCGTCTCGAAATTAATCCCCGAAGTTAGTTCCCCCGAAGTTAGTTCCCGAATTCCCGCTCTCTCTTTCGCGAATTAGATTTTTTTTTAAAAATCAAGAATCGAGGTTGCCATGTTAGTTCTTAAAATTTTTGTTAGGTGGGAAATCCGCTTTATGAGGTTTTAAAATCCGAGTTAGCGAGTTTTCTGTTAAATTTCGCTTTCAAATTCATTTTGTTTTCCTTTTTTTTCAAAAAATTAGAATTGAAAAATTCCAGTCTTTACATTATCCACCTCTAAAAACAAGTCTTGTCTCCGAGACTAAAACCAATACAAGGTAGGGGATGAAGTTAGAAGTAGGTGAGTCCAAGGACCATTCCATTTATCCCGTAAGCGCCTCATAAGTGTCCCTATGAGGTTCTCACAATATCGTCGTCATGATCATAATATCCCCGATGGGTTGTAGCGAGAGTGTGATACGGGCCCTTACCACATCCTTACCCCGACTTCTCGGTTATATCATAACTCGAAAAGCATTACAACATCTCCACTAGGTCTTAGCAAGCAGTCTATAAGGGCCCCTATAAAATGCTTGTATCCAGTTCATGGGGCGTCATAATGCAAGCTCAGTCAAAAAATTTCAAGAGGGGTTCCCTAGTTTGAAAAGGATTAGTTTCAAATCATTGAAATTCTCGATCGCGCTCGACTCCTCAAAATCCAAGTTAGTTCTTTTTAAACACTATTCAAAATCCCTTAAACCCGACGTTAGTTAAGTGAGTTTCAAGTCTCAAGAGGTGGAATCATCCACCTCTAAGGGCTAATCCCCTATTTTCTTCCTAAGTTCCAATTCAGAATCAAATTTCATCAATTCGGTTCTAGCATCCTAGCAATTCCAATTCAAGGCATCATATAACATAGCAATCGTACAACATAGAAATCATATCACACCTTTATAAACAAATTATACTCATGTCAAGGATAATCACATACTATAACAGATCTAGAATGGCATCGTACATAGTAGAATTCATCATATCATATCACAGAAGTTGCACATCATGTCAATCAAATAAGCACATGATACTTACGCTAACTACCAAGCATCCTCACATTAGAGGCAAACAAGTACTTTCGCACACTAGCATTTTATCAAGTTCAAGGGATAACTATGTTAGTACTAACAACCCACTATAAATCAGAAACTGAACATCATCTATAGCATATAATTCGCGCACATTCGGCTCCAAGTGACGCATAACACTAAGTCACACTCTCATGAGAAACTGCCTATGTCTGCCGACCACATCAAGACACGACCACTACTCCTTAATCCTTATTTCTCGCATCAATTTCCTCCTCACCTAGGTCTACTAACTCAATCCAATACTAGTTCTAGGCACCGTTGCATTCCACTCATATACAGACTCTCTAGCCTCACATCTAGCTACCCGTAATCAAGGTCGAATACCGGGACCAAATACTAGGTATCCCAACTCATATGCCATCTAAGGGCCAATCTACTTCGACACCCCGATCCCAAGTCCTACCTTCCACTCGACCATCTAAACCATATCCCAGAGTCCCCAATCACACGGTTCCTTATTTCGACAAGCTCATAACTCGACCAACTACCCAGACTCCCTATAAAGAACACCCTCGTCCTAGGGATCTGGTACTAGTCCCATCTTCACCTTCTAAGGGAAATCCTAAGTCCTCAACTGAACCGCTCTCACGATCAATCTAGATGCTTCTTGACTATTCCGCTTACTCTTCCTAGGCTCTCAAGACCCCGCTTGACCATCATCTCCCAAAGAGACATTTCGGATCACCTTGCTAACCTGATCTTACTTCCTCGCTTGACCCCAGTTGACCACCATTCCTTAGCCACGACGCCTTAGGCCTAAAGCTTACATCCATCGACCATTCCTTCCAATGAACACTTATGCTACTCTAGCTAGAATTACTCAAAACATCGCAGCTCGACCAAATCCTCCCACTGTTCTCCAACTTATAGAATTCCCTAAGTACCGCACCTTGCCAAATTTTCTAAAATCCTTCTTCCTCTAGCACTCTCAATGCCTTCCGCCTTGCCAAGTTCCCAACTCCATGCTCAGAATCTCCCTTTCTTAACCTCAAGCCCACGGTCTTACTAGAAATCTCAATGACATTCTTGCCTAGCTTCCAGCCTTTCCTCGAAGATTCATCTGACATCATTGAATACCTCAATAGCAACAATAACCTCCACTCATAAGTCCCGCTTCATTCCCTATGCTAAAATCCTCCAACAACGCATCTAGAAATCCTTCACTCATGAATTCTCTAAGCATTACCAATCCTATCTAAACAACCCTAAATACTTGTCACACGTACAACGCCGATAACAAACAACCTAGTATCCAAGATCGATAATATCCCAAGCAGCCTTATACTACTCCTCCTTGGCAATTCCTCAACCTCATCCTTTACCAAAACCGCTCCTAATCATCGCACATACAACCTAGACCCAAATCCTACGATTCATTAGACATTCCTTAACCGATCATCCTCAAAGCCACCCATGATCCACTCCTAAACTATCTAGACACCTTCTCTTGCGCACTAACCCGCCTCACAACATTTCCCCTCAAGAATCCCCCCGATCCGCTCTTAACTTACTCATCCACCTGTAGAATTACAGTAGCTACCTATACTCTCACCCACTCTCAAGGTCACCTTAATGAAAATAGTCTAGAACTCAGCCAACTATCATCCTATGCCATGCGCTCACACCACGCACCCATTACCTACTAACACTTCAAGCTAGGGCCTCTCCCTCAAAATCTCTCCATACTAACACCACTACTCACCTAAGACCTACCCGGAAGCGCAACTCGATTCACAGACCACTATCTCCGACAAGTCCCACTCACTTGGCTCTACCTAAGCTAACGTACCCTTCCTGAAGCGTTCATGGAATTTCATCAGTACTTATTACCTCATTATGACGACAAAATGACCTGAAATACCTGCAAGCCTTAATCGTAGAGGGTGGTGAATGAGTTATGCGTTTATTGGTCCAAGCGATGGAGGCAATATGTTTGGCTCGCGAGGATGTGAATCGTTCGGTTGTCGTTTGAGAGGAAGCTAGGTGATGCTCTTATTCCTCGAATCTTCTTCTCTGATCACAGATCTTAAGAACTCAACTCCGGAGGCTTTAGCCCCGGGAGGCAATCAGAGCTCTTTTGCTTTCTTCTCTTGAAATCGGATCCTTCTTTTTGGGGTCGGAGGGTGGTATTTATAGGGAAACTAAGCGAGTAGCTGGCTGGCGACCTCGTGGTTTTACATAGGACACGTGTAAATCATGCCCACACGCTTAGGGGTATAGGCAATACACGTGGTGCTATTTAGAGGTGAGGTGTTCGGGCCAGCGAGCTGCTTGCTAGGATCCCGGAGAGTTACAAGATACTTGGAAGACTTACTCTGGTTCTTACGCGGGATTATATCGATGATCAGGTCACGAGGAAATGTTGAGTCAAGGTTTTTTAAGGTGTTGGGTCTAGTCTTGAATCGATCAAGTACCTTACTCGTGATAAATCTGGTGGTGGGGCCAGATGTCTTTTTGCGTCGGGTGGCTCATTTATGATGTCATACTCCTGTTATTTAATATGCCTATTTTCCATGGCATCGTCATATCTCCTCGTAACCGGATCGCAAGCGATATGTCGTTCGCGATTGGGTTTCGACAAACACGATGCTTCCCGCCAAAAAAGCATTTTATTGGATGGGCCTTGATTGGGGCCAACGTGCATTTCGGCCCACTTGAGGGAGTGACCCCACTGAGACCTATAAGTGGGGTTTTTGCATTTTTCTTCTTCAGTCCGCATTTCTGAACACACAAAGAGGAGAGAGAGAGAGTCTAAAGGTTTTCTGGACTTTCGGAGAAACGAAATCGGAGTTAGGTGGTGGTTTGCTTCTTGGTTTTCCAAGCTTTTCGGTGTCTCTCTCCCGTACTTCTAAAGTAATTTTTCTTAGATCTCTCTCTTACCCTTCTCAATTTCTAGGTTTGCACTTGTTTTTTATGTTTTTTATGTTTTTTAGGGCAAAGGGACACCAATTTCAGTGGTGGAAACCGCCTTCCTCCGGTGAGAGGGACGGTGGTTATGGGGCAGAGACTAGGGTACGCCCTGGTGTCTCATCTCCCTTTTCCTTCTTTGTTTCCTTAATTATGGTCGATTTTCGTGGGGTCGTCGAAAAATACCCAGTGATAGTGGGGCGGCGTTGAGGTAGGGTAGTGTTGTTCTTGAGTTTTTTGGAAGAAACCTTTCGTCTCCCCCTTTTTGCTTTTCCCAGAGGCGATTTCTCGAGAATCGAGAAGTTCTTATGGCGGAGACGAAAAGGCGTCTTTTAACCGTCATCCTGCAGGGGGGGAGATGTCTTTTCAACGTCCTTTCGGAGGGCGCGTGAGGCGCCAACTTGGGCCCAAAAAGGGCTTTTTGGCGCCAAATTTATTTACTCGTGATGTTGAAAAGGTAGTTTCCCCTTATTGATTTTCCCTTTCATTGCGTCTTTTCCAGGGGGGTTTTCTTCTTATTTTAGAATTAAGATGTCGCAAGAGAGTGATAGCCAGAATCGTAGCGTGGGCTATGAACACGAGGAAGTTAATTCTTCGTGAACCAGATCCTTGGCAGATGTCGACTCGGATTCTACAGTGAGTCCCGCTCCTCCCCCACCGAGTAAAAAATTGTGTGAGGTAAAAAGAAAGAAAGCAAACCCTAGGGCTGGTGCAAACGCGAAGAAAAGGAAGATGGCAGGAACCATGAAGCGCCCTATGAAGAGGGACAACCCCAAGTATTGTCATACGTCGGAGTCTATCAATCACTTGGGAAATTGCAACTTTTGTAAAAGCTATGCTCCCGCGGCGCCTCCTCCCATCCCAACGATATTCATGGAACTCGTAGCTCCTACCATGACCAAGATGCTGGGTGAGGAGTCGATTCTAAACGTTAAGCACCTAGAGGAGGTGGCTAAGCTTTACCTATGGCCGACTGGGATAGAAATAGGCCTGGCTACCGAGAGTGGGAGATGTTTGAGTGAATATAAAGACCACGTTGTCGTCCACCTAGGCAGTTCGCTCCAGGGGTTCCACCTCCCTCTTGCCTTTAACGTGTGGATGTACCCCACGGTCTACATCATGTGTTTTGCTACTATCAGGCAAACGCCGTCATTTGATCACCTTTTCTCCATTCTTTCTTTTTGGCACAATGAGGGACTGGTTTCCGCCTCTCTGACTGGAAAGATAGTTGAGAGGTTGTCCAGCAGTCCGGGATGGAGAAGAAAATAGTTCCTCGTTCGTGTTCCAACCAAGACTATATTGAACATTGTGTCTAAACCCAACAAGTATGTCGCTTCTAAAGACAAGAATGTCGCGGCGGAAGGATGAAGAGTCGCATTCAGGGAGGGGGTTGCGTCGATACGTGGTTACGGGAAAATCGTAACTCTGGTTCATCTAGAGATGTCCAGACTTAGTCTCCCGCATCGGTCGGGTTGGTGCATAGGACTTTTCTTAAGCATTCCAGTATTTCGATTAAGACTTTCTTTCGATTGACCTCTGTTTGGGTTTTTTTTTAGCAGACATGTTGGTAGACAAGTCGAAGATCTCTGCACTAGCGAAGAAGAAAAGCGCCGCTAGGGGCACATCCGGGCCTGCTCTCTCCATTACCCCGCGAGCGGGTGGTGGCCAACGGGACGCTCCCCGCAACTCCCCTCTTGCGAAAAGAGTTTTAAGAGGAAAGAACCGGTTGGAGATCGGGAAAGTGTGTCGTCGGAGGATCGACCCTTGACTCAACTTGTGTGTAAAAGACCAAGGGAAGGAACCACTATGCTTATGAGTTATGAGCCGATTACCCAGTCGAAGATCTCTATGACGGCCTACCGACTACCCGGGTTTGATCCTATTGATATCAAGAAATTGGAGATTCCCAAGAAAAGCTGTCCGGTCGAACGGGTGTATCTTCAACACCTGACGAATGAAGAACTGTTGGAGCGCGGCCAGAAAACCAGAGGCTAGGTAATTTTCTTTGCGATTTACTTTCCTTTTTTCCTTCTCTCCTTATTTTGCATATGTGTTCACCATTATCCGTGTGCCGTTGTAGGATAATCTACAATGTTCTGAGGTTGCTGGGTGTCTAAGAAATTACAACGATAAAGTGAGGGAGTTGAGGTCGATAAACAATGCCTTGAAGGGGAAGCTGGAGAAACTGAAGGATGTGGAGCTCCGAGAGGTAACCATGGAGAGTTTGGAAGAGGCTTTGGGGAAATCCCAGAAGGAGGTTGAGACAGTGAAGAATGAGCTGGACTTGTCGCGAGTTGAGCTTGCGAAGGCCCAAGAGACGGGGGCTCAGCATGAATCGGAGGTTACACGCTTGAAAGTTCAGCTTACGAAACTCGAGTGCGAGTTAAACCCGGCCCGTGAAGAGCTTATAGGTATAAGAGCACAACTTGAGCGTTTTACATCTGGTGAGGATGTCCTTCTCACCAAGAGTACCCTTCGTGAGTTCATGCTCAGTGACGAAGGCCAGGGGTGGCTATCTGGTTTCATGGGGAATGTTGGTCGAGGCTAGCTAAATCATTACCTTGAGACGGATGGACAGGATGTCCTTTACGACAAGGTCACCGACGCGTTTATGGAAGGGGTAGAAGATGGGATTGCCCAGAGCGTCAATCATTTTGCTTATCTCGGTGGCGATGTGAGGATGTTTCCCCCCAAATATGAAACCGATGATATGAAGCTTAAATACCCTCAACGTGGGCTGCCTCCCCCCTCCCCCCCCCCCCCCCCCCACCCCTTCCCTTGACGCTCCAATTGCTGCTGCCCTCGATCCTCCTCTTGTTGGTGAGAAGACCTCCGAACCCGCTCGGGATGATGACAAACCCCCTATTGATGTTTAACTAACCGTCTTTCCACTTCTTATGAATATTTTTTGAAGTTATTTTGTGTAGGGAAGTTGAAAATATTTTTACCCGTGGTGAGAGTCAAATGCTCTGCTGCGGTTCACACGTTTGTTTTTTGGGATGGCGAATATTTCAACCTATGACAAGTGATGTCCTGTTATGGTATTTTGTGAATACTTTATCCGATGTGGATCAAGATGGCCTTCTGTGGGTCAAACAATGATCTTGATCCAGGCGAGCTCTCAAGACCGATTCGAGGGTCATTGATGACAAAGGATGTCCTCCTCAAAAGGAAGAAGAAGGCTCCACCATGGAATAAGGCCCAAAGGAGCAAGGTGAGCTAATGTTCAAGTTTGAATTCGTTCTTAATGGGTTGACAGCATATCGACGTCTCAGTAAAATGGGTCGTTCGGAGTCCAGATTTATCGGATGAGGTCGTATCATACCTTGTTGGAACGAGGACGAAAAGAGCTACAACTTTGCTGTTAAAGGTTTCTCCAGAATCGACCTCGAGAATTGCCGAAATTTATCACCTTTACAGCTGTCACTGTTTGGACGAATTTCCACATATTTATTTAGTTAATTTCGAATTTTAATTAATTAGATATATTTATTTTATGCAATTAGGAAATAATAAGGTGGAAGGAAAATATCTCATCTAGGTAATTCCTTTTCCACCAAGTTGTTAATTTTCTATCCTTAGTTAGTTTTACTTATCTTAGGAAAGATTTACATATCTTTAGATTATTTGATTTATCTTTAGTTACCAAAACTCTATCTTTTGCACAAGATAGAATTGGTCTATTGTCTATTTAAACTCATGTTTTACATTTAATAAAAATTAGATTGGAATTATAATTGAGGAACCCTTTTAAGGATTAAAAGGTTCCCTCGATTCCCAATCCAAAAGCCTTCGCAATCAATTTATGTTCTTGCTCATCCGATACCAAACAAGATCTAAACACAATCCCAAACCACGTACAAAGGAGAAACCCATCCTGAAAAACCGTCGCTGAACCAGTTTTCCTGTCACTGAACCTACCAGAGTCGTCGCCAGCGTCAGGGCCGCGCCCGCGGCTCCCTCGGCCGCTCCCGCGGCTTTTCCAGCAGTGTTGCAATTGCTTTCTTTGTGTTGTTGCTTGTGTTCTTGTTTTGCTTCCGCCATTCCCACACCTTTCTTATCTGCAAGACACTTGTTCAACATAAAGGATATCAAGAATATTGCAAGATCGGGCCATCAACAGTTTGGGGTTCTTGATCCTGAACCCACAGGCGAAGGATCGGGTATCCCAAACGTATCAAGTGGTACCATAGTCGTAGGTTTCACAAGTTCTTGTTTTTTTTTTCTTGATGTTATTTACGATTTGATTCAATGGTTGACATTATCTGGGGAGATTGGGATGATGATCCCGATCCATGGGCTGCACAACAACAACAACGTCGCCGAGAGTTGCAGAGACGAGCTTTGCAACAACAACAAGCTTTAGAGCGACAACGAGAGGCACAAAGGCGCCGCCTTTGGCTTCAACGGCAAGCGGAAATCGAAGAGGAGAGGTGTCGACAACAATGTCGCCGTCAGATTTGGCTTCTCCAACAACGAGAGGTTGAGGAGACATGACGACGAGAGGAAGAGGCACGACGACGAGAGGAAGAGGCACAATTCCAGGCCGACCTTTCCGCCATATGGGCCGAATTCAGGAAGGGTTTGAAGGAGGACTTATCAGATTGCTATCGTCAAGTTTTTGTTTCAGCCTTCACCCCTGCTCTAGCGGTTATAGTTTCCTCAACCGACGATGGGGTTATTGAGCCTAACGAGCCTATAGTTGAATTCGTTGCGCCGGATTGAGCACAGCGTGACGATTTTGTTTCACAGATTCCCGTTGACTCCGACCTCGGAATTGAGTCAACTCAGTCCTGTTGCGAAGCTGACTCGACGAGATTTCCAACGGTAGGTTACATTCTGCTAGACTCGTCCCGGAAGACCTCTGAATCTACGCTGCAAGTGGACTGCAGTGCTGCACCAGATGTGGTAGTTGCTTCTGACGACAACGATGAGGACGTTGGGGACACTTCTCTTGAGTTAGCTATTGTACCCCCTGAGAATGTTCCCAATATTGAGAATTCTGACGTCCATAGGGTTATTAAGCCTAATGATATTGTTTCTCTTGATTGCTCAATTTTCCCTATGACAGGTGTTGTTTTTGAGGTTCCTTTGCCTCAAATTCTGCTGGCACCATCTCAAGTTGATTGTCAAGAAAGTTCCTTTTTGGAGGTTTCTCCATCCCCTTTGATCATCAATTAATCGATTCGAGGACGAATCGAAGCTAAGAAGGGGAGAATGATGTGGATCAAGATGGCCTTCTGTGGGCCAAACAATGATCTTGATCCAGGCGAGCTCTCAAGAGCGATTCGAGGGCCATTGATGAAAAAGGATGTCCTCCTCAAAAGGAAGAAGAAGGCTCCACCATGTAATAAGGCCCAAAGGAGCAAGGTGAGCTAATGTTCAAGTTTGAATTCGTTCTTAATGGGTTGACAGCATATCGCCGTCTCAGTAAAATAGGTCGTTCGGAGTCCATATTTATCGGATGAGGTCTTACCATACATTGTTGGAACGAGGACGAAAAGATCTACAACTTTGCCGAAATTCGTTCTTAAAGGTTTCTCCAGAATCGACCTCGAGAATTGCCGAAATTCATCATCTTTACAGTTGTCACTGTTTGGACGAATTTCCACATATTTATTTAGTTAATTTCGAATTTTAATTAATTAGATATATTTATTTTATGCAATTAGAAAATAATAAGGTGGAAGGAAAATATCTCATCTAGGTAATTCCTTTTCCACCAAGTTGTTAATTTTCTATCCTCAGTTAGTTTTACTTATCTTAGGAAAGATTGACATATCTTTAGATTATTTGATTTATCTTTAGTTACCAAACCTCTATCTTTTGCACAAGATAGAATTGGTCGATTGTCTATTTAAACTCATGTTTTACATTTAATAAAAATTAGATTGGAATTATAATTGAGGAACCCTTTTAAGGATTAAAAGGTTCCCTCGATTCCCAATCCAAAAGCCTTCGCAATCAATTTATGTTCTTGCTCATCCGATATCAAACAAGATCTAAACACAATCCCAAACCACGCACAAAGGAGAAACCCATCCTGAAAAACCGTCGCTGAACCAGTGTTCTTGTCGCTGAAACTGCCAGAGCCGTCGCCAGCGTCAGGGCCGCGCCCGCGGCTCCCTTGGCCGCTCCCGCAGCTTTTCCAGTAGTGTTGCAATTGCTTTCTTTGTGTTGTTCCTTGTGTTCTTGTTTTGCTTCCGCCATTCCCACACCTTTCATACCTTCAAGACACTTGTTCAACATAAAGGATATCAAGAATATTGCAAGATCGGGTCATCAACAGTTTGGGGTTCTTGATCCTGAACCCACAGGCGAAGGATCGGGTATCCCAAACGTATCATTATCTTTGCAGCGTATTTCTGTTTATGCCTTTTGCTTGTTTTTTCTTAAGGGCTTGTTCTGTCGATCTTACTTGTGTTTTCTCGTGCCTAGAGTTTGACTTGTCCACCTGTCTATTGTTAATGTTCTTGTTTGAAAGGTAAATTCGCGATACCCTTACCCATCTCCTGTCTTTGATCATTTTATTAAATGAATCGTGAGATGACAAAAAGTAGGGTTCGCGTATTTATTGGATGTTATGCGGAATGACAAGCAAAGTTGTGATTTCTTAGCGATGAAATATAGTAGAGACTAACTTGTATCATCTATAATTATATTTCTTCGTAGCACAGGTAGTCAGGCAAGACATCTCCGTTTTCGTTTGGGTCGTGTTGCTCTATCGCCACATCAAAGTGGGATTCTCCTTGGTATTCGAAGGTAAGGCGGCTCCCTATAATGAGGTTGTTACTGCTCGTGAAAGATCTCCACCCTTCCTAAAGAGAGAACCAATCCCCTTTATCTCATTCGACTAGTACCACGAATTCCTAGTTTGAGGGAGAACATAGAAAGATTTGGTCAAGTATTTCTTCCCCGAATTCTACAAAGATATATGGTAGGGGGAGCCTGTGTAGCTGGCTTTCCCTAAAGATTATCCTAGCAAATTTAGGATTTGGGAATAGCATAGTATTCGTGATGAAGGGTGGTGGCAGGATTTCTGGTGGAGAGAGTTCTCCTGAAGCCATGTCAAAACTTGGCATTTTGTCTTAGTAATTTCGTTTGTATCTTACCTAAAGATTTCATTTATACTAGTTCTGCATCAAATGGATATGGACGTTTGTTTGGCAGGGTTATCTTTGAATCATCATGAAGCAGGGAGGTGCGTGTCATCAACCTGCTTTTCGTGCAACTCAGTGTATGAAGTTTTCTTGATGCCTCACTTGCCGCGTAGAGTGGGGTCGTATTTATCGTGTGTTCGTTGTTGTGTTGCTTGATATTTCTTGACCTTATGATGGACTCGGGTGGTCTGCAGTGACCTCTATTGTTTATTCTTGTAGAGATTAGTATAAAAAAAAGTAAGAAGATCGAGATTGTTATTGCAGTTTTACCTGTGACGATGATGCCTACGACGTTAGTCGAAATTCTAGGTGTAAATATTCTTCACGTGCGGGGTTTTACATGGGATATTGCGGTGGAAGGGCATTTATATAGACTGCTAAGTTGTTTTGTGCAATTCCTTTCTTGACAAGATAGTCGAGTTTTTCTAACGTGTTGGTTGTTATCATAACCTCTGCCATCCATATATCGTGATTATGGCTATGATGCACTTGGCTTTGTGCATTTACGAACGCAAGCGCGCTGATGAGGAATTTGTGGTCAGGGTGGAACCCTTAGAGCCTAACAACTACTAGTTTACTAGGGGGTGGCCCGAGTTCGTTGTTTCGAATGAACATCGCATTGGGACGCGCTTGATCTTTGAGTATGATAGGAACTCTTGTTTTGATGTTGTTGCTATGGATCACGGTCTTGACCAAAATGGTGACGGAAACTTCACTGTTCGGTGTTGAACATTTTGTTTTTGCGAACTTCTGTGCGATTATATCCCTACTTTTGGTTGATGGTTTTCCTTGGTTATAATAAATAAAGCAGTCATATGTAAGTGGTGCTGGTTGTTTGAGTAAGTCGCGAAGAGTGGATGAATGGAGTTATCGTATTTTAATTACCAGTTCTTGTGTTTGTCAGCCAAGGGTGGCTTATTGAATTTACGCGAAGGTGTTTGAACTAGGATCTGAGTAATCTCCAGTGTCTTTGGATGCAGGAGAGTTTTAAATTGGGCACTAGATAATCTCCAGCGCGAAGTACTAGTGTTTTGTTTGCGAAGGATAGATCCTCTTAATAATTTCCAACGTCCGTGGACGTGAGGAAGATTAGACTGGAATTAGATAATATTCAGCGCGTTGTTCGTGGAAAAGAGACTTTTTAACAATCTTCGGCGTCCTGGAATGCGAGAAAGATTAGACTTGGGAAATCTCCAGCGTTTTGTCCATAGAGGAGAGATCTATTTAACAATCTCCAGCGTCTATGGACGTCAGGGGCTTATTCACAAGTAGAAAAATGTGAATATAGCATGCTACATAAGAGGCCGGATGTGGTAAATCCGGGATCTAATATGCTTCCAACCTTTTATCTTTTTTTTTAAAAAAAAATTATAGAGTATATAACCCGGATATATGACAAGCCCGGGTTAAAATGTCGTGGGAAATTCACAATAGCCTAAATTAAATAACCCGAAGCCTAAATATCCGGGTTATTATGACACCCAAATAACCCGGGCGTGTCACCAATAGGCTAGATCCGGGCTAATACGTACCCAGTCCACCAATCTTTAAAAAAAACCCGTAGCAGCGTCCGGGACATAAAACGTGAAAGTGGGGAAGAAAAAAACAGAAGGTCAAAGCCTCAAAGTCTGAAATTAAATGCTGTCCAGATTGAGATTAGGTTTTTGTCTTCCTCTCGATCGCACCTTCGCCTGCCGCTGAAGGGAAATCACAAAGGGAGCTCCGTCCTCGCCTGTCGCCGAAGGGCCTTAGCTCTCGCCGTCTTCGCTGACCAGCTTCGTCCTCGCTTGCCGCCAAAGCTCGGTTGCTCAGAGAAGGGAGTTTTTGCCCTAACTCTCACCTTTTCCGTCGTCTCTCCATCGCCTCTCGCTGTCTCACCGAGGTAATTTCCCTAACTCTCTCTTCCTCTCTCGCCTTCTCTCTTCCTATTTGTTGTCTGTTGGGTGGGGATTTATGCATTACCTCAGGCAACGAAATCAAGCCCTAATTTATCTATGAGTGTTTGCCTGTTTGGTACTGATCGAGCAGTTCAATTTTCGTTCCTTTGCTTCTTTCCTTTGCTTCTAATCCTCAATTGAAGATGACATCTCAACAATTTTGATAAAGTTGAAAGATGAAAACCATTGAGAGTGAATCTGCAGAGAAATCTTGTAAGAAGCAATCAATTGACAACTTCTTATGGGGAAACATTTATGAAGCTATACGAGTATTTCAATCACGATTGCTTAATTCTTGAATTGCCTAATATTATGGTCTGGCTAGTATTTCATTTGGAGGGTCTGAAAATTTAAGAGTAGTTCTAAATTTAAGAGCAGTTCCAAATTTTGTAATAGTGTTGTACTACTGTCATGAATTGTCATAGTGCTCTCATAAATTGATTTCATGTATACGTTGGAAGAATGTAAGCTCATATTACAACACATCAGAGCTCATGTTTGGATATTGAATACTTTTAATACTAATTACATGGTCTTTTTGAGGAGTCATCTTACTAACTGACTTTTCTGGACAAATTCATCACTTTATTTATTTATTTATTCATCACTTAATTTATTTATCTATTTGTTAGGTTTCAGTAATTGACTTTGCCTAATAGCTATAAAAAAATCTTGTTTATTTATTCATCACTTTGCCTAATAGCACCTCAAAAATCTTGTTTATCTATTTGTTATTTATTCATCACTTTTCTGGAAAGATATTGAATCCTTTCAGTAATTTATTTATCTATTTTAAACTTAATTCCACATCCTTTTTTTTTTGCTGTGCACATCCATGTTTAATTCCATACCCATTTTTTTAACTTAATTTCACATCCATGTTTAGATCCAGGATTATAATCCCAAACAGATGAAATATTTCAGCATTATAATTCCACATCCATATCAGAATTACTTGGTATGTAAGTGCTTATATTTCAGGATTATAATGAACAGGCCAATGTCCTTCCAATTCTGTGTATGCAAGCGCTTATGTTTTTCTACTCACATATATTTGGTATCCATTTCTGTGTATGTAAGATTTTGGCCAGTTAAATAAAACTAACAGTTTAGTATGATACTTGCTGTCATACTTATCTCTCTTTCCGTCTTTTAATTCCTATCTTTTTGAAGATATCTGTTACTCAAATCCGGGTAGAAAACTAGAAATCTTGCTTGTCTGGATTGATTCCATTGTTCTTTGTGTTTCTCAGAATTATTAGAAGATATTTATTTTTTGAAGATAAGAACTTAAACTAAATCATTTAGATCAGATCAGACCCTTTTGATAGGTACAATCTTCTACACTTTTCTGCCACTTTTTCTCCTTCTATCTTATGGTTTCAGCTTCAATTTTTTTATGCATCTTGGGTTGTATGATATCAGTATATTAATGTCAAATTGGAGTATGAAAATTAACTATATTTTGGATATCATGTGTACTTATCTTTCTTCCCGTATTATAATTCCTATCTTTCTTTATCATGTGCTTTAACTTATTTTAAACTTATGAAAGAGCATAGCTGTTTTAACTTTCTGTTTGAGATTACCTCACTGATGCTGAAGCCGCTGAGCTTGCAAGTGTAGTTTAAGGACACATGATGTGATGTTTTTCACTGATGCATATGTTTTCTTTTGCAGGGGGTGAGGGCTCTTCATCTCTTGTTAATTCCCATGTACAAGGACTTGTTGGTTATATCAACTTCTATCCTATTACATATGTTTTAACTTTCAATCATGTAGTCTTGTTCATTGCTCACTACTAATAGTTATTGCTTATGCTTGCAGAAAAAGCTTGATGAGACCATTGAATGCCAGATAGACTATCCTAGTTTTGAGGTACATGTCTTGTTAATTTAGACAAGCATCCCGGTAAAACATCAAAGTTTAGTGAAGTGGCTTGTGCTTGACTTGATATTCTTCCCATCAAAAGTGATGTAAAACCTGTTTTAGTTAGTTTGCTTCTCCGAGCTTCTAGTTCTGGGATGATTCTTGAGTCATTATCTTCGTCCATCAGTGTTCATAAGTTGTAAGCATTAGACTTTAATGATGAGCTCAAATGTTGATTTTCCTTGTTGTAGTATCATCTGAAATGAAATATGTGGTGTGAAATTCGTTGGTATGTTAGCTATAATATCCATATAACTAGAAGTGTGTGAGTCATGCCGCTTCCATGTGTCGAGTCATGCTGCTTCCATTATCTATTTCTTTTTTTTCCCCAAATGCAACTTGCATAAATTAAAAATTGTCCTGTGTCGTGCTCTCCTTTATAACTAACCAATAAAGTTACCTTGGTGCTCTTTTATGGCTTATACTATAAACTACTTATCAATTATCATGGAGGAGCAAGAAGCTGCGTTTGGATGCTTTAGCTTGTGCCCCTCTAAATGAATTTTTAACTTTTATATTAACATAGCATCTCTAGATCCTCCTAAAGCAAAATCAATTTTAGACTCAAGCAAGATAAGTCACCTGACATGGACTTTAATCAACCATTGGCTGATGATTCGCCTGACGTGTACAAACGCAAGACTATTGCCACTGCTACTGTAAAGCAAATTCATGGTAGGACTCAATGGTGCAGGCAAAAAGAACAAAGCGGATAATGTGGCTTCAGTTTCTCCTAAAAAGAAGGAAAACGTTGAAGACTAGAATTGATGAACGTGGGAGAGAAGGTATTTGATACTGACTTTCTAGGCTCTATATATTTTGAATGTAGGCTCTATATATTTTGAATGTATTAAGTTATTTTGCTCCTTTTCCTCAGTGTTGAGTTATTCCTCATCATAATCTGTTTGGGCATACATAGTTGGGGCTAGGTCAGTTGAGTTATTCCTCATCGTGACTTTAAATTTATCTGATATCCTTTTACAGTCCTATATAAAATTTTGATGTGAGTAAAATTGTTCATTTGAAAATTTTCATGCCATGAGGTGGTCTGGGAAGGTGTGAGGAGACAAAGGAGCAGAAAAAACGAGAATGCAGCAACCAGTGGGAAGAATCAGATGACAAACAAAGAAGAACATGCTGCAGTAAATCCTGTTAACAGGTAAGGAAAACTTTTATTGGGGAAAATTGTAAACAAAAAAGCATAACACTGACTTTGGGTATTAAGCGGATAATGACACAAACTGGTCAAAATTTGGAAAATTACACAAGCTTTGTGCTTTAGGTGGATTTAAGATTATAAAAATTACTTTTTTTTTTGCAATTCAGTGGTGTCATGTAAAATTTATTAAAAATACTACTAACAGTTGGGCAGTCCTCAAAGTTGGTGTTTGTGTTAATTTGATAGTTTTGTACTTTACATCATGACTTATAATGAGGGATTCACCTTTGAGAAAAAAAAAATCGAAAACATGGCAGGAGTTGGAATAATTCAGGCTAGGGGTTCTTTCTACTTTTTAGAGCATGTACTTTTGTAATAGTCTATAGTCTTAAATTTAGTTTAAATATTGTAAAGCAAAATTGAATACTTGAGTGATAACGAACCTACATTTTCGCTTGCAGGTGTTTGCTTTCCATTTCCTCGTTGTTGACACACCAATACTCCCAAGTTTAATGATCCTTTTGCTGCCTAACTAAAGCCGCTCGCCATTTTGATCTAGGTAGTAGCATGTTTTGCAGAACAAAATTTATGCACTAGTTTTTGGATTATGTTAATGAGAACATATTTACTTATTTTTTTATATAATCAACCTTGCATTGTGAGTAATATCTTGTAATGGAATTCATGTATGTTTTTGATACAATGTAGTTGCATTGATTGTATGTGCAATTGGTAACATCGATTGGTGGTGGAATGTGTTAGTGCTTGTGCTACTGAGCGTACGTCTCACAGAATAGGAAAAATATTATATTGTAAAACAGGTGGAATATGAACTGCATAAAATGGCCATTTCACAAAAAAAAAAGGAAGAAAGAGCCCGGACCTGCTAAATCTGGGAAATATAATCGATTTGCAAAGCTGAAATGGCAGACCAAATAGCCCGGATCTAACAATATCCGGGCTATATAGTCTCCTTACATGGTCCTTTTGATAGGGTAAATAGCCCGGGGGTGAAAATATCCGGGATATTTGATATAACAAATAACCCGGATATTGAAATACATCCGGGCTTTAAAATCTGTGAGAGTTTATACCCAAATCTGACAGGGCTCTATTAGCCCGGGCGTGTATTTTTTAGATCCGGGCTCTTTACCTATTATCACATCAACCTGATGCCCGGACCCTATTTCTTCCATATCCGGGCTATATTATTGAAAACGCCCGGGCTAAAAAGCCTATTTTCTACTAGTGATTGCTTATATCATCATACAACAAGTAATGGCAATATGAATCCAAGGGAGCGGGTCTTTATTGATAGTTCGAGCTACATTTGAAATTTTAACAGTACAAACATTGCTTACCGAACTGTAATTGGGATCTAGTGGAAACCATTTGATGTTGGGCCGTCATACTCATCATCATAAATTTCTTGTTTTATGTAATATCCTTCTTTTTCGAAAAAGTGGACTTCAAACCTTGCTTCGCCCAGGTGGGAGAACATTATTGTCGTTTCCAACTCGAGTCCGTGTGTTTCGACAAAGTCTCTCCATCCGTGTGCTACGCAGCGAGATCCATAACTGCCCCTCACGATATGAAGAGGGAATCTGTGACAACGCCAGTGGATAAGAGGATCTGCTCAGGTATATGGGGCAGGAAGTGTTCACCGAACTCATAGAGAAACGTCATGCGTATATATTGTTCGTTCCCTACTAAATAAATATCAAAAACAAAAGGATCGCTTGGGTTTCAAATTATTGAACTAGCGGTCATATCTTTTGTTTTGGAAAGGTTTGTTCTTGTGAAGGGGTTGTGCCTTTCATTTTGTAGGAAAGAATCCTTTTATAGTGGCGTTGGTTGGTTGGTCTGAAAAGATATCTTTTAAGAAATGAATGTTTTCAGATTTGAAAGGCTTCAGTGGATTTGGTCGGGTTCTGAGAAGATTCTTTGTCATGTGTAATTCATGCAAAATATCTCGGGAAATACCTTTTTCAGACTCTCTTTTTAGTTCAATGCATGTAATGAATGTCTTCGTTGTATTTCGAGACTTGCACAGTGTGGTTCTGTATATAAAAAGGGGTAATGCGCCTAGAAATTTGTTTATCTATTTGTTGTTTATCACAATCGCTCCGGTAGAGAGATGGCGCCTCCCAACTTCGAGATGCGAGATTTTTACCGTTGTATTGATGTCGAGGGAAGGATGCATCGTTTGGTAAGTTGTTTATATTTGTCGTGTTCTATACCTGTTTGGGTTTGAATCGTTGTGACGCAATGTTCTTTTGTTTTTAGCCTCTCCCTTGTACTTTCGAAAGGATGTATGGTCACGTCGTGTCTGACCATGTTTGTTTGGTCTCTGGAACAGGTGAAAACTTTAGTGTGCTCTATTATGTGTAAGGTTGGGGAAGATTTGCAACCAATAATGGTGTACGAGTTGGTGCGTCGATGGTGCTTTTTCATTTTGTGGGAGGGCATCGCTTCAAGACTCTTGTTCTTGAGGATGAGTAGAGCTTTATTGCTTTGTAATGGCGTATCGTTAGATAATCGTCTTTATGTTGTAGTTTTGTTAAACCTAATCATGTGCTCTATTATGTGTAATCGCGAGATCTTATGAAATGATATGCTTTCGGTCTTTGCGTTTTTGTTTCTTCCTGACGCAAATGCGAGCTTTCCTGATGTGTTATTGTGGTTCTGAGTTGCAGAGAGATGCTCTGAGATCCTGCCACTTGTCTGGCATGCGGTTGTTTCTAGGAAAATTGTTTTGGACAGATGCAGACTCTTTTTTGTGACGAGACAACACAATATGCTGCTTGTTTTGTTCGCTGATAAATATCAGAAGTTCGGGTAGAGTCTAGGTAGTTGTCTTTGTGTTTTGTTTCAGTTTTGGTAATTCAAATATTTGAGGAATTATGACTTCCCCCCATCCTCTTCGTCGTGACTTTTTTCGCTCTATTGGCTCTCAAGAGAAATTGGAATATATGGTATTTGCTTTGACCCTTTTTTTTCAATTTTCGCCTTCCTCGGTTGATATTTGCTTTGGTAATCTGCAACTTTTGCCTGAGTCTTTCGGTGCTCAGTATGCTCGTGTGGGATTGACTCATGTCTGGTTGGTTTCTCCTACTGGGCGAGAATTTTGAGTGAGGGTGTTTCAGGACAGCCAAAACCATTATATCCTTACTGAAGGTTGGCGTGCTTTTGCCGTGGATAGTGGCTTGCGTGTCGGGGGATTGTTGTGAGCTGAATCTGCCATGTTTTATAGTAACTTTTATATCGTTTTCTGCATACATTTCATGCATTTGGGCTAAGATAATACAAAATCTATGTAGTTTATGCTTATTTGCCAAATTATGGAATCTACACCAGTTTCTGTTTAATTTCGCAGAATTCGAGACAAATTACAACAGTTCTGAGAAAGGCTGAAAAAGCTCGGAAATCAACTACAGAAGTCCAAGGTCAAGAAGCAGCGAAACCAGGACGAATCAAGCCGGAGCCCAGCTTTACTCGATCTCGAGTAAAGCTGGGCTCCGGCGAAGCCGAAATCGAGGACCCCATCAGCGCCTGTCCGAGCTTGATCGAGCACCAGCAACCCGAGACGCCCAGCGAAGCCGAAGTCGACGTCACTCTTACTCGATCTCGAGTAGAGTTTGTCGAGATCGAAGAAACCGTGTCCGAAGGCGCGTTACGCGGTTTGCTGTCCTACACGGTTTGGGAGTCCTTGGAGCCGAAGTAATCCGAGTTTGGCCGAGATCTATCAACATCTATCTATGGAGAGAAGACCTATCAACACAAGAAGAGATTTACCTATTTTAGATTTAATTTCCTTTATAGAATTAATTCCTTTGTTGCATTTATTTATCTTTAAGCTTTTAGATATAGATTTAGATATAGATAGAGATTTCCATCCTTGAATAGCAAGGAGTAGAAGGCTATAAATAAAGACCATGGGGCTGATTTTAGGGATAATTCAATTTCAGTCAGAGACAAGTAGTTACAAATAGAGAGAAGAGGTTGTAAGTTTGGAGTTTGTTTAATGCAAGTTAGTTCTTTTTCATCAAAGATGTCTGCTATTGCGATAATGAGCGAGTAGTCTACCCACTTCTGGGGCTGAGGTGAGCCCGACGGTGGCCATGTAAGGTGATGCGGTAAAGGTACAATCTTTTTATGCAATTCGTCTCCTATCCCTATGAGCATGATTCTTTTGCGAGAGTTGAAGGTGATCCTTGTTTGTGTTATTGAAGCGAAAGTGATCTTAATGCAACTTGAATTAATTATGTGAAAAGGGTTAGTAACAATTAGGGTTTATGCGAAAGCCTCTATATGCCTATTTGTTAATAACGAAAGTTATTTTGATGGAAAGCATGATCTTGTATGCCTTTATTTGTTACTTTGCATGGTTATCGTTGTGGCGTTGATGCCCTAGTTTTGGAAGTCTTTTTATATATTGATTTATTTCTTCTGAAATCTGCGATTCTGTGTTCGAAGTTTGCGAGTTTAAAGTTTCTGTTTTTAAGTCGATCTCGAGTAGGTCTTAGTCGAGATCGAGTAGGGTTAGTCTGGATCGAGTTTCTGTTGTCGATTCTGAAGTTTCTGTTGTCACTGTCTTTTGTCGATCTCGAGTTCTGCTTTGTCGAGATCGAGTAGCTTCTATGATTGCTTTATTTTCTGCTTTCGTTTGTTATTTCTGTCTTTGTTTCTTTGTTTCTGTCTTTCTGTTTGCTTTTCTGTGAGATTTACAGCTACCTAGGATCCGCTGACACGCTTCCTCGTGGATCGATCCTGACTTCCCACTACTGCATAGGGAGGAGGTCTTGTAATTATTTGCTGGGGCACGAATCTGGTTTGATCTATTTCATTATATTTTGAACTCGATTTCCTCCTACAACAAATTGGCGCCGTTGCCGGGGAAGCAATCATTCGCGCCTTAGGTAGTCAGATCTCACTTTTCTTTTAAGTTACTTCACAGGTGTATGCACCGTTCTGGTCAACCACCTCAGTTTGACGGCTTAGACAATCCGGAAAGCCTCTTACACATCCAAGCTAAGCTAAAAAGAGCCATGACGGCCGCAGAAACACAGGAACAGCTGATTGCAAGGCTTACAAGGGAACTGGCCGCTAAAGATGCTGCTATCGCCGCTGAGAAAGTAGGAAGGGAACAAGCAGAAGCTGAGCTTACCCAATACCCAACCACGGCAGAGGACTATATGCACCCGAAACTTGTCGTGCCTGAATCGGCTATTCTTATCCCTCAAAATAACTATGAAATTCAGACTCCTTTCTTAATAGAAATTAAACATAATGCATTTCATGGTAGATTTAATGAATGCCCTCTTCAGCACATTACCAACTTTACTGACATGTGTCGCACTCTTGCTGAAGGTACCACCTTGGAGTACATCCTGATGAAGGCTTTCCGCTGGTCTCTCGCTGGTCCTGCATTGAAATGGCTGGAAGGGCTGAAACCACGATCTCTCACGACATGGGCTCAAGTGAAGCAGGAATTTCTGAATAAGTTCTTTCCTCCTGCCAAGACAGCACTCCTGCGCCAAAAGATGATATCTTTCAAACAGCAACCTGGAGAGACACTAGCAAAGGCATGGGAACGCTATAAGGATCTACTGCGATCCTGCCCTACACATGGACAGCAACCCTGCGTAGTTCAAGAGATCTTCTTCAATTCTCTGGACTTGGCTGCAAAGGACAGAATCAACACATATACTCACTATGAGTATCTGACAATGCCGCCTGCTGACGCATGGGCTGCTCTCGACAAGCTGACCAACTATGACAACAAGTATGGGACTCCAGTCAACTATGAGGAGAACCCCTACGCCAGGCCAGCACCATCCATGCCCCTATATGAGCCCCCTAAGGAGATTGATCCAGATGTTCGGGAGCAGTACTATAGAGATTAGAATAGGAAGCTCCTCAAGCAAGTAAAGTATCTTTCTGTCAACCAGCCTTGCATTGAATGCGGATCACAGCGGCACACCACTACTGAGTGCCCACACAGAGCAAGTCAGGCTGGCAGAACACCACGAAGAGGTAGCCTACACAGGGGGTCCCAATCGTTATATGGGGGGACCAAAGGTTTCAGCAACCACAATGGAACCAAGGTGTCCCTAGGAACCCCCCAACCTACAGAGCTCCAGGACATCCGGAAAGGGACCAGAAAAGGGATGATCTACAGACAATCCTTGATGAGATGCGGAAGAACCATTCAGATACCAAGCAGTCCTTTAACTCAGTCCACACTCAGATACAAGGTGTCAACTCTAGGCTTGGGGAAATCGATGTCTGGAGAAAGTCAATGGAAACACAGATGAGCCAGCTAGCAGCAGGAATCCCCCGACAGTTAGGAACCCTCCCAGGATCTTCAGAACCAAATCCCAAGGGGAAGACTGGACACATCGCTGCTGTGAAACTCAGAAGCGGCCATTAGCTACAAGAGCTAGAGGTCGGAAAGCAGCAGAGCGCAGAAACTGAGAAACAACTCGACATCGACCAGCACTTAGTCGATCTCGAGCAAGGTCAACTCAATCTCGAGGAACAACTGGAAATCCTTCTTCTGCACTGCACAACAACTCGAAATCGACTACAGTAGTCGATATCGAGGAAGATCAAGTCGAGATCGAGAAAGCTGTAACACCTCCGACATCTGTTCTGGCTCCGAAACAGAAAAAGAAGCTGCCCTTCCCGAAAAAATCTCCAAAGGACCCAACAGAGAAGAAATTTCAGCGCTTCATCAAGATGCTTCAGAAACTCAATGTTACCATCCCCTTCACAGAAGCTCTCAATGAAATGCCATCCTATGTCAAGTTCCTGAAGAAGATTCTGAGCAAGAGGAGATAAATGGATGAGAATTGTGTTGTTTGTCGTTTTTATGATTCCTTACCTCCTACTCTTTTGCTTGTCGTATGAACCCCCCCCCCCCCCCCCCACACACACACACACACACTTTTTTTTATAAAAAAAGATGCTTGTGTACCTGGCTTTTGGATTTGATTATAGCAATCGCGTCGTGCTTTACGTTTTGAGGTTCTGTTCATGAGGTCATGAGCGAACCTGTTTTTGCCAAGCTTGCGAATAGGTTCGATTAACAAGGCTTGTATGATTTTTCTTAATGCATCACATTCTTAATATCCGTTCGGTTGTTTCTCGAAAAATTGTTTTGGACAGATGCAGACTCTTTTTTGTGACGAGACAACACAATATGCTGCTTGTTTTGTTCGCTGATAAATATCAGAAGTTCGGGTAGAGTCTAGGTAGTTGTCTTTGTGTTTTGTTTCAGTTTTGGTAATTCAAATATTTGAGGAATTATGACTTCCCCCCATCCTCGTCGTCGTGACTTTTTTCGCTCTATTGGCTCTCAAGAGAAATTGGAATATATGGTATTTGCTTTGACCCTTCTTTTTCAATTTTCGCCTTCCTGATATTTGCTTTGGTAATCTGCAGCTTTTGCCTGAGTCTTTCAGTGCTCAGTATGCTCGCGGGGGATTGACTCATGTCTGGTTGGTTTCTCCTACTGGGCGAGAATTTTGAGTGAGGGTGTTTCAGGACAGCCAAAACCATTATATCCTTACTGAAGGTTGGCGTGCTTTTACCGTGGATAGTGGCTTGGGTGTCGGGGGATCCCTTATTATTTTTAAATGTAAGGGGAGTAATCGTTTTACCATAATAGTTCTTGAAGCTAATGAGTGAGGTCATGAGATCGTGGTGACATTTGTGTTGTTTGTCGTTTTTATGATTCCTTACCTCCTACTCTTTTGCTTGTCGTATGAACCCCCCCCCCCCCACACACACACACACACACGCACACACACTTTTTTTTTTAAAAAAAAGATGCTTGTGTACCTGGCTTTTGGATTTGATTATAGCAATCGCGTCGTGCTTTATGTTTTGGTGTTGTGTTCATGAGGTCGTGAGCGAACCTGTTTTTGCAAAGCTTGCGAATAGGTTCGATTAACAAGGCTTGTATGATTTTTCTTAATGCATCACATTCTTAATATCCGTTCGACTGCGATTGACGGTTATTCAAGAATCATAACAGAACAAATTCATATTGCAAGCAAGAAAAAGTAGAGCAAGACAGACTGATTTTATTGATTTCTCCGATAATACGGAAGCTTGTTTACACATCTATGTATGAAAAACGCAAAGATTGCCGAATTTACTCTCGTTGGAGGCTTACATCACTACTAGAAAAATACAATTAGAAACCTGTTGTGAACCGATGTCTTTCAAAAAAAAAATCCGATCTCCTTGTGCGTGTAGTAAAAGATCAACTTTTCTACATCGGTTCTAAGCTGATGTCTTTTCTTCGTAAAAACATCTATTTTATTTTGAATATAGATACAAATCAGCCCACAAATTTATTTTTGACATGTTCGCTTGTTAATAAAGCCTCATTATTTTCCATTTATAAGCTTTTGAAGATGCTCACACCAAGCTTAAACTTTACATTTACATCACTATTTTTAAAATAGTCAATGTATTAAAACAAAATAGACATCTTTTTTATTATATTGATTTTGTGTATATTAATTTCATATACCTAATTTGTGATTTTTTATTGTTTTAAAATAATCTATCGTATGAAATATGTACATAACTGATGTATTAAATGATATAGACATCAATTTAGATTTTTATATAGATGTTGTTATTAGCAATATATATCAATTTATATTAACATTGTGATGTAAAAATATATGTTACACATTGATTTAGGTTATTCAACAGATGTCTATAATGATACTAGCATCCATTTTTATTTAATAGTTCGATTTCATAGCTATTAAGACATCGCTTTTCATTTATATTCCGATATCTTTTCATTTGATACACAACACCCTTTGCTCAATATAAAATTAGATTTTGCAAATAATGGGTACTTTAATGAACATATACATTAAAATAAATGTTACAAATGATTTAAAGTACTTGAAAGATACATAACCAAAGAGACCCTGATTGTTCTCTCCACAACCAAAGAGGAAGTCGTCAAAGCTGACAAGGTATACAAGACCTTAACAATCTTTGGATCAGGCCACAACTGTTGCTTCATGACATGCGCAAATTATCTTTGGATCATCCGTTTTTATGTAATGGTTCTCGATCAGTTTGCCGCTTGAAAAGCACTTATTCCTGCTAAATTGTGTATAAGACAAGCAAATCACATGGGTAAATATGGAGTGTATATCACTTAATAACATACATTTCAAAACTAACAGTGATTGCACTTTACACTACGACCATAAACTCATCGTAATACCTAGTATCCACAAGTATTACGTAGAATAGAAGCATCTCCTCTTTCACTACCTAGTTGCAATTGCAAGGTTTCTGTTCCAGATCATGAAAATTGACAAGTATCAAGTTCCTCATAATCATACACAACTATAACAAGTTTGGATACTATGCTAACCCTATCGAATTGTCAAACAAAAAACAGAAGGTTCGTTTCATGGATAAAAGAATTTACCATATTAATCATTGTCTTCCTCATTTTCTTGGCGGGAAGACATTCCCTAATAGCAAGATGACATCACGGAAAACTCAAGTGCCAAATTCCCTGTTTGCTAATAAGCACTCTTCATGCACACATTCTATTTTATAAGTAGAACAGCAGACAAGATACTTACCGCTGATAAGCCAAAATGGTCAATTCCAGCAGTTTCTAGGGATCAATTCTTGTTTATGTCTATTAGGAGGAAAAACAGTCAAAAAATATAAAATATAAACTAAACCAACTCTCTGTCCAAGCAAATAAAATACAAGAATCCCTCCCATTGTAGTGGTAGGGAATTAGGATCGAATCCACGAGGAAGCATGTCCGCGCTCGCCTTTTCAGTCCAAAGTCCGCCCTGATTTCGACTCAGAGACCACTCAATGTCGATTGGTTCTGGTCGAAATCGACTGAGTCAATCGATTCCTTGTCAGACCTGCACAACAGAAAACGTGCAGAGTCGAAATCGAATACAGTGCACTCGATATCGACCTTAGTGACTCGAAATCGACCACACGTGGGTCGAAATCGTCTAGATGTGCAGAAACTGTTAAATTACAGAAAATATATAAACTTGTCGGAAAAGTGCGTCCGAAGAATATAGGATGGAGGATAAGAAGATGTATGAGTAGAAATAACACAGATTTGGGGTTTTGTAAAATCAATAAACTAAAAACTTCCAAGATCGGGGATTCATGCCACAACAATAACCACGTAAGAATTATGCCAAGTTATAAAAGATTATGCCTTTAATCAAATAACTTTCATTATTAACAATTAAGAATATATATAGTGTTTCGCATAAACCCTAATTGTTACTACCCTTTTGATAATTAATCCAAATTCATATTAAGATCACTTTCGCTTCAATAATACAAATAAGGATTTACCTACTACTGTCGTAGAAGAATCATGGAAATAGGGATAGAAGATGAAATCGCATATAAAAATCATACCTTTGATGCATAAACTCATATGGCTACCGTCGGGCTCACCCCGACCCTAGAAGTAGGGTGACTACTCACTTCTCATTGTAATAACAAACATCAAATATATAAAGGAAATAACTACTTGCATTAAAATAAATGAAAGCTTACAACTGAACAAAACCACAACGTCTCGTCTCACTCCAACCTCACTCGGCTCTAGCGCGCGCTTTCTCTCTCTCTCTCTAACTCTATGGAAACACAATTGCTTGTGTGCTTGGATTGTTGTGTTGTAGAATGAATAAAAACTAGCCCCCTATGGCTTTATTTATAGTGCTCAACCCTTCCTATCCTAGGAAAGAAAAACTATATCTCTATCTAAATCTATCTATATAAATCCTAAGATAAAACATTGACAAATAAATTAAATAAAACAACTAAATTTCCCCTTGGTAAATTAGGGAATTACTAAATAGGATAAAACATCTTCCAATGTGGATAAAGACCTCTTTCTTCCAAGGTAAGTAAAGCCCAGCTTGGACTCAGACTCGAAATCGGCTCGGAATTCCTCTGATGGTCACTTGATATTGACCAAAACGGTCGATATCGACTCGGTTTCGGCTCCGGTTCAGCTTCACTCAAAATCGGCTCGGGTTCGACGAAAGCTTCACTCGATATTGATCGTGACGGATCGATATCAACTCCTTCAGTGTAGCTCTTGGGTGTTGAATCGATTTGTAGCAATGTGTCCACTCGATATCGACCATATGGGGTCGATATCGACTCATACATTGCGGTTTTCGAGTGCTCCGTCGATTTCTGGTCCTCAACTCCTACTCGATATCGACTCTGAAGGTTCGATAAAGTAAAACACAGTAATATAGAAATACTCTAGAAGGGGAGTTGAATAGAGTATGCTTGTTTTTCGCAGATAGTCTTAAGACTTTTGAAGCTCGTGCAAAACCCATTGAGATTAGACTTAGTCTTTTCTCTGAAAACCTGAATCACAAAGTTAAACAATCGAACCAAGTGCGGAAATAAGGTAAAGCAGTAAATAAAGGACTCGATGAGTTGTTTACGAGGTTCGGCACGAACTTGGCCTACGTCCCCGCCTAGGGTTCTTCCACAACCCTATGATTCTACCGACTTTTATTGATTCACAAGACTTAGGATCCTAGTAGCTCCCCGAGAAGCCTCTCTCATATACAATTGCAATCTAGTCAACTCACGTTCCCTTGGAGTCCTAGACCAATCTAGAAGAGCCCCACCTCTATATGCTATCTAGTACAATCCTCTTACACTTAGTGAATCAATCGCCTAGTGTTCACTTCCTGAGTTACAAACTCTCCAGTATAACACTATAACTGAATATATCCTATAAGCTCACTGTGTAACTCTCAAATGCTTTGAAATGAAATAACAGACTCTTAGGACAAGCAGAGAGCACACGAAGACAGATTTCTCTTGAAGGCTTGGAGTGTATGAAAAGCTCGTGTTCAATGTATGTCTTCTGTCTTCATCTTCCTTTTCTTTATATTTAGACAAATCGGCGCCTAAGGATCTTCACCTAACGGCTAGTCTAGATCATGGCTTGAGCTGGATCTTCTATCTTTGGAAACTTCGAAGGCCATAATCTTTCCGATTTGAATCTTCTCGAATTGCATCATAAAGAAAGAAATAATATTCGAAAATACTTCCTGAAAGGTTAGTTATATATAATAATATAATGGAAGCATATAATAACATAAAATAATATTTCGAACATAATATCATATAGAACAGGTTTTGTATTTCATCAACACTGTTAAAGCTCCAAGACCTTTGACACAGACAGACTGTCAAGGCCTTTGAAACTTATTCCGATTTTCATCAAGGGAGGGAGTTATTAGACTCGTATAGGCCCACTTTGAGTGCCTTGATCAGCTTTCTTCTCTTCTCTAAATTTCTCATAAAGTGTCTCGATTTCTGCGAAATTAAACAACAACTAGTGTAGATCTCCATAATTGGTAAATAACCATAAACTACACAATTCTTGCATTATTCTAACCTCGAAATATAAAATATGTACAGAAATCAATATAAAAGTAGATGTAAAACATAGCAAATTAAGCGAAGATCAATGTCAAACTAGGAAATTGAAACATCACTTTCGATTTCTTACTTCTTGTTATGGAAAGAGAGTAATTTGATCGTATACTTCATCTGTTTCTTTCTCAGCCTATGATCAAACCACAAATTTCCACCCAAATTAGACCATGATTTCAACATTCAACAACATTGGAGAAGAGGATCTTAGGAGGAAGATTGAACAGTGGAATTGTCTGATTAAACTCTTGATTCGCCGATGCCTCTAATTCAAATGAACTAATTTTTGTAAATTCAAACAGATCTATTAGCGCTGCTGCTTCGGCTTCAATTTCTGTTTACGAGGGGCGCGAGGAGCGGATTCGAACTCGGCTGATAGAGGCGTCGCCTCCATAATTCTCTATGCTCTATCGACGACGTTGTCCTTGGAGCACTGTCGTAGCATCGAATCGCTGGAATCGAAATCGACCAAATAAACACATCATCTTCTTCCTACTTGCATTCCTGCTTGGCATCAGTGAATGAAGGTGGCAAAAGAGAAGACGAAATTGGCGAGGATCTATGACGTCGACTTGGTGTGCGCTCATATTGCCATGTTTTTGCATTTACATTTATATCATTTTTTGTACATATTTTATATTTCAGGGTTAGAATAATGCAGGAATTGTGTAGTTCATGCTATTTGTCAATTATGGAGATCTACACATATTCTTGTTTAATTTCGTAGAAATTGAGACATTTTATGAGTAATTCAAAGAAGAGGAAGAATGTTGTCAAGGCACTCGAAATCGACCTGAAAAACTCGATATCGAGTGGAACTGAACGCCAGAAATTGAGTAGGAGCTAAGGAAGCCACTCGACTTGACACAAATGAGTCGATATCGAGTCCATACACTCGATATCGAGTGCATGCACACTAGGAATCGACCGAGCCACCCGAGAGCCACACTAAAGAGTCGATATCGAGTCCCCACACTCGATATCGAGTGGGTTGCAGTCGACATGGGCATCATCGGAGCTGATTCCGAGTCAAGAACGAGTGAAGATGGACCGGAGCCGAAACCGAGTTGATATCGACCAGTTTGGTCGATATCAAGTGGACCACAGAGGCCGAATTAGAGGCCAATTTCTGAGTTGGTTTACTTGCCTTGGAAGAAAAATATCTATTATCAAGAGTTGGACATTTATCCCTTATGGTAAATTCCTAATTTGCCTAGGGAATTTTATTTATTTTTATTATTTAATTTTGGAACATTTTATCTTAAGTAGGATCTTTTATCTTAGGAACAAGATATAGTTGTTCTACCCTAGAATAACTAGGGTTGAGCACTATAAATAAAGCCCTAGAGGGCTTGTTTTTATTCATTCTACAACATAACATTCCAACATACAAGCAATTGTGCACCAGAGAGAGAGAGAGAGAGAGAGAGAGAGAGAGAGCTAGGCCGAGTGAGGTTAGAGAAATGAGAGAAGTTTTGACTTTGTTTGGTTGTAAGCTTTCCTTTATTTTAATGCAAGTAGTTATTTTTATTATGAATTTGATGTTTGTTACTATGATGAGAAGCGAGTAGTACGCTACTTCTAGGATTGAGGTGAGCCCGACAATAGCCATGCAGGGTTATGCATCAAATGTATGATTTTTATTCCAATTTCATCTTCTATCCCTATTTGCATAATTCTTCTACGACAGTAGTAGGTGATCCTTATTTGTATTATTGAAGCGAAAGTGATCTGAATATGAATTTGGATTAATTATCAAAAATATTACTAACAATTAGGGTCTATGCGAAAGTCTCTATATTCGTAATTGTTAATGACGAAAGTTATTTGATGAAAAGGCATAATTTCTTATAAACTTGGCATAATTCTTACATGGTTATCTTTGTGGCATGAATCCCCGATCTTGGAAGTCTTCAGTTAATTGATTTTACAAAACCCCAAATTTGTTATCTTTTTTGCTCATACATCTTTTTATCCATTCTTATATTCTTCGGACGCACTTTTCCGACATCTTTTGTTCAATTTTCTGCACGTTTTCGGTTACTGCAATAGTCAATTTTGACCCAAGACAGGTCGATATCGAGTACTAAGGTTGATATCGAGTGCCCTTCACTCGATTTTGATTCTGTTTGTTTCTTGTTGTGCAGGTCTGACTAGGAATCGACTTACACAGTCGATATCGAGTGGTCTACTGGTCGAAATTAGAGCTTTCAAAGGACTAATTTGACGAGCGCTGACAAACTTTCTTATGGATTCGATTATGATTTCCTATCACTAGAACGAGAGGGATTCTTGTACTTTTTTTGCTTGGACAAGGAGTTGGTTTAGTTTATAATTATTTATTTGACTAGTTTCCCCCGCTAATAAATTTTGGCGCCGTTGCCGGGGAAGCTATCAATCGCGCCCTTTTTAGTTTCTTTTTTCTACGCCCTTTTTCTTTTTGTTTTTGTTTCACATGTGTTTGCGAGGAACTGATCGCACACCTAAATACGATCCTCTTCTCAAACCTGAAAGCTTCTTCTATCTTTAGCAAAGACTTAGGAGAAGACTCATGTTGTCAGAGAACGACAACGAAGTACAGCGTACGACATAGTAGGAGCTTGAGAGGCTCCGACGACAAGTAGAAGAGCTCACCACCGTACAAACAGAATACGCCCAGCGAGGGGCAGAATATGCACGGAATTAACAAAGGTGGGAGGCAAGGGCGGATCGCAATGCCCAAGCCCGAAGAGCTCGAGGAACAACTTCAGCAAATCCCTGTGAACGCGAAAGAATATTTGCACCCTACTCTGGAAGTTCCAGAATCACCTATCGTTCTCCCTCGCGTTTCTTTTTAAATTCGACCTTCTTTTATTTATGGGATTAGGAGGAATCAATTTGAGGGAAAACCCAATGAATGTCCTTTAGAGCACATTACCATATTTCTATATTTGTGTGAAACTATTGCTGGTGATGAAAATCTAGAATATCTAAAACTAAAGGCTTTTCGTTGGTCGCTTGTAGGGAAAGCTTCACATTGGCTCGAGGGTTTGGCTCCACAATTCATCCATACATGGACCGAGCTCAAGGACTTGTCTCTTCACAAGTTCTTTCTTCCAGCCAAGACAACGCAACTCCAACAAAAGATCACGACTTTTAAGCAAAAGCAAGAGGAAACACTTCCACAAGTCTGGGAGCGCTACAAACGCATGCCGAAGTCTTGTCCTACGCATGGGCAAGCACCATATGTGATCTAGGAGATCATCTATAACTCCCTGGATGCAACTACAAAGGATCGGATCAACACCTATACCGCTTATAGGTATCTCGAGTACACACCACAACGTGCTTGGGATACCTTTGAGAGGTTAGCCAACTTCGACAACAACTATGGGACTGCTAAGGCTTTCGACACGAGGCCTACTCCATCTATGCCACTCTACGAACCGTCCAAGGAGATCGATCTAGATGTCAGGGATCAGTTAAATAGAGACCAGGTACGCCGCCTTACCAAACAAGTCAAATTTCATTCTAACAATCAACCTTGTTTGGAGTGTGGGTCTGTAAGGCACAACACAACTGCAGGCCCACATGCCGACCAAGTGCAGCTTGCAGAAACCAATGAGGAGGCGCGCTATGCAGGGGCAACTACTCAGGACAACATCAGCAACATAATTGGGGTTATCACCAACCCCAATACCAAAGATACCCCCGCCCTAAAGAGCTCCTGGTCACCTTGACAGAGAAGGTAAGAAAGATGACCTACACATCATCCTCGACGAGATGCGACGGAACCATGCTGAATTCAAACAACCAACCAACTCCGTCTATACTCAACTGCAAGGCATCTACTCGCGACTGGGAGAGATCAACGTTTTGCGAAAGAACATTGAGACCCAAGTGGGTCAACTAGTTGCATCTATACCCAAACCGTTAGGATCGCTACCTGCATCATTCGAACCAAATCCTGAAGGTAAGTCTGCAGGTCAAGTGGCTGCTATGAACCTAAGGAGTGGGCGTCAACTCCAAACGCCCGAGCAAATGACGGAGGAAGAAGTTATAGGAGACGAGTCGATATCGACCAACCCAATCAATAGACCCAAAACCAGCCGATATCAACCCCCCCACAATCGATATCGACCTACCTCATCAACAACACTCGATGCCTATTCGCATGGAGTTCGCTCCCAGAAATATCACGGTCTTGCCCAAAATTCCTTCCAGGTCGGATGTTAACGCATCCGGGAAAAAATGATTGATTCAGTGACTCCAGTTGATATCGACCCCACACCAGTCAATATCGACCCGATCAACTCGACTTCACCAGCACCGAAGAAGAAGAAGAAGACACTGCCATTCCCCACCAAAGCTTTGAAGGACCCTACGGAGAAAAAGTTCCACCATTTTGTGAAGATGCTTCAAGGGCTCAAGATCCCCATTTCCTTCACCGAAGCTCTTCATGAGATGCCTTCATATTTCAAGTTCCTCGAAGACATCCTAATAAAGAAGCGGCCGATGGCTGAGATCATAGAGGAATGCTCCTAGAGAAAAGGCCTGACCCAGGTAAGTTCACTATAACTATTGGTTTTGGTCAACACAAATTCAATGCATTGTGTGACTTAGAAGCCAGCGTCTATTCATCTGGTCCAAAGTCAAGATAGGAGCCCTTGAGCCTTTGGATGCCCGACTCTATATGGCGAACAACACGGTGGTCATCCCTACAAGCATGGTGGACGATGTACTGGTACAAGTAGGTAAGTTCTTTTTCCCTGCTGATTTTCTTGTTATTGATATGGAAGAGGACCCTGCTTGTCCCATTATTTTAGGTAGGCCTTCCTTAGCAATCGTCGATGCGAAAATAAGCGTAAGGAAGGGAGTGCTCACATTCACAATCAACGACGAGGTAATTGAGTACTCCTTTAACAAAACTAAGAGGCACAATGGTCCTATGGAGGTAAAGTCAATAACAGGAGGCTACATCACTTGCGGGGAGCCAAGGGTAAGAACAATGACCTCCGAAGGGCTAGAGAAGAAGGCTATGTAAGCCCAAATTGAGGAGATCGTGGCAATTTGGGACGAGCACACTGAAATCCCAATCAAAATTGAGTTAGGTAAGTCGATATCGATTGAATATTTTCCAGATTTTGCAGGAGTCCAATATGGGTCGATGTCGAGTAGACCCACTCGATATCGAGTGAGTCACTCAAAATCGACCAACCCACACCTCCTCCATCGACTTAAGGTAAGCTCGGAACATAGAGCCACTCGATATCGACTCATATGAGTCGATATCTAGTCATCAATGTCGACCCGACACCAACTCTTTGTAACGGCCCAGAAATATGATTTTCCGATTACGTTTCAAGGGATAAAACCCCTTGTTCGGATCTTGCAATCCAGGTACGGGTCGAGGTTTCAAACTCATTTTAAGATTAGGAGAAAGAGGGATTTCAAACCCTAAAAACCTCGAAGGGCCGTTGGGTACTCTTAACCTGTCCTAAGACTATGTCGCGAAATCCATTTCAAATGGAAGTAAAGAGGAAGTAAAGTAAAGATACAAGTGCCACGGCAGAGCCGGTCAAAACCAAATCATGAGTGGGTAATTACCATTTTACTAAGTTAGGATATTACCTAGATTCTTCGATTCGCCAAAAGGAAGCCCCGTCATATAGACATCGAGCACTCAAAATCTGCAGAAAATACCTTAAAAGAAAGAACGGGGAAAGGAGTCAGATCGAGCCACTCATGCGGGACCGGCAGTCCTCGCTGAGACCACATAGTATGTGCTATACCTAATAAAGATGTTCTAGTGTCGTACGAAAGTTAAACACACTAGCATGCTCCTAGTTCATATATATACAAAAGACAATTAAAGGCGCCCACAGAATGCCAACTGGCATGTCCCTCTCCTACCTCTGCACCCCTTTCCGTTAGTGCAGAGACTGGCCAGTTCGGGCTATAGCATAGCAATTTCCTCGTGGTGGTGCACAAACCACGGCATCATCATATCATATCATCTCATCGATTGCCCGATGGTGCTGGGCTATCATATCATGCTCATATCGACTCGATTGACCCAGGGTACCCGATGAGGCTAGGCTACCCTATGACCCTAGCAAAGACTCTAGGACTATCACAGATAACGGCCGTTCTGTTTCAAACGCATAAAGTAAGCAGATGCTCATTCAATTAGTGCAACCTAAACAGGATACTACATGGCATGCTCTTATGCATATGTAACACCTAACATAAAATGCAAGTACAGGCATGAATGTCCAGCCTGAGTAAGCCCCCTAGGGAACTTACTTGAAATGCCGAACAGCAAAAGATAACGCAAGCGGAGTCCAATAAGCAACAATCACCTAACAGATATACAGATATGCATAAGTCTATCTAAATCACACAAGGCGCCCCTAACTATCACACATAAGAACTTCACATATCTCATTTTAATTCATTTCGTCTTCTCATCTCTCCTCATCATACCTCAAAACCAACCGATAGTAAAACCGTTCTCCAAAACCTTTCCGCTACGATCAACATCAACCAAAATCATTTACTTCCAATCAACCCCATTGATAAAATCTTGCCGACCATATTTTCCAAACTCTTAAATCCCAAATTAGTTCAACTCATATTTCAAATAATCTCTCAAATCATATTATAGAAATAATTCCGGCATTTTATTTCAAAACCTTATCAAAATCAATAAATCATTTTACAATTTTCAATGTCACATAACATACTGATTTAATATAATAAATCACCAAATTACTTTTCCATTTCTAAAATTTCGAATTAAAACATTTTTATAATAACATCATATATAAACAATCCGATTATACCATATATAATGACACATAACACATATATGTTAATATAACCATAACACATTTGACAAAACCATATAATAACAACACAACCCAGCAAGGCCCAAACTATATTCCCAAACCCGGAAATGGAAGAATCCGACCCAGGAGCCCATCCCGATTCCTTCAGAATTTAGAACAGACCCGGCTTGCCCAAAGAAAAGATAAGGAATACCCGGATGAGGAGTCCGGATCCAAAAAATAAGGCCCAAAGCCTTCCCAAAATATGAATAAAGAAAGAACTCGAAAGGAGGGATCCGGATCCGGAACAATAGGCCCACGCCCAGACAAAGAAAAGAAGAATTGGATCCAGGAAGAATAGAAACGGGTTTGAACCCCATCATCCCTTTCCTCTGGACGCTGCTTGACAAACGGAGAGAGAAAGAGGAATAAGCCGTCGGAGCTCCACTCTCGATCCGGCCGCTTCCAATCTGATCGGCACCCCTTCCCGAACACTACCCACACAGAAAGGAAACAGACAGAACAAGGAAATAAGACGGAAGGTGAGGGCTCACCGAGGTTTCGAAAGGTTCGTCGGAACACGTCGTCGGAGCTTCGTCAGACTCATCGGAGGCTCGAGGTGCCCTTTCTTGGCCTGGGGAGGACGGAAAGAGCATAAAGGTGCGGCTTTTACACCATTTTACGGAGAAAGGAGGAGGAAGAAGCCTTACCGAAGGGGTTGGGAGGAAAACAGGGGAGATAGAGGAGCAAGGAGGGCTCGGCCGTCGGCTGCTGCTCCTGGGCTTCCGACGTCGGAGGGCTCCTAGCGGAGGTGCTGCTGCTCAGACTCGGAGGACTCGAAGAAGGCGGAGCTGTGCACTTGGCTCGTTGGATTTTCGAAAACAGAGGGAGGGCTGCGTTTGGGTTTGGTGAGAACAGAAAGAGAAATTGAAGGAGATAGGGGTCTTGGGGTTTGAATGGAGAATGAATAATGGGAATTTTTGTGTTTGAAACAAAATGAAATCTGAGCTGAGGAGAGATTGGGTTCAAGGTGAAGAGGCGACCGATGGGAATCAAACAGAAAAGAGAGGTTGCAGTAGGTTGATGTGGGAGCTTGTTTGGCAGCTTGCCAAAGATGGAGGGTCAACACTTTGAGAGAGGTAAAAGAGAAGGGTGGATGTTACACCAAATTGGGATGGAAAAAGCTGCTTTTTTTATTGAAATCCGGAAATGAGAAGAGGAGAAAAGACAAAGGGAGGTGGTCCCAAAAGCAAGATTTGAACACCCGGAATTAAAACCCGAAACCCGCTTGCTCGATGAATTTGATTTTTAAAACCCGAAAAGGTTGTTGCCAAGTCAAGTTAATTTTCAAAATTTTATTTTAGGCCGGAATCCGCTTGAAGGATTTTAAAATACGATTTTTAAGGCGAAGATGGGGATTTTCAAATATCCGAATTTTTTTTGACTTAAATCCCTTTTATTTTATTATTTATTAAAATTTATTATTTTAAAATCAGAGCCTTTACATCATCCACCTCTAAAAACCCCGAGACTAAAACCACAATAAAGTAGGCAATGAAGTTGAAATTGATGAGTCCAAGGACCATGTCCAAGAATCTTGTAATCATCTCGGTTGCGTCTTCCGGGATTCTCACAACATCCTAGTCACGGTCGTGACATCTCCAATTGGCCTTGACAAGTATGTGATAAGCTCCCCGATCACATCCTCGCTTCGACTTTTCGGAAGTACCACAACTCTAAAAGTTCTACAATAGAATCACTAGGTCTTAGCAAGCACCCTATAGGCACCCCCATAAAATGCATGTATCCACTTCGTGAAGTATCATAGAGTTGCCCAGGTTTGAAAAGTTTCTAAAGTGATTCCGCAATCGAAAATAAAGATTAGCCTCAAAATCATTGAAATTCTCGGTAACGTTCATTCTTTTACAATCCAAGTTGGTCCTTTTTCAAAACCGTTCAAAATCTTCAAATCCAACGTTTAATCAAGCAACTCTACACCAAAATAAGTCAAATCCATTCAAATCAAGATTTCGTCAAAATCTTCCAACAGCCAAATCAGTTTCTCACATACTCATCAATCAAATTCAGAAGCTCGGAGGTGGAATCATCCACGTCTAAGGGCTAATCCCATATTCTCTTCCTAGTTTCCAGATCATTCCATCATCATTCTCAACTCAATATGCACGAAAGTAAATCAACTCATCAACTCATAACATCATTAGCCATCTCTCATATGGCAATCTAAACATCAATCATGATAATCTCAACCAATCGACATCTCAATAACATAACATGCTTTCTCATAACATAAATCATACCATCATTTCAAGACAAGCCAAAAGCAACAACAAAACCTCAACATCATGAGTAGTAAAGTACATCTATATCATACTGAATGCATCACAAGTGCATAATCGAATTCTCATAACTTATCGTGTAAGCACACATGTCGAGAGATCAATGGGTTAGGCATCATGGAGTTAGTACATCAGTATACATCAAATCTCACGGTCGCATATCAACATCGCAATACAAGTAGAACAAGTCATAACAGGGGTTTTTCACTTAACGAAGACATAACTCACCTAATCACTTTATCAATCTATCCGAATTCTATTCCGCATTTCCATAACAGATTTAGCATATCAATTCAAACATTAGCATGGTAAAGTGAGTCATAGCAGAATCTCATCATAAGGTCAACAGACTAATACTAATTGTCAACACATTACCACACAAATTCATGCCATTTAAGCTTCAGCAAAAGGAAAGATCTAACCATATACCAAGCATCAAAATGCTAACATACTCACAAAACATCATTTCAACTCATTACAATACCATATAATGATCATTTAGTCATCATGCACCATTATCTCAGATATAAAAATCATATTCATGCCCCAAGTCATATTCATCATTTAACATATCAATAATCATGCTTGCCAACCATATAATACAACATCATGCTTTCACATAATAACACCTTATTATCTCATGTATCATATCACAACACATCCTATCATGCTTCTAAAATAGGATAACAGGATAGCAAAGCATCAATATATCATGATAACACCTACCACTATCAATTAGATTTCAGTATTGCATAACAACATGTAATGTCATTCCATATCAGGTTTTATCATGGTCGCTATCTAACATCATGCCAGCAGATATAAATAAATCACATAATCAAGAAAATCCTCACATCACACTAGTCCAATATAAAACACAGTCCCCACTCGTCCATCTCCACACTCAAGCCAAGACTAATCCTCTTCTAGACTAGCCAACGTCAACTCGGACAAAACTTCCCCCCAAAGAAATCCCAATTCATCTCGATGCTCAAATCTCGCCCTCATTCCACCAAACTCTCACACATACCATCCACCTCTAAGAATCCAACTCATGTCTCTAACAGCACACCCGAGCACCTTCTCATACTATATCCTGAATTCTCTTAAGGTCATTTCTTACACTTCCCCCACTTCCCAAGGTATCACAAGTATCATGCCCCGTTAGTCACACCTTCTATAGAAAATTTCTCGATCACCGCCCTAATATTCTTTCACCACTCTCCAAGCACGCTACCAAATGACCTCACCCACAGGTTTAAGGAAGAAGCAATTATGAAAATCATCAAACATAAGGTCTACATCATATCAACTAGCATTCATAAACATAACATCATGGGTTCAACAAGTCTCAGTTTACCATCATGCTCAATAATCATTGCAACATCATATATGAACATAACCAAGTCAAGCTAGCATGTTGCATTATAACCTTATCAGATACAATTCAGGCTTCTTAGCATATATAGTTCACATTTACAAGCAAAGGAATTTAAATCATGCTTAGCAATTCAGAGTATTGACGCATCAAGGCATTATGGCACATTAGAACTGTAAGGCATCGAATCATATCATCATAGCCAATCAAGCAACAGTCATTACCAAGTCAGCACATCAACACGTAAATTTCACTGTCAAGTCACTGCAATAATGCCATCAACAATTCAGGAAGGTTTAGTCAATTTAAACGGAGGACACTTTTGCTCGCATGTCATGTCGTACTCCGTAACCGCCACTCTTGAGACGTGCTTGTCTTGCCGAAATCGCTGACCCAGAGGCCCATGGGTTATGGGCCCACACTTCCGTTGCAGTGTTCTATCGCTATTTAACTCATCATTCTCTTTTCCCATGCGGTCGCTCGTCTAATGTATCGCGCAAGAATCCAAGTTAGCGGAGATAGGGGAGTGACAAGAGCGGACAACCCAAATTCCTTTCGGGGACAGAAATGGACCACAACTAAAGACGAAAACTAGAGACGAAACTCCGACCCAAGAATAGCAACGATGCCCTTATGGAAGTCTATTAGGTTATAATCACGACAACTAACACGAATTCATCATGGAGCATATCAATCACACTAATCCACACTAACATGTACCTATCTCGGGGGGACAACCTTCATATTCATATCAAAGACACAATCAAGTCCTACACTGATGCATGTGAGACAAGCTACATTCTAGTATTCCGTGAAAGCAGGTATGCCTAGCAACTTCAACCAAGATATACGGAATCAGTAATGATCATGCAAGATTCAAAGTCATGTGGGATTTAATGAGGATGAGAGGTATCATGTATGTGAACGAATGGACAAACATGGTATACTCATCAACAATTGAGTTCAAATATAGCATAACGAGGTATATCATAACAATCAGACGAAGCGTCATATGAGCACACATAAAAGCAGCATAGTAACTATCACATCTGACAACAATGATCATATAGTAGGTTAAGAACAACATGTAATCATACAACGACATACATTTAGAAAGCATAGGTCCTGAACAGTACTAGCGTTACATGACAAGCCATGCGCATAGTCAAGAGTCATTTAAAAGAGTTCAACATAATGTTCATAAAGCATGAGGCATCATTACAGAGAGTAACCAAGAGGACATCACCAAGGATAGATTATAAGCATGCTAGGAACAACTGTCACAGTGCACATAAAACGGTATAACAACTATCACATTATGGGACAAGCATGTTCACGTAATAGAATAAGTATGACAAATCATCATTTAACGAGTCTTATTGGGGAGCATAAAGCCCTACAGGATACTACTAGCACATATCAAAACACGACTACAACCAAAGTAATTCGAATAGATTCATTCCAACATTTAGGTGTCATGCATATGCGGAATCATGATATAGCGTGGTGTGTGATCATGCGAGGTGCCAAGTCATACATTTATACAAGCACGAGAGGATGTCATAGAGTAATAGGGAAACACTACCGAGCGATAACATGTAAGCATGCTAGGATTACAAATTACGGAAAGCAAGTCAATCATCGAATTCGACAGTAACTAATCAGGATGAGTACAACAATTTAAGATAATAGAAAGGGGAAGAACCACACTATTAGGGACCTAGCTCAAGAGGAGGTCAGCAATACCGTTGGCAAGATATAAATTCCCACAAGTCACAACCAAGGACCCTACATGATGCTAAAAGCTCAACTTAACATACGATACATGCATGCAACTAATCATGACGATACGTAAGAAAACAATTCAATCACGTTCCGACGGTATAGAAGCATGAGGAAAGTTTAACGATGTATAACACAAGTCTAAGTAATAAGCAGTATGACTAGAATACGATGACATGAGTTCAAATCAGCACATACTATGATGAAATATGCATTCCCCAAGACTCAATTAAACCTCATATTCTCCATTCCACGCAAGTAACACACAACAATATTAACTTGCAAAATCATCAACACTATTCAATTTGATGAATACAAAATGGATGGGCATGCGATAGATTCTTGTCACAAAAGGAATAAGGAGCATCGACGTGTCATCATCTAGCATGCTAAGGAGATCATTTATAGGCATTTGTACAGAGAAGAGTTGATCACACTATCATGGACCTAACCCAGGCAAAACAACAAGCATATAGGTTCATATCATGTGGTTCATGCTTCCAATTGATCATTAGCGCAATTAATACAATATGTCAAGTAGGCATGCTATAAACAACATACAATCATGATAGAAGGCGCTACATAACACGAGACTTAAGCAATGTAACTAGTCACACATGTAATAACACAACAACTTGGTACCAATGGTTATTCATAAGGCACGAGTCAAAGACTAAAAAATCATGTCATGCAATTCAAAGAGAGTCACCATTTCAACCGGGCAGAGATCCCTAAGGGTAACCATTGATTTTTCCCAACTGACTCATCAACCCTCTTTCCCGTGGGACTATAGTACGACTTTTTGTGGCAAGAAGACACTAGTTGATCGTCATAAGAATCGAGAAAGACATCCCCATAAACACCTTACTTCTGCCTCAAAGTGACATCAAGAACTTCCAATACTCACTCAGACAACCTTAACATCCAACCATGATTCCCGACACAATGTGTTTACCAACCCAATTCCCCGTGGAAGACACTGACATCTAGGGAAAGGCTAGAAAGAACCGTCAAGGGGTTAACATTGTGGAAGGGGCTGTTCCACACAAGCTGGGCTTGACTACACAGAAACAAGGATACTCCCACTATCCCGTTTGCACAGATCAATCAATACACATTTAATAGCCAGGGCATATCAATCATATCCACAACAAACACTTAACATAGAATCAGTCAGTGACAATTATAATGTACTCATGCTCAATATGTAAAGCACATCAAGCTATCTAATGTCGCTCTTCGAGAAGCGACTGACCGGAGGGGCAAAACCTCGCGATCCTACCTAACTCGCTACTCCAAGAACCTTGGTGCGATCTCCTTGGAGTCTTCCGGACCCTCTGTAAAGAGCAACCTAGTATTTTGCCTACCGTTCCCAACTACACCCTATAGGAGTGGTCTAGCGCCTTTACTACCCACTCGTATCCCCATTTGGTCGGTTTTCCTCTTTTATTACAAGTCGAGTTCATTACTTAGTCTAATTCGGGTTAGGCATCTTAAGTTCATTTTGCCCCTTTAAAACACTTTCAAATCCTTTGAAATTCATGACCGGTTTTCCAAAACATACACTCGACCCTTGTGTACCCGAATTGCACAATCTCAGCTCTGATACCAACTTTGTAACGGCCCAGAAATATGATTTCCGGGTTACGTTTCAAGGGATAAAACCCCTTGTTCGGATCTTGCAATTCAGGTACGGCTCGAGGTTTCAAACTCATTTTAAGATTAGTAAAAAGAGGGATTTCAAACCCTAAAAACCTCGAAGGGCCGTTGGGTACCCTTAACCTGTCCTAAGACCATGTCGCGGAATCCATTTCAAATGGAAGTAAAGCGGAAGCAAAGTAAAGATACAAGTGCCACGGCAGCGTCGGTCAAAACCAAATCATGAGTGGGTAATTACCATTTTACTAAGTTAGGATATTAGCCAGATTCTTCGATTCGCCAAAAGGAAGCCCCGTCATATAGACATCGAGCACTCAAAATCTGCAGAAAATACCTTAAAAAAAAGAACGGGGAAAGGAGTCAGATCGAGCCACTCATGCGGGACCGGCAGTCCTCGCTGAGACCACATAGTATGTGCTATACCTAATAAATAGTGCAGTACGAAAGTTAAACACACTAGCATGCTCCTAGTTCATATATATACGAAAGACAATTAAAGGCGCCCACAGAATGCCAACTGGCATGTCCCTCTCCTACCTCTGCACCCCTTTCCGTTAGTGCAGAGACTGGCCAGTTCGGGCTATAGCATAGCAATTTCCTCGTGGTGGTGCACAAACCACGGCATCATCATATCATATCATCTCATCGATTGCCCGATGGTGCTGGGCTATCATATCATGCTCATATCGACTCGATTGACCCAGGGTACCCGATGAGGCTAGGCTACCCTATGACCCTAGCAAAGACTCTAGGACTATCACAGATAACGACCGTTCTGTTTCAAACGCATAAAGTAAGCAGATGCTCATTCAATTAGTGCAACCTAAACAGGATACTACATCGGATGCTCTTATGCATATGCAACACCTAACATAAAATGCAACAACAGGCATGAATGTCCAACCTGAGTAAGCCCCCTAGAGAACTTACCTGAAATGCCGAACAGCAAAAGATAACGCAAGCGGAGTCCAACAAGCAACAATCACCTAACAAATATACAGATATGCATAAGTCTATCTAAATCACACAAGGAGCCCCTAACTATCACAAATAAAAACTTCACATATCTCATTTTCGATCATTCCGTCTTCTCATCTCTCCTCATCATACCTCAAAACCAACCGATAGTAAAACCGTTTTCCAAAACCTTTCCGATACGATCAACATCAACCAAAATCATTTACTTCCAATCAACCCCATTGATAAAATCTTACCGACCATATTTTCCAAACTCTTAAATCCCAAATTAGTTCAACTCATATTCCAAATAATTTCTCAAATCATATTATAGAAATAATTCTGGCATTTTATTTCAAAACCTTATCAAAATCAATAAATCATTTTACAATTTCCAATATCGCATAACATACTTATTTAATATAATAAATCACCAAATTACTTTTCCATTTCTAAAATTTCGAATTAAAACATTTTATAATAACATCATATATAAACAATCCGATTATACCATATATAATGACACATAACACATATATGTTAATATAACCATAACACATTTGACAAAACCATATAAAAACAACACGACCCAGCAAGGCCCAAACTATATTCCCAAACCCGAAAATGGAAGAATCCGACCTAGGAGCCCAACCCGATTCCTTCAGAATTTAGAACAGACCCGACTTGCCCAAAGAAAATAAAAGGAATACCCGGATGGGGAGTCCGGATCCAAAAAATTAGGCCCAAAGCCTTCCCAAAATATGAATAAAGAAAGAACCCGAAAGGAGAGATCCGGATCCGGAACAATAGGCCCACGCCCAGACAAAGAAAAGAAGAATTGGATCCAGAAAGAATAGAAACGGGTTTGAACCCCATCACCCCTTGCCTCTGAACGCTGCTCGACAAACGGAGAGAGAAAGAGGAACAAGCCGCTGGAGCTCCGCTCTCGATCCGGCCGCTTCCAATCTGATCGACACCCCTTACCGAACACTACCCACGCGGAAAGGAAACAGACAGAACAAGGAAATAAGAGGGAAGATGAGGGCTCACCGAGGTTTCGAAAGGTTAGTCGGAACACGTCGTCGGAGCTTCGTCAGACTCATCGGAGGCTCGAGGTGCCCTTTCTTGGCCTAGGGAGGATGGAAAGAGCATAAAGGTGCGGCTTTTACACCATTTTACGGAGCTTGTTTGGCAGCTTGCCAAAGATGGAGGGTCAACACTTTGAGAGAGGTAAAAGAGAAGGGTGGATGTTACACCAAATTGGGATGGAAAAAGCTGCTTGTTTTATTGAAATCCGGAAATGAGAAGAGGAGAAAAGACAAAGGGAGGTGGTCCCAAAAGCAAGATTTGAATACCTGGAATTAAAACCCAAAACCCGCTTGCTCGATGAATTTGATTTTTAAAACTCGAAAAGGTTGTTGCCAAGTCAAGTTAATTTTCAAAATTTTATTTTAGGCCGGAATCCGCTTGAAGGATTTTAAAATACGATTTTTAAGGCGAAGATGGGGATTTTCAAATATCCGAATTTTTTTTTGACTTAAATCCCTTTTATTTTATTATTTATTAAAATTTATTATTTTAAAATCTAAGGCTTTACACTCTTCACTCGACATCTTCACCAGGAACAAAACATGGGTCGATATCGACTGACACATGTCGATATCGACCGGAGCCTCAGAATCAGAATAACGAAGTTGTTAAGGTAAGTCGAGGTACGGTTCTCTCTTCCCCTATTTCAATTAAAGATTTATCTATACATAGAAGAGGTTTGCCTTGGTATGTTAGACTTTGCAGGGTTTCCAATGACGATCCAAATGACTACGAAGTAGGAGACAAGGTGTATGTCTCCAAATCCAAGAATCATTGGTTCCCTAACAAGTTCAAAGAGAAGAAGATTGGTCCATTCAAGATGCACAAGATCCACTCCGGAGGCCTGCAACTTATGGACAAGAATGGAGTCATGTTTGAAGCCCAAGTCACATAGGCCCTACAGATGCATCCTTGAGCGAAAGAAGAAGAAGTCAGTCTAGCGACTATAAAGTCTAGAGCTTGTATTAAACAGTTAGGTTCAGGTTTTGAATATTTGGTTTTGAACTTATTTGTTTTATTATTTTTATTTTAAAAAAAATTTGCAGGTACGAAAGGGTTGTTGGACGAGTCGATATCGAACCATTTGGTTGATATCGACCGAGCATATCGAGTCGGAATGCTATGGTCGACTTCTGACAACCCTAAAGCATGGAGCCAATAGATATCGAGTGAGTCCAGTCGATATCGACTGGGCCACTCGATATCAACCCATTCAGCAGAAATCTTCAGCTTTTGTTTCGAGCATCTGCACGTCTGTCTAGTAAGTTTCCTCCTTTACCCTTATTCCTATACAGTGAAGACATTGTAATCTTTAAGTATGGGGTGGGGGAAAGGCTTCCTTTGTGCATATTATGTCATATTTCTCGAATTGTTCATACATGGTTACTTTGGATATATTATTCATCTATATGCTTCATGTTATTTTCCAAAGTTTATTTTTATCACCCCCATTGAATTTTTTATTAGTGTCATGGAAGTTTTTATTGAACTCGACGATGCGAAATTAGATTCATTAGAGATATAGCATGAAATTGCCTAGTAAAGGGAAGTCACAATGAAGTGCATTATTTTCTTGAAAATCATGACAAGAAGTAAAATTTAAAGTTGCTTTTGACATATGCATGATAAGAGGACGAAGGACTTTATTTTCCATATATTCTTACCTTATTCCTAGCCATATCTAATATTATATGCATCACAAAGCCATATTATGCCTTATTTCATATTTCGCTCCACATAATCTATATATTGCCTTTTTTTTTACCTTATTACCCATCCGGGGAGTAGGTTGAGAAATCGACGTCATATTATGGAGATTATTATATGGTTGTTGTGTTGTATCATTATTTTGGAGTTTGGAAGGAGAATGATTCATAATATGGAAAATTTAATGAGAGAAAGAAAATCCGGTCACCTCAAGAGATAAAGGTAGATCGACCCTGCCTGCGTTGAGATGTTAGTTCTGTAGGATGGGACACCAAGGTGAGGAGTCCGAAGCACTAAGTATCTGTGGCCATTCATGACACCCATATTTGTGGCTCGCGAGAAGGCAGTGTTGAGGTTAGAGAGGTAAAATCATTATAGTGAAAGAAGCATTGAGTGATGAGCGAAAGTTGAGAAATCAAAGAAAGAAGGAATGTGGTATGAAAAGTTTGGAAATTACTCCATTTCACCGGATCACTAGCACCACATGGCCAAATATATCCCACCTTAAGCCTTTTACCAATCTACTCCTTATTGAGCTTAAATAAAGTCTTTTTTTATTATTGTTGCTTTGTCACAGGAAAAATTGTGTTTTTGCATAACTCTTCTTTTGTGTGTAGATGTTGCTTTTATTCAAAGGTATGAATTTGTGGCACTAGTACCTTTTCGAGGATGGTAATTAATTGCAGGGTTATATAAGAATGGATCTATGATGTTGAGAGTTTTATTTATTCCCATGTATGGAGTATGACCATTAAAAGTATTGCTTGAGGACAAGCAAGCTTAAGTATAGAGTGTTGATGTGTGCTCAATTTGCCATGTTTTTGCATCTACATTTATATCAACTTATGTACATATTTATATTTCGGGGTTAGAATAATGTAGGAATTGTGTAGTTTGTGCTATTTGGCAATTATGGAGATCTACACATGTTCTTGTTTAATTTCGCAGAAATCGAAACATTTTACAAGCAATTCAGAGAAGAGGAAGAAAGATATCAAGGCGCTCAAAATCGAAAAGAACAACTCGATATCGAGTGGAGTTGAACGCCAGAAATCGAGCAGGAGCTAAGGAAGCCACTCGACTCGACACAATTGAGTCGATATCAAGTCCAAACACTCGATATAGAGTGCATGCACATCTGGAATCGATCAAGCTACCCGAGAGCCACACTGAAGAGTCGATATCGAGTCCCCACACTCGATATCGAGTGGATTGCAGTCGACATGGGCATCATCGGAGCCGATTCCGAGTCAAGATCGAGTGAAGACGGACAGGAGCCGAAACCGAGCCGATATCGACCGGTTTGGTCGATATCGAGTAGACCCCAGAGGTCGAATTCGAGTCCGATTCCTGAGTTGGTTTACTTTCCTTGGAAGAAAAAGATCTTTTATCAAGAGATGGACATTTATCCCTTATGGTGAATTCCTAATTTGCCTAGGGAATTTTATTTATTTTTATTATTTAATTTTGGAACATTTTATCTTAACTAAGTAGGATCTTTAATTTATCTTAGGAAGTATATAGAGTTGTTTTATCCTAGAATAGTTGGGGTTGAACACTATAAATAAAGCCCTAGGGGGCTAGTTTTTATTCATTCTACAACACAACATTCCAACACAAAAGCAATTGTGCACCAGAGAGAGAGAGAGAGAGAGAGAGAGAGCTAGGCCGAGTGAGGTTGGAGCAATGAGAGAATTTTTGGCTTTGTTCGGTTGTAAGCATTCATTTATTTTAATGCACGTAGTTATTTTTATTATGAACTTGATGTTTGTTACTATGATGAGAAGCGAGTAGTCACCATACTTCTAGGGTCGGGGTGATCCCGACAATAGCCATGTAAGGTTATGCATCATAGGTAGGATTTTTATTGCAATTTCATCTTCTATCTCTATTTTCATAATTCTTCTACGACAATAGCAGGTGAAGGTGATTAGACCTGGGCAAATGCGGGACGGCCCGCCCGGCCCGTCCCGCCCGCCCGTGAAAGTGGACAGGCTTGGGTAGGGGGGAAAGCCCATGCGGGTTGCTAGGCCCGGCCCGCGCCCGTAGAGGGTACGGGATTGGGTAAGCCAATATACCCGTTGTGGGCCGCTAGGCCCGTAACGGGTACCCGCTATTTTTTTAATATATATATATTATTAAATATATATATATATATTATTAATTTTAAAAAATAAAATAAAATATCTATGTTGACTTACAAACCTACCATATAATAAAATGGACCTTGCAACATAGTGTGCAATGGGAAGCCAATAAAGCCAATAGTAACTATATATGTAATAAGAAAGATTGATTACAATAACTATAAATAATATTAATTATTCATATAAATAAAATTAATTATTCCATGTTATATTAATCATTCATATAAATAAAGTGACTATAAAAAAAACAGTAACTATGGTAATAAGAAAAAAGAGTAACTATAAATCAAATTAATTATTCATTAAAAAAAACAGTTATATATATATATATAAATTGATTACAGTAGGCTTAATATAGCTTTAATAAGAAAATTTTATTAGGTTTGCGGGTACCCACGGGCTACCCGCACCCGCATTCGTGGACGGGATTGGACACGACTTTCAACCCGTTAAGCGGGCTTAGCCCGGCCCGCTCCCGCAACAACGGGACAAAATATCGAGTAAAGCCCATCCCAAGCCCGGCTCGCGCCCGCGTTTGCCCGGGTCTACAGGTGATCCTTATTTGTATTATTGAAGCGAAAGTGATCTTAATATGAATTTGGATTAATTATAAAAAAGGTAGTAACAATTAGGGTTTATGCAAAAGCCTCTATATTCTTCATTGTTAATGACGAAAGTTATTTGATGAAAAGGCATAATTTCTTATAAACTTGGCATAATTCTTACATGGTTATCGTTGTGGCATGAATCCCTGATCTTGGAAGTCTTCAGTTAATTGATTTTATAAAACCCCAAATTTGTGATATTTTCTGCTCATATATCTTCTTACCCATTCTTATATTCTTGGTACGCACTTTTCCGATGTCTTTTGTTTAATTTTCTGCACGTTTTATGCTTACTGCACCAGTCGATTTCAGCCCGTTTTATGTTTGATTTCTGTTGTGCATGTCTGACTAGGAATCGGCTGACACAGTCGATATCGACTCACTTTGGTCGATATCGAGTAGTCTACTGGTTGAAATCAGGGCTTTCAAGGGACTAATTTGGCGAGCGCTGACACACTTTCTCGTGGATTCGATCCTGATACCCTACCACTAGCACGGGAGAGATTCTTGTATTTTATTTGCTTGGACACGGAGTTGATTTAATTTATAATTATTTATTCGATTAGTTTCCCTACTAACACGACTCCATTAGATCTGAATTGTCAATGAAGAGGAGGTTCACCAGAGGTTAGCCGAGGAAGAGGAGCGTATTCAGACCCGAATCACCGATGAAGAGGAGCGGATTCAGATCCAAATTTGGGAAATCGGTCGTTTGGTACTTTGGTGAGAGAAAGGAGAATGGGAGAACGAAAGATGAGAATTGAGATTATCGTTCGGAAAGAGGAAGAAGGATCAAGGAAGCCAACTCTTTGAGATTGGACGATGAACAAAGTATAATTATGTTAAAATTAGGGAATGACTTTTTACAAATAGAACCAGCCCGTGGACATTTTTCTAATTTGGTCTGAAAAAATTGCATGTGACGCAAATTTATTCAATAAAATACTCCATCCGTTCAACAAATCATATAGTTTACTATTCACACACGCTTTTTAAAAATGATAAAAATTATATGAAATATCCATATTTTTATAAAAACTCTTTAACAAATTCGTACTTATTAATAATAAATACGAGATTGTTAAAAAATTTATAAAAAATATTAGATTTTTTATGTGGAATGTATTTTTTATTCTTTAAAAAAACATATATGAATATTACATCGTAAAACGACAAGTTTTCTTGAACGAGGGAAGAAATACAGTGAATACAACAAAGTTAATTTTGTTCATTTACTCAAAAGAACTATATGAAAACTATTTAATAAATTCGTAATTATTAATAGTAAATACGAAATTATTAGATTTATTTTTTAAAAAATAGATATTTCATATAAATTTTATTCCTTCAAAAAAATTATATGAATAGTACTCCGCAAACCTAAATTCTAAAACAAATTATTTAATGCAATCATTTCTCCTTCCAAAAAGAGTTCTACAAAAAATTGATCAGATAAACAAAAACTTCTTTTGGAATAAACTGCAATCTGATAATTATCATCCTTTAATCAGCTGGAATCATCTGTGTACTCCTAAAAAAGATGGAGGATTAGGTTTTAAATTGGCTGAGCAAACAAATATTGGCATGCAAATGAAACTGCTTTGGAGAATAATGGCTAATCCTGATAATATTTGATCTAAGGTTGTCACGGATAAATATCTCTCGAAAGAATCTCTAATGGAAAGAGGTAAATTCAAAACTTCTTGGCAATTTGGCAGGCTTCTTAATGTTAGAGATTTATTCTCTAAAAGACTGCTCTGGCTAGTGGGTAATGAGAAAACCATAAATGTAGGGTTTGACATTTGGGTAAATGCGCAATACCTTTAAAATTTTCGGAATGATCGTAATCCTAACTTAAAAGTTTGTGATTTATTTACAAATACCAACTCTTGGGATATTGATAAATTAAATAGTACATTCCCCCATCATATTGTTCAAGCTATTACTAATATCGATATTTCAGTAATTGATATTCCTGACAGGTTAATTTGGATTTATAATAGTAATGGAAAATTCTCTGTTAAATCCACATCTTTTATTTGTAATACTGGGAATACTAAGAAAATTCCAGCATACTGGATTTGGAAACTTAATATTCCTCCGAATATTAAAAATTTTATTTGGAAAATTATTTTAGATATCTTACCTACCACGGCTCGGCTAAATAGATATATAAATATAGTTCCTACTACTTGCTCTCTTTGTAATTCTGATATAGAAGATACAAATCATTTATTCTTTAATCGTCAGATCACAAGATCTCTTATTCAAAATCTGGGTATTAAGATGGGAAAATGTTATAAAATTCCAAGTTTAACTAGTAATGTTTTGGAAAATATTTTAAATACGAGGGCTCTTAATATAGATTTTACAGACTTATGTCATTTATGACATTCTATTTGGGAGCTTAGAAATAGAATTATTTTTCGCAATACTTCTGATGCAGGTATTATCTATGCTCTAACTCAAACTATAGATAAAATCTCATGTTGGAATAAAGAGCAGGTAAAAACAAATTTACATAAACGAGCTAGGCCTCCTGATAAATTGATTTGGAATTGCCCTCCAATAAATGTTATTAAGAACAATGTAGATGCTTCTGTGAAAATTGGTACTCAACCGCAGGTTGGTTGTATTGTGAGGAATAATGACGAACTAATTCTTCGGATTCATAAATCTAACATTAGGATGTGTTCTGTCATTTTAGCAGAAGCTTTTGCAGTTTATATAGGTATAAGACTTGCAGCGGAGATGGGGATCCGAAGAGTGATTATTGAAAGTGATTGTGCAATCATCGTAAATGCCATCAATCAAGTGAATAATATAACATGGGAGGTCGCTTAAATAATCGAAGAGATCCATTCGTTAAGCAAAAAGTTTGAGAACTTCACAATTCAGCACTGCTATATAGAGGCAAATGGTGCGGCTGATTTTCTTGCTAAATCACAGTTGAATTGTAATTTTATTTTGAGTTTCAGAACAACATCTTGCAAGATAATCGTAGTAAATTCAAATTTTTGCTTAATGTAAAAAAAAATAAAAAATTAATTTTGTTCATTTGCTCAAAAGAAAAAAGAAAAGGCAAAAAGTGTCAACGTTCACCGACGGGTAAGAAGCTCAGTCACAACAGCCACCGCCTCAGGTAGTCTTGTCATGTAGCGCTGCCCTATGAACGCCAGCCCACACCCCTCTCCGTCTCTCAATCTCTGTTTCAATATTGGGTAAAATTTTAAATTTAGGGTTTTGAATCGCGGGCTTCTCCCCGCATATCTTTGATTTTCTTCTTTCCCTGTTTCGTAGCCAATCACCTGTCACCTCCTCTCTCTCTCTCCAATTAAATCACAGTTTACAATTTACAATAACAATTAAATAAACACACACATCCTACCTTTTCATCGCCCCTCCATAAATCCTCTTCCACTGTGTCCTACTCCTGTTGCTCTTTCTTTGCCCTTTTCCGCACCCAATTTCGCAAAAATACAAACCCATTTTACAATAAAGCTTCGACCTTTCCCTCTGTCTTGTTGCTCTGCTCTCATTGGTTACAGTAAATAGCTGCAGCCAGCCAGCAATCAGTCTCGCAGGCGCCGTTCCTCCTCCTCCTATCGCTGTCCCCTTTTATGTACTCCTCCACCATTAAGCCATTATCCTCTCTTCACCCCTCCCCCACCCCCAAATTTCAGTTATGGTAGGGTTTTTGTTTTCTATATGCTCTGTTTTTGGTAATCGACTCATTTCCGTCCGATTGATTTCTGATTTGTCTTGATTTTGGATTCCAGGTAGGCGGTAAGCCGATTCCGCGGTGGCTGGAGGTTCTGTTGGAGGAGACGTTCTTCCAGTCCTGCTTGATCCATGAAATCGTCAGGAAGAACGATAAGAACATCCTCTGCTTGGATTGTTGCATCTCTGTGTGCTCCCATTGCTTGTCCCCTCACCACTCCCACCGTCTTCTTCAGATCAGACGCTACGTTTACCATGATGTTATCCGCTTGGACGATGCCGAGAAGTTGATTGACTGCAATTCCGTCCAGGTTTATCATCTTTATTTTGATTTTACCCCAATTTTGCTTCATATTTTTTCTCCCTTGTTGTGTTGAATTGGGGGTTTTGCTGGTTTTAATGCAGCCGTACATTAACAACGGTGCGAAAGTGGTGTTTATAAACCAAAGACCGCAAACACGCCCGTTTAGGGCGTCCGGCAATTTCTGCCTCACCTGTGAGAGGTGCCTCCAAGACCCGTTCATGTTCTGTTCTCTCTCCTGCAAGGTATCTTCTTCCCCAATCTATCTGGTTATCTGGGTTGTTTTATTTCCGCGTGATTTCATCTGGGTCTCGCTCGGATTGCAGGTTACGTATCTCTTGGCAACGGAGGGTGGGGTCTCGAACCATCTCCTGGAGTGCAAGTACCTCCCGCTGTCCGGTTCGGGCGAACCGGACGACGGTCAAATGACGCCCGACTCGGTCCTCGAACCGGCCTCAACCTCGTCCGGCTCAAGCTCCGGTGGAGGCCTGGCATTATGCGGGTGGTTCAGCACGGCAGCCACCAGCGAAATTGTGAGGAAGAGACGGAGTAGCTTGACTTCGGGCCGAACCGGGCCGGGGCGGGCGGGCTCGCCCGTTGTGGTCGTCGATAGCCCGCCTTCTGCCCCGATGATGAACCGGAGGAAGAAGAGCTCCACACCCCATAGATCACCTCTATATTAAGGTAAAACTTACATACATGGAAGGGGAGAGATTTGATGATTTCATGGGTTTCTTTTTGGGAATTGGATTGGTGTGAATTGTTTAGGGTTTGGTTAATTTGGATTTGAATCCTCCCTCTCCCTCTAAATGCATTGAGGAACACTAATTTAGCACATCTTTTGTGGCCAATTCTGAAGATTTAAAGGGGAAATTGGCCTTTGTTATAACTCATGTCACTTTCCTATTTGCAAAAACTACACAAATGCAAAAATGAATACTCAGATTAGGTTTATAGTGTTTGGTCATTGCCCATATTATTTGGTCTAATTTTATGCACAAAGTAATGTATGAGGGGGCCCTTATTGAATTGGTGCAGTAGTAGTAATACCCCGTATTGTATGGGTCTCCTTTTGCAGTCCTTACCAAGCTGTCTGGACTTATTGTAGCAAATCCTGCTCTACTTTCAACCTTTGACCATTTGAACAGTATGCACATTCTAACCTTGTGCTTGCCAAATCACCAAGTTTGCCTCAGTTACGGCTGATGTTCGAGTTGAATGACTTGAGTAGTGGTTGTTTATATTTAGTTTGATTAGAGACAATTCAAGTCAAATTGAGTTTAAATTTGAACTCGGGCTATAAAATGTATATATACTTAACTTGTTTATTGAATGAATGACTTTGAATCGAGTTTTATATAAGTCTAGAACAGTCATACTCCTTCGTAATATAGTAATTAAGGAGGAATTTTTTAGAACAGTCATACTCCTTCGTAACTTGTTTATTGAATGAATGACTTTGAATTTGAGTTTGAGTCGAGTTGTGTTACAATTTGAACTGATCTTGAAATTATGTTCATTTTTTGCTCGTCTAAGTTTTAACAAATGAGCAAGCTCAAGTCGAGTTTTGAACTACTAATTTATTGAGATGAGATCCTTCTACAACCTTGGGTGTGTCCTTATGTTTTACACATAATTATATATGTTATAAATTTATAAAAAAAAATATTTCAAAAATTATATTTATATTTTAAACAATTGTTAGAATATGTTAATAAAAAAATTACAAAAATTATATAAATGAAAGATTGATTATTTTGCAATATGAATTTTATAAAAATGATTAAATATGTATTTTTATGATTTTTTTTATAAATATATACTAACAATTGTTTAAAGTATAAATATAATTTTTGAAATTTTTTTTATCATAAATTTATGGAAATTTTACAGGAAACCACCCCTTATTTATTAGGCTTTTCATTTAACCACCCCTTATACAAAACCTTTCACTAAACCACCCCTTATTTAGTAGGCTTTTCATTTAACCACCCCTTATACAAAACCTTTCACTAAACCATCCCTTATTTACTGTCTTTACTGATCAATATTCAATATATAGTCATATACAATTATACATCATAGACACAGACTCACAGTACAATCGCATCAACTAATATATATATACTGATCACAAACAAAAAATTAAAAAAACCACAATTCATAGACAATTAAATCATCATGATGTTCGTTCAAAATCAAGAGGGTTGTTCATTCGAAATTAATTAACAAGTTGAGCTGCTTCAGATTTCAGCCTATTCGTTCAATTAAATCACAAGCTCATCAGTTCAGAGTTCAGCCTGTTCGTTCTGCAATTGCAAGTTCACCCGCTGCGAACTTGCGAGAGCGGGCGGAGACTGGAGAGAGAGAGAGAGAGAGAGAGAGGCTGCGAGCGAGAGAGACACAGTGAATCCAGTCGAGCACCACCCGAGTCACCGCCAAGCCAGTCGTGATCCACCAGTCCACCACTAGAGAATTGAGATAAATCGAGCACGAGTAGAGGCAAGAGAGTCAAAGATTGATAGTTTTAAAAAGGACATTTTGGTCTTTTCATAATTTTTTAACATCAAATTGGATGGAATAGACGTAGGGGTGGTTATTTTTTAACAGAATTATATAAGGGGTGGTTTAGTGAAAGGTTTTGTATAAGGGGTGGTTAAATGAAAAGCCTAATAAATAAGGGGTGGTTTCCTGTAAAATTTCCTAAATTTATAGCATATATAATTGTGTGTTACACATATGGGCACATTCAAGGCCGTAGAGGATCTCATCCCTAAGTTAATATAACAGTAACACCCATGATCTATGGGTATTCAAGGCAAAAAAAGAAGTGCAAATAACATATTATGACTCAACAGGGGCGGAGCTGAGGGAGGGACTAGGGGGGCACGTGCCCCCTCTCTCACGCGACGAACTACCTAGGTGTATTCTCCTCGTCTGTAGCTTCGTTTTGATATATAATACGCCTTAATCCGACATCTGAGTAAAAAGTTATGAATATTTAAAAATTCAGGGCATATTAATCACTTTAATTTTATTTCAAAAGGCTATAATTTAACATTTATATACTATACTTTATCTCGAGAGCTTCGAAATGAGAGGTTGTACTAATTATTCTGACAATTAGATAAAAAGTTACGCAAATTTAAATTGAGCTCATTTAGAAACAAGTAAAGCTCGATTAGAACCTATATTTGAAATTGAGCTCATACTCGACTTTTTTTTAGGCGCAAAATAATAATAATAGCGTTTTATTATAAACCGGTGATATTTTATCTTAAAATAACATCATTAATTATCGTATTATATATAATTCTTCATGTAAATTTAATCCAAAACAATATCGTACATTTCTGACGGTGCCCCCCTCCGAAAATTTTCTGGCTCCGCCACTGTGACTCAATGCCTCTCACAATTGACTATGGATTAAGGGGTTAGAATATGTTTGATAATACAGTATTTAATATATTCCAAATTCACGGATGGTGAGCTTGTTTCATTTAAGCATGCATTCAGACTCTCTTCCACACTTCAACTTCTCTCTACCAAAGTACGAAATGACATTTAAAAAAAAAAAAAAAAAGGGTGTGAGTGGTTGATCCGTTGATATAGAAACGGATGCACTAAATATACCACAAATCTTGCACGTCGAAAAGGACATGCAAGGTTGAAGTGGACTAATTAATTAAAAAAGAGTGCTAATTAATTAAAAATGTCAAACATCTGGCCACGTGTTGGACCCATCTCTCTAACTCGGACTAATTAATTAGAAAAGAGTGCTAATTAATTAAAAATGTCCAACACCTGGCCACGTGTTGGACCCATCTCTCTAACTCGGAAATATCATGGGTTGATGGATTCGGCTCAACCCGTTGATCCGATGAGTTACATTATTTTGAAAAAAAATTTTGGTTTTTTTTAAAAAAAATCTATATCTATAATATTTTCATTTAGAAGACTTTTTGATAATTTATCAACATCTCCTTAATTTAAGTTTTTTCAACTAATCACAATTGTCTCTTATTATTTCTTTTTCTATTTCTCTTCATCTCTTTCATACATTTACATTTTTTCCATTTTATTTTTTTACTCGTTTACTAACCATTGGGATTAATTCAAAATATTGAATTAAATTTAATGTTTACTGTATATATATATATATTTATATATATCTTTATATATTATAATAATAATTTATATCAATATAATATCTTTATTTAAAAACCTTTTTGATGATACCTAACTTTATGGTAAACATTTTTACCATTTTCTTAAAGATGTCAAGTTTACCTTCATTATTCTATCCTAACTTTTATTAATATTTTACAATTTTAATTTGTTATGTTATTAAAAATCGCGCCATAGCGCGAGAAGTTGACTATTAAAATAAATACAAAATTGATATGTGAAGATTTTATCTTCATACCACGTTTTATCACCTACTTTATATCTCCATATTAATTCTTCCATCCACTTTAATTTCAATATGGGATGTAAAAGAAAAAAAAATGAGAATATATTTTTCTCAAACTTCATTTCCAATGTAGGAAATGTAAAAATAAATGAAGTGGAATAAGCGTCTTTGTTTCAAGTCTTTGGCTCGACGTGTTGCTCTTCTTGATCAAGTTACCCCATCAAGGTCCTCCACACTTATCCTTTTCTTGACAAGAGGGGAACCTTACGAATTTCTCCAAAGTATTCATCATTTTCATCAATTAATCCCTTTTTCTTAATATGAGTTTCTCTTGGAGGTTGCCCTGAAATTGCAAAAACATCAACATTGTTATGAATTAATTTCTCATAGGGAAGAATAATAGGTTCACTTGGATTAGGCACATTTTCATGTGGATTAAACAAACTTTAATTTTTCACATCAATTTCTTCTTTCCCTAATTCAAATTTCACATTGTTATAAAACTCATTATTCAATAATTCTTTTTCCTTAGAAGTATCTAACAAATCATTTAGTTCATCCCTGCAGTCAATATTATTAGCATCAAGAATATCCAAAGAATCATTTGGAGAAAGAGTAATAGGCTTAAAATAGAAAATTCAATCTTTCTACTGTAAACTCCATGGTTAGTGAACCTTCAAAGCAATTAATATTAGTCTTAGCCGTTCACAAAAATGACCTTCCCAAGATGATTGAGGTTTCAGGCGTACCATGTTCCATATCTAATATAAAGAAATCAACAGGAAATATCAATTCATTAAATTTAACTAAAACATCTTCAACAACTCTAGGTTTAATGCTAGAACGATCAGCGAGTTGTATAGTAACACCAATTTCCGACAAAACATTTAGACCAAAAAACATGTACAATGTTGTAGGAGGAAATCGAGTATGCAAATAAAATATAAGTAAATCAAAGCAAACCAGATTTCGTCCCTTTCAAATGATTACAAGACTCCCTCCCTATGCAGTAGTGGGAAGTCAGGATCGATCCTCGAGGAAGCGTGTCAGCGGATCTCAGGTAGCTGTATATCTCACAGACAGAAAAGCAAAAAGACAGAATTAACAAAGAAAAAGCAGAAAATAAAGCAAAGCAGCAGAAACTGTAAATTGCAAATTCTCGAACACAGAACTCAGATTTCCAACGAAATAAATCAATATATTAAAAGACTTCCAAAGCCAGGGTATCAACACCACAACGATAACCATGCAAAGTAACACATAAAGGCATAAAAGATCATGCTTTCCATCAAATAACTTTCGTTATTAACAAATAGGAAGATAGAGGCTTTCGCATAAACCCTAATTGTTACTAACCCTTTTTCACATAATTAATCCAAGTTGCATTAAGATCACTTTCGCTTCAATAACACAAACAAGGATCACCTTCAACTCTCGCAAAAGAATCATGCTCATAGGGATAGAAGACGAATTGCATAAAAAGATTGTACCTTTACCGCATCACCTTACATGGCCACCGTCGGGCTCACCCCGACCCTAGAAGTGGGTCGACTACTCGCTCTTCATCGCAATAGCAGACATCTTTGATGAAAAAGAGCTAACTTGCATTAAATAAACTCAAACTTACAACCTCTTCTCCTTCTCTCTATGTAACTAATTGTCTCTGAAATTGAATTTATAAAATCCAGCCCCTAAGGCCTTTATTTATAGGCTTCATTCCCTCTCTAATTAGGAAAGAAGATCCTATCTATATCTATATCTACTTACTTAAGATAAAATAATGGAATAAAAGAATTATATCAACTACGATTATATCTAAAGTGGATAAATCTTCCTTGGACTTGATAACTCTTGATAGATGTGGATAGAATTTGGTCTCAGAAATATCTCCATCGAATTCGGGATAGAAACTTAACAAGAAGTCGGTTAAGCTCGAAATCCGCCGCCGTGGGTCCAGTCGATATTGACTGGGTTAAGTCGATATTGACCTAGTTAAGTTGATATTGACCTAGTTAAGTCGATATTGACCTATGCTTCCACGGTTTCTCTTCAGCTGCTTGCATTGGGCCGACTTCTGGAATATTGACTCGATTTGGGTACTCGATATCGACTTTGGGTAGTCAATATTGACCTTTTCCTTTCTTCCTTAGTCGATTCTAGCCAACTCTAAGTCGATTTGGAGAATTTTGACCTAAATCTGGTCGATATTGAGTGTGCTTGGTCGATATCGACCAGTCTTTAGCATCCTGCTATGTTCTTGAAACGCACTTTCCCGAGTCATCGTTTGTCGGATTGATGCATATGACCATGCGTTGGAAAGCTCTTTCCGAGGGATACAACTCTCATGAAGACATCAAAGCTTGATTCAGAATGATGAATGGTGAAAATTGCCCTTTTCTCCAGCTGCACCATCCTTAGCTTCTTCATGACTTTCCTTTAAGCGCCAAAGTGCCTCCGATTTCTGCGAAATATAACAAAAACTTGTGTAGACCTCCATATATTGCAAATAAACATAAACTACACAAATTCTGTATTATTCTAACCCCATATGCATGAAATGTATACATAAATTGATATAAAAGTAACTGTAAAACATGGCGAATTAGGCTCACAACAAACACCCCATACTTTAGCTTGCTTGTCCTCAAGCAATACTTTTATTTGTCATACAGGGGAAGGAATCAAAACTTTCAACATCTTAGATTCATTCTCATATATCCCTGCAGTCAATTACCATCCTCGAAAAGGTACTAATGTCACAAATCCATGCATGTGCAATTAAAAAGCAACATCTACTCACAAAAGGAGGGTTGTGCAAAAACAATTCATATGACAAAGAATTGATAATCGAGAGGACTTTAATTTAAGCTCAATAAAGAAGTAGATTGGTAAAAGGCTAAAGGTGGGCAATTTTTGGCAATGTGGTGCTAATGATCCGGGGAAATGGAGTATTTCCAAACTTTCTCAACCACATTCCTTTTCATAAGACTCATCACCTTTCATAATGCTTTTTCTCAATATTATGCTTTTACCTCTCTGACCTCAGCACTGCCTTTTCGCGAGTCGCAAACATGGGTGTCATGAATGGCCCCGATTACTTAGTGCTTTGGACTCCTCACAATGTGTCCCATCTTGCCAAACTATTATCTTAGCAAGTAGGGTCAATCTACCTTTATCTCCTGAGGTGATTGGATTTTTTCTCACTCATTAAATTTTCCGTATTTTTCAAACATTTTCCTACCAAACTCCAATAATGATAACAACAACACAAACACCATATAACATCTCCATAATGTAACATCATTCTCAACATAATCCCCGGATAGAAAATAAGGTAAAGAATGGCAATATTTAGATCATGTGGAGCAATATATGAAATAAGGCATATTATGGCTTCTGTGATGCATAAGCATAGGTAAGGCTAGGATTTCAAAATATGAGCATATATGGAAATATAAAGTCCTCCATCCTCTTATCAAGCAACATGTCAAAAGCAACATCAAATTTTACCTCCTTTCATGGTTTTCATAAAAATATGTATTTCATTGTGACTTTCCTTTACTAGGCAATTTCATGCTATATCTCTAATGAATCCAATTTTGCATCGTCGAGTTCAATATAAGCTTCCATGACACTTATCAAAATTTTCAATGGGGGTCATTTTTCAAACTTTTGGAAATCATGCATATAAGCTCATTAATCATAAATGAATTCCAAAATAGCCATGTATAAGCAATTCATGAAATAAATTTTAAAAATGCATAAATATGGTCAAATAAAGCCAAATATGCATAAAGTAAGCCCTTCCCCCACCCCATACTTAAACATTACAGTGTCCTCACTGTATAAAAACAAGGGTAGAGAAAGAAACTCACTAGACAGGTGTGCAGGGCTTCAAAAACTCGATTGAACATGCCTGGGCTGAGTCTAAATATAGCTTGCTTCTATCCCAGAGACCTGAAAAATATAGAAGACATATACCTGATGTCTCTAAAGTAGCCATGTCTTTATGCATATTTTAGTTCCATATTCTTTACATTTTGCATATTTCAGGTTGGGAATATGTCGAATTAATGTAGTATATGCTTATTTGTCAGAAATGGAGGTCTACATAAGTTTCTGTTTAATATTGCAGAATATAGAACCATTTCGGGAGAAAATCAAGAAGCGAGAACCGGAGCTCAAAGTCACTCGACATCGACAAGCCTTAGTCAATCTCGATGAATCACGCCTAGAACACACCCTAGACAAAGAGCACATGTCGAGCAACGAAAGACGAGCCAATCCGGAGCCAAGAAGGGATTATCCGGATCTAAGGAGAAATTACCCGGAGTCGAGGAGAGACTACCCGACCATGCCCGGACATCTTCCTTGAGATCGAGGACTGTTACCCGATGTCGACAAAGCCGGGGAGCCTGTGTCCGAGCATGTCGACAAGGATTGCCCGACCAGCCAAGCCACACCAGTCGACGAGCCATCTCAACTCGATGTCGACAAACGTACTCGAGATCGAGGAGATTGGTGAGCCAGAGTCCGAGTCTGTCGAGCACCAGCTAGCCGAGACGCCGAGCCAGCCCAGTCGATGACATGTCTACTCGAGATCGAGTAGCCTTACTCGAGATCGAGGAAGCCTCCAGAAGCCGCGTAACGCGTTTTGATCTATCCTACTCGGATTGGGATTCCTTGGGCCCGAAGATTACCGATTCTATTCGATTTTATCAAGATACATCATGAAGAAGAAGATCTATCCACTTGAAGACACTTTAGATATAATTCCCTTATTTAGATTTAATTATGTTGTTGCTTTTATTTATCATTAAGCCTTTTAGATATAGTTTTAGATATAGATAAAGATTTCTATCCTTGAGTAGCAAGGTTTAGAAGCCTATAAATAAAGCCCATGGGGCTGAGTTTTGAGCATTCAATTTCAGTAGGAGTAGTAGAGAGAGAGAGAGTGAGTGGCCAAGAGGAGTTGGTGAAGCGAGAGCGGAATTGGCTTCCTTTGGTTGTAAGCTCTATTTTATTTTATTAATGCAAGTTTATTTCCTTTTATTATTAATGTCTTTAATTATGGTGAAGCGCGAGTAGTCCACCCACTTCTAGGGTTGGGGCGAGCCCGACGATAGCCCTGCGTGTTTGAGGTAAAAATCCGACTTTTATCATATTTTGAGCATCTACTACTTGTTATGTGTTTATTACCCATCTAATGGAGGTCCATGCTAACAACTTGGATTGTAAACATAAAATCGGTAGAGACAATTAGGGTTTCTTGAAAGAGTTGTCTAATTGTTGGAAAAGGCGAGAGCTTAGTCCTTTGATGCGATTCACATGATTATCTGTTTTATTTCTGCCTTATGCATGTTTGGTTATCGTTGTTGCAAACCCCAATCTTGGAACTCTTTTACATACAGTTTATTTCGAATCCCCAAAGCCTTTGCATTTACTTTCTTTCGTTTAGTTTTTGCTTTCCTCGAGATCGACTAGCACTACTCGATCTCGAGTTACTGATCTTCGACCCAGGTCGCTGTAGCTTCTGTGTGCAGGTGCTCGACAAGAACCAAGCCGACGTCGACGAGGACTATACTCGATCTCGAGTAGCCCTTACTCGAGATCGACGAGAGCCTGTACTTGCTGCTGCGCTGTGTTCGACTGTCCGATCTTCTGTCGAGTTGCTGTACTCGAGATCTAAGACTCCTGTTGTCGACTTCTGCCGTGAGATTCTCCGCTGCCTAGGATCCGCTGACACGCTTCCTCGTGGATCGATCCTGACTTCCCACTGCTGCATCGGGAGGAAGTCTTGTAATTATTTACAAGGGACGGAATCTGATTTGCCTTAAATTATTTACATTCTATTTTGCATACTCGATTTCCTCCTATCAACAAATTGGTGCCGTTGCCGGGGAAGCTATCATTCGCGCCTTAGGTAGTTAGTTCTCACATTTTCTCTGAGTTACTTTACAGGTGTATGCGCCGTTCTGGTCAACCACCTGAGTTTGACGGCTTAGACGAACCAGAGCGCCTTCTACACATCAGAGCTAAACTACAAAGAGCCATGGCGGCTGCTGAGACGCAAGAACAGCTGATTGCAAGGCTTACAAGGGAACTAGCCGCAAAGGATACTACTATCGCCGCTGAAAGGGCAGCGAGGGAACAAGAAGCTGAGCGCGCAAGGCAAGCAGAAGCTGAGCTTGCCCAATATCCAACCACTGCTGAGGATTATATGCATCCAACTCTCGTCGTGCCTGAATCGGCGATTCTTATCCCTGAAAACTCTTTTGAAATTCGCACTCAATTTCTGATAGAGCTTAAAAATAATGCTTTTTATGGCAAATTTAATGAGTGTCCTCTTGAACATATTACCAATTTTTCTGACATGTGCCGTACTCTTGTTGAAGGTACAACTTTGGAATATGTCAAGATGAAGGCTTTTCGCTGGTCTCTCGCTGGGCCTGCACTGAAGTGGCTTGAAGGGCTGAAACCAAGATCACTCACAACATGGGCCCAAGTAGAGCAAGAGTTTCTAAATAAATTCTTCCCACCCGCTAAGACAGCTCTCCTCCGCCAGAAAATCACAGCCTTCAAACAAAAGCATGGGGAACCGCTAGCGAAGGCATGGGAACGCTACAAGGAACTGTTGCGATCTTGCCCTACTCATGGACAACCACCCTACGTCATTCAGGACCTCTTCTTCAACTCTCTTGATCAAGTCACTAAGGATAGAATCAATCAGTACACTCGCTATGAGTATCTGACGATGCCACCAATTGACGCCTGGGGTGTGCTAGACAAGCTCACCAATTATGACAACAAATATGGGTCTACTGCAAACTATGAGGAGAACTCCTATGCCAGGCCAGCACCATCTATGCCACTCTATGAGCCAGCAAAGGAGATTGACCCAGATGTCAGGGAGCAGTTCTACAGAGACCAGAATCGCAAGCTCCTTAAGCAAGTTTAATATCTATCTGTCAACCAGCCTTGCATAGAATGAGGATCACAGCGGCACACCACTACTGAGTGCCCACACACTGAGCAAGTCAGGATGGCAGAAACACATGAGGAGGCAGCTTACGCTGGGGGTCCAAATCGCTACATGGGAGATCAAAGGTTCTATCAACCACAGTGGAACCAAAGACCTCCTAGGAACCCCCAGCCCTACAGAGCTCCAGGACATCCAGAAAGGGATCAAAAGAAGGATGATCTACAGCTGATCCTTGAGGAGATGCGTCGGAATCATGGCACCATCAACAACCAGTTCCAGAACATCACCACAAAATTTGGAGAACTAGACATCTGGAAAAGGGGAATAGAGACCCAGATGGGTCAAATCGCTGCACAGATCCCACGACCATCCGGACAACTCCCTGGGCAAACAGAACCAAATCCTAAAGGGAAGACTGGACACGTCGCAGCTATCAAACTCAGAAGTGGGCATCAATTACACGAGCCAGAGGTCGGGAAACATCAAGACAAGGCAGAGCAGCAACTCGACATAGAGCAGAATCTACTCGATCTCGAGGAGCCTGTACTCGACCTCGACAAAAAGCTGCTCGACACAGACCAGAAGCTGAGCTCGGACTCCACTGCGCAGCCCAGCAAGTCGAAGTCAACCACCCCAGTCGATCTCGAGGAGCCTCTGGTTGAGATCGAGGAACAGCAAGGCGACGTCTACAACTCTGCAACACCTCCAACGTCTGATCTGGCTCCGAAGCAGAAAAAGCCATTGCCTTTCCCTTCAAAAGCACAAAAAGATCCCACTGCAGGTAGGTTTACTAGATTTGTTAATATGCTGCAAGAACTGAATGTCTCTATTCCTTTTACAAAAGCCCTGCAAGAGATGCCTGGATATGTCAAATTTCTGAAGGAAATCCTGAGTAAGAAGCGATCCATCTCAGAGATCGCAGGCGAATGCAAAGTACTCCACTTCCCTGAAAAGAGACCTGACCCTGGTAAGTTTTCTGTTACTGTGGGTTTTGGACAATATAAATATGAGTCTTTGTGTGATTTAGGAGCAAGTGTGAGCATCATGCCTTTATCAATCTGGCGGAAGGTAAAGATAGGATGCATAGAGCCTGTGGATGCCAAACTATACATGGCAAACAATACAGTGGTCATCCCTACAGGTATAGTTGAGAATGTCCCCGTCCAGGTTGGTAAATTCTTTGTTCCAGCAGATTTCCTTATTATAGATTGTGCTGAAGATCCTACTAGCCCTATTATTCTTGGTAGACCATTCTTAGCTACTGCAGATGCCAGAATTAGTGTCAAGAATCGATCGCTCACCTTCACCATAGGCGATGAGGTTTTGGATTTCTCTTTTGGCCCTGTAAAAGAGGAAATTTCATGGCTAGAGGTAAAGAGCATCAGCAACCACGGGACCAAGCAAACAGCGGAGGAAAGCACTAGCCCTGTCCTCGAGATCGACCATGTCTCCTCGATCTCGACAAAGCTCCTACTCGATCTCGACAAGCCCTTGTTGATGTCGACAACCTCTGCTGAGCCATTGACTTGCCAAGAACCTAAGTATGGGGTCCCTGTACTCGAGGTCGACCAGCAGTACTCGACATCGACTAGCCCCAAGCCCAAAGATTTCTGTTTTGGGTCCGAAAAGGTAAGTTCAGGTATGAATTCTACTCCCCCTCAGTCCATAAAGAAAATTTTCAATAATTTAAGGGGAGGTAAGGCCCCGTGGCGAGAGAATCTGCGGAAACTAAGAGCTGAAAGGAAGAAGAAGAAAGAGAAGGGAGATGATGCAAGCAACCACCTGTCAGCTGAGCTTGCATACTACCATCAGGACCTAGATGATCCAAGAGAAGGGCCAAGCATGAGCGGGCCCCACACCAATGATCCTTGAGCACAAACGGAGAAGTCGGCCTAGCGACTCTAAAATCTAGAGCATGTATATAAACTTTATGAATTTTGGGACTTTTAGGTTTTTGTTTTTGGTTTTGGTTTTATGTCTTTTATATACTTCATGTGGATAGTCTTGTTTTTTGTGTGCAATCTAACACTTTTAGGTCGGCAAGCATATAAAGATCGCGAAAAGTGGAATAAAGAAGTCCCTGAAAAACAGTCAGAATCGACGAAGGCCAAGTCGACGACGACAAGAAGGAGCAGCCCAGACACTCGTCGATGTCGAGTAGGCCAACTCGATATCGACTAAGCCACCAGAAGCTCCTAGACTTCAGAAACCACTGGATGCAGGACGAAGCTCCTCGAGATCGAGTACCCTGTACTCGAGATCGACAAGAACTTTCCTCGACATGCACTGATTCGTCCTCCTCGATGTGTTATCCTGTGAGTTCCTTCCTTTACTCTTGTTTTTATTTGATTTTATACAGTGGGGACAATGTATATTTTAAGTATGGGGTGAGGGAAGGGCTCATTATCATTATTATATGTTTTAATCTTGCTCTTGGTTTACAAGGTGAAATTTAATTTTTAATTTTTATGTTATGCATTCATGTTTAAATTTTATGCATTTTAATCTTTTATTATAGACTTGTTTTTAGTTGCATAGAAAAAAATAAAAAAAATAAAAAAAATAGAAAATGTCGAAAAAAAGAAAAAAATGCATGTTTAAAATTTTTGCATTGTTTTATACCCTAACTTAGATGTCCTATGATGATAAATAATGATTGACTTGATCATGTAAATCCTATGGCATGTAAGCCTAAGTCCTTGAAAATGGTTTTTATGTGGATTGTGAACTTGTGATGAAATTGAGCACATATGATCCTAAGCTAAAGGTTAAAATCCAACATAAATTGTCCTAGTGAGAATTTTGGCCTTATAGGGAGAACATAAAAAAATCCCTCTGCTTTCTTGAGTGCATTTACTCTTCCTATGCATCTCTAAATGTTGTGATAGTTATTTAAAGCCAATGCATTTATATGTTTATGTGAATGAGAATTAAATGATGGAGGCACCTTTTAAGCCAATTTTATCCTCTCTTTACCTACCCTGCATTATCCCTGCTTGAAGCTAGAACACTAGCCTAAGACTTTTATTATAAACTCCACAAAATTATCCTTAGCCAAATTGAGCCTGACCCCCATTTGGGAATTAAGACTTAGAGTTGGTTGAAATAATGGTTTGCGGAAGAAATGAGCTTGTGTTTCATTTCAAGTAAGAAGGATTTTTTGGAATTTATTGAGATATGAGTTGGTTTTATATTTTTATCTTGCTATGCATATTATGTAAAAGGATTTTTGGCTCACCCTATAAATGCACTAGTATTATTTATGTTATTTTCGTTTCAAAAAATAATCGAAAAAAAAGAAGAGAAGAAAGTATATATGTTTGTGAATAAAGTGCATGAGCCAAATTTACCTTATTTCTTTCATTATTTCGCAAGATACATACCTTGGAGAGGTTGAGGAAGTTTGAAAGGTTACATACTTCATTGAGAAAAGTTGGAGAGTTTGGTTGATGCATATGATTGGGAGTTATGGTTTGGTTGAGTTGTGTTGGAGATTTAGGAGTCTTGATTTCCGAATTTTATTAAGCACCACATGGCCAAATAATTCCATACCCTTATATTTCTTACCAAGCCCCATTACAACCCCGCCGAATGGAATCTTCTTTGAAGACTTCTATTGAGCGAAGTCCTCCTGATAATTCTTATTGCATTTTCATAATTGGTGACGAAGTGGATTTATATTTAAATTGCAATGTTTATGAGATTGTATATGGAATTGAGTTGAGAGTTGATCTTCATAGCCTAAATACATTGAGAGCTGAGTATAAACACATTATTCATGTGAGGTTGGATTTATATTGCCGATGCCTATGGATCGCTCATATATGTGTGATGACGTTAAATTCACTTGTCTTACATTGCTATTACTTGAGATGTTGCTTTTGACAAAAGGTGAAGACTTGAAGGATGTGTTGTAGGTCTTGGTTATTGTTTGGTTATTGCTTGAGGACAAGCAAGTCTAAGTATGGGGTGATTTGATGTCTCCAAAGTAGCCATGTCTTTATGCATATTTTAGTTCCATATTCTTTACATTTTGCATATTTCAGGTTGGGAATATGTCGGATTTATGTAGTATATGCTTATTTGTCAGAAATGGAGGTCTACATAAGTTTCTGTTTAATATTGCAGAATATGGAACCATTTCGGGAGAAAATCAAGAAGCGAGAACCGGAGCTCAAAGTCACTCGACATCGACAAGCCTTAGTCGATCTCGATGAATCACGCCTAGACACACCCTAGACGAAGAGCACATGTCGAGCAACGAAAGACGAGCCAATCCGGAGCCAAGAAGGGATTATCCGGATCTAAGGAGTGAAGGTTCGAAAATGTAAAAACAATGTAATAAGAAATACTCTAGAAGGGGGGTTGAATAGAGTATGCCCGTTTTTCGCAGAAAGTCTCAAGACTTTTGGAGCTTGTACCAAAACCTTTGAGATAAACCTGAATCACAAAGTTAAACAATTCAAACCAAGTGTGGAAATAAGGTAAAGCAATAAGTAAAGGACACGAGTAATTGTTTACGAGGTTCAGCACAACTTGGCCTACGTCCCCGCCTAGGGTTCTTCCACAACCCTAGGATTCAAAGGCTTTATTGATTGCTTAGCTTAGGATCCTAATAGCTCACCGAGAAGCCTCTCTCCTATACAATTGCAATCTAGTCAACTCACGTTCCCTTGGAGTCCTAGACCAATCTAGAAGAGCCCCACCTCTCTCAGCTATCTAGTACAATCCTCTTACTCTCACAAATCAATAGCCTAGTGGAACTTCCCGAGTTATAAACTCTCGAGTAACACTTGAAATGAATATATCCTATAAGCTCACAGTGACTCTCAAAGGCTTTGCAATAAACAACAGACTCTTGAGCGCTTAGCAGAGAGACACTTGGAAGACAGATCGCTTGAATGAATGAAACTCGTGTAGCACTTCTTGTGTCTGTCTTCTCCTTCCTTTCCTTTATATGAGAGCATGGAGCGTGAGGATCTTCAACACCAGATCTCCAACGGCTCCTTTGAATCAGGTTTTGATCTTGGATCTTCTATATATGGACACTTCGAATGCCATGATCTATTTTGAACTGATCTCCTCAATATGTATAAGGAAGGATATAATCTCAACTATACTTACTGAAAAGGTTACTTTAACACATATATATAATATAACGGAAGTATATAATAATATAAAATAATATTCGGACAAATAATATAGGTTTTGTATTTCATCAACTGTTAATGCGTCAAGGCCTTTGACACAAACATCCTGTCAAAGCCCTTGAAACATTTATTCCATTTTCCATCAAGGGAGGGAGTTATCAAGGAGAAATTACCCGGAGTCGAGGAGAGACTACCCGACCATGCCCGGACATCTTCCTCGAGATCGAGGACTGTTACCCGATGTCGACAAAGCCGGGGAGCCTGTGTCCGAGCATGTCGACAAGGATTGCCCGACCAGCCAAGCCACACCAGTCGACGAGCCATCTCAACTCGATGTCAACAAATGTACTCGAGATCGAGGAGATTGGTAAGCCAGAGTCCGAGTCTGTCGAGCACGAGCTAGCCGAGACGCCGAGCCAGCCAAGTCGACGACATGTCTACTCGAGATCGAGTAGCCTTACTCGAGATCGAGGAAGCCTCCAGAAGCCGCGTAACGCGTTTTGATCTATCCTACTCGGATTGGGATTCCTTGGGCCCGAAGATTGCCGATTCTGTCCGATTTTATCAAGATACATCATGAAGAAGAAGATCTATCCACTTGAAGACACTTTAGATATAATTCCCCTATTTAGATTTAATTATGTTGTTGCTTTTATTTATCATTAAGCCTTTTAGATATAGTTTTAGATATAGATAAAGATTTCTATCCTTGAGTAGCAAGGTTTAGAAGCCTATAAATAAAGCCCATGGGGCTGAGTTTTGAGCATTCAATTTCAGTAGGAGTAATAGAGAGAGAGAGAGAGAGAAAGTGAGTGGCCAAGAGGAGTTGGTGAAGCGAGAGCGCAATTGGCTTCCTTTGGTTGTAAGCTCTATTTTATTTTATTAATGCACGTTTATTTCCTTTTATTATTAATGTCTTTAATTATGATGAAGCGCGAGTAGTCCACCCACTTCTAGGGTTGGGGCGAGCCCGACGATAGCCCTGGGTGTTTGAGGTAAAAATCCGACTTTTATCATATTTTGAGCATCTACTACTTGTTATGTGTTTATTACCCATCTAATGGAGGTCCATGCTAACAACTTGGATTTTAAACATAAAATCGGTAGAGACAATTAGGGTTTCTTGAAAGAGTTGTCTAATTGTTGGAAAAGACGAGAGCTTAGTCCTTTGATGCGATTCACATGATTAACTGTTTTATCTCTGCCTTATGCATGTTTGGTTATCGTTGTTGCAAACCCCAATCTTGGAAGTCTTTTACATACAGTTTATTTCGAATCCCCAAAGCCTTTGCATTTACTTTCTTTCGTTTAGTTTCTGCTTTCCTCGAGATCGACTAGCACTACTCGATCTCGAGTTACTGATCTTCGACCCAGGTCGCTGTAGCTTCTGTGTGCAGGTGCTCAACAAGAACCAAGCCGACGTCGACGAGGACTGTACTCGATCTCGAGTAGCCCTTAGTCGAGATCGACGAGAGCCTGTACTTGCTGCTGCGCTGTGTTCGACTGTCCGATCTTCTGTCGAGTTGCTGTACTCGAGATCTAGGACTCCTGTTGTCGACTTCTGCCGTGAGATTCTCCGCTGCCTAGGATCCGCTGACACGCTTCCTCGTGGATCGATCCTGACTTCCCACTGCTGCATCGGGAGGAAGTCTTGTAATTATTTGCAAGGGACGGAATCTGGTTTGCCTTAGTTTATTTACATTCTATTTTGCATACTCGATTTCCTCTTATCAACAATACCCACAATAGAAAAAATAAAAATGTTCAAAACCAAAAACAAACAAAAAGCAGCAATGTCCGAAAGTCCCAAAAAGTAAATGTCTATTTACAAGCTCTAGATTTTATAGTCGCTAGGCCGACTTTTTTCATTAAGCATTAGCCTGGCTCATCTTTGTCCGGAGGTATAGGTGGATCTGGTGGTTCCTCCGGTGGTGGGAAGCGTGAAATGTCATCCTGGGGCATCATGTGAACAAGCTTAAATCTCCCTGAGTGAATGCTCCATGGCTTCACCCATTCATCTTCCTGGGTTCCAGCTGACATGCATAAAGGAAGATATAAAGAAACTATACATACCTCATCATCATACCTCTTCCGCTTCATTGGTTGATTTGTATGCACATCTCCACCACAGCAAAACGGTGGAGTGGGAAGAGATATTTCCCCCTCATCTTGTGGAGCTTCATGCCACTTTGCTAGGACCCCATACTTGAACACAAACATCGATTGCTCAAAATTGTCAGGAATGGCCTTCACCTTATAGGGTAAAAGCGACCTTGAAGCACCATGGGCAACGACGTCCAGATTTTGCGTTGGTGTCTCTTCTTCTGCTTGGGATCCTTCCAAAGATTCTTCAAAGATAAATAGCGAAATCGAAATAGAGGAAGGACATACCTGGGTTTCTGTGGTACAAACGATTTCGGCTAGTGTTTCTGGATCAGTTCCTCCAGAATGTGTATATGTCGAGTCCAGGTAGTCGTTGTCGACTGGCTCATAGAAGGAGACGTTGTCCCTTCTACGCCAGACATCCAATAGCTCCCTGATTCGGCGGGTCTTGGCGGCATCGGCATCTGCGTGACGTTTTAATTCCGCCCTCTCTCTGTCTATCTCCGCTATCCGTTGGCGAAGCTCCGCTATCTTAGCCTCCATATCATATGCGTCTTGCATTCCAGAACATCGCATATACCTGATAAGTAACTCAAGGAAAAACGTGAGATCTAACTACCTAAGGCGCGAATGATTGCTTCCCCGGTAACAGCGCCAATTTGTTGCAGGAGGAAATCGAGTATCCAAATAAAATATAAGTAAATCAAAGCAAACCAGATTTCGTCCCTTCCAAATGATTACAAGACTCCCTCCCTATGCAGTAGTGGGAAGTCAGGATCGATCCTCAAGGAAGCGTGTCAGCGGATCCCAGGTAGCTGTATATCTCACAGACAGAAAAGCAAAAAGACAGAAACAACAAAGCAAAAGCAGAAAATAAAGCAAAGCAGCAGAAACTGTAAATTGCAAATTCTCGAACACAGAACTTAGATTTCCAACGAAATAAATTAATATATTAAAAGACTTCCAAAGCTAGGGTATCAACACCACAACGATAACCATGCAAAGTAACACATAAAGACATAAAAGATCATGCTTTCCATCAAATAACTTTCGTTATTAACAAATAGGAAGATAGAGGCTTTCGCATAAACCCTAATTGTTACTAACCCTTTTTCACATAATTAATCCAAGTTGCATTAAGATCACTTTCGCTTCAATAACACAAACAAGGATCACCTTCAACTCTCGCAAAAGAATCATGCTCATAGGGATAGAAGACGAATTGCATAAAAAGATTGTACCTTTACCTCATCACCTTACATGGCCACCGTCGGGCTCACCCCGACCCTAGAAGTGGGTGGACTACTCGCTCTTCATCGCAATAGCAGACATCTTTGATGAAAAAGAGCTAACTTGTATTAAATAAACTCAAACTTACAACCTCTTCTCCTTCTCTCTCTATGTAACTAATTGTCTCTGAAATTGAATTTATAAAATCCAACCCCTAAGGTCTTTATTTATAGGCTTCATTCCCTCTCTAATAAGGAAAGAATATCCTATCTATATCTATATCTACTTACTTAAGATAAAATAATGGAATAAAAGAATTAAATCAACTACGATTATATCTAAAGTGGATAAATCTTCCTTGGACTTGATAGCTCTTGATAGATGTGGATAGAATTTGGTCTCGGAAATATCTCCACCGGATTCGGGATAGAAAGTTAACAAGAAGTCGGTTAAGCTCGAAATCCGCCGCCGTGGTCCAGTCGATATTGACTGGGTTAAGTCGATATTGACCTAGTTAAGTCGATATTGACCTGTGCTTCCTCGGTTTCTCTTCAGCTGTTTGCATTGGGTCGACTTCTGGAATATTGACTCGATTTGGGTACTCGATATCGACTTTGGGTAGTCAATATCAACCTCTTCCTTTCTTCCTTAGTCGATTCTAGCCAACTCTGAGTCGATTTGGAGAATTTCGACCTAAATCTGGTCGATATTGAGTGTGCTTGGTCGATATTGACCAGTCTTCAGCATCCTGCTCTGTTCTTGAAACGCACTTTCCCGAGTCATCGTTTATCGGATTGACGCATATGACCATGCGTTGGAAAGCTCTTTCCGAGGGCTACAACTCTCATGAAGACATTGATGCTTGATTCAGAATGATGAATGGTGAAAAAATGCCCTTTTCTCCAGCTGCAACATCCTTAGCTTCTTCATGACTTTCCTTTAAGCGCCAAAGTGCCTCCGATTTCTGCGAAATATAACAAAAACTTGTGTAGACCTCCATATATTGCAAATAAACATAAACTACACAAATTCTGTATTATTCTAACCCAATATGCATGAAATGTATGCAGAAATTGATATAAAAGTAACTGTAAAACATGGCGAATTAGGCTCACAACATACAAGTTGTATGACATGACATTAATTGAAGCTCCTAAATCCAATATAGCTTTATTGAATTTAGTATTACCAATTGCACATGGAATAGTAAACATAATTGGGTCACCACACTTTAATTTAGGTAATCTTTTCTGTAAGATAGCGGAAACATTCTCATTTAAACTTACCTTTTCCTTTTTTCTCATCCTTTGCTTTCTTTTTATAGTACATAATTCTTTCAAAAACTTAGCATAGCGAGGTACAATTTTAATTAAATTCAAAAGCGGAATATTTACTCACAAGGTATTGTATAGAATTTGTTAATCTTCCCACTTGCGATCGGGTTTTAAGGCATGGAGAAAGGGTGGTGCAGGTCTAGGAATTACCTCAGAAGACCAGTCCTTCAACGATTTCTTTGCGGATGGATCAACGTAAAAAATCGGATCACTCACTGACAGGGGCGGTGGGCGCCGGTTGACGGTGTTTTGATTTCCCAGTTGCTTTCTACTTGTTCATCCACTTCAATCACCTCCTTAGGCCTTTCTTCTAAACTTTTAGTGGGTAATTTCACTTCTTAACCTCATATAAGGATCGTGAAACTTACATTTTCCTTTGGATTAACTTCCACTTACAATGGTAACTTGCCTGAATCCTTAGCTTTCAATTCTCTAATCTCCTTAGCCATTTGACTCAACAACTTCTCCTGGACACTCATCTTGTCCAACAATAATCTTAACGTCTCTTCTTTGTCCTCATGTTGAGTATTTCTTGAATGATTCTCATATTGGCCCCTTCCTTGATATGGTAATTGTTACTGCTGGCCCCTACCATTGAATCCACTTTGATAGTTTGAGTTGTAGCTCGAATTGTAGAAGTTGTTACCAAAGTTGCAGTGAGGTCCATAATCCATAGCATTAAGACTCAACAACTTCCTCTTGAATCAACGAGCACTTATCATTAGGATGATTTGGATCTCCGCAGACTCCTCAGGGTCTAGGCCGTTGTGGTTGATTCGATTGCATAGCCATCTTGTTGACAATCTCAGTAAGCCTATCTAAATCTCAGTAAGCCAATCTATGTACTCCTCTTACTCCTTGGTGTTTCCTATATTGCTGCGAAGCATTGGCTAAACCTTCGAAAATTGGCATTGCTTCCCGATGTGCTTTATCCAAAACATCTCCTCCACTAGTAGCATTGATAACACTCTTATCTCTATCAAGCAAGCATTCATATCGATATACCACTAAATCATCATCGGTTATTCCATGTTATGGATAACTACCCTTAAGCCTCTTGAATCTCTCAACATACTCATAAAGACTCTCCGTAGGTGATTGCTCAACACTAGATGATTCCTTCTTGAGTTTGCTAAGGCGAGTAGCAGGAAAATACTTTTGAAGAAAAGTTTTCTTTAACTCAACCCAAGCAGTAATGCTTTCAGGAGGAAGGTAATATAACCAATCACTAGCTGAATCTTTTAGGGTAAAGGGGGACACTCTAAGCTTCAATTGGTCATCGGTGAGACCTTGGGGTCCAAGTCTATCACAGACACTAGCAAAGTTTGCGAGGTGGTTGTTTTGTTCCTCCCCAGAAAATCCATGAAAATTAGGTAAAATAGTAGAGCAATTAGATTTATATTCGAACCTGGAATCCTAAGGGAGAGCAGAAAGTGTGATTGAAAGCGGTTGCTGATGTCCTCCTCAAAAGGAAGAAGAAGGCTCCACCAAGGAGCAAGGCCCAAAGGAGCAAGGTGAGGTAATGTCCAAGTTTGGGTTCGTTCTTAATAGGTTGACAGTTTTCGGCGTCTCAGTAAAACGGATTGTTCGGAGTCCATATTTATCGAATGGGGTTGTGCTACACCTTGTTGGAACAAGGACGAAAATATATACAGCTTTGATGTTGGAGGTTTCTCAAGAATCGACCTCGAGAATGACCGAAATTCATCATCTTTGCAGCTGTCACTGTTTGGACGAATTTCCATTTATCTATTTAATTAATTTTGAATTTTAATTAATTAAATATATTTATTTTATGCAATTAGGAAATAATAAGGTGGAAGGAAAATATCTCATCTAGGTAATTCCTTTTCCACCAAGTTGTTAATTTTCTATCCTTAGTTAGTTTTACTTATCTTAGGAAAGATTTATATATCTTTAGATTATTTGATTTATCTTTAGTTACCAAAACTGTATCTTTTGCACAAGATAGAATTGGTCTATTGTCTATTTAAACTCATGTTTTACATTCAATAAAAATTAGATTGAATATAGAATTGAAGAACCCCTTTATGGATTAAAGGGTTATTCGATTATCAATCTCAAACTCACAGTCCGGTTCATATACTTTCTTTCGTCCGATCGATAGTTATTTACATTTCAATTCCCTTTCATAAAGTCACCCACGTAGTTACAATTGCAAACGGAAGTAGCCGCCATTGTTGACTCGAATTGTTAAGGCGATTCATTCCTTGCATCCTTCGACCGATCCAAAGTCAATTTCAATTCATATATATATCAGAGGCGGCAAGCATCGATTTAATTAGTTCTGACTTAACTAATTGTGTGTACGCCGACATCAATTAACGGAATACGAAGAGCATAAGCAAGATCGACGCCTTTATTTTAGCAATTGGCTCACCTAGCCAATTGCTATACATCAGTTGCGCAGTCAAATTAGGCTCATTTAAGCTTCCCAGGGTCATTCTTGGGGGATTTATGATGTTTCCTTCATTGTTATTGTCGTCTTCCATCTCCTTTTCTTTGATCAAAATCAAGTTTTCTTTTCAACCTAGAAAGAGATCTTTCAATCTCAGGATCAAAAGACAAAGGCGATGAATTAGTAGAACGGGTGTGAACCATTGGTGCGCGATGAACGTCGTTGGCACTTTCGGACTTTTCCAAATAGTAATAATATCAAAACATAAACACAAAACCAATAGATTAGGCAATCAATTACTTGATAAACCAAATAACTACTAGTATAGCGATGAAGTCCGGTGTCGAACCCACAGGGAGAAGCGATTTCCTATTCAATAACACTAAGCAAAGACTCATATAGCAAAACAATGATTTGTAACAAGTAGCAAAGTTGTAAAAGTAACCAGATTTTATGATCGCAAAGTAAATTGATATCAAAGTAGAAAGAATATTTCACCTGCAATTCTCTGACAATGGTTGGAATTCATGGTCCTTGGATTGATCTATTAATTATTCATATTCCTAGGTCTACTTGACTAAAGTTGAGAGATCCGCAGAGATTCACTCATCTTATTCAATATCACTAAAGAATAGCATTAAGAACTCAAGTAATCAAGACTAATTGGTACATTGACTCAACTCAATTAAGACTAATAGGCGCATACCGAACTCGGCCCTAATCGAATCTACACAACATAGATCAATTGAAATCATCCACTACAAAGACAAAGGGACATCACTATCATCAATACCTTTGTTTGCTATCGAGAAAACAACAACGAATTCATAGCTAAGATGCAATTCCTAACATGTTGATCGGACATAGAAAGGAACACAAATATAAATTAAGCACAAGATAATAACTAAGAACATGAATAATCAAATATCATCAAATCCTCACAATCCAAACAACCATGTCTTTGAATCACAAGTGAAACTATGAGTTTAGCAACTCATAGGCCAATTCTCTCTAATTGTGTTCATAGTCTCACAATAATCCTCTCTCTAACAATGACTAACCTTTCCTCTAATGACTAGAACTGAAGAACAACTAATAATGCCTCTCCAAAGTCGGCAAAACCCTAGTTGGAAATAGAATAAAATAATATAAAATAATGTCTTTTGATCCAAAACCACGTATCCGGAAAACTAGGCCACTGCGGGAGCCGTGCAAAAGGCGGTGGGCCCCGTCTATGTTGTTCCTCAATTGTCTTCAATAGATTCCAAGGTCGTGCTTCCTTGCTCCTCTTTAGCTCCTCCTCTAGCCTCCATATGCTCCAAAACATGCTTCTTAAGCTCTTCCCAAAGTCCATCCAAGGTCGGAATGTAATTCTGCAGAACAAAAAGCGCATAGATTCTGAACTCGAATACTTCACAAGCAATATACGAAACTAGACTCAAAACATAGCAAAACAACTACCTAATAGCAATAAGAAATACCTATGATGCCTATATGAAATATGCATTATCAAATCCCCCCACACTTACCTCTTGCTTGTCCTCAAGCAACCATAAAGCACAACATCATCTAAGCATCCCACATGAAATCTTTCATAATTTTACTCATCAAAAGAAACATCATAAATAGTGCAAATATAATCAAACATATAAACGTTATCACATGTATATATGGGATCAATTTGCTTGCATGCTGAAAAATCAACCTTACCAAGGATAAAATGTATATCTCTCACTCTCATGAGTTTAGGCTTTAAGCACACACTCACCTCAATTCCATATACAAGCATAAACTCAAATATTGACATTTATATCACAAAATCTCCACCGGACACGTCAATGCAAAAATGAGGACATCAAGAGGACTTTCGCTCAATGGAAATCTTCATAGAAGATTCCATTCGGCGGGGTTGTAATGGGGCTTGGTAGAAACATAAGGGAAATGAATTGTATTTGATCATGTGGTGCAATAAATTCCGGGAAAATAAGATTCCAAAACTCCCAACATAACACAAACCAACTCAATAACATCAAGCTCACAAATGCACAACATCTCTCAACATCATCAAAATATTCCAAAATATCATCTCTCATCTCATCATCTCATCTCACCATCTCACATATCATGCAATACACCCAACCAATAAGACTCATAACCAACATACATCCAATTCTTCCTTATTATGCAAAAATAAAATAAATCGCTCGTATTCTCTTTTTTTTTTCAGATTTTTTTTTCTTGAGCCAAAATACATGAAATTCGAATGCATAAAAATGAGGAACTAAATAAGCACATAACATTATATCTTCTCAAAACCATAAACCATAACATCACACTTTAGCTTCATTCTCCTCAATATCCAAAATAGATTCCATAACCCACTCAAAATCTCAATTCCCCCGGAATAAAGGTAAGGCTCATCATAAGCTAGGAATAATAATTTTGTGGAGCTATCAATAAAAAGGCTAAAGGCTCAAATTGGCTTCAAAGCAAGATATAACATAAGGTAGACATGGATAAATATGTGGCTAAAAAGTTGCCTCTATCATTTGAACTTATTAAGCAATGAACATGTATATGATCGGCCTTGAAAATAGATAACCATGGCAATACTCAATGATAAATGCATAGGAAGAATAAATCACACAAGAAAAGCAAAAGGAATAAAGATGTATCCCTTATAAGGCCAAAAATATCTCACTGGGACAAATTTTTGCTGAATTTCAAGCATACTCCCAAAATTAGATCATACATGCTCAATTACATATGCTTAATCATACTTTACTAAAAACCAATTTTCAGGATAAGATCAAATCTTTCAAGAATTCCATGGGATTTATAAGATCATGCAAGTATAAAGTCAGAATAGAACGAACTCAAATTAAGATGGAAATCTTTGATAACACAACATGCAAAACAACAAAACAAGACTCACTTTTTTTTTTGACATTTTTCCATTTTTTTCCATTTTCTATAACATAAAAGAAATAACATAAAGGAAATAAAAACAAAAAAGAAATAACAGAAATTCAAACATGAACTAATCTAATTAATTCACTTCATCCTCCCCCCCCCATAGGTAAAATAGTAGGCAAATATTGATTATGAGACTGCTGGGGTCCAGATAGCCACCGAAATCTCTCAATAGCATATGGAAACTGCAACTTTTCTAACATCCGTGCAGCCACAAGAGCATCTATGTCCCTGTTGTTGCAGGAGGATGGTCAAGTATGAAATAAATATAGAATAAAGATCAGACTGACTTCCCTGTCTCAGCAAATAAATACAAGACTTCCTCCCGTTATAGTAGAAGGTTGTCAGGATCGAATCCACGAGGAAGCACGTCAGCAGTTCTTAGGTAGCAACAGATCTCACAAAAGCAACAGAAAAGACAGGAACAGAAAGACAGAAATAAAAGCAGAAAAGACAAAGCAAAGCAGAAAATAAAACAAAGCAACAGAGGTACTCGATCTCGACTAAAGCCTACTCGAGATCGACAACAGCAAATCGATAGAAACTGAAAAATCGACAACAAAAGCAGAAGCTCTACTCGACCTAGACAAGACCGTACTCGAGATCGACTAAGGCCTACTCGATCTCGACGAGCTCCTCCTCTGTATCGACTAGAAAGACAGAAACTTAAATTGCAAATTTCGAACCCAAAACTCAGATTTCCGACGAAATGAATTCAATATATAAAAGACTTCCAAGGCTAGGGTATCAACACCACAACGATAACCATGCAAAGTAACACATAAAGGCATAAAAGATCATGCTTTCCATCAAAATAACTTTCGTTATTAACAAATAGGCATATAGAGGCTTTCGCATAAACCCTAATTGTTACTAACCCTTTTCACATAATTAACCCAAGTTGCATTAAGATCACTTTTTCTTCAATAACACAAACAAGGATCACCTTCAACTCTCGCAAAAGAATCATGCTCATAGGGATAGAAGACGAATTGCATAACAAGATCTGACCTTTACCGCATCTCCTCACATGGCCACCGTCGGGCTCACCCTAGCCCCAGAAGTGGGTGGAGTACTCGCTCTTCATCATCAAGAAAGACATCAAATAACAAAAGAAACTAACTGGCATTGAATTTAAATAAAGAAAGCTTACAACCCACAAGACAAATCCGCTTTCGCCTTTCCACCTTGCTTGCTACAACTCTCTCCCTCTATTCCTACTTACTTGAATGGAATTGATTGTGTTTCTGAATGAATGAAAAACCAGCCCCTAGGGCTTTATTTATAGCATTCTATTCCTTGCTAATCAAGGATAGAATCTTCTATCTATATCTAAAATTATATCTACTTGCTAAAAGATAAATAAATGCTACAAGGGAATTAAATCTTTAAAGGGAAATAATAAATCTAAAGTCTTCCATGGATAGATCTTCCTTCTTCATGATCAATGTTGATAGATTTGGATAGAATCGACAATCTTCGCACCCAAGCTATCCCAAGTCGAGTAGAATTGGTCAAACCGAGTAACGCGGCTCTGGAAGTCTTCTCGATCTCGACAAAGGTCTAGTCGATCTCGAGTAGGATTATGGTCGACTGGCTCGGCTCGGGTAGATCTGCTCGGCATGGCTCGGATCTGGGCTCCTGGGTGTCGTCGATCTCGACTAGGGCTTCTCGAGATCGACTAGGGGTGTGGTTGAAGATGACTCTCTGGTGATGTCGAGGACTCCTCCTCGGCATGGACTCGGACTGACGTCAGGGTTTACTCGAGCTCGACAAGGATCTCCTCGAGATCGAGTAGAGTTGCTCGGCGTCTTCGTTCTCGGCTTCTCGATCAGCTCCTCTTCTCGACTCCGGGTGTGGCGCTGAGGTGTAGTCGATCTCGACTAGGTGGTACTCGAGATCGAGTAAGGTTCCGGAGCTGGGTTGGTCTGGCTCTCGACACTGCTCCTAGTCGACAAGGCTTGTGCTCGGACATGTTCGTCGAGATCGAGTAAGGTTCACTCGAGATCGAGTAACCTGGGCTCTCTGCTTGATTCGACTGGTTCCGCTGCTTCTTTGACCTTTGACTTCTGTAGTGGATTTCCGAGCTTTTTTGACCTTCCTTAGAATTGTTGTAAAACGTCTCGAATTCTGCGAATTAAACAGAAACTGGTGTAGACTCCATAATTTGGCAAATAAACATAAACTACATAGATTCTGTACTATCTTAGCCCAAATGAATGAAATGTATGCAGAAATTGATATAAAAGTTACTGTAAAACACGGCAGATTCAGCTCACAACAGTCCCATGTATAAGAACGAAACTCACAGGCTGCAGTGAACTAATATCAACACCATAAAACATAGCCAGAAGTGTGATCATGTGATACGTACTCGACTCGGGTTGAGCGAGTACAACTCCCAATCGTCCGGTGTCAAGGTAAATCAATCGACCCTCGTATTTTGAATATGACTCGAATCGGTTGAAGACTCACGTTGAAATCGCAATAATCTAGATTCCAACAAATAATTCCACTAGCTCGGTTGACTTTGAATTCCAATTGAAAACGGCGCAATGCTCTTGACTGGAACTCGGCTTTGAACTAATTGAACTAATTGAAACTCTGTCCGTGACTTCAATTGGAATTGATGAACCGCGGAGGAAACGATTCCCGACTTGATTTATTAATTAGCAAGCACTAATTAACTATATACTTCCATTCATGTATATATATATCGATATAGCATAGGAGCTTCTTCCACTAAGGCCGCTAAGCTGTTGGTCTCGGCCGACAGAGTACGATCTTGGGTGTGACAACAGCGGTGGATGCGGTGGTGTGGTAGGGGAGGGGGGTGCGGTGGCGTGGTGATGGAACCAGGCTAATCTCTTCCAAACGAGGATGAGACTCCGATCTTCAATCAATTCCAGCGAGAACCTTTGATTGAAGATCTCAATTGAAATTTCAACAGCAGCAATCAATCGAGTAACAAAGAGAACGATAGGGTTTGTGACGTCAGGGAGGAAAAGGGGGAGTTTCAACTCAACGCTCTTCAGTTCCTCTAATTTTGACGTAAGAACAAACATTAGCCCTAATAGAGTATTTAAAGAAAACTAATAAAACCCTAATTACTAATGGACCTAAATAACTAATGGGTTGGACTTCCTATGCAAAGAAAGTCCACACCTCTTATTAATAATAATACTTAAAATAGAAATATGTTTTATAATAATAAATGCTTTATTAACGCGATGTCGGAGTCGTATCCTACGGGGGCTGGAACACATCATCATGCCTCCGAAAGGGGTGACAAGAGGATAATTCTCGCTGCACTGGCCACGAACCCTCTCACACATCTTCAAAAATAAGAGTATTTAGTCTGGTACTATAATAGACCCAGGAGTCAAGCAATATATGAAATCAATCACACCGGTATCAACAATAGTAGAGTTTTCAGAATCATAGAAAGTAGAGCCCAAAATCCGCAGACAGAGACGAAGAGCGGGATGAGTAATCATATCATCTAGTCTGAAGTCCTTGAAGTTCTCGGGCATCCCTGCCAGACTCTTCCAAATCTCTGCTGAATCAAGAACACGCATGGCATTATTCCACTTCCTAGAGCATCTCTTCGTAACACCGAAAGCAACCCCCATCGCAGCATATGAGGAATTACATGCTCTTCCTTTTAATCGAAATCGAACATCCTTGGGCGATATTACCTCCAAAGTAGTAAGGAACTTCTTAACCAAGCAAGGGTAGGTAGGAACCCTTTTGCCAATAAAATCACGCAACCCTCCATGTGCCATCAAAGCGATCACCGAATCAAACAGGCCCAACCGTCTCAATGTGATTTCGTCAAAGAACATCGTGGACGTGTAGGTGCGCTTTCGAAGTGCATTCCAGCATAGCACATCAGTATTATCAAAATAAGCTGGCACATCTTTCTTGATAGGAGCAGACGACATAATGCAATCTTGAGGAAAAACCGAAGAAACCCCACGAAAAACGACCAAAAGACGGGCTCACTGTAGCGACGACGGGCACCGTGTAAGGGGCGGCGGGCGCCGTATACGCAAAACCACAAATCCGAGTGAAAACGTTGGAAAACCGACGTCCACTCCTCCAACACTAAAACAATTAAGGCCTATAGAAATAGAAAAGATAGAAACACTAATCCTAGGAATTAAGGAAACTAATCCTAAAAAAAAGAAAAATCTAATCCTAAGATGGATAGAAATTAGATTAAAGATAAAATGCTAACCTAAGAAAGATAGAAAATAATCTAACCTAAAATAGATAGAAAATAATCTAATCCTAGAACAAGATATAAAAATAAACTAACCTAAAACGAAAAATAACCAGAAATAAAAAAGATGCAAACTTCCCTTCCAATTTTACCAAAATTCGGACTCGTTAGGCGGACAGGGGGCAGCGGGCGCCGTGTCCACAGAATAGGACTCCGTTCATCTAAATCAATCAAAACTCAATCCGACACAAGTTGCAACTTACCGTAACTTCCGAAATCTAGCGACGCGATTGATCCTACTTTATTGAATCGAAACTAATTGCAAAAATAGAAATACTACCTAACTACCTTGGGTTGCCTCCCAAGAAGCGCCTTTGTTTCACGTCTTTGGCTCGACGTGATACATTTCTTGATCATGTTATCCACCAAGACCCCCCACGCTTGTCATTTTTAAGACAAGAGGTGGAACTTTAGGAACTTCTCCAACATATCCTTCAACTGCATCAATTGGTTCCTTCTTGAAATAAGTTACTCTTGGAGGTTGTCCTGCAATTGCGAAAACCTCGAAATTGTTAGAAATCAATTTCTCACAGGGAATAGCAATAGAATCATTTGAATTAGACATATTGTCATGTGACTTAAACAAATTCTCAAATTTTCTCTCAATGTCATCTTTCCCTAATCCAATTTCATATTTTTTAGAAAACTCAAGATTCAGATATTCAGTATCAACAGAAGCATCTAACAAACCATTTGATTCATTCATGTGATTACTTTCATTAGAGTCAAGAACATTTACAGAATCATTGGCAGAAGAAACAATATGTTCAAATATAGAAAACTCAATCTTTCTACCATCAAACTCCATAGCTAGTGAACCTTCAAAGCAATCAATCTTAGTGTCAATCGTTCGCAAGAATGGCCTTCCCAAGATAATCGGGGTTTCAGGCATACCTTGTTCCATGTCTAGAATGAAGAAATCAGCTAGAAATATCAAATCAGTTACCTTAACCAAAACATCTTCAACAACTCCTCTAGGCTTAATACTAGAACGATCAACGAGTTGTATAGTAACAAAGTTTCAAACAATGAATTGAGACCCTAAAACATGTACAAGTTATAAGACATAACATTGATTGAAGCACCTAGGTCAAACATAGCTTTGGTGAAGCTAGCATTACCTATTGTACATGGGATAGTAAACATACCTGGATCTCCTCACTTTTCAAGCAATCGTTTATGAAGCAAAGTAGAAACATTTTCACTTATACTTACTTTTTCTTTCTTTCGCGTCCTCTGCTTGCACTTCATCGTGCATAGTTCTTTCAAGAATTTTGCACAGCAAGGCACAATTTTCATCAAATTGAAAAGTGGAATATTTACCTCACAATGAGCAAAGGTGTCATAAAGAATTTGTTCATCTTCCCACTTACGATCAAATCTTAAGGCATGAGTAAAGGGTAATGCAGGTCTTGAAACCTCAGGAGACCACTCTTTAGAAGATTACTTCAGGGATTGAATGATGTCCATGTTTTATGCCATATTTTTATATCTATTTTAGCTCCTTATTTTATCATTTCATGCATTCTGGGATGGGAATATAGCAAATTTGTGTAATTTATGTTTATTTACAAGAAATAGAGGTCTACACGAGTTTCTGTTTAATATTGCAGAATTTGGAGCTGAATCGAAGCAAAACCAAGAAGGACTGGAAGAGCACTTGATGTCTACTAAAGGAGCGCAAAAATCGACGAAAGAGCTCCTGACATCAAGCGAAGCTGAGCACAGAACGAGAGACTGAGCAGTGGTCGATTTCGACCTATACTGGTCGATATCGACCTATTCTGGTCGAAAATCCCAAAGTCAACTCGATATGGACCAGAAGCAGGAAGAGAAGAAGAAGCCAGGTCGATATCGACCAAAATTCCGCTCGATATTGCCCCAGAAGCCGAGATCATGCAAAGCTGAAGAGATGACTCGATATCGACCTAACTTGGTCGATATTGACCTAGGATAACTCGATATTTCCCCAGAAGCCGAAATCGAGTAGCAGAAGTGAAGCTGAGAAAAGTGACTCGATATCGACCCACCTTGGTCGATATCGACCAACATCCAGTGACGTTTCCAGATCGATTCCGAGCTCTACTCAAAGTTCTATCCAAAGTCCAATGGAGATATTCCCAAGAGAAGATTCCTTACACATGAAGACTTGAAGAGATTTTATCTTTTTTTTTTTTATCTTTTTTATTTATCTTAAGGGTGGAAAAATTAATTACCCTATTGGATTTATCTTGTTTTATCTAGTTAGATTTATTTATTTCCTAGTAGAATTATATCTTTAGATAGAAGATAGATATTGCTTGCCTTGATTAGCAAGGATTAAATCCTATAAATAAAGCCCATGGAGCTAGTTTTTCATTCATTCAATTATAGAAGAAGAGAAGAAGTAGTAAGTAGAGAGAGAGTGGAGGCTGAGAAGAGTTAAGGAGCGAGAGCAAGTTGGCTTTGATCGGTTATAAGCTTTGTTTAATTTCATTAATGCAATTTAGTTTTCTTTTATTATTAATGTCTTTCCTTGTGATGAAGAGTGAGTAGTCCACCTACTTCTAGGGTTAGAGTGAGCCCGACGATAGCGAAGCGTGTTTGAGGTAAAGACTCGACCTTTGTTGTGCTTTGATCATCCACTACCTTTAATATGTTTATTACCTATTTAATAGAGATCCATGTTAACAACCTGGATTATAAACATAAAATCGGTAGATACAATTAGGGTTTCTTGAAAGAGTTATCTAATTGTTGGAAAAGGCGAAAGCTTGATCCTTTGATGAGATTGCATGATTATTCTTCTTTATCTTGCCTTATTGCATGTTTGGTTATCGTTGTTGCAAACCCCGATCTTGGAAGTTTTCTTTCATACATAGTTTATTCCAAAATCTACAAAAGCTTTATTCTTTTATTTCGTACTGCTCCTACTCGATATTGACCAACCCTTGGTCGATATCGACTTCTGATTTTCGATCCCGAAAGATCGCTGCTCGTTTGTGTCTCTGCAGTGAACAGGTCGAAATTGACAAGACTGGTCGATATCGAGCACCTAGGTCGATATCGAGTGCCCTTGACCGAAATTGACTGACTTCTGTAGAACCCCAAAATCGACTGGAACAGGTCGATATCGACTGCCTTTGGTCGATATCGAGTGGTCCTCTGAGGTCGAAATCGACGTGAGATTTGCCGCTGCCTGAGATCCGCCAACTCGTTTCCTCGAGGATCGATCCTGACTTCCTGTTGCTACATCGGGAGGAAGTCTTGTAATTATTTGCATGGGCGTAATCCGGTTTGATTTATTTATTATATTTTGAACTCGATTTCCTCCTTACAACAAATTGGCGCCGTTGCCAGGGAAGCAATCATTCGCGCCTTAGGTAGTTAGATCTCACGTTTTCTTTAAGTTTTTTTCTTGCAGTGTGTGCGCCGTTCTGGTCAACCACATGAGTTTGACGCCTTAGATGACCCGGAATGTCATATACACATCCACTCCAGACTGTAAAGGATCATGGCGACCGCCGAAACACAAGCCCAGACGATTGAGAGGCTTCAAAGGGAGCTAGAAGCCAACAATGCTGCTCTCGCCACTGAGAGAGCACGCACTGAGAATGAAGCATAACTGAGGAGGCAGGTGGAGGCTGAGCTTACCCAATACCCTAACACTGCCTAGGATTACATGCACCCGACTCTTGTCGTGCCTGAATCGGCTATTCTAATCCCTGAAAATAAGTTTGAAATTCGCACTGCTTTCCTTATCGAAATTAAAACTAATGCTTTTTATGGAAGGTTTAATGAATGCCCTCTCAAACATATTACTACTTTTTCTGACATGTGTCATACTCTTGCTGAAGGTACTACTTTGGAATATATCAAGATGAAAGTGTTTCGTTGGTCTCTTGCCGGTCCAGCATTAAAGTGGCTTAAAGGTCTCCCTGCACGATCCCTCACAACATGGGCAGAAGTTAGGAATGCGTTCCTCAACAAGTTCTTTCCTCCCACGAAGACAGCACTCCTCAGACAAAAGATTATAACTTTCAAACAAAAGCCTGGGGAACCGCTAGCACGAGTATGGGATCGATACAAGGATCTGCTGCGATCCTGCCCTACACATGGGCAGCCACCCTACGTCGTTCAGGAGATCTTCTACAATTCTCTTGATCTGGCCGCTAAGGATAGGATCAATCAGTTCACATAGTATGAATACCTCACGCAAACACCAGCAGAGGCATGGGCTACAATCGAACGGCTAACCAACTTCGACAATACTTATAGGGCTCCTGCAAATTACGACGAAGACAGCAACAACTATGCAAGGCCAGCCCCATCCATGCCCCTCTATGAGCCCTCAAGGGAGATTGATCCAGACGTCAAGGAGCAGTACTACAGAGATCAGAATCGCAAGCTCCTCAAGCAAGTCAAGTTTCTTTCTGTCAACTAACCCTACATTGAATATGGCTCACAACGGCACACCACTCCAGAGTGCCCACTGTTGTGCATTTTTTAGTTATATTTTTCCATATGTTTTAATGTCAATTTGAGTCATTTTCATAAGTTTTGCATTGGGTTTAGTGTCTTTTGCACGTGTCTTCATATTTCATGAGAAATAGTTGTCTACACAAGCTTTTGTTTGTTTTACAGGATTTTGGGAGCTGTTTTTGAAGAAACTTTTAACTATGAAAAGAAGAGGAAGAGAATAAGAAGCGCATAGGAAAAAAAACGGAAGCAATCAGAGTTATAACAAAGGAGATACGGGCGTTTCCCTATGTCCGAGATGGATCACCGTCATACCGACCCTGTAACGACCCCACCCGGGTCAGTACCGAGGCTCAATCTGGACGAGCGAAGGGAGATCAATCAACAGTGGTAATACCGACCCTAAGGGGGGTCGGTACCGAGGTCATCCGCTTCGGTATGGGCCCCAGCGGACCTGATTTACCCGGAATTATTTTTACCTCTTTTCTTAGATAGACTTTAGATAAAATTGATTTATTTCTTCTTCCTAAAATAGAATTAAGTTATTTTAGTATAAATAGAACATTATGTTGAAACCCTAGTGGATTCTTTGGAGACTTTCAGCCCTAGGGGGCGTTAGATGCGTGTGAGAGAGACGTTGGTTTTGTGACAGATTTCGGAGACGGTTTTTGACGTTTTCAAGTTTATGCAAGGTGTTTTCTTTCTTATTTCTTTTGTCTATGCTTTCTTCCATGAATTATGAGTGATTCTTCTCTTTTCTAGGGTTGGGGTGATCCCAACAATAGTTGTGTTTGCGAATTTGCTATGAATTGATGATTTGATTGGTTTTATCTATATTATGTGCTTAAGTACCTAATGAAAGTTGGGGAAAATTCCTTTTTGCAATTAAATTGAAAGATTGAATTGTTAATTGGATAGTAATTAGGGTTTTGAAACGAGAGTTTTGACAACCTAATTAGGATTGATAGTAAAGTTTATGAATTTGTGAAAATAAATTGATTGCTTTGATAGGGTTGATGCAAGTTGACATTTTTAATAGATAAAAACATGATTTTTGTGTGATTCATTGCAATGCATGCATGATTATTGTTGTGGCAATACCTATGTCCTAGATATCTTTTATATTGCTTTTTATTCCCAAAATTCAGCAACTCTAAACCCATAAAACCGCTACCTTTTCACCTCTTCTCGCCACTCTTGACCCTAAAACAACTAAATAAGAAACGCTGACTCTCTCCTGTGGACGATCCTGACTCCCTATACTTTAGTAGGGTCTTGACTATAAATTTATTTGGTCGAGAAACCCTCTCATCAAATTGGCGCCATTTCCGGGGAGAGTTCAATCGCGCCTTGTTTAGTTGTTTTTAGGGTTTGGGAATAGCCCATACCTTTTCCTTTAAAGATATTATTTCTTGTTAATATTCTATTTTATTTTCTTTTTTTAGGTTTTTTTTTTATATAAATCCAAAAAAAATAAAAAATTAACACCGTCCACCACTTGTCCCATATGTACCGATTTTGTGTCGAGCCTCGCTATTTGATTTGTTTGCTTGTTTGAGTTTTCAAGATTAGGTACAAGATGCAGTACACATATGATTATTTTGCAACAAGGGCTGAACAAGAAAGACGGCAAGCAAGAAAAAAGGAGTATGCGAGCTATCTAGCCGAGGTTGATGAGGAGGATGAAGATTTCATTGATTTTGATAGTTGGAAAGCACAGAAGTCCTCCGAAGATTCAACCAAAGCCCAAGAGCAATATGGGTCCTATCAACCAGAGGAGGGGTATTATCCTCAATACAATCATAGGGACCCATATTGGCATTGCCAGCCATCTTGGGGAAATATGTATGAACCATCACTGGAGGTCGACGCTGAAGATGAAGGTTGAGATGGAGGAATTACAACGCCAAGTAGAAGCTGAAGCCGCTGAAGTACGATGAATCAGGGAGACCAATGCAATCATGCGTGAACAACTAGACGAATGGAATAGGCTGCAGGCTTTGTCAAAATCACCATCACAAGACGCAAACACACAACCAATAGAGACGTCCTATCGGTATGAGGTTGGTTCATATGATAACATTATTTTTTGCGAGCTTGTAGGTGGAGAAGAGTCTGAGGATGAGTTGGTGCCTATCCCAACCGAGTCAACATACACTTGTGCTGACTCTACTCAGGCTCTTGACAATTCGATTGCGCATCCTAAGGAGGAAGAAGAGAGTTGCAAAGATCCTACAGAGCTACAGGTAAGGTTAGGTATGGTCTTTAACCTCTTTTCTCATGATTAAAATGTTGGTACTGAGACATTTCAGGAGGAGCCATGTGAGGAACCCCAACAAGAAGAAGAAGTGCTCAAAGAGAAAGAGGAACCTCCTATAGAAAACTCTCAAAATCCTACCGAGCCACAGGTAAGCTCAGGTATGATCCCTAACCTCTTTTCTCATGCTGAAAAAGTGTGCTTTACCATTACTACCAGTCCACCGCCACCTTTGCCATTTGAGGTGAAGGCGATTCCCGACGATCTTGAGCAATCGATTATTGCATTTAAGTATGGGGTTCTTGCGAAGTGGCACATCAAAGATGAGGCGATAGAAGATAAGGTGGGGGAATCTCTTCCCCCTCCACCATTGTACACCAAACCCAAAGAAGCAACACATCTATTTGTGTATGATGGTGAGGAAGCTCAAAAAGTCAATCCAATGAAGAGGAAGAGGATTATACATGAGGGAACCACACCTCCCGAGTTCTTTCCCAGCGAGGATGAATGGGTGGAAGATTGGAGCGTCCACTCAGGAAGGTTTAAGCTTATTCGTGAGACTAGGAAAGATGGTCCAAGGAAGTACAAAGCGAATGAGTAAGGACCAAGTCACTTGAGGGCCTATTATGATGTACCCCCCAAGGACGTTCCACCATCATCTCTTCCAACTGAGCCACCGGACCCACCACCTCCCCCTGATCTGAATTAAAGTTGAGGTAATCACGTCAAGCTAATGACGTTAAAGGTAGCGCTTACGGGAGGCAGCCCGCTTTATCTCCCTTTCTTTTTTAAGTTTTATTTTAAAATTTTTAATTTCTTAGGGTTTAGGATAGGTAGAATATATGGGATAGACATATTATTATAACCGTGCAGGGTTTGACACAAAACCATGGCGGAAACAGATGAGAAACGGAAATAGGAGCAAGAAAGCAGTCGTACCAAGGCTGTACCCAGCCTATCAGGGTCGGTACCGACCCCTATGGCGGACCAGGTAAGTATTTTTGAAGAATTTTAAAAATCCAGTAGGTTTACCGAGTCTGTACCGATCCTAATAGCCTCGGTATTGACCCTCTACAGAATTATTGAATTTTAAAAAAAAAATCTCTCCGCGCCGCGCCTGTGCCTTTCTTCTCCGGAGCCCAGCCGCCAGCGCTCCACTCCTCTTCTCTCCGCGCCATCCACGCCTCGACCAAGCCACCTCCAGGCCACTCACCACCACCGTTCGATCCCCCTCCCATGGGCGCACCCAGCGAGCCCAGACTTGGCCTGGTTCGAGCCCTACAACCCCCACACCGAGCCCCCATCTTTTGTTGAACCAAGAGCATCGCGCCCAGCCTCCTCTTCTCTCTTCGCCTCCTAGACAACCCACGAGCCACCTCCAGGACTTCCACCACAACCGGTCAAACCACCACTCCCAGCCGCACCCAACGAGCCCTGAACCACCCATTTCGTGCTCAGCAACACCCTAGCCGAACCACTTTTGGCCAACAACCCTGTTCAGCCTTTTAGTTCGAAATACCTTCGAAAATCTCAATTTTCTTCTTCTTCCAACTCGGATTTGGTATGATTTCTAGCCCTAAACTTGTTTATTGCAATTATTTTGATCGATTGGATGATTGAGATTGAGATGAAAACCTAGGGTTTGATTTAGGAGCGAAAGTTGGGGCTTTTTGCCGAAAGCCAAATTGGTCGAAATTGATGATATGATTGTGTTGTTGGGTTGATTTTGAGCAATTTTCATGTTCATGGCATTGTCAAATTCTTTATGCATTGTCTGCTAATTGGATTTTAAGATTTCATTGCGATCCGTTTCAGGCTTTGATTTATGAATTGATTTTTATGCTTTTGGTTGATTAGTTTCTTCTATTTGAACACGAAAATTATATTCTTGCAAGATTTGACATGTGCAAACAAGTTGTAGATATTTCATATTTATTTTTCTACTTGTTTTGAGCATAAGTATGGGGTTATGGTGGTTGGCTTGTTCATATTCATTCACATTACTTATATGGTTTATATTGAGCATCTTTTTTTTATAAGTAATGCATTATATTGTATATGGTGGCGAGTTATTGTGCATTTGAGCTTATTGGACTTGTTTAAGAATGCACTTGTTTATTTATGGAGTTTATTTTGAGCTTATATTATTGCACTTGCTTTATATGCTTATATGATTTAGTTAGTGCATACTATTCTCTATATTTTGCTTGTTTTACATGATTATTTAGGCGTGGCTTGAGCATATATTGGTTTGATCCGCCGCCAACCTTTCCATAGAGAGCTTATAGATCTTCACCAGCTTCTGAATCTTTATTTTATGAGTTTCTGAATCTTTCCCTTTTACTTTGATTTTCTTTTGACAGTGGGGACACTGTCTATTTTTAAGTATGGGGTGGGAATTCAGAAACTCGTTTTATGTATTTTGGATGATGTTTATGTTCATGTGTTGCATTTTAGTTTATTTGGATTATGTTATGCATACATGTTTAAGTTTTTATGTGTTTGCGTCTTTTGTCATATTTTAGTCACTTTAGTCTTGCCTATAGTTTAAAAAAAACTGTCGAAAAAAAATGCATGTTTACTTTTGTTTTACCTTGTATTTTGGTGAGTGTATACCCTAACTTAGATGTCCTATGATGATAAATAATGAATGACTTGATCATGTAAATCCTATGACATGTTTGGAAGGTTTAGCCTAAGTCCTTAAAATGTTTTTATGTGGATTGTGAACTTGTGATGAAATTGAGCACATATGATCCTAGGCTAAAGGTTGAAATCCAACAAAAATTTTCCTAGTGAGAATTTTGGCCTTATAGGGAGAACATTAAAAATCCCTCTGCTTTCTTGAGTGTATTTACTCTTCCTATGCATATCTAAATATTGTCATAGTTATTCAAAGCCAATGCATTTATATGTTTATGTGAATGAGAATTAAATGATGGAGGCAACTTTTAAGCCAATTTTATCCTCTCTTTACCTACCATGCGTTATCTCTGCTTGAAGCCAGAACATTAGCCCGATACCTCTATTTATAAGCTCTACAAAATTATCCTTAGCCAAATTGAGCCTGACCCCCATTTGGGAATTAAGACTTAGAGTTGGTTGAAATGATGATTTGTGGAAGGATTGAGCTTGTGTTTGATTTCAAGTGAGAAGAATTTTTTAGTTTATTGAGTTATGGGTTGGTTTTATATTTTTATCTTGCTATGCATATTATGTAAAAGGAGTTTTGGCTCAACCTATAAATGCACTATTGTTATTTGTGTTGTTTTATTTTCATTCTTAAAAAAAAAGAAAATGAGAAAAAAAAATTCTAAAAAAAGAAAGAGAAGTATACGTTATGAATAAAGTGCATGAGCCAAATTTACCTTATTTCCTTTACATTTGTAAGATTCGTACTTTTGAGAGGTTTATTAAGTTTGAGAGGTTGTATTCTTCATTAAGATGAGTTGGAGAGTTTGGTTGATTCATATGATTGAGAGTTATGGTTTGGTTGAGTTGTGTTGGAAATTTATGAGTCTTGATTCCCGGATTTTATTAAGCACCACATAGCCAAATAATTCCATGCCCTTTATTTCTCACCAAGCCCCATTACAACCCCGCCGAATGGATTCTTCTTTGAAGTCTTCCATTGAGCGAAAGTCCTCCTGATTGTTCTTGTTTGCATTTACATAATTGGTTGCGAAGTGGATTTACATTTAAATTGCAATGTTTATGAGTTTGTATATGGAATTGAGTTGAGAGTTAATCTTTTTAGCCTAAACACATTGAGAGTTGAGTGCAAACACTTTATCCATGTGAGGTTGGATTTATAATGCCCATGCCTATGGATTGCTTATATATGTGTGATGACGTTAAATTCAGTTGCTTTGCTTTCTACAACTTTATGATGTTGCTTTTGACAATGGCGAAGACTTGAAAGATGTGTTGTAGGTATTGGTTATTGCTTGGTTATTGCATTGCTTGAGGACAAGCAAGTCTAAGTATGGGGTATTTTGATGTGCATGTTTTTAGTTATATTTTTCCATATGTTTTAATGTCAATTTGAGTCATTTTCATAAGTTTTGCATTGGGTTTAGTGTCTTTTGCACGTGTCTTCATATTTAATGAGAAATAGTTGTCTACACAAGCTTTTGTTTGTTTTACAGGATTTTGGGAGCTGTTTTTGAAGAAACTTTTAACTATGAAAAGAAGAGGAAGAGAATAAGGAGCGCATAGGAAAAAGAACGGAAGCAATCGGAGTTATGACGAAGGAGATACGGGCGTTTCCCTAAGTCCGAGATGGACCACCGTCATACCGACCCTGTAACGACCCCACCCGGGGCAGTACCGAGGCTCAATCTGGACGAGCGAAGCGAGATCAATCAACAGTGGTCATACTGACCCTAAGGGGGGTCGGTACCAAGGTCATCTGCTTCGGTATGGGCCCCAGCGGACCTGATTTACCCGGATTTAATTATTTTTACCCCTTTTCTTAGATACACTTTAGATAAAATTGATTTATTTCTTCTTCCAAAAATAGAATTAAGTTATTTTAGTATAAATAGAACATTATGTTGAAACCCTAGTGGATTCTTTGGAGACTTTAAGCCCTAGGGGGCGTTAGATGCGTGCGAGAGAGACGTTGGTTTTAAGACAGATTTCGGCGACGGTTTTTGACGTTTTGAAGTTTATGCAAGGTGTTTTCTTTCTTATTTCTTTTGTTTATGCTTTCTTCCATGAATTATGAGTGATTCTCCTCTTTTCTAGGGTTGGGGTGATCCCAACAATAGTTGTGTGTGCGAATTTGCTATGAATTGATGATTTGATTGGTTTTATCTATATTATGTGCTTAAGTACCTAATGAAAGTTGGGGAAAATTCCTTTTTGCAATTAAATTGAAAGATTGAATTGTTAATTGGATAGTAATTAGGGTTTTGAAACGAGAGTTTTGACAACCTAATTAGGATTGATAGTAAAGTTTATTAATTTGTGAAAATAAATTGATTGCTTTGCTAGAGTTGATGCAAGTTGACCTTTTTAATAGATAAAAACATGATTTTTGTGTGATTCATTGCAATGCATGCATGATTATTGTTGTGTCAATCCCTATGCCCTATATATCTTTTATATTACTTTTTATTCCCAAAATTCAGCAACTCTAAACCCATAAAACCGCTACCTTTTCACCTCTTCTCGCCACTCTTGACCCTAAAACAACTAAATAAGAAACGCTGACTCTCTCCTGTGGACGATCCTGACTCCCTATACTATAGCGAGGTCTTGACTATAAATTTATTTGGGCGAGAAACCCTCTCATCACCCACATACAGAGCAAGTAAGGATGGCAGAAACTCACGAGGAGGTAGCTTACGCAGGGGGTCCCAATCGATATATGGGGGACCAAAGGTTCCAACAACCAAAGTGGAACCACGGTGCCCCTAGGAACCCCCCACCATACAGAGCTCCAAGACATCCAAAAACAGACCAGCGGAAGGATGATCTACAGATGATCCTCGACGAGATGAGGAGAAACCAGACACAGCAGCAGCAATCTAACATCGCCATCCAGACTCAACTCCATGTCCTCAATACACGACTTGGGGAGATGGATATCTGGAAGAAGAAAATGGAAACCCAAATGGGTCAACTCGCGCAATAGATCCCTAGACCAACCGGAAAGCTCCCTGGGCACACAGATCCCAATCTTAAGAGGCAATCCGGACACGTCGCTGCTGTAAAGCTCAGGAGCGGTCGCAAACTGCATGAAACAGAGGTCGGAGAAGCAAACAACAGCACTGGAGAATAGGTCGATATCGACCAAACACCGGTCGATATCGACCAGCATCAGGTCGATATTAGGCCAACTGCACCAGCAAACTCGATCCCGACCCCAGAGGTCGAAATCGACCAACACCAGGTCGATATCGACCAACATGTGGTCGATATCGAGCAACCTCCAATCGATATTGCCTCTTCTGCAACGCCTCCGACAACTGATTCCGCTCCGGAACCAAAGAAGACGCTTCCTTTCCCTCCCAAGGCGCTGAAAGATCCCACTGCAGGTAGGTTTAAATGATTTGTTAAGATGCTTTAGGAACTAATTGTTTCAATTCCTTTTACAGAAGCTCATCAGGAGATGCCTGCATATGTCAAGTTTCTCAAGGAGACCTTAGCAATAAGCGATCAATCACTGAAATCACCGGCGACTGCAAAATGATGGACTTCCCTGAGAAGAGACCTGACCCTGGTGAGTTTTCTATTATTGTGGGATTTGGACGATTTAAATATGAGGCATTGTGTGATCTGGGTGCAAGCGTGAGCATCATGCCCCTATCAATCTGGCAAAAGATAAAGATAGGATCAATAGAGCCTGTGGATGCCAAACTATACATGGCAAACAATACAGTGGTCATCCCTACAGGTATGGTTGATAATGTCCCTGTCCAAGTTGGTAAGTTCTTTATCCCCACTGATTTTGTTGTTATAGATTGTGCGGAAGATCCTACTTGTCCTATTATTCTTGGTAGACCTTTCCTAGCTACTGCAGATGCCAAGATCAGCGTCAGGAAGCGATTGCTCACCTTCACGATAGGCGATGAGGTCCTAGATTTCCCTTTCGGTCCTACAAAGGAGGAAATTACATGGCTAGAGGTGAAGAGCATATGCAACCACGGAGGTGAGCTGCAGACTTGCCAAGAGCCTAAGTATGGGGTCCCTGTACTCGACGTCGACCATTTCGACTCAACATCGACTGACCCTAAGCCCAAAGATTTCTGTTTTGGGCACGAAAAGGTAAGTTCAGGTATAATTCCTACATCTCCTTCATCTATCAATAAAAATAAGATTTTTAAATGAGATAAGGCCCCGTGGAAAGCTAACCTGCGCAGGACTAGGACTGGAAAGAAGAAGAAGGAAGCTAAAGGACTCTATGCAAGCAACCACCTATCAGCTGAGCTTGCGTATTATAACCAGGACCTAGATGATCCAGGAGAAGGGCCAGGCACAAGAGGGCCCAACATTGAGGGTACGTAAGCACAAGCTGAGAAGTCGGCCTAGCGACTCTAAAATCTAGAGCATGTACATAAACCTTTTGAATTTTCTTTAGTACTTTAAAACTTATGGTTTTGGTTTTGGTTTTGAATACTTCATGTGGAAAATCTTGTCTTTTGTGAAAACTAACATTTTTCAGGTCGAAAAAACAGGGATCGAATGAAAATGTCGAGGCAACCTAATATCGACCTCTGAGGCGAAATCGACCAGAGCAGATAAGACGAACCGATCGATATCGACCATATTTACTCGATATCGAGTGAATTGGTCGATTTTGACCCAAGCCCCAATTTCGACCAGCTGAGCACACGGAATCAGACAAGAATTACGGTCGATATCGACCTATACCTAGTCGATATCGACTTCTGCAATCTACTGCAACCCTATTTTCGACCCTACGGCGCGTTATTCGATGAGTTCCTTCCTTTACCCTTGTTTTATTTTATTTATACAGTGAGGACACGGTAGATTCTATGTATGGGGTGGAGCAAAAGCTCATTATCATTATTATATATTATATTCTTGATTTTGCTATTACATGGTAAATTTTTAGTGAATTTTTAATTTTTGTGCTTAATTGCTAAACTCAAAGTTTGTTTTATGAGACATCTCCCAAAGCTTGTAAATTGTTCACAGAAATAATGTCATGGAAGTTATAATAGAACTCGACGATGCAAAATTGAATTCATTAGAGATATAACATGAAATTGCCTAGTAAAGGGAAGTCACAATGAAATGCATAATTTCTTGAAAACCGTGAAAGGAGGTAAAATTTGATATTGGTTTTGACATGTTGCATGATAAGAGGATGGAGGACTTTATATTTCCATATAATGCTCATATTGTTGTAATCCTAGCCATACCTATGCTTATGCATCACAAAAGCCATATTATGCCTTATTTCATATTTTGCTCCACATGATCTAAATATTTCCATTCTTTACCTTATTTTCTATCCGGGCATTATGTTGAGAATGATGTCACATTATGGAGATTATCATATGGTGTTTGTGTTGTTGTTATATATCATATATGGAGTTTGGCAGGAATATTTCAAATATATGGAAAATTTAATGAGTGAAAGAAAATCCGATCACCTCAGGAGATAAAGGTAGATCGACCCTGCTCGCTGAGATAATAGTTCAGCGAGATGGGACACACAAGTGAAGAGTCCGAAGCACTAAGTCTCCGGGGCCATTCATGACATCCATGTTTGCGACTCGCGAGAAGGCAATGCTGAGGTTAGAGAGGTAAAAGCATAATATTGAAAAAAAGCATTGAGCGATGAGTGGAAGGTGATGAATCTTATGAAGAAGGAATGTGGAAATTCAATTTGGAAAGTACTCCATTTCTCCGGATTATTAGCACCACATTGTCAAAAAATTGCCCACATTTAGCCTTTTACCAATCTACTCCTTATTGAGCTTAATTAAAGTCCTCTTGATTATTGATGCTTTGTCACATGATTTGTTTTTGCATAACCCTCCTTTTGTGAGTAGATGTTGCTTTTATTTGCACATGTATGGATTTGTGGCATTAGTACCTTTTCAATGATGGTAATTGATTGCAGGGTTATATGAGAATGGATCTAAGATGTTGAGAGTTTTGTATTCTTCCCCTGAATGACCATCCAAGTTATTGCTTGGGGACAAGCAAGCTTAAGTATGGGGTGATTTGATGTCCATGTTTTATGCCGTGCTAATTCTGCGCAGGTTAGCTTGCCACGGGGCCTTATCTCCTCTAAAATTCGTATTAAATTTATTAATGGATGGAGGAGAGGATGAAATCATATCTGAAATTACCTTTTCATGCCCAAAACAAAAATCCTTGGGCTGAGGGTTGGTCGACGTCGAGTACAGGCACCCCGTACTTAGGTTGTTGGCAAGTCTGGTGCTCAACAGGAGAAGTCGACATCGAGTGGGCTTGGTCGAAGTCGAGAATGCTGGTCGACGTTCAGCAACTTTGGTCGATGTAGAGTAGCTTTTTGGCGCTTTCCTCCGTTGTTGTTTGCTTGCCCCCGTGGTTGCTTATGCTCTTCACCTCCAGCCATGGAATTTTTTCCTTTGTAGGGCCAAAGTAGAAATCTAAGACTTCATCGCCTATCTTAAAGGTGAGCAATCGCTTTCAGGCGCTGATCTTGGCATCTGCAGTACCTAGAAAAGGTCTACCAAGAATAATAGGACAAGTAGGATCTCCCTCACAGTCTATAATAAGGAAATCAATGGGAATATAGATCTTACCAACCTGGACAGGGACATTATCAAACATACCTGTAGGGATGACCACCGTATTGTTTGCCATGTATATCTTGGCATCCACAGGCTCTATTGCTCCTATCTTCAACTTTGACCAAATTGATAGGGGCATGATGCTCACGCTTGCTCCTAAATCACACAGTGCCTCATATTTATATTGTCCAAATCCCACAGTAATAGAAAACTTACCAGGGTCAGGTCTCTTCTCAAGGAAATCCATCCTTTTGCAGTTGTTTGCGATTTCAGTGATTGATCGCTTGTTGCTAAGGATCTCCTTGAGAAACTTGACATATGCAGGCATCTCTTGAAGAGCTTCTGTAAAATGAATTGAAACATTTAGTTCCTGAAGCATCTTAACAAATCGTTTAAACCTACCTGCAGTGGGATCTTTCAGCGCCTTGGAAGGGAAAGGTAGGGTCTTTTTCAGAGCTAGAACAGATTTAAGAGGTGTTATAGAGTCCTCGACATCGACTGAGGTGTCCTCGACATCGACTACAGTAATCGACGTCGAGTGCTGTTATCGAGCAGAAGTTTCTCCGTTGAGTTTCTGGTTGATGTCGAGTTGGTGGTTGTCGATGTCGAATTGTTTCTGGTCGACGTCGAGGAGATGCTGGTCAACGTCAAGTAGATTTTCAGCTTCGCCCTTCTCTGCTTCGCTCTCTAGCTCGCGTAGCTGGTGCCCGCTTCTCAACTTTACAACAACGACGTGTCCGGATTGCCCCTTAGGATTTGGATCTGTATGTCCAGGGAGCTTTCCGGATGGTCATAGGATCTGTTGCGCGAGTTGACCCAGTTGGGTCATGGGATTTGTTCCCCGGCAACGGCGCCAATTTGTTGTAGGAGGAAATCGAGTTCAAAATATAAGAATATAGATCAAACCAGATCTTGCCCACGCAAATAATTACAAGACTTCCACCCAATGTAGCAACAGGAAGTCAGGATCGATCCTCGAGGAAGCTGGTCTGCAGATCTCAGGTAGCGGAGAAATCTCACGGACAGAATTCGACTCCAGAGTACTCTACCTCGACCAAGGGTAGTCGACAGGGGTCAAGCACAGTCGAATCCGAGCAAGCAAGGCCACTGGTGTTGGTCGATCTCAAGGAAGCAACTCGACGTCGAGGAAGGTTGTCGAGGTCGAGGAAGCCTGTCGAAGTAGAGGACCTGCAGAGACATAAACGAAAGTGATCTTGCTTGATCGAGAATCAGTAGTCGAAGTCGACCAAGTTTGGTTGAAATCGAGCAGAAAACAGTACGTCAATAAAAGCCAAAGTTCGCAGATTTCGAAATAAACAATGTATGAAATAAAACATCCAAGAACGGGGTTTGCAAAAACGTTAACCAAACATGCATAAGGCAAGAATAAGAGGAATAATCATGCAATCACATCAAAGGATTAAGCTTTCTCCTTTTCCAACAATTAGACAACTCTTTCAAGAAACCCTAATTGTATCTATCAATTTTATGTTTATAATCCAAGTTGTTAACCCGAATCTCTATTAAATAGGTAATAAACATATAAAAGGTAGTGGATGATCAAAACATAATAAAAGTCGAATCTTTACCTCAAACATGCATGGCTATCGTCGGGCTCACCCCGACCCTAGAAGTAGGTGGACTACTCGCTCTTCATCATAGCAAAAGACATCAATAATAAAAGGGAAATAACTACTTGCATTAAAATAAACCAAAGCTTACAATCGATCGAAGCCAAATTGATACCGCTCTCCAACTCCTTCTCGGCCTCCACTCTCTCTCTCTCTCTCTACTTGTGTTCTCTCTAACTTGGAATGAATGAAAAACTAGCCCCATAGGCTTTATTTATATGCTTTAATCCTTGCTATCCAAGGAAATAAATCTCTATCTAGTCCTAAACATATGATTTGAATAAAAGAAACATTAATCCTAAAAGAAAAATATCTAAATCTTCATGTAGTGGATAAATCTTCTCTTCCATAGATAGATCTTGATAAATTCGTGATAGATCCGGCCTTCCTTCATGCCCAAGTGATCAACACGTCCTCGGATTAGCCCAACGGACTCGCACCCCAAAAACAGCTTGGTCGACATCGACCAGTTTTGGTCGACGTCGAGGAACTCTCGTCGATCTCGGCTTCTCTTCGTAGTTCTCGAGTTCTCTTCTCTTCGTCGGGGTCGAGTAGGATTCTGGTCTGGTCGACGTCGAGGAAATTGTTCGTCGGATTGACGCATATGAGTACGCGTTGGAAAGCTCTTTTCGAGGGCTACAACTCTCATGAAGACATCAAAGCTTGAATCAGAATGATGGATGTCGAAATATGACCTTTTCTCCAGCTGCACCATCCTTAGCTTCTTCATGAGTTTCCTTTATGCTCCAAAGTGCGTCCGATTTCTGCGAAATTAATCAAAAACTAGTGTAGACTCCATAATTTGGCAAATATGCATAAACTACACAAATTCACTATATTCCCAACCCAGAATACATATGACGATAAAATAAGGAGCTAAAATAGATATAAAAACATGGCACAAATCAGGGACATCATTTTATAATCCAAGTGGTTAACTCGAATCTCTATTCTTTAGGGAATAAACATCATTAAGATAGTGGACGATCAAAACATAATAAATATCGAATCTTTACCTCAAGCGTGCATGGCTATCGTCGGGCCCACCCTGACCCTAGAAGTAGGTGGACTACTCACTTATTTCCATAGGAACCATGATTGAAAGAAATAAACTTTGCATTAAACTAAATTCGCGACCTTTACAATCCCGACACTCCAACTTTCGCAAAAGCGCCAAAACTCTAAAAGCCTTGAACTCCAAAACTCTACTTGTTATTGGAATTGTATCTCTGAAATTGAATCAATAAAAACCAGCCCCTAGGGCTTTATTTATAGGGCTTAATCCTCGCTATCCAAGGAAAGCAATCTCTATGTAATCCTAAAGATATAAAATAGATAAATAAGATATAAATCTAATGCTGTAAATATCAAATCTCCTTATGGTAAAATAAGTCTTCCTCCATGATGATAGATGTTGATAGATAGATGATAGAACCGTCCTTGCTTCGTGGCTAAGTATTCTCCTCGTCCTCGGATCGGCCCACTTCATTCGTGGCCTAACAGAATTGTAGTCGACGTCGAGTAGACTGGTCTACATCAAGTAGAATGTGGTCGATCTCAGCTTCTTCAGTGCATCTCGAGTACTTCTCCTAGTCAAACTCGAGTAGGTCTTCAGCTCTGGTCGACGTCGAGTAAAAGTGGTCGATGTCGAGTACATGGTCGAGCTCGAGTGGCTTTTAGTCTTCATCTTTAGTTGATTTTGCTCCTGTCTATAGTCGACGTCAAGTAGATATGGTCGACGTTGAGTAACTTCCTGCCGTCGTCTCCTCTTTTTGGTTTCGTCCCGGATTGACTCCAAATTCTGCAAAAATTAAACCAAAACTTGTGTAGAACTCTATTTCTGACAAATAAGCTTATGCTACACACATTCAACATATTCCCAAACTAAAATATGCAAAATACATAGAATAAGGAGCGATAATATACATAAAAATATGGTTACTTTACTGGACATGAGAGGCACAACACCATTGCGTGCCCATATGCCGAACAAGTGCAGCTTGCAGAAACACATGAAAAGGCGTGCTATGCAGGGGGTAACTACTCAGGGCAACATTAGCAGCAGAACTGGGGCTATTACCGCCAACCCCAGCACCAAAGAGACCCCCTGACCTACAAAGCTCCTGGACACCCAGACAAAGAAGGTTAGAATGATGACATGCACATCATCCTCGATGAGATGCGACGGAACAATGCTGAATTCAAACAAGCCAACAACTCGGTCTATACTCAACTGCATGGCATCAACTAGCGATTGGGAGAGATCGATGTTTGGAGTAAAAACATCGAGACCCAGATAGGTCAATTGGCTACATCAGTCCCCAAACCATCATTATCACTCCCTGGATCGTCAAAACCGAACCCAAAAGGTAGGTCTGCAGGTCAAGTGGCTGCTATGAACCTAAGGAGTGGGCGTTAGCTGTAAACGCCCGAGCAAACAACATAAGAGGAGGCTACATGAGACGAGTCGATATCGACCAACCTAGTTGATATCGACCCGACTCTAGTCGATATCGACCCCCCTCCAGGGTCAAAATGGACCCACCTCATCAGCAACCCCCGACACCAGCAACTCCAATCGATATCGACCCCATACCAGTCGATATCGACTCAATCCACTCGACATCAACACTGAAAAAGAAGAAGATGTTGCCATTCCCAATGTAATCTTTGAAGGACCCAGCGGAGAAAAAGTTCTAGTGTTTCGTGAAGATGCTTCAAGGGCTCAACGTCACCATTCCCTACACCGAAGCCTTTCATGAGATGCCTTCATATGTCAAGTTCCTCAAAGAAATCATAAGCAAGAAGCGGGCGATGGTTGAGATCGCAAAGGAATGCAGCAAGATGGAGCTTCTAGAGAAAAGGCCAGATCCAGGTAAGTTTGTTATAACTATTGGTTTTGGTCAATATAAATTCAATGCACTGTGTGACTTAGGAGCCCGTGTCAGCATCATGCCATTATCACTTTGGTCCAAAGTCAAGATAGGAGCCCTAAAGCCTGTGGATGCTAGACTTTACATGGAAAACAACACAGTAGTCATCCGTCGATATGACAGAGGACCATGCTTGTCACATTATTTTAGGTAGGCCTTTCTTAGCAACCGTCGATGCCAACATAAACGTAAGAAAGGGAGTGCTCACATTCACCATCAGTGATGAGGTAATTGAGTACGCTTTGAACAAAACTGAAAGGCACAACGGTCCTATGGAGGTAAAGTCAATCACAGAAGGTTACATCACTTGCGGGGAGCCTAAGGTAAGAACAATGACCCCTAAAGATCTGGAACTAAGGGCTATAGAAGCCCAAATGGAGAAGATCATGACAATCTGGGACGAGCACATTTAAATCCCAGTCAAAATCGAGTCAGGTAAGTCGATATCGACTGAACTTTTTCCGTATTTTGCAGGAACCAAGTATAGGGTCGAAATCGAGCTAAACCACTCGATATCGAGTGGGTCAGTTGAAATCGACCAACAAACTGCAGTGATGTTGACCAAGCCAGAACAGCAGTCGATATCGACCAACTCTGATCGATATCGACCCCCCATGACGAGTCGACTGCACCTCCATCGGCTGAAGGTAAGCCCGGAGCACTGAGCCACTCGATATCGACCCCTTCTGATTGATATCGACCCATGCATATCGAGCCTTCCCCTCCTCTCGTCTCGACATCACCACCAGGAACAACACATCAGCCGATATCAACTAAAACAGGTTGATATCGACCGGACCTTCAGAAGCCAAAAAAGGAAGACGAAGCTGTAAAGGTAAGTTGAGGTATTGATTTCTCTTCCCCTATTTCAATTAAAGATTTATCTATACATGGAAGAGGTTTGCCTTGGTATGTGAGACTTTGCACGGTTTCCAATGATGACCTGAACGACTACGAAGTAGGAGACAAGATGTATGTCTCAAAATCAAAGAATCATTGGTTCCCTAACAAGTTCAAAGAGAAGAAGATGGGTCCCCATTCACGGTACACAAGATCCACTCCGGAGGGCTGCTGTTGATGGACAAAAACAGAGTCTTATTTGAAGCCCAAGCCACATGGGCTCTGCAGATGCCTCCCTGATCAACAACGGAAGAAGCCGGCCTAGCGACTATAAAATCTTGAGCTTGTATTGAACACATCTTTACTTAACCAAGCAATGCCCCCAATTCCCCAACCTTTCTTCGTTATGTAAATAGAGGGCCGGAATGAAGAATAGTCTTTAGATTTTTTTTATTTCGTTTTGAACTTATTTGTTTTGTTTTATAATTAAAAAAAAATCTTGTAGGTACATGATGTGTGCCTAATTTGCCATGTTTTGCATTAACTTTTGTATCAATTTCTGTCTATATTTTATTTTTATGGGTTAGAATAATACAGAATCTGTGTAGTTTATGCTTATTTGCCAATTATGAAGATCTACACTAGTTCTTGTTTAATTTCGCATAAATCTGACGCACTTTGGAGCTTAAAGGAAAGTCATGAAGTCAATTGAAAAGCTAAGGAAGAGCACAGGATGGTGCAGCGGGAGAAAACGCCACTTTTCACCATTCATCACTTTTAGTCAAGTTCTGATGTCTTCATTAGAGTTGTATCCCTCGAAAAGAGCTTTCCAACGCATATTCATATGCGTCAATTGGACGAACGAGGACTCAGGAAAGCAAGCGCGTTTCAAAACAGAGTAGAATGTCAAAAGCTGACAGAAGCACTTGACGTCGACGGAACATACTCGACGTTGACCACTTTTCACTAGAAATGAGGTCGAGTGAAGATTGAGCAAAGACACAAGATCTTGTCTATATCGAGTAGAACCCATGAGCGAATTCGAGTCGATTTCGAGTAGGAATCCGAGTTGGTCTTTACTTTCACACCAAGGCACGAGATGTTCTATCAACATGGAAGACTTTATCTAAATTAATAATTCCCTAATTTACCTAGGGGGTATTTTAATTTTTTTATTTCTTTTATTTATCAAACAATTATCTTAGGGTTTAGATAGATATATTTAGATAGAGATAGAATTGTTCTTTTCCTAGATTAGCTAGATGGATCACTCTAAATAAAACCCTAGGGGCTGATTTTTTCATTAATTCAAGTCAAGTCGTCTTTGGGCGCAAGGAGAGAGGGGAGAGAGAGGAGGCAAGAGAGGAGAGAGAGGAGGAAAGAGACGATTGCATGGTTGTAAGTTTAGGATTTTATTTTATGTTAAAGTTATTTTATTTTATTATGTTTTGTTTCTAATTTCCTTCTTCTTGGGTTGGGGTGATCCCAACATAGATATGTGTGTTTGATTTATGAATTGATAAATTTATATGTCTTATTCTTCGACGAGAGTAGTAGGTGATCCTATATGCATAATTCTTCTACGAGAGTAGTAAGTGATCCTTATTTATGATATTGAAGAAAAAGTGATCTTATTATGAATTTAGATTAATTATCAAAAAGGGATAGTAACACTTAGGGTTTATGCGTGAGCCTCTATATTCCTATTTGTTAATAACGGAAGTTATTTGATATAAAGCATGCATCTTGTTAAGAACTTGTATATTTTCCTAAGTGTTTTTATCTTATAATATGTATATAATGTATGTATTATGTATATGTGACATGAAAGGCTAAGTGTAACATGACTAAGGTTGTAGACCAAGCTCTTGGGAGTTAGGTCGAGCCTAGATGGATCGCATTGAGCCTAGATGGCTTGATCTCCAACACGGGAGAGTTGACGAGCTTTAGGTATGAAGCCCATGACATGTGACATGACCCAACACCTCGAGCCCGGTTGCTTGGAAGCTTTGTGGATCTCTCCCGGATGCTACTAGGGTTTGTCTATAAAAGGAGTTGTGTTGTGCGCCTAATTTGCCATGTTTTATACTTACTTTTATATCGTTTCCTGCATGCATTTCATGCATTTGGGCTAGAATAATAAAAAATTTGTGTAGTTTATGTTTATTTGCAATATATGGAGGTCTATACAAGATTTTATTATATTTCACAGAAATCGGACGCACTTTGGAGCTTAAAGGAAAGTCATGAAGAAGCTAAGGATGGTGCAGCTGGATAAAAGCCCACTTTTCTCCATTCATAATTCTGAATCAAGCTTTGATGTCTTCAAGAAAGTTGTAGCCCTCGAAAAGAGCTTTCCAATGCTTGCTCATATGCATCAATCGGACGAACGAGGACTCAGGAAAGTGCGTTTCAAGAATGGAGCAGAATGCTGAGAGCGCACAGAACTAGTCGACGTCGACCAAACTGGTCGACGTCGAGTAACTTTTTGGTCGTCTTGCCTCCCAGAAGTCGAGAACGAGCACCAAGTTGCTCTCCTCTGGCGTCTTCTAGCTGCTTCACAGTTCCTTCTCCAGAGAAAGAAAGAGAGAGAGCGTGCAAAGAAGCTAGGGTTAGGGTTTGTTATTCAAGCTCTTCCCACCTCCGATCGACGAAGCTCTTCTTCTCTGATGATTCCCTGGTGTTCAGAGATCCCTTAACAAAAATTTTTTGTGGAGGGAAATCAAGTACGAAAATAAATATGAAATATAAATTCAAACTAACTCCCTGTCCAAGCAAATAGAATACAAGAAACCCTCCCGTTGTGGTAGGGTATTCAGGATCGTATCCACGAGAAAGTGCATCAGCGCTCGCCTTTTCAGTTCCAGAATCCTCTTGAAATCGACCAGAAGGCTCCTCGATGTCAAGTAAAGTACTCGATCTCGACTAATCCTGTCGACAGAAACTTCAAAAACCGTGCAACAGAGAACGAAATAAAGCAAGTCGAGTAGACCATAGTACTCGACGTCGACTAAGGTCCTCGATGTCGACTACTTCTGTCGAGATCGAGTAGTGCAGAAACAAAAACGTAACCTTTTTGTAATGAAAGAAATAGAACAGAAGCGACACGAATTGTGGGAAATTTAATAAACTAAAAGACTTCTGAAATTAAGGTATCAACGGCACAACGATAACCATATAAAATAATGCATAAAGGTAATAAAAGATCAAGTTTTTTCATCAAATAACTGTCGTCATTAACAAGTAGGAAGATAGAGGCTTTCACATAAACCCTAATTATTAGTAACCCTTTTCACATAATTAATCCAAGTTGTATTAAGATCACTTTCGCTTCAATAACACAAACAAGGATCATCTTCGTCTGTCGCAAAAGAATCATGCTCGTAGGGATAGAAGACGAAATTGCATTAAAAGTCGTACCTTTATCGCATTACATTACATGGCTACCGTTGGGCTCACCCCGACCCTAGAAGTTGGGTGACTACTCGCTCTTCATCATCAAGAGACTCATCAATAATAAAAGGCAACTAACTTGCATTAAACTGAATAAAAACTTACAACTGATCGAAGCCAAATCCGCTCTCGGAAACTCCAACTTCTCTCGGCCTAAGCTCTCTCTCCTAAAACTCTCGAATGTAAATTGTGTGTAGAATAGAATGAATAAAACTCGGCTCCTAGGGCCTTATTTATAGTAATCAATGGTCGCTGTCCAAGGAAAGAATACTCTATCTATATCTAATTCTATCTATCTAAAGCTTAATGATTAAATTTGGAAATAAAACAAATAAATCTCTAAGGTAAATATCTAATGTAGATAAATCTCTCTTGAACTTGATATATCTTCCCTTCAAGTTGATAGAATTCCCATGCCTTCAATTGCAAGTAAGCCCAATACTCGGATCTCCACTCGGATTCAACTCGGATTGGCTCAGAAGAGTACTCGACGGGTACTCTACATCGAGTAAACTACTCGACGTCGAGAAGTTCTATACTGCTCGAGTGGCTTGATGTGCTCGACTGAGAAATTTGGACCAAAGTACTCGATATCGACTAGAGTAGTCGATATCGACTAGTCCTTGTCGAGGACTTCTTCTTCTCTTTCCTACTCGATGTGTCCTAGTTCAGCTGCTGCTTGATCTTAGACTTTCTGTATTGGACCTCATGCTTTTCAATGATTTTCTTCCTTTCTCCGAACCACTGTCAAATGCCTCGATTTTTGCGAAATTAAACAGAAACTAGTGTAGACTCCATAATTTGGCAAATAAGCATAAACTACATAGTTTCTGTACTATTATATCCCAAATGTATGAAATGCAAGTAGTAATAGATATAAAAGTTACTGTAAAACATGGCAAATTAGGCTCACAACCAACACCCCATATTTAAGCTTGCTTGTCCTCAAGCAATACTTTTAATGGTCACACAGGGGAAGAATTCAAAACTCTCAACATCGTAGATTCATTGCCTTATGTCCCTGCAATCAATTACCATCCTCGAAATGGTACTAATGCCATAAAATCCATGCTTGTGAATAAAAGCAACTTCCGTGGAATCCTCATTTAGAATAGCCATGATCTCCTCCCCTTGGGCTTCCATATCTCTCTTCTCCAGCTCTTCGGGGGTCATATTTTTCAACTTAGGCTCCCCGAAAGTGATGTACCTGGTTGAGATTGATTTGACCTTTTCAATGGGAACTATATGCCTTTCAGTTTTATTGAAAGAGTACTCAATTACCTCATCGCTGATGTTTAAAGTGAGCACTCCCTTCCTTACGCTTATGTTGGCATCCACCGTCACTAAGAAGGGCCTTCCTAGAATGATTGGACAAGTAGGGTCCTTTGCCATATCAGTAACTAGAAAATCAGCAGGGACAAAGAACTTACCTACTTGTGCCGGCACATCGTCCACCATGCCTGTTCAGATGACAATTGTGTTGTTTGCCATGTATAACATCGCATCCACAGGCTCTAAAGCATCTATCTTGACTTTGGACCAGATTGATAGAGGCATAATACTTACACTGGCTCCTAAGTCACATAAAGCATTAAATTTGTTGGGAACGGCAACGTTTTCTTCATCGGAGGTGATGGAGTCTTGTCGACATTGTCAAAAAGGTGGTCGACGTCGAATGGAGGTTGGTCAACATCGACTACATTAGTTGACTTCGGGGAAGGCTCTGGATTCTGCTCGACTTTGACCATAGGGTCCTCGACATCGACCAGATTCTGGTCGGTGTCCAGTAGACTAGTCGAGGTCGAGGACTGTTCTGCCTCTTTCTGCTCCGTGTTTTGCTCGGGCGTTTGCATCTGACACCCACTCCTTATATTTATGGCGGTTACCTGTCCTGTAGATTTAATTTTAGGATTAGGTTCAGAGGATCCAGGAAGCGTACCTGATTGCTTAGGGATTGATGAAGCTAATTGACCCATTTGGGTCTCCATTGATTTCCGCCAGATATCAATCTCCCAAGTCTAGAGTTGATGCCATGCAGTTGAGTGTGGATGGAATTGATGGATTACTTGCTGTCTGAATGGTTCCTCCGCATCTCTTCAAAAATAACCTGCATGTCATCCTTCTTACCTTCCTTGTCAGGGTGACCAAGAGCTTTGTAGGGCGGGGGGCCTCTTGGATACTGGGGTTGGCGATAATGGCTCTAGTTTTATTGCTGATGTCGTCCTGAGTAATTTCCCCCCGCATAACGCGCCTCTTCGTGGGTTTCAGCTACTAATATTTGGTCGGCGTGTGGGCACGCAGTGGTGTTGTGCCTCACAGATCCACATTCCAAACAAGGTTTATCTTTAGAAAGGAATTTAACTTGTTTGGTAAGACGACATACCTGATCATTATGGAGCTGGTCCCTGACGTCCGGATCAATCTCCTTAGGTGGCACATATAGAGGCATAGATGGGGCAGACCTTTCATACCTTTCGTCTGAGGCCACAGAAGTCCCATAAGTGTTGTCATAATTTGCCAGCGTCTCAAAGGTTTCCCAAGCACGTCGTGGGGTGTACTCGAGATACCTATAAGCGATGTAGTTGTTAATCCTATCCTTTTTTGGTGCATCCAAGCAGTTGAAGATGATCTCATGGATCACGTAGGGTTGTTGTCCATGGGTACGACAAGATTCAGAAGCCTTTTGTAGCGCTCCCAGACCTGTGCTAATGTTTCCCATGGCTTCTGTCTAAAAGCCATAATCTGCAAGAAACAAATCTTGCAGTTCCTTCCAGGTGCGAATAGATCATGCAGACAAACCCTCAAGCCACTGCGAAGCTAATCATGCAAGGGACCAATGAAAAGCCATTAGTTTTAAATATTCTAGGTTGTCATTATCTGCAATAGAATCACATAAATCTAGAAACGTTGTAACATGCTCTAAAAGGCATTCATTGGGTTTCCCCCTAAATTGACTCCTCCTAATTTCAGTAATAAAAGAAGGACGAATTTCATAATTAATGTGGGGAAGAACGATCGGCGATTTTGGAACTTCCAGAGTAGGATGCAGATATTCCTTTGTGTTTGCTGGGACGTGCCCAATCTGCTCCTCAAGTTCCCTTCTGGCGTTAACATCGCGATCTACCCTTGCTTCCCACCTTTGCTGATTCTGTTGATATTCCGCCTCTTGTCAGGCGTATTCTGCTTCTCTGGTGGTGAATTCCTAAATTCGTAGACGAAGTTGCTCAAGCTCCTGTACTGGCGTCAGCTGGACCTCGTTCTCGTTCTTAGTCGTCGATATCAGTCTCCTCCTTAGCCTTTGCTGAAGGTGGAAAAAACGTTCAGGTTTGAGAATTGGGTCAATAGGTGTGCGATCAGTTCTTCGCATGCACCTGAAAAACAAAAACAAAAAGCAAAAGAGAGTAAAAAGGAACTAAAAATGGTGTGATTGATTGCTTCTCCGACAACGGCGCCAAAATTTGTTGTGGAGGGAAATCAAGTACGAAAATAAATATGAAATATAAATTCAAAGTAACTCCCTGTCCAAGCAAATAAAATACAAGAAACCCTCTCTTTGTAGTGGTAGGGTATTAAGGATCGTATCCACGAGGAAGCGTGTCAACGCTCACCTTTTCAGTTCCAGAATCCTCTCGAAATCGAACAAAAGGCTCTTCGATGTCGAGTAAAGTACTCAATCTCGACTAAACCTGTCGACAGAAACTACAAAACCGTGCAACAGAGAACGAAACCAAGCAAGTCGAGTAGAACAGAGTACTCGACGTCGACTAAGGTCCTCGACGTCGACTACTTCTGTTGAGATCAAGTAGTGCAGAAATAAAAACGTAACCTTTTTGTAATGAAAGAAATAGAACAGAAGCGGCACGAAATTGTGGGAAATTCAATAAGCTAACATACTTCCAGAATCGGGGTATCAATGCCACAATGATAACCATATAAAATAATGCATAAAGGTAATGAAAGATCATGCTTTTTCATCAAATAACTGTCGTCATTAACAAGTAGGAAGATAGAGGCTTTCACATAAAACCTAATTATTAGTAACCCTTTTCACATAATTAATCCAAGTTCTATTAAGATCACTTTCTCTGCAATAACACAAACAAGGATCACCTTCGACTGTCGTAAAAGAATCATGCTCGTAGGGATAGAAGACGAAATCGTATTAAAAGTCGTACCTTTATCGCATTACTTTACATGGCTACCGTTGGGCTCACCACGACCCTAGAAGTTGGGTGACTACTCGCTCTTCATCATCAAGAGACTCATCAATAATAAAAGGCAACTAACTTGCATTAAAATGAATAAAAACTTACAACTGATCAAAGCCAAATCCGCTCCCGCAAACTCCAACTGCTCTCGGCCTAAGCTCTCTCTCCTAAAACTCTCGAATGTAAATTGTGTGTGGAATAGAATGAATAAAGCTCGGCTCCTAGGGCCTTATTTATAGTAATCAATGGTCGTTCTCCAAGGAAAGAATACTCTATCTATATCTAATTCTATCTATCTAAAGCTGAATGATTAAATTTGGAAATAAAACAAATAAATCTCTAAGGTAAATATCTAATGTGGATAAATCTCTCTTGAACTTCATATATCTTCCCTTCAAGTTGATAGAATTTACGTGCCTTCATTTGCAAATAAGCCTAATACACGGATCCAACTCGGATTGGCCCAGAAGAGCACTCGACGGGTACTCGACATCGAGTAAACTACTCGACGTCGAGTAGTTCTGTACTTCTCGAGTGGCTTGTTGTGCTCGACTGGGAAATTTCGACCAAAGTACTCGATATCGACTAGAGTAGTCAATATCGACTAGTCCCTATCGAGTGCTTCTTTTTCTCTTTCCTTCTCGATGTGTCCTGGTTCAACTGCTGCTTGATCTTAGACTTTCTGTATTGGACCTCGAGCTTTTCCATGATTTTTTTCCTTTCTCCGAACCGCTTTGAAATGCCTCGATTTCTGCGAAATTAAACAAAAACTAGTGTAGACTCCATAATTTGGCAAATAAGCATAAACTACATAGATTCTGTACTATTCTAACCCAAATGTATGAAATGCATGCATAAATAGATATAAAAGTTAGTGTAATACATGGAAAATTAGGCTCGGAACAACTACCAGTAATAGCTCGGTGTTGGGTTCTAGCTCTCTAATATGCGTTTGTATCCTCAGATCTGAGATTGTTGAAGAAGTTCTTCTTTTTCATGTTTGCTTTTGTGTCTTTCAATTTGGTTTCTGCTTAGATCTATACTTAGCTTGTACTCTTTGGATTGCCTGATCTGTACTTTCTCCCTTATTTGATAGTGGATTAGGGATGACTCTTGAGGCCGCGGGGATGTAGGTAGGATTGCAGATCCGAACCTCGTAAAAATCTCGTGTTCTTCCTCTATCTTTTTATCTTGCATGTTTGTGTTGTTGTTGCGAAACTTTATAGACTCGATCTTGCTTTTCAATGTGGTATCAGAGCATGTGTTATGTTGCCAGCGCTTGAGTGTCCTCTTCCCAACCTAGTTGAGTCTTCATAGATCTCAGAGAGCGGGAACTGGCGTTGGAAGCGGGTGGGCCTAAATACACTAGGCCAAAAACACCATTTTATCCCATTTCATATATCACGGTTCCGTTTGTTTCTGGCTTAAAAACTCATCTTGCTCTTTTATATCTTGTATTTGTAACTTCTTCGGGATATATTATAGAGGAAATGCAACGTTTGGTAAAACATAATACATCTCGGTTGAAAACCCGATATATAAAAAGGGGGTATTTTAATATATTTTATTTATATCTCGAATTTGTTACGGAGTTTTTTTTTTAATTTTTTAATAATAGTGTTTTAATCCTAAACCTAAAATCAGCCCTGCAAATCCACCGCCAGTCACTGTCTCTCCTTCTTCCATCGTTCTCTCCCTTCAAACCTGCAACCACCAGTCTCTCACTTCAACCCTGCAACCGTCGTTCCCCTGCGGTTCTTACTCTCTCTCTCTCTCTCTCTCTCTCTCATATCCCTTTCCTCGACTCCCGACCTGACACTGCTAGAACACCATTCGTCTAGTGCTTTTTAGTGCCAGAGTTCCACCGTATTAAAGCCCAGGCATTGCCTTCAAGTGATTTACGTCCATCCATTGTTCAATTTTTCAAACCTTCAAGAGATTCTGGGTCTAACACAATCGAGGGGAACGTCTTTATTTATTTAAAGCCTTTACTGATTTGAAGCATTGACGCACCCTGAAAACAATTAGGAATTTTTAATTTAGGGTTTCGATTCCTCCATATATTGGTGATTCAGATCTAGGTTTAGGTTTCTTTGGTTCGGATCTAGGGTTTTTTTATTTTGGTAAAGAATTTTGAGTCCAGGGTTTTCGATTTTTGGTAAGGAATTTTTAATTTAGGTTTATTTGGTTCAGATCAAGGTGTTGTGTAAAATTTGGACTTTCACTTATAATGTTTATATATTGATCATTGGGGGGCTTATTTAAGGAGTTGATTTCATTATTTGTGTTGGCATTTGGTGCTGAAATGTGATTTATAGAACTCTTTTTTTATTTCTTCCCTTATGGTGAGCATACATATTTATATAGATATCCATCTCCATTTTGTTTTCTAAAGCAATGTCCTGGAAGCTAGGTTGAAAACCATGTGTAGTTGAATTGATATGTTTAATTAACTTCATCTTTAATCCTTATATGAACTGTTCTGTGATATTTGAGGTAATTTTGTATTCTTGGGTGTTTATGAATCAATTCAAGTGATGGACGGTGAGTTGGATAGTACTTTGTTAATCCGTGGTCATTATGGGGTGAGAGTGACGATAGCGTTGCACCCATTGGATGATTGATTAATCTGTACTCTATAATTTATAACTTTATATGATTATAACTACAAAATAGTGCACTGAGTTTATATATAAGTAAGAGTTGGAGGTTTTTTTTTATAAATTATAAGTATTGAATAATTAATATTAATTATTATATACTATATATATTTTAATAATAATAAAAAAATAGATACCCATTTATACCGGTCTTTCCAATCCCATACTCACTACAGACACAAAATGACATGTTAAGTTGGAGGGAGTAGGTTATAAGGTCAAGATTAACCTTCTAACCGAAAAACTTGAATGATCATGTGATAACTTCATCCAGACTTCTATTTTATTCTCAAACCGATGTGGGATCAATTATTGTAGTGAGATTGGATTATTTTTTCTCATCATGATTAATTGTCAACAAGGCCATAGTCAAATCTTCAATAAACACATATTGTCTATTGTTCGATTCCAAATGTGGACCAAGACTATATATTGAATCGATTGTTCTATCTTATTCCACTTTTCATTTTTGTAAATCCTTAGATCAAAGTAAATGGTAAAATACAGATTTCAACAAGGACTTGCGTGCTTAATTCCAACCTATGTCCAATTTCACGAATTGCAACAAGTGATAGACAGTGAGTTGGATAGTTCTTTTTTCTTTTTTCGTTGTATGACACTTGTAGGTCTAACCAAGAGTAGTACACAATCCTTGGATGTCGAATGCCCTTTTGAGAGGATTTCTGCAATGCATGAAGGTTTGTTTTAAATACTATTTATTTTTCTTGTGTTTTTGCCTTCAGATTTGGGATTTTAGTTTGATTCTCTGTTTGTTGATTAATATTGAAATATATTGAATATTTGTATCCCTCTTCTTACTTAGTCTAGGGTTTTATTTGGTTTTGTTGAGTAGTTGCTGAAATTGGAATTCAGGAGACTAAGTTCGAGTGAACATCGGGTTGAATTCTTTGTTGCATTGTCGTCAGAAACCTTAACCTTGGAATTACTTCTCATATATATTTTCTTTATAATCTTTGCTTGTTTTTCTTAATTTGGTTGAAAATCAAATCTCTCTTTATTGGCTTAGCTTATTAGTTCTAGATAACAATTGATACAAATTTAATCCCCGTGATCGATACCTGTATACTGCAATTGATCTCGTATTCTTGCGAGGTTGGTTCAGGCTACACTATTATTGTGTTGGTTTAGACCACATCAAGTTTTTGCGCCGTTGCCGGGAATTATTGATAGTATTGATTGTTTCTATGGACTAGTTCTGCCAGGCCTTTTTATTTATTTTGATTTGTTTCTTGCTTGTTGGTGATTTCAGGTGACTCTTGAAGTCTATGCGAAGAGGATTACGTTCTAGCAAACTCAACGATTACGATCCCGAGCCTGAACGTACTTTTCATAGGAGACTAAGGGAAAATCTTGTGATTGCTAGACAAGAAATGGTGGATGATAACGATGATGTTGTTCAGCTACGCCAACAGTTGAATGATCTTGCTGCTCAAATCCAACGTGAACGTGATAATCAAGGGCAAGGTATGCATGCGCTTGAGTATGCTCCCCAAACTCTAGGGGACTATATGATGCCGCCATACTCTGGTCCACTTTCTAGGGTGATCCTCCCTGAGTTGCAAGCTCGTAACTTCGAGCTAAAGTCTGGACTGGTGAATTTGATCCAGTCTAATCAGTTTGGTGGATCGCCATCAGAATATCCTCACCAACACATGGAGACGTTCCTCGATCTAATGAGCACGGTGCATATGGAGAATGTTTCTCAGGAGGCCATCCGTCTATATGCCTTCCATTTCTCTCTCCACGGGAAGGCTAAAGCTTGGTATAGATCCTTACTTGAAAACTCCATTACAAAATGGAACCAACTACATGAGGCATTAATGAGCAAATACTTTCCACCCAAGAAGATATCTGAGATGAGGGCGAAGATCAATGCCTTCGCTATGCAACATGGAGAGACCTATCATGAAGCCTGGGAGAGGTTCAAGGATTTGCTGATTCAGTGCCCACATCACGGGAAAACAAAGTATGTTCTCCTTCAAATCTTCTATCAAGGAATTGATGATGCTACTAGACTGCTTATAGACACCTCTTCAAATGGAGGATTTATGGAGATGAGTTTAGATGATGCTTGGGCTTTGACTGAGAAGAATGTTCTTCATGCTGCGAGGTACTCTAATCCTCGCTCTTCTATTTCTGCTACTAAGAGGTCTGCATGTCTCTATGAGGTTGATGCTGAAACTCACAAGTCAGCCCAGATGGAAGCTCTACAGCGTGACATTGCACTATTAAATAAGGAGTTTCTGGCTAAGCCGCTCTCATCTACTGCAGCAGGGGTGCCTCCCCCCATTGTTGAATGTCAATATTTTGGTATGTTGAACCACACATTATCTAGTTTCCCTACTTTTGTAGAAACACAACTGGGCATGGCTCAAGGGGAAGTAAACTTCACTAGAGACAACTACAAAAACCCCAGGAATGACCCATTCTCCTATACTTACAATCCTAGTTGGAGGAATCACCCGAACATCAGGTATGGGAACAATTCTAATGTGCATAATCCAAAATCATTCCAGAACCAAGCATCATATAGGAATGGAGTCCCACCTGGATTTCAGAATGCACCAAATCAGGGATACAAGAATAGGGCGAATCAGCCTCCACCCGTGGCTCCTAAGAAATCACCTGAACTTATTGCTATTGAGAATCTGGTTTCTGAATTCAAAGCTATGGGTACCAAGATACAAATGATTGAGCAGGAACAAAAGATTCAAGCTAATCAGTTGGCTCAACAAGCTGTCAATGCTCCTAGACCGTCAAGTCAACTTCCAGGCCGAACTGATGAGAATCCAAAAGGACAAATATCTGTTGTGTCCTTGAGGAATGGTAAATAGTTAGAGGAGGTAAAGAAGCCTGAACCTCCTAAAGTTAAAGGGCAAGCTGCTCCACCAGAGGTTGAGACTGAGGCAACAAATGAGCCTGAGAAGGACACGGTATATGTTCCCCCACCGCTATATCAGCCTCCTCTTCCATTTCCACAGAGGAGGAATCAGGCTATGTTGGAGAAGAAGTTTGGGAATTTTGTAGAGATCTTGAAGAAGTTGCACATAAACATCCCATTCACCGAAGCTCTCAAGGAGATGCTGGCATATGTCAAGTTCTTGAAGGAGATCCTCTCCAACAAGAGGAAGCTTGATGAATGCCAGACAATAGTTCTTAGTAAGGAGTGCAACGCTTTGATCCAAAACATGCTACCACCTAAGCTCGAGGATCCAGGTAGTTTCTATGTCCTTATTAACTTTGGTAATCAGCATGATTACAATGCCCTTTGTGATTTGGGAGCTCGTGTAAGCTTGCTTCCTCTCTCAATTTGCAATAAGCTTGATTTAGGAGAGCTTAGGCCTGTGAGGATGCAACTATTCATGGCTAACATGTCCATTGCCCACCCAGCTGGTATTTTAGAGGATATCCCTATTAGAGTGGGAAATTTTTTTATGCTAGTAGACTTTGTAGTGTTGGATATGGATGCGAATATGTTTGTCCCTATTATTCTTGGAAGGCCTTTCTTGGCCACTGCAGGTACTGTGATTGATGTATGAAAGGGGACTCTCTCCTTCAACATTGGAGATGAGAAAATAGAATTTAACCTTCCTAAATCTATGAAAACCCCTTCTTTTGAGAATGATTATTTCAGGAAAGATGTGAAGGAAAGGACAACCCAGGTGCAAATGATGTTTATTGTCATTAAGGACCCCTTGGAGCTTTTTTTGACTACTAGTGTGATGACAAGGGGAGAATGTCCATCACTTGCTGAAGTTGTTGATGATTTGGAGTTATCACCAGAAGCTCACACCCTCACTAAGTCCAGGGTTGAACTCCTAACCACGGATGATGTTCCTGAAGCGCCTAAGCTGGAGATGAAGCCACTCCCATATTCTTTGAGGTATGAATTCCTTGGACCCAACTCTACATGGCCTGTGATTGTGAAGGCTAATTTGAGTGATGATCAAGTTGTGAAGTGTTAGGAGGAAAATCAAGTATGAAATATAAATCTCAAATTCGACTCCCTGATCTCCGCAAATTAATTACAAGACTTCCTCCCGCTGTAGTAGAAGGTAGTCAGGATCGATCCACGAGGAAGCGTGTCAGCGCCAGCCTTTTCAGTTTCAAAATCCTCTCGAATTCGACCAGAAGAGTCCTCGACGTCGAACAGTGTCCTCGACGTCGACCACACAGTTGATCAAAAACTGTAACAAAAGCAAACAGAAGCGCAAACAAAGCAAAAACAAGCAAGTCGAGTAACACAGTGTACTCGACGTCGACTAGACCTACTTGAAGTCGAGTAGAATTCAGGCAATATCGAGTGATTTGCAATGTAAAAACGTGACCCTTGCAATGACAGAAATAAAACAGAAGCAACACGAAAATTGTGGGAAATTCAATAAACTAAGAGACTTCCAGAATCAGGGTTTCAACACCACAACGATAACCATGTAAAATAACACGTAAAGGCATAAAACATCATGCTCTTCATCAAATAACTTTCGTTATTAACAAATAGGAATATAGAGGCTTTCGCATAAACCCTAATTGTTAACTAACCCTTTTCACATAATTAATCCGAGTTGCATTAAGATCACTTTCGCTTCAATAACACAAACAAGGATCACCTTCAACTTTCGCAAAAGAATCATGCTCATAGAGATAGAAGACGAATTGCATCAAAAGATTGTACCTTTATCGCATCACCTTACATGGCTACCGTCGGGCTCACCCCGACCCTAGAAGTTGGGTGACTACTCGCTTTTCATCATAGAGAAAGACATCAAAGATTTCATGAAAATAAATTGCATTAAATAAACTAAATAAGAAAGCTTACAATCAATCGAAGCCAAATCGTCTCTCAACTCTTCGCTCCTCTCGCCACAAGCTCTCTCTCTCTCTCTCTCTATCTCTCTGTGTAACTAATTGTAACTTGAATTGAATGAATAAAACTCATCCCCTAAGGCTATATTTATAGGCTTCATTCCCTAAATAATTTGGAAAGAAACTCTATCTATATCTATATCTATCTATCTAAATACTTAAAGATTAAAATTGGAAATAAAGAAAATATATCTAAAAGGAAACTAGGACTATTATGGATAAATCCTTCTTGACTTGATAGATCTTGATATGGATGGATAGAATTCCACATATCTTCTCTTGCAAGCAATTCTATCTTCTCGGCACAACTCGATCTCGGACTCGGACTCGTCTGGATTGTACTCGACTTCGACTAGAGTTAGTCGTCGTCGACTAGAACTTTTCCTCCTGGGTCGCACTCGAGCTCGGGCACCTTCTGGACTTGACATGTGTACTGGAGTTTGAGTAGGTGTACTCGACGTCGAGTAGCTCTGGCCTCCTCGAGTGGCTCTGCTCGACTTCCCGTGAAATTCTGGCTCGGGATGTACTCGACTTCGACTAGAAGTGGTCGACGTCGAGTAGAATTTTTAGCTCTTAGCATTCTGCTCCGTTCTTCAAACGCACTTTCTCGAGTCCTCGTTTGTCGGATTACACAAATGAGTATGCATTGGAAAGCGCTTTTCGAGGGCTGCAACTCTCATGAAGATAGCAAAACTTGATTCAGACTGATGAATGGTGAAAAGTGGGATTTTCTCCCGCTGCACCATCCTTAGCTTCTTCATGACTTTCCTTTAAGCTCCAAAGTGCGCCCGATTTCTGCGAAATATAACAAAAACTTGTGTAGACCTCCATATATTGCAAATAAACGTTAAGGTAAAACAGAATCTGTACTATTTTAACCCAAATGTATGAAATGCATGCAGAAATCGATATAAAAGTTAAGGTAAAACATGGCAAATTAGGCTCACAACAAACACCTCATACTTAAGCTTGCTTTTCCGAAAGCAATACTTTTAATTGTCATACAGGGGAAGAAATCAAAACTCTGAAAATCTTAGATTCCTTGTCATATAACCCTGCACTCAATTACCATCCTCGAAAAGGTACTAGTGTCACAAATCCATGCATGTGCAAATAAAAAGCAACATCTACTCACAAAAGGAGGGTTATGCAAAAACAATTCATATGACAAAGCATTAATAATCAAGAGGACTTTAATTTAAGCTCAATAAGGAATAGATTGGTAAAAGGCTAAAGGTGGGCAATTTTCGCCCATGTGGTGCTAATGAGCGGGGGAAATGGAGTACTTTCCAATTTTCATACCACATTCCCTCTTCATTTGATTTCTCACCTTTCTCTCATCGCTCATTGCTTTTTTCAATATTATGCTTTTACCTCTCTAACCTCAGCACTGCCTTTTCACGAGTCGCAAACATGGGTGTCATGAATGGCCCCGGATACTTAGTGCTTTGGACTCCTCACATTGTGTCCCATCTCGCCGAACTATTATCTCAGCGAGCAGGGTCGATCTACCTTTGTCTCCGGAGGTGATCGGATTTTCTTTCACTCATTAAATTTTCCATATATTTCAAACATTCCTGCCAAACTCCATATATGATATATAACAACACCACAAACACCATATAACAGTCTCCATAATGTAACATCATTCTCAACATAATCCCCGGATAGGAAATAAGGTAAAGAATGGGCAATATTTAGATCATGTGGAGCATCATATGAAATAAGGCATAATATGGCTTTTGTGATGCATAAGCATAGGTATAGGCTAGGTTATATCAATATGAGCATTATATGGAAATATAAAGTCCTCCATCCTTTTATCATGCAACATGTCAAAAGCAGCATCAAATTTTACTTCCTTTCATGGTTTTTATAAAAATATGCATTTCATTGTGACTTCCCTTTACTAGGCAATTTCATCCTATATCTCTAATAAATCCAATTTTGCATCGTCGAGTTCAATATAAGCTTCCATGACACTAATCAAAATTTTTCAATGGGGGTGATTTTTCAAACTTTTAGAAAACATGCATATAAACATATAGACAAAATATGAAATCAAAAGTAGCCATGTATAATCAATTCAAGAAATAATGCACACATATTGTCAAAAATGGTCAAATAAGCACAAAGTAAGTCCTTCCCCCACCCCATATTTAAATATTACAGTGTCCTCACTGTATAAAAACAAGGGTAAAGAAAGAAACTCACTAGACATGTGTGCTGATCGCCGGAAATCGAGTGCAATGTTGCTGCAGAGCTGGTCGACATCGGGGAAGATCTGGTCGACTTCGAGTAGGTGGGGTCGACTTCGAGTACGCTTACTCGACTTCGAGTACAGTGAAACCTCCAGGGTGATCCTCTCGACCACAGGCTCCTTTCTGCTCGAGATGTGTGGTCGATGTCGAGTAACTTAGTCGACGTCGAGTAAGTCTGCAGCTTCTCTTACCTGCAAGATTTGTTAGACGGAAAATATCCACAATAGAAAAACTGTTAAAAAAACCAAAAACCAAAAACAACAATGTCCAAAAATCTCAAAAATTCAAAGTCTTATTTACAAGCTCTAGACTTTATAGTCGCTAGGCCGACTTTCTCTGTTAAGCTCAAGGAGGCATTTGCAGGGCCCATGTAGCCTGGGCTTCAAACAAGACTCCATTTTTGTCCATCAGTTGTAGTCCTCCTGAATGGATCTTGTTCACAGTGAAGGGTCCCATCTTTTTCTTGGTTAATTTGTTGGGAAACCAATGATCCTTTGATTTAGAGACACAGACCATGTCTCCTACCTCATAATCCGTTGGATCGTCATCGAAAACCCTCCACAATTGCACATACCAAGTGAAGGTTCGATAATGCAAAACAAAGTAATATAAAGATACTCTAGAAGGGGGGTTGAATAGAGTATGCCGGTTTTTCGCAGATAGTCTCAAGACTTTTGAAGCTCGTGCAAAACCCTTTGAGATTAGACTTAGTCTTTTCTTTGAAAACCTGAATCACAAAGTTAGACAATTCGAACCAAGTGCGGAAATAAGGTAAAGCAATAAAGTAAAGGACATAATGAATTGTTAACGAGGTTCGGCACGAACTTGTCCTACGTCCCCGCCTAGGGTTCTTCCACAACCCTAGGATTCAACAGGCTTTATTGATTCACAAAGCTTAGGATCCTAATAGCTCACCGAGAAGCCTCTCTCCTATACAATTGCAATCTAGTCAACTCACGTTCCCTTGGAGTCCTAGACCAATCTAGAAGAGCCCTACCTCTCTCAGCTATCTAGTACAATCCTCTTACTCTCGAGAATCAATAGCCTAGTGTTCACTTCTTGAGTTACAAACTCTTGAGTATAACACTATAAATGAATATATCCTATAAGCTCACTGTGTAACTCTCAAATGCTTTGAAATGAAATAACAGACTCTTAGGACAAGCAGAGAGCACACGAAGACAGATTTCTCTTGAAGGCTTGGAGTGTATGAAAGCTCGTGTTCAATGAATGTGTATCTGTCTTCATCTTCCTTCTTCTTTATATTGAGACAAATCGGCGCCAAGGATCTTCTCCAACAGCTAGACAAGATCATGGGATAGGCTTGATCTTCTATCTTTGGAAACTTCAAGTCCACAATCTTTCCGATTTGAATCTTCTCAACACGCGTCACAAGGAAGGAAATAATTCGAAAACACTTCTTGAAAGGTTAGTTAATAATATAATGGAAGTATATAATAATATTAAATAATATTCGGACATAATAACAAATAGAACAGGTTTTGTATTTCATCAACACTGTTAAAGCTCCAAGACCTTTGACACAGACATACTGTCAAGGCCTTTGAAACTTATTCCGATTTTCATCAAGGGAGGGAGTTATCAATCTCCCCCTTGATGAAAGACAAGACCTGTGCATCCCTGCAACTTAGTCAAGCGAAAATAGTGTAAGTGAAATCGGACTAAGTACCTGCATGGGTTAGACAAATGATGTTGGATCAAATATTTAAAGCATGAAAAGCCATCCAACCGAAAACCAAAAATGAAAAACCAAGGTCTACCAAGACCTTCACAGCAAAAAGGTTTTCAAGTCTAAACCACAGATTATCTCCCCCTTTTTGTCTTTCAACAAAGGGAGGAGGTAAAACAGTCACCAAAAGTTTTGAAAGTGTTTCCAAAAACCAGCAATGTATCAAGTTTGGGATAGGGATGGGATAGGTTAGGTTTAAGCTTCGTCGTCCGGAGCATCATCAGTGAGCCTCGTCCACAGACCTTGCAGCATCTTGGTTATCCCGCTCATCTCCGTCATAACTTCCCTGTGCAGCTCCTTGAGATCCAGACGAACTTCCTCCAAGCCCAACTCCAGGTTGTCCATGCGTTCATCAACGGCTGAGGCAGTTGGAAGAGCTTTTGAAGATGTGGCAAGACTCAAGGTCCCTTGGGGAGACCGAGTGATGCCAATCTTTTCAAGGCTCTTGGAGTCGAACTTACCCATATGACGCTGCTGTTCTTCATTTTTGAAATTAATTCCAGAAGCTTTGAAGAGAGGGGTCAAGAGGGTGGCAAAAGGGAGGGGAGAGCCTTTCCTGGCTTTTCTAGCTGAGCCATGGTTCCAAGGATAGTGTTGGCCATATCATGGTCAAGGCCATTTAGGATTCGGTAAAGTATGACCATGGCATTATCAGTAAGGAGCAAGCCAGAGTTAAGACGGGGTAAGAGGCATCGAACAATGATGTTGAAAATAATTTTTGCCTCTAGGGTAAGGGATGAGTGGGTGAGCTGCTTTGAGGTGCTGGTGGATGCTTCGGGTAGGAGATATTTGGATCGAGCAAGGGCTAGGCACTGTTCTTTTGTGGGGTTCTCAGGAGAGGGTGGACAAGGTCTAGGTAGGCCAAGGAAATCAGCAAAGTCATTGGAGTTAAAAGAGATTCTAACCCCTTTGACAATGGACTCCAAAGACCAACCGTCGACATCATCTTTGGCTTTTAGGTTTATGTAGAACAGGCGGGTTAGCTGGGGATAGTAGACAGTTTCAAGATTAAGAAGGGTCCAGGCTGGGGATTTTTTGAGGAGAGCAATGCAAGGCAATTTCAAAGCTTCAAAGAACTCAAGATCTAAAAAATCGAAACAGCTTATCCTACGAGTTGGAAACTCATCTACCCACTTACCAGCCGTTTCAGCATTTTGAAACCAAGAAGCGGGTAAGGATTGGTTTACCTGGATGTAGGCAGGTGGATCGGCATTCTTCCTGCGAGCAATTGTTGGAGCAGCTCTCTTGGCAGGCGCCTCAAAGCCTTTGAGGGTGCCCTTCCTGGTGCGCTTGGGAGATGGAGGCTTGACAGCAGTTGGGGCTTTCCGCTTCTTTGGAGACGGGGGAGGAGGAGAACGAGAAGGAGAGGCAACATGTCCTGGCTCCTCTTCCTCCTCATCCTCAGACCCCGAGTCCTCACCGGACCCCGCATCATCTCCTTCAGCTTCCTCGTCTTCTCCAGATTCGTCTTGCTCTTCGTCCTCTTCCTCAGGCTCCTCTTCAGATGGAACCTCCTCGGCCTTGGCTTCCTTCCGAATCCTCTCAGCTTCCTCCTCAACAAGTTTCCTTGCAAGCTCGGCCTCTTCCTCGTCCTTCCTCTTCCTTAGAGCTTCTTCTTCAGCTTCCTTGGCGGCATCTCGTTCAAGAATGGCGTCGAGATCGTCTTCCTCCTCTTCCTCATCCACCTCCTCAGCGATGATCTTCTTTTTTCCTTTCTGTTTCGCACTGAGAGGCTTCTTAGCAGAGCGCTTTTTAGAGCTCTTGGTAACAGTGGTCGTGCTCTCAGCGATGGTGCTCTGGACAACAGTTGGGACAATGGCTTGAGGAGTGGGTTCAGGTGTGGGAGAGGTGGCAGTGACCTGACGTCCCTTGGGGGTGGCGCCAAGTCTTTTGGGTGTGGAAGCTTTCTTTGATTTGGGAGCCATGGAGGAAATCGCTAGGGTTTTTAGAACGGTTGAGAGGTTGAAGAAAGAGGAGTTGAAAGGGTTTGGATAAGTCTGAGAGTATGATGAAGATCGGGTACAGAAGTGGGTTTAAGTAGAGAGAGATGGTGATGGAGTGATGGGACGGGTTTAGAGTTCCAAGGGAGGGTAATGATATCATTGCCAAATTTGAAAAATTTCCAATTCAAAATCCAAACTATTCCATTAAAATAGGAGGGAATAACCGAAATATTTTGTTCCAAAAATAACATATCTCAACGGAATGAAAATATAACATAAATAGGCAATTTTGAAATCCGATAAAAATATAATTGATTAAATATCTAGAAAGATATTAACCAAATATATGTTATCCGATATATGAGATCTACCATTTAGTTCACAAACCTTGACATAATTCTCAAAGGTCTTGACACTAAGTAGATTTTATCTTTCGTAAAGGGAAAGCTCCCCCTACGAAAGTGCATCCTTGTTAAGCATCCCAATCTCTCTTCTAATGAAGGTGAAACTGTCCTCTGACAAAGGCTTAGTAAAAATGTCAGCCCATTGATAATCAGTTGAAATAAACGAAATGGACACATCCCTTTTTTCAACATGGTCTCTAATGAAATGATGCCTTACATCAATATGTTTGGTCCTTGAATGCTGAACAGGATTCTTAGTGATGGAGATGGCACTTGAATTGTCACATTTAATGGGAATGCCTTTGAGGTTGATGCCAAGATCTCACATTTGTTGAGCTATCCAAAGGATTTGGGAGCAACAGGCTCCAGCTGCAATGTATTCGGCTTCTGCAGTTGATAGAGCGACTGAGTTTTGTTTCTTTGAGTGCCAATTGATCAAGGATGCTCCTAAGAATTGGCAACATCCGGATGTGCTCTTCCTATCCACCTTATAGCCTACAAAATCTGTATCAGAATATCCAATTAATGTGAAATCCTTTTGCTTTGGGTACCATAGTCCAAGCTCCTTAGTGCCATTGAGATATCGAAAGATCCTCTTCACAGCCACGAGGTGAGATTCTTTTGGAACAGCTTGAAACCTAGCACACATGCAAACACTAAACATGATGTCGGGTCTACTAGCTGTGAGATATAGTAAAGATCCAATCATTCCTCGATATTCCTTTTGATTGACACTTTTCCCAGTCTTGTCTTGATCTAGAGATAATGTTGAACTCATGGGAGTTTTGGCTGCTTTGGATTGATCCATCTTGAATTTCTTCAAGAGATCCTTAGTATACTTGCTTTGGTTGACAAAGATCCCTTTCTTGGATTGATGAACTTGTAATCCCAAAAAGAAGTTGAGTTCACCCATCAAGCTCATCTTAAATTCACTGCACATGATGTCAGAAAATTCCTTGCACAAAGATGTGTTAGTAGCACCAAATAATATATCATCAACATAGATTTGAATAACCAAAATGTCCTTTCCTTTGGTCATGATGAAAAGAGTCTTGTCGATCAACCCCCTTTTAAAATCATTTTCTAAAAGATATTTTGACAAGCGCACGTACCAAGCTCTTGGGGCTTGTTTCAAACCATAAAGCGCTTTGTCAAGTTTATAAACATGATTAGGAAATTCTAAACTTTCAAAACCTGGGTGTTGAGCCACATATACTTCTTCTTCTAAGAAACCATTAAGAAAAGCACACTTGACATCCATTTGATATAACTTTATACCCATGAAAGATGCAAATGCTAATAAAATGCGAATGGCTTCAAGCCTGGCTACGGGAGCAAAGGTCTCCTCGTAGTCAATACCTTCCTCTTGATTGTAGCCTTGAGCAACAAGCCTTGCCTTGTTCCTCACGATCTTACCATTCTCATCTAGCTTGTTTCGAAATACCCATCGTGTTCTAATGACTGATTGATGCTTTGGCCTAGGCTTCAAGGTCCAGACTTTGTTGCTTTCAAATTCGTTAAGCTCACTTTGTATAGCAATGATCCAATCTGGCTCTTGAAGGGCCTCATCTACCTTCTTTGGTTCAATAAGAGAAACAAACGCGTGAAAAGCACAAAGATCTTTAAGTTTAGAACGAGTTTGAACACTAGAAGTAGGGTCAGAAATGATATCCTTTAGGGAGTGTGATAAGGAGTATTTGAATTTCCTTTTGCTAGTCTAAGCTCCTTGATTCATCACGCCGGTAGGATTGATTTGTGGTACATCTGACTCCGTGGTCCTGTTAGGTTCAGTTACAGCAGTTTCTGAGGTTTCAACACTGTTGGATTGGACACCAAGGGCTTTGGACGAATCTTCAACACCTTGGGCCAATTCTTCAGTGTTGAGAATTTGTTCCTGCATGTTCCTCTTCTCTGTGTTCTTGGTAGCAGCATCATCACCTTCCTCGTTCTCTGCATGGATGTTAAGATCTATATCTGCAACACTTTCACTCAAAGAACCGTCATTGCATTCATCTAATACAACATGTATACTTTCTTCAACTAACTGGGTCCTTTTATCGAAGATTCTATAAGCTTTGCTACTTGTGGAGTAGCCAAGAAATATACCTTCATCACTACGCGCATCAAATTTCCCAAGGTTATCTTTTCCATTGTTATGAACAAAACAAGTACAACCAAAGGGTTTAAAATAAGATATAAGTGGTTTGCGTCCTTTGAAAAGTTCATAAGGAGTTTTCTTTAAGATGGAACGAATAAGACAACGATTCAAAATATAGTTAGCTGTGTTAACCGCTTCAGCCCAATAGGTTTTAGGTAATGCATTTTCTAAAAGCATAGTCCTGACCATATCCTCTAAGGTGCGGTTCTTTCGTTCCACAACCCTGTTTTGTTGAGGTGTCCTAGGAGCAGAAAAGTTATGGGAGATGCCATATTTAGCACAAAACAAATCAAACTGAAGTTGATCAAACTCCCTACCATGATCACTCCGAATTGACACTATGGGCTCATTTCTTAAAGTTTGCAACTCCTTACAAAGTTTTGAAAACTCAAATAAGGCCTCTGATTTTTCTTTTAAAAAAGCAACCCAAGTATATCTAGAAAAATCATCAACAACGACTAGCATGTACTTTTTACCATTGGGGACGGATGATGTTATCTGGCCAATCTGTGTGTCAATCGATTTTCTCCAAATATTGATTTCCCCAAGCCTAGAGTTGACACCATGGATCTGAGTGTAGATGGAATTGATGGACTGCTTGGTGTCTGAATGGTTCCTCCGCATTTCTTCCAGGATGGTCTGCAGGTCATCCTTCTTACCTTCTCTGTCAGGGTGACCAGGTGCTCTGTAGGGAGGGGGATTCTAATGCTGGGCTGGCGATAGTAGCTTCAGTTTTGATTCTGGTGTGGCCCTGAGTAGTGTCCCCCAACATACCTTACCTCTTCGTGGGTCTCTCCTTGATGTACTTGATCGACGTGTGGGCACACAGTAGTGTTGTGCCTCACACATCCACATTCCAAACAAGGTTTATCTTTAGAGAGGAATTTAACTTGTTTGGTAAGACGACGTACCTGATCATTGTGGAACTGGTCTCTGACGTCTGGATCAACCTCTTTAGGTGGCACATACAACGACAGATGGGGCAGGCCTTTCATACCTTTCGTTAGAAGCGGCCGCAGAAGTCCCATAAGTGTTGTCGTAGTTGGCCAATGTCTCAAATACCTCCCATGCTCGGCGTGGAGTGTATCCAAGATACTCATAGTTGGTGTAGTTGTTGATCCAATCTTTAGTAGGCCCATCCAGGTAGTTGAAGATGATCTCCTGGATGACGTAGGATGGCTGGCCTTGAGTAGGACAGGATTTCAGAAGCCTCTTGTAGCGCTCCCAGACTTGTGCTAGTGGTTCCCCTGGCTTTTGTCTGAAAGCCGTGATTTGTTGTCTGAGGGCAGCTGTCTTTGCAGGAGGAAATAACTTATTGAGGAACATGTCCTGTAGCTCGTTCCAAGTGCGAATTGATCGTGCAGGCAATCCTTCCAGCCATTGTTGGGCTATTCCTGCAAGGGACCAACGAAAAGCCTTTAGTTTTAGATATTCAAGATTGGCACCATCAGCTATAGATTCGCATAAGTCTATAAAAGTGGTGACATGTTCTAAAGGACATTCATTTATTCTTCCCCTAAATCGACTCCTTCTAATTTCAGTAATAAAAGAAGGACGAATTTCAAAGTTAATAGCGGGAAGAATGATCGCTGATTCTGGAACTTCCAAAGTAGGATGCAGATATTCCTTTGCGTTGGCTGGGATGTGCCCAACCCTCTCCTCAAGTTCCCTTCTCGCATTGATCTCGCGATCTACCCTTGCTTCCCACCGTTGTTGATTCTGTGCATATTCCGCCTCTCGTCGGGCGTGTTCAGCTTCTCTGGTGGTGAATGCCTCAATTTGTTGGCGGAGTTGCTCAAGCTCTTGTGCAGGTGTGAGCGGGCCCACATTCTCGTTGTCGGATGTTGACATGAGTCTCCTCCTAAGCCTTTGATGAAGGTGGAAAAATCACTCAGGCTCGAGAATAGGGTCTATAGGCGTGGGATCCGTTCTTCGCATGCACCTGAAAAGCAAAAAGAAAAAGCAAGTAAAAAGGAACTAAAAATAAAAACAAATATAAAGAAAAGAAATAGAACTAAAAAGGGCGCGATTGATGGCTTCCCCGGCAACGGCGCCAAATTTGTTAGGAGGAAAATATAGTATGAAATATAAATCTCAAATTCGACTCCCTGATCTCCGCAAATTAATTACAAGACTTCATCCCGCTGTAGTAGAAGGTAGTCAGGATCGATCCACGAGGAAGCTTGTCAGCGCCCGCCTTTTCAGTTCCAAAATCCGCTCGAATTCGACCAGAAGAGTCCTCGACGTCGACCAGTGTCCTCGACGTCGACCACACAGTCAATTAGAAACTGTAACAAAAGCAAACAGAAGCGCAAACAAAACAAAAAGAAGCAAGTCGAGTAACACAATGTACTCGACGTCCACTAGACCTACTCGACGTCGAGTAGAATTCAGGCAATGTCGAGTGATTTGCAGTGTAAAAACATGACCTTTGCAATTACATAAATAAAACAAAAGCAACACGAAAATTGTGGGAAATTCAATAAACTAAAAGACTTCCGGAATCAGGGTTTCAACACCACAACGATAACCATGTAAAATAACACGTAAAGGCATAAAAGATCATGCTTTTCATCAAATAACTTTCGTTATTGACAAATAGGAATATAGGGGCTTTCGTATAAACCCTAATTGTTACTAACCCTTTTCATATAATTAATCCGAGTTGCATTAAGATCACTTTCGCTTCAATAACACAAACAATGATCACCTTCAACTTTCACAAAAGAATCATGCTCATAGAGATAGATGACGAATTGCATCAAAAGGTTGTACCTTTATCGCATCACCTTACATGGCTACCGTCGGGCTCACCTCATCCCTAGAAGTTGGGTGACTACTCGCTTTTCATCATAAAGAAAGACATCAAAGATTTCATGAAAATAAATTGCATTAAATAAACTAAATAAGAAAGCTTACAATCAATCGAAGCCAAATCGCCTCTCAACTCTTCGCTCCTCTCACCACAAGCTCTCTCTCTCTCTATCTCTCTACGTAACTAATTGTAACTTGAATTGAATGAATAAATTCAGCCCCTAAGGCTCTATTTATAGTCTTCATTCCCTAAATAATTAGGAAAGAAACTCTATCTATATCTATATCTATCTATCTAAATACTTAAAGATTAAAATTGGAAATAAAGGAAATATATCTAAAAGGAAACTAGGACTACTATGGATAAATCCTTCTTGACTTGATAGATCTTGATATGGATGGATATAATTCCACATATCTTCTCTTGCAAGCAATTCTATCTTCTCGGCACAACTCGATCTCGGACTCGGACTTATCTGGATTGTACTCGACTTTGACTAGAGTTAGTCGACGTCGACTGGAACTTTTCCTCCTGGGTGGCACTCGAGCTCAGCCACCTTCTGGACTCGACATGTGTACTCGACTTTGAGTAGGTGTACTCGACGTCGAGTAGCTCTGGCCTCCTCGAGTGTCTCTGCTCGACTTCGCATGAAATTCTGGCTCGGGCTGTACTCGACTTCGACTAGACGTGGTCGACGTCGAGTAGAATTGTTAGCTCTCAGCATTCTGCTCTGTTCTTCAAACGCACTTTCCCGAGTCCTCGTTTGTCGAATTGACCGAAATGAGTATGCGTTGGAAATCTCTTTTCGAGAGCTATAACTCTCATGAAGACATCAGAACTTGATTCAGAATGATGAATGGTGAAAAGTGGGCTTTTCTCTAGATGCACCATCCTTAGCTTCTTCATGACTTTCCTTTAAGGTCCAAAGTGCGCCCGATTTCTGCGAAATATAACAAAAACTTGTGTAACAAAAACTTGTGTAGACCTCCATATATTGAAAATAAACATAAACTACACAGAATATGTACTATTCTAACCCAAATGTATGAAATGCATGTAGAAATCGATATAAAAGTTAAGGTAAAACATGGCGAATTAGGCTCACACCAAGAAGCTTTTAATTGTCATTCGAAAACAAAAAAAGGCCATAGGGTATTCAATAGATGATTTGAAAGGAATTTCACCTTCTCTGTGCATGCATCGTATTTTCATGGAAGATGACCACAAACCCACCATAGAACACCAAAGGAGACTTAACCCAAACATGAAAGGGGTAGTGAAAAAAGAAGTCCTGAAATTATTAGATGCAGGGATTATTTTTCCTATTTCCGATAGTAAGTGGGTAAGTCCGGTTCACATTGTGCCTAAGAAGAGTGGGTTAACGGTTGTAAGAAATGAAAATAATGAATTAATTCCCACTAGAACGGTCACCAGGTGGAGAATGTGCATAGACTATAGAAAGCTGAACACCGCCACTAGGAAATTCCACTTCCCTCTTCCATTTATTGATCAAGTGCTAGAAAGGTTGGCTAAGCATTCATATTTTTGCTATTTAGATGGGTATAGTGGGTTTTGGCAAATTCCTATTCACCCCGATGATCAGGAAAAGACTACATTCACTTGCCCTTATGGCACCTTTGCATATAGATGGATGCCTTTTGGCTTATGTAATGCTCTAATGTCCAACCACCACCGCCATGGAGAAACCGAGATCAAGCAGCATCCGTTTATCGAAGGCGTGAACTGGGCTCTTATACACCGCAGTACACCGCCAGCGATCGGGGTCACGAAGTGCCACCGGAGCCTGCAGTCACTGCCTATTCCTCGCCCAGAATCACGCCCACGCACAGCAGGTCGAATCACCGCAGTCGCAGTCTTGCCCGAAGATCGCCAAGGCCGAGGTCGTGCTGCCTCGTCTTAAATTACCGCCGCTGCCCATTGCCGGCCGAGCCACCGCCCCGATCATCGCTGTCACCGGTAGCCCATCGAAGCCGGAGGAGGAAGAGCCACGCCTGTCGTGAGCCTTCGCCGTTTTCAATCGCCGCCGAGGAGCTTCGTCCTCTTCCTCTGTACGTGAGTTCCAAGGAGAAAGAAATTGGGATTTTAATCTCTTTTGAAGAAATCACATAAACGTCCCATATTTTTATACTAATTTCGTTTCTGGCCCTAAGTTAATTATTTATTAAGTTAAGTGGTCAATATTTCTAAACTATTCAATTCTGGCCCGTTTTAGCGACACCAAGAAATCTCGAAACACCCACGCCGGATCCCGCTTCCCGAGGAATTCATATTGGTATAGATATTTAACTTTATAAAATTAATTCAATTTCAAATTGAGTTAAGTAAAGTTAATTTTATAAAATATCAATATTAATATTCCTTTTTCCGTTGGATTCAATAGGTGCTAAAGGCTCATCTTGTTGTCGTCAACCAATCGTCGAAAGTTAAGGCAAGTGATTTCGTTAAATGCCTTTTGCATGTTTCGTGATTTTCTTTTGGCGTGCCTTTTTTTTCTTCTGTGTCGAATGCGGCCCCGTGGCCAATTTCCTTGCCAGTTTCGATAAATTGCATATCCGTGTGCTTGATGTAATTTATCTTCTTATTCATAAATTGGCATGAGTATAAATTAATCGGCAATTATTAATTTAATGTGATATGTGTATTAAATGTGTCATTTGTTTTATAACTCGAGATAAAAAAAATTGCCCATTTTCATCTTTCTAATTGCATGAAATTCTGCTTGTTTCTTTCTTGCAAATTAATAGCATGCGATATTAAGATCATTTAAAATATCCGTGCTTGTATATCCTTGTTGGTTTAATGTCGTTATTATGATCACCTAGCATTTAACGTTAAATTTGTTATAATTAGTATGTGCATCTCATGTGGTGCGGATTGACTTAAAGTCAGTTGCGAAGGCTTTCTCGCGGGTTGGGAATAGTGTAAAGCCCAATCTAAAAGGTTCAAGGGAATATCTAGACTTCAAACTGTCTCAGCTCGCAGTCATAATTGACTCTGGACCCGTGGTACGATTAGACTTCAAAGTCTCGTGTCGCAGTCCTAGTTGAGTCCGGACCCGTGTCCCTCTGTACGATTAGACTTTAAAAGTCTCAGGTCGCAGTCCTATTTGAGTCTGGACCCGTGTCACTACATTTTATATTGTGTTATTACTTATATACATTATTGTTATTATTGAGATTATTAATAGGTGATCAATTCCGTTATATTATACTTCACTCTTATTCGAGGTATAATTCTCTTATCTTATCGTATCTCGATCCTCACGATCTTCCGAATCATGTTTGGAATTTTGTCTTTTTATCAGTTTCCAATTTAAATATTCGTGTCTTTCCCTTAACCTATGACATACCGTTTTATGGTCACTGTAAGGTTAAAGTCTGAACATTTTCCTTATCATTTTCTAGTCTTAATTGTACTAACCATCCTATTTATTGGATGGCTGGTGTCCTTCGTAATCACGAAACACCAGACCATATTCCACAGGTCTAGTGCAGGCAGCATAGCAGGAGAGAGTTGAAGAGCAGGCTATCATTTATTAAATCTTTACACTACAAGTTTTTGGACCTTTAGAGTTTCCGTAATGATACTTTAGTTTTTGCTATTTTGGAGTTATTTATATTTTATGGTTTTTGTATTTTTATGTTATTATGATCGGATATTTCAAACTAGGATATTTATTTAACTTCCGTCTATTTTAGTTTATCTGCTTAAGTTATTATCTTGTTTATAGGAGCATGGTTGCATGTCCCTATAAGCCTCAGGTGAATTCAAAGACATTAAAGTCTGCGGATTCACTTGCGTTGTAACGTTCCCTTGGGATTTAAAAGGGGGTTTTACAGAAGGTGGTATCAGAGCCAAGTTTTAAAACATTTTCATTCGAATTTTAAAATTATTTCTAAAGGGAATTTCAAAAAGGCTTTAATCAAAACTATGTTCTATTTACAAAGGTAAGCAATTTTGGAAATGATTTTAAAATAATTGTCCAATAGTCCTGCTCAAGCTCTTATACCTGCCATAGATTAATCTTAGATTCTTTATTCTTGTTCCCTCTAAATCTCGCTTTCCGGATTTTCTCGCTCGAGTACAGATGACTCCTCGCCCTCCTCGATAGATGCCTAAGGTTCGCAAGACCTAAGGACTGCACGTCATTAGTTACCCCCAATGCATTGACCTCACCAACAACTCTAACATTGGGTCTGACTCAAGAACAGAGGTGGAGGTCGTGGAAAAAGCTACAATGGAGCTATCCAAGGGGAAGAATGTCCTGGTCGACACTCCTGAAGGAGTTGCAGCCACAGAATAGGGCAAGAAGCTCATCCGCAAGTGGTACAAGGAACATAATTTGGGAACTCCTCGATTCTATAGCAAGGAAAAGGCAGCAAGGGAAAAGAGAGCCATGCCAGCTCCCCATGGATGACAAGAGGAGAAAGTACCTCCAAAATCTCGTTCAAGTGTACGACTTGGAACCATCCCAAAACCTTAGTCAGGAGGAGCTGAAGAAGAGATCCTTTTTGGAAATCCTAGTTGATGAAAAAGCATACTAGGCTTTCAAGGCAAGAAGATCGAGGTAGAGGCTCTGCGTGAAGGAGGTCGAGGAAACATACAAGAATAAGGAGTGGATTGTGGATGAGCTGGAGAAAACTCTATGATCGTGCTAGGGATGAGATGAAAGAGATGTGTGAGCATGCTGAGGCAGAGAGAGATGCAGCATCATAGAAGCATAGCTCTAAATTAGACAAACTCGTCGAGATGTACGTCTTTTCAGAAGATGATGAGGATTAAGATCTCATCAGCATCCACAATTAAGAGACTTCCAAATTTATTAGAGCCGAGCAAACTGTTGAAAGACTCGGATTAGAATCGGTGACTCTAGATGATTCCTTATTTGTGAAATTCCCTTATGAGGGATAGAGTTCGAGGCAGAAAAATGCTATTCCGCTTCCCCATCGAGATAAGTGGCGATCAGCACCTTGTCGATCTTGTTCTGTTTCCGATCTTTTCTTAGGACATCATTCTCGGTATGGATTGGCTTACTCGCCCTGTTGCAATCATTGATTGTGGGCGGAGAATCGTGACCATTTCGTCGGATGGTAGGGTTGTGTGCAGATTTCGTGGGCGCATCCCCGAGGAGGATGGTCGTGTTATTAATGTAATGCAGGAAGCTAGATTGTTACATCAAGGTTGTGCCAGATTCTTATGCTATGTGCAGGATCAGCCGTCCGACCCGGTCCCTATCTCCGATATTCCTATAGTCCGAAAATTCCCTGTTGTTTTCCCCAACGAGATTCCTGGTTTACCTCCGAAGTGGTTCATTGAGTTCACCATTGACTTAGATCCAGGAACCGCTCTTATTTCCAAAGCTCCATATCGCATGGCTCCAGTGGAGATGCAAGAGTTGAACAGTCAACTTGAAGGGCTATTAGAGATGGGTTATATACGACCCAGTGCTTCACCTTGGGGTGCTCCCGTGCTATTTGTGAAGAAGAAAGATGACTCTTTCCGCTGGTGTATTGATTATCGGGAGTTGAACAAGGTGACGATCAAGAACAAGTATCCACTACCACGCATCGATGATTTGTTAGATCAGCTTCAGAGAGCAAAGGTATTCTCCAAGATTGACCTTCGATCGGGTTACCATCAGCTCCGAGTTTGTGACGAGGATATTCCAAAGACTGATTTCAGGACACGTTAGGGCACTATGAGTACGTAGTGATGCCCTTTGGCTTAACAAATGCCCCAACAGTCTTCATGGATATGATGAACCGTTATTTTCACCAGTATTTGTACAAGTTCGTCGTAGTCTTCATCGACGACATTTTTATCTTCTCGCCGAGTGAGGAGGCTCACTCCGAACACTTGGGAACTATTTTAATAACATTGCGAAAGCATCATTTATATGCGAAGCTGTCTAAGTGTGACTATTGGATAAAGCAGGTGGCATTCCTAGGCCACATCATCTCAGAGAAAGGGGTGATGGTCGACCCTCAAAAGATAGCAATTGTAGAAAAGTGGAATCCGCCAAAGAGCGCCAAGGAGATTCGGAGTTTTCTGGGACTAGCAGGTGACTACATGAGGTTCGTGGAAGGGTTTACTGAATTGGCCCAACCACTGAACTTACTCCTGCGTAAATTCCAAAAATTCGTCTGGGATGACAAGTGCGAAGCGAGCTTCCAGAGCTCAAGAAGCGGTTGACCGCAACACCTATTCCGGCACTGCCTAAGGAGTAAAAGGATTATATGATTTACAACGATGATTCCAAGAAAGGTTTGAGTTGTGTATTTATGGGAGGGTGATAGCTTATGCATCATGACAGTTGAAACTGCATGATGAGAACTACCCAATGCATGATCTGGAACTAGCTGAAGTGGTATTTGCCCTGAAAATCTTGTGCCATTATCTGTATGGAGTTCATCGTCAGATATACACCGACCACAAGAGCATCAAGTATGTGTTCACCCAGAAGGAGTTGAACATGAGACAGAGGCGTTGGTTAGAGCTGATCAAGGATTATGACATTGAGCTTCTCTATCATCCTGGAAAGGCTAATGTCGTAGCCAATGCTTTGAGTAGCAAATCTCATCACCGGGCTATGATTAGCTGTTTGACAACAAGTCCTGTTCTGCAGAGGGATTAGCTCAACCTAAAGGTTGAGGTTTAGTTTGAAAGAAAACGAGGACAGTTGTGTATGATGAAGGTTCAGTCAGACCTGTAAGCAGAGATAAGGGCGAAGTAGACAGAGGACAATTGTGTTACTTCAGATCACCATTGACTTCTTTAATGGTAAAGCCCCGGGTTTTGTCGTGAGGGATGATGGATCCTTATTGTTTGGGAATCGCATCTACGTCTGCGATGTCCTTGAGATCTGACAGACCATCCTTCAGGAAGCTCATGCATCCGACTATTCAGTGCATCCTGGAGCTAGTAAGATGTACAAGGATATAAGGAAGAATTACTAGTGGTCTGGTATGAAGAATGAAGTAACCGAGCACGTGGTTAGATGTTTGGTATGTCAGCAAGTCAAGATTGAGCACTAAAGACCTGGTGGAAACCTCCAACCACTTCCAGTACCCACATGGAAGTAGGAACAGATCTCGATGGATTTCGTTATAGGGCTCCCTAAGGGTCAGGGGCAGAAGGATGCCATTTGGGTGATTGTTGATCGACTCACCAAATGTGCACACTTCATTGCTATCCGATTTAACTGGCAGTCGGCAAAGCTAGGAGAGTTGTACCTTCAGCACATAGTCTGCCTTCACGGTGTTCCGTCGTCCATTGTCTCTGATCGTGATGGACGATTCATCTCAGAGTTCTGGAAGAAGCTGCATGAGGGACTTACATGCAGCTGAATTTTATTATTGCTTTTCATCCTCTGGCAGATGGTCAGTTATAGAGGACCATCCAGACATTAGAGGATATGCTACGAGCCTGTGTCCTGGCTAGGCCGACAGATTGAGAGACTAGTTTGAGTCTGATTGAGTTCACCTACAACAATAGCTGGCATTCATCCATAAAGATGGTTCCTTTTGAAGCCCTCTATGGATGGAAATGTCGATCGCCTGTGTGCTGGGATGATGCAACAGATGCTATCCATATAGCTCTAGAGCTGTTAAAGAAGACAGCTTAAGAAGTTACAATGATCAAGTAATGAATGTTGACCGCTCAGAGTCTCCAAAAGTCTTATGTTGACCCTAAGCGTAGAGATGTCAACTTTGAGGTGGGCGACAAGGTGTTCGTGAAAGTCTCACCCACGAAGGGAGTCTTCTGGTTCAAAAAGCGAAGGAAGCTGAACCCTCGATATGTCGGGTCATTTGAGATTCTGCAATATGTAGGCAATGTGGCCTACCGCCTTCCTCTGCCTCTGTTAGCTCGTCCAATACATGACGACTTCCATGTATCATTGTTACGGAAGTAGGTGCCTAACCCGACCCACATCTTTGATCTATGAGGACATTGAGGTCTGCCCTATCGGAACCTACGAGGAAAAATCGGTACAAATTCTAGAGCGACGAGAGAAGCAACTTCGCACCAAGGTATTTCTGCTCGTCAAGGTGCTTTGGTCAAAGCACGGGACTAAGAAGATGACTTGGGAAACTGAGGAAGAAATGCGGAAACGCTTTCTTCAGTTGTTTTCTACTTAGTGCAAGTTGCATAGTGATCCAATTACCTCATTTATTCGGATATTAATAAATAAGGGATGCTTGTTAGAGACCTTTCGTCATAGTTCCTTTGGTTAATGTTTTGGATTCATCTTTACAACCTTACAGGTTTGAGTCAAAGTAAGGAATTTTTGTGCTCATTAGTAATATTCTAACGTTGAATACCATATAAGCTATGAACACTTCTCTACTAATATTCCTTCCATTTTATACAATCGGCTCTAGTATGTTGATACTTCTGATTCCATACCAAGTTGGTCAATCCGTGTTTTTATAGATATCTAAAAAGAGTTGGTAAGTGCTCCCTATAGACTCTAGAAAGGCTATTTTGTTTTGTTTCTGTATAAGTAGGAATCATGCCCGCATGCGAAATCAGTGATTAATGATCGATATGTCATACGTAAGGTCCTTCAGGAGGATAATTAGTAACTCTTTATCATCTTTCCTTTCCATATATATATATATATATATATATATATATATATATATATATATATATATATATATATATATGCGATTTATGTTTATGAAGAAGACAAGGACACAATGACGCAAGTGCTGAAGAAACGGACAACGTTCCCGTCGATAAACTAGAAGATGAAGACCCGCAACTCATCTCGTATGAATAAGGCTGGCTAGCTTTTCCACAATGGTTACCTTCAAAGCCACCCGTGCCATTTGGCAACCTAGAAAAGGAAGCCAGATGGAGCTGAGACGAAAACCAATGACAATCTAGTTAACCCTGTTTCTTATGTGATGCGAGTTCACTTATCTCGAGCAACGAGAGTGAATATCAAAAGATGTCTTCCAAATTTTATTATCCTTATTTTAGATATTTATAGCTATATAGATACACTGTTTTTCATAGAATTAAAAATTTTAAGCTTTGCCATTGAGGAGTTCGGAAAGCAATGAGTTACTTTAGATGTAATTCTCATCGCTCATGTATTCAATAACTACATTAAGCGAATCATGCTTAAATTTTACCCATTCTGGAACCATTGTTAAATACAACTAACTTCGCTTTGATCAGTCTACATCCTCTTATCTATTACGAGGTTACTATCCTATCTTCAATTCATTTCTCGTTTCTTTTCTAAGTTTCGGGACGAAACTTATTTTTAAGGAGGGAGGTATGAAATACCCCAAATTATTTTTGGACTATTTCTTATTTTTATTTAATTAAATAAGCCTATATTATATCAAACTATATTATATATCTTGTGAATTTGGTCATTTAATAAATTCACCTAAGATATATAATATGAAATAGTATAATTAAATTATTCTAAAGAATATAATATTTGATGGATTTAATTACATAAATCCTCTAAATATTCCTATTATTTAATTAATGAAATTAAATTAAATAATATTCATCCCGATAAAAGGGGAGAAATCTATCTTCTATCTAGTCTTTATCCGTTTCTTTTATTTATTTTTCTTAAATTCTATCATCTACCCTTAATCCTTATTTTAATTGATTCTTAATCGCAAAGAATCAAAAATTTATCTTTTATCTAACCTAATTGAGGAGTAAAGATTCGCGTTAAATCCTAGGTTTCACATCTCAAGAAACAAACCCGCCTCCCCGGTCTCCTATTCATCTCCTCCCTCACGCATCACTATTGCCGCATCACCATCCCCTGTTCAATCACCAACATCACCATCCTCCTAATTCCCCTGTGAGTCTGTGACGTCCCCTTCCCATAATGTCCAACCACCACTGCCAAGGAGCAACCGAGATCAAGCAGCATCCGTTTATCGAAAGCGTGAACTGGGCTCTTATACGCCGCAGTACACCGCCGGCGACCGGGCTCATGAAGCGCAACCGGAGCCTGCAGTCACTGCCCATTCCTCGCCCGGAATCACGCCCATGAACAGCAGGTCGAATCACCGCAGTCGCAGCCTTGCCTGAAGATCGCCAAGGCCGAGCCCGTGCTGCCTCGTCTCAAATTACCGCCGCCGCCCATTGCCGGCCGAGCCGCCGCCCTGATCGTCGCCGTCACCGGTAGGCCATCGAAGCCGGAGGAGGAAGAGCCACGCCGGTCGTGAGCCTTCGCCGATTTTAATCGCCGCCGAGGAGCTTCGTCCTCTTCCTCTGTACGGGAGAAAGAAATTGGGATTTTAATCTCTTTTGAAGAAATCACATACACGTCCCATATTTTTATACTAATTCCGTTTCTGGCCCTAAGTTAAATTTTTATTAAGTTAAGTGGACAATATTTTTAAACTATTCAATTCTGGCCCGTTTCAGCGACACCATGAAATCTCGAAGCACCCACGCCGGATCCCGCTTCCCGAGGAATTCATATTGGTATAGATATTTAACTTTATAGAATTAATTCAATTTCAAATTGAGTTAAGTAAAGTTAACTTTATAAAATATCAATATTAATATTCCTTTTTTCGTTGGATTCAATAGGTGCTAAAGGCTCGTCTTGTTGTCGTCAACCAATCAGCGAAAGTTAAAGCAAGTGATTTCGTTCAATGCCTTTTTCATGTTTCGTAATTTTCTTTTGGCGTGCCTTTTTATTCTTCTATGTCGAATGCGGCCATGTGGCCAATTTCCTTGTCAGTTTCGATAAATTGCATATCCTTTCCTTGCCAGTTTTGATAAATTGCATATTCGTCTGCTTGATGTAATTTATCTCCTTACTCATAAATTGGCATGAGTATAAATTAATGAGCAATTATTAATTTAATGTGATATGTGTATTAAATGCGTCATTTGTTTTATAACTCGAGATAAATAAAAATTGTCCATTTTCATCTTCCTAATTGCATGAAATTCTGCTTGTTTCTTTCTTGCAAATTAATAGCATGCGATATTAAGATCATTTGAAATATCCGTGCTTGTACTTCCTTGTTGGTTTAATGTCGTTATTATGATCACCTAGCATTTAATGTTAAATTTGTTATAATTAGTATGTGCATCTCACGTGGTGCGGATTGACTTAAAGTCAGTTGCGAGGGCTATCTCGCGGGTTGGGAATAGTGTAAAGCCCAATCTAAAAGGTTCCATGGAATATCTAGACTTCAAACAGTCTCATGTCGTAGTCCTAATTGAGTCTGGACCCGTGGTACGATTAGACTTCAAAGTCTCAGGTCGCAGTCCTAGTTGAGTCTGGACCCGTGTCCCTCTGTACGATTAGACTTTAAAAGTCTCAGGTCACAGTCCTATTTGAGTCTGGACCCGTGTCACTACATTTTATATTGTGTTATTACTTATATACATTATTGTTATTATTGAGATTATTAATAGGTGATCAATTCCGTTATATTATACTTCACTCTTATTCGAGGTATAATTCTCTTATCTTATCGTATCATCGATCCTCATGATCATCCGAGTCATGTTTGGAATTTTGTCTTTTATTAGTGTCCAATTTAAATATTCGTGTCTTTTCATTAACCTATGACATACCGTTTTATGGTCACTGTAAGGTTAAAGTCTGAACATTTTCCCTATCATTTGCTAGTCTTAATTGTACTAACCGTCCTATTTATTGGATGGCTGGTGTCCTTCGTAATCATGAAACACCAGACCATATTCCACAGGTCTAGTGCAAGCAGCGGAGTAGGAGAAAGTTGAAGAGCAGGCTATCATTTATTAAATCTTTACACTACAAGTTTTTGGACATTTAGAGTTTCCATAATGCTACTTTAGTTTTTGCTATTTTGGTGTTATTTATATTTTATGGTTTTTGTATTTTTATGTTATTGTGATCGGATATTTCAAACTAGGATATTTATTTAACTTCCGTCTATTTTAGTTTATCTGCTTAAGTTATTATCTTGTTTATGGGAGCATAGTTGCATGTCCCTATAAGCCTCAGGTGAATTCAAAAACATTAAAGTCTGCGGATTCACTGGAGATGTAACGTTCCCTTGGCATTTAAAAGGGGGTGTTACAGGTTGCGAAACCGCGCCTCATTCGTTGGATTCTGTTGCTGCAAGAGTTTGACTTGGAAATTAGGGACAAGAAAGGGGCTGATAATGTTGTTGCCGATCATCTTTCTAGGCTTCCTCCTGAGCAGTTTGAGAAGGGAAAAAAAGGATTGCATGTGGATGATTCTTTCCCAGATGACCACTTGATCCAAGCCACAACCTCTGCCATCTCTCATGTCATCGAAGAGCTCCTAAGCTTCTCCATTAATGGGCTTCCTTGGTATGCTGGTTTTGTGAACTACCTAGTTTGCAAAGAGTTGCCCCCCGGTCTATCATTCCACCATAGTAAGAAATTCCTCCATGATGTTCAACAATATTATTGGGATGAACCGCTGCTCTTCAAGCTAGGTAATGATGGGATTTATCGACGGTGTGTCCCGGATGATGAGATTGAAGGTGTGATTAAGCATTGTCATAACTTGCCTGCTGGATGACATGCTAAAGCTTTCAAGACTACCGCCAAGATCTTAAAATCTGGTTTCTTTTGGCCCACCATGTTTAAGGATGTGCAGAAGTATGTAACTTCTTGTGATGAATGTCAACGTTCAGGGAACATATCTTGGAGGAATGAAATGCCACTCACCAAATTCCAAGAGGTGGAACTTTTTGATATGTGGGGGGTCGATTTCATGTGTCCTTTCCCGAGTTCTGGAGTCTACAAGTACATCTTAGTTGTTGTAGATTATGTGTCGAAGTGGGTGGAAGCAATCGCCACACCTACTAACGACTCTAAAGTGGTAGCAAAGTTCTTAATGTCTACCATCTTTCCAAGGTTTGGGGTTCCGTGAGTGCTTATTAGTGATGGAGGATCACACTTTATTGAGTGGAAGTTTGAAGCACTTTTGAAGAAGTACGGGGTGGAGCACCGCATTGCTACTCCATATCACCCCCAAACAAGTGGACAAGTCGAGGTCTCCAATAGAGAAATCAAGATTATTTTGGAGAAAACTGTATCTCGAACAAGGAAAGATTGGGCACAAAAGCTTGATGATGCTTTGTGGGCATACCGAACAGGGACAGTACACCGTACCGGCTTGTATATGGGAAATCTTGTCATTTACCCTTCGAGTAGGAGCATAAGGCATTTTGGGCTATCAAGGCACTGAATTACGACTTGAAAGAAGCCGGTGGGAAGAGGATGCTACAACTTCATGAGCTTGAAGAGTTGAGACTTGAGGCATATGAGAATGCCCGGATTTACAAGGAGAGAACAAAACAATGGCATGACAAGAGGATTGTCCCTAAAGATCTTTTTAAAGGTGATTTGGTCTTGCTCTATAATTTTCGTCTAAAGTTATTTCCGGGTAAGTTGAAGTCTCGATGGAGTGGTCCTTTTGAAGTCCGAAAATTTCACCCCCACGGTGCAATAACAATTTGGAATGAAAAGTGGGGTGAATTCAAGGTGAATGGACATCATTTGAAGAGGTACTATAGTGGAAACCCGATTGAGAAGGTGAGTCCTACTCACCTTAAGGATCCAAGTGCTTAGAAAGAAGTGAAAGTCCGGCTCAAGACTCTAAAGAAGCGCTTCTCGGGAGGCAACCCGAGGTAAGTTTTCTTTTCAAGCTTAATAGAATAGACTTGTACATATTTTTGTTTAATTTCTTTAGTCCAAAAAAAAAACCACCACCTAAGTTGAGCAATCTCAGTGCACAGGTGAGCGGGCGTGCGATGTGCGCGCCGGCGTGGTTCCCCTTAAAAAAAAACAAAACAAAACAAAACTTCACAGATAGGTCTCTTTATTCTCCCCGTCGTTCACACACACATTTACATGCCTTCATCTTGAACCCCTCACACACCGACGCACCAGGCCCCTTCTCGCCCCCGCCCCACCACCGGTCGGCTGCTGCGCCACCACGCCGCCGATTCCACCGCCGGACCCACTGCCAGCGCCACCTGACGGACAGTAGCGAGCCCCCCCTCTCCTCACTTCTTATTGTTCATCCTTGCTTTAACCCCTAATCTCTCTCCTTGATTTTGAAGATATCGATAAGTTTTGTTCATCCTACTCTCTTTTATTTTGAATTTCTTTATCAATTGATAATATGTTGGTTGATTTAGAGATTTTGAAATTCTAGGGTTTAGGTTGATGGATTTGATTTGGGGAAAACTTGAGTTGTGTAAATTGGGGGTGCCCTTGCATCACATTGTGTCAAGTTGATGATTATTGATGCTCATGGAATGTAGTTGATGGGTTGGTTGTGATTTATGAAGTGGAATTGATTTTTTGGGAATTTTTGTGTATGTTCTCAAGGGAGATATGCATAATTCCTAAATAATTTGTTCTATTTGGGTGATTGCTTGGTTTTGTGGTGGTGATAGCCCCCTTTAAAATTTTGCAAGTGAAGCTTCGAACTTTGATATTTATAACTTATTTCAAATTTCAAGTATAGGGTTATTTGGGGTTGAATTCATGATGGTATTTGAATTGAGCATATTGTTTTTGTTTGTGTGATGAGATGGGTTGGTTTTCTATGCGATGTCTACGAGTTTTGCATATTGGTGAGATTCTGATAAACTTGTAGACTTGATCAAAGTATGGGGTGGTTGTGTCGGAGGCTTGTGTTAGTTCTTTGGGAGCTTTCTTACTTGATATGTGTGTTATTTGGATTTAAAGGTTCTCGGAATTCACAATTAACTCTTGTGCTTGCTTGTGTTTGCTCTTGGTTTCTTTTGTGGATTCGTGGTTCCATTGTGCAAGGTAGAGCTACTATGGCTAAAGGTAGTGCATCCCGAAAGCGGCGGATAACTCAAAGTATGGACAAGGTAGTATGTGAAGGAGGTCAGCAAGGTCTCTTTACAAACTTCATTGCTCGGGCGCATCTTAGTACTCGATGGCCTAGTGGTGTGTCTCTATGCCTCTTGGATTTAGAAGATGAGATCATGAAACTGTGCTCGAGGATTGGTGCTACATCTTTGTTCCGTTTTAAGTGGCATTCTTATCCGGCCATCACTTATGAGTTTCTGAGCTCTTATAAATTTGAGAGAGGTGCTGACGAAGGTTCAGGGACGCTAACATTCCGGATAGGAAACCAAGTTCGGAAAATGACCGTAGCAGAACTCAATGAGGCCCTTGGCTTCCCAGCTCATAAAGGGAGAGTAACGCTCTCCAGTGATACCCATAATGCCTTCTGGTACAGGCTCACGAGTTATTGGCCTTACAGATCGCAGAATGCAACCGCTACATCTATAGTTCATCCTTGTTTCCGGATCCTCCATCGCATCATGGCAAATACAATCTTTGCTCAGGATGAACCTTCTAAGGTGAACAAGGGAGAGCTCGAGATGCTTTATGCCATAGCCTATGATCGTCCTTTTGACCTTGGCTATGAGTTAGCTCGCAAGCTTGAAGGAGTAGCTGAAAGTACATCTGACGTAATTTGCATTGGAGGAATGATCACCCCGCTAGCACATCATTTTGTGATTGACTTGGAGAGGTATACGCCGATTGAGACAGAAAGAGTGATTGATGAGAAGCATCTCCTAACTGGTCACACTCTTAAGAAAGAGCAAGGAATTTTTTGCTATTATCTCTCTCATATCTCTGCCGCTCGCCCGCTCTCTAATTCACAATATATAAGCACAGATGTGGAAGCCAACTTGTATGAGGCTTGGATTGGTGCTCGTCGTCCACCACTCCCCACTGCAAAGAATGTGGAAGAGGATGAGAGTCTTCCCGACGCAGCGCCTTCCCATATCTATGAGCAGGGGGACTCTTCTGGCGGAGCTTATTCTACTGATGACAGAGCTTACTTACAGAGCTAGTTTGACAGTTTATCATCTCAATTATCTGCCCTCTCTACTCGACAACAAGCTTTACAGACGCAGATTGAGGAGCATATCTCTAGTGTATCTCAACGCTTCTCATCTTGGGATAATCAGCAGCAACAAGATCATCTACAACTCAAGCAGATTATGGTGATGTCCCAGCGCAACTATTATCATCTCCATGGACATCACTTCGATCCTTGCGCCCCGTATCCTCCCCCACCACCTTAACAGTGGTAGTGTCTTTGTGAGTACCTTCTCATTGTTAGGAGGAAAATCAAGTATGAAATATAAATCTCAAATTCGACTCCCTGATCTCCGCAAATTAATTACAAGACTTCCTCCCGCTGTAGTAGAAGGTAGTTAGGATCGATCCACGAGGAAGCGTGTCAGCGCCCGCCTTTTCAGTTCCAAAATCCTCTCGAATTCGACCAGAAGAGTCCTCGACGTCGACCAGTGTCCTCGACGTCGACCACACAGTCGATCAGAAACTGTAACAGAAGCAAACAGAAACCCAAACCAAGCAAAAACAAGCAAGTCGAGTAACACAGTGTACTCGACGTCGAGTAGAATTCAGGCAATGTCGAGTGATTTCCAGTGTAAAAACGTGACCTTTGCAATGACAGAAATAAAACAGAAGCAACACTAAAATTGTGGGAAATTCAATAAACTAAAAGACTTCCAGAATTAGGGTTTCAACACCATGACGATAACCATGTAAAATAACACGTAAAGGCATAAAAGATCATGCTTTTCATCAAATAACTTTCGTTATTAACAAATAGGAATATAGAGGCTTTTGCATAAACCCTAATTGTTACTAACCCTTTTCACATAATTAATCCGAGTTGCATTAAGATCACTTTCACTTCAATAACACAAACAAGGATCACCTTCAACTTTCGCAAAAGAATCATGCTCATAGAGATAGAAGACGAATTGCATCAAAAGATTGTACCTTTATCGCATCACCTCACATGGCTACCATCGGGCTCACCCCGACCCTAGAAGTTGGGTGACTACTCGATCTTCATCATTAAGAAATACATCAATAATAAAAGGGGACTAAATTGCATTAAATAAAATAAAAGAAAGCTTACAACCAATCGAAGACAACTCGTCTCTCAACTCCTTCTCTCCTCTCGCCACAAGCTCTCTCTCTCTCGATGCTATGAATTGTGTATGAAATTGAATGAATAAAACTCAGCCTCTAAGGCCTTATTTATAGTGCTCAATCCCCGCTATTCAAGGAAAGAATAATTCTATCTATATCTAAAACTATCTATCTATAATATTAAGATAAAACTTGGAAATAAAAGAAATATATCTTAAAAGGAAACTAGGACTGTTATGGATAAATCCTTTTTGACTTGATAGATCTTGATGTGTATGGAAAGAATTCCACATATCTTCTCTTGCAAGCAATTCTATCTTCTCAGCACAACTCAATCTCGGACTCGGACTCGTCTGGATTTTACTCGACTTCGACTAGAGTTAGTCGATGTCGACTAGAATCTTTCCTCTTGGGTTGCACTCGAGCTCGGGCACCTTCTGGACTCGACATGTGTACTCGACTTCGAGTAGGTGTACTCGACGTCGAGTAGCTCTGGGCTCTTCAAGTGGCTCTGCTCGACTTCGTGTGAAATTCTAGCTCAAGATGTACTCGACTTCGACTAGAAGTGGTCGACGTCGAGTAGAATTGTTAGCTCTTAGCATTCTGCTCTGTTCTTGAAACGCACTTTCCTGAGTCCTCGTTTGTCTGATTGACGCATATGATTATGCGTTGGAAAGCTATTTTTGAGGGATACAACTCTAATGAAGACATCAAAGCTTCATTCAGAATGATGAATGACGAAAAGTGGGCTTTTCTCCAGCTGTACCATCCTTAGCTTCTTCATGACTTTCTTTTAAGCTCCAAAGTGCGTCCGATTTCTGCGAAATATGAGAAAAAACTAGTGTAGACTCCATAATTTGAAAAAATTAACATAAACTACATAGATTCTTTATTATTCTATTCCAAATGTATGAAATGCATGCAGAAATCGATATAAAAGTAGGTGTACAACATGGCAATTTAATTAGGCTCACAACACTCATCTTTTATTTATTTCCTACATTGGGGACAATGTAGGGCTTAAGTTTGGGGTGAGATGTTATTCTTGTGTGTCTTCATGTATCATTAGTGTCTTGAGTCTTTCTTTTGTTTTTTTTTTTTAATGTATTTTGGTAGTCTAGGTTGATGATAGGTGTCCCCTGAACATGTTCTGTAGGCCACAATGATGGGATAATTGTCTAAGATGTTAATATTTGCCCTAATCTTTATGTGTCATATCTTGAGACAAATTGCCTAGCATGAAGTTCTTGAATGAGTTTGCATTATTAGGTCCCTAGACAATTACCTTGTGAGATTCTGAGCCTTACGGAAAAATCTTGATGAATCCTTTCATTTCATATATTGTGTGACACTCACATTGTGCTTGATCTCTAGAAGTTGCTTTAGACTCTTTATTGAGGTCGTATTACTTGATCTGTGCACATAGCTGAAAGATGATTGAGGCAACACTTTTTGTTAACCATGTCTCCCCATGCCTATCCTTATATATGATCCTATGCTTGAAGCAAATTTGAGATTTATTAGCCTATTCATTTGATAAACTCCACAAAATCTTCATAGCCAATTATTAGCCTTTGACCCATCCGGGAATTAGGAAATAATGTTGCTTATTTTTATGAGTGGAGATGCTTTCAGTGTCTGGTAATGTTTGGTTTGGCATGCTCTATGAGATCTTGAGACCTGGGGAGGATAAAATTCACTCAAGGGCAAAAGTCAAGAAAAAAATACGGTTAGTAACCGATCCTTCTTGTAGAGAATAAAATTCACACAAGGAGGAAGATATGCATGTAAGGAGGCTGAGACACTTAGTAACCGGGTGCAATCATCACAAATGTTTGTATTCACGAAAAACGGTGTTGAAGCTAGAGACAAACAAAAAAGGGAGATCGAATGTGGTTGATAAAAGTTGAGAACGAATATATTATTGGGATTGAGTTGTATGGTGGTTCGGTATGAGTTTCTATGAAGTGGTTATTTTTCTGGTTGATTCCTAACCCTTTTTCCCGGATTTTAGCACCACAAGCTCAAAACTTTCCATACCTTGTCTTTTTTTTCCACCTTGGCCCCATCACAACTATATAGAAGGCCCTCATGATTTTTGTTATGTGCATGTGATGTGAGCCTATTTTGCCATGTTTTACACTTACTTTTATATCAATTTCTGCATGCATTTCATGCATTTGGGTTAAAATAATACAAAATATGTGTAGTATATGTTTATTTGCCAATTATGGAGGTCTACACAAGTTTTTGTTATATTTCGCAGAAATCGGACACACTTTGGAGCTTAAAGAAAATCCATGAAGAAGCTAATTAAGGATGGTGCAACTTGAGAAAATGCCATTTTTTGGTATTCATCATTCTGAATCAACCTTTGATGTCTTCATGAGAGTTGTAGCCCTCGAAATGAGCTTTTCAACGCATGGTCATATGCGTCAATCCGATGAAGGAGGACTCGGGAAAGTGCGTTTCAAGAACAGAGCAAAATGCTGAGAGCTGAATGTTACTCGACATCGACCAAATTGGTCGAAGTCGACCAAGCCCAAATCGAGCTGGAGTTCCAGAAATCGACAAGGAAGCTGGGAGCTGAAAATGCAAGTCGATATTGAGGAAATCTACTCGATATCGAGTAACCACTTAGTCGATTTTCACTTTCTAGAGTCGAGATCGACGAAGAAGCTGAAGAAGGACCAAACCTTGGTCGATATCGAGGAAATCTACTCGATATTGAGTAAAACCCAAGTCGACTTTGCTCCTGTTGGCCGATATTTGAGTTGCTGAGCAGAAGACAAAGAAAGTGCTAATCGATATCGAGCAATCCTACTCGATATCGAATTGATTCCAAAAGATAATTCCGAGGGTAACCGACTTCTTGTTAAGTTTCTATCCCGAAGCCGATGGAGATATTTTCGAGATCAAGTTCTATCAAATTCCATCAAGACCTATCAAGATCTATCAACTCCATGGAGGATTTACCTACTTTAGATATATTTCCTTTTTAGATTTATTTCTTTATTTTCATGTTTTAATATTTAGATAAAAGATAGATAGAATTAGATATAGATATAATTTCTTCCCTAGAAAAGCTAGGGAATGAAGCCTATAAACAAAGCCCTAGGGGGCTGATTTTCATTCATTCAATTCTAGTTCCAATTACATCAAGTAAGTAGGAGAGAGAGAGAGAGAGAGAGAGAGAGAGAGAGAGAGAGCTTGTGGCGAAAGGAGAGAAGGTGTTGAGAGACGGTTTGTCTTCGATCGGTTGTAAGTTCTCTTTGGTTTATTTTAATGCAATTTATTTTCCTGAAATCTTTGATGAGTTTATTCATGATAAAGAGCGAGTAGTTCACCCACTTCTAGGGTCAGGGTGAGCCCGACGGTAGCCATGTGAGATGATGCGGTAAAGGTTTGATCTTTTTATGCAATTCGTCTTCTATCCCTATGAGCATGATTCTTTTGCGAAAGTTGAAGGTGATCCTTGTTTGTGTTATTGAAGCGAAAGTGATCTTAATACAACTTGGATTAATTATGTGAAAAGGGTTAGTAACAATTAGGGTTTATGCGAAAGCCTCTATATTCCTACTTGTTAACAATGAAAGTTATTTGATGAAAAGCATGATCTTTTATGCCTTTATGTGTTATTTTGCATGGTTATCGTTGTGGTGTTGAAACCTTGATCTTGGAAGTCTTTAGTTTATTGAGTTAATTTCGTGTTTAAATTCGTTTTCGTTTGAAAGTTGCAATTTAAGTTTATGTTGTTCCTCGACATCGAGCAGGTTTTTGTCGATATCGAGGTATCTTGTCGATATCGAGGAAGGGTTTGTCCAGATTGACTACTTTCTGTTGGTTTTTGTTTTCTGTTTTGTTTTGCTTTCTGTTTTACTTGACGGGTTAGTCGATATCGAGTACTTTACTCGATATCGAGGAATCTTCTGGTCGACTTCTGTGAGATTTGCCGCTACCTGAGATCCGCTGACGTGCTTCCTCGAGGATCGATCCTGACTTCCCGCTGCTACATCGGGAGGAAGTCTTGTAATCATTTGCAAGGGACGAAATCGGGTTTGCTTTACTTTATTTATATTTTGAATTGCAAGTCTTGATTTTCTCCTACAACAGCATGATCCTCAACGGTGGAGATTTAGAACGCTATTGCAAGCCTATGTTAGATTAAGTGAAATGGTTGAGACCGAGCATAATTCTATACCTTAAACATATTTGAGTGAGTGTTTCAAAAAAAAATCCTTGTGAGGTTTAGGGGCTTTTGATTGTTGTGCATCAATGATAATGAGTAAACATGTGATGATGGCAATTGTCCTAAGGTCGTGATGACAAAATATCATATCAAAAGGGGCTTGAATAAGTTGAGACAATGATCCTATCTTGCACTTGTGGCTTTATTACTTAGTGAGTCTTGCTTGGGGACAAGCAAGGTTCAAGTATGGGGTATTTTGATGTCATCATAATTTGCATTAGTTTGGACATGCATTTAGCATACGTTTGTGTCTTTTGTCATGTGGTTTGTGTGTTTTTAGAGTTTTTTCGTTTAGTTTCTAGGATAGAGATCTACTGTCTTTATGGTGGTGTTTTAAGGAGTTATGGGGAGCTAAGCGGAGATTGCTAGAGGACATGTGAGATGGGTACATAAGCTAAGAAGAGCCGAGCGGAAATCATATAGGAGAAACGAGGATAAAAGGCGAAGAAGCAAAAGCATAAGGAGCAAGGCAGTCGTGCATCATGGGCTTCACTGCAAAACGGAAGTGCACGGGCGTGCACCTTGGCCGCACGAGCGTGCAGATGCTCGATCAGGGAAACCAGCCATCAGAGGAGAAGTGCGCGGGCGTACACCCTAGGCGCGCGGGCGTGCACTGTTCAGTTCGGGCAGAATTCGCCTGTTTCGGCCTCGACACTTTTGGCATTATTTTATTATTATTTTAAGGGTTTAATAATATTATATTAGGGGATGGTCCAGGACTATTTAAGGGGTGGAAACACATCTTGGAGCCTCTCTCGAAAACCCTCATTTGGACGTTTCTTTTTCAGAACCTTTTGTGAAGTTAGATTTGGAGAACTTTGGACAGATTTGCTTGGAGATTTACATTGTTTCAATTCAGGATTGGTATTTCCTCTTTAGACTTTGTTGTTCTTTTAAATTTCATGCTTCAATTTATTGATTTGATGATGAGTTCTTCCATGCTTGGCTAAATTCTCCGTTTTAGGGTTAGGGTGAACCCGACAATGTCGCAAATTATTTGATTTTGATGGTTGCTTGAACTTAGTCTGAATTTTATAAATTGATTTGATCCTAGTTGCTTAACCTAATTAATGTGAATCGATTAGAATCCTTTTTAGATTCAAGATGACACCGTTGCGAATTGAAATTGGATGCATAGATGAAATTCATGAACCCGAAAGGAGGATTGGTTTCATTGGAACCCTAGGATTGAACTTGAGGAATCAACAATTGTTATTGTGACATTTAAACGATTATTGAGGACTCTTTAGGATTAATAAATTATCGTAGATTCTTAGGTGTGAATCGGTTAGGCGGAACGCGACAGCGAAAGTTTAATTGATTTTCTCATAAGGTCTTTAAAGAGCTTAAAGGGTCTAGATTTGGTTAATTTAGACACAATTACTACAACAAGCGACAGCTGAGTAGTGATGACTTTAGATAATTTACTTTCAATTTGACATATTCAGGAGACTAAGTTCGAGTGAACATCGGGTTGAATTCTTTGTGGCATTGTCGTCGGAAACCTTAACCCTGGAATTACTTCTCATATATATTTTCTTCATAATCTTTGCTTGTTTTTCTTAATTTGGTCGAAAATCAAATCTCTCTTTATTGGCTCAGCTTATTAGTTCTAGATAACAATTGATACATATTTAATCCCCGTGATCGATACCCGTATACTGCAATTGATCTCGTATTCTTGCGAGGTTGGTTCAGGCTACACTATTCTTGTGTTGGTTTAGACCACATCAGTTTACTTGCTGAAGACAAAGGATGAGGCTTTTGAGTTGTTCAAACATTGGGTAACAAGTGTCCATGTTAAAAATGGTCTCTCTGTTAAATGTTTAAAAACAGACAATGGTTTGGAATTTTTTAATTCCATATTTGACTCTTATTGCAAAGATGCAGGGATCAAGAGGCACATTACCATTCCTGGCACCCCTCAGTAGAATGGCACTGCTGAGAGGATAAACAGGACTATCCTAGAGAAGGCAATGTGCTTGTTGATTTCTGCTGGCATGAGGCATTCTTTGTGGGGTGAAGCTGTTATGACAGCTTCTCACCTCATAAATAGAACTCCATCCTATGCTATTGGCTTTAAAACTCCTTATGAAATGAAGTTTAATAAGAAACCTGACTTGAGCTATCTTAGACCTTTTGGTTGTGTTGCCTATGCTCACAAGAGTGACGGTAAACTCAACCCTAGGTCTCAGAAATGTGTCTTGTTAGGATATCCTGAAGGTGTTAAAGGTTATAAACCTCTTATTATTCAACCTGGAGCTTATAAACTATAGTCAGCACGGAAGTTGTCTTTGTTGAGGATGAATTTCACTTTAAAAATGTGTTTACCCCTTCTGTTGAGAAAACTTTGCAGGTACCCACAGGATCATCTACAACCCACTTCTATGTGCATGATGGTGAAGATGATGAGGATGGCAATGAGCCTGATGAGGATGCCCAAGGTACTCTAGAGGACTCCTCAGACACTGATGCTGATGATGTGCAACCTCACCGATTGGGTGGGGCGGCTCGGGATGAGCCTTCTGATGATGATGAGAATGAAGTTGGTGATGATTCTATCTCTACTAGTTCTAATGCTCCCTCCCCCCATTCTGAGTCTTTAGATCCTGCTAATGTGTCTTTGTCTGATGTGCATGGTGCTGGCTCTTCTAGCATTTCATCCCATGAAAGGCATGACTTAACAACTTTGCAGTTAACTTGAGATAGATCCCTAGAACTAAAATTCCAAATAAAAGGTTCATCAATAGCATTGTTGAGTTTGTTTTTGTTGTCTCTGCTATGGTTAACAACTATACTCCTGAGACTTATGAACAGGCTATGAAATGTGCTCACTCTGCTGACTGGCAGAGAGCAATGTATAAAGAAGTTGAGTCCATGATAGTAACCTGGACTCTTGTGAAGAAACCTGAAACTGCCAGGTTCATTGATAGTAAGTGGGTGTTCAAAGTTAAAGAAGGTAACTCTAAGAGTGATCCCCCAAGTTACAAAGCTAGGCTTGTAGCTAAGGGTTTCACTCAAAGAGAAGGTGAGGATTATAATGAGATTTTTGCCCCTGTGGCGAAATATAAGACTCTGAGATTATTACTTTCCATGTCTGTTGTTTATGATTATGAACTTAATCAGCTGGATCTGAAAACAACCTTCTTGCATGGGGATTTAAATGAGACAACTTATATGAGGCAACCAAAAGGTTTTATTGATAAATCTAAGCCTTACTTTGCTCGCTTGCTTAAGAACTCCATTTATGGTCTAAAACAATCTCCCAGGCAGTGGAATATTAAGTTTGATACCTGTATGAGAACACAATTAGGTTTTAGAAGAAGTAAATTTGATACTTGCTTGTATTTTAAGAAACCCAAGTCTAGTTCTGTGCTTTATGTTCTCCTATATGTTGATGATATTATCTTGATTTCTAAGTCATCTGCTGATGTTGTCACTATAAAAAAAGAGCTCTAAAAGCATTTTGACGTGAAGGATCTTGGCCCTGCCAAGAAAATACTTGGTATAAAGATTGAGAGAGATAGGAAAAAAGGTAAGCTCTGACTTGACCAGACAGACTATGTACTGAAGGTATTGGAAAGATTTCATGTTAAGAATGTGAAGCCAAATGCTACTCCTTTGGGTTCTCATCTTGATTTATCTAGAAATCATGCTCCTATATCTGTTTCTGAAGCTAAGAATATGAAAAATATTCCATATGATGTTGTTGTGGGTTATGTGATGTATTGTATGATAGGCACTAGACCTGATCTAGCTTTCTCTATCAGTGCCTTAAGCAGATACATGTCAGAGCCAGGTGAGAAGCACTGGCTTGCTATGAAGTATTTGTTAAAGTATTTACTTGGATCTGCTAAGTTGAGATTATGTTATTCTAAGCATACCTCCTCTGATGAGTTGTTTGGATATGTGGATTCTGACTTTGCTAGTAATAAGGACAATAGAAAATCTGTTACTTCTAATGTCTATACTTGGGCTGGCAATTGCATATCCTGGAAATCTCAGCAACAGCCTATAGTTGCTCTCTCTTCAACTGAGGCTGAGTATATTGCTGCAACTGAGGCTTGCAAGGAAGCCATCTGGTTGTAGGGTATACTGCGTGAGATTGAAGGAAAAAATTATACTTCTGTGTTGCATATAGACAATCAATCCGCATTATACTTGTGTAGGGATCCCATGTATTATGAGAGAACTAAACATATTGATATTAGATATCATTTCATACGTGAAAAGGTTGATGATAATGTGATACATGTTATGAAGATTGATGGTAACCTTAACCATGCTGACTTTGGTACTAAAATTGTACCTAGAGACAAGTTTATGTTTTGCAGAGATTTCCTTCACTTAAGTGAAGGAGGCTGATGGCTTTGAATAGTTAGAAGGGTTGAGGACGGACCCAGTTACATAATCCACACATAGGCATGGTCTGCCTCTAGCGGACTTAGAAAAATATAGGGGGCAATTGTTGAGAACTTATATATTTTCGATCCTAAGTGTTTTTACCTTATAATATGTATGTAATGTATGTATTATGTATATGTGACATGGAAGGCTAACTGTAACATGGCTACGGTATTGGACCAAGCTCTTGGGAGTTAGCTCGAGCCTAGATGGATCACATTGAGCCTAGATGGCTTGATCTCCAACATGGGAGAGCTGTCGACCTTTGGGCCTGAAGCCCATGACATGTGACACGGCCCAACACCTCGAGCATGGTTGCTTGGAAGCTTTGTGGATCTCTCCCGGATGCCATAAGGGTTGGTCTATAAAAGAAGGTGCTATCCTCTAACGTCCGCTAGCTGCTTCACCGTTCCTTCTCCAAAGAAAGAAATAGAGAGAGAGAGAGAGAGAGAGAGAGAGAGAGAGAGAGAGAGAGAGAGAGAGAGCGCAGAGAAGCTAGGGTTAGGGTTTGCTATTCAAGCTTTTCCCACCTCCGATCGGCGAAGCTCTTCTTCTTCGACGATTCCCTGGTGTTCAGAGATCCCTTGGCTACCGGCATTAGCTCGGTGTTGGGTTGTAGCTCTCGAATCTGAGTCTGTATCCTCATATATGAGATTGGTGAAGAAGTTCTTCTTCTTCTTATTTGCTTTCGTGTCTTTCGTTTTGGTTTCTGCTTAGATCTATACTTGTACTCTTTTGATTGCCTGATCTGTACTTTCTCCCTTATTTGATAGTGGATTAGGGCTAACTCTTGAGGCCCTGGGGGATGTAGTATCGCGAATCTGAACCTCGTCAAAATCTCGTGTTCTTCCTCTATCTTTTGATCTTGCATGTTTGTGTTGTTCTTGCGAAACCATATAGACTCGATCTTGCTTTTCACATCTTTATGTGAATTATAATTTACACATATGTTTATTGTTGTGGTGATCCCTAACCTTGGAAGTTTGTTCTTTTATTATTATATTTTCATTATTTTAAGATTTTTGCAGCCACCCGACATCAAACCACCGTTCTCACTCCATCCCTCGACATCGACCCCTCTGTTCTTTGTCGACAGCCACCTTTTCCCGCTATTCCCGAACCCCGAAACCAACTAAACCTAGAATTGATGACTTCTCTCCTAAGGGCGAACTTGACTCCACTATCCTATACCGAGGTCTTGACTAAAAATTTATTTGGTCGAGAAACCCTCTCGTCAGTACGAAGACTCGGTATCGACCCATCTAGTCGATATCGTTTGAGCCATATCGAGTAGGAATGTTGTGGTCGACTCAAAACCACCATTAAGCATGGAACCGGCAGAAATCGAGTGAACCCAGTCGATATCGACTACTTCTCTCGATATCGACCAACTCTACAGAAATCTTCGTCACCTGTATCGAAAATCTGCACGTCTGTCTAGTAAGCTTCTTCCTTTAACCTTATTTTTATACATTGAGGACACTGTAATCTTTAAGTATGGGGTAGGGGAAAGGCTAACTTTGTGCATATTTTGTCTTATTTCCCGAATTGCTCATGCATGGTTACTTTGGAAATGTCTACTTATCTATATGCTTCATGTTTTTATCCAAAGTTTATATTTATCACCCCCATCAAAAAATTTTGATTAGTGTCATGGAAGCTTTAATTGAACTCGACGATGCAAAATTGGACTCGTTAGAGATATAGCATGAAATTGCCTAGTAAAGGGAAGTCACAATGAAGTGCATATTTTTCTTGAAAACCATGAAAGGAGGTAAAATTTGAAGTTGCTTTTGACATATGCATGATAAGAGGACGGAGGAATTTATTTTTTGTATATTCTTACCTTATTCCTAGCCTTACCTATGCATATATGCATTAGAAGCCATATTATGCCTTGAAGGTTCGATAATATAAAACAATGTAATATAGAAATACTCTAGAAGGGGGGTTGAATAGAGTATGCCCGTTTTTCGTAGAAAGTCTCAAGACTTTTGGAGCTCGTCCCAAAACCTTTGAGATTAAACCTGAATCACAAAGTTAGACAATCGAACCAAGTGCGGAAATAAGGTAAAGCAAAAAGCAAAGAACACGAGTAATTGTTTACGAGGTTCAGCACAACTTGGCCTACGTCCCCGCCTAGGGTTCTTCCACAACCCTAGGATTCAAAAGGCTTTATTGATTCGCTTAGCTTAGGATCCTAATAGCTCACCGAGAAGCCTCTCTCCTATACAATTGCAATCTAGTCAACTCACGTTCTCTTGGAGTCCTAGACCAATCTAGAAGAGCCCCACCTCTCTCAGCTATCTAGTACAATCCTCTTACTCTCACAAATCAATAGCCTAGTGCAACTTCCCGAGTTATAAACTCTCGAGTAACACTTTAAATGAATATATCCTGTAAGCTCACAGTGACTCTCAAAGGCTTTGAAATAAACAACAAACTCTAGAGAGCTTAGTAGAGAGACACTTGGAAGACAGATCTTGCTTTGAATGAATGAAAGCTCGTGTAGCACTTGTGTATCTCTGTCTTCTTCTTTCTTTCCTTTATATAAGAGTGGAATGGCGCCTGAGGATCTTCACCAACGGCTCTATGAATCAGGCTTGATCTTCAATCTTCTATATATGGACACTTCGAAGCCATGATCCGTTTTGAATAGGATTTCCTCATATGCACCAAAGGAAAGATATAATCTCGAATATACTTCCTGAAAAGGTTAGTCACATATATATATATATATATATATATATATATATATATATATATATAATATAACGGAAGTATATAATAAGATAAAATAATATTCGGACAAATAAGATAGGTTTTGTATTTCATCAACTGTTAACGCTCCAAGGCCTTTGACACAAACATCCTGTCAAAGCCCTTGAAACATTTATTCCAATTTCCATCAAGGGAGGGAGTTATCAATCTCCCCCTTGATGAAAGACAAAACATGTGCATCCCTGCAACTTAGTCAAGCATAGATAATAAAATAGAAATCAGACTAAGTACCTGCAAGGGTTAGACAAATGTTGGATCAAAAATTTTGAAGCATGTAAAACCATCCAACCGAAAACCATAAATCAAAAAACCAAGGTCTTCCAAGACCTTTAAGCAGAGGTTTTCAAAGTCTAAGCACCACAGATCATCTCCCCCTTTTTGTCTTTTAACAAAGGGCGGAGGTAAAACAGTCGCCAAAATAGTTACCAAATGTTTTGAAAACGTTTCCAAAAACCAGCAAAGTAACAAGTTTCAAGGGTGGGATAGGGTGGGTTAGGGTTAAGGCTTAGTCATCCGGAGCATCATCAGTGAGCCTCGTCCACAGTCCCTCCAGCAACTTGGAAATCCCGCTCATCTCCGTCATCATCTCCTTCTGCAGCTCCTTAATATCCAGGCGAACTTCCTCCAAGCCCAACTCCAGGTTGTCCATGTGTTCATCGAAAGCTGGAGCAGTGGGAAAGGCTTTTGAAGGAGTGGCAAGACTCAAGGTCCCTTGGGGAGACCGAGTGATGCCAATCTTTTCAAGGCCTTTAGAGTCGAACTTACCCGTATGATGCAGCTGTTCTTCATTTTTGACATCAATTCCAGAAGCTTTGAAGATAGGGGTCAAAAGGGTAGGAAAGGGGAGGGGAGAGCCTTTTCTAGCTTTTCTGGCATGAGCCATGGTTCCAAGGATAGTGTTGGCCAGATCAAGATCAAGGCCATTTAAGATGCGGTAGAGCAGGACCATAGCATTGTCGGTAAGGAGTGAGCCAGAGTTAAGACGGGGTAAGAGGCATCGGACAATGATGTTAAAAATTATTTTCGCCTCATGGGTTAGGGATGAGTGGGTGAGTTGCTTTGAGGTGCTGTTGGATGCTTCGGGTAGGAGATATTTGGCTCGGGCAAGGATGATGCAATTCTCTTTTGAGGGGTGTATATCAGCAGGTGGAACTGGGGTAGGGGGGCCAAGGAAATCTGCAAAGCCATTGGAGTTGAGAGAGATTCTAACCCCTTTGACTACAGACTCCAAAGACCAACCATCGGTGTCGTTTTTGGCTTTTAGGTTAATGTAGAAAAGTCTGGTAAGCTGGGGGTAGTAGATAGTCTCAAGGTTAAGAAGGGTCCAGGCTGGGGATTTTTTTAGGAGCTCAATGCAAGGTAACTTCAAAGCTTCAAAGAACTCAAAATCTAAAAAATCAGAACAGCTAATCTTACGAGTTCTAAACTCGTCTACCCACTTACCAGCAGTCTCAGTGTCTTCAAACCAAGAGGAGGGTAAGGATTGATTTACCTGGATATAGGCCGGGGGGTCTGCGTTTTTTCTGCGCGCAACTGTTGGAGCAGCTCTCTTGACAGGCGCTATAAGACTCTTGACAGTGCCCTTCCTGGTACGCTTGGGGGATGGAGGCTTGACAACAGCAGGGGCTTTCCGCTTCTTCGGAGACGGGGGAGGAGGAGGAGAAGGAGAGGGAGATTCTTCCTCCTCTTCCTCAGACCCCGAGTCCTCACCGGACCCCGCTTCATCTCCTTCAGGTTCCTCGTCCTCTCCAGATCCCTCTTGCTCTTCTTCTTCTTCTTCCTCAGGCTCCTCCTCGGATTGAGCCTCCTCTGCTTCAGCTTCTTTCCGAATCCGCTCAGCTTCTTCCACGGCCAGTTTCTTAGCAAGCTCGGTCTCCTCATCGGCCTTTTTCTTCCTTAAGGCCTCCTCCTCGGCTTCCTTGGCAGCATCTCGTTCTAGGAGGGCGTCGAGATCTTCTTCCTCCTCTTCCTCGTCTGCTTCCTCAGCCAGAATCTTCCTCTTTCCTTTCTGTTTAGCACTGATCGGCTTCTTAGCAGAGCGCTTTTGAGAGCCCTTGGGAACAATGGCCGTGCTCTCAGCGATGGTGCTCTGGACGACAGTTGGGACGATGGCTTGAGGAGCGGGTTCAGGTGTGGGAGAGGTAGCGGTGGCCTGACGTCCCTTGGGGGTGGCACCAAGTCTTTTGGGTATCACAGCTTTCTTGGTTTTGGGTGCCATGGAGGAAATCGTCTAGGGTTTTCTTAGGACAGATGAGAGGTTTGAAGAGGGAGAAGGTGAGGGGGTTTGGATAAGTTTTGAGTGTGGGTTGTAATCGGGTACAGGATTGGGTTTAAGTAGAGGGAGTGATGGGACGGGTTTAGAGTTCCAAGGAAGGAAATCATTACAAGGCTGATTTGAAAGGATTCAAATTCAAATTTCAAATGATCCATTAAAATCGGACTGAAAAACCGAGTGATTTAGTTCCAAAAATAAAATATCTTAACGGTTAAGGAAATCATATAAAATAGGCAATTTTCAAATTCAGTAAAAATATAGTTGATTAAATATCTAAAAAGATATTAACCAAAAATATATGATCCGATAAATGTACTCCACCATTTAGTTCACACACCTTGATATAGATCTCAAGGGTCTTGACACAAAGTAGAATTTATCTTTCGTAAAGGGAATGCTCCCCCTACGAAAGTGCATCCTTGTTAAGCATCCCAATTTCTCGTCTTATGAAGGTGAACCTGTCCTCTGCCAAAGGCTTAGTAAAAATGTCAGCCCATTGATAATCAGTAGAAATAAAAGATATGGACACATCACCTTTTTCAACATGATCTCTAATGAAATGATGTCTCACATCAATATGTTTGGTCCTTGAATGCTGAACAGGATTCTTAGTGATGGATATGGCACTTGTATTGTCACACTTAATTGGAATACCTTTGAGGTTGATGCCAAGATCTCGCATTTGTTGAGCTATCCAAAGGATTTGGGAGCAACAGGCTCCAGCGGCTATGTATTCGGCTTCTGCAGTGGATAGAACAACTGAGTTTTGCTTCTTTGAGTGCCAACTGATCAAGGATGCTCCTAAGAATTGGCAACATCCTGATGTGCTCTTCCTATCCACCTTATAGCCTGCAAAATCTGCATCAGAATATCCAATTAAAGTGAAATCTTTTTGCTTTGGGTACCATAGTCCAAGCTCCTTAGTGCCATTGAGATATCCAAAGATCCTCTTCACAGCCACGAGGTGAGATTCTTTAGGATCAGCTTGAAACCTAGCACACATGCAAACACTAAACATGATGTCAGGTGTACTAGCCGTGAGATATAATAAAGATCCAATCATTCCTCGATACTCCTTTTGATTGACACTTGTTCCAGTCTTGTCTTGATCTAGAGACAATGTTGAGCTGATGGGAGTCTTGGCTGCCTTGGATTGATCCATCTTGAACTTCTTCAAGAGATCCTTAGTGTACTTGCTTTGGTTGACAAAGATCCCTTTCTTGGATTGATGAACTTGTAATCCCAAAAAGAAGTTGAGTTCACCCATCAAGCTCATCTCAAATTCACTGCACATGATGTCAGAAAATTCCTTGCACAAAGATGTGTTAGTAGCACCAAATAATATATCATCAACATAAATTTGAATAAACAAAATGTCCTTTCCTTTGGTCTTGATAAAAAGAGTCTTGTCGATCAACCCTCTTTTAAAATCATTTTCTAAAAGATATTTTGACAAGCGCTCGTACCAAGCTCTTGGGGCTTGTTTCAAACGATAAAGCGCTTTGTCAAGTTTATAAACATGATTGGGAAATTCTGAGCTTTCAAAACCTGGGGGTTGAGCCACATAAACTTCTTCCTCTAAGAAACCATTGAGAAAAGCACACTTGACATCCATTTGATATAACTTTATGCTCATAAAAGATGCAAATGCTAATAAAATGCGAATGGCTTCAAGCCTGGCTACGGGAGCAAAGGTCTCCTCGTAGTCGATACCTTCCTCTTGATTGTAGCCTTGAGCAACAAGCCTTGCCTTGTTCCTCACAATCTTACCATTCTCATCTAGCTTATTTCGAAATACCCATCGTGTGCCAATGACTGATTGATGCTTTGGCCTAGGCTTCAAGGTCCAGACTTTGTTCCTTTCAAATTCGTTAAGCTCACTTTGCATAGCAATGATCCAGTCTGGCTCCTGAAGTGCCTCACCTACCTTCTTTGGTTCAATAAGAGAAACAAACGCGTGAAAAGCACAAAGATCTTTAAGTTTAGAACGAGTTTGAACACTAGAAGTAGGGTCAGAAATGATATCCTTTAATGAGTGTGATGAGGAGTATTTGAATTTCCTTTTGCTAGTCTTAGCTCCTTGATTCGTCATACTGGTAGGATTGACTTGTAGTACATCTGACTCCGTGGTCCTGTTAGGTTCAATTACAGCAGTTTCTGACGTCTCAACACTGTTGGATTGGACACCAAGGGCTTTGGACGAATCTTCAACACCTTGGGCCAATTCTTCAGTGTTAAGAATCGGTTCCTGCATGTTTCTCTTCTCTGTGTTCTTGGTAACAGCAACATCACCTTCCTCGTTCTCTTCATGGATGTTAAGATCTATATCTGCAACACTTTCACTCAAAGCACCGTCATTGCATTCATAAAAAATAACATGTATGCTTTCTTCAACTACCTGGGTCCTTTTATTGAAGATTCTATAAGCTTTGCTACTCGTGGAGTAGCCAAGAAATATACCTTCATCACAACGCGCATCAAATTTCCCAAGGTTATCCTTTCCATTGTTATGAACAAAACAAGTACAGCCAAAGGGTTTAAAGTAAGATATAAGAGGTTTGCGGCCTTTGAAAAGTTCATAAGGAGTTTTCTTTAACATGGAACGAATAAGACAACGATTCAAAATGTAATTAGCTGTGTTAACAGCTTCAGCCCAATAGGTTTTAGGTAATGCATTTTCTAAAAGCATAGTCCTGGCCATATCCTCTAAGGTGCGGTTCTTGCGTTCCACAACCCCGTTTTGTTGAGGTGTCCTAGGAGCAGAAAAGTTATGGGAGATGCCATATTTAGCACAAAACAAATCAAACTGAAGTTGATCAAACTCCCTACCATGATCACTCCGAATTGACACTATGGGCTCGTTTCTTAAAGTTTGCAACTCCTTACAAAGTTTTGAAAACTCAAATAAGGCCTTTGATTTTTCTTTCAAAAATGCAACCCAAGTATATCTTGAAAAATCATCGACAACAACTAGCATGTACTTTTTACCATTGGGAGATTTGACTCGCATAGGACCACATAAATCCATATGTAAAAGTTCAAGGGGTCTAGAAGAACTTACAACCTTTTTGGGTTTGAAAGAGCTACGTGTTTGTTTACCTCGTGTGCATGCATTGCACATGTCAATACCTTTGAAGTCCATCTCAGGTAGCCCTCTTACAAGCCCTTTGGACACAAGCTTCTGTAGTGTATGTGGACTCACATGACCGAGTCTCCTGTGCCAAAGCTTTGGATCGTCCGTCAAAGCCTTTAGACAGGTTAAGCTTCCTTGTGCCACTTGATCAGCATTTACGGCGTATATATTGTTGTAACGGTATGCAGTCAATATAACTTCACATGTATCATCTCTGCACACTATACATCTTTTCTTGTTAAATCTGACATTGTTACCACTATCACATAATTGAGAGACACTAAGCAGATTATACTTCAAACCATTAACAAGATAGACATTTTTAATACTATGGCTGGAATCACTTCCAACACTACCAATACCAACGATGTCACATTTTCCTTTGTCACCAAGAGTGATTGTTCCCGTGGATTGCTCCTTTAGATCATGAAAGAGAGAACTCTTCCCACTCATATGCCTCGAGCATCCACTATCAATAATCCATTTGTGATCTTTCACCTTGGTGATTTCCTGCAAGACAAACATCAACCTTTGTGGCTAGACCAATAAGCAAATTTGGATCCATTGTTGGGTAAACCATATTCGGTAAAATAGTGCCTTTTGGAACCCAAACTTGTGTTATCCGTTCTTTTCTCAAATGAACAGGAAATGTATTGTGAATAATATAAGGATCCTTTCTTCTATAAGGGCAGGTCTCTTTTACATGTCCCTTTCTAGCACAATGGTGACATATAGGAGAGGTTCTGCTTCCTTTTGCCTTTACAAAAGTGGTAATGTGTTGCTTCTTTAAAAACTTTGGATTGTAACCAATACCACTTTTGTTTAGAGAGCTTTGTTGCTCACCCAACATCCTATCGAGAGTACCTTTGGATTTGGTAAAACTTATGAGGGCTATCTGTTGGTCTTAAATCTTATTATTCAGGGAGATCTTCTCGTTCTCTAAGTCATGATGCTCATTTCTTAGAGAGGAGAGATCTTGCTTGAGTTCAGATTTCTCCGAGTCAAGCGTCTTGACTTTAATGTCAAGACCTGAATAAGAAGCTTCAAGACCTTTGACCCTCATAGACAGATCCTCAATAGTTCTTTCCTGGTCCACGGTTCTCTTAATAAGAATGTTAGTTTGGGCAATAAGCTTCTCTTCATTGGCAATCATATTGGAAAGGAATTCCGATAATACCTCTTTTGGACTTTCCATAAGTTCTCTTACAGTGGCTTCAAGCTTTTCATCGTGGAATTCATCTTCTGAGGCCATAAGACAAATGTTGGCCTTCTCATCGTCTGAGTCAGAGTCAGAATCACTCCAAGTTGCCACCATGGCTTTTTTCTTCCATTTGTCACCTTTCTTAGGCTGGCTCTTTGTCTTTTGAGGGCAGTCCTTCACAAGATGATCTGTTTCACCACATTCAAAACAGGACAACGGTTTAGTCTTCTTTTCATACTTGTTGTATTGAGGCTTACCTCGAAATTTTGAAGACTCTGATCCATCCTTGTTGTTGAATTGCTTCTTCATTTTGAGAATTCTAGCAAGGCCTCTTGTGATAAGAGCAAAAGGATCATCCTCATCGTCATCCTCATCTTCGGAATCAGATCCATCCTTGGGCTCATCCTTCTTAGACTTGAGTGCTAAATTCTTAGTGCTAGCTGGAAGTTCTCCATCGTCTTCATTAAGGATCATCTCATGCGTGATCAGCTTCCCAAGAAGGTCATCAAGGGGTAGAGTGGTGAGGTCCTGGGCTTCCTCTATAGCTGTTACTTTTGGACCCCATTTCTCCTTTGGAAGGCACCTCAGTATCTTCCTCACTTTCTCAACGTTGGTAAAGCTCTTGCCGAGAGAGTCAAGGTTGTTGGTGATTTCTGTGAATCGTGTGAACATGGCCTTGATTGACTCATCAGACTTCATCTTGAAGAGCTCATACTTCCGAAGGAAGATGCTGATCTTGGTGTCTTTCACTTGGCTTGTTCCTTCATAGGTGACGACCAACTTGTCCCAAATCTCTTTAGCTGACCTACAAGATGAAATACGGTTAAACTCATCAGTGCTAAGACCACAATAAAGTAAGTTAATAGCCCTGTAGTTTTTGGAGATGGTTTCAAGATCTGCTTGGTTGTATTCAGACTACTTCTTTGCAACTTTGTTATCATTTGGTCCATCTTTCTCTGGAATCTTCGGACCATTCTCTATAATGTTCCAAAGCTCTAGATCTTGGTCTATGATGAACATCTTCATCAAAGATCTCCAGTGGACAAAGTTGTTTCCTACAAAGAGTGGCGGTCTGCTTGTGGACCTTCCCTGTGCAAATCCTCCGCTTGCTTCACCAGACATGATCGAAAACTCACAAGATTGTTAGATCAAAAACAGTGAGTAAAGCTCTGATACCAATTGAAGGTTCGATAATATAAAACAATGTAATATAGAAATACTCTAGAAGGGGGGTTGAATAGAGTATGCCCGTTTTTCACAGAAAGTCTCAAGACTTTTGGAGCTCGTCCCAAAACCTTTGAGATTAAACCTGAATCACAAAGTTAGACAATCGAACCAAGTGCGGAAATAAGGTAAAGCAAATAAGCAAAGAACACGAGTAATTGTTTACGAGGTTCAGCACAACTTGGCCTACGTCCCCGCCTAGGGTTCTTCCACAACCCTAGGATTCAAAAGGCTTTATTGATTCGCTTAGCTTAGGATCCTATTAGCTCACCGAGAAGCCTCTCTCTTATACAATTGCAATCTAGTCAACTCACGTTCCCTTGGAGTCCTAGACCAATCTAGAAGAGCCCCACCTATCTCAGTTATCTAGTACAATCCTCTTACTCTCACAAATCAATAGCCTAGTGCAACTTCCCGAGTTATAAACTCTCGAGTAACACTTTAAATGAATATATCCTATAAGCTCACAGTGACTCTCAAAGGCTTTGAAATAAACAACAAACTCTAGAGCGCTTAGTAGAGAGACACTTGGAAGACAGATCTTGCTTTGAATGAATGAAAGCTCGTGTAGCACTTGTGTATCTCTGTCTTCTTCTTTCTTTCCTTTATATAAGAGTGGAATGGCGCCTGAGGATCTTCACCAACGGCTCTATGAATCAGGCTTGATCCTCAATCTTCTATATATGGACACTTCGAAGCCATGATCCGTTTTGAATAGGATTTCCTCATATGCACCAAAGGAAAGATATAATCTCGAATATACTTCCTGAAAAGGTTAGTCACATATATATATAATATAACGGAAGTATATAATAAGATAAAATAATATTCGGACAAATAAGATAGGTTTTGTATTTCATCAACTGTTAACGCTCCAAGGCCTTTGACACAAACATCCTGTCAAAGCCCTTGAAACATTTATTCCAATTTCCATCAAGGGAGGGAGTTATCATGCCTTATTTCATATTTTGCTCTACATGATTTATATATTGTCTATGTCTTTACCTTATTGCCCATCCGGGGAGTATGTTGAGAAATTGATGTCATATTATGGAGATTATTAATTATATGGTGAATTTTGTTGTTATTATCATTATTGGAGTTTGGCAGCAAAGTGAAAAATATGGAAAATTTAATGAGTGAAAGAAAATCCGGTCACCTCAGAAGATAAAGATAAATCGATCCTGCATGCGTTGAGATGTTAGTTCCGCAGGTTGGGACATCAAGGTGAGGAGTCTGAAGCATTAATTATTCGGGGCAATTCATGACACCCATGTTTGTGACTCGCGAGAAGGTTGTGCTGAGGTTACAGAGGTAAAAGCATTATAGTGAAAAAAAAGCTATGAGCGGTGAGAGAAAGTTGAGAAATCAAAAGAAGAGGGAATGTGGTATGAAAAGTTTGGAAAGTACTCCATTTCCCCGGACCATTAGCACCACATGGCCAAATATATCCCACCTTTAGTCTTTTACCAATATACTCCATATTGATTAAAGTCCTCTTGATTATTGTTGCTTTGTCACAGGAAAAATTGTTTTTAACCCTCCTTTTGTGTATAGATGTTGCTTTTATTCACAGACATAGAATTTGTGACATTAGTACCTTTGCGAGGATGGTAAGTGATTGTAGGGACATAAATAAGAATGAATATAAGATGTTGAGAGTTCTATTTCTTCCCTTGTATGACCATTAAAAGTATTGTTTGAGGACAAGCAAGCTTAAGTATGGGGTGTTGGTGTGCGCTTAATTTCCCATATTTTATATTGTCATTTATATCTATTTCTGTACATATTTTATATTTTTGGGTTAGAATAATGCAGGAATTGTGTAGTTTATGCTTATTTGCCAATTATGGAGATCTACACTAGTTCTTGTTTAATTTCACATAAATCGAGACATATTACGAGCAATTCAGAGAAGAGAAGAAAGATGATCAAGGCAGTCGATATCGACTACAACAGCTCGATATTGAGTAGGAGCTGAGCCAGAAATCGAGCAGAGCAAGAGAAGGCAACTCAACTTGACACAACTTAGTCGATATCGAGTGATAGATGCACCAGGAATCGACGAAGCACTCGGAAACTGCAAGGAAGGAGTCGATATCGACCCAAGCTGGTTGATATCGAGTGAAGGCCCAGTCGATTTCTACCTCGGAGTTCTAGATCGAGTGAAGCAATGAAGACAAGTCTATATCGACCACACTTGGTTGATATCGAGTGACCATCAGAGGCCAATCTGAGCCGATTCTGAGTCCGAGGTGGCTTTACTTGCATTGGAAAGAAGGATCTTTTATCAGCATTGAAAGATGTTTTATCATACTTAGTAATTCCCACTTTTACATTAGGGGAATTTTAATTGTTTTATTTATTTTATTTATCAAACATTTATCTTTAGGATTTAGATGGATAGAAGTAGATAGAGATATAGTTGTTCTTTCTTTGGATAGCAAGGGTTGAGCACTATAAATAAAGTCCTAGGGGATGAGATTTTATTCAATTCCATCACACAAGTAGTTAGGCAATAGAGAGTAGAGAGAAAGTGGAGGCCGAATAGAGTTGGATCAAGACGAGACATTGTGGCTTTGTTCGGTTGTAAGCTTTCGTTTATTTTAATGCAATTAGTTATTTCCTTTATGATTTTGATGTTTGTTACTATGATGAGAAGCGAGTAGTCGCCCCACTTCTAGGGTCGGGGTGAGCCTGACGGTAGCCATGTAAGGTTATGTATCAAAGGTATGATTTTTATATGCGATTTCATCTTCTATCTCTATTTGCATGATTCTTCTACGAAAGTAGTAGGTGATCCTTATTTGTATTATTGAAGTGAAAGTGATCTTAATATGAATTTGGATTATTTATGTAAAAAGGGTAGTAACAATTAGGGTTTATGCGAAAGCCTCTATATTCTTAATTGTTAATGATGAAAGTTATTTGATGAAAAGGCACAATCTTTTATAACTTTAAATAATTCTTACGTGGTTATTGTTGTGGCGTTGAATCCCCGATCTTGGAAGTTTTTAGTTAATTGATTTATAAAACCAAAATTTGCGTTATTTCTGCTCATATATCTTCTTACCCATCCTTATATTCTTCGGACATTCTTTTTCGACATTATTTAATATTTTTTTTGCATATATTTCAAGTTCTGCATACCAGTCGAAATCAATCAACACTGGTCAATATCGAGTGCCCTAAGGTCGATATCGAGTTCTTCTCTGCTAGAAATTGATTCTGCTTGTTTTTCTTTGTGTAGGACGGACTAGGAATCATCTGACACAGTCGATATCGACCCATTCAGGTCAATATCGAGTGGTCTTCTGGTTGAAATCGGGGCGGAATTTAGAAATGATTAGGCGAGTGCTAACACGATTCCTCATGGATTCGATCCTGATTCCCTACCACTATAGCGGGAGGGGTTCTTGTATTTTATGTGCTTGGACAGGGAGTTGGTTTAGTTTATATGTCATATTTATTTGACTAATTTCCCTCCGCTAACATGTACTCAGAAAAGATGCTTACCATACACCTTTAGAATGTACCTGGTTCATAACTGATGCGTTGCTATTCCCGATCCTTCGCATGTGGGCTTGGAATCAAGAACAACGACTTGTTGATCGCCCAATCTTGCAAAGGTTCTTGATTTCTCTTGAATTAGAACAAGTAATTGAAGTATTTGATGGGTCAAAAGCGACGGCAACAAGACAACCCTCACGGATCAAACACTGCAGAACAATAGCAACGGGCACTGGAGAAGCCGCGGGCGCGGCCAAGGGAGCCGCAGGCGAGGCTACTGTTCACCGAGAATAGCGACAGTGTTTCTAGGCAGTTTCTGCGACGGGATTCTTCTTCTTTGTGTTTGGGTTGTGTTTGATCTTTGGGGTTTGGATGAATGAACAAAAGCAAGAACAACAATTTGAATGTAAGGAAGCAAAGGTTTTGGATTGGTAATCGAAGAACCCTTTAGACAAAGGGTTTTCTTCAATTCTATATTCCAATCTAATTCTATTGAATGAAAAAGATATGTTTAAATAGAAACATAATCCTAGAAACCCTAGACCATTTTTTCTTTGCAAAGGATTGACATGGCCAATAAAAATAATAATTACATAAATAAAAATCTTAGATGATAGATGAAAATCAAAGACTTAGTGATTAAGATAAATCCCCTAAGATGTTTTCCTTCTCCACTTTTATTTACCCTTGTAAAAATATGAAAGAAACTAATTAGAAATAATATCAATTAATTGAAGAGTCAACTAATAAATATTATTCTAACTTACATTATTCCTAAATAAATATAATGCTTAAATAATAAATAATTAAATAAATATAAGAAATTCATCCAAATAGTGACAACTGCAAAGATGATGAATTTCGGCCATTCTCGAGGCCGAATCTGGAAAAACTTTCAAAAGCAAAGTTGTAGATCTATTTGTCCTAGTTCAAACAAGGTATGACACGACCCCATCCGATAAATATGGACTCTGAACGACCCATTTTATTGAGACGTCAAAAAGCTGTCAAACCTTAAGAACGAACCAAAACGTGGGTATAATCACACCTTACTCCATTTGACCTTCTTCCATGGTGGATCCTTCTTCTTCCTTTCGAAGAGGACATACTCTTCCTCCAATAGCCCTCGAATCGATATTGATAGCTCGTCTGGATTAAGGTCATTGTTTGAGCCACAGAAGCTCATCCTTGATTGCATCAATTACATTATTCAAATGGCATTCTACGATAAGCAAAGGTGTCAAAAGAACATGTAAATGTAGTCTTCTCCTAGTCCTCTGGTGCGATGGTGATTTGAAAATAGCCTGAGTATCCATCCAAAAGGCAATAATAAGCTCTTCTAGCAAGCCTTTTTAGCATCTGGTTAATGACTGGAAGAGGGAAGTGATCCTTGCGAGTCTCAGCATTCAACTTCTTGTAGTCAATACAAACTACTAGAAATATGTCATTTAACATCGGGTAATAGTCGATGTCTTTCAAAAAGAATTCGATGTCTATGTGCGTGATGTAAAAAGTCAAAAGTTTTTCACATCGGCTATAACATGATGTCTTTGTATATTATAACATCGTTTATATTTTGAAATCTGATGTCTTTTTTATCCTATAACATTGATTATAAAATATAACCGATGTTATAATATACAAAGACATCGGGTTATACCCGATGTGGAAAATTTTTGTCTTTTTACATCACCCACATAGACATCGAATTTTTTTAAAAAGACATCAGCTATTACCCGATGTTAAATGAAAATTTTGTAATTTTTTTTAATTATCATAGCCTATGCAGGATTTTAACCCGCATCTTTCTATTTGAACGCAATGCTTTACCATTTGAGCTAAATTAGATAGAATGTTCTTATATAATAGAAAAAGAGAGCATGTGAAACATAAGAAAGACATTTAATAAGCTTCAACGCATATAAGTTGTTCAAATGTAAGCTTCAACGCATAAACTTAAGAAAGATCAACAACATGCATCACCTTTTTGTCACTCTGGGCTAGGATAACTAAACCTTCTGCGGTTCTTGTTGACTTCTTTGAAGCTATATGACCATCGGCCAAGCATTTGCAAGCGAAGTATAAAATATCAATGTAAGGTTGTAAACTAGCTAGTTAATGTGCTTAAAGTGGTGAAAACCAGGTCCCTTCATTTATCTAAATCTTCTAATAGAAGAGCTCATGTAATTCTATAAAAGAGCACATTATTCAGTTTCTGTTATTCAAACAATGAAGCTGATGTGCGCCTATTTTACCATGTTTTGTGCTTACTTTTATTCCGATTCTTGTTTATATTTTATACTTTTGGGTTGAGAAAGTATGGAATTTCTGTAGTTTGTGTTTATTTGCAAAATATAGAGATCTACACAAGTTTTTGCTTGATTTCGTAGAAATTGGAAACATGTCGGAGCAATTTGGAGAAGAAGGAAACGAGCTGAAGAAGCACTCAATATCTAGTGGACTCACTCAATATCGACTGAAGAGGAGCATAAATTTGGCTAAGTGTTGAACGAGCAAGCTACTGTAATTTCAGTCGATATTGGCCCTTGAGATCAACTGAGGCACTGAACATCTACTGGAGTACTCGATGTCTAGTGGAAGCTACTCGATGTCTAGTGAAGATAATCTTCACTTAGCAGCTGAAGAGAGAAAGAGACACTCGAGATCTACTGAAGCATCCAAGATCGAGTGAAGTGTGTCGATATCGACTAAACTTACTTGATGTTGACTGAAACCCTAGTGGGCCGCATACAAGATTTGAGAGAATCCGAGTGGAAAGAGACTTGCTTAACCCCGAAGAGAAGATCTTTTGTTTACCTTATGATCTTCTATCCTTAAGGGTGGATGTTTATTTACCCTAGGGATTTACTTATTTAGATAATATTTTATTATTTCAAGTTATAGTATGATTATGATTACATTCCTTGGCTAGCAAGGATTAGTAGCTATAAATAAAGCCCTGGGGGCTACGTTCTAACCATTTAATCCATTAGCACTTGAGCAATCAAGTTATTAGTTAGAGAAAGCGAGAGAGTAGGCTAAGAGTGGAGAGAGAGATTGGAGTTTTCGGTTGTACTCTTTTGCAATTTCAATTCAAAATTTATTTTCCGGGTTTATGATGAAATCCATGATGATGAAGCGTGAGTAGTCGTCCCAGTTCTAAGGTCGAGGTGAGCCCGATGATAGCCATGTAAGTATGCTTGAGCTTATGATTCTTATGTGATTTTCATCGTCTATCCCATGCTTAATCCACTACGAAAGTAGTGGGTAATTCCTTATTTGTGATTTTGGAGTGAAATTGAATTTATTATGAATTTGGATAGTAATTAGGTTTCGCTTGCGAATGTTGGTTAACTCTAAATTAATAAAAAGGATAGAAACAAATAGATTTTTATGCGAGAATCTCTATATTCCTATTTGATGATCGCGAAAGTTGTCTATTTGATGAAAAACATGTAACTTTTGATGATTTATATTGCATACATGGTTATTCTCGTGGTGAATCCTTGCCTTGTAAGCTTTTATTATATTGTTGAGAAAACCCCTTTTGATATTTATGATCATTACATCTTTACCATTCGTACATTCTTCGACCGTTCTTTGTCGACATTAGTTACTATTTTTATGTTTCTGTACTCGATATCGACTCACCTAGTCTACATCGAGTGGCACTGACTTGACATCAACTTGCTTTTAGTCAACGTCGATTGTTCTGTTGTGTTTTACAGGTTGCTGATTACTAGGAATCGACTGCCACAAGTCGATATCAACTGAAGCTTGGTCGATATCTGGTGACTTCTGGTCAATACAGAGAGCTAATTTCAAGACTACTTAGGCGAGCGCTGAAACGCTTCCTCGAGGATCGATCCTGATTCCTTTTCCCTACAACTGGGGAGTCTTGTGATTTATCTTTGCTAGGACTAGGAGTGGATTTATTTGGATTTTTATATTTATATCTACTTTACTCCTCTAATAAATTTTGGCGCCGTTTTCAGGGATGCTATCAATCGCGCCCTTAGTAGTCTTTTTGACATTGTCTTTTAGTGTTGCCTTGTAGGTATATGCGACGCACTGATCGCACACTGGAGTTTGAGGGATTAGACAATTGGAACACTTTCTTCCTCTACAAGAAAGGTTGAAGAGAATCATGTCTGATCAACAATATGCGAATCAGACAACAGAGGAGGAGCTTGAGAAGCTCCGTAAGTAGGTGGAGGAGTTTACCACTAGGGAGGCTGAATACATCCGAAATCAGCAAAGGTGGGAGGCAAGGGCTGATCGTGACGCCCAAGCCAGGAGGGAACTTGAGGAACGATTGCAGCAGATCCCATAAAATGCCAAAGAATACTTGCACCCTACACTGGCAGTGCCAGAATCTCCTATCATTCTCCCTAGAGTTTCTTTTGAAATTAAAACTTCTTTCATTTATGAGATTAGGAGACATGCCTGTGAGGGCAAGACTAACGAATGTCCTATGACCCATATTACTACATATCTAGATTTATGTGAAACTGTTGCTGACAAAGTTAATTTAGAATATGTACAACTAAAAGCATTTCGTTGATCGCTTGCAGGAAAGGGTCTACAATGGTTGGAGAGTTTGACCCCACAATCCATCCGCACATGGGGTGTGCTCAAGGACTTGTTTATCAACAAGTTCTTTCCACCATCTAAGACGGCGCAGATAAGGCAAAAGATCATGTCTTACAAGAAAAGGCCTTGTGACACGCTAGCTTAGGTCTAGGAAAGATACAAGGACCTGCTGCGATCATGCCCAACCCATGGGCAACCACCATATGTCATCTAGGAAATCATCTACAACGCTCTGGATGTGGAAACAAAGGAGAGGATCAACACTTACACCTCTTATAGGTACCTGGACCTCACACCACAGAGGGCCTGATGTACCATTGAGAGGCTTGTAGAATTCAACAACACCTATGGGATTCCTGTGGCTTCCGACCCGAGGTCTGCCCCATCTATGCCACTCTATGAGCCATCTAAGGAGATTGATCCTGATGTGAGGGAGCAATTCACAAAGGATCAAGTATGGCGGTTACAAAAGCAAGTTAAGTTCCTCACCAACAACCAGGCTTGTTTGGAGTCTGGGTCACAAAGGCACAACACCACCGCCTACCCACATTCTGAGCAAGTCCAGCTTGCGGAAACGCATGAGGAGGCACGCTACATGAGGGGTCCTAACTAGAGGTGGCAAGTCAGTTGTTCGGGTCGGGTACGGGTATACCCATTTGGGTTCGGTCATATCTCGGGTCGGGTCATATGTCGGGTATATTGTATGTTCGGTCGGGTTCGGGTCTAGTCGGTTCAGTTTTCGAGTCGGGTATGTTCGGGTCAAATGGATTTCGGGTTCGGGTTTGGTCAAATCGGGTCACATTTAGTTTTATAATAAAAAGATGATTATTTTTTGTTAATCTTAATTATTGACTATTAAACTTCATTTATTTAGTAAACTAGGTCTCATTATACGTAATTCATGTTATTTGGGTGTTTAAAAATAAGACACCAAATTTTCGAATATGTGTCGGTTCGGGTTTGTTTATGTTTGTGTCCATTCGGGTATCGGGTCAAAATGGGTCGGGCTCGGGTTCCGGTTGTGCAAGACACTAAATTTTTGGATTTCGACCGGGTCTAGGTTCGGGTGAGTCGGGTCGGGTTTTCGGGTCAGATCAGATTTTGCCAGCTCTAGTCCTAACCATGGAGGATATTAAAAAAATTGGGGCTTCCAACAACCCCAATATCAAAGGGACCCCTCCACCATATAGAGCACATAGACATCCTGAAAGGGAGCAAAAGAAGGATGACCTGCAGCTCATACTTGATAAGATGAGGAGGAATCACACTGAATACAAACAATCCAAAAATTCCATCCATACTCAGCTGCATGACATTAAATCACAGCTTGGAGAGATCGATGCATGGAGGATGAACATAGAGACCCAAATGGGTCAATTGGCTGCAAAAACTCCCCGACCATTCGGATCGCTCTCTGTGCAACCTGAGTCGAACCCTAAGGGATAGGAATCCGGACACATTGTTGTTGTACATCTACAGAGCAGCCACAAATTGCAAGAACCAACGATCAGAAACGAGAGCAACGACACTAGAGGACCAGTCAACATCGACCAGACTCCAGTCGACATCGACCAGATCGCACCTAATGTCAAGTCACCTGTACTTAATGTCGATGACACTGCACAACCCCACCAGAAGTCAACTGATCCATTCGATATTGACTACCCTCCAGTTGATGTCAACCATTCTGCAACATCTCGGACGGCTGAAAAGAAGAAGAAAACACTCCAAATCTTTCAAGGACCCCACCGACAAGAAATTCCAGCGTTTTGTGAAGATGCTTCAAGGGCTTAATTTCACCATACTATTCACCGAAGCTCTTCATGAGATGTCATCATATGTGAGGTTTCTTAAGGATGTCCTGAGTAAGAAGCGATCAATGGCGGAGATCGCTGAAGAGTGCAATAAGATAGAGTTCCTTGATAAGAGAGCTGATCCAGGGAGATTTGCAATCACCATTGGGCTAGGCCAACATCGCTATAAGATTCTATGCGACCTAGGGGCTGGTGTGAGCCTCATGCCTTTGTATATTTTGACAAAGGTAAATGTTAGAGCTTTGGAGCCTGTGGAAATGAAGTGTTACATGGCCGACAACAACTACGTCACGTCCACATGAGTTATTGAGGATGTCCCTGTCAAGGTGGGCAAGTTCTTTGTTCCGACGGACTTCATAGTGCTTGATATGGCAGAAGATCCTACATGTCCTATCATCTTTGGTAGGCCATTCTTAGCCGCATACGCCAACATCAATGTAAGAAAAGGGCTTCTCACACTTACTATTGGTGATGAGATTATTGAGTTCTTCTTCAACAAGACCATGGAGACACTCAATGGGATAGAGGTTAAGTCATTGCATATCAAGGGAAAATATATCCCTTGTGAGGAACCCACGAAGGGCTATGACCTCGGAGGAGCTAGAAAAGAGGGCCATGAAGGCCTAGTTGGAGGAGATCCTGGCCATATGGAACCACGAAGAAGAGCACGGACTTGAGATAGTAGTCGACGTCGACCCACTTCAGTCGATGTCGACCACTAAGGATGAGCCAGGCTACACTCCGAAAGCTAACTATGGGATCGATCCACTCGACATCGACTCCATCCACTCGACGTCTAATGAGCCTAGTTGATGTTGACCCCCGCCACTCGACATTGAGTCACCACTCTCGACTCCAGCACATCCATCGAGTGAAACATAGAGGAAGGAAGAACAACTGTAGTCGATGTCAACTGACATAGGTCGATGTCGACCACCTATCCCAGAAACAACGAAAGTTGGTACCTTCATCTCTGACGAGGTAAGTTTAGGTAAGGATCCCTGTTGTATGAGGAAATGGAGTTCAAAATATAGAAATATAAATCAAACCAGATTCGTGCCCACGCAAATAATTATAAGACCTCTTCCTGATGCAGCAGTGGGAAGTCAGGATCGATCCACGAGGAAGCGTGTCAGCGGATCTCAGGTAGCTGTAAATCTCACAGATAGAAAGATAGAAAGAAAGAAAGAAATAACAAAGAAAAAGCTAAAACGAAAGCAAAGCACAGATCTACTCGATATCGAGAAACAGTCCTCGATATCGACTAAAGCAAGTTGACAACAGTAGCAGAAATCGACAAACAGAAACGAAAACCAAACACAGAAACTCGATCTTGGAAAAAGTCTCTTCGATATTGAGTAAACAGTACTCGATATCGACAAAACTTCCTCGGAATCGACAAGCAACAGAAACTTTAAAATGCAACCTTTCGAACACAGAACGCAGATTTTGATGAATTAATTCAATAAACTAAAAGACTTCCAAGGCCAGGGTATCAACACCACAACGATAACCATGTAAAATAACACATAAAGGCATAAAAGATCATGCTTTTCATCAAATAACTTTCGTTATTAACAAATAGGAATATAGAGGCTTTCGCATAAACCCTAATTGTTACTAACCCTTTTCACATAGTTAACCCAAGTTATTAAGATCACTTTCGCTTCAATAACACAAACAAGGATCACCTTCAACTTTCGCAAAAGAATCATGCTCGCAGGGATAGAAGACGAATTGCATAAAAAGATCAAACCTTTACCGCATCACCTTACATGGCTACCATCGGGCTCACCCCGACCCTAGAAGTGGGTGGACTACTCGCTCTTCATCATCAAGAAAGACATCAATAATAAAAGGAAATAACTTTGCATTAAATAAACCAAAGAAAGCTTACAACCGAACAAGCCAAATCCGCTTTCGCCTTTCCACCTTGCTCGCCACAAGCCCTCTCCTCTACTCTCTCTATGTGACTACTTACTTGTTCTCTCTGAAATTGAATGACTAAAATCCAGCCCCTAGGGCTTTATTTATAGGCTTCATATCCTCTCTAATTAGGAAAGAATATCCTATCTATATCTATATCTATCTATCTAATTACTTAAGATTAAATAATGGAATAAAAGAATTAAATCCAAAAGGGAAATATATCTAAAGTAGATAAATCCTCCATGGAGATGATAGATTTTGATAAGTCTTGATCGATGTGGATAGAATCGGACAACTTCGTCACCAAGCAAGCCTAACTCGACTTGGACTGCTCAACCGCGTAACGCTGCCCAGGAGCTTTCCTCGATATCGAGTAATTTACTCGATATAGAGTAACGACGTCGTCGACTTCGGCTTCTGATCTTGGTCGAGTAACTGCTCCCCGACACTGGCCCGGACATGTGGTGCTGGGGTTGTCGATATCGAGCAAAGTACTCGATATCGAGTAAATGTTTCTCGAGCTGTCCTCTCTCTTTGGCTTCTCGATCCGGGGCTGCCTCCTCGACTCCGCGTATGGCTTCAAGGTTTTATCGATATCGAGTAAACTACTCGATATCGAGTAGGGTCCTGGAGTCGGGTTGGCTTTGTCTTCAGTTCCTCGATCAGCTCTTCCTCGACCAGGCACTGCTTGGACTTATTTGGTCGATATCGAGTAAAAGAACTCGATATCGAGTAACACTTGTCTTCAGCTCGATTTGTCCTGGTTCTGTCACTCTTTGACCTTGGACTTCTGTAGTTGACTTTTGAGCTTTTCGTCCTTTCTCAGAACTGATGTAAATTGCTTCGATTTCTGCGAATTTAAACAAAAACTGGTGTAGATTCCATAATTTGGCAAATAAGCATAAACTACATAGATTATGTACTATTCTAGCCCAAATGCATGAAATGTATGCAGAAAATGATATAAAAGTTACTATAAAACATGGCAGATTCAGCTCACAACAATCCCTACCCTCTTGAGTTGATTACAAATATTTCTACGAGACGGGTTCCTTGGTTTGTTAATCTTATTAAAGTAAGGGGTAAGGAACCAAAAGTTTTCAGGGAAGGTGATCAAGTGTTATTAGCCAAGGCAAGCACGAGGGGATTCTGAAAAAAGTATACATGCAAGATAAAGGGCGGAGTTGTCACCATACACCACATCTACCCAGGAAAGATAGAGCTGAAAGACAAGAAAGAAGTCATATTCAAAGTTGAGCTCGAGAGTCCAGAAGAGAAGGTCCAAGTTGTGTTTTACAGGTTGCTGATTACTAGGAATCGACTGCCACAAGTCAATATCGACTGAACCTTGGTCGATATCTGGGGACTTCTGGCCAATACAAAGAGCTGATTTCAGGACTACTTAGGCGAGCGTTGAGACGCTTCCTCGAGTATCGATCCTGATTCATTTCCACTACAATGGGGGAGTCTTGTAATTTTTCTTTGCTAGGACTAGGAGTAGATTTGTTTGGATTTTTATATTTATATCTACTTTACTCCCCTAACAGAAGCGCAGAACTAAGGACTGAAAACAAGCGTGATAAGAATAACAAGAGGGATAGTCCTTAAGTATCTCTACTAGACCGCCCGATCACAACCACAGTATGTACCTCAGGCCCAATTCCACAAACAGATCACAAACCTAGGCTACCATTTCACCTCTTAATGAACACAACTGGACCTAGCTATCTTATAGAAAGCTTTCACAGTTCTCCTTTCTCTTCTTGTAAAAAGCCTATAAATACAATACAACTTCAGAATGTAAAGCAAGAGAGAACTAATGAAATAGTGGCATTATGTGATACCCACAATCAACCTTTGAGCAGTCTCTCTACTCAACCACCAGATCACAATCACGGAAGTCTTTAAAAGATTTAATGAATAGAAAATAATAATAATTCTTATGTCTTGTATGCCATATAGTTGATTCACATTCTTAAATAACAAAAAATTGCAGCAGTTACCTGATTGCCTGAACGAGCTCCCATGACCAAAGAAAAAGTTTTCTGGAAAAACTGTGAGCAAAATCTACCACTACGAGATAGAGCAGCAAAACCTGCTATGCTCTCTTGCGACCCAGAAGAGGTTGAGGAGATTGATTTGTTAGGAGAATCAACCTGAAAGAACAACGCCGAATTAATCATAAATAAACACAAAACATGCTTGTTTCCACTTATGGAGCCAATGTCTCCACTTTCTAACTTGCTTTTAAGCAGTTTTAACTTTTCATATATCTGTTGAACAAAACATTGAAAACAAGTCTAAAATTGAGGGAAAATATTACCAAGGCAGCAGAGTTTTTCATTCAAGTATAGCATCATTATGGTGTTAAGAGCCTTTTTCTCTCATGAAATTGGAATCAAAATGCATAGGCATCTTTAGGCATACAACATACTATATTCATTGAGAAGGTAAAATAAATGAAACTGTCCATGAATGCAAAGACATCAATCTATTCCTCCTGAATCAGATGATCAGAGAATACCATGGTCTAAGAACTTTTAGGGAATGCTGAAGTAGAAGGGGGATATATACAAATAAAAAAGTTCCTTAACAGATTAAGTTTCTAAAGCCACTAAATGCAGGATGTGATTTTCTTGTTCAGTTTGACTCTGTCACTTGATTTCTACACTTTGAACAAAAGACATAAAGGCTCCTTTCACGGAAAAATAATTTTAACAACAACAAATTACCTTCCTTCTTAATTTTTCATATTCCCATTCATCTCAGATTTATATTATTGATCTGAGCCATGCTCCAATGTAGCAGGCTTTCCCTGTTGTGGCTGGATATACCCAATAAACCTGCATGTAACATTCGTTAGGAGGAATTTAAATGCAGTGCAACTGTAATGAAAGAAAGATATCAAACCAAAGCAAGAGAAACGAAAACAAAGTCGCATAATAAAACAAAAATTAGATTATATAAATTTGAGATAACAATCAACAAGAAGTCAAGAACTAGTCAGCTCTTTTCAACTAAAAAAAAACATTAGTTACAGATCTTGATTCTTCTATCTCATATAATGCAGACCCTTCTTTATAGTCATTATTATCTACCCAATCTCCAAAGTTTAAACATTAGTTAGAGATTAAAATGAGGGAGAGAGAAATAATAACCTGCACTTACATGTGCCAAAACCAATGTTTGAATTTCAGGATGAGATCCTAAATTAGCACGGCCCTAGCTTCATCAATCAGAACGGAGGTGTTCAGGGTAAGAAACCTACCAAGTTTCTTAAACTGATTAGCATAATGGAATGTACATATTTGCTCAAATATCAATATAAGAAAAATCAATTTAAAGCATAGGACACCTACAAATTTTCATCCCTATAAGAGGAATTAGATACAATCTCTATTATTTCAACTGTTTAGTAAATATATAATGAACTAGATTACCCAAAAACAGACTATGTTATGTGACTAGAAAAAACAAATCAAGCGGAAAAAGGACAACCGAAGAATGATTCAATACCTCAAGTCGGGTCGGATTACATGATTTTTAGAGCGCAGCTTTGCAATCGGAATAAGAGGGTGATAAGGGAAGAAGTCGGAAAAGTGCTTTGAATTTCACGGCGAAGTGAGGCAAGCCAGAAGAGGAGGACGACGACAAGTGAATGTGAAGGAGCGAAGAGCAACAACGAAGTCACGACAACGAAGTTTCAGCGAAGAACTAAAAAAAAGGTAAACCCTAAATCAAAAAATAAATCTGAATTGAAAAGAAGGGGAACGAGAGAAATAGAGAAGCGGCGATGTACCTTGTCTGGAGAAGCGGAGCAGCAGTGAAGAGCGAACGAGAAAGGAGTCGCCTTCTCTCGTAGGAGTCGTCGTACCCTAGCAGCGAAGGAGGAGGTTTCCATTGGGGTGGAGGGAAGTGAGAGAGGGTCATCGTGAGGTTAGAGAGAGGGATGAGAGATGTTTTCATATCTGGATAAGAGGGGTTTTTGGTTTGAGAACAAAAGGTGCCCGTGAAAGTGAAAATTGATTTCAAACTTTCAACACTTTGTTTTTTCGAACTTTTAAGTTCAATTTCGTGCTTCTGATTTTTTTAAAATAACATTTAACTCCGGTCAAAATAATAGAGTGATATCTCTATTTTCTTCGACATCTCAAATTTTAAAACCGATGTTCAAAAACTATTTAACACCTAGTGTTTTTCTTACAGATGTAAATGACCCGATGTTAAATAACATAGTTCTAGTAGTGCAGACTCTCCATCCCGATTGAACTCGCGTGGGAACTAGATCTCCTTCTTTCTTTTCAACAACTGTGATGCCTCCTTTCTTTGGAATCACTTATGTCGGACTTACCCATTTGCTGTCAGAGATGGAGTAAATCATTCTGGCTTGAAGTAACTTTAAGAATTCCATCTTTATCCATCATTGATGGATTGAGATGTCTCTAGGGTTGTCTTGACGTCTTGGCTCCTTCTTCTAGCAATATCCGGTGCATACATGTAGCTGGACTTATCCCTTTGATGTTTGCGATGGTCCATCCAAGGGTTGTCTTGTATTCCTTATTAAGCACATCAGCTAAGCTACCCTCTTGATCTGGATTAAGCTAGTTTGAAATGATGACTTGAAGGGTTTCATTATCACCTAAGAAAGTGTACTTAAGGTGATCGGGCAATGGCTTAAGCTCAATTTCAGGTGGCTTGATAATAGAGGGTAAAAGCTCCTCTTTGGGAAGAGTTAGCATTAAATTTTCATTCCTTATATGCGAATGATGTGCATCTAAAGCTTCTAGAATCTCATGCAAGTATGGTTTCAAAGGATAATCTAGGGAAAGCTCATCTAGAGGAGCTTCCAAAGCTACATGCAATTCATCTTCCTTGTTATGTTCAAACACATCATCAATAATAGGCTCAAATAAAGAATGCTCATCAACAGGATATTTCATAGCATCCATAATGCAATATTGAACCTTACCACCATCAAATTTCATTGTGAGCTTACCTTCCCAACAATCAATCTTGGTTCTCGTCGTTCCAAAAAATGGTCTACCTAAAAGAATAGGTGCCTCTACAACATCATGCTCCATATCCAAAACAAAGAAATCAGCAGGAAAAATTAACTTATCAACCATAACTAAAACATTTTCAAGAAAACCTCTAGGATAAATTTGAGAACGGTTAGCCAGTTGGATAACCACTCGTGTTTCCTGTAATTCACCAAGTCTAAGGGTTTTGAATAAAGAGTATGAAATCACATTAATAGATGCACCCAAATCTAACATAGCATGCTTGAATTTAGTTTCACCAATAGTGCATGGGATAGTGAACATACTTGGATCCCTGTATTTTTCGGGCATTCGCCTTTCCAACATAGCGGAGACATGCTTACTTACATGAACCTTCTGCTTCCCTTTCAACTTCTGCTTCCTCTTGATGGTGCAAAGCTCCTCCAAGAACTTAGCATAGCAAAGAACCGCTTTGATGAGGTTACGAAGCGGAATATTGACTTCACACTTAGCAAATATCTCATATAACTCCTTGTCATTTTCCAGCCTTCTTGTGTCCTTTAAAGCTTTAGGAAATGGTGCTATGGGCTTATACGGATCAAGGTAAGGCTGAAGAATTGAATTTGGAACAGCAGCTTGATCGGAAATAAGAATATCGTCTTCCAATGACGAATTCGCCACGTCGAGTTAGATCTCAACTCTGGTTCTGGGCTTGCAAGTTTCGCGGCCGTGGGATCTTTCTTGCCATGGCGACTTGGGTTCACGACCGTGAGTTGGTTGTCTCGCGGCGGCGAGTTCGAACTGTCATAATATTCTGGGATGGGATCTTTTGCGGTGGCGAGTGGGTTATCTCGCAGCGGCAAATACGGTGCCGCTGATTGTCTTTCTTCATTTTCGTCTTGGCTTTCTTCCTTCCAATCCTCCACTAATCCATCTTGTTCTGGATAGTTAGAGGGCAGTTTCTTACCAATCCTTAGATGTATAACATTAACATTCTCACGTGGTGGAGGAACCAATTGAGAAGGTAACTTGCTCGACGCTTTAGCTTTCAACTCACTTATATCAAGAGTCAATTACCCCATAGTCTTCTCATAAGCATTCATCTTGCCGAGAATCATCCGGAGAGTTTCAGCTTGGTCCGGATTGGCTTGAGGAGGGGGCCTTTGTTGGAATTGAGACTTCCCTTGTTGATAAGGAGCTTGATTTTGATTGAACCTTCCACCGAATCGTTGATGAAAATTGTTGAAATTAGGATTATAAGGACCATTACCATAGTTTTGGCGGGGACCATAATCACCCAAGGCATTGACATCGGCGACACTCACTTGGATTTGCGGGCATAAGTCAATTGGATGTGAAGAATCTCCGCAGACTCCGCAAGGGTGTTGAACTTGATTCACTCCTTGCACGGCCATGGTGAGCTTACTCAGTTGCTCCATTATCTCTAATAAATCATTTCTTGGAGGATTGACTTGCATCCGTAAGGCTCCTCTAGCTCCTAGAGTCTTAGAGTATTGATACGATGAAGTTACAAGCCTTTCAAATATCTACATAGCTTCATCCGGTGTCTTAAGCAAAATATCTCCTCCACAAGCATAATTGATTGCACATCTATCTCTATCAGTCAGTCATTCATAGAGTGCAACGATTAGATCATCCTCAGTGAGTCCATGATAGGGGCATGCTGCGGTGATTCACTTGAAGCACTCATAATACTCATAGAGTGATTCTATAACCAGCTGCTCAATACTAGTGATTTCTCTCTTGATCTTACTGTGGTGGCTAGCAAGATAATACTTCTTCAGAAAAGCTTTCCTTAGCTCAATCCAAGTGTGGATACTCTCAGTAGAAAGATAGTACAACCAATCACTGGCTGCGTCTTTCAAAGTGAAGGGGAAGACTCTCAATATCATTTGATCATCATTCAAATCACTATGCTTGATGCAATCACATATAGCATGAAATACTGCGAGATGCTTGTTTGGATCTTCTACCTGAAGACCATGAAAATAAGGTAGGATACCAGTCTATCCTGATTCATATTTGAACCTAGAACCAGCCGGTAGATCAGGGGGTACAATAGCCAAAGGTTGAGTGTTCATATTTGGCTCCCTAATCTCTTACAGAGTCCTCCTAGGAGGATCAGCTGCTCCATTAAAAACTTGATTATTGTTGTCATTAGGAGGTGGATTCTGTTGGTTGTTCAAAATACCTCCTGGTGCATCATTATCAATATTATCACCCATCTCTTCTGTGCTTTTTGGGTTATAAGAGTGTTCTCTTTGCAACCTAGAAAGATTTCACTCAATTTCTGGATCTAAAGACAAAAAAGATGCGTCAGTAGCACGGGTGTGAACCATAAAATGGCTCAAACCTAAGTAAAGTAACGATTAGACTAAAATAAATCAAATAGAAGTCCCCGACAATGGCACTAAAGAAATTCCCACACAAAGAGCTAGTATATCAATAAGTACAGGGTCGAACCCACAGGGAAATCTAAGATTAATAGTTTAAATGCTACTTTGTCAAGAAGTGGGAAATAAGCAAATTAATATGAGAAATAAAACTAATGATCAAGATTGCAAATGAAATAACAAAGCACAGAGATAATGGTTTTGATAACAATGCAATAGAGAAAATAATTCCACCTATGCATTCATCGACATTGGTTGGCTTAATTGGTCTTAGACATAAACTCAAGTTGTATATTTCCTTTCAAATGCATTCTTCCCACCATAGTTTGAATAGATTGGACCACAACGAGTGAATCCAACCCCTTACACCTTTATGCAATCAAAGAACGACAGAGATTTAACACAAAGATAGCACAAATTCCTAAGAATCTAGGCATATGAATAACACGAAGTAAACAAGGTAACCGATGTTTAAGACTTATGTCGAAATCCCTACTTAGTCATGATCAAATAAGGTTCTCACAATCCTAAGCATGCTACTATAGAATTTATTCAATGAAGAAAGAACAAATACCTAGCAAGATACTATTATTGTACCGAATCACAATAATATCATCAATAAACACAAGGGAAATCGAAAGAAAAGTAGGAAACAACTGAATTTAAGCCCCACAAATCACCAACCAAGTCTCCGAAATACATGTTAAACAAATAACGGACTTAGCCACTCATAGCTTACTTAAATCTCCTTCGAATTGATGGAAATTAAGCAAACTTGAATGGAATAAAAACCTATTGTAAATTATGACTGAAAGTATGAGAATAGCAATGGATGTGTCCCTAATTTCGTGGCTCTTACCCTCGAGGAGAAAGAGACCCTGAAAACCTAGATACTTTTCTTAAAGATAATTTAGAAAATATCCAAAAATATAATAAAATATCCTAAAAATATTAAAACTGAAAATAATAAGTAAAGAAGTGTTAATCTCACTAGCTTAAACCATAAGAAAAAAAGGTAACTAATGAGATTTGATCGAGTTTCCTTCCGAAAAGATAAGATTTGGCCTTGATATTAATTTCCTCTAGAAGTTTTCGCGGTGGCGGAATTAGTTCTTGTGGCCGCGACTAATTGTTTTCATCACTGGTGGCTCACGGGCAATTCACCATGGCGAATTGAGGTTCTCACGGTGGTGAGATAGGATTTCGCGGCCAGGACTTGTGCTTGTCTTCATTTCTTCTCATTGTCTTCTTCACCATGGCGAGATGGCTCATTCACGGTGGAGAATTCCATCTCGCGACCATGACTCAAGCTGGATTTGTCTCTTTGTTGTTGTTCTAACTCGTTGGGGCGACCTAGAACTCACCACGGCGAAATGCCTTATTCTAGCTTATTGCTCTTGTCCATTTGCTCTCGCGCTTGACACATTCATTCTGCTTCTTCTTTGCTTCTTTCATCTCTTTTACTCCATTTAGATGTCTCCCAAGCTCGTCACCATGACAGAACTACGACTTTGAATAAATCAATCGAAATAGCGAAGTTTCCGCACTTTCCAACCAAAAGAACATAATATGCAATTAACTATAAAACATAACCAAATATCCATGAAATGCAACTAAAACTATGCTATAATGCCTATTGAATTATGCATTATCAGAGAGCTTTTGTGCTATGACAAACTAAACTCCTCCTTCGTTTGATTTACTAGTTTGAAGCTTTCGATTTGATATTCCGTGAGATCTTCTCTACTCTATTTACTTTTGGGTAATCTTTATCTTACGTTATTATTGCTTATGATTGATTTTGTGTTGTACTGGAGTATCTAACCAATATTTGCTTAAATTCAATCTGTCGCTAGGTCTATAGGAATTCTAGTTGAATAACTTAGATCATAGTAGCAAATTTTGATCATCTAGGGCTAGTGACTTGGTTGATTGCATAAAGATAAAGATACAATTGGTTTATTGCTAGTTGTTTTATTTCAATTGTTCCTATTCATTTTCCTTGGTTTGCATTGCTATTGTTGAATTGAATCTAGATAGTTTATAGGTTATTCATCAATAAGGGTGTTTAGAGTCTGGTTGACATATTCACTAATTAAAGGGAAGGAATTGAAAGTTATGATCAAGGTATAATTGATTTTAACAATAGGTTGCTCAAGAGCCATATGTTTATGGAATTTCAAGGATCGGAATCCAAATTGAGAGTGGATACTAATTCATCAAACGGGAGTACATCTACTCGACATCGACTAGTTTTTGCTTGCTTTTGCGTTTCTGTTGCTTTTTGTTTTGCAATTTAGCCGACGGTGTGGTCGAGATCGAGTAACCCTACTCGATATCGAGTACTCTGCTGGTCGAAGTCGATGGTGACTGGAACTGAAAAGGCGAGCGCTGACACGCTTCCTCGTGGATCAATCCTGACTACGTTCTACTACAGCGGGATGAAGTCTTGTATTTATTTGCGTGGGCACAATCCGGTTTAATTTATATTTATATTTATTGAACTCGATTTCCTCCTCCTTTGTCAAATTGGTGCCGTTGCCGGGGAAGCAATCAATCGCGCCCTTTTTATTTTCTTTTTACTCTCATTTTCTTTTTGTTTTTGTTTTTCAGGTGCATACGAAGAACTAATCGCACACCTATCGACCCTATTCTCGAGCTTGAATGCTTTTTCCAACTAAGCCTTTGCTTTAAGTGGAAAAAGCGTTCATGCTAGAGAATAGGGTCGATAGGTGTGCGATCAGTTCTTCGCATGCACCTGAAAAAAAAACAAAAAGAAAAGGGGAGTAAAAAGAAAATAAAAAGGGCACGATTGATTGCTTCCCCGGCAATGGCGCCAATTTGACAAAGGAGGAGGAAATCGAGTTCAATAAATATAAATATAAATTAAACCGGATTGTGCCCACGTAAATAAATACAAGACTTCCTCCCACTGTAGTATAAGGTAGTCATGATCGATCCACGAGGAAGTGTGTCAGCGCTCGCCTTTTCAGTTCCAGTCGCCCTCGACTTCGACCAGCAGAGTACTCGATATCGAGTAGGGTTACTCGATCTCGACCACACCGTCGACTAAACTGCAAAACAGAAAGCAACAGAAACGCAAAAGCAAGCAATGACTAGTCGATGTTGAGTAGATGTACTCGACCTCGACCACTGTTCACTCGACGTCGCCTAGTGTCGTCGATATCGAGTAGTGCAGAATCAAAAATAGCAACTTGAGACAGAACGAAAGACATAAATAAAGACAGATTCGGTGGGAATTAATTCAATAAACTAAATGCTCCTAGAATCGAGATATCAATACCACAACGATAACCATATAAGAATCATGCAAAAGGTATGAAAGATCATGCTTTTCTTCAAATAACTGTCGTTATTAACTAATAGGAAAATAGAGACTTTCGCATAAACCCTAATTGTTACTAACTCTTTTCACATAATTAATCCAAGTTGTATTAAGATCACTTTCGCTTCAATAACACAAACAAGGATCACCTTTGACTTTCGCAAAAGAATCATGCTCACGGGGATAGAAGACGAAATCGCATCAAAAGATTGTACCTTTATCACATTTACCTTACATGGCTACCGTTGGGCTCACCCCGACCCTAGAAGTTGGGTGACTACTCGCTCTTCATCATAAAGACACACATCAATAATAAAAGGGAACTAAATTGCATTAATGAAATAAAACAAAGCTTACAACTGATCGAAGTCAATTCCGCTCTCGCCAAACTTCACTCCAATCGGCTCCAAGCTCTCTAATTAACTATCTCTCCTACTCATTATAACTTGTTGAAACACAATTGCTTGTGTCTTGGATTATCCTAAAAACCAGCCCCTAGGTCCTTATTTATAGTATTCAATCCCCGCTAATCTAGGAAAGAATATCATATCTATATCTAAAATTATCTATCTAAAGACTTAAGATAAAACTTTAAAGCAAAACAAATAAATCTCTAATGGAAATTATATCTAAAGTGGATAAATCTTGCTTTGTCTTAATAGACCTTCATGTGGATGGATAGAATTCCACATATCTTCACTTGCAAGTAACCCAAAAAGCTCGGACTCCTCCTCGTACTCGACTCGGATTGCTGACTGAGGTACTCGACATAGAGTAGCTTACTCGACGTCGACTAGCTTTGTGTCTCCTAGGTTGCACTCGAGCTCGGCTAACTTCTGGACGCTCGACATGTACTCGACATCGAGTAAAGTACCCGACGTCGAGTGGCTCTGGGCTCCTCGAGTGATGGCTTACTCGACATCGACTAGGGTTAGTCGACGTCGACTAGAACTGTGTCGAGTGCTCCTTCTCGTTTTCTGCTCGATTTGTCCAGGATCAACTGCTACTTGACCTTGGACTTTCTGTAGTTGATTTCGAGCAAATCCATGGTTTTCTTCCTTTCTCCGAATTGCTGTAAAATGCCTCGATTTCTGCAATATTAAATAGAAACTAGTGTAAACTCCATAATTTGGCAAATAAGCATAAACTACATAGATTATGTACTATTCTAACCCAAATGCATGAAATGTATACAGAAATCGATATAAATATAAGTGTAAAATATGGCGAATTAGGCTCACAACACACACCTTTTATTTTTTTTTTCATTCGTTTCCTTAAATTTCAGCATATGAATTTTCACAAAGCAATTAATTCGGCAATTAAGGAAACAAATCTCCCCAAAACTCGATTTTTCAATCTATTAGACACTTTCCATAGGAGAGAGATTTTTAATCTTTCAAATCTACACTTCATAATCAAATCTTCTTCCAGTATGACAACCGAATATTACACCGGCCCACTGGATTAACTTAATCTGACCATTTCAACATCTGTCAAGTTAATGTTTTGCAAGGGTTGTCATCACTATCAACTCCGTCTCTACGAGGAGTCTTTACGAGAACTGTAGAGATGCAAATATAGATAATAGACCACATTAAGGTTTTACAATCTAGAACCAAAATATAAAAGTTGTTGAAGACCCTCAAGACCTCCAACACTCCAACAATTTCAACAAAATCTCAACATTTGCCAATTTTAGTTCTTTTTTTTTTATAAATAAAAAAAATGAAATAATCCAAATTTCAATTTCTTGAAAGGAAGAGTTAGGTGTGTAGTTCACTCGGTCGTTGTTTACTTGCCGGGTTGTCAAGTGTCAATGTAAGGGGAGTCCATTTGTAACTTATTCATAGTGGTGGAGCCAAACACTACCTAATAATTCACCTCCATCAAAACAAAAAGAAAAAGAATTCGAACCCTTCAAAATAAATGCACCCCCACAAAGACGTAAGAACCTTCTTCTGTTCTTGCCGCTAGCGAAAACCCCATTTTGCCCCTTCTCCACATCACCTTCCTCGTCTTCCTCCTTAAGGTCCCTGTTAATAAGTGAAACATCGGAGGGTATTTATGACTATCCGCTAAAGCGTCCCCACTAAATAAGAAATTAAAAATAAAAAAGGAAACAAAAGAGGAAGCTTTTTCTTCTGTCTCTTGAAGCAGATCTGCGGATCAATCAATCCTCCCTTCCATTTTTTCCTCCTCAGATTCATCGGCTTCAGCTGTTAGATTTTCTCGGGAGAATTTGATTTTCGACGGAGAAAATGAGCACCGGCGATCTCCTCAATCTTCATCCATCGGAACTCAAATTCCCTTGTGAGTTCCTCATCCTCCCGTATTATGATAAATCTACGAGATTCACTTATTTGTTTTTGCTGCGTTTTTTGGAATCTACTTGCTTTCTGGTTGATTCTGTTGCGATTGATTGGGAAAAGAAATATATGTATTTGATTCTTCAGTTTTGCGGCTTTCAATTCCCAAACCCTAATTCGTCCTGAAATTTCGTGCGAAAATTGTCTGTGCCATGTGCTTTTTATTGGAGTCTGGATACTGATTACTTTGTGTCTGAAATTAATTTTTAATATTTTTTTGATGTTCAAGTTGAGTTGAAGAAGCAGAGTTCATGCTCTTTGCAGTTAACCAACAAGACGGATCAGTATGTAGCATTCAAGGTACGTTTCTGATGGTTTACGGAACCAGTGAGTTCTGTTGTCTGATTAATTGGCGGTATACTTCTGTTATTTCACTGATTTATACTGTGAATTTTATTTTAGTTTTTGATTTGGTGGTTACTAATGTAATTGGGAAATGAGACTAGGTTAAAACAACAAATCCGAAGAAATATTGTGTCCGCCCAAATACCGGTGTTGTTTCACCTGGTGCATCATGTAATGTTACAGGTAACTGTGCATTTTAAAGGTTTTCAGTTCTTTTTGCCATGCAAGTAGAGTTTTCTTGGTATCAGTTCCCCTATGAAATATGAAGATGGTGATGAAGGTCACTGCATTTTGATTTAGCATTGGTCCTTTTCTTCCCGCCTTTTTCGAAGCTTTGGTTTGTAGGCTTAATGAATGAATTCAATGTCACATGTTGCTGAAGTAGATTTGTTATTTGTATAGGCTTATAAATTTATACTGCTTATGATTTTTTTTTTTTGCAAGAGAAGGAGTATGTTGTAGTTAAAATATGGGGCATTGAGCTTTCAGTTTCTTTTCCATTGTGTGCTTCAGTGATGAGCTAAACAAATTAAACGAATTCTGGATCCAAATAATGGAAGAAATAAGAGGATTTGGATTTCCTTGAATAATGTTTTGTGCTTCAGAGCCTTAAGTTATCACCTAAAATATTGACTATTTTCTTTCTCTTTCCTTTTTACTAAATAACTCCATGGTTCTCGAAGTGAACCTGTTAAACCGGAGGGGCATGCATTTTCCTAATTTATGGTGCTTGTCTGCATGATTTGTTTCTTGTTGCAATCAGCTGAACTTTGCAAATTTAATTTGATAGTTACTATGCAAGCACAAAAAGAAGCACCGCCTGACATGCAGTGCAAGGACAAGTTTCTAGTCCAAAGTGTTGTGTTGCACCTGGAGGTGCTACAACACTTTGGACTAGAATATTGACTATTTTGTGCTTCAGTTATCACCTAAAATATTGACTATTTTCTTTCTCTTTACTTTTTACTAAATAATTCCATGGTTCTCAAAGTGAACCTGTTAAACCGGAGGGGCATGCATTTTCCTAATTTATGGTGCTTGTCTGCATGATTTGTTTCTTGTTGCAATCTGCTGAACTTTGCAAATTTAATTTGATAGTTACTATGCAAGCACAAAAAGAAGCACCGCCTGACATGCAGTGCAAGGACAAGTTTCTAGTCCAAAGTGTTGTTGCACCTCCAGGTGCAAGCACAAAGGACTTAACAGCAGAAATGGTGGGATGATTATTCACTCCTTATCCCGATCCTATTGAAGTGTAAATTAGCTGTCAATTTATCTACCATAGACTGAATTATCTTTTGGTTTTTGATTTTAGTTTAACAAGGATGAAGGGAAGATTGTAGAGGAGTTCAAATTAAGGGTTGTTTATATCCCTGCGAATCCTCCTTCACCGGTCCCAGAAGAATCTGAAGAAGGATCTCCTCCCAGGACAACTGAGCGGGATAATGGATATCAAAGTGCTTCATTAGTAAGTGCTTTTGTTTGTTTGTTTTCTTTTTTTATGTTTGTGAACTTTGTGTAAATGCAACTCCCATGAATGTTGCAGGCTGCAAGGTCTCTTGAAGATCCTAAAGGACATTCTTCAGAGGTATTTTTCCCCTTTCTATTATCTGATTCGACCTTTCAATCCTTAAAGCTTTTGTATGTGGTTGGTTCTAAATTATTAGTCTTCATAGTAGTAACTTCATGGCTTAATTTATTTGCTTCAGATCGTCACAATTCACACAGTTACTTTTGTGTCTTGTTCTTTGAATCGTATATGTGTTATGGTGGCCTTCATCTGCATGATGCGTTTCAAGGCAGGTTTGAGGGATAATGCCCGTTAGATTAGATTTCAATCTGGGAGATTCACTTTTGACTACAAGGGCATAGCAAGCTCGATCTTTAAAGTGGGGTTGGTAACAAGTTTCTTTAAATATAATTATTTACATTGAGATAGAAGGCAAGAGGGAAACAAGATACCCGGTAGCCCCTAAATGTACAAGATAAAAATTACTATAGTTTGAGTGATGTAGGATCAACTTTTTAGAATACATATTTGAAATGTCTAATATAAATTGAAAGGTGATGGGAGAACATATGCAGTCAAACATATCTCTCTTCTTATTATTATTTTGATAAAGGGGTAAACTTAGGGGTTTCAAAGGTGAAACATAGGAATTTCTGATTATCAAGAACTGAATGCTGTTCTGCGGTATCTGATGTGGCTTTTCCTTTTTGGATTGAAATTATTGTTTTGCTACATTGTATTTCATGTAGAGTGCATGGAAGTTTAAACAGGACAAACTAACCAGTGCAATAATCATGATAAAAAAAACACTCTGAATAATGGAATATAGATCATAATTTTGTATATTTCATCTTGATTCATGAAAGGGTGAAGTATAATTTATGTGGCCAAATGGTTGTAGAACAGTTACTGGCCAGTGGATTGTAAATGGAGTTAAAAGTTGGCATATGGTAGTGGAATGTTGAGAAATTGTTGAATGATTACTCTTTGTTGATGATTGAGGAAAATGACAAACCTAAAGGCTTTGAGTTAGAGCACATTGTATACCCTGTTGGCCTTCTTTCTATTTTGTTCATTCACCTGCTATTATTGTGGACCCCCCACCCCCCCCCCCCCCCCCCCCCAACACACACACACTACAACTTTTTGATGCTAAAAGTTTTTAGCAATGAAATGTTCTTCAGGCTCTGATTTTGAAGCTGACCGAGGAGAAAACTTCTGCCATTCAACAAAACCAGAAACTTAGTCAAGAATTGGTATACTCTGATGGCCTTCTTTTTATTTTGTTCATACATTGCTTATTTCCTGCTATTATTGTGTTTCTCTTTCCTCGAAGAACTATCTAGCGTTTATATTATTATAAAATTATAGCCTTTCTATTGAATTTTGACAACACATGCCCTTCAGCTTTCTTCTATTCTGTTACAAACAAGCATGCAAGCAGTTAGTATTTGTTGTGGCATTTGATATGTTACATGAAAATGAGTTAATTGAATAAACGTAACGGTTGATTTAACTTTTAGAATCTCTGGCTGATCTTGTGCGCATTTTGTACCTTTGGCAATATAAGACCATAGTTGTTGTAGATCTTGTGTTTATCTGTTCTTGTTCACATTATCCAAACTTGTAGAGTCTGCTTTTGCTGTTGGCACGTCATGTTAAATTTACCTTTACATTGCCCACCAAAAAAAAAAAAAATTTACTTGTACATTGCTGAAGGATGAAATTTGGTTTTGTCCATCAATTGTGACACAACAAATTTGTTACTGCAGGAACTGTTGAGGAAAGAGACAAGCAAAGGCCGTGCTGGCGGATTCTCAATGGTATTTGTGTTGCTGATTGGTATCATTGGTATTGTTTTGGGCTACTTGATGAAGAGAGTGTAGGAGTCTCGTGCCATGGGAAAAGGTTTATCTCCATTTTCTGGTATCGAAACGTAGATGTATTTTAACTGTGAAACGGGGAAATATATGCCCAGAAAAGAACTTTAGCTCGTGTAATCTATTTTTTGCTGTTTGGTCAGCAGTTTGAACTAAGAACATAGACCCTCCTTCCAATTGTCCCAAATCTCATGATGGATGGTAAAAGAGGATGTTTTCCTGACCATGAAGGCCAAGGACCCGTTTGAGATTGATTCAATTATTCCAGTGTGTTTTGAGTAGCTTGTATTTTCAATTGCTGCCTTTAATGTCGGCTATGCTGGGTAGTTTAGTACCTTTTAGTCATGTTGATACAAGGTATGCTGTTAGAGTTGGCTTGGGTTTTGATGGGTTCCATAGTCCAGGCTGTTTGTTACAGCTTTGAGTTTTGAAGCAATTTTATTTTCGTGTATTCATGAACTAGGAAAATTGTTTCCATAAATTTGCTTTTAGTTTTGAAGAGAACTCAAAAGTCAAAACTCAAAGTTAAACCAAACAATCTCCGGTTTCATCATTCATAGCAATCAAGTGAATCAGTTTCCTACGGAAGAAGGTTAAGCATGAAATTAAGCAACATGATCGATATACAGAGTCATACCATAAACACGGAAATCAGCAACGAATAACGAAAATCAGAATTTCGGGGAGCCTTGGGGTTTCTCCTGGTCTGTACTGGTGTCAAGATTCTTACGATGAGTCTCCTCCATTTTCCTGGCGTTGGAGATGCAAGCATCTAGCACCCTCTTGATGTCAGGGATGCGGTAGTTCTGCGCCACGTACATGCCCCAAACAGCGCCCAACGAGAATACGAATGCTCTCCGAAAAATACCCATCTTTTCTTCTTTGCGCTCTCTTGAGCTTTCAGATACGAGTACAACAGATATGTTTGTATTTGAGTTTTGGAAGTTTGAATATATAATACAAGATTCGCATAGCTTGCCTCCTTTGGCTTTGGGTTTCTTGTTTTGCAAGATCCAAATGGATTGACGAAAAAGCCACTTGCTTAGCCCCTTCACAAAGTCTTCTTTAGTTAATTAATTTTTTTTTAATTTTTTTATTAGGAAAAATTTTGAGATACCGGATGTAAGTCCGGTAAATCATCTACAACTGTAAAATTCCCCGATTACACTCATAATAATAAATCATCTACAATCACACAAAAATATTCCCTAGGAAATTGAACTCACAATCTCCGACTCTAAAATTTTCATATCCATGTTGAGAGAGGTTACTATCTTTCATGTGTCCCGCAATGGGAACAAAGTGACTTATAAGGCTGTACATCTTTAACGCTCCATCAGGGGTAGTGATTTATATTACAATAGTAGCCTTCTTTTTTTTTTGATAAGGTAAAAAATTGGATGAGGTCAGGCCCTGCTGGACCACCACCCAAGGGCATCCTTGCGGATGAGTATACGCAGAGCAGGATTAGCGAGGAGGTCCCGCGTGGGCATTGTGTGAATTAGACGCGCGATCCTGTCGGCGGTCGAGTTGACCTCTCGGAAGATATGGCCGAATTGCACCCTAGCAAAGTGTTGTAGTAGGAGCAGGGTGTCAGAGATCAGCATTTCGATCTCCCACGGGCAGCGCCATAGGCCTTGCAAACAATTAATGACGGTCAAGCTGTCGCCTTCAATTGTGATGCTCGGAAGCCGAAGTTCCTTTGCCTTGGCGATGCCTCCTCCGATTGCTAGAGCCTCCGCAGCTAATGCTGAGATATGTCCACATTTGTAGCCGCCACACTCGATGACTGCCCCACTGTGGTCCCTAATGATGAAACCTGCAGAAGCTTCACCCGAAGATAGTTTGGATCCATCGAAATTAATTTTGAAAGATCCCTCATCTGGTTTACTCCAACTCAAATTTCTTCTTCTTCGTAGTTGAGTTGTCCGAGTTTTCTGGTGGTGGCATGTGGCCTCCTCTTCAGAGGTCAATTTAGAGGCATCCCAGTTCTGTATTTGTTGTTTGGTATAATTCTCCATAGTATGGATGGATGTTGTGCTGAGGTTTTCAAATACTTACCGATTCCTACTTGTCCATAGGCTCCACCATGTCGTTGCAAGTCTTCCTTTTTGCTCGTGGTTTAGTTTAGGAAAAATTTCACATATAATGTTTTTGATTGATTTGTTTCTGGTGTCAATTTCTCGAATCACTTTTCCAATGTTTGGGTCAATTTTGTGAATTAGTTGTAGGGTAATGTGGCATTCAGTAAAGAGATGGATTGGGCTTTCATCCATCCGGTCACACAACGCGCATGATAGTGGAACATGAATGCCTTTGTTTGCTAGTCCGGTTCTCGTCGGGATTCCATCTAGTGCAAGTTTCCAGATGAAGTTTCTGACTTTTGGGAATGTGTCTAGGTTCCATATCCATGCCGTGTCACAATTTTCTTCTGTGTTTTGCTTTGTGATATGTGCTAGGGCACTTGCCGTGCTGAACCAACCATTTTTACTTGATTTCCAGTATAGTCTGTCTTCTATTTCATATTCTGGTATGTAGATGTCAACGATCTTGTTGACCACATCCATCGGAAGGATGTTGGATAGTTCATCAATATTCCATTTCTTGTTGATGTCGATGTATTTTTCCGCCTTGTCATTTTCATTGATTGTGATGGTTGGATGTTGTCGACCTTGTAGTGGTTTTCCGTCTAGCCAAATGTCTCTCCAAAAATTGATTGTCTTTCCATTTCCTATTTGCCATATTAGTCCTTTGCAGAATTCTTCTTTTAGTTCCATTAATTTGGTCCATTGCCAAGATGAATTACCTTTTTGCTGGTATTCAAGGACGGATGTTTCATTCAAATATTTTTCGTTAATCACTTGGACCCATGGGTTCCATGGTTCTGCTAAGATTTTCCAAAGCAATTTCATTTGTAGTGCTTGGTTCATGTCTTTTGTTTTATGTATTCCTGCGCCTCCTGATCGTTTCTGCTTGGACACCTTGTCCCAACCAATAAGGGGGGAGAAAGATTGATCTTTGTTCCAGAAGAAGCATCTGTTTATTTGGTCAAGTTCTTTATGGATTGTTGTGGGAAGCATAAAATTTTGCATAATATAATTTGGCTTAGTTGCCAGGTTTGATCTTATTAGCGTCGCCCTTCCTTCTTGCGAAAGGGAATTGGCTTTCCATTTCATGAGTTGTTGCCTGGTTTTAGTTACTATTTCTTCAAATGTGGTTCGGTTGACTCGACCATTAATAATGGGACAACTGAGGTATTTATCAAGTGCTATCTGGTTTGTGATATGAATCGTACTTTGGATCATTTGTTTTGTACTGTTCGGGACTTTTGGGGTAGTTTGAAAGGCCGATTTGTGGAAATTGACCTTTTGTCCCGATGTGGCACAGTAGTCGTCAATAATTTTCTTCACCACTCGACACGAGTCTTGGTTTGCCTTGGCGAATATCATCATATCATCCGCGAAGGATAGGAAGGGGATTTTCATGTCTGATCTAGATATTTTGAATCCAATAGATTTGTCTGACTGATTTGAGGCGGCTTGTAATTTCCTAGCAAGAATTTCTGCTCCTATGATGAATAGATAGGGTGAGAGTGGGTCTCCTTGTCTGATCCCTCTCCCTGGTATGAAGGGGTCCGTGGGGCTGTCATTAACCAATACTGAGAAGGAGACAGTCTGGACGCATTGCTTTATCCATGTTCGGAATTTTTGGCAGAAGCCGAATTTTTCTAGAACTTTGAATAGGAAGTCCCATTCTACTCTATCATAGGCCTTTTCCATATCTAGTTTGACAACAATCCATCCTTCTTTTCCGCGTCTACTTTTAAAAGAATGGAAGATTTCATGGGCTATTAAGACATTGTCTTGGATAGCCCTGTCAGATACAAAGGCCCCTTGGAGGGGGTGAATAATTTTCTTTAAAATCGGCTTCATCCTTTCTGCAATGATTTTGGCTATAGTTTTGTAAATCGTTGAGCAGAGGCTAATTGGTCTGAAATGGTTTGTAGTTGTCGGGTTGTCACATTTTGGGATCAAAGTGATAAATGTGTGGTTTATTTCTTTTAGGATTCGACCAGAGTGGAAAAATCCTTTAATTGCCTTTATGACTGATGGGCCTACAATATCCCAGTACTCCTGCTAAAATTCCGCTGTCATTCCATCAGGTCCTGGAGATTTATCCTTTCCAATCGAGAAGAACGCATTTTTTATTTCCTGGTTTGATATCTTTTCAGTTAGCTTCGAATTGTCATCAGCAGTGATTTCTGTGCTGATGAGTGAGAGGTAATCATTTAGAAGGTTATGGTTGATGGGTTGCATCCTAAACCTTTTTTCGAAATCGCTCTTTATTTCTCTTCTGATGTTTTCTTCTCCGGTGATTAGTGTGCCATCTGTAGTTTGGATTTCCTTTATGATTTTTCTATTTCTCCTTCCTGATGCCATTCGGTGGAAATATCCTGAATTTGTGTCAGTCAGTTTAAGATGTTTTGTTTTTGCTCGTTGGCTCCAATACATTTTATGGTATGATAGGATTTTCTCTCGTTTATTTATAAGTCTGTTCTGCTTTTGGGTGTCGTGCCCATTGTGGGATATTCCGTTTCTGTTTTGTAAATTGATGAGTGACTCATCAATTTCCTTTAGTTGACGAAATATATTTCCAAATGTTTTCTTATTCCATTCTTTAGTCAATCGCTTAAGTGTTTGAGTTTTTTTCACCAGATTGTACATATGCGATCCTGCAGCATTTGATCTCCAAGCATGTTGGACCACATGTAGGTAATCTTTTCGTGTAGTCCACATTTTTTCAAATTTAAATGGTTGGGCTTTGTATTGTTCTTGGTTATCTAATTCTGTTACAATAGGACAATGATCTGATGATGTGAATGCGTGATTTTTCGTTGAAATATTAGGGAACCAAGTGAGTATTTGATCTTGTATTAAGGTTCTATCAAGTTTTTCCATGATATTGTTGTTGTCAGATCTATTTTTCCTCCATGTAAAAATGTTTCCAGTCGTAGGCACTTCCTGCAGGAAGCAGCTATCTTTGAATTCTGTTAATCTTCTATATCTGTTCGGATGTGGTTCCATCCCTCCTTCTTTTTCCGAGCTATTTTGGATTTCATTTAGATCTCCCATGATCATGAATGGGCAATCCAAGGATTGGACGTATCGTTGTAATTCGGTCCAGAAGTTAGATTTCTCGTTCTCATGAGGGGGTCCGTAGACGAATACGATGTTAATAGCAATGTTTCTATTTTTATTTTCATATCTGATTACTATGAATCTTTGATCCGAATGTACCATTTCTAGTGATTCATTCCGAAGGTTATGACTTTTCCATAGCACACATAATTCTCCAGCCCTTCCGGTTGCCGGGACCCAAATCATATGATCAAATCCAGCTTTTTTCCAATCCGTCTCCTTTGGTTGTCGTTCAGTTCTTGTTTCAAGTAAAGCAATTACTTGAATTTTCTCAATTTTACAGAATGAGTCTATTTCCGTCCATAGGTTTTTGCGGCCTATTCCGCATATGTTCCATGAGCATAATCTCATTTGAACCTAATTGATTGGGGTTTCTGTTCCATAAGCTTTTCTTGGATCAAGTATTTGTTCTGGTTTGGGCCATTGTTTGTATATTCAGTCATGTCAAACCATTTCATGAGATTTGCAGTAATCTTTTTTGAGGAGACCTCATTTCTTGTCTTCTTCAACACTTCATTATATAGCAGATCAAATTGATTCCATTCATAGATAGGGTTAATAATGATAACATCTTGAACCCAACCATCTGTTCGTCCTTGTATTTCAGATATGCAAATGAGATTGCTACAATCATCATGGGGTTTCACATCATAGATTACTATCCATAAATTGCATCGGCGCTTTTGGCCATTTGTTTTCTTGATTCTTTTTTCTAAGTTCATCTGAACGAGGTCGGCCTTGTTCTTCTGTTCAGGAGAAGTAATCAGCTGCAAAGGATAGCAGGCATGAACGAGAAAAAAGTGGAATAGATTTGCCATGGGTAAACATGTAATATTTCTATTGCTCTTTCCAGTTCCAAGTTCTATTGTTTCATGGCCATGAGAATCAGGGCTCACATTCATTTCTTGATCAAGGTTCGGTTCTGTTATAAGGTCAGGACGAGAAAACTGGGGACATGTCACCCTTATAGATCCAACAAACTTCAAATTGAAGACCTGATAATAGTACCAAGGATTCAAGTTTTTGCAAGTTACGGTAGTAGACCATCTACTCATATTTTCTGATTTTTCAAGACCGCAAAAGTTGCAATAGCAAGAACAAATAATTACATTTGTCAAAAGCAGCAAGTGCTAAGCACAAATCGAGAGCAGAGTGTTCAATGGCAAGAAATTAATTAAATTGATAGGATAAAGATGCCATTTCATATGGTTCATCGGGTTCTCCAAATACTTCCTTTTTTTGGGAGGGGTCAAGAGCAATTTCAAAGAATTCCAGTATGTCAGAAAGCACACATCCAAATTGAAATTCATTTGTATGTGAGTCGGCATCCAGTAATTTTCCATGTCGTTATTATTTTTTCTGTTTTCCTTTTGTCCCGTTTTATCCAGATCCATCTCATTTATCTTTGCCCCAAACAATTGGGAATCAGTGGCATGACGTTTCTTTTCCGTAGGGGGGGATTCATAGTAGATTTGTAGATCAATTTTTCGGAAGAGAGTAAGATGAATCGATGTTACCTGGTTAAGGGCTCGTTTTTCTTCTATTGTCGGTTGTTGGTGTCTGGTTTCATGATCCTTTGCCTCGTGTTTACTTCTGGTTGTGTCCATTCTTTTTCCTTGATCTGTTTCTATTTTGCAGGTTGCGCGAAGAGTAAGTCCCTTGCCAGCTCCCTTTTGATTTGTCCTAGCTTGCAAATCAGAGGGCCCCCCAAGCGTACGAAACCGGAAACTGGGGACCGAGTCCACATATGCGAGGCTGAAGAAGACCAAACCCACACACAGACCGAGCCCCAAAGCCCTAGGATACCGACGCCGCCACCATCCCCAAAGAAGGAGCCAGACACCAAGCATCCCACCATCTTCCGCTATTGTCTTCTTTTTTTTTTCTTTTTGAAGATTCTGAATCGCCATCTTCCTCTTCTGATTTTGAGATTTTGAGGGTCGGACTTCGCAGATCTATCTTCGGACCTTGGTTGGATTGGGGTTCTTTGAGCGATTCTGACTGAGATTGTGCTATTTGGAATATTGGAGGTGACATTTCTTAGGTTTTTTTTGGTTTTCAATCTGAGATTTTCCTTTGAGGAGTAGAATTTGTGACTTTGGATGGAGGGTCTTGGCTTGATTTTCACAGATCTTGATACGACCCGAAGGATCGATCCAACAAGTTTCAAAGCTTCAACCGAGCACAAGAACAAAATTTGACACACACGACTCTTTTATTTGGATTTTTCTAGATTTATGGGAAAATAAAAACAAGATATGGATGGCTAAATCTATGAGCATCTCACCCATAGACTTACCAAACTCGCTCTCTCACTCGTCGGCATCTCACTCCCGAGCAATCAAGCCTTTGTTTGAACAACTCTAACAAGCATCTCACCGGAAAGAGTTAAACAAACGAACCATTCCTCGGCCTCTCACTCCGGAATGGGGTGTCAAAATGGCATCTCACCAAATCAACAAAACACACACTTTTTCCAAAAATTATCAACTCAAGTCTTATTTTTCATGACAATGGTTGAGGCATTTTATAGCCATAAAACAAGCAACAATTAAAACAACAAATTAAAGACGGAAAAGATGAAAAGTTTCTCGGAATTGATGGAGAGACGTGGAGAGCCTCATGGTGGAAAATGAAGGGTCGGTTGTCCTCATGAAGTGTAGAAAACAATCAATTCCCATTGGATGAAGACCCTTCGATAAACTAACCTATTCCGACTTCATTTAATGCATCGGGAAAGCTGTTCAGATTTCGAAATGCATAATTATTGCCAATTTCGGACCTGTTCTTGGATGATTTCGGCACTTTGATCTTCATAAAAGATGTAGCCCTTCGAATTATCTTTCCAACAAGTACTCATGGAGCTTCATCGGAACAATATAGCCTATTTTATGACTGAAACACCGAGCATGCGCCGGAAGAGCTCGGTTCACATCATCCTCCCCTCCTTTGAAAAAGATTCGTCCTCGAATCTTGCGTTGCCCTTCAAAAAAGAAATATTACGCCCCTGTACGTTGGATCTGCGTAAAATATCTTGATAGTTGATCCCTCGAAGACTCTCAAATCTGCGTTGCTTTTCCAAAAAGGTACGATACGCCCCTGTACGTTGGATCTGCGTCATGCACTTCAATGGTTGCAACTGTGACGGCTCTGAAGAGGGATGTGGATGAAATTGATGGAATCACATAAAGCTTTGTAAACTTGATGGATTAGCTCTGATACCAAATGATACGATCCGAAGGATCGATCCAACAAGTTTCAAAGCTTCAACCGAGCACAAGAACAAAATTTGACACACACGACTCTTTTATTTGGATTTTTCTAGATTTATGGGAAAATAAAAACAAGATATGGATGGCTAAATCTATGAGCATCTCACCCATAGACTTACCAAACTCGCTCTCTCACTCGTCGGCATCTTACTCCCGAGCAATCAAGCCTTTGTTTGAACAACTCTAACAAGCATCTCACCGGAAAGAGTTACACAAACAGGACCATTCCTCGGCCTCTCACTCCGGAATGGGGTGTCAAAATGGCATCTCACCAAATTAACCAAACACACACTTTTCTTCCAAAAATTATCAACTCAATCTTATTTCTTATGACAAAGGTTTAGGCATTTTATAGCCAAAAAACAAGCAACAATTAAACAACAAATTAAAGACGGATAAGATGAAAAGTTTCTCGGAATTGATGAAGAAATGTGGACAGCCTCATGTCGGAAAATGAAGGGTCGGTTGTCCTCATAAAGTGTAGAAAACCATCAATTCTCATTGGATGAAGACCCTTCGATACATCTCATCTATTCCGACGTCATTCAATGCATCGGGAAAGCTGTCCAGATTTCGGAATGCTGATTTATTGCCAATTTCGGACCTGTTTTTGGATGATTTCAGTACTTTGGTCTTCATAAAAGATGTAGCCCTTCGAATTATCTTTCCAACAAGTACTCACACACCTCAATCGGACATATATAGCTCCTGTTATGACCAAAACACCGAGCATGTGTCGAAAGACCTCGGATCACATCAGATCTATAAGTTTTTGAAGAGGGTTTTGTAGATCTGGGTTCATGCTTTTGGCGGTGAGTTGGGGTTTTCGGGTGGCGGCACTGGTTGTGGCTAGAGTTTTTGGTCTCGTTCTCTCTCTGCTCTCTCATCACGGCAGTCAATAGTAGCCTTCTTGACCTCTCTCAGGCAGGGCCGTGCCAAACTTTTTCGGGCCCCTGTTATAGAAAAAAAGTTTAGACTTGTAATATTGATGTTTTTAGATTTTCTATAGCTAAATGATATGCTACATTATAATTGTAAAAACGCATCAACTAATTTTCAATCAAATTTTTTTTTAAACACAAATTCATTTATGATTACAAAATTTTTAAATTATGAAATATTTGTTTTATTAAAATTTAAAATACTATGTTTCTACCAAATTCACTTTTGTTTTAAATAAAATCACTTTAAATACTTTAGTTATAGGGTCATGATTTTATATTAAAATATTATGTATTTAACAAATTAACCTTTTTAAAATTAAGTCAATTAAAAAATTTAGTGATGAGGAGATAATTTTATATTATTAATAAAAATGTAACAAAAAAAAATTGTAAATGAAATGTTGTTTTCAAAGAAGTTAAGTTGGGAGAGGAGCAAAATGAAGCCAAATTGGGGGGAAATGGGAATCGAACCCCAAGGTGAAGGGCCCAAAAAATTTAAATGTTTCCTTCCTTACTAGTAGGTCAAAGTGACTAGTTAATTAATTATAGAATACATTAATTATAATCAACTTAAAATATATTGTGCTCCAAAATTTTGGGGGTCCGGTTCTGTTGAACGACCCGAACGGGCTCAGGCACGGGCATGCTCTTAGGTAAGCTCACCGTTACCTAAAAAAAACAAGTCTGATAAATTGATAGGACAATATTTATGTAACACCCCCTTTTTAAAACTAGAGGATGATACAACGCCAGTAGTTACTTGGACGGAAATGCCCTCCTAACTACCTTAGGCTTATAGGGACATGTTACCATGCTCCCATTAACAAGATGATACAAGTATAAAATATAATAGCGGAAGTCTTTATAAAAAGATTCAAGTTATTACATCAAAATATTAAACAAAGTCTTAGCAAATAAAAAGTTCATAAACCAAACCAGCGGAATTCATATCTTTTACATTATTAAAACATCCTATACAAACGACTAAGAAAGTAAAGCCATAAAAGAAGATGATTCCGGATCCAAGTGCCCAACCTTCGATGACAACGCTTACCCTAGACCTGCGGGTCATGGCCTGATATCCGAGGGATACCAGCCATCCAAAAGAAAGGACGGTTAGTTCGCGAGAACTAGCAAATGACGGCTCAAAACTGGGACTTCTTCGGATTTAAATCCATTGACCTTTAATGGTGTGAATTTAAATCCAAATGCGATTATTAGAGTATTTTAGTGGGTTGGTGAATTAATGACACGACTTCTAGGACACGGATAACCCCGAAGGGTTGAATGAGAAAGTGAAGTAGGTGACGAGCACCATAGGAACCATATCCCGATTACGGATGGGATATGATATAGCTTTAGAAATGCGTTTTATGATCACCATGAAAACATTTTTCTTATTAAGTTCGGACTCGATATCGGATTATGAGGTACTCCGTGTGGCCCAAATCCATCCCGCTAGTAGTTACCTAGACGTTAGGGAGAGCCTACTATTAGGAGTGGGAAAAGGGTTGACTTCGTGTCCCCCGATATCAAGTCTAAACAAAAACTTTGGCCAAATGAATAAATATTATTCACTCACTATCTCACATTGCATAGCTTAACATTATTTCTTTATAAAGGAACACATTTTTTAATAATGATACCGGTCCCACTTACTAAAGTGGACACGACCTAAAACCTTTTTATTTGGTAGTGTAACATTTCGATTAAATGATATGTATATGTGCGCATTCGGAATGTGTTAGTTTCATGAAACTTTTAGACCGGGGAATAACGGCCCCGACCTCGCATTATACTACATAGCTTTTATTTGTATTTACTCTTGATGCAATTGAGTTCCAAGTACTACTATTCCAACACATTGTTAACTAGTGATTAAGGCCAACCTAGGTGATCACGCATGAAAATTAATCCATTTTAATAAAAGTAAAATGGATGCCAAGACCATAAATAAAATGCATGGAACATAAATAAAGGCATATTACATACCTAATAAATTGCATGAAAGGATAAAGAATAAATCATGCATTTTTATAAAGCGGGTATCTACGTTATTATTTTATAATAAGGTCGAATAATAACATTACCCGATTACATGCCAATTCCAAAAGAACGGATAAATAAATTACACAAAGCAAGTGATTGTAATTTATTTTTAGTTGATTTGGCATGCATATCAAGGCAAGAAAACAACAAGACATGAAGGTACCAAGTGAGCGAAAATGCTCGGATTGTCACTTGCCTTCTTGTTGTTCTTGAGTCGGGGAAGTTATACAGTTGAATTTGGTGGCGTCGAACGAATCTACACCAAAATCATATCACACAACGAAAGGAATTTATTAGATGGTATTTTGGTCACATACGACTTTTATTCAATTTGTAACGTAAATCGAATGGGAAAAAGTCGTTAAATAAGACCACTACCCACCTCTTGAAAGACTTGCGTTGGAGTGTGCGCGTAAGGAGGTTGGTGAAAGGCTGCGATTCAAAGGAATAAAGATATTAATCAACTATTTAATCCGAGTAAAAATTACAGCCATAATCTGTAATTTTTATAAGTTAGAAAAGGGCAATTATTATAGAAGCAGAAAGTGTGGGCTAGTTTGTGTAATATGGCCTTCATCTTCACCAAAATGAATTTCCATAGAACGTAGCATTCACCTGATAGGCTACTACTGAACGTGACAACGAGGGCTCGACGCGGAGGGCTCGGTGTGGCTCGGTGGCTCCGACTTCCGTGGGTGGTGGCTCCGAACTCAGGCGGTGGAACTCTGGTCGACACGGCGGCGTACCGGTGGTCCGACGACGGCGAAAAGGGCTGAGCGAATTTGGGGGTTTTGGATTTTGTATGGAATTGAACCAATTTTTGGAATAGAATTTCTTCTGGAGATACAAGGAACACAATGGAGTAGGAGAAGAGCTCCAATTGTGAGTGATACGGATGAATTGCACTCGGAAAGGTAGAGGGTGCTCCCCTTTTATACCGAGCTCACTCGGAGCGGATAAACACCAATTAACGACGCAATTATGTCCGAATTCACTACCCAAATCAGTTCCATTCATCATTGCTGTGTAATTTGTCCATTAACTCGACTGTTACGACCGAAAACTTCGCGAAACGTGGGGAAATGACATTAATGATTCAACGACGAAATCAATGGGATTCTATCGATTGGAGCTTCCAGCACAACGTCCTTATCTATAGCAGTCAATGGGCATTGATTTCCCCAATTATTGGGGCGAAACCATCGATGAATTACAGCTTGAATTCAGCCCTCCAAAGCTTGAAGACGGAGTTGACTCGACCGAGTCAACTCGGCTGGCTCTCAATCAGCTCCAGGAAATCTCGAGTGGGCTGGGCTTGGATGAAGAAGAGATTGGGCCCTAGGCCCATCTGACTTGACTTTAAGAAACTAACGTAGTAGTTTATATCATATATATAGATACACACCTAACATACATACATATGTATAATATATGTACATATATCTTTTTTTTTTTTGAAAGCAAGTACGTATAACTAATATATAAGATATATAATATATATCATATAACATGCATTCGTATGTGTACGTATATAATATATACCTATATACTATATGTACGGATTCCTGTTAGTATATATATACTTATATACTTAACCTCGCAGGTTATATTTTATACCATTAAATAATATTATAAAATTAAATAACTATTTATTTAACTTTATAAAATATTATAAGGTAAAATTAAATATATTCTTTGGGTTTAAAATTACCAAAATATCAAGAAACGCTTTTATTTAAATATAACTGTTCAGGCTAGAGAATAAATAATTCTCTATACTCATACAACCCCAAATCACTACGATATACTTTTATTTAAATTTATCCAATTTAAATAACATGAAATACTGTGGGGTATTTCATACCTCCCTCCTTAAAATAAGTTTCGACCCGAAACTTAGGACAAAAACAATTGAGGGAAACGTTTCTGCATGTCTGCTTCAGTCTCTCAGGTCATTTCTTCTGTCCCGTGCTTTGACCAGAGCACTTTGACGAGAGGAACCACTCTAGTCTGAAGCTGCTTGTCTCGACGCTCCAAGATCCGGACTGGTTCTTCCTCATATGTTCCCGTGGGTCGTACCTCAATGTCCTCATAACTAAGGATATGAGTCGGGTCAGGCACATACTTCCGGAGCACGGAGATATGAAAAACATCATGAATTGGATGAGCTGTCGGTGGCAAAGCTGACCGATAGGCTACAGTTCCGACTCGCTGCAGGATCTCAAAGGGTCCCACATATCGAGGATTTAGCTTTCCTCGCTTCCCAAAACGAAAGACTCCTTTGGTAGGAGAGACCTTTACGAACACCTTCTCAGCCACTTGAAATTCCAAGTCTCGCCTCTTTCCATCAGCATACGATTTCTGCCTGCTCTGTGCGGTCAGCATCCGTTGTCGGATCATAGCTACTTCCTCTGCAGTCCTCTCTAGCAGCTCGGGCCCTAAAATAAGAGCATCCGTCGGATCATCCCAAACAACCGGGGAACGACACTTGCGCCCATACAGAGCTTCAAACGGAGCCATCTTGATAGATGCATGCCAGCTGTTATTGTAGGTGAACTCGATCAGACTTAAACTGGTTTCCCAATCTGTCGGTCGGTCCATCACACAAGCTCGCAGCATATCCTCAAGAGTCTCAATAGTGCGCTCGGACTGCCCATCAGTTTGCGGATGAAAAGACGTGCTAAAGTCCAATCGGGTCCCCAACCCACCATGTAGTTTCCTCCAAAAATCGGATATAAAGCGACCATCCCTATCTGAGACAATGGAGGTCAGTATTCCATGGAGACGGACTATATGTTTCATATACAGCTCTGCCAGCTTCTGTGGCTTCCAGTTGGATCGGATGGCTATAAAATGCGCACATTTGGTGAGTCGATCTACTATCACCCAAATGGCGTCCTTCTGCCCTTGAACTTTAGGCAACCCCATCACGAAGTCCATGGAGATCTGCTCCCATTTCCACATCGGTACCGGAAGTGGTTGTAGTGTGCCCGCTAGTAGTCGATGCTCAATCTTGACTTGCTGGCACACTAAACAACGAGCAACATAATCTGCCACTTCCCTCTTCATGCCCGGCCACCAGTAATTTCTCCTGATGTCTTTGTACATCTTACTAGCGCCCGGATGTACTGAGTACGCCGAAGAATGGAATTCTTGCAACAATGCTTGGCGAAGTTCTGGAACGTTCGGAACACAAATGCGATCCCCAAACCATAATGACCCATCATCCCTCACGACAAATCCTAGGGCCTTACCCTCATAAAAATTTGCACAGAGTTTGATCAACATCTCATCGTCACTCTGTCTATTCTTAATCTGAGTTAGCAAATCAGACTGAATATCCATCCTGTTCAGCTGGCCCCGATGCCGCTCAAACCATACTTCCACGTCCATCCTCAACAACTCTTGACGCAATGCTGATTGCGCTGTCAAACACTGAATCATAGCCTCTCGTGGAGACTTCCGACTTAAAGCATCTGCCACCACGTTTGCCTTCCCGGGGTGATATAGGAGTTCGATATCATAGTCCTTGATGAGCTCCAACCACCGTCTCTGACGCATATTCAATTCCTTCTGAGTGAACACATACTTAAGGCTTTTGTGATCGGTGAAGATTTGGCAACGAACTCCGTATAGATAATGTCGCCAGATCTTTAAAGCGAATACCACCGCAGCCAATTCCAAGTCATGTGTAGGATAGTTCTGCTCATACGCTTTTAGCCGGCGAGATGCATAGGCTATGACTTTGCCTTCTTGCATGAGCACACAACCTAGGCCTTGCTTTGAAGCATCACTATAGACCACATAATCTTGGAAATCGTTGGGAAGGGCTAGCACTGGCGCAGTAGTAAGCCGTTTCTTCAATTATTGAAAACTTGCTTCACACTTTTCATCCCATATAAATTTCTGAGTCTTGCGGAGGAGTGAAGTTAAAGGCTGAGCTAACTTGGAAAACCCTTCTACAAACCTCCGATAATACCCCACCATTCCAAGAAAGCTCTTTATCTCCTTCACATTCTTTGGTTGAGTCCACTCCTGCACTGCGGAAACCTTTTGGGGATCAACCATGACACCCTTCTCGGAAATGATGTGACCCAAGAAAGCAACTTGTTTCAACCAGAAGTCACATTTTGACAACTTTGCGAACAACTGATGTTCCCGTAGTGTTGTCAAGGCAATTCTCAGATGTTCCGCATGTGCCTCCTCGCTTGGTGAATATATCAGGATATCATCGATAAATACCACAATGAACTTGTCTAAGTACTGATGGAAACATCGGTTCATCAACTCCATGAAAACTGCCGGTGCATTAGTTAGCCCGAAAGGCATCACAACAAACTCGTAATGCCCATAGCGCGTTCTGAATGCCGTCTTAGCAATATCTTCCTCCCGCTCCCGCAGTTGATGGTATCCCGACCTCAAATCCACCTTAGAGAATACTCTCGCTCCTTGAAGTTGATCCAACAAGTCATCAATCCTCGGAAGAGGATACTTGTTCTTGATCGTGACTTTGTTCAACTCTCTATAATCAATGCATAGTCGGAAGGATCCATCCTTCTTCTTCACAAATAGGACTGGAGCCCCCCATGGGGATGCACTAGGCCGAATGTAACCCTTTTCTAACAGTTCCTCCAACTGTTTCTTCAACTCTTGCATCTCTAAGGGAGCCATGCGATACGGTGCCTTCGAGATTGGTGCAGTCCCAGGCTCCAAGTCTATTGTGAACTCAACAAAGCGCTGTGGTGGTAGTCCGGGAATTTCATCAGGGAAAACTTCAAGAAATTCTCGTACTATCGGTATGTCAGTGACTTGGACCGGGCCTTTGGGGAGTTCCTCCAAGTAGCATAGGAAACCGGCACACCCTTGCCGTAACAGTTGCGCTGCTTGCATCATGTTAATCACTCGACCGTCTTCATTAGGGATACGGCCACGGAACTTACACACACATTTCCCGTCAGATGCCACGGTCACAGTCCCTCGTTGAAAGTCAATCACCGCGCCATGTTGGAATAACCAATCTTGCCCAAGTATGATGCCCTGCGGAATAAGTGGAATCACCACTAACTCGGCGTCGAGGGCACGACCCTCGATTTTGATAGTAAACTTATGCAACACCTTGTTTCCTATGATTTTCTCCCCGTTAGGGACCCTAACGATAAACGACTCCTCTAAAGTCTCACATTCCAGTTTTAACTTTTCTACCGTACTTTCAGCAATAAACGAATGCGTCGCACCAGAATCAAATAAGATATCAATAGGTTCTAAATAGTGGTAAATAATACCTTGGGTCATAGGGGCAGTCACATCATCAGCTTGCCTCATCTCATACAGTCGCGGTCCTTGCTTAGAGGTACCCGCAATACCTTTGCCCTTATCGACAGTAGGCTGTGATCCCACAGGACCTTGGTTCCTCGGCAGATACTGTTGTTGCGACCTCTACTGCGGTGGAAAACCGCCCTGTCTTGGATTAGGAGCTCGGGGGGCAACAGCTGAAGCCTGCTGGGAACGATCCTGGCCACCATTAGTTGATCTACAGAACTTGACCATGTGACCGGTCCGGTTACAGCCCCGGCAAGTCCGCGGTGCTTCAATGCAACTAGGCTTGATGTGTCCAGCCTTCCCGCAGTTATGACAAACAATAGCTTGCCTGTCACGAGGGGTGCTCTGTAGGGATTGTTGACCACTGCGGCCACTGTTGGCAACAATTCCTCCTGAGGGCGTAGACGAGGCAGCTCGCTTAGTTCCCGAATACTTCTGCTTGCCCTTTCTTCTTTCTGCCAGCTCAAAGTTTCGCTTCCCCTCATCTAATGTTGCCTCAACTCTATAAGCATCATTGATGTAATCATCAAGAGACTCGTAATCCCGGTGCAACATCTGTAACTTCAACCTGTAGTATGTTGCCTCATAGAAATAACGAATCTTATCCTCCTCAGAATGTACCAGATCCCCAGCATATGGAAGCAGATTGTAAAACCATGTCACCAGCTGTGGCATTTTCAAGCCCTGAGTCTTAGGGTACAAGAATTCCCGCCTTTTCTTTAGCCTGAGAGAAGGGACGAAGTAGTGGTTGGTGATAGTCTCCTTGAAAACTTCCCAAGTCGGGTTGGCTTCCCAGGCATGACGTGCTGCCTCCCACCATTGTCCCGCCTCCCCTTTCAAGTATAAGGCGGTGATGTTGACCTTATCGACATCAGTACATGGGACACCCCTAAACACCTTATCAATGTGCGTCAGCCACTGTACCACTTTGTAGGGTTCACCGGTGCCATCAAACCCATCTGGTTTGTTGGAATTAACCGCCTTAAGAGCTCGGGTGTATGTCTCTCCATGTCCCACAGTTTGGGCAAGTCTCCCTTCTAAGTTACCTCCGGGAGGTACAACTCCTGCTGGTGGGATCCGGGCAGCTGACCCTGTCGGCCCGTTAGGTAGGGGATTCACTAGTCCTGCCATAGCCTCTGCCACATCACTTTTCACCAGCTGGTTCAAAGCATGCATGATTTCAGATCCCAGACTACCCTCTAGATCTTGGGACTGTCCCCTCTGTTGGCCCGCATTTGCCTGATGGGCCTGAGTTCCACCATGCACTGAGTGCTCACCAATCTCTTCCCGATCACCTGCTAGTGGCGCTGGATTCGGCCTAGGCTCAGGGTTTTGTGGGGCTCCTAGGGCAGTGATGTTCATGCTGGGGTTGCGGCTCCTTCTAGCCGCTGGGGTCGATGCTGCTTGACGACGCACTCCTCGCTTGGTCATGATCTAATATTGGAAAGATAAAAGATTTTTGAGAATAAAATACTTAACCGTGCACACCTACATATGCTTAAGCCACAAATCAATTCTCATAGATCATGACATTACTCTTAAACAATGCTTTGTTAGAGTTTGATTGGCAAGGGTACAAGCTAAAGCTCTTAGGAGCGTTGATGTCTCTACATACCGCTCGTCCGTTTATTTCTAATCTTCAATGCTATGAGTTGCACTACTGTCAACTCTCAACCCGACTCTTCTTGAGTGCACACTACCCATGATGTGGAAATTGCTAAGTCTATCTTTTTCCTTAGCAAGGTGGAAATCCTATATCACTTGAGGATAAGTGATTGAGATTGCCATTACCATTGCGGACTTTCCTCGTTTTTGGGTATGTTGGCACTTGTGGAAATTCATGCAATAAATAATACTTTCACAAAAGCATTCTAAGGACAGGAATATTATTGCATAAATCATAAATTACTGAATCCGAAAACTAAATTGTTCCCAAACAACCAACGATGAAAGAAAGAGTGCGGGAAAGGAAAACAAATTGTTCGAAGGGAAATAAACTACGTAGATCTAGCTGTTAAAGGAAAGTCTAGGAATAGTGGATTCTCCTGCCGGGACCCGAAGTACGCTGCTTCTTGGGTCGGGAGGGCCCTGCCTCGGAGTCGAAGGTAGGAGCGCTCAATGCAAAAGGAGGGGTGTCGGGCTTGGTAGTGGCAAAGTGGGCGTCTGAACGGGTATGCTAGAGGAGATACCTCTCATACTTTTCTTTGCATAACTTCTCCTCCAATGCCATCATCTCTGCCTCCAGGATAACTATTGCTTCGTCCTTCTCCTTGATCTCACGATCAAAGAAATGGATTGTCTCTATCATCCTCTTGCGTTCCAGTCCCTTCAGAAATTTCTCCCCATCTAATTCGGATGCCATCCTTAGAGGAGGATAGCTCATCTCACTTCCAAAACGAGGTGGCTCTTGACCCATCTGGCGTGCCGTGCGCCGAAATTCCTCTCGAGCCTCCTCGGCCGAATACTCCTGAAATCCCCCATTCTCTCCCATGTTGATGGCTTCATGGTTGAGATATAGCGAGGGGTTTTCATTCTCCTCAGCTGTTTCCCTCGCTAGCTCATCACTCGGATCTTCAAAGGGTTCCGACTCCTCCTCCTCATCCTCCGGAACAATGATCACTTGAGGCTGAGGCTGGCTTAGCACAATCGGCTCCATGGGGGGGGAAATCCAGCTCATCCATTATCTCCTCGTTAGCTCTCTTCCTTGAGCCCCATGAGTCGTTCTCGCGTGCTGCTTGGCGGTTGCGGTGCTCCATAGCCTCAATGATCTTCGACCATAGGTTGGTGTTCACCTGCCACAGAGGTAGGAGGATGTTAGTACCCCGAATGATGATAAGGTAAGTGAAGGGTTTATCAAAGGACACTCTAAGATACACTCAAAGGTCTAGTTGGGATGCCAGAATCATTATTGAAAACAATTTTATTTTAAAAAATTTAAGGATGTCTCAAAAACAGGAGAACAATTCAAAAGTTGGTAAAACTTTTTTTAAAACGTTATATAAAAACCTTTAGCTCTGATACCACCTTCTGTAACACCCCCTTTTTAAAACTAGAGGATGATACATCGCCAGTAGTTACTTGGACGGAAATGCCCTCCTAACTACCTTAGGCTTATAGGGACATGTTACCATGCTCCCATAAACAAGATGATACAAGTATAAAATATAATAGCGGAAGTCTTTATAAAAGGATTCAAGTTATTACATCAAAATATTAAACAAAGTCTTAGCAAATAAAAAGTTCATAAACCAAACCAGCGGAATTAATATCTTTTACATTATTAAAACATCCTATACAAATGACTAAGAAAGTAAAGCCATAAAAGAAGATGATTCCGGATCCAAGTGCCCAACCTTCGATGACAACGCTTACCCTAGACCTGCGGGTCATGACCTGATATCCGAGGGATACCAGCCATCCAAAAGAAAGGACGGTTAGTTCGCGAGAACTAGCAAATGACGGCTCAAAACTGGGACTTCTTCGGATTTAAATCCATTGACCTTTAATGGTGTGAATTTAAATCCAAATGCGATTATTAGAGTATTTTAGTGGGTTGGTGAATTAATGACACGACTTCTAGGACACGGATAACCCCGAAGGGTTGAATGAGAAAGTGAAGTAGGTGACGAGCACCATAGGAACCATATCCCGATTACGGAGGGGATATGATATAGCTTTAGAAATGCGTTTTATGATCACCATGAAAACATTTTTCTTATTAAGTTCGGACTCGATATCGGATTATGAGGTACTCCGTGTGGCCCAAATCCGTCCCGCTAGTAGTTACCCAGACGTTAGGGAGAGCCTACTATTAGGAGTAGGAAAAGGGTTGACTTCGTGTCCCCCGATATCAAGTCTAAACAAAAACTTTGGCCAAATGAATAAATATTATTCACTCACTATCTCACATTGCATAGCTTAACATTATTTCTTTATAAAGGAACACATTTTTTAATAATGATACCGGTCCCACTTACTAAAGTGGACACGACCTAAAACCTTTTTATTTGGTAGTGTAACATTCCGATTAAATGATATGTATATGTGCGCATTCGGAATGTGTTAGTTTCATGAAACTTTTAGACCGGGGAATAACGGCCCCGACCTCGCATTATACTACATAGCTTTTATTTGTATTTACTCTTGATGCAATTGAGTTCCACGTACTACTATTCCAACACATTGTTAACTAGTGATTAAGGCCAACCTAGGTGATCACGCATGAAAATTAATCCATTTTAATAAAAGTAAAATGGATGCCAAGACCATAAATAAAATGCATGGAACATAAATAAAGGCATATTACATACCTAATAAATTGCATGAAAGGATAAAGAATAAATCATGCATTTTTATAAAGCGGGTATCTACGTTATTATTTTATAATAAGGTCGAATAATAACATTACCCGATTACATGCCAATTCCAAAAGAACGAATAAATAAATTACACAAAGCAAGTGATTGTAATTTATTTTTAGTTGATTTGGCATGCATATCAAGGCAAGAAAACAACAAGACACGAAGGTACCAAGTGAGCGAAAATGCTCGGATTGTCACTTGCCTTCTTGTTGTTCTTGAGTCGGGGAAGTTATACGGTTGAATTTGGTGGCGTCGAACGAATCTACACCAAAATCACATCACACAACGAAAGGAATTTATTAGATGGTATTTTGGTCACATACGACTTTTATTCAATTTGTAACGTAAATCGAATTGGAAAAAGTCGTTAAATAAGACCACTACCCACCTCTTGAAAGACTTGCGTTGGAGTGTGCGCGTAAGGAGGTTGGTGAAAGGCTGCGATTAAAAGGAATAAAGATATTAATCAACTATTTAATCCGAGTAAAAATTACAGCCATAATCTGTAATTTTTATAAGTTAGAAAAGGGCAATTATTATAGAAGCAGAAAGTGTGGGCTAGTTTGTGTAATATGGCCTTCATCTTCACCAAAATGAATTTCCATAGAACGTAGCATTCACCTGATAGGCTGCTACTGGAACGTGACAACGAGGGCTCGACGCGGAGGGCTCGGTGTGGCTCGGTGGCTCCGACTTCCATGGGTGGTGGCTCCGAACTCAGGCGGTGGAACTCCGGTCGACACGGCGGCGTACCGGTGGTCCGACGACGGCGAAAAGGGCTGAGCGAATTTGGGGGTTTTGGATTTTGTATGGAATTGAACCAATTTTTGGAATAGAATTTCTTCTGGAGATACAAGGAACACAATGGAATAGGAGAAGAGCTCCAATTGTGAGTGATACGGATGAATTGCACTCGGAAAGGTAGAGGGTGCTCCCCTTTTATACCGAGCTCACTCGGAGCGGATAAACACCAATTAACGACGCAATTATGTCCGAATTCACTACCCAAATCAGTTCCATTCATCATTGCTGTGTAATTTGTCCATTAACTCGACTGTTACGACCGAAAACTTCGCGAAACGTGGGGAAATGACATTAATGATTCAACGACGAAATCAATGGGATTCTATCGATTGGAGCTTCCAGCACAACGTCCTTATCTATAGCAGTCAATGGGCATTGATTTCCCCAATTATTGGGGCGAAACCATCGATGAATTATAGCTTGAATTCAGCCCTCCAAAGCTTGAAGACGGAGTTGACTCGACCAAGTCAACTCGGCTGGCTCTCAATCAGCTCCAGGAAATCTCGAGTGAGCTGGGCTTGGATGAAGAAGAGATTGGGCCCTAGGCCCATCTGACTTGTCTTTAAGAAACTAACGTAGTAGTTTATATCATATATATAGATACACACCTAACATACATACATATGTATAATATATGTACGTATATCTTTTTTTTTTGAAAGCAAGTACGTATAACTAATATATAAGATATAGAATATATATCATATAACATGCATTCGTATGTGTACGTATATAATATATACCTATATACTATATGTACGGATTCCCGTTAGTATATATATACTTATATACTTAACCTCGCAGGTTATATTTTATACCATTAAATAATATTATAAAATTAAATAACTATTTATTTAACTTTATAAAATATTATAAGGTAAAATTAAATATATCCTTTGGGTTCAAAATTACCAAAATGTCAAGAAACGCTTTTATTTAAATATAACTGTTCTGACTAGAGAATAAATAATTCTCTATACTCATACAACCCCAAATCACTACAATATACTTTTATTTAAATTTATCCAATTTAAATAACATGAAATACTGTGGGGTATTTCAATTTATTTATTTATTTATTAAGCATTTTAAAATTGTTTAATAAGATTTATTTCGTGGGAATAAAGTTTAGGTAGATTTGACTTCAATAACTATCACAAGTTTGGTTATGTCTCGAGAACTTGTATCAGTTAAGAGGAGTACTTACATGTCGCTATCCAATACAATTCAAATATCTAAATCGAACCTATAGGTAACAACGTACGTACCGATCCATCCCTACTAGACCTATTAATCAGATCATTCAGGTCGAATTCGGATCATGTCATTTCAGGTTTCGGGCAAACGGGTCTCGGGTGGATCCGGGTTAACTCAAGGTCGGGTTTGAGCGTCGGAGTGTCCTCCGGGGAGACAAGCCCCGCCCCGACCTCGTTTGTTGTTTTTTCACAGGCTAGAGTTCGTGTTGAGATCATCATCAAGATCGGTCTCCATCAACAATAATCATGAGCAGATTTATGCACTCACAATTGGCGCCGTCTGTGGGAATTCGATTAAAAAAGCCATAAGATCGGATCTCATAATGAACAAAGCAACAAAGATCGATTGATTGTGAGGCTGGATGAAGCGGCGGATCCGCAGGAGTAACAACTGCCACCGCCACCGTGACCGGCATCGCTGTCTCCGCTTCCAACGTTGAATCCGAAGCCACCATGGTCTCCTCCTCCACATCCGGAAAGATTTCCGCTCTGCGGTTATCAGAATTAGCGCCGCCGTTAGTGGAGGTGACATCGATCGCCCTGGTTTCGCCATCATTGCCGACCGAGATGCTGCACTCGACGGGATCGCCCTCCCTCAGGGTTCGAAACCTGCTAGATCCGATCGAGGACTGGGGCATGATGAAACCGCAACCCTTCTGGTAATTGAACCGCCGCACTACACCGTGATTCGATTCTACCTCGCCGAGACCGTCTGCGCTCTCGAACACCGCCACTCTGCCGGCCTCGTCTACCGCGACCTCAAGCCAGAGAATGTCCTCATCCGGCAATCCGGCCACATGACACTCACCGATTTCGACCTCTCTCGCCGCCTCGCCCGCAGATCCCTCGGATCCGACTCGAATCTGTTCTACGGGAGCTGCTGGGAGTCGAATGGGTCAATCGCCGCCGCCTCTCTTTACAAGTCCGAAGGAAGAAGATGACAGGATTGCACATTTGCATCAACTACAAAATCAACCCGGAATTCCAAAAAATCGCAACTTGGCCTGTATATTTGAGATCATCGCAAAAGAAGGTCCAATCTTCACGACTAACTCAGAGACATGAAGAAATGCTAGGGGCACCGAACCCAAAATAGTTGAAGATTGGATGATCGAGACACCACTGGTTCAACTCACGCGGGATGTATAAGAACCCATAAGCTAAGTTTTCTAAATTCACCTTGTCGTTTATATGATAAAATGTATCATCTCATTATCCTAGTGTAAAATATGCCATTAAAAAAAATATTCATTGCATGATTTTTAATGTTTTGAGTGATGCTTTGATAATTCAGTCGCAAACTAAGGTTCATGGCAAAGTTGGTGCTGCAATGGGCATTATTGCAAGCCAGGAGGTTACATATGACGCATGCAATCATTGTGTCACGGAGGTCGTTTGGAGCCATGAAGAGTGTTAGGAACAACATTCTTTGAGGTTGTAAGTTTTACAAATGACACAAGAACAAGGGTTTTAACTAAGTACTCTACCCCTACATCTATTGACATTTCATAAGAACGATTTCATCGTCTTCAATTTGATATATGCCTGGAATGATTACTAAATGAGTTTGGAGTTATTGATATAGGTGTCCCTCATACGGTAGTACCTGAACGTACAACAACAACCCTCGAGCGGCCTCGCTTGTATTTTCATTTATCTGATTTGCATTCGTATGACATGAGCTAGCTATACTAGAGGCAAAAAGTTAAAGAAGTTTGTTGATTAACTGATTGTAAATTACATTGAAGTGCAGTATCTTTAGATTTGGAGCAGAACAACATATCGTCATCGACAACGATAGAGGATATAGTGCTATGAATTACAGCCAATAAAGGCCAGAAAATAGTCAATCAAGGCCAACATATAGCCAATAAAGCCAATCACAAGCCAAATGTGTAGAAGCCGTCAAAGGCCAATTATAATTCGTCACCGATAGGGGCCGATTGCTTTCGCCGCTTAAGGCCAATAGTAGCCGCTCACAGGCCATCAAGATGGACGCCACTTAAGGCGAATAGTAGTCGCTCACAGGCCATCAAGATGGACGCCACTTAAGGCGAATAGTAGCCGCTCACAGGCCATCAAGATGGACGCCATTTAAGGCCAATAGTCGCCATTTACAGGCCAGCTAGTGGACACCAGTTGAGGTCAATAGTCATCGTTTGTAGGCCAAAGTCCCTGCACCAATCACGACCAATATTCTACAACCATTGGCAATCAAGAGAGTTTACGCAACTTGTTATCCAAGTACCCATCTACGAGATCAAGGTCTAACTGAGTAATCAATGGGAAGGTCCAAGTATAAAGATTCTCAAGGTTCGGAAATTATCGGCCCCCTTCACGGCTGATAAGCGCTAAAGAAGCCCGAAGGTCATTTGAGAGAGAAAAATTAATCAAGCCCACTAAGGCCCAAGGACATTATTGTATTTTCTACGGTAAAACCCCTCAAATCCTAATTTTATTATAAAAGATGAGAAACACCTCCACAAGGAAGAGGAATCAGAACAATACTGACTTGAGCGTCGGAGGGTCCTCCGGGGAGACAAGTCCCGCCCTGACCTCGTTTGTTCTTGTTTCACAGGCTAGAATTCATGTTGAGATCATCATCAAGATCGATCTCCATCAACAATAATCGTGACCGGATTTATGCACTCACATTTAATATCTTATAATCGTGTTTGTACACATTAGAATTTCCGCAAAGCTCGATGTGGTTTCATGCTTTATATATTAGGTGTTGTATTATTGAAATACTTTTCAACTTTTGACATCTCAACGATTTCCATTATATATGTGTAGCTTCCAATTTTCGTATGATCTTAAATATAAATTATAAATTTGCTTAAAGGGACCGAGGATCGAACTAATTTGCTTCATGACATGAATTTAACCTCCAACACGACTTATAGTAAATAATAATATCATGGGGTGATTACTAGAATTTCCTAAATTTTGGGCCTTATTAGGAAAAAGGCTCCCACCTCCTCCAAATTAGCAAAATGTCCACCGCCCCCCTTGGCCTCTGTGCCCCCTCCTGTACCCCATGTGCCCCCCCTCCCGCCTCAAATTTTTTTTTTCCAGTTTTTTTTTTTTTTTTTTTTGCCGCGTTTCCAAAGTTGCTGAAACGGAATTGCTGAAACTTCTTTTTCAACACATACGGTTTCAGCAATCCTTGTTTTGTTTTTTTCCCAGTTTTTTTCCCCGTGCTGTTGAAACATAATTGCTAAAACTCCTGTTTCAGCACATACGGTTTGTTTTTTTTGGTTTTTTTTTCCAATTTTTTTTTCGCGCTGCTGAAACCGCATGTGCTGATGCTGAAACAGGAGTTTCAGCACATGCGGTTTCAGCAACCCCTATTTTAGTTTTTTTATTTTTACCGCATTGCTAAAACAGGGGTTTCAGCACATACGATTTTCAGCAACCCCTGTTTCAGTGTTTTTTTTTTACCGCGTTGCTGGCTGAAACGGAGTTGCTGAAACCCCTGTTTCAGCACATTCGGTTTCAGCAACCCCTGTTTTCAATGGGGAAAAAATATGCTGAAATTGCATAAACAACATTTGATATCCGACTTTGACCCCAACAGTGAATTAAGTTCAGCATTTCAGATCACAAAAAAATGCTGAAATGTTGAAATATATATTTGCGTGTAATATATTGTAGTTCATACAATTTTATAAGAATCAATTTCAGCATTTCAGAATTAATTTCCAAACCAATTCAGCAATTACCAATATCCAAACCAAGTGCAATTATTCATTTTATAAAGTAGCAACAATACACTAGCTAAGTGCAAGCAAGCAGTACACTATATAGCAACGGCAAAACCAAGTGCAATTTATTCATTTTATAAAATATAGCAGCAATAGCAGCAAATTAACAAGTGCAATAACAACAAGTGGAAGAAAAGTATAGCAGCAACAAGTATAGCAGCAAATTAACAAGCAGTACCAGTAAATTAACAAGTATAGCAGCAAATTAACAAATGCAAGCAGTACCAGCAAATTAACAAGTATGGAGGATTTCGGCAAGCAGTACCAGCAAATTAACAAGTATGGAGGATCAGTATCTTCATCGAGTGGCTTCCGAACTCCGTCGGAGCATCGAACTCAAAACCTGGAACTCCGATCAGTATCTAGAAGAAATGGAAGGCGTCCGTGAAAACAAAATCGAGTGGCCTCAATTTCAGAAGTCACCATGGACAGAGGGGAGGTCCTCGCCGGCTTGGAGAACCCACCACAGATCGCCATTCTTGCTGAAACCGAGCAGAGCTGGCGAGATCCAACCATCCTTCCTGCAATCGATTGCGTCGGAGGCGGCGAAAAAGGCGAGGGCATGGAAGACGAAGTGCTTCTCATCGGAACTTCCATGGCTTCCAGATCTGGAGAGAGATCAGAAACGAAGGCAATAGGGTAACCCTCGGATTCTCATCGGAACTCCGACTCTGACCAACGGCACCGTTAAGACGGCGAGACATAGATCCGCCGTCGAATCGCTGAGACAGCTGGTGGCGGTGAAGCGCCATAGCTAGGGCTTGCTGAAACGTGCCCAGATCCAAGCCTTGCTCCCGTTTTCACCCATGGATCTTGCTGAAATCGGTCGAATTTCTCGCCCTCGCATCAATCGCCCGCCCGCCCTCGCATCCATCGCCCTTGCATCGTCATCAACATCATCCAAATCGCCAAAAACGAAAGAGGAAGGGAGAAAGAGCAAAAATGCTGAAGACTGATCTCGCCATTAAAAGCGCCAGACGGGAAGAAGGCCAGAGAGGAAGAGAGCAAACCTGAGATCCGCGGAAACACAATCGGCGGAAACACATGGAAAAGCCATGGGAGAAGAGATCCGCGGAAACACAATCGGCGAAAACAGAGGAGAGAGGCGTTCAGATCCAGGAAGCGACGTCTTCTTCAACGGCGGATTCTTCAACGACGGATCGAGGAAGCGACGTCTTCTTCAACGGCGGATTCAATCACTCAGATCCAGACCTCCAGCGCTTCTTCAACGGCGGATCGAGGAAGCGACGTCTTCTTCAACGGCGGATTCAATCACTCAGATCCAGATCTCCTGGACGTTGTTGACGAAGGCGGCCGCACCGCTGCACCATCAGGGCGGCGAAGATGATTACGAGGAAGATCGACGGCGCTATAGATCCGTTGAAGACGAGGAAGGATCCAAACGAGGGAGCCGACTGAGGAATAAGGCAAGAGAGAACTGATGAGCGAGGTTTAGGGAAGGGGAGGGCCAAGGATTTAGGTCGTGGCCTTTTAACAAAAAAAATAAATCCGTGGACAGTTTTTTAATTTGACCTAAAATTTGCGCCTTCGGCGCAAATTTTATCTAATATCATTCAATAAGATAGGATGAACTACTTTCTCATAATAAGGTAGGATGAACTACTTTCTCATCTCTCTTTTCCTTTTCCACTTCAGATTAATTTTTTTTTATTGAAAAACGGGCCCAGAAAAAAACAACTCCCAGAAAGGAGATTAGCATTAGGAGCTTCAAAACAGGGCCATAGTCGAGAGGAGGGGGCATTCATATTTCAATTAGGAGAATTTCAATAATGTTTTTGAATTGAAATTAACCATTAATTGGTAACAATTAATTGTTAGTTTCAATTCAATTTATCAATTTCTTGATAATTGTAACGGTGGAGAGTGTTTCTGCGACAATCGGGCGATTTGCTTTGCAAAGATTACTGAGCATCTAATCTAATCCCCCTTTTCCTTTTTATATTATCAGTTCATTACTCAAAATACTCTCTAATCTCTTTCGAGCTCCCCATTTAATTTCAAAGCTAGCGTTTTCTATGGTAGATAAATAACTGTTTTGCTTCTTCCTCTTCTATGTTAGTTACTTTCCCATGGCTTTCTCTAGAAGCTTGCTACCTGGAAGTAGCAGCACCACCTCCATGCTTGATGTCTCGGCCTGCATTAAACAATCTCACACTCCTCTCTCTGGAGCCGAAATCCGCTCAATTGCTCCAACAGCAATCGATCAATGGCTAATTCTCTTCCGACAATCCGACTCAAGGACTACGGATCCCTAACTCGGTCTCGGCTCGTCCGAGAATCGCTCCGAGTTGAGGCGCTCCAGGCGCAGTTAGATCTCTCCGTTAATGGAATTAGCAAATGCGATTTGAAGCCAATGAACGCCAATCTCGATTCTCGACTCGAGGAGACCGTTCTAGAAAAAGAAAAGGGGGACAAAAGGAAAGGAAACTGACGACTCTCAGAGGGCGGAGCTGGATGGTTTATCTTCTCCGTGAGGCGACTGATTTCATTGGCAATTAATCAACGGAATTGATATGTACACGGTTAATTTTTCGCAAATTACACGGTGTAGCATTCCGATCGCGGAGTACAAGTGCGCGACGGTGCAGCCCACCGACAGGATGTGCGTCTGCACACTACGCGGTTGCAAATGTCCTTCTTCCTCATCCCAAATTCACTGTAGGATATGACCAGTCCTCCTCCCCGACGTCACCACCGCCCAACTCCCCATCACTGGGTTCTCCTTCCGCCCTTCGAAGTTCTCCCACCGAGCGGTTCGATGACGGCGAAGGCGATGATGTTCTTGGAGGCGATGAACTCGTTCCCGCAGGATTGGCAGCGCTTCTCCTTCTCGATGAGGTCGTGGATCTCCGGGTCGACTTGAAACAGGGAGGTGTTCCCCTAATTGGAGACAGAATCTATGGTCGACGAAGAAAAAGGCTAGGGATTTTGCGTTTGAACCCAGATCCAAAAAAATCCAATTAGTCATCAATTAAAAGCAGATCTAAAACTTGAGTCCAAATGAAATCGATTGAACCCCCCATCCCAAATATACTGCCTTCCTCTATTCATCAATTGAAAACAGATCTACTGCGAAGATGCAAATTATAAGATGCAGATCTACTGCCTTCCATGTTCGTCGAAGACAACTATAAAATGCAGATTTAAAAAAAAAAGTGCAATCGCGGATTGCGGATACGCACCATATTTTTTTAATAAAAAAATGGCAACTGCAAATTACGAGTACGCGGACCGTATAAACGGCGAAAAATACACCGTGTAAATAGTAAGACCCTTAATCAATTAATTGCTATAATTAATTGAAACTGTTTTGAATTGGAAGAAGAATTCAAAATAGTTAATTAATTTGAAAGACTAGGCTATCTCAATAAAGTTAATTGTAAAAGTGACCAATTATTCAATTTTTCAAAACAGTTATTCAATTACAATTATTTATGCCAACCCATACTAGTAGGCGCACATTCAAGGGATAAGACCCCTCGTGAGTCATCGTTCAAGGGTATCAAGACCCCTCTTGCGTCATTGTTCAAGAGCTACACCAAACCCGTCGGCAAAGAGTTCAAGATAACAGAACCAAATGTATAAGAAAAAACAAAATGACAGTTGGATATCCCAAGTCCTACTAAGAAAGCCTTAGTAGAGAGATACTAGGCTAGCACATGGATGTGTCGGCTTAATCGACTTCGATATTAGCTCCAACGCATTCGCAGAATCCTCCTCACACTCCACCTTCTTGAACCCACATTCCCATGCCAACTTCAACACTTTAGCAACATCCCAAAGTTCGGCTTCCACCACTGAGCAAGTTCCTATGATGTGGATGAATCCCGTGACCCAACCGCCTCTATCGTTGCGGATAACTCCCCCTACTGTAGCAACTCCTGAACCCATAACAGATCTATTAATATTAAGTTTAACCCATCCCATGGTGGGCGGACACCAATAAACCGCGAGTGGAAAGTACACCCTTGCATTATTAGGAGCGCGAAGAAGGTGTTTCCTAGCCTCAGTGCATTCTCTGACAGCTTGTTCACGGTTCTCCAATAGGATCATCGAAGCTTAGCACCCTTGAACACCACTTTATTTCTTCTCATCCAGATTTTTCAAAGAAGAAATAAAGTGATGTTCCAGAGAAGAAAGTCCAAACCCTAAACCCTAAATCAATCATCTATGTTAGACTTCCAATGAATTTAATTTGCACCTCCAATACTAATAGTCATGTGCATTTCAAGAGACCAATATATTCAGAACATATGCATTTGATATCTTGCTTAATCTTTCATAAAAAAAAAAAGATATCGTTTGTTTCTATGTGAGGGAATGAAAATAAAATGAATTAAATTTAACATATAAAATGTACATGATCATCAATTTTTGTGATCCTAAAGAGGGGGTGGGGGGAAATGATTAGAGCATCCAGAGATAATAGTTACCCTCCTCAAAATTAGGGAATGAGATATGTGAAAAGGTAATAAATTTTGTATGAAAAATAGGGAAAGAAGGGTAATGATTAGAATATTGATAAATGAATATTAACTTAAATATGGACTATATTTATATCTATAGACAAAAACAACCGGGGGGTTTAAAATTAATTGTAGTTGCAGGTATACATTTCTGTTGGAGTTCTCAATGGATTTAATCTTGGGAGGGTTAAACAACTACGGTGAGATAAGATGCGCTTGTTATAGTTTTCCAATACTTAGATATGGAATTACTAATCTTAATTTAATGGGATAAAAAAGTAACTGTCCATATAATATAACATAATTAATTAAATGTCCACCATCTAAGATTTATTAATTAAATGTCCACCAGACACATTTAACGGCTACCCATGTCTCCTAATGTCAACTCCTCCCTAGTTTTCTTGTGCAACTTGCTCCCATTTTCCATCACGAATTCCAGCTTCCAATTTCGCTCAGGTATTTTCCCAATTTCGCTCGCCGATTTCGGGTGTAATTCAATTGTACGTATTTATCAACAACTATTTTCCTATAAATTCATTAATTTCTCAGTATATAACCAATGAATGATAGACTGTTATCCTCATAAAAATTCGTTCATCAACACACACAAAACAAATTAATATTATAAAATATTAATAAATGTTAGGATAAAATAATGAAGGTAGACTTCTAAATTAAGGTATTATATAGAATATAGATGGTTAGTAAATGCGTAAAAAATAAAAGGAAAAAAAGTGTAAATGTATGAAAAAGATGAAAAGAAAAAGAAATAATAAGAGAAAATTGTGATTAGTTGAAAAACCTTAAATTAAGGAGGTGTTGACACATCATCAAAAGTCTTCTAAATTAAGGTATTAATATATATATATATATATATATATATGTATGTATATATATATATATATATATATATATATATATATATATATATATATATATATATATATATATATATGAAAAGAAAAAGAAATAATAAGAGAAAATTGTGATTCGGTTAAAAACCTTAAATTAAAAAGGTGTTGACACATCATCAAAAGTCTTCTAAATTAAGGTATTACAAGTATAGTACCCGTGCCCGAGGCACAGGGTTTTTATTCAAGAAATGTAATCACATCTACAATAACTACACAAATGATTAACATTTTGTCACATATACAGAAACGTATATAAGTTTAATATAATAATAATAATAATCCATGGACGTAGTATTGTATATGTATCATTTCTTAATCAAAATCAATTTTTGTTAAGACGAAATTTATCGTGTGCTTTGTGGGTTATATCATAGGCTATGACATAGAATTTAAACGGTGATTAAATATAATTGTAAATTGACATATTATCAAAGTTAATATAATACAAAAAGGAATGCAGCTTATGAATCCAATACTCCCTCCGTATCTCCATAATTAGCACATATTTGATCCTTTAACACAATCAATGATAAAATTTATAATTTTGATGATTGATCTCATTCATTATGTTTGATTTTCATTATACTCTATGAATACTCCAACTTTCTAAATTTTCATTACACTCCAATCTCCTGTTCATTGATATATTTTTTTACATTATTTACTGAGGGAATTAAAGGAAGTAACCCCCGCCCCGGTTTGGTTTGCTAGCCTAACCCACTAACCGGTTCTAATTGCAAGGGTTAGACCCCCCCCCCCTCAAAAAATGGGAAGGTAGCCGGTTGGGAAAGGGGTGTGGAAACCGGTTGTTGGGAGTCAATAAAGAAGGGAGGGAGGAGGAGAGAGAGGGCAGTTTTAAAAACCTGTCACATCTTGGCTGTGGAAAATAGAGAGAGAGAGAGGAGGGAGTGGAGAAGGCACGAAACCGCCATTTTTGAAACGAAAACGAGAGAGGAGAAGAAGGCAAAGGAAGAAGACGAACCTGGGAGTGCGGAGGAGAAGACGGCGCCGGATTGCAAGCCAGTAAAGGAAGCGTGTAGAAGACGACCCTGTGGGTGTTTAGAAGAGAGAGACCGACCGATTTGAAGTAAGTAAACCCTAACCCTACCGATTTTGTACTGATTGCAAAAATTGAAAGGATGAGGGACCATTTGAAGACCCTAATTTGTTTGCCATGGTTTGCAATTGGATGAAATAAATGGTGGAGTATCCGCCCCTGTCATGTGGGATGTAACAGGCGTCTAGTATGAAAACAATGGGTGGAAATGTGGGAACGGGGGTGTTCGAGTTGGGGAGAGAATGGAAGTACCATTGTGGTGATGATATGGTAAAGGGCTTGAAGGAGGAAGCAAATTAGGGGAAATCGATACATGTATTGTGTGAATATTTGGGAAATTGGTGAAATTGGGGAAAATGTGGGAATTGGGGAAATTGGTGAGATTGGGGAAATAGGACAGATAGAGGGAAATCGGGGAACCTAAATATGGTTTAAAAAATTTCAGGAACAAGTTATTGAATGTAAATGCTGTTACATTATAAACTGTCATGTTTTTAATATTTAGTTGCCATGTGTAATAGGTTTGCTGTCATGTTTAATTGCAAAATTGCGCGGCTTCTATTTTGTGGAAGCTATAAAATGGTTATAATGCTCAGGTGATAAGTATAAGCTAAGATATGGTGAGGCTAGAAAGTTACTGGCATTTGTGATAAGTGCAGGAAAGATATGGTGTCTGTCATATGAAAATGGTCACTTGACATGTTAAAATTGTCACTTGACATGTTAAAATTGTCACTTGACATGTCAAAATTGTCACATGACATGTTATATGGTGTCTGTCATGTGGGAATTGGGGAAATTGGTGAGATTGGGGAAATAGGATAGATAGAGGGAAATCGGGGAACCTAAATGTGGTTTAAAAAAAAATCAGGAACAAGTTATTGAATGTAAATGCTGTTACATTGTAAACTGTCATGTTTTTAATATTTAGTTGCCATGTTTAATAGGTTTGCTGTCATGTTTAATTGCAAAATTGCGCGGCTTCTATTTTGTGGAAGCTATAAAATGGTTATAATGCTCAGGTGATAAGTATAAGCTAAGATATGGTGAGGCTAGAAAGTTACTGGCATTTGTGATAAGTGCAGGAAAGATATGGTGTCTGTCATGTGAAAATGGTCACTTGACATGTTAAAATTGTCACTTGACATGTTATATGAACTTAACGTCATGTGCATTGTGACTTGTGATGAAAATCTGCAAATGTTTGAAGATTGCTAAAGTATTGCTCCCCAACCTGCAGGGTATCAAACTACAACATGAGTGATTCAGGAGAAAGAAGGGTAACGGAGACACCGACAACATGCGAGGTATGGTTTGGCTAGTGTCGATCAAGGGTAGAGTGTTTTACAGATGAGTCGGTCTAACATTCCACCCCACTGTGCAGGCGATATATGCTGTCCCCGAGGACAAGCATTTCAAATGTAGGTGCAATCAATATGCCATGCCCAATGTCCTTGCAAAGCTAGACCAGTACCTGAGCCCGTCAGACTAGAAGCGTCTTTGTGAAAGCCAGTTTGGCGGCATTGCGAGGCTCGGGGCCAAAGTTGAGTTCTCCGCCCAGCTAGTCCACTACGTCCTGCAGCGGCAGCTGCGGTCGGAAAAGGAAAAAGAAACGTGGTACATGATCCAGGGGTCTATAGTCCGGTTCTCCATTGCGTAGTTCGCGCTAGTGACCGGACTGAATTGCTCGGCAAACGTGGCGAGGACCGTGGACACTGCGGCGGACAAGGCTGCCTGCTTCGAGTTCTTAGGCAAGGAAAAGATGAGGATGGAGGCCTTCGAGATAGAGTACACAGTGGCGATGAAGTCAGATCGTTCGGCTGCAAGGCGCTTTAAGTTCGCGCTCATATTGCTGGTGGAGGCGGTGCTGTTTGCGAAGGAACCCCGTAACTTTATTCACGGGTGGGTTGTAAACATGGTGTCTGACACCGAGGCGTTCTTGCGTTACCCGTGGGGGCGACTGTGCTACGAACGAACCCACGATTTCCTCTACCGGTGTGTTGAGCGCAAGCTCCAGCACGGGGTCAACAGCTCTCGGCCATCGTACTTGTTAGGCGGCTTCCCCCTTACATTCCAGGTATGGACATAAATCTCACATGACAAATACTGATTTAAACTGGACACTGCCTCCTGGTAACAAGACACGATTAAATGCAAAGTGTTGACATGTCATCATCTGGTTTGTTTTGTTTGTTTGTAGTTGTGGGTGTACGAGGCTCTGCGGCCAGTTGCAAGACAATTTGCTGACACCAGCACAAGCACAAGCACAACCTACCCTCGGTGCCTGAGATATAAGTCGAAAGAGCACAACATGATGTACGATTCTCTTGCCTCCCTCATCCAGCAGTCGAAGGAAGAGTTGGGCATGTTCGACGAGGTGGACGCTGTTCGGACAGTCCTTCTCCCGGATGCCGAGGAGGTCAGGAAGGGGGTTATTGTTGGCGCCATGTACGCGACAGAGAAGCCGGATAAGTTCTTCGACGACCTCGTGGTGGAGTATAAAGCCAAACATGCGCCGAGCACGACGGAAGCATCTGGGTCAGGCACGAAGGGTGAGGGAAGTACGACGGCTTCCGAAGTGGATGTGTCAAGGATTTTGTCAAAGATGGATGATCTGGGGACAATCTTATTGGCAACGTTTAACGAGAGGATGGAAAGGATTGAGGCAGCGATGCAGGAGCTGAGAAGGGAGGTGAGGGGGAAGAAGCGAGGTGAGGACGAGGTGACACACTCGCAGGACAGGCATGGAACTTACAGTGAGGAAACCGAAGATGTTGAGTTGCAACCAAAGGAGGTAAGATGTTCAATTTGTAATGTCAGTATCCCTAACCGTCATGTATAACAATATATGCATCATGTATAACAATATAGGCGTCATGGTAACATACCTTTCCCATAATTGCGTAGGCTGAGGATACTGTTAAGGAAATGGGTCAGAAATCGGGTACTGATGCAGGTGAAGATGAAACCACCAAGACAACTTCTGAGGTAAGTACCCTAACTGAAACCGTGATGTAAATTTTGTGAATGACGGTCACACTAACTCATAATCTGTAGGAGATGGGTAAGAGTAAGGGACCAGTTGATGGGGAGACCCAAATGGAGAAGGATGCTGATCCACAAGAACCCCCCAAAGAAACACCCACCACACAGGTTAGTTATCCTTGTCGTACTGCGATGTGACTGTTGATAATGGTGTCGAGTCTAAGTTCCTTCGCATATTTGCGCAGGGTGAGACTGATAGCACAGGGCCAACTGAAATGGTAGGGGCTGCCGGGCTTGAGGCAGTAGCAGCCACTACCAATGTCACAACCGCTGAGGTAAGCCATCTGCCGCCTAGTGTCATGTGAAGATTGTTAGTCGTCATGTCAAAAATCTGTTGTTGTCATGTAGGAGGACCCAACTACTGAGGATGAGGTCTTAGCTGAGGGGTCTAAGACTGTGGCCAAAGGGCCTGGGGACAAGTCAACCATCTCCGAGCCAGAAGCACCAACGACAAAGGCAACCCCTGAGGTAGGACATGTTAATGAAACTGTCATGTCAAAAACAGTTATGTTTCATGTTATTTTACCCTTGTGTCATGTAATCAACCATAGGAGGCACAGGCATAGGAGGAGGTCGTACTTCCCCTTTAGCGTAAGGGCGAAAGGGTGAGGCGAGCGCCTGCTACGTTAGAGGGCCACGAAGTTACTCAGCCGGTGAAGAAGCCGCGTGTCGACAAGGGGAACAAGGATAAGGAGGTGGTTGAGGACGTGACGAAGGGGCAGAAGAAGCCGCGGGCCGCCAAGGGGAAGAAGGTGATTGTGGGGGTTGACGCCGTGGCCTTGGGCCTGATGACCAGGGCTGACGTGGACGCATTCACCGAGTGGATGACCACCAACGACGCCCAAGGGACTGAACCCGCACGTACAATGCTGGGCACCCGCCTTGAGAGGGATTTCTTCGGGGACCTAAAAACGCCAATGAAAGTGGTGGGCTCAGAGGTAAATTTCGGCCACCCGTTCTCCGATAACTTGACATTTTTGTGGTTGACTGGACACGTGTTCCTTGTTTGCAGCATATCGACGAAGCATGCGGCATCCTCCGAAAGGAGGTAGCCAGCGAGTCGAAGTACGCAGGCGTCGCAGTCGTCGAACCCTACTTCGGGGTCCTGCTGTAGAGACAAACCGGTATGCCCGTCGACGAGGAGTTGGAGTACTACTTCAGCGGTATGTTGCCGGAGAGGTGTCCGAAGCCTTGGGCGAGCGTCGACCGTGTGTTGGCCCCATGGAATCTGAAGGACAACCATTGGGTAGCGGTTGAGATCGACCTGGCCGAGTGGACTGTCCGTGTGTATGATCCGGACACTCGTCTCACTCCTGAGCGACATTTGCCAGGCCTTCTGAAGCCCATCACGCACACCCTTCCCCCGCTGATGGATGGCCACCAACAGCTTCACGCTAAGCATGCAGGGAAACTGCCCCAGCCGTTCAAGTACAACCGTGTGAAGGGGATCCCTCAGAACAAGCAATCGTAAGTCGTCGTAGTCCATCTTCTGATTTATATTGTAATTAGTGCGCATTAGGTTTGACACATACTTTTTGCGACACAGAGGAGACTCCGGCCCCTACGCTCTCCGTTTCTTGCAGATGCTCGCATCAGGCGACCGCGCATTCAAAGGGGTGGACGACGCCTTTATCGATGCTTACCGCCTAGTCCTATGTGTCGCCATCTACCACCGTGGCTTCTGTCCAAGGCCCGATCCTCAGTAGTCATTGGCTCCGTCCTTTTTTTACAAGAACATTGTTATTTGTACTGTTGTCTGCAAATGTTGTTGGTGGCTTGAACAGTTATGCTTTCGTAGGATTTCATTTGGTTGACTTTGGCATCGACGGTATGTTGTTTTGGGAAACCTAGGGCTCAGGTTTTAAAACTATGATGTCTTGTTGTTTTTGAAACTATGTAGGTCGTACGATGGTTGACAGTTATATATTTACGTCGTCCACATTTCCACTGAAAATGCACAATTAAAACATGTCATGTCCAAAATATCTCCTGCCAAGTTTATATCACTTCATGTCAAGTACAAAATGACATAGCTGCACCCAGGCCCAACAAGCCTTAATAACAAAACACGGGCGACGTCCATACTTCAATGTAAAAGGGGGAGCGATAAAGTTTCCGAATAAGTTAGCCCTGCCTACAAACCGCGTGAAATACCTACTGGCTTAAAAATGCACAAAATATGTCATGTCAAAATAGCTATCTGTCATGTCTACCCCATTATCTGTCATGCCAAAATATGTACCCGTCATGCCAACATACCACCTTTTTCTTCACTATGTGCGGCGCCTTTTCGGGAACTTCCTTTCCCACTGAGACGGGTACCTAGATGTCTTCGGCCTGCTAGGGCGTACCTTGATAAGTGGGGGGGGGGGGGGAGGCAAGTCTCCTTGGCGATTGCCTCGGGCACCCTCCAATTCTCTCGCGACGGGACTGGGTAGATCACGTCCTTGTAGCACGCACGCCACGCGTCTACCTTGTACAAGTCGTGGACGAGCGAGTACACATCCATCCCGTGCAATTGGGATGCTGCCATTGCGTGCGCGCATGGGTACTGGTCGACGTTGAAGCATCTACAGCTGCATAAACGTCCTACTAGGTTTACAAGCCATGTGGAGGTTCCCTTGCGTACCTCGTACTCATGTGCACTCAGCTGTCTGACGCCCATGGAAAGGGACTGCACGAAGTTTGCTCTGATGGCGTTACCAACCCAGTCGCTCACGACTTTCCCCTGCTCGCCGCTTGTCTTCCTATGTTTGACGAACCACGTGCCGACGGTCTCAAGGATGGCATCTACAAGGGCTGTTAGCGGCAAATCTCTAGGATATTTGAACACCGAGTTCAAGCACTCGGAGTTATTAGTGGTTCTGATGTTGTACCTGTTCCCAGTGTAGAAAGCCCTTGCCCAGTTGCTGAACCCGGCCTCCTTCAGATATGGGCCCGCTCCGGGAACCCGTGCACAGAACTCCGCGTACAACACCTGGAACTCATTTCTCCTACCCGCTGCCCCCCCTGCTTGGCCCTTCCTCTAAGGGGTTGTTGTGTAACAAGTGCATAATGTCTTTTATGTTATGTAAAGTCGAAAGTAAAGTCTTGGCTTTGGAATAGAAGACAATCAACAAAAGAGTTCTGCAACCCGTTCCCTGTCTTTGTTTCTATTGTATTCTATCTCATCGTATGACATTCTGTTCTGCGATATTTGCGAATCTCCGTCAATACCTCGATGTAGGTCCGGGATAATCCTTTGTTTCATAGTCCTGGTTACAACTAGCCAATTAAGAATTCTCGCAAGCCCCCGCACTTGAACCGGAAACGGACGTTTTGAAATAAGTGATATGTGCATATGCCATGCTTCGCGACGATGTAGCTATCCCGTATGCCCTTCAGGATGCTCATGTGGCGGTCAGATACCCACTCCAGATCAGTCGTGTCTTCAACGACACACAACATCTGCCTGAAGAAGAACCCCCAAGACCCATCATTCTCGCCGTCAACCATGGAGAAGCCTACGGGGTAAATGTGGTGGTCAGCGTCTTGTGCAGTAGCAAATAGCAAGCACCCTCGAAATTTCCCCTTCAAGAAGCTCCCGTCCACCGATATAACCCGGAGAATAAACATCTTGATGAGCTAGAGCTGTCATGTCTAGGCAAACAGACGTCATGTGATATTCGTATAGGCGTCATGTTTCTAGTAAATGAGCGTCATGTTCAATGTAAGGAAGGACTTACCTTCCGTAGGTGGGGGATAGCCCTCCGCCACGCTCCAAGACACACAAACGCATACTTGAATCACCCCTCCGCGTCGCGTTCTATCCTCGTGTACGTCCCAGGGTTGGCCTGCTCCAACATGTACATGTACGAGTACATGCTCCGATAGCTTTCCTCGTCCGTTCCGTACACTATGTCCCTCGCACTCAACTTGGCTCGGCGCGTCTTCCAGTAGCTGCATGTGACCCCCAGCTGCGACTTCATCATCCTCTGCACTTGATCGGGATCGAGGGGCTTCTTCGACCGTCCGAAACTGAACATGCCCATTCACACACATGTGTCCAGTTAAGTTAGTTGTGTGTCCAGTTAAGACAGTTGTGTGTCCAGTGACTATATTTGTGTGTCCAGTCACAATAGTTGTGTGTCCAGTTAAGAAAGTTGTGTGTCCAGTGAATGCAGTTGTGTGTCCAGTTACTAGTGTTGTGTGTCAAGTGTGTATATCTATATTTCCAGTGGAATTTAGGCAAGAGTCCAGTTAAGTTTTGCGTATTGGGGCACATACCTTTCGACAATACGCCGGCCCAGCTGCGTGTATGACGCACTGCGTTTTTGGCTGACCGCCTCGTCCAGCGAGCACGTGTGCTCGTCCACAAGCTTTCGGATCTTCCATAACCCCGTTCCCCTATAAGTCGAAGCACGACATGACCACTTGCAGTTGCGAGCAGCGCACCGTACAACATACAAGGTCTTCGTTGACTTCTTCACCTTCGTCGTGAAGCAGCGAGTCAGACCCGCCCACGCTACGAGTTCCTGCACATCCTCCTTCCTCCGAAACGTTTGTCCCTCCCGGAGCTTAATACCACACTGGCTGGTATCCAATGGGTTCCCCGCCACCATTGGTTCACTTTCAGCAGGCTTCGGAGAAGTGGTCGACTTCCATTTTCGTCTTTCGTATGCTTCCTCGACTTCCCTCACCGCTCGCTCCGCCTCATAATCCCATTACCAAGACTTCGTCGGACCAGAACTACCGTGTTCAACTTTAACCACTTTTGGGATTGCATCATCCTCGTCGGAGGAGCTACCAAGGTCAATGGCTCCATCTTCCATGTCACTGCTGACATATATGATCTGCTTCCCTTTATTCACTGCGTCGGCATTCTTTTCCCTCTTCGCAAACTCCAACTCTAACTCCTCACTTATCCCTAACTGGTCAGAAGTCTCCTTTAACTGGACAGCTGTTTGTGTTAACTGGACATCCGATGATTCCACCTGGACAACTGTTTGTGTTAACTGGACATCCGATGATTCCACCTGGACATACGTTTGGTTTACCTCTACAATTTTTTCTCCCAAATCTTCGTCTTCTCCGTCAAGCCCCACGGGAAGATCTGTATTTGGGTGATCTTCTTGGGTCACGGGCGGACCAGTTAACGGCACAACAACATCCTCCAAGCCTGCAGGAGACAAACCACCACCGTCTGAGTCATCCGTTGTCGATCCTTGTGCTTCGGGCACGTCTCTAACAACCTTGCGTCGCAGGGAGACATTGAGGTCGATAGGCCAATTTCGTTCTCCAGACAGCCCGTTTACAAACTTGTAGGCCTCCAAGTCTTCGTCATCCCCGATAGCAAACGGCCTGGACCCTTCCTTCTTTGGCTTTACATATGTGAGCTCCACATCATTCCTCCCATCGACATTAAACTTGTCCATCACCTGTTTCTTCAGCTTTACGTAGTCAATCCTTTCGTCCACCACCATGGCTTTCCGGCTCCTTGTTCCCGTGAAGACCCAAGTGCCGCCTTCACACGCCCACCATCCTCCAAACAATACAGTGATACAAACTGATGATTTTTCCCCTGTTGCATTTCATAGGTAGGCACAAATTAATTTGTATCGACGGTATTTACATATGAACAACACTTACCAAACATAGAGAGAACACTTACCCATTTATATCCGATCAGAGGACTGTCCAGTAAATTCCAACACGTGTCCAGTGGGTACGATATAACCGTCCAGTGAAAAGTGGCTTCGTACAAGTAAACCGTTACCTGAACCCAGGCCCACTTGCTTCTTCTTCAATGGATTCTCTCTCTTTCTTCAGATTTTGTGAATAAAAGTGACGCCCAGAATTTCTCTCATCTCTTTATATAGACCACACATCATTTGACACCTACCCTCTTTCTTCTAATCAAACGCCGGCCATTCCCCTTCTTCAAGTTCCATTTCCCCTGCAATTCATTAATGGGAGCTAATGATTTCCCTCAGACATTCTTCAAAGCTTATATACCCTCCCCCTCCTCCCTCCCTTTTACCTTTTTTTTTTGGCGCCATCCCTGGGCGGGAACAATTGCCTCCCTCCGATTTACTGTACACATAGGCTCCATCTCTCTCCCTCTCTCTACCTGTCTTTTCAATATTGATCAGGATTTTCACCCTCTCTCTCTCTCTCACACAGACTCTCTCTCTCTGTCTTTTCCTCGCTTTTCCGTCTCTCTCTCTCTCTCCCTCTCTCAGTTGTCCAGCTGTCATACTCACACTGTCCAGTCCCCCCCCCCCACTTACCTGCTACCGGTTGAGGCAAAAATCCGGATATCCGGATTTTATCAAATTTTTTCCGGATGGGGTTATGTGTGCAAGGGTTTCACCGAAATGGGCTATTTTAGCAAATTTGCCTTATTTACTTGCTAAATTTTTAATTGTTCATCTTTTTACATTAAACTTTCTTTAAAAGAGTGAAATTTTCCAAATGACCAATTATTTTGATACAAATGGAGTGTATATATATATCAAAGAAAGATAAGAGAATACAAGAGGATAAACTTGAGATAAATACAAAAAATAAGAGTTGTTGTTTTAAAAAAATCCAAACAAACATACGATTTATTATTATTATTATTGCTATTATTATTTTAGATGGATAGACATATACCAAAAAAATTATTAGTTAAGACTTAAGATGAATAATAATGTGAGAACGAATAATAAATTTTTGAAAAAATGGCATTAATAATTTATTATATTATTTTGAAATTATATTATGTTATATTAGATTATATTGAAATGATTTTAGCATATTCATTTATTAAATTAAAGAAGATAAAAAAAAAATACTTAAATTAGATATATTAAATATTCTTGAAGAAATGTCACATTGAATTATTATTAAGAGAAAATGTATAACAATAGCATTATTAATGTTCTTTATAATATTTAATTTGCAAAACTCTACTACACACAAAAAATAAACATTTTAAATATCATTAGGTCTTTGAATTACAAAAAAATAATAACATTATAATAGTTATTATCACAAAATCTAAAACAAACTCGAATCATTGGAGCATTATTTGACATTAATGTGAAAAAGTGTACAAATGACCAGAAATCAAGAAAAAGTGTACAGAGGGGTAATTAATAATTATTCATACATTAATTGTTATGCTAAAAATTAAAAATCTCTTAAAAGTCCGTCAAAGAACCAATAACATTAAAAAGTATAGATTTACTAGACGAACATAATAAATCATCAAAACATTAAGAGATTCAATAAAAAAAATTGTAAAAAAATAGCAAAGCCGTAAATCGTAAAAATAGTAAAAGATGAAACATAATTCTACAAAGTTGTGTACACGAAAGTGAAATAAAGTTGCAAGGGAAGATTAATAATTAGAAAATAATTTGGAGATTTTAACAATTTTGGTAGTTAATGATTTCAAATCTCATCTTATATTATCATGATTTCAAATTAATATAAAAATATTAATAATAATTGAAAAAATAAATTGTAATTAAATTTGTTGGGAAGTGAATCATATCAGTAATTAAAATTAATATATACCAAAAAGAAGTAATTAAAATCAATGATTTTTAACAAACAAACAGATTTTGTCAAACATGTATTTTGATTAGGGAATTTAACGGCTTGTATGAATTTTAAAATGAGATCATTCCTAATCAAAAAAATTAGTTAAGTGTAGTTTTTCTTTTGAGAAAAAGGTAGGTGGAATAGTTACTAATGAAGATTTAGTTCAGATCAATGAAATTTTATTAATGATGTAATCCCGGTAATTATTTTAAAACTTACCTTAATTTCTTACTTATGTACAGAGAAGCGGGTTAGAGAATTGTTTAGTAGGACGACGGGTTTTCATGTACATCATTGCCCTCTTAGCTACTAAAATATGCGATCATATCTAGTAGTTAGCGTATAATTAAGCTGGGGATAATTAAAGAATTGGAATAGATAAGTATTAGTAACGATAGAAGATAAAATTAAGGGATTAATAGAATTATTAATATAAGTATTAGTAACGGTAGAAGATAAAATCAAGGGATTAATAGAAGGGAGATTTTACAAAATAGCCACGAAAATGGGCTTAATTTGCGAAATATACACGTTTTGGGGCAATTTTGTAAAATGTCCTTAATAAAATCCTCCTCCCTCTCTCCCACGCGCCTTTCTCTCTCCTCCAGCTCTCCCTCTTCGCACACTCTCTCTTTCTCCCACCCGACCTGCTCAACGGCGATTGCCAGGATTTCCGACAGATTACCACTCCGACATCATCAAAACGATCGATTTCGAAGTCTCTTCTACAGAATCATGTAAGCAAAGTATTCGATTACAATTTGTAACAAATGCTACCATGAATTCATCGAAAATTTGCGCCAAAGGCGCAAATTTTACTAGAATTTTGACGATTCTAAGTCGATTCTCAATTATACTGAAGAATCATATTAAATTTGCGCCGAAGGCGCAAATTTCCTTGAATTTTTGGATTACTGCCTCAGTTTTTGGATTACTGCTTCAATTTGCGCCAAAGGCGCAAATTTCCTTCGATTTTTGGATTACTGATTTGAATCGAGTGATTACAAATATAGATTACGTCAAATCTGTGCTTATCTATGCTTATATATTCTATACCTGTATGAAAATATAGTTGAACCGAATGATTATTGCTATTGAATGCATCAAAATCTATGCCTTTTGCGAAAACTTTGATTCATTTTTTATGCATCAAGTGATTAAGGTTATGGAGTAACACATACAGTAGAATCGAATGAATAATGTTATAGAATGCATCAAAATTTGCGCCTTGGCGCAAATTTTGATTGATTTTTTAAGCATGAATTACTGTTTACGATCATTTTTTGCTATATATGTGTAATCTTCAAGTTTCCAATCGAAACTATGTATGTTTATGCTTATTTATGCTTGTTAATATTTTACATTGCTCAAGTCATCACTATGATTGCTTACGATGTGATTTCACTATGATTGTTCAAGTAATCACTAGACTTGAATCATATAAGTTTTCCACTAGAAGTGCAAGTTTTATAGAATTTTTCTCATAACAGGTGTATTGTATTCATTTAGTTGATTTAAAGATATAGATTCCAAACTGTTACATCCAATATTGTGTTCATGTCATCCAATATTGTGTTCATGTCGTCACTACATTTGAATCTGGACAATATTTTGAAGTATCCATTCCTTATTAGACTTTGATTGCTCATGTCATCACTACACTTGAATCTGCACAATATATTGAAGTATCCATTCCTTATTAGACTTTGATTGCTCATGTCATCACTACACTTCCTTATTGAACTTTGATTGAGCCATGCCAGCACTACACTTGAGTCGTAGAAAATTTGCACAGGGGGTGCAAATCCATTGTTGCATTTGACAATACAATGATCTATACATTCCTTATTACACTTTGAAAGTTTTAATGTCAGGACTGCATTTGACTCATAAAAAATTTGCACCGTAGGAGCAAATTTTGTAAGATTTTTTTCATAATAGGTGTATTCTATTCACTTTGGTTGCTCATGTCATCGTTTCAATCTGATTGTGTTTGTTCCTACTGCAATGTATTTATCCTCTTAAATTCATACTCTGTAGATTACAATGGCAACCCACATTATTATAGTTGTATATGGTGAGAAATGGTCGTTTGATGATTCATGTCCAACCTTTGTTGGAGACACTACTTCAAAGGTGTTTATGATTGATGAGTCAATAACATTACAGGGTTTAACTGAAAAAGTGCACAACAGATTCAATATAGACAGTGCATTTGAATTAGAATTCAATCATTTACACCCTTTCAAATTCTTGAGAGCTCCGCTTAATGTTGAATGTGATGCTGATTTAAAAGATTTTTTAAGTTGTCCGAACTACAGGATGTTAGATTTGCCGTTGAGTTGTGTGTCAGCATTAAAATAGTTAGTGAACAAGAAGATCAACAGGCATTCTCAGCTGACAGTTTACAGTTGGTGACATGCAATCCAAATGTAACCAACATTGTCTCACGTGAAATTAGCATGACATTGATCGGTGACACCAGGATGAAGGGTGTTTTGTTAGAAGATAATGGAGATGACATGTATTCTATAAACAGTGATACTACAAGTGATGAAGATTCTGCAGATGAAATATGGAGAACATTCTATTCTACAGCACACAGGAGAGAAACTACACTAGAAGATTGGGATGACGATAGCTCTACAGTGCCTAGTGTGAATCTGAATTCACAAAACTTGATGTGCAAAGGCAAAAGCTTTGAATCAAGAAAAGCAGTTAAGAATGCTTTGGGAATCTTGTCAATAACCGAGATATTTGGTTTTGGTGTGGCAAAATCAGATACAAAGTATTATAGGGTGCATTGTGTAGATCCTAACTGCAAATGGAAAGTGCATGTCAAAACTTTTGGTCCAACTTGGCATGAGGTTATAGTATATGTTGACATGCACACCTGCACTTGGGATTTCAGAACAAAACACTGCAAACAGCCTTCATCTTCTGTGATTGCAAGCATCATCGAATCAAGGTGAGAATTTTTTTTAAGAAATAGTATTTAGATTTAATCTTGCTTTTTAATATATTATTTATTCTAATGTGAATATAATTACACAATGTTGACGCTGGATACAAACCAGCACAGATAATGGATAAGATGAGAACAAAAAAAAAGATGCCAATAACCTACTGGAGAGCATGGAAGTCATCAAAGATTGCTCACGAAATTGTTAAGGGGACACCAGAATCAAATTATGCAGATTTACCATCATTTTGCCATATGCTCATGGAGAGAAACAATGGGACTGTAGCATTATTTTCAACAAACAAAGAAGACAGGTTTCAGTACTTGTTCCTCTCCTTTGGACAGTGCATCAGAGCATTCCCACTCTTAAAGAAGGTATGTCTTGATCAGTGTCAGCATAAATTCTGTTTGTCATTGATTTCCTTAAATTCAATAATATCAGTAATTTCATTTCTTTATATCCCAGGTTGTTATTGATGGCACATTCCTAATCGGGCAATACAGAGGCACGTTGCTTGGAGCAGTTGCACAAGATGCAAATAGACATATTTTTCCGCTTTCCTTTGGTATTGTTGACTCCGAAAACAACAGCTATTGGGAATGGTTTATGTATCGGCTGCTACAGGTTGTGCCTCCATCAAATGACTTAGTGTTTGTCTCTAATAGACATGCTAGCATTTCAAGGGCTATATCTTTAGTTTACCCAACAGCTACACACTGCATATGTATGTGGCACTTGAAACAAAACATCAAAGCGACATTCAGGAAAAAAGAACTGGGGAAAATGTTAAAAAAAGCAGCAGAGAGTTACACTATCCAAGAGTTCAACAACTACCTTACACAAATAGAAGCAACCTGTCCAAAGCTGTCAGAATATCTGGTGTCAGCAGGTTTTGATAGATGGGCCAGAGCACATGCAAAGTGTAATAGATACAACATGATGACATCCAACAATGCTGAAAGCTTGAACTCCGTTTTCAAAGGGAAAAAGGATTATCCCATTGTGGCACTTATGGAGTTTGCTAGAGAAAAGCTCACATCATGGTTCCAGGAAAGAAGAGAGAAAGCACTTGGAAACCAAGACAGAATAACTCCTGAAATCCTTAAGGTGATACAGAAATCACAAGAGCAAGTTGGATTATGCAGAGTAGAAAGGATGAATGCATCATAATTTGAGATCAAAGGTCACGGAGCTGTAGCTATAGTTGATCTATCAGCGAGGACATGTACGTGCAGAGTATTTGATGTCGAGAAAATACCGCGTGTACATGCTCTAGCAGCCATTACACACATAAAGGCAAATGTGTCTGATTTTGTTGCAAAATTTTACAGCAATGATGCTTGGCGTATGGCATATGCAGAAATAATATATCCAGTGTTGGTAGAAGATGAAGGGAACATCCCTGACGTGATAAAATCTATCAAATGTTACCCCCCAGTAGTAAGAAAGAGAGCAGGAAGACCACCTTCAAATAGAAAGCTTTCAATGAGAGGGTTCAAGAGGAGATTGAAGCATTCGAAATAAGGCTGTCAACACAATTTCTGTCATCAGTATTTCATAAAAGTAATGTTAGGAAATATTATAGTTTAGACATTGTGAATGACATTTATGTTTCAAAATAAACATTAATTCAATATTATAGAATAAAATTTAAGATTTTATCATGTAATAATACAAGTTTGAGGACTCTTTTCCATTTATGTCAGCACATTTTTTCCATCAGTGCTCATGAAATCTAGAATTTATATCATTGTTGTTCACTAAAAAAACGATACAAAGTTAACAAAGTGTTGTTGTTGTGCAAATATAGACTATTGTTGAGCAAAAATAAGATGATGTTGAGCAAGTTTTCATCAATGATACGCTGTTGTGCAATTTTATTCTATTGATGAGCAGAAATAAGACCATGTTCAGCAATAATCAATTGAGCAACTATGAAAACATAAATAGAGGAAATAAGATCATGTTGCCAACAAAGTGTTGCTGTTGTGCAAATATAAACTATCGTTGAGCAAAAATAAGATGATGTTGAGCAAGTTTTTATCAATGATACGCTGTTGTGCAATTTTATACCGTTGATGAGCAAAAATAAGACAATGTTGAGCAATAATCTATTGAGCAACTATGAAACCATCAATAAAGAAAGTATGATCATGTTGCTATCAAAGTGTTGCTGTTGTGCAAATATAAACAATCGTTGAGCAAAAATAAGATTATGTTGAGCAAGTTTTCATCAATGATACACTGTTGTGCAATTTTATCGTATTGATGAGCAAAAATAAGACAATGTTGAGCAATAATCTATTGAGCAACTATGAAAACATAAATAGAGGAAGTATGATCATGTTGGCAACAAAGTGTTGTTGTTGTGCAAATATAAGCTATCGTTGAGCAAAAATAAGATGATGTTGAGCAAGCTTTCATCAATGATACGCTGTTGTGCAATTTTATCCTATTGATGAGCAAAAATAAGACGATGTTGAGCAATAATCTATTGAGCAAATATGAAAACATCAATAAAGAAAGTATGATCATGTTGCTAACAAATTCACAAGTGTCGATTGTTGTGCGTATATAAACTATTGTTGAGCAAAAATCAAATGATTTTGAGCAAATGTTTCCCCTACTGGACTTCAATGTTGTGCAATTTTATATGATTGATGAGCAAAAATATTACGATGTTGTGCAATAATCTATTGTCAAAGTATGTAAACATAAAAAGAGAAAATAAGATCATGTTACCAATAATTTCACACCTCTCGGTTGCTGTGCAAATATAAACTATTGTTGAGCAAATATAATATGTTTTTGAGCAAATATCTACCAATAAACAATGTTGTGCAATCATATTCTATTGAAAAGTAAAGAATCATATTATGAAAAAATAAATTTAAGGTATGGAATTATAAGTTAAATAATAAGAAATAAATAAAGTATTACACAATTTCCGATTTTATACAAAAAAAAAAGAAAAACAAAACGGTTTTCCTAAAAAAATATAAAAAGAAACCAATGTAAATGTCTAAAACGCTTTTCTCGTTCTAGAAGTTCTCAATCACCTTCGTTTGGTTTTCATCCTCCAGTTAAATCTACTCTCACTCTTTCTCTTCGAGATTTCTTCACGCTTGATTATAGGCTTGTGGATAAGAAATCTATCATATACATCAACATGTCATCAGATCCGAAAGGTTCGATTCCGTCTATTCCGTATGTTATAGTTTAAATTAGAACGAATTGTGTTTTAGGGTTTAGTTTTCACGAAAATCAGGAAATGGCGCTTATTCAAGACGCTTTGACGTTTATAATCAAGCAGTTATTCAGACATCGAGGAGCTACCATTGCTACTTCAATTACTTGCACATTATAATTAGAAATTAATGTGATGGATTTATCATTCAATTTTGAATTTTATACGGTATGAACTGCCTTCTTTTACAATGTCATTACTCCGGATATTTGTAGAAATTGATTGTAAGTGTTCATTCTATAGGTAAACGTCCCCAGAGTTTAAGTGATTCACCTGTTCTACAAAGTCCAAATCGAACTTCTAAGAGATAAAAAAGATCTGAAGTTAAACCTCCAGTAGTTGATTTATCTAGAGATTCACCTCCCTTCAAAGATGAACTGCTTGATGATAATGAACCCGGTAAAGCCTTTGAAGCACGGGACGGTTGTCAGTCGCTTAAATCAAAAGATTCTCAACCACTTGTTCGAAAAAACAGTAAGAAAGAAGTTCACCTTGTGACTGCTCTTCCTGTTAGCACTGTTGGTTTGGAAACCATTGAAATTGGAAGGTTGGATACCCATACACCTAATGAGACTGGTGTTCAACATGTAAACCCAACTGTGCATATCATCACATCTGATGAGCAAACGGATCCCACAGACATGGAACCTAACACAGAAAATAGGCAGATAATTGTGAGGCCCGAGAGGAACACCAGACAAAAAAATCTCCCCGGTTTGAAGGGACGTTCAAGCCCCCTCTTGCTGGTGTCATCGTTAAAAAAAATGAATGATAAACAGACGACATTCATTCAAGATGTTGGGTTTGGATTTGTGTTCAACTTGGATATTGTTACCCTACCACTGCATCTTTCGTATTGGTTAGTGGATCAGTTTGATGCTAACAAGTGTTGCTTGGTTCTGGCTAATGGAGGAGAACTTGAAATTGCAGAAATAGACGTGCATATCACAATGGGGTTCCCCATGGGAAAGATTTTAGTTGGAAGAAAAATAGCTAAAGAGAATTTCAGTCTTGTGCAAGATTGGAGAAGCACATTTGAGGTCCAGGATAATATAACAACAACGATGGTGATGGATAAACTGATAGCTGACACTGACTGTGGTGATTAATTCCTTGTGAACTTTATTGTTATATTAGACTCTATATTGGTTGATACTCTGGGAAACGGGCATGCAAACCAGAGTTTAATAAGAGTAGTTCCTGAATTGGGAGACATTAAAGACCTAAATTGGTGTGGTCTGGTGTTGGAAAGTTTGGTTGACGCAAAGAAAAGCTGGGAAAAGAACAAGAATGGCCATTTCAGAGGGCCTCTATTATTCTTGGTTTTAAGTGTTTTTTTTAAACCTTTCCTCTGATGTTACCTTAATTTCTTTACAATGTACGTAAAGTATTCTTCATGTCAGCATTCCCCCGCTCCATCATTATACTGATATATGTTTATCGCCTTGGTGTTGCAGTTGTTTTATATTGATAGGGTGAAACTATTCACAAGCACCGCACTCAGAAGAATGAGTCGTTGTTTCCCAGTTTTTGTTGGCATGAATTACAAAATTTTGTGCAAACGAGAAACTGATGATATTAGTACCGGAGGCTTTGGCCTTGGCTTAGTCCAGGCTCAGCTCGCCAAATTGTTCCTTCCCATCATGACATACCGTCTACGTCTTGTCCGCCCACTACTGCACAAAACGATGAAGGCACCAGTCACCCTGCTGATCCAGGAAAACAACCACCCCCATTAGAGGGTTATATTAATTCTTTAAAATAATTCAATCTAATATTGGTGCAATTTAGCATGTCCTGATATTTACTGGTTATTTTTTATTCTTGTTTTTTTGTGCTGTTATCTTCTAGAGTTGGATAAAGTTTTTTGCTCAAAAAACTTCTGTGCTTGCATCTGCTATATCTGATTTTGTTAAGTGGTCTAAAAATGTACCGCCTGAGCTACAACATGATGACAAGGTGAAAAGACTTCTACAAGGAGCAAACCAGCTTCTAGGGATGGAAGATGTAACCCCTCAGCCTACTACAGATGCTGCTGACAGGTCTTATATGAATAACTCTCCAAACACACATTTTACAGACTCCGAAGAAAAACTCTGGCCAGACCCTGCTTTCTTAGATTGCATTACTTAGATTGAGATGGCGTATCAGAATAAGCAAAAATTGAAATCAAACATCAAAGTAGATGGGGAATTTTTCTTTGATATATTTCTAAATGATCTTGCTTTTAAGAAAGATAAAGGGACATCAGAGATCACTGGAGATGCAAACAACGTTACGAATGAACCAAACCAAGCTCCTCCAGCCAGCCATGGTCATCCGCCAATACACCAGGATGTTCAAGTTAAAACTCTAGACACATTATGCACAACTCCAAATCCCCTACCCACTCAATTTGAAACTGATATTCCACCAGGGAATCATTTGGAAGGTAGAAGAAAATGCAAGTCTCCTGCTACATTGCCACCACGGAGATCCCCGCGTGTCAACGCAGCTGATGTGAGTGTTGCATAACAACTGAATGACACAAAGAGAGAAGAAGCTGCAAGGAGAGCACATAAACCTTCTGCATCTTTGAGAAGCCCTTATTATTCACGGGTTGTTGATATTAACGACCATATCTCTGAAATTGAGCACACTGTTTCAGCCTATTTAGCAATGAAAACAACTCAAAGCATGTAAGTTCATTTTCATCTTAATTTACTTAGTGTATGTTCAGTTACAGGTAAAAGATTATTTTTACTTAATCCATCTTCATAATGATTCGCTTTGCAGGGAAGTTTTATTTAAACACAAGTCTGTTGAAATTGTAAGGACAGACATGGGTATACTTGAAGATGAAACCCACTTGTCTAGTATCATTATTGATGCATGGACATCTGTACTCAACCACCAGGAACAGTATAAAAGTGCTCAATCACCAGCAAGACTATTTGTCAATATCAACAAATCTGTAATATCTTTACAAGTTCATCCTTCAATTACACTCCTATGTTTTGTCATTACTACAATGGGTCTGTTTTTTTTACTAATTTCTATTCTTGATCCAGTTTAATGTGGAGAGTGTATCATCAGGAGCTTGTGACGAACAGTTTAAGAGGTTTAACCTCCACCTTGATACTATATTGTCTTTGTCACCACACATTTCGTTGAGAGATGTAGACATGGTAGTCCCTCACAATCACCTTTATAAAGTTCTCAAAATACTGAATTTGAAATCAAAGTAAACAAGCTCAATCACTAATGTCTATCTGTTTTATATTATGTTGATTAGATTGTATTTGGGGTTCAACGAGAAGTGTTTTATGTCATGGTTGTCTTCAACTTTAAAAACAAAGTTGTCCAGATCGTTGATATCACCCCATCTTGCACTGATGCAACTTGCAGCTTCCTATCACCCTTCGAATGCTTGGTAAGTTTTATTAATGATATCTACTATGGCTTTACTTGTATTAATTTCATTTAAATATCACCTCAGATTACAATTAAAATTACATGCTTTATAATTCAATCCATGCAAAGGGATATGCTGATTGCTTATCTAACAGACAAGGGGCTTCGAGCAAAGGCAGAAATAGTGTCAACTGTACCAACATCAAATGTCCCCATCACATGGGCTGGAGAAGAGAAAGTTGTACATTCTGGGGTATGCCTCATGCGTCACATGGAGACCTTCTTTGGGACAGAGAGAGCGTACAAGTGTGGACTGGAAAAGGACAATTTCAAGAATATCTCAAAGCTATGGGTGAAGTACCTAACAGATATTGTGTGCTCAGAGCTGAATGAAGTGAACATAGAAGTTGTGAAGGCAGCAAAATCCCATGCAAAAATGACTTCAAAGGGGATTCAGGGCCAGAAACTAAATCTTGGTTGAACAACTACAAGGCAATTTCATTTTTTTTTTTTGCAAACTTTGGAATGTATTTGGGTGTAGACAGTTTTGTACTCTGCTTCTGAACAGTTTTCTCGTAAACGTTAAGACAGTTGTTTTCCCTGTGGTTTTAAGGTCAGTAGTATGTGTCAAGATGCATACAACTATAACTGCTTCTGAACAGTTGTGCGTTCTTTTCTCTATGTCAGCACAATTCTCTACCCTCGGTAATCAAATATGTGATTTGTGTTTATAACTGGTCTATTTTATTCATACAGTTGATTTGATGACATCCATTTGTTTGTTGTGCAAATATAAACTATTGTTTAGCAAAACTAAAATGATGTTGAGCAAATTACCAATAACATAAAACCTTAGTTAAACAGTTTCAGCACTAGTTTTACCAAAACAATCCACAAACTAATCAATGTGTCCGCAGTATCCCAACAGATAGACATAAAAACTTCAGTATCACTTATAATATCAAATATGAGGCGGGAAATTATAAAATAATTATATGATTATTAAGATATTAATATGTTGCATCATATCATTAGCATGGAACACATAGAAACTAAAAAAACAAAAAAAACATTCAACATATAAATAAGTTCCAATATTATCAATTATTAATATAGTAGAACTACAGTCCTAAGAAGTCATCAATCTTCTTCCTCCTTTCCATTTCTGCATCTAAAACTTCTTTAACGCACTCCATGAGATTGTCCTTTGCCTCTTCAAACATCTATCTTTGTTTGCCCAGTTCTCCTTCCATCTACAAAAAACATCTGTCTTTGATAGTGCTTCACCGTCTTCATCTTTGGATGCAATCCGAATGTGATGTTCAATTGCTATTATTGATCTTCGTAATTCCTCATATAATGTATAATGAACCACAACATCTTCAACCAACTCGGCCCTGCGAGACTCTTTGTTAGTCTCGCATGCCTCATCAACTAGATTCATGTGATACCCGCGGTAAACAACACCATCAAGCACGTCCATCAATTGATGGAAACTTGTGCAACACCATCAACACCATCCAATAGTGTTTCCGTAGTTCATCGTTTTTGAGAGGGATGTGTTAGTAGTGTGATTAATAGTTCTAGTATACTGATTTCTGTTAGAATCAGTTTTCAGACACCAATGGACAACAAAGAATTGTTTATGGATATATATAGGCAATAATTAGACGGTTTTCATTCTAGTAACAGTTATTTGGGTCGGTTCATTACAGAGTAACTATAAAAAAAAACTGTAAAAACTGTAAAACTATAAACTGAAAACGGATTATAGTTATTTGAGTTACAGTTATCCTTGTTGGACAGTAACCAACTCGTGTCAGCACTACTTTCGGCCTTATCCACCTAGTGTCACCACAAAAAACTTTGAAAACAGAAATCAGACAAAAATATAAGGATAGTGTCACCAATACTTCCAACTACTCTAACTAATAATGTAACAAAAGACTTTGGGCCCTTGCCACCTCGTGCAACAACATACACTTCAAAATAATAAAAAAAATACAAGCCTAGTGTCACAAGTAATTGTACCAAATATCAGTGTCAGCGCTACTTTGGGACTTACCCAACTAGTGTCAACAGATAAGCTTCAATAACAGAAAATGTCAACCCATACACTTCAATAAAAGAAACCACCAATATGATCACATAGTGTCACAACAAATGTCCTACTTAAACATCAAAGATTACTATGATTTGAATTGAAATCATAAACAAATATGATCAAGAACAAACTTCATTCATAAAATATATATTAGGTTACATTCAGTGCCACAAAAAGTGACAACCTACATTGATATCATACAATGGAAATCAGATACAAAAATGTACTAAATGATAAATACTTAGATTTTGCAATAGACCTACAGCTAGATTTCTGATCGACAAAGAAGACAATTGCTTTGAACTCTAAGCCAAGATCGCAAACAACTTGGATGGAAGAAATGTTGGCATGGTGTTTCAAGAACGGAATTTGACGCCAACATCGGAAGCAGACATATCGTACATTCGTCTCCATCAAGATCAAGGTGATATATCTCCCTTAATCCGTCAACCTCCATATGCTCTGGAGGTGCTGGATGATCTGGTTGGTCAACCTCCATATGAATGTCATCATTTATGTCGGATTCAGAGCTTGAATCAGACAAAGAGTCAGCAAAGAAATGTACATTGACGGTGATGTTCGGGCACAAACCATACTCAACAAAATCAGCGTCGGCCGGAAACCAATTTCTAGTGTATTCCATTGGAAGCCGATTGGCTACCTGACTTCTAACCACACCAGTGACTCCCGCAGCATGTAACACTTCGTTGCAGCAGGCTAAACTCATTGGCATGCCATTCCAAGCCGAACCATGATAAAATGTTAAAGGAACGTTGTCAGAATGGATGGACACGACAAGTTGACTCTGTTCATACCAGTATGACTCAGTTGCTGATATTTCAACTTCATAAGTACCAACACTGTAGTCATATTCTACTTTAGTATAAGTTGGAAATGCCATTGGAAGAGAGAAAACCTAAACAGATAAAATCAAGATACACTCATATATTAGACAATCACTTAAAAATAAAACATTACAGCGATATTAATAGGAAATAAACATTTCAGAAACACAAAGAAAGATAAAATATCTGAAAAACCGGATCAACCCTAACTGATAACTTTTATTTACAGTAAGAAACAAACAACACCCACAGAATATAATGCAATATGAACTAAGCAAGACAAACAACAATATACAGGTTTTAAAAGACTGAAAAGTAAGGGAAAGACAAACGAAAATCGCAAAATACAACAATAAAAAATTTGCTGAAACAGTACATCAAAATAACTGATTACGTTTTTTTTCAGAGGAAGGAAACAGAAAGGCATACATACCGGAAACGGAATCGCACATTGAGAAGAGAAAATCTTAATGGGAACGAGAGTGAATAAAGATGAACAACTGAAGGGAGATGAAAAGACTTGCAAACAATCTGAACAACGTTCCAGCAACGTATAAATAAACGAGCAATGGGCCGGGCCTCTCTAAACTAAGCCCAACAGCTATGTTGAAGGCAATTTCAAAAATCTAAACATTTGTGCAAAAATAATCTATTGATAAGGAAAAATAAGATCATGTTTAGCAAATTTTCACCAATCGCTGGTGTTGTGAAATTTTAATCTAATGATGAGCAAAAATAATACCATGATGGGCAAACAAAATTATTGGCAAAGTATAAAATTATATTGACAAAAAATATAATCATGATGAGAACATTTCAAAAGGATCGATTGTTGTGCAACTAAAAACTACTATTGAGCAAAAATAATGTGATGTTGAGCAAAATTACACCAATCCCCCCACGTGTTGTGCAACTTTATTCTATCAATGATAAAAATATGACCATGTTGTGTAATACTCTACTGAGAAACTATAAAATTATATTGAGAAAGAAAATAGAATCATATTGGGAAAAATTTCACAAGTCTCAAGTGTGATGCAAAAATAACCTATTGTTGAACAAATATAAATGTCACAACATAAACTTCAAAATCATAGAATACAAGACTGGTATCACCAATAGTTGTAACTAATTTCAGTGTCAGCAGTACTTTGGTCCTCAACCACATAGTGTCACCAGGTCTGGTGTCAACACTGTTTGTAACTACTATCAGTGTCAGCACTACTTTGAGTATCAACCACCTAGTGTACCCACGTACACTTCAATATCAGAAAAAAACCAACTGGTGACACCACTACTTCAAACTAATATAACCAACAATGTCAACAATACTATGTGCATTAAACACTTATTGCCACCCCATACACTTTAAAATCAAAAAATAGGACGCCCGGCTCACCACTACTTGTAAATAATATCAGTGTCACCAATACTTTGCAGCTCAACCACACAGTGTCACCACATACACTATAAAAACAAAAATATACAAGTCTAGTGTTACCACTATTTGTAACCAGTGTTAGTGTCAGCACTACTTTGGGTCTAAACCACCAAGTGTAACCGCATAAACTTCAATATCAGAAACCATCAAACTGGTGACACCACTACTTCAAACTAATATAACCAACAATGTCAACAATAATATGGGCATTAAACACCTAATGCCACCACATAGACTTCAATATCAGAAAAAAAAAGCCAGTGTCACCACTACTTGTAACTGATATCAGTGTCATCACTATTTTGGGATGCAAAACCGCACATGATTTTGGGAAAAATAAGTTTTATATGTATTTCAAATCCACACAGGATATATGAGCAAATTCATCAAAGTTCAGACGGTCTTTCTTCGTCAAATAAAACACAATATCATACTCACACATCAGGAAAAATATGATATAATGGAAATCACAAACAAATATAATAGTACATAGATTTCATTAATATTATGCATTTACATACACCAGGTACCGCAAATAGTTACTAAATACATTGGTATGATTTGAATGGAAATCAGATACAAAATATTGCCAGACACAAAATTCCATTCATACCATACATTTCCTTAAATTAACTACCGTAAAATAGGTGCAACTACAATGTCTTTTGCCAACAGATATACATTAAGACATATGGCTAAAAAGGTGATCGACAAAGTGGACAAATGGGTTGAATTGACACCCACTCTAGGAGACACCCTTGGTGGAATGGTCACACGGTGTCCGAATGACAGGCATCGATGGCAACTTCTGATCAAGACATATTGTGCATTGATCACAATCCTGTTCCAAATTGCCATTTTGTTCTGCATTTGCTGGAGGAGCTAGGGGATCCACATCCATCTCAGAGTCAAAGCTCGTATCAGATTCAGAGCTTGAATCAGAGTCATCAATGAAATGTACATCCATAATCAGGTCTGGGCAGAGACCATATTCAATGAACTCAGCGTCACCCGCAAACCAACTGCGAGTATAATCCATTAACATCAAGTTGGCAAGTTGAGTTCGCACCATACCAGTGACCCCTGCTTCATTTAACACATGATCACATTGTGCAAAGGTCATTGGCAACCCATCCCAATCAGAGAAATGATCCAGGAACACCTCGGGGAGGGAATCAGAATGAATAGACACGTGCAGTTGGCTGGGTCCATATACAGGCGTCTCCCTTGGTGTGATAACAACTTCAAAGGAGCCGACAGTGTAATGGTACCCCATTTGGGTTATAGTTGGAAATGCCATCTAAGGATAGAAAAGATACACAAACAAAATAAATATACGCTCATATAACTTGCGGAAATGAAAACCCTAACCGACTGAAAGATAATAAAAAATTAATCTAAAATAATGAAAAAACAACATAAAACTTGCTGGTAAAATGTAAAAATTCTAACCGCTTATATAAAATTTACAGAATAACGAAAGGGAGAGAACTACATAAGAAAGGCAAGAACGCACCTTGTGAAGAAAAATCGGGAAAGGGGAAGAGTGTGTGGAGGAAGATGAAAAGACTTGGAGAGACGGTAGTGATGAAGAGAGTGGGAAAAGTTGAAATGACGTTGGAGTCTTGGACTGAAGTACAAACCCTATATAGATTAACTGAAATGGGCCAACATCTTTGATCGGGAAAATGGGCCACAGTCTCCTATCATGAAGTTTAAACTAAACCCAACACCAATTTTGTCCATTCCTATTGTTGTGCAAAATTTAACCTATTGTTCAGCAAAAATAAGACCATGTTGAGCAAATTTTCACCAATCGACCATGGTGTGCAATTTAATTCTAATGATGACAAAAAATAAGACAACATCGTGAAAAAAATATATTTAAAAATTAAAAAATTATATTGAGGAAAAATAAGATCATATTGGGCGCAAATTCACAAGGATCAATTGTTGTGCAAAATTTAACCTATTGTTCAACAAAAATAAGCCCATGTTGAGCAAATTTTCACCAATCGACCATGGTGTGCAATTTAATTCTAATGATGACAAAAAATAAGACAACATCGTGAAAAAAATATATTTAAAAATAACAAAATTATATTGAGGAAAAATAAGATCATATTGGGCGCAAATTCACAAGGATCAATTGTTGTGCAAAATTTAACCCATTGTTCAGCAAAAATAAGACCATGTTGAGCAAATTTTCACCAATCGACCATGATGTGCAATTTAATTCTAATGATGACCAAAAATAAGACAACATCGTGAAAAAAATATTTTTAACAATTAAAAAATTATATTGAGGAAAAATAAGATCATATTGGGCGCAAATTCACATGGATCAATTGTTGTGCAAAATTTAACCTAATTAAGCAAAAATAAGATCATGTTGAGCAAATTTTCACCAATCGACCATGATGTGCAATTTAATTCTGATGATGACCAAAAATACGACAACATCATGAAAAAAATATATTTAGAAATTAAAAAATTATATTGAGGAAAAATAAGATCATATTGGGCATAAATTCACACGGATCAATTGTTGTGCAAATATAAAATATTATTGATCAATAATAAGATTATGTTGAGCACATTTTCACCAATCGCCCTATGGTGGCCAATTTTATTAGAATGATAATAAAAAAATAAGACCTCATCGTGCATAAAATATATTTAAAAAAAAAAATTGTATCGATGGAAAATAAGATCATATTGGGCACAACTTCACAAGTCTCAGTCATTGTGAAAATATAAAATAGTATTGATAAAAAATAAGATCATATTGAGCAAATTTTCACCAACCGCACAAATTCGCAAGACTCAATTGATGTGCAAGCACAATTGTAGTGTCGCCAATACTTCTAACTACTATAACCACCTCGTGCGACCACATACACTTCAAAATCACCAATTACAATGACAGTATCACCACTACTTGAAAAGAATATCAGTGTCACCACTATTTTGGAATTTAGACACCTGGTGTCAGCACATAATGTTCACTAACATAAAACATCACCACAGACACGGCAAAAATAAAAAAAATACAAGGATATTGTCACCACTAATTCATCTCAGTGTAACCACTACTTATCTATTTGAGCACTAAATTTGTCAGATTACATCCAAACTTCGCCATATACACGACAACAACCTATCTAAACACTGGTTTTAAAATTTAAAACTCCAGGTTTCCTTGATCAGATCTGAGCACATTAGTTCTTTGAATCGAAAGATCTTCTCGTTGTTGAACCGTTTAACATCTCCCCCAAATACAGACGCTTCAATCGCTTTTAATGTAAATACACCACATGAAGCCCTGCCAATACAAAAAGGAAGAATGTAATGTCGGCGGATAAATAACAAGTATTATAAGGTAACCAACAAACAAAACAAGATAAAAAATACATACCCGGTAGAATCATGCATTAACCCAGGAACCATGTTTAGCTGGAAAGGAGAGTAATCAAAGTTTTCATATAGCCCAGCCTTTGCCAAATGAATTGGGAGCCAAATAGCAAACGGTTGCAATTGTTGTTCAAGAACACCATCCCTAACAGCATAGACATTGCAATCGTATACGCTGATTACCCTCTCCTCAATTTTAATCTCCAACGCCACCCAGTGCTTGTTTATCACGTTGAAAATTGTGTAGATTTTCTTTACAGATGCCCATGGCTTCCCATGCTTAGCAGGGCACGTACCGACGAAATAATCCTCAGTGTTGACCTCATGAGGTATGTCTTCCCTATAACTTGAAGCATATTCAGGCAGGTACTTTAGGTAAAATAGCCAATCCAGAACAAGAACATCTCGATATTTGACAGGGTCCTCAGAAATGCGCCTCCTAATGTGAATCAAACCTGCTTCTAGATGCTAAACAAAGTAGTAAAAAAGTGAATTCAACAATCAACTAATACAATAAAATCCAATCCACACATATATATCTACTCCAAAAAACAAGCAGTTATTACCTGACAATCAAGCCGCATATTCTTCACTAGAATGTGCTAGAAAAACTTTTTGTCAAATCTTGAAATTGGACTAGCAACAGAAAAATTCCTACCCAAAATTACACAAAATGCGTAAAAATATATCTAGCATGATTTGCTGTAACTAATACAATGCCAACAACATTCCATGACAAATATTGAACATAAAAGTAAACCATACCTTTGTTTCTTTACATGTCCATAAATAAATTCATGATCTTCCGAGCTGATCAATGACTTGTTAGGGGCATGCTTTGGCATCCTCACTTTCTTCTCCTGCAAAACTAGGCCATACAGGAATGTACTGTTTGATGGGATAAGATTGGAAGCCTTTAATTGTTCAACTTGAATTTTAGTTGCAGGATAATTGGCAACCGAATCCCAACCAACACCTACATCCTTATCATCATCGTTAAATGACAGAGTGATGTACTTTTCCAAGGATGGGTCAACTCTAACTCCAGCAACTTGACCATAAGCACCTTTGCCTCGACACTTTGTAGATTGAGGGGCTTTAGCAGAAGTTGATGGAATTCCAACCTCATCTCTTCCCATTTTGGCATCATCAACTCCATGATTCATTAATGAAATATCAGTTTTCCAATCCTGCACGCATTTCACTTCCGCACCTACAACCTTAAATTCAGTGTCGGAGACAACGGATGGAAACTCCTTATGCACTCCTGGAACCTCAACACTTATTGATGGCAAAGACACATGCACAACGTTAACAGAAGCAGGAGATGATTTCAACACTAACTCCTCATCGGGGAAAGACTGCTGAAGATCAGACACAACATCATTCACAATTTTGTTCAGATCTTTATCATCATCCTTCACAGGTGTGCCCTGGGGCTTACCACCACTGACATGGTCATCATCGACGTTCGAAGGAGTGCCCTCTGACTTACCATCAATGTGCTTATCATCTTTAGGCTTGACAGCATTTGCCTGCAACCTCTCAACCAAAGCCTCATAATTAGCAACCCTAACCTCAAGCTCATCGTACCTCTTCGATATCTCCCCAAAAACATGAAGACTCCCAGTCAACTCCACAATCTTTGTTTCAATTGCATCAACCCTCGCAGACAACAAATGCATAGATTTAGGGACCTCCTCAAGCTTCTCAATCCTCCTAAAAATCTCCTTTACCCAATCAGGATGAGTTGGGAGAGAAGAAGCAAAAGCATCAACATGTGTTTTTGGAGGCAACTCACCTGTTGAATCATTGTTGGCCTCCATTTGAGGAGATACATCTTCAGTACCTTCCACTTCCTCTGCGGACATTGCTATTTTGCCAGCTTCAACACTTGAAACACGAATTTCTTTATTTCCCCAAGCAGCAGATGTTTGCCCAAACACAGACCTCCCATCAACAAAATCATGTGCTTCAACACTCCCCAAGGGTGACCTCTGCACAGAAGGCGTCGCTACATCACCCTCTCCATCGCTGTCACCAGAAGGTGTCTCAACTCCTTCAATGGTGTCACCACAATCAATCACATCTGCAAGATCGGCCAAAATATAAAGCCTCTCTGTATGACGAGCATCCAATTTATCAGATTTAGGCGAATGGGTGTCAGCAGTAAAAACATCAACCTTGTCATCAAAAACACGGACTTCACCATAAGATTTGGAAGAATGGGTGTCAGTAGTAAAATCATCAACCTTGTCGTCACCAACACTGACTTCACCATCATATGTAGAGACTGCAACATGAATATCTACGGTCTCCACTCCATGGGCGCCCTCATTATCAACAATAGGAATTGAAGGAAGAACAGAAGACATGTTAGCAGTACTATCATATAACGGTCTTCCACTACCTACACCACTGTTCTTCTTCATCTTATACCTCCGCTAAAAGACAATATTCAGCGGGACATCATCGTCTAATATATCACATGAATCAGTACCCAACAGACATCTCTTGGAAGGTGAAGCAACCAAATCAACCTCCTTATCCAGATCTGTGTCAGCATTTACTCTCTTCACCTTCTTAGAAGGAAGAACTCTTCTACCTTTCCTCACTGCTGAAGCCTTCTGTCTAAGCTTCTTTACTTCACTGTTGACAGATTTTTTACGGTCTAAAGCAATGTATGGATTGAATAGAACACGACTTGAAGAACGACCCCTCCTCAGGGGAACCCGTTCCTCAGAGGTATCGCTGGGCGCCACCTTCTGTTTCTTTTTACCACCCATCAATCCAGTGGAAGATTTCCTCTTCTTTGAGGTCCCTACATCTTCTTTACCCCCCTCAGGGAAAATTTTAAAGGCAATTTCAAAGGACTTCTCATCCTATTTCTTTCTAGCAGCCTTGCCTCTCTTCATAGGTGTCTTCTTCTTTGAAGTCTCTCCTTCAGCATGTTTCTGCAAGACATTAGTTTCTTAATCATCAACCTGGACAGCCCTGTTTGAAAACTTAGCTTCATATGCCCTTCTACGAACACGACGAGCCTCATACAATGACTCATCAAAAGGTCCAACAACTATTTCATCAACTGATGCATCAACTACTGCATCAACTACAACATCAGCTTTTTCATCAGCAAACCCCATCCCTTCGGTGCGTGCAAACTCCCCATAAATAGGGAACAACGGAGTCTGGACAAAATGCATGTATCAGAATAAAAACCCAAAAGATGCATCAAATAAAAATGTTCTTAAAGAGGAAAAATATAAAATTATTACCAAATCACCATGAAAGAACTTCTCAGCCTCAGCGTACACATGGCTATAATCACATTCCCAGTGCAACGAGTATGGATCTCTATCAGGCATCTTAAAATTACAGTCAAAATTAACAGAGATAGCTGGGAAAGCTTCTAATAGCCAAGCCTGTTACAAAAGAAAACTCATTAGGACACTACAAAACAATATTTAAAAAATGCTCACATAAACAATAAAGTTGTGCTGACACAGACAAAAAAATGATGACATAAGACATGCAAACACTAAAGCACAATACCTGGAATGCAAGGCAATACCCATACATTTGATAAGAACCCCTAACCCCATTCCGATCTACAACAGAAGAACTCTTCAATGACTTCAACAAACGGGTGTATCACTCTCTACCCCAAGGATATAGTTCAAACTCTTTCTCATTGCACGCAAGAGATAAGAATTGTGCACTTACAACTGCTGACCTCCTATAAACAATTAACCTCTCAATCAGCAACAACTTTGCCATAATCAACTTCTTCTTAGACTTCTTTTTCTCAGATATGAAACTATCAAGTAACTCATCATGAGTCATTTTCTTCTGCCCAAAAAATTCAAATTTTGACACTTTCTTTGGGATATTACAAACACAGTGTTCAAAAGGAAGGCCTGTAATAACATGAAACTCAGCAATTGAAAAATGTACGAGATGTCCACCAACTCTAAACCACAACTCATTCTCTTTTTGTGTTTGTACTTGATGGAGCACCATTTGGTGCATAAGCTGAAAATTGGTAACCATTTTGGTGCCTTGCGTCAGCACCCATCCAAGGCAACTTTCTTCCAGAATATTGTAGTGAGAAGGACACAAATGCTCCTTAATCAGATCACAGACAGAAGGATATGAATATATGTTGGATCTACAATGAAATCGCTCAGAAATAGGAATGCAATATTCCAAACCCTGATCAATCAAAGACAATCAAGCACAAAAACAAACATCAGATTAAGAAAAAATTACAACTTGCTCATCAAAAAAAGAATTCCAAATGGAAAACTAAAATAACTTACATCAGAACCAGTATAAGAGGTGGATGAATCAGAAGATTGAGCTCCTGCAAGAAACAACATACAGAACAATGTAAATATACAATAACAGAATCTGTGATGACGCAAACAACCATAAACAATAACAATAAAATGTCACCAAGGCATAGTAAAAGAACATAAACATCACAAACACAACACAAAATACCAAATCCAAAGACACATTGTTGGAACTACAATGAACTAACACAATAATATATAAAAACAGACAGTGTCAGCCACCATACAAATGAAAATAACAGCAGATAAGTACACAATAATCAACACAAACAATCCAAAGCATGGAAAACACATTGACAAACACGAAGAACACTAAAAAAGCACTTATAAAGTGCCACACAATAACATTGACGAAAAGAAACAGTTAAAATCAACGCATTTACATATGCAACTTACATAAACTACGGAAACTACTAAAAAACGCACATAGGTATGCATATCAAGCATGGATTTAACCATAGATTGTCAAAATTATAATACAAAAATAATAAAATCAACATAAACAAACTTAATCCAAAACCCTAGCACGATACAGTTCGCAAAAAGAAGCGAAATTAATACCTGAGCTGCTGGATGACGACATTGAAGCAAACGATGAAAACTCCCAACTTTAGCGAAGCAAGGAAGAACAATCGACCAAAAACTCACTACTTTAGCAAATATTGAAGGATGCAAGACGAACGAAGTCGGAAAACGCACGACGAAAAACTTCGAGCAAAGAGAGAGTTCGGAAGAGGAGGGATTCGAATTTCTGAGAAACAGGAAAAAATGTCCGTACAAAGCGAAAATAAGTAAATATAGTGGAAATTTTGCTAAATTGTCCAAAAACGTGTCCATTTTGCAAATTCGTCCAAATAAAGTGCCTATTTTGCAAATTTTTTCTTAATAGAATTAATCAAAATTTTGATAAATATATGGGGTGGGAGTTGACCTAAAGGGGAGTTTGGGTTTTCTGGATCCGAGGTTGAAGTGGGGGAGGTGACGGCTTCTAGTATTGTTTCCGCTGACATTCGATCTTAATCGGCTCAATGTAGAGGATCCAAGTCAAGGAGGTGTCGATTTCAAGTAAGTTCATTGAACTTGCCTAACTTCTTGTTGTACTGTGGTTGATTTTTGTTTGCGATATAGATGCATCTTGGTTTTGGTGATGGTAAGGGTATGAGCATTGAGCAGGCCGGGTGATTAGGTCGAGCCTATGAGCATTGTGTTGTAAGGTCGAGCCGTGAGGCGTTGTTACTGGGTTGAGGGCGCCGTTTACCGAGTTGAGTCTATGAGTGTTGAGGATTTGCATTTCATTTCAATTTACTGTACATCTATACATCATTACCTTCTTTTTAGATGATGAATGGATGATAATTTGATGCACCATATCTCATTACTTTCTTTTTATATGATGAATGGATGATAACTTACAAACTAACGTTTAGTGGGGAGTGTCCTAGTCACCCTAGTCATTGTGTGTTTCCAACGGCTTACTCCGTTTGTGTGTTTCCAACCGCTTACTCCGTTTTGTTTTGATGATTTTTAAACTGGACGTACACGGTACAGTTACAGGAGCAGGGGAATTGCCCGAGCGGCGGTGCAACTTGAATATGGTGTTGCCTTTAGATAGATGGGTTAATTGCATTTGAAACTGGAACTTGTTTTTCTTTCCTAATACGACCCTGTCACTTTGGCGTTATTTCAATTCATTGGGTTTCTATTTTAATCAAGAATCAAGAGGATTTTTTTCATTATTTCCAATTGTTTTCGTATGTGAACGGTAAAGTCTCGTGAAGCTGTTGTTAAAAGATAGTTGGTGAATTTGTTTACTCCCAGAGTAATGGACCTTCATCCTGATGGGCATTTCGGGCGCCGTTTTGAAATGTTACAAATGAAGGTTATTTTTGGAAAAATATTTACTAATCAAATAATAAAAGGAACTTATCCAATTGAATAAATTGTTTTTAGATGTTATTTAGTTAATTAAAAAATACAAAGGATGGTTAAAACCTACAACTAATAAAATCATCAAATATCTAATAATTTTTTAAAAAAATTAACAAAATGATACGTAATAATCATTCAAAAGAGTTTAGTGAAATTTATTTATTAGTAATATATTTAATATTTTCTGGTTTAAAAAATCTTGGATAAAAAATAATCTGCAAATTTGGAGAAATTGTTATGATTTTGTCCACAAATTCAATATTTTAAATAATAAAAATGATTTTAAATATATTTATTTTAAATCTTCCGTATATGTGGAGGTATGTTAAGTGAATGGTTGCCACATGTCACTTTCAATGTGAGGCCGCCACGTGTATCCTTATTCCTTCGCAACTGTTTTAGTATTATGTTAGATATTAGATATTAGATATTAGATATTAGATATTAGATATTAGATATTAGATATTAGATATTAGATATTAGATATTAGATATTAGATATTAGATATTAGATATTAGATATTAGATATTAGATATTAGATATTAGATATGGGGGTTTTGCATAAATAACCCTTTTGGTTGAAATCTTTGCACGCCTAACCCCATCTGAAAAAAATTTGCACACAACCGGATATCCGGGTTCAAGGTGCAACCGGTAGCCAGCAATTGAGGGGAGCCAGGAAAGAGGAAAAAAAAGGAAAGAGGGGAAAGGAAACAGAGGAGGAAGAAGACGCCCAATTGACGACGACAATGGATTGCTCGAGGCAAGGCGCAGGTGAATAGAAGGGGATCGCAAGAAAGGAAGGAGAAGGAACTCGCCTCGCCTAATTTTGTGAAATCGTTTGATCGGGTGAAAGAAAGGCGATGCTACCGAGGTCTCAGCCCTAATCGGTACCGGAGCTAATGTCACTCACTTCACAACCGACAGTCTCCCTCCGCTTATGCTAGCGGGCAATCATGACCACACCGAAGTCGTCAAGCGCCTCCTCGAAGTCGGTGCCTCGTGGAACGCCCTCTTCCCTTCCGGTCTCTCCACTGGCAACTTCGCCATGAACCCCGACCATTAGGAGAGCATCGATGTGCTTAAACTGGTTTGTTTTCATTACTCTCTCTAATTTACTCCAATTAAACCCTAGACTTGATGCTTGTGCAATTGAAAATTATTCCTACTTGATTTACATCAGGATTGAATAATTTGGTGTTGATTTGTTGTTTAACTAATAAGTAGGCATGTGTAATTGTGCATATAGTAAGCAACTGAACCAAACAATTCACAGTTTTGAGAATAAGCAAGTGTTGATTTGCTGTTTAACTAATAAGCAGGTATGTCTAATTGTGAATATGTGAAGGCAAGGCAAGGCATGTGCTCCAAATCTGTTCTTGATATTTCAAAGGAGGTATCCTTCCTTAATTGGTGATCATTTGAACCTTTTAGCATTAATTCATAGAATTTAGACGACACTCATGAAGCTTTTTATCTAAGTTTTGAGAAGTATGCATTACCATGGGTTGCCGATTCTTATTATCCCTTACATGAACCTATTTATTACTGCATATTATAGAGAGTATGAAATTAGTTACTAAAACTGATTTATAAAAGGAAATAATTATTTATCATAGATCTAATATGTATATGTAACGACCCGAAATTTAAGTACCCGAATTAACCTCAATAAACCTACTTAGAAGGTAAATAAGGTTCAGAATACTAGGTTATCGGGGAACGTTATAGGAGAAGTTTGATTTTCTCCCGTGAGCTTTGGATCTTACGACCGAGTACGAGTTATTATTAGGTTCATTTATGCGGAAGATTTAGTTGTCAAAAGATGAGGATTGCGAACCCCGAAAAGATCGTAAGCCCGTTGGAGGCTTTACCTGTCCTAGACTATCGCGAAAACATTTCGAACAGAAATAACAGCGGAAATCATAAATACAAAAAAACGCCACGGCTGCGCCGGGTCAAAACGATAAAACGTATGAGCAAAAGAGTACGAATGTAAAGCACCTGCCTCACTCTAATCGTCCAAAAGGTATGTCTCGACAACCATCCACATAAGTAAGTCATATCGGGTAAGGGGTACCTGAATCTAAAAACAAGAAATAAATCGGGGTCAATCATCGGAAATATGCACACTCAATGCCATATAAAGAGGCATATTTAAACTACATGAATGTTAAACTGTAACACATAAGCAAGTGTATAAATATATATAAATGCGAAATAAACACACAAGGGCCCGTATCATCAACATAATCATCATCATCACCATCATATCATAATATCTTCTCAAACGTACTCATCCTTCTCAAACATACTCATTCTTTCTCATCATAAGTTTTTCATCATTTCATTCATGTTCCATCGAGTATAAGTCATTTATTCAGATTTTGACGGCCGTCCTACCATAGACACATAGCATGCATATGAATTATTGGATTTACTAAGTTCATCCTACGTCATATTACCAGTTTATATTCCTAAATATGTTACTAGGTCGCGTGATGCATGAAGACTCTCGATAAGACAAAGAGTATTACATAAATCCATCATGAGTAAGTCCAGGGGACTTACCTGGAGTCCGGAGAATAAGCAAGCAATAAAGTGCACAACCAAGGATCCAATCAACAAGAGCCTATTAATTTCATTAAGCTTTCATTAGGTGGTATTCTAATGCATGGTACCCAACCTAATAATCAACATACATCCACATGAGGTTCACGATTCTATAGATTACGCACTTTGGTTAAGTGATCCGGACTTAACCAGTTATAATCTATATCGTATTATCACATAATCGATTTTCTTCTTATCGGATCATAAGCCAAGTTATGGGTATACTTCATTTCTGTATTTTATATGCTCCAAGTTTCGGTTATGCCATCATATATTTAACCATATTCTTAGCATTCCCTTAACCACCTTTTTTTTAATCGAGTCACTATAAACACTGGTTACTAAAATTATAATAAATCCCGATCCAACTGTTGGATTGCCGTAATTTTTGAAGGGAAGGTAGATAACATCTCCATGAACATCATTTTAAGATTTTAGCCAAATCAGACCGTTGGATTGGAATTAAAATCCAAATTACAGAGGCACATATATCCATTTTGTTTGTTGTGACGTTTGCTACAAAACTCAACCAAAAACACATAGAGGCTCCACTTCCTAAGCCCTAATTTACACATAAAGCTCCTAACTTAAAGAGGGAAAGGTGGATGAGAGATTACCCTCGAAGCCTCTCTCAAAAAAGACCAAATTACCCCTCCAAGCTTCCCGGGACCTTGCGCCAAACACCTAGCATTTTTTACAAATCCAAACCAAAACATAAAAGGAAGTCTTAGACAAAAACCTTCAAAATTAGTTGTACAAAAAGTATAAAATCAGATTTGAAGGGGAGGAAGCCAAGACTCACCCAAACACACTTGAAAACCTCAAGAACACAAAGGGCTCGGCACTGCTGGCTCGGAAATGGGGCTCAACGGCTGGCTTTCCTGGTCTGGATTTTTGTGCAAGAACTATGGTTGGAAAGGCCTCTCTTTTGTGGATATTTGGCTTCAAGAATCAGCCAAAAAGCTTGAGTGAGGAGGGAGTTATGGGGGTTTGAAGTTGAGGTGTTGCTAGGTAGGGTTGTGCATAACCGTGTATCCGACACGACACGACACGACATGTCGGATACACGAAACCGATAACACGAAAATGGCCGATCCGAACATGACACGATAATTACCGGATATCCAACACGAAAACACGATACGGTTTCGTGTCGGATACCCGTGTAACGCGACACGAGACTTGTAAAAAACATTTTTTTTATAGAAATTGTGACTGACTCAGTGAAGAGAAGAGACAACACGACATTTCTAGATCTGAAGCAAGAGGCACCAGACTCACCGATCGGACTCATCGGCCAGACTCACCGATAGGGAGAGGCAGCAATGGAGTTTGAATGTTTGATAGAGAGAGTGTCGACCATGCCGGATCTAAAGGGACTCGACCACACCGGATCTGAAGTTTGAACAAGGGCGAGTATCGGATTTGTAATTGAGGAGAGGAGAAGCAAGCCGCGAGAAGAGCAGCCGGATGTGAAGGCTGAAGTGACTCGATTGAGCGCGACAGTTGAAAAGAGGGCTCGAGAGGCTGGGTGAACGAAATTGAAGCTCACGAGAGGAAGTCTTGACTCGAGATTGAGGAGAGGAAAGGCGAGCCACGAGAAGGGCGAGGATGCAAAAATGAAGAGGAGTAACTGTGAACTGCTGAAGGCAGCCGCAAGCAGCCAACCCTAGAAGAAAGACGGAGAGAGTTGAAAAAACAAAATAAAATAAGTAAAAAAGGGAAAAAGTAAAGGCAGGGGAATAAAAGAGAGGAGAGTACTCTTCGTTCGGTTTCGAACACGCAATCACATGCTTATATCCACCTCTGTACGTTGCTACACCAACTGGGCCACTTGAACTTCATGTTCCATAAGGACCTTTGTTATTTTTATTTCTACTCACATAAATACAGAATATTAATATTAAAAAAAATATTATCGTGTCGTGTCGGTTACCCGATAAGGGAAATGTCCCGATCCGAACACGATACGATTATTATCGTTTTTTACCGTTTGGTGTCATAATCGTGTCGTATCTATATCGTTTCGTGTTTTTTCGTGTCGTTTTATTGCGGTTTCGTGTCGTGTCAACCGTGTCGTATTTTTCTGCATAGCCCTATTGCTAGGCCAACAATGGCTTCCCTCTTTTCTTTCTCTTTCTTTTTCTTTCTTTTTCTTTTCTCTCTCTGATTTTGGTGTTGTAGATGGCTGAGAATGGCAGCCAATTGGGGTTCTTTATGGAGCCAAAAGGGTGGGCAAGGGTGGTCAAGGAGTTGGTGTGTATTAGGTAGCATAGTGAATGGAATAGGACTTGGTCATTCAAAGGTGTCAATCCATGGGGGGGAGGGGGGGGGGGGGGGGGGTTATTCTTTAATCAACAAAATGATGGCTCATGAAGATCATCAAAATGAGGCTGAAATGGGTTATAGAGGAGGCGGCATTTTGAGATTAAAAGACGTCTCGAAAAGTCGCGACAAGTTATGGAAGTTACGGAAATAAATGGATGACAAGGCCTTTGCCTCACCAATATTTCTCGGAAAATTATCATACGAATTCCATTAGATCGGAATTGTAATCCTGTTTCTATATAAAATATGTCATCCAAAAATTTTAAAATTTCCCGGGTTTTCAATGTCGTAAAAGGAGGATAATTGCTCGGACTATCCCTCGGAAATTAATTAAATAATAATTAAATTTTTAGGTCTTTACACTCATCCACCTCTAAAAACAAGTCTCGTCCCCGAGACCAAAAGATTTAAACCAGTGGAGAAGGTATTAAACTTTGAGTCCTTGGATCGAAACAAAAGGCACGCGATCATCTCGGATGCGTCGTCCAAGAATCTCATGATGCTTTTATCGCGATCGTAATTTTCTCGAACGACGTCGCCGAGGGCATGTGAACGAGTGCCCCCATCACATCTCGCCTCAACCCCCGAGAGTATCACAACTCGAGAGATATCATCATCCTACCGCTAGGTCTTAGCGGAAGTTCCACGATAGCCGTCGCGGAAAGTCCGTATCCACTTCGCGAAGCACAATGAGCTTACCCGGATCATGGAAGCTTAAACTCAATTATTCCTCAATCAATTTCGATTTAAAGGCGTTGGCGTCCCGACACGACTTGGCCTAGACTCCTCTAGACTCCACTCGACTTTATCTCTCGGGAGGTGGTCATTCACCTCTAAAGTTCAAACCCGATTCCCGACATTCTATTCTCCCAACGGGAGGGTGGATCAAAAATCAACCTCTAATGATCAAACATATGATCTCATTACGACTCAATCAAAATAGAGGGTGGATTCACATCCACCTCTAAGGCTATGCCTTATTCCTTTTCCTAGGTTCAACATTCCGACATACCATCAATTATCAACCATACTCACAACAATCACATAATCATAACGATATCATATCAGTCATATATCATAAAGTATCACACATCAATGATAATCACATCATGTAGGACCGCTCATGGGCCCCACCACGCATATCAATCAAAGAAAATGCGCACTTAATCACAGAGGTAAACACCCAATCACACATAGTACGGCTAAGGGTCCATCTCCCAGGTACTCACCGGCCACTCACTCAGTCAAAACTATATCTGCCCGTGGTTGTACATACGACGCTAGCAAGTCATCCAATACATCTCCATAGCTCGCCCGTATACTCTCCTTTGTCTCCCAAGTAGCCTCCTCGACGCTCCTCCTAGCCCACTGTATAAGTACCAACGGTACCTCTCTGTGCCTCAGCTTCTTGACCTGGCGGTCAAGAACAACAATCGGATGCTCCACGAAGGTATGGTCAGGTGCTATCTGTAATCCGGAGTAGTCCAATCTGTGACTCGGATCTGGCTCGTACTTCCACAGCTGTGACATGTGGAATACATCGTGTATACCAGCCAAACGGGGCGGTAAAGTAACTCTGTAAGCAACCTCTCCTACTCGCTCGAGGATCTCAAAGGGGCCCACATATCTAGGGCTCACTTTGCCCTTCATCTCGAATCGTCGGATCCCTCTCGTCAGTGACACTCGCAACGAGACATGATCTCCCACCTCAAAGGCCAACTCAGTCTTGCGCCTATCAACATACTTCTTCTGTTGGTCGTGCGCAACCCTCAAATGCTCTCGGATCCGTCTAACCTGATCTGTCACCTCCTGCACGTACTGTGGTAGTGTCCCCACTCAGTCTGCAGGCTCATCCCAACAGACAGGCGACTTACATCGCCTCCCGTACAACGCCTCAAAAGGAGCCATCCTGATCGATGAATGATAGCTGTTGTTGTACGAGAACTCTACTAGGGGAAGATGTCGAACCCAAAGGTTCCCCCACTCCAAAACACAAGCCCTCAACATATCCTCCAGTGTCTGAATCGTCCTCTCGCTCTTCCCGTCCGTCTGCGGGTGATAGGCCGTGCTGAAATGCAACTTGCTCCCCAGAGCCTCGTGCACCTGCCTCCAGAATCTCGAAGTGAAGCGGCCATCTATATCAGATACTATCCTCTCAGGAACCCCATGCAACCTCACTATATGCTGTATCAAAGCCTCATACATCTCTCCTCAATCCTGTCACGAAGTCCATCGTGATATCTGTCCACTTCCACACAGGGTCGGGAAGTGATCGTGTCATCCCTCTGGGCTTCTGGTGCTCTATCCGTACCTGCTGGCAGACCTGACATCGCGCTACAAACAAAGCGACGTCAATCTTCATCCTGCGCCACCAGAATGTCCTCCTCAGGAATTTCTCAACAAATTCTTTCCTCCTGCCAAGACAGCGTTCCTCCGCCAGAAGATTACAGCTTTCAAACAGAAGCCTGGAGAGCCGCTAGCAAAAGCATGGGAACGATATAAGGATCTACTGCGATCCTGCCCCACACATGGACAACCACCCTATGTTGTTCAGGAGATCTTCTTCAACTCTCTTGATCTAGCGGCTAAGGATAGGATCAACAAGTATACTCATTATGAGTATCTAACGATGCAGCCAGCTGACGCATGTGCTACCCTCGACAAGCCTACCAACTACGACAATAAGTATGGGACTCCGACAAACTATGATGAGAATGCCTATGCCAGGCCAACCGCATCCATGCCCCTCTATGAGCCTTCTAAGGAGATTGACCCAGATGTCAAGGAGCAGTACTACAGAGATCAGAATCGCAAGCTCCTCAAGTAAGTGAAGTATCTTTATGTCAACCAGCCCTGCATCGAATGCGGCTCACAACGGCACACCAATACTGAGTGCCCACATAGAGCAAGTCAGGATGGCAGAAACCCACGAAGAGGTAGCTTACGCAGGGGGTCCCAATCGCTATATGGGGGAACAAAGGTTATATCAACCACAATGGAACCAAGGTGCCCCTAGGAACCCCCCGCGATACCGAGCTCCAGGACATCCGTAAAGGGACCAGAAGAAGGATGACCTACAGACCATCCTTGAGGAAATGCGGAGGAACCATTCAGACACCAAGCAGTCCTTCAATTCCGTCTACACTCAGATACATGGTGTCAATGCTAGGCTTGGAGAAATCGATGTCTGGAGAAAATCGATTGACACACAGATTGGCCAGCTAGCAGCAGGCGTCCCCAGACAATCAGGTACGCTCCCTGGATCTTCTGAGCCCAATCCTTAGGGCAAATCCGCGGGGCAAGTAGCATCAATGAATCTAAGGAGTGGGCAACAGATGCAAATAGCCGATCAGAATACAGAGGAGAAAGATGCAGCGAACAACTCGACATCGAGCAAGCCAGCCAACATCGACCAAAACTTACTCGACGTCGACCAGACTCTCCTCGATATCGACCATAATGTTGTGCCCAAGCCAAAGTCGACCACAGTAGTCGATGTCGACCAACATCAACTTGATGTCGACCAACCTGTACTCGACGTCGACCAGCCTTCAGCACCTTCGACAAAGAAAAAGCTGTCTTTCCCAATAAATTCTCCAAAGGATCCAGCAGAGAAGAAATTCCAACGCTTCATCAAGATGCTTTAGAGGCTCAATGTCACCATACCATTCACAGAAGCTCTTAATGAAATGCCATCATATGTCAAGTTCCTCAAGGAGATCCTAAGCAAAAAGCGGTCAATGGCTGAGATCGCAGAGGAGTGCAGCCAGATAGACATACTCGTGAAATGGCCAGATCCAGGTAAGTTTGCTATAACCATTGGATCTGGTCAATATAAATTTAATGCATTATGTGATCTTGGAGCCAGTGTGAGTATAATGCCTCTATCAATATGGTCCAAGACTAAGATAGGTGCCCTAGAGCTTGTGGATGCTAAGCTTCATATGGCAAACAACACGGTGATCATCCCAACAAGCATGGTGGACAATGTGCCAATACAAGTAGGTAAGTTCTTTGTCCCTGCTGATTTTCTAGTTATTGATATAGCGAAGGACCCTGCTTGTCCTATTATTCTAGGAAAACCCTTCTTGGCGACGATGGATGCCAATATAAGCGTAAGGAAGGGAGAGCTCACTTTTAACATCAGTGATGAGGTAATTGAGTATTCCTTTAATAAAACTGGAAGGCATACAAGTCCCATGGAAGAGGTAAAGTCTATATCAGCTGGTTACATTACTTGCGGGGAGCCGAAGGTAAGAAATATGACTCCCGAAGAGCTAGAAAAGAGGGATATGGAAGCCCAGGTGGAAGAGATCATGGCCATCCTAAACGAAGAAGCAGAGAATCCAATCGACATAGACCCAAGTAAGTCGATTTGGACTAACTATTTTTCGGATTCTTTGCCAGGTCTTAAGTATGGGGTCAATATCGACCCGGAGAAGTCGACATAGCCACAAAGGCACTTGATATCGACTACCATATGTCGATATCAATCTCCCCATGCCGAGACAGCCCCACCAGAAATCGAGCAGAGTAATGTCGAGGAAAACGACTCGATATCGACCACCTTTGGTCGATATCGACCTGCATCTGCTGAGTCGATTCCTCCTGTTGAGCCAAGCCAAGCCGATTTGGAGCAGCACCACTCGATATCGACTTGCCCAGGTCGATATCGACCAATCTTTGCCGAGTCGATTCCTCCCGTTGAGTAGAAGCCAGCCAATATTGAGCCAGTCAACTCGATATCGAGTGACCTTACTCAATATCGACTTGAGAAAATCAACCCATATCCCTCAATATCGACTGAGAGTCCACCTGAAGAGCAACACAACTCGATATCGAGTAACCTAACTCGAAATCAACCAGATTCTCAGGAGCCTCCGATATCCGATTCTGCGAAGGTAAGTCAAGGTATGGATCCTTCTTCTCCTATTTCCATTAAAGATCTATTTATACATGGGAGAGGTTTGCCTTGGTATGTGCGCTTATGTAGGATTTCTAATGATGAGCCCAAAGAGTATGAAGTTGGTGACAAAGTCTATGTTGCCAAATCAAAGGATCATTGGTTTCCCAACGAATTCAACAAGAAGAAGATGGGGCCCTTCACAGTGAACAAGATCCATTCAGGAGGATTGCAGCTGATGGACAAGAATGGAGTCCTATTTGAAGCCCAAGCTACATGGGCCCTGGAAATGCCACCTTGAGCTTAATGGAAAGTCGGCCTAGCGACTATAAAATCTAGAGCTTGTAAATAGACATTTATTTTTGGAACGTTTGGACATTGTTGCTTTTGTTTGTTTTTTGGTTTTGAACTTTTAGTTTTTCTATTGTGGGTATTTCTCTTCTACATTTTTTCAGGTCCATGGGGATAGAAGCAAGCTAAAATCGGACTTGGCCCAGCAGCATAGCACTCGATTCTGATGATTAGCACACTGTAATGTTTAAGTATGGGGTGGAGGAAGGGCTTACTTTGTGCATGTTTGATTTTATTCGACATTATGTGTGCATATTTAAAGCTTAATTCTTGAATTGCTTATACATGGTTATTTTGGAATTCATTATTGGTTTATGGGCTTATATGCATATTTTCCAAAGTTTGAAAAATGACCCCCATTGAAAATTTGAAATTTTTTATTAATGTCATGGAAGCTTTATTGAACTCGACAATGCAAAATTAGATTCATTAGAGATATAGCATGAAATTTGCCTAGTCAAGGGAAGTCCCAATGAAATGCATATTTTCTTGAAAACCATAGAAGGAGGTAAAATTTTGATGTTGCTTTTGACATGTTGCATAATAAGAGGATGGAGGACTTTATATTTTCATATAATGCTCATATTGTTATATCCTAGCCTATACCTATGCTTATGCATCACAAAAGCCATATTAAGCCTTATTTTATATATTGGTCCACATGATCTAAATATTGCCCATTCTTTACCTTATTTCCTATCCGGGGATTATGTTGAGAATGATGTTACATTATGGAGATATCATATGGTGTTTGTGTTGTTATATATCATATATGGAGTTTGGAAGGAAATTATTTGAAAAATATGGAAAATTTAATGAGTGAAAGAAAATCCGATCACCTCAGGAGATAAAGGTAGATCGACCCTGCTTACTGAGATAATAGTTCAGTGAGATGGGACACACAGGTGAGGAGTCCAAAGCACTAAGTATCCGGGGCCATTCATGACACCCATGAAAGGTGAGAGATCTTATGAAGAAGGAATGTGGAAATACAATTTGGAAATACTCCATTTCCCCGGGTTCTTCTGCTCCTTGGCTTCTCGACATGGTGTTCTCCGATCAGTGGGGGTGTTTGGGCATGATTTGTCGATATCGATTAGACTTGCTGCTTCCGTCTTTGCTTCTTGGTTTTCTCCCGAAATGGCTCCATATTCTGTAATATTAAACAGAAACTTATGTAGATCTCTATTTCCGATAAATAAGCATATACTACATAAATTCGACATATTCCCAACCCGAAATATGCAAAATGTAATGAATATGGAACTAAAATATGCATAAAGACATGGCTCCTTTGGAGACATCAAATCACCCCATACTTAGACTTGCTTGTCCTCAAGCAATAACCAAACAATAACCAAGACCAACAACACATCCTTCAAGTCTTCGCGTTTTGTCAAAAGCAACATCTCAGTTAGTAGCGATGTAAGACAAGTGAATTTAACGTCATCACACATATATGAGCGATCCATAGGCATAGGTAATATAAATCCAACCTCACAGGAATAATGTGTTTACACTCGATTCTCAATGTGTTTAGGCTATGTAGATCATCTCTCAACTCAATTCCATATATAATCTCATAAACATTGCAGTTTAAATATGAATCCACTTCGCAACCAATTATGAAAATGCAACAAGAATTATCAGGAGGACATCGCTCAATAGAAGTCTTCAAAGAAGATTCCATTCGGCGGGGTTGTAATGGGGCTTGGTAAGAAATATAAGGGTATGGAATTATCTGGCCATGTGGTGCTTAATAAAATTCGGGAATCAAGACTCCTAAATCTTCAACACAACTCAACCAAACCACAACTCTCAATCATATGCATCAACCAAACTCTCCCACTTATCGCAATGAAGTATGTAACCTTTCAAACTTCCTCAACCTCTCTAAGGTATGTATCTTACGAAATAATGAAAGAAATAAGGTAAATTTGGCTCATGCACTTTATTTATAAACATATGTACTTTTTTTTTCTCTTTTTTTTTTGAACGAAAATAAAATAAAAACTAATGGTGCATTTAAAAGGTGAGCCAAAAATCCTTTTACATAGTGTGCATAGCAAGATAAAAATATAAAACCAACCCATATCTCGATAAATTCCAAAAATCCTTCTTACTTGAAATGCAACATAAGCTCATTCCTTCCACAAACCCTTATTTCCACCAGCTCTAAGTCTTAATTCCCAAATGGGGGTCAGACTCAATTTGGCTAAGGATAATTTTGTGAAGTTTACAATAAAAGTCTCAGGCTAATCTTCTGGCTTCAAGCAGAGACAATGCAGGGTAGGTAAAGAGAGGATAAAATTGGCTTAAAAGGTGCCTCCATCATTTAATTCTCATCAACATAAACATATAAATGCATTGGCTTTGAATAACTATCACAACATTTAGAGATGCATAGGAAGATTAAATACACTCAAGAAAGCAGAGGGATTTTTAATGTTCTCCCTATAAGGCCAAAATTCTCACTAGGACAATTTTTGTTGGATTTTAACCTTTAGCTTAGGATCATATGTGCTCAATTTCATCACAAGTTCACAATCCACATAAAAACAATTTTGAGGACTTAGGCTAAACCTTCCAAACACGCCATAGGATTTATATGATCAAGTCAGTCATTATTTATCATCATAGGACATCTAAGTTAGGGTATAAAAACTAAGACAATGCAAAAAATTTAAACATGCATTTTTTTTCTTTTTTTTCGACATTTTCTATTTTTTTTTCTTTTTCTTTTTTTTGTTTTTATGAAACTAAAAACAAGACTAAAGTATGGAAAAGACTAAAATGCATAAAATTTTAAACATGAATGCATGACATAAAATTTCAAATTTCACCATGTAAACCAAAAAGCAAGACTAAAACATATAGTAATGATAATGAGCCCTTCCCCCACCCCATACTTAAAATATACAGTGTCCCCACTGTATAATAATAACAACAAGAGTAAAGGAAATAACTCACAGGATAACACATCGAGGAGAACGAATCAGTGCATGTCGAGGAAAGGTGCTTGTCGATCTCGAGGAGCTTCGTCTGCGTCCAGTGGCTTCTGAAGTCGAGGAGCTTCTGGGCTTTGTCGATCTATAGTTGGCCTACTCGACATCGACGAGTGTCTGGGCTGCTCCTCCTTGTCGTCGTCGACTTGGCCTTCGTCGATTTTGACTGTTTTTCAGGGACTTCTTTATTCCACTTTTCGTGATCTTTATATGCTTGCTGACCTAAAAGTGTTAGATTGCACACAAGAACAAGACTATCCACATGAAGTATTCTAAAAGACATAAAACCAAAACCAAAAACCAAAAAGTTCAGAAAGGTCCCAAAATTCATAAAGTTTATATACATGCTCTAGATTTTAGAGTCGCAAGGTCGACTTCTCCGTTTGCGCTCAAGGACCATTTGTGTGGGGCCCGCTCATGCTTGGCCCTTATCCTGGATCATCTAGGTCCTGATGGTAGTATGCAAGCTCAGCTTATAGGTTGTTGCTTGCATCATCTCCCTTCTCTTTCTTTTTCTTCCTTCCAGCCCTTAGCTTTCGCAGATTTTCTCGCCACGGGGCCTTACCTCCCCTTAAATTATTGAAAAATTTCTTTATGGACTGAGGGGGAGTAGGATTTATACCTGAACTTACCTTTTCGGACCCAAAACAGAAATCTTTGGGCTTGGGGCTAGTCGATGTTGAGTACGGCTGATCGACCTCGAGTACAGGGACCCCGTACTTAGGCTCTGGGCAAGTAAGTGGCTCAACAGAGGAAGTCGACATCGACAAAGTCTTGTCGAGATCGAGTAGGCGGCTTGTCGAGATCGAGGAGCTCTTGTCGATCTCGAGTACAGTGCTGGCACTTTCCTCCGCTGTTTGTTTGGTCCCGTGGTTGCTGATGCTTTTCACCTCCAGCCATGAAATTTCCTCTTTTGCAGGGCCAAAAGAGAAATCTAAAACCTCATGGCCTATGGTGAAGGTGAGTGATCGATTCTTAACACTAAATCTGGCATCTGCAGTTGCTAAGAATGGTCTACCAAGAATAATAAGGCTAGTAGGATCTTCAGCACAGTCCATGATAAGGAAATCTGCTGGAACGAAGAATTTACCAACCTGGAAGGGGACATTCTCAACTATACCTGTAGGGATGACCACTGTATTGTTTGCCATGTATAGTTTGGCAGCCACAGGCTCTATGCATCCTATCTTTACCTTCCGCCAGATTGATAGAGGCATGATGCTCACACTTGCTCCTAAATCACACAGAGAATCATATTTATATTGCCCAAAACCTACAGTAACAGAAAACTTACCAGGGTCAGGTTTCTTTTCAGGAAAGTGGAGTACTTTGCATTCGCCTGCGATCTTTGAGATGGATCGCTTCTTACTCAGGATTTCCTTCGGAAATTTGACATATCCAGGCATCTCTTGTAGGGCTTCTGTAAAAGGAATAGAGACATTCAGTTCTTGAAGCATATTAACAAATCTGGTAAACCTACCTGCAGTGGGATCTTTCTGTGTTTTGGAAGGGAAAGGCAGTGGCTTTTTCTGCTTCGGAGCAAGATCAGACGTCGGAGGTGTTGCAGAGTCGTCGACCTCGGCTAGATTTTTCTCCTCGATCTCGACCAGTGGTTCCTCGAGATCGACTGAGGTGGTCGACTTTGACTTGCTGGGTTGTGCAGTGGAGTCCGAGCTAGGCTTCTGGGGTTGGTCGAGGAAAGTCTTGTCGAGATCGAGTAAACTCTCCTCGAGATCGAGTAGGTTTTGCTCTGTCTCGAGTTGCTGCTCTGCCTTGTCTTGATGTTTCCCGACCTCTGGCTCGTGTAATTGATGCCCACTTCTGAGTTTGATAGCTGCGACGTGCCCGGTCTTCCCCTTAGGATTTGGTTCTGTTTGCCCAGGGAGCTGTCCGGATGGTCGTGGGATCTGTGCAGTGATTTGACCCATCTGGGTCTCTATTCCTCTTTCCCAGATATCCAGTTCTCCAAATTTTGTAGTGATGTTCTGGAACTGCTTGTTGATGGTGCCCTGATTCCGACGCATCTCCTCAAGGATGAGCTGCAGATCGTCCTTCTTTTGATCCCTTTCTGGATGTCCTGGAGCTCTGTAGGGTAGGGGGTTCCTAGGGGGACCTTGGTTCCACTGTGGTTGATAGAACCTTTGATCTCCCATGTAGCGATTGGGACCCCCAGCATAGGCTGCCTCCTCATGTGTCTCTGCCATCCTGACTTGCTCAGTGTGTGGGCACTCAGTAGTGGTATGCCGCTGTGATCCGCATTCTATGCAAGGCTGGTTGACAGATAGATACTTGACTTGCTTGAGGAGCTTGCGATTCTGGTCTCTATAGAACTGCTCCCTGACATCTGGGTCAATCTCCTTTGCTGGCTCATAGAGTGGCATAGATGGTGCTGGCCTGGCATAGGAGTTCTCCTCATAGTTTGCAGTAGACCCATATTTGTTGTCATAATTGGTGAGCTTGTCTATCACACCCCATGCGTCAACTGGCGGCATCGTCAGATACTCATAGCGAGTATACTGGTTGATTCTGTCCTTGGTGACTTGATCAAGAGAGTTGAAGAAGATCTCCTGAATGACGTAGGGTGGCTGTCCATGAGTAGGGCAAGATCGCAGCAGTTCTTTGTAGCGTTCCCATGCCTTTGCCAGCGGTTCCCCAGGCTTCTGTTTGAAGGTCGTGATTGTCTGACGGAGGAGTGCTGTCTTGGCGGGTGGGAAGAATTTATTCAGAAATTCTTGCTCTACTTGGGCCCATGTTGTGAGTGATCTTGGTTTTAGCCCTTCAAGCCACTTCAGTGCAGGCCCAGCGAGAGACCAGCGAAAAGCCTTCATCTTGACATATTCCAAAGTTGTAACTTCAGCAAGAGTACGGCACATGTAAGAAAAATTGGTAATATGTTCAAGAGGACACTCATTAAATTTGCCATAAAAAGCATTATTTTTAAGCTCTATCAGAAATTGAGTGCGAATTCCAAAAGAGTTTTCAGGGATAAGAATCGCCGATTCAGGCACGACGAGAGTTGGATGCATATAATCCTCAGCAGTGGTTGGATATTGGGCAAGCTCAGCTTCTGCTTGCCTCGCGCGCTCATCTTCTTGTTCCCTCGCTGCCCTTTCAGCGGCGATAGTAGTATCCTTTGCGGCTAGCTCCCTTGTAAGCCTTGCAATCAGCTGTTCTTGCGTCTCAGCAGCCGCCATGGCTCTTTGTAATTTAGCTCTGATGTGTAGAAGGCGTTCTGGTTCGTCTAAGCCGTCAAACTTAGGTGGTTGACCAGAACGGCGCATACACCTGAAAAGTAACTCAAAGTAGACGTGAGATTCAACTACCTAAGGCGCGAATGATAGCTTCCCCGGCAACGGCGCCAATTTGTTGTAGGAGGAAATCGAGAATTGCAATAAAAGATAAATAAATCACAGCAAACCAGATTCCGTCCCTTGCAAATAATTACAAGACTTCCTCCCGATGCAGTAGTGGGAAGTCAGGATCGATCCACGAGGAAGCGTGTCAGCAGATCCTAGGCAGCGGAGAAATCTCACAAAAGTGGTCGACAGAAGATCGGACAGTCGAACACATCGCAGCAGCAAGCACAGGGTGGTGGTCGATCTCGACTAAGGCTTCCTCGAGATCGAGTTGGCTTGTCGACGTCGAGTTGTCTGGTTGTCGATTACCTGCACACAGAAGCTACGACGATGCTGGATCGAGGATCAGTAACTCGAGGTCGAGTAGTGCAATTCGAGATCGAGTAAAGGCAGAAAACGAAAGAAAATAAAAACAAATGCTTTGGGATTTCGAACTAAACTATATAAAAAGGGACTTCCAAGATTGGGGTTTGCGACAACGATAACCAAGCATGCATAAGGCAAGAATAAAACAGATAATCATGTGAATTGCATCAAAGGACAAGCTTTCGCCTTTTCCAACAATTTGACAACTCTTTCAAGAAACCCTAATCGTCTCTACCGATTTTGTGTTTAGAATCCAAGTTGCTATCATGGATCTCCATTAGATGGGTAATAAACACATAAACAAGTAGTAGATGCTCCAAACTTGATAAAAGTCGGATCTTTACCTCAATTATGCAGGGCTATCGTCGGGCTCGCCCCAACCCTAGAAGTGGGTGGACTACTCGCGCTTCATCATAATTAAAGACATTAATAATAACAGGAAATAAACTTGCATTAATGAAATAAAATAGAGCTTACAACCAAAGGAAGTCAATTCCGCTCTCGCTTTACCAACTCCTCTTGGCCACTCACTCTCTCTCTCTCTCTACTACTTCTCTTACTAATTGTTGTGTGATTGAATGAATAAAACTGGGCCCCTCAGGCTTTATTTATAGCCTTCTATTCCTTGCTAATCAAGGATAGAATATCTATATCTATATCTAAAACTATATCTAAAAAGTTTAATGATAAATAAATTAAATAACATAATTAAATCTAAATAAAGGAATTAAATCTAAATAGGTAAGTCTCTTCATGTTGATAGATCTTGTCCTCCATAGATAGAACTTGATGGATCCCGGATAGACTCGGCTTCCTTCGTCTCCAAGTAATCCCAATCCGAGTAGGATAGAGCAAAACGCGTTACGCGGCTTCTGGAGGCTTCCTCGATCTCGAGTAAGGCTACTCGATCTCGAGTAGAAGTGTCATCGACTGGCTGGCTCGGCATCTCGGGTTGCTGGTGATCGACAGGCTCGGACATGAGTCAAGGGTGTACTCGATCTCGACGAGTGGTCATCGATCTCGAGTGGGATGGCCTCATCGACTAGGTCTTCTCGGCAGCGTCGGGTAGATCTTCTCATCATGCTCGGACAGGTCTCCAACTTCGTCGACATCGAGTTGGGTGTCCGAGCACCAGGTCGGGTAGTGCTCCTCGGTCTCCTCGGGTAATCTGTCCTCGACTCCGGATAATTTCCCTTCGACTTCGGATAATCCCTTCGACTTCGGATAATCCCTTCTTGGCTCCGGGTTGTCTCCGAGGGCTTGTCGACATCGATGAGGGAACTCAATCTCGAGGAAGGTTCGGGAGTCGGGTTCTTCTGCTCCTTGGCTTCTCGACATGGTGTTCTCCGATCAGTGGGGGTGTCTGGGCATGATTTGTCGATATCGATTAGACTTGCTGCTTCCGTCTTTGCTTCTTGGTTTTCTCCCGAAATGCCTCTATATTCTGTAATATTAAACAGAAACTTATGTAGATCTCTATTTCCGATAAATAAGCATATACTACATAAATTCGACATATTCCCAACCCGAAATATGCAAAATGTAAAGAATATGGAACTAAAATATGCATAAAGACATGGCTCCTTTGGAGACATCAATAATCGATTTTCTTCTTATCGGATCATAAGCCAAGATATGTTTATACTTCATTTCTGTATTTTATATGCTCTAAGTTTCGGTTATTCCATCATATATTTAACCATATTCTTAACATTCCCTTAACCAAGTTTTTAATCGAGTCATTATAAACACTGGTTATTAAAATTATAATAACTCTTGATCGAACCGTTGGATCGCCCTAATTTTTGAAGCACAGTTAGATAACATTTTCATGAACATCATATTAAGATTTCAGCCGAATCATATCGTTGCATTGGAAATAAAGTCCAAATTACAGAGGCATATATATCCATTTTGTTTTTTGACGTTTGCTACAAAACGCAACCAAAAACGCATAGAGGCTCCACTTCCTAAGCCTTTTCCAAGCACACAAGATCTATTCCTAGATAGGGTGAGGCGGATGAGGGATTACCTTCTAAGAATCCCACACAACGACTCAAGAACACCCTCGTGAGTCCTTCGGAGCACCTTCCAAACACCTTGCCATTTTGTCACCAAAAATTCCAAAACATGATTTAGATTCCTACTCAAAATTGAATAAAAGGAGTTATAACATATGTTGGAACTCAGTTTTTTAAAGAAAGGAAGGGTTCTTACCAAGAATCAAGTCAAACTCTCAAGGCCCTTCAAAAACAGTTTTCTGCAGCTCCAAAGATGGACAATTTTGGCTAGGAAAACGACCTTGGATTTTTGTGTTTGAGATATCTATAGACATCTGGGTTCAAGATGGATCCATGGCCACCGAGTTTGCTCAATTTGGATGAGTAATGAGGGAGATATGGATTTTTCTTTGAAGGCTGTCAAAAATGGACCAAGAATGGAGTAGGCTATCTTTCTCTCTTGGTTCTCTCTCTTGGGGACGGCTGGCCCTTTGTGACTGAGCCCCAAATGAGCCTTAGCTCAGATTTATAAAGGGAGGGAGTAGGTTTGGCTTGAGTCAAAGCATGGGAGATGATGGGATGAAGAGATGGGAGTGGTTGAATGTCTACATTCACAAGCAAGGCACAAGTCAAGGGTTTGGTGGCTCAATGTTGGGTAATTTGGGTGGATGACCTCTTTAACATAATGTAAAACCCGAGCTCGCGAAGCGTTAAAATCCGTTACGTTTACAAGATACGAGAAAAGTGGCTCGGGAATGTATTTCCTTCATAAAATCCCGACTTAAACCAATGTAAAGCCATCCATAAAATTTTAAATTTTTCGGGTTTTTATAATCATAAGGGAGGATAATATTCGGATTATCCTACGGATATTTTATAAATATTAATTAAATTCTGGTCTTTACAATCAACCACCTCTAAAAGAAAGTCTCGTCCCCGAGACAAAAGGTTTAAACCGGTGGAGAAGGTTTTAAAACATGAGTCCTTGAATCGTAACAAAAGGCACACGATCATCCTGGATGCGTCGTCCAAGAATCTCACGCCACCTTTGTCACTACCGTAATAATCTCGAAGGTTTCATCAAGCATGTGATGGGTGCCCCCATCACATCTCGCCTGAACCTTGAAAGTATCACAACTCGAGATGATAATCACACTACCGCTCGGTCTTAGCAAAAATTCCACGAGTGCCCCCGTGGAAAGCTCGTATCCACTTCGCGAAGTATAATAGGTTTACCCGGACATTGGAACCTTAAATTGATCATTTCCGAACTAAATCTCAAAATCAAGATGTTTGGCGTCCTGACTCGACATTAGACCTAGACACTTCTAGTCTCGACTCATCTCCCTCTCGGGAGGTGATTATCTACTTCTAAGGATCAAACACACGATCTCACTATGATCTATTCCTCAATCAAGAGGGTGGACTTCATCCACCTCTAAGGCTAAGCCTTATTCTGTCTGTCCTATGTTCTTCATCATCTCATTATCATAAATAGGGAGTAGCACATACTCAACTGCCTATCGGGCAAGTTGTACTCAACGATGTAACTAGTGCGTGCTAATACTCCATCATGTACTCATCTATCGAATCGTAATCACATCCATGTCATCACATAATCATCTATCATAAAATATCACTAAACAGTGATAACACATCATATTAGACCACTCATGGGCCCACCACGCATACAAATAACCAAAAGTGCACAGTCAACACCAAGGTAAAGATCGAATCAATCAAGAGTACAACTAAAGGATAGACATCCTAGGGGTACTAACCAGCCAACTCACGAGGTAAGGACTATATCCTCACGTGGCTCTACATACTTGGCTAACAACTCATCTAACACTCCCCCATCACTGGCCCGTATGCTATCCTCGGTCTCCCAGGTGGCCTCCTCGGGACTCCTCCTAGCCCACTGAATCAAGACTAATGGCACCTCTCGTCGTCTCAACTTCTTGACCCGACGGTCAAGAACGGCTATCGGTCGCTCCACATATGTGTGGTCAGGCTCTATCTGAAGACCAGAATTATCTAGGACATGACTCGAATCAGGCTCGTACCGCCTCAGCTGCGAAACGTGGAAAACATCGTGGATGCCAGCTAAGGTTGTTGTTGTAGGAGGAAATTGAGACTTGCAATAAAATATAAATAAATCAAAGCAAACCAGATTCCATCCCTTGCAAATAATTACAAGACTCCCTCCTTATGCAGTAGCGGGAAGTCAGGATCGATCCACGAGGAAGCGTGTCAGCGGATCTCAGGTAGCTGTAAATCTCACAGACAGAAAAGACAGAAATAACAAAGCAAAGCAGAAAGTAAAGGAAAGACATAGAAGCTACTCGATATCGAGCAACAGTCCTCGATATCGACTACAGCAAGTCGACAACAGACACTCAGAAATCACAACAGAAACTCGATCTCGATAAAACCTTACTCGATATCGACAAGGTGCTACTCGATATCGACTAAAACTCCCCAAGATCGACAAAGACAGAAACTTTAAAAGTGCAAACTTTCGAAGACAGAACTCAGATTTCAGTGGAATAAATTCAATAAACTAAAATACTTCCAAAGCCAGGGTATCAACACCACAACGATAACCATGCAAAGTAAGACATAAAGGCATAAAAGATCATGCTTTTCATCAAATAACTTTCGTTATTAACAAATAGGAATATAGAGGCTTTCGCATAAACCCTAATTATTACTAACCCTTTTTCACATAATTAACCCAAGTTTCATTAAGATCACTTTCGCTTCAATAACACAAACAAGAATCACTTTCAACTCTCGCAAAAGAATCATGCTCATAGGGATAGAAGACGAATTGCATAAAAAGATTGTACCTTTACCGCATCACCTTACATGGCCACCGTCGGGCTCACCCCGACCCTAGAAGTGGGTGGACTACTCGCTCTTCATCGCAATAGCAGACATCTTTGATGAAAAAGAACTAACTTGCATTAATAAACTCAAACTTACAACCTCTTCTCTCTCTATGTGACTAATTGTCTCTAAATTTGAATGTGTGATGGAATATATAAAACTCAGCCCCTAAGGCTTTATTTATAGTGCTCAAACCCCGCTAATCAAGGAAAGAACAACTATATCTATATCTAAATCTCTATATCTAAAAGCTTAAAGATAAATAAATGGAATAAAGGAATGAAATCCAAAAAGGGAATTATATCTAAAGTAGCAAAATATCTTCTTGTGTGGGTAGATCTTCTCTCCATAGATAGAACTTGATAGGTGTGGATAGAAATCGGAATCCTTCGGCTCCAAGCAAAGCCAGCTCGACACGGACAGCAAACCGCGTAACGCGGCTCCGGATGGCGCTCCTCGATATCGAGTAAACTACTCGATGACGTCGACTTCAGCTGGCTCACTGATTTCGGGTAGCAGGTCCTCGATCCGGCTCGGAAGTGTGGTGCTGGGGTCCTCGATATCGACAACTTTCATCGATATCGAGTAAGCTGTGTCGACTTCTGTGTTGCTGGGCTTGGTCGAGTAACTCTTCCCCGACACTGGCTCGGACAGGCGCTGCTGATCTTGTGGATATCGAGTAGTTTACTCGATGTCGAGTAACTAGTGCTCGGCGTCTCCAGGTCTTCGGCTTCTCGACTTGGCACAGCTCCTCTACTCCGGGTATGGCATCAGGGTGTTTGTCAATATCGAGTAGCTTACTCGATATCGAGTAAAGCTCCGGAGTCGGGTTGCCCTCGTCTCCAGCTTCCTCGATCGGCTTTACTGGACCAGCACTGCTCAGACATCCTTTGTCGATATCGAGTAAAAGAACTCGATATCGAGTAACTATTGGTTTCCAGCTTGATTCGTCCTGGTTCCGTCATTCTTGACCTTGAAATTCTGTAGTTGTCTTCCGAGCATTTCGTCCTTTTCTCAGAACTACTGTAAATTGCATTGAATTCTGCGAATTTTAAACAGAAACTGGTGTAGATTCCATAATTTGGCAAATAAACATAAACTACATAAATTATGTACTATTTTAGCCCAAATGCATGAAATGTATGCAGAAAACGATATAAAAGTTACTGTAAAAAATGGCAGATTCAGCTCACAACAAACACCCCATACTTAAGCTTGCTTGTCCTCAAGCAATATTTTTATTCGTCATTCAGGGGAAGGAATTAAAACTCTCAACATATTAGATTCATTCTTATATGTCCCTGCAGTCAATTACCATCCTCGAAAAGGTACTAGTGCCACAAATCCATGCATGTGTAAATTTTAAAAGCAACATCTACTCACAAAAAGAGGATGATGCAAAAACATTCATTCATGACAAAGCATTAATAATCAAGAGGACTTTAATTTAAGCTCAAATAAGAAGTAGATTTGTAAAAGGCTAAAGGTGGGCAATTTTTGGCAATGTGGTGCTAATGATCCGGGGAAATGGTGTATTTCCAAACTTTTCATACCACACTCCTTCTTCCTTTGATTCATCACCTTCCAATATGCTTTTTCTCAATAATAATGCTTTTACCTCTCTAACCTCAGCACAGCCTTCTCGCGAGTCGCAAACATGGGTGTCATGAATGGCCCCGGATACTTAGTGCTTTGGACTCCTCACATTGGTGTCCCATCTCACTGAACTATTATCTCGGTAAGCAGGGTCGATCTACCTTTATCTCCTGAGGTGATCGGATTTTCTTTCACTAATTAAATTTTCCATATATCTTTTTCCAATAATTTCCTACCAAACTCCAATAATGATAACAACAACACAAACACCATATAACATCTCCATAATGTAACATCATTCTTAACATAATCCCCGCATAGGAAATAAGGTAAAGAATGGAAAATATTTAAATCATGTGGAGCAATAATTGAAATAAGGCATATAATGGCTTTTGGGATGCATAAGCATAGGTAAGGCTAGGAATATAACAATGAGCATTATATGGAAATATAAAGTCCTCCATCCTCTTATTATGCAACATGTCAAAAGCAACTTCAAATTTACCTCCTTTCATGGTTTTCAAGAAATAATGCACTTCATTGTGACTTTCCTTTATTAGGCAATTTCATGCTATATCTCTAATGAATCCAATTTTGCATCGTCGAGTTCAATATTAGCTTCCATGACACTTATTCAAAAAAAAATTCAATGGGGGTTATTTTTTCAAACTTTGGAAAACATGCATACAAGCACATAAATCAATAATGATTTCCAAAATAGCCATGTATAAGCAATTCCAAGAAATAAATTTAAAATATGCACACATAATGTCAAATAAATCAAATATGCATGAAGTAAGCCCTTCCCCCACCCCATACTTAAACATTACAGTGTCCTCACTGTATAAAAACAAGGGTAGAGAAAGAAACTCACTAGACAGATGTGCAGGGCTTCATAATATGCTTGGGCCGAGTCCGATTTAGCTTTCTTCTATCCCCATGGACCTGAAAAATATAGAAGACATATACCCACAATAGAAAAACTAAAAACAAACAAAACAATGTCCAAAAGTCCCAAAAATAAATGTCTATTTACAAGCTCTAGATTTTATAGTCGCTAGGCCGACTTTCTCCATTAAGCTCAAGGTGGCATTTGCAGGGCCCATGTAGCTTGGGCTTCAAATAGGACTCCATTCTTGTCCATCAGTTGTAGTCCTCCAGAATGGATCTTGTTCACCACGAAAGGTCTCATCCTCTTCTTGTTGAATTTGTTTGGAAACCAATGATCTTTTGATTTGCAAACATAGAGCTTATCTCCAACTTCATACTCTTTAGGCTCATCATTGGAAATCCTACACAAGCGCACATACCCAGGCAAACCTCTCCCATGTATAGATAGATCTTTAATGGAAATAGGAGAAGAAAGATCCATACCTTGGCTTACCTTCGTAGAAACGAATTCGGGGACCACTTTGTTTGGTCGATCTCGAGTAACAGTACTCGATATCGACGAGTTTTTAGCTTCTGGTGGCCTGCTGCTCGAGGATGCTAGAGTCGAGGAAGCCAGGTGTTGGTCGATATTGAGTAAATTACTCGATATCGAGGAGTTCAGCCTTTCTGGTGGAGTCAGCGTCGAGGAAGGCGAAGTCGATGCAGCTGGGTTTTGGTCGATATCGAGTAAAGTACTCGATATCAAGGAGTGCTGTACTTCAGGTTGGCTGCTCGACGACGCTGGTGCTGGTGGAGACTTCTGATTTTGGTCGATGTCTACTAAATTCGTCGATGTCGAAGAATTTTGTCTGACTTCGACCCCATACTTGCATCCTGTCAAGGCATCCGAAAAATAGTTAGTCCAAATCGACGTACCTTGGTTTGTGTCGAGTGGATTCTCTGTTTCTTCGTTCAGGATGGCCATGATCTTCTCCAGCTCTTGGGGAGTCATATTTCTTACCTTAGCCTCCCCACAAGTGATGTAGCCAGCTGAGATAGAGTTTACCTCTTCCATTGGACTTGTATGCCTTTCAGTTTTATTAAAAGAATACTCAATTACCTCATCGCTGATGTTGAAAGTGAGCACTCCCTTCCTTACGCTTATGTTGGCATCCACCGTTGCTAAGAAAGGCCTTCCTAGAATAATTGGACAAGCAGGGTCCTCTGGCATATCAATAACTAAGAAATCAGCAGGGACAATGAATTTACCTACTTGTACTGGCACATTGTCCACCATGCCTGTTGGAATGACCACCGTGTTGTTGGCCATATACAGCTTAGCATCCACAGGCTCTAGGGCACCTATCTTAATCTTGGACCAAATTGTCAAAGGCATTATACTCACACTAGCTCCTAGATCACATAAAGCATTAATTTTATATGGATCAAATCCAATGGTTATAGCAAACTTACCTGGATCTGGCCTCTTCTCAAGTATGTCCAAATGGTTGTACTCCTCTGTAATCTCAGCCATTGACCTCTTCTTGCTTAGAATCTCCTTCAGGAATTTGACATAGGATGGCATTTCATTGAGAGCTTTTGTGAAGGGTATGGTGACATTTAGCTTCTGAAGCATCTTGATGAAGAGCTGAAATTTCTTCTCTGTTGGATCCTTTGGAGATTTTGTGGGGAAAGGCAGCTTCTTTTTCTCATTCGGAGCCAGAACAGATGTTGAATGTGTAGCAGCTTTCTCGATCTCGACTTGATCTTCCTCGATATCGATTTGCTTCTTCTCGATATCGACCAGATTCTTCGATGTCGAGTTGCTGTGCTCTTTAGACGAAGGATGGTCCATTCTGTCGTCGATATCGAGTTGTCCTTCCTCAATATCGAGTTGCCTCTTCTCGATATCGACCAAGGTCTGGTCGATATCGAGTTGCTGTTCTCCTTCGTCCTGCTGCTTTCCGACCTCTGGCTCTTGGAGTTGATGGCCGCTTCTGAGTTTTACAGCAGCGATGTGACCAGTCTTCCCCTTGGGATTTGGTTCTGAAGATCCTAGGAGTGAACCAGATTGTCTGGGGACTCTTGCTGATAGCTGGCCAATCTGTGTATCAACTGATTTTCGCCATATATCAATCTCCCCAAGCCTAGAGTTGACACCTTGAATCTGAGTGTAGACTGAGTTGAAGGATTGCTTGGTGTCTGAATGATTTCTTCGTATTTCCTCTAGGACGGTCTGTAGATCATCCCTCTTATGGCCCCATTCTGTAATATGCTGAAGAGGGCATTCATTAAATCTACCAAAGAAAGCATTATTTTTAATTTCGATAAGGAAAGGAGTGCGAATTTCATAGTTATTTTCAGGGATTAGAATGGCCGATTCAGGCACGATGAGAGTCGGGTGCATGTAATCCTCTGCAGTTGTTGGGTATTGGGCAAGCTCATCTTCCAATAGCCTCGCACGCTCGGCTTCCCTTGTAGTGCGTGCTCTCTCAGCGGTGAGAGCAGTATCTTTAGCAGCTAGTTCCCTCTGAAGCCTCTCAAACTCAGGTGCTCGACCAGAACGGCGCATATACCTGCAAAGTAACTCAAATGAAAAAGTGAGATCTGACAATCTAAGGCGCGAATGATTGCTTCCCTGGCAACGGCGCCAATTTGTTGTAGAAGGAAATTGAGACTTGCAATAAAATATAAATAAATCAAAGCAAACCAGATTCCGTCCCTTGCAAATAATTACAAGACTCCCTCCCTATGCAGTAGTGGAAAGTCAGGATCGATCCACGAGGAAGCGTGTCAGCGGATCTCAGGTAGCTGTATATCTCACAGACAGAAAAGACAGAAAGAAAGACAGAAATAACAAAGCAAAGCAGCAAGTAAAGCAAGGACACAGAAGCTACTTGATATCGAGCAACAGTCCTCGATATCGACTACAGCAAGTCGACAACAAACACTCAGAAGTCACAGCAGAAACTCGATCTCGATAAAACCTTACTCGATATCGACAAGGTGCTACTCGATATCGACTAAAACTCCTCGAGATCGACAAAGACATAAACTTTAAAAGTGCAAACATTCGAAGACAGAACTCAGATTTCGGTGGAATAAATTCAATAAACTAAAATACTTCCAAAGCCAGGGTATCAACACCACAACGATAACCATGCAAAGTAACACATAAAGGCATAAAAGATCATGCTTTTCATCAAATAACTTTCGTTATTAACAAATAGGAATATAGAGGCTTTCGCATAAACCCTAATTGTTACTAACCCTTTTTCACATAATTAACCCAAGTTGCATTAAGATCACTTTAGCTTCAATAACACAAATAAGGATCACCTTCAACTCTCACAAAAGAATCATGCTCATAGGGATAGAAGACGAATTGCATAAAAAGATTGTACCTTTACCGCATCACCTTACATGGCCACCGTCGGGTTCACCCCGACCCTAGAAGTGGGTGGACTACTCGCTCTTCATTGCAATAGCAGACATCTTTGATGAAAAAGAACTAACTTGCATTAATAAACTCAAACTTACAACCTCTTCTCTCTCTATGTGACTAATTGTCTCTGAATTTGAATGTGTGATGGAATGAATAAAACTCAGCCCCTAAGGCTTTATTTATAGTGCTCAAACCCCGCTAATCAAGGAAAGAACAACTATATCTATATCTAAATCTCTATATCTAAAAGCTTAAAGATAAATAAATGGAATAAAGGAATTAAATCCAAAAAGGGAATTATATCTAAAGTAGCAAAATATCTTCTTGTGTGGGTAGATCTTCTCTCCATAGATAGAACTTGATAGGTGTGGATAGAAATCGGACTCCTTCGGCTCCAAGCAAAGCCAGCTCGACACGGACAGCAAACCGCGTAACGCGGCTCCGGATGGCGCTCCTCGATATCGAGTAAACTACTCGATATCGAGTAAAAATGACGTCGACTTCAGCTGGCTCGGTGATGTCGGGTAGCAGGTCCTCGATCCGGCTCGGAAGTATGGTGCTGGGGTCCTCGATATCGAAAAATTTCATCGATATCGAGTAAGCTGTGTCGACTGCTGTGTTGCTGGGCTTGGTCGAGTAACTCTTCCCCGACACTGGCTCGGACAGGCGCTGCTGATCTTGTCGATATCGAGTAGTTTACTCGATATCGAGTAACTGGTGCTCGGCGTCTCCAGGTCTTCGGCTTCTCGACTTGGCACAGCTCCTCGACTCCGGGTATGGCATCAGGGTGTTTGTCGATATCGAGTAGCTTACTCGATATCGAGTAAAGCTCCGGAGTCGGGTTGCCTTCGTCTTCAGCTTCCTCGATCAGCTCTACTCGACCAGCAATGCTCGGACATCCTTTGTCGATATTGAGTAAAAGAACTCGATATCGAGTAACTATTGGTATCCAGCTTGATTCGTCCTGGTTCCATCATTCTTGACCTTGAACTTCTGTAGTTGTCTTCCGAGCATTTCGTCCTTTTCTCAAAACTGCTGTAAATTGCCTTGAATTCTGCGAATTTTAAACAGAAACTGGTGTAGATTCCATAATTTGGCAAATAAACATAAACTACATAAATTCTGAACTATTTTAACCCAAATGCATGAAATGTATGCAGAAAACGATATAAAAGTTATTGTAAAACATGGCAGATTCAGCTCACAACAGTTGTCGGTAAAGCCACTCTGTAGGCTACCTCTCCTACTCGCTCCAGGATCTCGAAAGGTCCTATATATCTAGGGCTCAACTTGCTCTTCATGCCAAAGCGTCGGATCCCTCTCGTCGACGACACTCTCAGCCATACATGATCTCCCACATCAAAAGCCAGCTCAGTCTTGCGGCGATCTGCGTACTTCTTCTGGCGGTCATGTGCGATCCTTAGATGCTCACGAATACGTTTGACCTGATCTGTAGCCTCCTGCACATACTGGGGCAACGTCCCAAGCACATCCCCTGGCTCATCCCAACATATCGGCGACTTGCATCACCTCCCGTACAACGCCTCAAATGGCATCAAAGCCTCGGATGTCCTTCCTGAGTCCAGTCACAAAGTCCATGGTAATATCGGTCCACTTCCACGCGGGGTCGGGAAGTGACCCGGTCATCCCTCCGGGTCTCTAGTGCTCAATCCGCACCTGTTGACAGACCTGACATCTCGCTACAAATCCTGCAATGTTGGCCTTTATCCTACGCCAACAAAAGGTCCTCCTCATGTCCTTATACATCTTATTCGATCCCGGGTGGATCGAAGAAGGAGTATAATGCGCCTATCGCATAATCCTCTGCCTCAGATCGTGCACCTCTGGCACTGCAACTCGACCTTGTAGCGTCAATATCCCATCCTCTCTGGCAAAAAATGCTCTACAGTGACCCTGGGTCATACGTTGTCGGATGTCTGCTATCCGTGGACACTCTGCCTGGGCTCGGAGAATCTCATCCATTAACTCATATTGTATCTCGAGGAAACTCAGCTGACCACTGTCTCTCCGTGACCAAACCTCGATGCCGCAACTCATCAGATCTCTCTACAACTCTGGCTGTGTTGTCAACCTCGATAAGGTAACCTCCGGGCGAGTCTTCCTACTCAGCGCATCGGCCACTATATTGGCCTTCCCGAGATGACAAATGATGTCGAGGTCGTAGTCCTTGATCAACTCGAGCCACCTCTTCTGACGCATGTTCAGCTCCTTCTGCGTGAAAATGTACTTCAGATTTTTGTGATCGGTCATGATCCTCACTGACGTGCCATACAGATAGTGCCTCCAGATCTTGAGCGCATGTACCACTGCGGCTAGCTCAAGATCCTGCGTGGGGTATGACTCCTCCCCTGGCTTGAGCTGGCGTGAAGCGTAAGCGATGACCCGATCGCTCTGATGTAGCACATAACCTAAACCTGAACTTGAAGCATCCGTGTAGACCACGAAGTCCTCCGTCTCCTCTGGTAGTGCTAACTCGGCCTAGCTATGCTGGAGAAGCCCTCGACGAACCGTCGGTAATAGCTAGCCAAACATAGAAAAGACCTGATGTCTCTGGCGTTCTTGGGAACCTCCCAAGCAACGATAGCATCAACCTTCGATGCATCTACTGATATCCCTGCTGCAGATATAACATGACCAAGAAACATCACCTCGGAAAGCCAGAACTCACACTTGCTAAACTTCCCGAACAGTTTATGCTTCTTCAGAATCCTCAGCACAATCCTCAGGTGCTCACCATGCTCCTCTCTGCTCCTCGAGTAGATCAACATGTCGTCGATAAACACCACCACGAATCTGTCAAGAAAATCGATGAACACCCTGTTCATCAACTCCATGAAGGCGGCTGGCGCGTTGGTTAGCCCGAACGGCATAACCACAAACTCGTAGTGTCCGTATCTGGTCCTGAAGGCCATCTTCGGGATGTCTTCTACCTTCACCCTCAGCTGGTGATAACCCGAACGCAAATCTATCTTCGAGAAGACGACAGCTCCCTGCAACTGATCCATCAAGTCGTCTATTCTCGGAAACGGGAAATGGTTCTTCACCATAGCCCAGTTCAACTCTTTGTAATCTATGCATAGCCTCAACGACCCATCCTTCTTCTTCACGAACAACATTGGTGCACCCCACGGTGAAGCACCGTACTCGGCCTGATGTAGCCCTTCCCGGCTAGCTCCTCCAACTGTGCCTTCAGCTTGTCCATCTCTGTCGGTGCCATCCTGTACGGGACCCTCAAAATCGGCATGGTGCCCGACTCCAACTACATAACAATATCAACATCTCGCTGTGGCGGAAGTCCTAGTAGCTCGCCTGGGAAAACGTCAGCAAACTCACTAACAACGCGGACATCTATCAGGATGGATCGCTCGCGATCCACCTCTAAAGTGTAACACCAATAGCTCGTGCATCCCTAGTCTAGAAGTATCGCCGCTCGGACGGCGCTGATATGAGCTCAATTCCGTTTGGGGTAGTGGCCTCTTTCCGCCAGATGAAGTGCAGAAAGCTGAAGACGTGGCAACTGTCAGACGTAGCTGCTGGTCATAGCGAAGGATCATCTATAGGAATCTGTCATATGTCATTCCCTCCATGCTGGTAGAGATCAGAAGAACGTCTAGCGGAAGCCTCATAGAGAGCATGTGGATGCGCATCTCGTCGGTCTTACAAACCCATCCACAATAAACAAGCTCCTTCTTGAATTGGCAGACGATCTCGGAGATAGATAGCCGTGGGTCGTAGCGCATACTGAAGAACGCAACCTCTTGTGTTTCCTGTGTCCCAGATGGATAGTACTCTCTCAACATCAACTTCCTAAACTCCTCGTAGGTCCATTCAGTGTGATCATCACGGTAGACAATCCATCTGTCAAAAGCATCTTCTCGAAGCTGCCCAGCCGCAAGCCCCTGTCTCTTCGCATTGGGTACTCCAATCAAACTGAAAACTCCCTCGATTCCTCTGAAAAACTGCTCGATATCCTCTCTGAGTCCGGCCTGGAAGATAGGCGGGCTACACTGTGATAGTCTCTTCACCCAGTCGGTGACGCCAGCTGATCTCTCTCGCTCCACCAACGCGAGTAATGCCCTCTCTATCGTTGATCCCTACAGTTGTCTATCATCCTCTCCATGGTGTTGTCCAGGGATCATGACATCAGTGTCAGTCTCAGTCTCAGTCTCTGTCTCGGGAATGCGTTCACGACCTCGACCACGTGGTCTCCTGCGTCCTCTACTAATCTCGGTGTCGACCATCATGACAACTGGACATTTAAGTGTACTCAATATACAACTCAATAAAACGTCTTCGTCAAGGAAGACAACCCTCAGGCACATTCATTTCACATAATTACATCCCTTCAAGGGGATGGCCGGCAGGCACAGTTTTATATCGCACGGAAGCTAACTAGATACCTATCCTTCGAGGGATAGATTGGCGAGCCCGCCTATATATCCTATCCTACTCCAACCACCAAGGTTGCTCCCTTGGAGTCTTCTTCGACCAGCTATAAAGGAAAACTAGTATTTTGCCTACCAGAATCCCGTTCTACATCTCTATAAGATGTCTATCACCTTTATACTACCCATTGATCCTATCTCTCATCTAGAAGGATCCTAGTTCATTTTCATTTCCAAAGGGTTTTCAACTTTGCCCTTTAAAACCTTTTAAAAACCTTTAAAACTTCCAAAACGGTGGGCGGGTTTTGAAAATGTTTTATAACTCGTGCGTACTCAGGTCGAGCAACCTTGGCTCTGATACCAACTTTGTAACGACCCAAAAGTATGGATATCCAAATATGCCTCGATAAATCCACTTAAAGGATTTATAAGGTTCGGATGATCCGATTATTCGGGGAACGTTATAGAAGAGTTTTGAATTCTTCTGTGAGCTTTAGATCTTACGACCGAGTACGAGTTATTTAGCTAAGTTATTTGTTTTTAGCGGAAGCAATGGTTTTCGAAAGTGGGGATTTTGAATCCTTAGAAATGCGTGTGCCCGTTGGAGGCGTTCATCTGTCCTAGGTACTATTGTGTAAATAATTTTCAAGTCGGAAATATAAAGTACGGAAATAACATACATCAAAGTCGTCGCGACATAGCCGGGTAAAAAATAAATCAAAGTAAGCGAGAAAGTAAAGAGTGCATAAGTCATGGCTCACTCGCTCTAATCGTCCCAAAAGATCTGTCCCGACAACCATCCACATAAGTAAGTCATATCGGGTAAGGGGCACCTGAATCTAAAAACAAGAAATAAATCGGGGTTAATCATCGGAAATATGCACACTCAATGCCATATAAAGAGGCATACTTAAACTACATGAATGTTAAGATGTAACACATAAGCAAGTGTTTAGATATATATAAATGCGAAATAAACACACAAGGGCCCGTATCATCATCATAATCATCATCATCATCATCACCATCACCATCATATCATAATATCTTCTCAAACGTACTCATCCTTCTCAAACACACTCATTCTTTCTCATCATAAGTCTTTCATCATTTCATTGTTGTTCCATCGAGTATAAGTCATTTATTCAGATTTTGACGGCCTTCATGAGTAAGTCCATATGAATTGTTGGATTTACTAAGTTCATCCTACGTCATATTACCAGTTTATATTCCTAAACATGTTACTAGGTCGCATGATGCATGAAGACTCTCGATAAGACAAAGAGTATCACATAAATCCATCATGAGTAATTCCAGGGGACTTACCTGGAGTCCGAAGAATAAGCAAGCAATAAAATGCGCAACCAAGGATCCAATCAACAAGAGCCTAGTAATTTCATTAATCTTTCATTTGGTGGTATTCTAATTCATGGTACCCAACATAATAATCAACATACATCCACATGAGGTTCACGATTCTATAGATTATGCACTTTGGTTAAGTGATCTGGACTTAACCAGTTATAATCTATATCGTATTATCACATAATCGATTTTCTTCTTATCGGATCATAAGCCAAGTTATGGGTATACTTCATTTCTGTATTTTATATGCTCTAAGTTTCGGTTATTTCATCATATATTTAACCATATTCTTAGCATTCCCTTAACCAAGTTTTTAATCGAGTCATTATAAACACTGGTTACTAAAATTATAATAACTCTTCATCCAACCGTTGGATCGCCCTAATTTTTAAAGGACAGTTAGATAACATTTTCATGAACAGCATAATAAGATTTTAGCCGAATCATATCGTTGCATTGGAAATAAAGTCCAAATTACAGAGGCACATATATCCATTTTGTTTTTTGACGTTTGCTGCAAAACGCAACCAAAAACAGAGAGAGGCTCCACTTCCTAAGCCTTTTCCAAGCACACAAGATCTATTCCTAGAGAGGGGGAGGCGGATGAGGGATTACCTTCTATGAATCCCACACAACGACTCAAGAACACCCTCGGGAGTCCTTCGGAGCACCTTCCAAACACCTTGCCATTTTGTCACCAAAAATTCCAAAACATGATTTAGATTCCTACTCAAAATTGAATAAAAGGAGTTATAACATATGTTGGAACTCAGTTTTTTAAAGAAAGGAAGGGTTCTTACCAAGAATCAAGTCAATTTGGGTGGATGACCTCTGTAACATAATGTAAAACCCGAGCTCGCGAAGCGTTAAAATCCGTTACGTTTATAAGATATGAGAAAAGTGGCTCGGGAATGTATTTTCTTCATAAAATCCCGACTTAAACCAATGTAAAGCCATTCATAAAATTTTAAATTTTCCGGGTTTTCATAATCATAAGGGAGGATAATATTCGGATTATCCTACGGATATTTTATAAATATTAATTAAATTCTGGTCTTTACAAGTAAAAATATTAAAGATTTGTTGATATTCACAAAAAGTCTTGATGGTGATAGGGCACTTTTATATTGTCCTTTGTGGTTAAGGACTGTTGTCCATGCATCAATAACGACACTAGACACTTGGGATTCATCTTCAAGTGTACCCATGTATGTTCTAGCCACTTCAACAGCCTTGTGTATAAATAAAACTTCACTGCAATGCGAGTCATTATGAAGATGGATTAAATTAATATAACATTTTACTTGTAACTAAACTTACGTTAAGTAAATTAAAATAAAAAATTAACTTACCCGCTAGGAGATGTTTTCATCGCTAAATCGGTTGAAACGGTGTGCTCAATTTCAGAGATAGAATCATTAATATCAATAACACGTGAATAATAAGAGATTCACAAAGATGTAGAAGGTTTATGTACTCTTCTTGCATCTTTATCCCTCTTTATATCATTAAGTTGTTCTGCATTATTCACATCAGCTTGGTGGACACGTGGTGACCTCCGCAACGGCAAGGGAGCAAGGGACTTGCATTTTCTTTTATCCCCCAAAAGGTTTCCTGGTGGAATATCACTTTTAGATTGCGTTTGCATGAGCCTGTTCTGCATCATTAGCATCCTTGTTTGTATGTGTAGTGTTATGTGTCGTGCCTTTAACTTCCTTAAAAGTAGGATCATTTTGAAATATATCAAAGGAAAAAGTTTCGTCTTCTTTGATATTTGATTTCAATATTTCCTTATTCTTATACGCCAGCTCAACCCGAGTAAGGCAATCTGTCAAATCAGGGTCCGACCAGAATGGATGTTGAGAGTTGTTCCAAATTGTGTTTGGAGAGTCTTCCATATAAGAGATGTCAACAGCCTCTATAGCAGGCTTAGAGGACACATGTTCCATCCCTATAAGCTGGTTGGCTCCATGTAGAATTGTTTTCACCTTGTCATTATGTTGTAGTTCAGTGCTTCACATTTGTAGACCACTCAGCAAAATCAGAGATAGCAGATGCAAGCACATAAGTTTTTTGAGCAAAAGGTTGTATCCAATTCTAGAAGATAACATCACATGAAAAATAAGAATAAAAAAACATCAGTAAATTAAAAAAATATGCTAAACTGTACCAATATTAGATTGAATTGGTTTAAAAAATTCATATAAACCTCAACTGGGGGTGGTTGTTTTTCTGGATCAGCAGGGTGATTGGTTCCTTCATCGTTGTGTGTAGTAGTGTGCGGACAAGCTGTAGCGGGTATGTCTTGATCGGGAGGAACAATTGGCGAGACTAGACTAAGCCACAACCAAAGCCTCCACTATTAATATCATTAGTTTCTCGTTTGCACAAAAGTTTTTAATTGATGCCAACAAACACTGGGAAAAAATGAGGTATTCTTCTAAGCGTAGTGCTTGAGAACAGTTTCACCCTATCCATATAAAACAATTGTCACACCAATGGGATAAACATATATTAGTATAATGATGGAGCGGGGGCTGCTGACATGAAGAATATTGTAGATATGAAGGTAAAAATAGGCATTGCTGACATGGGTACTACAGACACGGTAAAGAAATTAATTTAACATCAGAGGAAAGATTTGAAAAAATACTTACAACCAAGAATAATATAAGTCCTCTAAAATTGCCATTCTTGTTCTTTTCCCCACTTTTCTTTGCGTCAACCAAACTTTTCAACACGAGAGCACACAAATTTAGCTCTTTCATGTCACCCAATTCAGGAACTGCTGTTATTAAACTTTGGTTGGCATGTCCGTTTCCTAGAGTATCAACCAAGAAAGAGTTGAATATAACAATAAAGTTTACGAGGAATTGGTCACCACATTCAGTGTTAGCTATCAATTTATCCATAAACATAGCTGATGTTATATTATCCTGAACCTCAAATGTGTTTCTCCAAGTCTTCACAAGACTGAAATTCTCTTTAGCTGTTTTTCTTCCAACTAAAACCTTCCCCATTGGCAAACCTAATGTGATATGCACATCTAAATCCGTAATTTCAAGTTCTCCTCCATTAGCCATCACCAAGCAACACTTGTTAGGATCAAACTGATCTACTAAACAATATGAAAGATATGGTGGTAGGGAAACAATATTCAAGTTGAACAAAAATCCAAACCCAATATCATGAATGAATTTATTCTGCTTGTCATTTATTTGTTGCAATGATGACACAAGCAAGCGGGGGCTTGAACGTGTCTTCAGAGATTGGAAATGTTTTTGTCTGGTGTTCCTCTCGTTCTTCACAATCATCTGTCTGTTTCCTGTGTTAGGTTATATGCTCGTGGGTTCCGTTTGCTCATCAGATGTCATGTTATACACAGTTGGGTTTACTGGTTGAACAACCGTCACATTAGGTGAATGGTCATGCAAACCTGCAGTTTCAAGGGCTTCCAAAGCAACAATGCTAATAGGAAGAATAGTCATAGGGGGGACTTCTTTCTTACTGTTTTTCCGAACAAGCGGTTGCGAATCTTTGGATTCAAGTGACTGAAACCCTCTCCGGCTTCATAGGCTTTATCAGGCTCAGTATCATCAAACAGTTCATCTTTGAAGGGAGGTGAATCTCTAGATAAATCAACTACTGGAGGTTTAACCCCATATCTTTTTTATCGCTTGGAAATTCGATTTGAACTGTCTAGAGCAGGTGAATCACTCAAACTCTGTGGTGTTTACCTATGTAATGAACACTGAAAATAAATTTCTACAAATATTGCATGTAATGAAATTGTAAAAGAAGGTAATTTATACGATATAAATTTCAAAATTGAACGATAAATCCATCAGATTAACTACACATGCGGAAGTCATTAAATTTGCAAAGGTAGCTCTTGGAAGGTTGAATAACTTCTTGATTGTAAACATTCAAACTTCTTGTATAACTGCTATTTCCCGCTTTTCATGAAAACTAAACCCTAAACCCTAATTGTTCTAATTTAAACTCTAATAAACGGAAAATAGGAAATCAAACCTTTTGGATCTGATGACATGTTAATGTATATGGTAGATCTAGTCCCAACAAGAGAATAATCAAACGTGGAGCAAACTCGCAGAGTAGGAGAGATTATATTTAGGTGGAGAATGAAACAAATGATCGTGATCGACACCTTCTAGAATGAGAAAAGCGGTTTAGGTATTTATACTGGGTGCTTTTTCTATTTTTTTAGAGAAAACAATTTTTCTTTTCTTTTTTGTAAAAATACGAAAAATGTTTAATACCTTATTTATTGCTTATTACTTAGCTCATAATTGAACATCTTAACTTTATTTTCCACAATATAATCCTTTATTTGGGCCATTCTAATGTTATGTGGCACAACATTATCTTTTTTTTCCTCAACAATATATTATATTTGCACAATAATCGAGGTTTGTGAAATTATGCTCAATAGACTATGATTGCAAAACATGGAGGATTAGTGAAAATTTGCTCAATATGATCTTATTTTTTCTCAACAATAGATTTTTTTTGCACAAATATTGAGACTTGTGAAATTGTGCTCAATATGATCTTATTTTTTCGCAATATATTTTTTATACTTTCTCAATAGATTATTTCACAACATGGTCTTATTATTGCCCATCAATAGACTATGATTGCACATCATGGTGTATTGGTGAAAATTTGCTCAACAACATCTTATGTTTGCTCAACAATAGTTTATATTTGCATAAGAATCAAGACTTGTGAATTTGTGCTCAACATGATCTTATTTTTTCTCAATTTAATTTTATACATTTTCAATAGATTATTGCACAATACGGTCTTATTTTTACTTATCAATAGAATAAAATTGCACAATATGGGCGATTGGTGAAAATTTGCACAACATTATCTTATATTTGCTGAACAATAGTTTATATTTGTACAACAATCGAGACTTGTGAATTTGTGTTCAACATGATCTTTTTTTTCCTCAACATAATTTTATACTTTTTCAATAGATTATTGCACAACATGGTCTTATTTTTGCTTAGAAATAGAATAAAATTGCACAACATGGGCGATTAGTGAAAATTTGTTCAACATGATCTTATTTTTGCTCAACAATAGTTTATATCTGGTGAAATTGTTCTCAACATGATCTTATTTTTTATCAATATAATTTTATAGTTTTTCAATAAATTGTTGCACAACATGGTCTTATTTTTGCTCATCAATAAAAACAAATTGCACTACATGGGCTATTGGTGAAAATTTGCTCAACATGATCTTATTTGTGCTTAACAAGAGTTTATTTTTGCACAACAATCGAGACTTGTGAAATTCTTCTCAACATGATCTTATTTTTTCTCAATATAATTTTATACTTTCTCAATAGATTGTTGCACAACATGTTCTTATTTTTGCTCATAAATAGAATAAATTTGCACAACATGTGGGTTGGTGAAAATTTGCTCAACATCATCTTATTTTTGCTCAATAATAGTTTATTTTTGCACAACAATCGAGACTTGTGAAATTGTTCTCAACATGATCTTATTTTTGCTCAATATAATTTTATACTTTCTCAATATATTATTGCACAACATGTTCTTATTGTTGCTCATCAATAGAATAAAATTGGACAACATGAGGGATCGGTGAAAATTCTCTCCACATCATCTTAGTTTTGCTAAACAATAGTTTATTTTTGCACAACAATCGAGACTTGTGAAATTGTTCTCAACATGATCTTATTTTTTCTCAATATAATTTTATACTCACTCAATAGATTATTACACAACATGTTCTTATTTTTTCTAATAAATAGAATAAAATTGCACAACATGGGTGATTGGTGAAAATTTGCACAACATCATCTTATTTTTGCTCAACAATAGTTTATGTTTGCAAAACAATCGAGACTTGTGAAATTGTTCTCAACATGATTTATTTTTTCCCAATATAATTTTATACTTTTTTAATAGATTATTGCACAACATGCTCTTATTTTTGCTAATCATTAAAATGAAATTGCAAAACATGGGGGATTGGTGAAAATTTTCTTAACATCATCTTAGTTTTGCTAAACAATAGTTTATTTTTGCATTACAATCGAGACCTGTGAAATTGTTCTCAACATGATCTTATTTTTTCTCAATATAATTTTATACTTTCTGAATAGATTATTGCACAACATGTTCTTATTTTTGCTCATCAATAGAATAAAATTGCACAACATGGGGGATTGGTGAAAATTTGCTCAACATCTATTTAGTTTTGCTAAACAATAGTTTATTTTTGCACAACAATCGAGATTTGGGAAATTGTTCTTAACATGATCTAAATTTTTGACAATATAATTTTATACATACTCAATAGATTATTGCACAACATGTTCTTATTTTTGCTAATTAATTGAATAAAATTGTACAACATAGGGGATTGGTGAAAATTTTCTCAACATCATCTTAGTTTTGCTAAACAATGGTTTATATTTGCACAACAAACTAGACTTATGAAATTTTGCTCAACATGATCTTATTTTCTCTCAACATGTTTTCATACTCTCATCAGATTATTGCACAACATGGTCCTATTTTTGCTCATCAATAGAATAAAATTGTAAAACATGGGGGATTGGTGAAAATTGGCTCGACATTATCTTAGTTTTGCTCAACAATAGTTTATATTTACATAACAAACGTGGCTTTTTAAATTTCGCTCAACATGATCTAATTTTTTCTCAATATGTTTTCATATTTTCTCAATTGATTATTGTATAACATGGTCTTATTTTTGTTCATTAATAGACTATAATTGCACAACATGGGCATTTGGTGAAAATTTGCTCAACATCATCTTATTTTTGCTCAACAATAGTTTATATTTGCATAACTATTGAGACTTGTGAAATTATGCTCAACATTATTTTATTTTTTCTCAATATGTTTTCGTACTCTCTCTATAGATTATTGCACAACATGGTCTTATTTTTTCTCATTAAGAAACTATAATTGCACAACATGGGCGCTTGGTGGAAATTTGCTCAACATGATCTTATTTTTGCTCAACAATAGTTTATATTTGCAAAACTACTGAGACTTGTTAAATTGTGCCCAACCTAATTTTATTTTTTATTAATGTTATTTTATATTTATTCAATAGATTATTTCTCAACATGGTTTTGTTTTTTAAGTAAACAATAATGATAAAATTTGAAATTTGATGAGTACCGCTGACAGAATTGTGCTAACATAGAGAAAAGAATTAATACAGAAATGTCACTCATAAATGTCATTCATAATGTCTAAGATATATTATTTCGTAGTATTACTTTTATATAGCACCGATTACAGAATTGAGCAGACAGCCTTATTTTGAATGCTTTATCCTCCTCTTGAACTCTCCTATTGAAATCATTCTCTTGCAAAGTATAGTCAATGCAAGTGTAGTAATGGATTGAAGTGTAGTAATGTTGACACCATAATGTGAATGCAAGTGCATCATTTGTGTAAAAACTTGCTACAAAATCATACACATTTGCCTTTATGCGTGTAATGGGTGATAGAGCATGTACACAAGGGACTTTCTCGACGTCAAATATCATGCACGTACATGTCTTTGTTGATAGACAACCTATAGCTATAGCTCCTTCGCCTTTGATCTCAAATTTTGATGCATTCATCCTTTCTACTCTGTATAATCCAACTTCCTCTTGTGATTTATTTATCACCTTAAGGATTTTAGGAGTTATTCTGTCCTGGTTTTCTAGTGCTTTCTCTGTTCTTTCCTGGAACCATGATGTGAGCTTTCTTCTAGCAAACTCCAGCAGTGCCACAATAGAATAATCTTTTTTCCCTTTGAAAACGGAGTTCTAGCTCTCAACATTGTTGGATGTCATCATATTTTATCTATTGCACTTTGCATGTCCTCTGGTCCATTTTTCAAAACCCGTTGACACTAAATATTCTGACAGCTTTGGACAGTTTGCCTCCTTCCGTGCAAGACAGTTGTTGAATTCTGGGATAGTGTAACTATCTGCTGCTTCCTTGAACATTTTTGCCAGTTGATTTTTCTTGAATGTTTCTTTGATGTTTTGTTGCAAGTGTCACATACATATGCAGTGTGTAGTTGTGGGTTAAGCTAAAGATATAGCTCCTGTAATGCTAGCATCTCTGTCAGAGACAAACACTATGTAATTTGAGGTAGACAAAACCTTCAACAACCGATACAAAAACCATTCCCAAGAGTTGTTATTTTCAGAGTCAACAATACCAAAAAGCAAGTGGGTAAATATTTTGGTTTGGATCTTGCGCAACTGCTCCAAGCAATATGTCTCTATATTTTTCAGTTAAGAATGTCTCATCGATCAATAACAACAACCTGGAAAACAAGGAAATGAAATATGTGATCATATTAAATTTATGAAAATGAATGAAAACGAAATTTATGCTGACACTGAGTAAGACATACCTTCTTTAAGAGGGAGAGTGCTCTGATGCATTGTCCAAAGGATAAGAACAAGTAATTAAATATGTCTTCTTTATCTGTTGAAATTAATGTTATAGTCTCATTGTTTTTCTCCATAAACATTTGGCAAAATGATGGCAAATCTGCAAAATTGGATTCTGGTGTCCCCTTAACAATTTCGTTTGCAATTTTTGATGATTTCCATGCTGTCCAATGTTGTGAGCCTAAATTGCCATGTTTTACGCTTACTTTTATATCAATTTATGCATACATTTCATATATTTGTGCTAGAATAGTACAGAATCTTTGTAGTTTATGCTTATTTGCCAAATTATGGAGTCTACACTAGTTTCTGTTTAATTTTGCAGAAATCGAGGCATTTTACAACAATTCAGAGAGAGGATGGAAAGCTCGAAGTCAACTACAGATAGTGCAAGGTCAAAGAGCAGCAGAACCAGGACAAATCAAGCAAAGGACGAGAAAAGATCAACTAGACAAGTTTGGTCGATATCGACCACTTTGGTCGACATCGAGTAACTTCCAAGCCGAACTCCATGAGAAGTCGAGCAGAGCACTCGAGGAGCCTGAAGTTGGTCAACGTTGAGTAAACTTACTCGATGTCGAGTAAATTTGACGAGTCTTAGTGCTGCTCGAGCTCGAGTGCAACCCCAGGAGAAGAATTTTACTCGACGTCGAGGAACTTGGTCGACGTCGAGGACATTCCAAGAACAATCCAAGTTCGAGTTCGAGGAGAAGTCTGAGTGATGGAAGTTACTTGCAAGCAAAGATTCGTGGGATTATATCAAGAGACATCAAGTTCTATCAAGAGAAGGAAGATCTATCCACATTAGCTTTATTTCCTTTTAGAAATAATTATTTTATTTTCAAGTTTTATCTTAACGTTTTAGATAGAAAGTTTAGATATAGATAGATATTTCTTTCCTAGATTAGCTAGGGAATGAATACTATAAATAAGGCATTAGGGGCAGGATTTTATTTATTCAATCAATCGAAGCCAAGCCACAAAAGAACATAGAGAGAGAGATAGCGAGTAGGCTGGAGAGAGAGATTTGGAGCCGAGTGAAGTTGTGAAGCGGGAGCGGAATTGGCTTTGTTCGGTTGTAAGTCTTATTTAGTTTATTTAATGCAATTTAGTTCCTTTTTGTTATTAATGTGTTTCTTGATAATGAAGAGCGAGTACTCACCCAACTTCTAGGGTCGGGGTGAGCCCGACGGTAGCCATGTAAGGTTATGCAGTAAAGGTACAATCTTTTGATGCGATTTCGTCTTCTATCCCTATGAGCATTATTCTTTTGTGAAAGTTGAAGGTGATCCTTGTTTGTGTTATTGAAGCGAAAGTGATCTTAATAGAAGTTGGATTAATTATGTGAAAAAGGGTTAGTCTTTATCTTCCTTGTGAGCGAAAGTTATCCTTGTTTGTCCTTATCTTCCTATTTGTTAATAACGAGAGTTATTTGATGAAAAGCATGATCTTTTATGCCTTTATGTGTTATTTTGTATGGTTATCGTTGTGGTGTTGATACCCTGATCTTGGAATTCTTTAGTTCATTGATTTATATTCCCAAAAATTTTTATTTACATTCGTCTCCATTCGAAAAGGTGAGATTTTTAGTTTTTGTGTTTACTCGATTTCGAGCAGTTTTGGTCGACGTCGAGGAGCTTGGTCGACGTCGAGTAGAGTTTTGTCAAGGTCGAGTAATTTTGTTGGTTTTTGCTTCGTTTTCTCTATTTTGCAGTTTCTGTCGACTGAGGTTAGTCGAAGTCGAGTACTTCTACTCAATATCGAGGACTTCTGCTAGTCGAATTCGCATTGTTTCTGGGACTGAAATGGCGGGCGCTGACACGCTTCCTCGTGGATCGATCCTGACTGTCTTCTACTACAACGGGAGGAAGTCTTGTATTTATTTGCTAAGACAGGGAGTCAGTTTGCCTTATATTTTATTTATATTTCATACTTGACACATCCTCCTGCAACAACATCCAATAGCTAATTGTCATATTTTTTTCTATTCTCATCTTATCCATTATCTGTGTGGGTTTGTATCCAGTGTCGTTGCTGTGTAAATATATTGAAATTAGAATAAATACTACATTGAAAGCAAGATTGAATTTAAATACTATTTCTATCAAATTTACTCACCTTGATTTGATGATGCTTGGAACACTGAGGATGGAGGTTGTTTGCAGTATTTTGTTCTCATATCCCACGTGCATATGTGCTTGTCACTGTATAATGTGACCTCATGCCAAGTTTGACAAAATGTTTTGACATGTACTTTCCATTTGCGGTTAGAATCTACACAATTTACCCTATAATAGTTGGGTTCTGATTTTGCCACACGAAAATCAAATATCTCGGTTATTGACAAGATTCTCAAAGAATCCTTAACTGCTTTCCTGGATTCAAAGCTTTCGCCAATTTACATCAATTTTTTTAAATTCAGATTAAGACTATTCATGGTATAGCTGTCACAATCCCAATCTTTCACTGTAGTTTCTCTCTTGTGTATTGCCGAAGGAAGGGTTTTCCATATTTTAACCGTAGAATCTACATCACTATCTGTATCAGTGTTTCCAAAATACATGTCATCTTCCATATCTTCTAACAACACATCCTTCATCTTAGTGTCACCTATAACGGCCCGGGATCATGATTTCCGAGTTATGTTTCCAGGGATGAAACCCCTCGTTGGGATCTTGTACCTCAAGTACAGGTTAAAGGTTTGAAACCGAAGATGTGTAGTTTAGAGTGGGATTTCGCACCCAAATCTGGAAGGTCCGTTGGAGACCCCGGGGTAAACCCATGTACATGTCTTAAGTCTACAATGTGGAAAACCCTTTTATCAAACAAAGGACATAAGTTCTGAAAAAGATACAACCAGTGCTACGGCAGAGCCGGGTCAAAAGAGAGTATAAGTAGGAAGAAATCCCAAAGGCATGAATCTGGTGAAGTCAGGGTTCAAACACTCACTCTCCGCCATATGAATGGACCCCGTCATAACAGCACAAAATCAAGGAGTGGATCGGGTACCTAAAACTATATCACCAATTCAGGGCAAGAGTCCGCCTGCAGGTCCTCTGACCATGCTAAGGAGATTTAATACGCCTATACCTAGAATAAAGAATGCTTTAATGCAGTGCTGGAATTTAACTCACATAAGCATGCTGACCGTTTATATATACGCAGAAAATGATTAAATGGATCCACATATAATGCCAAGTGGTATATCCCAGATCTCCAACTACATCATACATGTCTGTACCACAACCGAGGCAGGACGCGCAGTCATGCCGAACCAGGTTTAATCAACAATTCATGCCCATACCACAGCCGAGGTAGGACGCTCGGTCGTGCCACACCATAAATATATAAATCAATCAGACTCAAATAGGAAAACCCAATGAAGTAGGGTTGTCATATGACCCTAGCAAAGACTCTACGACTCACAAATAACGGTCGTCCTGTATTCAAACGCATACAGAATAAGGATGCCATTCGTAAGTGCAAGTCCTAAACATGAAACTACATGGCATGCTTTTATGCATATGCAACGCCTACATACTATATGACACATTAGGCAGGAGGTACAGGTTACTGAGTAAGCCCCGGAGGTACTTACCTTGCTAGAAGATCAACAAAAGAAGAATCCAGCACACAATAGTCACGATCACAAAATATCACCTAATTACATAACGAAAATACCTTGAGTATAATTCTATAGCCACTCTGAACACATATATCACACACTCATACAAACAGTTAAATAACAAGTTCGCATCCGCCATACTTCCAGTTCATCATGATAAGGTAAACAAGGAGGCAGGCCCACGAGTCTCCATCTTCGCCCCGATTTCAAAAGGAATCCCGCCCTGCCTCTGTTGCAACGCACGCAACCACGGCCCCGCCTTGCTCGACCTCGCCTCCTCGCAGCACCTTGGCTCCATGTTGTAAGAGGAAATCGAGTATGCAAATAAAATATAAATAAATCAAAGCAAACCAGATTTCATCCCTTGCAAATGATTACAAGACTTCCTCCCTATACAGTAGTGGGAAGTCAGGATCGATCCACGAGGAAGCGTGTCAGCGAATCTCAGGTAGCTGTAAATCTCACAGAATAGCAGAAAGACAGAAAGAAAGAAAGAAATAACAAACGAAAGCAGAAAATAAAGCAAACACAGAAACTTTAAATTGCAAACCTTCGAAGACAGAACTCAGATTTCCAACGAAATAAATCAATATACTAAAAGACTTCCAAAGCCAGGGTATCAACACCATGCAAAATAACACATAAAGGCATAAAAGATCATGCTTTCCATCAAATAACTTTCGTTATTAACAAATAGGAATATAGAGGCTTTCGCATAAACCCTAATTGTTACTAACCCTTTTCACATAATTAACCCAAGTTGCATTAAGATCACTTTCGCTTCAATAATACAAACAAGGATCACCTTCAACTCTCGCCAAAGAATCATGCTCATAGCGATAGAAGACGAATTGCATAAAAAGATTGTACCTTCACCGCATCACCTTACATTGCCACCGTCGGGCTCACCCCGACCCTAGAAGTGGGTGGACTACTCGCTCTTCATCGCAATAGCAGACATCATTGATGAAAAAGAACTAACTTGCATTAATAAACTCAAACTTACATCCTCTTCTCCTTCTCTCTCTTATGTAACTAACTGTCTCTGAAATTGAATTGTGATGGAATCCAGCCCCTAAGGCTTTATTTATAGGCTTCCAACCCTTGCTAATCAAGGTAAGAAAGTCTATCTATATCTATATCTACTTTATCTTATAACATAAAGATAAAACATGGAATAAAAGAATTAAATCAACTACGATTATATCTAAAGTGGATAAATCTTCCTTGGACTTGATAGATCTTGATAGATGTGGATAGAATTTGGTCTTGAAAATATCTCCATTGGATTCGGGATAGAAACATAACAAGAAGTCGGTCAAGCTCGGAATCCGCCGCCGTGGGTCCAGTCGATATTGACTTGGTTAAGTCGATATTGACCTAGTTAAGTCGATATTGACCTGTACTTCCTCGGTTTTTCTTCAGCTGCTTGCATTGGGCCGACTTCTGGAATATTGACTCGATTTGGGTACTCGATATCCACTTTGGGTAGTCAATATCGACCTCTTCCTTTCTTCAGTCGATTCTATCCAACTCTGAGTCGATTTGGAGAATTTCGACCTAAATCTGGTCGATATTGAGTGTGCTTGGTCGATATCGACCAGTCTTCTCAGCATCCTGCTCTGTTCTTGAAACGCACTTTTCCGAGTCATCGTTTGTCGGATTGACGCATATGACCATGCGTTGGAAAGCTCTTTCCGAGGGCTACAACTCTCATGAAGACATCAGAACTTGACTCAGAATGATGAATGCCAAAAATTGGCCTTTTCTTCGGCTGCCCCTTCCTTAGCTTCTTCATGACTTTCCTTTAAGCGCCAAAGTGCCTCCGATTTCTGCGAAATATAACAAAAACTTGTGTAGACCTCCATATATTGCAAATAAGTGTAAACTACACAGATTCTGTATTATTCTAACCCAAATGTATGAAATGTATGCAGAAATCGATATAAAAGTAACTGTAAAACATGGTGAATTAGGCTCACGACAAACACCCCATACTTAAGATTGCTTGTCCTCAAGCAATACTTTTATTTGTCATACAGGGGAAGGAATCAAAACTCTCAACATCTTAGATTCATTCTCATATGTCCCTGCACTCAATTACCATCCTCGAAAAGGTACTAGTGTCACAGATCCATGCATGTGCAATTTTAAGAGCAACATCTACTCATAAAATAAGGGTTATGCAAAAACATTCATAAGTGACAAAGCATTAATAATCAGGAGGACTTTAATTTAAGCTCAAATAAGGAGTAGATTGGTAAAAGGCTAAAAGTGGGCAATTTTTGGCAATGTGGTGCTAATGATCCGGGGAAATGGAGTATTTTCAAACTTTCTCAACCACATTCCCTTTTCATAAGATTCATCACCTTTCATAATGCTTTTATCCATAATAATGCTTTTACCCCTCTAACCTCAGCACTACCTTCTCGCGAGTCGCATACATGGGTGTCATGAATGGCCCCGGATACTTAGTGCTTTGGACTCCTCACAATGTGTCCCATCTCGCCAAACTATTATCTTAGCAAGCAGGGTCAATCTACCTTTATCTCCTGAGGTGATTGAATTTTTTTCTCACTCATTAAATTTTCCATATTTTTCAAACATTTTCCCGCCAAACTCCAATAATGATAATAACAACACAACAACCATATAACATCTCCATAATGTAACATCATTCTCAACATAATCCCCGGATAAGAAATAAGGTAAAGAATGGCAATATTTAGAACATGTGGAGCAAATATGAAATAAGGCTCAATATGGCTTTTGTGTAATGCATAAGCATAGGTAAGGCTAGGAATATAACAATAAGCATTATATGGAAATATAAAGTCCTCCATCCTTTTATCATGCAACATGTCAAAAGCAACTTCAAATTTTACCTCCTTTCATGGTTTTCAAGAAGATAATGCACTTCATTGTGACTTCCCTTTACTAGGCAATTTCATGCTATATCTCTAATGAATCCAATTTTTGCATCGTCGAGTTCAATTAAAGCTTCCATGACATTTATCAAAATTTTCAATGGGGGTCATTTTTTCAAACTTTTGGAACACATACATATAAGCCCATAAAGCAATAATGAATTCCAAAATAGCCATGTATAAGCAATTCAAGAAATAAACTTCAAATATGCACACAAAATGGTCAAATAAAGCCAAATATGCACAAAGTATGCCCTTCCCCCTAATACCCCATACTTAAACATTACAGTGTCCTCACTATATAAAAACAAGGGTAGAGAAAGAAACTCACTAGACAGGTGTGTAGGGCTTTATAATGTCGAGTGCTATGCGCTGGGCCGAGTCAATTTAGCTTGCTTCTATCCCCAGAGACCTGAAAAATATAGAAGACATATACCCACAATAGAAAAACTAAAAATATTCAAAACCAAAAACAAACAAAAAGCAGCAATGTCCAAACGGTCCCAAAAAATAAATGTCTATTTACAAGCTCTAGATTTTATAGTCGCTAGGCCGACTTTCTTCATTAAGCTCAAGGTGGCATTTTCAGGGCCCATGTAGCTTGGGCTTCAAATAGGACTCCATTCTTGTCCATCAGCTGTAATCCTCCAGAATGGATCTTGTTCACCACGAAAGGCCCCATCTTTTTCTTGTTGAATTTGTTAGGAAACCAATGATCCTTTGATTTGGAAACATAGAGCTTGTCTCCAACTTCAAACTCTTTAGGCTCATCATTGGAAACCCTACATAATTGCACATACCAAGGCAAACCTCTCCCATGTATAGATATATCTTTAATTGAAATAGGAGAGGAAAGATCCATACCTTGGCTTACCTTCGCAGAATCGGATGTCGGAAGCTCCTGAGGGTCTGGTCGATATCGAGTTAGGTTACTCGATATCGAGTTGTGCTGCTCTTCAGGTGGACTCTCAATCGATATGGAGGGAGATGGGTCGATTTTGTCAAGTCGATATTGAGTAAGGTCACTCGATATTGAGTTGACTGGGTCAATATTGACTGGCTTCTGCTCAACAGGAGGAATCGACTCGGCAAAGGTTGGTCGATATCGACCTGGGCAAGTCGATATTGAGTCCTTTTGCTCGATATCTGGTGGGGCGGGCACAGGGAGGTCGATATTGACCTGTGGTAGTCGATATTGAGTTGACTGGCTCAATATTGACTGGCTTCTGCTCAACAGGAGGAATCGACTCGGCATAGTGAGGTCGATATTGACCTATGGTAGTCGATATTGAGTGCCTTTGTGACTCTGTCGAATTCTCCGGGTCGATATTGACCCCATACTTACGACCTGGCAAAGCATTCGAAAAATAGTTAGTCCAAATCGACGTACCTTGGTCCCTGTCGAGTGGATTCTCTGCTTCTTCTTTTAGGATGGCCATGATCTTCTCCACCTGGGCTTCCATATCCCTCTTTTCCAGCTCTTCAGGAGTCATATTTCTTACCTTAGGCTCCCCGCAAGTGATGTAACCAGCTGAGATAGATTTTACCTCTTCCATTGGACCTGTATGCCTTTCAGTTTTATTAAAGGAATAATCAATTACCTCATCGCTGATGTTGAAAGTGAGCACTCCCTTCCTTACGCTTATGTTGGCATCCACTGTCGCCAAGAAGGGCATTCCTAGAATAATTGGACAAGTAGGGTCCTCCGCCATATCAATAACTAAGAAATCAGCAGGTACAAAGAATTTACCTACTTGTACTGGCACATTGTCCACCATGCCTGTTGGAATGACCACCGTATTGTTGGTCATATACAGCTTAGCATCCACAGGCTCTAGGGCACCTATCTTAATCTTGGACCATATTGTTAAAGGCATTATACTCACACTAGCTCCAAGATCACATAAAGCATTAAATTTGTATTGACCAAATCCAATGGTTATAGCAAACTTACCTGGATCTGGCTTCTTTTCAAGTATGTCCATATGGCAGCACTCTTCTGTAATCTCAGCAATTGATCTCTTCTTGCTTAGAATCTCCTTGAGGAATTTGACGTAGGATGGCATTTCATTGAGAGCTTCTATGAAGGGGATGGTGACATTGAGCTTCTGAAGCATCTTGATGAAGCGCTGAAATTTCTTCTCTGCTGGATCCTTGGGAGATTTTGTTGGGAAAGGTAGCTTTTTTTTTCTGATTCTGAGCCGGAACAGATGTCGGAGGTGTTGCAGATGAGTCAATATTGACTGGAGGGGACTCGATATCGACTGCAGTATGGTCGATATTAACCGGTGCTTGGTCGAAATCGACTGCTGGAGTCGGTTTCAGGTTCACTGGTGCAGATGGGTCGATATTGACCCGGGGGTGGTCAATATCGACTAGGTATTGGTCAATATCGACTAGGTGTTGGTCGATATCGACCTCCTCTGCAGTGTCGTCTTTTACTTCTCCGGTCTCTGTTTCGTGCAGTTTGCGTCCGCTCCTGAGCTTTACGGTTGCGATGTGTCCGGTCTTCCCCTTGGGATTGGGCTCAGAAGATCCAGGGAGCGAACCTAAATGTCTGGGGACTCCCGCTGCTAGCTGGCCAATCTGTGTATCAATTGATTACCGCCATATATCAATCTCCCCAAGCCTAGAGTTGACACCTTGAATCTGAGTGTAGACTGAGTTGAAGGATTGCTTGGTGTCTGAATGATTTCTCCGTATCTCCTCTAGGACAGTCTGTAGATCATCCCTCTTCTGATCCCTTTCTGGATGTCCTGGAGCTCTGTAGGGTGGGGGGTTCCTAGGGGCACCTTGGTTCCATTGTGGTTGTTGGAACCTTTGGTCCCCCATATAGCGATTGGGACTCCCTGCGTAAGCTGCCTCTTCATGGTATTCTGCCAGCCTGACTTGCTCTGTGTGTGGGCACTCAGTAGTGGTGTGCCTCTGTGATCCGCATTCAATGCAAGGCTGGTTGACAGAAAGATACTTTACTTGTTTGAGGAGCTTGCGATTCTGATCTTTGTAGTACTGCTCCTTGACATCTGGGTCAATCTCTTTAGAGGGCTCATAGAGGGGCATGGATGGTGCTGGCCTGGCGTATGGATTCTCTTCATAGTTGGTTGGAGTCCCATACTTGTTGTCATAGTTGGTCAGCTTGTCTAGAGCAGCCCATGCGTCAGCAGGCGGCATTGTCAGATACTCATAGTGAGTATAGGTGTTGATTCTATCCTTTGCAGCCAAGTCCAGAGAATTGAAGAAGATCTTTTGAACTACGCAGGGTTGCTGTCCATGTGTAGAGCATGATCGCAGTAGATCCTTATAGCGTTCCTATGCCTTTGCTAGCGTCTCTCCAGGCTGCTGCTTGAAAGATGTGATCTTTTGGCGAAGGAGCGCTGTCTTGGCAGGAGGAAAGAATTTGTTGAGAAATTCCTTCTTTACTTGAGCCCATGTCGTGAGAGATCGTGGTTTCAGTCCTTCTAGCCACTTCAATGCTGGACCAGCGAGAGACCAACGGAAAGCCTTCATCAAAATGTACTCCAAGGTGGTACCTTCAGCAAGAGTACGACACATGTCAGTAAAGTTTGTAATATGCTGAAGAGGGCATTCATTAAATCTACCATGAAATGCATTATGTTTAATTTCTATTAAGAAAGAAGTGCGAATTTCATAGTTGTTTTCAGGGATTAGAATAGCCGATTCAGGCACAACGAGCGTTGGGTGCATGTAATCCTCTGCAGTGGTAGGATATTGGGCGAGCTCATCTGCCAACTGCCTCGCGCGCTCAATTTCCCATGTAGTGCGTGCTCTCTCAGCGGTGAGAGCAGTATCTTTAGCGGCTAGTAACTCAAGAGAAAAGTGAGATCTGACTACCTAAGGCGCGAATGATTGCTTCCCTGGCAACGGCGCCAATTTGTTGTAGGAGGAAATCGAGTATGCAAATAAAATATAAATAAATCAAAGCAAACCAGATTTCGTCCCTTGCAAATGATTACAAGACTTCCTCCCTATGCAGTAGTGGGAAGTCAGGATCGATCCATGAGGAAGCGTGTCAGCGGATCTCAGGTAGCTGTAAATCTCACAAAATAGCAGAAAGACAGAAAGAAAGAAAGAAATAACAAACGAAAGCAGAATATAAAGCAAACACAGAAACTTTAAATTGCAAACCTTCGAAGACAGAACTCAGATTTCCAACGAAATAAATCAATATACTAAAAGACTTCCAAAGCCAGGTTATCCACACCATAACGATAACCATGTAAAGTAACACATAAAGGCATAAAAGATCATGCTTTCCATCAAATAACTTTCGTTATTAACAAATAGGAATATAGAGGCTTTCGCATAAACCCTAATTGTTACTAACCCTTTTCACATAATTAACCCAAGTTGCATTAAGATCACTTTCGCTTCAATAATACAAACAAGGATCACCTTCAACTCTCGTAAAAGAATCATGCTCATAGAGATAGAAGACGAATTGCATGAAAAGATTGTACCTTCACCGCATCACTTTACATGGCCACCGTCGGGCTCACCCCGACCCTAGAAGTGGGTGGACTACTCGCTCTTCATCGCAATAGCAGACATCCTTGATGAAAAAGAACTAACTTGCATTAATAAACTCAAACTTACAACCTCTTCTCCTTCTCTCTCTTATGTAACTAATTGTCTCTGAAATTGAATTGTGATGGAATCCAGCCCCTAAGGCTTTATTTATAGGCTTCCAACCCTTGCTGATCAAGGTAAGAAAGTCTATCTATACCTATATCTACTTTATCTTATAACATAAAGATAAAACATGGAATAAAAGAATTAAATCAACTACGATTATATCTAAAGTGGATAAATCTTCCTTGGACTTGATAGATCTTGATAGATGTGGATAGAATTTGGTCTCGAAAATATCTCCATTGGATTCGGGATAGAAACTTAACAAGAAGTCGGTCAAGCTCGGAATCCGCCGCCGTGGGTCCAGTCGATATTGACTTGGTTAAGTCGATATTGACCTGGTTAAGTCGATATTGACCTAGTTAAGTCGATATTGACCTGTGCTTCCTCGGTTTCTCTTCAGATGCTTGCATTGGGCCGACTTCTGGAATATTAAAGTGCCTCCGATTTCTGCGAAATATAACAAAAACTTGTGTAGACCTCCATATATTGCAAATAAGTGTAAACTACACAGATTCTGTATTATTCTAACCCAAATGTATGCAAAAATCGATATAAAAGTAACTGTAAAACATGGCGAATTAGGCTCACAACACTCCGTCTTGCTCAGCCACGACTCACCGGCTCCGACTTCGTGGTCCTGCCCCGCCTCTCAGCTCTCTCGCTCCCACTCTCACGCCTCGCTCTCTCCAACGCTCTCGTGTGCGCTTCGCCTCGATCCAGCTTCTCGCAGCGCTCGCCGGAGGTCTCGATCTTGCCAGAGCCCTCGATCTCTCCCTAGATTCCCACACTCGGCTCTCACTCTCTCTTCCCAACCAAAAAGAATGAAAGGAATGAATGGTATAAGGAAGGGAAGGAACGAAGCTCACCGAGGGATTTCGTAACTTCCGAGCTCTCGATCGTAGTTCTGGACTTCGTCGGTGGCTCGCGATGGCTCGTAGGACCTGCGTCGGGCATAGGTGAGCATGATGGTGAAGTTTGAGGGTGATTTGGATCGGAAAAGGAAGAGAACGACTTACCGGAATGAGGCTTCATAAAATAGAAGAGGAAGAAGCTTCGGTTGTGGCGTTGTGAGCTCTCGGCCGGTCGCTGACTTCTTTGGACTTTGGCTTCGAGAGAAGGAGGTGATGTTGGCACCAACGGTGGTCGATGGAGGAAGGCGGTGGTGGTGCTGTGAACTGAGGGTGTCGGAGTTGGGGATGACTTGAAGGAGATGATGGTGGCTACGGGTGATGGTGTGAGGAGAGTCTCCAATGGGAGTTGGTGATGGTCAAGGCAAGAAGAGAGCGGGAGATGGTGACAAGGAAGGGATGATGTGGGCATGGTGATAAATGACAGGGTAAGGGGGTGATTTGAAGGAGGTATGGGTAAAGGATTGAGTGTATAATTGGGTAAACAAATACCCGAAAATAAATCCCGAATACCCTAATTTCGAACCCCGAAATTATTTCCCGAATGTTAGTTTCTTCTAATCCCGCATACTCAATCAATTAGATTTTTAAAATCAAAAGGATATCGGCATCCGATAATTATTTTAAATTTTCAAGGTAAAAGGACGGGAATAGTTTGTCAAATTTTATACTCCGGTCGGAATCCGCTAAACGAGCATTAAATTCAATTTAAATTCTCTTTTTCCGAAAAAATAGGCTCGTCCCCGAGACTAAAATCATTTTAAAACAGGGGATGAAGTTTGAAATTAGTGAGTCCAAGGACCACACCATTGATTCCGCAAATATATGTCATAGGTGCCCCTATGAGATCATTGTCGTACCATTGCCGTAATCATCATATCCCCAATAGGTCATATAAAGAATGTGATATGGGACCCTACTACAATCTTACTCCGACTTCTCGGTCATATTATAACTCAAAACATCACAACGTTCTCTTTAAAACACCGTACAAAACTTCAACTTCGACATTAGTCAAATCATTTCCAACTTCTTAGTTCATCCTCCCATCCACCTCTAAGGGATAATCCCATATTCTCTTCCTAGGTTTCAAGTCAAAATCAATGTTCAATAGTTCAATTCATATCATTTCCATCATCATGCATCATGTATATATATGTAGAATGACAATCACATCTCACGTATAATAGCATAACATGATCACCTCAATAATAGCCACACATTATAGCATATCTAGCACATCATCACATCAACGAGGCTCATCACACCATATCACCAAGGATCTGCACCCAACTACCAAGCATAAGCACAAAATCAAAGAGATACCACTAACCAATACACAATCCAACCAGACAAAATCACCACACTTGCGAGGTCAATGAAATATCTACACTCGGCTCGACCTAATCTTAGTCCCATCCGACAGACCAATAGTAAGGGGTGAACCACTCATTCAGCTCAGGCTCAGCCTAGCAACACATGCCTCTACTATAAAGTAGTAAGTAGCACCATTGTCAACAAAATAGACAAGGACTCATCATGGAAGTGTATAGTACCTGCGGAAGTAGAGGCACTACAGTCATCAACTCTCATCTAGAATTCGCGGGGCGTTGAACAGATCAATGTCACGGTCTCTAGAAGCCTGACCTCTCTTATATCCGGTCCCAAGCGGTCCTCTTTCTTCTCTACCTCTAGTAGCATCCTCTCTCCTCGGTCCATGGGGATGGGTCAAAAGCGGGGGACAATGTGCCTCGGAAAGTCTTAAAGCTGGTGCAAACGGGGTCCCGCTGGATTGGGGGCAATGCATGGACCTATGGCCCCTGGTGTGGCAGGTGAAACATAGCATACCCTTCTTAGGGCAGTGTTGTAGAACATGGCCCCTCTCGAAGCATCCATGGCAAGTGATACTCCTCACTCGCGCATCTTCTCCATATCCTTCTCTCCTAGATCCGTCGTCTCCGCGAGCATCCGCTGGTCTCGCTCTTTTCGCCTTAGGATGAGAAGTGGTGTATGCAGTCTCGGACAAGATCCGCTGCTAGTCGTACAGGAGGATGACCTTCAAAAATCGATCAAAGGTGAAAGCTCCTAAGCTGGAGGCATGCAGAAGTACTAGAGGCGGCAATCTCTTCGATAACATGCGAATCCGGCTCTCTTCGGAAGGGCAAAAGTGAGCACAGTCGACTAGTTCCTTCTTGAATTGGCGAACGATGGTAGAGACATGAGCTGATCGATCGTTCTAGCCTCGCATAAAGGATACCTCTCGGGCTATCTGAATCCTAGGAGGGCGGTACTCTCTCAGCATCAGATCCCTAAACTCCTCGTAGGTCCACTCAGCCTGGTCTATCTTAAATAAAGACCAGCGGTCAAAAGCATCTCCTTGTAGATGGCCTGCGGCAAGTCTCTGTCTCTTGGAAGTGGGGGCAGCAACATGGTCGAACAACCCATCCATCTCACGGAACCATCTCTCAATATCCCCCCAACCTCTCTAGTAAAAACTGGAGGACTGCACTGAGCTAGCGTCTTGACCCAGTAGACGCGCTTCTTAGGGCGCGCATCGGCTACGGGCTCAACTGGCTGAATAGGAACCTCGGGCGTCAGTGTTGTAGATCGGGCTCCTCCTCGTAACTCGCTTAGAATGTCGTGAAGTGCCATCTCTAGTTGTCCAAGCCTAGTCTATGTGGAAATCGGAATCTGGTCGTCAGCCGGCGGAGGCGAAGCTCGCTCCTCAGCGTGATCGTCAGTGGCGCGCTCCTTGACGCTCTCAACAGCAATCCGACATGGGTGTCCCCGGGCACGACGTGCCTTACCCCCATGCCCAACTGAACCGCGTCAAGTATCGACCGTGATGGCTACATGAACGGTTAATTTAAACACTCAGCACAGAAGCACTCAATGATTAATATGATTCTCTTCGAGGAGGATCACCCTCGGGCCCAATCGCATATATATATATATATATATATATATATATATATATATATATATATATATATATATATATATATATATATATATATATATATATATATATATATATATATATATATATAGAGGATCTATGTCGTCCTTCGAGGGACGGCTGACCGGAGGGGCAAGACCCTCACCACCTTCTAACTCGACAATCCATCCTCCGTGGTGTTCCTTGGAGTCTTCTAGACCCATCTGTAAATAAATCCTATTATTTTGCCTACCGTTCCCCGAGTTCTACATCCATAACGGATGTCTATCGCTTTGTTCTTTACCCCCGAGATTGTTTCCCCTTTATTTACGTAGGTTTTAAGTCCAATTAAATTTATTTTGCCCTTTAAAAATATTTTCCAAAACAGTTTGAAAAAATTGGGCGATTTTCAAAACCATCTTCAACCTATTGTACACGGATTGCAAAACCTCAGTTGTGATACCACCTTGTAACGACCCGGGATTAAGATTCCCGAGTTACGTTTCGAGGGATGAAACCCATCGTTGGGATCTTCCGCCCCGAGTACAGCTTAAATGTTTGAAACCGAAGATGTGTAGTTTAGAGTGGAATTTCGCACCCAAATCCAGAAGGTTCATTGGAGACCCCGGGGTAAACCCCTGTACCTCTCCGAAGTCTACAATGCGGAAAACCCTTTTATCAAACAAAAGACATAAGTTCTGAAAACGATACAACCAGTGCCACGGCAGAGCCGGGTCAAAACAAAGTACATGTAGGAAGAAATCCTAAAAGCATGAATCTGGTGAAGTCAGGGTTCAAACACTCACTCTCCGCCATATGAATGGACCCCGTCATAACAGCACAAAATCAAGGAGTGGATCGGGTACCTGAAACCATACCACCAAGTCAGGCCAAGAGTCTGCCTGCGGATCCTCTGACCGCGCTGAGTACATATAATACACCTATACATAGAATAAAGGATGCTCTAATGCAGTGTTGGAATTTAACTCACACAAGCATGCTGACAGTTTACATATATGCCTAAAATGATTAATTGGATCCACATATAATGCCAAGTGGCATATTCCAGATCTCCAACTACATCATACATGTCCGTACCACAACCGAGGTAGGACGCACATGCATGCCGAACTAGGTATAATCAACCATTCATGCACATACCACAACAGAGGTAGAATGCTCGGTTGTGCCGCACCATAAATATATAAATCAATCAGACTGTAACAGGAAAACCCGATGATGTTGGGTAGTCTTATGACCCTTGCAAAGACTCTACGACTCACAGATAACGGCGGTTCTGTATTCAAACGCATACAGAATAAGGATGATCATTCGTAAGTGCAATTCCTAAGCATGATACTAGATGGCATGCTTTTATGCATATGGAAACACCAACATACTATATGACACATCAGACAGGAGGTACTGGTTAGTGAGTAAGCCCCGAAGGTACTTACCTGGCTATAAGATCAACAAATGAAGAATCCGGCACACAGTAGTCACGATCACAAAATATCACCTAATTACATAACGACAATATACCGAGTATAATTCTATAGCCACTCTGAACACATATATCACACACTCATACAAACAGACAAATAATAAGTTCGCATCCGCCATACTTCCAGTTCATCATGATCAACCATCCCTTGTCAACTTAAGATAACCTCTATATCATACTTAGCCATATTCACATATTATTATTTCATACTCAACTTAAGATAAGGATGATATATATATATATATATATATATATATATATATATATATATATATATATATATATATATATATATATATATCATCATCATCATCATCATTAATATCGAAAATTTTAATCCCTGCTAAAAATCACCACAATATCATGATATTAATCACACATATCATACCATTAGTCAGACGATCATATTATTATGATGGTTAGTCATCGAATAGGTCTTATTCTAAGGTTAATTTCAAAATCGTTTCAAATCCGAATTTAGACAAATAAGAATTTCGACCTTTAAAGATACTCGCTAACTTCCTTTCTAAAATTTATTATTTATATTACTTTCCAACTTTGAAATTCTTTTTTCAAATTCTTTAAAAATATTTAAGTCCCAATAATATATTTTAATACCATTTATGAAACGCCTTTATAAATTATTTCCAAATCCCCTAAAATCCAAACCATTTTTTATTTAATAAACCACCCCTTTATAAATCTCATAAAATAATATTTTAGCTTTTATATCCTCATATAAAATTATATAATAATTTCAATACCGCTAGTTAGTTAAATAAATAAACGCATGAACCTGAACCGAACCGAACCCGCTAAATCCCAATTTCAAAAGGAATCCCGCCCTGCCTCTGTTGAAACGCACGCAACCACGGCGCCGCCTTGCTCGATCTCGCCTCCTCGCCGAACCTTGGCTCCGCCTTGCTCAGTCGTGGCTCACAGGCTCCGACTCCATGATCCCACCCCGCCTCTCAGCTATCTCGCTCCCACTCTCACGCCTCGCTCTCTCTCGCGCTCTCTTGTGCGCTTCGTCTTGCTCCCGCTTCTCGCAACGCTCGCCGGAGGTCTCGATCTCGCTAGAGCCCTCGACCGCGCCCCAGATTCCCACACTCGGCTCTCACTCTCTCTTCCCAACCAAAAAGAATGAAAGGAATGAACGGTATACGGAAAGGGAAGGAACGAAGCTCACCGAGGGATTTCGCGACTTCCAAGCTCTCGATCGGAGTTCTGGGCTTCGTCGGTGGCTCGTGATGGCTCGTCGGACCTGCGTCGGGCATGGGTGAGCGTGATGGTGAAGTTCGGGGGTGATTTGGATCGGAAACGGAGGAGAACGACTTACCGGAATGAGGCTTCGCAAAACAGAGGAGGGGGAGCTTCGGTGGTGGCGATGTGAGCTCTCGGTCGGTCTCTAAATTCGTTGGATGTCGGCTTCGCGAGGAGGTAGTGCTACTAGTGCCAACGGTGGTTGATGGAGGAAGGCGGTGGTGGCGCTGTGAACTGAGGGCGTCGGAGTTGGGGATGACGTGAAGGAGATGATGGTGGCTACGGGTGATGGTGTTAGGATAGTCTCCAATGGGAGTTGGTGATGGTCAAGGCAAGAAGAGAGCTGGAGATGGTGACAGGGAAGGGATGGCGTGGGAATGGTGATGAATGACGGGGTAAGGGGGTGATTTGAAGGAGGTATGGGTGAGGGATTGAGTGTAAAATTAGGTAAACAAATACCCGAAAATAAATCTCAAATACGCTAATTGCGAACCCTGAAATTATTTCCCAAATGTTAGTTTCTTCTAATCCCGCTTACTTAATCAATTAGATTTATAAAATCAAAAGGATATCGCCATCCAATAACTATTTTAAATTTTCTAGGTAAAAGGACGGGAATAGTTTGTCAAATTTTATACTCCGGTCAGAATCCGCTAAACGAGCTTTAAATTCATTTTTAATTCTCTTTCTCTAAAAAATCAGGATTTGGAAATCCGAGCCATTACATCACCGATCAATGTCCTGCTATTTTCTTCAGTGACATTGTCAGTTATATTTGGATTGTATGTCACCAACCGCAAACTATCAGCAGAAAATGTATGTGGAATTTCTCTGTCATCTCTATTAGTAATGGATATTAGTGAAGTTTTAATGCTGACACACAACTCAACAGCAAATTTAACATCCTCTAGTGCGGAAAACTCTAAAAACTCTTTCAAATCAGCATCACATTCAACTTTAAGAGGAGCTCTCAAGAATTTGAAAGGGTGTAAATGATTGAATTATAATTCAAATGCACTGTCTACATTGAATCTGTTGTGCACTTTTTCATTTAAACCCTGTAGTCTTATTGAGTCATCTAGTATAATCGCCTTTGAAGTAGTGTCTCCAACAATGGTTAGACCTGATTCATCAAATAACCATTTTCCACCATATACAATTGTAATAATGTGGGTTGCTATTGTAATATGTAGAATATGAATTTAAGGGGATAAATAGATTGTAGTAGTAAGAAACACAATCTGATTGAAGTGCAGTTCTAAGGAATTTCTTTTCAAATTTTATGTATTGTTGACACAAGGAACCAAAATGTAACATAGTGTTGACATAAATCAGGGAAATCAAGTCTATTGGTGTAGGTGTCAAATTTTAGTTTGTCGAATGCAATATTGAATGCAATAGTAAGGAATGGATATCATCAATTGAACTCTATGATTAGAATGTGTTGTGAGCCTAATTTGTCATGTTTTATACTTATATTTATATCGATTTCTGCATGCATTTCATACATTCAGGCTAGAATAGTACAGAATCTATGTAGTTTATGCTTATTTGCCAAATTATGGAGTCTACACTAGTTTCTGTTTAATTTCGCAGAAATCGAGGCATTTTACAGCAATTCAGAGGAAGGAGGAAAAACTCAAAGTGAACTATAGAAAGTCTGAGGTCAAAGAGCAGCTGAACCAGGACAAATCGAGCTAGAAACGAGGAAAGAAGCACTCGACAAAAGAGGTCGATATCGACTGCACTAGGTCGATATCGAGTTGATCACATCGAGACGGGATGCCAGAAATCGACCAGAAAGTTGGAGCGGAAAAGGACATGTCGATATCGACCTATATTCGTCGATATCGAGTCAAAGTCGGTCGAAAATCCTCCTAGAGCCCAATATCGAGTGGCAGAAGACGGAGCCGAGAAAAAGAGGTCGATTTCGACCAAGGTGGTCGATATCGACCGAAGACAGGTCGAAATTCCTTCTCAGAGCCGAGATCGAGTGTCAGAGTCTGAATTCGAGTCGAGCGCTCAATATCGACCATATTGGGTCGATATCGACCATTACACAGTGGCCGAAATCGAGCAGATCCGAGTCCGAGTGCTGAGCTGGATTTCTTCCACATGAAGCAAGAGATATTCTATCAACTCAAGAGGAGATTTATCAAGTTCTATCAAGATGGAAGGGATTTATCTACATTAGATATAGTTTCCTTGTTGATTTATTTCTTTTATTTCCATAATTTAATCTTTAAGTATTAGATAGATAGATTTAGATAGAGATATAGTTGTTCTTTCCTTATTTCCTAGGGAATGAACACTATATAAGGCTTTAGGGGCTGAGTTTTATTCATTCAAATCTAGTTCCAATTAGTTACATAGAGAGAAAGAGAGCTTGTGGCGAGAGAGGTGGAAGAGTTGAGAGACGATTTGGCTTCGATTGGTTGTAAGCTTTCTTTAATTTTATTTAATGCAATTTAGTTTCCTTTTATTATTAATGTCTTTCTTGATGATGAAGAGCGAGTAGTCACCAAACTTCTAGGGTCGGGGTGAGCCCAACGGTAGCCATGTGAGGTGATGCGGTAAAGGTACAATCTTTTGATGCAATTTCATCTTTTATCCCTATGAGCATGATTCTTTTGCAAAAGTTGAAGGTGATCCTTGTTTGTGTTATTGAAGCGAAAGTGATCTTAATACAACTTGGATTAATTATGTGAGAAAGGGTTAGTAACAATTAGGGTTTATGCGAAAGCCTCTATATTCCTATTTGTTAATAACGAAAGTTATTTGATGAAAAGCATGATCTTTTATGCCTTTATGTGTTACTTTACATGGTTATCGTTGTGGTGTTGAAACTGTAATCTTAGAAGTATTTTAGTTTATTGGTTAATTTCATAAATTTCAAGTTCTGTCTGCGAAAAGGTTTCTGTTTTTAGGTCGAAATTGAGTCATTATGGTCGATAATTTGGGTCGATATCGAGGGGTTTTGGTCGATATTGACCGGTTTTCTGTTTCTGTTCTGTTTTATGCTTTTCTATGCTTTCTGTTATCTGTCGACAGTGTGGTCGATATCGACTAGACAGGTCAATATCGAGTGCTCTTCTGGTCGAAAATCTACTGAGTTTTGGAACTGAAAAGGCGGACGCTGACACGCTTCCTCGTGGATACGATCCTGACTGCCTTCTACTACAATGGGAGGAAGTCTTGTATTTATTTGCTATAAATCCAATCCTACAAAATTTGCACCTCTTGTGCCAATTTTCTATGATTCAAGTGGAGTGCTGACATGAGAAATCAAAGTATAATAACGGATGGGGAGCTCATTGTATTGTTCAAGAAATCAATGTATAATGTATCAAAGTATAGTTAATGTGAGTATAGTAATGGATTGAAGTGCGGTAATGCTGACACCATAATGTGAATGCAAGTGTATTGATAGATTCAAGCGCAGTGAATGATATTGCAGAAATAGATCATCAATTCAATTCGATTTATTTTAGTAATCATAGGATTCGAATGTATTTGATAAAGATATAGCAATGCGACATAACATTGAGCTTAAATAAGCATATATTCAAAAGGAGACTTCAAAATCTCATCCAATACTAAGGGGTCAAAGTTTAGTTTGTCAAATGCAATATTGGATGCAATAGTGAAGAATGGATATCATCAAATCAACTATATGAATAGAATACACCAGTTATAAACACAATCCTACAAACTTTCCACCTCCGGTGCAAATTTTCTATGATTCAAGTTGAGTGCTGACGTGAGCAATCAAAGTGTAATAAGGAATGGGGAGTTCATTGTATTGTTAAAGCAATCAATGTATAATGTATGAAAGTTTAGTGAATGCAAGTGTAGTAATGGATTGAAGCTCAGTAATGCTAACACAGTAATGTGAATGCAAGTGTAGTGATGGGTTCAAGCGCAGTGAATGAAAGTGCAGAATTGGAACATCTATTAAACTGGATTTATTTCAGTAATCACATGATTCGAATGTATTTGATACATATATATAAATGCGGCATATCATTGAGCTTAAATAAGCATATATTCAAAAGGAGACTTCAAAATCTCATCCAATACTAAGAGGTCAAAGTTTAGTTTGTCAAATGCACTATTTGTTGCAATAGTGAGGAATGGATATAATCAAATCAACTATATGAATAGAATACACAGTTATAAACACAATGCTACAAAATTTGCACATCCGGTGCAAATTTTCTATGATTCAAGTGGAGTGCTGACATGAGCAATCAAAGTGTAATAAGGAATGGGGAGTTCATTTTATTGTTAAAGCAATCAATGTATAATGTATCAAAGTTTAGTGAATACAAGTGTAGTAATAGATTGAAGTTCGGTAATGCTGACACAGTGATGTGAATGCAAGTGTAACGATGGATTCAAGAGCAGTGAATAAAAGTGCAGAATTGGAGCATCAATTAAATTGGATTCATTTCAGTAATGACATGATTCGAATGTATTTGATGTAAATATAGCAATCTTACATATCAATGAGCATAAACAAGCATGGGTTCAAAAGGAGACTTCAACATTTCATCCAATACATAAAAAAATCAAATAAAATTTGCACCCAAGCGCAAATTTTCTGTAATTTCATTGTAGTTATCATTGAATTCGGATGTATTTGATACATATTTAGCAATGTAACATATTACCGACCATAGATAAGAATAAACAAGCACAAATTCGATTGCAGACATGAAAATTAAGCACTTATAGCATAAAACGATCATAAACAGTAATTGATCCTTCAAAAATCAAAGGCGCAAATTTTGTGGTATTCCATTTCAGTAATCAATGGATTCAACTGTATTTTATAAAGATGTAGCAAAAACGAACTTAAACAAGTTTAGATTCGGGTGTTTTCAAAATCTTCTTCGATAAGTCAAAAATTGATGAAAATTTGCGCCGAAGGCGAAAATTTTATGTGATTCTAATGGACTGAGAAGTAAATTACCATTGATTCTCATTAATATATTGAAATTATTATCAAAATTTTATATAATTATTATCAAAATCTTACAAAATTGGGTAAAATCTTTCCCAAATTATATCAATGTCTAAAAACTTATGAAAATCAAAATCTTACAAAATTGGGTAAAACCTTTCCAAAATATATCAATGTCTAAAAACTTATGAAAACTATTATCTTAAATTGATTAAGGTGGAGATAAAAAACAGTTTGATTGGTTATTACTATTAAGATAAGGAGAAGATGTCATATGTTACGTACGATTTATCATTTATTATATATAATATGTAAAATCTTATCTTATAAAGTTTTTAAAATTCGTTAATATCTTCTAAACATATATCCATATCTAATCAAATCGAACCAAATTTTATCTTATGAATATATAGATATATTGATTAAATATATTTAGAATAAAATTTTATCTTATGCATATAGCTAATAATTATTAAATCTTATCTTAAATAATTGTATTTAAATTTGGTTAATATCTTCTAAAAATATATCCATATCTAATCGAATTTGGTCAAAATTTATCTTATGCATATATAGATATGTTGATTAAAAGAGTTAGAATACAATTTTATCTTATGCATATATAGATATATTGATTGATTGAATAGATGAGGATGGATCAAATGTTAACAAGTCTTATTGTGTTTTGTGTTAACAAATTTGTACCTTTAATTGATGAAAATTGAAAGGCTGAGATTATTCCACGTTATTTATTAATTATAATTTAATATTACAAAAATACACCGCTCATTCCTATAAGACGTGCGTGTGAATGCCTCGTTCTAAGGATAGAGAAAGCAAGAGGGCTTCCCAAAAAACCCTAGCAGTAGGCGATGGTGAAACTGACGACGCCGATGGAGGATAACAATGGCGGAGGCGGGCGATGGCGATGTAGGATCGGGAGAGATTTGAATTTGGAAGGGGGACCGGCGGCGATGACGAGTGCTACCGGGGCGACGACTGCAACAGGCCGAGGATGGGGGAGACGATGAGTGCTACTGACAAGAGGAAAACCTGTCGTTGTTCTTGCCAAAGAATACTCAAATTCACAACTAGTATAGTGTGTAAGCAAGAGGTCGATCCACAGGGAAATCTATTCAATTCGAGTGCAAGTCTAATCGCTAGAGAGAATATGGGGGTTTTTGGTGTGAAAAAGATCCGCCTTTTATCAAAGCGGAAGCAAGAAAACAAAGTAAATTGGTTATAGAATGCAGTGGAGAGAAATAGGTTCACCTACAATTTATCACTTCGATTGATGAATTCGATCCTTGTCTCAGCCTCTAGTTCTTGTCTTTTCCTATCAATGTCCTTGTTCAGATCTTAGGTAGATTACTAGTCCTATGAGTCCTAGCAACCCTTATCTCTAAATAACCCTAACACGGTTAAGATTCAACCTAGAGATAGCATTAAGAGTATGAATTAACCAAGGTACACATAATATCAAGCTACGAGTTGATATTTAACATGTATTCAACTTCCTACACATCCAATTAGTCCTACGAGTCCTAAAGGGATATGATTGCCACTTGGGTTAAGGTTCGCTACGAGGAATCTGCAAAACCCTAGCAATTGAATGAATCTACTCTAACTAGTTGATCAGGCCAGAGAGAATAAAACACATTCAAGCAATTAAGCACAAACAAGTCAAAGCATTGGAATAGGAATAAGAACTAGATTAAGAAACTCACAATTCAACAATCAAAGATCCAAACTGTAGGCAAAACCTTGAGAGTTTAGTTTTTCATGCTCAACGGCGTTCTCAACAATGGAATAAAGTGCATAAGGTCTATGGAATAATAAACTAGAAAAGTCTTATAAAGCCTCTAACAAGTCGGCCAACGAATAAACTTTTACCCTAATTAAAGTCCACTTCTGAACGGCGCATTTCTGCGAGGGCCGCGGGGCAGCCACCCTAGGCCGCGGGGCGGCCAGCGATTAGCGAAGTTGCTCGTCAGAGATACGGGCCGCGGGGCGGCTAGCTTGGCCGCGGGGAGGCTTTTACTGTTCACAGCGATTTTTTCCGTTTCGAATTTGGTCTCGATGTCAACACAAAAGTTGTATATCTCGAAGAGAGCTTTCCAACGCATGGTTATATTAGTCAATCGGACCACCGAGGCCTCCAGAAAGTGCGAAACAAGTTTAGTTTGTCTGGCGACAACTTCTACTGACTACTTTTTCACTTAGGCTCTCGAAATTCGACTCCGCTCTCATGCTCTTCACTTTTCTTCCTCAACTTGAATCTTCCTTCATCCAAGAGTCTCCTCGTTCCTCGTCGGATCCACATCTACCTAAAATTAACCATAAAATTGCATAGATTCCGACTCTACCAACACCACAGGTAAACATGTAATTGTAACTAAAATATGCATTATTCACAACTAAACTATGCTAAATGTAATCTATTATGCAATACTAATCATGCTCTATCAGCTACCGGGTGGCAGCTGGCGATGTCGATGGAGGATCGGGAGAGATTGGAATTTGGAAAGGGGGCCGGCGGCGGCGATGACTACAACACGCCGAGGATAATGGAGACTGAAGGTTCGATAAAGTATATAAAGGTAATATAAAGATACTCTAGAAGGTGGGTTGAATAGAGTATGCCAGTTTTTCGCAGATAATCTCAAGACTTTTGAAGCTCGTGCAAAACCCTTTGAGATTAGACTTAATCCTTTCTTTGAAAACTTGAATCACAAACAAGTTATACAATTCGAACGAATGCGGAAATATGGTAAAACAGTATGTGAAGGACGCAATGAGTTGTTTACGAGGTTCGGCATGAACTTGGCCTACGTCCCCGCCTAGCGTTCTTCCACAACCCTAGGATTCAACCGGCTTGACAAGAGGAAAGAACTAGATTAAGAAACTCACAATTTCACAAGAGGAATTTAATAAGATTTCCTCGGCAACGACGCCAAATTTGACAAGAGGAAAACATGTCGTTGTTCTTTCCAAAGAATACTCAAACTCACAACTAGTATAGTGTGTAAGCAAGAGGTCGATCCACAGGGAAATCTATTCAATTCGAGTGCAAGTCTAATCGCTAGAGAGAATATGGGGGTTTTTGGTGTGAAAAAGATCCGCCTTTTATCAAAGCGGAAGCAAGCAAACAAAGTAAATTGGTTATAGAATGTTGTGGAGAGAAATAGGTTCACCTACAATTTATCACTTCAATTGATGAATTCGATCCTTGTCTCAGCCTCTAGTTCTTGTCTTTTCCTATCAATGTCTTTGTCCAGATCTTAGGTAGATTACTAGTCCTACGAGTCCTAGCAACCCTTATCTCTAAATAACCCTAACACGGTTAAGATTCAACCTAGAGATGGTATTAAGAGTATGAATTAACCAAGGTACACATAATATCAAGCTACGAGTCGATATTCAACATGTATTCAACTTCCTACACATCCAATTAGTCCTACGAGTCCTAAAGGGATATGATTGCCACTTGGGTTAAGGTTCGCTACAAGGAATCTGCAAAACCCTAGAAATTGAATGAATCTACTCTAACTAGTTGATCAGGCCAGAGAGAATAAAACACATTCAAGCAATTAAGCACAAAGAAGTCAAAGCATTGGAATAGGAATAAGAACTAGATTAAGAAACTCACAATTCAACAATCAAAGATCCAAACTATAGGCGAAACCTTGAGACTTGAGTGTTTAGTTGCTCATGCTCAACGACGCTCTCAACAATGGAATAAAGTGCATAAGGTCTATGGAATAATAAACTAGAAAAGTCTTATAAAGCCTCTAACAAGTCGGCCAATGAATAAACTTTTACCCTAATTAAAGTCCAATTCTGAACAGCGCGTTTCTGCGAGGGCCGCGGGGCAGTGATAGCATCTAGTTTTATATATTATTCATGTGCATTTAGGTTAGTTTCATGCATCATTTTAGAGTATTTGTATTGTCTTATTGTGTGGTTTCTGTATTATTTATGATTCGGAGATCTACACAAGCTTTGTTTGTGTTTTGTAGGTTTGGGTCGGTGATTTGGGCTAAATTGCATGCATCTAATGGAAAGGGATTGAAAGAAAAGCAAAAGAGACGGATGATAGAGCAAGTGTATCAAGCGAAACACTCATAGGAGCTCAAGGTGGTGTAGCACAACTCGCGGGACTTAGGCGTTTGTGCAATTTTCAGCTTCAGCAAGCTGTCACGACTCGTGGGAGGCCTTCACGAGTCGTGACAGGTGAACTCATCTCTTTAAGGGCGTCTGCATGCTGTCACGACCCGTGACAGACTCTTCACGAGTCGTGACAGTGCCAGATCAACCCAACCTTTCACATTTCCCCTGTTAAAACAAATGTAATGGCCAGATTTCAAAGGGGGGTTACGTCTTTGTTTTTTGGAAGAGCTCAGGCCGAAAATTGGGGGATTTTGGTTGAGCTTTTGGTGAATTTTGGAGACTAGGATTTTGGAGAAGACAACTTGTTCGATCTATCAAATTTCGGTAAATTTTATTTTCATCTCTATTGTTCTATGTTTGTCTTGCTGAATTTGATTGAATCAAGCATGTACTTTTCCATGAGTGGCTAGACTTCTTGTTCTAGGGTTGGGATTGTCCCGACAATGCGGAAATAGGCTTGTTCTTAATATCTCTAGAATGATTCCTGAATTAGGTTGTGGTTTAATCATGTTGTGCTTATTCTAATTGATGTGAGTCGATTAGATCCGATTTAGGGTTTGAAATTGAAAGACTAAAACACCTAAATTGGAATTTAGATGGTGAATTGAGACCGAAAGGCGATTAGGATCCATCAGAACTACATGATTAAAGACGAATTTTATTGATCGAAAGTGAAACTAAACTTCTTGAGGATTCCTAGGTCATCATGGATATTTTGTGCAATTTTGATATTATTCGGAGCCGAAAGGCGAAGTTAGTATGACTATTGCCTCAAACTCTACGAACTTAAAGGGCCTAAATCGGTTGCTTGAGCCCGAAAGGAGAATTGCTAACCGATTTAGACACATTCGCGCTAAACCCGAAAGGTGGTGTGCGATTACCTTAGATAACCTACCTCCACAATTTGATTTTGAAATCACTCGAGCAAGAAAATATTTTATGCCTATTGACGATGCATTGTTGGTATATCCTTGATCCTAGAACGTTTTCCCCATATATATTTCATAATACTTGGTTGATTTTCTTGGTTACTTTACACACAAACACTCTTAAATCTGCTTATTTATTCCGAACTTGGTCGAACTAGCTCGAAATTACAATCGATACTCCATTGGTCCTTGTGATACGACCCTCGATATACTACAACTGAACCCCATACACTTGTGGGTGTAGGTTTTAGCCTATCAGGCAGCCACCCTAGGCCGCGGGGCGGCCAGCGATCAGCGAAGTTGCTCGTTAGAGGTTCGGGCCGCGGGGCGGCTAGCTTGGCCGCGGAGCGGCTTTTACTGTTCACAGCGATTTTTCTCTTTCGAATATGGTCTCAATGTCAACACAAAAGTTGTAGATCTCAAAGAGAGCTTTCCAACGCATTGTTATAATAGTCAATCGGACCACCGAGGCCTCCAGAAAGTGCGAAACAAGTTGAGCTTCTCTGGCGACAACTTCTGCTGACTTTTTTTTCACTCAGGCTCTCGAAATTCGACTCCGCTCCCGTGCTCTTCACTTTTCTTCCTCAACTTGAATCTTCCTTCATCCAAGAGTCTCCTCGTTCCTCGTCGGATCCACATCTACCTGAAATTAACCATAAAATTGCATAGATTCCGACTCTACCAACACCACAGGTAAACATGTAATTGTAACTAAAATATGCATTATTCACAACTAAACTATGCTAAATGTAATCTATTATGCAATACTAATCATGCTCTATCAGCTACCGGGTGGCAGCTGGCGATGTCGATGGAGGATCGGGAGAGATTGGAATTTGGAAAGGGGGCCGGCGGCGGCGATGACTACAACACGCCGAGGATAATGGAGACTGAAGGTTCGATAAAGTATATAAAGGTAATATAAAGATACTCTAGAAGGTGGGTTGAATAGAGTATGCCAGTTTTTCGCAGATAATCTCAAGACTTTTGAAGCTCGTGCAAAACCCTTTGAGATTAGACTTAATCCTTTCTTTGAAAACTTGAATCACAAACAAGTTATACAATTCGAACGAATGCGGAAATATGGTAAAACAGTATGTGAAGGACGCAATGAGTTGTTTACGAGGTTCGGCATGAACTTGGCCTACGTCCCCGCCTAGCGTTCTTCCACAACCCTAGGATTCAACCGGCTTTTATTGATTCACGAGACTTAGGATCCTAATAGCTCACTAAGAAGCCTCTCTCCTATACAATTGCAATCTAGTCAACTCACGTTCCCTTGGAGTCCTAGACCAATCTAGAAGAGCCTCACCTCTCTCAGCTATCTAGTACAATCCTCTTACACTTAGTGAATCAATCGCCTAGTGTCCACTTCCTGAGTTACAAAACTCTCGAGTATAACACCCTCTCGAAATATATCCTATAAACTCACTTTGTAACTCTCAAATGCTTTGAAATGAAATAACAGACTCTTAAGAACTAGCAGAGAGCACACGAAGAAGACAGATTTCACTTGAATACTTGAGTACGAATGAGAGCTCATGTTCAACTGATGTATTGTTGTCTTCTCTTCTTCCTTTCCTTTATAGAGAACAAATCGACGCCTCCAAATAAGAATCTTCTCTTCAACGGCTAGGCTGATCATGGCTATCTTCGAGATCTTCTATACTTGGAAACTTTGGAGCCATGATCTCCGATTGTGTCCTTCTCAACTTCAAGCTTTAAGGAAGGAGATGATGTTCGAAAAACTTCCTGAAATGTTAGAATATAAAATCTGGAAGCTTATAATAGTATAAAATAATATTCGAGCTAAATATCATAGAGAACAGGTTTTGTGTTTCATCAACACGGTTGTAGCTTCAAGACCTTTGACACAAACTGACTGTCAAAGCCTTTGAAACTTATTTTGATTTTCATCAAGGGAGTGGAGTTATCAATCTCCCCCTTGATGAAAGACAAAACCTGTGCATCCGTGTAACTTAGTCAAACATAAATAATATAAGCAAAATCGGACTAAGTACCTGCATGGGTTAGACGAATGTTGGATCATAGTTTTAAAAACATAAAACACATCCAACTGAAAACAAAACAAGGTCTTCCAAGACCTTCACAAAAGTTAAAAAGTTTCAAAGTCTAAACCACACAGCAGATCATCTCCCCCTTTTTGTCTTTCACCAAAGGGAGGAGGTAAAACAGTCACCAAAAGTTTTGAAACAGTTTCCAAAAACCAGCAATGTTTCAGATTCAGGGTTAGGGTAGGCTAGGATAGGGTTAAGCTTCATCGTCCGGAGCATCATCCGTGAGCAGCGACCTCGGTCCTTGCAGCAGCTTGGACACCCCGCTCATCTCTGTCATAAACTCCTTTTGCAGCTCCTTAATATCCAGGCGAACTTCCTCCAAGCCCAACTCCAGGTTGTCCATGCGTTCATCGATGGTTGAGGCAGTGGGAAGAGCGTTTGAGGGAGAGGCAAGACTCCAAGTCCCTTGAGGGGACAGAGTGATGCCTATCTTCTCAAAGCTCTTGGAGTCGAACTTACCCAGATGACGTTGTTGTTCTTCATTTTTTAAATCGATTCCAGAAGCTTTGAAGATATGGGTCAAAAGAGTGGCAAAGGGGAGGGGAGTTCCTTTTCTGGCTTTTCGAGTGTGAGCCATGGATCCTAGAATAGTATTGGCCAGATCAAGATCAAGGCCGTTCAGGATGCGGTATAAAAGGATCATGGCATTATCGGTTAGGAGAGAGCCAGAGTTTAAGCGGGGTAGGAGGCAACGCACAATGATGTTGAAAATAATTTTTGCCTCGAGGGTAAGGGATGTGTGGGTAAGCTGTTTTGAGGTGCTGTTGGATGCTTCGGGTAAGAGATATTTGGATCGGGCAAGAGCAATGCACTGTTCTTTAGTGGGGTTTTTAGGAGAGGGTGGACAAGGTCTAGGTAGCCTAAGGAAATCAGCGAAGTCAATGGAGTTGAAAGAGATTCTAACTCCCTTGACGACGGATTCCAAAGACCAACCGTCAGCATTGTATTTGGCTTTTATGTTTATGTAGAACAGACAGGTAAGTTGGGGATAATAAACAGCTTCAAGGTTGAGAAGGGTCCAGGCAAGGGATTGTTTGAGTAAAGAGATGCATGGCAAATTCAAAGGTTCAAAGAACGGAATATCTAAAAAATCAGAACAGCATATCTTACGAGTTCGAAACTCATCTCCCCACTTTCCAGCCATCTCAGCATTTTCAAACCAAGAAGAGGGCAAGGATTGGTTTACCTGGATGAGGGCGGGGGGATCATCATTCTTCCTGCGAGCCTGTGTGGGAGCAGTCCTCTTGGCAAGCGCCTCATGGCTTCTGAGAGTGCCCTTCCTGGTGCGCTTGGGAGATGGAGGCTTTGCTGCTGGGTCTTTCCGCTTCTTCGGAGACGGGGGAGGAGGAGGAGAAGAAGAGAGAACAGGTTCGGGCTCCTCATCCTCTTCGTTCTCAGACCCCGAGTCCTCAGCGAACCCTTCAGCGTCGTCTCCTTCAGCATCCTCGTCATCTCCGGTCTCGTCGTCCTCCTCTTCTTCTTCCTCTGGTTCCTCCTCAGTGGGAACCTCCTTCTCAGCCTCTTTTCGAACTCTCTCGGCCTCCTCCTCGGCCAATTTCCTCACCAGCTCGGCCTCTTCCTCGGCCTTTCTCTTTTTCAGAGCTTCTTCCTCGGCTTCCTTGGCGGCATCTCGTTCCAAAATCGCATCTAGATCCTCATCTTCCTCCTCTTCGTCCACCTCCTCAGCAATGATTTTCTTTTTCCCTTTTTGCTTAGCACTGAGAGGTTTCTTCCCTGAGCGCTTCAGAGAGCTCTTGTTTACTGTAGTCGTGCTCTCAGCGATGGTGCTCGGGACAGTAGCTGGGACGATTTCTTGTGGAGTGGGTTCAGGTTGTCGGGAAGTAGCAGTGGCCTAGCGTCCCTTGGGGGTGGCGCCAAGACGTTTGGGAGTGGAGGTTTTCTTTGATTTGGGAGCCATGGAGATATTCGGCTAGGGTTTTAGAACAGGTTGAGAGGTTGAAGAAGAAGAAGAATTGGAAGGGTTTTAGGTGAATCAGAAGTTGTGAGATAATCATGTGAGGTTTGGGGTTTAAAAGGGGGAGAGAGGGTTAAGTGATGGGACGGGTTTAGAGTTCCAATGAGGGTAATCATAACATTGCCATTTTGAAAATATTTCAATTCAAATTTCAAACCTTCTTCTCACAATTTAAAATAGGAGGGAATAAATTCGAAAATATCTTTTCCAAAATTAAAACACTCGGATATAAGATTTCTTTGGAAAATAAAATGTGTACTTATAAAGATGGTTAAAAAATCATAGAAACTATATTTGATCAAATATCTAATAAGATATTAACCAAATATATGATCCGATATCTGTGCTCTACCATTCAGCTCACAATCTTTGACATAATTCTCAAAGGTCTTGACACAGAGTAGAATTTATCTTTCGTAAAGGGAAAGCTCCCCCTAAGAAAGTGCATCCTTGTTAAGCATCCCAATTTCACGTCTAATGAAGGTGAACCTGTCCTCTGCCAAAGGCTTAGTAAAAATGTCAGCCCATTGATAATCAGTTGAAATAAAGGATATGGACACATCACCTTTTTCGACATGATCCCTAATGAAATGATGTCACACATCAATATGTTTGGTCCTTGAATGCTGAACAGGATTCTTTGTGATTGATATGGCACTTGTATTGTCACACTTAATGGGAATACCTTTGAGGTTGATGCCAAGATCTCTCATTTGTTGAGCTATCCAAAGGATTTGGGAGCAACATGCTCCAGCAGCTATGTATTCGGCTTCGGCAGTGGATAGAGCAACTGAGTTTTGTTTCTTTGAATGCCAACTGATCAAGGATGCTCCTAAGAATTGGCAACATCCTGACGTGCTCTTCCTATCCACCTTATAGCCTGCAAAATCTGCATCAGAATACCCGATTAATGTAAAATCTTTTTGCTTTGGGTACCATAAGCCAAGCCCCATAGTGCCATTGATATATCGAAAGATCCTCTTCACAGCTACGAGGTGAGATTCTTTAGGATCAGCTTGAAACCTAGCAGCACACATGCAAACACTAAACATGATGTCAGGTCTACTAGCTGTAAGATATAGTAAAGATCTAATCAATCCTCGATACTCCTTTTGATTGACACTCTTCCCAGTCTTGTCTTGATCTAGAGATAATGTTGAGCTCATGGGTGTCTTGGCTTCTTTGTATTGATCCATCTTGAACTTCTTCAAGAGATCCTTACTATATTTGCTTTGGTTGACAAAGATCCCTTTCTTGGATTGATGAACTTGTAATCCCAAAAAGAAGTTGAGTTCACCCATCAAGCTCATCTCAAATTCACTGCACATGATGTCAGAAAATTCCTTGCACAAAGATGTGTTAGTAGCACCAAACAATATGTCATCAACATATATTTGAATAACCAAAATGCCCTTCCTTTGGTCTTGATAAAAAGAGTCTTGTCGATTAACCCCCTTTTAAAATCATTTTCTAAAAGATATTTTGACAAGCGCTCATACCAAGCTCTTGGGGCTTGTTTCAAACCATAAAGCGCTTTGTTTAGTTTGTAAACATGATTAGGAAATTCCAAACTTTCAAAACCTGGGGGTTGAGCCACATAAACTTCTTCCTCTAAGAAACCATTAAGAAAAGCACAATTGGCATCCATTTGATATAACTTTATGCTCATAAAAGATGCAAATGCTAATAAAATGCGAATGGCTTCAAGCCTGGCTACGGGAGCAAAAGTCTCCTCGTAGTCAATACCTTCCTCTTGATTGTAGACTTGAGCAACAAGCCTTGCTTTTTTCCTCACGACCTTACCATTCTCATCTAGCTTGTTCCGAAATACCCAACGTGTGCCAATGACTGATTGATGCTTGGGCCTAGGCTTCAAGGTCCAGACTTTGTTACTTTCGAATTTGTTAAGCTCACTTTGCATAGCAATGATCCAGTCTGGCTCTTGAAGGGCCTCATCTACCTTCTTTGGTTCTATAAGAGAAACAAACGCGTGAAAAGCACAAAGATCTTTAAGTTTAGAACGAGTTTGAACACTAGATGTAGGGTCAAAAATAATATTCTTTAATGAGTGTGATGATGAGTATTTGAATTTTCTTTTGCTAGTCTCAGCTCCTTGATTCGTCACACCAGTAGGATTGACTTGTGGTACGTCTGACTCCGTGGTCCTGTTAGGTTCAGCAGTTTCTGACGTTTCAACACTGTTGGATTGGACACCAAGGGCTTTGGACGAATCTTTAACACCTTGGGCCAATTCTTCAGTGTTGAGAATATGTTCCTGCATGATCCTTTTCTCTGTGTTCTTGGTGGCAGCATCATCACCGTCCTCGTTCTCTGCATGGATGTGAAGATCTATTTCTGCAACACTTTCACTCAAAGAACCGTCATTGCATTCATCAAATATAACATGTATACTTTCTTCAACTAACTGGGTCCTTTTATTGAAGATTCTATAAGCTTTGCTACTTGTGGAGTAGCCAAGAAATATACCTTCATCGCTACGCGCATCAAATTTCCCAAGGTTATCTTTTCCCTTGTTATGAACAAAACAAGTACAGCCAAAGGGTTTAAAATAAGATATAAGCTGTTTGCGGCCTTTGAAAAGTTCATAAGGAGTTTTCTTTAAGATGGAACGAATAAGACAACGATTCAAAATATAGTTAGCTCTGTTAACAGCTTCAGCCCAATAGGTTTTAGGTAATGCATTTTCTAAAAGCATAGTCCTGGCCATGTCCTCTAGGGTGGGGTTCTTTCGTTCCACAACCCCATTTTGTTGAGGTGTCCTAGTAGCAGAAAAATTATGGGAGATGCCATATTTAGCACAAAACAAATCAAACTGAAGTTGATCAAACTCCCTACCATGATCACTTCGAATTGACACTATGGGCTCGTTTCTTAAAGTTTGCAACTCCTTACAAAGTTTTGAAAACTCAAATAAGGCCTCTGATTTTTCTTTTAAAAATGCAACCCAAGTATATCTAGAAAAATCATCAACAACAACAAGCATGTACTTTTTACCATTGGGAGATTTGACTCACATAGGACCACATAAATCCATATGTAAAAGTTCAAGAGGTCTAGAAGAACTTACAACCTTTTTGGGTTTGAAAGAGCTACGTGTTTGTTTACCTCGTGTGCATGCATTGCACATATCAATACCTTTGAAGTCCATCTCGGGTAGCCCTCTTACAAGCCCTTTGGACACAAGCTTCTGTAGTGTATGTGGACTCACATGACCGAATCTCCTGTGCCAGAGCTTTGGATTGTCCGTCAAAGCCTTTAGACAGGTTAAGCTTCCTTGTGCCACTTGCTCAGCATATATATTGTTGTAACGATATGCATTTAGAACAACTTCACCTGTATCTTCTCTGCATACTAGACATCTTTTCTTGTTAAATCTGACATCATTGCCACTATCACATAATTGAGAAACACTAAGCAAATTATACTTCAAACCATTCACAAGGTAAACATCTTTAATACTATGGTTAGAATCACTCCCAACACTACCAATACAAACGATGTCACACTTTCCTTTGTCACCAAGAGTGATTGTTCCAGTGGATTGCTTCTTTAGATCGTGAAAGAGAGAACTCCTTCCACTCATATGCCTTGAGCATCCACTATCAATAATCCATTTTGCTCTTTCACCTTGGTAATCTCCTGCAAAACAAACATCAACCTTTATTGCTAGACCAATAAGCAAATTTAGATCCATTATTGGGATAAACCATATTTGGTATAATAGTGCCTTATGGGACCCAAACTTGCGTTATCCGTTCTTTTCTCAAATGAACAGGAAATGTATTGCGAATGATATGTGGATCCTTTCTTCTATAGGGGCAGGTCTCTTTTACATGTCTCTTTCTAGCACAGTGGTGACATATAGGAGAGGTTCTGCTTCCTTTTGCCTTTACAAAAGTGGTAATGTGTGCTGCTTCTTTAAAAATCTTGGATTGTAACCAATACCACTTTTGTTTAGAGAACTTTGTTGCTCACCCAACATCCTATCAAGAGTGCCTTTGGATTTGGTAAAACTTATGAGGGCTGTCTGTTGGTCTTGAATCTTATTATTCAGGGAGATCTTCTCGTTCTCTAAGTCATGATGTTCACTTCTTAGAGAGGAGAGATCTTGCTTGAGTTCAGATTTCTCTGAGTCAAGAGTCTTGACTTTAATGTCAAGACCCGAATAAGAAGCTTCAAGACATTTGACCCTCATAGACAAATCCTCAATAGTTCTTCCCTGGTCCACAGTTTTCTTAATAAGAGTGTTAGTCTGGGCAATAAGTTTCTCTTCATTGGCAATCATATTAGAAAGAAATTCTGATAATACCTCTTTTGGACTTAACATAAGTTCTCTTACAGTTACCTCAAGCTTCTCATCATGAGATTCATCTCCTGATGCCATCAGACAGACATTGGCCTTCTCATCATCAGAGTCAGAGTCAGAATCGCTCCAAAGTTGCCACCATGGCTTTCTTTTTCCATCTATCACCCTTCTTGGACTGGCTCTTCGTCGTTTGAGGGCAGTCTTTCACAAAATGATCTGTTTCACCACATTCAAAACAAGACAAAGGTTTAGTCTTCTTATCATATTTGTTGTATTGAGATTTACCTCGAAATTTAGAAGACTCTGATCCATCCTTGTTGTTGAATTGTTTCTTCATTTTGAGGATTCGAGAAAGGCCTCTTGTGATAAGAGCAAAAGGATCATCCTCATCGTCATCCTCATCTTCGGAATCAGATCCATCTTTGGGCTCATCCTTCTTAGACTTGAGCGCCAAGTTCTTAGTGCTTGCTGGAAGTTCTCCATCGTCTTCATTAAGGATCATCTCATGCGTGATCAGTTTCCCAAGCAGGTCATCAAGGGGCAGAGTGGTGAGGTCTTGGGCTTCCTCTATGGCTGTTACTTTAGGACCCCATTTTTCTTTTGGGATGCACCTCAATATCTTCCTCACTTTCTCAACGTTCTTAATGCTCTTGCCAAGAGAGTCAAGGTTTTGGTGATTTGTGTGAATCGTGTGAACATGGCCTTGATAGACTCATCAGACTTCATTTTGAAAAGCTCATACTTTCGAAGGAAGATACTGATCTTGGTGTCCTTTACTTGGCTGGTTCCTTCATAGGTGACGACCAGCTTGTCCCAAATCTCTTTAGCTGACCTACAAGAAGAAATACGATTAAACTCATCAGTGCTAAGACCACAATAAAGTAAGTTAATAGCTCTGTAGTTTTTGGAGACGAGTTCAAGATCCGCTTGGATGTATTCAGACTCCTTCGCAATTTTGGTTCCATTTGGTCCGTCTTTCTCTGGAACCATCGGACCATTCTCTATAATGTTCCAAAGTTCCAGATCTTGATCTATAATGAACATCTTCATCAATGATCTCCAGTGGACAAAGTTATTTCCTAAAAAGAGTGGTGGTCTACTGGTAGACCTTCCCTGTGCAAATCCCCCGCTTGTTTCACCAAACATGATCAAAAACTCACAAGATTGTTAGATCGAAAGCAGTGAGTAAAGCTCTGATACCAATTAAAAGTTCGAGAAAGTATAACAAAGTAATATAAAGATACTCTAAAAGGGGGGTTGAATAGAGTATACCGGTTTTTCGCAGATAATCTCAAGAGTTTTGAAGCTCGTGTAAAACCCTTTGAGATTAGACTTAATCCATTCTCTGAAAACCTGAATCACAAACAAGTTATACAATTCGAACAAATGCGGAAATATGGTAAAGTAGTATGTAAAGGACGCAATGAGTTGTTTACGAGGTTCGGCATGAACTTGGCCTACGTCACCGCCTAGGGTTCTTCCACAACCCTAGGATTCAACCGGCTTTTATTGATTCACGAGACTTAGGATCCTAATAGCTCACCGAGAAGCCTCTCTCCTATACAATTGCAATCTAGTCAACTCACGTTCCCTTGGAGTCCTAGACCAATCTAGAAGAGCCCCACCTCTCTCAGCTATCTAGTACAATCCTCTTACACTTAGTGAATCAATCGCCTAGTGTCCACTTCCTGAGTTACAAAACTCTCGAGTATAACACTCTCTCAAAATATATCCTATAAGCTCACTATGTAACTCTCAAATGCTTTGAAATGAAATAACAGACTCTTAAGAACTAGCAGAGAGCACACGAAGAAGACAGATTTCACTTGAAGGCTTGAGTACGAATGAGAGCTCGTGTTCAACTGATGTATTGTTGTCTTCTCTTCTTCCTTTCCTTTATATAGAACAAATCGGCGCCTCCAAAGCAGAATCTTCTCTTCAACGGCTAGGCTGAACATGGTTATCTTCGGGATCTTCTATACTTGGAAACTTTGGAGCCATGATCTCCGATTGTGTCCTTCTCAACTTCAAGCTTTAAGTGTAACGCCCCAGGATTATAATTCCCGGGTTACGTTTCGAGGGATGAAACCCCTCGTTAGGATCTTGCGCCCCAAGTACAGGTTGAAGGTTTGAAATTCTATCCTAACATTTTGAAATGGGATTTCATACCCATTATTCGAAGGGATCGTTGGAATCCCCGGGGAAGTCCTCTGTACATGTCATAAGTCTAAGCGTAAAAAACCAACAGTCATGCAAATAGCAAAATCAAGGTGTAATACAAGAGGGTGCCACGGCAGAGCCGGGTCAAAACCAAATCAATAAGCGCATTTATTAAAATATAAGATTAGACCATTTCTTTGCAATCGCCCAAGAGAGTTCCCACGTCAAGAAGCAAGGAACAATCATGCTGCAAAACAAACCTAAAAAAAATATGTATGCGGGGCGGTGTCAGATCGAAGCCCTACGCAATATAATCCCAAACAAGTAGACACATACACACGCTAGTCCTAATAAAGATGCTTCTAGATGCAAGGCGGAATATTAACACACTAACATGTTCCTAAGATCAAGTGTATAAATATAATAAGGCCTTAGCACCGAATACCAAGTGGTATATCCCTCTCCTACCTCCACCCCCTTCCGATAGGGCGGAGACTGGCCAGCTCGTGAATGCATTCCATTATAATCGGGTGGCACGCATGCCCAACCCGTATCCACAATAAAGCCCGCAGGAATCTCATAATATAAGGAAGTTTCATGACTCGATTGACTCAGGACGGGACCCGATGAGACTAGGTCATCTTATAACCCTAGCAATGACTCTAGTTACTTCACAGATAATGGCCGTTCTGTTTACAAAAGCATTGAGTAAACGAATGCTCAATCATGAGTGCAATCCTAGCAGGATACTACATGGCATGCTTTATTATGAATGCAAGCACCTAGTATGCACATGGCTACAAGTAGGGAGATCTCTTTTCGAATCTGAGTGAGCTCATATAGGAACTCACCTGGAAGTGCAGAACAGCAAAAGGCAACAATTAGGTATACAGAAAGCCAACATGTCACAGATGATCACCTAACACATATATAAGTAATATAAATAAGTGTACTTCTAATGTTACTTAAAGCATATAATATCACACACAAGTCATCAAATTTATTCACCAAGTTATAAGGTAAGTCATTTTCCCAAGATTTCTCAAAACACTTTTAAAACCTCAAGTTAGAACAAATGACCATTCTAAACGCTTTCTCCAATCATCCAAAAATCCATTATTCTTTTAAATCAACCTATTTTATTATTTTATCAAAATAAATCCAACATGGTTAAGGTATTTCTAAAATTCCTCTTTTTAATTTATTAAATCAACTCTGACCTTTGAAAACCTTTTTCGAAGTTCTCTTTTTATTAAACTTCAAGTCCAATAATAATATTATATAATATTCGATTTGCAATTTATTTAATATTTATATAATATACACAATCTTTAAAACTCATTTCCAAATCAATTAAGTCAAACAGGACCCATTAATAAAAGATCAACCAAGCCCATTTCATGTTCTGGATTTAAAACCAAAATTGATAAATAACCCAAATCAATTTAAGAAGTAGAAAGGCCTAATACCCCTATAAAAATCCGGCCCAAATATCCCAAATCAATTGCTCAGCTCACTCTCGGCCAAATCTGAAAATAAAAGAGAAAGAGGGCCAGTGTTGGCTGATGTGGACGCGAGCTGGAGCGGGGCCCACGTCGTCTTCTTCCTCAACCTTCCCCCGTTTCCGCCTCTGTTCGTTCGAAAGGAAAGCACCCGTCGGTGACAGGGGCTCTTCCTCCTCCGGCTTCCTTCCTTGGCTCCATGGTCTCGTCTCCAGGCCGCTCGCTCAGCTCACGCCCCTCCCCACTCGCTCTCACGCTCATCTTGCTCGCACCCACATACTCGCCGGAACCTCGAGCTCGCCGAAAACCTCTCGCTCTTACCCACAACCCCTCTCGTTCTTCACTAACCACTACGGATATGCAAGGAATCCGAAAAGACACACGAGAACGAAGAAGAGAGGGTCGAAGCTCACCAAGGGGCGTCGACTCGTCGGAACATCGTCGGAGCTGCGGAGCTTCCTCAAGTTGGCGTCGGCTGCGACTTGGGTCTCGGGCGACTCGGATTTGTCGGACCTTGGAGGAGGAGCGCTCGGAGGAGGTGCTCAGGTGGCTTGGGACTGCTCTCGAGTGGCGTCTGTGGTGCTTGGAGGTGCTCGGAAGGTGCGGTGCTGGTGCCGGCGAGCAAGGAGGAGGTGGTATTGAGGCGTAATGTGTTGGGGTTTGATGTTGTGGGTTTGGGAAAGCTCACGACAAGGAAGGGAAAGGAGAGGAATAAGATAAGGTTAGATGTTTGCTTCTTAACCATCAGACAAAAGGAGAGTGGGTGTTTCTGAAATTGAAAATGAAATGTGGTAGAAGGGAGGGATGAGTGAAGATAAGGGCTGAACTAGGCTAGGCTAGCATAAAAAATAGGATTAGCTATGTAGAACATGGGGACAGTTGACTGGGCAGATCACACAAGAGTAAGAAGAGAAAGTGGTCCCAACCCAATTTTTAAACACCTAGAAGTAAATACTGAAACCCGCTTTAAGAGTTTCAATTTCGATTTAGTAAATTAAAGACGAGTTTTCCTTGAGATTATCTTAATTAAATTCGATTAAATTTCATTTTTAATTTCTTTTTCTAAAAATTAGGATTTAAAAATCCGAGCCTTTACATTAAGGAAGGAGATGATGTTCGAAAAACTTCCTGAAATGTTAGAATATAAAATCTGGAAGCATATAATAGTATAAAATAATATTCGAGCAAAATATCATAGAGAACAGGTTTTGTTTTTCATCAACACAGTTGTAGCCTTTGAAACTTATTCCGATTTTCATCAAGGGAGTGGAGTTATCAGAGACGATGAGTGCTATCGGGCGTTGATGACCGCAACCTAACGGCGGTGATTCCCTCTATTCTCAATCGCTTGGTGGCCGTGGTGATTCCCTCTGTTCTCAATTGGCCATGGCCGGTGGTGATTCCTTCTTACTTGACCCATATTGTTCCAATTAGAGGTAGAAAAAATAATTTCAATCGAAATATTGACCCTTATTGTTTCTTACTGTTTCTTATTTGTTCCAATTGAAATATTGTCATGGTAGATGGGCAATTAGAGGTAGGTTTGTTGAAATTCAAACTCTGTCTAAAATTGTTTATACATTTATCGACTATTCGGCAAGTTCAGAGTCAATATTCGTTGATAATAAGGAATTATTCATATGTATATGGGTAAACTATCCGGTAAGTTCAGAGTCAATATTCGTTGATAATAAGGAATTATTCATATGTATGTGGGTAAACCTACCAATGGGAGATCAAGAATTACATTTACATACTCTTTCAACCTAGCGAATAATTACTATAAACTTAGCGAATAATTACTATCAACCTAGCGAATAGTTGTAAAAATTGACCAACCTAGCGAATAGTTGAAATTTAAACTGTCTAATTTTTTTTAATGAATTTATTGACTATTGGGCAAGTTCAAAGTCACTACTCATTGATAATAAGGAAGTATTCATATGTATGTAGGTAATTAGATGTGAGTTTATTGAAATGCAAACTCTATATATAATTGTTCACTAATTTATCAAATATTCGGCAAATTCAGAGTCATTATTCGTTGTTAATCAGGAATTATTCATATATAAATTGTTCGTGAATTTATCGAATATTCGACAAATTCAGAGTCATTATTCATTGACAATAAGGAATTATTCATATATATGGGAGCAATTAGATATAGGTTTCTTGAAATTCAATCCCATGAATTTATCAACTATGACTATTCGACAAGTTCAGAGTCATTGTTCGTTGATAATTAGAAATTATTCATATGTATAGGGGCAATTAGATGTAGGTTTGTTGAAATTCAAACTCTGTCTAAAAATGTTCATGAATTTATCGACTATTCGGCAAGTTCAGAGTCACTATTCGTTAATAATAAGAAATTATTCGTCGATAATAAGTATTAGCTAGTTAATTTTTTTAAAAAAATCAAGATGGGCCTGCCAATTTGCATTTACGTCATTTTTCAAATTTAAAATGGTTTGTGGGGAGAGTGAGTTACACACACCACATTATGAAGGTGATGAGCAATATTAGTGGGACCCATGATTTTTTTAAGCAAACAAAAAAGAAAATCCACAATTAATCTCAACCTTCCATTTTCCCTCAATCTATGGCTGTGATTTGTTAACACAAAACACATTAAGGGTTGTTTATACTAGACCTAACATCTTGAATAGATATATTTAATTTTATCTTCTACATATATTAATTATTTCTTTCAAAAATATATGATTAGTTCGTATGACTACTTTTAAGGAGAAGTCGTCATGTGTCTCAGGCGACTTCTCCTTTATTATATATAACTGATAATTGATTTTATGGATTAAAAATTTAAAACGTTATTATATTTTTGGGTCGCATCAGTTAATAAGTCAATATAATTAGGTAAAAAAATTATATTTTTAAATCAATAATATATCCAATATAACCTTATATCTTAATTAGATAAATCTATTCAATATAATTTTGTTATATTCAATATCTAATTAATATTAAATATTTAACCTTTATTAGCACGAAATTGTTATAAAGCTTTGTTTTGCTTTCAAAGATGAGTTTAGAATTTCAATAAAAAAAAGTTGATCGGTTTTGTTTTTATTTAAATTAGTGGACAAAACTAAATCACCGTGATTTAATATATTTTATGCAGTTTAGCTCTAAAATATCTATATATATATATATATTCTATATCTATATCTATATAAAATACTAAACCAAAGGCCTGAAACGACATCTAGTGCGATTCATATAAGTGGAATTTTGTGGATGGGACATATTCTGGGTTAATATGATACTCTCTCCGATCCAAAAACGATGTCGTTTGATTTTTTAATACATATTTAAAGGAGCTGAGATCAATCAAACGTTTATAGCCCTCATTCCGAAAACTTATAACCCAACGTCTATAAATCATTACAGACCAATAAGCCTATGTAATACGATCTACAAGATAATCTCAAAAATTCTTGCTAACCGTCTTAAACCCATCCTCCCTAAACTCATTAATCCTTTCCAAGGTGCCTTCGTTGAAGGTAGATCGATTCAAGATAACACGTTAATAGCTCATGAAATCTTCCACACCTTCCATAAAAAAAAAGTCAAGAAAGGTTGGATGGCTTTAAAATTAGACATGGAGAAGGCTTATGATAAACTAAACTGGAGTTATATTCATGCGGTCCTTGAAAAATTTGGTTTTCATCAAACTTGGATCAAATGGGTAATGAAATGTATCACTTCCACTTCGTTCTCTATTCTAGTTAACAACATTCCTGGTCCTCAATTTAAACCTAATAGGGGTATTAGACAAGGTGATCCCCTTGCCCCTTACCTTTTTGTCCTAGTTATGGAAGGTCTTTCTAGACAATTGCATAAAGAAGCCCTTCTAAACGACGCCTTAATTGGCATAAAACTAGCAAAAAATGGTACTCCAATTCCTTTCTTAACCTTTGCGGATGACACTATCATCTTCGCCAAAGCAGCCCATACCAGTCTAAACACAATTCAGAACATTTTAAACAAATTCTCCAATCAATCTAGCCTCACTATTAACTACAACAAAAGCTCTCTACAATGCTCTAGAAATGTTAATCCATATCTCACCAAGGATTTGGCTACCCATATGGGCATCCCGGTGTCTAAAACCCTTGAAAAATATTTAGGAATTCCCCTAGTCAATGGTAGAATTAAAAATTGTGTTTTTGAGGATGCAATAGACAACATGAAAAAACAACTTTCTAAATGGAAAGCTTCCAATCTATCGCAAGCAGGTAGGACGATTCTCATTCAATCTAACCTTAGCTCTAAAACCAATTATTTAATGCAAAACTTTCTTCTCCCAAAAGGAATTCTCAATCAGATGGATCAAGTTAATAGAAATTTTTTCTGGAACAAATCCACCTCAGACTCCTATATACCCCTCATTAGTTGGGACTCAATTTGTAAAAGCAAATCTTTGGGAGGCCTTGGTACTCACAAGGCTGAGAATCTCAATATCTCTCTTCAAATGAAACTTCTATGGAAAATCTACAACAATGAAGAGAGTATATGGGTAAGAATTATAAGAGAAAAATATCTCAAACAAGATAGCATCAGCAACTATTGCAAGAAAGAAACCTCCTGGCAATTCGGAAGACTACTTTCTCTAAGGGAAAAATTTGAAGAAGGTCTACTTTGGCTAGTTGGTAATGGTTCCACCATTAATGTATGGGAGGATCAATGGATCCCATCTATTAGTCTTAAGCAGTATATGGGACCACTTGATCCTAACATGACTGTACACTCACTCATGAATGACAGAAAACAGTGGAAAGTAGACGAAATCAGACAAATATTCCCACAAGATATTGCTGGTAGGATTCTACAAATCAAGATTCCGCAACGGCATACGGAAGATAAGCTGATTTGGAGACCCGATCCGGAAGGAAAGTTCACTACCAGGTCAGTAAAGAAAATTCTAACTCCTACACCTCAAAACATCCAATCTCAAAATTGGATTTGGAAACTGAAACTCCCTCCTAGAATCAAGAATCTCTTATGGAAAATCAAGATTGACGGTCTACCTACGACAAATAGACTAAATAGATATGTAAATAGAGTCCCAAGCCAATGTTCTCTATGTAGCCAAGCGAATGAGGATGCAACTCACATATTTACTTGTTGCACCTTCACCAGAGAATTCATTGCACAGTTTGAACAAGTTTCAGGTATGTATTTTCAAGGCCTTAATTCTCTAGAACCTTTGCATACAAATTTAGAGAAAATCAAGGATGCTAACACTAGATTTGAAGATCTAATCTTTATTTGGCAAGCTATATGGGAAACTAGAAATGATCTAATTTTCAGGTCTAAGAAACCGCCAGGAACAGCCATCATTGTTCAAAAAATCAAGCAAAACATTAAGGACTAGGACATGGAAGGAAGTGAAGGAAAGGATAGCAAGAAGAAAGGAAACAGGAGAGCAAAAGCCAAATGGACAAGGCCCCCAAGGACTATCTACAAAATTAATATAGATGGTTCTTTTTCCCAATCTGGCAAAAGTCAGGTGGGAGGAATCATTCGTGATTCCGAAGGACAGATCATTGATATTTTCTTTCAAGAAGTCAATGCTGGATCTATCATCCAAACAGAGGCTTCAGCAGTGATTCTAGGACTCCAACATGCGAAGATGAAAGGCTTGAGGAAGATCATCGTAGAATGTGATAATCAAGTCTTGGTTAAAGCGACCAAAGGAATGCAAACGCCCAAATGGGAGGTTCTGAGACAAGTAGAAGAAATTGACAGACTTACATCTGAATTCACCTCTGCAGAGATCAGACACATTTTCAGAGAAGCAAATAATTCTGCAGACTACATTGCTAGACGAGGAGTAATTTGTAATTTACAATCTATCCCCTACCATAGGGATCTTTGTAACGTCATCCTTCAGGATGATCCGGGAGTTAGGTTACTGTATTAGTAACAGCTCCCACTGTTTGCCTACTGTAAAAAAAAATACATATTTAAAGGAGCTAAAAACTATATAATATATTAACTTTTTTATTATTATTTTTTCATAATCTAATACTTATTACCAACAAATATTAAGTTGGAAAAAAATAATTTACAAAAAGTTGATATTTTATATAGTTTTTACCTCCTTAAAATATGTGTTAAAAAGTCAAACGACATCATTTTTGGATCGGAGGTACGTAGTATTATCTTCTTGAGTCATGTCAATTAATATGCCAACATAATTTTGTAATTTCCATTAATGATCACACTTATTTTTTTAAATATTAAACCTTATATCTTAATTACTTAGAAAACTTATCTTTTTAATCAAATAATGTATCCAATATTTGGTCAATTATTCTACGTTTTAAATCAAATTGGATATAATATGTCTATATATAAATATGTACCTTGCTATGAAGATTCTAAAAGATGAATAAGGAATATTTGGTCAATTATTCTACCTTTTAGATCAAATTGAAAATAATATAGAGAAAATTTGGTCTTTTGTACACTTATCAGCTTTTAATTAAGTGATTAACTATTTTAAATGTTTTTTAGGCGTTATGACCTCGTTAAAAGTTTTTTAGGTAGCTTTGATCTTCTCCTTCACGTAGCTCAGCCCGATAGCCCTTCTTCCCCTTCTCCTCTTGCCGGCGATTTCTCGCCCGTTCTTCCTCCGTTTCGTCGACTTCTTCTTCCTTCCATCTCCTGTGGAAGCACTCGAAGCGACCGTCTAGAAAGATTGGAACCAAGGAGCGGCCTCCATCATCGCCCTCCATCATCCCCCTCTCACCGACCTCTGCGATTGAAGCACTCGTGCGTCCATGGAGAGAAAGGAGCGGTCGTCTAGAAAGATTGGAACCAAGGAGCAGCCGTCTAGAAAAATTGGAGCGTCCATGGAGGGAAAGGAGCGGCTGGAGCGCCCTCTCACCGACCTCTGCGATTGAAGTGTTCTCTCACCTTTTTCCATTGGGGTACTCACCTTAGGGTTTTTTGTCGATCCGACGACTAGGATCTCAAATCCGTCATCTTCATTGCCTAATTTAAACTCTAAGCCTCCAAATTTTGGAATCTAGGTTCCGAGGTTCGAGCTAGGGTTTCGCCAGATCTTCAATCGAAGATGTTAGCTTAGTGCCAAGTTGATTTTGTCTTTGGTGGCGTTTGGTGACTACTGGAGGTTCGTTTCTCATTTCAACTTTTCTTCATTTACTTGTCTTCATCTTCTCCACTTTCAATGGCCTTGAATTTGGACTTGTACATTCTCGTGGGAATTGCAGTGGTTCAAAAATTTGTTTGCTGACTTAACAAGTATTGTGGAAATTCTTGCATCACAATGGACCTACATATCTTAGTATTGGATATTATGCTTTTCATCTGCTATTTCCTAATGGATTTAATGGTAGCTAGCAACCATCACACACACACATTGCAGAATAGTATATCACATTGTTGAATTATGCTCATGGTTTTCTTATTCTATTGAATCATCCATTGTAAAATGCTATTCTAGAGATCACTTTATGCAAATTTGAAAAATGAATTTGCAGTTCGAGGGGACCAGAATCACACTATTGAAAACCTACTCCTCACTTATTCCACATTTTCCTTGTGGATTACATTTATCTGCTTATATGTTTGTTGCTGATGCCCTGCATTTCTTTTCAGGGGAGAGCAGGCATTTGACTTTGCAATAAGAACACCGTGTAACATGAGTGGTGTTTTATATTCAATTATTCATCCAATGCTTGCTTTATTTTCCATCTTTGTCAATTGGAAAATTGATTTGAGAGGATTTTGTGTGGCCTATAGGACTGATTTTTAACTTGATTGGAATTTCTAGATTGTTGATTCGGTCTGTTCCGAGTGGATTTAACAAGGAGAGGATACCTTCTGACCGCCAGGTAAGGCCCTAGACATTCTAATCTTTATAGTATAGTTCCTCCTCTTGTTGTAGTTAATAGCACTTTAGAATTCCTTTAAAAACTATATTTTATACACTTTATAAAATGTTTGAATTCCTGGCTTGTTGAATGTCTTACATGATAAAATGTTTGGAGAGAAGAAGCTATAAGGCTTGCTTTAGCAATCTGATTTCTTAATGTACATGATTTTCTTGCTTAGAGTCTCATCTTGTACATTTTGATGAAATCATGGCTTTTGATCGAGAGATATGGTTCGATTGTGTGATGTGCTAATAGGATGATGAAATTCATAAGATTGGGGTATTTACTTTTGATTCCCATTTTACTCTTTGTTTTTGAAATTTCATACTATTTGATCAATGTGAACTTTACTCAAATTTGTTTAAGTAGGATTTGACTCAAATGTGATCAGCAGCCCATGTCGCAAATCAAGTTGCAGCCACTGTAACAGCTGCTGCTCGAGTTGCATCTGTTGCTTCCACACATGATGTTGTTCATGACAGGCTTCGATTCATCAGTAGACTTGGTGCTTACATGTCGAATAGGAGCTGATTTTTGGTGATGATATTTTCATTGTTATAAATATTAATGGTCCAAAGGACAGATTTTTTACTTGCTGTTTAGCACTCTGATAAGTACAAGCTACAATCCATAATGAGATTAAATCAGTGGCATTTTCATGGAAGCTTCCAATTATTTGATGACATTTGGGATGTTTAATATTCCCACTTACTGTTTTTGCTTCAATAATTAAGATTATGTATCTAACTCTTGTTTACTAACCTTGCAATTGTTCGTAATAGTTGATGCTTATAATACGTACAAATTATGATCTCGTTGTTGAATATTTCTGCCCACTAGTTTTGTGCATTATTGGCTTCAATGTTTATTAAGTTGTATTCTCCTGTTTGCAGCTTGTTTGTTTTGATGTTTATAGTTTTCATTGTTGTGTAATTAGGTATGGAGAAAAGGAAGAGGAGGCAACACCTTTTTTTACTGGAAATGTCCTAAGTGCAGATGCATTTGCAATTGCAGCTTCTGCATGTGATTAAGCACGGAGTTTTTTTGAATGATTATTATAATTCATGTATGATCATATTCACTTCTTTGTTTTTTTTAATTGGCAATAGATTAGAGAAGAAAGATTGAATCAGCTCATATGGAATGATGATGATGATCTGTTTGATTGAAGATTATGGAAGTTGAGAGGGAAAGGGGGAAATCTAGTCCAATTTAATATTATTATCCATTAATCAAAATTTAAATTAGGGTGGGCACAAATCCCGCAAATCCCGGTCCCGTCCCGCAAAAACGTAAAAAAAGTCATCATTAAAAGATGTCATCAATGAAGTTTAATCAAATTTTATGATTCCTTGTCATCAATTGTATAAAAATGTAATAAACATGTCACCACAAGTGATTGCATCAATGAAATGTAATCACAAACGTGTCATCAATTAAATATAATCACAAACGTGTCATCAATGAAGAAAAGTAGAATCAATGAAAATTTATCGATATACAATTGATTAAATTTAAAAAAAAAAGTTGCATCAAACGATTTAATTAAAAAAATGGCATCAAATAATTACATTAGAAAAATGGCATCAAAACACTAATTTGAAAAAGTTGCATCACATTAAAGAAAAAAAAATATCATCAAAACAGTACTCTGAAAAATATGGCATCACGGTAAAAAAAAATATCATCAAAAAATTGACTTTAAAAAAGTGTCATTAGTAGTCAAAAGTAACAAAAATTGGCATCAATGGTCGACGTGGCATCACAGTACACAAAAAATGTCATCAAGGTATGAAAAAAATATCCTTAAAAAAGTGGCATCAAAGCGAAAATAAAATGTAATAAAAAATGGAATCAAAACGGTAAAAAAATAGCATCACAAAAATGTCATCACTAAAAAAAAATCCACAAGATTTGGTCAACGTTGACCGGTTAATGGTCAACGTTGACCGGTCAACGGTCAACTGCTTGACCAGTTGATGGTCAAACAGTTGACCATTGACTTTAATACCCCATTTGGGGAATGGACTAACTAACCTAACTAGCCTATAGCCCGTGCGCTACGCACGAGATTTTTAACATAGTAATGATGTATAAAACATAATACTCGACTGAACCATACCTTCGACTAATATGATACAAGAAGGAGCGACACATAAATTATTTTAACATGGTTTCATAAAGTAAAATAAGTCAACCACAATGCACGCAAATAATAATCAACTGAGTCATAACATCTGCATGCATATGTCCTCAACACAAGTTTCTACAAACTATACGTTGTGTAAAACCTCTTTATATACTACATTAGTAGGATACATAACCCACGTTCTTTATATACTACATTAGTAGAGTACATTGGAGATAAGATAAAACTCGACAAAACACCACGTCTTAAAGAGATGAAAGTTTGCTAAATTCCAACAAAAGAAAAGTTAACAGGATACATAACCCACATGAAAACATTTAGTTTATGCTAAAAGGATGTCAAATGTTACTAATCACACTGTTGTGTCGCCTCCGGTAACAATCTTCTTGGTTGATGACGATTGACCTTCACTACTCGTAGTGCAAGTGTACTCATCTTCAGATTCATGGGATCGCTTTGATGGAGTGAGGACAATACTTGAAGAAGCATTGGAAGGAGCTTCGGGTTGAGGAGACAAATGATCTGAATCATAATCCTATAACACCAGACATGCATGAACGATATATGCATGCACTTAGTATTCTTTAAACCATAGAATAAAAGAAAAGCAACAACCAAATGTAATAGGTAAAAAAAACCACCTTCGCAAAATCAAGTGATTTTCAAACTTCTCAATCAAGGACTCATCCTCACTGACTCTCTTGACAAAATACGCATCACGTGGATGCTCAATATTGTATTGTCCAACATCAACAACGAACACATACTTACGAGAGAGGAGCTTGTAAAAACAATAACAAAACAACACAATTGATATGATGCCAAGTAGACTAAAAACACAATAATTACATACAAATATGCGTTAGAGGGAGTGACCTTAACCATCTGAGCACGTAAAGTAGAAGCATCCTTTTTAAGTAGCTGGATGGCTGCTTGATTGAACAATGTCATCTTGGCAGTCCCCGTAGCATTCTTCACAATAATCTGAAGCAGATATCTAAATGATAAATGAATTAACGTCAGTCATGACAGCAAGGAACTAAAAATAGTAAAAGAGCGTGGGTAATTGAGATGCTTTGCCAAATATTTAGGTCGTTGTTCCTATTAAAACAAACATACAAAACCTATGCAAACATATATAAACTGACATGAAATACATCATCATACATACCTTTGTTCAGGGAACTTGACATGTATAGAACAACTATTACACCAAAATATAGAGTCCTTATATATAGCCTTCTTGTTGCAAACTTTGCATCCATTATACGCCCAATCCACATCTTTGCATATTTGGGCGATGCGTCCAACAATAACTACAGTACACGGTTGTTAACCAAAAAAATGTAAGCAAAAATAATCACTTAGGGAACTTCAATTTCATACAGTAACTAATAGTATTTGAAAATGATGACGAAATAAACCTCGGCGATTTTATGTAAGAATTGGATGCATTGCTTAGAATCAATTGGAAAGGGATCTTGTACAGGTGTTTGAGACAATTCTGCAATGGTTGATCTCACGAGAACATTTGAATTTCCATCACACCACCTACATTGCACAACATGTGAAAATAGGTAAAGAAAGTTAATATTCGACAAGAGTCCTATATCAACTTGACATAGAAAATGATAACCTTTCTTTGAAGGTTGCAATCTCCGGTATTGTTGCATCAAAATAGAGCTTTGTTCCGTTGGAAGCATTATTCAAGATAAATCCACCAGAAGTTATTAGTTCAGAGAAGACAGAATGATCATTTATAGTGATGAACAATAAAGGCAAGTGAATGACCAATAAAGTAAAGAGGGATCGGTGATACAAACCTCCAAACTTCTTCACCTTTGCAAATTTGATGATTACAAACACCTTTTCTTCTCCAACGCTCGTCAAGTTATTATTCAATTCATGCGCATACTTATTCCACATAGTGCAGTTCAGAGTTTTATTGCTGAAAATGAATTAAAATGAAAATGATAAATTATAAGCATTAACCATGTAGTTCTTAATACTTGTACAGAGTGCAGTTCAGAGTTGGTAATGTAAGCGATACATAACGAATTTAAATGGAAACTAACACTTCATTTTCCAGGGCGAAATCAAGTTTCGCATGAGAAGACGAATCGTTCACGTCAGCTTGAAGGGGAGAGAACTTGGTAATGTAACCAATCACATCTACATTAGAGAAAACACAAGCTGAAACTCATATGATTAAACCAGAAACAACAACATAACCAATAAAATATTTGATGTAGTGAATATACACAATTACCAATAGCAGAATCATGGTCAAAGACGTTACAGTTGATGTCTCTGAAATCAACAAAGGTAAAACTATGCAGAGGAATGTTCAGCCCTTCAATCCGAGAAACAACGGTCTTGAAAGTGAAGATCAATTTGTACTTGTGAGGAGCAAATCTGACGGAATCCTTGTTCTCAGAGAGAAGAAAATTATCGAACGAATATAATCCGCCCTCCTTGATAAAAGGTGAAAATTTGGCAACATTCTTTTTTGTTATCATCCCCTGAATGGTATCCCCCTGTGCAAAAGATCATATATTGTATAAATGTATAATAAATATATATAGGATGAAAACAAAAAACAAATCAACTTATAACCAGTTCATCCATGATAATAAGTTGAATTCCGTCGACGTCCTTAGAGTCTCGATAAGACGTTGTCCAAAGAACGGTAATCCTTCCCCTAATTGTCCAAATTTTGTTTGTGGATCCATCTAAGGTGTTGATGGTATCTACGGGTGGTGCCATTTGAAACATGTAGCACGTAACCAAATAACGAAGTCAAATTAACAACATAAACATCGAAATGTTTTCACTCGAAACACATCATGTTTGCTGAAAAAACTAAGTAAACGTACCTGCGCACTCTAGGATGGATGTTTGGAAATCGATTGAGCATCAACTGAAAAATATAAGTTCAAGAAGTCACACAACTAAACAATGATTCCAAAAAAAAAGGTACAAGGATACCTTCAACAGATGTAGAAATGAGTAGGAAAAATAGAATACATTGTTTGAGGTTTTTGTTCCTCGGATTGGAAGCCTCATTATGAGCTTAGTAGGCGAGTGGAGGGGTGGGATAACTAAGTAATAAGGTAATTCAGCTTTAAGAGAAGGGCAAAAATGTATTTTTTATCCAAATATTTCTACATAATTTTAAACTGACGGAAGTTATCATGTTGCATAACTAATTTGAAGGTGGGGTGATTAAAATAGGTAGTGGGGTTAGTGGGATAAAATTTGGAATATTTCAACATAATTTTAAACTGACGGAAGTTACCATGTTGCATAACTAATTTGAAGGTGGGGTGATTAAAATAGGTAGTGGGGTTAGTGGGATAAAATTTGGAATGTTAATTTAAAATAGTTATTTTTAAGGTGGAGGAATTAAAATAGGTAGTGGAGTAGTGTTAATTTAAATTTGGAATGCTAAATTTGAAAAATGAAGGTAACTTCCAGATTTTATGTGTGTATAAGAAAAAATGGGGGAGTGGGGGAGTGGGGGAGTGGGATAACTTCCATACTAATAAAAATTTAATAGTTATTATATTGCTAATATCAAAAAGAAAGAAACGTGGCTAGATAGTTATTATATTTAAAAAAAAATACTTTTGAACATAAAGTAACGTGACTCATATTTTTAAAATGTGTTCCAACTTAAAATTATTTAGAAACGTGGGTAGATGTTTTTATTTTTATTTCACACCTATTGAATTTTCCACCACCCGTGATGTGTGCTGTTAAAAATATTGGAATCAAGTAACACAAACCGATACAAAACTAAAAGGTAACACAAAATCAAGTAATATATATTATTGATCACCGGCAACAAATATTCACGTGTATTTACAAGCTAAACCTAGTTTGTACAACATTTCAATTGTTCAACAACTCAAGGAGCATCGATGGTAGCCATCGGCAACTTAAACCGACACATTGGGCAAGAGTTAGGAGTAAAGGAATAAACCTTTCTCTCTATAGGGCCTTGTTCTTTCAACGATGGCTGCTTGAATAATTCTAATCGAGTAGTGGCGTGGTCCACATACGGTGACGCTTGCATCTCCCTCGCTCTTCGCCGCTTGCAATTTGCGATGAGCTCCGTTACCTTGATCGACGACGGACGGCGGCGACAAAGTTTCTCTGGATACGCCAGCCCCGAATCCGGCCTTGTTCTGCTTCCTTGTTTTGATAGTTTCAAATCGTGGGATAGAGAGCTTCTCTAGAGAAGGAGAGAGAAAGAAAACAGGTCCTTCCGTTTTTCAGAAAGAAAGAGGGAGAGAAGGGCAAAAACGGAAATGATAAAAAAATTGAAGAAGACTCCACGTGGATAGTCTCTCTGCTCTCCAAAACACTCAGCTTTAAGATATAGGAGGATTAAACAAGTTTATTATCTAATTTGCTAATTGAAAGTTCTAAATAGCCTACTTACCTAAATCACCCAATAATATATTTATATATGATTTATTTTTGTGAACCACGTCTATTTGATTTTATTTTTTTGAGTCGCGTCAATTAGTAATCTAATATATTATTTAATATAATTAATATAATAAAATATAATATATTAATAAAGCGCGCAACCGCGTGCATAATGAATACTAGTTAATATAAATTTGTAAGACTAAATCACCGACTTAGATACGTTCTCATCTATTTCTTTATTTTAAGATCCTCTTCTTATTGACAAACCATAAACTCGTATAGAAGTATACTATTACTGATTTCACACGTACACTCGTATTGTATCCAAAAAAAAAAAAAAAAAACCAAGTACACTCGTATTTGCCTCTTCTTTGCATGTTATGTCCACTTAAGATATCGACATATTCAATCATCATTCATCAATTAATAAAGCACTTGACACATACATCCTCGAAGCACTAAAATTTACGACTCCCTCCGTGCAAAAATATAATTCGTTTTGGACTTAAATTTTTTTAAAACATAAATCACTTTAAATTTTCTAGGCATTGACTTTTTAACTTCTTTTATAAATCGGTTTTCTATATAAGGTTCTAAATTGAAAAAAATTCCCTAAAAAAAATAAGCGATCCTAAAAATCTAATTAAAGAAAGCTAAACTAATTAAAATTTTAAAAAAAAATTCCAAATTTAAAGTCTTAGCCTATGATCTTGAGATATAGGATAAAAAAATCGTTTATAAAATAATACTGCTTGTCAGTCGTTATACATAATTTATGAGGAATATAAAAATAATTTTTATACTGTTTTCCTTAATATGTGTGCAAACACATATTGTGGCTGTGTTGGTTAAGTTTCTCTCTTCTATATTTCGGAACTTGTAGTCAACTCGATCTTTTCCAGAGCTAAAGTATGTCCTCACTATATATACTTGTGAAAAAGTAAAGTAGACATATTTGTGTCTCCCTTTTCCGACATTTACATAGTTGAATTGTGCAAATGGTTTGCACTAAGTAAGACAACACAAATAACACATATTTGAAAGTACTTTATTTTTTTTAATGACGAGAAACCAACCTTTGGCGGTAAGCTCTGAACACGTGACACAGTCGGCAACAGTCACGTACCAGGTAAACCTGCTTACGCCGATTGACTCGACCCACTGGTAGAGAGCAAGGTAAACTTTGAATGAAAATCTCAAGAAAATGGGCGGGGGCAGGGATCAAATCGAGACCTCCTTCCCACCCCCTTGCTCCACACCACTGGACCACCCCGACTAGGACTTAAAGTACCTTTAATTTGGCTTTGAACATGACAAAAGTCTTTGTCAATTTGTATACTCGCTGGCCAGTATCTGAGGACCAATAAATTAGGTTCTAAAACTTGTATATCCACGACCCTGTTCTCCTATAAAATATGGTGAACTGCATGGATGACAAAAATTTATATCTATCCATATTTCTATGAAAAAATTTATAAAATAGACACTTTATTTGGACGTATTTGTAAAATGGTTACGTTTTTGGACAATTTAGCAAAATGTCCCTAATAAATACCCCGTACCCCCACGCGCTCTCTCTCATCGCCTTCCCCATTCTATCCGGCTTCCCTCTCTTCCCATCGCTCCATCGCTCTCTCGCTCTCCATCGTCGCTCCTTCCTCCATCGCCATCCATCGTCGCACCTTCCTCCGTTCGCGCGCCTTCGCCGCCTCGGTGAAGATCCCCTTCGTCGCCTCCGGGGAAGCCAGACGCTTCGAGATCCCCTCCGGCTCTCACCATAAGCCGCTCGTCATGTTCTCCACCTTCTCCGGCGCCTTCCACCTCCTCTTCCCCAACTACTCCGGCATCATCGAGTTTGATTACGATCGCCAATTGTTTCTGGATTCCGGGACGACTGCCACATCGAATCTTCAGAGGATCGCCCCTGCGCTCTTTCGCCGTGTGTTCAACTGTTGCTTTATTGATAAGGTGAAACCTGTTTTCGAGCTTTTGTGAAATTCGAAGTGGTTTGGATGAATAATGTTCAATTAGCGTTTTTATCATTCAAAGTATCATTGTGCTTGATTGATTTCTCAACTGGTTGTTTTGCCTAATTTCTGAACTGGTCTCTGAGTTCTTTTTGTTTAAGATTTTGTTGGTTTTCTGTGGGATTGGAATCTGACATAAAAGCGATTAAGATCTCATATGAAAACACATTGAGAGTTAATACTTAACCACATGTGATTAAGATTCAAGAACATAGGGAAAAAGGCTTGAAATTCAGCATACATCTGATAGATTTTGGCCTGAAATTGAGTCCTTGGATGTGCACAGGGTTTGAGTTCTAATGACTTTGTTGGCTAGCAGTTTAGCATCTATGAATATTCTTCTAATGTCTTTGGAGCGATTTGTTACTGGCAAGGGCAAGCTGGTTGGGAGCTTGAAAGGTTGAACTGGATTTGAAGTACTAGGAGAACAAGATAGAATTCACATTGCACGCCAACTGTTCGACAAATTTACACATGAAGGAATAGTCACAGCTGTGTGATACTAAATGAGTTAAAAATCAATATGCATTTAGATTGACACAATGTACAACTCTGTGACAGAGAATAAAAATAGTTGAGTAGTGCAAATTTGCAGTCATATGTGTTGAAACCATATCTATATTTGTTATCATGGAGAAAGTTAGATTGTTGAATTCAAAATTTAGACATGAGAGGGTGTATGGTGATCCTGTGTGGAGTGGATTAATGAGGCTATGTTCTCCTTGTGGACCTCGTAAAAGAACTCAATGGACCATTCAGCTACTGTTTTTTTTAATCCAGCAACAACATTCATTTGTGTTCATGTCTTGCTTTGCTGGTTAACTTGTTGGCTGATTTCTAAGCAGGAGGTCAAGAACCATGTTTGCTTTCATCGTCCTTCCCTGTTCGCTTGGCCTATGGAAGAAGGAGGTCAAGAACCATGAACTGGAGAGGCGTCTTTCTAGTGCTATCGCCATTATCAGGGATCAGTTTGGCCATGCCTGAGCTTGAGAGCAGGTTTAGCTCATTCCTGCAACCTTGAGTTATTCTTGAATTTAACCAGATACCATAATTATCAATCAAGCTCCCAATTTCCAAATCAATCAACCTTGAGTTGTTCTTTTGCTCCATTTCACATCAGGAAGGATAGAACTAGAGGATTTCATTGGAATGTAGCTGTCATTTTGCTTAGTTGATTAGGAAGGGATTAGATGAAGGTCTGAAGAGATTAGAAGGCTAATATCATTAAGGTTTTCTCGAGCATCGATTTGAAATGAGGAATTTGGAAAATTAGGATGTTACTTGGTGAGTTCTTTGTCTTTTTCGTTACTGAAAATTCATTTCTGGAATAACTTCTGTAGAAATTCTTATATATTCAGGATAATGTGTGGTGATTTGTAACTCTTAAATATTTACCATAGCCTCTTTTCTATTTGTTTTAGGCTTGGAATGTCTTGTAAGATCGAGTTATCCCTTTTTCATTGGTTTCTTCAAATTTGTGGGAGACTCTTGAGCTTTGCATTGATGTTGTGGATAAGTCATCACTGGATCTCTTGGTCCCTCGTTTAGCTCAGTTGATTAGATCTGTTGTTGGCTTCAATACTAGGTAAGAATTTAAGCGGCACTGCAGTTATTTCCACTATTCATATACTTTTGATTAGACTGCAATTACAGGTACTGACAATGTCAACTGAATCTGTGTTTTGCAGTCTCGTTCCTGATTTTTGTAGTTTCTATTTTATAATAAGCTAGTTACCGTCACCTTTTACGTTCACTCGACAATATTCTTGTGCTTTTGTAGAATCCCTTCATTCAGTTTCCATCAATTTCCGCATTCAGGTTCCAGTAAAGAGGAATTTTTCCTTGTCCAAACTGAAGATTGTTTTGGGGGGGGGGGGGGGGGGGGGATTGACAATGTTGCCTCACTAAACTATACAAATGTTCCTATTCCCTAGGATAGCAATAGACTAAGATTGTTTATATTTTTATAAAGAACCCAGTGTAAGAATTTCTTTCTCATATGCAAGATGCTTCTAGCTAATACTGATTTTTTCCTCCAATTTTTGATGCAGGGTTGGTGTAGCCACATTTATCTCCTTGTTGGTGCAAAGAGTTAATCTTGAGATTAACCCCTTCTCTGCTACTCTGTTGCGACTTTTGTTTCCAGCTGTAGTTTAGGAAAAGAGTGGTACTGCTAAACGTGCCTTTGCAAGTGCCTGTGCTGTGGCAATGAAGTATTCTGCACCCCTTCAGGCTCAAAAACTAATTGAGGATACAACAGCCTTGCAAGTGGGAGACATGAATTCTCAGGTGTCATGTGCCCTGTTGTTGAAAAGCTATTCAACCTTGGCTGCAGATGTTGTGAGTGGCTATCATAACTATGATATTTGTTTCAAGGTGTGTAACTTATGTTTAGCTTGGTGATGCATGTTTCTATTTGGTTTGTCACTGATGAAGTATATAGAACTGTTTAAGAAATGAATAGGTATTATTATAAAGCATACACCTTTAGCGACCCTGTTTTTGCTTTCACCAGTTGATGCATTAGTGTTTCTTTGAACGCCATAAGCTGATAATTGAGAAAGACCAGTCCTTCGTTGTCTACTGCTTTGCAAATGAATGGCACTACAATACTAATTGTGCTTATATTTGTTGTCTAGACAATAGTTTTCCATACAGTACTTGAGATCATCAGGATGATTTCATTGATTGGAACTAACTTCCTAGTTCTATACTTCTATCACTTCTGTGTGCCGATTTGATGATGATAAGCATGTTTCTGGCTCTCATTGGTGAAAACATTACAGCATCTTCATGGGCTTCAAAGAAAAAGGCTAGTTAAGTTGTTTATTAAAGGCTAGTTAAGTTGTTTATTATGCCTATACTATAATGTGATATTGTTATTCTCATTCTGGAATTCAAGTTACATTAATCTTAATTCAAAATTCAAAATGATGAAAGAGGTTCGTATGTTTTTCTTGTAAAGGAAGAAAGTGGTTCGTGTAGACATATAGCTATGTGTCGAGACATTTGTTGTTTTGATGATGGAAATAATGTCACTAGAATTCCTCTTAATTTTTTAGGTTGCCCCTTTTTAATTTTGTTCTCAATTTCTTGACCACAGGCAGTAGCCCCAACAGCAGCCCCAGCTAAGGCAGACTGATGTTGTAACTGCAAAGCTAGAGAGTATTGATTGGTGGTAATTTTGTGATGGATAATATGTCTATTGAATGGGAGCTGATTTCTATTTTGCTTGCAATAAAATTAGTTGTTCATGTATGTTGTCTTTGTAACTGCAGATTTATGTTTGCCTTTGATGCTAATCAGATCGATTTCTGTACCTATGATTCCAGCTTTTGTGCAATGGTTTTAAATGACACCAGGTAGCATATTAGATTCTCCTTGAACATTTATGGTTAAGCCTATTAGCTCAAAATGGTAGAGCAATGTGCCTACGCACAATGATGCGGGTTCAAATCCCGCATAGGCTATCTATGTGGTATCTCTTATTATGTTTCTCTTCGTGAATAAGAGTATAAGGTGCAAAAATAAAATTGTAAAGTGCAGTTGTGCATCTTTAAACTACAGTTGTGCAACTTTAAAAAAAGTGCTAACACAAAGCTCCTAACTCTCTGAAATAGAAATTACAATTTTAGAACTTACATCCGGCTTACAAATTACAATTCTAAAAACAGAAATTCGGTTATTCAGCTGGTGTGGTTATGTTTGGGGTTTTGGATTGGTGTCCGAGGCCAGATATGAAGCCTGACTTTCTATTAGTTGTGATGTGATTGCATTGTGCTCTTTTATTTCCTATTTTTTAGTTTTCTTTAGTGGTTATATACTTATATTGCATTAGATCTTGCTTGTCATGCTTGTTCAATAGTTACAGATTTCTTCGCTTTTTCGCACTATCTATAAAGTTATGTAATTGTGAGACAATTATTCGAATTAAATACTTATTCTCAATTTAGAAGAAAAATATAAATCCACTAGAAGATCGTTTTTCATAATAAAGACAACAAAATATTTGGTTAAGGTGCAGTCGTGCAACTTTAAGGTGCTGTCGCGCAACTTTAAGATGCAGTTGTGCAACTGTAATTAAGGGTTGTGTCAGCATCTTTTTAGAAATTAAAGGTTGTGTCAGCGGTGTTTGCAATTTTAGTGCTGACAGAGTTATAAAGAAATAAAATTGATCAATACATTTTCATCACTAAAATTGCAAACACCATTGACACTAGTTGTTTTCTCTGATTAACAAAATATAAAAAGATGCTGACACTACAGTTGTGCAACTCTAAACTACGGTTGTGCAACTTTAAAATACAGTTTAAGAACCAAATTAGATTAACAAGTGCAAGGATAATATTATAAAATACGGTTGTGCAACTTTGAAAATCGCACAACTGTGTTTTAAAATTGCACAACTATATTTTAAAGTTGCACAACAATTAAGTTATAAATTCCCAAATTTCTTTACAAAGCCGAGCTTGAACACAAGGTACTCGAGCTCGTTTGATTGTATATTACCCCTAGATGTACTCGAGCTTGAAAATACACTACCGGCTGCACCTAAAGGTGCAGTCGTGCAACTTTTAGGTGCAGTTTTGCAACTGTAATTAAGGGTTGGGCCAGGATCTTTTCATATAATTAAAGGTTGTGTCAGCAGTGTTTGCAATATTAGTGCTGACAGAGTTATAAAAAAAATGATGACGCCTAATAGAAAGTGCTGACACAAAAACGCTGACATGCTGTGTGCTGAGACGAAAAAAAATATTGACGCACAACATAAACTTGATAAGAAAGGCATACAAAATTGACTAGTATAAGAAGTCATTTTATACCCCGAGTAAAAAAAAGAGTAACAACATTTTATAGCAAGTGTTAATGATCAACGCTGTACATCATGCTCGAACCAGTTGAACCAACCGGGGATTATGTTTCCTAGCTACGAGCATAATTCTTAGAAATAAAAAACAAAAAAAAAACTAAACTTGGGTCATATTTGCACAACTTACTCTTATTTTTGCTGAACAATAGGTTATTTTTTGCACAACAATCGAGACTTGTGAAATTGTTCTCAACATGATTTTATTTTCTCTCAATATTATTTTAAGAGTTGCACGACTCTGTTGTAAGAGTTGTACGACTCTGTTTTAAGAGTTGCACGACTCTTGTTTTAAGAGTTGCACGACTCTATTTGCACAACTTACGGTTAAGTTTGCACAATGTACTATTATATTTGCACGACACAATGTACTCTTATATTTGCTCATCAATAGACTATGATTGCACAACATGGGGGGATTGATGGAATTATGCTCAATATGTTCTTATTTTTGCTCAACAATAGATTATATTTTGCACAACAATTGAGACTTGTGAAATTGTGCTCAACATGATCTTATTTTTTCTCGAAATTATTTTATAGTTGCTCAATAGATTATTGCACATCATGGTCTTGTTTTTGCTCAACAATAGACTATAATTGCACAACAAGGGGAATTGGTGGAAATTTGCTCAGCATGATCTTATTTTTGCTCAACATGATCTTATTTTTGCTCAATAATAGATTATTTTTGCACAACAATCGAGATTTGTGAAGAGTTGCATGACTCTGTTGTAAGAGTTGCACGACTCTATTGTAAGAGTTGCACGACTCTGTTGTAAGAGTTGCACGACTCTGTTGTAAGAGTTGCACGACTCTGTTTTAGGAGTTGCACGACTTACGGTTATATTTGCACATCGTAATCTTTTATTTGCATGACAAAATGTGAAAAATAAAAAAAAATCGAGTTGGGTCATATTTGCACAACTTATGTAATGTAACAATTTATGTTATTATTAATTTTTATTTGATGCCTTTGTGCATCCATGGCTCAAGCTCAATCCAAGCAAATCAAGCAATAAGTGAAAGAAAGAAAATGATGATTCATGCTTGTCTTATTCACAACTCAAAACGGTGATGATCACCAATGGACTAAAGATAATCTGTTTATCTTTGAACTTATGTAATGTAACAATTTAATTTGGCAAATTGAAGGCAGAAAATTGAATCATCAATATCAAGATCAATCTAACAACTTAGATCAAAATGGATGGGTAATGTTGTGTCATTCTCACATCCCAAATAAACCCACCCAAAAAATAAAACCTTCACACTTTCACAGTGTGTGATGTGAACTGTGAAGGTGTGAGCCCAGTGTTATTTATGACCCCCCATGCCCACAAAGTTACAATCTTTAGTCACAAACCAAACACCAACGCAGAGAAATAAGCAACAAAAAAAAATCCTCCATTAACAACCAAAAAACTCCAGCTGCCATGAAATCAGTGAAAACCCATTTGCTTATCCTCCTGATCTTGCACACCCACCTCTCAATTTCAACTGGGCAACCAAATTCCAGCCTGGGATTGCTGAGGAGCGGCGGCGCAACGGTGGCGCCAGATAAGGAGTTTCAGATGGATTCAGAGGTGAGCAGGAGAGTGTTGGTAATGGAGAAGAGGTATATAAGGTATGAGACATTGAAGAGGAATGCAGTTCCATGTTCAACTCCTGGTACTTCTTACTACAATTGTGCACCTCCTGAGACCAACCATTTCAATAGGAGGTGTGAGATAATCATCAGATGTGCAATTTTCAGCAATTGCATTAGGGATTTAGCAAATTATTTTAGGTGCAAAGAATTAAAGAATGGGACAATCAAGGAAATCATGAGCTCCTAAAATCACCTTATTTGCATAAGTATATATATAGGTGAAATCAAACAAAATTCTATTTAAAAAAGAGCTTGAAAAGGAGAAGGAAATGTTAAGATAATGTACCTGTCAGAACCACCGGCATCACCTGAACTACTCCCCCCTGCAAATTTATGAACAGACAATCAACAATCTGTTGAAAAACAATTGACCATGACATCCTGGGACGGTGGAAATAAACTTTCAGTCAGCTGCAACTAAATATGTAATGCTACCAAGGAGGAACTTGATTCGCCTAAAACTCAAATACAATGGTCAAGGCATGAGAACAAAAATTCCGCACTAGCTTAATTCATGGCCTAAAGGTTGTGCAACTCTAACCTCCAGTTGTGCAACTCTAAACTCCAGTTGTGCAAATCTGATCAGCAGCAGCCCACTCATTCTCTTTTGTCTTCAATGCATTAAGACACACATAATTTGCAGTTTAGGCATAAGAAAAAGGACTTTCAGAAATGCTATATTTTGTGCAATATTAAATGGTCAATCAACAAAGATGGAATCTGAAATCCCTAACCAATAGAAATTGCAAATCGAAATCCCTAAAAAGTCTTTATCTTAAAGTATGTTACTTGCTTTGATGTCTCTCGTGAAGGAACATAAGGCTTCTTCATGAAGGAACATAAGGCTTCTAGCAGTACCGAAGCATATAGCAGAACGCTTTCCCCAGTCTAGTTTACTCCGGTCACTTGTGAAACCTAACAATTTGATCAACAAAAGGCAGCAACTTAAGCTGAACAGTTAATCAAAACGGTTTTGAGTCTGTCATCTGCAAAAAGGCATGTTATTAAGGAGGTAGGAAGTAGGAAGACAGAGCAAGTGCAGAGCATAAACACTACAAATCAACAGTAAAAACACTCATACTTGCATCCTGGTTTGCCAGCCCTGAATTCCCCAATTTTCTCTGATCAAATTGATGGCAAAATAAACTATGAAACTGAGTTAATCTGAACTGCAGTCCATCACAAACAAAATCGAGTTCCTTATCAATCGATCTTCGATCGATTGATAAGGAAAACAGTCGGAAGCAAAGATCGATTAGTCGGAAGCAAAATCTGTCACATATATGCTCAATTTAAAAGCCTTCACGGTGCAATTTGACAAAGAAACATAAACACAAACACCTTGAGACTTCAAAATCGACTCCAACACTTAAAAAATCGAAGAAAATTTGCGCCTTTGGCGCAAATTTTCTATGATTCCATTGCACTGATATAAAGTTACCTGCAATGCCGTCAACAATCGTCGATCATGATTCGACGCCTTCGTCCTCAATCGAACTGCACGCGGGACGACTTCGGCCTCCCTCGCTCTCTCGCTCGGACTCGCTCGCTCCGGATTCTCAGATCCAGCGAGGGACGATGTCGACGATCTCAGAGGAGATCTCCAGCGGCAATAGAGAAGGAAGTGCAGCCGGGGACTGCGCGGCGATGCGCCGGAGATGGACGGAGGAATCGTCGAACGCGTAATCGCCGGGGAGAGAGAGAGAGAGAGAGAGAGAGAGAGAGAGAGAGAGAGAGAGAGAGAGAGAGAGAGAGAGAGAGAGAGCGTAGAGAAGAGAGAGCGTAGAGGAGAGAGAGCGGCGTAGGGGAGATAGGGTTTATATTTAGGACATTTAACAAAATTGTCCCAAAACGTGGACATTTCGCAAATTATACCCTATTTCGTGGCTATTTCGCAAAATGCCCCTATTTCTATATTTATACTTTAAATGAGAAGCAATTTTGCCACGTGTCCTCTCCAGGTTCAAAGTTATTTTTGGAAATATTATTTACATAATATCATTTATTATGGCAACTATATTTTCTAATATTATCTTTTGTGAAAAAATTTCTAATATTAATTACCCAATATTATTTGATGTTACATTTTTTAACCAATGGGATTAATTCAAAGTTTTTATCTTTCACTATTTATTATTTATTTTTTGCTATATCTCCTGAACCCAATTGTATTTTTTTGATTATTTTTAACACATTTACTAATCAATGGGTTTAATTCAAAATATTGAATTAAATTTAATGTCTATGATTAATCTATGTCTAAATATTATTTATTAAAAAACTGCCCCATGGCGCGGGGATCGTACTAGTTATCTTTTAAATAATTAATTGCATTCGATGACATCAACTTTCAATAATTCAACACTATCATTTGTAGTTAGGGATAAAATTGTTGTTCTAAGGGGAAGGTTGAGTTGCCAAAGGTTATTGAACTGTCCCTTCTGTTGAGAGAGCTATTATTGGGTGTTGATCCACGGAGTAGAAATTTTTACGAGTATATTCGAAGCTACCTTAATATGTTTGCATTCACATCCATGGGTGCATAGTTTTCACCTCCTTCTCATAATAGGCCTTATGTCTATCATATACAAGGTCAGAACGTTCAGAATGTTTATAGGATCGGGATTCTTGTGCGTATTGATGGAGATTCTCCTAAGTTCCCTCAATTGTAGATGTACGATACACCTAACAAGGTATCAAATCGCAATCGAGCTACTAGGTTAGAACTTGACTTTTCATTTACCACTTTTACTTTCTTAGTGTCTCAACTCGATCAACAACGATTATTTTAATGCTCGCATGCAAAGTGAATCCGAAGAATTTGATGAATCTCTTGTGGGAGATCTAAAGTGTATGCTAGATGAGCATAACCCACTCACTCAATCATTTAGGATGGCCAGGGATAGGTTGGTAAATGAAATTTCTCAAACTATGAAGTTGAAGCTACTCGGCAAGAGGGGTCGTAATGGAAGGAGGTACAACCTTCGAACTACATCAGATGTTGCAACTATTATTTTTTATGACACCGATTCTGAAAATGGTGGAAGAGGCATTGTTATTGAGACACAAACTGGTCAACTACAACGTATAACTGAGCTACATCATTCCTATCTTACTCTTTAGTATCCCTTTCTATTTCTGTATGCTGAAAATGATTACACAATCGAGATTGAGCATCGTGATATTCATGGTACCAGCAAGAGAACTAAGTTGACTCTGAGAGAGTATTTTGCTTATAGATTCCAGCACAGGTTGATAGAGCATGCACTTTTTTTGTTTGCTCAGAAGTTGTTCCAGTAGTTACTGGTTTATGCTTACACTATGATTGAGTCTTCCCGCCTCTTATACTTTCGATTTCATCAAGAGGATTTACCTTCCGATACTTATATGAACCTGACTATGGCGGCTTCGAATGGGAAACAGTGAACCTGCTTTTGCTGGCAAGCATATTCTTCTGCCGTCGTCCTTTACTAGCGGACCTAGGTATATGATGCAAAACTATCAAGACCCCATGGCACTGTGCAATTTTTATGGCCATCCGGATTTGTTCGTTACCTTCACTTGCAATTCAAAGTTGCCGAAAGTTGTCCGTTTATCTGAAGTCCTTCGTGTTCGAACCGAGAAAATATTTGATTTCTCATGCAGACTCTTCAGTAACAAACTACATGAACTCATTAAGGACTTGAGATGCAATAATATCTTCGGTCGCTGTCAATCAAATATGTGGTCCTCTCCCCTAATTGTTTATTCTACCAATTTGAAAGTTCATTTTGTATTTAAACTATATCCCTCAGCAATGAAAGACTTTGAATTTTCATTTTCTTTACATCTCTTCAACCTACATATTACTGAAATCAGATTTACAATGTCTTTGATTGGTAAAAGATTTTAAGAATGTTCAAATTAACCCTTTCCAAGTGCCAAGATACACAATCATATGGGTTTACTGGAGCAAGTCTAAAACTAAAAGCAACATGAGCTCGAAAACCACCTACTAATGTTTTTGATCTCCCATGGAAGGAGGGCTACATATTTTATGCAAAATGTGGAACTTAAAGAATGTAGAATTCTTATATCATTTTGAATTTTCTATTACTAATTCTATGTACCATTCTAGCCTTTTATTTTCCAGTTTTTATTATCATTTTTTAAAAGCCTAGGCTCTCAAGTTGGCTTTTGACTATCTTAACTCCTCTTTATTCCTTGTAGATAGAATAAGCTTTAAATTACAATCATTGGCCAGTAAACAACTCCTAAACTAGAGATAAATTGCTGAATAAATCAGCACCTTCCCATTTTGCAAAAAAACCTGCATAAAACAACCCTCAAGAAATTCAAAACTAAACTCACAAGTAGCACCAAAGTTGGAAGTTGAAGCCAAATAAAATTCAGTCCCGAACAATACCTTTACGAGCAGCAGCATAGGAAACTGCCTCAAAACAACCCTCAAGCCATTAGAAAATCAGCCCCACGATCTGAATTTTTTTTTCCCACTCAACAACCCCCAAATTTTGATCCAAGTACCAGACTACTAGCAGAAAACATCCTCAAAAGCTCTAAATCTGAAGTTTTTGAAGCAGCAACAACAACATAGGAATAGTAATTACAAACTCAAATAATGGGAATGTTGTGAAGGAAAATCTAAAATCTAAAAGCTCTTAAGACAAAGGGTTGGTCCTGAATTTACAGATTGCTGAAAATGAAATTCAAAAATATTTCCTCACATATTTCCAAATTTACCTTTTGCTGAATTTACACTTTTTAAAATGAATTTACAAATATGATATACAATATTACAGTGTGTTGAATTTGTGGCCAGTTGTTGTTTATAGATTTATTGTTTATAGATTTTAACCAAAAAATTTATTGTTCACAAATTTTTAAAATATTCTGAATTTGTGACAGATTGTTGCATATAGATTTAAAAATGTGCTAAATTTGTGACAACTTCAAAAATCCACTAAATCTGTCATTTGCTCTTTAGAGATAGATTCAAATATGCTTAATCTATCATTTGCTCATCAACTGAGATTTTATCAGTAACTTAATTTCTGTTTCTTTTATGCCAAATTTCTTTATTGCTCAACAACTTTTACATTGTTGAATTGAAATTAAATTATAAATCAATCACTTTTTTTTTTTTTGCTGAATTGAAATTATAGCTTGTTGATCGAAACTAAAACTAAGATTTGTTAAACTGACACATTGATAAGTCAACTTCCTGTAGTTTCCAAATTTTCCAAATGTAATTGAATTTAGTATATTTTTTATGATGGAAATTTATGATTATCCTCATTTCGGTTCTTTGATATGGATTCATGGATTTGATTTTGTGCTTTTTTGGTATTTTATATCCCTTGTAAAAATAAACTTCCTATGATATTTATGTAATTTGGAGTTGGAGCAATTCTAGCTAGGTGTTCTTTCCGCTAATTCAAGAATTACACTATGTTCGATCAAATACAAAACCTTTTTTTGGATGTTTAAATTTTTTATTACAATTTTCATTGATTCTATTGTGTCACTCTGTGGGTTTCTCACCGTTTACTTTTTTGTTGTTGTAAATTTTCTATTTTTTAAGTTGTATATACTATAGAGTTTCAAAAACGTGGACTGCTCCATGCTCATATTGTTATGCCTGAAAAGATAAATATATAGATGTGGTGGTTAAACCAAAGAACAAAAAGTGAGACCAAACACGGGGTCCCACATAAAATACATCTCCTCAATACTTTGCTACCTAGAAATGCCCACTATTTGCCGAATCCGAAAAACCCGCATAGAAAGGAAATCAGACCTAACTAATATTTAACAAATACCCAACTTATATCGGTATTGTTAAATAAAAATTAGGCCCAACTTTCAACAGATATAAACGAATTGGGCTCCCTTCACAATTTCAATTAATCTCAAAAAGTTATACCCCACTATCTGTGCAAATCAAATCTACCTAAGCCGGCCCACCCCAACTCTTCTAAATTTAAGTCCGGTCCACCAAAAAATTAATTCTAGTCACGAGAGGGTTTCTCGACCAAATAAATTTATAGTCAAGACCCCGCTATAGGATAGTGGAGTCAGGTTCGTCCTCAGTAGAGAAGTCAGCGGTTCTAGGTTTAGTTGGTTTAAGGGTTCGGAAATAGCGGGAAAAGGTGATGAGGGTTGTTGTCGACGTCGGCTAAGGATGGGTCGATGTCGGGGGGATGGTAGGAGAAGAGGTGGTCGGTGTCGGGTAACTTTGCAGGATAAAAATAATGAAATAAAATAAATAAAGATGCAAACTTCCAAGGTAAGGGATCACCGCAACGATAATCAAACACACAAAAGATAAGATAGAATAATTATGTAATCACATCAAAGGAGTAAGCTTTCGCCTTTTCCAACAATTAGATAACCCTTTCAAGTAACCCTAATTGTATCTACCAATTTTATGTTTATAATTCAAGTTGTTAACATGAATCTCTATTATTTCGAGTAGGCAATAAACATATAAAAGGCAGTGGATGATCAAAACATAATAAATATCAAAACATTACCTCAAGTGTGCATGACTATCGTCGGGCTCACCCCGACCCTAGAAGAAGGAAATTAGAAAGCAAACATGATGAAAGAAAATAACTTTAACATTAAACTAAATCTAAAACTTACAAAACCTTCCAAACGCTCCTCCTCCTTGCGTCCTCTCTCTCTCTCGCCTCTCTCCTTGCACCGGAAGGAACATCTATCTATATCTAAAAACTTCCTATCTAAAAGCATAAGATAAAACATAATTGATAAAGGAAATAGATCTATAAGGAAACTATATCTAAAGTGAATAAATCCCTTCCATCTTGATAGATCTTCTCTTGAATGGATAGAATTCCACATCTCTTGGCTTGGAAGTAACTTTATGTTCTCGGACAAAACTCGATCTCGGACTCGGACTCGACTGGATTGTCCTCGACGTCGACCAAACTCCTCGACGTCGAGTAGGATTTTTCTCCCGGGGTCGCACTCGAGCTCGGGCACGTACTGGACTCGACATGGTGTACTCGACGTAGACCAGACTCCTCGACGTCGAGTAGAGTTCTTCGTCTCAAGTGATTGTTGCTCGACTCCGTGTGGTTTTGTCGTCCAAAGTTACTCGACGTAGACTAGGGTTACTCGACGTCGAGTAGAATCGTCAGGTTCCAGCATTCTACTATGTTCTTACAACGCACTTTCCCGAGTCCTCATTCGTCGGATTGATGCATATGAGCATGCGTTGGAAAGCTCTTTTCGATCACTACAACTCTCAAACAGACATCAAAGCTGGATTCAGAATGGTGAATGGTGAAAACTGGCGTTTTGTCGAGCTACATCATCCTTAGCTTCTTCATGACTTTCCTTTAAGCTCCAAAGTGCGTCCGATTTCTGCGAAATTAAACAGAAACTAGTGTAGACTCCATAATTTGGCAAATAAGTGTGAACTACATATATTACGTACTATTCTAACCCAAACGTATGAAATGCATGCAAAAATCGGTATAAAAGTAAGTGTAAAACATGGCAAATTAGGCTAACAACAAACACCTCATACTTAAGCTTGCTTGTCCTCAAGCAATACTTTTAATGGTCATATAGGGGAAGAAATTAAAACTCTCAACATATTAGATTCATTCTTATATAACTCTGCAATCAATTACCATCCTTGAAAAGGTACTAATACCACAAATCCATACATGTGCAATAAAAAGCAACATCTACTCACAAAAGGAGGGTTATGCAAAAACAATTCATATGTGACAAAGCATCAATAATCAAGAGGACTTTAATTAAGCTCAATAAGGAGTAGATTGGTAAAAGGCTTAAGGTGGGCAATTTTTGGCCATGTGGTGCTAATGATCCGGGGAAATTGAGTAATTTCCAAATTTTCATATCACATTCCTTCTTCCTTTTGATTTCTAGCTTTTCTCTCATCGCTCAATGCTTTTTTCAATATTATGATTTTACCTCTCTAACCTCAGCACTGCCTTCTCGCGAGTCGCAAACATGGGTGTCATGAATGGCCCCGGATACTTAGTGCTTCAGACTCCTCACCTGGTGTCCCATCTCGCCGAACTATTATCTCAGCGAGCAAGGTCGATCTACCTTTATCTCCTGAGGTGGCCGGATTTTCTTTCACTCATTAAATTTTCCATATATTTCTTTCAATTTCCTGCCAAACTCCATATATGATATATAAAAACAACACAAACACCATATAATATCTCCGTAATGTAACATCATTCTCAACAAAATCCCCGGATAAGAAATAAGGTAAAGAATGGGCAATATTTAGTTCATGTGGAGCATAATATGAAATAAGACTCAATATGGCTTTTGTGATGCATAAGCATACGTAAAGGCTAGGATATAACAATATGAGCATATATGGAAATATAAAGTCCTCCATCCTCTTCTCATGCAAAATGTCAAGAGCAATTTCAAATTTTACCTCATTTCATGGTTTTAAATAAAATATGCACTTCATTGTGACTTCCCTTTACTAGGCAATTTCATGTCGTATCTCTAATGAATCTAATTTTGCATCGTCAAGTTCAATTAAAGCTTCCATGAAACTTATTCAAAATTTTTGATGGGGGTGATAAAAATAAACTTTGAAAAACATGCATATAAGCACATAAATAAATAATGAATTCCAAAATAGCCATGTATAAGCAATTCAAGAAATAATGCACAAATAATGCCAAATAAATTCCAATATGCACAAAGTAAGCCCTTCCCCCACCCCTTAAACAATACAGTGTCCTCAATGTATAAAAAACAAGGGTAAAGAAAGTAACTCACTTGACAGGTGTGTTGATCGTCGAAATCGAGTGATGATGTTGCTGCAGAAGTGGTCGATCTCGAGGAAGAGTAGTCGACGTCAACTATAGCTACTCGACATCGAGTACAGTGAAAGCCTCCATGGTGATCCTTGTCGACCATATGATCGTTTCCTCGTGATGGGTAGTCTACGTCGAGTAGAGTACTCGACGTCGAGTACTTCTGCATCGTTTTTTACCTGCAAAACATGTTGGAAAGACAATATCCACAATAGAAAATCCAAAAACAATATTTAACACAAAAACAAACAGTATCTAAAACTCTAAAAAATAAGAAATAGCGGGTTGCCTCCCGTAAGCGCTAAGTTTTAAGTCTTTAGCTTGATCTACTTCCCTTTAAGTCTTAGCCTGGCTCATCTTTGTCCGGAGGTATAGGTGGATCTGGTGGTTCCTCCAGTGGTGGGAAGCATGGAATGTCATCCGGGGGCATCATGTGAAGAAGCTTGAATCTCCGTGAGTGAACGCTTCATGACTTCACCCATTCATCTTCCCTGGCTCTAGCTAGCATGTATAAAGGAAGACATAAAGAAAAGATACATACCTCGTTATCATACCTCTTCCGTTTCATAGGTTGACTTGGTAGTGTATCTCCCCCACAGTAGAACGGTGGAGCGGGAAGAGATATTTGCACCTCATCTTGCGGAGCTTCATGCCACTTTGCTAGGCCCCCATACTTGAATATGAACATCAGTTACTCAAAATCATCGGGGATAGCCTTCACTTTGTAAGGTAAAAGCGACCTTGGAACGCCCTGGGCAACAATGTCCAACTTCTTTTCTTCTAGCGCTTGGGATCCTTCAAAAGATATATCAACAATAGGTAAAAAAAAAGTAGGAATGAAACTCGAGGAAGGACATACCTAGCTGTCGACATCGAGTGGGTCAATTGGCTCGTCGGGAGGAGGGCATGGTCCTTTAGACTGAATGGAAGCCTCAAGCTTCAGATTTCGTCTTCTAGCCGGGCTATTTCCATTAATCGTGCCTCCTCCATTGCAAGCCTATTTCTCCGTCTCAAACCTTGGAACCATTCTTCCCATTCGGGATTCCCTTCGACAAAGTCTACCCTCTTTGTACCTAAGCTTTGAAATCAAAATCAATAAAGCACAAATTAGTAGCAAAAGCTTGGCACCTAGTTGGTACCGGTGAGGCGGGTGGTGGTAGGGTATATGATAGTAAGAAAAAGGGATGGGCTATTCATAAACTTTAAAAACAACTAAGCTAGGCGTGATTGATATCTGCCCGGCAACGGTGCCAATTTGACGAGAGGGTTTCTCGACCAAATAAATTTATAGTCAAGACCCCGCTATAGGATAGTGGAGTCAGGTTCGTCCTTAGGAGAGAAGTCAGCGGTTCTAGGTTTATTTGGTTTAGGGGTTCGGGAATAGCGGAAAAGGTGATGAGGGTAGTTGTCGACGTCGGTTAAGGATGGGTCGATGTCGAGGGGATGGTAGGAGAAGAGGTGGTCGGTGTCGGGTAACTTTGTAGGATAAAAATAATGAAATAAAATAAATAAAGATGCAAACTTCCAAGGTAAGGGATCACCGCAACGATAATCAAACACACAAAAGATAAGATAGAATAGTTATGTAATCACATCAAAGGAGTAAGCTTTCGCCTTTTCCAACAATTAGATAACCCTTTCAAGTAACCCTAATTGTATCTACCAATTTTATGTTTATAATTCAACTTTTTAACATGAATCTCTATTTTTTCGAGTAGGCAATAAACATATAAAAGGCAGTGGATGATCAAAACATAATAAATATCTAAACTTTACCTCAAGTGTGCATGACTATCGTCGGGCTCACCCCGACCCTAGAAGAAGGAAACTAGAAAGCAAACATGATGAAAGAAAATAACTTTAACATTAAATTAAATCTAAAACTCACAAAACCTTCCAAACGTTCCTCCTCCTTGCGTCCTCTCTCTCTCGCCTCTCTCCTTGCGCCCGAAGACGACTTGGCTTGAATGAATGAAAGTCAGCCCCCTAGGGCCTTATTTATAGTGTTTCATCTAGCTAATCTTGGAAGGAACATCTATCTATATCTAAAAACTTCCTATCTAAAAGCATAAGATAAAACATAATTGATAAAGGAAATAGATCTATAAGGAAACTATATCTAATGTGAATAAATCCCTTCCATCTTGATAGATCTTCTCTTGAATGGATAGAATTCCACATCTCTTGGCTTGGAAGTAACTTTATCTTCTCGGACACAACTCGATCTCGGACTCAGACTCGACTGGATTGTCCTCCACTCGACCAAACTCCTCTCGATGTAGCAGTAGGAAGTCATGTTTGATCCTCGAGGAAGCTGGTCAGCGGATCCCAGGCAGCCCAAGAATCTCACGGGTCAAAATCGACTTCAGAGGTACTCGTGGTCGACAGGGAGTCGGTACAGTCGAATTCAAGCAACAAACAGCAACTGCAGGTTGACAGGTCTGGTCGCTGTCGAGGAGGAGTGCTCGGGGTCGAGTACCTGTAGAGACAAAGACGAGCAACGATCTCGAGCAGGAGCTTTTGATCGAAAGTCAGTGGTCGACGTCGAGGAGAAAAACAGAAAGTAACCTTTTTGCGTCGGCGAAATATGGTCGAAGATTGTGAGGATGGAATCGAAGTGCGGACAGAAAATAACCAGTTTTGCAGATTTTAAATTTCAAACAATTAAACGAAAACTTCCAAGATCGGGGTTTGCAACAACAATAACCATGAAAGCGGAATCATAAATCATAAAATATGGCAACTTTATCGATAAAGGAGAAGGCTTTCACCCAATCCGACAAGTAGGAATATAAATCTCTTAATAAATAACCCTAATTGTGTCTATTTCTTTTCATAATTAGAATTTATAATCTTCCGAATAGAAATCCTAATTACTACCCAAGTTTCACAACATGAGTTCTTCAATTTCTCAATCAAAGGTGAAACACAAGGAATAGAATAAAATATGATAAAGTACCTTCTTTTGCAATTCGCTAATCCACCAACATGGCTATCGTTGGGCTCACCCCAACCCTAGAAGTAGGTGGACTACTCGCGCTTTATCATCGCAATCGACATCATTGATGTAAAAGAAACCTGCATAAACTATATTCAAAGTCTTTACAATCCAGGCACTCACACTTTCGTAGAATGCCAAAATCCTAAAACCTTTGAACTCCTAAAATATGTATTGAACTACTTCTCTAGAATTGAATGAATAAAAATCTAGCCGCATGGGCTTTATTTATAGGGCTTAATCCTTGGTAATCAAGAAAAGCAAACTATATCTACTTTCTAAAGATAAAACTTAATTAATATAAAACATAAATCTAAAAGGCAAATATCTAAATATCTTTAAGTGGTGAATAATCTCCTTTCCATGGATAGATCTCTATATAATTAGATGAAAACGTCTTTGCTTCGTCCCCAAGTAGTCAAGTCGTGCTCGAATTGGCCCAATGGGCTCGCGGGCCAAAAATATTCTAATCGACGTCGAGGACGTGTGATCGACGTCGAGGACGGCTTGTTCGATCTCGGCTTCTCTTCGTGTTTCATCGAGCAGCTTTCCCTTCTCGTACTCGTGCAGAGTTTTGGCTTGGTCGACGTCGATGAGGTGTGCTTGACTTCGAGGACAGTCGCCATCGAGTAGAGTTTGTCTTCTTTCCTCGATCAGTATTGCTCTCCTGCTGTAGTCGACTTTGAGGAGTGCTGGTCGACGTCGAGGAGAATCCAGCCTTTGTCCCTTCCTTTTGGATTCGTCCCGGATTGGCTCCAAATCCTGCAAAATTCAACCAAAACTCGTGTAGACCTCTATTTCTGATAAATAAGCTTATATTACACAAATTTAACATATTCCCAACCCGAAATATGCCAAGTACTTAGAATAATGAGCTAAAATGTGCATAAAAACATGGTTACTTTAGTGGACATCAAATCACCCCATGCTTAAGCTTGCTTGTCCCCAAGCAATTAACTTGGATGGTCATTCAGGGGAAACCTGCAAAGACTCTCAACATAATGAATTCATTGTTATATTACCCAACACTCAATTGCCATCCTCGAAAAGGTACTTGATGCCTACAAATCTGTACCTGTGAATGAAAAGCAATTTATGCACACAAAAGGAGGTTATACAAAAAACTTTTCTGTGACAAGGCAACAATAATCAAGAGGATTTTATTTAAGCTAAAAAAAGGAGTAGATAGGTAAAAGGCTAAAGGTGGGCAATTTTTGGCCATGTGGTGTTAAAATCCGAGGAAATGGATTATTTCCAAACTTTCTTTACCACATTCCTTCTTCATAAGATTCCTCACCTTTCATAATACTTTTATTAATAATAATGCTTTTACCTCTCTAACCTCAGCACTGCCTTCTCTCGAGTCACAAACATGGGTGTCATGAATGGCCCCAGATACTTAGTGCTTTGGAGTCCTCACCTGCGTGTCCCATCTCACTAAACTATTATCTCAACAAGCAGGGTTGATCCACCTTTATCTCCTGAGGTGATCGGATTTTTTCTCACTCATTAAATTTTTCATAAATTTGAATTTTTTCCTTGCCAAACTCCAGTAATGACATAACAACACAATAAACCATATAATGTTTCCATAAAATGATGTCCATTTTCAACATAATCCCCAGATAGGTTATAAGGTAAAATTGGAAAATATAAGGCATATGTGGAGCAATAATGATATAAAGGTAAATAAGGCTCATAATATGGCTTTGGTGATGCAATTGGGTAAAGGTATGGCTAGAAGTATGAAAATGAGCATATATGGAAAAACTAAAATCCTCCATCCTCTTATTGTGCATAATGTCAAAAGCAACATCAATTTACCTCACTTTTGTGCAATATCTCTAACGAACCATCCTTGCATCATCGAGTGTTGCCTTGGCTTCCATGACTCTCTTCTTTGAACTTCTTGCAAGCTTAGGCGATGTCTCACAACTTTTAAAAATGCTTTGAAAAATATAAGATAAAACATGCAAATGCGATATCCAAAATAAAACTACTAAACTCGATAGAGTGTTGTGCAATGTCCTAGACAACACAAACCATGCAAATTTTAAAAATACAATCTGAATTTGTCCAAATGAGTAAATATAATAAATACAGTTCACCCCACCCCATGCTTAAAACTGACTGTGTCCTCACTGTCATCAATAAAAGTCAAAGGAGGAGGTAAACTTACATGGCATAATCACTGGTGAGGCGGAAACTGACCACCTAGCAAATAGTAGGGGAGTCCGACCTGGTAATCAGGAGCTCCTCCCTGAGAAGAGCTACTAGGCTGGTACTGGGAAGGGCCTCCTTGCTGAAAGTTGTTCCCTAGCGGATAGAAGTGTGGTGGGTATCCCCAGTTTCGCTGCTGTACCACCTGGTCCAGGCGCTCCATGACAGTCGAATAAAATTCCTTCTAGTGTCGGTCTATGGTCTCCTGGCCCAGATGGAAGGAGATCAGCCGCTCCTCGATGGAATCTAAACGTGCAGCGTTGCCCTAATGTGCCTGCTGTCTCCCGGTGTGGTGGTGCTGCTGCTGGGAATGGTGGTAGTGGTAAGAGGCCTGGTCGTCGTTGTTGCCCTACTGTGCCTGCACAGGGTCTACCGCCATAGGGGCGGAATGCTCGTGATCAAAGAGGGGCTCACGACGGCGAAGGGTCGGGTCAGTCTCAGGGTTGATGCTCGGATGGTAATTGTGACCCACCCATGTCCATCAGGTCCTCACGGATAACTACCCGTGTGGTATACTGGACCCATCTCTGTCGATCTGTGTGGCGACTGATAATGTGCCCCTTTCGCAGGTGCATTGTGTCAATATGCACTAGGGGGAATGCAGTGTACCGGTGAAGAGGAACTCTTAAATGGGCGACTAGGATCGCCACCATGCCTCCCTCGTAGATGTGGCCGCCGTATCCCCTGCGCGTAATGCAGTGCTCAATCAAGCGTAGGCGAGCGACAGAGGAGTAGACTCAAAGAGCATCCGACGAAGACACTCTAACTCAGGGCGGTTGGGCCTGCTCAACTCAGGGCGGGCCCACAGAGTACTCCCCAGAATGCGAAGGATGGTGGCAAATAGGGACTGGCAATGTTGGTTCTTGTGGTGGTAGAGGTGTTCGGCTCGAGCACGCCAGTCATATATCTCCACATCATGTCGGGGTTAATGATGCGGAAGGGGCGGGTGGTGTGGTGGAAATGGAAGGCGGCGCTCAGCTCCGCCAAGGGGAGCTGATACTGGTGGTTGCCTAGCTGGAATGGCACTGGGTCGTGGGATCCAGAGGAGTCTGGGATCTCCAAGGTGGCCAGGAACTCGGTTGTCAGCGCAGGGTAGTGGTGGCCTAGAGGTTCAATAAGGCAATCTCCGTCAATTAGATCTAAGGCCTCGACCATCCAACGGTGCATTCCTAGCTCCTCCACGTCTGGCTGGGAGTACCAACGGGCATGGGTGGCCATGGAGGCAAGCTGCTCAGCCAAAGCGCGTGTATCTGGATCAACAATCACTATTGGGTCCATTTCCTACAAGGAAAGATCCTTAGAAGATAATTCCCATACAAAAAAAAAATAGTTAAGCATAAAACGTACAAGAATATCTTTGACAATATGCAAGGACTAAAAGTATAACAACTACATATAAAAATCAGCCCATTAATAATTTCCCCGAATATAACCGTTAGAACAACCCTCAATAATCAATTTCAATTTCCCGCGAAAATTTCAAACCCTTAAACATTCAAAACACAACTCAAGATCCGATCTCTACCTAGGTTCTCAATGATAAGTATAGAATCTAAAATTTAAAGAGAAAAGAGGGAGAAATCATACCTTAAAGTTGAAAAAGTGGGATGAAATTGTGAATAAAGAAAATAGAGGGGAGAGGCTCTCGGTTTTTTTCAAGAAATCAACAAGGGGGCTCTCTGATTTGAACTGTCAGTGGCGCGGGGAGGGAAATTGGTGGCGGCAAGGTGGTTCTGGGCGACGGAGGCTGTGGATCCGGGGTGAAAGAGGCCGGAACTAGATAAGGGGCGCCGGATCTAGGGCAAGGGAGGCGATGGTTCTGGGCAACAGAGGTGCGAGCAAGCGAGGGTGGTGGAGTGTTAGAGCGAGAGGGTGGAGTTCGGATCTGGGCTCAGGGGTGCGCCGGTGGCGCTCGGTGATGGGATCCGAGACGGGTGAGCGTCCGGTGGCCGGTAGTGGAGACGCAGAGGTTCAGAGAGAGCGAGAGTAGGGGGAGCGAGAGGAAGAAGACGGCAGGGGCTGCTAGGGGTTCGGATCCGGGCTCAGGGATGCGCCGGTGGTGGTCACCGGTCAGATCTGGATGGAGGGGCGGTGGTGCGACGTCCGGCGAGGGCTGGCAAGTCGGCTTGGCGAGGGCGAGGGCGAAGGAGTAGAGGAAGAAGGCGGCTAGGTCTGTGAGTGTGGTCGAGGTCGAGAAAGAGATCGGAGAGAGAAGGGTTGGGGGGGTCTTTATATAAAAATGAAACTGAAAATATTAAAATTAAAATAACAACTAACTTGTCTCTCTTTTTTTCTTTTTTTTTTCTCTTTTTTTTTCATGAAAGAAAACTAACCTGATAATGTGCTCGACGTCGAGTACGGTCCTCGACGTCGAGAAGGCCCCCCTTACCTTGCTGAGCATGGTCGACGTCGAGTACGGTCCTCGACGTCGAGTAGATGTTGCTTTCTCTTTTGATTCTCGAATAGATTTGCTTGATCCGGGAATTTCGTGAAAAATGGTGGACGTCGAGTAGACCATCAGTGCCGTGATTTTGCCTGTACCTACCAGTGAGAAAAGATTATGCACGAAATTCAAGAAAATAAAAGAAAATAAAACTAAAGAAGAAAGAATAGGAAAAGGGGGTTGCCTCCCGTAAGCGCTAAGGTTCAAATCGTTAGCTCGACCTACTTCCCTGTTTATGTTATGAGTAACGCCAGGGTGGCGCAAATCTCTTCCTCTAGGTCTTCTTTGTCGCAGTACTTCTTAACCCTATGCCCATTTACCTTAAAGTTGGTTCCATCAGTTCCAAGTAACTCCACTGCTCCATGGGGGTATATGTGGTGAACCACGAAAGGTCCACTCCATCATGTCCTGAGCTTCCTTGGGAACAAACGGAGTCTAGAATTATATAAAAGCACTTTGTCACCTACCTCATAGGTCTTTGGCACCAATTTCTTGTCATGCCATCTCTTGGTGCGCTTCTTGTAGATTCCGACATTCTCATATGCCTTCAGTCTGAACTCCTCTAATTCTTGCAAGTCAATAAAGCCTTTCTTAGCTGCCTCGTCAAGATCCATGTTGAGCTTCTTGAGAGCCCACATCGCCTTATGCTCCAGTTCGACAGGCAAATGGCATGACTTGCCATAAACCAAATTGTAGGGAGATGTCCGCAGTGGTGTCTTATAGGCCGTCCGAGATGGCTTTAATTTGGCGATTAGAGACCTCTACTTGGCCACTAGTTTGGGGATGATAAGGTGTTGCCACCCTGTGCGTCAATCCATACTTAGCCAAAAGAGCCTCAAACCCTCTCTCGATGAAATGTGAGCCACCGTCTGAAATAAGAACTCTAGGAACACCAAAGCGAGGAAATATGTTAGTTTTAACAAACTTTGAAACTACCTTTGCGTCGTTGGTCCTAGTTGCAACAGCCTCAACCCATTTAGAAACAAAGTCGACCGCCACAAGGATGTATTTGTAAGGTCCTGAAGCAGGGAATGGTCCCATAAAGTCAATGCCCCAGACATCAAAAAGTTCAACCTCCAGGATCCTTGTGAGTAGTGTCTCATTTTTCCAAGTAATGTTGCCCACTCATTGGCACTCATCGCATGAAGTGACATAAGCTTGCACATCCTTGAAAAGGTTAGGCCAATAAAAACCACATTGAAGTACCTTGGATGCAGTTTTGAAGCCTTTTGCATGTTCGCCTGTAGGGAGAGTGTGACAATGGTGAATGACACTTTCTACTTCCTCCTTCGGGATACAGCGTCTGAAGATATGGTCCTTCCCTTACTTGAACAATTAAGGGTCATCCCAATAGTATTGCTTGACGTCGTGGAGGAACTTCTTCTTTGCCGATGAAGATAGGACTGATGGAATCTCGTTTCCTACAAGGTAGTTAGCGAAATCCGCATACTAGGGGACCTTTGATCCCTTTATAGCATATATATCATGTATAGGACTAGTAGGAGGGGTAAAGAAGAAATCCTCATCGGAATCCGTTCGAAAATCTCACCCGGAAGCTTACCAGAAAGTGGTCGACGTCGAGGAGAAGTCTGCTCCTCCTGATTCTATACTCGACTTCGGAGAGCATGTCGAGTTACTCGTGGTCGACGTCGAGGACCCCTGCAAGTTAATAATGGGCAAAATTGTATACTTACCTGCAGAAGTTGGTGTACTCGATGTCGAGGAGGCATGGTCGACGTCGAGTACGTCTGTCTCTATCCGCATTAGGTGCTCGTCGGGGCGAGAGTCGTCGATAGGCGTGGTGTCTTGGGCTTCCTCCAGTATGCCCTTGGGGAGCCTGGATAGGTGATCGGCGACTGAGTTTTCCGTGCCCTCCTTGTCCTTGAGTTCGACATCGAATTCATAGAGTAGGAGCACCCATCGTAAGAGCCTTGGTTTAGCATCCTTCTTTGCCATCAAATATCTAAGAGCAGCATGGTCAGTATGGACAATAACTTTAGATCCAACAAGGTAAGAATGAAATTTTTCAAAAGCAAAAACCACAGCAAAAAATTCCTTCTCTGTTGTGGTGTACTTAGCCTGAACCACATCAAGAGATGGCATGAAGTTTCTTGTCCTTTCGTTGTCCTAGAACTGCTCCCACACCATAATCGCTGGTATCACACATGATTTCAAAAGGTAGTGACCAATCCGGCGATTGAATGATTAGAGCGGAGATAAGGGCTTCCTTTAATCTGTTGAAGGCTTCAAGAAACTCGCTAGAAAACACAAACTTAACATCTTTCATGAGAAGGTTAGTTAATGGTTTGGCAATTTTAGAGAAATCTTGAATGATCCTTCTATAAAAACCTGCATGACCAAGGAAACTCCTTATCTCTTTGATTGATGATGGTTGGGTCAATTTTTCCACTAGCTCTATCTTGGCACTGTCCACCTCAATACCTTTCTTAGACACCTTGTGGCCTAGCACGATTCCTTCTCTTACCATAAAGTGGCACTTTTCCCAGTTGAGAACCAAATTTGTCTCTTCACAACGCTTGATTACCCTGCGCAAGTTAGAGAGACAAATATCGAAAGTAGTACCATAAACAGAGAAATCATCCATAAATACCTCCACTATGTCCACTATCATGTCGGAGAAGATGACCATCATACACCTTTGAAAGGTGGCAGGGGCATTGCAAAGGCCGAAGGGCATCCTCCTATATGCAAAAGTTCCATAGGGGCAAGTGAAGGTGGTCTATTCTTGATCCTCTTGATGAATAGGAACATGCCAAAAACCAGAATATCCATCCAAGTAACAAAAGTAATCATGTTCAGCTAACCTTTCAAGTACCTGGTCAATGAAGGGGAGCGGAAAATGATCTTTCCTGATGGCGGTGTTGAGCTTCCTGTATTCTATGCACATCCGCCAGCTCGTAGTGATTCTTTTAGGAACAAGCTCTCCCTTCTCATTCTCTTCAACGGCCATTCCACTCTTCTTAGGAACAACATGAACTAGACTTACCCACTTGCTGTCGGAGATTGGATAGATGATTCCTGCATCCAGCATGCGCAAGATCTCCTTCTTCACCACCTCCTTCATGTTGGGGTTATGCTTCCTTTGATGCTCAATTGTTGCCCTGTGATCATCTTCCAAAAGAATTATATGCATACAAGTAACGGGTGAAATACCTTTTGATGTCCTCCAAGGAATATCCATTGGCTTTCCTGTGAGTTTGGAGGACTTCCAATAGCTTGTCTACTTCCTGTGTGTTTAATGAAGCATTGATAATCACAGGAAAAGTAGAGTTAGGACCAAGGAATTCATACCTAAGGGTGTCAGGTAATGGTTTCAACACCGGAGAAGGGCCTTGTGGAATCAAGATAGGCTCTATTTCCTCCGTCCTCATGATCTCCCCTAGGTAATCTGTCTCAATCCTCATGACAGAAGCATCCAAATCAGCTACAGGGGTTGGCGTTGACCAAGCATACATCGATGACAATGCTGAATCGGACACATGGTTGTATTGCTGCATAAAACCAGTCGAAATGGAGTTAGAATGGTCGATATCGAGCAACAAATCAGAACTGACCTGGCTTGCAGAGGTGGTCGACGTCGAGGAGCTGTGGTCGACGTCGAGTACATCAGTTGGGATCGGGATGTTGTTATCGATCTCAGGTGCACCTGAACCAACTTGGGTTGCACATGTGGTCGACGTCGAGGACATCAGTTGAGACTGAGATGCCGTGCTCGACCTCGGGTGTACCTGCAGGAGAAAGGGTAGTCGACGTCGAGGAGATTTCGAGAACTTACTTTTTCTAGAGAGGTTGTCGAGTTCGAGTGAGCTTCCTCGACGTTGAGGAGTTTGGTCGATGTCGACTTAATCTGCTCGACTTCGAGTGGATAGTTCAGCTCCGCCGATAGTGCGCCGTTGAAGAACTCTTCCTCGCTCGACTCTGCAGCAATTAGGTCCTTCTCCAGCGTGTATTATGCCTTTACTACAACCTCTTCTTGTGCCAAAAGTCTTCCTGTAGGCTCATCGCAAGAGATAACATTGAATTTTAAATAAATAGCTTTTATTTCCATTACCTCTTCCATGTCAGGATTGAAAAAGTATTCAATAATCTCATCCCCAATGGTGAAGGTGAGAACTCCCCTTTTCACGCCAATGTTGGCGTTTGCTGTTGCTAAGAATGGTAGCCCTAAGATGATAGGACATGCTGGATCCTCTGCCATTTCTACTACAAGAAAATCTGTAGGGACAAAGAATTTACCAACCTTAATAGGAACATCATCAACAATACCTGTGTGTATGACCACCGTATTGTTTGCCATATAGAGTTTGGCATCCACATGTTCCAGGGCACCTATCTTTACCTTTGACCAGATGGATAGGGGCATGATGCTCACGCTCGCTCCTAAGTCACACACTACCTTAAAACGATATTGACCAAGTCCAACAGTGATAGCAAACTTACCTGGACCAGGTCGCTTCTCAGGGAAATCCATCTTCTTGCATTCATTAGCAATCTTAGTCATTTATCGCTTGTTGCTATGAATCTCCGTGAGGAACTTGACGTAGGCAGGCATCTCGTGAAGTGCTTCTGTAAAAGGAATAGTAACATTTAGACTTTGGAGCAATTTCACAAAACGCTTAAACTTACCATCAGTTGGATCTTTCTACGCCTTAGAAGGAAAAGGGAGCGTCTTATTAGGTTTCGGAGCCAGAACAGCTTTCGGAGGTGATGAAGACTCCTCGACATCGATTGGAATCTCCTCGACTTCGACCACTAGAGTCGACTTCGAGCTCGTTTTTTGTGCAAAAGATCCAAGGTCGTGTGAGTGCTCGACGTCGAGTACGGCGTGGTCGACGTCGACCACGTTCTGGTCGACATCAAGAAGGTTATGGTCGATGTCGAGTGCAGTTTTGTCTGTTTCTTCTCCATTCTCTAGCTCGTGTAATTTGTGACCGCTCCTTAGTTTTACAGCGGCAATGTGTCCGGTCTGCCCCTTGGGATTTGGATCTGTATGCCCAGTGAGCGGCCCGGTCGGTCGTGGAATCTGTGCCGCGAGTTGACCCATCTGGGTCTCCATGTTTCTCTTCCAGATGTCCAGCTCTCCAAATCTTGTATTGATGTTCTGGAGCTGATTGTTGATGGCGCCATTGGCTTGCTTGATTCCGGCGCATCTTTTCAAGGATTAGTTGTAGATCATCCTTTCGCTGGTCTTTTTCTGCATGTCCTGGAGCGCGATATGGCGGGGGGTTCCTAGGGGCACCTTGGTTCCGCTGTGGTTGTTGGAACCTTTGGTCCCCCATATATCGATTGGGACCCCCCGTGTAGACTACTTCCTCACGAGTCTCTACTATCCTGACTTGCTCTGTATGTGGGCACTCTGTAGTGGTATGCCGCTGTGAGCCACATTCGATGCAAGGTTGGTTGACAGATAGGTACTGAAATATATAAAAACACTAGTGTAGACTCCGAAAATCAAATAATATAAATTAACTATAAATTATGTGAAATATGCATGAAAATAAGCTAATATAATATGCAAATATATGACTAAAATAAACCCATCAAACTACCCCATGCTTAGACTTTTGCTTGTCCCCAAGAAAACTAACCACAAAACAAAAACGAACTAAAAAAGAAAGACAAAGACTCAAAGAGATTTCTACGAATGATCACTCATCAGTATGGTTCACATGGCTACCGGAGTATTTATTACGTTAAGCTCAAAATTATTATGACACTATGAGACCCACATCAAACCGTTCATACTCATTGCTTTAAACTCAAATTAGGTTCAGGGGATGCTTGCATTCAGAATGTATTGAGCAATCAAATTCATTAAGCACAATTAAAAATCGTCATAAACACCCATAGATTACTAGGCCTTTTCTACTCCGGATTTTCAGTCAAGCTCATATTTTTCTTTCTTTCTTTCTTTGTTTCTCTAAGCACAATTACTAACCGTATTTTTTTCTCAATTCTTATTAGTGTCGAGTGAATTTTATTCTCCTCGAACATTGGTTTATTGATTATTCTTTTCACTCGAGTGAATTTTATCCTCCCCGAGCGGTGTATGTGAATTTTATTCTCCTTACAATGATCAACCCAACACATATATCCAAACACATCAAAAATCACATCAAATAGATAACCGAATTTACTAGTTCTTTTCATCAGGGGTTTAGACATATACAATAGAAATCGTATAAATTTTTTAAAGATTGCTCTAAACTGAACATCCAACCAATAATCAAGTTATAACTAAAGCTCATACTCTAGATCATCCATGGGAATCCCACAAGTGTCTTTATTCAATTAAAATTCGAGTTTATTAACTCTTAAGCTATGAAAAACCATATATCATCATCGAGGTCATATCAATCGTAGAAATATCTTTCTATAATAAATAAAATAAAAACTAACAAATAAAAAACAAAGACTCAATAAATTACTATGACCATGGGATAATGATCAAACACCCTATAATGCAACCTAAAATGCAATGAAATAGATAACAGAAAATGAAACAAAAAACATATATATGAATACAGAGCTACACCTGAATTTCCCCTACCCCATGCTTAAAATCTTACTTTGTCCTCAAAGTAAAGAAAATGAATGAAAGAGGTAAAGGAAACTCACCAAACAAATCAGGCATTCCAGAACTAATCTTCAACTCAAGAGGAGGTAGTGGTGTTGCCTTTGAACAGACCATAAAAATCAGCACCTTCTCAAAGGTATAGGACCTGTCCAACACCACAGACAGCAACAAAAACAAGCAAAACTGGCAAAGTAATCAGCATCCAATCTAGTTAAGTAACAAAGGAATATCAAAGTCATCAAATTCAACAAGATAGGTGACTATTCCTAAGTACTAACACCCTTAAAACATGATAAAAGAGCAAAAAGTACAACCCTGGGGTATTCAACAGAAACGTACAACAACAACTTGGATGCAATTGGCACTCGTGAACCTTCTTGGATTTGGACAAATATAGGGCTATCCTCATTGCAAAACGCCTGGCCAAGACATAAAACAAAAAGAATGCACCACAAACAAACAAATTCCAACAACCAAGAAAAATATATCATCGAAGAATAGAAGTACCAAGACTAATATAACAAAAATCAGCCCTGACAGCACATGCTCAATCACTTCTGACATTGAAAACATGGAATGTAAGTGATTTCAAGGAGCAAGAACTAGCAATCAAAAATTGAAGCATGGGAACCATCTCAAAGTATCTAGGCTTGTCTTGATAATAGCACTCGAGACTAAATAAAAATCCTCAGCTGATTTCAAATAGAACTAGCAGAAATCAATCAGCCACAGGGAAGACCTTATCACTTCTAAGTCCCAAAAATCCAACAAAACCATCATACAACTCAATCTCAACCAAGTTCTGCAATTCACAAATTAGATGGATCGCATTCGCAACCAAACCATCATACAACTGAATCTATCACTGTAATGGACACATTGCTCAACAATCTTTCCGCAAACATCGCAACCCACGATCAGTAGCATCAGACTAAATCGGGCACAACCCAATAAATAACAATAAGCACATTGTTCCACTCAATTCGCATTTATATTCAACCCAAAAAAATTAGAACAATAGGGAGAAGAGATAGGCATACCTGCACTTACCATCAGGTTGAAAATTGGAGGACTCTCATATAGGAATTGGGGCGATGGCAGCAGCAGTAGAAAGGGTCGATAAGAGCGGGCGGCATGGGCTAAGTGCAGGAGCTCCGGGCGGAGGCATGGTGGCTGGCAGTGCAAGGCGAGGGAAGGAGAGGAAGTCCGGAGGGGAAATCCCGGCGAGGGTAGAACCTGGCGATAAGAGAGAAGCAGGCCGCCCTCGGGTTAGGGTTCCGTCGGGACAAGGGTGAAGGGAACAGTGGTGAGGAGCGGGCGGCGAATAGCAGTAGACGGAGAGAGGAGGCTGAGGGATGAACTCTGAAGTGAGAGAGAGAGAGAGGCGGCGCGGTGATTGGACGCGGGGACGGAGCCTTCGAGCAGCACTTGCGTGAAAGGATAGGGATCCCGTGGCGATGAGCCCAGCAGCGGAGGTAACACACGCCGGAGGAGGGGCTGGTGTTGAAGGCAAGCAGGAAAGAGCAGAGGGGGCGAGAGAGGAAGATGAAGACTAGAAAAGGGATCTTTTTTCTTTCTTTTTTTCGGAAATAAAAAAAATATAAATAATCCTAACTAACAATAAAAAGAAAATAAAAAAAATAACTAAAAATAAAACGGAAATATAAAAAAAAACTCATTCCTTGGTTGCCTTCCAATCCTTACCTATCGGACATTGTCAAAGCCCTCAGCAGTCTATCATATTCCTGTGCACACATCTTACCCAAGACGTCATAACACACTAGTAAATTGAAATTATATAACATTATATAAGTTAAAAACTCTTTCAATTTATCAAAGTTATGACTCCCTACTGAAGGAATATGATACGACAAGTTCAGTCCACTAGGGGCTTTTCAAAATAGCAATTATAAGGATCAAAATAATCACCATTACCTTCAAAATTGCAAAATTTTACCTTTATTACCTCTCGAGCCTCGGCAGGTGGCTCTAGACATGATTCATCGATGGGGGAGCTCGGAATGAATGCATCGGACCCATGAGATTCCATGTTAGGAAGCACCAGACCCTCTTCTCCATCGTCAAAGAAACTGTCGTCATCTGTGAACAATTCCTCCTCATTCTGGACATCATTATCACGTTGAAACCAACTAGGATAGAATGAATTGAGCACAATGACTTCGACAGGAATTTCCATTCTTCCATCCTTCAATGTCTGAGGGGATGGCAGAATAGGTTGGCTTTCTTTATCAACTTGAGGGGTGGTCATCTGGTCTACTATTATCTCGCTTGATGTTTGAGTAAGTTGGCTAATTTGTTCCCCCAAGTTTTTAATCCTCTCAGCATTCTCCTGCATCGCTTGTATAAGGGCTTGGATTGCATCATCCAGATGTGTGACAAAGTCCTCCATTGTTGGATAAGACGTGGTGAGCAACTCTTCCTGTGCAAGATGGTAACCCATTTAACAGAAAAAATCCCACAACCCCGACAAACCTAACTGTGTTAGGCCTCCGTTACTCATGTACTCAGCAGGCGCTCGTGTCTCAGCATTCATCCCGTCAATTATGCAAATAATCATATCTCGGATGCTATCCTGATAACCCCGTGAATTACGAATGTCAACATATCTCTACAATCTGGTAAGATATTGGTGAAAGTTTTCACCTTCAAACTGCAAAAACCTCAACATCCTAAAAGTTAGTAGCAAGGGTGTTATGAACCGTAAGATAGGTTCACAACAAATTAGGTATATTAAAAAATTGATAAACACACAAAACAGAGAAATAAACTTTAATTCCCCGACAACGACGCCAATTTGATGAACGGTTTTTAGTCGCGTAAACCGTATAAAAATAAATTCAAACTTACTAACTAATGTAGTGTGGTAAGCACGAGTCGATCCCACAGAGAATCAAGTTATTCCTAAGTTAAGTCTATTTACCAATTAATAGAAAAGAGAGTTTTGGTGTGATGAGAATAAGAAAGAAAATAAAATAAACTATAAATAAATTAACGGAGATAACAATTAATAATAGAGTTTCATCTATAAACATCCACTTTAATTTGACTAGTTGATCCTCGATTCTTCTTCAAGTTATCTTTTCATCATATTATTGTTCCTATCCTGATCTTGTGTAAATTACTAGTCCTACGAGTCCTAGTAACCCTTACTAATTAGATAAGCCTAACACGGTTAAGATTCAACCTAATAGTAGCATTAAGATTAAGGATTAACCAGGATACATGCAACACCAAGCTACGAGTCAGCATTCAACATATAACTAATTCTCTACACACCAGTTTAGTCCTACGAGTCCTAAAAAGACATGATTGCTACTATGGATTAAGGTTCGCTACGAGGAATCTACAAAATCCTAGCAATAATCTCAACTAGTTGTACAGACTAGATGAAATCAACAATATTTGCAAAAGAATCAATACGAATCAATAGGAATAGAAGAAAATAGAAATCTCACACCTTTATCAAATCAAAGCTTCAACCTATAAACGAAACGGAAGAGTTTAGATTTCCATAAAAATAAGCCAAAACATAATCAGGGTTTAGGTGTAAACTATTCAGTCGGCCGGTCATGGTCTCCCTCTAAAACACAAGATAATCTATCTCTCCTAATTTATCCTTAATATAAATATATCTAATCTTGTCAATGGAATGTAATAACGGAAAGTAATACTACGTAAGAACTTCAACTGCACAAGGTGACTCGTCTTGCCCGTGTATCAATCCGAGCCGGCCCATCTCGCCTTTTGATTGGCAAAATAATCCCAAATGATGATTAACCTCTAAATTCATACGATCAAGTCCGTAAATACCTGAAATATATAAAAACACTAGTGTAGACTCCGAAAATCAAATAATATAAATTAACTATAAATTATGTGAAATATGCATGAAAATAAGCTAATATAATATGCAAATATATGACTAAAATAAACCCTATCACGAACCCAAAGGGAGAAGCGATTTCCTATTCAATAACTCTAGACAAGACTCTTTAAAGCAAAAGCAATAACCTTTAGACAAATAGCAAATATAAAAGTAACCAGATTGCAAATCACAAAGAAAATTGATATCAAGATAGAAAGAACATTTCACCTGTAATTCTTTGAAAATGGTTGGAATTCATGGTTTTCGGATTGATTTATCAATTATTCATATTCTTAGGGCTACTTGACTAAAGTTGAGAGATCCGCATAGATTCACTCATCTTATTCGATATCACTAAAAATAGCATTAAGAACTCAAGTAATCAAGATCAATTGGCACATTGACTCTATTCAATCAAGACTAATAGGCGCATACCGAACTCAATCTCAATCAATTATCCTCAACATAGATCAACTGAAATCATCCACTACAAAGACAAAGAGACATCACTATCATCAATACCTTTGTTTGCTATCAAGAGAACAACAACGAATTCATAGCTAGAGATGCAATTCCTAACATGTTGATCAAACATAGAAAGGAACACAAATATCAATTAAGCACAACATGATAACTAAGAACATGAATAATCAAATAAACTCAAATCCTCACAATCCAAACAACCATGTCTTCGATTCCCAAGCGAAACTGTGAGTTTAGCAACTCATATGCCAATTCCCTCTCTCTCTATGATGGTGTTCATAGTTTCACATAATAGCCAGACACGCGACGAAATAAAATGAAAACAACCTAAATAAGGTCCACAAGGGTCGGTAAAACCCTAGAGGAAAATAATAGAAATAATATAAATTAATTGTCTTCGGATCCAAAACCGCGTATTCGAGATCTGGGGTAACGGCAGGCGCCGTGCAAGGGGTGGCGGGCGCCATCTCTGCAGTGCTCTTCCTTTCTTATTTTCCTCCAACGAATTCCAATGTCGTGCCTCCTTGCACCTCCTTAGCTACTCCTTAGCTCCCATGTGCTCCAAAACATGCTTCTTAAGCTCTTTCCATTGTCCGTCCAAGGTCGGAATGTAATTTTGAAGAATAAACACTGAAAACGCATAGATTCCGAACTCCAATACTTCACAAGTAATAAACGGAAATAGACTTAATACAAAACAAAACTAATACCTAATAGCAATAAGAAACACCTATAATGCCTATATGAAATATGCATTATCAGCAAGTAATCAAGACCAATTGGCGCATTGACTCAACACAATTAAGACTAATAGGCGCATACCGAACTCAGCTCTAATCGAATATCCTCAACATAGATCAATTAAAAGCATCCACTACAAAGACAAAGAAACATCACTATCTCAATACCTTTGTTTTTTATTAAGAAAACAACAACGAATTCATAGCTAAGATGCAATTCCTAACATGGTGATCAAGCATAGAAAGGAACACAAATATGATAATTAAGCACAAGATGATAACTAAGAATATGAATAACTAAATAAAATCAAATCCTCGCAATCCAAACAACCATGTCTTCAAATCACATGCGAAACTATGAGTTTAGAAACTCATAGGCCAATTCTCTCTCTCTCTCTCTCTCTCTCTCTCTCTCTCTCTCTCTCTCTCTCTCTCTCTCTAATTGTGTTCCTAGTCTCACAATAATCGACCACCAACTGAATAGAACCGAAATAGCCTAATAAAACCTCTCAAAGAGTCGGCCAAAACCCTAGTAGGAATAGAATATAATAATAGGAAATAATAGTTTCGGATCCAAAATTGCAATTGCTAGAAACCGGCCAACGACGGGCTCCGTGTAAATGGCGGCGGGGGCCGCCTATGCAGTGTTTCCTTGCTCCTCTTTAGCTTCCTTCTTTCCCTCCATATGCTCCAGTGTATGTCTCTTAATCTCTTCCAAAGTCCATTCAAGTGTCAGAATGTAATTCTGCAGAATAAACACTAAAAATGCGTAGATTCCGAACTCGAATACTTCACAAGCAATATACGAAACAAGACTCAAACAATAGAAAAACCACTACGTAGTTGCAATAAGAAATACCTATAATTCCTATATGAAATATGCATTATCAGCCTCCCAGAGAAATTTCCACTGATGGTCATCCTTCCCGTTTTTTTTTGCATCTCTCTGGCGAAAGAAAATGATACGGGGTAAGCCGTAGGATGGCTCGATCTTCGACAATCAAAGACGAAACTCAAGAACGGAAGCAAGAAACGAACAAGGCTCAATAAAGAAAGCAAATAACGCAGCAAGAAACTCAAGAACTGACTCGATATCGACAAGAACAGCAAGATCCGAATGGAACTCGATGTCGAAAACAAGAAAGAAAGCAAGACTCGATTAAACACAAATAAAGACACAAAATTGAAACAAAGACTCGACCGATAAGGAATGATTCGAACTATGTAGAACGAGATGAAGACCCCAGACCTCCTTTGAGGGTTAGGAACCAAACCCCAACGACTACACAACCCGCCTCTACAACCTTACACAACTAAGTGGACAACATGGAGGCACAAGGAGGGGACTTGTGGATACCAGGATCACCGAGCGAGCCGAGGTTGATGAACACAAGGCAAACCAAGCTGAAATCAATACCAATAGTTGAAATCGATGAGCCTTGCTTCGAATCGATTGACTTTACTCTCAATTGTGTGGAACACAAACTGATTTTTCATTCATGAAAGAAGCGTCATAATCTTTACAAGGAGATTGGACGTGTCTTATATAACCTGGGGCTGATTTTTGATAAAAATAATAAATAAAAAGAGTAATTAAAATTAATTCATAAAATACCTAAAATAACTTAAGTAAATAAGGTCTCTGAAAATAGTAACAAAAGAAAGTTCCAACACTTAGTTGATTTCCGTCTAAAACAGTGACAACTTGCATAGAAGGTGATTTTCGGCTAAGCTCTATGTCGAATCTCGAAAAACATTTCACAGGAAAGTTGTAGATTTCTTCGTCCTCGTTCCAAATAGATATGGCACGACTCAATCCGATTAGTAAGGACTCCAAACAATCCATTTTACTGAGATGTGGAAAAGCTGTCAAATGTGCTGAACGAATCTAAAAACGTCAAGAGGATCAAGCTTGCACCTTTGGACCTTCTCCCATGGTGGAGCCTTCTTCTTCTTCCTCTTGAGGATAAAATCATTCTCACGAGCTCGAATCATAGGTCCATCTCCGGAGGTGTCTTGGATGGCCCCGCATCAATCTCCCTTTCTTGAAAAGGATTCGTCCTCGAATCCAAGGTCGCATAAGATTCAACAAATGTATCCACACGAGCTCTTGGATCGAATACCATATATCCATGGAAACTCCTCTCAAGACTGACTGTAGGAGGGATTGACCATTCTTGGATGACTTTGAACTTGGCTTCGTCATATTGTACACCATTAGAGCTCACTACAAAACCAAGAAAAGAAGCTTGATTAGTGCACAATTCACATAACCTATCATCTGCATAATGTTCTAACTTAATATGCACTTTAGCTTGTTCATTTATCCTTATGTTTCCATCCAATACTAGCAAGTTTTCTTCCTTTTTCAAGGATGGATTTTCAATCATTTTAAGGCTAGTAATATTACAACAATTTACACCATCAATGATCATATTAGAAACTTTGTCATTTTCTAAGCATTTAGTATGAAACAAATCTTCTCTTTGATTATTATCACAAGGTGTAGGTTGGACGCTTAAAACTTTACTAAAAATCAAAGAATCATCATGCTCATAGTCAATGCAATCTTCATGATCATAGGCAAGTAAACTAACATCTTGATCATTATTATCAACATGCTCTTCAATTTTATCAACAAACTGATTATCGATGCTAGGAGAAACATTAAGTTGGTTAACATTATTAGGAGGAATATGATGAGTTTCTTCCCTTTCATTAGGTGGCACTTCATCTCTAGGTGGGACTCCTTGTCAGAGCACCATGATAGAGCCAAAACGCTTAAGCTCTAATGCCATCAATCCTTCATTTACCTTTACCAATCCTTCATTTACCTTTACCAATTTCTCATTCATGGCTTTCAAAATTTTGATGATCTCAGCTTCAGTATTTGTGTTGTTTCCCTGGTTAGACATCACAAATAAACAAACAAAGAACTATGTGAAAGGGTTAGTAAAAATATAAACAAACTCAATTGTATCAGTCACACTCCCTCACTAATTGGTATGTCACGCTTGTTGTTTCAATCCGCCTTGGGCAAATCAACACTCAAGCTAAAACCTAGCAATAAAAGATAAGAGATCAAGAGAATGAATGAAACAAGGGATGCACTACTCGATACAACAATGGAGCACTCGACAACGCAAGAGAGAGCACTCGACAAGCACGAAAACACACTCGGCAATAGCAAAGGAGTACTCGACGGGGTCTGCAGCACTCGACACGCACAAATCTCACTCGATAGAAAGAGAAAAGTACTCAACACAAGTAATATAAACAAAACTAAGGACTGATTTTGTGGAAGAGAAAAAGAAATAAAAGAAACAACTTGGAAATTTACCCCTTTTGATTTGAAACCTCAAGTTAGGATGTTGTTGTTGCAAGAGTAGGGTTTCAAGATTGTGTTTAGGAGGTAATGTATGTCGATCTAGGACTATTGGAATTCACCAAGATGATCCCTTGAAGCTTTCTTGCACTAGATCAATTCAAACAACTTTTTCTTTTACTTACCTTTACCCCTAGATGAATTTTATCCTCCCTAGGTCCAAGCTTTTGAATTTCTTTTTCTTTCTTTTTGAATTTTCGAACTGATTTCTTTTTTTTTTTTACCTAATGAAAGAAATTACAGCAAAATATAAAGGGAATTCGAAAAGTGACGCAAGAAACTCATGAACTGACTCGATATCGACAAGAACAAACTCGATGTCGACAACAAGAAAGAAAGCAAGACTCGATTAAACACAAATAAAGACACGAAATTGAAACAAAGACTCGACCGATAACAACTGATTCGAACTATGTAGAATGAGATGAAGACCCCATGCCTCCTTAGAGGGTAGGAACCAAACACCAACGACTACATAACCCGCCTCTACAACCTTACACAACCAAGCGGACAACTTGGAGGCACAAGGAGGGGACTTGTGGATACCAGGATCATCAAGCTCTCGTGAGGTTGATGAACACAAGGCAAACCAAGCTGAAATCAATGCCAATAGTTACAATCGATGAGCCTTGCTTCGAATTGATTGACTTTACTCTCAAATGTGTGGAACACCAACGGATTTTCATTCATGAAAGAAGCATGATAATCTTTACAAGGAGATCAGCCGTGTCTTATATAACCTAGGGCTGGTTTTTGATAAAAATAATAAATAAAAAGAGTAATTAAAATTAATTCCTAAAATACCTAAAATAACATAAGTAAATAAGGTCTCTAAAAATAGTAAAAAAACAAAGTTCCAACACATCGTTGATTTCCCTCTAAAAACAGTGACAGCTTGTAGAAATAGTGATTTTCGGCCAATCTCTAGGTCGAATCTCGAATGACCTTCAACAGAAAAGTTGTAGATCTCTTCGTCCTCGTGCCAAAAATGTATAGAATGACTCAATCCGATAAATACGGACTCCGAACGACCAATTTTACTGAGATGTCAAAAAGCTGTCAAATTTGCTGAACGAATCTAAAAACGTCAAGAGAATCAAGCTTGCTCCTTTGGACCTTCTCCCATGGTGGAGCCTTCTTCTTCCTCTTGAGGATTACATCATTCTCACGAGCTCGAATCATAGGTCGATCCCCAAGTATAGGTGTGTCCGTAGGTGTCTTGGATGGTCCCGCATCAGGAAAGTTTTTTCTTCCTTCATCATCCTCCAACACCGCTCGTCAATAAACCCACAATGTCCTGAAATTTGAAGCCAAAGTCATCTTCACCATCCTCGCCAGATGTGTCATCCCTCGTTCTCACTCTCGGGAACTGATCACAGGTCATCTTCTCGTCCTTTTCTATCTTGTTATGTCTGGTTATGAAATTGATGTTCCAAACCTCATCCAGAACCACATGATGCACACCATATCATCTGCTTGAGACATTCCTATACCTTACGGCAACCTCCTCCCCCACATTTTCAAGTATTTTCTCCTTGACACCTCCCTTGAGGAAAAGGCATCTCATCCAGGCAAAGTGGACGCGAACTGTTTCCAACGAATTGGAATTATTAAGGTTGTCGAGGACACTTGGAAACTTAAGGGTGATCTAACTCCCGAGGACATAGCAGCAACTCCTGATCTTAATCTGCAATTGAAATCAGCCCCGTCATCTTCCTTAGCTAAGGAACATATGGAGGAATTCAAACTAGGTCTTGATGCTCTAAGAACGGAATTGATCAACTTTCAGTTTGATGTGACAGACAAGCTGGACTAGACACACGAGCTTCTCGCCATGGTGAATGCAAAGATCAACATGTTCCATCTCAACGCTCTCACATTCACCTGCACAGGCAGCATTCTTCCCCTAGCTGACGATGCTGCAGAGCTTTGCAAAACTAAGGCCACCAATGTCATCTTCAATTGTGAGCAGTCTGTGTGAAACAGGAAGATTCTTCGTCCAGTTATCCCTGAGTCGGCCCTCATCACTGTGGAAGCCTGTGATGCCATCAAGCGCTACCGCAAAGAGGCTGCACAACCAAGATTGGTTGACGAAATGAAGAAGGATCAGAAGGTCAACCAAGCTCAAAGGCGCTACAAGAGGAAGGCCGAGAATGACATGGCGGCAAAGAAGTGAGAAAAGAATGGAGAAGACTCCGGCTATGGGGAGTGGCAGGACGAGTGATTTCAAGACCTCATCTCTAGTTTTCTAGGTATTTTGAACATTGTTTTATGATGTTTTGCACTTCTGTCTATGCTTGAAAAAACATGGTGTTTAACCTGTTTGTGACTCTCCCTTGCCCAAAGATAAAAAGGGGGAGACTTGGTATGTTTTTTAGGTTTGAAAACATGGTATGCTTTACTTACTACTGTTTGAATGTTCTTAGGTTTTAAAGCTTATGCTATGTAATCCAACGTAGTTAATGCTTATTGCTAGTTGCTTATTAAATATTTGCTGGGTTTATATGGTGATTAACTAATCTGCGGGTTTTAAAATTCCAATTTCTTTTGTCTTTCATCAAGGAGTTGATTGATAGCTCCCTTGCTTTTCCTCGATGAAATACATAAGCTATAGTACTAACATTGCAGGTTGATGACAAAATATGCATTATCAACAATACCTAATAGCAATAAGAAACACCTATAATGCTTATATAAAATATCCATTATCAGCAAGTAATCAAGACCAATGAGCACATTGACTCAATGCAATTAAGACTAATAGGCGCATACCAAACTCATCTCAAATTAAAATCCTAAACATAGATCATCCACTACAAAGACAAAGAAACATCACTATCTCAATACCTTTGTTTCTTATTAAGAAAACAACAACGAATTCATAGCTAAGATGCAATTCCTAACATGGTGATCAAGCATAGAAAGGAACACAAATATGATAATTAAGCACAAGATGATAACTAAGAATATGAATAACTAAATAGAATCAAATCCTCGCAATCCAAACAACCATATCTTCAAATCACATGCGAAACTATGAGTTTAGAAACTCATAGGTCAATTCTCTCTCTCTCTCTCTCTCTCTCTCTCTCTCTCTCTCTCTCTCTCTCTCTCTCTCTCTCTCTCTCTCTAATTGTGTTTGTAGTCTCACAATAATCCACCACCAACTGAATAGAACCGAAACAGTCTAACAAAACCTCTCAAAGAGTCGGCCAAAACCCTAGTAGGAATAGAATATAATAATAGAAAATAATAGTTTCGGATCCAAAATTGCAATTGCTGGAAACTGGCCCATGGCGGGCGTCGTGCAAATGGCAACGGGCGCCGCCTATGCAGTGTATGACTTTCCTCAATTCTCTTCAATAAACTCCGATGTCGTGTTTCCTTGCTCCTCCTTAGCTTCCTTCTTTGCCTCCATATGCTCCAAAGTATGTCTCTTAAGCTCTTCCAAAATCCATTCAAGTGTCGGAATGTAATTCTGCAAAATAAACATTAAAAATGCGTAGATTCCAAACTCAAATACTTCACAAGCAATATACGAAACTAGACTCAAACAATAGCAAAACCACTACCTAATCGCAATAAGAAATACCTATAATGCCTATATGAAATATGCATTATCAACCTCCCTAGCGAAATTTCCACTAATGGTCATCCTTCCCGTGTTTGTTGCATCTCTCTGGCGAAAGGAAACTTTTTTCTTCCTTCATCATCCTCCAACACCGCTTGTCAATAAACCCACAATGTACTGAAATTTGAAGCCAAAGTAATCTTCACCATCCTCGCTAGATGTGTCATCCCCCGTTCTCACTCTCAGGAACTGATCACAGATCAGCTTCTCATCCTACTCTATCTTGTGATGTCTGGTTATGAAATTGATGTTCCAAACCTCATCCTAAACCAGATGATACACACCATATCATCTGCTCGAGACATTCCTCTGCCTTACGATAACCTCCACCCCCACATTTAAGTATTTTTTCCTTGACACCTCCCTTGAGGATAAGGCATCTCATCCAAGCCAAGTGGACGCGAACTATTTCCAACGAATTGGAATTATTAAGGTTGCCGAGGACACTTGGAAAATTAAAGCTGATCTAACTCCCGAGGACATAGCAGCAACTCCTGATCTTAATCTGCAATTGAAATCGGACCCGTCATCTTCCTTAGTTGAGGAACGTATGGAGGAGTTCAAACTAGGTCTTGATGCGCTAAGAAGGGACTTGATCAACTTTCACTTTGAGGTGACAAACAAGCGGGACTAGACACATGAGCTTCTCGCATGGTGAATGCGAAGATCAACAACATGTTCCATCTCAACGCCCTCACATTCACCTTCACTGGCAGCATTCTTCCCCTAGCTGACGATGTTGCAGAGCTTTGTAAAACTAAGGCCACCAATGTCATCATAAATTGTGAGCAGTCTGTGCGAAACAGGAAGATTCTTCATCAAGTTGTCCCTGAGTCGGCCATCGTCATTGTGGAAGCCTATGATGTTATCAAGTGCTACCGCAAAGAGGCTGCACAACCAAGATTGGTTGACGAAATGAAGAAGAATCAGAAGGTCAACCAAGCTCAAAGGCGCTACAAGAAGAAGGTCGAGAATGACATGGCGGCAAAGAAGTTAGAAAAGAATGGAGAAGACACCGTCTATGGGGTGTGGCAAGACGAGTGATTTCAAAACCTCATCTCTAGTTTTCTTGGTATTTTGAACATGGTTTTATGATGTTTTGAACTTTTGTCTCTGCTTGAAAAACATGGTGTTTAACTTGTTTGTGACTCTCCCTTGTCGAAAGACAAAAAGAGGGAGGCTTGGTATGTTTTTTAGGTTTTAAAACATGGAATGTTTTGCTGACTATTGTTGGTATGTTCTTAGGTTTTTAAAACTTATGCTATGTGATCCAACATAGTTACTGCTTATTGCCAGTTTCTTACTAAATATTTGCTGGGTTTATATGGTGATTAACTAATCTGCAGGTTTTAAAATTCCCATTTGTTTTGTCTTTCATCAAGGGGGAGATTGATAGCTCCCTTGCTTCTCCTCGATGAAATACAAAAGCTATATTACTAAATTTGTAGGTTGATGAAAGACAAGGAATAAAGGTATTATAGTTTATTACAAATTGGATATCTTTTATGCAGATTACTTATATTGTTTAGACTTATATTGTTTAGATTTAAAGTTGTTTTAAATCTAATATTTCAGATATAAATTGGTTAATATCTTTCACATAATATATCCTCAAGTTGCACATTATTTCTGTTAAGGTTATAATAGAATAAAGATATATTGTGGATCAAATATATATAAATATATGTACGTAATCTGAGCACATGGTAATTTAAATCGCTGGCCGGGATTCTAGCAACAATAAGATCGCAGCAGCAGTTCGAAAATTTAGAAGGAGACTTGATGAAACGCTCCTCGAAATTAGAGGTCTAGAACGTTCCCAACAATTCAGAATCGGATTTGGTGTTGGGATGTTGAGAGATTGTGGGAACGCAATCAGCAGCGACAGCCGGCTATATAGTTAGAAGAAGAAAGCGCTCATGAACACACTACCACACCTAGTCTTATGTGCGATCAAGAGCACTCTTCAGATCTCCATTTTCATCCGCTAAATTCAGTTCTTTTCCCTCCTCTTGTTATAATTGCTTTATTCTTTTGAGAGTTTCATAAGATAAGTTAATCCCTGTTATACTAAGAGTATCATATACTCAAACGTATCACACTTCGGTGTGGCAAAGGGGACTTTTGTTTCTCGATATCTTTTGTTGACTAGATATAAGCGAGGTAGGCTTCGGGATATAGAAGAGAGGAAGTTCTTATAGGTTGTATCTAGGACTCATAAGGAAAGAGAAATAAAAGTTGTTTGAATCCAACGGGTTTGATAACCCTAGGCAGAGACGTAGGCTGGTTCAGAATCAAACTTCGTTAACAAATCAAC